>CM038669.1:461984699-464919699 GCA_021605145.1 Aegilops bicornis | reverse complement strand
GGGGCAAAGACGTGGATGAGTTCAGTAAGTTAGCTCGCTATGACCCGGATGATGTGGCCACCGATGCCGCGAAGCAGGAGAAGTTTATGGAAGGGTTGAACGATGAGATGAGTATGCAGTTGATGGTGGCGACATTTGCAAACTACCAGGAGCTGGTTGACATGGCTCTAATTATTGAAGGGAAGCAACAGCAAATTGAGAGCCGCAAAAGGAAGTATGGACAAGGGAAGTATAATTTAGGAGCTCAGCAGAAGCCCCGTTTTACCCCAAACTCGGGAGGATATACCCATAACCATGGAGGCCATACCCACAATGGAGGAAGTTCACATAACCACAGTGGCACCAAGAATGGAAACGGGAATGGAGCAGCAAAGAATCGTAACCGCCTAACCCAAACCCACACCCGCCAAGAAGGATCTATGTCACATTACTTGTTTCAAGTGCGGGAAGATCGACACTACGCCACCGAAAGTGTTCTGAAGCAAAGAATGGTAACGGCAATGGAAGCTCTGGGAAGAAGCCCAACCCTTTCAACAGGGGACAAGTGAACCACGTGAACGTGGAGGAGGTTGAAGAGCAGCCAGATGCAGTTATCGATAAGTTTTTGGTTAAGTCTTTTACTGCAATCGTTCTTTTTGATACTGGTGCATCGCATTCATAACATATCCAGGGGATTTGTGGATAAGTATAAGTTGCCCACCAAAGTTCTTAGGACACCTATGTTAGTAAGATCGCCAGGAGCGGAGTATATGGCAAGCCAAGGATGTTTTCAGATGCCATTAACCATAGGTAGGCATGCTTTCCCTCAGACTTGATAATTCTGGAGTCACAAGGATTGGATGTGATACTAGGCATGGATTGGCTATCGATGTATGGGGGAAACATCGATTGCGCTAGTAAGTCAATTTTACTCACCACACCGGAGGGAAAAAGGATCAAGTATGTATCCAGGCATGCACCAAGGAGAACCCAAGTAAATTCCCTCTCAGGAGTTGTTCAGGAGGAAGTACGTGTAGTGAAAGATTACCCGAACGTATTTCCAGAGGAAATACCAGGCATGCCGCTGGATCGAGACATTGAGTTTTGATAGAACTGTTGCCAGGCACCGGACCAATATCGAAGAGACCATACCGGATGCCTGCAAATGATCTGGAGGAGATTAAGAAGCAGATTAAGGAGTTATTGGAGAAAGGTTATATTCGATGAAGTTCGTCACCGTGGGGAGCCCAGTGCTCTTGGTTGAGAAGAAGGATGTATCTTTCAGAATGGTTGTTGATTATCGTGCATTGAATGAAGTGACGATCAAGAACAAGTACCCACTGCCGATGATCAATGATTTTTTTGACCAGCTGGAAGGAGCTAAAGTATTTTCCAAGATCGATATGCGATCAGGATACCACCAGTTGAAGATCCGAGAACAGCATATACCTAAGACAGCTTTCACCACACGGTATGGGCTATATGAGTACACGGTTATGTCATTTGGATTGACTAATGCCCCTGCCTATTTTATGAGTATGATGAATAAGGTGTTCATGGAGTTCTTGGACAAGTTTGTCATGGTGTTTATTGATGATATCTTGGTATACACAAAGAATGAAGAGGAACACAAGGAGCATTTGTGTTTAGTTCTTGAGAAGCTCAGGGAACATCAGTTATATGCCAAGGTCAGCAAATGCGAGTTTTGGTTAAAGGAAGTAGGTTTTCTTGGACATGTTATATCAGGAGAAGGTATAGCAGTAGACCCTACCAAGGTCCGGGGCCAACAACGAGTGGTTGGCACCCACCTTAGTTGGAGAGATCCGCGGTTTTCTGGGACTCGGGGGATATTATCCAAGATTCATTGAGAATTTCTCTAAGATTGCAAAGCCCATGACAGAGTTGTTGAAGAAGGAGACCAAGTTCAAATGGACAGATGAATGTGAGGAAAGTTTTCAGGAGTTGAAGAAACGTTTGGTTACAGCCCCAGTGCTGATTCTGCCCGATATACGCAAGGATTTCCAAGTATATTGTGACGCCTCTCGCTTAGAACTTGGAGGTGTACTTATGCAAGACAGAAGAGTTGTCTCATACGCCTCACGTTAGCTTCGACCGCATGAGTTGAATTATGCCACGCATGATTTGGAGTTAGCAGCCGTAGTGCATGCACTCAAAACCTGGAGACATTTTCTTATTGGAAATCGTTGTGATGTGTACACGGTTCATAAGAGTTTGAAGTACATTTTCACACGTATGAGCTGAATCTCGTGCAAAGGAGATGGTTGGAGCTTATAAAGGATTATGATATGAAGTTGCACTATCACCCGTGAAAGGCCAATGTCAGAAAGCACGCTTTGAGCCAGAAGAGTTACGCCAATACCCTCGTAAGCGGAGGATTGCCAAACGAGTTAGCCGAAGATCTCAGGGAGCTTTGTTTGGAGATAGTTCCTAGAGGTTTTGTTGCAGCATTAGAAGTTCAGTCAAGATTATTGGGAAAAATTCAAGAAGCTCAGAAGGATGATAAGGAAATTGCTGAGATAAATGTGAGGATGAGCAAATGAAAAGCCAAAGGTTTTCGTGAAGATGAGCACGACACCTTGTGGTTTGAGGACCGCATTTATGTGCCCAATAATGCAGAGATCAGGAAGTTAATCCTTCAGGAAGCTCCTGACTCGTCATACTCGATACACCCCAGAAACACCAAGATGTATTTGGATTTGAAGGAGCGTTTCTGGTGGACTGGTATGAAGAAGGATATTGCCGCGTATGTAGCCGTATGTGATGTATGTCAGAGAGTGAAGGCAGAACATCAGAAGCCAGCAGGATTACTGCAGCCCATGCCGACACCCGAATGGAAGTGGGATAAGCTTGGCATGGATTTTATCACCGGATTACCCAGGACCCGATCAGGATATGATTCTATTTGAGTAGTAGTGGATCGTTTGACCAAAGTGGCTCACTTTATCCCAGTGAAAACCACCTATACAAGTGCGAAGTTGGCCAAGATATATATGACCAGGATCGTATGTCTGCACGGAGTTCGGAGGACCATCATATCAGATAGAGGAACATGGTTCACTTCAAAGTTTTGGCACCAGCTGCACCAGACATTGGGGACCAGACTAGAGTTTAGTACAGCCTTTCATCCGCAGACAGATGGACAGACCGAGAGAGTCAATCAAATTCTAGAGGACATGTTGAGAGCTTGTGCGCTAGATTATGGATCTAGCTGGGATGATAACTTACCTTACGCGGAGTTCTCATACAATAACAGTTATCAAGCCAGTTTGAAGATGGCCCCTTTCGAAGCTTTATACGGAAGGAGGTGCAGAACACCGCTGATGTGGGATGAAGTTGGAGACCGTCAGTTGTTTGGAATAGATTTGATCAAAGAGTCCGAAGAGAAGGTTAGGTTAATTCGAGATAGACTGAAGGTAGCTCAGTACAGGCAAAAGAGTTATGCAGACTCAAAACGCAAGGAGGTAGTCTATGAAATTAGAGACAGAGCATATCTTCGTGTGTCACCTCTGCGAGGAGTAAAATGATTTGGAGTTAAGGGAAAGTTAGCCCCGAGATTTGTAGGACCATGATGGAGAAGTGGGAGAAGTGGCCTACAAGTTGAAGTTACCCGAAGGACTGTCAGGAGTTCATGATGTGTTTCACGTTTCCCAGTTGAAGAAGTGCCATGCTGAGATGGTCGATATTCTCTCATGAGACACAAAGGCTCTCGGAAGCAATTCAATGGGATAGTGATCGACCTATGAGGACAAACCAACCAAGATTCTCGAGTTTACTGCCAAGTTACCCGCAAAGAAGGTTATCAAGTTTTGCAAAGTTCATGGAGCCACCATACCGAGGATGAAGCCACCGGGAACGCGAGGATGATCTATGGAAAGACCAACTGCACCTATTTTCTAGTTAACCCGAATCTCGAGGACGAGATTCATCTTAAGGGGGGTAGGTTTGTAACATCCCAAATTTTCAATTTGGAATGTTATACATAGGTCATCATATGCATATCATATTTTGTTGCATTTTGCGTGTGATCCTAAAAATCCTAAGCAACTCAAGGACCCACGGAGATAGTTGGGAATTTTATTATTTTCATATCTGAATTTTCTCAAATATTGAAAAGAGGAACATTTTGGTTTTAATTATTTTCTCTCCAAAAATATTTCAAATTAAAATATATGAGATGAGATAATATGACTTCTCCAAAATAAAGGAAATATTGGAAGAAAATATTAAAATCAAATAAATAAACTTTATTTGGATTTTATTGCTATTTTATTTCAATTAGAAAAAAATATGCATTCTTCAAAATTGCATGTTTAGGCCAAGAAAATGTTCACTTTGTTCTAAATATTTTATTTAGACGGTGAAAATTGTTTTTGGCACTTTCAGATTTTTATTTTTACTTATTTTGGATTTTTCTCGACGGAATCTTATATAAAAAAATATCAGACGTAATCGAGCTCGGTCGAAGCTCACCGCCCATCGCCTCAAGACCGCCTCCGCTGTCAGGTTTCGCGACGGACTCGGGAGTCGGACCGAGCCGGGCGCCGCCTTCCCAAGACGCCACCCCCTCGGGCCTTTAAAAGGCCGAGTCGCCGCCAATTTCGACACCACACCACACCGCCGCTGAAGGCCGCAGCCGCCGCCGCCGCCAAGGCCACATCGCTTCGCCGCCACCGCCTCACCGGCCATCAAGACGCTGCTGAACCGCTGGCCGATCTGATCCGATCCGCCGTCAGTTTTTTTTTGGTTTTTAGGTAAAAGCCATCGGTTTTCTTTAAAACCCTAGGTTCGGTTTTTTTAGATCGTTCGTTTTTTCTCGGTTTAGTTCGTTTGCGAACGTTCATCCGTTCGTTTTAACGATCAAATTCGCCCGTTCGTCTCTGTTAGCAGACGTTCGTCCGATAGATTTTTCTTTTTCTGTTTATTTTCGGCCAGGGACCCGTCCGTGATTATTTTTATCGCAGATTAGCCCCTGATCTTCAAACCCTCGCCGTTTCTTAACCGTTGGTCCAAATCCAGTGAAACCAACGCCAAAATCTTCGTCTCGGGCCCCTATTTATATTTAACTAACTTGAACAAGGTTTTGACAATTTAAAATTTGGTTTCAAGCAGATTTTATTTTCGAAGTTCTTTTGACCGTAGTTTCAGTTCCGTAGCTCCGATTCGATTGATTCTTTTTGCAAATCGAATCTCTTCAGTTGTACTTTCAGATTCGATCTTCTTATTTGAGTTTTACCTGTGCAGCTTTGCTTGAGTGCTTATGTATGCTATTGTTTATTTGCGATAGAAATCCCGTAGTGCGAAGCGTGCTACTACGAGTCTCTAGGGTTTGCGGATCGTCAGCAAGGCAAGTAACACATTGATCATACTCTTCTCATACCCAGTTTTTATGCATTAGTCTTATCCCTCAAACATTGCATGAGTAGGATCTCTTAACATGTGGGTTTTGGGAAGTATATGATGAGGTAGAACCTATTTCCCTGTTATTATCAAACCCTTGGGAGTTACTCTATGTTATGCTTAGGTTGCCATGCTATGCTCGTAGACGTGGATTGGGTTTGAGTGTAATCCATGACAGATGTGAGATTGTTAATTAATGGTTAACTTAAGGTGGCTACTTAAATACACATCTGGGTGGATTTTTGCGGGCACCTGGAGAATCCAGTGTTGTCCTGGGATATCCCGGAGTACCCATGTGATCATCCTATGGTCCGCCACCCAGGCTCAAAGGGATCATAAGATTATTCATGCTAGAAACTTATGTGTGCAGCCACAAGCTATTATGGGCTCTAGCATAGTTGTGTATGTTGCATGACCTCTTTCAGTGGTGGGCTAGCAGATGTAGGGGAAAGTAGGTGTAACTGTCCACCCAGAGTAAAGAGTTAATTTTTCTGAAGACTGTGTCTCGGTCATCCATTTCTCAAACATCATGTAGTGCGAGAAATCCAACGGAGGAAATCGGGTCTTGTGGGGAAAAGTGCGCAAACCTCTGCAGAGTGTACAAACTAATCATGGTTAGTCGTGTCCCCGGTTATGGATATCTTGAGTATCTGGTTCTTGGATTATCATGTTGATCTCATCACTCTAAATTAATTTGTTGGGTGATTAATACTGCTTAATTGGGATTGAGTTGGAGGAACCTTCTCAATGTTTAACAACTACCATGATAGTTAAACCAAATATAATCCTTTGTTGTAGGAAAAAATTGGCTTTTCGCAAAACATTATAACCATAGAGTCTCCACCAGCCATATATGCATGTAGTGATAGCAATTGTCTTGTTCATTGCTCTACGGTGTTATATTGCCAGCATATTCCATGTGCTGACCCGTTTCGAGCTGCAACATATCATGTTGCAGACTTTTCAGACGAAGAGTAAGGTGCACTAGGTCGTTGTCGTGCACTTAGCTATGCCGTTGGAGTTGATGGACTCACTTTATTCTACCAAGCCTTCTGTTGTTATCTTATTTAGATGGACTTAAGCCATATTTATTGTAATAAGTTCTCTCTTGAGACTATCGATGTAATAAGTGTGTGATTGCTACTCTGTTATAAATCCATTCGAGTACTGTGTGTGTCAGCATTACCGATCCAGGGATGACACTTATGCACAGAGATTTGACCGTCTGAGGTCGGATCGCTACAGAAGGAGTTCTTGCCTTTGTTGCAAGGTGTGAAATTGAGTAAAGACTCAAAACCCGACCACGGAAGAAAATAGAAAGAGAATGAAAAGTCATTCCCTATTCCTCAATCATAGGTTCTATAAAGTATGCTATGTTGTGTACCAGACCTATTGTGTACCTCACAGTGAGTTTGGCAAGAGGGTACAATAGTGATCCAGGAGTGGATCACTGGACAGCGGTCAAAATTATCCTTAGTGGAATAAGGATATGTTTCTCGGTTATGGAAGTGACAAAAAGGTTCGTCATAAAGGGTTACGTCGATGCAAGCTTTGACACTGATCCAGATGACTCTGAGTCTCAATCTGGATACATATTGAAAGTGGGAGCAATTAGCTAGAGTACCTCCACGCAGAGCATTGTAGACATAGAAATTTGCAAAATACATATGGATCTGAATGTGACAGACCCGTTGACTAAACTTATCTCACAAGCAAAACATGATCACACCTTAGTAATCTTTGGGTGTTAATCACATAGTGATGTGAACTACATTATTGAATCTAGTAAACCTTTTGAGTGTTGGTCACATGGCGATGTGAACTATGGGTGTTAATCACATAAAGATGTGAACTATTGGTGTTAAATCACATGGCGATGTGAACTAGATTATTGACTCTAGTGCAAGTGGGAGACTGAAGGAAATATGCCCTAGAGACAATAATAAAGTTTTTATTTATATTTCCTTATATCATGATAAATGTTTATTATTCATGCTAGAATTGTATTAACCGGAAACTTAGTACATGTGTGAATACATAGACAAAACAGAGTTTCCCTAGTATGCCTCTACTTGACTAGCTCGTTAATCAAAGATGGTTAAGTTTCTTAACCATAGACATGTGTTGTCATTTGATGAACGAGATCACATCATTAGAGAATGATGTGATGGACAAGACCCATCCGTTAGCTTAGCATAATGATCGTTTAATTTATTGCTATTGCTTTCTTCATGACATACATGTTCCTCTGACTATGAGATTATGCAACTCCCAAATACCAGAGGAACACTTAGTGTGCTATCAAACTCATAACGTAACTGGGTGTTTATAAAGATGCTCTACAGGTGTCTCTGATGGTGTTTGTTGAGTTGGCATAGATCGAGATTAGGATTTGTCACTCTGTGTTTCGGAGAGGTATCTCTAGGCCCCCTCGGTAATGCACATCACTATGAGCCTTGCAAGCAATGTGACTAATGAGTTAGTCATGGGATGATGCATTACGGAACGAGTAAATAGACTTGCCGGTAACGAGATTGAACTAGGTATGATGATACAGACGATCGAATCTCGGGCAAGTAACATACCGATGACGAAGGGAACAACGTATGTTGTTATGCGGTTTGACCGATAAAGATCTTCGTAGAATATGTAGGAGCCAATATGAGCATCCAGGTTCCGCTATTGGTTATTGACCGGAGATGTGTCCCGGTCATGTCTACATATTTCTCGAATACGCTTAACGTTCGATGATGATTTGTATTATGAGTTATTTGATTTGATGTACCGAAGTTTGTTTGGAGTCCCGAATGAGATCACTGACATGGCGAGGAGTCTCGAAATGGTCGAGAGGTAAAGATTCGTATATTGGAAGGTTGCATTCGGACATCGGAATGGTTTCGAGTGATTCAGGCATTTTTTCGGAGTACCGGGAGGTTACTAGAGGGAGGCTAACCAGCCCACAAGGGGCTGGTGCTCCCCCCCCCCCCCACAAGGGAGGAGGCCGAATTGTACTTGGGAAGGGGGCGCCACCCTCCTTTCCTTCTCCTACTCCCTCTCCTTCCCCTTTTCTCCATCCGGTAGAAGGAAAAAAGGGGGGGTGTCGGTGTCAAAACCGGCGGATCTCGGGTAGGGGGTCCCGAACTGTGCGTCTAGGCGGATCGTAATAGGAGACAAGGGACACG
This sequence comes from Aegilops bicornis, assembly GCA_021605145.1. NCBI lineage: Eukaryota > Viridiplantae > Streptophyta > Magnoliopsida > Poales > Poaceae > Aegilops > Aegilops bicornis. The sequence goes on along the minus strand of CM038669.1, from coordinate 464,911,120 downwards.
ATGTTTTTACCCAGGTTCGGGCCCTCTCGATGGAGGTAAAACCCAACTCCTGCTTGATTAATATTGATGGTATGGGTAGTACAAGAGTAGATCTACCACGAGATCGTGAGAGGCTAAACCCTAGAAGCTAGCCTATGGTATGATTGTTGTTCGTCCCACGGACTAAAACCCTCCGGTTTATATAGACACCGGATAGGGTTAGGGTTACACAGAGTCGGTTACAATGGTAGGAGATCTACATATCCGTATCGCCAAGCTTGCCTTCCACGCCAAGGAAAGTCCCATCCGGACAAGGGACGAAGTCTTCAATATTGTATCTTCATATTCCAGGAGTCCGGCCAACGGTGATAGTTCGCTATCCTGGACACCCCTAATCCAGGACTCTCTCAGTAGCCCCTGAACCAGGCTTCAATGACGACGAGTCCGGCACGCATATTGTCTTTGGCATTGCAAGGCGGGTTCCTCTTCCGAATACTTCATAGAAGATTTTGGACACAAGGATAGTGTCCGGCTCTGCAAAACAAGTTCCACATACCACCGTAGAGAGAATAACTTTCGCACAGATCTGCTGACGTATTCCGCGGCGTGACATCACACCACGGCCAGGCCTTTATACGAATCGTTTTATCGTTCCACCTCAGCCGGGTTTAGCGAGGCGGTTTCTTGGCACGCCTTATCAAAGCGGAGATCGTGCCCCTTATTCCGGATTCTCATCAATACAGACGTGGTAACCCAACCGCGCCATTGATTACGGTGCTTGGGAGATAAGCGAGTTTTACCAGTGGTGGGGGACGATAGCTTCGTCTGGCCCATATAAGGATAAGGATCCACCTTTTCACCCACGCCTTCTTCCTCCTTTGCTCATCTATTTCCGCCGCACTCGAGCTCCAACGCCTAAGTCCGCACATCCTCCTCAACCTCCTCCAGCCATGTCCGGAGCGGGAGGCAAGTGGATGGTCTCCTCCGCCACGGAGGGACAAGTCAAAAGCTGCGGAAGGCCGGATACTTGTCCAGCGACATCACAAGACCGGCTCCCCGACGAGGGGCAGCTCATTCCCACCCCCAGCCCCATGAGAGGGTGGTGTTCCTCACCCACTTCCCCGCTGGACTGGGTTTTCCACTTCACCCATTTGTCCGGGGCTCATGTTCTACTATGGCTCGGACTTCCACGATCCGGCCTCAATTTCATCCTCAACATCTCGGCGTTCATCGTCGCTTATAGGCCTTCCTTCGCATCCAGCCCCACTTCGCTTATGGCTAAAGACCTTCAATGTCAAGTCAAGGTAGGGCGGCCGCCAAGCCGGAGTGCGGAGGTGCCATGGTTGGCAAGATGGACAAAGTCCTATGGCTCGAGGGCTCCTTTGTGGAGACCATAAAGGGGTGGCAATCGGGTGGTTCTACATCACCGAGCCGCGACCCTCAATGGGCGGCGGCCCCCGAATTCCGATCTGGCTCCCCCACACGGCTCACATCATGGAAAGAGACGGGCCTGACGTGGGGTGATTCGGAAGAGCTGTTCGGACTCCAAACCTGCGTCCGAACCCTGGTGGACAAGAATCTCAGGCTTGTCAATGTTGTCCAGGTTATGCTCATCCGCCGGATCCTTCCATGCCAACAACGGGCCTTCAAATTGTGGGAGTTCGATCCGGCACAGCACCAAACTCCGAAAAGGCTCTTTGACACTACGTACGAAGATGCCTGGAAGGTGCTGTTCAAGGGCGCAGAGGCTCCCACATCCGCTACCGAAGATCGCGGATTCAGCTCGCAGCACCAAGCTAGCAAGGTAAGCTATTTTTCCCTTTACGGGACTCTTGTTTTTCATAGTTTGACTCTATGTGGGATCTAAACTCCCTTACCTTTGACAGGACTGGCGTAGCACGTCCGGGCAGGTTAACTATCCGGCTCCCTTGCCAGAAGACCCAGCAGACGCCCGCTTGATGGGGCTGCTGGCTCCGGCACCTCACGTGGTGCCGAAGAAGAAGGCCAAGAAGGAGGCCATGGGGACTCGAAGGAGCGCCCGACGCCAGGTGTTGTCGGACTCATCTTCCGACGACTCTGAAGCGGAATCCTCCCCTGAGGACGGGGAGGAGGAAAAAGAAGCCTCTCCCCCAGCGGGGGGAGAGAAGAAAAGGAAGGCCGCCCTGACTGGGGAGGCCGGAGGCTCCAAGAAAGGAAGGACCCTTCCTCCGGACTTCTCCACCAACGCCGCCGACGACGAGGAGGAGTGGCCACCAAGGGCCAAGCCCCTGGCGAGATCGTAAGTGTCTAGACTCCGGAATAGCTCATGACTTTTTATTTGTCGCATAGTGTCTTCTAACGCCGAATATAACCATGTAGCCCGCCCAAGGACGAGCTCGTCGCTTCATCGAGTGGCTCCCTGGATTCGTCGGATGTGAATAGCACTTCACTTCCGACCGCCTCCTCTCCTCGTGACGCAGACGACACCGCGGTGGAGTCCCAAAAGGGGCCCCACCAGGAGGAGGTGGTCCCGGAGGCGCCGCAAGGCGACCTCCCGACTCGGGCGCAAAGGGGCGAAACCCAGAGGGCTCTAAGTCCGCCCTGTGCCGGACTCCGCATCGAACCTTCTGGTTCGAAGTCCGCAAGCGCCCCTTCGTAAGAAGGGCAAGATCGCGACGCCGGTGACCTCCGGCCCATCCAGAGGCACCGGATAGCTTGTCGGAGGCGCTTAACGGCGCCTCCATCGACGAGGAGAGCACCGCACTGTTATGAGTGTGGTGATTCAGAAGTTCACCCGCCAAGAGCGGGCTGACTGAACTCGCATCAGCCTTCTAATGTGCTTTGAGGTAAGTTTAGAATATGTAAAAATATTACCGCATAGACAGTAAGAGCCCTCGATGCTTAGTTCGGTGTTCGGAAAGAAAAGCCGGACCGAGGATCTAAAAAGATATATGCAGGAGTCTAACATAAGTATGTCAATATGGGAATGCAGGCTGCTACTGGCCGACCTCTCGGCCCGACTGCGGAGGTCAATGCATTGAAGCAGAGCCTCGAGCGGTCCGAGAACGAGCTCGGCATTGCCAAGAAGCAGCTCGAGGACAAGGAAGGTAAGTAATACCTTATTAAAGTAATACCTTATAGAAAGGATTTGGTTGCCAAAATGACAGGACTATTGTAGGGGCCACGAACGAGGTGGCGACCCTGAAGGAAGCGGTGTCCACGGCCGAAAGCAAAGCGGCCGCGGAGCACACCGAGCGAGAGAAGTAGGAGGCGCGGGTGGCGGAGGTGCGGCAAGAGCCTGTGCTCTCGTGGAAAAACACGAGAGTTTGGAGCGTGACTCGAAGACTCGAGAGTCCGAGCTCGCCTTGGCTCTTGAGAGTGCCAAAGCCGCTAAGGCCTAAGCCCAAAAAGCCCTCCAGGAAATTGAATCATTAAAGAAGATAGCGGTGGGTAAGGCATTCTTTATGCAAAGCAAGCATGTGAAAGTGAATTATCTATTACTTACCCGAATCCGGAGCTCTCAAGGAGCATTCGCAGATTTGCCCCGTAGTGTGTCTGATGCTGCCGCGTTCTACCGCGCCAAGGAGGGGAGCTCGACGGAAAAGGTGTTTTGGTCTCAGTATGCTGAGGCCGGACATCCGGTGCCCCTGATCGACCACCAGTCAAGGCTGGTCGAGCTCCACAAGGTCGCCGAATAGTCCATGAAGGGCCTCATAGTTCGGATGTGGCCATTGGAAGCCATGCCCGAGCTACCGGGCTAGTGCGGGCGGCTGGTGGACGCCTTTGTCCATGGATTGAAGTCATCAGCGCCCGTCTGCATTGAAGGTGGCCGCTGGCCCTTGCTCGTGCTAAAGTGCACCGGGCAAGCCGGATGCCGAGAAGCTTGTGACGGACGGGCCATCAAGGGCAAGGAGCATCGCAAGCCCGAAATGTACTATGAGGGCGTCTCAAGGGTGCCCGCTTTATAGTCGGTGAATGCTCCAAAGATGTAATTTTGAATAGACTCAATTTGTCATCACACGCTGAAAACTTGTTCATATCGTTAAGCAATGCTTGTGAATTTAAAATATTACCTTCAGGCGGCCGCTTATCAAATTTGAGAGATGGCAAGTCGTTGGATTCAGCCCCATGCCACGAGTGCTTTGGGGTGTTCGATAAACTTGAGCGCTCTTGTTCCCATTCTTGGGTCCTTCGAGGGAGGCACTCAACGCAACGAACAAGGCAATCAGACTATAGTGCTTGAACACTCTCACTTAGCCATAGAATTCTATAATTTTAAATTTCGGCGAAGCCCCTAGTATTCGGAAGACCGAGTTCGGGGCGCTATCCACGCCTTGGCCGGACAATGCCGGTTCCTCGCCTAAGCGGCATAAGTCTTTAGGGACTCAAGAAACCTCTCGAACAGCGATCGGCTCTCGCCCTATCATGACGGTCGGTTTTAGCTTTCTCCATCGAGGTGCTCAACCCAGCTCAACCGGGCACAATCGCGGTGGTTCTCCCAGCTACCTTAGCCAATATAACGGAACGTAAGGTACCAAAACATGGGAGCCGGGCAAACCCAACTATTGACCCAAGACATGATTCGGAGCCGATGCATATAATGCTTTAAGTTCGGAGTGCCGCACTTGTGAAAGTGTTCGGACTTGTCACACCATGTTTTTGGGGTACATAAGCCCCTGGTGTATTGGCCGTACCAAAGTGTACGGTTGCGCAATGTCATAAATGAACATATATAATGGGAAAGAATGCAATAATAGGCAAGAGCTATATCTTGGTTATTCAAAAGAAACCGCAAATAAAAGCGTAACGATACAAATTGTGCGATAAGCAAGGTACGGGACTTTTGATATGTCCCCTTCCGTGGGTAAGTTTGCGGTGTGGTATGTAAAACAGGTATACTGCTCGTAATAGAGACCACCTGGACACTCGACGCAGTTTTCTGCTTCCCTGGCTGTTGCATCGTGTATTCGGCGCGAATGTCGGACAGGGCTTTTGGAGAACAGAGTCCTGAAAGTAAAATGAAGAAAAAGAAAAAAAGGAATGACACAAACGGGAGCCCCTAGTGCGGTCTAGCCGCATTCTGGGCGTGTCGTGGTCGTGGCCCGTCCCCTATGCCCATGGTGCTTCAGATCGCAATTACGTGCGCGTAGTACTGGCTTTGCGAGGGCTGGGGTTGGGGCTGCATTACTACGCTTGTTCGGAACGTGCCAGGCAGTCTTGCTGTAGGTTACTCCGCGGCTGACAAAGGTCCGATTGTTTATTGGCCGGATCGAGAATTGCCTTAAGAGGCTGTTCGCACTTCGCCGTAAGGGCGGCCAGATGCTCCTCCGCTCGGAGGGAGTGTTCGTGTTTCCATTGACCGTGATTACGCCTCGAGGGCCTGCCATATTGAGTTTGAGGTACGCCAGAAAAGCGGCACCGCTGAATTTTGTGAATGCGGTTCGTCCGAGCAAGGTGTGATAGCCGCCATGAACGGGCTATGTCGAAGATTAACTCCTCACTCGAAGTTATCCGGGATCCAAGACCACTTCAAGTGTAACGGAGCCTGTGCGCTTGGCCTCTACACCGGAATGACGCCTTTAAAGGTCGTCTTTGTGGGTTTGATCCTTGACGGGTCTATGCCCATTTTGCGACCGTATCCCGATAAACCAGGTTCAGTTGCCGCCGCCGTCCATCGTGACTCGGTGAGGTGAAATCCGCCAATAATTGGGTCAAGAACCAATGCGGCAAAACCGCCGTGGACGGATGCTAGTGGGTGGTCCTTCGATCGAAGGTGATCGGGCAGAAGACCATGGGTTGAACTTCGGGCGACCGGCTCCATCGCCAGATACGCCCCTTTAGTGCGCGCTTCCGCTCCCTTTGGGTATGTGGGTTGCGTATATCACGCTCACCGTCCGCACTTGTGTGGGAAAGCCCTTCCGTCCTCTATTGTTCGGGCGTCGGGCTCTTCCTCGCCATCGCTATGCAGCCCCTTGTCGTTGTTTTCGCGCGCTTAGCTTGCTCGCTTGCTTGAACACCCAACAATCCCTCGCTGGTGTGGTTGGCTGAGTTTTTCGGGGTGCCATGTATCCGCACAAGCGATCGAGTATTCGGTCCAAGTTGGACGGCCCCGGTATTTCTTTTGAACGGCTTCTTCCGCTGACCGGGTTTAGAGCCTCTGAATTCGGCATTTATCGTCGTATCTTCAGCATTATCACCATTAATGCGCGGCGTTTATGCTTGTTGCGACGCGACCTGCCATTGCTGTCCTTGGTATCCGAACTATCAGGGTGTTTGGCCAAGCTGTTGCTTCGAGCTAGCCAGTTGTCCTCTCCCGCGCAAAAGCGGGTCATGAGTGTGGTGAGGGCTGCCATGGATTTTGGCTTTTCCTATCCTAGGTGCCGGGCTAGCCACTCGTCATGGATGTTGTGTTTGAAGGCTGCTAAGCGCCTGCATCCGGACAATGACGATCTGATTTTTCTTTGTTAGGAACCGCGCCCGTAATTGTCCGGCCGATTCTTCGCTGCTGAATTATATGGCTAAGGTCATCGGCGCTCGGTGGTCGCACATATGTGCCCGGAAGTTATCAAGGAATGCGGCTTCTGTGTCCTCCCAACAACCGATTGACTACCGGCAAGCTGTTGAGCCAATGCCGAGCTGGTCCTTTAAGCTTGAGTGGGAGGTATTTGATGGCATCTAGATCATCACCGCGGGCCATGTGGATATGGAGGAGATAGTCCTCGATCTAGCCCGCAGGATCTGTGGTACCATCGTATGATTCGATGTTTACGGGTTTGAAGCCCTCAGGGATTTGATGATCCATTACTTCATCTGTGAAGCATAGTGGGTGTGCGGCGCCTCTTTATTGGGCTATATCACGACATAGCTCATATGAGCTTTGTCTACTATGTTCGACCCGGCCGGGTTTGTTGTATCCGGCGTGACGGTAATCATCCCGAGTCGTTGGGCGCCCACGCGATCTGTAGATCGATCTTGTATGCTTTGCCTTATCCTCCAATATATCTCGCAAGTCCGGCGCGTTGGTACTTTTTGAGCAGCGTCGGGGCGTGGCTTGAGTGGAGGGCCGAGAGGCTGCTCTGTCGCGGCCATGGGGTGGCCGGTCTGCCATGTCGTGCGCTGGTGATGTGGGTGCTTCCTCCTCTGATCGATGCAACGGCCTACATTTGGGGTAGCTTTTGGAGGGGCGTTCGAGTTCATACTCTTCGCTGCAAGGACTTCAGTCCATCCGCCGCCTAGCGTGTCTTGGTCAGCTCTAAGCTGTTGCTTTTCTTGAGGCTGCTTGCCATGGCCATGAGCCCGCGTTTAAAACGCTCTTGTTCGACGGGGTCCTCCGCACGATTTAATTCGCTGTCGCCGAGGCTTGCCCCGCCTTCAAGGGGCGATAATTATCATCCTCTACCTCTCTTTCGCCGCATCGTCAGGCGAACTTGCTTCTCCCTCCTCCCGCTACCGAGTCCCGCCGGAGGGGTCATCTTCGCACCGTCCGGGTATTATTGTCTCCGTGCCGGAATCGCCGCTTTTCTTGTGGCGGGATTTAGAGCGGCGCCACCGACGCCGGGCGCTTGGGTTGTTTCTTGAGGGTCATCCTCCGCCGTTCCATCGCCATTCCAATCTTTAGGGATGTCCACAATGTATATGTTATATGACGAGGTGGCCATCCAGTTCCCCGTGGGCGCTGCCTCATGATCGTCTCCGGACCCGTCGTCCATACCGACGATGGCTTCGGAGTCGAAGTCGGGCATGTCGGTTAAATCATCGGCGTGGCTACAAAGTGGGTGGTGGGTGGGCGTTGAATTTCTTCGTCGTCCGAATCCCAACCTTCCCGACCATAGTTCGCCAGGCTCTCGACAAAGAGAGAGACTTTAATGAGTTCAGGATATCGCCAAAGGGCGAGTCTTGAAAGATGTCCGTGGCGGTGAACTCCATAATCGACGCCTACCGATTCGACCGGTAGAGGCGCTGGAGGTTCGGAGTCCGTAAATGAGTCCGGCATCTGGGAGTCACGAAGCTTCGCAGCGATGTGGATGGTGTTCGCTCAATCGCCGTGGAGATTTCAGCCCCGAGGCGGTGTCCAACCAACCGCCCTCCATCGGTAATTCGCCCTAATAAGGGTCGGAGCGGATATCGGTGCGGCCTCCGTGGCGCTGTTCGGGCGGCAGAGCTAGATCGCATCTGCCGAGACAAAGGCGGCGCGCTCGGCTGTGGTTCGAATCCGTCGAAGATCAAATCTCCGCGGACATCGGCCGTATAGTTCAGGCTTCCAAATCTGACCTGATGGCCAGGGGCGTAGCTTTCAATCTGCTCCACATGGCCTAGCGAATTGGCCCGCACCGCAAAGCCGCCGAATACGAAGATCTGTCCGGGGAGAAAAGTCTCATCCTGGACTGCGTCGTTGTTGATGATTGAAGGAGCCATCGGGCCTATAGGTGACGCATACGCAGGAACTCTCAATGAAAGCACCAATGCCGGTGTCAAAACCGGCGGATCTCGGGTAGGGGGTCCCGAACTGTGCGTCTAGGCGGATGGTAACAGGAGACAAGGGACACGATGTTTTTACCCAGGTTCGCGCCCTCTTGATGGAGGTAATACCCTACTCCTGCTTGATTAATATTGATGATATGGGTAGTACAAGAGTAGATCTACCACGAGATCGTAGAGGCTAAACCCTAGAAGCTAGCCTATGGTATGATTGTTGTTCGTCCCTACGGACTAAAACCCTTCGGTTTATATAGACACCGAATAGGGTTAGGGTTACATAGAGTCGGTTACAATGGTAGGAAATCTACATATCCAGATCGCCAAGCTTGCCTTCCATGCCAAGGAAAGTCCTATCCGGACACGGGACGAAGTCTTCAATCTTGTATCTTCATAGTCCAGGAGTCCGGCCAAAGATGATAGTTCGGCTATCTGGACACCCCCTAGTCCAGGACTCCCTCACATATCTTCAGGACTGAGAAATAGAACACCCCTCTTCTTCGGAGTTGGTTTAGGAATAGGCTTAGGAGCTGGCTCAGGAAGTGTCCAATTATTTTCATTGGTCAACATAGTATTCAATAGAATTTCAGCTTCATCCGGTGTTCATTCCCTGAAAATGTAACCAAAGACAACTATCCGTGTAATCTCTGGAAGCATCGGTTAGTCCATTATAAAAGATATCAAGTATTTCATTTTTCTTAAGAGGATGATCAGGCAAAGCATTAAGTAATTGGAGAAGCCTCCCCCAAGCTTGTGGGAGACTCTCTTCTTCAATTTGCACAAAATTATATATTTCCCTTAAGGCGGCTTGTTTCTTATGAGCATGGAAATATTTAGCAAAGAAGTAATAAATCATATCCTGGGGACTACGCACAAAACCAGGATCAAGAGAGTTGAACCATATCTTAGCATCACCCTTTAATGAGAACGAAAATATTTTAAGGATATAAAGGTAGCGAGATTTCTCATCATTAGTGAACAGGGTGGCTATATCATTTAATTTAGTAAGATGTGCCACAACAGTTTCAGATTCATAGCCATAAAAAGGATCAGATTCAACCAAAGTAATTATATCAGGATCAACAGAGAATTCATAATCCTTATCAAGAATACGTATAGGTGAAGTAGCAAAATCAGGGTCAGGTTTCATTCTAGCATTAAGAGATTGCTGCTTCCATTTAGCTAATAACCTCTTTAGATCATATCTATCATTGCAAGCTAAAATAGTTCTAGCAGATTCTTCATCCAGAACATAACCCTCAGGCACAACATGCAATTTATATTTATTAGGGGGAGAGTCTACATCGTCACTTTCTTCAATATTATCAGTTTCAATAATTTCATTCTCTCTAACCCTAGCAAGTTGTTCATCAAAAATTCACCAAGTGGCACAGTAGTATCAAGCATAGAAGTAGTTTCATCATAAGTATCATGCCTAGCAGAAGTGGCATCATCAATAACATGCGACATATCAGAATGAATTAAGTGCAGAGCTAGATGGCAGTTCCTTACATCCCCTTGTAGTTGAGGGATAAATTTTTGTTTTCGTGTCTTTCAAGTTCTTCATAGTGACCAACAGATATAAATCCCAAGTGACTCAAAGAATAGAGCTATGCTCCCCGGCAACGGCGCCAGAAAATAGTCTTGATAACCCACAAGTATAAGGGATCGCAACAGTTTTCAAGGGTAGAGTATTCAACTCAAATTTATTGATTCGACACAAGGGGAGCCAAAGAATATTCTCAAGTATTAGCAGTTGAGTTGTCAATTCAACCACACCTGGATAACTTAGTATCTGCAGCAAAGTATTTAGTAGCAAAGTAATATGGAAGTAACGGTAACGATAGCAAAAGTAATATTTTTGGGTTTTGTAGTGATTGTAATAAAGAGGCAGCGGAAAAGTAAATAAGCGAAGAACAATATGTGAAAAGCTCGTAGGCATTGGATCGGTGATGGAGAATTATGCCGGATGCGGTTCATCATGTAACAATCATAACATAGGGTGACATGTAACTAGCTCCAATTCATCAATGTAATGTAGGCATGTATTCCGAATATAGTCATGCGTGCTTATGGAAAAGAACTTGCATGACATCTTTTGTCCTACCCTCCCGTGGCAGCAGGGTCCTAATGGAAACTAAGGGATATTAAGGCCTCATTTTAATAGAGCACCGGACCAAAGCATTAACACATAGTGAATACATGAACTCCTCAAACTACGGTCATCACCGGGAGTGGTCCCGATTATTGTCACTTCGGGTTGCGGATCATAACACATAGTAGGTGACTATAGACTTGCAAGATAGGATCAAGAACTCACATATATTCATGGAAACATAATAGGTTCAGATCTGAAATCATGGCACTCGGGCCCTAGTGACAAGCATTAAGCATAGCAAAGTCATAGCAACATCAATCTCAGAACATAGTGGATACTAGGGATCAAACCCTAACAAAACTAACTCATTACATGACAAATCTCATCCAACCCATCACCGTCCAGCAAGCCTATGATGGAATTACTCACGCACGTCGGTGAGCATCATGAAATTGGTGATGGAGGATGGTTGATGATGACGACGACGACGACGACTGATTCCCCTCTCCGGAGCCCCGAACGGACTCCAGACCAGCCCTCCCAAGAGGTTTTAGGGCTTGGCGGCGGCTCCGTATCGTAAAACGCGATGAATCTTTCTCTCTGATTTTTTTTCTCCCCGAACATGAATATATGGAGTTGGAGTTAAGGTCGGTGGAGCGTCAGGGGGGCCCACGAGGCAGGGGGCGCGCCCAGGGGGCAGGCGCGCCCCCCACCCTCATGGACAGGGTGTGGGCCCCCTGACGTGGATTCTTCTTCCAGTATTTTTTATATTTTCCAAAAATATGTTCCGTGGAGTTTTAGGTCATTCCGAGAACTTTTGTTTCTGCACATAAACAACACCATGGAAAGTCTGCTGAAACCAGCGTCAGTCCGGGTTAGTTCCATTCAAATCATGCAAGTTAGAGTCCAAAACAAGGGCAAAAGTGTTTGGAAAAGTAGATACAACGGAGCATGCTGTATGGATCGGAGTACATTTGAATTTGAATTACTAACAGATATATAGAAAATATCGTTGGATGGTGGCTTCCCGCATCCGTGTCCGCGGATGGATGCGGGAGGAAATTTGCGAGTCACTGTTGAAGATGCCCTTAGTAGGCTTTCTACATGCATGTGTGTATGTTGTGAACCATCTGCTCTCCAGTACTCCAATGAGGTAATGACAAGTTAGAACGAGGTGCCAGTCTACCACAATCAGACCAACCAATTCAGTAATCACATGCTGGACCACCAAAGCCCTCTCGCAAACATCTCTGATCCATTTAGTACAAAGTTGTGCTATATCAGCGACAATTAATATGAATTAGAGGGAGTATTTTTTTTCCTATTTTTTTAGAGAAGGATGTACTCCTGGCCTCTATATCTGGACGATGCATGCAGTCATTTTATTAATTATTCCATAAAAAACTTAATTAGTTTTGGCATCTCTGCTTCTCAGCTCTTTGACGACATGTAATTTTGACTAAATAAACCAATGCAGACATGGCGCTACGTCGCTAGTGATGAGTGTTGACTTGATCAATCTTAAGCTCCGTCGACTTAGCACGGCGAGGTTCTGGAACTCGCCATGGCTGCATGGTCTGTGTCCCCGCGACTTAGCACCGAGCATCTTTGCCATCTCCCATAAAATGAATTCCTCCGTCCAGCAAGCGCTTACCAACAACAACTGGATCTCCCTCATTGACACATTCAATGACCTATCACTTCCACATGTCCAACATTTACTAACCTCTGGGAGAAAATATCTACGATCTCTCTGATCAATGGCATTGAAGATTCCATCACTTGGAAATTCACCAAGGATGGAGTGTACTCTGCTTCCTCGGCCTACAAGGTACAATTTGGGCACTGAATTTGAGGGACTCACTTTGTCCTATCTCGTTCGCTCAGTATGGAGGGTTTGGGCTCCGCCAAGATGCAAGTTCTTTGCTTGGCTAGTCCTTCAAAATAGGATTTGGACTTTGGATCGCCTTATACGTCGCGGCTGGCCAAACTGTGGCCTCTGGCCACTTTGCAAGCAATGTCAGAAGTCGGCCGCCCATCTCCTCTTCCAATGCCGCTACACCACCCGCATCTGAAATCATATTCTTCCGTGGCTCCGCGTGCATCACATTTCTACGACGGTTTGGCAGACGAGGGCTTTGGTGAGAGAATGGTGGAATGGCAACCTACATATTCGCCTTGGATCCCCTAAGGCGCTCGCCTCCTTGATGATGCTCATCTCATGGGAGATATGGGCAGAGCGTAACGCCGGAGTCTGTCGACACACGACCAACCCTTCCATGGTCCTAATCAGTAAGATCAAAGAGGAGGTGTTTCTTTGGGCGGTGGCGGGTGCGAAGCACATGAGTGTTAATGCCGCGAGAGTAGACCTTTTTTGTCGCTCTGCGGCTCTTGTTTGAAACCTCCTTTCTTAATCAATGAAATGGCAAATCTTTTGCCTTGTTTCAAAAAAAAATCTTAACATCCGTGAATCTATTGCTTAGTTAATCATTTGATGGCATAGCATTGCGTGTGAGCTAGCATTCTGATGAGGCTCATTCGCTCTCCACTAGCCCAATGACAAGTCAGAATGAGGTGGCAGTCTACCACGATCAGACCACCCAATCCAGCAATGACATGTCAGACCACCAAAGCGCTCCCACAAACAACTTAATCAGTCCTGGCAGCATATCTCGGTGGTGCAAACCTTTCCAATCAATCTCCCAGACAGATCCTCGGAGATGTTTTCGTCGATCATGGCCCCCAGCCAGTCCCAAGCTTAGCTCGTTAAACTAAACTCTAATCTAGTCGACATCCGGTGGTCAGCTGGGGAGCGCACTGAGCTGCTGTGCCAATCAGGCCGCTCCAACCTTGTGTGGTCATGCATGCCATCAGATACACTCCAGATTGATAGCTGCTCGTCCTCTCCGCTACCTGCGTGCTGCCTTTATCAGACGTGCACGCACAATCGGCGTCACGGTGTTGACCTGTAAGCTTGGATGGAGCTGTGCCGTCCTCGTCCACATGTTCGATCAGCTGGATTGGGTTCTGGAACGTCTCGGAGCAAGGAATATCGAAGTCGCATGGCTCGTAGAGTCGCCACTCACCAACTTTGCCGATCCGTTAGTGGGAGCGAGTGGCAGGATTTTCTCCGGCATCCTGCCGACCTTGCTCACTCGATGCATGTGCGATGTATGTCTACTGTTTTTCTCCTGGGTGGTGGCATGATTTGTGAACCATATGCCATGCATGTGTATGTTTCCCCGATAGGCAGGCATCAGCTTGTGCGCGTGCATTTTCTGTGGCCGTGCTATCTGTATGTGCATTTTGTGTCAATGCCAAAGTATGAAACCCCCGATGATATTGTACGTACATATATCAGGAGATGGTCGTATCGATTTGACATAGCCATGCTCCAAAGACTACTGTGACCACTGACTTCCATTATGCTATAATTGATAAAATTAAACCCAATAGATTTATGGTATTGTGAAAGTGGTTTTCAAGAAAAAATGATAAGCTCTTGGGTTTTAAAAAGTTTGCTATATCGAGGCGGAGGCCCAATGGCACCATCGATCTTTGCTTACGGCGCGTTGCCGATGGATGTAGGAGGAAGAAGATTTCAGAACCCTAAGAAATTGAATGTAATTTTCTTTTTCCTGTAAATGGGGTGTTTGTAAAGACTTTGTGATACTAAATATATGATCTTGTGATTTCTTTCAAAAAGAAAAGAAAAATAAAGGCATGTATCCGTATTGTGGTAGGCTTAGTGTTTCTACTTTGAGAGATCAAGGGCCAGTTCTTTTGTAGCTTCTACGAGCTTATTGTCAAAATAAGCCAGAAGCTCAAAAGAACTAGTTTTGAAGTATAGGCCTTAACTTATTTCTACAGCTCTCTCCTTCACAATGAGAAAAAGCTGGGGGGAGGGGTGCTTCCCGCAGAAGCCCACTTAAAGTCGAAGGGGAATACCCCATTGCCCCTGATTTTCACACTTAATTACAGCGATTTTGCCACCAAGCCCAACCCAACCGAGCGAGACACGAGAAAAACGAATCGACCAGAGCCCTCGCCCCCTCGTGTTCATCCCTGTCACAAGAGTTAGGGTTCCTCTCCCGATTCAAGTCGCCGCCGCCGTTCCCCATCACCGCCGCCAACGAGGCCGGTTCCCATCAGGCGCCGTCGACGCTAGCCGTCCCCCACAATCGCCCCCGCCGCCGCTCGATCCGCAGCTTATTTCCACGGCAGCTTATCAAGGGCTTATTTCCACCGCAGCTTATGTAGAAGCCATGGCTCAAAAGAACTGGTCCCAATACCGGTTAGAAGATGCTCATTGCCTCTCAAACACCGTTTATAATGTTCATGGCAACTTGATTTAGCTAACATGTCATTTACGCGTCAATTTGTTTCGCCGGCGTAATATTCATGTGAAAATAAACCTATGGGTTTTTGTTGTCCAAATTTTAGATAAGAAATGAAAATAAATTACTCCCTCCGTTCCATAAAATAAGAGCATTTTTAACACTACTGTAGTGTAAAAAACGCTCTTATATTATGGCATTTTTTACACTAATGCAGTGTCAAAAACGTTCTTATAATGTGGGACGGAGGGAGTAAATAACTAAAGTGGAGACAAAATGAAAAAGTTGGGAAAACAAAGACTATATTAGAGGGGGGTTATTCAAAAGAATAACAAGTTTATAAATTTAAATATATAATTTATTTAAATAAAAAATGGGAAAGATATATTACTTAAGAGTCATAAAGTACGAAAGAAAATGGAGGAAGCTGAAACGAAACCTATACAATTTTCCAAGTCTCCCTTTTCAATTTTTCTAATAGTGTTGTCATCATTTGTATTTATATTACCACTATTACTGTTTTATAGTTCCAGTTCTGTTATGGAGTGCATGTTTTTCATTTTTTAAGTATAGTACTTTGTTTTCTATTTTCCATTTCATTTATTTACTGAATTTCCCCACTTCATAAAATGTACCTTTGGTCACTAAGCAATGGGTAGCAAAATTTTAATATTCTAAAAAATACTTCTTGATATCAGTAATGCACAATTATTTTAAGTTTCCAAATCTAAACAGTACCGGAGATCAAAGTTTCTTGTGATGAAACTTGCCCACTGGATTCAAGTCATAAACTTGGCACATGTGGTCGCATTTTTCTGGATTTATTTTAGACGTCAACAACGAGGCATCTATGGCGACTTCGTAAATCTTAGGATATGTCGGCTCATCTCTAGGAAGTGCCCATAGGGGTGTGCGCACGAGTGATCATAGGTGTGAGTGTGTGTGCGCGTGTATGTGATCGTCTGTGTGTGTACAGTGTTTCTAAAATAATGTTTGAGAGTTAACTTAGAATATATCAAGAGCTTTCTTTTTTAAAAGAGGGAGGAATCGAATTGTCATACATGTACAGGAGTTGTTGAGCATTCCCCACGTCCGTCCAAATGTACACCCCCTTTCTCCCCCTGATAATGATAGAGAAGGCCACTAAGCTAATGAATCATCAGGTACACGGGGTAGCTAGCCAGGTTGCTTGTCGATCCGCGCCTATAAATTGAGAGTGCATTTCAGTACAAGGCACAGTCACCAGCACATGCATGCATGCACACACAAAGGCGCATCAAGATTACCATCCCAGCCGTTCTTCTTTGAGGGAGCATATCCCAGCCGTTGGCCGCGTGCGAAACTAGCTAGCAGTAGAGCTTAAGCATGGCCGTGAAGATGGCATCGGACGGCCTGTGGCAGGGCGAGAACTCTCTGGACTTCGCGCTGCCGCTCCTGGCGGTGCAGATAGCCGTCGTGCTCGTCGTCACGCAGGGCCTCGCCTTCGCCCTCAAGCCCCTACGCCAGCCTAGGGTCATCGCCGAGATCCTGGTATTCATATGCATATATATGCTCTTTCAATTTTCTTTTATGTGGGTGATATATATGGCGGAGAACATAATAAGCAAAGTCCTGAATCATACTCCCTATTAAATTCATATTAAATCAACGGCATTTATTTTGAGGCGGAGGGAGTACACGGCTTGATGTCGGTTGCAGCGGTATATATGCTCCCGAAAAGAGGGTCATTAACGCAAACTAACAATTGGGTACATACAATATAGTACATTTTGGGCAATATGTACCGCATATTAAATTGTATTCTATTATTTAAAAGACATTTCCACATAGGTATACTAATAGTGTATGGAAATCGAAAAAAAAATGTTGAGAAAAAGTGGTAAACCAGATTTACAATGCAAGTGTACCCATATTGTAGATACTAGTTTTTTTTTTTTGCCGTCGTAGATAAAAACAGATTTTTTTATTAGGGAGTAGGAAAAAAAAATTCAAGAAACCGGCAAGAGCATTACCTTTACATTTCAGACGAAAAAGAGGGTTTATATACAGAGATAACAGGTTTTTCCGGGAAAATCTGACAATACCCCTATAAGGACCGGCGTGTTATGCTAAGTTAACCAAATCAACCAATACCGGTCGCCACTTTGTCAGAGAAGAGGGATTAAGGGGTAAAGTTCCAGCTAAAATTCTGAACCTTGGATCTGTGATTGTTTGGCTCAGCTTGTACAGTAATTATTATGAATGGCTAAGATTGCTTGATTGGATCAAGCACTAACTCAGTACTTTTTATACATGTATACTCCCTTCGTTCAGAATTACTTGTCTCGGAAATGGATGTATTTAAAACTAAAATACGTCTAGATACATTCATTTTCGCGACAAGTAATTCCGAACGAAGGGAGTATATATTAAAAAGAATTACTACTAGCTGCTATATGGCGGTGACGACATCCACGAGTAGAAGATTCGCCAACATGCGGCGTGGTGAGCAATCTCCAAATCATTCCAGAGTAAAGAAGATGTTGGCGATCAATTCAGACCATGATCTGAAAATGACATGCAAAAAAATGACTGCCCGGTAATGCTGCACAATTGGTGCATATACTGTTGCATGTTGGCTAACACATCAATAATTGTGGACTCCACCATTCAGCATGGATGGTGAGCTATCTCAAAAATCTTCTGGACTCCCACGACCTGACGTTCTCAACCCTTTCTGCTGCCTTGCATGACATTCGTTTGACACCACACGATCCAGTGCACTAAGAATTTACTAGACGCGTTTTCCAGACCTAGAATAGGCATGAGTCATCTATCGTGGAAGGATCCTGGATACACACTTTTTGAGATGCTAGACTAACGACTCAAGTTTTTCTTTCCCGGCAAAAATTAAAAGACTCGACTTTTCTGGTAGCTTTGCAATGCTGAGGTCAGCTTGAATTAGAATTCAAACGGTAATTGTTTTTGGCTCCCAAGCTCCATGTAGCTTTTTATTTTGATTTTTTTAAATTACCAGTTTTGAGGAAATAAAAAAAACACCTTATATGTCGATGTGCGAATACAATATGCATGAGCAAAAAAAAAAAGATAAGATGGTTTTATTTGTGAGCTGCACAAGAAACAAAATGTGATGAATATAAATTATTTTTCAACATATGAATATAAATTGTTAATGGTACTACTCTGTCGGTTATTTTAGATCAACATAGTTTTCTTAGGAATAATTGTACTTTTATATAGGCTCCATTCGAAAATATTTTCCCAATCCATCATCTTTATAGTGCATTCTAACATGCAAAGGCGTGGCTGGGCCAGGCAGCCCATGCCATGGCCTGGACCGTGGAAAAAAAACCTAGCCTGTATTTTAGAGGGTATAGTAACACATTTGGCATGTAATTTAGAGGGTATCACATGATATTACCAACTAGTTTTTTCTTATCTAGAGGTTGATTCGGTGGTTGTACATTTTTTTAAAATTAATATGTGCAACTTTAGGATTAAGGGTTAGAGATGTGCATTTTCCAAATCCACATTTCTAGACCCAAAGTTGCACAAAATTTGTGCTTCTCGGTTAGGCTTGATACTCGGTAGAAGTAACAAATACAGGTAATACTCCTAGATGCTTAGAAGTTGGATCAAAACTATATAAGCTTTTTTCAGATTGCTTGTAAATGTTTTTCTAGATCATTTTTTGAGAATTGCTTGTAAATGCTTTGCATGTCTAATTTGCGCAGGGCGGCATCTTGCTCGGACCTTCGGCCCTGGGCCGGTGGGGCGCCTTCCGCCGCACGATCTTCCCGGAGTGGAGCACCCCCGCGCTAGACACCGTGTCGGGCCTCGGCCTGCTCCTCTTCCTCTTCCTGGTCGGCCTCGAGCTCGACTTCCGCGCCGTTCGCCGCGTGGGGCCCCGCAGCGTGGCCATCGCAGCGGCCGGCATCGTGCCTCCGCTGCTCGCCGCCGCCGGTATCGTGCCGCTCCTCGACCTCGCCATCCCGGCGCCCCGCCAAGCCTCATACCTCTCGCTGTGTGTGTTCCTCGGCGCCGCGCTCTCGGTAACCGCTCTCCCCGTGCTCGCCTGCATCCTCAAGGAGCTCGACCTCCTCGGAGTGCCCTTCGGCGAGACCGCCATGGCCGCCGCCGCCGTGAACGACGTCTTCGCGTGGACGCTCCTCGCCCTCGCTCTCGCCGTGTCCGGCGGTGGCCGCGAGCCGAAGGGGCCCCCTCTCGCGCCGGTCTACATCCTCTCGTCGGGCGCCGTCTTCGTGGCGTTCACGTTCTTCGCGCTCCGCCCTCTCATGGCGCGCCTGGCGCGCCGCGCAGGCCCCTGCAGCTCGGACGGTAACCTGGCCTGCTCATGCGCCGTCGCGTGCGCGCTCCTAGCGGGCGCCGTGACCGACGCCATCGGCGTGCACCCCGTGTTCGGCGCGTTCGTGTTCGGGCTGGCTATGCCCCGGGAGGACGGCTTCGCGGAGCGCATAGGCGAGAAGGTGACGCCGCTGGTGTCTGGGCTGATGCTGCCGCTCTATTTCGCCACGAGCGGACTGCACACGAATGTGGACAACGTCCAGGGCGTGGCCGCGTGGGGGATGGTGGTGCTCGTGGTGGCCGTGGCCGTGGTGGGGAAGTTCACCGGAACGTTCGCGGTGGCAGTCGCCGGGACCGGCATGGGCAGGCGCGAGGCGGCCGCCCTCGGCGTGGCCATGAGCGCCAAGGGTCTCGTGGAGCTCATCGTGCTCAACATCGGCAAGGAGAAGAAGGTGAGTACTACTTGTATACACACGGACGTTGTAAATGTAATTCTCAGTCGTTAGTAGACTCACGGCCGGGCTCATCCGCTCATGCGCGTGCAGGTGCTGGACGACACGACGTTCGCCATCTTCGTGATCATGGCGCTGACGACCACGGTGATCGCGACGCCGCTCATGACGGCGCTCTACCGGCATCAGTCGACGGCCACCACGCCGGAGATCGATGGGATGGAGCTCAAAGGAGGCGACGCTTGCCCGGCATAAACTCAGGGATTATCGATCGGTCATACTCCATACTTTGGCAGTGATACTCGCTGCGAAATATGCACCTATGTTGTGTGTGTGTGTGCGCGCGCGCGTGTTCAACTGTTCATGCATGTACTGAAGTAGGACAGCTACGAGGTCATGCAGGCAGGTGTTGCTCTGTTTTCTTCTTCTTGTTGTGGCTATCAGCTATCCCTGAGCGATAGCCATGTGCCGTAGCACTACCAAACCTCGAAATGCATTATTTTGGGTTCACCCATGTAATGTTATTAATTAACTCTGAATGATATCACCCTTTGGTCTTGTTCCAATAACAGAAGGCTAGTAGGCTTCAAGAGATCATTCCCAGCTTAGTGATGCAACTGAATCAATATGGTTTCCTCAAGGAGATGTCCATTCAAGACCGTGTTGCTTGGGCGTTTGAGTTCTTGCATCGGTCATAAGTCAAGAGACCAAATCGTGGTTTAAAAACTTGATTTTATGGAAGCCTTTGACAAGGTAGAACATGATGCTATCCTAGAAATTCTCAAGGCAAAAGATTTTGGAAATAAGTCGATTGACTGGATTCATGCCATCTTAAAACACTTGGCTCCTCTCTGCTCTTAAATGGGGTTCCTAGAAAAAAGTTCTACTAGGCCTTGGGCAAGAAGCATGCGATTTTGAATAGAGCAATGAATCTTGGCATCTTGCAACGGCCTCTTAATGTTCCCGGCCACACTTCGTTTCCTATAGTTTTATGTGCAGATGATACTTTAATAATTCTTCCTACTGATTATAGGCATTTGATTTACTTGAAGGCACCGGTGCGGTCTTTTGCTGATTCCACTGGTCTCAAGGTTAACTACCATTTGATTCCCATTAACATTGAGGAGGAAAATGTGGAATTCTTTACCAATGCTATGAGTTGCAGAAGGGGCTTCTTTTGTTTTACTCCCTTTGTTTATCTTGGTCTACCTCTTGGGCTAACAAAGCCCAGAGTGGAGCACTATATGCCCATTGTGTCTAGAATTGAAAGAAGATTGGCAGGTATTTCTTGTTACTTAACCTTTGGAGGCAAGTTACTAATGGTTAAAGTTGTCCTTGTGCGAGTTGCGGAAACATCTTAGCCTCGGTACGAGGGGACGTGTTGCATGCTATAGGCAGGGGCGCAACAACCCTGAGGTGCATACAGATTGATAGTTTGGAGATCTTACAGGAGACTTGGAGAGAAAGAGATAGAATAGGTTACAACAGATAAATATGAATCAACTACCTAGCTTATCTCTACCAATATCCTAGGGATCCTGGTGCGGCTGAATGACTCCTGGTGCGGCTTAATGAGGCAACGTGACAGGTTGTTTAACACCCTCCCTTAATCAGAACTTCATCAAGTTGAGATTGTACTTGAAGTCTTCAAAGCTTCTTGTAGGCAAAGGTTTTGTGAATCCATCTCCAATTTGATCTTTGGAATGCACAAGACGAATGTCAAGTTGCTTCTTCGCAACTCTTTCTCTCACAAAGTGAAAGTCTATCTCAATATGCTTTGTTCTCGCATGAAAAACTGGATTAGCAGACAAGTATGTAGCACCCAGGTTATCACACCATAATCATGGAGCTTGGGTGCTTTTAACACCAAGTTCCCTTAAGATGGATTGTATCGAGATAATCTCTGTTGTGGCATTTGCTAATGCCTTATATTCTGCCTCTGTACTGGACCTGGAGATAGTAGCTTGCTTTCTTGCACACCATGATATCAAGTTGGGACCAAAGAATACTGCAAATCCACTAGTAGACCTCCTATCATCCAAGCATCCTGCCCAATCAGAGTCTGAAAAGGCACTCACAAGTGTAGATGGGGACTTGCTGAAATTCAGACCAACATTAAGAGTGTTCTTGACATATCTAATAATACGTTTTGCAGCAGTCCAATGAACTGTAGTTGGTGCATGAAGAAATTGGCAAACTTTGTTAACAACAAAAGAGATATCAGGCCTAGTAAGTGTCAAGTATTGAAGGGCAACTACTAGACTTTTGTACTTTGTACTATCATCTTGACTTAGAAGCTGCCCTCTATAAGGGACAATTTTTCTGAACTTGACAAAGGAGTGGGTGAGGGTTTACAACCTTGCAGACCAGCCTTCTTTACCAGATTTGCTGCATATTTCTCCTGGGATAGATGAAGTCCATCCTCATGCTTCTTCACCTCAATCCCTAGGAAATAGTGTAAGTCTCCAAGATCTTTGAGAGCAAACTCTGTACTGAGATCCTTCAAAAGTCATGTAATGGCCTCATCTGATTAACTTGTAACAATAATATCATCAACATATATGAGTAAACTATGTATGTGTTGTACTTGTTGTAAATGAACAATGAGGTGTCAGACTTAGAAGGGACAAAGTCAAGTGTTTGCATTTTGTGACCAAGACGTGAGTACCACGCCCTTGGAGCTTGCTTCAACCCATACAATGACTTGTTAAGCTTGCACACATGAGAGGGTGCACTTTTGTTCACAAACCCAGGAGATTGCTTCATGTGCACTTCCTCTTCCAGAACACCATGGAGAAACGCGTTCTGCACATCTGGCTGTCTAATGCTCCAGCCCCTGGAAACAACAATAGACAAGACAAGATTAAACGTGTCCTCATAGTCTATGCCATACCGATGTTTAAATCTTTTTGCAACAAGTCTGGCCTTGTAACGATCAATGGTTCCATCAGATTTTCTTTTAATTCTGAATACCCACTTGTAATTAATAAGATTTTTACCTTGCTGTGGAGGAACCAAATGCCATGTTTTATTTTTTTGCAGTGCCACCAATTCTTCATTCATAGCATTCTTCCACTTTCCATCACTTAGTGCTTCTTCAAACGTATATGGTTCACCTGTAGAGCACACCATCCCATATTAACTTACATGTTTATAATCAACAGGTTGTATTTGAAGGAAATATACCCTAGAGGCAATAATAAAGTTATTATTTATTTCCTTATATCATGATAAATGTTTATTATTCATGCTAGAATTATATTAACCGGAAACATAATACATGTGTGAATACAAAGACAAACAGATTGTCACTGGTATGCCTCTACTTGACTAGCTCGTTGATCAAAGATGGTTATGTTTCCTAACCATAGACATGAGTTGTCATTTGATTAACGGGATCACATCATTAGGAGAATGATGTGATTGACATGACCCATTCCGTTAGCTTAGCATACGATCGTTTAGTATGTTGCTATTGCTTTCTTCATGACTTATACATGTTCCTATGACTATGAGATTATGCAACTCCCGTTCTTTGGAGGAACACTTTGTGTGCTACCAAACGTCACAACATAACTGGGTGATTATAAAGGAGCTCTACAGGTGTCTCCGAAGGTACTTGTTGGGTTGGCGTATTTCGAGATTAGGATTTGTCACTCTGATTGTCGGAGAGGTATCTCTGGGCCCTTTCGGTAATGCACATCACTTAAGCCTTGCAAGCATTGCAAATAATGAGTTGGTTGCGGGATGATGTATTACAGTACGAGTAAAGAGACTTGCCGGTAACGAGATTGAACTAGATGTTGAGATACCGACGATCGAATCTCGGGCAAGTAACATACCGATGACAAAGGGAACAACGTATGTTGTTATGCGGTCTGACCGATAAAGATTTTCGTAGAATATGTGGGAGCCAATATGAGCATCCAGGTTCCGCTATTGGTTATTGACCGGAGACGTGTCTCGGTCATGTCTACATAGTTCTCGAACCCGTAGGGTCCGCACGCTTAACGTTACGATGATAGTTATATTATGAGTTTATATGTTTTGATGTACCGAAGGTTGTTCGGAGTCCGGATGTGATCACGGACATGACGAGGAGTCTCGAAATGGTCGAGACATGAAGATTGATATATTGGAAGCCTATGTTTGGATATCGGAAGTGTTCCGGGTGAAATCAGGATTTTACCGGAGTACCGGGAGGTTACCGGAACCCCCCGGGAGGTAAATGGGCCTTAGTGGGCCTTTACAGAGAAGAGGAGAGGCGGCCAGGGCTGGGCCGCGCGCCCCTCCCCCCTAGTCCGAATAGGACAAGGAGAGGGGAGCCCCCTTCCTTCTCTCCTCCTTTTTCCCCCTCCCGAATCCTATTCCAACCAGAGGGGGGAGTCCTACTCCCGGGAGTAGGACTCCTCCTGGCGCGCCCTCCCCTTCGCCCGCCGCACCCCCCCCCTTGCTCCCATATCTACGGGGGCAGGGGGCACCTCTAGACACACAAGTTGATCAGTTGATCTCTCCCAACCGTGTGCGGTGCCCCCCCCCCCCTCCACCATAGTCCACCTCGATAATACTGTAGCGGAACTTAGGCGAAGCCCTGCGTCGGTAGAACATCAACATCGTCACCACGTCATCGTGCTGACGAAACTCTCCCTCAACACTCGGCTAGATCGGAGTTCGAGGGACGTCATCGGGCTGAACGTGTGCTGAACTTTGAGAGTTGAGGGAGAGTTTCGTCATGGAGCTGCCGTACGTTCGGTACTTGATCGGTCGGGTCGTGAAGACGTACGACTACATCAACCGCGTTGTGCTAACGCTTCCGCTTTTGGTCTACGAGGGTACGTAGACAACACTCTCCCCTCTCGTTGCTATGTGATACGTCTCCAACGTATCTATAATTTTTGATTGCTCCATGCTACTTTATCTATTGTTTTGGACTATAATGGGCTTTATTTTCCACTTTTATATTACTTTTGGGACTAACCTATTAACCGGAGGCCCAGCCCAGAATTGATGTTTTTTTTGCCTATTTCAGTGTTTCGAAGAAACGGAATATCAAACCGAGTCCAAACGGAATGAAACGTTCGGGAACATGATTTTCTCACCGAACGTGATCCAGGAGACTTGGACCCTACTCCAAGAAGTGCCAGAGGCGGTCACGAGGGTGGGAGCGCCCTCCCCCCTGGGCGCGCCCCCCTGCCTTGTGTGCCCCCTGACGCTCCACCGACGTACTCCTTCCTCCTATATGTACCTACGTACCCCCGACAGATCAGGGACGGAGCCAAAACCCTAATTCCACCGCCGCAACTTCCTGTATCCACGAGATCCCATCTTGGGGCCTGTTCCGGAGCTCCGCCGGAGGGGGCATCCACCACGGAGGGCTTCTACATAAACACCATAGCCCCTCCGATGAAGTGTGAGTAGTTTACTTCAGACCTTCGGGTCCATAGCTAGTAGCTAGATGGCTTCTTCTCTCCTTTTGGATCTCAATACAATGTTCTCCCCCTCTCTCGTGGAGATCTATTCGATGTAATCTTCTTTTTGCGGTGTGTTTGTTGAGACCGATGAATTGTGGGTTTATGATCCAGCTTATCTATGGAAAATATTTGATTCTTCTCTGAATTCTTTTATGTATGATTAAGTTATCTTTGCAAGTCTCTTTGAATTATCCATTTGGTTTGGCCAACTAGATTGGTAGTTCTTGCAATGGGAGAAGTGCTTAGCTTTGGGTTCAATCTTGCGGTGTCCTTACCCAGTGACAGAAAGGGTTGCCAGGCACGTATTGTATTGTTGCCATCGAGGATAACAAGATGGGGTATTTATCATATTGCATGAATTTATTCCTCTACATCATGTCATCTTGCTTAAGGCGTTACTCTGTTTTTAACTTAATACTCTAGATGCATCTTTGGATTGCGGTCGTTGTGTGGAGTATTAGTAGTAGATGCAGAATCGTTTCGGTCTACTTGTTTTGGACGTGATGCCTATTTACATGATCATTGACTGGATAACCTCATAACTATGCTCAATTCTGTCAATTGCTCAACAGTAATTTGTTCACCCAGTAGAATATTTATGCTCTTGAGAGAAGCCACTAGTGAAACCTATGGCCCCCGGGTCTATTCTCATCATATCAATCTCCATCATTTTATTTACTTGCTTTGCTTTTACTTTTCACTTTGCATCTTTATACCAAAAATACCAAAAATATTATCTCTATCAGATCTCACTCTCGTAAGTGACCGTGAAGGGATTGACAACCCCTAATCGCGTTGGTTGCGAGTAGCTATCGTTTTGTGCAGTGCACGAGGGACTTGCGCGTGGCCTCCTCTTGGATTGATACCTTGGTTCTCAAAAACTGAGGGAAATACTTACGCCATCGTGCTGCATCATCCCCTCCTCTTCGGGGAAAACCAACGCAAGCTCGAGACGTAGCAAGAAGGATTTCTGGCGCCGTTGCCGGGGAGGTCTACGCAATAGTCAACATACCAAGTACCCATCACAATCCTTATCTCTCGCATTACATTATTTGCCATTTGCCTCTCGTTTTCCTCTCCCCCACTTCACCCTTGCCATTTTATTTGACCTCTCTTTCCCAATATCCTCCTCTTTTTCCCTTTGCCTTTTTCCTCGTCCGTTTGTTTGCTCGTGTGTTAGTTCGCTTGCTTGCCGTTATGTCAAATTCCTTATCCGCTCCTATGTCTCCCGAGTTTGAAGTTCTTCACTTCAAGCAAAGGCAAGGAGAAAACTTAAAATATGCTTGGTATATGATGATGGAATCTTATCGTAAGTGCACCCTAGAGGTGAACTTTAGAATTCTTCTTCGCAATTTTTATGTTGGGTTAAATATGACACATAGACAACTCTTGGATTGCATTGCCAAGGGAAATTTCATTAATATTGATCCCAATATTGCGCATGAGATTATAGAGGGAATAGTGGGAACACTACCCCAAAAGGGAGGATCTCATCCTACCCAGGAAGAAACCCAAGTGTTTGAGAAGATTTGCGAAGTAACAAAGATTTTACAAAAGTCTCTTGAGCCTCTTAAAAATATTAGCGGAAATCTTAACCGTATGAATATGTTGATTACTCTTTGCAATAAACGGTTGGATTCTTTAGATCTAAAAATTTCAGTATGAGGGAAGAGGAAGAACCCCGGATTTGAGCATGACTCCGCTAAAAAATTGAAAATTAAAGATGGCAATACCTAGATCTATCCTTGTTTTTATGCCTAGCTAGGGGCGTTAAATGATAGCGCTTGTTGGGAGGCAACCCAATTTTATTTTGTGTTTTTTTGTTTTTGCTTCTGTCTAGGAATAAATAATCCATCTAGCCTCTGTTTAGATGTGGTTTTATCTTTTAATTAGTGTTTGTGCCAAGTTAAACCTATTGGATCTTCTTGGATGATAGTTATTTGATCTTGCTGTAATTTCCAGAATCTTTGTGCTCAGTGCCCGAATTGTTAAAAATTACCAGAACCTGATAAAATACTGATTCCAATTGCTGCTGATCCATAAACAAATTGTCCAGGTCTTCTAATTTTGGTAGAATTTTTTGGGTTCCAGAAGTTTGCGTTAGTTACAGATTACTACAGACTGTTCTGTTTTTGACAGATTCTGTTTTGTGTGTGTTGTTTGCTTATTTTGATGAATCTATGGCTAGTAAAATAATTTATGAACCATAGATAAGTTGGAATACAGTAGGTTTAACACCAATATAAATAAATAATGAGTTCATTACAGTACCTTAAAGTAGTCTTTTGTTTTCTTTCTCTAATGGAGCTCACGAGATTTCTATTGAGTTTTGTGTTGTGAAGTTTTCAAGTTTTGGGTGAATTCTTTTGATGGATTATGGAACAAGGAGTGGCAAGAGCCTAAGCTTGGGGATGCCCATGGCACCCCCAAGATAATCCAAGGACACCAAAAATTCAAAGCTTGGGGATGCCTCGGAAGGCATCCCCTCTTTCGTCCACTTCCATCGGTAATTTACTTGGAGCTATATTTTTATTCACCAACATGATATGTGTTTTGCTTGGAGCGTCTTGTATTATTTGAGTCTTTGCTTGTTAGTTTACCACAATCATCCTTGCTGTACACACCTTTTGAGAGAGCCATATATGATTTGAAATTTGATAGAATACTCTATGTGCTTCACTTATATCTTTTGAGCTTAATAGTTTTGCTCATAGTGCTTCACTTATATCTTTTCAGCTTGATAATTTTTGCTCTAGTGCTTCACTCAGATCTTTTATAGTACGGTGGTGGATTTGTTTTAAAGAAACTTGATCTCTCATGCTTCACTTAGATTATTTTGAGAGTCGTTAATAGCATGGTAATTTGCTTAATGTTAATATACTTGGTGTTCAAGATATGTGAAACTTTCTTTTGAGTGTGTTGAATACTAAGATAAGTTTGATGCTTGATAATTGTTTTGAGATATGGAGGTGATAATATCAAAGTCATGCTAGTTGAGTAGTTGTGAATTTGATAAATGCTTGTGTTGAAGTTAGTAAATCCCGTAGCATGCACGTATGGTTAAAGTTGTGTAACAAATTTGAAGCATGAAGTGTACCTGGCTTGGGCATCCTTATGAGTGGCGGTCGGGGACGAGCGTTGGTCTTTTCCTACCAATCTATCCCCCTAGGAGCATGCGCGTAGTACTTGATTTTTGATGACATCTAAATTTTTGCAATAAGTATATGAGTTCTTTTGAGTAATGTTGAGTCCATGGATTATACGCACTTTTACCTTTCCGCCATTGCTAGCCTCTTGATGCCGTGCATTTCCCTTTCTCACATTGAGAGTTGGCGCAAACTTCGCCGGTGCATCCAAACCCCGTGATATGATACGCTCTTTCACACATAAACCTCCCTATATCTTCCTCAAAACAGCCACCATACCTACCTATTATGGCATTTCAATAGCCATTCCGAGATATATTGCCATGCAACTTTCCACCGTTCCGTTCATCATTATTATGACATACATTACTTTTGTCATATTGCCATTGCATGATCATGTAGTTGACATCGTATTTTTGGCAAAGCCACCATGCATTATTTTCATACATGTCACTCTTGATTCATTGCACCATCCCGCTACACCGCTGGAGGCATTCATATAGAGTCATACCTTGTTCTAATTTCGAGTTGTAATCCTTATGTTGTAATCAATAGAAGTGTGATGATCATCATTATTAGAGCATTGCCCAAATAAAAAAAGGAGAGAAAGGCCAAAAAAAGGCCCAAAAAAAGAACAGAAAAGGGCAATGCTACTATCTCTTTTTCCACACTTGTGCTTCAAAGTAGCACCTCTTTCTTCATGTAGTGAGTCTCATATATTGTGCTTCAAAGTAGCACCATGTTTTTCATATAGTGAGTCTCATAAGTTGTCTTTTTCATACTAGTGGGAATTTTTCATTATAGAACTTGGCTTGTATATTCCTCGATGGGCTTCCTCAAAATGCCCTAGGTCTTCATGAGCAAGCAAGTTGGATGCACACCCACTAGTTTTCTTTTGTTGAGCATTCATAGCTCTAGTGCATCCGTTGCATGGCAATCCCTACTCCTCATGTTGTCATCAATTGATGGGCATCTCCATAGCCCGTTGATTAGCCTCGTCAATGTGGGACGTTCTCCTTTTTTGTCTTCTCCACACAATCCCCATCATCATATTGTATTCCACCCATAGTGCTATATCCATGGCTCACGCTCATGTATTGCGTGAAGGTTGAAAAAGTTTGAGATTATTTAAGTATGAAACAATTGCTTGGCTTATCATCGGGGGTATATGATTTTGTAGGGATGAACTTTCTTTGGCCATGTTATTTTGAGATGACATAATTATTTTGATTAGTATGCTTGAAGTATTATTATTTTTATGTCAATATGAACTTTTGTCTTGAATCTTTTAGATCTGAATATTCATATCACAATTAAGAAGATTTACATTGAAATTATGCCAAAGTATCACTCCGCATCAAAAATTCTCTTTTTATCATTTACCTACTCAAGGACGAGCAGGAATTAAGCTTGGGGATGCACGATCGTCTCCAACATATCTATAATTTTTGATTGCTCCATGCTACTTTATCTATTGTTTTGGACTATAATGGGCTTTATTTTCCACTTTTATATTACTTTTGGGACTAACCTATTAACCGGAGGCCCAACCTGTAATTGTTGTTTTTTGCCTATTTGATTGTTCAAGAAAGCGGAATATCAAACGAAGTCCAAACGGAATGAAACCTTGGGAACGTGATTTTCTCGTAACGTGATCCGTGAGACTTGGACCCTACTCCAAGAAGTGCGGAGGTGGTCACGAGGCTGGGGGGCGCGCCCCCCTGCCTCGTGGGCCCCCAGACGCTCCACCGACGTACTCCTTCCTCCTATATATACCTATGTACCCCCAACAGATCGGGGACGGAGCCAAAAACCTAATTCCACCGCCGCAACTTCCTGTATCCACGAGATCCCATCTTGGGGCCTGTTCCGGAGCTCCGCCGGAGGTGGCATCCACCACGGAGGGCTTCTACATCAACACCATAGCCCCTCCGATGAAGTGTGAGTAGTTTACTTCAGACCTTCGGGCCCATAGTTAGTAGCTAGATGGCTTCCTCTTTCTTTTTGGATCTCAATACAATGTTCTCCCCCTCTCTCGTGGAGATCTATTCGATGTAATCTTCTTTTTGCGGTGTGTTTGTTGAGACCGATGAATTGTAGGTTTATGATCCAGCTTATCTATGGAAAATATTTGATTCTTCTTTGAATTCTTTTATGTATGATTAAGTTATCTTTGCAAGTCTCTTCGAATTATCCGTTTGGTTTGGCCAACTAGATTGGTAGTTCTTGCAATGGGAGAAGTGCTTAGCTTTGGGTTCAATCTTGCGGTGTCCTTACCTAGTGATGTAGAAGGGGTTGCAAGGCATGTATTGTATTGTTGCCATCGAGGATAACAAGATGGGGTATTTATCATATTGCATGAATTTATTCCTCTACATCATGTCATCTTGCTTAAGGCGTTACTGCTTTTTAACTTAATACTCTAGATGCATCTTTGGATAGCGGTCGATGAGTGGAGTAATAGTAGTAGATGCAGAATCGTTTGGTCTACTTGTCTCGGACGTGATGCCTATATACATGATCATTGCTGGATAACCTCATAACTATGCTCAATTCTATCAATTGCTCAACAGTAATTTGTTCACCCACCGTAGAATACTTATGCTCTTGAGAGAAGCCACTAGTGAAACCTATGGCCCCCGGGTCTATTCTCATCATATCAATCTCCATCACTTTATTTACTTGCTTTGCTTTTACTTTTCACTTTGCATCTTTATACCAAAAATACTACAAAATATTATCTCTATCAGATCTCACTCTCGTAAGTGACCGTGAAGGGATTGACAACCCCTAATCGCGTTGGTTGCGAGTAGCTATCGTTTTGTGCAGGTACGAGGGACTTGCGCATGGCCTCCTACTGGATTGATACCTTGGCTCTCATAAACTGAGGGAAATACTTACGCTACTGTTCTGCATCATCCCCTCCTCTTCGGGGAAAACCAACGCAAGCTCGAGACGTAGCACTATGCATCACCATGATCTTGCGTGTGCGTAGGGATTTTTTTTTTGAAATTACTACGTTCCCCAACAGTGGCATCAGAGCCAGGTTTTATGCGTAGATGTCATATGCACGAGTAGAACACAAGTGAGTTGTGGGCGATATAAGTCATACTGCTTACCAGCATGTCATACTTTGGTTCGGCGGTATTGTTGGACGAAGCGGCCTGGACCAACATTACGCGTACGCTTACGCGAGACCGGTTATCCTGACGTGCTTTGCACAAAGGTGGTTAGCGGGTGTCAGTTTCTCCAACTTTAGTTGAACCGAGTGTGGCTACGTCCGGTCCTTGAGAAGGTTAAAACACCACCAACTTGACAAACTATCGTTGTGGTTTTGATGCGTAGGTAAGAACGGTTCTTGCTAAGCCCGTAGCAGCCACGTAAAATTTGCAACAACAAAGTAGAGGATGTCTAACTTGTTTTTGCAGGGCATGTTGTGATGTGATATGGTCAAGACATGATGCTATATTTTATTGTATGAGATGATCATGTTTTGTAACCGATTTATCGGCAACTGGCAGGAGCCATATGGTTGTCGCTTTATTGTATGCAATGCAATCGCCCTGTAATGCTTTACTTTATCACTAAGCGGTAGCGATAGTCGTAAAAGCATAAGATTGGCGAGACGACAACGATGCTACGACGGAGATCAAGGTGTCCGCCGATGGCGATGGTGATCATGAGGGTGCTTCGAAGATGGAGATCACAAGCACAAGATGATGATGGCCATATCATATCACTTATATTGATTGCATGTGATGTTTATCTTTTATGCATCTTATCTTGCTTTGATTGACGGTAGCATTATAAGATGATCCCTCACCAAATTATCAAAGTATAAGTGTTCTTCCTGAGTATGCACCGTTGCGAAAGTTCTTCGTCTTTGAGACACCACGTGATGATCGGGTGTGATAGGCTCTACGTTGAAATACAACGGGTGCAAAACAGTTGCACACGCGGAATACTCAAAGTTAAACTTGATGAGCCTAGCATATAACAGATATGGCCTCGGAACACGGAGACCGAAAGGTCGGCGTGAATCATATAGTAGATATGATCAACATAGTGATGTTCACCATTGAAACTACTCCATCTCACGTGATGATCGGACATGGTTTAGTTGATTTGGATCACGTGATCACTTAGAGGATTAGAGGATGTCTATCTAAGTGGGAGTTCTTAAGTAATATGATTAATTGAACTTAAATTTATCATGAACTTAGTACTGATAGTATCTTGCTTGTCTATGTTTGATTGTAGATAGATGGCCCGTGTTGTTGTTCCGTTGAATTTTAATGCGTTCCTTGAGAAAGCAAAGTTGAAAGATGATGGTAGCAATTACACGGACTGGGTCCGTAACTTGAGGATTATCCTCATTGCTGCATAGAAGAATTACGTCCTGGAAGCAACGCTGGGTGCCAAGCCTGCTGCAGGAGCAACACCAGATGTTATGAACGTCTGGCAGAGCAAAGCTGATGACTACTCGATAGTTCAGTGTGCCATGCTTTATGACTTAGAACCGGGACTTCAACGACGTTTTGAACGTCATGGAGCATATGAGATGTTCCAGGAGTTGAAGTTAATATTTCAAGCAAATGCCCGGATTGAGAGATATGAAGTCTCCAATAAGTTCTATAGCTGCAAGATGGAGGAGAATAGTTACAAGGAGCATATACTCAAGATGTCTGGGTATAATAATCACTTGATTCAACTGGGAGTTAATCTTCCGGATGATAGTGTCATTGACAGAATTCTCCAATCACTGCCACCAAGCTACAAAAGCTTCGTAATGAACTATAACATGCAAGGGATGGAAAAGACTATTCCCGAGCTCTTCACAATGCTAAAGGCTGCGGAGGTAGAAATCAAGAAGGAGCATCAAGTGTTGATGGTCAACAAGACCACTAGTTTCAAGAAAAAGGGCAAAGGGAAGAAGAAGGGGAATTTCAAGAAGAACAGCAAGCAAGTTGCTGCTCAGGAGAAGAAACCCAAGTCTGGACCTAAGCCTGAAACTGAGTGCTTCTACTGCAAGCCAACTGGTCACTAGAAGCGGAACTGCCCCAAGTATTTGGCGGATAAGATGGATGGTAAGGTGAACAAAGGTATACGTGATATATATGTTATTAATGTGTACCTTACTAATGCTCGCATGATAGCACACAGGTATTTGAATCTGGTTGGTTACATTTGCTAATATTTGCAACTCGAAGCAGGGCTACGAATTGCGAAGATTGGCTAAGGACGAGGTAACGATCTTGGCGTGGGAAATGGTTCCAAAGTCGATGTGATCGCGGTCGGCACGCTACCTCTACATCTACCTTCGTGATTAGTATTAGACCTAAATAATTGTTATTTTGTGCGGCGTTGAGCATGAACATTATATCTGGATCTTGTTTGATGCGAGGCGGTTATTCATTTAAATCAGAGAATAATGGTTGTTCTGTTTATATGAGTAATATCTTTTATGGTCATGCACCCTTGAAGAGTGGTCTATTTTATTGAATCTCGATAGTAGTGATACACATATTCATAATGTTGAAGCCAAAAGATGCAGAGTTGATAATGATAGTGCAACTTATTTGTGGCACTGCCGTTTAGGTCATATCGGTGTAAAGCGCATGAAGAAACTCCATATCGATGGACTTTTGGAACCGGTTGATTCTGAATCACTTGGTACTTGCGAACCGTGCCTCATGGGCAAGATGACTAAAACACCGTTCTCCGAAACTATTGAGAGAGCAACAGATTTGTTGGAAATCATACATACAGATGTATGTGGTCTAATGAATGTTGAGGCTCGTGGCGAATATCGTTATTTTCTCACCTTCACAGATGATTTAAGCAGATATGGGTATATCTACTTAATGAAACATAAGTCTGAAACTTTTGAAAAGTTCAAAGAATTTCAGAGTGAAGTTGAAAATCATCGTAATAAGAAAATAAAGTTTCTACGTTATGACCGTGGAGGAGAATATTTGATTTACGAGTTTGGTCTACATTTGAAACAATGCGGAATAGTTTCGCAACTCACGCCACCTGGAACACCGCAGCGTAATGGTGTGTCCGAACGTCGTAATCATACTTTACTTGATATGGTGCGATCTATGATGTCTCTTACTGATACCGCTATCGTTTTAGGGTTATGCTTTAGAGACGGCTGCATTCATGTTAAATAGGATACCATCAAAATCCGTTGAGACGACGCCTTATGAACTATGGTTTGGCAAGAAACCAAAGTTGTCGTTTCTTAAAGTTTGGGGCTGCGATGCTTATGTGAAAAAGCTTCAACCTGATAAGCTCGAACCCAAATCGGAAAAATGTGTCTTCATAGGATACCCAAAGGAGACTGTTGGGTACACCTTCTATCACAAATCTGAAGGCAAGACTTTTGTTGCTAAATTCGGAGTTTTTCTAGAGAAGGAGTTTCTCTCGAAAGAAGTGAGTGGGAGGAAAGTAGAACTTGATGAGGTAACTATACCTACTCCCTTATTGGAAAGTAGTTCATCACAGAAACCGGTTTCTGCGACACCTACACCAATTAGTGAGGAAGTTAATGATGATGATCATGAAACTTGAGATCAAGTTTTCTTGAACCTCATAGGTCAACCAGTAAGATCCGCACCAGAGTGGTACGGTAATCCTGTTCTGGAAGTTATGTTACCAGACCATGACGAACCTACGAACTATGAAGAAGCGATGGTGAGCCCAGATTCCGCAAAATGGCTTGAGGCCATAAAATCTAATACGTCTCCAACGTATCTATAATTTTTGATTGCTCCATGCTATATTATCTACTGTTTTGGGCAATATTGGGCTTTATTTTCCACTTTTACATTACTTTTGGGACTAACCTATTAACCGGAGGCCCAGCCCAGATTTGCTGTTTTTTTGACCTATTTCAGTATTTCGAGGAAAAGGAATATCAAACGGAGTCAAAACGGAACGAAATCAACTGGAGAAGTTATTTTTGGAAGGAAAGCCACCCGATGGACTTGGAGTGCACGTCAGGAGATACGGGAGGTGCTCACGAGGGTGGGGGCGCGCCCACCCCCCTAGGGCGCGCCCCCTGCCTCGTGGGGCCCCCGTAGCTCCACCGACGTACCCCCTGCACCCATATATACCTACGTATCGTAAAACTTCCAGAACAGAGATTAGATCTGGAGTTCCGCCGCTGCAAGCCTCTGTAGCCACCAAAAACCTCTTGGGACCCTGTTCCGGCACCCTGCCGGAGGGGGGAACCCTCACCGGTGGCCATCTTCATCATCCCGACGTTCTCCATGACGAGGAGGGAGTAGTTCACCCTCGGGGCTGAGGGTATGTACCAGTAGCTATGTGTTTGATCTCTCTCTCTCTCTCGTGCTCTCTCTCGTGTTCCCTCTATGGCACGATCTTGATGTATCCCGAGCTTTGCTATTGTAGTTGGATCTTATTGAAGGAAATATGCCCTAGAGGCAATAATAAAGTTATTATTTATTTCCTCATATCATGATAAATGTTTATTATTCATGCTAGAATTGTATTAACTGGAAACATGATACATGTGTGAATACATAGACAAACATATAGTCACTAGTATGCCTCTACTTGACTAGCTCATTAATCAAAGATGGTTATGTTTCCTAACCATAGACATGTGTTGTTATTTGATTAATGGGATCACATCATTAGGAGAATGATGTGATTGACATGACCCATTCTCATTAGCCTAGCACTTGATCGTTTAGTATATTGCTATTGCTTTCTTCATGACCTATACATGTTCCTGTAACTATGAGATTATGCAACTCCGTTTGGGAGGAACACTTTGGTGCTACCAAACGTCACAACGTAATCGGGTGATTATAAAGGAGTACTACAGGTGTCTCCAAAGGTACATGTTGGGTTGGCGTATTTCGAGATTAGGTTTTGTCACTCCGATTGTCGGAGAGGTATCTCTGGCCCTCTCGGTAATACACATCACATAAGCCTTGCAAGCATTGCAACTAATAAGTTGGTTGCGAGATGATGTATTACGGAACGAGTAAAGAGACTTGCCAGTAACGAGATTGAACTAGGTATTGGATACCGACAATCGAATCTCGGGCAAGTAACATACCGATGACAAAGGGAACAACGTATGTCGTTATGCGGTTTGACCGATAAAGATCTTCGTAGAATATGTAGGAACCAATATGGGCATCCAGGTTCCGCTATTGGTTATTGACCGAGAATAGTTCTAGGTCATGTCTACATAGTTCTCGAACCCGTAGGGTCCGCACGTTACGATGACAGTTTTATTATGAGTTTATAAGTTTTGATGTACTGAAGTTTGTTCGGAGTCCCAGATGTGATCACGGACGAGACGAGGAGTCTCGAAATGGTCGAGACATAAAGATTGATATATTGGAAGCCTATATTTGGATATCGGAATGGTTCCGGGTGAAATCGGGATTTTACCGGAACACCGGGGGGTTACCGGAACCCTCCCGGGGGATAATGGGCCTTAGTGGGCCATAAGGGAGAAGAGGAGGGCCGGCCAGGGCAGGCCGCGCCCCCCCTAGTCCGAATAGGACAAGGAGAGGGGGCGGCGCCCCCCTTCCTCTTTCCCTCCCCCTTCCTTCTCCAACAAGGCAAGAGGGGAGTCCTACTCCTGGGGAGTAGGACTCCTCCAGCGCACCCCTTGGGGGCCGGCCGCACCTCCCTCCCTCCTTTATATCACGAGGGCAAGGGGCACCCTGAACACACAAGTTGATCTACGGATCGTTCCTTAGCCGTGTGCGGTGCCCCTTCCACCATATTCCACCTCGGTCATATCGTCATGGAGTTTAGGCGAAGCCTGTGCGATAGAACATCATCATCGCTACCACGCCGTCGTCCGACGGAACTCATCCCGACACTTTGCCGGATCGGCTTCCGGGATCGTCATCGAGCTGAACGTGTGCTGAACTCGGAGGTGCCGTACGTTCGGTACTTGGATCGGTCGGATCGTGAAGACGTACGACTACATCAACCGCGTTGTCATAACGCTTCCGCTTACGGTCTACGAGGGTACGTGGACAATACTCTCCCCTCTCGTTGCTATGCATCACCATGATCATTGCGTGTGCGTAGGAAATATTTTTGAAATTACTGCGTTCCCCATCACTTATGATGTCTCTCCCCCTCTACTCTCTTTTGATGAATTGAGTTTCCCCTTTTGAAGTTATCTTATCGGATTGAGTCTTTTATGAGAACACTTGATGTATGTCTTGCCGTGCTTATCTGTGGTGACAATGGGATATCATGTGCCACTTGATGTATGTTTTGGTGACCAACTTGCGGGTTCCGCCCATGAACCTATGCATAGGGGTTGGCACACGTTCTTGACTCTCCGGTAGAAACTTTGGGGCACTCTTTGAAGTACTTTTATGTTGGTTGGATGAATCTGAGATTGTGTGATGCATATCGTATAATCATGCCCACGGATACTTGAGGTGACAATGGAGTATCTAGGTGACATTAGGGTTTTGGTTGATTTGTGTCTTAAGGTGTTATTCTAGTACGAACTCTTTAATAGATCGATCCGAAAGAATAGCTTTGAGGTGGTTTCGTACCCTACCATAATCTCTACGTTTGTTCTCCGCTATTAGTGGCTTTGGAGTGACTCTTTGTTGCATGTTGAGGGATAGTTATGTGATCCAATTATTTTATTATTGTTGAGAGAACTTGCACTAGTGAAAGTATGAACCCTAGGCCTTGTTTCCTATCATTGCAATACCGTTTACGCTCACTTTTACCACTTGTTACCTTGCTGTTTTTATATTTTCAGATTACAAAAACCTATATCTACCATCCATATTGCACTTGTATCACCATCTCTTCACGAACTAGTGCACCTATAAAATTTACCATTGTATTGGGTGTGTTGGGGACACAAGAGACTCTTTGTTATTTGGTTGCAGGGTTGCTTGAGAGAGACCATCTTCATTCTACGCCTCCCACGGATTGATAAACCTTAGGTCATCCACTTGAGGGAAATTTGCTACTGTCCTACAAACCTCTGCACTTGGAGGCCCAACAACGTCTACAAGAAGAAGGTTGCATAGTAGACATCAAGCTCTTTTCTGGCGCCGTTGCCGGGCAGGCTAGGTAAGTGAAGGTATATCTTTAGATCTTGCAATCGAATCTTTTTGTTTCTTGTTTTAGCACTAGTTAGTCTATAAAAGAAAATTACAAAAAAAAGGAATTGAGTTTGTCTCATACGCTTCATCTTTTAATATCTTTCGTGAGTATGATGGAAAAGAAAATTGTGCCAAAGTGTTAGAAGAAGAATGAATTAAATTGTTTGGCACTAAATCTTTGAATGATGAGCATGATTGCAATGTTGTTAGCATGAACTCCTTGAATATCCATAGTACTAATGATGATTGCTCTAGTTATGATGAAAATGTCTCCTATAAACATGTCAATTTTGTGGAGTACATTGGGTTTGTAAGTACACACCAAACAGGGAAGATAGATATTGCAAGAGGCATAAGTACTTAGAAACCAAATTGTTGCAAGAAGAGCTAGATGAATGTGCTGAAAATTTATCTTTTCTTAGCCCTACTTGTGAACTTTGCAATGAACGTGATCATTTTAGTACCCAATGCAAATTGTTTCATGATCATATCGTGTCCAAAAATTGTGACGACTTGATTTCCCTTGCACATCATAATGAACTTAGTTTGCTCTTGGGTTATGAAGAAATGAAACGTATAACCAAGGTTATTCCAGAATTTGCCCTTGATAGAGTTCTTCATTTTGATCTA
Source organism: Aegilops bicornis (assembly GCA_021605145.1). Classification (NCBI taxonomy): domain Eukaryota; kingdom Viridiplantae; phylum Streptophyta; class Magnoliopsida; order Poales; family Poaceae; genus Aegilops; species Aegilops bicornis. The sequence goes on along the minus strand of CM038669.1, from coordinate 464,872,109 downwards.
GAGAAAATTTATATGTATTGTGCGGTGAATTGCATTGATAATCCTTATATTGCCAATTACATAAAGAAAAGGAAGCAAATAAAAGATGAAGAGAATACTAATGAAAGGGAAGAGACTTCCCAATCTCCTCCTATTATTTCTTATGATGAATCAGGTAACGAGGAGGAGCTTTCTATTCAACCAATATCATCAATAAGGAGCTCAAAGAGGAAGGTTGAACCCACACATAATGTGAAAAAGAAAAGGAAAAGAAGGGGCAACAAAGTTAAAAAGGTATCCCTTCCAAATGATGTTGCTCCTACTACCCGTTGTGATGACGATAATTGCTTTACTATTGGTGCTATCCATATTTTTAATGATGAGAGTGATTATGCTTATGATATGAAAAGGCCCAAGCTTGGGGAAGACATGTTTGATGAGGATGACATATTTGAGAATATATTTGCTGCAATTAATGTTTGTCCCAAGCTTGGGGATGCTATGTTTAGTAATGATGATATTTTTAGCCTCCCAAGTTTTGATATACAAAGTAGTTATGATGATAGCATGCCTTCTACTTATGATGATTATCGTGATGAAAGTTATGCTATAAAGAATATTGATGATTATATTTATAAAACTTGTCATGATTATGATTACCCTTTTTCTGAACGTTACTCTTTTAATGTGGAAACAATTTTTAGTGTTCAAGTCTCTTATGATACTCCCACTATTCATGAGAAGAATTTTACTTATGTGGAGAGTAGTAAATTTTCTATGCTTGTAGATCATGATAAGAATGCTTTAGGTGCTGGTTATATTGTTGAATTCATTCATGATGCTACTGAAAATTATTATCAGGGAGGAACATATGCTTGTAGGAATTGCAGTAATATCAAGTTTCCTCTCTATGTGCTTAAAGTTTTGAAGTTATGCTTGTTTTACCTTCCTATGCAAGCTGATTCTTGTTCCCATAAGTTGTTTGTTCACAAAATACCTATTCATAGGAAGTGGGTTAGACTTAAATTTTCTAGTCATATTCTTCATGATTCTCTCTTTATGTTTCAATTCTTATCTCTTATGTGAGCATCATTGAAATCATCATGCCTAGCTAGGGGCGTTAAACGATAGCGCTTGTTGGGAGGCAACCCAATTTTATTTTAATTTCTTGATTTTTGGTTCTGTTTAGGAATAAATAATCCATCTACCTCCTGGTTAGATGTGTTTTCATGTTTTAATTAGTGTTTGTGCCAAGTAGAACCTTTGGGAAGACTTGGGTGAAGTCTTTATGATCATGCTGTAAAAAAACAGAAACTTTAGCTCTCATGAGATTAGCTTCAACTTTTTACTGGAGAGTGATATTTAGTTGATTATTTTTGCAGATGATTACTAGACAAATTCCTCAGGTCCACCAATTTATTTTAGAATTTTTGGAGTTCCAGAAGTTTGCGTTAGTTACAGATTACTACAGACTGTTCTGTTTTCATTGTGTTGTTTGCTTATTTTGATGAATCTTGGCTAGTAAAATAGTTTATAAACCATAGAGAAGTTGGAATACAGTAGGTTTAACACCAATATAAATAAAGAATGAGTTCATTACAGTAACTTGAAGTGGTGTTTTGTTTTCTTTCGCTAACGGAGCTCACGAGTTTTCTGTTAAGTTTTGTGTTGTGAAGTTTTCAAGTTTTGGGTAAAGATTCGATGGATTATGGAACAAGGAGTGGCAAGAGCCTAAGCTTGGGGATGACCAAGGCACCCCAAGGTAATATTCAAGGACAACCAAGCGTCTAAGCTTGGGGATGCCCCGGAAGGCATCCCCTCATTCGCCTTCGTTCATCGGTAACTTTACTTGGAGCTATATTTTTATTCACCACATGATATGTGTTTTGCTTGGAGCGTCATTTTATTTTCTTTATATTTGCTTGTTGTTTGTTATAATAATGTTTTGCATCTTTAGTTTCAATAAAAAAGTCAAGGATAGCCTTTGCCATGCTTATTTTGCTACTATACATGTTGCTGTTTGAAAACAGAAAGTTTACCGCTGTTGCAAAAATTCCCTAGAAAATTCAGAGCATGATATATTGTTGAAACTTTTTGCATAATGAGATCTGATAAATTTACTACAGTGGGAATTTTATTTCATAATTTTTGGAGTTAGGGAAGTATTGATACTCTTGCATTCTTTACAGACTGTACTGTTTTGGCAGATTGCTGTTATGTTTGCATTGTTTGCATATGTTTGCTTGTCTAATGATTCTATTTAAGGATAGGAGTATTAAATATGCAGAGGCATTTAGTTTGCAATGTTGAATAATAATTTTAGTGATTTGTTACAGTAGACAATGATAAGGTTTTGCATTGGTTTATACTAACCTATCTCACGAGTTCTTGTTGAGTTTGGTGTGGATGAAGCTTTTGAGAAAAGAGAAACCATGATATGAGAAGAATTAAGGAGACACAAAAGTTCAAGCTTGGGGATGCCCAAGGCACCCCAAGATAATATTTCAAGAAGTCTCAAGCATCTAAGCTTGGGGATGCCCCGGTAGGCATCCCACCTTTCTTCTCCAACAATTATCGGTTAGTGTCGGTTGAACCTAAGTTTTTGCTTCTTCACATGATGTGTGCTATCCTTGAAATGTCATTTCATTTTCTTTTCTTTTGCTTGCTGTTTGAATAAAATATCAATATCTGAAATCCTTGAATGTTAGAGAGTCTTCACATAGTTGCGTAATTATCCGACTACTCATTGATCTTCACTTATATCTTTCGGAGTAGTTTGTCATTTGCTCTAGTGATTCACTTATATCTATTAGAGCATGGTGGTAGTTTTATTTTGAAGAAATATATGAACTCTCATACTTCACTTATATTATTTTGAGAGTCTTAAATAGCATGGTAATTTGCTTAAATAATCCTAATATGCTAAGCATACAAGATTTGTAAGAATTCTTATGAGTGTGTTGAATACTAAGAGAAGTTTGATGCTTGATGATTGTTTTGAGATATGAAGATGGTGATATTAGAGTCATGCTAGTTGAGTAGTTGTGAATTTGAGAAATACTTGTGTTAAAGTTTGTGATTCCCGTAGCATGCACGTATGGTGAACCGTTATGTGATGAAGTCGGAGCATGATTTATTTTTTGATTATCTTCCTTATGCGTGGCGGTCGGGGACGAGCGATGGTCTTTTCCTACCAATCTATCCCCCTAGGAGCATGCGCGTAATACTTTGCTTTGATAACTTCTAGATTTTTACAATAAGTATATGAGTTCTTTATGACTAATGTTGAGTCCATGGATTATACACACTTTTCCTTCCTTCCACCATTGCTAGCCTCTCTAATACCGCACACCTTTCGCCGGTATCATACACCCACCATATACCTTCCTCAAAACAGCCACCATACCTACCTATCATGGCATTTCCATAGCCATTCCGAGATATGTTGCCATGCAACTTTCCACCGTTCCGTTCTTATGACACACTTCATCATTGTCATATTGCTATGCATGATCATGGAGTTGACATCGTATTTGTGGCAAAGCCACCGTTCATAATTCTTTCATACATGTCGCTCATGAGTCATTGCACATCCCGGTACACCGTCGGAGGCATTCATATAGAGTCATATTTTGTTCTAAGTATCGAGTTGTAATTGTTGAGTTGTAATAAAAATAAAAGTGTGATGATCATAATTATTAGAGCATTGTCCCAGTGAGGAAAGGATGATGGAGACTATGATTCCCCCACAAGTCGGGATGAGACTCCGGACGAAAAATTAAAAAAAAAGAGAAAAAAAGAGAAAAAAAAGAAAAAAAGAGGCCATAAAAAAAAGAAAAGGCCCAAATAAAAAAAATGAGAGAAAAAGAGAGAAGGGACAATGCTACTATCCTTTTGCCACACTTGTGCTTCAAAGTAGCACCATGATCTTCATGATAGAGAGTCTCCTTTGATATCACTTTCATATACTAGTGGGAAATTTTCATTATAGAACTTGGCTTGTATATTCCAATGATGGGCTTCCTCAAAATGCCCTAGGTCTTCGTGAGCATGCGAGTTGGATGCACCCCCACTTAGTTTATTTTTTTGAGCTTTCATATATGAAAGGGATTGAGAAGAGGTGTCTAGAGGGGGGGTGATTAGACACTAAGTACCAAAGTTGCAGTTTTTGACTTCTTTAGGTTGGAGTGGAGTTTAGGCACAATTTTAACAGTCACAATACATAGCAAGCAAGCATGCAAAGAGTATATGAGCAGCGGAAAGTAAAGCATGCAACTTGCAAGAATGTAAAGGGGAGGATTTGGAGGATTCAAACGCAATTGGAGACACGGATGTTTTTGTCATGGTTCTGATAGGTGGTGCTATCGTACATCCACGTTGATGGAGACTTCAACCCACGAAGGGTAGCAGTTCTTGCTGAGTGCACGGAGGGCTCCACCCACAAAGGGTCCACGAAGAAGCAACCTTGTCTATCCCACCATGGCCGTCACCCACGAAGGACTTGCCTCACTAGCGGTAGATCTTCACGAAGTAGGCGATCTCCTTGCCCTTACAAACTCCTTGGTTCAACTCCATAATCTTGTTGGAGGCTCCCAAGTGACACCTAGCCAATCTAGGAGACACCACTCTCCAAGAAGTAACAAATGGTGTGTTGATGATGAACTCCTTGCTCTTGTGCTTCAAATGATAGTCTCCCCAACACTCAACTCTCTCTCACAGGATTTGGATTTTGTGGAAAGAAGATTTGAGTGGAAAGCAACTTGGGGAAGGCTAGATATCAAGATTCATATGGTAGGAATGGAGTATCTTGGCCTCAACACATGAGTAGGTAGTTCTCTCTCAGAAATGGTAAGTTGGAAGTGTAGGTTTGTTCTGATGGCTCTCTCCACGAATGAAGAGGAGGTGGAGGGGTATATATAGCCTCCACACAAAATCCAACCGTTTCACACAATTTACCAAACTCGGTGGGACCGAATCAACAAACTCGATCTGAACGATTTTAGCAAATCTAGTGACCGTTAGAATTTTCGGTGGGACCGACATGCAACTCGGTAGGACCGATATGGTTAGGGTTAGGGCATAATGTAATCTCGGTGAGACCAATTACACAAACTCGGTGAGAACGATTTTGGTAATAAGCTAACCAGAGAGTTGGTCAGGCAAACTCGGTGAGACCGATTACACAAACTCGATAGGACCGATTTTGGTAATAAGCTAACCAGAAAGTTTGCATTGTAATCTCGGTAGTACCGATTGCTCAAACTCGGTGAGACCGATTTTGGTAATGGACATGCACAGAGAGATTACAATCCCATCTCGGTGAGACCGGGATCCCTATCGGTGAGACCGATTTGCCTAGGGTTTGTGGGAGTGGCTATGACATCTGAACTCGGTGGCGCCGGATAGAAAGAATCGGTGGGGCCGAGTTTGACTTTGGGTTTAGGACATATGTGGATGTGAGAAAGTACTTGAGGGTTTTGGAGCATATCACTAAGCATCATGGAGCAAGAAACTCATTAAGCAACACCTCATCCCTCCTTGATAGTATTGGCTTTTCCTATAGACTCAATGTGATCTTGGATCACTAAAATGTAAAATGTAGAGTCTTGAGCTTTTGAGCTTGAGCCAATCCTTTTATCCTTAGCATCTTGAAGGGGTTCCACATCCTCTAGTCCATGCCACTCCATTGTTGAACTTGTCTGAAACATACTAGATAAAAGTGTTAGTCCAACAAGAGATATGTTGATATTAATTACCAAAACCACCCAGGGAGCACTTGTTGATGCGGAGCATCCCTCACTCATCCCCATGGACGCACCTACATCTTCCTCAACACCACGTGGACCCATGACTCGAGCCCGAGCTAAGGCTATCAAAGATAAGGTGAACTCGCTCCTCTCCGAACTCCCTCTTCCTACTCACGAGACATGGCTACTACCTCATTCGGAAACTCTATGTGTGATCAGGTACATGGAGATGAGCCAAGGAACAACTACTTGCAAGAGCCAAGACGACGAGGACCCCAAGCATGTTGAAGAAGAAGAAGAAAAGCTGCTGAAGCTACAGGCATCGGACGTCCGACCCAGTCCGGACGTCAAGCGACTCCAGGCCACGGACGACCGACGCCCTCCGGACGTCCGGCAGCTGGGCATCCGAATGGAAACTCACAGACGACCGAAGCCTCCGGAGATCCGACCGATGCACGCCCGAACCGGATCTACGGACGTCCGACGATCCACGGACGTCCGGGCCTTCTCGAAGCCCCGGACGACCGGCCCTCTCCGAGCGACCGGCGCACACCGATCAGAGCTAAATCTACGAAAGACGGAAGTCCCCGGACGACTGACCGACCAGCACTCGAGCCGGATTTACGGACGTCCGACAGCCTCCGGATGTCCGGACCATCCCGAAGCCCCGGACGTCCGACGCCTTCCGGACGTCCGACACTGTGGTGATCGCGATCATGGCTAGAGCCCTTGTACCCGTTCACTTCACCCCCATTTGCAATAAGACTATAAATATACCTCCTCCTCCTCCTAGTTAGGGTTAGCAAAGGATTAGCTCTTATTTGTGTGAGAGCTTTGCTCATCCACTTGGTTACCTTCTCCTCGGAGATCGCGCCTCCCCGGAGAAGATCCTTCCAAGAGGATTCAAGACCCCCTTCTAGGGTGGACCCCCATCAAGACCTCCTCACGGAGAAGAACGGCTACTCGTGTATCTTTCCTTTGTTGATTTTGAATCTTATGCTACCTTATGTGTTCGGTGATCGAGCCCTTGTGTGATCGAGACTTGTCGGTTTAGTGTTCCCCTTGTGTGTTTGTTCTTGTGTTCTTCCGCTTGTTCGTCGTGTTCTCCTCGTAGGATCCCCTCCAAACGTGAAAGATCGTCCACATAGGGTTCCGCCCTACATCATCTTGGTATCATGAGCCACGTTGATCACGTTTTTCGAGCCCCTACCCCGTGTTTTCTAGCTTGATTTTGTTGTTTTTATCCTAAATCCGAAAATTCCCCACCAAAAAATAGCCCCAAATTTTTTTTGTAATTTGTTGGTGAGTTGAGATTTTGTTGGATTTTGTCCATGGATTTGAGTTGCTATGTGTGGGTCTAGCTTTTCCCACCCACCCCACCCTTTTCCATCCATCAATCCGCTCAATTTTGACCTCACCATCTTCTTCCACCTCAAAATCGCCTAGGCCCAACTCGCGTTGACCCCGACCCTCGGACGACCGACACTTTACGGACGTTCGGAGCCCCAGGAACGGCCGGACGACCGGAAAAACCGGACGTCTATGAAACTCTGACGAAACTGAAATTCTTCAGTTTAACCACCACCACCACCCCACCTTCCACCACTTCTTCCAAAACCACATACACCACCATCCTCCCCAATACATCCTATGACGATTTTGCCACATTTTGGTCCTTGAGATTTTGAGTTGTGGTTCCCGTGTTCTATTGTGTTTCGGCTATCTAGGTACGGTTCGACTTCATCATCACCTCGACTCATCTTCGCAAGGGTCACATCATCGCCAAGGACGGTAACATCATCGACATCTTTGTCATACCTCACAATTGCATTGATACCCACATGGCCTTACTTTTGCGTAGCTTACCCATCGAGACTAGCCATTGAGTATTGCCGGCAACATGACTTGTGCACATTAGTGATCATACTCCATAGCATAAATACCATACCACTGTGGTGCATATCTTGGGATCCATTTGTGTGTCAGAAAGTTGTCATAGCATACACAATTGCTATCTTGGTTCGTGAAGTTTTGCATGAGAAAAGAGCTCAAAAGTGAAAGAGCCACCCAAGCTTTTAAGCAAAGAGGAAAGATAAGCAAAGAGCTTATGAGCAAACGTGGGATCATCACATTTGAAGATTGTCATATTTGATCATCTTGGATCATAGCACCGAAATACCATACATATAGCATACGTGGGATAGAGATAGTTGCATTTTGCCCTAGTAGGTTGTCCAGAAGTTCCGTATCCGCCTATTGTGCAATCGTGCTAGCGTCTCTCTAGTATTGTGCAACAAGAGCATTTTCGTGGATTCCACATTTTGGCTCACTTTTGGTTTGCACAATCCCACTTATCTATTTATGTGTGTTTCCGTGTACCATTATTTGCTTGGTCTACTTGTTGCATTTGCAAATTTGTGTACCTTTTCCAACATTATTGAAGCTCACTTACAATTGCATCAAATTTTGTGCCACCATCCTCACCAAGCTCCACCATAAGCTTTTATTTGTGTAGGTGTGATAACCGACAAGTATTGGTACCAATAGTGCTATTTCATTGTCCGCATTTGAGTGAACTTGATTCATCATCAACATCGGTCAAAGGTACATTGTTATAAGTTCTTCTCCTTCTACCACTAACATATTTTTGCTTGGAATGATGGATAGGACAAGTACTTCTACAAACCCACTCTTCATCGAGCAAGACGACGACATGTCATCATACGTCACCAAGAGCCACCTCTTTGGTACAACGAAGCGTTGCACCAAGAGCAACAAGCAATGAGCGATCAGATCGACAACCTCGCCACCGACTCGCGACTCTCCGAGCAACGTACAAGAGACTACTTCGACAACAAGTTCGACGCTCACAAGCAAGAGAATGATGCAAGAATGGACGAGATCCGCGCCTTGATGAGGAACCGGCATCATTCCAATTCTTCATCCTCAAGACGGAGCCGCTCGAGCCTTAATTCGATTTACACCTTCTACAACTCAAGTACACCTACTTCGAACACTCTTCAACGAGCCGCGCGTCAAGACCGTCATGCATCTCGCAACCCGCTACATGAGAAGCATTCACAAGAGCAAGTCGATGAGCAAGTCCCTCGTCCTCAATCAAACCAAGCTGCTTTTGCCCAAGCTCAAGAGCGACAACGACTACGGCACCAAGAGGAAGAACGAGCGCGTCTACACCAAGAAGAACAAGACGCTGAGGCACAACGTCTTCAACGACAACAACGTGAAGCGCAAGCTCTTGAGGCGCAACGTGCCCTTCAAGAATCAAGTCGAGCCATCGCCAACCGCAATCGTGAACGGCGAAATCAAGAGGAAGCCCTTCGAGAAGAAATCCAAGAGAGGAACTACCAACCCCATGTACAACGTCAAGTTCCTCAAGCTCCTGCACAAGCTCGTCAAGTTCCACCTCAACCTCAAGTTCAACAAGCAAGTTGATCATGGTTTTCATCCACGCCAAGAGCAACATGAAGACAATTGCAATCCACGTCAAGGGCGTCATCATCACCATCGCCAACAACACAATGAAGAGCGACGATATGGAAAGCTCAAATTCACCATGTGTCACATCCCTAGTTCTGGTCTGCTCTGGGTTAGCTAGTCTTGTGTTGCATCATGTTTAATTTTCTCCTAAACCTGAAATGGGGATAAACAAACCCTAGCACCACCCTGAAAATACCAGGTTCAACTGAAAAACATTTCAATGAACCCAAAATGCCCTTCACAAAAGTTCATCATTTTTGAATTGGTCTAGAACCTCTCCCAAAAATGGTGCACATTTTTCTAGGCCATTCTGGATTTTTGAATTAAATCATATGATATTTGCATTTGGGCATTTAATTTCTATTTAATATTTTAAATGCTCAAATAAACTGAAATGTCTACTGTAGGATATATTTCCAACAGTGGTCATGAGCAGTTGCTAGATTTTTAGAAATGCTACGCATTTTTAATAAAGCCAAACACAGTTGCAGAAATTAGAAAAAAGAAAGAAAATGCAAATAGGAAAGGGCTACCCTAGCGCTCACCTGAGGCCCACTTACCTAGTGGCCCAGCAGATTCGGCCCAGCCCACTGTGCCCTCTCGCCACCACTCCCTTCCTCTCGCCGGAAGGATGGGAGGCGCGTGCGCCGTGGCACCCACGCGCCGGCCGCCTCCTGCTTCCCACCGCTAACCCGACGCGCCTGTGAGCGCCACGCTGCCCCCCCCGACTCTCTCTCGCTCTCTTTCGTCCCCATCCCCTCCTCTGTCTCTCTCCGTCGCTCCTCCCTCACGCGCCTGAGCACGCCGTCGTGAGCCGCCGCGCCCACCGCCGTCGCCTTGCCTCCCCGAGCTATCCAGAGCCTTCACCACCTCTCACTTCACCTCTGCACCGAAGGAAGGAAGCACCGAGGCCCCGGGCAGCCGCCATCATCATCGTCTTCAAGCTTCGGCTCCGGCGCCTTCTCCGTCGATTCGGCCACTCCGGCGCGCCCCCGAGCCCACTAACCATCCCTGCAGCTCCGCGGTGAGCCGTTGACCCGATTCCCCCTTGCCCCATCGTCCCTCGCGTTTCTAGCCCCGATCCCCAACCATGATCGGAGCATCTCGCGCCCGGCCATGGCGTAGCTGGCACACAGCCACCCCAGCTCGTTCGAAGCCCACCGTCGTTTCAAGACGATCGCATGAACCCGTAGACACCCACAACGCCTCCTCCCGTGCTCTGTAGTGCTACCCCGAGATTGCCCGAGCTACTGCCGCCGCCAAAGCTCGTCGTCGGCGCCACTCCGGCCACCCCAGGCCCAACCGCCACCACCACTCGTGCGCGAGTTCGCCAGCTCCCCGTAGCTCCTCTCCCTGTGTCGTCTGGACGCCGGAACAACGACTCCGGCGAAGAACCGCCGCGGCTCGAGGTCGTCGCCGGCTGAACTCCGGCAAGGCCGATGTGGCTGTCATTAGCGCCTAATCCCGCAGCCTAAACCACCCACCAGCCGCTGACCGTGGGCCCCAGGGCCAAGTCAAACCCTGGTCAGAGCGGCTTTGACCCGGGCTTAACCACTGAGTCACTGACGTGTGGCCTCACATGTCAGGTTTGACCCAGGTTGACTGCTGACGCAGTGCTGACCTCAAGCTGACGCAATAAACCCCTTTTCTAGATTATAAATAAATCTAAACGATTTATTTATTTCAGAAAATAGCTAAAACTTCTAAAAATCATAGTATTTCAACCGTAGCTCCAAATCAAATAATTTATATATGAAAAATTATCAGAAAAATTCAAGGAATCCATCTGTACCATTTTCATGCATGTTTGAGCAATGTTTGTCCTCTGTTTTGGACAAAACAAATAAAGGGCATTTAAATAATCATATATGAAGTTGGAATTTGAATCATGTATTCAAACCAACTTCATTTAAATCATAGCTAGATGCATTAGCTCAAATCATAGCATATTGCCATGTCATGATCATGCATCATATTGTGGCATTGCATTGATTGTGTTCTTTCTCAGTTGCCGGTGTTTGCCCCCTCTCGATAGACGTGGTTCCGACGATGAGTTCGATGACACCGATGAAGAGCTATAATATCTTCAGGAGTGTTAGGCAAGCAAAACCCCCTTGTTCATTCCGATACAATCCCACTCTCTCGCTCCTGCTCTCTTTTTACCGCATTAGGACAACAACGATTCATCTCATTACTTGCTGCGGTAGCTGAACCCCTTTATCCTCTCGCATGACCTGTCATTCCACAAGAAATAGATGAAACCCACTAGCATGAGTAGGAGTTGTTTGAGCCCTGTTGTGCCTACTCATTCATGCTTGTTTGTCATGCCTGCTACTGCTTAGAGTTGAGTCAGGTCTGATTCATCGGGAATGAATCTGAGGTACATAAACATGTCCTACTGTGTGTGAGCTAAGTGTGTGAACACGATTTGGTAAAGGTAGCGGTGAGAGGCCATGTAGGAGTACATGGTGGGTTGTCTCATTTAAACCGGCCCTCGTGAACTGAGTTCTGTGTTTGTGATCCATGAAACAGTTACTACCACGCATTGGGCCTGAAACCAATGGACCCTCTCGGCTTCTTAACCACCCTTGTTCTCTGTCCAGGAGTTGCAACTAGTTTCTGGTGTTTGTAGGTTATGTGTTGGAGGCCGTGCATAGCGCTGACCCTAGGGGTGGACTATGATGCGGTAGATACACTGTGGTCTGCAAAATCGAATGCCCGTTGGTATCTCGGGAACCCTGCACACATCGTTCGGGGCCGTATGTGGAAACCTCGGCCGGACTCCTGCGGATGGAACCCGAATAGGCGATAAACTGGGACTAGAGACTTGAGTGTTTAGGTAGGCTGTGGCCAACACCCACGTTGGGCTTCCGCTTGAAGGTTGCCGAGTACATGTCGTGTAAACGGCGATAAGTGGTGAGAGCGTGTGTGAAGAAGTACACCCCTGCAGGTTTATAAATGATCTATTCGAATAGCCATGTCCACGGTAAAGGACTTCTGGGTTGCCTATAACAGTTCATAGACAAGTGAAGGTGGATACTCTAAAATGCGCAAGATAAGCGTGAGTGCTATGGATGGCGTTCTTGTAGGAAGACGGGATCGGATCCATAGTGGTGTATTGATTGGTGAATATGTGGACTCGTGTGCGCCACCTCAAAAGAGTTACTTGCAAATGTAGTTCAGGTTAGCCACGAAGTCAAAGCTGGCTTGCTGCAGTCAAACTCCACCACCCCCCCCTTTGTTGATAATGATGCATATGTAGCTAGTTCTGATGTAAGTCTTGTTGAGTACATTTGTACTCATGTTTTCTTATTTTATGTTTTGCAGAGAGACTTCAGTCTCGCTAGTAGTTCTGCGTGGACTGCGACGCTTAGCTTGTTACCTCAGCTACGATCTTGTGCCCTCGGCAGGATCTGGTAGATAGTCAGGCTTCTCAGCTTTTCCATTTGTAGATGTCTGCATTTCGGACATGTTAAGCTTCCGCTTGTGCTTTGACTTGTATGTTTCCGAGTGTTGGGTCATGAGACCCATGTTTGTAATATCTCGCTCTTGAGCCTAATGAATAATACTTGAGTCGTAGAGTTATGTTGTGATGCCATGTTGTATTTACACATATCGAGCATATTGTGTGTATGATTGAAATGCTTGGTATGTGTGGGATCCGACAATCTAGTTGTTTATCCTTGGCAGCCTCTCTTATGGGGAAATGTAGTCTAGTGCTTCCTTGAGCCATAGTAGTCCGCTACAGCCTCGTTCACGAAGTCCCGCTAGCCCAAAGACTACCGCCTCCGGACACTTGACTGGCCGGGTATGTGATTCACTTGCCTCGTGGTTCCGTCCCTTCAGGGAAATGTCACGCGGTGACATCCGGAGTCCTGCCTAGCTCTGACCGGGTTCCTGAGTCCTGTTAGCCTGCTACAGCCGGATTCACACGCTGCTGACCGACATGCTCGATGTGATTCATGTATGCCTGTCCCCATGGGTTAGCGCCGCTTTGGGTTCACGACTAGCCATGTCGGCCCGGGTTCTCTGTCATGTGGATGCTAGCGACACTATCATATACGTGAGCCAAAAGGCGCAAACGGTCCCAGGCCATGGTAAGGCGACACCCGTGGGAATACCATGCGTGAGGCCGCAAAGTGATATGAGGTGTTACAGGCTAGATCGGTATGACCTAGAATCGGGGGCCTGACACCATGCCCAAGTTCAAAGGAAGCAATGACCTCGAAGAGTACCTCTCATGGGCATTGAAGGTCGACAAAATCTTTCGTTTGCACAACTATGTGTTGGGGAACGTTGCAGAAAATTAAAATTTTCCTACGGTTTCACCAAGATCTATCTATGAGTTCATCTAAGCAACGAGTCAAGAGAGAGAGTTTGCATCTACATACCACTTGTAGATCGAAAATGAAGCTGCTCGAGGGAGTGGTGATGATGAAGACGTTCTCAACGTGATTCCGATCACCGATGACCAAGTGCTGAACGGACAGCACCTCCGCGTTCAACACACGCACGGGACGACGGCGTCTCCTTCGTCTTGATCCAGCACGGAGGAAGGAGAGGTTGAGGAAGACAACTCCAATGGCAGCACGACGGGCGTGATGCGAGATGGAGTGTTGTTCTCCGGCAGGGCTTCGCCAAGCCTATGCGGAGGAGGAGAGGTGTTGGGGAGGGAGGGCTGCGCCTTCAATGGTGTTTGCAGCCTCCCTCACCCCTCTATTTATAGGGGAAGGGAGGAGGGCGGCCCCTCTAGATGCATCTAGAGGGGGGCGGCTGACCAAGGGAGGGGCTTGCCCCCAAGCAAGGGGGCGCCCCTTAGGGGTTCCCTTCAACCCTAGGCGCATGGGCCAAGGGAGGTGCGCCCAGCCCACTAGGGGCTGGCTGCCTCCCACGCAGCCCAAGTGGCCCCCAAAGGGGTGGCCCTCCGGTGGTCCTCCGAACCTTTCCGGTGGATCCTCCATAATACCGATATGACCGAAACTTTTCCGTGTCCGTTTGACGACTTCCCATATATAAATCTTTACCTCCGGACCATTCCGGAACTCCTCGTGACGTCCGGGATCTCATCCGGACTCGAACAACATTCGGTAATCACATACAAGTCTTCCTATTAACCCTAGCGCCACCGAACCTTATGTGTAGACCCTACGGGTTCGGAGACATGCAGACATGACCGAGACGCAGCTCTCGGTCAATAACCAACAGCGGGATCTGGATACCCATGTTGGTTCCCACACGCCTCGATGTTGTCATCGGATGAACCACGATGTCGAGGGTTCAAGCAACCCCGTATGCTATTCCCTTTGTCGACGGTATGTTACTTGCCCGAGACTTCGATCGTCGGTATCCCAATACCTCGTTTAGTCGTTATCGCAAGTCACTTTACTCATCCGTAATGCATGATCCGTGACCGGACACTTGATCACTTTGAGCTCATTATGATGATGCATTACCGAGTGGGCCCAAGTGATACCTCTCCGTCATACGGAGTGACAAATCCTGTCTCGATCCGTGTAAACCCAACAGACACTTTCGGAGATACCTGTAATGCACCTTTATAGTCACCCGCCACGTTGTGACGCTTTGGTACACCCAAAGCATTCCTACGGTATCCGGGAGTTACACGATCTCACGGTCTAAGGAAGAGATACTTGACATTGGAAAAGCTCTAGCAAAACGAACTACACGATCTTTGTGCTATGCTTAGGATTGGGTCTTGTCCATCACGTCATTCTCCTAATGACGTGATCCCGTTGTCAATGACATCTGATGTCCATAGTCGAAACCATGACTATCCGTCGACCAACGAGCTAGTCAACTAGAGGCTCACTAGGACGACATTGTGGTCTATGTATTCACACGTGTATTACGATTTCCGGATAATACAGTTATAGCATGAATAAAAGACAATTATCATGAACAAGGAAATATAATAATAATGCTTTTATTATTGCCTCTAGGGCATATTTCCAACAGTCTCCCACTTGCACTAGAGTCAATAATCTAGTTTACATTGTGATGAATCGAACACCCATAGAGTTCTGGTGTTGATCATGTTTTGCCCGTGAGAGAGGTTTAGTCAACGGATCTGCGACATTCAGATCCGTGTGCACTTTACAAATTTCTATGTCTCCATCTTGAACATTTTCACGGATGGAGTTGAAGCGACGCTTGATGTGCTCGGTCTTCTTGTGAAACCTGGGCTCCTTGGCAAGGGCAATAGCTCGGTGTTGTCACAGAAGAGTTTGATCGCCCCGACGCATTGGGTATGACTCTAGGTCGGTGATGAACTCCTTCACCCAAATTGCTTCATGCGCTGCCTCCGAGGCTGCCATGTATTCCGCTTCACATGTAGATCCCGCCACGACGCTTTGCTTGCAAAATGCACCAGCCATCGCTCCACCATTCAACATATACACGTATCCGGTTTGTGACTTAGAGTCATCGGATGCGTGTCGAAGCTAAGCGTCGACGTAACCCTTCTACGGCGAGCTCTTCGTCACCTCCATAAACGAGAAACATGCCCTTTGTCCTTTTCAGTACTTCAGGATATTCTTGACCGCTGTCCAGTTGTTCCTTGCCGGATTACTTTGGTACCTTCCTACCAAACTTACGGCAAGGTTTACATCAGGTCCGGTACACAAGATGGCATACATAATAGATCCTATGGCTGAGGCATAGGGGATGACACTCATCTCTTCTTTATCTTTTGCCGTGGTCGGGCATTGAGCTGAGCTCAATCTCACACCTTGCAACACAGGCAAGAACCCCTTCTTGGATTGATCCATTTTGAACTTCTTCAAAATCTTATCAAGGTATGTGCTTTGTGAAAGACCTATGAGGCGTCTCGATCTATCCCTATAGATCTTGATGCCTAATATATAAGAAGCTTCTCCAAGGTCCTTCATTGAAAAACACTTATTCAAGTAGGCCTTAATGCTGTCCAAGAATGCTATATCATTTCCCATCAAAAGTATGTCATCTACATATAATATGAGAAATGCTACAGAGCTCCCACTCACTTTCTTGTAAACGCAGGCTTCTCCATAAGTCTCAAGATAAACCCAAACGCTTTGATCATCTCATCAAAGCGAATGTTCCAACTCCGAGATGCTTGCACCAGCCCATAAATGGATCGCTGGAGCTTGCATACTTTGTTAGCATTCTTAGGATCGACAAAACCTTCCGGCAGCATCATATACAGCTCTTCCTTAAGATATCCGTAAAGTAACGCTGTTTTGACGTCCATCTGCCATATATCATAATCATAGTATGCGGCAATTGCTAACATGATTCGGACGGACTTAAGCTTCGCCACGGAGAGAAAGTCTCATCGTAGTCAATCCCTTGAACTTGCCGATAACCCTTAGCGACAAGTCAAGCTTTATAGATGGTGACATTACCATCCGCGTCCGTCTTCTTCTTAAAAATCCATTTGTTTTCTATCGTCACGATCATCGGGCAAGTCACCAAAGTCCACACTTTGTTTTCATACATGGATTCTATCTCGGACTTCATGGCTTCTAGCCATTTGTTGGAATCTGGGCCCGCCATCGCTTCTTCATAGTTTGAAGGTTCACCGTTGTCTAACAACATGATTTCCGTGACAGGGTTGCGTATCCTTTGGTGCGGAACGTGTCCTTGTGGACCTACGAGGTTCAAGAGCAACTTGATCCAAGTACCTTGATCATCATCATTAATTTCCTCTTGGTTGGTGTAGGCATCACAGGAACACTTTCTGAGCTGCACTACTATCCTGTTCAAGAGGTAGTACTTCATCGAGTTCTACTTTCCTCCCACTTACTTCTTTCGAGAGAAACTCTTTTCCAGAAAGGTTCCGTTCTTGGCAACAAAAATCTTGCCCTCGGATCTTAAGTAGAAGGTATACCCAATGGTTTCTTTAGGGTATCCTATGAAGACGCATTTTTCCGACTTGGGTTCGAGCTTTTCAGGTTGAAGTTTCTTGACATAAGCATCGCATCCCCAAACTTTTAGAAACGACAGCTTAGGTTTCTTCCCAAACCATAATTCATACGGTGTCGTCTCAACGGACTTAGACGGTGCCCTATTTAAAGTGAATGTAGCTGTCTCTAGAGCGTATCCCCAAAATGATAGCGGTAAATCGGTAAGAGACATCATAGACCGCACCATATCCAATAGAGTGCGACACGACGTTCGGACACACCATTACGTTGAGGTGTTCCAGCGGCGTTAGTTGTGAAACGATTCCACATTTTCTTAAGTGTGTACCAAATTCGTGACTTAAATATTCTCCTCCACGATCTGATCGTAAGAATTTTATCTTCCGGTCACGTTGATTCTCTACTTCATTCTGAAATTCCTTGAACTTTTCAAAGGTCTCAGACTTGTGTTTCATCAAGTAGACATACCCATATCTACTCAAATCATCTCGTGAGAGTGAGAACATAACGATATCCTCCATGAGCCTCAACGCTCATTGGACCGCACACATCGGTATGTATGATTTCCAACAAGTTGGTTGCTCGCTCCATTGTTCCGGAGAACGGAGTCTTGGTCATCTTGCCCATGAGGCATGGTTCGCATGTGTCAAATGATTCATAATCTAAAGACTCCAAAAGTCCATCAGATGGAGCTTCTTCATGCGCTTGACACCAATGTGACCAAGGCGGCAAGTGCCACAAGTATGTGGGACTATCGTTATCAACTTTACATCTTTTGGTATTCACGCTATAAACATGTGCAATACTACGCCGAGATTCATTAAGAATAAACCATTGACCATCGGAGCATGACCATAAAACATATCTCTCATATAAATAGAACAACCATTATTCTCGGATTTAAATGAGTAGCCATCTCGCATTAAGCGAGATCCAGATACAATATTCATGCTCAAACTTGGCACCAAATAACAATTATTAAGGTTCATAACTAATCCCGTAGGTAAATGAAGAGGTAGCGTGCCGACAGCGATCACATCGACTCTGGAACCATTCCCGACGCGCATCGTCACCTCGTCCTTTGCTAGTTTCCGCTTATTCCGCAGCTCCTGCTGTGAGTTACAAATATGAGCAACGGCACCGGTATCAAACACCCAGGAGTTACTACGAGTACTGGCAAAGTACACATCAATCACATGTATATCAGATATACCTTTGGCGTTGCCGGCCTTCTTGTCCGCTAAGTATTTGGGGCAGTTCCGCTTCGATGACCCCTCCCTTGCAATAAAAGCACTCAGTCCTCGGGTTTGGGTCCATTCTTTGACTTCTTCCGGCAACTTGCTTACCGGGCGGCAACCTCCTTGCCGTCCTTCTTGAAGTTCTTCTTACCCTTGCCCTTCTTGAACTTAGTGGTCTTATTGACCATCAACACTTGATGTTCTTTCTTGATTTCAACCTCGGTGACTTCAAAGATAGAGAACACTTCAGAATGGTCTTTACCATCCCCTGCATGTTGTAGTTCATCACAAAGCTCTTGTAGCTTGGTGGGAGCGACTGGAGGATTCTGTCAATGACCGCCTCATCGGGGAGGTTAATATTCACTGGGTCATACGGTTGTGCAACCCGGACATCTTCAAGATGTGCTCACCGATGTAACTGTTTTCCTCCATCTTACAACTATAGAACTTGTCGGAGATGTCATATCTCTCGACCGGGCGTGAGCTTGGAAAACAAGTTTCAGCTCCTCGAACATCTCATATGCTCCGTGATGCTCAAACGCTTTTGGAGCCCGGTTCTAAGTCGTAAAGCATGCCGCACCGAACGAGGGAGTAATCATCGGTGAGTTTGCCAAGCATTCATAATGTCTTGGTTCTTCAGGGATGGGAGCGTCACCTAGCGGTCCTTCTAGGACATATTGTTTCTGGCAGCTATGAGGATGATCCTCGTGTTAGGACCCAGTCCGTATAGTTGCTGCCGTCATCTTTCAGCTTGGTTTTCTCTAGGAACGTTGAAGTTCAAGTTGACATGAGCGTTGGCCATTTGATCTACAAGACATATTATGCAAAAGTTTTAGACTAAGTTCATGATAATTAAGTTCATCTAATCAAATTATTTCAATGAACTCCCACTCAGATTAGACATCCCTCTAGTCATCTAAGTGTTACACGATCCGAGTCGACTAGGCCGTGTCCGATCATCACGTGAGACGGACTAGTCATCGTCGGTGAACATTCTCATGTTGATCGTATCTTCCATACGACTCGTGTTCGACCTTTCGGTCTCCGTGTTCCGAGGCCATGTCGTACATGCTAGGCTCGTCAAGTTAACCCTAAGTGTTTTGGCGTGTGTAAATCTGTCTTACACCCGTTGTATGTGAACGTAAGAATCCATCACACCCGATCATCACGTGGTGCTTAGAAACGCATTTAACTTTAGCAATGGTGCACAGTTAGGGAGAACACTTCTTGATATTGTTGTAAGGGATCATCTTATTTACTACCGTCGTTCTAAGTAAACAAGATGTATAAACATAATAAACATCACATGCAATTATATATAGTAGTTACATGATATGGCCAATATCATAAAGCTCAATTGATCTCCATCTTCGAGGCTCCATGATCATCTTGTCACCGGCATGACACCATGATCTCCATCATCATGATCTCTATCATTGTGCCTCCATGAAGTTGTCACGCCAACGACTACTTCTACTTCTATGGCTAACGCGTTTAGCAATAAAGTAAAGTAAGTTACATGGCGTTCTTCAATGACACGCAGGTCATACAAAATAAAGACAACTCCTATGGCTCCTGCCGGTTGTCATACTCATCGACATGCAAGTCGTGATTCCTATTACAAGAACATGATCTCATACATCACAATGTGTCATTCATCATTCATCACAACTTGGCCATATCACATCACATGACAATTGCTGCAAAAACAAGTTAGACGTCCTCTAATTGTTGTTGCATCTTTTACGTGGCTGCAATTGGGTTCTAGCAAGAACGCTTTTCTTACCTACGAATAACCACAACGTGATCTTGTCAACTTCTATTTACCCTTCATAAGGACCCTTTTCATCGAATCCGCTCCAACTAAAGTGGGAGAGACAGACACCCGCCAGCCACCTTATGCAACTAGTGCATGTTAGTCGGTGGAACCAGTCTCACGTAAGCGTACGTGTAAGGTTGGTCCGGGCCGCTTCATCCCACAATACCGCGGAAGCAAGATAAGACTAGTAGCGGCAAGTAAATTGACAAGATCCACGCCCACAACTAAATTGTGTTCTACTCGTGCAAAAGAGAAGTACGCATAAACCTAGCTCATGATGCCACTTTTTGCGGAACGTTGCAGAAAATTAAAATTTTCCTACGGTTTCACCAAGATCTATCTATGAGTTCATCTAAGCAACGAGTCAAGAGAGAGAGTTTGCATCTACATACCACTTGTAGATCGAGTACGGAAGCGTTCGAGGGAGTGGTGATGATGAAGACGTTCTCAACGTGATTCCGATCACCGATGACCAAGTGCTGAGCGGACAGCACCTCCGCGTTCAACACACGTGACGGGAGACGGCGTCTCCTTCTGTCTTGATCCAGCAAGGAGGAAGGAGAGGTTGAGGAAGACAACTCCAATGGCAGCACGACGGCGTGATGCAGATGGAGGATTGTTCTCGGCAGGCTTCGCCAAGCCTATGCGGAGGAGGAGAGGTGTTGGGAGGGAGGGGCTGCGCCTTCAATGGTGTTTGCAGCCCTCCCTCACCCCTATTTATAGGGAAGGGAGGAGGGCGGCCCCTCTAGATGCATCTAGAGGGGGGCGGTTAAGGGGAGGGCTTGCCCCCAAGCAAGGGGCGCCCCTTAGGGTTCCCCTTCAACCCTAGGCGCATGGGCCAAGGGAGGGTGCGCCCAGCCCACTAGGGGCTGGCTGCCTCCCACGCAGCCCAAGTGGCCCCAAAAGGGTGGCCCTCCCGTGGTCCTCCGGAACCTTTCCTGGATCCTCCATAATACCGATATGACCAAACTTTTCCGGTGTCCGCTTGGCGACTTCCCATATATAAATCTTTACCTCCGGACCATTCCGGAACTCCTCGTGACGTCCGGATCTCATCCGGACTCAACAACATTCGGTAATCACATACAAGTCTTCCTATTAACCCTAGCGCCACCGAACCTTAAGTGTGTAGACCCTACGGGTTCGGGAGACATCTGAACATGACCGAGACGCTCTCCGGTCCAATAACCAACAGCGGGATCTGGATACCCATGTTGGTTCCCACACGCTCCTCGATGTTGTCATCGGATGAACCACGATGTCGAGGGTTCAAGCAACCCCGTATGCTATTCCCTTTGTCGACGGTATGTTACTTGCCCGAGACTTCGATCGTCGGTATCCCAATACCTCGTTTAGTCTCGTTATCGGCAAGTCACTTTACTCAGATCGTAATGCATGATCCCGTGACGGACACTTGATCACTTTGAGCTCATTATGATGATGCATTACCGAGTGGGCCCAGTGATACCTCTCCGTCATACGGAGTGACAAATCCCTGTCTCGATCCGTGTCAACCCAATGACACTTTCGGAGATACCGTAATGCACCTTTATAGTCACCCGATTACGCGTTGTGACGCTTTGGTACACCCAAAGCATTCCTACGGTATCCGGGAGTTACACGATCTCACGGTCTAAGGAAGAGATGCTTGACATTGGAAAAGCTCTAGCAAAACGAACTACACGATCTTTGTGCTATGCTTAGGATTGGGTCTTGTCCATCACGTCATTCTCCTAATGACGTGATCCCGTTGTCAATGACATCGATGTCCATAGTCGTGAAACCATGACTATCCGTCGACCAACGAGCTAGTCAACTAGAGGCTCACTAGGGACGACATTGTGGTCTATGTATTCACACGTGTATTACGATTTCCGGATAATACAGTTATAGCATGAATAAAAGACAATTATCATGAACAAGGAAATATAATAATAATGCTTTTATTATTGCCTCTAGGGCATATTTCCAACACTATGAGGAAGAGAAGAAAATCGCTATGGCATCACTTGAGTTCCAAGACTATGTGCTCATATGGTGGGAACAAATCCTTGAGAGGCGACAAGCAAGAGGTGAACCTCCAATCACCACTTGGGATCAAATGAAAGATGTCATGAGAGCACGCTTTGTGCCAACCTACTACAACCGCTGACCTCTTCAAGAAACTCCAACTCCTCAAGCAAGGAACAAAGAGTGTTGAAGAATACTACAAGGAAATGGAGATAGCCATGATTCGAGCCAATGTGAAGGAAGATGATGAGCAAACTATGGCACGTTTCTTGAATGGACTCAATCATCCCATCAAGAAGATCGCGGACTTCCAACCATACTCCACCCTCATTGAGCTCATGCATCAAGCTACAAAGGCGGAACGTCAAGTGCAAGATGACTTCAAGTATGCCAAGTACTCGTCCAAGACCTACGGCTTCTCCAACAACCAATCTTCAACAACTCCTCCAACATCTACATCAACCAAACCTTCTACAAGCAATGGCAACAAGTCAAGTTACAAGAAAACTTCGACAAGTTCAAGTCGTCCTCCTCCTACTACAAGCAACTTCAAGTCACAGGCTTCATTCATCTACTCCGACCGATGAGACCGTCAAGACAAGCTCTTTCAAGTGTTTCACTTGCGGCGGACGAGGCCACAAGTCCTATGAATGCACCAACAAGCGCACCATGATCCTCAACGACGATGGCACCTATGACTCAATGAGTGACGAGGAGATGGAAGCTCTTGAGAAAGTGGCCATGCACCGGCGAATGAAAGAAGATGAAGATGATCAAGTCTTTTGTGATGAGGATTCGAGCCCCGCTCTCGTTGTCTCCAAGGTCTTGAGTCTTCAACATCAACAAGAAGACAACCAAAGATGCCACATCTTCCACACAAAGGCCGGCATCAACGGAAGGTCCATCAAGGTCATCATCGATGGAGGAAGTTGTCACAACTTGGCAAGTGAATAACTATGCTCCAAGCTTCAATTGGTCAAGAGGAAGCACCCGAATCCCTACAAGGTTCAATGGCTAAGTGACTCCGGCACTATACGAGTTGAGCATACGGTCCAAGTCTCCTTCAAAATTGATGCATATGAGGACACTTTGGAATGTGATGTGGTCCCAATGACGGTTTGCCACCTCCTTCTTGGTCGACCATGGCAATTCGACCGTGGTGTCTTCCACAACGGGCGCACCAATCACTATAGCTTCAAGATGAAAGGGAAGGAATATGTGCAATGACCTATGTCTCCTAGTCAAGTGATAGCCGACAAGCAAGCCACCCATCATAGAGACAAGAGTGAGAAAGTGATCCACCAAAAAGTGAGTGAGAGCCACAAGCCAAACCTGAGCGTCTCTTCGCCAAGAGAGAAAAACCTCATCCTATTTGCCACCAAAAGTGAGATGAGAGAAGTGTGTGAGAACCCATCTAGTGTGATGCACTTTTTCCTTGTGTGCAAGGATGGAGAGCCAACAACTAACACCTCTCATGAACTACCTTTAGTGTTTAAATCTCTTTTGCAGGAGTTCCAAGATGTTTTCCCCGATGAGCTACCTCCGGGTCTACCTCCTCTTCGAGGCATTGAGCATCGAATCGACCTCATCCCTGGAGCACCTCTCCCAAACAAAGCTCCATACCGAGTCAATCCCGAAGAAACCAAGGAGATTCAACGACAAGTACAACAACTCACCGACAACGGTCATGTATGTGAAAGCTTAAGCCCTTGTGCCGTCCCCGTTATACTTGTGCCTAAGCCAGATGGAAGTTTCCGCTTGTGTTCCGATTGTAGACCTATAAATGTTATTACCGTTCGCTATAGGCATCCCATTCCCCGCTTAGATGATATGCTTGATGAACTTAGTGCAGCCAACTTTTTCTCAAAAATTGATCTTAAAAGTGGCTATTATCAAATCCGCATACAAGAGGGTGATGAAAGGAAAATTGCTTTCAAAACCAAATTTGGTTTATATGACTGGTTAGTGATGCCTATGGGTCTATCGAAGGCTCCGGTACTTTCGTGCGTCTTATGCATCATGTGCTTCGTCCTTACATTGGAGTCTTTGTTGTGGTTTACTTCGACGATATTCTTGTGTTTAGCAAAACCATGAAAGAACATCTTGATCATGTTAGGGCTGTTTTGCAAACCCTTCGCAAGGAAAGTCTTTATGCAAACATGAAAAAATGCACATTTGGTGTTGATAAAGTGGTTTTCTTGGGTTTTGTAGTATCCTCAAAGGGTGTCCATGTTGATGAATCTAAAATTGAAACAATTCAAACTTGGCCCCAACCCACCAATTTGCAACAAGTGCGTAGCTTTCTTGGTCTTGCGGGTTTTTATCGTCGCTTTGTGAAAAACTTTAGCACAATTGTCACTCCGTTGCATGCCTTGAGTAAGAAGAATACTCCTTTTGTTTGGGGATCTTTGCAATCCACCGCTTTTGATGAGCTCAAGTCTTTGCTTACTCATGCTCCGATTCTTGCTTTGCCCAATTTTGACAAAACTTTTGAGGTTCATTGTGATGCAAGTGATACCGGAATTGGCGGAGTTTTGATGCAAGAAAAACGAGCCATTGCATATTTTTGTGAAAAACTATCCGGTGCTCAACTTAACTATCCCATCTATGACAAAGAATTGTATGCTTTAGTGCGTGTGCTACATGTTTGGGAACATTACCTTAGACCGCATGAGTTTGTCATCCATACCGATCATGAAACGCTTAAGTACCTAAAAGGTCAAACTAAGTTGAACAAGTGTCATGCCAAATGGAGTGAGTTTATTGAATCTTTTCCTTATGTGATCAAGTACATTAAGGGTAAATAAAATGTAGTTGCCGATGCACTTTCACGCATATGCACGCTTGTCACTAAACTCGAGTTGAATGTTATTGGCTTTGAGCACATAAAAGAATTGTATGCTAATGACCCATCTTTTGCTATTCCTTATGCTAAGTGTTTGACGCATACTTCTTTGGAACAATATTACATCAAAGATGCTTATCTTATGAGAGCTAACAAACTATGCATTCCCGAGTCTTCTCTTCGTTTTCTCCTTTTGCAAGAGGCTCATGGAGGCGGACTCATGGGACACTTTGGACACGACAAGACATTCACCACGCTCTCCAAGAACTACTTTTGGCCCAAGATGTTCATGACGTCTCACGCTTCACCAACCGATGCTCTACATGTCGCAAAGCTAAGTCTAAAGCTCAATCTCATGGTCTTTACATGCCTCTTCCTATTCCTTATCAACCTTGGGAAGACATTAGCATGGATTTTGTACTTGGTTTGCCTAGAACTCAAAATGGAAAGGATTCCGTGTTTGTTTTTGTGGATAGATTTTCTAAGATGGCACATTTCATTCCTTGCAACAAGATAGACGATGCTTCACACATTGCAAATCTCTTTTGTAGGGAAATCTTGCGACTCCATGGAGTACCAAAGACAATCGCCTCCGATCGTGACGCCAAGTTCTTGAGTTACTTTTGGAAGACCCTATGCGCGCCAAGCTCGTAATCAAGCTCTTGTTCTCATCCGCATACCATCCTCAAACCGACGGCCAAACGGAGGTGACGAACCGCACACTATCCACTCTACTTTGTGTCTTGATCAAGAAGAACATCAAGGAGTGGGAAGCATGTCTACCCATCGCCGAGTACGCCTACAACCGTGCAAGACATTCGACTACCGGCAAGTCCACTTCGAGGTCGCTTCACGGCTTCAACCCGTTGTCCCCATTGGACATTCTACCTCTTCCTCTACAAGAGCGCACCAACATGGATGTGAGTGCACGGGCAAGCTACATCAAGAAGATGCATGAGGATACAAGACAAACCATCGAGCGCCAAGTACAACGACTAGCGACCAAGCTCAACGTCAACAAGCAACCCATGGTCTTCAACGTTGGTGATCTAGTGTGGCTACACCTTCGCAAGGACCGCTTCCCCAAAGAACGCAAGTCCAAGCTTCTTCCTAGAGCCGATGGATCTTTCAAGGTGCTAGCACGCTACAACGACAACGCCTACAAGATCGACCTACCTCGAGACAAGTACAATGTGAGCGACATCTTCAACGTCAAGGACCTCGCACCATACCATGGAGATGAAGCTTTTGATCCGAGGTCGGATCTCTCTCAAGGGGGGAGATGATGCGGAGCATCCTCACTCATCCCCATGGACGCACCTACATCTTCCTCAACACCACGTGGACCCATGACTCAAGCCCGAGCTAAGGCTATCGAAGATAAGGTGAACTCGCTCCTCTCCGAACTCCCTCTTCCTACTCACGAGACATGGCTACTACCTCATTCGGAAACTCTATGTTTAATCAGGTACATGGAGATGAGCCAAGGAACAACTACTTGCAAGAGCCAAGACGACGAGGACCCCAAGCATGTTGAAGAAGAAGAAGAAAAGTTGCTGAAGCTACAGGCATCGGACGTCCGACCAAGTCCGGACGTCCGACGACTCCCAGGCCACGGACGACCGACGCCCTCCGGACGTCCGGCAGCTGGGCACCCGAATGGAAACTCACGGACGATCGAAGCTTCCGGACGTCCGACCGATGCACGCCCGAACCGGATCTACGGACGTCCGACGATCCACGGACGTCCGGCCTTCCCGAAGCCCGGGACGACCGGCCCTCTCCGGATGACCGGCGCACACCGATCAGAGCCAAATCTACGGAAGACCGAAGTATCCGGACGACCAACCGACCAGCACCCGAGCCGGATTTACGGACGTCCGACAGCCTTCGGACGTCCGGACCGTCCCGAAGCCCTGGATGTCCGACGCCTTCCGGACGTCCGACACCTGTGTGACCGCGATCGCGGGCTGGAGCCCTTGTACCCGTTCACTTCGCCCCCATTTGCACTAAGACTATAAATAGACCTCCCCCTCCTCCTAGTTAGGGTTAGCAAAGGATTAGCTCATATTTGTGTGAGAGCTTTGCTCATCCACTTGGTTACCTTCTCCTCGGAGATCGTGCCTCCTCGGAGAAGATCCTTCCAAGAGGATTCAAGACCCC
This sequence comes from Aegilops bicornis, assembly GCA_021605145.1. Lineage (NCBI taxonomy): Eukaryota > Viridiplantae > Streptophyta > Magnoliopsida > Poales > Poaceae > Aegilops > Aegilops bicornis. The sequence goes on along the minus strand of CM038669.1, from coordinate 464,844,888 downwards.
TTCTAGGGTGGACCTCAATAAGACCTCCTCACGGAGAAGAACGGCTACTCGTGTATCTTTCCTTTGTTGATTTTGAATCTTGTGCTACCTTATGTGTTCGGTGATCTAGCCCTTGTGTGATCGAGACTTGCCGGTTTAGTGTTCCCCTTGTGTGTTTGTTCTTGTGTTCTTACGCTTGTTCGTCGTGTTCTCCTCGTAGGATCCCCTCCAAACGTGAAAGATCGTCCACATAGGATTCTGCCCTACATCACTTGTGCTTTCAATCTCCCCCTTTTTGGTAATTGATGGCAACATACATCAAAGCTTTAGATAAAGATATAGAGAATAGCAAGTAAAGCTTTGGAAAGACATGTAACATGCCTAGGCTCCCCCTACATGTATGCAATCATGTGAATATGGAATATAGAAGCATGTGAATGCATGAACATGACAAAGTAAGCAATGTGTTACATGTATCTTGGCTATATGCATCAGAGCAAAAGATAGTAATAGATGTGTATGTGGGAAATGTACCTTCATGCTCATGAGTCCTTCTTGCAAACAGTATGTACGTCAGCAAGAATTTCTCATACACATGACTGTGATGCATATACTTACCTTGTGGTCTTGAGTTGGCTTAGGATGGAATGAACCTGCGTAAACAAGGTTAGATAATACAGATACACTTACTAGCCAAAGCAAACAGAAGAAACCACAAGAATACCAAGACTAGGATGACATGTAGAGAGTGAGTACTAAGTACCACATTTAATATTGGAATGTCCCCAAAGGTAAAGATGTGCAAAGAATTTAAATCATTTTTCCCTTATATGTCTTGCTCCCCCTGAATCTAGCATGGGATATTGGGAGAAGATAAGGAACAGAAAATCAGAGCAAAAATCAAAATCATAGCTCAAAGAGACAAATAAACAGAGCTAATGCAAATAAGCACATATGAACATGTCTTTCTTTCCCCTCAAGAAGACATGTGGCATCTCTCCTCTTGAACATCAAGCATCTGGGATCCTTGAGAATTACTCTCTGTTTGAGTATTCTCTCCCCCTGGAGATCTCTCTCTCCCCCTATGGAGGTGATACTCTCTCTCCCTTTGGAAGTGATAAGTTTTGATGGGATCTCTCTAAGTGATAAGCTTTGATGTGATCTCTCTCTCCCCCTTTGACATCAATTTCCAAGAAGGGCCTTCTGGAATTTTTGTGAATGGGTTGGGTCCTTGAGTCACAACACAAAGCACAGGATAAAAATGTGATGCTTGTAGAGGACAAGATTCATTGAGTGGAGCTGGATCAAAAGAAAAACAGAAACAAGTGGCAGGATGTTTTTCCTGTAGTGAAATCGGTGGCACCGAGTGGTTTGCATCGGTTGCACCGAAAGGATTCGGTTGGACCGAAAACAGAAAACCGGTGAGACCAAGTGCATTGCAGAGAAAAACTTTGTCACCTCAACTCACTAGACAAGTAAGATCTCATAAGGATTTGCAAGGAATTGACTGAAAGATTTGCAATGAATTGGATGCAGATAGAAAAGAAGGAAAAAGAAAAGAAAAGAAATTTAGATGAAGTTTTTTTTTGAAAGGGGAAACAAATATGCATGAGACAAATGCAAAAGAAAACACAAGAGAACTTCATCTAGAATTGGGCGGTGACAAAGTCACCTATGTTAGAGTATATTGACTTAGGAGTCAAGTGAGGTCACTTGATCATAGGTCATACTCGTCGCTTAAGCTCAAAATGGGGTTACCATTTTTCGTTTAAGCATCTTGATGTATTCACATCTTGTCAAGTTGCTTTGACTCATGTCTTGGAGTAAAGCTTCTCTAAGATGGAATAACATACCTTGGGTGGTGGTGTTGATCGTAATCATGTAGTTGAACTTGTGTGGGTTGCTCAAGGTTGATGTAGCTCATCAAGAGTTGGGAGAACCACTTGGAATTTGAGTTCATCTACCTACATGGGTTAGTTCTTGCAAGGAAGAGCACTTGTGTATCCAAAATGACAATCATGAAACAACATAGAATTTGTCAAAGGATATGTTCGAATGGTTTCGTGCTTCCTTGTCTTCATCCACCATTGTGTAGAGACTTAGTGATGTAGAGATTGCTCAAGATGTGAGTGAGTTGCAATCTCATAGGCTTAGATTCATCCAAGTACCTACAAGGGTTAGATAACATGCAAGATGCAAATATATCCAAGACATAAGATTATCATCATAAGAGAAATATCAAGGATTAGTCATAAGCTCATGTCTTGCATGTATCCAATGGAGTTCCTACTCCAAGTTTGAAGCATCAATGATGTTCAATTCACCTCTTAACCTGCAAAACACTTTCTCATCAAGTGGTTTAGTGAATATATCCGCTAATTGCTTTTCGGTGCGAACATGCTTAAGATTAATGTCACCCTTAGCAACATGACCTTGAATGAAATGATGACGAACTTCAATATGCTTAGTTCGAGAGTGTTGCACGGGATTGTGAGCAATCTTGATAGCACTTTCATTGTCACAAAGTAATGGAACATGTTTCACATATATCCCATAATCTTTAAGAGTTTGGGTCATCCAAAGTAATTGAGCACAACATGAACCAACGGCAAATTATTCCGCTCAAGCGGTGGATAAGGATATCGAGTTTTGTTTCTTGGAAGACCAAGACACAAGAGATCTACCAAGAAATTGACAAGTACCCGAAGTGGACTTTCTATCAACCTTGTCTCCGACATAGTCCGAGTCGGAGTAGCCAACAAGATCTAAAGAGTCCCTCTTAGGATACCAAATGCCAAAATTTGGTGTATGAATTAAGTATCTCACTATCCTTTTCACGGCCTTAAGGTGACATTCTTTAGGAGCAGCTTGATATCGTGCACACATGCACACACTTAGCATGATATCGGGACGTGAAGCACATAGATATAACAATGAACCAATCATAGAGCAATAAATCTTTAGATCGACCGATTCACCATCTTTGGTCAAATCAAGATGTCCACTAGTAGGCATGGGTGTAGTCATACCTTTGCATTCTTGCATATTGAACTTCTTGAATAAGTCCTTGGTGTACTTTGTTTGAGAGACAAAGGTTCCCTCCTTAGTTTGCTTGATTTGCAAACCAAGAAAGAATTTGAGTTCACTCATCATAGACATCTCAAACTTCTCCGACATTAGCTTTCCAAACTTTTCACTAAAATGAGGGTTAGTAGAACCAAATATAATATCATCAACGTAGATTTGGCACACAAATAGTTCTCCGTTAACCCTTTTAGTAAAAAGAGTAGAATCAATTTTTCCGATTTCAAAGCCTTTTTCGATAAGGAACTTGGTCAAGATTTATACCACGCTCTAGGAGCTTGTTTAAGACCATAAAGGGCTTTGTGAAGTTTGTAAACATGATTTGGTTTCTTAGGATTGACAAAGCTGGGAGGTTGTTTGACATAAACTTCCTCCTCTATTTCACCATTTAGAAAAGCACTTTTAATGTCCATTTGGTACAAGGTGATATCATGGTGATTAGCATAGGCAAGTAAGATGCGAATGGACTCAAGTCTAGCAACGGGAGCATAAGCCTCACCATAGTCCATACCTTCGACTTGTGTGTAGCCTTGGGCGACGAGACGTGCTTTGTTGCGAACTACTTGTCCATCTTCATCTTGCTTGTTGCGAAACACCCATTTGGTACCGATGATGTTGTGGTTGTTGTCGGGCTTCTCAACCAATGTCCACACTTGATTTCTCTCAAAGTTGTGTAGCTCTTCGTGCATGGCGTTTATCCAGTCCGGATCTTCCAATGCTTCTTCAACCTTCATAGGTTCAATGCTAGAGATGAATGAATAGTGTTCACAAAAGTTAGCTAAACGATTTTTAGAGCGAGTGATTCTCCCGGTTTGGATATCATTGTAGATTTGCTCGACGGGATGGTCTTTAGCAATTCTTGCTCGAACTCGTGTCGCTTTTTGCTTGGGTCTTGGTTGAACATCTTCTTCATCTTGTTCTTCTTCTTGGCCTTCTTCATTGTTGGCGTTGTCGTTCTCTTGTCGTGGTGGAGAAGGAGGTTGTTGACGTTCATCTTGGTGCACGTCCTCGTTTTCTTCATCTTGGTGTGTCCCACTTGTGGATGCTTCCATATCAACTCTTGGTTCACCTTGTCGTGAGGTAGAAGCTTCCACTTGGACGGACGAGGTACTCTCCTTCACTTCCGTTGGGCGAATCTTGCCAATAGACAAATCTTGGATTGCTTCCGAGGGATCTTTGTCTCCTACATCAATTGGCAATTGCTCTACTTGCGAGCCGTTAGATTCATCAAACTTCACATCTACCGCTTTCTTCAACCTTTCGGGTGAAATTGTTGTAGACACGGTATGTGTGAGAGTTTGAGCCATAACCAAGTAGGAAACCTTCATGAGATTTAGGAGCAAATTTAGAACGACGATGCTTATCAAGAATGTAGCACTTTGAGCCGAATACTCGAAAGTATCCAACTTGGGGTTTGTTACCAATGTGAAGCTCGTATGCCATCTTGCCGAGTAGCTTGTGAAGATAAAAGCGATTTGTTGCATGACAAGCTGTCTCAACCGCTTCCGCCCAAAAGTGCTTCGGCGTCTTGTACTCATCAAGCATCGTTCTCGCCATTTCGATGAGCATCCGGTTCTTCCTCTCAACAACTCCATTTTGTTGAGGTGTGTACGTAGCCGAGAACTCGTGTGAAATCCCTTCTTCGTCAAGAAAGGTGTCCACATTTGCGTTCTTGAACTCCGCTTCTGTTGTCGCCATGAACCTTCTTGATCTTCACTTCAAATTGATTTTGGGCCTTCCTAGCGAAGTTTTTGAAGATCTTTTGGACCTGCGATTTGTCATCAAGAAAGAACACCCACATAAATCTTGAAAAATCATCAACTATAACTAGACCAAAAGAATTTCCACCGAGACTTTTGTAAGCGTTGGGACCAAAGAGATCCATATGAAGAAGCTCGAGTGGCCTCCTTGTGGTCATGATGTTCTTCACGGGATGCCTTCCTCCAACCTGTTTACCTGCCTGACAACCGCTGCAAAGTCTATCCTTATCAAATATGACATCGTTAGCTCCAAGTATATGATTTCCTTTAATAAGCTTGTCAAGGTTTCGCATACCAACATGACCTAATCGTCTATGCCATAACCAACCTTTAGAGGATTTAGCAATAAAGCAAGTTCTAGGTTGAGCCTTTTTAGTGAAATCAACAATGTATAGATCACCTCTATGCACACCGGTAAAGACCATTTTATGATTATCTCTACGAAACACTTGGCAATCTACTTCAGTAAATAGGACATTGAAACCGAAATCAGCAAGTCTAGATACTGAAAGTAAGTTGTATCCAAGAGATTCAACGAGCATGACATTTTGTATGCAGCTATCATGTGATATGGCCACCTTACCGAGGCCAACCACCTTACCCTTTGAGTTCTCACCGAAAGTGACATACTTTCAAGGACCATCGTTTTCAGCAAGCTCACGAAACATGTCTTTAGCTCCGGTCATGTGATCGGTACATCCACTATCAAGAAATCATTCCTTTCCACCTTCCATATATCCCCGAAGATTTGCCATAAGACCAAAATGTCTCATTGCATCATCAAGATCGAAGTCACTATCATCATCCTCATCATAGTATCCATGTTCAACATCATCATGTGGTGGATCAAATCCTAGAGAGGGTGATTCGTTAGAGTGAGTTTGACAATGATCTTGCTTATGAATTTTTATAGCTTCGCAAATAATATCACTAATAATTCCAACATCTCCTTTGGCACGCATAAGGTTTGTAAGCTAAAATAGACAATCACCAAACATAGGATCACTAGAGTTCATCTTACTCAAAGCAATAGATTTATGGAGAATTTCATCTAAATTTTTCAAGGAATAATCTGGAAATCGTTCCTCAAGAAATTTCCATATAGTATAGGCACAATCAAGAGTAGGCAAAATAGCAATCAAGTTTTTGGGCAATCCTCTTATGATAAGATTGATGGTTCTAAGATTGTGAATCATGTCAAGATCCTCCTCGGGTGTGGGATGCAAGGGATCAATATGAGGTGCACAAGGGCTAGCAATGTACTTGTTCAAATGATATTGATTGAAAATTACAAGCATCTCATTTTTCCACTCATGAAAATATTCTGCATCAAGAATAGGCACTCTATGTCGAAGACTCCCAATAGTAGACTCATCCATATTCCTCCAATGGTGTTTAGACCAAAGCAATGGATACCAAATCTCGGATACCAATTGAAAGGGATCGAGAAGAGGTGTCTAGAGGGGGGGTGATTAGACACTAAGTACCAAATTTGCAGTTTTTTACTTCTTTAGGTTGGAGTGGAGTTTAGGCACAATTTTAACAGTCACAATACATAGCAAGCAAGCATGCAAAGAGTATATGAGCAGCGGAAAGTAAAGAATGCAACTTGCAAGAATGTAAAGGGAAGGGTTTGGAGGATTCAAACGCAATTGGAGACATGGATGTTTTTGTCGTGGTTCCGATAGGTGGTGCTATCGTACATCCACGTTGATGGAGACTTCAACCCACGAAGGGTAACAGTTGCACGAGTCCACGGAGGGCTCCACCCACAAAGGGTCCACGAAGAAGCAACCTTGTCTATCCCACCATGGCCGTCGCCCACGAAGGACTTGCCTCACTAGCGGTAGATCTTCACGAAGTAGGCGATCTCCTTGCCCTTACAAACTCCTTGGTTCAACTCCACAATCTTGTTGGAGGCTCCCAAGTGACCCCTAGCCAATCTAGGAGACACCACTCTCCAAGAAGTAATAAATGGTGTGTTGATGATGAACTCCTTGCTCTTGTGCTTCAAATGATAGTCTCCCCAACACTCAACTCTCTCTCACAGGATTTGGATTTGGTGGAAAGAAGATTTGAGTGGAAAGCAACTTGGGGAAGGCTAGAGATCAAGATTCATATGGTAGGAATGGAGTATCTTGGCCTCAACACATGAGTAGGTAGTTATCTCTCAGAAATGGTAAGTTGGAAGTGTAGGTTTGTTCTGATGGCTCTCTCCATGAATGAAGAGGAGGTGGAGGGGTATATATAGCCTCCACACAAAATCCAACTGTTACACACAATTTACCAAACTCGGTGGGACCGAATCAACAAACTCGGTCTGACCGATTTTAGCAAATCTAGTGACCGTTAGGATTTTCGGTGGGACCGACATGCAACTCGGTAGGACCGATATGGTTAGGGTTAGGGCATAACGTAATCTCGGTGAGACCGATTACACAAACTCGGTGGGACCGATTTTGGTAATAAGCTAACCAGAAAGTTTCCATTGTAATCTCGGTAGTACCGATTGCTCAAACTCGATGGACCGATTTTGGTAATGGACATACACAGAGAGATTACAATCCCATCTCGGTGAGACCGAGATCCCTATCGGTGAGACCGATTTGCCTAGGGTTTGTGGCAGTGGCTATGACATCTGAACTCGGTGGCGCCGGATAGAAAGAATCGGTGGGGCCGAGTTTGACTTTGGGTTTAGGACATATGTGGATGTGAGAAAGTACTTGAGGGTTTTTGGAGCATATCACTAAGCATCATGGAGCAAGAAACTCATTAAGCAACACCTCATCCCTCCTTGATAGTATTGGCTTTTCCTATAGACTCAATGTGATCTTGGATCACTAAGATGTAAAATGCAGAGTCTTGAGCTTTTGAGCTTGAGCCAATTCTTTTATCCTTAGCATCTTGAAGGGGTTCCACATCCTCTAGTCCGTGCCACTCCATTGTTGAACTTGTCTGAAACATACTAGATAAAAGTGTTAGTCCAACAAGAGATATGTTGACATTAATTACCAAAACCACCCAGGGAGCACTTGTGCTTTCAATATACTTATAGCTCTAGTGCATCCGTTGCATGGAAATCCCTACTCACTCACATTGATATCTATTGATGGGCATCTTCATAGCCCGTTGATACGCCTAGTTGATGTGAGACTATCTTCTACCTTTTTGTCTTCTCCACAACCACCATTCTATTCCACATATAGTGCTATGTCCATGGCTCATGCTCATGTATTGCGTGAAGATTGAAAAAGTTTTGAGAATGTCAAAAGTATGAAACAATTGCTTGGCTTGTCATCGGGGTTGTGCATGATTTAAATATTTCATGTGGGGAAGATGGAGCATAGCCAGACTATATGATTTTGTAGGGATAACTTTCTTTGGCCATGTTATTTTGAGAAGACATAATTGCTTAGTTAGTATGCTTGAAGTATTATTATTTTTATGTCAATATGAACTTTTGTCTTGAATCTTATGGATCTGAATATTCATACCACAATTAAGAAGATTTACATTGAAATTATGCCAAGTAGCACTCCGCATCAAATATTATGTTTTTTATCATTTACCTACTCGAGGACGAGCAGGAATTAAGCTTGGGGATGCTTGATACGTCTCCAACGTATCTATAATTTTTGATTGCTCCATGCTATATTATCTACTGTTTTGGGCAATATTGGGCTTTATTTTCCACTTTTATATTACTTATGGGACTAACCTATTAACCGGAGGCCCAGCCCAGATTTGCTGTTTTTTGACCTATTTCAGTATTTCGAGGAAAAGGAATATCAAACGGAGACAAAACGGAACGAAATCAACTGGAGAAGTTATTTTTGGAAGGAAAGCCACCCGATGGACTTGGAGTGCATGTAAGGAGATACGGGATGTGCTCACGAGGGTGGGGGCGCGCCCACCCCCCTAGGGCGCGCCCCCCTGCCTCGTGGGGCCCCCGTAGCTCCACCGACGTACCCCCTGCACCCATATATACCTACGTATCGTAAAACTTCTAGAACAGAGATAGATCGGGAGTTCCGCCGCGCAAGCCTCTGAGCCACCAAAACCTCTCGGGACCTGCTCCGCACCGAGGAGGGGGGAACCCTCACCGTGGCCATCTTCATTATCGCGACGCTCTCCATGACGAGGAGTGAGTAGTTCACCCTCGGGGCTGAGGGTATGTACCAGGAGCTATGTGTTTGATCTCTCTCTCTCTCTCTCTCTCTCTCTCTCTCTCTCTCTCTCGTGTTCTCTCTCGTGTTCCCTCTATGGCACGATCTTGATGTATCCCGAGCTTTGCTATTGTAGTTGGATCTTATGATGTCTCTCCCCCTCTACTCTCTTGTGATGAATTGAGTTTCCCCTTTTGAAGTTATCTTATCGGATTGAGTCTTTTATGAGAACACTTGATGTATGTCTTGCCGTGCTTATCTGTGGTGGCAATGGGATATCATGTGCCACTTGATGTATGTTTTGGTGACCAACTTGCGGGTTCCGCCCATGAACCTATGCATAGGGGTTGGCACACGTTCTTGACTCTCCGGTAGAAACTTTGGGGCACTCTTTGAAGTACTTTTATGTTGGTTGGATGAATCCAAGATTGTGTGATGCATATCGTATAATCATGCCCACGGATACTTGAGGTGACAATGGAGTATCTAGGTGACATTAGGGTTTTGGTTGATTTGTGTCTTAAGGTGTTATTCTAGTACGAACTCTTTAATAGATCGATCCGAAAGAATAGCTTTGAGGTGGTTTCGTACCCTACCATAATCTCTACATTTGTTCTCCGCTATTAGTGGCTTTGGAGTGACTCTTTGTTGCATGTTGAGGGATAGTTATGTGATCCAATTATGTTATTATTGTTGAGAGAACTTGCATTAGTGAAAGTATGAACCCTAGGCCTTGTTTCCTATCATTGCAATACCGTTTACGCTCACTTTTACCACTTGTTACCTTGTTGTTTTTATATTTTCATATTACAAAAACCTATATCTACCATCCATATTGCACTTGTATCACCATCTCTTCGCCGAACTAGTGCACCTATACAATTTACCATTGTATTGGGTGTGTTGGGGACACAAGAGACTCTTTGTTATTTGGTTGCAGGGTTGCTTGAGAGAGACCATCTTCATCCTACGCCTCCCACGGATTGATAAACCTTAGGTCATCCACTTGAGGGAAATTTGCTACTGTCCTACAAACCTCTGCACTTGGAGGCCCAACAACGTCTACAAGAAGAAGGTTCTGTAGTAGACACCAAAATTTGAGATGGGATCCATGTATGAGAACAAAGTGTGGACTTTGGTTGACTTGCCCGATGATCGGCAAGCAATTGAGAATAAATGGATCTTCAAGAAGAAGACTGACGCTGACGGTAATGTTACTGTCTACAAAGCTCGACTTGTCGCGAAAGGTTTTCGACAAGTTCAAGGGATTGACTACCATGAGACCTTCTCACCCGTAGCGATGCTTAAGTCTTTCCGAATCATGTTAGCAATTGCCGCATTTTATGATTATGAAATTTGGCAAATGGATGTCAAAACTGCATTCCTGAATGGATTTCTGGAAGAAGAGTTGTATATGATGCAAACCGAAGGATTTATCGATCCAAAGGGAGCTAACAAAGTGTGCAACCTCCAGCGATCCATTTATGGATTGGTGCAAGCCTCTCAGAGTTGGAATAAACGCTTTGATAATGTGATCAAAGCATTTGGTTTTGTACAGACTTTTGGAGAAGCCTGTATTTACAAGAAAGTGAGTGGGAGCTCCGTAGCATTTCTGATATTATATGCGGATGACATATTGCTGAATGGAAATGATATAGAATTTCTGGATAGCATAAAGGATACTTGAATAAGAGTTTTTCAATGAAAGACCTCGGTGAAGCTGCTTACATATTGGGCATCAAGATCTATAGAGATAGATCAAGACGCTTAATTGGACTTTCACAAAGCACATACCTTGACAAAGTTTTGAAGAAGTTCAAAATGGATCAGGCAAAGAAAGGGTTCTTGCCTGTGTTACAAGGTGAGAAGTTGAGTAAGACTCAATGCCCGACCTCTGCAGAAGATAGAGAGAAGATGAAAGATGTTCCCTATGCTTCAGCCATAGGCTCTATCATGTATGCAATGATGTGTACCAGACCTGATGTGTGCCTTGCTATAAGTCTAGCAGGGAGGTACCAAAGTAATCCAGGAGTGGATCACTGGACAGCGGTCAAGAACATCTTGAAATACCTGAAAAGGACTAAGGATATGTTTCTCATTTATGGAGGTGACAAAGAGCTCATCGTAGATGGTTACGTTGATGCAAGCTTTGACACTGATCCGGACGATTCTAAATCACAAACCGAATACGTGTTTACATTGAACGGTGGAGTTGTCAGTTGGTGCAGTTCTAAACAAAGCGTCGTGGCGGGATCTACGTGTGAAGCAGAGTACATAGCTGCTTCGGAAGCAGCAAATGAAGGAGTCTGGATGAAGGATTTCATATCCGATCTAGGTGTCATACCTAGTGCATTGGGTCCAATGAAAATCTTTTGTGGCAATACTGGTGCAATTGCCTTGGCGAAGGAATCCAGATTTCACAAGAGAACCAAGCATATCAAGAGACGCTTCAATTCCGTCCGGGATCTAGTCCAGGTGGGAGACATAGAAATTTGCAAGATGCATACGGATCTGAATGTTGCAGACCCGTTGACTAAGCCTCTTCCACGAGCAAAACAGGATCAGCACCAAGGCTCCATGGGTGCTAGAATCATTACTGTGTAATCTAGATTATTGACTCTAGTGCAAGTGGGAGACTGAAGGAAATATGCCCTAGAGGCAATAATAAAGTTATTATTTATTTCCTTATATCATGATAAATGTTTATTATTCATGCTAGAATTGTATTAACCGGAAACATAATACATGTGTGAATACATAGACAAACAGATTGTCACTAGTATGCCTCTACTTGAATAGCTCGTTGATCAAAGATGGTTATGTTTCCTAACCATAGACATGAGTTGTCATTTGATTAACGAGATCACATCATTAGGATAATGATATGATTGACATGACCCATTCCGTTAGCTTAGCACACGATCGTTTAGTATGTTGATATTGCTTTCTTCATGACATATACATGTTCCTATGACTATGAGATTATGCAACTCCCGTTTACCGGAGGAACACTTTGTGTGCTACCAAACGTCACAACGTAACTGGGTGATTATAAAGGAGATCTACAGGTGTCTCTGAAGGTACTTGCTGGGTTGGCGTATTTCGAGATTAGGATTTGTCACTCCGATTGTCGGAGAGGTATCTCTGGGCCCTCTCGGTAATGCACATCACTTAAGCCTTGCAAGCATTGCAACTAATGAGTTGGTTGCGGGATGATGTATTACAGTATGAGTAAATAGACTTGCCGGTAACGAGATTGAACTAGGTGTTGAGATACCGACGATCGAATCTCGGGCAAGTAACATACCGATGACAAAGAGAACAACGTATGTTGTTATGCGGTCTGACCGATAAAGATCTTCGTAGAATATGTGGGAGCCAATATGAGCATCCAGGTTCCGCTATTGGTTATTGACCGGAGACGTGTCTCGGTCATGTCTACATAGTTCTCGAACCCGTAGGGTCCGCATGCTTAACGTTACGATGACAGTTATATTATGAGTTTATATGTTTTGATGTACCAAAGGTTGTTCGGAGTCCCGGTGTAGTCACGGACATGACGAGAAGTCTCGAAATGGTCGAGACATGAAGATTGATATATTGGAAGCCTATGTTTGGATATCGGAAGTGTTCCGGGTGAAATCGGGATTTTACGGGAGTACCGGGAGGTTACCGGAACCCCCCGGGAGGTAAACGGGCCTTAGTGGGCCTTTACGGAGAAGAGGAGGCGGCGGGGCTGGGCCACGCGCCTCCTCCCTAGTCCGAATAGGACAAGGAGAGGCGGCGCCCCCTTCCTTCTCTCCTCCTCTTTCCCTCCCGAATCCTATTCCAACTAGGAAGGGGGAGTCCTACTCGGCGGGAGTAGGACTCCTTCCGCGCCCTCCCTTGGCCGGCCTCCCCCCTTGCTCCTTTATATACGGGGGCAGGGGGCACCTCTAGACACACAAGTTGATCTGTTGATCTCTCCCAGCCGTGTGCGGTGCCCCCCTCCACCATAGTCCACCTCGAGCACATCAGAAGCGGTGCTTAGGCGAAGCCTGCGTCGGTAGAACATCAACATCGCCGCCACGCCATCGCGTCTTGTGAAACTCTCCTCAACACTTCGGCTGGATCGGAGTTCGAGGGACGCCATCGGGCTGAACGTGTGCTGAACTCGGAGGTGCCGTACGTTCGGTACTTGATCGGTCGGATCGTGAAGACGTACGACTACATCAACTGCGTTGTGCTAACGCTTCCGCTTTCGGTCTACGATGGTACGTAGACAACACTCTCCCTCTCATTTCTATGCATCACCATGATCTTGCGTGTGCGTAGGGAATTTTTTTGAAATTATTACGTTCCCCAACAACATTACCCCTTTTTGTAGTCGTGTACAACATGGAGATGATGCAGCTGCAGCTTGTGGCACAGAATATCCTGCAATAGATTCTGAAACAGTGGCGGCGGCGGCATCTGTGTGCGCCGGATCTTCTGTGGCGGACGGCGAAAGCGTAGGTGTTGCAGCAGGCGCAGAAGATCCCGTCCCGCGGGCCTCATCATTGGCGCATGATTGAGTGGGCCGGCCATCAATGTGGGATTCCACGCCTGTCGAGCCAGCACCTACCGGGTGGCGCAGGTCTTGCCTTTTATAGCAGATTGGCTGGGCCGGAAACCGAGCGGAGGACCCAGCGGCTTCTGATTGGTGCAGAGCAAAGGAGGCTCTCTCTCCAGTCGCGGGGTGCCGCGTGGCTGGCTCGGAGACGTCGCGCGATGGCCCGCGCCCGACCGCGCCTGGGGAGGCTGCTGGCGCGGAATCTGGTGTAGATCCGCCAGGCCGGTCTGATGCTGCTGGACGCCGGATCCCGGAGACGATGTGGCTGACGCATCTGGTAGCGCGGATCCTGAGAGCGATTTGTTCCCTTCACCGGAGCACATGAAATATGGCTATGTAGGGCGTATTTCTTCATCATTTTGGCTTTCGTTTTTTCTGTGCATTTTTCCTGCATGATCACAAGGCTCACACAGGGTATTAAGAGGGTCAGTCGACATTTGATCATTGCATTTATTTCCCCCTTGATCAAATCTGGCGAGATGAGAAGGTAGAAGGAGAATTTCTTTGCGAAGGAGTGCACCAGCATTAGGGTGAAGGTCGGCAAAGGGAAACTTTGTCTCATCAAAAACAACATCACGAGAAATATAGACACGACCTGTGGATACATCTAGACATTTTACACCCTTATGTTGAGCACTATACCGAAGAAAGACACACTGTTTTGAGCGAAACATGAGCTTGCGATTGTTGTAAGGGCGAAGATTTGGCCAACAAGCGCAACCAAAAACACAAAGAAACTGATAGTCTGGTTTGGTGTGAAGGAGTCGTTCAATGGGGGTTTCATTGTTGATGACACGACTGTACGTGGCAAGAAAAGCTTCATCCCAAAACTTAAGGGGCATAGAAGCACCGGCTAGGAGAGGTAGACCAACTTCAATGATGTGTCTATGCTTGTGTTCAGCAGAGCCGTTTTGTTGATGATCATGTGGGCAAGACACATGATGGGAGATGCCAAGTGTTTGGAAGAAGGAATCTAGCTTTTCGTATCCCCCCCAGTCAGACTGAACAGCAATGATCTTGCTATCAAATTTTCTTTCAACGAGTGCTTGAAAGTTTTGAAACACTTGAAAAACCTCGGATCGTTTCTTGAGAAGATAGATCCATGAGAACTTGCTATAGTCATCAATAAAGCTTACGTGATATGTGTGTCTACCAACCGAACTAGGAGCAGGGCCCCATACATCCGAAAATAATAATTGCAAAGGTTGAGTAGAAACAGGATAAGGTAATTGATGACTTTTTGCTCTTTGGCAGGAATCACAAATGGTTTCAACATGACGCTTACCAACAAACAGGAGCTTATTATTTCTAAGCAAACATTCAAGTAAAGAAAAAGAAGCATGTCCTAGACGATCGTGCCATCGTGTGGAGGAAAGCTTGACAACACCATAGGCTTGTTTATTAAATCTTCTAAACTCCAGAAGCAATGGGTAGAGCCCTCGAACACATCTACCTCGATATAGGATTTTCTTCATGGCCCGATCCTTAACCAAGAAGAAAAAAGGATGAAACTCAATGAAGACATGCTTGTCAAGTATAATTCTATGAATAGAAAGGAGATTTTTGTTGGCACTAGGGACATGCAAAAATTTCCTAAGATGGATTTACGTGAGGGGTATGTATGACTGAATGACCAATATGACGGATCCTTATACATGCACCACTTGCAGTGTGGATTTGGTCCTTGCCGGGGTACTTCTCATGGAGGGTCACCTTCTCAAGTTCACCAGTAAGATGATTGGTTGCACCACTGTCAAGATACCAGTTTGTGTCGACGCCGTAGGCACCATCGGCGGCGGCCGCAACCTTCTCCTCATCTTCTGAAGAAGCCTCATCATCTTCAAAGTGGTACCAACAATCTTCGGCCGAGTGCCCGAGCTTGCCACAGATCTGGCAACGCATGGCATCTGGGCGAGACTTGTTGTTCCAGCCGCGGCGACCCCTAGTGTTGGTGGAGGAGGGGGTTGGGGCCGTTGGTGTTCCCACCGCCGCCACTGCCAGGGCTTCCCTTGGAGCGAGGAGGACCACGGTGGCGAGAGGAGTAGCCACCCCGGCCGTAAGTCGCGGCGTTGGGAGAAGACTTGAAGCCGCCCGACCCCTGGAACAGGGCCACCCGTTGGTCAAAGTTGCTGAGCATGGCGAAGAGTTCGTCGAGGGAGACTGCGGCGGTGCGGACGTCGAGGGCAGAGACCAAGGGCTGGTACTCCATGTCGAGGCCGTGAAGGATGTACGAGATGAGCTCGTCGTCCTGCAGAGGCTTGCCGGTGGCCGCCAGCTCATTGGTGAGGCCGCGCATGTGGGCGAAGAAGGTGGCCACCGATTGGGTGCCCTTCTGCGCGCTGAGCAGGGCCGTGCGAATGTTATTGACAGGGCTCAGAGATTGTGAGGAGAACATACCCGCAAGCGTCGTCCAGAGCGCGCTCGCCATGGTGACTGTGGTCACCTGCAGCAGGACCTCGTTGGTGAGGTTGTTCAGAAGATAGCTCAGCATTTGCTGGTCCTCCCGAACCCAAAAAGGGTGGAGAGGGTTGGGCTCAGAGGATTCCTTCCCATCATTATCTTTGGTGGTGAGGAACTTGGCCGGCTCCGGTGTAGTGCCGTCGGCATAGCCGAAGACCTCCGCACCCCTGAGCTGCGGCTTGACCTGCGCGCACCAGAGGACATAGTTGGTGCGGGTTAGCTTCTCCGTGACTTGGCCGCTGAGGTTAGTCTGGGAGGCGCCGGAGGAAGACATGGCTAGAGATTGGATTGCTAGATGGCTTTGGAGAGGATCGCTCTGATTACCATATGTGAGTTCTTGAACGTCTTAGCCTCGTCTGAGGGGACGTCCGCATGTTATAGGCAGGGGCGCAACAACCCTGAGGCGCATACAGATCGATAGTTTGGAGATCTTACAGGAGACTTGGAGAGGAAGAGATCGAATAGGTTACAACAGATAACTATGAATCAACTACCTAGCTTATCTCTACCAATATCCTAGGGATCATGGTGCGGCTCAATGACTCCTGGTGCGTCTTAATGAGGCAACATGACAGGTTGTTTAACAGTCCTTTCCTCTCTACCAATTTTCTTCATGGGCTCTTGAAACTGTTAAGCATCAAGTATCAAGCATCTCCAACATTATTTGTAAAGAGGTTTTGATATTAAGGACAAGGACCTGCTTTGGCTGCTTGGTCCAAACTCCAAAGTATTTAGGCCCAAAGGACAAGGTGGTCACAGTGTTCAGAACAAGGCTCTGATGCTTAATAATTTGCGTAAGTTCTTTAATACACATGATATCCCCTCGGTAAAATTGGTATGGACTACATAGTATAGTAATGGCACTCGTCTACGCAATCATATGGAGGGGTCTTTCTGGTGGAAAGACAACCTAAACCTACTGGATGTTTATAAGTCAATGGCAAAATGCAATCTAGGAGATGGTAAAAATGCTCTATTCTGGACAGACTTGTGGTTTGATGAGTGCTTTCATCTTAAGTTTCACCACTTAGTGTGTTTTCAGACATGGAAGCAAATTTACTACCAGGAACTATCTTTGTTGGGCTATATAATAAAAGGAAATATGCCTCTCTGTATCATTCTTGGCTTCAAGATCAACTGCATTTGTTAATTGTAGATAGATGATTGGATTATCTTAAGCCTGTTGTATTTTTGTATATACTACTATTTTTATAAGAAAAACAGTGGGGTTTTGCTCCACTGTTGTCCTTCAAACAAAAAGACATACGAAAAGGGTAACGGTGAAGAACGGAGGAAAAGAGAAAGAAAGCCTACAAGTCTTCCTATTAAGTAATTCCAACCTATCACATGTGAGCTTATGTGTTTGTACCGTGTTCCTAAGAAAAAGGAAATTCCAACCTAGGTTAGCCAAATTTGCCACAGCCAAATTTACATGCCACAATCACATAGTCAATAATCTTCAAGCCCGATTAGATTTCTTTCAAACTTGGGACTATGCAAGGCGTTGGTTGCTTCATCGCAGCATAACAATGACATAACGATTTTATCATCCAAAGTTCCTATATTTTTTTTAATTTATTTCAAACGAGACTTAAAGAGGTGTAAAATCAGACAACTCTTAATTCTGCCATGTACAAAAAGGAGTTTTGAAGCCTACATTAGAGTCCCGTAGATGACCTTTAAGTTTCTTTTCCTATCTATCCAACATATCACATGCATGAAATACCTTCGACATGACAATTACAGGCATGGAGTAGACACAACAGGCAATGTTTCTCTGGGTGGTGCAAAGTGATGCTAGTATCGATCGCAGCCATGGAGCATTTCATCTCGGTGAAAAACCGCACTACTGATTGAGGGGCACGCACTCGAGCTTGATCTCAAGTTCCCCGTGCTCGACGTTCTGAAGCCTCAATGCAATATCCTGCTCCACCTTACCATCGACGATCGAGATAATGCTGTCCTTGGCTAGAATGCTGTTCTCACTTGCCAAGAATGTGCATATCTGTGTCGATTCTGTGATGATGGAGCTCTGGTACTCTCTTGCTGCAGAGATCAATGGCTGGATATCAACTTCAGCCTCTCCCATTCGGTCGTCGGAGGTGAATGTGTCCTTGTCGAACACTAGCTGTCATGTAGTACAAAGCAGATTGCTAAGAGTAATTTTGGGGGCAGTTTAGGCCTCATATGCTTATCAAAAAATATTCTTACACAAATGTGCCAAACCACCAGAATGCAGCCTATCCCTCATCCATAAAATAGGAATATCAGATAATGATGAGAACTAACTACGTATATGTAAACCTCAACAAGTATAAATTTAATCGCTGACTACTACTTCCCCCGTCCAGAATTAGTTGACGCTCAAACAGATGTATCCAGACGTGCTAGCTAGATACATCTGTTTGAGCGTCAACTAATTCCAGACGGAGGGAGTATGTTTTATTAGTTAAAACTGGCAGGTATTTCAATACCCGAGAACAAACTTAGACACTAAACCTTCAATACCTTAGCCATACACATCAAAGATAAAATTCCACTTGCACACATAACCTATTCTACAACACTCGGCAAAGACGATAACCACAACTTTCCATTGAGATGAACAAGGTAAAATAAATAAAATAAAATTTTAGCTGCTAATAAACTTCATGTCCACAGGAAAGAACACATACCACTTTAAGAGGCGGGACTGGGTCAGGGATTGATAGCATCAACCTTTCATTCCATATAGGGTTCAGTGTGTTCTTTATCACCTTTGTTTTCATGGACTAAAATGGAGAAATTGTTAACTGAATTATAAGAGGAAAAAATTGCACGACTAATCTGCCATAACAAACAATGAATGAAATTTGCTTACTTGGTGTCCTAGTATAATCATAACATATGGATCACTTGACATCACATCACGAACAGCTAAATCTGTGCCCCTTATGATGTCGACCTTAATTAATCCAACGAACTCTACCATGCCCACATCCATCTGAAAATTAATATGTACAGTTACAGTAGAAGTAGTGTAAGACTAGCAATGGCTATGACAGTTTGTCGCACCATTTTTTTTACTCCTTTGTTTTCGGATTCCTTTTCCTCCAGCTATTTCTGAAAGTACCATGCTTGCTGCCACTATGTTGCTGGTTATGACGTTTTTCTGCTCCATGTTTGTGTAAAGGGCATGCAAATTGTGGATTAGTCACAAACTGTTGAAGCTCGTATTTTTTCCTGCATATAGACAAACAGAAACAAAATAGTTTCGTCAGATAGAGTCAGAGAAAAGTAGTGATGGTAGATGTTATACCTAATGAAAATAGCACGGTCCTCTGTCGCAAAATCTTGTCTTGGCTTTTTGTAGTTTTCGGGTAAAAACGCTTCATATTTGGTGTTCACAGTAGCATTTCCACCTGAATTAGCTAAACAATTGACTTCCTCATCTGTCCATTCGTCTAGATTCACCGAAATCACCTGTGCATACTCAACCAAATAGTTGATTAGTTCAGTAGAAGATCTGTCAAGAAAATATTTACCATGTTAACTATGTCGGTTTTCAGAATACAAATACAGGAGGCCATTGCTAGAAAAAAATCACCATATGTGTATACTTTACAGGGAAAATTGGAGTGTTAATACTAGTGCGGATCAGCTAATTTAAAAAATAAACAATAAAGCTATGTTCATGCTTCACCATGTTAAGTATATGTATGGATTTCAAAATACAAATACAGGAGGCCATTGCTAGAAAAAATTCACCATATGTGTATACTTTACAGGGAAAATCGGAGTGTTAATACTAGTACGGATCAGTTAATTCAAAAAATAAATAATAAAGCTATGTCCATGCTTTTTCTAATCAAAATATTGAGCAACTTCAGGGTACAAGTATTGGTCTTATGGAGCGCAAAATGTGGAACAAGTCCAGCTAAAGTAAAATTGGAGACCAGAATACGACACAACAACAAGAACTACATAGACCCCATTGCTTACCTTTGATATGTGTACTCCAAGACTTCTGTGAGTTCCAGAGCACTTGATGCAAATGAATGCACCGAAAGGCAAAGCCCTGCAAATGCCCACACCAGTTAATGTTAGTGAGAAAATATTTGCATGGCCTGAATATGACCACGATCGAGCGTTAAGCATTTCGACGGAAATTGGAATCCGTAAATTGTAGCAGCTAAATTGGCATATGTATAGTGTATTCCCACCATGAAACAACACAATCCTAACGAAAACAGCATCAGACGTAGCAGACACGGTAGGATTTAGTAGGTAAGAATGTCGCGTATCTGAAATTAGTAGATACTTACGCCCATTTTGGATCTGGGGTGCCACAATCTGCACAGAACTTGTTGGCAGGTTGGTTAAGTAGAGTCTCCAATCTGTCCCTTGCATTGGATGGATCTGCGTCTGTTAAGCATTGGAGGTGATCATTGGCAGGCCACATCATAATACAGACAAAGCAAATTCCACCAACAAATGTAGATAGTAGTACATATATTGGGACGTGCCATTAGCAATACGAGCAAGAAACGAGATCAATGAGGATGGAAATTAAGGAAGGGGATCAACAAAGCCTAAAATAAATCATGCATACGCCCCATCTATTCGAACCATCAACGTTGTATTTTAAGGTAAATCATGGATTCAGATTGAAATTTGCAGGGGCTGAATCACCACGCCAGGGAGAGAAAAAAGAAGAAACAAACCTGATGTATCGGATTGATCATCGCCGTCATTTTGGGATGAATATCCATCGCATGTCCTTGGAAGGCAGAAAAGGAGCACCAAATCAGAAACTCAAATCGAATCCACATTGGCATGATTTAAGGGGGATTGTAACAAAAATTAAAAATAAAATCAGAGGGGGGAATTGCAGGAGATTGTAATCTGTGCTGCTCACTTCCTGTAATGCGAACTGGGCGTATCATCAAGAAAATGCAGGAGATTGTTCTCGTCGTCCATTCCCTCCTCCTATTTCAGATCCTCGTGGCGACGCAGACAAGGACGTGGGCGTGGCGGCGGCCCATCACCACATTCCGGCGATAATGAAATTGTGGATTCGGATCCCGGCGAGGATCAGATCGGCCGGAGGAACAGACGGGCCATGGCGACGTCGGAGCTCCTGTCGTTTGGTCTTGGCGCCGTTCCTCGATCGACGTCGTTTCTGTTTCTGTGGGGGTGGAAGCGCGGTTGACCAAGAATAGGCCGTGAAGGCGATGTGGACGCCCGAATTAAATGCTGACGCACGTGCCCAATCCATCTTCGTCTACTAACTCTGGCATGCATGCACCGCCGGCACGACAAGATCTCAACCTCGCGTCGCGTCATCATTCGGTTTGATTTCCTTGTGCTACGTCAAGACAGAGTTTGGGCTTTGGACTGCTCTTGGCTGATCATCATGTTTTTAGGTTATTTTTTGAGTTTTTCTAGGTTTGGTGTCCTGCTTAGGAAGACGAGATGGCGACAACCTTTTAAAGATGGAATAAGGTTCTCCCGCCTAGCCTCATTCCAATGATGTTTTTTTTAGCTTCAATGCATTGCATTAAACAGTGTGCGAAGCCAAATCGCTCGCCACAAAGAGAGATACACACGGATCAGGTCCGTCCGTTACACAGGGAGCCATTCCAGCCATCAGCGATCCCTTGGTCGCCAGGGTGTGAGCAACCTGATTACAGACTCTAGGGCAGTACACAGTTTTACACTCAATAAAATTACACCTAATGAAGTCTTTCAAACGATCGGCCACAACGCCCAGATCAGAGAAATCAACGCCCTTGTCATCAATAGCATCTTTCAGTAGAAGTGCATCCGTTTCCAAGTACACCCTGCCCATTCCCAGGTCTGAAGCCAAATGAAGTGCAGTTTCAGCAGCAAGCATCTCTGAATGTAGAGCATTCAGAATATTAGGGAGAAAACCTGACGCACAAACTAGCACATCGCCCATATGATCCCTGAACACTGCACCGAGCCCCCATTTCTTTCATCTGGCCTGAATGAACCATCAATATTAATCTTAATTCACTCCTCAGGTGGTGGTGTCCAATGCCGTTTGGGTAACGAACAAGCGTTCTTTTGGTTTTGCTGAAGAGTGCAGAATTCACACGTCTGATGTTGGATAATCCATGCTAGTTCCTCGCTCAATCTGCCTTTGCCTCCTTCTCTGCGGTTATTTCGCTCACACCACCAGTTCCACATGAGTGTAGAGATGAGAGCTTGTTTCTCCACGGGGAAGGCTGTCAGCTTCTCCACCATTGTCATAGCCGTCCGCTGGTCCATTAACAGCAACCTCTCCGCCTCTAGTCCACAAAGGCGCCACACCTCTTTGACTTGCTTGCATTTAAAGAGGAGATGGCCCCCGTCATCCTCGTGAATGCGGCAAACTGGGCAAAGCAGAGAGATCTTGAGCCCCTTTCTTTGAAGGTTCACGCAGAAAGCCGTCGAGTTGTGCGCTAGTCTCCACATGAAGTGCCTAATTTTGCCAGGGACTGTCAGCTGCCAAATCATCTTCCATGGGGACATTCTGTTTGACTCCTCCACCCCTGAAGCAACACCTCTTGGACCCTCCAGAGCTCTATCATGCATATGAACCCAATAAGCCGATTTAACTGAGAAGATGCCCCTTCTATCAAAATGCCATGCAGGGAGATCCTCAAGCACATTGTTTATAGGTATGGCAAGGATCCAGGATGTGTCATCCTCATGGAAAGTGACCCTCACCAGCGGTTCATCCCACACACCCGTCACAGGGTCGATCAGATCACTGACTTTTGATAGTAAGTTGGTGCCCCTTGGTGTAGCTGTCAGCCGTGTCGTTCCCCTAGGGATCCATGGGTCCATCCATATATTGATAGACTGGCCATTTCCCACCCGCCAAATGATGCCTTTTTTTAGAATAACCATGCCTTTCAAGACACTCCTCCATGTGTAGGACATATTGCTTATCTCCCTTGCGTTCAGCAGATTTCCATCAGGAAAGTATTTCGCCCCAAGCACCCGAGCACACAGGGACTCCGGATTCTACGGTATTCTCCAGCCTTGACGCGCGAGTATAGCCATGTTGAAGTTGTAGATGTCACGGAAGCCAAGCCCCCCATCTCCCTTTGACTTAGTCAGCTTCTCCCAGCTCAGCCAATGGATTTTATTTGTTTTATCCTGCTGGCTCCACCAATATTTGCACACCGCAGTGCTAACTGTTGGGAAACGTAGTAATTTCAAAAAATTTCCTACGATCACGCAAGACCATGGTGATGATATAGCAACGAGAGGGAAGAGTGTCCGTCCACGTACCCTCGTAGACCGAAAGCGGAAGCGTTATAACAACGCGGTTGATGTAGTCGTACGTCTTCACGATCCGACCGATCCAAGCACCGAACGTACGGCACCTCCGAGTTACGCACATCGTTCATTTCGATGGCGATCCCGGACTCCGATCCAGCAAAGTATCGGGATGAGTTCCGTCGGCCTGACGGCGTGGTGGCGATGTTGATGCTCCACCGGCGCAGGGCTTCGCCTAAGCACTGCGACGATATGACTTCTCCGTGCGAGGCTTCGCCTAAGCTCTCTGACGATATGACGAAGTGGAATATGGTGGAAGGGGCACCGCACGGCTAAGGAAAGATCCGTAGATCAACTTGTGTATCATGGGGTGCCCCCTGCCCTCAGTATATAAAGGAGCCAAGGGGGTGCGGCCAGCCTTGGGAGGCGGCGCTGGAGGAGTCCTACTCCCACCGGGAGTAGGACTCCCCTTGTCCTAGTTGGAGTAGGATTGGGGAGGGAAAGAGGGAAGGCGCCGCCCCTCTCCTTGTCCTATTCGGACTAGAGGGGGAGGCGCGCAGCCCACCTGGCCGGCCCTTCCTCTTCTCCCTTGTGGCCCATGAAGGCCCATATACCCCGGGGTTCCGTAACCCCGGTGTTCAAATAACTTCTGTTTTCACTCGGAACCCTTAGAAGTCCAAACATAGGCTTCCAATATATCAATCTTTATGTCTCGACCATTTCGAGACTCCTCGTCATGTCCGTGATCACATCCGGGACTCGAACAACCTTCGTGCATCAATACTTATAAACTCATTTATGAACTGTCATCGAAGCGTTAAGCGTGCGGACCCTACGGGTTCGAGAACTATGTAGACATGACCTAGAACCATTCTCGGTCAATAACCAATAGCGGAACCTGGATGCCCATATTGGTTCCTACATATTCTCTGAAGATCTTTATCGGTCAAACCGCATAACGACATACGTTGTTCCCTTTGTCATCGGTATGTTACTTACCCGAGATTCGATCGTCGGTATCCAATACCTAGTTCAATCTCGTTACGGTGAAGTCTCTTTACTCGTTCCGTAATACATCATCTCACAACTAACTCATTAGTTGTAATGCTTGCAAGGCTTAAGTGATGTGTATCACCGAGAAGGCCTAGAGATACCTCTCCAGACAATCGGAGTGACAAAACCTAATCTCAAATACGCCAACCCAACAAGTACCTTTGGAGACACCTGTAGTACTCCTTTATAATCACCCGATTACGTTGTGACGTTTGGTAGCACCAAAGTGTTCCTC
This sequence comes from Aegilops bicornis, assembly GCA_021605145.1. Lineage (NCBI taxonomy): Eukaryota > Viridiplantae > Streptophyta > Magnoliopsida > Poales > Poaceae > Aegilops > Aegilops bicornis. The sequence goes on along the minus strand of CM038669.1, from coordinate 464,820,288 downwards.
CGGTAAACGGAGTTGCATAATCTCATAGTTACAGGAACATGTATGGGTCATGAAGAAAGCATTAACATACTAAGCGATCAAGTCTTAAGCTAACGGAATGGGTCATGTCAATCAGATCATTCTACTAATGATGTGACCTTGTTAATCAAATAACAACTCCTTGTTCATGGTTAGGAAACATAACCATCTTTGATTAACAAGCTAGTCAAGTAGAGGCATACTAGTGACATCTTGTTTGTCTATATATTCACACATGTATTATGTTTCCGGTTAATACAATTCTAGCATGAATAATAAACATTTATCATGATATAAGGAAATAAATAATAACTTTATTATTGCCTCTAGGGCATATTTCCTTCAGTCTCCCACTTGCACTAGAGTCAATAATCTAGATTACAAAGTAATGATCCTAACACCCATGGAGTCTTGGTGCTGATCATGTTTTGCTCGTGGAAGAGGCTTAGTTAACGGTGCGCAACATTCAGATCCGTATGTATTTTGCAAATCTCTATGTCTCCCACTTGGACTTGGTCCCGAATGGAATTGAAGCATCTCTTGATGTGCTTGGTCCTCTTGTGAAATCTGGATTCCTTTGCCAAGGCAATTGCACCAGCATTGTCACAGAAGATCTTCATCGGTCCCGATGCACTAGGTATAACACCTAGATCGGAAATGAACTCTTTCATCCAGACTCCTTCATTTGCTGCTTGCGAAGCAGCTATGTACTCCGCTTCACATGTAGATCCCGCCACGACGCTTTGTTTAGAAGCGCACCAACCGATGGCTCCACCGTTTAATAAAAACACGTATCCGGTTTGCGATTTAGAATCGTCGGGATCAGTGTCAAAGCTTCGTCGACGTAACCATTTACGACTAGCTCTTTGTCACCTCCATATACGAGAAACATATCCTTAGTCCTTTTCGGTATTTCAGGATGTTCTTGACCGCTGTCCGATGATCCATTCTGGATTACTTTGGTACCTTCCTGCCAAGCTTATAGCTAAGCATACGCCGTGTCCGGTACGTGACATTGCATACATGATAGAGCCTATGGCTGAAGCATAGGGAACATCTTTCATTTTCTCTCTATCTTCTGCTGTGGTCGGGCATTGAGTCTTACTCAATCTTACACCTTGCAACACAGGCAAAAACCTTTCTTTGCACGATCCATTTTGAACTTTTTCAAAATTTTATCAAGGTATGTGCTTTGTGAAAGTCCAATTAAGCGTCTTGATCTATCTCTATAGATCTTGATGCCCAATATGTAAGCAGCTTCACCGAGGTCTTTCATTGAAAAACTTTTATTCAAGTATCCTTTTATGCCATCCAGAAATTCTATATCATTTCCAATTAATAATATGTCGTCCACATATAATATCGTAAATGCTCTGAGCTCCCACTCACTTTCTTGTAAATACAGGCTTCTCCAAAAGTGCATATAAACCCATATGCTTTGATCACACTATCAAAGCGTTTATTCCAACTCCGAGAGGCTTGCACGAGACCATAAATTGATCGTTGGAGCTTGCACACTTTGTTAGCACCTTTTGGATCGACAAAACCTTACGGTTGCATCATATACAACTCTTCTTCTAGAAATCCATTCAAGAATGCAGTTTTACATCCATTTGCCAAATTTCATAATCATAAAATGCGGCAATTGCTAACATGATTCGGACGGACTTAAGCATCGCTACGGGTGAGAAAGTCTCATCGTAGTCAACCCCTTGAACTTGTCGAAAACCTTTCGCAACAAGTCGAGCTTTGTAGACGGTTACATTACCATCGGCGTCTGTCTTCTTCTTAAAGATCCATTTATTTTCAATGGCTTGCCGATCATCGGGCAAGTCAACCAAAGTCCATACTTTGTTCTCATACATGGATCCCATCTCAGATTTCATGGCTTCCAGCCATTTCGCAGAATCTGGGCTCACCATCGCTTCTTCATAGTTTGTAGGTTCGCCATGGTCAAGTAACATGACTTCCAGAATAGGATTACCGTACCACTCTGGTGCGTATTTTATTCTGGTTGACCTACGAAGTTCATAGTAACTTGATACGAAGCTTCATGATCATCATCATTAGTTTCTTCACTAATTGGTGTAGTTGTCACAGAACCATTTCTTGTGATGAACTACTTTCCAATATGGGAGCAGATCTGATTATCTCATCAAGTTCTACTTTCCTCCCACTCACTTCTTTCGAGAGAAACTCTTTCTCTAGAAAGGATCCAAATTTAGCAACGAAAATCTTGCCTTCAGATCTGTGATAGAAGGTGTACCCAGATCTCCTTTGGGTATCCTATGAAGACACATTTTCCGATTTGGGTTCGAGCTTATCTGGTTGAAGTTTCTTTACATAAGCATCGCAGCCCCAAACTTTAAGAAAGCGACAACTTTGGTTTCTTGCCAAACCACAGTTCATAAGGCGTCGTCTCAACGGATTTTGACGGTGTCCTATTTAACGTGAATGCGGCCGTCTCTAAAGCATAACCCCAAAAGCGATAGCGGTAAATCGGAAATAGACATCATTGATCGCACCATATCTAGTAAAGTACGATTCTGACGTTCGGACACACCATTTCTCTGTGGTGTTCCGGGTGGCGTGAGTTGCGAAACTATTCCACATTGTTTCAAATGTAAACCAAACTCGTAACTCAAATATTCTCCTCCACGATCAGATCGTAGGAATTTTATTTTCTTGTTACGATGATTTTCCACTTCACTCTGAAATTCTTTGAACTTTTCAAATGTTTCAGATTTGTGTTTCATTAAGTAGATATACCCATATCTGCTCAAATCATCTGTGAAGGTGAGAAAATAATGATACCCGCTTGGCGTGCCTCAACATTCATTGGACCACAAACATCGGTATGTATGATTTCCAATAAATCATTGCTCGCTCCATAGTTAGGAGAAGCGGCGTTTTGGTCATCTTGCCCATGAGGCACGGTTCGCAAGTACCAAGTGATTCATAATCAAGTGATTCCGAAGCCCATCGGTATGGAGTTTCTTCATGCGTTTTACACCGATATGACCTAAACGGCGATTGCCACAAATAAGTTGCACTATCATTATCAACTCTGCATCTTTTGGCTTCAACATTATGAATATGTGTATCACTCTTGCCGAGATTCAACAAGAATAGACCATTCTTCAAGGGTGCATGACCATAAAAGATATTATTCATATAAATAGAACAACCATTATTCTCGATTTAAATGAATAACCGTCTCGCATTAAACAAGATCCAGATATAATGTTCATGCTCAACGGCGGCACCAAATAACAATTATTTAGGTCTAAAACTAATCCCGAAGGTAGATGTAGAGGTAGCGTGCCGACCGCGATCACATTGACTTTGGAACCATTTCCCGCAGCGCATCGTCACCTCGTCCTTTGCGGTGCTCGTCTATTCCGTAGTCCCTGTTTCGAGTTGCAAATATTAGCAATGTAACCAAGATCAAATACCAGTGCTACTACGAGCTCTAGTAAGGTACACATCAATGACATGTATATCATATATACCTTTGTTCACCTTGCCATCCTTTTTATCCGCCAAATACTTGGGGCAGTTCCGCTTCCGATGTCGATGCGCTTGCGGTAAAAACACTCGATTTCGGGCTTAGGTCCAGACTTGGGTTTCTTCTCTTGATCGACAACTTTCTTGCTGTTCTTTTGAAGTTTCCTTCTTCTTCCCTTTGCCCTTTTCTTGAAACTAGTGGTCTTGTTGACCATCAACACTTGATGCTCTTTCTTGATTTCTACCTCCGCAGCTTTTAGCATCGCGAAGAGCTCAGAATTGTTTTAGTCATCCCTTGCATATTATAGTTCATCACGAAGCTCTTGTAGCTTGGTGGCGATGATTGGAGAATTACATCAATGACACTATCATCCGGAAGATTAACTCCAGCTGAATTAAGTGATTGTTATACCCGGACATTTTGAGTATGTGCTCACCGATGTAACTATTCTCCTCCATCTTGCAGCTATAGAACTTATTGGAGACTTCATATCTCTCAATCCGGGCATTTGCTTGAAATATTAACTTCAACTCTGGAACATCTCATATGCTCCATGACGTTCAAAACGTCGTTGAAGACCCGGTTCTAAGCCGTAAAGCATGGCACACTTGAACTATAGAGTAGTCATCAGCTACGCTTTGCGACGCGTTCATAACTTCGGCTCAAAGATCTCGCAGCGAACTGTCACCCGGGTGCTTCCGGGACGTAATTTTTCAGGCAGCAATGAGGATAATCCTCAAATTACGGACCCAGTCCGTGTAATTGCTACCATCATCTTTCAACTTTTCTTTCTCAAGGCAGCATTAAAATTCAACGGAACAACAGACGAGCCATCTATCTACAGAAACATAGACAAGCAAAATACTATCGGTACTAAGTTCATGATAAATTTAAGTTCAATTAATCATATTAAAAACTCCCACTTAGGCAGACATCTCTCTAGTCATCTAAGTGATCACGTGATCCATATCAACTAAACCGTGTCCGATCATCACGTGAGGCGGAGTAGTTTCAACGGTGAACATCACTATGTTGATCATATCTACTATATGATTCACGTTCGACCTTCGGTCTCCGTGTTCCGAGGCCATATACATTATATGCTAGGCTCGTCAAGTTTAACTTTGAGTATTCCGGCGTGTGCAACTGTTTTGCACCCGTTGTAGATGGACGTAGAACTTATCACACCCGATCATCACGTGGTGTCCGGGTACTACGAACTTTGGCAACGGTGCATACTCGAGAGAACACTTCTTGATAATTTTTAGTGAGAGATCATCTTATAATGCTACCGTCAATCAAAGCAAGATAAGATGCATAAAGGATAAACATCACATGCAATCAATATAAGTGATATGATATGGTCATCATCATCTTGTGCTTGTGATCTCCATCGCCAAGCAAATCATGATCACCATCGCCACCGGTAGCGACACCTTGATCTTCATCGTAGCATCGTTGTCGTCTCGCCAATCTTATGCTTCCACGACTATCACTACCGCTTAGTAATAAAGTAAAGCATTACATCGCGATTGCATTGCATACAATAAAGCGACAACCATATGGCTCACCCGATTGCCGATAACTCGGTTACAAAACATGATCATCTCATACAATAAAATATAGCATCACGTCTTGACCATATCACATCACAACATGCCCTGCAAAAACAAGTTAGACGTCCTCTACTTTGTTGTTGCAAGTTTTACGTGGCTGCTACGGGCTGAGCAAGAACCGTTCTTACCTACGCATCAAAACCACAACGATAGTTTGTCAAATAGACTCCGTTTTAACCTTCTCAAGGACCGGGCGTAGCTACACTCGGTTCAACTAAAGTTGGAGAGACAGTCTTCCGCAAGCCATCTATGTGCAAGGCACGTCGAGGGAACCGGTCTCGCGTAAGAGTACGCGTAAGGTTGGTCCGGATCGTCTCGTCCAACAATACCGCTGAACCAAAGTATGACATGCCGGTAGGCAGTATGACTTGTATCGTCCACAACTCACTTGTGTTCTACTCGTGCAAATAACATCAAACCATAAAACCTAGGCTCGGATGCCCTTTGTTGGGAAACGTAGTAATTTCAAAAATTTCCTACGATCACGCAAGACCATGGTGATGATATAGCAACGAGAGGGAAGAGTGTCCGCCCACGCACCCTCGTGACCGAAAGCGGAAGCGTTATAACAACGCGGTTGATGTAGTAAATGCGTCTTCACGATCCGACCGATCCAAGCACCGAACGTCACGGCACCTCCGGAAGTTACGCACACGCTCAGCTCGATGGCGATCCCGGACTCCGATCCACCAAAGTATCGGGATGAGTTCCGTCGGCCTGACGGCGTGGTGGCGATGTTGATGCTCCACCGACGCAGGGCTTCGCCTAAGCAACTGCGACGATATGACTTCTCCGGCGCAGGCTTCGCCTAAGCTCTCCACGATATGACCGAAGTGGAATATGGTGGAAGGGGGCACCGCACACGGCTAAGGAAAGATCCGTAGATCAACTTGTGTATCATGGGGTGCCCCTTGCCCCCGTATATAAAGGAGCCAAGGGGGGGGTGCGGCCAGCCTTGGGGAGGCGCGCCTGGAGGAGTCCTACTCCCGGGAGTAGGACTCCCTGTCCTAGTTGGAGTAGGATTGGGGAGGGGAAAGAGGGAAGGGCCGCCCCTCTCCTTGTCCTATTCGGACTAGAGGGGGAGGCGCGCAGCCCACCGGCCGGCCCTTCCTCTTCTCCCTTGTGGCCCATGAAGGCCCATATACCCCCGGGGTTCCGTAACCCCGGTGTTCGGTAACATCCTGCTTTCACTCGGAACCCTTCCAAGTCCAAACATAGGCTTCCAATATATCAATCTTTATGTCTCGACCATTTCGAGACTCCTCGTCATGTCCGTGATCACATCCGGGACTCAACAACCTTCGTGCATCAATACTTATAAACTCATTTATGAACTGTCATCGAAGCGTTAAGCGTGCGGACCCTACGGGTTCGAGAACTATGTAGACATGACCTAGAACCATTCTCGGTCAATAACCAATAGCGGAACACGGATGCCCATATTGGTTCCTACATATTCTACGAAGATCTTTATCGGTCAAACCGCATAACGACATCGTTGTTCCCTTTGTCATCGGTATGTTACTTACCCGAGATTCGATCGTCGGTATCCAATACCTAGTTCAATCTCGTTACCGGTAAGTCTCTTTACTCGTTCCGTAATACATCATCTCACAACTAACTCATTAGTTGTAATGCTTGCAAGGCTTAAGTGATGTGTATCACCGAGAAGGCCTAGAGATACCTCTCCGACAATCGGAGTGACAAAACCTAATCTCGAAATACGCCAACCCAACAAGTACCTTTGGAGACACCTGTAGTACTCCTTTATAATCACCCGATTACGTTGTGACGTTTGGTAGCACCAAAGTGTTCCTCCGTAACGGGAGTTGCATAATCTCATAGTTACAGGGAACATGTATGGGTCATGAAGAAAGCATTAACATACTAAACGATCAAGTGTTAAGCTAACGGAATGGGTCATGTCAATCAGATCATTCTACTAATGATGTGACCTTGTTAATCAAATAACAACTCCTTGTTCATGGTTAGGAAACATAACCATCTTTGATTAACAAGCTAGTCAAGTAGAGGCATACTAGTGACATCTTGTTTGTCTATATATTCACACATGTATTATGTTTCCGGTTAATACAATTCTAGCATGAATAATAAACATTTATCATGATATAAGGAAATAAATAATAACTTTATTATTGCCTCTAGGGCATATTTCCTTCACTAACCTCCTCACAAATTGATTTCGTTAGATCAAAGCATGACATGGTAAAGGTGGGAATTGCCTGCGCCATAGCTTTAATCAGTAGTTCTTTCCCTGCACGTGAAAGCATCTTCTCTTGTCAGCCACTAATTCTCTGTAAGATTCTGTCAATGATGTGTCTGAAGGTCTTGGTTCTTGACTTACCCACATGAATTGGCATGCCCAAATACCTTTCATTTAGGGCCTCCTTTGTAATTCCTGGGATGCTCATGACATCCTTCTTATCCTCAGCCTTCACATTGCCACTGAAAAATGCCGCTGACTTATCCTTATTTATGGTTTGTCCCGAGCTTGCCTCATACATTTGTAGGATACGTTGGATCTGCATTGCACTCTCTTTGTTGAGAAAAAGGGTTTCCCCCCACTTTATATTATAAAGCAAATCTCCGATACATCCAAAGACCTGGGGGGCAACCTGAGATAAGCCCAAAATAAAACAAAAGAAAATGAAAGAGAAATGAATGCCGACACCGACAGATCAACGACGAAAGGAAGACCGGCAACCGCTGCACCCTCCGACGAAGTGCCACCGCGCTCCCAGCATCTCGAAGCGCCTCGCACCAAGCAACACCTTCAAGAAGGAATGCGACGACGCCGCCGCTGTTGCCCGAACAAGTTATAGGGTTTCCCCCGAACATGTATGGGGAAGAGATATATTCGACGCCCCTCAGGAGGATCCAATGGCGCCTGGAAGCGTCACCGCGTCGGTGCCGGACAAGCCGACAAGGATTTCTCCCGATCCACAACCACCACCATCGCCCGAGGCACTTTGAGATGCACCACCACAAGAGCCGCCCACCAGCCTGTGCCACCACGGTTACCGGACACCCCCGCCGCCTCTCTGGAGCTGCCAACACGAGGCCTAGCTCAGGCAAGGAGACCCCGGCCACGGGAGCGAGCACAACTCGGACGGGGGGAGGGGACAACCTCCACCGCCGCAGCGGAGCCGACCGGACGCGGCGACGAGGACTTGCCGGGCCTCGACGGCCCGGTCAGGTCCACTTGGACCCGGACAATCCTGTCGCCACGCTGCAGCTCGCCGACCGACGAAATCCTCACCACCCGAGACCGCCGCCACCATGCCATCACCAGGAAACGACGTCGTGGAACACCGTTGCACTCTCTTTGTTTGCCTTGAAAAGGATGAGGGAATCATCCGCAAAGAACAAATGGGACACACTCGGGGCGCTCGGACACACCTTGACCCCCTGAATCAGATTATCCTCTTCAGCCTTAGTCAGCAAGCTAGAGAAAGCCTCCGCACACAATACAAAAAGGTATGGGGAAAAAGGGTCCCCCTGGCGCAGCCCTCTCCCTGGTACCACTTCCTCCGTGAGGTCCCCATTGATCTTGATCCTGTATTTGACCGTCTTCACACAGTTCATAATCAGCCCCACGAACCTTCGATGGAAACCCATTTTAATCATCATAGCTTCCAAAAAGTGCCACTCTGTCGGCGTTCTGGGAACGGGGGTCCCCAGACTTGCCTGCCTGCGGCCTGCGGCGTGGCTCAAAGGAGGCCCATGACAGCCCATCTTCATCAACGCAAGCTCAAGACCCTCGCGAGGGGCCAAGCCTCGCGGGGCGGACGACGAGGAGCTTCCTCAGGCATGGCCTCGTCAGGCTGGCTCATGAGGAGGCGGAGAGTTCAAGGCAGGAGTAGCTCATGAGGTGCCCATGACGCAAGCCATGGCGACCAAGGGCGCGATCGAGGCGCCCGGCCAGCGGCGTCCTCCTTTCCCCTTTGGTGCAAAGGGAGCAAGCGGCGAGAGCATCAAGCAAAGGCATCCGTTTGATTGCAACAAGACCAAGACCAGCCCCAACGGCTGGAAGGAGTCATCGTGGAGCCCAAGCAGGCGTCATCACGAGCCTTTGGCGGAGCGAGGACCAACTTTAGTCAGGATAAGTGTACCCGCTGTTCCCCTTCAAAATGGCCAATTGTTGGCGCCCTTCCCGATCAATATTTGGGAAGAGGCCCAGGGCCTTCCCCTATAAATAGGAGTAGCTATCTCCATGGTAGAGGGATCGGCCCCCCGGTATGAGATCGGAATCCTCACCAAGGAACCAGTAGCTAGAGCAACTGAACACCACCTAGCAGTTCATCACACCCACCAAGAACAGACCCTCGCGAGGGTCCTGGCGTTCGATGAAACGCTGCAGGACGCCATGCGGGGGACGACCCTTGTGCTGGGGGAGGAGCGCCTCGAGAAGCTGCGCTGCGAGCGGCAAGGTACCAGCAGGCACTCCGGCGATACCACTGCCGCAACATCCGCCCCAGAACTCTCGAGGTAGGGGACCTCGTGCTCGGACGGGTCCTCTCCAGGGAGGGACTGCATAAGCTCTCTCCCATGTGGGAGGGCCCATTGAAGGTTGTTCATGTTTCCGGGCTGGCGGCCGTCTTCCCGAACACCCTCACGTAGAGGGTGGCGTCGCCATCATACTTGAAGTGCAGGGGAGCACTGGCGGCGGAGACCACGTGCAGGGCGAATGTCTCGCCACCGGGCCGAGAACAGGTTCCTGCAGCAGAGACCTCCAGAGAAGCCCACGGCCCGGCTGCAGCAGCCATCTGCTGGAGCCAGAGGCCACTCAGGCGCCATCTGGGAGCTCACCCAGGAGGAAGCACGAGGCTGAAGCCGGACGCGGACGGCTCCTCCTCCCTCACCATGAACTCCTAGCCGCTTCAAAGTGACATGGAGGCGTGGCCTCAGGGGACGCGCGGTCGGGGCACGCCCTCCGACCATGGCCAGCCGCTCGTTGCCACGTTGAGAGCCTCCCCCACGACCGCGGGGGACCGCCGCGGAGGTCACGGGGTGCTTGCGAGGGCGACCTCGACCACGCTTAGGCGGAGGAGAGGAAGACTCGACCTGACGGCCCTTCCCCTTCTCTGCGGCCGAGAACTTCCTTGGTGGAGCCATGGAGAAGGAGAGACAAGAAAGGATAGACTGGAAGGGCGCGTGCCGTTCCGTACTTATTGTCGGCGAAGGCCAACCGTCGGCCTCCACGATCACCGGTAATCATGACCAACTCTGCATGCAGGGACTTGTCGAATCCGGGTGGTTACTGAGGCATCATGGGGAAGCAGTGCGCACACGTCCAATCAACCGCCGCGCGTCGCCCAAGGCCGCATGCTGTTAGGGCCCGCGACGCTTCGCACTTGCCCTTTCGCCTCTCTGCTCGGCCAAGTCCGGGCGCGTCGTGGACCCGGGGGCTACTGTCGGCGTTCTGGGAATGGGGGTGTTGGAGATATGCCCTAGAGGCAATCATGTATGATGATATTTCCTATGTGTTTATGAATAAAGATAGTCCTTGGACATTATCAATGATGTGTATCAGCAAGTATGTGACTTGTTTGTGGGACTATACATTGTATGATGACTGTCTTAAAAGGTCCCTAGTCAAAAGGGCTGTGTGGACGCAACCGACTAGATCGGCATATGACGCGGTCGATGGCTTGGTCTCACTAGCCATGGAGCATTGGATGCTAACCGGATAATATGTACTTGGAAAGGTCTGGTCGGATTCGACATAGTCGGATCCGAGTCGAGATAAGGTCTGAGTCGGACAGACCCAACTATGAGACGCAGCGATATGTCATCTGTGAGTCTCTAGTACAACATACGTTCTATGTCCTAAGACATGAGCTGACGCATGTACTCTGGATGGTGACAGACTTGCTTTGGGCCGACCAAACGCTACTCCGTGACTGGTAGTTACAAAGGTAGGTTTCGGGTTTGTCCGGTCCCATCTTTGCGAGACATGGTCGAGCAAGATGGGATTTGCCCCTCCGATCAGGAGAGATATACTCTGGGCCCCTCGTGTGATCGACCGGGAATAGCATGGCCATGCGACAAGGATTATGAGATAATCCGGATTGTGGTCGGTATCCTTTGGAGCGAAAAGAGGTCGGGTTAGCACAAGGATGACAGTCTCGCCTTGAGCCCGACAACATATATCATGCGGCAAAGGGAACAGAAGTGTGACACGTTATGCAGTGTTCGCCTAACCAGCTTCATAAATGCGCTTGGTGGTCGGCACGCCTTGCTAGAGGCCGCTACCAACCGTCTGGTCGGAGGTGATCCCAACTGTGACCAAGCCGACTTGAACCTAAGGGGTCGCAGCTTAAGGGAAAGAACCCACGAGGTCGATTCAGAGACCTTTGGTCGGATGTGATCCGAACTGGACTAGGAACGTGACCGAATAGACTTTGGGCTTTAGGGTCTGTGCGAGGCCCAAGTGTTGAGCCCGCGATGGATGCCTATATAAAGTGGAGGTGCGGCACACTCATGCGTGAGATCGCTTCGGCGCTGCTACTAGGGTTTGCATGTGTTGCGAATAGCCACCTCCACTCGCCGTCGACTGTGTGATCGGACCTAGCAGTCCGCCGCACGACGTTCCTCCCGCACGCGCGGATACCGTTAGAGGCGGTGCACTTGCGCCGCTCCGGCGAACTCGTACGTGGGATCGGACGACCGGCCGCTCGAGGGAGATCGAGCGAGGAGGAGGCGATCGAGCAGACGCTGCACCAACTCTTCTTCCGCTGCATGGCATCGCTTGGCGTCTAGTGGTAACGAATCGTGATCCATCTCCGTAGCATGTTCTGGATGTTACTGGCGTAGGAATTTTTAATTTGCAGTCGACGCACCCTACCGTAGAACCCAACAGTGGTATCATAGCATCTGTTATAGGATTTGGATTCAGATCGTATGCATATTAGATATGTGGAGGCGGCAGATGAGATCTGTTGTCCTTGAAGAGATCGGCTATGTTCACTGTTGATGTGATCAACTGCACATGGGGATCGTTGAGGCTATGTTTTCTGTCAATCGGGATCGATGAGGTCGTGACACGATCTACCCCTACCGGTCGGGCATCCGCCATCGGGGTTAACAGTGAAACATAAATCCGAATCGGGGACCGCCGTGTGCGTAGCGCCGTGTATTTCGTACCCGACACACAAACCGGTAGAATGCGATTCTATGCATAACTTTGTTTTGCAGGTTTGATGTGAATAGTATGGCTCGTGTGTATGTGATGCATGTGTGTAATTTATACGTGGCTGCGTGTCATGTTTGTCATTTGGCGAGAGCCAAAGTGCTGTCATTATATTGTATAACGACACTGCGTGTCGACTTGTGACTCTATGTAAAATTCATTACTAGTTGTAATAGTTGGATAATAGAGATCAGGTTGGCGGCTTGGCGTCGGCGTGACAAACAAGATGGAGTTAAGTAGATGGTCATCGGAGTCGGAGCCGACCTAGAAGAACGTCCATGAAGGGCCATACTATTTCACAATATGTGTTATTTGTGATTGTTATGCTTCTTTGTTTCTATGCATGTTAGAATGGTAGAAAGATCCTCATGAATATCAAGTGAATTTCCATCCCGATGTTGCACCTTCGCACGTCAAGTACGTCTAGTAGTGGGCTCATAAAATTGGGGTGCTTCTTTGGGTGTCCTTGAATGAAGGGTTCGTGTCGGACACGGACATACCTTGCATCGAAGTTAACTTGACAAGGCTATCAAAATGGTTTTGGGTCTTGTGGCAAAGAAGGTTGGGAGCCGGGGTATGAGATACCTTCCCGATCGACAGGAGTCGTATAAAGATACGATTAGCAAGGAGTTGCTTACCGGATAGGTATGTTGGCTAGCAGTGATGCTAAAGCTCACTAGTCGCATGCGCTAGTCGGATCTGAATCACCGAGAGTTTGCGGAGGATCTTGACTTGATTGGGAGTATTTCTGTTTAGGCTAGAATTACTCTACATAAACACATTGCTTAGTGATTGCATGTTTTACATTTGTAGATCAATGGCACCACCTGCTCAACCCAACTTTGCATTGAAATCAATTACGGAAAAGGATAAACTGAATGGAACAAACTTTACCACCTGGTATAGAAATCTGAGAATTGTTCTCAAGCACGATAAAAGGAACATGTTCTAGAGGATCCACTTCCGGAGGAACACTGCTGATAATGCTAGTGCCACGACTAAAAATGCCTACCGAACTTCGTTGATGAATCAACGGAGATCATTTGTCGATCTTTGGCTTGTATGGAGCCCGATTTGCAACAGCATTTGAAAACGTTGAGGCTTACGATATGATCAAGAGTCTCAAGAGCATGTTTGAGACACGAGCTAGGACCGAAAGGTTCAACGTCTGGCGATCCTTGATGGATTGCAGGCTGAAGGAAGGTGATCCATCGAGCCCACATGTGATCAAGATGATCGGATATGTGCAAGCTTTGGATCGTTTGGGCTTCCCGCTCTTGGATGAGCTGACTCTTGATGCTTTGATGCGGGTTCTCTTCCGCCCAGCTATGGGACGTTCATCTCGAACTATCATATGCATGGCATGGATAAGAAGCTCACCGAATTGCATGGGATGCTCAAGGTGGCGAGCAGGATATTAAGAAAGGCATGCATCAAGTGTTGATGGTGCAGAAATCGGCTAAGTTCAAGAAGAGTTGGTCCAAGAAAAGGCTAAGGCAAAGGGCATGGAGATGGTAACCTCTGCCGCATTGCCAAGTCTGGACCGGACTTCGAAGACCATTTGCTATCCGCAAGGAGACCGGTCATTTGGAAAGAGTAACTGTAGCAAGTGGCTTGCGAGCATGGCAAGAAGGCCGGAAATGCTTCTTCGAGCAAAGGTACACTTGTTGCATATGTTATAGACATTTACCTTGCTGACATACCTAGTAGCTCTTGGGTATTTGATACCGGATCGGTTGTTCATGTTTGCAACTCGATGCAGGGGCTGGTAAGAACTAGGCATGTGGCACAAGGGGAGATTGACATCAGGGTCGACAACAAAGCAAGAGTTGCTGCGTTGGAGGTCGGCACGATGCAGCTCCAGCTCCCTTCCGGATTCATTATGGAATTGAATAATTGTTATTATATTCCTGCACTTAGTCGGAACATTATTTCTGCCTCATGTTTGATGAGTCGTGGTTATGAATTCAATTTAAAGGACAATGGTTGTTCGATATTTTTGAATGGTATGTTCCACGGCTATGCACCCATTGTTGATGGGCTATTTATACTGAATCTAGAACAGGAACCGGTCTATAACGTAAATGTAAAGAGGCATAAGCCTAATGAGATAAAACCGACATACTTCTGGCATTGCCGGCTTGGACACATTAGTCTGAAACGCATGAAGAAGCTCCATGATGATGGGCTCCTAACCCGTCCGACTTGGATCGTTCGAGACATGTGAATCATGCTTGCTCGGCAAGATGACTAAGTCTCCTTTCGCAAAGAGTTGCGAGAGGGCATCCGAGTTGTTGGAGCTTATACACGATGATGTGTGTGGTCCAATGAGCACAACCGCCAGAGGTGGCTATCAAGATTTCGTGACTTTTACCGACGACTTGAGTAGATATGGATATATCTATTTGATGAGGCACAAGTCGGAGACTTTTGAAAAATTCAAAGAGTTTCGAGCGAGGTTGAGAATCAGCTCGGCAAGACTATAAAGCCTGCGATCTGATCGTGGAGGTGAGTACATGAGCCAGGAGTTCGATGATCATCGAAAAGTCGAGGTATAGTACCTCAGCTCACACCTCCGGGTATGCCACGGAGAAAGCGGCTTGTCGAGCGGAGGAATAGGACCTTGTTGGACATGGTCCGGTCTATGATGAGCAAATCGGATTTACCCTTGTCATTTTGGGGATACGCTCTAGAAACTGCAGCTTTCACACTTAATAGGGTACCATCAAAATCCGTAGACAAGACACCGCAAGAGATGTGGGTAGGAAGAGTCCGGTTTGTCTTTTCTAAAGATTTGGGGTTGTGAAGCATTTGTCAAGCGACTTATGTCAGACAAGCTTACACCCAAGTCGGATAAATGCATATTCGTGGGATATCCGAGGGAAACCTTGGGATATAGCTTCTACAACCGGGAAGAGAACAAAGTGTTTGTTGCTCGGAACAGGGTTTTCCTTGAGAAAGAGTTTCTCGGTCGGGAGGCGATGGGAGGACGGTTCGACTCGAAGAAATTCGAGGACCACTCGGGGACGGCTCGGTGGTGATGAGATCATACCGAGTCGATCGGGGAACGTAGTGGAAGCGGCACCGGAACTACGAAGGTCGGAGAGATTGCAGAGTGCGTGATGTATTGTTGCTAGAAAGCGACGAGCCGACCACGTATGCGAAGCGATGGTGAGCCCAGATTCGAGGCATGGCCGGAGGCCATGAGATCCGAAAGTTAAAGTCCATGGATGAGAATCAAGTCTGGATTTGGTTGATCCGCCACCGGCGAATCGCCATTGGTTGCAAATGGGTCTTTAAGAAGAAAACCGATGTGGATGGAAATGTTCAGATCTACAAAGCTCGGCTTGTCGCTAAAGGTTATGGACAAGTTCAAGGAATTGACTACGACGAGACTTACTGCTTGTAGCGATGCTGAAATCGGTGAGGATCATACTAGCTATAGCTGCATATTTCGATTACGAGATATGGCGGATGGGTGTGAAGACAGCTTTCCTTCACGGAAATTTAACCGAGGGGCGTGTACATGATACAGCCCGAGGGTTTTGTCGATCCGACTAGCACTAGTAAGGTATGCAAGCTCAAGAGATCCATTTATGGGTTGAAGCAAGCATCTCGGAGTTGGAACATTCGTTTTGATGAAGTTGTCACTGATCTCGGTTTCATCAAAAGCGAAGAGGACTCTTGTTTATACAAGAAGTTAAGTGGGAGCTCGATAGTGTTTTTGATCTTGTATGTGGATGACATACTACTGATCGGAAATAATGTTTCGATGCTAAACTCGGTCAAGGATTCATTGAATGGCAAGTTTTCGATGAAGGACCTTGGTGAGGCAGTCTATATTTTAGGCATTAAGATCTATAGAGATAGATCGAGGAGGCTGCTCGGCTTAAGCGAGCACGTACATAGATAAAGTGTTGAAGCGGTTCAACATGAGTGAGGCGAAGAAAGGGTTCTTGCCGCTCTCACATGGTATAAGGCTAAGAAAGACTCAGAGTCCTTCGACATCTGATGAGCGAAGCAGGATGAGTAGGATTCCGTATGCCTCAACAATCGGATCCATCATGTATGCCATGATATGTACAAGGCCTGATGTTGCTTTTGCAATAAGCCTAACAAGTAGATACCAGGCCAACCCAGGTGAGAGTCACTGGGCAACGATAAAGACTATTTTGAAGTACCTGAAAAGGACTAAAGAGATGTTCCTAGTTTATGGAGGTGAGGAAGAGCTTGTTGTAAGGGGTTACGTCGATGCTAGTTTCCAAACCGACATAGATGATTGTCGATCACAGTCTAGATTTGTGTATGTCACGAGCGGAGGAGCGATTACCTTTGGATGAGTTCCAAGCAGGATACGGTGGCGATTCTACCACGAAGCGAATACATTGCGGCTTGTGAAGTCGCAAAGGAAGGTGTTTGGATCCGGCATTTTACGGATGATCTTGGTATTTTCCCAGCCTCGGTGAAACCGTTGGACCTTTATTGTGATAATTCTGGTGCCATCGCACAACCAAGGAGTCGAGGAATCACCACAAGGTCTGACACATAGACCGGAAATATCACCGATACGAAGATCGTAAAGAATGGTGATGTAGAGTTATGCAAGATTCACACGGATGCAAATGTTGCAGATCCGTTGACTAAGCCGCTTCCACAACCCAAGCATGAGGGGCACGTTAGAGCTATGGGCATTCGATGTCTATTTGATTGACTCTAGTGCAAGTGGGAGACTGTTGGAGATATGCCCTAGAGGCAATCATGTATGATGATATTTCCTATGTGTTTATGAATAAAGATAGTCCTTGGACATTATCAATGATGTGTATTAGCAAGTATGTGACTTGTTTGTGGGACTATGCATTGTATGATGACTGTCCTAAAAGGTCCCTAGTCAAAAGGGTTGTGTGGACGCGCAGCCGACTAGACTAGCATATGACACGGTCGATGGCTTGGTCTCACTAGCCATGGAGCATTGGATGCTAACCGGATAATATGGACTTGGAAAGGTCTGGTCGGATTCGACATAGTCGGATCCGAGTCGAGATAAGGTCTGAGTCGGACGGACCCAACTATGAGACGCAGCGATATGTCATCTGTGAGTCTCTAGTACAACATACGTTCTATGTCCTAAGACCTGAAATGACGCATGTACTGGATGGTGACAGACTTGCTTTGGGCCGACCAAACGCTACTCCATGACCGGGTAGTTACAAAGGTAGGTTTCGGTTTGTCCAGTCCCATGCCGCGAGACATGGTCGAGCAAGATGGGATTGCCCCTCCGATCGGAGAGATATACTCTGGGCCCCTCGTGTGATCCGACCAGGAACATCATGGCCATGCGACAAGGATTATGAGATAATCTGGATTGTGGTCGGTATCACTGGAACGAAAGAGAGGTCTGGTTAGCACAAGGATGACAGTCTCGCCTTGAGCCCGACAACATATATCGTCGGCAAAGGGAGCGAAGTGTGACACGTTATGCTGTGTTCGCCTAACCAGCTTCATCGTCGCTTGGTGGTCGGCACGCCTTGCTAGAGGCCGCTACCAACCGTGACAGGTCGGAGGTGATCCCAAGCGTGACCAAGCCGACTTGAACCTAAGGGGTCGCGCGCTTAAGGGAAGGAACCTCACGAGGTCGGTTCAGTAGGACACTGGTCGGATGTGATCCGAACTGGACTAGGAACGTGACCGAATAGACTTTGGGCTTTAGGGTCCGTGCGAGGCCCAAGTGTTGAGCCCGCGATGGATGCCTATATAAAGTGGAGGTGCAGCACAATCATGCGTGAGATCGCTTCGGCGCTGCGACTAGGGTTTGCATGTGTTGCGAATAGCCACCTCCACTCGCCGTCGACTGTGTGATCGGACCTAGCAGTCCGCCGCACGACGTTCCTCCCGCACGCGCGGATACCATTAGAGGCGGTGCACTTGCGCCGCTCCGGCGAACTCGTACGTGGGATCGGACGACCGGCCGCTCGAGGGAGATCGAACGAGGAGGAGACGATCCAGGCAGACGCGCTGCCCCAACTCTTCTTCCGCAGCACGGCACTGCGCGTCTAGTGGTAACGAACTGTGATCCATCTTCCGTAGCATGTTCCTGGATGTTCTGCGCGTAGGAATTTTTAATTTGCAGTCGACGCACCCTACCATAGAACCCAACAGGGGGTCCCCAGACTTGCCTGCCTGCGGCCTGCGGCGTGGCTCAAAGGAGGCCCAGGACAGCCCATCTTCATCAACGCAAGCTCAAGACCCTCGCGGGGGGCCAAGCCTCGCGGGGCGGACGACGAGGAGCTTCTCGGGCATGGCCTCGTCAGGCTGGCTCATGAGGAGGCGGAGAGTTCAAGGCGGGGTACCTCGCGAGGTGCCCATGACGCAAGCCATGATTTACCAAGGGCGCCCGATCAGGCGCCAGCCAGCAGCGTCCTCCTTTCCCCTTTGGTGCAAAGGGAGCAAGCGCAGGCGAGAGCATCAAGCAAAGGCATCCGTTTCGGTGCAACAAGACCAAGACCAGCCCCAACGGCTAGAAGGGAGTCATTGTGGAGCCCAAGCAGGCGTCATCACCAGAGCCTTTGGCAGATGAGGACCAACTTTAGTCAGGATAAGTGTACCCGCTGTTCCCCTTCAAAATGGCCAATTGTTGGCGCCCTTCCCGCTCAATATTTGAGAAGAGGCCCAGGGCCTTCGCCTATAAATAGGAGTAGCCATATCCATGGTAGAGGGATCGGCCCCCCGGTATGAGATCGGAATCCTCACCAAGGAACCAGTAGCTAGAGCAACTGAACACCACCTAGCATTTCATCACACCCATCAAGAACAGACCCTCGCAAGGTTGTTCTTCCCTGTACTGTTCCTCATCAGCCCAAGAGGCAATCCACCACACCACAAACTAGAGTAGGGTATTTGTAACGCCCCCGAAGCGCCTATATCTCCCACGTGTCGAAGCACGACTTAGAGGCATAACCGCATTGAAAGCAATGTCGCAAGTGAGGTAATCTTCACACAACCCATGTAATACATAAGGGAAAGAGATACATAGTTGGCTTACAGTTGCCACTTCACACAATACATAAATAAACATCCATCATCGAGAATACACTCAAGGTCCGACTACGGAACCAAAATAAAAGAAGATACCCCAAATGCTACACGGATCCCCGATCGTCCCAACTGGCTCCACTCATCGATCATCGGGAGAAGACACATAGTAACGACCACGTTCCTCGTCGAACTCCCACTTGAGCTCGGTTGCGTCACCTGACCGGCATCGTCGGCACTGCAACTGTTTTGGTAGAATCTGTGAGTCACGGGGACTCAGCAATCTCACACCCGCGAGATCAAGACTATTTAAGCTTATAGGAAGGACAAAGTTGTAAGGTGGAGCTGCAGCAAGCGACTAGCATATATGGTGGCTACATTCGCAAAAGAGAGCGAGAAGAGGAGCAAAGCACGGTCGTGAAGCTAGTAGCGATCAAGAAGTGATTACGAACTACTTACGTCAAACATAACTCCAACACCGTGTTCACTTCCGGACTCCGCCGAGAAGAGACCATCACGGTTACCTTGATTGATGTGTATTTTAATTAAGGTCAACTTCAGGTTTTCTACAACCGGACATTAAGAAATTCCCATCTGCCTCATAACCGCGGGCACGGCTTTCGAAAGATAATACCCTGCAGGGGTGTCCAACTTAGCCCATTATAAGCTCTCACGGTCAACGAAGGATATTCCTTCTACCGGGAAGACCCGATTAGTCTCGGAATCCCGGACTACAAGACATTTCGACAGCAATAAAACAAGACCAGCAAAGCCGCCCGATTGTGCCGACAAATCCCGATAGGAGCTGCACATATCTTGTTCTCAGGGCACATCCGGATGAGACATCCTACGAGTAAAACCAAGCCTCGAGTTTCCCGTGGTGGCCCCTTGATCTGCTTTCGTTCGGGCCAGCACTCGAAGGAGCACCGGTCCGGGGGGTTAAAATAAAGATGACCCTCGGGCTCGCGAAAACCCGGGGAAAAAGGCTTAGGTGGCAAATGGTAAAACCAAAGTTGGGCCTTCTTTGGAGGAGTCTTATTCAAAGTGAACTGTCAAGGGGTCCCATAAATCACCCAACCGTGTAAGGAATGCGAAATCAAGGAACATAACACCGGTATGACGGAAACTAGGGCGGCAAGAGTGGAACAAAACACCAGGCATAAGGCCAAGTCTTCCACCCTTTACCAAGTATATAGATGCATTAATTATAGCAGATATATATTGTGATACCCCCAACAAGTAAACATGTCCCAATAAGGAACAACATCTCCAGGTTCCAAAGGAACAAACTTCATCTTCACATGCAACTAGCAACGCTATAAGAGGGGCTGAGCAAAGCGGTAACATAGCCAAACAACGGTTTGCTAGGAAAGGATGGTTAGAGGTTTGACATGGCAATAATGGGTGGCATGATATAGCAAGTGATAGGCATCGTAGCATGGGCATAGCAAAAGAGCGAGCATCTAGCATAGCAAAGATAGAAGTGATTTCGAGGGTATGGTCATCTTGCCTGCAAAGTTCTAAGAGTTATCGAAAGCTTGATCCTCGTAAGCGTTCTCAACAGGTTCCTCCTCGTTCACGTACTCGTCTCCCGGCTCTACCCAAAGCAAGGACACAAACAAAGGAACCACAATATATCACGGTGCAATGCACAAGCAACATGATGCAATATATGGCATTGATATGCGGGATGTGATATGCAATGCGTATGCGTGCTCCGGAAGGAAAATGATGAACCAGGCATCAACTTGGCAAACCAAGTATGCCGCTGGAAAGATGAGATGATTTCGGTTGAAATCGATATAAAGATCACCGGAATCGGATGCACGGTTTGCAAATGACAAGCAAAACAAGAATGGCACAAATCTGCCATTAACAGCATGATACCACATAGCAAGCAACAAGAAATTAAGCTACTGCACCCAAACGTACTAGAAAAGCATATGGCAGTGATGTACTCAAGATGCTTGACAAAAGATGAACACTGAGCTACGGCTAAAACACACCATAACATGTCCAAACAAGCATGGCAAACGTGCAAAACATATCAGCTTCACAGACTTAGTGAAATTACTGAACATGGCAAAAACAGCATCAGGTAGCAATGTTCAGAGCAATAAAACTACATGCTACAAGAACTTATAATAGCAAAACAAGGCATGGCATGAATCTACTCAAAGCATAGAACAAAAGTCTCTTACTGACCATAATCCAAAAAGAATAAGAAAATATAGTAACATCTATGTCAATATCGCAATTTTCGTTAACAGATTCAGCAACATGGCATGTCAAAAACAGATAACAAGTAGGCATGTTTAAGAGCTCAAAGCACTCACTACAGAGCCTTCCATGACAAACTAAGCATCTATATATAAATAATACATGGCATAGAAGACATACATGGCAAGAACAATATCATAGCATACACGGATCAACCACAACAACCTTGGCAAAATTGAATAACATGTAAACAATCTGCCAGGAAACATTTTATAGCAAAAGTAGAGCTCGATTGACTCAAGCTATGGCACTCCATAATTACAAACAAAGGCATGGTTGGATAGATCATAAACATATTTCCAAAACATCCTTACTGATGTATCTCAAAATATTCACGGATCTCTCGGTAGCATCAAGTTAACATGGCATAAAAATATCAGCAAAACAGGGGCTGAAATCAGCAACATCATGAAGCCTAGTTTGCATGCTTGTGCTAGTCACCACAGAGATCACAAAAATACATGGCATACACCCCTGGTAAGATGGCATGGCATGTTACAAAACACATGTAGGACTCAAATTCGTAGGATGCAGACATCAATCATGGCAAAAATGACAAAAGTGCATGTTCTGTTACGAAACAGAAAGTAACATCACATAACCCTCTTCTAACAGCATTTCGGGCATCAAGATGAGCTCAAATGAAAATGATGCGATGCGTCGAAATGGTCTACTCTTCGAGGCGAACGTTTTGACATATTACACGCACGAAACGGAGCTACAGATGCAAAGTTATGATGCGTTGAAAATAGCACAAAATAATCGACGAGATAAAAACTTGGATGAATTTTTAGGGGGGAAGAGGTCAACCCTCGAGATCCGGATCGGGATCCGATCGGGCGACGGCGGATCTCGCCGGATCCGCGGCGGGGACGGCGGTCGGAAGAGGGGGCCGGCCGGATCCGGCCGGGAGGCCGGGCGACGCGGAGGAGGTGGCGGCCATGGAGAGGTGGCGACGGCGGTGGCATGGCGACGGCCGGCGTGAGGGCCGGTGGCGAGCGGGCGGCGAGGCGGCGTGGGGCGCCGGCGCTGGAGCCGGGCGGCGGCGGCGCGAGGCGCGCTGGCCGGGAGCGCGGCGGGAGGCCTCGGTGCCCATGGAGGCGGGCGGCGGCGGGCGCAAGCCGGCTGGGCCCGCAGGGCCGCGGCGGCGGAGGGAGGCTGCAGGCCACGTGGCGCGCGCTGATAGGGCGCGGGTGCGGAGGCGCTGACGGGCGGACGTGTCCGTACGTCGGGAAATTGTCCGGTGGTGCGGGGATGAGGATGGCTAGGGTTTGGACCCGGATTTGGACGGGGAAGGTGTTTAAATAGGCATAGAGGGAGCTAGGAGAGTCCAAATGAGGTGTAGTTTTCGCCCACACGATCGTGATCGAACGACGGAGAGCATGGAAGTGACTTAGATGGGTTATTGGGCTGTTTTGAAAGGGTGTTGGGCTGCAACTTAAAAGAGGCCTTCAAGGAGTGCGGTTAACCGTTGGAGTACCAAACGAGCTCCAAATGACCTGAAACTTGACCGGTGGTCTACGGTGGTATACCAAGGCCACTTGACAAACCTCGGTCCATTCCGAGAAAGTTAAGTACCCGCTCACGGAAAAAGCGTAAAAGGGGACGCGGGGGACATAGGAGTGCGGATTGCAAAAGCGGACAACGGGAAAAAGCTCGGAATCATGAGGCGAACTCGTATGCACATGCGATGCACATGATGACATGATATGAGATATGAGATGCATGACATGGACAAAATGCAAAATGAAGAAAAACCCAACCACGGAGGGAATATCATATCACAATGCCGAAAATGGCAAGAGTTGGAGTTACAAATATGGAAAGTTACATCCGGGGTGTTACAACACTCCACCACTACAAGAGGATCTCGTCCGAGATCTAGGACTGAAAGAACTCCGGATATTCGAACGGAGGTGATCCTCGCGCTTGTGTGGCTTCTCGGTTGAATGGTGTGACCACTTCACTTTCGAGGAATTTGATTGACTTGTTGCGAGTCTTGCGCTCGGTTTCTTCAAGAATAGCAACGGGTGCTCATGATAAGAGAGATCTTCTTGAATGTCAATCTCTTCGAAGTTGATAGTGCGTTCAGGAGTCTTGAAGCACTTGCGAAGCTGTGACACGTGAAACACGTCGTGCACATTTGCAAAGTTGGATGGAAGCTCAAGTTGATAGGCGAGATCGCCTCTTTTGCCAATGATATTGAAAGGACCCACGTATCTAGGGGCAAGCTTCCCTTTGATACCGAAGCGACGAGTGCCTTTCATTGGAGAGACGCGGAGGTAGACATGGTCTCCGATTTCAAAAGCCACATCACGGTGCTTGTCATCATAATAGCTCTTAAAAGCGCGATTATGCGCGGCTTTGAGATTCTCACGAATGACTTTGCACATTTCTTCGCTTCGTGATCAAGTCGTTGCCAAGAAGTTGGCGTTCACTGTCTCTCGACCAATTGAGAGGAGTACGACACTTTCGCCATAGAGAATTTCGAATGGGGCCTTGCCGAACTCGCTTGGAAGTTGTTGTTGTAGGAGAACTTCGGCATATGGAAGACAATCTTCCCACTTCATACCGAAGGAAATGACACAAGCCCCGAGCATATCTTCAAGGATTTGATTGACTCGCTCAACTTGGCCACTTGTTTGAGGGTGGAAAGGCTGTCTTTGAAACGAATGTTGGTGCCCATGGCCTTACGAAAAGAATCCCAAAACTTGGAGGTAAAGATGCTGCCACGGTCTGAAGAGATCAATTGTGGAATGCCGTGCAAGGAGACAATCCTGGATGTGTATAGCTCTGCCAACTGAGCTGCTGTGATGGATTCTTTGATAGGAAGAAAATGAGCCACTTTAGTAAGCTTGTCAATGACAACGAAGATAGCATCATTTCCGCGCTTGGACTTAGGGAAATCCGATCCACGAAGTCCATTTCAATATGATCAAACTTCCATTCGGAATAGCAAGAGGTTGGAGGAGACCAGCTGGTCTTTGGTGTTCTGCTTTCACTCTTCTCGCAGACATCACACTCATTCACGAATTGAGCAATTTCTCGCTTCATTCGAGTCCACCAATATATTTGCTTGAGGTCATGGTACATCTTCGCATTACTTCCAGGATGAATGGATAGAAGCGAATTGTGTGCCTCGTTCATAATGACTTTTCTCAGATCACCCTTAGGAACCACAATCCGGTCCTCGAAGAAAAGAGTATCTTTGTCATCAACGTGGAAGCACTTGTATTTGGAAATGTCCTTGTCGATACCACGTTTCACCTTTTTCACCATGGTATCCAGGAGTTGAGCCTCACGAATTTGGTCTTCCAAAGTAGGAGAGACTATGAGGTTGGCAAGAAAGCCTTGAGGAACAACTTGAAGATTCAGCTTGCGGAAATCTTCACAGAGATCCGGCTGGAAGGGCTTGAGGATTAAACTGTTGCAATAATCTTTCCTGCTCAAAGCATCTGCAATGACATTGGCCTTGCCCGAGTATATTCAATACTTGGGTTGTACTCTTGAATCATTTCGACCCATCGAAGTTTGCACGAGGTTGAGGTTGGGTTGAGTGAAGATATACTTGAGGCTCTTGTGATCGGTGAAAATGTCCACTTTCCTTCCCAACAAGAGATGTCTCCATGTTATCAATGCATGGACAACTGCCGCCAACTCAAGATCGTGAGTGGGGTAGTTCTTTTCGTTGAGCTTCAAGCTGGCGAGAGGTATAGGCCACAACCCTCTTCTCTTGCATTAACACGACCGAGACCTTGAAGAGAAGCATCACAGAAAACTTGAATGGCTTGGATTCATCGGAGGAGTCAAGACAGGAGCTATGACGAGTTTCTCTTTGAGAGTATTGAAAGCAACGTCACACTCGTGGAGACCGGACATACTTCACATGCTTACGGAGGAGGTTGGAAAGAGGCTTGGCAATCTTGGAGAAGTTCTCAACGAATCTTGGCAAGAGCTTGCAAGACCAAGAAAATCGCGGAGCTGCTTGACATTACGAGGAGGTTCCCAATTCACAATTGCAGACACACCTTCTCGGGATTATGATGATGCCCTTGGCGGAGATGATATGACCAAGATAAAGCACTTCATCAAGCCAAAATTCACATTTGGAGAACTTACCATAGAATTGATACTCTCTGAGCTTGTCTAGCACCAATCGCAAATGTTTGGCATGATCCTTCTTATTCTTGGAGAAGACCAAAATATCATCCAGATAAACCAAGACGAATTCATTGGTGTAGGGGTTGAAGATGAAGTTCATCATTCGAGAGAATGTTGGAGGAGCATTGACAAGGCTGAAAGACATGACAGTATATTCATAAGAACCAAAGCTTGTTCTGAATGATGTCTTGGGAATATCTTGTTCACGAATGCGAATCTGATGATAACCCATACGAAGGTCAAGCTTGGAGAACACTTTAGCACCTTTGAGTTGCTCGAAAAGCTCATTGATGTTGGGAAGTGGATACTTGTTCTTGATTGTCTTCTTATTCAATGGACGGTAATCGACGACAGTCGGTCCGTGCCATCCTTCTTCACGGACAAAAAGAACACCACAACCCCAAGGAGATGAACTCGATGCGATCAAACCAGACGCTCTTGTTCATCGAGCTGCTTCTTCAATTCCTTCAGCTCATCAGTCCAAGCTTGTATGGGCGCTTGCAAAGCGGGTTCGATGCCGGGGCTCAAGATCGATAACGAACTCAAGCGGGCCGATGAGGAGGCATACCGGAAGCTCTTACGGAAAGACATCTTGGTACTCACAAAGCATTTGGAATCTGAGAGATAGCGCCCAATTCGCCCTTCTCATTGAGAGAAAACAACCGAATGGTTTCATCACGAGCGGCATAGATGATCACATCATTAGAGGAGTGAGTCAATTGAATTTCCTGGCAGCACAATCAAGTTGAGCTTTGTGCTGAGAAAGCGATCCATCCCAAGAATAAGATCAATATCGAGTCACCGAGAACAATTGGTTTAGCCAGAAATCTATAATCGCCCATCTTGATAGTGACATCGGGAGCAATCAAACTAGAAGTCATAAGCTTTCCGGGAGAAACAACTTGCATAACTTTGGACAAAATCTCGGTGTCAACATTGTGCTTCGATGCAAAAGGATATGACATGAAAGAATGCGATGCACCAGTATCAAATAAGACTTTTGCAGGAATATCATTAACTGAGAGATTACCCATTATCACATCAGAAGAATCCTCTGCTTGAGCTGCATTCATCATATTCACCTTCGCAGACTTGGGATTATGCTTGACCACTGCATTGCTGGAAGATTTCACATGAGGAGGAGGCGGAAGGCACCTTTGGTTGAAGCATTTGTTCGCATAGTGACCTTTCTGCTGACATTTGTTGCAAGTCACCTCTGAGAGCGGACGGTGATAAGGAGCATTTGACCTTGGAGCTTGAGAATTTGACTTGTTACGATAGCTTTGGGTTGGGTGGGTGGGAAGATCCACGACCACCTGAGTTCTTCTGCTGATAAGGCTGATGGAACGGAGGAGGAGGAAGATAGAACTTCTGCTGCTTAGCTGCCACTTGAGAGGAAGAAGAAGACTGAACTGCATCCCTGATTCTTTTCTTAGAAGCCTCACATTTGAGTTGGGCAGCTTCTTGCTTGATGCCATGTTGTAGAATTCATCATACTTATCTGGCTCAAAAAGCACAAGAGCTAATTGCAGATCTTCTACGAGACCACCTCTGAATTGATAGATCATACTCTTTTCATCGGGGACGTCTTGCTTAGCGAAGCGGCGAGTTTCGAACTGGATATTGTATTGATAGACAGACATGTTGACTTGCTTGAGATTGCGGAACACCACACGCATGCTCTCAACAACACTAGTCGGAATGTGGTGAGCTCTCAACTCTCGTCGGAACTCATCCCACGTAATGACACGACCACCTCTGGAATCTTTGTATTCTTTGGAACCACTCAGCAGCTTGGTCCTTGAGTTGAAACGAAGCAAACTTGACAAAGTCCTCGTGTCGACATTGCTACATTCAAAATGTTTGTAGATGTCCACAAGCCAATCGTCGGCGTCTGTGGCCTCGGCTACGTAAACCGAAAGACTTGGCTGATTAGCGAGGAACCGATTGAGAGTAGCAAAGTGCGGCTGATTGTTGCCTTGACCTTGATTGCCTTGATTGCCTTGCCCTTGAGTACGCTCTTGCAAGAGTTGCAAAATCATCTCGAGCATTGGCATTGGTGGCTGCCATGATAAGCTTGCCATGCCTCCGAAGGCGGAGGTGGAGGTGGAGGTTCGACCGATTCTCATCATTGCGATCCGGATTCGTAGCGTTGGCGGAGCCATCCTGAAGAGGGTGACATCCGTTAGCACTTGATAGACAGATAGACAAGTTGAATCAACGGATATAAATTGCAACATATAGTCTTCACAATAAACATTCGAACAAGGATGAACGAATGAATTCCAAAAGCTAACATCACACGTCCATTAAGGTGAGAAGCCACTTAGATAAAGATATGGAATCATCATCTGCCTTTGAAACAGCTCGAATATCACAACTGAAAACAAAATATTGGCTTCTAGAATAAGCCGGAACAAACACATGATAGAGATTTACGCCCAAAGTGTTCGTGGTGGGGCCCTGCACACGACGTCTGACATGGACGTCACGAATGACAAACAAGACGTCCCGAATCAGCATAGCCAAGGATTCTTTAAGACGCCTCGCGACCAATCGTGAATCGACCGTGAATGGGCGGACCACTAGACGTTGGACCCCAATCTCAAATCATACATCCGTCGGAAAGATATCCTGTAAGCTACTAGAATTCCCACCTATAAACTCCGAAACTTTCTGGTTATGCAATCTAGTGTTGGGGATACAGGGGACACAAAATATATCACCCAAACTAACAATACCTAGATCCAGTCGTATCCATCCGTCAACACATAACCAAGAAACCTTCGGAAATCGTGTACCTCGACCTTTGAAAAACATCTGTTATACGAGTCATGGCAATACTCCCGAGCTCGCCCCAGTACTGGGTTATCGGGGTTATCTCACCAACAACTGCAAAAAGAGATTTCGATGTCGGCAAAACTCAGGTATTCCAGAACTGCAACGATAAAATTGTGACGACAACACCTCGGAGCTCAACTCCCGGGACACCGCCACAACCCCTAAATGTCGAGGCACCAAGAACAATGTTCTCGTCACAAAACCATCGGAACGATTCCAAGATACCCGCGTGATCCTAAAAAAAAATTATAGTGAAATTTGAGGAGAGGAGAGTCAAAACTTCTACGTCAGGAGACCTCACAGAGCGACGAAGAGACTGGGGAGTAAAAAGAATCCTACTCTCCGATATATATAATCCTAAGACCCAAAACATTTTCCGTTCTAGACTCAACAACGCCATGACAAACAATCAGCGAGGGGCTCCTAAGTCGGGAAGGCTCGATTACCAACTTGTAACGCCCGATGCGGCTATATCTTCCACGTGTCGAAGCACGACTTAGAGGCATAACCGCATTGAATGCAATGTCGCAAGTGAGGTAATCTTCACAGAACCCATGTAATACATAAGGGAAAGAGATACATAGTTGGCTTACGGTCGCCACTTCACACAATACATAAATAAACATCCATCATCCAGAATACACTCAAGGTCCGACTACGGAACCAAAATAAAAGAAGATACCCCAAATGCTACGGATCCCCGATCGTCCCAAGCTGGCTCCACTCATCGATCATCGGGAAAAAGACACATAGTAATGACCACGTTCCTCGTCGAACTCCCACTTGAGCTTGGTTGCGTCACTGACCGGCATCGTCGGCACACTGCAAGCTGTTTTGGTAGAATCTGTGAGTCACGGGACTCGGCAATCTCACACCCGCGAGATCAAGACTATTTAAGCTTATAGGAAGGACGAGTTGTAAGGTGGAGCTGCAGCAAGCGACTAGCATATATGGTGGCTACATTCGCAAAAGAGAGCGAGAAGAGGAGCAACGCACGGTCGTGAAGCTAGTAGCGATCAAGAAGTGATCTGAACTACTTACGTCAAACATAACTCCAACACGTGTTCACTTCCGGACTCACCGAGAAGAGACCATCACGGTTACACACGCTGTTGATGTGTATTTTAATTAAGGTCAACTTCGGGTTTTCTACAACGGACATTAACAAATTCCCATCGCCTCATAACGCGGGCACGGCTTTCGAAAGATAATATCCTGCGCAGGGTGTCCCAACTTAGCCCATTATAAGCTCTCACGGTCAACGAAGGATATTCCTTCTACCGGGAAGACACGATCGATCTCGGAATCCCGGACTACAAGACATTTCGACAAAGACAATAAAACAAGACCAAAAAGCCGCCCGATTGTGCCGACAAATCCCGATAGGAGCTGCACATATCTCGTTCTCGTGGCACATCCGAATGAGACATCCTACGAGTAAAACCAAGCCTCGAAGTTTCCCGTGGTGGCCCCTTGATCTGCTTTCGTTTGGGCCAGCACTTTCGAAGGAGCACCGTCCGGGGGTTAAAATAAAGATGACCCTCGGGCTCGCGAAAACCCGGGGAAAAGGCTTAGGTGGCAAATGGTAAAACCAAAGTTGGGCCTTCTTTGGAGGAGTCTTATTCAAAGCGAACTGTCAAGGGGTCCCATAAATCACCCAACCGTGTAAGGAACGCGAAATCAAGGAACATAACACGGTATGGCGGAAACTAGGCGGCAAGAGTGGAACAAAACACTGCATAAGGCCGAGTCTTCCACCCTTTACCAAGTATATAGATGCATTAATAGCAGATATATATTGTGATACCCCCAACAAGTAAACATGTCCCAATAAGGAACAACATCTCCAGGTTCCAAAAGGAACAAACTTCATCTTCACATGCAACTAGCAACGCTATAAGAGGGGCTGAGCAAAGCGGTAACATAGCGAAACAACGGTTTGCTAGGAAAGGATGGTTAGAGGTTTGACATGACAATAATGGGTGGCATGATATAGCAAGTGATAGGCATCGTAGCATGGGCATAGCAAAAGAGCGAGCATCTAGCATAGCAAAGATAGAAGTGATTTCGAGAGTATGGTCATCTTGCCTGCAAAGTTCTCAGAGTTGTCGAAAGCTTGATCCTCGTAAGCGTTCTCAACAGGTTCCTCCTCGTTCACGTACTCGTCTCCCGGCTCTACCCAAAGCAAGGACACAAATAAAGGAACCACAATATATCACGGTGCAATGCACAAGCAACATGATGCAATATATGGCATTGATATGCGGGATGTGATATGCAATGCGATATGCGTGCTCGGAAGGAAAATGATGAACCAGGCATCAACTTGGCAAACCAAGTATGCCGCTGGAAAGATGAGATGATTTCGGTTGAAATCGATATAAAGATCACCGGAATCGGATGCACGGTTTGCAAATGACAAGCAAAACAAGAATGGCACAAATCTGCCATTAACAGCATGATACCACATAGCAAGCAACAAGAAATTAAGCTACTGCACCCAAACGTACTAGAAAAGCATATGGCAGTGATGTACTCAAGATGCTTGACAAAAGATGAACACTGAGCTACGGCTAAAACACACCATAACATGTCCAAACAAGCATGGCAAACGTGCAAAACATATCAGCTTCACAGACTTAGTGAAATTACTGAACATGGCAAAAACAGCATCAGGTAGCAATGTTCAGAGCAATAAAACTACATGCTACAAGAACTTATAATAGCAAAACAAGGCATGGCATGAATCTACTCAAAGCATAGAACAAAAGTCTCTTACTGACCATAATCCAAAAAGAATAAGAAAATATAGTAACATCTATGTCAATATCGCAAGTTTCGTTAACAGATTCAGCAACATGGCATGTCAAAAACAGATAACAAGTAGGCATGTTTAAGAGCTCGAAGCACTCACTACAGAGCCTTCCATGACAAACTAAGCATCTATATATAAATAATACATGGCATAGAAGACATACATGGCAAGAACAATATCATAGCATACACGGATCAACCACAACAACCTTGGCAAAATTGAATAACATGTAAACAATCTGCCAGGAAACATTTTATAGCAAAAGTAGAGCTCGATTGACTCAAGCTATGGCACTCCATAATTACAAACAAAGGCATGGTTGGATAGATCATAAACATATTTCCAAAACATCCTTACTGATGTATCTCAAAATATTCACGGATCTCTCGGTAGCATCAAGTTAACATGGCATAAAAATATCAGCAAAACAGGGGCTGAAATCAGCAACATCATGAAGCCTAGTTTGCATGCTTGTGCTAGTCACCACAGAGATCACAAAAATACATGGCATACACCCCTGGAAAGATGGCATGGCATATTACAAAACACATGTAGGACTCAAATTCATAGGATGCACACATCAATCATGGCAAAAATGACAAATGTGCATGTTCTGTTACGAAACAGAAACTAACATCACATAACCCTCTTCTAACAGCATTTCGGGCATCAAGATGAGCTCAAATGAAAATGATGCAATGCGATGAAATGATCTACTCTTCCAGGCGAACATTTTGACATATTACACGCACGAAACGGAGCTACATATACGAAGTTATGATGCGTTGAAAATACCACAAAATAATTAACGAGATAAAAACTTAGATGAATTTTTAGGGGGGAAGAGGTCAACCCTCGAGATCCGGATCGGGATCCGATCGGGCGACGGCCGATCTCGCCGAATCCGCGGCGGGGACGGCGGCGGAAGAGGGCCCGGCCGGATCCGGGCTGGGGAGGCAGGCGGTGCGGAGGAGGTGGCCGGCGGAGAGGAGGTGGCGACGGCCGGTGGCGACCGGCCAGGAAGGCCGGTGGCGGGAGGCGGCGTGGGGGGCGCCGGCGCTGGAGCCGGGCGGCGGTGGCGGCGGCGCTGCCGAGGCGGGAGGCCTCGGGTGCCATGAGGCGTGGCGGCCGGCCGGGCAAGCCGGGCCGTAGACCCGCAGTGAGGGCGGGCGGAGGGAGGCAGGCCACGTGGCGCGGCTGATAGGGCGCTGAGGCGTCACGACGGGCGGACGTGTCCGTCGTCGGAAAATTGTCCGATGGTGGGGATGAGGATGGCTAGGGTTTGGACCGGATTTGGACAGTGAGGTGTTTAAATAGGCATAGAGGGAGCTAGGAGAGTCCAAATGAGGTGTAGTTTTCGCCCACACGATCGTGATCGAACGACGGAGAGCATGGAAGTGACTTAGATGGGTTATTGGGCTGTTTTGAAAGGGTGTTGGGCTGCAACTTAAAAGAGGCCTTTGCGAGAGTGCGGTTAACCGTTGGAGTACCAAACGAGCTCCAAATGACCGAAACTTGACCGGTGGTCTACGGTGGTATACCAAGGCCACTTGACAAACCTCAGTCCATTCCGAGAAAGTTAAGTACCCGCTCACGGAAAAAGCGTAAAAGGGGACGCCGGGGACATAGGAGTCTTGGGATTGCAAGACGGACAATGGGGAAAAAGCTCGGAATCATGAGACGAACACGTATGCACATGCGATGCACATGATGACATGATATGAGATATGAGATGCATGACATGGACAAAATGAAAAATGAAGAAAAACCCAACGACGGAGGGAATATCATATCACAATGCCGAAAATGGCAAGAGTTGGAGTTACAAATATGGGAAGTTACATCCGGGGTGTTACAGTATTACACCACAACGGTGGCCCGAACTAGTATAAATCTCGTGTCTCTTGTGCTGTTCCGTTTAGTAGTTTAGGTTCCTGCGATTCGGCGAGGTGCGAGACGGTGGAGGGTTGGATCTCCGCTCACACCCTAGTGTTCGGACCTCAAGGGTCTGCCGGAACCCGAAATCCGACACACTCCACCCGATCGTATGCCTTGCTCATATCCAACTTTACCGCAGCATAGGCCTCCTTTCCCCTTTTCTTTTTTCGCATGTAGTGGGTAACCTCATAGGCAAGCAACACATTGTCAGTTAGGAGTCTGCCTGGTATAAAAGCACTTTGAGTCGGAGAGATGATTTCTGGCAGCAACACCTTCAACCTCTTAGATAGAATCTTGGAGATGATCTTATACACAACATTACATAGACTTATTGGCCTCAGGTTTTTGATACTGTCCGGGTTCTTAACCTTTGAGATTAGAGTTATCAATGTGTTGTTCCAGTCAGCCGGTATAGGCCCTCCATTTAGGAATGCTAGCACTTCCTGTGTAATTCTTGCCCCCACATCATCCCAATAGTTCTTGTAAAAGATTACCGGCATGCCATCCTCCCCTGGGGCCTTCAGATCCTCAATTTCCTTTAGTGCCGCCTTGACCTCATCTATATTGAATTCTGCCACAAGGGCCGAGTTCATTTCCCTTGTGACTCTGCACTTTATAGATTGTAGCACTGCTTCATGTTCAGTTGCGCCCTCTGACCTGAAAAGCTGCGAGGAATATTTAGTGATAAGCTCCTTTTTCTCCTCTTCCTTCACCGCTCACCTCCCATCTTCTCTTCTCAACCTCCCAATCCTATTAATTCTCCTCCGCTCTTTGGCCCGCGCATTGAAGAAGGATGTATTCTTGTCTCCCTTCATCGGCCCGGTCCGTGTCTGTGTGGCTGCTTCCAGAGGGTGTTTACTTGGTCCTCCAACCTCTCCAATCGATACCTTGTCACTTCCTCCCCGCCACCTTCTCCTTGCTCACCGGCATACGCCTCCATCTCTCCACCTCTTTCTTTGCTTTCTTCACTCTTTTCTCCAAGGAGCCTGGGTATTCTCACTCCAACACTTTAGCTTCCCGCCACACGGTTTAACCCATCTTTGACACGAGACCACCATCATCCATGGCACGGCGCCACGCCTGCTTCACCAGCTGGTCACATTGCTGCTCCTCCAGCCATCGCGCCTCAAATTTAAAGTTATGGCGCCCGCAACCTTTTCCCCTTGCCTCTTCCTCTCTAGATCTTTCCCCTCCCGCTTCCTCGATGGTAATAATAATCGGTCTATGGTCCGAGTGTCTAGGATCACCATTAACCACCCTGAAGCTCCCAAACCCGCTCCTCCATCCCTCGTTTCCAACCACCCTGTCTAGCCTTTGTTGTATGTAGTTCTCCCATCGGTGGTTGTTGTTTCGCCAGGTAAACTTGTCGCCCTCGAAGCCCAGGTCCTCTAGCCCACAAAAGTCCAGCGCTTCTCTTAATCTTTCCATGCATGCCTGGGACTTCTCATTTCCTCCTTCCTTTTCATTAGCAAAAAGAACCTCATTAAAATCTCCTAAGCACAGCCAAGGCAGGGAAGCCTGGTTGTGAAGAATCCGGAGAAGCTTCCACGTGAGGTATTTTTTTCTCCGCCCTCGGTTCCCCGTACATGCCGGTGAACCTCCACCTGAAACCATCCTCTTCTTTGATCTCCAGATCCATGTGGAACCTAGAGAAATTGCGCAACTCGACGGATAGTCCTCTCCTCCAGAACACCGCCACACCTCCACTCTTTCCCTCGCTATCTCGTGCAACCATGCACGAAAGACCGAGCAGCCACTTGAATCTCTCCATCTTCTTCGCCTTCAGTTTTGTTTTAGACACAAACAAGATGTCTGGGTCCTCGGACCTCTTGATGTCCAGAAGTCCACGAACTGCCGAGGCATTTCCCAACCCCCGGCAGTTCCACGTCACAACTTTCATTGCTTGCTGCAGGGCTGTAGATGCAGCCCCGCTTCAATTGAATGTTCACTTGATGTCTCGACATTGATCTCGAAGCCCCTCTGTTTCTTCGCTCTTATCTCCCGCTCCAACTCATCATCAATCTCCATTGGCGTCAGTTCCCGCTTTTTACCCACCAAACTCGCTTCCCCCACATTAGAGGTTCCTCCATCACTGCTTAGGATCCCCGCCTTCTTCCTTCTTCCCCCGCCATTTTTAGAGAGTGTAACCTCCCGATGATGTTTCTAGCGTCATGGCTGGGCGTGTGGAGGTTTATCTTCGACGGATATCGTGGGATTCGGTCGGCGTTTGCCTTTCGGTGGACCCGCTTGGATCCAGTCTTCGTTCGTCTATATTCGTGTCTACAAATTGGATCCCTCCAATCTACGCTTCTCTTCATCGGCAACGGTTGTTGTTCTGGTGCGCTGGTCCTTTGGGGCCTTAGCACGATGACTTCCCGACTGTCTACTATAACAAAGTTTGCCCGACTCTGGTGATGGAGGGGCGACGACGCTGGCGTGCCTTCGACTCGCTTCAATGCTTGTAGTCGTCGCTAGCTGATCTACGGACCTGGATGTAATTTTTACTTCTGGTGCTCTTTGTACTACCTTGACAATTGACGAATAGATCAGAATTTTTTTCAAAAAAAGAGGTGTGGCTAGGTTTTAGTTGACTTAGATTTAATCAAGTCTTAATCAAGTGAGATAACATGCTAGGGAGAAAAAAACTGAAAAAAAAACCCTTGCACAGTTCTCAATGTAAGATCTTACGGATATAGCATCGACTGCTCAGTCGACTGAGACTTAGCAAGAAAAATTTCTTGTGATGGAACGGCTCCACCAAGTCTTAAGTCGTCCTAAAAAAAGTTCAAGTCTCATATGTGCCATTGATACCCGTGTTTTTTCAGGATTTATTTCGGGCATTCTAAAGACTTATTGACGGCGTTCCATCGACTGTGAGGTGCAAATTTCAAGATTTGCGTTGGCCAAGACTGAAACGAGAGGGCAAACCACGTGTTAAACGAAGAGGATTTGCCTTGCATGCTGGGTGGAGAAAGCAGTAATGCCGACGATGGCGATGGCTGGGTCCGTGTCACGTCGGCGGAGGAGATATTTGGCCGGCTGCTCGCTGGCCACAGGATTTATAAAGGCTGGCTGATCTGCTGGCGAGTCAGCGTAGACGAAGACAGCTCGGATGGGATCATCTCCT
The DNA here is from genome assembly GCA_021605145.1 of Aegilops bicornis. NCBI lineage: Eukaryota > Viridiplantae > Streptophyta > Magnoliopsida > Poales > Poaceae > Aegilops > Aegilops bicornis. The sequence goes on along the minus strand of CM038669.1, from coordinate 464,783,739 downwards.
ACTCCTTTTCCAGCTCCGGGGCCCTTTAATTTCTTCTCGGCTGTTCCACACGACTCCACACACACACTACACAGTTTGGCTGCAGCTATCAGACTGGTTAACGTTAGCTATAGGATCCAAGCACACGCGCGGCGTCGCCTTCAGATTCCTGGGCAACTTAACTAAAATTTTACAGTTCCCCCTCCGTAAAGAAATATAAGATCATTTAGATAACTACGGACTGTAGTTAGCTGATTTGGCCAGCTGACGCATTTCTTCAGGCAGTGCATACAGGACTAGAGATGAATTGGGATTGAATTCACAGAAAGCAGCCACAAGATTCTATAACTTCTGCACATAACACGAGCACTTCACATATACGATAACTATCATTTCTCACAGCAAACATGCACTCTGAGAAGAGTTCTATTGATTGATCTTAGGCAAAGTCAATGCAGCGCCTCAGCGCCCTTGACATTTTTTGCAACTCCCACAAACATCAGTATACATAAATACCAAGCATCAGGACTAAGACACATATATACACACACACAGCTCCGTTGTTGAGCTACTCCTTTGCAGCTCAGCAACTAGACTAGACAGGAAACTCTTCATCAGTGAGCAAGTAGTTTACCCTCTCCATGTTACCTTAACCAGAGAGAGATCTCTAGCGAGCGATCGATCCATCTCCGGTGACTAGTAAGTAAGTAGTTATTTCTCGTCCAACTTGGAGCGGGTCTCTGGCACTAATATTGCAGCGACCACCGAGTTAGTAGCTCGCGAGTCGTCAACATACTCCACGATTAGTTCAACCACTAACTGCAACACAAAAAAGAGAATCACGTAATAGGTCAGTTCGTGAAAAGGATTTTACGTACAGTTAAGTGCAAAAGAGTTTTTACAATTATCACGGCAAAATACGCCGTGAAACATTTCCAAAGTGTTCTCACCTCTAGAATTTTCAGTTGCAAGCTTGGGCAGGCCTTGTAGGTGAAATGCTTTTCTTCTCATCCTGCGGTAGGACAGTCTCAAAGGCCTGGACCAGAAGCTCCACTTTCTTCTTTCGAGCAGGTCCTAGATTATTCACCGCCCTCCGAAGCGCATAGTCGATCATCCACTCTTCAGCATTCTTGCGGTCTTCTGCCGTCTGATGCTTCAGATCAACCTTCTCTGCATCCGGGTCCGATTCCAGAGGAAGAAAATTCGGTGCCCTTGGGTTAAAACCTCGCATGTATTCCTCTTCTTCAGGTGTTCTCCTCCTCCTGGCAATGATCATTCTGTTTCTTGGACAAATATCGGACTCGGAAGGATCAACATATACATCGCCTTTGAGGTTCATCCCGCTGAATACATTGCACATGTCGTCAATGGAAAATTCTTTTGCAACATTGTCTTCTGCTGGTCGGTTCTGGGGCTCCCCATGGCCGTCAGTAGCGGAGAAGTCAGAGTTGTGCTCGGGTATCTGGATAACTGTCAAGAGATTAGCTTCCTCAGTATGACAAACTTCTTCACAAGCATCTGCCGATTCGGATACGATAATCTCCGGTTCTTTTAGAGCACCAGCACAGACACCAGCAGTCTTATCATCTTCACCCCCTTCTTGGATAATATCAGGTTCTTCACAAGCAGTGTTAACATCTTCACCCCCTTCTTGGATAATATGAGATTCTTCACAAGCATGTTCTGGTTCACATGCTATAATTTCTGATTCCTTTTGAGCACCATCATTGACATCTGAAATGCTGTCATCTTGAATAGCCTCTTGGGTAATATCATATGCTTCAGAAGCCTCTGCCAGTTCACAAGGGGTAAGCGCGGATTCATTTGCAGAACCACCATTGACATCTGTACAGTTGTGATCCTGATCAGCTTCCTGAACGGTAGCAGATTCCTCTCCCAATTCGCATGTGGCGATCCCAGAATCACTTTGAGCATCACCACTGACATATGCAGAGTTATCATCTTCACAAATTTCACGAGCAATACCAGATTCTTCAGAAGTGTCTACCAACTCATTTGTGTCAACCCCTGATTGCACTTCAGCAACCTCGCCGACATACACCAAGTTATCATCATGAACAGTTTCTCCAGTGATACCAGCTTCTGCAGAAGCATCTTCCAAGTTGCAGTTTGTAGTCTCTGGTTCCATTTGAGCAGCAGCATCAACACATACAGGCTTAACATCTTGGCTGCTTTCTTGGACAATACCAGACTCTTCTTCAGAAGAATCTTCCAACTTGCAGTTTGTGACCTCTGGCTCTCGTTCCATTTCAGCAGCAGCATCAACACATACAGGCTTAACACCTTGGCTGCTTTCCTGGGCAATACCAGACTCTTCAGAAGAATCTTCCAACTTGCAGTCTGTAACCTCTGGCTCTGGTTCCATTTGAGCAGCAGCATCAACACATACGAAATTAACTTCCTGGCTGCTTTCTTGGGCAGTACCAGATTCTTCAGAAGCATCTTCCAAATTGCATGAGGTAATCTCAATTTCCTTCTGAGCATCTTCTGTGACATCCACTATATCCTCTGGAGGGATACATTGATCAGCCAAGTTGTTCACAGCGCCGTCATACTGTTCAAAAGCGTCTTCCACCGTGTTCACATCTTGTTCAAAGCCACCCTCTGCTGGTGGTGTCGAGATTTCAGCATCCAGAGAAGCAATAGCGCTGCAGTCAGAAATTTCACCTTCTGAAACAGCTCTGGAGGTTACTTCTTCCTCGACGAAATCCTCTTCGCATGCAACACTGGGAACAGTCTCAGAAACCTCCATTTCAGACCCATCATCCGGCATGTCCTGCTTCTCTGTAACTTCCAAGTTGCCGGTAAATTCCACGTTGCTCTGATCATCCTTTGCCTCTTGATCTGCTGAACTCTCATCCACCCGGCTCTCTTCGAGGACATTCTCCACTCTTTCTGCTACTTCATTCTCAGGAATCTCCGGTTCACAGACACCATTGGAGAGCTGCTCTTCTGATGTGCCCTGTCCATCAGAAATATCCCCTTGGATCAGTTTGCCCAGGATGTCTAGTTCATTCTCAGGGATCTTGGACTCATCGACACCATTGGAGAGCTGCTCTTCTGACGTGCCCTGTGCATCAGAAGCATCCCCTCGGATCACTTTGCCCAGGATGTTGTCTTGATCTTCTTCTTCTTCCTGCTCATTGCAGACCTCCGTTGCACAAACAATGCATGCTTGCGCCGCGGCGACCTCCATTTTGTGGGCAACATCCGAGACACGCTCCTCGTCGTCTTCATGTTGCGTCTCTTGCACTGTGGAAGCCTCCTGTTGATCCATTGCGTTTGAGATGTCTTCGCAGGTCTCCACTGTGCAATCGACGCCCTCTTCCTCCGCGATGATCCCCGTTTCACGGGGCAGATCGGAGATGATCTCCGATTCTTCTGGTTTCTGTTCTTCATCGGCATCTTCTTCGTGAGTATCGCCCGATCCGCGGGATCTGCCTTCTTCATCGTTACATTGTTGCCCCTCTGAAACCTCTGCTTCCTGAACATGCTCGTCTGAAACATCGTCGTCCAGGCTATCGCACTCGTACCTCATCCAGGGCAGCTCCTCCACGAGGTTGCCGGAGATGAGACCGGAGGCACCGTCATCGCTGCACTCCGACGAACTGTCCCTGCAGAAACCGAGCCTGTCCTCCTCCGGCCCCCCGCCGCCGTCGCCGCGACCGGCAGCATCGCCGCCCTTGTCCTCGTCCTCGCCCACGCCGCACCGGTCGAAGACGACGAACTCCATCCTCCTCACCGCGGCGTCCATCTCGTCCAGGGACATGTCGCTGCAGCTCATGTCGGAGCTCACCCTCGGGCCGGCGTACACCTCCACGAAGAAGTCGCCGAGCGCCTCCTCGTCGACCAGAGGCGCGGCCTTGGCGGCGGCGGCGCAGAGGACGGGGCCGCCGTTCTTGTCCTCCGGTCTCTGGTGGCCGGATCCCTTGCGGAACGCCGAGACGCCCTTGTGCTTCATGCTCTGCTGCGTCTTGATGAGCCGGCGGCGCGACGCGAGGAAGCACCGGAGCGGCACGGCCGGCGAGTGGGTGTGGCCGTTGAGGGAGCAGTAGTTGTACGGGCACACCCGCATCGCCGCGGGGCCCTGGGCGTCGGTGGCCCCGGGCGCCAGGTCGAGCGCGCCGGGGAACTTGGCCTCCTTCATGGTGGAGGAGCACGTGGGCGTGGCGCGGACCATGCCAGGCACCTCCGGCGTCGGGAACAGCACCCTCCCCATCGTGACCGCCCGCGCCGGCCCCCGCCTGGTCGTGGGCGACGCCGACGAGGGCACCGCCCCCGCGCGCTGCCCGGGCCCGGCCTTGGCGCCGGAGCTGCTGGTGGCCCGCATGTAGTTGGGCACGGAGGCCGGCGCCGGGGACATGGCCGCGCCGCCGCGGTTCCTCGGCAGGCTTCCGCCGTCGTCGTCCCTGAAGCCCCTGGGCTTGGAGGGAGGGGTCATGAGCGGGTCCTTGGGCCTCTTGGGCACCTCTTTGCTCCTCACCATGGCTGGCTACTACAGTACTATCCTTGTTTCGATTTCTTGGCTTCTCTCCTGGGATTCCTCCTCTGGTTCTTGGAACCAAAGCTTCCGTCTGGAATCTCTCGGCTTGTGGTGGGAGGTCCCGTGGAGTGCTTGGCTTCTTCCTTCTTGTCGAGTTCAACGGCGGCCCGCGGGCGGCAAGAAAGCCGGCGCAAAGGTGATGTGAACTGCGGGAGAGAGGGAGTTGGGAGTTGGACGAGGGAAGAAACGGGATTAGACTCAAATGAAGAGTGGAAGGGAAGAATAAAGAAAGATGGGTTGTGTGCGGGGGGAATGCGATGGGAGGAAGAAGGGGAGCCGCGGCGAGTGGGTGGGCGGCTCAAAGGGACATCCTTGATGCTGAAGGCTGGGCCGAGCGCGACGTTTTTTCCTTCTCCTGGACGCTGGATCTTCTGCGGCGGCTAATCGTGTGAACCCTTGCAAGCTTGGATCACGATGCATGGTTGGTTCTAGAGGAGCCGTTTATGAGAGCGTTTTCTTCTTTGGTCGAGTTGGCTGGTGTTAAAAGGCATAGACAGTGGACGGATTTAGGGGTAGGTTGTTGCTCGTCTCTCATAAATTCATTCCTTAAGAGCTCTGGGTTTGTACTGGTGAGATTTTGATGGCACCAACTAGTAGCCTTGATGTTTTATCTAGTACGCATAAGACCTCTAGGTTTTTGTACGACAGCCACTTAAAACCTCTAGGTTTGTTGCTCTAGGGTGTACTCACGTCCGGGAGATCACGGTGGATGCTTAACTAAAACACTTTCTTTGGTAGGCACCGTATGCTTTGCCTTCAACGCATTGACCGTAAACTTGATCCATGGCGGTAGAAGCGTGGTGGCTGCTGAGTTGTCGCCTCAGCTGATCCCGGGGATGAAGATGGATGGAGGGGGTGACGTGGATCTCCACTTTACTGACGGCGATCTAGATTAGCTTTACGTGCCGGGGCTATTGGTCTTTCATTATACTGCTGCAGATGGGCCCAAAGTTTTCATCAGATCATGATTTCTTTTGTTGTTATTAGTGTGGCACACCATGGTTTGCCTTCCACGCAGCTGCGGCTTTTTCCGCCGCGCCGGACCGCAGCTGCGCCGCGTGCGTGCATCGCGAATAAACGTGTGCAGTCAACTGGATATGAAACTAGTAGTAGTACCGTTTCGAAAAAAATAAATTACCGTTTCGAAAAAAACTAGTAGTAGTAGTACGGATTTTCTAGAGCTACACCAACCAACTTAACTAATAAGGGCATCTTCAATACATAATGTAAATTTAGAGATGTCAAAGTAAAAATTTACATCTTTAAAAAATGTATTTTAGAGCAACTCTAACCGGTAATTCCTGCATTTGACGGCGATTTTCATTAATTTTTGTCCGCTTGGATCGCGTTTGGGTCAGCGATTGCGCCCAACGCTGGTCCGACTCATTTTTAAGTGCGCGCTCGAAAAAAAATAAAGAACACAAACATTTTTTAGAAATAAAAATGTTAATTAAACATTAATGCCGGCCACAAAGGCCGGCGACAGTCCACGAGTCCACTTTACATTAAGTTAAAACATTAAATAAACCTAAAACTAAGAGAAATCGTTGTTGTCGTCGGACCCGGTGAGGTCGATGAGCGTCGGCGTCAGGACAACCCAGGGGAACGTCGTCTCCCAGGCTGCGGCGACGTCGTCCGCCGCTAGGCAGCCCCACCGCGGGCAAGACGCTCCTCCTCCATGTTGAGCTCCACCGAGCCGCTTCGCCCTCGGCCGACTTCCTCCGCCTTGATGCTCAGGTAGGTTCGCTCTGTGTCGCCTGCACCGGATCGATGGCGCCTAACTCACTCGTGCACCACCGTCCCCACGAGTAGCGCTCTATGGGGGTCGGCGGCGGCTCGGCCCTGACGGGGGACTGCGCCCTCAATGGCGGCACGACACAGTCGCCGGCCCGAGAGCGCCATGGCCTCCGCCATGCGCGCTTGGTACGTCTCCTCGTCCTCGCTCTCATGGACGGCAGCCGCCTAGTAGGCGGCCTCCGCCTCCTGGTCCTCGTCGAGCGCGACGAGGGGCGGCGGCGGGGAGCCATGCCGCACGTCACGGACGCCGCGCCTCCTGGCCTCCTCGTGCTCGAACGCGAACCAATGCTCCCAAGCGGGAGAGTCGGAGGCGTATGCGGGGTCGCGCAGCTGCTACGGCGTCAGCAGATGCTGCCGGTGCCACTCCTCCTCCGCGTGCGCCCTCGCCGACCACGACACCGCCGACACTGGGATCGTCTCCGGATCCAAGTGCCAATCGTGTGGCAGTGTCATGTCAGGATAGGGGAGGGGGACGCGGTGCTCCCAGTGCCAGTTCGCCTGGTGCACTGGGACGTTGATGTGTTGCCGCGGCTGGCGAAGGAGGGGGCTGGGGAAGGGGTGGGGGGCTTGCCCTTGCCGGAGAAGAACCCCACGGCGGTGGCTAGGGTTTGTCGCCGACGGAGGAGCACTGTGGGTGGCGAGATGGGAATGGGGGCGTCTCGAAGGGATGAGGACGGCCCCCACGACACGCTCGGATTAAAAAAGGTTGATCGCCGTTGCTAATGCGTGGGCCCACGGTCGGCGATCCTCATTAATAAAGACGACCGCGGTAGTTGAACGGTCGCCAAGTGAGGACGCGACGGACAACGAGAGGACGTGTGGCGCGTTCGCTTCGTGTCCGTTGTCGGTGTCAAAACCGGCGGATCTCGGGTAGGGGGTCCCGAACTGTGCGTCTAGGATCGATGGTAACAGGAGACAGGGACACGATGTTTACCCAGGTTCGGGCCCTCTCTATGGAGGTAATACCCTACTTCCTGCTTGATTGATCTTGATGAATGTGAGTATTACAAGAGTTGATCTACCACGAGATCATAATGACTAAACCCTAGAGGCCCGCCTGTATGACTATGGTAATGAGTATATCCTTTCTGGACTAACCCCTCCGGTTTATATAGACACCGGGGGGGATCTAGGGTTACATAGAGTCGGTTACATAAGAAGGAATCTTCATAGTCGGTCGCCAAGCTTGCCTTCCACGCCAAGAAGAGTCCAATCCGGACACGGGTACAGTCTTTGGCCTTCACGTCTTCACAGCCCATCACCCGCCCATGGATAACAGTCGGACGCCGAGGACCCTTTAGTCCAGGACTCCTCAAGAGTCTCCCGAGCCAGTCTTCAATAGCGAGGTGTTCGGCACACAAATTGTCTTCGACATTGCAAGGCGGGTTCCTCCTTTAATGATCTCCAAGTAATGTATTCGGCCATTGACCCCACGTCGCTCCCCTTGGCTTCTGCGCGTTAAATAACTTCGTCTTCCACGTGTCGAGTGAAGGTGGAAGGTCAGGGCATTTTTGCAGATAACACCCCGTTCATGCAAGGAAGAGCGCCTATTAAAGGGATTGGATCCTAGATCCATTCGGCACCACGCAGAAAAAATCCCCGAAGACTGTTTAGGAGAAACCATTCCAGCATGGCTAGCGTCCCCAGCTCCTCCACCCGTTCCGGCCCAGAGAAAGGCGAGTGGGAGAGGTGTTCAGTGCCCCATAGTCAATTAGCGAAGCTGCAGACACAGGGATTTCTTCCCCCCACAGATCCAGTCCCTGTTCGAGCGCGGCTGGACTCCTTCAACAGTGAGACCCAGGCAGAGGCCTTCCCCAATCCATCCGGGGGGAGCGAGTATGTTTCGTCCCCTACCTACTAAGAGGCGTCGGATTTCCAATCCATCTGTTCCTCTGAGGGCTTCTGGAATACTATGGCCTCCAGCTGCACAACTTCACCCCTGCCTCCCTTCTACACATTGCGGGTTATGTCGCTTTATGCGAACTATTTGTGGGCATCGAGGCTCATTACAAACTATGGAGGAAGTTGTTCTGTCTTGTCCCGCGTAATCATGAGGGGTCAATATTTGAAGTGGGCGGAGCCGAAGTATGGCGTATCGCCGATACCGGATATCCGTCCGGCACACCAAGGAAGGCATCTGAAGAATGGCCTTCCGAGTGGTTCTATATCGAGGACGTTGCGCTTCCTGACCCAGTACGAAAGGGTCTTCCTGAATTCGCGAGTGTTCCGCTGAAGAAATGCCACAGTTGGCGTCCCCGGAGTCATGAAGAGGATGAAAGTGCAGAAGTTCGTCAGCTCATGAGCAAGATAAAGACGCTTGCTCAGTCCGGACTCACAATAATTGAGGTAATGGCGACCTCCATAGTGCGAGGGGTTCAGCCGCTAGAATACAGAGGGCTGCCAATGTGGCACTATAATGGAGAGGATGACGCCTCCCCCTGTGGCCGGAAAGGTCCGGATACCCTCACGCCTTCGCCAAGATATTGGCCGAGCTGTCTAAAGGGGAGGAAGAGGAATTTCTTTGCATTAAGCGCAGAGATGGGTATTCTATGTATGATCCTCCAAGTTGGGTAAGCCTCCACCCCTCTGTTTCACTCATTCCCTTGCCGGACTACTTTTGATAAATTTCAAATCCGTTTGTTATGACAGCACTGGCGGAAGGTCACTGAAGGACTTCATAGTCCCCCCCACAGCCGGAGAACCACAACCGGGAGCTTGATCCTGGATTTGAGGAGGATCCGGATATATTCGTGGTGCTCGCAGAGGGAGTGTTTTACCAGACGAGCTATGATGGCACAGAAGTGGCCATCACCGCCGACTACCCTGGCCTTCTTCCAGCTTCACATGTAAGTGATCCGGAAACACCTTCTGTAGAATAGTGCTTTTATTCTGCCTCACCCACCGCACTGTATCGTGCTCCACAGGGGAGGCGTTCGGCGATTCCGAAGAGATCGGTTCCCGCGCCGGGCAAGCCTTCGAAGAGGCAGGCCCATGAAGACGTAGTCGGTCCTTCATTGAGGAGGTACGGATAAATATGTTTTTCAGTGGCCGCATCCGACTGTGACTTGTGCATTTGTTTGGTTACAGAAAAAAGGTTTGCCGAACTGTGTCCGGGGGTCCGGCCGATCGCGCTCCCAACAACCAGGATTTAGATCCAGCCGAGGAGACGGGAGCCGGTGTAGGAACAACGCCGGACTGCCCTTCGACCGAGGGCTCGGAAAATATGTCCGTCACCAACTCGGAGGTAGAGAGCGCCATGAATCATCGGCGCTGCAGGGCTGTTTTACGAGACCCCAAGTTCTCGGAAGAGGCATTCAATGCCTTTAGCTTGGGCGACGCATACATCCGGGCTGCTCGAGACGGGCTTAGAAGAGCCATGAAGCAATATCTGACTGATGTGCAGGTAAGTTTTCTTTGTCCAAAAAAGGATAACCATATGCCCGTAGCCCCCGAGACTGAAAGCAGTTGGCACAACTGATTTAAGGATCGTTGTACAACCAGGTACTTGTAGAGAGGAATGGCCTGCTAGCCCAAGAGCTGGAGCAGTGTCGGGCACAGCTAAATGCTGCTACCGCCGAATTGGAAAACTTCAAGAAGGCGTCTTCCGGTAACGTTCCCCTCCATCGAGAAACGATAATTTTATACCAGCTATGCTGATACTGTTGTTTGATCTCATAATAGGATCGCCTGACCAACTTGAAGAGAAGTTGAAGATCGCCCAAGAGGGAGAAAGAGAGGCAAAAAGGCTACACGCCACAGGCGAGCGTGTGCTGACCTGCGTCAGGGACGAGAAAAACTAGCTACAGGATTCCAACACTACATTGGATGAAGAGTTGAAAGATGTGCGGGCCCAGCTAGCCGACTCTGTGAAGGAGAACAAGAAGCTGCGGGGCGGCATATTCAATATGTATCTGAACTATTTTTAGAGTAGTTCGGAGATAAATGAAACTGATATAGTTATGATTGCAGGTATATTGACGGGCCGTCCTGAAGAGGAAGTGTCCGGATCATCAAGTGATCTGCTGCAAAGACTGTCGCAAGTGCACGAGCATGCTCGGCTGGCCATGCGGAGTGTTGCCAAGGCCTTATGGCAACCCGCGTCCCCTCCAGGAACTATGGAGGAGCTTGTAGAGTTGTTCAAGGGAGCGCGGCGGCGTATCCGACTATGGAAGATATCGGCCTGCCGAGAGGGTGCGCGAGAGGCCTGGGCCTTGGTGAAAACGCGATATACCAAGCTAGATCCTAATCACATGGCCCAGGTTGGACCGCTAGGGTCAAATGGGGAAGAAATTCCCGTTAGTTTAGTATATGACCAAGTAGAGGTGGCCGCCAAATATTCCCAACAAGATTGTAAGTTAGACTGCCTGTTGGACGGTGTAGAGGCGGAAGTGTTCGAGTCTAAGTGACTATGTACTTTCCTCGTCATGTGGAACTCTAGCTGAATTGTATATCATTTGTCATGGCAGACCTTTTCGCTTCAACCTCCGGACCCGAAGGTGCGGAGTGTTTCCGAATACCGTCGCGACCGAATAGGCCGGGGTATGCATGGAAGACTAGGCGTAGGGGTCATAGTTGCTTGAAAAGACAAGTTGTATCCGGCTAGCTATGTTATATTACATTGAGATTGTAAGAAACACCTTCCAGAGAGAATAGTTCCGTTAAGGGTTCCTTTCCCTGGGTGTGCATGTATTTAATGTACATGTCCGAATTGTGATGGGAAAATCACAGTGTATGTAACTTCCGGGGGTTCGTAATGGAATAAAAAATGTATTTAATTCACCGACCGAATATTCCCTTAAGAACGCTAGCTTTCGGCTTCACCCAGTTTGAGGTACACATCCGGATGACCCGTGAATAATCGCAGAGAGGTGCTCCTTTATGCCCTAGCCGAACTAACAGGAACGTAGGGCATAAGCACAGGAGCCAGGCAACCCACCTTGGCCAAAACTTAAGTCATATCGATGCATATAATGGCGAAGAAAAGTTGCATATGGAAGAAAACGCATATGCAAAGAGCTTGATGCTCAAGGAATAATAAAAAAGCTTATCCAAGAAGCCCCCAGGTATGGTGGACGTACAAATTTGAAGATGTGTACGTCAACGTTGTACGGTCGAGCCATATGAGAGCTTTAAAGCGAAAAAACAAAGGTGGAAAAGAGATAAAGAGTAATGGAAACTATAGAGGAGAAGGAGACGAACAAAGAATTCGGCGCTAGGCATAGAACCTTCGGAGTCTTGCCGCGTTCCAGGGGTTCGGCTCTAGGCGATTGTCTGATGCATCAAGAAGACGATATGCTCCTCCGGTAAGAACTTCGTCAATTATGAAGGGACCCTCCCATTTGGGCTTGAGTTTGTCTTTTTTCTTCTCTGGCAAGCGTAGAACGAGTTCGCCAAAGTTGTAAGTCTTGGCCCGTACTTCTCTGCTTTGGTATCTTCGAGCCTGCTATTCATAAAATGTTGAATGGGCTTTGGCGACGTTGCGCTCCTCCTCCAGGGCATCTAGGCTGTCCTGTCGATCCAACTCGGCCTCTTTCTCTTCGTACATATGCACTCGAGGTGAGTCATGTATAATATCGCAGGGCAACACAGCCTCTGCATCATACACCATGAAGAAAGGTGGGTATCCGGTAGTACGGTTGGGCGTGGTCTATAGCCCCCAGAGTACAGAGTCGAGCTCCTCAACCCAGTGCTTGTTTGATTCTTTTAAAGACCGCACTAGTCTGGGTTTGATGCCGCTCACAATGAGACCATTGGCTCGTTTGACTTGAACGTTGGTTTGCGGATGGTAGACGGAGGCGTAATCGAGTTTAATGCCAAGATAAGTACACCAGGTTTTTACCTCGCCGGCTGTGAAATTAGAGCCATTGTCGGTGATGATGCTATGTGGAACACCATAACGGTGCACCACACCGGATATGAATTCTATCACCGGGCCAGACTTAGCCGTTTTGACCGGTTTAGCCTCTATCCACTTAGTGAATTTTTCCACCATGACCAGTAGATATTTTTTCTTATGGCTTCCCCCTTTAAGGGATCCGACCATGTCTAGTCCCCATACCGTGAAAGGCCGGGTAATGGGGATAGTTTGTAAGGTACTTGGGGGCATGTGGCTTTGGTTGGCGAAGAGTTGGCATCCGACGCAGTGTTGGACGAGGTCCTGTGCGTCTTCTCGGGCTGTCGGCCAATAAAACCCAGTACGGAAGGCCTTGCTAACAAGAGCCCGAGCTGCGGCGTGGTGTCCACTGAGACCGGCGTGAATTTCCGCTAAAAGCTGCCGCCCCTCTTCTTCGGAGATACATCTTTGAAGTACTCTGGTAGTACTTTTCTTGTAGAGCTCTCCGTCGTGAACCTTGTAGGCCTTCGAACGCCGGGCAATGCGGCGAGCCTCATCCTGGTCTTCGGGAAGCTCCTTCCTATTAATGTAGGCCAAGAAAGGTTCAGTCCATGGGGCAATGACTGCCATAATGAGATGGGCCGAGGGTGTTATTTCAGTGGAGTTGTATTCGGATCTGGACTATTGTTGTTGCCCTCCCCTTGCCACACCACGGATGGCTTGAAAAGCCTTTCCAGGAAGATGTTAGGTGGGACAGGGTCGCGCTTAGCGCCGATGCGAGCAAGGACGTCCGCCGCTTGATTACTTTCTCGGGCGACATGATGAAATTCAAGCCCCTTGAACCGAGCCGACATTTTTAGTACGACATTGCGATAAGCTGCCATCTTTGGATCTTTGGCGTCAAAGTCGCTGTTTATTTGAGATATGGAGAGGTTCGAGTCCCCGCGCACCTCTAGGCGTTGTATGCCCATGGATACGGCCATCCGAAGACCATGCAGTAGGGCCTCGTATTTGGCTGCGTTGTTGGAGTCTGTGTATAATATCTGGAGTAAATATTGGACGACGTCTCCAGTGGGGGATGTTAACACGACGCCCGCTCCCAGCTCTGCCAACATTTTGGAGCCGTCAAAATACATAACCCAATTGGAAATATGCGCCGTACTCTTTAGGGAGTTCGGTCATTCATTCGGCCATTTAAGTCGGCCAAGATTTGGGATTTGATGGCTCGACGTGGCTTGTATGTTATGTCGAATGGAAGTAGCTCTATGGCCCATTTGGCGATCCGTCTCGTGGCATCACGATTGTTTATTATGTCATTGAGTGGGACCTCAGAAGCCACCGTGATTGAACACTCCTGGAAGTAGTGTCGTAGCTTGCAGGATGCCATGAAGACCGCGTATGCTATCTTTTGGTAGTGGGGGTACCGGGATTTGCATGGTGTGAGGACAGTAGATACGTAATATACTGGTTTTTGAAGTAGGAATTTGTGTCCATCCTGTTCTCGTTCGACGACGAGCACGGCGCTCACCACCTGATGTGTTACCGATATGTATAGCAACATGGGTTCGCCCGCGTTTGGTGCGGCCAGGATTGGGTTGCTTGCTAGGAGGGTCTTTATTTCCTCCAGTCCGGCGATCGTCGCGTCTGTCCATTCGAAGTTATCGGTGCGTCGTAAGAGGTGGTAGAGTGGTAGGCCTTTTCTCCTAATCTGGAGATAAAGCGACTTAATGATACCACGCAACCAGCTAGTTTCTGGACTTGTTTGAGGTATGTTGGTGTAGCAAATTTTGACAGAGCTCGGATTTTAGCTGGGTTTGCTTCTATTCCTCTGTTGGAAACATGAAGCCCAGCAGTTTTCCAGCGGGGACGCCGAAGACACACTTTTCCGGGTTTAGTTTAATGTCATACGCGCGGAGGTTGTCGAATGTGAGACGTAAGTCGTCTATTAGTGTTTCGACATGCCTAGTTTTGATGACGACGTCATCGGCGTGAGCCTCTCTTGTCTTGCCGATCTGCTTCTCCAGGCATGTTTGAATCATGCGTTGGTATGTCGCGCCGGCGTTCTTGAGCCCGAAGGGCATGGTGTTGAAGGAGAATGGCCCATATGGGGTAATAAATGATGTTGCAGCTTGATCGGACTCCTTCATTTTGATTTGATGGTATCCGGAATATGCATTGAGGAAACACAGTGAGTCGTGTCCCGCGGTGGCGTCAATGATTTGATCAATGCGGGGAAGGGGGAAGGGACCCTTAGGGCAAGCCTTGTTGAGGTCCTTGAAATCGCCACATAGGCGCCAGGATTTATCCTTCTTTGGTACCATCACCAAGTTTGCCAGCCAGTCCAGATGTTTGATTTCTCTAATGAATCTGGCCTCGATAAGCTTGGCCAGCTCCTCCCCCATATCTTGTCGCTTGGGTTCGGAAAAGCATCGCAGTGTCTGCTTGACCGGTTTAAATCCCTTTAATATGTTGAGGCTATGTTCGGCCAACTTGCGTGGGATCCCTGGCATATCCGAAGGGTGCCAGGCAAATATGTCCCAGTTTTCGCGCAGGAATTCTTGTAGTGCGGCGTCAACTGTTGAGTTCAGTTGCACTCCGATAGATGATGTCTTATTGGGGTCCGTTGGGTGGACCTGGAATTTGACTATTTCTTCTGCTGGTTTGAAGGAGGTGGATTTGGGGTGTTTGTCGAGGATCACGTCGTCCCTGTCTACCGTGGAGCGTAGTGCGGTTAATTCTTCGGCCGCGAGGGCTTCGGATAGCGCCTCCAGGGCCAGGGATGCGGTTTTGTTTTCTGCGCCGAGTGCTATGTCCGGATCACTGACGAGAGTGATTATACCGTTTGGTCCGGGCATTTTGAGCTTCATATACCCGTAATGGGGTATAGCTTGGAAGCGTGTAAAAGCATCCCGCCCCAACAGGGCGTGGTATCCGCTGCTGAAAGGGGCCACTTGGAAAGTTATTTCTTTGGACCGATAGTTCTCCAGCGTGCCGAATAGTACATCAAGTGTGATTTTGCCCGCGCACCGCACCTCCCGAATGGGAATAATTCCTCGAAAGGTTGTGCTACTTTGCTTGATGCGGCTCCTGTCTATTTCCATTTTATGGAGTGTGTCCTCATAAATGAGGTTTAGTCCGCTGCCGCCGTCCATGAGGACCTTGGTAAGTCGAAACCCGTCCACGATGGGACTGAGGACTAACGCGGCTGGCACTCGGACTGTTCTATACTTTGGTTCGTCACCGGCAATAAATGTTATAGCCGTGTTGTTCCAAGGGTTTATTGCAACGATTTGGCAGACTTCTGCAAGGTCGCGAAGTGCCCTTTTGCGCTTATTGTTTGAAGCGAATGTCTCAAAGACTGTCAATACTCTTGTGTCATCGTCTTCTAGGGGATGCTGTTCTGGGGCGTCCTTGATAAGGATGTCCTCGCCGCTCTTGGCTACCCGCTGTAGTATCCAACATGCTCTAATGCTATGGGTTGCCACGGTATCTGTTGTTGTATGTATTTTGCATGGGCCATCGAGCCACCCCTCCAGAACGGTGCCGTGCCGCATAGTGTATTTATGTTTCTTGACTGTTGGACTGGGCGTGCCATGGGGGTGCGCCCTCTTCGCCCGTAGGGGGAGTTTAGTTGAGACCGATGGTTCCCAGCAAGCTGCCTGAGTTTTCCAGGCGTTCTCCATCGCGCTATACTTTTGTACGATGGTTGCTAAGTCAGCGAATTTCAGTATGCGGCGGCGAGTGATGGCATTGAGGATTCCTTCGCCCGCGCAATTGTTGCGGAACGCTGATATTGCGTCCTCGTCACGGCAATCTTTTACCTTGTCCCTGACAAGGAGGAATCTGGCCCAGAAGTGGTGGACCGTTTCCTAAGACTGCTGCTTTATGCTCATGAGAGCGTCTATGTCCGGGTGGTGGGTGGAATTAAATCCGAACCCTGACCTGAACGATTATCCGGAGTCTGAAGTCCTTCCAGACTCAACAGTCCGGGTTCCGGAATATCTTCTGATAGTTTAGGACTGTCGTCCGATCCTATGTCCGGAGGGCTGGTCACATCCTTTCGCGGGTGAGTATTGATGACCCACAAGTACGGGGGATCTATCGTAGTCCTTTTGATAAGTAAGAATGTCGAACCCAACGAGGAGCAGAAGGAAATGATAAGCGATTTTCAGCAAGGTATTCTCTGCAAGCACTAAAATTATTGGTAACAGATAGTTTTGTGACAAGATAATTTGTAACGAGCAATGATGTCTACTACACAACCTTCTTCTTGTAGAGTTGTTGGGCCTGCAAGTGCACAGGTTTGTAGGACAGTAGCAAATTTCCCTCTAGTGGATGACCTAAGCTTTATCAATCCGTAGGAGGCGTAGGATGAAGATGGTCTCTCTCAAGCAACCCTGCAACCAAATAACAAAGAGTCTCTTGTGTCCCCAACACACCCAATACAATGGTAAATTGTATAGGTGCACTAGTTCGGCGAAGAGATGGTGATACAAGTGCAATATGATGGCAGATATAGGCTTTTGTAATCTGAAAATATAAAAACAGCAACGTAGAAAGTGGTAAAAGTGAGCATAAACGGTATTGCAATGATAGGAAACAAGGCCTAGGGTTCATACTTTCACTAGTGCAAGTTCTCTCAACAATAATAACATAATTGGATCACATAACTATCCCTCAACATGCAACAAAGAGTCACTCAAAGCCACTAATAGCGGAGAAAAAACGTAGAGATTATGGTAGGGTACGAAACCACCTCAAAGTTATTCTTTCCAATCAATCCGTGGGGCTATTCCTATGTGTCACAAACAGCCCTAGAGTTCGTACTAGAATAACACCTTAAGACACAAATCAACCAAAACCCTAATGTCACCTAGATACTCCAATGTCATCTCAAGTATCCGTGGGTATGATTATACGATATGCATCTCACAATCTCAGATTCATCTATTCAACCATCACATAGAACCTCAAAGAGTGGCCCAAAGTTTCTATAGGAGAATCACGACGAAAACGTGTGCCAACCCCTATGCATAGGTTCATGGGCTGAACCCGCAAGTTGATCACCAAAAACATACATCAAGTGAATCACGTGATATCCCATTGTCACCACAGATACGCACGGCAAGACATACATCAAGTGTTCTCAAATCTTTAAAGACTCAATCCGATAAGATTACTTCAAGGGAAAACTCAATCCATTACAAGAGAGTAGAGGGGGAGAAGAAACATAAGATCCAACTATAATAGCAAAGCTCGCGATACATCAAGATCGTGCCAAATCAAGAACACGAGAGAGAGAGAGATCAAACACATAGCTACTGGTACATACCTCAGCCCCGAGGGTGAATTACTCCCTCCTCGTCATGGAGAGCGCCGGGATGATGAAGATGGCCACTGGTGAGGGTTCCCCCTCCGGCAGGGTGCCGGAACGGGCTCCCGAGAGGTTTTTGGTGGCTACAGAGGCTTGCGGCGGCGGAACTCCCGATCTATCTTCTGTTCTGGAAGTTTTAGGGTACGTGAGTATATATGGGTGCAGGAAGTACGTCGGTGGAGCGAAGGGGGGGCCACGAGGCAGGGGGTGGGCGCGCCCCCACCCTCGTGAGCACCTCCCTTCTTCCCTGACGTGCACTCCAAGTCCATCGGGTGGCTTTCCTTCCAAAAATAACTTCTCCAGTTGATTTCGTTCCATTTTGACTCCGTTTGATATTCCTTTTCCTCGAAACCTTTGAAATAGGCATAAAACAGCAAATGGGCTGGGCCTCCGGTTAATATGTTAGTCCCAAAAATAATATAAAAGTGGATAATAAAGCCCAATATTGCCCAAAACAGTAGATAATATAGCATGGAGCAATCAAAATTATAGATACGTTGGAGACGTATCAAGCATCCCCAAGCTTAATTCCTGCTCGTCCTCGAGTAGGTAAATGATAAAAAAGATAATTTTTGATGCGGAATGCTAGTTGGCATAATTTCAATGCAATTCTTCTCAACGGTGATATGAATATTCAGATCCAAAAGATTCAAGACAAAAGTTCATATTGACATAAAAATAATAATACTTCAAGCATACTAACTAAGCAATTATGTCTTCTCAAAATAACATGGCCAAAGAAAGTTATCCCTACAAAACCATATAGTCTGGCTATGCTCCATCTTCCCCACACAAAATATTTAAATCATGCACAACCCCGATGACAAGCCAAGCAATTGTTTCATACTTTTGACATTCTCAAAACTTTTTCAATCTTCACTCAATACATGAGCGTGAGCCATGGATATAGCACTATATGTGGAATAGAATGGTGGTTGTCGAGAAGACAAAAAGAGGGGAAGATAGTCTCACATCAACTAGGCGTATCAACGGGCTATGGAGATGCCTATCAATAGATATCAATGTGAGTGAGTAGGGATTGCCATGCAACGGGTGCACTAGAGCTATAATTATATGAAAGCTCAACAAAAGAAACTAAGTGGGTGTGCATCCAACTTGCTTGCTCACGAAGACCTAGGGCATTTTGAGGAAGCCCATCATTGGAATATACAAGCCAAGTTCTATAATGAAAGATTCCCACTAGTATATGAAAGTGATATCATAGGAAACTCTCTATCATGAAGATCACGGTGCTACTTTGAAGCACAAGTGTGGTAAAAGGATAGTAGCATTGCCCCTTCTCTCTTTTTCTCTCGTTTTTTTATTTGGGCCTTTTCTCTTTTTTTATGGCCTCTTTTTTTTTCTTTTTTTTCTTTTTTTTCTTTTCGTCCGAGTCTCATCCCGACTTGTGGGGAATCATAGTCTCCATCATCCTTTCCTCACTGGGACAATGCTCTAATAATTATGATCATCACACTTTTATTTACTTACAACTCAAGAATTACAACTCGATACTTAGAACAAAATATGACTCTATATGAATGCCTCAGCGGTGTACCGGGATGTGCAATGACTCATGAGCGACATGTATGAAAGAATTATGAATGGTGGATTTGCCACAAATACGATGTCAACTACATGATCAAGCTAGCAATATGACAATGATGGAGCGTGTCATAATAAACGGAACGGGGGAAAGTTGCATGGCAATATATCTCGGAATGGCTATGGAAATGCCATGATAGGTAGGTATGGTGGCTGTTTTGAGGAAGGTTTAAGGTGGGTGTATGATATCGGCGAAAAGTGCGCGGTATTAGAGAGGCTAGCAATGGTGGGAGGAAGAAGAGTGCGTATAATCCATGGACTCAACATTAGTCATAAATAACTCATATACTTATTGCAAAAATCTACAAGTTATCAAAGCAAAGTATTACGCGCATGCTCATAGGTGGATAGATTGGTAGGAAAAGACCATCGTCATTCACGACCGCCACTCATAAGGAAGGCAATCAATAAATAAATCATGCTCCGACTTCATCACATAACGGTTCACCATACGTGCATGCTACGGGAATCACAAACTTTAACACAAGTATTTCTCAAATTCACGACTACTCAACTAGCATGACTCTAATATTACTACCTCCATATCTCAAAATAATAATCAAGCATCAAACCTCTCTTAGTATTCAACACACTTATAAGAAAATTTTTACTAATCTTGAATACCAAGCATATTAGGATTATTTAAGCAAATTACCATGCTATTTAAGAATCTCAAAATAATATAAGTGAAGCATGAGATTTCATCTATTTCTTCCAAATAAAACTAACATCATGCTCTAAAAGATATAAGTGAAGCACTAGAGCAAACAACAAACTACTCCGAAAGATATAAGTGAAGATCAATGAGTAGTCGAATAATTATGCAACTATGTGAAGATTCTCCCATTTTAAGAATTTCAGATCTTGATAGTTTATTCAAACAGCAAGAAAAGCTAAATAAAATGACATTGCAAGGATAGCACAACTCATGTGAAGAAGCAAAAACTTAGGCTCAACCGATACTAACCGATAGTTGTTGAAGAAGAAAGGTGGGATGCCTACCGGGGCATCCCCAAGCTTAGATGCTTGAGACTTCTTGAAATATTATCTTGGGGTGCCTTGGGCATCCTCAAGGTTGAAATTTTGTGTCTCCTTAATTCCTCTCATATCATGGTTTCTCTTTTTATCAAAAGCTTCATTCACAACAAACTCAACAAGAACTCGTGAGATAGGTTAGTATAAACCAATGCAAGACCTTATCATTTTATACTGTAACAAATCACTAACATTATTATTCCACATTGCATACTAAATGCCTCTGCATATTTAATACTCCTATCCTCAAATAGAATCATTAAACAAGCAAACATATGCAAACAATGCAACCATAACAGCAATCTGTCAAAACAGTATAGTCTGTAAAGAATGCGAGATTCATCATACTTCCCTAACTCCAAAAATTATTAACTAAAATTCCCACTGTAGTAAATTTATCAGAGCTCAATATGCAAAAAGATTCAACATTATACCACTCTCTGACTTTTCTAGGTAATTTTTGCAACAGCGGTAAACTTTCTGTTTTCAAACAGCAACATGTATAGTAGCAAAATAAGCATGACAAAGTCTATCCTCGACATTTTTATTGAAACTAAAGATGCAAAACATTATTCTAAATAACAGCAAGCAAAAACTAACCAGAGATAATGACGCTCCAAGCAAAACACATATCATGTGGTGAATAAAAATATAGCTCCAAGTAAAGTTACCGATGAACGAAGACGAAGGAGGGGATGCCATCCGGGGCATCCCCAAGCTTAGGCTCTTGGTTGTCCTTGAATATTACCTTGGGGTGCCTTGGGCATCCCCAAGCTTAGGCTCTTGACACTCCTTATTCCATAGTTCATCGAATCTTTACCCAAAACTTGAAAACTTCACAACACAAAACTTAACAGAAAACTCGTGAGCTCCGTTAGCGAAACAAAACAAAACACCACTTCAAGGTGCTGTAATGAACTCATTATTTATTTATATTGGTGTTAAACCTACTGTATTCCAACTTCTATATGGTTTATAAACTATTTTACTAGCCATAGATTCATCAAAATAAGCAAACAACACAATGAAAACAGAATCTGTCAAAAACAGAACAGTCTGTAGTAATCTGTATCAAACACAAACTTCTGGAACTCCAAAAATTCTAAAATAAATTTGTGGACCTGAGGAATTTTTCTATTAATTATATGCAAAAAGAATCAACTAAATATCACTCTCCAGCAAAAAGTTTTAGCTAATCTCGTGAGCACTAAAGTTTCTGTTTTTTACAGCATGATCATAAAGACTTCACCCAAGTCTTCCCAAAGGTTCCACTTGGCACAAACACTACTTAAAACATGAAATCACATCTAAACATAAGCTAGATGGATTATTTATTCCTAAACAGAACCAAAAAGCAAGAAACTAAAATAAAATTGGGTTGCCTCCCAACAAGCGCTAAAGTTTAACGCCCCTAGCTAGGCATGATGATGGCAATGATGCTCACATAAAAGATAGGAATTGAAACATATAGAGAGCATCATGAAGAATATGACTAGCACACTTAAGTCTAACCCACTTCCTATGAATAGGGATTTTGTGAGCAAACAACTTATGGGAACAAGAATCAACTTGCATAGGAAGGTAAAACAAGCATAACTTCAAGATTTTAAGCACATAGAGAGGAAACTTGATATTATTGCAATATGTAGAAGCATATGATCCTCTCTCATAATAATTTTCAGTAGCATCATGAATGAATTCAACAATATAACCAGCACCTAAAGCATTCTTTTCATGATCTACAATCATAAAAAATTTATTACTCTCCACATAAGCAAAATTCTTTTCATTCGGGATAGTAGTGGGAGCAAACTCAACAAAATAACTATCATGTGATTGAAAATTAAGATCAAGATGACAAGTTTCATGGTTATCATTATTCTTTAAAGCATACATGTCATCACTATAATCATCATAGATAGGAGGCATGCTTTCATCATAGTAAATTTGCTCATCAAAGCTTGGGGGACAAAAAAAATCATCTTCATCAAACATAGCTTCCCCAAGCTTGTGGCTTTGCATATCATTAGCATCATGGATATTCAAGGAATTCATACTAAAAACATTGAAATCATGCTCATCATTCAAATATTTAGTGCCAAACATTCTAATGCATTCTTCTTCTAATACTTTGGCACAATTTTCCTTTCCATCATTCTCACGAAAGATATTAAAAAGATGAAGCGTATGAGACAAACTCAATTCCATTTTTTTGTAGTTTTCTTTTATAAACTAGACTAGTGCTAAAACAAGAAACAAAAAGATTCGATTGCAAGATATAAAGATATACCTTCACTTACCTAGCCTCCCCGGCAACGGCGCCAGAAAAGAGCTTGATGTCTACTACACAACCTTCTTCTTGTAGACGTTGTTGGGCCTGCAAGTGCACGGGTTTGTAGGACAGTAGCAAATTTCCCTCAAGTGGATGACCTAAGGTTTATCAATCCGTAGGAGGCGAGGGATGAAGATGGTCTCTCTCAAGCAACCCTGCAACCAAATAACAAAGAGTCTCTTGTGTCCCCAACACACCCAATACAATGGTAAATTGTATAGGTGCACTAGTTCGGCAAAGAGATGGTGATACAAGTGCAATATGGATGGTAGGTATAGGTTTTTGTAATCTGAAAATATAAAAACAGCAAGGTAGAAAGTGGTAAAAGTGAGCGTAAACAGTATTGCAATGATAGGAAACAAGGCCTAGGGTTCATACTTTCACTAGTGCAAGTTCTCTCAACAATAATAACATAATTGGATCACATAAGTATCCCTCAACATGCAACAAAGATTCACTCTAAAGCCACTAATAGCGGAGAACAAACATAGAGATTATGGTAGGGTACGAAACCACCTCAAAGTTATTCTTTCCAATCAATCCGTGGGGCTATTCCTATAACTGTCACAAACAGCCCTAGAGTTTGTACTAGAATAACACCTTAAGACACAAATCAACCAAAACCCTAATGTCACCTAGATACTCCAATGTCACCTCAAGTATCCGTGGGTATGATTATACGATATGCATCACACAATCTCATATTCATCTATTCAACCAACACATAGAACCTCAAAGAGTGCCCCAAAGTTTCTACCGGAGAATCACGACGAAAACGTGTGCCAACCCCTATGCATAGGTTCATGGGCGGAACCCGCAAGTTGATCACCAAAACATACATAAAGTGAATCACGTGATATCCCATTGTCACCACAGATACGCACGGAAAAACATACATCAAGTGTTCTCAAATCTTTAAAGACTCAATTCGATAAGATTATTTCAAGGGGAAAACTCAATCCATTACAAGAGAGTAGAGGGGGAGAAGAAACATAAGATCCAACTATAATAGCAAAGCTCGCGATACATCAAGATCGTGCCAAATCAAGAACACGAGAGAGAGATCAAACACATAGCTCGGGTACATACCCTCAGCCCGAGGGTGAACTACTCCCTCCTCGTCATGGAGAGCGCCGGGATGATGAAGATGGCCACCGGTGAGGGTTCCCCCTCCGGCAGGGTGCCGGAACGGGCTCCCGAGAGGTTTTTGGTGTCTACAGAGGCTTGTGGCGGTGGAACTCCCGATCTATCTTCTGTTCTGGAAGTTTTAGGGTATGTGAGTATATATGGGTGCAGGAAGTACGTCGGTGGAGCGAAAGGGGGGCCACGAGGCAGGGGGGCATGCCCCCCACCCTCGTGAGCACCTCCCTTCTTCCCTGACGTGCACTCCAAGTCCATCAGGTGGCTTTCCTTCCAAAAATAACTTCTCCAGTTGATTTCTTTCCGTTTTGACTCTGTTTGATATTCCTTTTCCTCGAAACACTGAAATAGGCATAAAACAACAAATCTGGGCTGGGCCTCCGGTTAATATGTTAGTCCCAAAAATAATATAAAAGTGGATAATAAAGCCCAATATTGCCCAAAACAGTAGATAATATAGCATGGAGCAATCAAAAATTATAGATACGTTGGAGACGTATCAAGCAACAAGTAACAAAAGTAAATAAAGTGCAGCCAGGTGGCCCAATCCTTTTTGTAGAAAAGGACAAGCCTGGACAAGCTCTTTTATAGAGAAAAGCGCTCCCGAGGACACATGGGAATTATCATCAAGCTAGTTTTCATCATGTTCATATGATTCGCGTTCGGTGCTTTGATAATTTGATATGTGGGTGGACCGGTGCTTGGGTGCTGTTCTTACTTGGACAAGCATCCCACTTATGATTAACCCCTATTGCAAGCATCCACAACTACAAAAGAAGTATTAAGGTAAACCTAACCATAGCATGAAACATATGGATCCAAATCAGCCCCTTACGAAGCAACGCATAAACTAGGGTTTAAGCTTACATCACTCTAGCAACCCATCATCTACTTATTACTTCCCAATGCCTTCCTCTAGGCCCAAACAATGGTGAAGTGTCACGTAGTCGACGCTCACATAACACCACTAGAGGAGAGACAACATACATCTCATCAAAATATTGAGCGAATACCAAATTCACATGACTACTAATAGCAAGACTTCTCCCATGTCCTCGTGAACAAACGTAACTACTCACAAAGCATATTCATGTTCATAATCAGAGGAGTATTAATATGCATATAGGATCTGAACATATGATCTTCCACCAAATAAACCAACTAGCATCAACTACAAGGAGTAATAAACACTACTAGCAACCTACAAGTACCAATCTCAGACTTAGAGACAAGAATTGGATACAAGAGATGAACTAGGGTTTGAGAGGAGATGGTGCTGGTGAAGATGTTGATGGAGATTGGCCCTCTCCCGATAAGAGGAGCGTTGGTGATGACGAAGTGTCCACGGCAGAACAGCTCCGCCAGAGCCCTAGATTGGTTCCGCCAAGGTTCCGCCTCGTGGCAGCGGAGTCTCGTCCCGAAAGCTTGCTTATGATTTTTCTTCGGACAAAAGACTTCATATAGCAGAAGATGGGCACCGGAGGACCACCAGGGGGCCCATGAGGCAGGGGGCGCGCCCCCACCCTCGTGGCCAGGGTGTGGGCCCCCTCTGGTATTTCTTCCGCTCAATATTTTTTATTATTTCCGAAAATAACTTCCGTGGAGTTTCAGGACTTTTGGAGTTTGCAGAATAGGTCTATAATATTTGCTCCTTTTCCAAATTTCAGAATTCCAACCGCCAAAGATTCTCCCTCTTCATGTAAACCTTGTAAAATAAGAGAGAATAGGCATAAGTATTGTGACATAATGTGTGATAACAGCCCATAATGCAATAAATATCGATATAAAAGCATGATGCAAAATGGACGTATCAACTCCTCCAAGCTTAGACCTCGCTTGTCCTCAAGCGAAAGCCGATAACGATAAATATGTCCACATGTTTAGAGATAGAGGTTTCGATAAAATAAATTACGGACATGAGGGCATCATGATCATTCTTATAACAACAATATATATGGATATTATCATATGATTTTTTTATGCTCAAGTAATAATCTATTCACAATGTCAAGTATGAATCAGAAACTTTATTGAGAACTAACAAACTATAATCTCAGTCATTGAAGCAATTGCAATTTATCATAACATCGAAAAGAGTCTATGTCAGAGCTTTTCATCAAGTCCACGTACTCAACTATCATTTAGTCTTTCACAATTGCTAACACTCACGCAATACTTGTGGTTACGGAGTTTTAATTGGACAAAGAGAAAGATAGGGGCTTATAGTTTCGCCTCCCAACCTTTTACCTCAAGGGTAATGTCAACAATAATAGTTCATGCTAACTCACATCCAATTAGATATATGTATCAGGATCTTTCCAACACACTATGCTTGCCAAAGGATAAAATGTAAAAAGGAAAGGTGAAGATCACCATGACTCTTGCATAAGGTAAAAGTAAAAGATAGGCCCTTCGCAGAGGGAAGCAGAGGTTGCCATGCGCTTTCAGGGTTGGATGCACAAAATCTTAATGCGAAAGAACGTCACTTTATATTGCCACTTGTGATATAGACCTTTATTATGCAGTCCATCGCTTTTATTTCTTCCACATCACAAGATCATATAAAGCTTGTTTCCTCCTCACTAATAAATAATACATATTTAGAGAGCAATTTTTATTGCTTGCACCGATGACAACTTACTTGAGGGATCTTACTCAATCCATAGGTAGATATGGTGGACTCTCATGGCAAAACTGGCTTTAAGGGAATTCTGAGGCACAAGTAGTATCTCTACTTAGTGCAAAGAATTGGCTAGCATGAGGGGAAAGGCAAGCTCAACATGTTGGATGATCCATGACAATATACTTTATCTCAGATATAAAAAAACATAACCCATTACGTTGTCTTCCTTGTCCAACATCAACTCTTTAACATGTCAGATTTTAATGAGTGCTCACAATCATAAGAGATGTCCAAGATAGTATATTTATATGCGAAACCTCTCTTTCTTTATTACTTCCTATTAATTGCAACGATGACCAAAGCTATGTTTGTCAACTCTCAACCACTTTTAATCATCATACTCTTTCTATGTGAAGTCATTACTGTCCATAAGATCAATATGATCTCTTTATTTCTTTTTATTCTTTTCTTTTTCTTTTATTCCCTCAAGATCATAGCAAAATAATCAAGCCCTTGACTCAACACTAATATTTATTATATAGCTCACAGACTTGATTACATAGAGGGATCATAAAGCAAAACTCAAAACTAGATCATACCATAAACTTTATTCTACTTTATCAAGATATTACTAAAAGGATCGAACTAAGAAAAACGGTGAAGATAGGAGTGTGATGGTGATACAATACCGAGGCACCTCCCCCAAGCTTGGCAGTTGCCAAGGGGAGTGCCCATACCCATATGATTATATCTCCCTTGCTGGTGAAGAAGATGGTGGTGATGATGGGTAGTCGCACATCGAGCGTAGGAGGTCCTCCAACTTGCGGATAATGCCCTTGAGTGCAACGATATGCTCCTTCAACAAAATATTTTCACGTGTAAGATACTTGTTTTGTATACGAGCTAACTCAATCATCTTGAAAGCTTCGATCTTAGTTGGGGTAAGAAGATTGTGATCAAGTTGAAGGATGTCTTCTGCTGCCGGAACTTGGTCCTCCGTGGCCTTCTTGATCCCTTCATCCTTGTTGATCTCCATGGGTTCTTCCCTCTTCAGCTCTATCTTCATTAGCCAAGCATCGTTGTCACCATTGTTGGAGGAGGGGGACGACATGATGCCTGGCCTTGACAACCCTGACAGAAAGCAGCTCGAAACAAGAACAGAGGATAATTGCTTGATACGGTGGTCAAAACCTTCGGGAGATTATATAATGAATTTTTACCGACCAAAATACGTAACGTGCAAGAAAACGGAGTCCGGAGAGCACACGAGGTGCCCACGAGGTAGTGGGGCGCGCCCAGGGGGTAGGGCGTGCCCTCCACCCTCGTGGAGCCCTCGTGTCCTTCCCGGACTGCTTCTTATTTTTCTATTTTTCTAAATATTCCAAAAC
The DNA here is from genome assembly GCA_021605145.1 of Aegilops bicornis. NCBI lineage: Eukaryota > Viridiplantae > Streptophyta > Magnoliopsida > Poales > Poaceae > Aegilops > Aegilops bicornis. The sequence goes on along the minus strand of CM038669.1, from coordinate 464,756,069 downwards.
GGAGAAAAATTTCCTTTAGAACTGTTTTGTAGTCGGTTTACTTACCGTACCACATACCTAATCCTTTTCGGAGTCTGAAACGTTCTGGAAAGTGTCTCTTATGTATTCCTCCGGGGTTACAGTTTCAATAACATTAGTTTCAACATTTATAGGATTACCTGAGATATAATGTTTGATTCTTTGACCGTTCACCACCTTCGGATTTGTGCCTTCGAAGTTGTTGATTTTTATGGTACCGGAATGTAACATCCCAAAATTCTAAATTTTGGAATGTTATATTAAATAAATAACTATGCTTGTTGTCTGATTGATTGTTTGACTGATTGAGTGAAATTGAGTGGAATATGAAACTTTTGAAAGTTGAATGAGAGGGAATGAAATGACTTTCCCAAAACTTTCCCCTTTGTCTTTTGGATCCCAATGAATTCAAGTTCATTCCAACACCAAACCCTAGAGTGAAGATGACATGACTTCTTCCATTTTGAAATGAATAGGGTTTTGGAAAAGATTTGAATTTCATTTGGGAATATTTCAAATTCAAAGCTTTATGCAACTCAATGATTTTCATGAGGGAAGATACAATGACTTCTTTAATTATATGAAATATGAGTTGGAAGTTAAAAAATATCAGAGGAAAAACATTGCCAAAGTTTTGGATTCAAATCTGAATTTTATTTGAATTTGAAAAAAAAATGGATTTTTATAAAGTTTGGATTTTGCCTTTGGAAAAATGTTCAAATGATAGGGAATTTTCCCCTGATCATTTTGGTATATATATACCCTATATAAAATATTTATAGATTTTGTTTTATTTCTGTTTTTGTTTTATTAAAAAAATAAATTCAAAAAAAAGAGAAAAACCCCCCAGGCGCCACCAGCCCCTCTGCCCACCAACAAGCCCCCACCACTGCCCACCAGCGGCCCAGAGGCCACCCAATGAGGCCACCAACCGCCTCACCTCCCTCGCCCGGCGCTTGGCCGGTCGCCCGCCGCCCGCACCTCCCTCTCTCTCTGGCAGTGGCCCCGCCTCTTCAACCCCATACGTCTTCGCCACGCTCGATCGCGGATCGCGAGATCCGGGATCCCGATCCCTCCCGATCGCAAGCAAGGCCGAGGCCCCGCCTATTTAAGCCCTCGCCCGCACCCCATTCCCTTACCCCTCGCCGGAGCCCCTCCTCCTCTCTCTCGCCGTCGCCGGAGCCGAACCTCTCGCCGCCGCCATTGCCGCCGCCCCGACCCACCCCGACCACCCCGAGCTCGGCTGAGACCACCTCCGGACTCCCCTCGCTCGACCACACCTCCCCGTGCCCTCACCCACCCCCAAAACCCACCGGAGCGCCACCACCGTCGGCGACGTCAACGCCACCGCCGCCTCGACCTCGCCGTCTGCCTCTCCTTCCACCTCGGACGCCACCTCGACCATCGCTGGACCCGCCGTCGAACGCCGCGTCCGCCCGTGCCCTCTGGAGCCCGCCGACGATCGGGCGCCGCCGCCGCCCGACGTCAGAGCTGCCGTCGACCTTCCCCACGGTGAGCTCTCTCTCCTCCTCGTCCGTCCGATCCCCATCTACGGCCGAGATTAGATCTCTCAAGGGGTATGTTTTTATATAAAAACCGGTTCGGTCCGGTTTAGTTCGTCCGGTTTATTTTTAAGTTAGGTTTTTATTTTTGGAGCCGGCCCGTTTTAGTTTAACCCTAGGCCCGTTTAGTTTATATTACGCTCAGTGCGTAGTTTAGGCCCATTAGGCCCTTTTTCATTAATTTTTGTTTTACATTTTAGCAGAATAGTTCCTGTTTTGAAAAATTCATATCTTTTATTCTGTTTAATATTTTTAGGTGATTCTTTTTTGTTGGTTTGGAAATTTTCTATAGTTTCTGTAGAAAATATATTTAGCTATGTTAAAATTAATTAAAATTGCTTTATTTTAGTTTTAGTCAGAATAGTAAATCTGTTATAACTTGAGTTAGAAAAATTATTTTTGGATGATTCTTTTTGCCCCAACTTTATTTTGACATTGCCAAACCATAGAAATTAATTTGGGTATTTTAGGATTAATAAAAAATAGTTTTAAGAAGAATCTTGTTAATCCTAATTAATTAACTAGCTACTGTTTTCCTATTATTTTAATTAGTAAATAAATTTATTTTTAACATGTGATTGATTATTCTAGGTTAGTTTCTGTCACTTTACAGGATGAAATTTTATTTATAATAAATAAAACTTTTATTTTATTTTTCTTAATAGAAATTGAATTAGGCCTAATAGGAGTTTCATAATAGATTTTTAATTAATTCTTTTTGCTCCTAGTTGCTTAATGAAATCTTTTCTATTAAGTTAACATAAAACCATGATTAGGTTATGGAGAAAATTTTTGTTATATAAAAACTATTTTTAGTTGTTGCTTGAAGTAGGAAAAACTTGAGTTGGTTTTCTTTGAGTTTTCCCTGTGGGTTTTGATTCGCTTTGTTTTGGTGTGTTATATTACTATGCTATTGTGTTATGTGATCATATGCTATAGGCTTATTGTGATTATTGTTTGTTTCGTAGAGTTTCGGAGTGCTAAGCTTGCTACCACGAGTCCCTAGTTTTCGAAGATCGTCAAAGAAGGCAAGTTCACTTTGACCATGCTTTCATACCTATGTTTTATTGCATTTAGTGACATCTTTGCAACCACCCCTCAGTAGTGTCATTGAATCCTTGTAGTTGAGTAGTATGCATGAGGTAGGAACCCATCACCCTGTTACCAAGCCTGGGACGTTATTTATTTTAATGCTACGCTTTAGTAGACGGGGTTGGTATGAGTGCTCGGGAGTGGTGTGAGAATGGAGGATCTACGTCAATGACGACAACTCCATGATGGAATCTGCATGGACTGCATCTTCAAGACCTCAAGACTTCAAGACTCGAGACAAGAATTCAATACACACTCTTGGGTGAAGGATGGTTGACGGGCACCTGGAGAATCCAGTGGTTGGCGGGATGCATGGAGAAGCACCATGACATCTTGCGGAAAGCTTCACCTGCACTCAAAGAGACGGAAGAATACTTCATGCCCGGACGCTTACCTGTTCAACCGCAAGTCATTATGGGCTCTGGCGTGGTTGACCTTAGTTGTGACTCTGGCGGGGACGGTACTAGCAGATGTCGAAATAAGGTAGGATGGGATGAGAACCGGACAGTGGTCAGAGAAACTCTTCGGAAGACCATGTTTGGTCATCTTGTTCTCAAACACCTCAAGTGCGAGAACGTAAATGGAGGGATCGAATCTTGCGGGTAAAGTGTACAAACCTCTGCAGAGGGTTTTAAACCTAATCGATTAGCCGTGTCCCCGGTTACGGACAAATTGAGCATCTGGACTTGGATCTATCTCAGAACTCTCAACACCGGATTGATAACTTAATTGTGGGCAACTTATGATGATTTTGGGCTATGAGACATTGGTTGGCGGAACCATGTCATGATAGAAAACTCCATAGTACAGACTCCTAATATTCCTTTGTTATAGGGAAAATAAAACCAGCTTTTACGCAAAAACATCAGACACAGAGCTACAAAGCCATATTGCATATAGAATAGTATTATCATCTCGCTTTCTCATGTTGTGATCTTGCGGTACATTCAATGTAATCGACCTACACGGCTGCAACGTCTCATGTTGCGTATATTTTACTCCGACGAGTAAGAGTAATGCAGTGGTTACGGTCTACACTCAACCCGCCGATGGCGTTGATGGGACTCCACATCTGTTTGATTGTTTCCGCTAAGTATTATGAGGTATATATCAGTTTTACGTTAATTATACATGTGATTGCACTTTGATATATACATTGATGTACTGTGTGTGCCAGCATACTGATCCAGGGATGGCACAGATACACAGAGGCTTGACCGTCTGAGGTCGGGTCGCTACACGGAACGATAGACCTCCTCGATAACGTAAGGACCTTTCCATTTAGAGAGAAGTTTTCCTGCAAAAAATCTTAAACGAGAGTTGTATAGTAATACATAATCACCTACATTAAACTCATGCTTTTGTATTCTTTTGTCATGCCATCTTTTAACTTTTTCTTTAAACAACTTGGCATTCTCATAGGCTTGGGTTCTCCATTCATCAAGTGAGCTAATGTCAAATAACCTCTTCTCACCTAAGCAAGTTTGAAATCATAATTGAGCTCTTTAATAGCCCAATATGCCTTATGTTCTAGTTCGAGAGGTAAGTGACATGCTTTTCCATAAACCATTTTATACGGAGACATACCCATAGGATTTTTATATGCAGTTCTATAGGCCCATAATGCATCATCAAGTTTCTTGTACCAATTCTTTCTAGATCTATTAACATTCTTTTGGAAAATTAATTCGAGCTCTCTATTACTCAATTCTACTTGACCACAAGACTGTGGGTGAGAAGGAGATGCAATTCTATGATTAACATCATACTTACCAAGCATTTTACGAAAGGCACCATGAATAAAATGTGAACCACCATCAGTCATTAAATATCTAGGGACTCCAAACCTCGGAAAAATAACTTCTTTAAGCATCTTAATAGAGGTGTTATGATCAGCACTACTAGTTGGAATAGCTTCTACCCACTTAGTAACGTAATCAACAGCAACTAAAATATGTGTATATCCATTAGAGGCAGGAAACGGTCCCATATAATCAAAGACCCAAACATCAAATAGTTCAATAACAAGTGAATAATTCATAGGCATTTCTTGTCGTCTACTAATAATACCAATGCTTTGACATTCATCACAATATAAGACAAACTTACGGGCATCCTTGAAGAGAGTAGGCCAATAAAAACCAGATTGCAATACCTTATGTGCAGTTCTATCTTCAGCGTGGTGTCCTCCGTAAGCGTCGGAGTGACACTTGCGTAGGATCTGTTTGTGTTCATGCTCATATATACAACGTCCAATAACACCATCTACTCCTTCTTTATAAAGATGTGGGTCATCCCAAAAGTAATGTCTTAAATCATAGAAAACCTTTTTCTTTTGCTGGTATGTGAAACTAGGTGATATAAATTTAGCAACAATGTAATTAGCATAATCAACATACCATGGAGTAGTATGAGAAGCATTTATGACATTTAATTGTTCATCAGGAAAGCTATCATCAATAGGTATTGGGTCATCAAGAACATTCTCTAACCTAGACAAGTTGTCTACAATGGGGTTCTCATCTCCCTTTCTATCAATATTATGCAAATCAAATTCTTGTACCAAGAGAACCCATCTAATAAGTCTAGGTTTAGCATCTTTCTTTTCCATAAGGTATTTATAGCATCATGATCAGTGTGAATAGTTACTTTAGAATCAACAATATAAGGTCTGAACTTATCACAAGCAAAAACAACTACTAAAAATTCTTTTTCAGTAGTAGCATAATTTCTCAGGGCATTGTCTAGAGTTTTACTAGCATATTGAATAACATTTAATTTCTTATCAACTCTTTGCCCTAGAACTTCACCTACAGCATAATCACTAGCATCACACATAATTTCAAAAGGTAAATTCCAATCAGGTGGCTGAACAATAGGTGCAGAGATGAATGCTTTCTTAAGTATTTCAAATGCTTCTACCCAATCATCATCAAAGACAAATGGTATATCTTTTTGTAAAAGATTAGTAAGAGGTCGAGAAATTTTTGAGAAGTCCTTAATGAACCTCCTATAAAAGCCGGCATGACCAAGGAAACTTCTTATACCTTTGATGTCCTTGGGACATGACATCTTTTCAATAGCATCAACTTTAGCTTTATCAACTTCAATGCCTCTTTCAGAAATTTTATGCCCCAAGACAATGCCTTCATTAACCATAAAGGGGCACTTTTCCCAATTTAAGACAAGATTAGTTTCTTCACATCTCTGCAAAACTCGGTCAAGGTTGCTCAAGCAATCATCAAAAGAGGATCAATAAATGGAGAAATCATCCATTAAGACCTCACAAATCTTTTCACAAAAGTTAGAGAATATAGCCATCATGCATCTTTAAAAGGTAGCAGGTGCATTACATAAACCAAAAGGCATACGTCTATAAGCAAAAGTATAGAAAGGAAAAGTAAAAGTGGTCTTAGCTTGATCATCAGCTGAGACAGGTATTTGAGAGAAACCAGAATAACCATCTAGAAAGCAAAAATGTGTATGTTTGGATAATATTTCTAGCATTTGATCAATAAAAGGTAAGGGGTAATGATCTTTTTTAGTAGCCTTATTTAATTTGCGAAAATCAATTACCATCCTATAACCTATAATAATTCTTTGCGGAATCAATTCATCTTTATCATTGGGAACGCAAGAATACCTCCCTTCTTAGGGACACAATGGACATGACTTACCCACTGACTATCAGCAACGGGATAAATTATACCTGCCTCGAGGAGCTTTAGTATTTCTTTTCTTACCACTTCTTTCATCTTAGGGTTTAATCGTCGTTGATGATCAATAACTGGTTTAGCATCTTTCTCGAAGTTTATTTTGTGTTGACATAGAGTGGGACTAATACCCTTAAGATCATCAAGAGTATATCCAATAGCAGCACAGTGCTTCTTCAGGGTTTTCAATAATCTTTCTTCCTCCTTCTCTGAAAGGTCAGCGCTAATAATAACAGGATATATCTTCTTTTCATCAAGATAAGCATATTTAAGAGTATCAGGCAATGGTTTAAGCTCAAACACGGGATCACCCTTGGGTGGAGGAGGATCCCCTAAGATTTCAACAGGCAAGTTATGTTTCAAAATAGGACCCTGTTTAAAGAACACTTCATCTATTTCCTTTCTTTCATTCATAAACATATCATTTTCATGGTCTAGCGAATATTGTTCTAAAGGATCACTAGGAGGTACGACAATAGAAGCAAGACCAATAATTTCATCTTTACTAGGTAATTCCTCTTCAAAGTGTTCTCTACGAAATTTAGAGAAGTTGAACTCATGAGACATATCACCTAAACCAATCGTAACAACATCCTTTTCGCAGTCTATCCTAGCATTAACAGTGTTTAAGAAGGGTCTACCAAATATTATGGGACAAAGCTATCTGGTGGGGAACCAAGAACAAGAAAATCAGTAGGATATTTAGTTTTCCCACACAAGACTTCAACATCTCTAACAATCCCAATTGGTGATATAGTATCTCTATTGGCAAGCTTAATTGTAACATCAATTTCTTCTAACTCAGTAGGTGCAGTATCATGCATAATTTCTTTGTATAAGTCAATAGGTATTGCACTAGCACTAGCACCCATATTACACAAGCCATGATAACAATGATCTCATATTTTAACAGAAATAACAGGCATGCCTACCACAGGTCTATGTTTATCTTTAGCACAAGGTTTAGCAATTCTAGCAGTTTCATCACAGAAATAAATAACATGCCCATCAATATTATCAGCCAAGAGATCCTTAACAATAGCAATATTAGGTTCAATTTTAACTTGCTCAGGAGGTGTATAAGTTCTAATATTGCTTTTATGAACCACAATTGAAGCTTTAGCATCATCCTTTTTTCTAACAGGGAAAGGTGGTTTCTCAACATAAGCAGTAGGAACAATAGGATCATTATAAGTCCTAGTATTTTCTTCAACTTTAATAGGTTCAACTACTTTTACTTATATGGGAGGATGATATTTAAACCACTTCTCCTTAGGGAGATCAACGTGAGAAGAAAAATACTCACAAAAGAAGCTACTATCTCAGAGTCAAGTCCATATTTAGTGCTAAATTTACGGAAAACATCGGTCTCCATAAAAGATTTAACACAATCAAAATTAGGTGTTATACCTGACTCCTTACTTCGTCGAGGTCCCAATCTTCAGAGTTGCGTTTAATTCTTTCCAATAAATCCCATCTGAATTCAATAGTCTTCATCATAAAAGAGCCAGCACAAGAAGTATCAAGCATGGTGCTATTGTTATCAGAAATCCGAGCATAAAATTTTTGAATAATCATTTTCTCTTGAGAGCTCAGGATTGGGGCATGAATATAACATTGACTTAAGCCTCCCCAATGCTTGAGCGATGCTTTCTCCTTCGCGAGGCCAAAAATTATATATATAATTACGATCATGATGAACAAGATGCATTGGATAAAACTTCTGATGAAATTCCAATTTCAATCGCTTGTAGTTCCATGATCCCATATCATCACATAGCCTATACCATGTCAATGCATCTCCCTTCAAAGATAAAGGGAAGACCTTCTTCTTGATAACATCACTGGGTATACCTGCAAGCTCAAATAATCCACAAACTTCATCCACATAGATTAGGTGCTCATCAGGATGTAATGTTCCATCTCCTGCAAAAGGATTAGCTAGCAGTTTTTCTATCATACCTGAAGGAATTTCGAAGTGGACGTTTTCATTTTCAGTAGGTTCAGTAGGTTGGGGAGCAACTCTTTGCTCTAATGGTCGGGGTGAAGATACCCCGAACGAGCCCCTCAGAGGATTACTTTCCATAGTAACAAGTGACAGTAAATTTCAGCACACTATATAAATTTTTCCTTACCAAATTCCACCTACCAAAGGCGCCTCACTCCCCGGCAACGGCGCCAGAAAAGAGTCTTGATGATCCACAAGTATAGGGGATCTATCGTAGTCCTTTCGATAAGTAAGAGTGTCGAACACAACGAGGAGCAGAAGGAAATGATAAGCGGTTTTCATCAAGGTATTCTCTGCAAGCACTGAAATTATTGGTAACAGATAGTTTTGTGACAAGATAATTTGTAACGAGCAACAAGTAAAAAATGTAAATAAAGTGCAGCAAGGTGGCCCAATCCTTTTTGTAGCGAAGGACAAGCCTGGAAAAACTCTTATATAGAGAAAAGCGCTCTCGAGGACACATGGGAATTATCGTCAAGCTAGTTTTCATCACGTTCATATGATTCGCGTTCGGTACTTTGATAATTTGATATGTGGGTGGACCGGTGCTTGGGTGCTGTCCTTACTTGGACAAGCATCCCACTTATGATTAACCCCTATTTCAAGAATCCGCAACTACAAAAGAAGTATGAAGGTAAACTTAACCATAGCATGAAACATATGGATCCAAATCAGCCCCTTACGAAGCAATGCATAAACTAGGGTTTAAGCTTATGTCACTCTAGCAACCCATCATCTACATATTACTTCCCAATGCCTTCCTCTAGGCCCTAACAATGGTGAAGTGTCATGTAGTCGACGTTCACATAACACCACTAGAGGAGAGACAACATACATCTCATCAAAATATCGAACAAATACCAAATTCACATGACTACTAATAGCAAGATTTCTACCATGTCCCCAGGAACAAATGTAACTACTCACAAAGCATATTCATGTTCATAATCAGAGGAGTATTAATATGCATATAGGATCTGAACATATGATCTTCCACTAAATAAACCAACTAGCATCAACTACAAGGAGTAATCAACACTACTAGCAACCTACAAGTACCAATCTCAGACTTAGAGACAAGAATTGGATACAAGAGATGAACTAGGGTTTGAGAGGAGATGGTGCTGGTGAAGATGTTGATGGAGATTGGCCCTCTACCGATGAGAGGAGCGTTGGTGATGACGATGGCCATGATTTCCCCCTCCCGGAGGGAAGTGTCCCCGGCAGAACAGCTCCGCTATAGCCCTAGGTTGGTTCCCCCAAGGTTCCGCCTTGTGGCGGCGGAGTCTCGTCCCGAAAGCTTGCTTATGAATTTTCTTCGGACGAAAGACTTCATATAGCAGAAGATGGGCATCGAAGGACCACCAGGGGGCCCACGAGGCAGGGGGCGCGCCCAAGGAGGTAGGGCGCGCCCCCGCCCTCGTGGACAGGGTGTGGGGCCCCTCTGGTATTTCTTCCGCTCAATATTTTTTATTATTTCCAAAAATAACATCCATGGAGTTTCAGGACTTTTGGAGTTTTGCAGAATAGGTCTCTAATATTTGCTCCTTTTCCAGCCCAGAATTCCAGCTGCCGGCATTCTCCCTCTTCATGCAAACCTTGTAAAATAAGAGAGAGTAGGCATAAGTATTGTGACATAATGTGTGATAACAGCCCATAATGCAATAAATATCGATATAAAAGCATGATGCAAAATAGACGTATCAAGTATCCGGCTCTTCCTGATCGGCGATCCGAACATAGTCCGTCTTCGATATAGAAGAAGACTCGCCGTCCTGCTCCTCGACTACCGCAATCTGGTGGGTGACCGGTGGAGTCTTGATTTCTCCTTGATCGGTTTTAGGCCCGATCCGATCGTAATCTGTGGCGATTCCCAAAGCGGCGATGCGATCTAGGAGTTCGTTCAAGGACGAAAACTCTGTCGGATCCATCTGCTTGGAGTGCTCGGAGTTGATGCGAAGGGGGTTTTCGATGGCCCGAGAGGTCATTGTCGGCTCAACGGCCGAATAGGCGATCATGGTAAAGCCGCCCAGCTGGAGGGTTTGGCCTGGGGCCAGAGCTCCCCCGGAGGTGATGTTGTCTTTAAGGACAAGGCGAGCCATCAAGCCTTTCGTCGATGGCATAGTGGAACTCTCAATGAAAGCACCAATGTCAGTGTCAAAACCGGCGGATCTCGGGTAGGGGGTCCCGAACTGTGCGTCTAGGATCGATGGTAACAGGAGACAGGGGACACGATGTTTATCCAGGTTCGGGCCCTCTCTATGGAGGTAATACCCTACTTCCTTCTTGATTGATCTTGATGAATATGAATATTACAAGAGTTGATCTACCACGAGATCGTAATGACTAAACCCTAGAGGCCTAGCCTGTATGACTATGGTAATGAGTACATCCTTTCTGGACTAACCCCTCCGATTTATATAGACACCGGGGGTGGGGGAATCTAGGGTTACATGGAGTCGGTTACATAAGAAGGAATCTTCATAGTTGGTCACCAAGCTAGCCTTCCACGCCAAGGAGAGTCCTATCCGTACACGGGTACAGTCTTTGGCCTTCACGTCTTCACATCCCATCAGTCCGGCCCATGGATAACAGGCCAGACGCCCAAGGACCCCTTAGTCCAGGACTCCCTCATCCGTGCCGACACATTTCAGCCGCAAATTTGGGCCTCAAATGGGTCCTCGCGGAAGCGTTTTGGGAATGGGTCGACGTGTTGGGCCAATACATTTGTCCATGGCAACCAAAACGGACGGCGGCAGACAAAATGGGTACGTGCGTTGGAGTTGCTCTTACATCTTCAAAAAATAGGCCACTCCAACAGATGATATAACTGGAAGATGTAAAAGAGCAACTTCAATAGATGATGCAAATGGAGATATAAAAGCTGACGATGGCCGGCTGCTATACAGGCGCATTTGAACATTCAAATAGCAATAAATTTCATATTCATACCAAAAAAGTGCATCATATGAATTAAAGTTTGAAATCCTACAACCAAAAGTGCATTGTCTCAAACAAAGTTCTTGGTCCAATAAATTGAAATGCACATAAACATCACACATATCACTCAATTTTCATCATCTCTGTTGTCACTAGCGACCTTGTTGATGGTGGTATGATCATCATCATTAATGGCTTCTTTGTCGACGTCTTCATGAGTTGATGTCTCGTTGCCGTGAACTCCACTGAAAGCACCTTCATTGCCACCTCCCATGCCCATGTTGCCACCAAATCCATCTTCCATGCCACTCATGTTGCCATCGAAGCCACCTCCCATGTCGCTTGTGTTGCCACCGAAGCCACCTCCCATGCAACTGATCATGTTGCCACTGAAGCCACCTCCATTGCCGCCCATGTTGCCACCAAAGCCACCTGATACTTCCATTTTGCATCATGTTTTCTACAGTAATTTATATTGTTTTTATGCATAATGATGCTTTGTAGAGTAATTCTAATGCCTTTTCTCTCATAATATGCAAGGTTTGCACAAAGAGGGAGAACGACAGTTGGAATTCTGGACCGGAAAAAGCTACATCAGAGTTACCTATTATGCACATCTCCAAATAAGCTAAAAATTTACGAAAAATTATTTTGGAATATATAAAAAAATACTGGAGCAAATAACTACCAGAGGGGGCCACCTGGTGACCACAAGACACCAGGGCGCTAGGCCTCCCAAGCGCGCCCTGGTGGGTTCTGGCCAGCCCGGCCCACCTCCGGTGCTCATCTTCTGGTATTTAAGGTCTTTTGACCTAGAAAAAAAATTAGGAGATGACTTTCGGGATAGAACACCGCCATCTCAAGGCGGAACTTGGGCAGGAGCACTTTTGCCCTCCAGCGGAGCGATTCCACCAGGGGAACTTCCCTCCCGGAGGGGGCAATCAAAGCTATCATCATCACCAACAACCCTCTCATCTTCGGCAGGCCAATCTCCATCAACATCTTCAACAACACCATCTCATCTCAAACCCTAGTTCATCTCTTGTGTTCAATCTTTGTGCCGGAACCTCAGATTGGTACATGTGGGTGACTAGTAGTGTTGATTACATCTTGTAGTTGATTACTATATGGTTTATTCGGTGGAAGATTATATGTTCAGATCCATTATGCTATTTAATACCCCTCCGATCTTGAGCATGATTATCATTTGTGAGTAGTCACTTTTGTTCTTGAGGTCACGGGAGAAATCATGGTGCAAGTAATCATGTGAGTTTGATATGTGTTCGATATTTTCATGATATGTATGTTGTGATTCCCTTAGTGGTGTCATGTGAACATCGACTACATGGAACTTCACCACCTTTTGGCCTAAGGGAATGCATTGTGGAGTAGTTATTAGATGATGGATTGATAGAGTGACAGAAGCTTAAACCCTAGTTTATGTGCTACTTCGTAAGGGACTGATTTGGATACATAAGTTTAATTCTATGGTTAGATTTTTGCCTTAATACTTTTCTCGTAGTTGCGGATGCTTGCGAGGGGGTTAATCATAAGTGGGAGGTTTATTCAAGTAAGAACAACACCCAAGCACCGATCCACCCACATATCAAATTATCAAAGTAGCGAACACGAATCAAACCAACATGTTGAAAGTGACTAGATGAAATTCCCGTGTACCCTCAAGAACGCTTTGCTTATTATAAGAGGCCGTTTTGGCCTGTCCTTTGCCACAAAAGGATTGGGATACCTTGCTACATTTTATTTACTGTTACCATCACTTTCTCGTTACAAATTATCTTGCTATCAAACTACTTGTTACCGACCATTTCAGTGCTTGCACACATTACCTTGCTGAAAATCACTTGTCATTTCCTTCTGCTCCTCGTTGGGTTCGACACTCTTACTTATCGAAAGGACTATGATTGATACCCTATACTTGTGGGTCATCAAGACTCTTTTCTGACGCCATTGCCAGGGAGTGAAGCGCTCTTCGTAAGTGGAAATCGGTAAGGAAAAATTTATATTACGTGCCGAAATTTATTGTCACTTGTTACTATAGAAAAAAAAATCCTTTGAGAGGTTTGTTCGGGGCATCTTCATCTTGACCGGAAGCACAGTTACTTTCCCATCGACCTACTGCACCTACTGAAAATATTGGTTATGAAATTCCTTCGGGTATGATAGAGCAACTGCTAGCTAATCCTTATGGAGGAGTGATACATCCATTTTGCATCATGCTTTTATATCGATATTTATTGCATTATGGGCAGTTATGTCACGATACTTATGCCTATTCTCTCTTATATTACAAGGTTTACATGAAGAGGGAGAATGCCGGCAGTTGGAATTCTGGGCTGGAAAAGGAGCAAATATTAGAGACCTATTCCGCACAGCTCCAAAAGTCCTGAAACTTCACGGAAGTTATTTTTGGAATTAATAAAAATACTGGCGAAAGAATCCACGGAGAGGGCCCACACCACAGCCACGAGGGTGGGGCGCGCCTACCCCTGGCGCGCCTGCCTCGTGGGCCCCCTGGCAGGCCTCCGGTGCCCATCTTCTGCTATATGAGGTCTTTTACCCTGGAAAAAATCATAAGCTAGCTTTCGGGAAGAAACTCCGCCGCCACGAGGTGGAACCTTGGCGGCACCAATCTAGGGCTCCGGCAGAGCTATTCTGCCGGGGAAACTTCCCTCCGAGAGGGGGAAATCATCACCATCGTCATCACCAACAATCCTCTCATCGGGAGGGGGCCAATCTCCATCAACATCTTCACCAGCACCGTCTCCTCTAAAACCCTAGTTCATCTCTTGTATCCAATCTTTGTCCCAAAGCCTCAGATTGGTACATGTGGGTTGCTAGTAGTGTTGATTACTCCTTGTAGTTGACACTAGTGGGTTGCTGAAGGAAATATGCCCTAGAGGCAATAATAAAGTTATTATTTTTTCCTTATTTCATGATAAATGTTTATTATTCATGCTAGAATTGTATTATCCGGAAACACAATACATGTGTGAATACATAGACAAACAGAGTGTCACTAGTATGCCTCTACTTGACTAGCTAGTTGATCAAAGATGGTTAAGTTTCCTAACCATAGACATGAGTTGTCATTTGATTAACGGGATCACATCATTAGGAGAATGATGTGATTGACTTGACCCATTCGTTAGCTTACCACTTGATCGTTTAGTATGTTGCTATTGCTTTTTTCATGACTTATACATGTTCCTATGACTATGAGATTATGCAACTCCCGTTTACAGGAGGAACACTTTGTGTGCTACCAAACATCACGACGTAACTGGGTGATTATAAAGGTGCTCTACAGGTGTCTCCGAAGGTACTTGTTGAGTTGCCGTATTTTGAGATTAGGATTTGTCACTCCGATTGTCGGAGAGGTATCTCTGGGCCCACTCGGTAATACACATCACTATAAGCCTTGCAAGCATTGTAACTAATGAGTTAGTTACGGGATGATGTATTACGGAACGAGTAAAGAGACTTGCCGGTCACGAGATTGAACTAGGTATTGAGATACCGACGATCGAATCTCGGGCAAGTAACATACCGATGACAAGGGAACAACGTATGTTGTTATGCGGTTTGACCAATAAAGATCTTCATAGAATATGTGGGAGCCAATATGAGCATCCATGTTCAACTATTGGTTATTAACCGGAGACGTGTCTCGGTCATGTCTACATAGTTCTCGAACCCATAGGGTCCGCACGCTTAACGTTCGGTGACGATCGGTAATATGAGTTTATGTGTTTTGATGTACCGAAGGTAGTTCAGAGTCCCGGATGATATCGGGGAAATGACGAGGAGTCTCGAAATGGTCGAGACGTAAAGATCGATATATTGGACGACTATATTCGGACATCAGAAAGGTTCCGAGTGATTCGGGTATTTTTCGGAGTACGGGAGAGTTACGGGAATTCGCCGGGGAGTTAATTGGGCCTCATGGGCCTTAGTGGGAGAAGAGGAGGGGCGGCCAGGGAAGCCGCGCCCTCCCTCTAGTCCGGGTGGACAAGGAGGCGCCCCCATTTTCCTTCTCCTCCTCTCTCCCTTCCTTCCCTTCTCCTACTCCAACAAGGAAAGAAGGAGTCCTACTCCCGGTGGGTGTAGGACTCCCCCCTTGGCGCGCCCTCCTTGGCCGGCCGCCTCTCCCCCCTTGCTCCTTTATATACGGGGGCAGGGGGCACCTCTAAACACACAAGTTGATCTGTTGATCTCTCCCGGTAGTGTCGGCGCCCCTCCACCATATTCCACCTCGGTCATATCGTAGTGGTGGTTAGGCGAAGCCCTGCGTCGGTAGCAACATCATCACCGTCATCACGTTGTCGCGCTGACGGAACTCTCCCGTGAAGCTCTGCTGGATCGGAGTTCGTGGGACATCATCGAGCTGAACGTGTGCTGAACTCGGAGGTGCCGTACGTTTGGTACTTGGATCGGTCGGATCGTGAAGACGTACGACTACATCAACCGCTTTGTGCTAATGCTTCCGCTTTTGGTCTACGAGGGTACGTGGACAACACTCTCCCCTCTCGTTGCTATGCATCACCATGATCTTGCATGTGCATAGAAAAAATTTGAAATTACTATGTTCCCCAACAAGATCATATGTTCAGATCCATTATGCATATTAATACCCCTCTGATTATGAACATGAATATAATTTGTGAGTAGTTACATTTGTTCCTGAGGACATGGGAGAAGTCTTGCTATTAGTAATCATGTGAATTTGGTATTTGTTTGATATTTTGATGGGATGTATGTTGTCTTTCCTCTAGTGGTGTTATGTGAACGTCGACTACATGACACTTCACCATTATTTGGGCCTAAGGGAAGGCATTGGGAAGTAATAAGTAGATGATGGGTTGCTAGAGTGACAGAAGCTTAAACCCAAGTTTATGAGTTGCTTCGTAAGGGGCTGATTTGGTTCCATATGTTTAATGCTATGGTTAGGTTTACCTTAATACTTCTCTTGTAGTTGCGGATGCTTGCAATAGGGGTTAATCATAAGTGGGATGCTTGTCCAAGAAAGGGTAGTACCCAAGCACCGGTCCACCCACATACCAAATTATCAAAGTAACGAACGCGAATCATATGAGCGTGATGAAAACTAGCTTGACGATAAATCCCATGTGTCCTCGGGAGCGCTTTTCTCCATATAAGAGTTTGTCCAGGCTTGTCCTTAGCTACAAAAAGGATTGGGCCATCTTTCTGCACTTTATACTTTCTTTACTTGTTACCCGTTACAAATTACCTTATCACAAAACTATCTGTTACCGATAATTTCAGTGCTTGCAAAGAATACCTTGCTGAAAACCGCTTATCATTTCCTTCTGCTCCTCGTTGGGTTCGACACTCTTACTTATCGAAACAACTACGATAGATCCCCTAGGTCATCAAGACTCTTTTCTGGCGCGGTTGTCGGGGAGTGAAGAGCCTTTGGTAGGTGGAATTTGGTAAGGAAAAATTTATATAGTGTGCTTAAATTTACTGTCACTTGTTACTATGGAAAACAATCCTTTGAGGGGTTTGTTCGTTGTATCTTCACCTCATCCGGAACAACAATTAGCTACCCCTCAACCTACTGAACCTACTAAAAATGTTTACTTTGAAATTCCTTCGGGTATGATAGAGAAACTGCTAGCTAATCCTTTTGCAGGAGATGGAACATTGCATCCCGATTTACACCTAATCTATGTGGATGAAGTTTGTGGATTATTTAAGCTTGCAGGTATGCCCGATGATGTTATCAAGAAGAAGGTCTTCTCTTTATCTTTGAAGGAGAGGCATTGACATGGTATAGGCTATGTGATGATATGGGATCATGGAACTACAAGCGATTGAAATTGGAATTTCATCGAAGTTTTATCCTATGCTTGTTGTTCATCGTGATCGTAATTATATATATATATATATATATATATATATATATATATATATATAATTTTTGGCCTCTCGAAGGGGAAAGCATCGCTCAAGCTTGGGGGAGGCTTAAGTAAATGTTATATTCATGCCCCAATCATGAGCTCTCAAGAGAAATGATTATTCAAAAAAATTATGCTCGGCTTTCTTCAATAATCGCTCCATGCTCGATACTTCTTGCACTGGCTCTTTTATGATGAAGTCTATTGAATTCAAATGGGATTTATTGGAAAGAATTAAACGCAACTCTGAAAATTGGGATCTCGAAGAAGGTAATGAGTCAGGTATAATGCCTAAGTTTGATTGTGTTAAATCTTTTATGGATACCGATGTTTTCCGTGAATTTAGCACTTAATATGGACCTGACTCTGAGATAATAGCTTCTTTCTGTGAATCATTTGCTACTCATGTTGATCTCCCTAAGGAGAAGTGGTTTAAATATAATCCTCCCATCGAAGTAAAAGTAGTTGCACCTATTAAAGTTGAAGAAAATACTATCACATATGATGATCCTGTTGTTCCTACTGCTTATGTTGAGAAACCACCTTTCCATGTTAGAATAAAGGATAATGCTAAAGCTTCAACTGTAGTCAACAAAAGTAATATTAGGACACACAAACCTCCTGAGCAAGTTAAAGTTGAACCTAATATTGCTATGGTTAAAGATCTCTTGGCTGATAATATTGATGGGCATGTTATTTACTTCTGTGAAGAGTCTGCTAGAATTGCTAAACCTGGTGCTAAAGATAAACATAGACCTGTTGTAGGCATGCCTGTTATTTCTGTTGATCATTGTTATCATGGCTTATGTGATATGGGTTCTAGTTCGTGCAATACCTCATTCTTTATACGAAGAAATTATGCATGATATTGCACCTGCTGAGATAGAAGATATCGATGTTACCATTAACCTTGCCAATAGAGATACTATTTCACCGATTGGGACTGTTAGAGATGTTGAAGTCTTGTGTGGAAAGGTTAAATATCCTGCTGATTTTCTTGTTCTTGGTTCCCCACAAGATAGCTTGTGTCCCATTTTATATGGTAGACCCTTCTTGAACACTGTTAATGCTAGGATAGACTGCGAAAAGGATGTTGTTACTATTGGTTTGGGTGATATGTCTCATGAGTTTAATTTTGCTAAATTTCGTAGACAACCCCATGATGAGGAATTGCCTAGTAAAGATGAAATTGTTGGTCTTGCATCTATTGCCGTGCCTCCTAGTGATCCTTTAGAACAATATTTTCTAGACCATGAAAATGATATGTTCATGAATGAAAGAAGGGAAATAGATGAAGTACACTTTAAACAGGGACCTATTTTGAAACACAACTTGGCTATTGAAATCCTAGGGGATCCTCCTCCACCCAAGGGTGATCCCGTGTTTGAGCTTAAACCATTACCTGATACTCTTAAATATGCTTATCTTAATGAAAAGAAGATATATCCTGTTATTGTTAGTGCTAACCTTTCAGAGCATGAAGAAGAGAAATTATTGAAAATTCTAAAGAAGCACCGTGCTACTATTGGATATACTCATGATGATCTTAAGGGCATTAGTCCCACTCTATGTCAACACAAAATAAATTTGGAGAAAGACGCCAAACCAATTATTGATCACCAACGACGGCTAAATCCTAAGATTAAAGAAGTGGTAAGAAAGGAAATATTAAAGCTCCTTGAGGCAGGTATAATTTATCCCGTTGCTGATAGTCAGTGGGTAAGTCCTATCCATTGTGTCCCTAAGAAGGGAGGTATTACTATCGTTCCTAATGATAAAGATGAATTGATTCTGCAAAGAATTATTACAGGTTATAGGATGGTAATTGATTTCCGCAAATTAAATAAAGCTACTAAAAAGGATCATTACCCTTTGTCTTTCATTGATCAAATGCTAGATAGACTATCCAAACATACACATTTTTACTTTCTAGATGGTTACTCTGGTTTCTCTCAAATACATGTGTCAGCTGAGGATCAAGAAAAGACCACTTTTACTTGCCCTTTTGGTACCTTTGCTTATAGACGTATGCCTTTTGGTTTATGTAATGCACCTGCTACCTTTGAAAGATGCATGATGGCTATATCCTATGACTTTTGTGAAAAGATCTGTGAGGTTTTCATGGATGATTTCTCTGTTTATGGATCCTCTTTTGATGATTGCTTGAGCAACCTTGATCGAGTTTTGCAGAGATGTGAAGAAACTAACCTTGTCTTGAACTGGGAGAAGTGCCACTTTATGGTTAATGAAGGCATTGTCTTGGGGCATAAAATTTCTGAAAGAGGTATTGAAGTTGACAAAGCTAAAGTTGATGCTATTGAAAAGATGTCGTGTCCCAAGGACATTAAAGGTATAAGAAGTTTCCTTGGTCATGCTACTTTTTATAGGAGGTTCATTAAGGACTTCTCAAAAATCTCCCAGCCTCTGACTAACCTATTGCAAAAAGATATACCTTTTGTCTTTGATGATGATTGTGTAGAGGCATTTGAAATACTTAAGAAAGCATTGATTTCTGCCCCTATCGTTCAGCCACCTGATTGGAATTTACCCTTTGAAATCATGTGTGATGCTAGTGATTATGATGTAGGTGCTATTCTAGGACAAAGAGTTGATATGAAATTAAATGTTATTCAATATGCTAGTAAAACTCTAGACAATGCTCAGAGAAATTATGCTACTACCGAAAAAGAATTTTTAGCAGTTGTATTTGCTTGTGATAAGTTCGGACCTTATATTGTTTATTCTAAAGTAAATATTCACACTGGTCACACTGCTATTAAATATCTTATGGAAAAGAAAGATGCTAAACCTAGACTTATTAGATGGGTTCTCTTGCTACAAGAATTTGATTTGCATATTATTGATCGAGAGGGAGCTAAGAACCCCGTTGCAGACAATTTGTCTAGGTTAGAGAATGTTCTTGATGACCCACTACCTACTGATGATAGCTTTCCTGATGAACAATTAGCTGTCATAAATGCTTCTCGTACTGCTCCATGGTATGCTGATTATGCTAATTACATTGTTGCTAAATTTATACCACCTAGTTTCACATACTGGCAAAAGAAAAAGTTTTTCTATGATTTGAGACATTACTTCTGGGATGACCCACACCTTTATAAAGAAGGAGTAGATGGTGTTATTAGACGTTGTATACCTAAGCATGAACAGGAACAGATCCTACGCAAGTATCACTCCGAAGCTTATGGAGTACACGCTGGAGATAGAACTGCGCATATGGTATTGCAATCCGGTTTTTATTGGCCTACTCTCTACAAAGATGCTCGTAAGTTTGTATTGTCTTGTGATGAATGTCAAAGAATTGGTAATATTAGTAGACATCAAGAAATGTCTATGAATTATTCACTCGTTATAGAACCATTTGATGTTTGGGGCTTTGATTACATGGGACCGTTCCTTCCTCTAATGGGTATACACATATTTTAGTTGCTGTTGATTACGTTACTAAGTGGGTAGAAGCTATTCCAACTAGTAGTGCTGATCATAACACGTCTATTAAGATGCTTAAAGAAGTTATTTTTCGAGGTTTGGAGTCCCTAGATATTTAATGGTGATGGTGGTTCACATTTTATTCATGGTGCTTTTCGTAAAATGCTTGCTAAGTATGATGTTAATCATAGAATTGCATCCCTTATCATCCATGATCTAGTGGTCAAGTAGAATTGAGTAATAGAGAGCTCAAATTAATTTTGCAAAAGACTATTAATAAATCTAGAAAGAATTGGTCCAAGAAACTTGATGATGCATTATGGGCCTATAGAACTGTATATAAAAATCCTATGGCTATGTCTCCGTATAAAATGGTTTATGGAAAAGCATGTCACCTACCTCTCGAACTAGAACATAAGGCATATTGGGCCATTAAAGAGCTCAACTATGATTTCAAACTTGCCGGTGAGAAGAGGCTATTTGACATCATCTCACTTGATGAATGGAGAACTCAGGCCTACGAGAATGCCAAACTGTTTAAAGAAAAAGTTCAAAAATGGCATGACAAAAGGATACAAAAGCGTGGGTTAAATGTAGGTGATTATGTGTTGTTATTCAACTCTCGTTTAAGATTTTTTGCAGGAAAACTTCTCTCTAAATGGGAAGGTCCTTACGTTATCGAGGAGGTCTATCGTTCCGGTGCCATAAAAATCAACAACTTTGAAGGCACAAATCTGAATGTGGTGAACAGCCAAAGAATCAAACATTATATCTCAGGTAATCCCATAAATGTCAAAACTAATATTATCAAAACCGTAACCCCAGAGGAATACATAAGAGACACTTTACAGCACATTTCAGACTCCGAAAAGGAATAGGTATGTGGTACGGTTCTAATGGCAATTTTTCTCCATTTTGGAATATTTAAGAAAATAGGAAAATAAGAAGTAGTCCGGGAAGGACACGAGGCTTCCACGAGGGTGGGAGGCGCGCCCTACCCCCCTGGGCGCGCCCCCTGCCTCGTGGGCACCTCGTGCGCTCTTAGGACTCCGTTTTCTTGCACGATACTTCTTTTGGTCGGTAAAAATTCATTATATAATCTCCTGACGGTTTTGACCACCGTATCACGCAAATATCCTCTGTTTTTTGTTTCGAGTTGTTTTTGCCGCAGATGATAGCAAGATGTCTTCCCAAGAGTCGGTCGGGGAGAGCCGGGTGTCTAATCCGACACCGGGACCAAGAGCAAACAGTGATGCTGACCACTTTGGGCCATCAACGGAGTAAGAGATGGAGGCCGACTTGAAAAGGATAGATGCCATGGAGGAGGATCAAGAAGTTACTTCACGTTTCCGAGCCGGATTCACGACGGGGGAACTACAGAGCTCAGTCATTCCAACCTCGGTCATCCCTCCAATGTTAAATTTCTCTCTTATGAAAATATGAAAAAGAGTGTTACTTGTTCTCCCTCAGCTATGCAACATCCATGATTACAAGGAGCTTTATCCATCACGGGTAAGCTCCACAAGGAAGTAATGAATCTCAAGCAACAAGTCAATAAGCTCGAGGAAGAGAATCGTATCCTGAAGGGAATCGTTGCCAAGAATATCACATCGCCACCTCCGAAGAAAGAGATATAATCACATGGGTACGGGCACTCCCCTTGGCAACTGCCAAGCTTGGGGGAGGTGCCCCGGTATCGTATCACCATCACACTCCTATCTTTACCTTTTTCTTAGTTCGATCCTTTTGGTAATATCTTGATCTAGTAGAATAAAGTTTTAGTATGATTTAGTTTTGAGTTTTTCTTTATGATCCTTCTATGTAATCGAGTCTGTGAGCTATATATAATAAAGATTAGTGTTGAGTCAAGGGCTTGATTATCTTGCCATGATCTTGAGGGAATAAAAGAAAAGAAAAAGAAAGAATAACAAGAAACAAAGAGATCATATTGATCTTGTGGAGAGTAATGACTTCACATATAAAGAGTATGATGATTAAAAGTTGTTGAGAGTTGACAAACATAGTTTTGTTCATCGTTGCAATTAATAGGAAGTAATAAAGAAAGAGAGGTTTCACATATAAATATACTATATTGGACATCTTTTATAATTGTGAGCACTCATTAAAGTATGACATGCTAAAGAGTTGATGTTGGACAAGGAAGACAACGTAATGGGTTATGTTTTCTTATATCCGAAATAAAGTATATTGTCATGGATCGTCCAACATGTTGGGCTTGCCTTTCCCTCTCATGCTAGCCAAATTCTTTGCACCAAGTAGAAATACTACTTGTGCTTCCAAACATCCCTTAACCCAGTTTTGCCATGAGAGTCCACCATACCTACCTATGGATTGAGTAAGATCCTTCAAGTAAGTTGTCATTGGTGCATGCAATAAAAATTGCTCTTTAAATATGTATGATTTATTAGTGTGGAGAAAATAAGCTTTATACGATCTTGTGATGTGGAAGAAATAAAAGCGACGGGCTGCATAATAAAGGTCCATATCACAAGTGGCAATATAAAGTGACATTCTTTTGCATTAAGATTTCGTGCATCCAATCTTGAAAGCGCATGACAACTGTCGGCGTTCTGGGAACGGGGGTCCCCAGACTTGCCTGCCTGCGGCCTGCGGCGTGGCTCAAGTGGGGGCCCAGCGTGGCCCAGATTCATCAGCTCAAGCTCAAGACCCTCGCGAGGGGTCAAGCCTCGCGGGGCGGACGACAAGAACCTTCCTCAGGAGCAGCCTCATCAGGCAGGCTCACGAGGAGGCGGAGAGATCAAGGCAGGGTACCTCACGAGGGTGCCCCGTGACGCAAGCCATGACGATGGAGACCAGGCGAGCGCCAGCCCACGCAATGTCCTCGTTTCCCCTTTGGTGCAAAGGAGGCAAGCACATGCCAAGGCATCAGGAAAGGTTACCGCTTCGGTGCAACAAGACCAAGACCAGCAGAGCGGCAGGACGGTGGTCATCGTGGAGCCCAGGACGGCGTCACCGTCAGAGTCTTTGGCAGCAGAAGACCAACTTTAGTCAGGATAAGTGTACCAGATGTTCCCCTTCAAAATGGCCAATTGTTGGCGCCCTTCCCGCTCATTATTTGTGAAGAGGCCCAGGGCCTCCCTCTATAAATAGGACTAGCAACCACAGAGGTAGGGGGATCGATCGACGAGACACAGGTCGAACCTACCGGAGAGAAAGAGAGAGAAGCGACTGAACTCACCCAAGCAGTCCATCGCACCAGCTCAAGAACAGCCCCTCGCGAGGCTGTTCTTCCTTTGTACTGTTCTTCATCAGCCCCTGAGGCAATCCACCACACCACACACTGGAGTAGGGTATTACACCACAACGGTGGCCCGAACCAGTATAAACCTTGTGTCCCTTGTGTTGTTCATCGTTCCTAGTTTAGATCCCTTGCTAACCATCGACGCGTGAGCTGGTAGGGGAAAGATCTCCACGCGCACCCCAGTGTTCGAACCTCAAGGGTCTGCCGGAACCCGAAATCCGACATTTGGCGCGCCAGGTAGGGGTGCGCCAGAATCTTTCTTCCGCTAGTCGCGTATGATATTCCATCGTGTCCATGGCTGACGCTCGCCGAGCTCGCGCCAAGCGCTGGACTGCTCGTGCCGCTCGAGTAGCCCAGATGGCTCCCGTTGGCGGACACCCCCGTCGTTCCCCGTCGCCTGCCGCCAACCCCACCACCGGCCCGGCGGGGAACGAGCAACAGGCCTCGTTCCTGCCTCCATCGGTGAGGCGAGAAGGCCACACCGCTACTCCTTCGCTCGCACCTGCTGGTTCTTTGTCCCGCGCGCTCTGCGCTCCCATGAAGGCTCGAGCCGTGCTCATCGCGGCAAACGAGCTCCTGCGCTACCATCCTGTCGATGACGTCTACGAGGAGTGGCACGACGGCGTCGCCGAACTCATCCGCACCGCAGGGGGCTCCCCCGCGCCGTCCCTCTCGCTGCCTCGCCCGTCATCCCGCGCGGGAGGCAGGGAGCCGGAGGTGCCCCCGCCACCTCCTCCCCAAGAAGGCGTCCTGGCTCCAAGGCGTGTGGCCCCGGGCCGAGACCCTCCGCGTCCGGCGCCCGCGCAACAAGAAAGGAGCAGCCACGAGATCCCTCGTCCCCAAGAAGGTGCTCGCGTGCTCCCAGCACCGGAGCGCCGCGACCGCGCTCCAGCGCCACCACGTCAAGACCCCACGCTGCTCCAGGCAGCGGTGCGCGGGAATCCACAAGAGCAAGCTCCGCATCAACAGAGAGCCCCGGTGGCCACTGCAAGCTGCCTGTTGGAAATATGCCCTAGAGGCAATAATAAAATGGTTATTATTATATTTCCTTGTTCATGATAATTGTCTATTGTTCATGCTATAATTGTATCAACTGGAAACCGTAATACATGTGTGAATACATAGACCACAACATGTCCCTGGTGAGCCTCTAGTTGACTAGCTCGTTGATCAATAGATGGTTATGGTTTCGACCATGGACATTGGATGTCATTGATAACGGGGTCACATCATTAGGAGAATGATGTGATGGACAAGACCCAATCCTAAGCATAGCACAAGATCGTGTAGTTCGTTTGCTAAAGCTTTTCTAATGTCAACTATCATTTCCTTAGACCATGAGATTGTGTAACTCCCTGATACCGTAGGAGTGCTTTGGGTGTACCAAATGTCACAACGTAACTGGGTGGCTATAAAGGTGCACTACGGGTATCTCCGAATGTGTCTGTTGGGTTGGCATGAATCGAGACTGGGATTTGTCACTCCGTATGACGGAGAGGTATCTCTGGGCCCACTCGATAATGCATCATCATAATGAGCTGAATGTGACTAAGTAGCTAGTCACGGGGTCATGCATTATGGAATGAGTAAAGTGACTTGCCGGTAACTAGATTGAACGAGGTATTGAGATACCGATGATCGAATCTCGGGCAAGTAACATACCGATTGACAAAGGGAATTGCATACGGGATTGCTTGAATCCTTGACATCGTGGTTCATCCGATGAGATCATCGTGGAACATGTGGGAGCCAACATGGGTATCCAGATCCCGCTATTGGTTATTGGCCGGAGAACGTCTCGGTCATGTCTGCATGGTTCCCGAACCCGTAGGGTCTACACACTTAAGGTTCGGTGACACTAGAGTTGTTATGGGAAATAGTATGTGGTTACCGAAGATTGTTCGGAGTCGGATGAGATCCCGGACATGACGAGGAGCTCCGGAATGGTCCGGAGGTGAAGATCGGTATATTGGACGAAGGGTATTGGAGTCTGGAATTGTTCCGGGGGTACCAGGTGATGACCAGCGTGTTCGAAAGGGGTTTCAGAGGCCCTGGCAAGCGTTGGGGGGCCTTATGGGCCAAGGGGAGAGGGCACATCAGCCCACTAAGGGGCTGAGCGCCCCTCCCACCCCATCTCATGTAACCAGGAGAGGTGGGGGCGCCACCCCTAGGGCAGCCGCCCCTCCCAGCAGGGGGGCAAGTTTCCTAAGGGGTGAGGCGGCGCCAAACCCATCTAGGGTTTCCCTGTGGCCGCCGCCCTCCCTAGGAAACCCTAGGAGCCTCCCCTCCTCCCTTCCCCTATATATAGTGAGGGGAGAGAGGGCAGCCGCACCCTTCCTGGCGCAGCCCTCTCCCTCCTCCAACACCTCCTCCTCCTCCTCCGTAGTGCTTGGCGAAGCCTGCAGGAGAACCACGAGCTCCATCACCACCATGCCGTCGTCTTTGTCGGAGTTTTCCTCAACTTCTCCTCTCCCCTTGCTGGATCAAGAAGGAGGAGACGCGTCCCAGGTTGTCACGTGTGTTGAAGGCGGAGGCACCGTTCTTCGGTGCTTAGATCGGATTCGCCGCGATCTGAATCGCCGTGAGCGACTCCACCGACCAGCGTTCTTGTAACGCTTCCGCATCACGATCTTCAAGGGTATGAAGATGCACTCCCCTCTCTCGTTGCTAGTATCTCCATAGATTGATCTTGGTGATGCGTGAAAATTTTGAATTTACGCTCGTTCCCCAACAGTGGCATCATGAGCTAGGTCTATTGCGTAGATTCTATGCACGAGTAGAACACAAGTAGTTGTGGGCGTTGGTTTTGTTCAATATGCTTACCGTTACTAGTCCTATCTTGTTTCGACGGTATTGTGGGATGAAGCGGCCCGGACCAACCTTACACGTACACTTACGTGAGACAGGTTCCACCGACTGACATGCATTTGTTGCATAAGGTGGCTAGCAGGTGCCAGCCTCTCCCACTTTAGTCGGATCGGATTCGATGAAAAGGGTCCTTATGAATGGTAAATAGCAATTGGCATATCACGTTGTGGTTTTGGCGTAGGTAAGAAACATTCTTGCTTGAAACATATAGTGTCGGGGCAAGCTGATCTGGCCCACGAACACCTATGGGACTGGCGGACCGAGCCCCTTTCGGTTCGGCCGGGAGCGGAGGTCGCACGAAGAGCGGATCGAGGCGAAGCACGCGAGAGGTTTACCCAGCTTCGGAGCTCTCTCCGGAGAGATAATACTCCCTATCGCTGCATGTCTAGGTGTATTGCGTTCTTGCTCGAGGCGCTCGAATACTACTGATGCATTTAGCTGCTAACGAGACCGGCGTGGAGGAATCGATCGACCCACCTCTACGTTGCGCATGGGCCTCCTTTTATATGCTCAAAGGGGCTCCCGGCGGTGGCAACGTAGATGGGGTACAAATGGAAAACTAGTGGTTGGTACACCTACTTGTACGATTATGCGGTGTAATATACCTAACCACGGCGGCGGGGACAAAGGCATTAAATGCCCGTCTAGTCGCCCTAACGGTGCAAGCGAGGGACCGTCGGGGCGCCATCGTTCGCCACGATGGCAAACTTGTCGGCTTCTTGCCACCTCACCGCTGGCTGCACGACCTCTCGCCACACGCGCTGGAAAGGCCCAGGCGACACATTAGTGGATCTACCGGAGCGTGAATCTGAGAGAGATGGTCTACCGCGGCAAGCGCCTTGCCGCGGTTGTTATCTTGTCGCGCCCGGAAGCTTGTCGCTCACCGGGCCTTCCCGGCAAGCTCCTCTTGCCGGGGCCTTGTCTTGTAAGTGCCTGGGGTGGCCTTCCCGGCAAGCTCCTCTTGCCGGGGCCTTGTCTCCTATGTCCCTTGGGTGGCCTTCCCGGCAAGCTCCTCTTGCCGGGGCCTTGTCTCCACGGCTTGAATACTTTGTTCTTGAATGGCTCCAAAGGAACCACGGAGGATCTTGGTGGTCACCGGTAAGCCTTGTCATGAGGGCTGCAACTGCCCGTGCACAAGTTCGGGATACTAGGGTACCCCTACTCTAGTACACCGACAGGAGCCCCCGGGCCTGGGCCACACACGATGCCGAGCGCTGTTGGGCCAGGCCCAAAACAAGGCACGGGCACACGCCGCCCGGGTCACACCATAACTCACCCCGGACCCACCACGCCCCCCATGAACGGCACGCATCGAACGTGGCGTCGTGTGAGAGAACGTGGGCGAGATCGTGGGGGTTTCTTTATTCGGAAAATCGGAACGTCCGCCCCCTCCCTCTTTATAAGCAGGGGAAACAGGGGCGCGTCGCCTACCTTGCCAGTTGTTGTCCCATCGAAAAACCACCGCTGCTCCCCCCCTTCTTCAAAAGGCTGAAAAGAGAGCAGCGCTCCGCCCCCTCCGCCATGGGCCCGAAAGCCGACAAGGGGAAGACCGTGAAGTCGTCCGAGGCGCTGCGGCTTGCGGCGCTACGGAAGGAGCGGGCCGTCTTCCCCCCTCAGCTTCGCCTTGAGGGAGCCGAGGAGAACTACTACCTCTTCGTCGACGGGAGCGGCGCGCATCCATGAACGAAGGTACTCCCTCGCTGCAGAACTGGCCGACGGGGTATCCCTTCTTCGCGCTCTTCTTCTACTGCGGGCTCTGCCCGCCCTTCTCTGAGTTCTTTTGCGACATTATGAACACCTACGGGTTCCGCCTCCTTGATTTCACCCCCAACGCCGTTCTGACCATGGCAGTTTTCGCACATCTCTGCGAAAACTTTGTCGGAGTCCACCCAAATGTAGCTCTTTTCCGTCACTTCTTTTTACCCCGAGCCGAGAGGAGAGCCCCTTCTTGGGAGGAATTGCTTGGGTCTCTGTGGTCGGCAAGAAGGAGGCTTATCTAGAGGGAGAGCTCCGTAGCAAATGGGAGGAGTGGAGGGCAGATTGGTGCTGGATTGTTGAGGAGAACCGCAGCCTTTTACCGCCCAAATACCAAACCCCAGAGAGTACGCTGCAATGATTGGAGCAATCTGGCCCCGGAGGACGCTAGGGTGAAGATCGCGATTACCGAATCCTCCGCCTCAGACTTGCCGGACTCACTTTCAGGCACGATTGGCGCGGACTTTCTTCGCCGCCAGACGCCCCCCTTGCGGAGAGAAGGAGACCTGCACGGGAATTTTAGAACGCAGCAGACATCATGAGGCTGCGCCCAGGCCTCAACTTCAACTTCCTTGTCTTGGAGCTTGGCGCAATGCTCTTAGAGCTGTTCAAGCCTGATCTTGATCATCCGGAGATGTTTAGTTTGCCGAGGCGTCGTTCCGCTGTGCAACAACTCGTCGCTTGACCGCATCCGTGCAATGATGCGTTGTGTGACTCCCACGGAATTGTCCCCACTTGGCAAGAGCCGGCAGATGGCGTGGTGCGGCGGTTCTTCGACAATCTGGTAGAGACGCCAGTCCGCCCGACGAGCGAAGGGCCTCACCATGACAATCGACGGCGAGATGCAGCGATCGCCACCGAGCTAGAAGAGGCGGCAGAGCGCCAGCGGTGAGTTTGGCTTCACTTGTGGAGGAGGCGAGAGGCGAGGCGGCAAGCCTTCTCGAGCGAAAGGAGTTCGTCGGCGAGAAGAGCTTGCCGAGCTCAAGCCGAAGTCGAGCGAGCCCGCCGAGGGCGCATCCTCCCCACCTCCAAGCAGCTTGTCATGAGCGGAGCCACCGCTCCACCAATAAGGCGTCTTCGCAAGGCCGGAGACGCAGCGGCGGCGGCAGACGGGCCCAACAGCCGCGGCCCAGCTGGGGCAGCGCTCCACCGCGGCAAGCACTTGCAGCGGGGAGCTCTGACGCCGCTGCGGCAAGCTGGAAGCAGAGGCCCTCACAGGCCCCGGTCCCGCCTCCGCCAAGCGCCTAAGGGAGCCCACTCCTTCGCCTCGTCGTCTTTGGAGGCGGGCAGTCGACCTCTCCGCGCTCGGCTCCGGCGAAGAAGAGGAAGAGTAAGATTCCTTGTTGTACTTGTAATTCTTCGATTTGTTGCCTTGTCTTGTATCTGATCTGCTTTACTCTGAATCCATTCCTTTTCGTGACGCTGGCCCGGAGGATGTCGAAGAGAGCCAAGGCCCCGGTGATTGTCGTCGAGGGCGAACCTCTGCTGACGGCGGAGGCGCGTCGAGACAACCTTGCCGGACGAGGCAACTCTCCTTCAAAGCAGCCCCCAGCGTAAGTATATGGTCTACTTCTTGTTGTTCGGTAGCGTGGGTGCTTTTCCCTTTCTTGATATCTCGATTGTTGACTTGTGTAGGAGCAGAGCAGCCTCCTTCGCTCGACTACTCCGCCAAGGGTGGATTCCCGGCAAGGGCGTTCCCGGCAAGGGAGCCTTCTCCGGCAAGGGGCATCTCTCCGGCAAGGGACGGCACCAGCGATCCCTTGGCGGCGGAGAACATGACCGCAACCCCCGGCGCCCGTAACCTTCTCGCCTGAGTACTTCCCTTGTGTTTTTCTTCTTCTGATTTTGTCTTTGAATATTTGCTTGACTTTCTTCATCCGTCCGCAACAGAGCCGATGGAGACCGAGGCCGCCGGCGAGGAGGACGAGCGCGGCAACACTGACGAAGCCGCCGCCGTGGAAGAAGAAGCCGGCGCTGACGAGCCCGCCGGCGAAGAGGCCACCGAAGCTGCCGCCGCAGAAGCTGGCGAGGGGTCTGGCGATCGCACTGACGGCCCTGAGGCCGCAGGAGCGCCAGGCGCTACACCGACCGCCGGTCCCTCCGCCGCTGCTGCAGCGTCGGGCTCCGAAGAGCCCCAGCCCGGCGCATACTTGAAGGCCGGCGGCGGCGTCTTCATCAAGCTCCCATGGGAGTCGAGTTCCAGGGCGCCGGCCGAAGGAGAAACCTTCGATGAACAGTTGCTCGCCTCCGTCGGGCTGACGCTAGTTGACGCGCCAGCAAGACAGCAAGAGCTCGAGGAGGAGCAATGCCGCGGAAGCTGCTGTCGCTCTACCGTGCCCGACAAGCCAAACTGGCATCCCGGGAGGCGCTTGTCGTGAAGGCGGGAGAAAACATCGAGAAGCGCGCGGAGGAGCTCCGGGGCCGCAACCAGGAAGCTCTCCGGTCCTTGGCGGAGGAGCGGGAGCAACTCGCCAAGGAGCGCAAGGCCTTCATCCTCGAGAAGGCTGCAGCTGAGGAGGAACGGCTTGCCGCCGAGAAGCTGTCTCAGACAGAAGGCGAGCCGGTGGCAGCGGAAGGTCAACCTGGACATCCATGAGGAGGATCTCGCCATGCGCGAGGAAACATTTGGCGGGGCTCTCAAGGAGGCAAGGGATGCCGCCGCGGCTGCCGAGGCCGCCAAGAAGGGGCTGGAGACGAAGGTGGCGCAGTTGGAGGCCAGCCTCAAGAAGAGCGGCGAGGAGCTTGCCGCACTCAAACACGAGCGCGAGAAGGACGCCTATACTCTTGGCGAGCTGCCGGGCCGTCTCGCCGAGAGGAGCAAGGAGCTCAGCGCCGCCAGGGACTCCAATGCAGATCTTGAGTTGAAGCTAACTACTTTGACTCAGACGCTGGACGGTGCCAAGGAGCGGGAGGTGGCTTTGAAGGAGAAGATCATGGTCGACGAGGAGCTGTTGGCGAATGCTGTTGCCGCCCAGAGTGCCTTGAGGGAGAGTGGAGCCTTGGACCGAAGGTCTCGTGGAATCTGCTGCCGCCATCCACAGCGAGCTGATGGAGCTGGGATGGTGGATCTTGGATACTCCTCCGGCGAGCACCTCCAACCCAGCGCCAAGCTTAGCTTATTCTTCAAGGGCGTGGTGGCGGGCCTCCAGCGACTCGGGAAGAAGTCCCAAAACAGCTGGCCAAGGAGTCGCGCCCGGATCTGTGAGGAGCCCTCAAAAGGTGCTTGATGAAGGTGGCCTTCCGCAACCCGGGCCTCAACTTCACCAACGTCCTCAAGTCCCTGCCGCCGAATCTTGATGTGGAGGCGCTCAAGACCCTGTCGCACCCATTGTGGACAGGGTGAGCGGAATCAAGAGGGTTGAGGGCGATCGCGTAGATTAGGCCGCCCGTTTTCTCTTTCCCTTGCCGCTGCTGGTCATGTCACAGGAACAATCTATTAGAGCTGCGCCAAGCTATCTTGTAATATAACTTTATTTTGGATATCAATCGCTACGTTATTTCCTTTACTTGATTCCTTCCTTTGTATGTTTTGCCTTACGCTTTTAGGGAACTTGTCGGGCGCTGGCACTGAGCATGAAAGGCCGAAAGTGCTTGAACGTCGGTGCCCTCTTTGGCGGTGCCGCTTCCGACAAACAACCTTGTCACAACTAGTCGCAGCTCACTTAAGTTGTTGAGCGGACTCGAAACAAAGTAAGGCGCAACTAGCTACGAGTTGCTTCCTCTGCGCCTGAGTTTTCCATACAAAGTTCGGTCGTTCAAGGAAGATAACTTAAAAATTTTAAAACTGATTGCTCAAACTTTGGGAACTTAGCTTTTACATCGTTTGCTTCGGTAAGGCTAGATTTCCTTGAGCGGCCTTGGTCCACACCATTATCTTCTCCTTTCCCCCCCGGCAAACTTGTGTGCGAGGGAACCTTCCTTTCTTTGAGAAAGAGAAAGAAGAGAAAATAAAGATATGGAGCCTTGTGGCTCATTATTACTTACCAGGGGTAGGTGCTGCACAAAGTGTCAGATAATGCATGCAAAATAGAAGTGAAAAAGCATGAAATCGACAAGGTGTGCGAAGCACACTAGCTTCTTGATGCGGGGTCTGCGCGGCTTTGTATAAAGGATTACATGCATCAGCGGCAAGACTTGTACAAAAGGTGTTTGTCGGAATAGGTTCCGGCAACCGCGCCCTACGGGTAAAACTTATGAAGATGCTCAATATTCCAGGAGTTGCTCACCGGAATGCCATCTTCGGTCTCAAGGCGGACAGCGCCAGGCCTAGTGACTCGTTTTACCCGATAAGGGCCTTCCCACTTCGGCGTCAACTTGTTGGAATTCTTGGCGGACTGAACGCGCCGAAGAACAAGGTCGCCTTCATCGAGACTTCTGGCATTGACTTTGCGGCTATGGTAGCGGCGCAAAGCTTGCTGGTACCGAGCAGCTCGCATAAAGAGCTGAAGACGATCTTCCTCAAGGAGCAGCGTCATCTTGTCGCATGTTGCTCTTGCTCAAACTCATCATAAGCGAGCACTCGAGGCGATCCGTATCTGAGTTCCGTGGGGAGAACTGCCTCTGCTCCATAGACTAGAGCGAAAGGTGTACATCCGGTGGCTCGATTTGGCGTCGTCTGATCGACCAAAGAACCACCGGCAGCTCCTCAATCCAGTTTCTTCCGCACTTGTGCAGCCTGTCGAAAGTTCTGGTCTTGAGCCCGCGCAGCACTTCAGCATTTGCCCTCTCCGCTTGACCGTTGCTTCTCGGATGAGGGTCTTGGACGTACTGCATGAAGGTGCGGCTTGTGAATTGTGTGCCATTGTCGGTGATGATCCTGTTAGGGATTCCGAAACGGCAAACAATCGATCTGAAGAACTTAACCGCTATTTGTCTTTGTCACCTTCCTCCTTGCTTCCACTTCCGGCCACTTTGTGAACTTGTTGATTGCAACGTACAAGTACTCAAAGCCCCGACAGCTTCGGGGAAGGGGCCGAGGATGTCGAAACCCCGGATCAAAATGGCGGGATAAAGGGATGCGTCTAGAGAGCTTGAGCTGGCTGGTGTATCTGCTTGGAATGGGCAGCACACTTCACACTTGGTTACTTGTGCGGTTGCATCACGGAGGGCTGTCGGCCAAAAGAAACCTTGCCGGAGCGCTTTGCCGGCAAGTGCTCTGGCGCCAATGTGGTGACCACATATGCCTCCATGTATCTCTCGCCAACAGCTTTTGTCCATCTTCGGTGAATACACTTCAATTTCACACCGTTGAGTCTTCTTACATGCAGTGTCTTGTCGACAAACTGGTACATACTTGACTGCCGGGCTACTCCTTCCGCTTCTTCTTGTTCTTCGGGAAGTTCTCCTGTCTGAAGGAAATGGACAATCTGCTGTGCCCATGCTGGAGCTTGCGGCTCGACAACAAGGACTAGAGGCACATTTGCTGCTGCGGGAACATTGGCTTCCACGGCAAGAACATGCGGCTCAGCCGGAGCTTGATGTTCCCCGGCAAGCTTGCCGGAGCAAAGCTTGTCGGGAGCGTCTGCTTCAACGAAACAAACCCTGGGGCTTGTCGGAGCAGTTGCTCCTCAAGATCATTGGTGTCGATCTTGGGGACCTTCTTGGCGGCGGCCGGGAAGCTCTGCCGGAAAGTAGTCACCAGAGATCAACTTCCTCTTCTTGCTCTGTCCGGTTGACGGTGTTACAGACGGTTGAGTCAGCTTGAGCACAAAATCCCTGGTTCCACAGGTAGCTTAAGTCTTGGCGCACTTTGGCGAACCATCGGCAATGTCGTTACGAGCTCTTGGAATATATTCCATCATGTAGGCCGTCAAAGTGCTCTTCTAGCTTCCTCACTTCATCAACATAAGCTTCCATCAACGGACTCTGATAATTCTTGTTCACTTGGCGGATAACGAGTTGTGAGTCACCCCTGACAATGAGCTTCTTGATCCCAAGGTCTACTGCGATCCTGAGACCGGCAAGCAAACCTTCATACTCTGCAGTATTGTTTGTTGCTTGCTCCTTGGGAAAGTGCATCTGGACCACGTACTTGAGGTGTTCTCCGGTGGGTGCGACAAGTAGCACGCCGGCACTGGCGCCTTGCAGCGAGAAGGCACCATCAAAGTACATCAGCCACTCTTTGCTTGTTTCCTTGACGGGAACGCTCATTTCTGGAATTTCTTCATCTGGTGTTGGTGTCCATTCTGCTATGAACTCCGCCAATGCTCTGCTTTGGATAGTTGAAGTGCTCTCAAACTTGAGGCCAAAGCTTGACAGTTCCCAAAGGCCCACTCAACAATCCTTCCGGTTGCTTACGGATTTTGCAGTATCCTCTTGACGGAAAACAAGTGACGTTGTGATCTCATGTGCTGAAAGTAATGGCGCAGCTTTCGAGGCCATGAGGAGGCCGAAAAGCAATTTCTGCACACCAGAGTACCTTTGACCTAGCCCCTGCGAAGGGAACCGACAGTAAACTGGGCGCTGCACCATCCTTTTCGCATCTTGTCATGCGTCTGCCGCAGATTCTTCCTTGTCGGGACGAGAACTTGCCGGGCGAAGCCCCACCTTGTCATTTGGATGTGTCTGCCATGGTTGCTAGCTCATCATCCGCCTCCCTCTCCGCTACTAACACAGCACTAACCACTTGATTGGTTGCCGCTATATATAGCAGCAACTTCTCTTGTGGCCTAGGTGCGACAAGTGTTGGAGTGGAGGACAGGTATCTCTTCAAGTCTTGCAGCACAGACTCCGCTTCCGGAGTCCATTGCATCGGACCTGCCTTCTTCAAAATTTTGAAGAATGGTAAGGCGCGCTCGGCAGATCTAGAGATAAATCTGCTGAGAGCAGCTATGCAACCGGCAAGTCTTCGTACATCCTTGACGCGCTTTGGTGCTTCAATCTTCTCAATGGCCTTGATCTTGTCGGGATTGGCTTCAATTCCCCGCCGAGACACGAAGAACCCAAGAAGCTTGCTGGAAGGTATCCGAGCACGCACTTCTCGGGGTTGAGCTTGAGGTTGATCTTGCACAGATTTGCAAAGGTTTCATCTAAATCTTGAACCAGGGTCGCTTTGTCCTTGCTTTTGACCACTATGTCATCCATGTAGGCTTCCACATTTTTGTGCATTTGCGGCTCAAAAGCATCATGAACTACTCTTGCAAACGTTGAACCAGCATTCTTTAACCCGAAGGGCCTCCGTACAAAAGCAGTATGTGCCACATGGGGTGATGAATGCGGTCTTCTCCTCATCCTCTTCTGCCATGAAGATCCGATGATATCCTGAGTATGCATCCAGAAATGAAAGCAAATCACATCCGGTTGTGGAGTCAACAATCGATCGATCTTGGCGGCAAGGAAATGGGTCTTTGGGACAAGCTTTATTGACATCTATAAAGTCGATACAAAGCCTCCATTTCCCGTTAGCCTTGGCGCATACAACTACAGGATTGGCCAACCACGTAGGATGGAGCACTCCTCGACAAGGCCTGCCGCTTCCGGTTTCTTGATTTCTTCGCGATGAACTCTTGGCGCTCCTTTGCTTGCTTCGACTTTACGCTGACGGGCGCGCGATGAGGACAAGCGGCAAGATGGTGCTCAATTACTTTCACAGGAACACGGGGATGTCGACGGTTGCCATGCAAACACGTCGGCGTTCACCCTTGAGAAAGCAACAAGCGCCCTTCCTATTTAGGGTCGAGAGAGGCAGCGATGGTGAAGGTACCACCGGTCTGCCGTCCTCATGGGGACACCTTCTTGGTCTCTGGTGGAGCTGTCATCGTCTTCTTACACTTGTCGGTGGAGCTCGATGGTGCGTCCTCGACGGTGGCGCAGCACTCCGAAGAGGTGCGCTTGCGGAGTGGGCATCGAGCTCTTGCGGACTTGGTCTTCTTCTTCCCTCCGGAGCTTCGGTGGCAAGTGGCTTGCAATGCATCGCTGCTTTGCTTCGGTAGATCTTGTCGGCGCAGATAAGAGCATCCTTCTTGTCGCCAGGGGACGGAGATGGCGCTTATCGGGCTGGCATCTTCAGCATGTTGTAGGCATAGTGAGAGGCCGCCATGAATTTGGCGAGTCTTTGGGCGGCCAAGTATCCCATTGTAAGGCAATGGAAAATCAACAACGTCAAAAGTGACCCTCTCGGTCCTGAAGTTCAACTCGCTGCCAAATGTTACCGGCAACGTGATCTTTCCTTCGCTTGCTCCTTCCCGGATTAATTCCTTGAAGGGTGCGGTCTCTTCGAGCTTCGCCATCGGGGATCTGGAGTTTACGGAGCACCGCGGAGGAGATCAGATTCAAGCGGCCCGCCGTCAACTAACATCTTGGTGACTTTGAGGTTGCGGATAGTTGGTGAAACCAACATCGGCAAGCACCAGCTATGATTACACGATCGGGGTGGTCCTCAATATCAAAGATGATAGGCGTCTTTGGACCATTTCGAGGCTGCGTGACTTGATGGATGGATTACCAGCTGTATTGACCTCCGCATCCTTTGCTTTGAGCTGGCGGTGGGAGGTATCGTGAGAAGCACCGCCGTCAACGCACAGGACCTCTGTGGCTTTCTGGAACTCCTGCTCATCGGCGTCGTCATCATACATGTCTTCATCATCGTCTTCGTCTTCATCCTTGTCGCGGCCATGGGGGGGGCTGTCTCCTTGCCGCAGCTTGGCCTTGCCGCGGCGTCCTCCCCGGCCGGGGCGTTTCTTGCTGGGTCCTCCTGCACCCTCCTGGGCCTTCTCCTTGTCGTGTCGTTCAGTATTCAGCCTTACATTTGCTCGACAAGCTGCTCTACCTTCTTGCAGCTTTGGAGGTCATGGCCCTTGGTGCGGTGGATCTTGCGATCTTGCTTGCGGAGCCGTCTCGCTTGTCGGCGGCCGCCGATGGCGATTGGTGCAGCGGCAACCTCCTTGCGGAGCTACTAGCCTTGGCGTTCTTGGCGGCGCCTCCGTTGCGGACTGCTCAACAATTAGTACATCTTCGCCTTTCTTTTTCCTGTTGCCCCGCCACGGCTCTTCTTTGCAGGCGGTCTCCTCCTTGTCGAGATCCTCCTCGCGGTATTCTCTCGGAGTCTCCTCCCTTCCTCAAAGACGTGCACACTTGTCCGGCCAGGCGTATAGCTCATCGACGTCTTCGATTTTGCACATCGCCATCTCCTCCCGCATCCTGCGGTTTCGACGCTTCGATGGAACGCGCTGATCATCAAGGGCAGGGTGGACATCTGGGATGTTGTGTTGTACACGGCTGAATCTTTGAATATACTTGGCTAGGGCTCTCCTTCCTTCCGGGCGGCGGATGAAGGTCGCTTTCTTGGCCATGGGGCTTGTGGCGCTGTAAAGGCGCCGACAAACTGATGGCATAGATCTGCCCAAGAAGATATGGAGTTGTCCGGCAAGTGCATGAGCCAGGACCTGACATTGGGCTTGAGCACCAGCGGGAAGTAGTTGGCAAGGATCTTGTTGTCTCGCCCCCCGGCAACCTGCACCGCGATGGTGTTGTTGGGGAACGTTGCAGAAAATTAAAATTTTCCTACGATTTCACCAAGATCTATCTATGAGTTCATCTAAGCAACGAGTCAAGAGAGAGAGTTTGCATCTACATACCACTTGTAGATCAAGTACGGAAGCGCTCGAGGGAGTGGTGATGATGAAGGCGTTCCCCAACGTGATTCCGATCACCGATGACCAAGTGCTTTGAGCGGACAGCACCTCCGCGTTCAACACACGTGCGGAGACGATGGCATCTCCTCCGTCTTGATCTAGCAAGGATGAAGGAGAGGTTGAGGAAGACAACTCCAATGGCAGCCTGACGGGCGTGGTGCGGTTGGTCTGGCAGTTCTCCGTGAGGGCTTCGCCAAGCTTCGCGTGGAGAAAGAGAGGTGTTGGGGAGGGAGGGCTGCGCCTTCAATGGTGTGTGCAGCCTCCCCCACCCCTCTATTTATAGGAGGAAGGGAGAGGGGCGGCCCCTCTAGATGGCATCTAGAGGGGGCGGCCAAGGAGGAGGAAAGGGTGGCTTGCCCCCAAGCGGCGCCCCTTTGCCCTTTAGGGTTTCCCCTCCCAAGCCCCTAGCCGCATGGGCCTAGGTGGGGCGTGCCCAGCCCACCGGGGCTGGCTCCTCTCCCACTTAGCCCATGTGGCCCCGGGAGGTGGCCCCTCCCGTGGACCTCGGAACTCTCCCGGTGACCCCGGTACATTACAGTATACCCCGAAACTTTCCGAGTCCGTTTAACCACTTTCCATATATAAATCTTTACCTCCGGACCATTCCGGAACTCATCGTGACGTCAGGGATCTCATCGGGACTCGAACAACATTCGGTAATCACATACTTGTCTTCCTAATAACCCTAAGCGTCACCGAACCTTAAGTGTGTAGACCCTACGGGTTCGGAGACATCTGAACATGACCGAGGCGCTCTCCGGTCAATAACCAACAGCGGGATCTGGATACCCATGTTGGTTCCCCACGCTCCTCGATGTTGTCATCGGATGAACCACGATGTCGAGGGTTCAATCAACCCCGTATGCTATTCCCTTTGTCGACGGTATGTTACTTGCCGAGACTTCGATCGTCGGTATCCCAATACCTCGTTTAGTCTCGTTACGGCAAGTCACTTTACTCGTGCCGTAATGCATGATCCCGTGACGGACACTTGATCACTTTGAGCTCATTATGATGATGCATTACCGGCGGGCCCGATGATACCTCTCCGTCATACGGAGTGACAAATCCTGTCTCGATCCGTGTCAACCCAAGACACTTTCGGAGATACTGTAGTGCACCTTTATAGTCACCCGATTACGTTGTGACGTTTGGTACACCCAAAGCATTCCTACGGTATCCGGAGTTACACGATCTCACGGTCTAAGGAAGAGATACTTGACATTTGAAAAAGCTCTAGCAAAAGCGAACTACGATCTTTGTGCTAGGCTTAGGATTGGGTCTTGTCCATCACGTCATTCTCCTAATGGCGTGATCCCGTTGTCAATGACATCCGATGTCCATAGCGAGAAACCATGACTATCTATCGACCAACGAGCTAGTCAACTAGAGGCTCACTAGGGGCGTATTGTGGTCTATGTATTCTACGTGTATTACGATTTCCGGATAATACGGTTATAGCATGAATAAAAGACAATTATCATGAACAAGGAAATATAATAATAATGCTTTTATTATTGCCTCTAGGGCATATTTCCAACAGTCTCCCACTTGCACTAGAGTCAATAATCTAGTTACATTGTGATGAATCGAACACCCATAGAGTTACGGTGTTGATCATGTTTTGCCCGCCGAAGAGGTTTAGTCAGCGGATCTGCGACATTCGGATCCGTATGCACTTCTACAAATTTCTATGTCTCCATCACGAACATTTTCACGGATGGAGTTGAAGCGACGCTTGATGTGCCTGGTCTTCTTGTGAAACACAGGCTCCTTGGCAAGGGCAATAGCTCGGTGTTGTCACGAGAAGAGTTTGATCGGCCCCGACGCATTGGGTATGACTCCTAGGTCGGTGATGAACTCCTTCACCCAAATTGCTTCATGCGCTGCCTCCGAGGCTGCCATGTACTCCGCTTCACATGTAGATCCCGCCACGACGCTTCGCTTGCGGCTGCACCAACTTCTTGCTCCACCATTCAACATATACACGTATCCGGTTTGTGACTTAGAGTCGTCGGATCTGTGTCAAAGCTAGCGTCGGCGTAACCCTTACTGGCGAGCTCTTCGTCACCTCCATAAGCGAGAAACATGTCCTTTGTCCTTTTCGTGTACTTCAGGATATTCTTGACCGCTGTCCGGTGTTCCTTGCGGGATTACTTTGGTACCTTCCTACCAAACTTACGGCAAGGTTTACATCAGTGCAGTACACAGCATGGCATACATAATAGATCCTATGGCTGAGGCATAGGGATGACACTCATCTCTTCTTTATCTTTTGCCGTGGTCGGGCATTGAGCTGAGCTCAATTTCACACCTTGCAATGTCTGAGCAAGAACCCTTTCTTGGACTGATCCATTTTGAACTTCTTCAAAATCTTATCAAGGTATGTGCTTTGTGAAAGACCTATGAGGCGTCTCGATCTATCTCTATAGATCTTGATGCCTAATATATAAGCAGCTTCTCCAAGGTCCTTCATTGAAAAACACTTATTCAAGTAGGCCTTAATGCTGTCCAAGAATTCTATATCATTTCCCATCAAAAGTATGTCATCTACATATAATACGAGAAATGCTCTGAGCTCCCACTCACTTTCTTGTAAACGCAGGCTTCTCCATAAGTCTCAAGATAAACCCAAACGCTTTGATCATCTCATCAAAGCGAATGTTCTAACTCCGAGATGCTTGCACCAGCCCATAAATGGATCATTTGGAGCTTGCATACTTTGTCGACATTCTTAGGATCGACAAAACCTTCCGGCTGCATCATATCTGACTCTTCCTTAAGATAGCAGATTAAGGAATTCTGTTTTGGCGTCCATCTGCCATATCTCATAATCATAGTATGCGGCAATTGCTAACATGATTCGGACGGACTTAAGCTTCGCTCACGGGAGAGAAAGTCTCATCGTAGTCAATCGCTTGAACTTGCCGATAACCCTTAGCGACAAGTCGAGCTTTATAGATGGTGACATTACCATCCGCGTCCGTCTTCTTCTTAAAAATCCATTTGTTTTCTATCGCTCGCCGATCATCGAGCAAGTCAGTCAAAGTCCACACTTTGTTTTCATACATGGATTCTATCTCGGATTTCATGGCTTCTAGCCATTTATTGGAATCTGGGCCCGTCATCGCTTCTTCATAGTTCGAAGGTTCACCGTTGTCTAACAACATGATTTCCGGAGACGGGGTTGCCGTACCACTGCAGTGCGGGCGTGTCCTTGAGGACCTCTGAAGTTCAGTAGCAACTTGATCCGAAGTACCTTGATCATCATCATTAATTTCCTCTTATGTTGGTGTAGGCATCACAGGAACATTTTCCTGAGTAGCACTACTATCCTGTTCAAGAGGTAGTACTTCATCGAGTTCTACTTTCCTCCCACTTACTTCTTTCGAGAGAAACTCTTTTTCCAGAAAGGATCCGTTCTT
Source organism: Aegilops bicornis (assembly GCA_021605145.1). Taxonomy (NCBI): domain Eukaryota; kingdom Viridiplantae; phylum Streptophyta; class Magnoliopsida; order Poales; family Poaceae; genus Aegilops; species Aegilops bicornis. Next base: position 464,714,384 of record CM038669.1, on the reverse strand, counting down.
GGCAACAAAGATCTTGCCCTCAGATCTTAAGTAGAAGGTATACCCTATGGTTTCCTTAGGGTATCCTATGAAGACACATTTTTCCGAGCTTGGGTTCGAGCTTTTCGGTTGAAGTTTCTTGACATAAGCATCGCATCCCCAAACTTTTAGAAACGATGACTTAGGTTTCTTCCCAAACCATAATTCATACGGTGTCATCTCAACGGACTTAGGCGGTGCCCTATTTAAAGTGAATGTAGCTGTCTCTAGAGCGTATCCCCAAAATGATAGCGGTAAATCGGTAAGAGACATCATAGACCGCACCATATCCAATAGAGTGCGATTCGACGTTCGGATACACCATTACTGTTGAGGTGTTCGGTGGCGTTAGTTGTGAAAGCGATTCCACATTTTCTTAAGTGTGTACCAAATTCGTGACTTAAATATTCTCCTCCACGATCTGATCGTAAGAATTTTATCTTCGGTCACGTTGATTCTCTACTTCATTCTGAAATTCCTTGAACTTTTCAAAGGTCTCGGACTTGTGTTTCATCAAGTAGACATACCCATATCTACTCAAGTCATCTGTGAGAGTGAGAACATAACGATACCCTCCATGAGCCTCAACGCTCATTGGACCGCACACATCGGTATGTATGATTTCCAACAAGTTGGTCGCCGCTCCATTGTTCGAGAGAATGGAGTCTTGGTCATCTTGCCCATGAGGCATGGTTCGCATGTGTCAAATGATTCATAATCTAAAGACTCCAAAAGTCCATCGGCATGGAGCTTTTTCATGCGCTTGACACCAATGTGACCAAGGCGGCGATGCCACAAGTATGTGGGACTATCGTTATCAACTTTACATCTTTTGGTATTCACACTATAAACATGTGTAATACTAAACAAGAGATTCATTAAGAATAAACCATTGACCATCCAGACATGACCATAACACATATCTCTCATATAAATAGAACAACCATTATTCTCGGATTTAAATGAGTAGCCATCTTGCATTAAACAAGATCCAGATACAATATTCATGCTCAAACTTGGCACCAAATAACAATTATTAAGGTTCATAACTAATCCCGTAGGTAAATGAAGAGGTAAGCGTGCGACGGCGATCACATCGACTCTGGAACCATTCCGGCAGCGCGCCGTCACCTCGTCCTTTGCCGATTTCCGCTTATTCCGCAGCTCCTGCTGTGAATTACAAATATGAGCAACGGCACGGTATCAAATACCGGGAGTTACTACTGATCTTGGCAAAGTACACATCAATTACATGTATATCAAATATACCTTTGGTGTTGCCGGCCTTCTTGTCCGCTAAGTATTTGGGGCAGTTCCGCTTCCTGGACCCCTCCGTTGCAATAAAAGCACCCAGTCTCGGGTTTTGGGTCCATTCTTTGACTTCTTCCGGCAACTTGCTTGCAGGTAGCGGCAACCTCCTTGCCGTCCTTCTTGAAGTTCTTCTTACCCTTGCCCTTCTTGAACTTAGTGGTCTTATTGACCATCAACACTTGATGTTCTTTCTTGATTTCAACCTCGGCTGACTTCAGCATAGAGAACACTTCAGGAATGGTCTTTACCATCCCCTACATGTTGTAGTTCATCACAAAGCTCTTGTAGCTTGGTGGGAGCAACTGGAGGATTCTATCAATGACCGCCTCATCAGGGAGGTTAATATTCAGCTGGGTCATACGGTTGTGCATCACATACATCTTCAGTATGTGCTCACTGACAGTACTGTTTTCCTCCATCTTACAACTATAGAACTTGTCGGAGATGTCATATCTCTCGACCGAGGCGTGAGCTTGGAAAACAAGTTTCAGCTCCTCGAACATCTCATATGCTTCGTGATGCTCAAAACGCTTTTGGAGCCCGGTTCTAAGTAAAGCATGCCGCCTTGAACGAGGGAGTAATCATCGGTTGAGTTTGCCAAGCATTCATAATGTCTTGGTTCTGCAGGACGGAGGCGTCACCTAGCGGTCCTTCTAGGACATATTGTTTCTGGCAGCTATGAGGATGATCCTCGGGTTCGGACCCGATCCGTATAGTTGCTGCCGTCATCTTTCGACTTGGTTTTCTCTAGGAGCGTTGAAGTTCAAGTTGACATGAGCGTTAGCCATTTGATCTACAAGACATATTATGCAAAAGTTTTAGACTAAGTTCATGATAATTAAGTTCATCTAATCAAATTATTTCAATGAACTCCCACTCAGATTAGAAATCCCTCTAGTCATCTAAGTGTTACACGATCCGAGTCGACTAGGCCGTGTCCGATCATCACGTGAGACGGACTAGTCATCGTCGGTGAACATTCTCATGTTGATCGTATCTTCCATACGACTCATGTTCGACCTTCGGTCTCCGTGTTCCGAGGCCATGTGCGTACATGCTAGGCTCGTCAAGTTAACCCTAAGTGTTTTGCGTGTAAATCTGTCTTACACCCGTTGTATGTGAACGTAAGAATCCATCACACCCGATCATCACGTGGTGCTTAGAAGCAGCGAACTTTAGCAGCGGTGCACGCAGTTAGGGAGAACACTTCTTGATATTGTTGTAAGGGATCATCTTATTTACTACCGTCGTTCTAAGTAAACAAGATGCATAAACATAATAAACATCACATGCAATTATATATAGTAGTGACATGATATGGCCAATATCATAAAGCTCCATTGATCTCCATCTTCGAGGCTCCATGATCATCTTGTCACCGGCATGACACCATGATCTCCATCATCATGATCTCTATCATTGTGCCTCCATGAAGTTGTCACGCCAACGACTACTTCTACTTCTATGGCTAACGCGTTTAGCAATAAAGTAAAGTAAGTTACATGGCATTCTTCAATGACACGCAGGTCATACAAAAATAAAGACAACTCCTATGGCTCCAGCTGGTTGTCATACTCATTGACATGCAAGTCGTGATTCCTATTACAAGAACGTGATCTCATCCATCAGAATATGTCATTCATCATTCATCACAACTTGGCCATATCACATCACATGTCAATTGCTGCAAAAACAAGTTAGACGTCCTCTAATTGTTGTTGCATCTTTTACGTGGCTGCAATTGGGTTCTAGCAAGAACGTTTTCTTACCTACGAATAACCACAACGTGATCTTGTCAACTTCTATTTACCCTTCATAAGGACCCTTTTCATCGAATCCGCTCCGACTAAAGTAGGAGAGGCAGACACCCGCCCGACCACCTTATGCAACTAGTGCATGTTAGTCGGTGGAACCGGTCTCACGTAAGCGTGCGTGTAAGGTTGGTCCGGCCGCTTCATCCCACAATACCGCGGAAGCAAGATAAGACTAGTAGCAGCAAGTAAATTGACAAGATCCACGTCCACAACTAAATTGTGTTCTACTCGTGCAATAGAGAACTACGCATAAACCTAGCTCATGATGCCTTTGTTGGGGGAGCGTTGCGAGAAAATTAAAATTTTCCTACGATTTCACCAAGATCTATCTATGAGTTCATCTAAGCAACGAGTCAAGAGAGAGAGTTTGCATCTACATACCACTTGTAGATCGAGTGCAAGGCGTTCGAGGGAGTGGTGATGATGAAGGCGTTCCCAACGTGATTCCGATCACCGATGACCAAGTGCTGAACGGACAGCACCTCCAGCGTTCAACACGTGCGGACGATGGCGTCTCCTCCGTCTTGATCCAGCAAGGATGAAGGAGAGGTTGAGGAAGACAACTCCAATGGCAACGACGGCAGGCGTGGTGCGGTTAGTCTGGCAGTTCTCCGTGAGGCTTCGCCAAGCTGGCGTGGAGAAAGAGTGGTGTTGGGGTGGGGAGGGGCTGCGCCTTCAATGGTGTGTGCAGCCCTCCCCCCCACCCCTATATTTATAGGAGGAAGGGAGAGGGGCGGCCCCTCTAGATGGCATCTAGAGGCGGCGGCCAAGGGAGGAGGAAAGGGGTGGCTTGCCCCCAAGCCAGGCGCCCCTTTGCCCCTTTGGGGTTTCCCTCCCAAGCCCTAGCATGGGCCTAGGTGAGGGCGCCCAGCCCACCAGGGCTGGCTCCCTCTCCCACTTAGCCCATGTGGCCCCGAGGTGGCCCCTCCAGTGGACCTCAGGAACTCTCCGGTGGCCCGGTACATTACAGTATACCCCGAAACTTTCCCGAGTCCGTTTAACCACTTTCCATATATAAATCTTTACCTCCGGACCATTCCGGAACTCATCGTGACGTCCGGGATCTCATCAGGACTCCGAACAACATTCGGTAATCACATACTTGTCTTCCTAATAACCCTAAGCGTCACCGAACCTTAAGTGTGTAGACCCTACGGGTTCGGGAGACATCTTGAACATGACCGAGGCGCTCTCGGTCAATAACCAACAGCGGGATCTGGATACCCATGTTGGTTCCTACACGCCTCCTCGATGTTGTCATCGGATGAACCACGATGTCGAGGGTTCAATCAACCCCGTATGCTATTCCCTTTGTCGACGGTATGTTACTTGCGAGACTTCGATCGTCGGTATCCCAATACCTCGTTTAGTCTCGTTACCGGCAAGTCACTTTACTCGTGCCGTAATGCATGATCCCGTGACCGGACACTTGATCACTTTGAGCTCATTATGATGATGCATTACCGAGTGGGCCCGATGATACCTCTCCGTCATACGGAGTGACAAATCCACATCTCGATCCGTGTCAACCCAGGACACTTTCGGAGATACCTGTAGTGCACCTTTATAGTCACCCGATTCGTTGTGGACGTTTGGTACACCCAAAGCATTCCTCACGGTATCCGGGAGTTACCGCGATCTCACGGTCTAAGGAAGAGATACTTGACATTTGAAAAGCTCTAGCAAAAGCGAACTACACGATCTTTGTGCTAGGCTTAGGATTGGGTCTTGTCCATCACGTCATTCTCCTAATGGCGTGATCCCGTTATCAATGACATCGATGTCCATAGCCAGGAAACCATGACTATCTGTCGACCAACGAGCTAGTCAACTAGAGGCTCACTAGGGGCGTATTGTGGTCTATGTATTCACACGTGTATTACGATTTCCGGATAATACAGTTATAGCATGAATAAAAGACAATTATCATGAACAAGGAAATATAATAATAATGCTTTTATTATTGCCTCTAGGGCATATTTCCAACAGGTGTAAATGCTGAGGAACTCCGACGGGTGCGTCTTGCCGTCGTACTTCTCTGGTACGTCTGGCTTGAAGTTTTTCTTGCTGGGCCACTGGACTTGCCGCAGCTCACGAGTGAATGCAGGGCAACCTACAGCGTCTGACCGTCGCTGGTTCCTCCGGCGCGTGCATGTCGATAGAGGGCCCGGTAGCGCTTGTCGGATTGACGTCGTACTTCTCTTGGCGCTCGATCTGAGTTCGGCGTCCTCTTCTTGTCGATCGTGAAGAACTTGGCGCTGATCGCGATGAGCTCGTGGATCTGATGGCGATGGAGTCATTGTCGAGGTGGATCCGGCGAGTCGGCGATCTTGGCCTTCGAGGCGGAGAGTGCATGGTGGTTGCACCCCACGGTCTCGTCGCCACCGGCTCGTGTTTAGCGATCTGCGCGGCAGCGATGCACTCGGTTGCAGCGGGCGTCGCCGTTAAGCGGCCGATGAGACTACGAATGGTGGCCCTCCACTCGCCGACCTTGTCGGCCGTCGGAGGGTAATCGAAGCAGCTATGCTCTCGCCAAAGCTTCTGCTGGAGTGGTGGGTGGCGATGGCGAGCGGCGCGAGGCGGGATATGCTCGGACTTCTAACTATGTTAGAAGGAGCGATATCCGTCCGAGGCGACCGTGCCTCGCTTCAGCGCCGACATGTTGGCGTGCATGCTGGTCTTGAACGTCCCGGGATCCTACAGCTCGATCTTGGTCCAACGAGCGTATGGCATTGTGAATGCCATGACACTATCGGTCCCGCGCCTCCTGAGACGAGCGCGGTGCATGTACGGACGCTGAGGTCTGTGCAGCCTTGTCCTTGCACTTGGCAGCACCGTGAGCGCCCCCGTCGCCGTCCATTCTTCCGCCGGCGTCTACCCCACCACCTGTTTGCTCCGGTGGCGGTGGGTTCGGCAGCGGGCGGGGCTTCGCCGCGAAGCCTTCTTCTTCGGTGGCATGTTGGCGAAGATGATGAAGATCTAGCTTCGCGTGGGCGCCGGATCAGGTTCACACAACCTCGGCGCCCCTACTGGCGCGCCAAAGATGTCGGGGCAAGCTGATCCGCCCACGAACACCTATGGGACTGGCGGACCGAGCCCCCTTTCGGTTCGGCGGGGAGCGGAGGTCGCATACGAAGAGCCGGATCGAGGCGAAGCACGCGAGAGGTTTACCCAGCCGGAGCTCTCCGGAGATAATACTCCTCTTGCTGCATGTCTAGGTGTATTGCGTTCTTGCTCAGAGCGCTCGAATACTACTGATGCAGACGAGCTGCTAACGAGGCGGCGTGGAGGAACAGATCGACCCACCCCTCTCGTTGCGCATGGGCCTCCTTTTATATGCTCAAAGGGGCTCCGGCGGTGGCAACGTAGATGGGGGTGCAAATGAAAACTAGTGGTTGGTACACCTACTTATGCGATTATGCGGTGTAATATACCTAACCACGGCGGCGGGGACAAAGGCATTAAATGCCCGTCTAGTCGCCCTAACGGTGCAAGCGAGGACCGTCAAAGGCGCCATCGTTCGCCACGATGGCAAACTTGTCGGCGCTTGCTTGCCACCTCGCACCGGCTGGCTGCAGACCTCTCGCCACACGCGCTGGAAAGGCCCAGGCGACACGTTAGTGGATGTCTTTGGGCGTGAGTCTGAGAGAGATGGTGCGCCGCTGCAAGCGCCTTGCATGTTGTTATCTTGTCGCGCCGGAAGCTTGTCGCTCATCAGGCCTTCCGCAAGCTCCTCTTGCCGGGGCCTTGTCTTGTAAGTGCTTGGGGTGGCCTTCCCGGCAAGCTCCTCTTGCCGGGGCCTTGTGTCCTATGTGCCTTGGGTGGCCTTCCCGGCAAGCTCCTCTTGCCGTGGTCTTGTCTCCCTGGCTTGAATACTTTGTTCTTGAATGGCTCCAAAGGAACCACTGAGGATCTTGGTGGTCACCCGGTAAGCCTTGCCGCGGAGGGTTGCAACTGCCCGTGCACAAGTTCGGGATACTAGGGTACCCCTACTCTAGTACACCGACATATAGCAGCCACGTAAAAACTTGCAACAACAATTAGAGGACGTCTAACTTGTTTTTGTAGCATATGCCGTGTGATGTGATATGGCCAAGAAGGATGTGATGAATGAAATATATGTGATGTATGAGACTGATCATATTCTTGTAATAGGAATCACGACTTGCATGTCGATGAGTATGACAACGGCAGAGCCATAGGAGTTGTCTTTATTTATTGTATGACCTGCGTGTCCTTTGAATAACGCCGTGTAATTACTTTACTTCATTGCTAAACCGTTAGCCATAGTAGTAGAAGTAATAGTTGGCGAGACAACTTCATGGAGACACGATGATGGAGATCATGGTGTCATGCGGTGACGATGATGATCATGGAGCCTCAAGATGGAGATCAAAAGGAGCAAAATGATATTGGCCACATCATGTCACTATTTGATTGCATGTGATGTTTATCTTGTTTATGCATCTTATTTGCTTAGAACGACGGTAGTAAATAAGATGATCCCTCATAATAATTTCAAGAAAGTGTTCCCCTAAGCGTGCACCGCTATGTAAAGTTCGTTGTTTCGAAGCACCACGTGATGATCGGGTGTGATAGATTCTAACGTTCACATACCATGGGTGTAAGCCAGATTTACACACGCAAAACTCTTAGGTTGACTTGACAAGCCTAGCATGTACAGACATGGCCTCGGAACACAAGAGACCGAAAGGTCTAACATGAGTTGTATAGTGGATACGATCAACATGAAGATGTTCACCGATGATGACTAGTCCGTCTCACGTGATGATCGGACACGACCTAGTTGACTCGGATCATGTATCACTTAGATGACTAGAGGGATGTCTATCTGAGTGGGAGTTCGTAAGATGAACTTAATTATCATGAACATAGTCAAAAAGGTCTTTACAAATTATGTAAATGGCTCAGCGCTTTAGTTCTACTATTTAGATATGTTCCTAGAGAAAATATAGTTCAAAGTTGTGAGTAGCAATTATGCGGATCGGGTCCGTAAATTGAGGATTGTCCTCATTGTCAGCAGAAGGCTTATGTCCTTAATGCACCGCTCGGTGTCTGAACCTCGAGCGTCGATACGTGGATGTTGCGAACATCTGACATACACGTTTTGATGACTACATGATAGTTCAGTAATGTTAAACGGTTTAGAATTGTGGCATCGAAGATGTTTTTTGAAACGTCGTGGAACATATGAGATGTTCCAAGGGCTGAAATTGGGATTTCAGGCTCGTGCCCACATCAAGAGGTATGAGACCTCCGACGAGTTTCTTAGCCTACAAACTAAGGGAGAAAAGCTCAATCGTTGAGTTTGTACTCAGATTGTCTGGGTACAACAATCACTTGAATCGAGTGGGAGTTAATCTTCCAGATGAGATAGTGATGTTCCTCCAAAGTCATTGCCACCAAGATACTAGAGCTTCATGATGAACTATAACATATCAGGGATAGATATGATGATCCTTGAAATATTCGCGATGTTTGACACCGCGAAAGTAGAAATCAAGAAGGAGCATCAATTGTTGATGGTTAGTGAAACCACTAGTTTCAAGAAGGGCAAGGGCAAGAAGGGATACTTCATGAAACGACAAATCAGCTGCTGCTCTAGTGAAGAAACCCAAGGTTGAATACAAACCCGAGACTAAGTGCGTCTGTAATAAGGGGAACGGTCACTGGAGCAGAATTACCCTAGATACTTGGTAGATAAGAAGGCAGGCAAGGTCGACAGAAGTATATTGGATATACATTATATTAATGTGTACTCGACTAGTACTCCTAGTAGCACCATGGTAATAGATACCGGTTCGGTTGCTAAGTGTTAGTAACTCGAAATAAAAGGCTACGGAATAAACGAAGACTAGCTAAAGGTGAGGTAATGATATGTGTTGGAAGTATTTCCAAGGTTGATGTGATCAAACATCGCGCGCTCCCTCTACCATCGGGATCAGTGTTAAACCTAAATAATTTGTATTTGGTGTTTGCGTTGAGCATAGACATGATTGGATTATGTCTATCATAATCTGATTTATTCATTTAAGGAGAATAATGGTTACTCTGTTTATTTGAATAATACCTTCAATGGTCTTGCACCTAAAATGAATGGTTTATTGAATCTCGATCGTAGTGATACACATGTTCATGCCAAAAGATATAAGATAGTAATGATAGTACCACCTACTTGTGGCACTGCCATGTAAGTCATATTGGTATAAAACGCATGAAGAAGCTCCATGCAGATGGATCGTTTGGACTCACTTGATTTTGAATCACTTGAGACATGCAAATCATACCACATGGGCAAGATGACTGAAAAGCCTCGTTTTGGGAAGATGGAACAAGAAAGCAACTTGTTGGAAGTAACACATTTTGATGTGTGCGGTCCAATGAGTCTTTGAGGCATCGATGGATATCTTTATGTTCTTACTTCACAGATGATTTGAGTAGATGTTGAGTATATTTACTTGATGAAACACAAGTCTAAATTATCGAAAGGTTCAAGTAATTTCAGAGCGAAGTTGAAGATCTTCGTGACAAGAGGATAAAATGTCTATGATGTGATCATAGAGATGAATATCTGAGTTGCGAGTTTGGTACACAATTGAGACATTGTGGAAATTGTTTCAGAACTAATACCGCCTGGAACACCATAGTGTGATGGTGTGTCCGAACGTCATAACTGCACCCTATTGGATATGGTGCATACCATGATGTCTCTTATCGAATTACCACTATCGTTTATGGGTTAGGAATTACACATTCACTTTAAATAGGGCACCACATAATTCCCTTGAGATGACACCATATGAACTATGGTTTAGAGAAACCTAAGCTGTCGTTTCTTGAAAGTTTGGGGCTGCGACGCTTATGTGAAAAAGTTTCATCCTGATAAGCTCGAACCCAAAGCGGATAAATACATCTTCATAGGACACCCAAAACAGTTGGGTATACCTCCTATTTCAGATCCGGAAGCAAAAGTGATTGTTTCTAGAAAGCGGGTCCTTTCTCGAGGAAAGGTTTCTCTTGAAAGAATTGAGTGGGAGGGTGGTGGAGACTTGATGAGGTTGTTGAACCATCACTTCAACTAGTGTGTAGCGAGGCACGGGAAGTTGTTCTGTGGCACCTACACCAATTGAAGTAGAAGCTTATGATAGTGCTCATGAAACTTTGGATCAAGTCACTACCAAACCTCGTGAGTCGACAAGGATGCGTCTTTGCCCGAGTGAGTGGCACGTAATCACATCTTGGAGGTCATGTTGCTCGACAACAATGAACCTCTGAGCTATGGAGAAGCGATGGTGGACCCGGATTCGACAAATGGCTCGAGGCCATAAAATCCGAGAGAGGATCCATGTATAAAACAAAGTGTAGACTTTGGAAGAACTACTTGATGGTCGTAAGGCTGTTGAGTACAGATGGATTTTAAAAGGGAAGACGAACAATGATGGTAAGTGTCACCATTAAGGAAGCTCGACTTGTCGCTAAGATGTTTTCAGACAAGTTCAAGGAGTGGACTACGATGAGACTTTCTCACTCGTAGCGATTCTAAGAGTCTATTGAATTATATTAGCAGTTCCTGCATTATTTATGAAATCTTGCAGATAGGATGTCAAAACATTGTTTCCACAATGATATTCTTGAGGAAAGGTTGTATGTGATACAACCAGAAGGTTTTGTCAATCCTAAAAGATGCTAACAAGTATGCAAAGCTCCAGCAATCCTTTAAGGACTGGAGTAAGCATCTCGGAGTTGAAATATACGCTTTGATGAGATGATCAAAGATTTTGGGTTTATACAAAGTTTATGAGAAACTTCTATTTCCAAAGAAGTGAGTGGGAGCACTATAGAATTTCTGATGAGTATATGTTGTTGATCAGAAATGCTGTAGAATTTCTAGAAAGCATATAGGGTTATTTGAAAAGTGTTTTTCAATGGGAAACCTAGATTAAGCTACTTGAACATTGAGCATCAAGATCTATAAGGATAGATCAAAAAACGCTTAATAGTACTTTCAAATGAATACATACCGTGACAAGATTTTGAAGGAGTTCAAAATAGATCAGCAAAGAAGGAGTTATTAGCTGTGTTATAAGGTGTGAGTATTGAGTAAGACTCAAGACCTGACCACGGCAGAAGAGAGAGAAAGGACGAAGGTCGTCCCCTATGCTTTAGACGTAGGCTCTACAAGGTATGCTATCTTTGAGTACCTTTGAAGTGTGCCTTGCCATGAGTCAGTCAAGGGGTACAAGAGTGATCCAGGAATGGATCACATGACAGCGGTCAAACTTATCCTTGGTAACTAGTGGACTAAGGAATTTTCTTGATTATGGAGGTGGTAAAGGAGTTCGTCGTAAAGGGTTACGCCGATGTAAACCTTGACACTAATCTGGATGACTCTGAGTAGTAAACCGGATTCGTATAGTACAGCAGTTATTTGGAATAGCTCCAAGTAGCGCCTGGTAGCTGCATCTACAAGATGACATAGATATTTGTAAAGCACACACGGATCTGAAAGGTTCAGATCCGTTGACTAATAACCTCTCTCACAAGCGAGATATGATCAAACCCAATGGGCGTTGGATTCATTACAATCACATAGTGATGTGAACTACATTATTGACTCTAGTGCAAGTGGGAGACCGTTGGAAATATGCCCTAGAGGCAATAATAAAATGGTTATTATTATATTTCCTTGTTCATGATAATTGTCTATTGTTCATGCTATAATTGTATCAACTGGAAACCGTAATACATGTGTGAATACATAGACCACAACATGTCCCTAGTGAGCCTCTAGTTGACTAGCTCGTTGATCAATAGATGGTTATGGTTTCACGACCATGGACATTGGATGTCATTGATAACGGGATCACATCATTAGGATAATGATGTGATGGACAAGACCAATCCTAAGCATAGCACAAGATCGTGTAGTTCGTTTGCTAAAGCTTTTCTAATGTCAAGTATCATTTCCTTAGACCATGAGATTGTGTAACTCCACGATACCGTAGGAGTGCTTTGGGTGTACCAAACGTCCTGGCAACGTAATCGGGTGGCTATAAAGGTGCACTACGGGTATCTCCGAAAGTGTCTCATTGGGTTGGCATGAATCGAGACTGGATTTGTCACTCCGTATGACGGAGAGGTATCTCTGGGCCCACTCGGTAATGCATCATCATAATGAGCTCAATGTGACTAAGTAGTTAGTCACGGGATCATGCATTATGGAGCGAGTAAAGTGACTTGCGGTATTGAGATTGAATGAGGTATTGGGATACCGACGATCGAATCTCGGGCAAGTAACATACCGATTGACAAAGGGAATTGCATATGGGATTGCTTGAATCCTTGACATCATGGTTCATCCGATGAGATCATCGTGGAACATGTGGGAGCCAACATGGGTATCCAGATCCCGCTGTTGGTTATTGGCGGAGAACGCCTCTCATATGTCGCAGATGGTACCCGAACCCGTAGGGTCTACACACTTAAGGTTCGGTGACGCTAGAGTTGTTATGGGAAATAGTATGTGGTTACCGAAGGTTGTTCGGAGTCCCGGATGAGATCACGGACATGACGAGGAGCTCCGGAATGGTCCGGAGGTGAAGATCGGTATATTGGACGAAGGGTATTGGAGTCTGGAATTGTTCCGGCCGTGAGCGACATGCGCCGCATCAAGCAGCAGCTGGGAGAGACCCTGCAGAAGTACATCCAGCGCTTCAACAACGCCCGCCTCAAGATCCCAGGTGGATCGAGGAAGCCATCATCTCAGCCTTCTCCGATGGCGTGCGTGACGTCAAGATGAAGGAGGAGCTAGCAATGCATGAAGACTTGTGCACATCCCTAGAGTTGTTCAACTTGGCGACCAAATGCGCCAGGGCTGAGGAAGGGCACCTCTCCCTCCTCGAGCTCCCAGCTGCCGATCCAGAAGAGAAGAAGCCCAAGGCCAAGGACGTGAAGCGCAAGGGGGCTGTCGTGCTCGCGGCAGAACCAGATACCAAGCGAGCCAGGGATCAGCCCGAGTCATCCAAGGGCAGCCGGTACTGCATATACCACGACCTCCACACCCACAACACCAAAGAATGCCAGGAGCTCAGGGCCGTGCGAGAAGGGCGTATCAGCCGATGCCCCGAGCGCAATGATCGGGGCTACGACCGAGGAGGAGGAAGAGGCGCAGGATGCTGGGAAGACCGTGGCCCTCGCCAAGGATGGCGTGACAAACCTTGCGAGGACCGCTGGCAGGACCAGCCTCGTGAGGGAGGTTGGAGGGACCAGCCTCGTGAGGACCACCCTCAAGGCAACGCAGGGCTCCCACCTCACTGCAGCGCCAAGGAGAATACGTAGACAATCATCGAGGATGAGGGGCTGGGGGCTTCCGGGAGCCGCCACGATCTCTTGCATCCTAGGTGGCGCTCGGGCTGACCTCTCGGCGCATCTTCAAGCAGTTTGCTCACGAGGTGAATGCAGTCCTCCCAAGCCGGAGGCCACGCGCTCTCGGTGGTGGGTAAATGCTGGCGCTATGACGTTCAGCTCAGCGGACCAGCTCAAGTGCGCGGCAACGGCCGGAGTCCTCCCCATGCTCTGCTCACCAGTCATCAGCAACGTGCAAGTCACCAGGACCCTCATCGACGGTGGAGCAGGACTCAACGTCCTATCTGTCAAGACATTCAACGATCTCCAAGTGCCATACGATCAACTTCAGCCGACCAAGCCTTTCTCAGGAGTCACCGATGGCTCCACCGTCCCGATAGGGCAAGTTCACCTTCCGTCACCTTTGGACAGCGAACAACTACGCGCCGAGCTCATCGACTTCGACGTCGCCCACATTACCGCCATACAATGCCATCCTCGGGTACCCAGCTTTGGCTAAGTTCATGGCGATGACTCACCATGGCTACAATGTCCTCAAGATGCCAGAGCGGAGGAGTCATCACAAAGTGCCTTGTGAGGAAAGGGATGCAGTGTGCTCTCTTGGCGTGCCTTCAAGCCGCGGCAATCGAAGACCCAGATCACGGGGTGGAAGACTTCCGAGGCGATCCCTAAGAAGAAGAAGGCTTCGCTTTGGTCCAAGCCCTCATGGGGTAGGCACCTCCGGGAGGCGTGGCAACAGGACCCACGCCCGTTCAAGGGGCGCCACCCTTTGTCGCATAGGAAGGCGCGCCCGGCGCCCTCCTCAGGCGAGGCTCGGGGGCTCTTTCATGGTGAGCCACTGACCTAGCCGGGGTCGCGAGGGAGGCGCTCGGGCAACACTTGGAGGCGTGCTTCAAGGCACGTTTCCCTCAGGAAGGTATGAGGCAAGGAGGGCCAAACCCTCAGGAGTTCATCGCGAGGACCACCCGGAGCTACAGAGTCAAGAGTCATGCGCTGGCGCTGCTTGCGCCCGTGGCCCCACATCCAGCGAGGATCTTTGGGCTGCGAATCTGCATCTACATACCAGGGCTCAACCAGGCCGCGTCTGAGGAGCGCCTCTGGCCCTCACGCGTGGGGCGTTGCGAGGGTCCACCTCACAGCTACGTTCGCATGCCCTTCGGCTTGCCGAACGCGATTGCCACCCATCAACGCCTGCTGAGGTGCGCTCTGAAGGCTTAGGAGGTCAAGCAGCACGCGATCCTGGCAGAGATGGAGATGGCTCTCGAGGAACCCCCCGTGCCCCCGGAGCCTCCCGAGGCTCCAGGTCTGGAGGGCTCGTGAGGGCCGGCTTCTTCATCACGCGTCATCCGCTACCTCAACATCCCACCATCTCCAACCATATCAGGTGACACCTTTCCAAGTTCCGTTTTCAGCTGGGAGCGCCCCTCGGGCTGCATCATTCCCAGTCCGCGTGGGTCCGTCCCTGCGGCATGTATCCGTTTTGCTTATGTTCTTTACTTACCTTGTTGGGGGCGCCCCTCGGGCTGCATTATCCCCAAGCTGCTCGGGCCAGACCCGGTGGCGTATGCTTTCTCCGCACCTATCTAGATGGATTTGCTTATTCATACATAACATGCTTGACCTAATCGCCTGCTCGATTGACACCTACCTTTGGAGCCGCTCGCTCAGGCACGACACTTGCGCACGGGTCCGTCCCTGCAACGCCGATAAATCTGAGTGGCCGAGCTCTGGCCGCGGCAGCCCTGCAAGGCGCCACCTCACCAAGCCCTCAGCGCCCCCGATCACTCCCACGGAGCGACCAATGGTTGGCTGGCAACCGTAACAACGAATCTTGTTTCCCCTCGTGATTGGTACACAGGACCTGCCCCGGGAGTAACACTGGCGGCATCACGAGCCTTCTCTCCTCCTCTCCGGCGCGATCCGCTTGCATGTTAAAAGGGGGGCGCCTGAGCATCGCGACTCATGGGCTCTTCATCGCACTCCAGCCTCACCCCTAGCCTTGACCCACGGCATCGTGACCTGTCATACCAGGTGGCGGTGAGCTTCGCCGAGGGCCGGGACCTGAGGACGTAGAGCATTAAGGAAAGCGGGGGGGAGAGGGAAGAAGCTCGCGAGGACCCAACCCAGCAACACCTCAGTTGCCGTCGCGCGGGCACGGCACCTCATCGAACGCCGCTCCAAACCCGCAAGATAAGTCACGCAAAAATTGATCTGCCTCAGCGCTAAAACCCTCGCCTACTGCTGCTCTATCACGGCAAAGCTGCCTACCTTTCTTGCCGAGCGGAGGCTGCTTGAGTGCTAAAGGGGACCTCCTGAGCATCGTGACTCAGGCGCTCTTACTGGACCTCGGGCCGCTCACCTCCTGGCCTTGACCACGGCATCGCGACACAGCATACCAATGACGGTGAAGCCTACAGGGACCGGGACACATCGTCAGAGCACCAAGCCCTCGTGAGGGAAGAAAGGGGGAGCTAAGCTGGGGCAGAACAAGCATCTCGCACCAATTCATCATAAGGATATGATGTTCACAAAAACATGGCCATCGCCTTACATACCCCCGCGGGGTGCTACTTCGATTCTTCGCAGGAAATAAAAGATGCTAATCCTAAGGAACGCCGACTACGCGTGCCTCCGCAGGAGACGCTATCATCAACAGTGGGCTGCCAGGCGCCGGCGCCAACCCCATCCAGATCATCGGCACCGATAGCCTGAAGCACCCGCCCGGCTCCGAGCGCGGCGCGAGCTCACGGGCTCGTAGCTGTCTTCGCTCGTCTCCGGAGTCCCCAGAAGCTCGGCGGAGGCGCTGGACCCTCCAGCCCCTTTGCTGCTGCCCGAGGAGCTGCCGAGGGGGTGACCGGCGGGCCTAGTCCTCGCCACGACGATGCCCCGACCTCCCTTCTCGGGGCAGCATTCCAGCCGGCGTCCTTCTGCGTCGAAGACCTTGAAGAACATCAAGGAGGCGACATCGTATTCCATGTGGATCACGAGGGCGCCCCTCGTCCGACAGACCCGGGCGATCTCGCCCCAGCCTCGGGTCATGTAGACCTTGCCCGGAGCGACAACCGCAACCTCTGCTCCGGTCACAGGGTGTCAGAGCCAAAGATGTCGCAACCAGAGCTCCAGAGAGCCCCTCGACGGGATCTCGAAGGCGAAGGAGGGAGGAAGGCGAATCCAAGATTGAGGAGGCATGGCAGCATGGAGCACAAGCTCTCGGGAGGATCCCCCGGCATGGACTCCAGGAGGAACGGCGCAAGCCGTGACCGCCGGGCGCCGACGGGCGTCGTCCGTGGCGCTCGGCGTCTACTCCTCCAGGGCCCTCAGTCCGGGCGTACAAGGGCAGCGGGAACCCCGGCGGTGGCCGCTCGAACCAGGGCCTCGATACCTCCTGCCGGGAGCCCTCATCTCGGCGACAGAGGACTAGCCGTTTCTTCGGCGAAAGCGGGTCGGGACCCTCTCGGGGGGGCTTTCCCTTCTCTTCCGCAGAAAACCGTCGGATCGGAGCCATTGTCGCAATGTGGAGCAAGGGCAAGGATGGAGATGAAGGAGTAGCAAGAAGAGATGGACTGGAAGGGCTCGCGCCGTTCTGTACTTATAGCCGGAGGAGGCCAACCGTCGGCCTCCACGATCACATGTAATTATGACCCATTTTCTGCATGCAGGGACTTGTCAAGTCATGCGGTTGCCGAGGAATCGTGGGGAAGCGGAGACGCCCACGACCAGTCAATCGCCACGCGACGCCCAAGGTCGCAGGCTGTTGGGGCCCACGGCGCTTCGCACTTGCTCCTTCGCTTCTCTGCTAAGCCAAGTCGGGGTGCGCCTTAGGCCCGGGGGCTACTGTCGGTGTTCTGGGAATGGGGGTCCCCAGACTTGCTCGCTCATGCGCGGCGTGGCTCAAGTGGGGGCCAGCGTGGCCCAGCTTCATCAGCTCAAGCTCAAGACCCTCGCGAGGGGCCAAGCCTCGCGGGGCGGACGACAAGAACCTTCCTCAGGAGCAGCCTCGTCAGGCAGGCTCACGAGGAGGCGAAGAGATCAAGGCAGGGTAGCTCACGAGGAGGCGAAGAGATCAAGGCAGTGTCCTCGTTTCCCCTTTGGTGCAAAGGAGGCAAGCACAGGCCAAGGCATCAGGCAAAGGTTACCGCTTCGGTGCAACAAGACCAAGACCAACAGAGCGGCAGGACGGAGGTCATCGTGGAGCCCAGTGACGGCCATCAGCCGAGTCTTTGGCAGCCAAGACCAACTTTAGTCGAGGATAAGTGTACCAGATGTTCCCCTTCAAAATGGCCAATTGTTGGCGCCCTTCCCGCTCATTATTTGGGAAGAGGCCCAGGGCCTCCCTCTATAAATAGGACTAGCCACCACAGAGGTAGGGGGATCGGTCGACGAGACACAGGTCGAACCTTCCGGACAGAAAGAGAGAGAAGCGACTGGACTCACCCAAGCAGTCCATCGCACCAGCTCAAGAACAGCCCCTCGCGAGGCTGTTCTTCCTTTGTATCTTATTCTTCATCACTTCGAGGCAATCCACCACACCACACACTGGAGTAGGGTATTACACCACAACGGTGGCCCGAACCAGTATAAACCTTGTGTCCCTTGTGTTGTTCATCATTCCTAGTTTAGATCCCTTGCTAACCATCGACGCGTGAGCTGGTAGGGGAAAGATCTCCGCGCGCACCCCAGTGTTTGAACCTCAAGGGTCTGCCGGAACCCGAAATCCGACAACAACCTCTGCTTCCCTCTGTGAAGGGCCTATCTTTTACTTTAGTCTTATTCATTATGAAAGAGTCATGGTGATCTTCACCTTTCCTTTTTACATTTTATCCTTTGGCAAGTACATTGTGTTGGAAAGATCCTGATATATTGATACGTCTCCAACGTATCTATAATTTTTTATTGCTCCATGCTATATTATGTACTGTTTTGGACCATATTGGGCTTTATTTTCCACTTTTATATTACTTTTGGGACTAACCTATTAACCGGAGGCCCAGCCTGAATTGCTGTTTTTGCCTATTTCAGTGTTTCGAAGAAACGGAATATCAAATGGAGTCCAAACGGAATGAAACCTTCGGGAACGTGATTTTCTCAACAAATATGATCCAGGAGACTTGGACCCTCCGTCAAGAAAGGAGGGAGGCGGCCACGAGGGTGAAGGGTGCCCCCCTAGGGCGCGCCCCCTGCCTCGTGGGCCCCCCTTTGCTCCACCAACGTACTCCTTCCTCCTATATATACCTACGTACCCCCAAACGATCAGATATGGATCCAAAAACCGAATTCCACCACCACAACCTTCTGTATCCACGAGATCCCATCTTGGGGCCTGTTCCCGAGCTCCGCCGGAAGGGGAATCCACCACGGAGGGCTTCTACATCAACACCATAGCCCCTCCGATGAAGTGTGAGTAGTTTACTTCAGACCTTCGGGTCCATAGTTAGTAGCTAGATGGCTTCTTCTCTCTTTTTCGATCTCAATACAATTGTTCTCCCCCTCTCTTGTGGAGATCTATTCGATGTAATCTTCTTTTTGCGATGTGTTTGTTGAGACCGATAAATTGTGGGTTTATGATCAAGTCTATCTATGAACAATATTTGAATCTTCTCTGAATTCTTTTATGTATGATTGGTTATCTTTGCAAGTCTCTTCGAATTATCAGTTTGGTTTGGCCTACTAGATTGGTTTTTCTTCCAATGGGAGAAGTGCTTAGTGAAAGTGCAACTATCCCTAGGTGGTTTTGGTAATTCATAACAACATATAGCTCATTGAGCTAATGCTATTCCAAGACAAATATTTCAGGAAAGCTCAATGAATGGCATGGCATGGATGATGAAAGTGGATCCTCAAAATATTAAGGACAAAGGATTGGCTCAAGCTCAAAAGCTCAAGACTCTACATTTTACATTTTAGTGATCCAAGATCACATTGAGTCTATAGGAAAAGCCAATACTACCAAGGAGGGATGAGGTGTTGCTTAATGAGCCTCTTGCTTCATGTGCTTAGTGATATGCTCCAAAACCCTCCACTACTTTCTCACATCCACATATGAGCTAAACCTAAAGTCAAACTCGACCCTACCGATTCTTTCTATCCGGCGACACCGAGTTCAATTGTCATAGCCACTGCCACAAACCCTAGGCAAATCGGTTTCACCGATAGGATCTCGGTCTCACCGAGATGGGATTGTAATCTCTCTGTTTCCCTTCGTAACGTTTCGGTCTAACCGAAGTGAGCGATCGGTCCGACCGAGATTGCAATGTAAACTCTCTATTTCCCTTTCATAACTTCTCGATCTCACCGAAAGAGCGAATCGGTCCCACCGAGTTTACCTGACCAACTCTCTGGTTAGCTAATTACCAAAATCGGTCTCACCGAGTTTGTGTAATCGGTCTCACCGAGATTACATTATGCCCTAACCCTAACCATATCGGTCCTACCGAGTTGCATATCGATCCCACCAAAAACCCTAACGGTCACTAGGTTTCTTGAATCGGTTTGACCGAGTTTGTTGATTCGGTCCCACCGAAGTTTGGTAAATTGTGTGTAACGGTTAGATTTTGTGTGGATGCTATATATACCCTCCACCTCCTCTTCATTCGTGGAGAGAGCCATCAGAACAAACCTACACTTCCAACTTACCAGCCTGAGAGAGAACCACCTACTCATGTGTTGAGGCCAAGATATTCCATTCCAACCACAAGAATCTTGATCTCTAGCCTTCCCAAGTTGCTTTCCACTCAAATCTTCTTTCCACCAAATCCAAATCCTGTGAGAGAGAGTTGAGTGTTGGGGAGACTATCATTTGAAGCACAAGAGCAAGGAGTTCATCATCAACACACCATTTGTTACTTCTTGGAGAGTGGTGTCTCCTAGATTGGCTAGGTGTCACTTGGGAGCCTCTGACAAGATTGTGGAGTTGAACCAAGGAGTTTGTAAGGGCAAGGAGATCGCCTACTTCGTGAAGATCTACCGCTAGTGAGGCAAGTCCTTCGTGGGCGACGGCCATGGTGGGATAGACAAGGTTGCTTCTTCGTGGACCCTTCGTGGGTGGAGCCCTCCATGGACTCAGCAACTGCTACCCTTCGTGGGTTGAAGTCTCCATCAACGTTGATATACGATAGCACCACCTATCGGAACCACGACAAAAACATTTGTGTCTCCAATTGCGTTTGAATCCTCCAAACCCTTCCCGTTACATTCTTGCAAGTTGCATCCTTTATTTTACGCTGCCTATATACTCTTTGCATGCTTGCTTGAATTGTGTGAAGATTGCTTGACTTGTTCAAAAATAGCTAAAATCTGCCAAAGTCTAAAATTGGGAAAATGTTAAGTTTTTAATTGGTCAAGTAGTCTAATCACCCCCCTCTAGACATACTTCAAGGTCCTACAAGTGGTATCAGATCTTTGGTCTCCATTTGATTTGATTTCCATAGCTTTTGGTGGTCATAGCCTTGGTTTCACAACCTAGGAGAGTATGGCGTCTAGCGAGGGAAATTATCACCGTAGAGGTCCTTACTTTGATGGCACTAATTTTGCTAGTTGGAAGCATAAGATGAAAATGCATATTCTCGGACATAACCCCGCCGTTTGGGCTATTGTGTGTATTGGTTTGCAAGGTGAATTCTTTTATGGGAGAGAACCGGACCATGAAGCAAGCGTGGAAGAGTTGAAGATACTGCAATACAACGCTCAAGCTTGTGATATCCTCTTCAATGGCTTGTGCGCCGAAGAATTCAACAAAATCAGCTGTCTTGAGAATGCAAAGGAAATTTGGGATACTTTGATTGATATGCATGAAGGTACCGACTCCGTCAAGGAATCCAAGTTGGATGTGCTCCAAAGTCAGCTTGACAAGTTCAAAATGAAGGATGGTGAAGGTGTCATTTGAAATGTACTCTAGGCTTGCTCTTATCACAAATGAGATTGCCGGCTTAGGAAGTGAAGAGATGATCGATGATTCATCATCAAGAAGATCCTAAGAGCATTGGATGGAAAATATGATACTGTGTGCACATTATTCCAAATGATGCCAAATTACAAAGATCTCATGCCAAACGAAGTCATTGGAAGAATTGTTGCTCATGAGATGTCACTCAAGGATAAGGAGGAACTTCACAACAAGTCAAGTGGTGCTTACAAAGCCTCATGTGAAGCCCCCACATCATCAAGTGAGAAACAAACCTTCAATGAAGAATTGAGCTTAACGGTGAAGAACTTCAACAAATTCTACAAGAGTAGAAGCAAAGAAAGAAGCTCTAAGTCAAGGTCCTACAATGACAAATGATCTTCTAGTTGAGAGCGAAATTGCTAAAATTGTGGGAGACCCAGACACTATTCCAATAAGTGTACGGCACACTATAAAAGAAGAGAAGATTCTCCCAAGAGAAGAAGTAGAAGAGAAGAATCACCACCAAGAGAAAGGAGTAAAGATGATCATTATGAACGAAGACCCTCACGGAGAAGCAAGGATTCAGAAAGGAAGGACAAGTCATCAAAGAGCTACACAAAACGAAGACATCAAGCTCATGTTGGTGAATGGGTATCCGTCTCCGACTCCGACAATCACTCCGAGAGAAGCTATCATCCGAATACACTCAAGATGAAGGTGTTGCAGGTCTAGCACTTGTGTCAACCAACTCCTATGACATATTTGATTCACCAAATGAAGGAATTGGAAGATGCTTCATGGCCAAAGGTCCTAAGGTAACACACCCCGAGTATGTTGATTTTAATAGTGATGAAGATGACTTGCTAGGTGATGACGATTTACTTTCTGACAACTCTAGTGATGAATACTATGATGAAACGTCAATTAATCATGCTAATCAAGATGAAACGAATGACAATGATAAGGAGAAGATTGAGCGTCTAACTAAAGAACTAAACACTCTGAAGTTAGCTCATGAAACTATCTTCGAAGATCATCGAGAACTTTTAAGGGCTCATGAGAAGTTACGCTTTGAAAAGCTCAATCTTGAGCAAGAACATGAGTTCCTAAAAGCAATCAATGATGATCTCCGTAAGAAAAGTTCTTCTTACATTGCCAAGCGTTTACTCTTATCTACTTACATGCCTCAAGTCAAGTCAAGTAACAAGAACAAGAAAGATTCTTCCTCTAGTAGTAACAATAACAATGCAAAATCCAATATTGTTGCTTCTAGTAGTTCTCTTGATTCCACTAATGATTCTCTTAGCCAAGTTACACTTGAGCAAGAAAACAGCTTATTGAAGGGAATTATAGAGAAAGGTGTATACAAGAGCCTTGCCGGGAGTAAGCAATTTGAGGAAATTGTACGCAAGCAAGGAAGGCACAGGAAGAATCAAGGTGTTGGTTTCGAATGAAAGTTCAATGCCAATGGAGTAGAGTGGGAAGAAGACCAATACCCCAAGACGAAGTTTGTTCCTCAACAAGAGAAGTATGATCCTACTTCCTTCAAGGGAACACAAGCACAAGATGATCTTCCACCACAAGACCACAAGAATAAAGGCAAGGACAAGCTTTAAGAGGAGATTGATGCATTTGAAGAAGCACCTAAGGCCTTGGTCAAGTGGGTTCCCAAGACTACGTCAAGTTCTACTTCATCAAGTACAACTACTACACCAAGGATTCCCATCAAGATGATGTGGATCCCGAAGAAGAAGAAGAACTAGAGAGTTCTTGAGGGTGACTCCGCCAACATTCTTCACTCATATCATTATGGCAAGGACAAGTGCAATCATCTTCCATATCTTGCACTAGTTCAAGGAGTCAAAAACCCTCATGTTGGTAAGGCAAGGGACAAGGTAACCTAATGTTTTCATGGACATTATTTTGTGTGTGCATCACTCTATGTCCATGGATATTCTTGTTTGTTCCTTGTGGGACTAACCCATGTAGGTATTGAAAGTGCAACTCACTCCAAAGGATTGCTCCAAAAAGATCTACATCAACATTGAGCATCCACATCTTCAACACCTACATGAAGTCATCATCGACAAAACCCAAGGTTAGTTCATCCCTCTAAGGGGGATCTCACATCTAGGGGAGCTTAACTCTAAGAATTGAGTCAAAGCAACTCTAATGATGTGAACACATAAATGCTTTATGTAAAAGTGGTAACCCCACTTGAGCTTAAACGATGAGTATGACCTATGATCAAATGTTCTCATTTAACTCCTAAGTCAATATACTCATATATAGATGACCTAGTCATCGCCAATTGTTTGATAGATGCTAGAATTGGTTGTGCATGATTTGTCACATATTTCATTTGTCATTTTATTGTGTGAGCATGTTGGTTGCATATTTTACTCATTCGAGGACATCCACTTGTTGTTTTGATTGATTGGATTCTCTTTCTTTGGCCAAGTGGATGGACAAGAATGCCTAAGAACCTTCTCTAGCTATCTATGCTTTTCTCGTCTCAAACTCTATTCATGCTACATCACAAAATCTGATCAAGTCAGATTCGAACCACTCTGTGTGAGGAGCACTCGGAGTCCCCGATTCGTCATAGACTTAAACTTCCAAAACTTCTTTGTGATTTTCGGTCTGACCGATTCCTCCATTTCGATAATATCGAGATCACTAAGTCGATCTAGGTTTTCATCTCGGTGCAACCGATTTGAACTTTTCGGTCACACCGAGTTGCTGTAACTGTTAACAGTTATGCATCTCGGTGCCACCGAGTTGTTCCACTCGGTCACACCGACAGTGTCGGGATATATATTCACACGGGCAAATTTTGGAAAACTTTCTCCGAAACTCCTCGCCCGCGCATAGCTCGCTCTGCCTACTAGGTCTCCGGATCGTTGACTTCGTCGCCAGCCGCCTCCTGTTGCTAGTCTCCGCCGCCGTCAATGGAATTCTTCTCCGCCATTGCCGCCGTAGCGAGTTCACCGCCGAACTAGGGTATGAATTCGATCACAGTGCTATCCTCGTCTGATTCTCAGCACATTGTGTTCGTAATGCTTCTTGCCACGATTGAAACACTTCTATCCAGTCAAAACAATCCTTAGAATAGGTGTGATTCGAAAATTTAGGGTTAGGTTTCCGCCGAAACCATCTCGGACCCACCGAGTTGAAAAACTCGGTCCCACCGATTTGGCTAACGCCATTGCACTAGTAAGTCTCGGTCTGACCGAGAATTGCTAATCGGTGTGACCGATTTTAAAACTTTGTGAAACCCTAGCAGTCTCGGTGCCACCGAACTGTGACTCGGTCTGACCGAGTTCACTAGTTTAGGTTCCAAAACTGCTTCGGTATCACCGAGTTTGAAAATCGGTAGATCCGAAATGCTTTCTGTGGAAAACTAAAACTAAGTTTTTTGAATCATTCTTTTGCAAAAATCTCTGCATTTTGTGATGCTCATCCACTCTACCTCATCTATAACTACTCACTGTGGTCAGTCGATTGTGTGCAGCATGTCGGACCAAAGTGACAGCGAACAAGTCAAGAGCAGATTCACATGAGTGAGGGCACTAGTCCCTCTAGCAGCTCAGATGAGGGGAGCAGAAGTACTCCTAGCAATTTGCCCAAGGTTGCCACAAGGACAAG
Source organism: Aegilops bicornis (assembly GCA_021605145.1). Classification (NCBI taxonomy): domain Eukaryota; kingdom Viridiplantae; phylum Streptophyta; class Magnoliopsida; order Poales; family Poaceae; genus Aegilops; species Aegilops bicornis. The sequence continues at coordinate 464,689,325 of CM038669.1, read as the reverse complement.
GAAGAAGAAGACCTCAGAGTCCGAGGATGAGGATTATGTGGCAGTTGAGGATGAGGCTAGTTCAAAGAAGAAAGTGCTCAAGAAGGAGTACATCTCAAAAACAGTTAAGCCTGGAATGAAGATCAAAAGGCCAGCAGGTAGACAACCAATGTCCAAAGCCAGAGTCTCCACTCAAGCTTCTTTGGAATCCCAACCCAAAGAGCCTGCTGCTGAAGGAAAGAAAAGGAAGGAAAGGGTCAAGAAGACCATGGCCAGAGTGATTGGAAAGCCTTCCATGATGGAAGAGGAAGAGGAAGAGGAGGTTGCTGAACCAGCACCCAAGGCACAAAAGCTGATGGGTGATGCTATCAAGTCAGGGGCTGCAACTTCAAAGCCCAAAGTAGCACCCAAAGCTGCTCCCAAGCCCAAGAATGCACCTAAGAGGAATACCAGGAGTATATCAGCAGTTGAAAAGAACAAGGCCCCAATGCATGATGTTGCTGCTGAGGAAGATGAAGAAGGGCAAGTCCTAAGGAAGCTCAAACCCAAGATTCTAGACCACAATGATGCTCATCCTGTGGCTGAGAACATGAAGATCACGAGAGATCTAGGGTTGAGGCTATGGAGAGAGTCAGATCCATATGCCACCAGGAGAAGGACTGCTGTAGATTACAGGTTCCACACCAAGGAGCAGCAGGACTTCTATGAGACCATCTTATTGGATAAGAAGCCCATAGTTTGTGATATGAGGTGGGTCGACCGGACCTACATTCAGGAGAATGCAGAACACTATCCTGGAGTGTATGACAGCTTCAGTGCGTGTGGAGTTGCAGATTTTGTTGGGCAGAAGCTCACAAACTAGAATGACGAGCTCATTATGCCATTCTACTCCACAACACATCTATATCTAGATGGCAGGATAGTTTGGATGTCAGAAGGAATGAGATACCAATCAACCATAGAGGAATGGGCAGGTCTGATCAATGCCCCAAAAGAAAGTGAAAATGACTTGGACATTTATGCCAAGAAGAATATGGATCACAACTCAATGTCACAGATGTACAAGGAGATCCCAGATGATGCACTTGAGACTTTCAAGTTTGGATCAGTTCATTTTCTTTTGTCAGGGCTGCCTACGATCAACTGGATCCTAAGGCACACTCTGTTGCCCAAATCAGGTGACCACAACATGATCAGAGGGCATGCAATTAATTTGCTTCACATTTTTGATGTGCCCCAGAAATTCAAGGTCATGAGTGAGGGAGTCCCGGACTAGGGGGTGTCCGGATAGCCGGGCTATCGTCATGGCCGGACTCCAAGACTATGAAGATACAAGATTGAAGACTTTGTGCCGTGTCCGGATGGGACTTTCCTTGGCGTGGAAGGCAAGCTTGGCGATACGAATATGTAGATATCCTACCATTGTAACCGACTCTGTGTAACCCTAACCTATCCGGTGTCTATATAAACCGGAGGGTTTTAGTCAGCAGGACGAACAACAATCATACCATAGGCTAGCTTCTAGGGTTTAGCCTCCTTGATCTCGTGGTAGATCTACTCTTGTACTACCCATATCATAGTCAAGCAGAAGTAGGGTATTACCTCCATCGAGAGGGCCCAAACCTGGGTAAAATCATCGTGTCCGTTGTCTCCTGTTACCATCCGCCTAGACGCACAGTTCGGGACCCCCTACCCAATATCCGCCGGTTTTGACACCGACATTGGTGCTTTCATTGAGAGTTCCTCTATGTCGTCGCCATCAGGTAGGATGGCTCATATCGTCTTTAAAGACGATACCATCGCCAAAGAAGCCTTGGCCACTGGTCAGACTCTTCGGCTAGGCGGTTTTCTCATGACCGCTAGTTCGCCGCTACCGACGATGACCTCTCGAGTCATCAAAACCAATCTCCATGTTAGTTTGGAACTTGCCGACAGCTTAGATCCGATCGATCTCACCTCCATAAACGAGCTCTTGGATCGCATCACGCCACAGGAGTCGCCACAGATTACGACCGGATCGGGCCTAAAACCGATCTGAGAGAGATCAACTCTCCCTAGGCTACCCATCATGTTGCTGTGATAGAGGAGCAATGCGGCAATTCTTCTTCTATCTTAAGGACTAGCCATGTCCAGATACCCGATCCCTCCATGCCGGATTCCCGCGGAGGGACGGATTTCGATCAAGCCCTGAACTTAAAGTCGGTAGTGGTCGGACTCATTGGATAGCACTCAAAAATCCGAACTTCCGAGTTCGGAAACTTCTCGGCCTTTGAGTCCTAAATTGGACGGGGTTCCGGATTTAGTGCCACTCGCCCACCCAAACATTAGCGATCTCTCTCGAATTCGGCAAGAGCCGTCTGAAACAGTACATCATTACTGGGCAAGATTCCTCCTGGTTATGAACAGGATAAAGGACTGCCGAGAGGAGGACGCAATCCCAATTTTCTGCAATAATTGCGCGGACAAGGGAATCCTAAACGCCATAAGTCGTCGCGAAATTACACGCTTTGTTGACTTGGTGACCATAGTACAAAAGTACTGTGCGATGGAGAGCGCCTGGAAAACCGAAAGTAAATTTTGGGATAATCCGGCCCCGAATACATCCCCAGTCCGGAACAAAGGGTGCATCATTATCAAGCACCTGGGTTGAATACCAAAAAACCAAAACCCCCTAAAGGGTACGGAACCGTACTGGAGGGTTGGCTAAACGGACCCTCCAAAATTCATAGCACAGAGGGCGCCACTCCAACTCATAGCCTTCGAGCATGTTGGATACTACGGCAGGTGGCCAAAAGTGGCAAAGAGCTTCTAGCTTCAGAATCCCAGCCCAGCAACACCAGTACGGTGTTAACAGTCTTCGAGACTTTCGCATCAAATAACATGCGGAAACGAACACTCCATAACCTTGTCAAGTCTACCAAGTAGCAACAATAAATCCATGGAGTGACACGGCTATTACCTTTAATGCAGTGACGAACCTAAATTTTGAACTGCCCGGGCACCAGCCACATTGGTCCTCAGCCCGATAGTGGACGGCTTTCGCCATACTAAGGTACTCATGGATGGCGGCAGCGGACTAAACCTCATCTATGAGGAAACCCTCCGAAAAATGGAAATAGACTGGAACCGCATTGAGCGAAGCAGCACAACCTTTAGAGGAATAATCCCTAGCCGGGAAGCATGCTTTGACAGAAAAATCACGGCGGGCGTAGTGTTATTTCGCCGGACAATTACAGGTCCGAGGAGGTCACATTCAAGTGGCCCGTTCAACAGCGGATATCATGCTTAGGACGAGAGGCATTCACAATTTTTCAAGCTATACCCCATTATGGGTACATGAAGCTTAAAATGCCCGGACCTAACGGAATCATCACTCTCGCTAGTGATCCGAACATAGCACTCCGCGCCGAAAACAAGACAGTCGCACTAGCCCTCGAGGCACTATCCAAAGCCCTAGCGGCCGAGGAACTCACCGCGATGCGCTCCACGTTGAACAGGGACGATGTGATACTTGATAAAAGATCCAAGTCCACTTCTTTTAAAGCAGCGGATGAAATAGTCAAATTCCAAGTCCACCCAACGGACCCTACAAAGACGGCCTCCATTGGGGCACAATTAAACCCTGATGTAGATGCCGCACTACGAGAATTTCTACAAGAAAACTGGGACATCTTTGCCTGGCACCCTTCAGACATGCCAGGTATCCCACGTCGGCTGGCCGAGCACAGCCTAAATACCCTAAAAGGATTCAAGCCAGTCAAACAGGCTCTTCAGCGCTTTTCCGAACCCAAGAGACATGCCATGGGAGAGGAGCTAGCCAAACTTTTGGAAGCCGGATTCATCAGAGATATAAAACATCCGGACTAGCTAGCAAACCTGGTGATGGTACCAAAGAAGGATAAGTCTTGGCGCCTATGTGTTGATTTTAAAGACCTTAATAAGGCTTGCCCGAAGGATCCCTTCCCCCTCCCTCGAATTGATCAAATCATTGACGGTACAGCAGGACACGACTCATTGTGCTTCCTCGACGTGTACTCCGTCTACCACCAAATCAAGATGGCGGAGCCGGACCAAGCTGCAACAGCATTCATCACTCCATACGGCCCGTTCTGCTTCAACACAATGCCCTTTGAGCTCAAAAACGCTGGCGCAACATATCAGCGCCTGATTCAGACATGTCTAGCAAACCAGATCGGCAAAACAGTGGAAGCATATGTAGATGACGTGGTCGTCAAAACCAAGCATGTCGAAACTCTAGTAGACGACTTGAGGCTCACATTCGACAATATTCGAAAATATGACATCAAGCTCAATCCGGAAAAATGCGTCTTCGGCGTTCCAGCCGGAAAGCTCCTGGGCTTCATTGTGTCCGGTAGAGGAATTGAAGCAAACCCAGCCAAGATCCGAGCTCTGTCACAATTGGATATTCCAAAAGACCTCAAACAAATACAAAAATTAACGGGATGCGTAGCGGCTCTAAGCCGCTTTATTTCCCGATTGGGGGAAAAGGCGTTACCCCTTTACCGCCTCCTCCGCGACCGAACACTTCGAGTGGGCCGGATGCCGCCACGGCGGACTCGAAGAAATAAAGGCCATTTTGGCAACAAATCCGGTCTGGCAGCGCCCAACCTGGGCGAACCAATGCTATTATATATCGCCACAACACATCAAGTTGTCGGTAGCGGTGCTCGTTGTCGAACGAGAAGCGGACGGACACCGGTTCCCTATTCAAAACCGGTTTATTATGTGTCCACTGTCCTAACTCCATGCAAGTCCCGGTACCCACACTATCAAAAGATAGCATATCACGGTGTTCATGGCATCCGGAAGCTGCGACACTACTTTCAAGAGTGTTCGATAACGGTAGCCTTGAAGTACCTCTTAACGACATTATAAACAACATGACGCGACGGGCCGGATTGCTAAATGGGCCATAGAGCTCCTTCCATTCGATATAACTTATAAGCCACGACGAGCTATTAAGTCGCAGGTTTTGGCCGACTTCGTGGCCGAATGAACCGAAGAAGAACTCCCTAAAGAGTACGGCGCATACTCCAATTGGATCATGCACTTTGACGGCTCCAAAATGTTGGCCGGTTCGGGGTCAAGGCGTCGTCCTGACGTTCCCAACCGGGGACACAGTCCAATACGTCCTTTAGATAATGTATACGGACTCCAACAATGCAGCCAAATACGAGGCCCTTCTGCACGGCCTCCGGATGGCAGCCTCCATGGGCATTCAACGCCTAGAGGTGCGCGGGGATTCGAACCTCGCAATATCTCAAATAAACGGGGACTTTGATGCCAAAGAACCGAAAATGGCAGCATACCGCAATGCGGTCCTAAAAATGTCAAGACCGCAGTTGAAGGGCTCGGATTTCATCATATAGCCTGGGATAACAACCAGTCGGCGGATATATTGGCACGCATCGGTGCAAAACGCGATGCCGTCCCACCCAATATCTTTCTGGAACGGCTGTTCAAGCCATCCGTACTATGGGAAGGGGAGTCCGGCAATATCAATCCGGACCCAACCGCACTGCCTGACGCCGAACACTCTGACATAACCGGAGGCTCTGCCCCCGAGATAACACCCTCTGCTCATGAAATAATGGTAGTTATCGCCCCGTGGACGGAACCATTCCTATCCTACCTAACTAGGCAGGAACTCCCCAAAGACCAAAATGAGGCTCGCTGCATAGTACAGCGCTCTAAATCTATAAAGTCCATGAGGGAGAGCTTTATAAGAAAAGCACTACCGGAGTCCTTCAAAGGTGTATCTCCGAAGAGGAAGGGCGAAACCTCTTGGCTGAAATTCATGCCGGACTGGGTGGGCACCACGCCGCAGCCCGGGCCCTTGTAGGCAAGGCCTTACGTACATGATTTTATTGGCCGACGGCCCGGGCAGATGCGCAGGACTTAGTCCAACGATGTGTCGGTTGCCAGCTTTTTGCTAACCAAAGACACATGCCACCCACCGCCCTTAAAACTATACCCATCACATGGCTGTTCGCGGTCTGGGGGTTTGACATGGTTGGACCCCTCAAGGGAGGAACCCACAAGCAAAAATACCTATTGATCATGGTGGACAAATTCACCAAATGGATAGAGGCCAAGCACATTGTTAAAAGCGGCGAATCCGGACTAGTGATAGACTTCATATCGGGGTAGTGCACCGTTACGGTGTCCCCCAGTATCATCACTGATAATGGCACCAACTTCATGGCCGATGAGGTCAAATCATGGTGCAAAAACATGGGCATCAAGCTCGATTACGCCTCAGTCTATCACCCTCAAACCAATGGCCAAGTCGAACGGGCAAATGGTCTAATCATGAGCGGCATTAAACCCAGACTAGTGCGGTCCCTCAAGGAATCTAACACGCACTGGGGTGAGGAGCTCGACTCCGTACTCGGGGGGCTGCGGACCACGCCCGAATCGTACTACGGATTCACACCATTCTTCATGGTGTACGGCATGAGGCAGTCTTGCCCTGCGACATAATACATGACTCACCTCGGCGTGCGCGTATGCGAAGAAAGAGAAGCTGAGCTTGATCGGCATGACAGTTTGGACGACCGGAGGAGGAGCGCGACGTGGCAAAAGCTCGTTCCGCATTCTATCAACAGCAGGCTCGAAGATATCAAAGCAGGAAATGCACGGGCCAAAGCTTATAACGTTGGCGAACTAGTTCTACGCCTGCCGGACAAGAAAAAGGACAAACTCAAGCCCAAATGGGAAGGTCCATTCATCTTCGACCAGGTCCTGACCGGCAGAGCATACCGTCTGCGAAACGCATCGGATAACCGACTCGAGCCGAACCCATGGAACGCAGCCCGTCTACGAAGATTCTACACCTAAGTGCCGGACTCCAAGTTCGTCTCCTTCCTCCGTCCGCATTCTTTATTTTTGCTTTTTGCTGTCTTTTATCTCTCTCCTTCCTCCTCCTCCTTCTTGTAGCCTCTAGAGGCTCGTTTGCGCTTTTTTTCGCAACATTATACCTGGGGGCTTCTTTAAAAGAAGCTTATTTATACGGGCTTTCATGCCCAACACATGTGTCAAACTTCCGCATGTACCTTTTATTCACCATTATATGCATCGATATGACTTAAGTTTTGGCCGAGCTGGGTTGCCTGGCTCCTGTGCTTACCCCTACGTTCCCGATTGTTCAGCTAGGTGGTAAAGGGAGCACCTCTGCGATTATTATCGCCGGGTCACCGGATGTGTACCTCGGTAGGTGAAGCCGAAGCTAGCGTTCTTAAGGGAATATTCAGTCGGTGAACTGAAAGATGATTTTTAACTATTTACCCATCTGCCCCCAGATGATTTTCTGCTTTCCTAGCAGCTTTGACATGCACTTTAGGGCATGCATCCCAGTGAAAGGAACCCTTAACGGAACTATTCTCCTGGAAGATGTTTCTTACTACCCATGTAATATAACATAACTAGTTGGGCACTTATGCGATACAGCAACAATGACCCCTATGCCTTGTCTCCATGCATACCACGGTTCTTATATAACCACGAAGGTATTCGGACACACTCCGGACTATTGGGTCCGGAGGTCGAAGCGAAAAGGTCCGCTATGACAAACGATCTACAATCCGGCTAGAAGACATTTTTTCATGTCATATTTTTACATAGTCAACTCGACTCATTGTATTCCTCCTCAATGCCATCTAATAGGCTATCTAATTTACAATCTTGCTAGGAATACTTGGCGGCCAATTCTACTTGGCCGTATACTAAGCTTATAGGGATCTCCATCCCATCCGGCCCCACAGGTCCGACCTCGGCCATGTGGTTTGGGTCAGCCTTCATGTACTGCATCTTTACCATGGCCCAGGCCTCCCTGGCGCCTTGACGGCAGGCCGATATCTTCCACAGCCGGAAGCGCCGCCGTGCTCCTTGAAGCCGCTCTGCCAGCTCCCCAATGCCTTCGGCGGGGAGATAGATGGCCACAAGGCACGGCCGATGCTTTTCATCACTGCGGACTCGTTCGCAGTACTGCCGCAGTTCGGGAAGAATATCACCCGAAGAATTGGGCATCTCCTCCTCAGGACAACCTGTGAGCAAACCTACATACATGTTTATGTTAGTCGCCTTCCTCGCTGAACTCTTTCAAAGTTCGCTCAAGCACTTACTGAAAATGCCGCGACGAAGCCGCTGATTCTCCTTTACGGAGTCAGATAACTGGGCACGAACGTCCTTTAGTTCCTCACCCAGCTTGGTGTTGGCGTCTTGGAGGTTATTCTTCTCCTACCGCACCCTCGTAAGCACGCTCTCGCCGACCTTTAAGCTGGCGTGAAGAGCTGTTGCTTTTCGGATCTAGTCCGGCGCCATCTGCAATGTTTTTGTCGATTTACACACCGCCGCACTTCATAAATTATTTATCTTGAAGCGTATATTACGGAGAGGGGTCTCTGTGGCTCCCCTCAGCGGCTAGTGCGGCCTCAAGTTGGGCCTGCACTCTTCCAGCTCTGGGACAGTCGGGTATTCTTTTACGTAAGATCCTGCATAACAAATGATCCTTAAATCAGTTATTCTAACTATTTTAAGTCTCGGGGCTACTTGGCATATATAATCATCAAACTTCCGTACCCGTATGTCCTTCACATATCGCCTCCGTGGCTCGCTAGACCAGCTTGAGCGGCATTGCAGGTGCGCATCTCCCGAATCAAAGGCATTCAAGGCCTCTTGGGAGAAACATGCGTCACGAAGAACTGTCTGGCGGCGCCTGTGATTCAAGGCGCTCTCCACCTCGGAGTTGGTGGCGGACAACCTGTCGGCATCCTCTGTCGGAGCATCCGACGCACGTCTCGTGCTCGCCTCAGCCTCCGGACCCGGCTTTGAAGTTTGTCCGGTGAAGGCTCGATCGGCAACCTCTCCGGACTCAGTCCGGCGAGCGCTCTTTTTCCTGAAAAGAGCATCAGCGTTAGTACGCCTTCCAGGAATCAATCCTGGGAGTATGGTGACATGCCATACCGTTGCAGCGGAGTTTCGATCAGGACCGCACTTCTTTTTAGCCTGCGGGGCCGCACTGCTCTTTGTTGGCCAGCCGCCGCAAGCTCGGCTTCCTGCCTCGAAGGTACCCCTGCGAAGCACCATTGGTATACGGTGATCAAAAATAAGCATGGACGGGTCGTTATCAGGGTTTTGGGATCTCGGTCTCATTTACTGTAATTTGGAAGTATTCCGGGTAATGTCGGTAGTAATGGCAACCAACGCATTGTCGATGCTAAGTTGGTGGAATACCCCGTCGATCAACTCCACCTTTATATCCGGATCCTCTTCGGAGGTCGGATCGAGAGACCGTTCCGGATCCTCGGGTTGTGGGGGCGCGCTGTGTATCTTCTCCACAGTCCGGCGCAGAAACCGCGAAATGAGATATTTAACCATGGGAACATGGATCGGACAGGTCACAAAGATGTTTGCTTACCCATCTTCGAGGATTATTCGAAGAAAACTCCTTCAGTGGATTGACACGGAGGAAATCCTCCTCCTCCCCTTTATACATGGCGGCATAAGATTTTCACCAGTTCGGTGACCGATCCTCGCCCTTTGCGGCCACGGCGGGTGGCATCGTCCTCCCGTTGAAGTCCCACATGGGGTGGCCCATGTATTGAGCGGCACTCCCCTCATAATGCAGATTGCCATGACTCCTGTCATGGTCAATCCGGCATGAGTCAGTAACCTTATTTGGCTCATCAAATAACGGACATCCCGGTCATCTTCTCTTCGGGGGCTCCGAGGGCGCCAGCTTAGGTGCTTCTTCAGCGGAGCATTGCTGAACTCCGGAAGGCCGATCCGAACAGGATCCGGCAGCGGGACATCCTCCGTGTAAAAGCATTCCGATGGCCAGTCTTCGGACGCCTTCTTTGGGGTTCCGGATAGGTATCCGGTCCCGGCGATGCGCCATAGCTCGGCTCCGCCCACTTGATATATTGACCCCTCATGAGAACGGGGTACTAGGCAGAATAATCTCTTCCACAACCCGAAATGAGCCTCGAGGCCCAAGAATAGTTCACAAAGGGCCACGAAGCCCGCGATGTGCAGGATGGAGGCAGGAGTAAGGTGGTGCAATTGGAGGCCGTAGAACTCCAAGAGCCCCCGGAGAAACGGATGGATGGGAAATCCAAGTCCTCTTACTAGATAAGAGATGAAGCATACCCGCTCTCCTTTAGAGGGATCGGGGACGCTCTCCGCTTGCTTTCCGCCCTTGTAGGTGGCAAGTCCGGCTCGAACCGGGACCATGAAGGTCGGGGGAAGAAATCCCTTGGCTTGGAGTATGACTAGCTCGCTATGCGGGACTGAGCATCTCTCCCAACTTCCTGGCTGAGGGCTGGGAGAGCGAGAGGAGGAGCCGCGTCGACTGTCCATGATGGAACGGGCTTTGGTCAGAGGCGCTCCGATGAAAGCTCTCAAAAGGGGGATGGTGTGACTCAGATCTAGATCCTTGCCCCTTTTATAGGCGGCTCATTTGCGCGGCTAGGGGGGTAATTGTAAAAATACCCTGGCTTTTCGCATTCATTCAAACACGTGGAAGATGGCCATTATTGGGCATAGAAGCCGAGGAGCGCAGCATTTATCAGAAGTCGGACACTATTCGACAAGTATATGGAATTTGGAGAAGAACCCGCCTCGCAATGTCAAGACAATCAACGCTACCGGACTCATCGTCATTGAAGCCTGGTTCGGGGCTACCGAGGGAGTCCCGGACTAGGGGTGTCCGGATAGCCGGACTATCGTCACGGCCGGACTCCAAGACTATGAAGATACAAGATTGAAGACTTACGTCCCGTATGCGGATGGGACTTTCCTTGGCTTGGAAGGCAAGCTTGGCGTCTGAATATGTAGATCTCCTACCATTGTAACCGACTCATGTAACCCTAACCTATCCGGTGTCTATATAAACCGGAGGGTTTTAGTCCGTGGGACGAACAACAACCATACCATAGGCTAGCTTCTAGGGTTTAGCCTCCTTGATCTCGTGGTAGATCTACTCTTGTACTACCCATATCATCAATATTAATCAAGCAGGAGTAGGGTATTACCTCCATCGAGAGGGCCCGAACCTGGGTAAAAACATCGTGTCCCTTGTCTCCTGTTACCATCTACCTAGACGCACAGTTCGGGACCCCCTACCCGAGATCCGCCGGTTTTGACACCGACAATGAGCCTCATAGTTGAAACTATCAAGAGGACATTAGCAGACCAAAAGAGGAGCTGTGGATATGCCCCACAGATTCAGGAGTTGATTAACTCAAAGATGGGCACAGGGAAGTATCTGTTGGATAAGGAACACTTGGTTCTCTATCCTGAATTTGAGGACAATCAAGTTGTCATGACTGAGAATGAACCATCATCAGTACAAGCTCAAGAGAAGAAGGAGAAGGCAAGGGAAGAGAAGGCTGCCAAGATGCCAACTCTAGCAGAGGCATCTGAATACTTTCTGAAGAGCAAGCAGGACCAGCTTGGTTACTGGATAGCATCAACTCTGCGGATTGAGAAGGGGTTGGCCACCCTAACTCAAAACCAGGAGAGCCTGGAAAGAATCATGGAACAAAAATTCTATGATCTTGATGTCAAAGTAACCGAGATTGATCGGTTGTGGAGCAGCTACAGGATGACATGCAGGAGAGGAAGGGCGGGACAACAAGCGATGCATTTGCCGAGTGCCTCGAGCTCGAGATCAGCTGCAGAGCCAAGACTGCACACCGTGAGTCGCTTCATCTCGCTTCCAGCCTACAGCTCCAAAGACTAACTCCTTCAAAGACTCTACCACATCAACTGAAGTCTTCGTCCAAGGAGCCATATCTACACCACCAGTAGAAGACCAAGCCTGAGAGACCGTATAGTCCTATGCATTTTCTAGGAACTTTTTGGTAACTTGTTGCCAAAGGGGGAGAAAAATGTATAGATCATAGGCTTCGAGAGAGAGATTTGCTGCTTTTGTTCTCTCTTGTCTTCTTGGTTGAACTTTGTTTGCTTTTGATTGCTTGAGATACTATGCTATTACCTGTGAGACATTGATGATCATGTGTTTGATCATAAGCTACACTTATGCTTGTTAGTTGATATTATCTTACTTATCCTTATATGATCATTCACTGTGCTTGGTGATGAGTGCATGTATTCAATCTTTATTATTTTGAGCGCTCCACCAAGATGTATGTGACATGGAAGAGTAACCCATGAGCCTAATTCCTTGTGCATTCAAATCTTAAAATATGCACAAATTTAGGGGGAGCTCTTGCTTATCACATAATTCTCAAAGCGACGATGTTTTTAAATTTTATTATCATTTGTCGAAGCTTTGATCTATATGTTGTCATCAATTACCAAAAAGGGGGAGATTGAAAGTGCAACTATCTCTAGGTGGTTTTGGTAATTCATAACAACATATAGCTCATTGAGCTAATGCTATTCCAAGACAAATATTTCAGGAAAGCTCAATGAATGGCATGGCATGGATGATGAAAGTGGATCCTCAAAATATTAAGGACAAAGGATTGGCTCAAGCTCAAAAGCTCAAGACTCTACATTTTACATTTTAGCGATCCAAGATCACATTGAGTCTATAGGAAAAGCCAATACTATCAAGGAGGGATGAGGTGTTGCTTAATGAGCCTCTTGCTTCATGTGCTTAGTGATATGCTCCAAAACCCTCCACTACTTTCTCACATCCACATATGACCTAAACCTAAAGTCAAACTCGGCCCTACCGATTCTTTCTATCCGGCGCCACCGAGTTCAATTGTCATAACCACTGCCACAAACCCTAGGCAAATCGGTTTCACTGATAAGGATCTCGGTCTCACCGAGATGGGATTGTAATCTCTCTGTTTCCCTTCGTAACGTTTCGGTCTAACCGAAGTGAGCGATCTGTCCCACCGAGATTGCAATGTAAACTCTCTGTTTCCCTTTGTAACTTCTCGGTCTCACCGAAAGAGCGAATCGGTCCCACCGAGTTTACCTGACCAACTCTCTGGTTAGCTAATTACCAAAATCGGTCTCATCGAGTTTGTGTAATCGGTCTCACCGAGATTACATTATGCCCTAACCCCAACCATATCGGTCCTACCGAGTTGCATATCAGTCCCACCGAAAAACCCTAACGGTCACTAGGTTTACTGAATCGGTCTGACCGAGTTTGTTGATTCGGTCCCACCGAGTTTGGTAAATTGTGTGTAACGGTTAGATTTTGTGTGGAGGCTATATATACCCTCCACCTCCTCTTCATTCGTGGAGAGAGCCATCGAACAAACCTACACTTCCAACTTACCAGTTACGAGAGAGAACCGCCTACTCATGTGTTGAGGCCAAGATATTCCATTCCAACCACAAGAATCTTGATCTCTAGCCTTCCCCAAGTTGCTTTCCACTCAAATCTTCTTTCCACCAAATCCAAATCCTGTGAGAGAGAATTGAGTGTTGGGGAGACTATCATTTGAAGCACAAGAGCAAGGAGTTCATCATCAACACACCATTTGTTACTTCTTGGAGAGTGGTGTCTCCTAGATTGGCTAGGTGTCACTTGGGAGCCTCCGACAAGATTGTGGAGTTGAACCAAGGAGTTTGTAAGGGCAAGGAGATCGCCTACATTGTGAAGATCTACCGCTAGTGAGGCAAGTCCTTCGTGGGCGACGGCCATGGTGGGATAGACAAGGTTGCTTATTCATGGACCCTTCGTGGGTGGAGCCCTCCGTGGACTCGCGCAACCATTACCCTTCATGGGTTGAAGTCTCCATCAACGTGGATGTAAGATAGCACCACCTATCGGAACCACGACAAAAACATCCATGTCTCCAATTGCGTTTGAATCCTCCAAACCATTCCCTTTACATTCTTGCAAGTTGCATGCTTTATTTTCCGCTGCCTATATACTCTTTGCATGCTTGCTTGAATTGTGTGAAGATTGCTTGACTTGTTCAAAAATAGCTAAAATCTGCCAAAGTCTAAAATTGGGAAAAGGTTAAGTTTTTAATTGGTCAAGTAGTCTAATCACCCCCCCCCCTCTAGACATACTTCAAGGTCCTACACTTAGCTTTGGGTTCAATCTTGCGGTGTCCTTTCCCAATGATAATTGGGGCAGCAAGGCACGTATTGTATTGTTGCCATCGAGGATAACAAGATCGGGTTTTTATCATATTGCATGAATTTATCCCTCTACATCATGTCATCTTGCTTAAGGCATTACTCTGTTTTCTTGAACTTAATACTCTAGATGCATGCTAGATAGCGGTCGATGAGTGGAGTAATAGTAGTAGATGTAGGCAGGAGTCGGTCTACTTGTCTCGGACGTGATGCCTATGTACATGATCATACCTAGATATTCTCATAACTATGCTCAATTCTGTCAATTGCTCAACAGTAATTTGTTCACCCACCGTAGAATACTTATGCTCTTGAGAGAAGCCACTAGTGAAATCTATGGCCCCCGGGTCTATTCTCATCATATCAATCTTCCATCACTTTATTATTACTTTGCTTTTTTACTTTTCCCTTTTATTTTACTTTGCATCTTTATATCAAAAATACCAAAAGTATTATCTATCATCTCTATCAGATCTCACTCTCGTAAGTGACCGTGAAGGGATTGACAACCCCTAATCGCGTTGGTTGCGTTGAGCTATTTGTTTTGTGTAGGTACGAGGGACTCATGGCGTAGCCTCCTCTTTGGATTGATACCTTGGTTCTCAAAAACTGAGGGAAATACTTACTCTACTCTGCTGCATCACCCTTTCCTCTTCAAGGAAATCCAACGCAGTGCTCAAGAGGTAGCAGGAAGATTTCGGGCGCCGTTGCCGGGGAGTCTACGCAAAAGTCAACATACCAAGTACCCATCACAATCCCTTATCTCTCGCATTACATTATTTGCCATTTGCCTCTCGTTTTCCTCTCCCCCACTTCACCCTTGTCGTTTTATTCACCCTCTCTTTTTCCGTTTGCCTTTTTCTCGCTTGCTTTTTGTTTGTTTTTTGTTTGCTCGTGTGTTGGATTGCTTGTCTGTCACGATGGCTCAAGATAATACCAAATTGTGTGACTTTACCAATACCAACAATAATGATTTCCTTAGCACTCCGATTGCTCCTCTTACCAATACTGAATCTTGTGAAATCAATACTGCTTTGTTGAATCTTATTATGAAAGATCAATTTGCCGGCCTTCCTAGTGAAGATGTCGCTACTCATCTAAATAGCTTTGTTGATTTATGTGATATGCAAAAGAAGAAATATGTTGATAATGATATTGTTAAATTGAAGCTATTTCCTTTTTCGCTTAGAGATCTTGCTAAAGCTTGGTTTTCGTCTTTGCCTAAAAATAGTATTGATTCTTGGAACAAGTGCAAAGATGCTTTTATCTCTAAGTATTTTCCTCCCGCTAAGATCATCTCTCTTAGAAATGATATTATGAATTTTAAGCAACTTGATCATGAACATGTTGCACAAGCTTGGGAGAGAATGAAATTAGTGATACGTAATTGCCCTACTCATGGTTTGAACATGTGGATGATTAAACAAAAAAATTATGCCGGATTGAATTTTGCTTCTAGAAATCTTTTGGATTCGGCCGCGGGAGGCACTTTTATGGAAATCACTTTAGTAGATTCTACTAAACTCCTAGATAATATTATGGTTAATTATTCTCAATGGCACCTTTGAAAGATCTACTAATAAAAAAGTGCATGCGATAGAAGAAATTAATGTTTTGAGTGGAAAGATGGATGAACTTATGAAATTATTTGCTACTAAGAGTGTTTCTTCTGATCCTAATGATATGCCTTTGTCTATTTTGATTGAGAATAATAATGAATCTATGGATGTGAATTTTGTTGGTAGGAATAATTTTGGTAACAACGCATATAGAGGGAACTTTAATCCTAGGCCTTATCCTAGTAATCCTTCTAATAATTATGGAAATTATTACAACAACTCTTATGGAAACTTTAATAAGATGCCCTCTAAATTTGAGACTAGTGTTAAAGAGTTTATGAATTCACAAAAGAATTTTAATGCTTTGCTTGAAGAGAAATTGCTTAAAGTTGATGAATTGGCTAGGAACGTTGATAGAATTTCTCTTGATGTTGATTCTTTAAAGCTTAGATCTATTCCTCCTAAGCATGATATCAATGAGTCTCTCAAAGCCATGAGAATTTCCATTGATGAGTGCAAGGAAAGAACCGCTAGGATGCGTGCTACGAAAGATGCCTTTATTAAAGCGTGTTCTTTCAATTTCCATGAAAATAAAGACGAAGATCTAAAAGTTATTGATGTGTCCCCTATTAAATCTTTGTTTTGCAATATGAATCTTGATAATGATGGGACTGAATATGATCCACCTTTACCTAGAAGGCGTTCCAAAAATTCGGAGTTTTATATCTTGATGATGAAATTGATAAAAGTGGGATTGAAAAGAATAAAACCCTAGATGTTGCTAAACCCACTATATTGGATTTCAAGGAATTTAATTATGAAAATTGCCCTTTAATTGATTGTATTTCCTTGTTGCAATCCGTGCTAAATTCTCCTCATGCTTATAGTCAAAATAAAGCCTTTACTAAACAAATCGTTGATGCCTTGATGCAATCTTATGAAGAAAAACTTGAGTTGGAAGTTTCTATCCCTAGAAAACTTTATGATGAGTGGGAACCAACTATTAAAAGTAAGATTAAGGATCATGAATTTTATGCTTTATGTGATTTTGGTGCTAGTGTTTCCACTATTCCCAAAACTTTGTGTGATTTGCTAGATTTCATGATTTTGATGATTGCTCTCTAAACTTGCACCTATGGATTCCACTATTAAGAAACCTATGGGAATAATTAATTATGTTCTTATTGTTGCAAATAGGAATTATGTGCCCATAGATTTTATCGTTCTTGATATAGGTTGCAATCCTTCATGTCCTATTATTCTTGGTAGACCTTTCCTTAGAACGATTGGTGCAATTATTGATATGAGGGAAGGGAATATTAGATTCCAATTTCCATTAAAGAAAGGCATGGAACACTTCCCTAGGAAGAAAATAAAATTACCATATGAATCTATTATGAGAGCCACTTATGAATTGCCTACCAAAGATGGCAATACCTAGATCTATCCTTGCTTTTATGCCTAGATAGGGGCGTTAAACGATAGCTTGTTGGGAGGCAACCCAATTTTATTTTAGTTTTTTGCCTTTTGTTTCTGTTTAGGAATGAATAATCCATCTACCTTATGTTTATATGTGGATTTATGTTTTAATTAGTGTTTGTGCCAAGTTAAACCTATAGGATCTTCTTGGATGATAGTTATTTGATCTTGCTGTAATTTCCAGAAACTTTATGTTCACGAAAACAATTTTTAAAAATCACTAGAACGTGATAAAATAGTGATTCAAATTGATTCTGATCAATAAAAAATTTCCTAGGTCGTCCTATTTTTTCTGAATTTTTGGAGTTCCAGAAGTTTGCGTTAGTCACAGATTACTACAGACTGTTCTGTCTTTGACAGATTCTGTTTTTCGTGTGTTGTTTGCTTATTTTGATGAATCTATGGCTAGTAAAATAGTTTATAAACCATAGAGAAGTTGAAATACAGTAGGTTTAACACTAATATAAATAAAGAATGAGTTCATACAGTACCTTAAAGTGGTATTTTGTTTTCTTTCGCTAACAGAGCTCACGAGATTTCTGTTGAGTTTTGTGTTGTGAAGTTTTCAAGTTATGGGTGAAATCTTTTGAGGGATTATGGAACAAGGAGTAGCAAGAGCCTAAGCTTGGGGATGCCCATGTCACCCCCAAGATAATCTAAGGACACCAAAAATTCAAAGCTTGGGGATGCCCCCGGAAGACATCCCCTCTTTCGTCTACTTCCATCGGTAACTTTACTTGGAGCTATATTTTTATTCACCACATGATATGTGTTTTGCTTGGAGCGTCTTGTATGATTTGATTCTTTGTTTTTTAGTTTACCACAATCATCCTTGATGTACACACCTTTTGAGAGAGCCATACATGAATTGGAACTTGATAGAATACTCTATGTGCTTCACTTATATCTTTTGAGCTTTATAGTTTTGCTCTTTGTGCTTCACTTATATCTTTTGAGCTTAATAGTTTTGCTCTAGTGCTTCACTTATATCTTTTAGAGCACAGTGGTGGATTTGTTTTATAGAAACTATTGATCTCTCATGCGTCACTTAGATTATTTTGAGAGTCTTAAATAGCATGGTAATTGCTTAATAATAACAATATGTTTGGTATTCAAGATTTGTAAAACTTTCTTTTGAGTGCGTTGAATACTAAGAAAAGTTTGATGCTTGATAATTGTTTTGAGATATGAAGATGGTGATATTAGAGTCATGCTAGTTGAGTAGTTGTGAATTTGAGAAATACTTGTGTTAAAGTTTGTGATTCCCGTAGCATTCACGTATGGTGAACCGTTATGTGATGAAGTTGGAGCATGACTTATTTATTGATTGTCTTCCTTATGAGTGGCGGTCGGGGACGAGCGATGGTCTTTTCCTACCAATCTATCCCCCTAGGAGCATGTGCGTAATACTTTGCTTTGATAACTTCTAGATTTTTGCAATAAGTATATGAGTTCTTTATGACTAATGTTGAGTCCATGGATTATACACACTTTTCCTTCCTTCCACCATTGCTAGCCTCTGTAATACCGCGCACCTTTCGCGGTATCATACACCCACCATATACCTTCCTCAAAACAGCCACCATACCTACCTATCATGGCATTTCCATAGCCATTCCGAGATATATTGCCATGCAACTTTCCACCGTTCCGTTTATTATGACGTGCTCCATCATTGTCATATTGCTAGCATGATCATGTAGTTGACATCGTATTCGTGGCAAAGGCACCGTTCATAATTCTTTCATACATGTCACTCTTGATTCATTGCATATCCCGGTACACACGGAGGCATTCACATAGAGTCATAATTTGTTCTAAGTATCGAGTTGTAATTGCTGAGTTGTAAGAAAATAAAAGTGTGATGATCATCATTTTTAGAGCATTGTCCCAAGTGAGGAAAGGATGATGGAGACTATGATTCCCCCACAAGTCGAGATGAGACTCCGGACGAAAAATAAAAAAAAAGGAAAAGAAGAGGCCATAAAAAAGAGAAAAGGCCCAAATAAAAAAATGAGAGAAAAAGAGAGAAGGGACAATGTTACTATCCTTTTACCACACTTGTGCTTCAAAGTTGTCGGATTTCGGGTTCCGGCAGACCCTTAAGGTTCGAACTCTGGGGTGCGCGCGGAGATCCAACCCTCCACCGTCTCGTACCTCGCCAAATCGCAGGGACCTAAACTACTAACAAGAACAGCACAAGAGGCCTTAAGATTTATCTTGGTTCAGGCCACCATCGTGGTGTAATACCCTACTCCGGTGTGTGGTGTGTGGATTGCCTCTTGGGCTGATGAACAGTCTGAGGAAGAACAGCCTCACGAGGGTCTGTTCTTGGTGGAAGCGATGAACTGCTAAGTGGTATCCCGTCGCTCTAGCTTGAGGCTCGGGTCTCTCTATCTCTCTCCGGTGCTTCCCACTCTATCCGATCCTCCCCTCTACTATGGTGGCTAGCTCTACTTATATAGACGAAGGCCCTGGGCCTCTTCCCAAATATTGAGCGGGAAGGGCGCCAACAATTGGCCATTTTGAAGGGGAACAGCGGGTACACTTATCCTGACTAAAGTTGGTCCTCGCACGCCAAAGGCTCTGGTGATGACGCCTTTGCTTGGGCTCCACGATGATCGCATTCCAGCCGTTGGGGCTGGTCTTGGTCTTGTTGCACCGAAACGGATGCCTTTGCTTGATGCTCTTGCCTGCGCTTGCTCCCTTTGCACCAAAGAGGAAAGGAGGACGCTGCGCAGGCTGGCGCCCGACTGGCGCCCTTGGTCGTCATGGCTTGCGTCACGGGCACCTCGCGAGGTATCCCGCCTTGAACTCTCTGCCTCCTCATGAGCCAGCCTGATGAGGCCACGCCTGAGGAAGCTCTTGGTCGTCCACCCCGCGAGGCTTGGCCCCTCGCGAGGGTCTTGAGCTTGTGTTGATGAATATGGGCTGTCCGGGCCTCATTTGAGCCACCCCGCAGGCCGCAGGCAGGCAAGTCTGGGGACCCCCATCCCAGAACGCCGACAGTAGCCCCCGGGCCCACGGCGCGCCTGAACTTGGCCGAGCAGAGAGGCGAAAGGGCAAGTGCGAAGCATCGTGGGTCCTAACAGCCTGCGGCCTTGGGCGCCACATGGCGGTTGATTGGACGTGGGCACCTTTGCAACCGCGCGGGTTGATAATAGAGCGGCATCTTCCTTGCCTCCTTTACTTTCTCCAGTTGCTGCTCAGATCCCCTTTCTTGCGCCTCTCCTCCCTGCTTCCAAGACCTTCAGATCCACTCCGCCGTGCCCTAGCCAGCCATGGCTCCTCGTCAAACCCGGCGAACTGGTACTCTCGCCTTGGACCCGCGAATGTGTCGTGGCGAGCCTTGCCTCGATGCGCCGGCTTGCGGGCGCAGGGCATCAGCGGGCAGCGGTGTTCAAGGCGGCTCCTCCGCCTCGAGGGTCGGGGAGTACCTTCTACCCGTTCTTCGCGGGCGCCATTATTGCTGGTCTGGCGCCTCCCTTCTCTGAGTTCTTCTTCTCCGTCCTTCACCATTACAACATTCACGCTCTGCGCCTTCATCCCAACTCCTTCCTTCTTCTGGCAATCTTCGCCTACTATTGCGAGGCCCATGTTGGGGTGAAGCCCTCGGTGGCCTCGCTGCGCCACTACTTCTTCCTCCGATTCTCCCGTGGTCCCGTCTCCGCGTGCGCGAGCTTCGTCGCATACGGCGGAGCCATTGCCATTTCAAACACTGGGAAGCGGATTGAGGGCTTCAGGAGCAAGTGGGTCTTGGTGGATGCCGGGCGGATCCACCCTCGGCTGATCCTGCCCACGGAGCCCGCCGAGAGTTCCGACGACTGGTCCCGAGCGAAGCTTCGGGATCCTCGCTGGCTGGTGCCGGAGAGGATGGATGCAGATCTGAAGCCGGGCCGATGCACCGCGGCGGGGGCTGACCAGTGCGTCGTTCTTTGAGGGAGTTCTGGAGCACCAACTGGCTCCGCCGCGATGCTAAGCTTAGATGTGGAGGCCTAACCCGAGCCCCGTGGCCCTGGCCAGCGAGGATCTGGTGACGGTCCTCCAGTCCTTGGTAGGGGGCGATGTGGCGAGACCGGATTGGGAGCAGGTTGTGGGGTCCGTGCCCGCCTTCAATGGGGACGGGCTCGTGCCCGCGGAGGCTCCGGAGGACCTGGTGGACGTGTCCTCTTCCGACTCCGTGAAGAGGTGGAGGAAAGGGAGCCAGAGAGGGGGTTGACTTCGAGGCGAGTCAAGGGCTCCCTCCTGCGGCGCAGCCCGTGTTCTGCGCCTCCCCGAGAGTGACGACGAAGATGAGGATGAGCGGGGAGGCAGAAGCCTGCCCCCGATCCCGAAGAAGGACCGGACTGGGCTGGTCCCCCGCGGGTCCGCCCCGGCCCCGGGGCGATCCGCGGACGCGCCTCCCGCTCCTGGTCCCCTTGAAGCTGATCCCTGCAGCCGGCTCTCGGGCTTCAAGTATGGCCGGAGGCTGCTCGAGTCCACCAGCGACGACCTGTAAGTGCCTGCTTCCTGTCTTGATTATTGCTTTGTCGACGAGATCTGATGTCCATGCTCTTCGGTCAGGCTGGCGCCCGCGGCGAAGAAGCTAAAGGGGGCTCCTGAGGCCCCATCCGTGGTGGTGCCTTTGCCCGAAAAGGAAGATGACCCCGACGCCCAAGCCTCTCCTGCCCGGGTGTCCTCGCGAGGCCTGGCTGAGCCCGCTGGGGCGAGCTCAGCCCCCTTGTCCCAGGCGACTCTCGAGGTGGCCTTGCTGGACGCTGCCTCCACCGTTGCCGTGGCGCCGCTGGTTCCGCCTCAGGGCACAGTGGTTACGCCGCCGCCAACTCCTCCTACTCCACCAACTGCTGTCTCTCCGACTCCTCCGGTCTGGACCGCCTTCGCTGAACTGGACCGGCTGCGGCAGGATCTTCTGGGCGCCGACCCTCGCTTGGTGGCCGGGCGCTTGGAACTGGCCTCTGGCTGTATTCGCGCCGACGCTTCGATTTGGGCGGCGCTGGTCCACGCTTCGATGCTTGTGACAAGGAGAAGCAGGCTGTTCGCGAGGCGAAGGTAGCCCGCGATGCTGCCCTGGGGGAGGCAGCCAGCATCCGAGGTCGCTGTGAGACGCTGGAGGGCGAGCTGAAGGGCCTGCAGAACCAGCTCGCCGAGGAGGCCCGCCTCCGCCAGGAGCAGGAGGAAGGCATGAAGGCTCGCGAGGCGGCCATCAAGGACCGGGAGGCCAAGCTGAAGAAGTGTCGTGACCACCTTGACGCGCTGGGGCAGGAACTGGAGGCGAGGAAGGTCGAGCTGGACGCCAAGGCGCGGGTTCTTGCTGAAGACCGCGTGGCCTTCATGGATATGGAGGTGAAGGCTCGTGTCCTGCTGAGGGAGCTTTATGACAGCGGCCTGGAGAGCCCACTGGCCGGCGCAGAGGACGGCCCCGCCAAGCTGCTTCCCTTCCTGATCCGCGCTCTTGAAGATGTCTCCCTTGGTCTTGGCCCCACGGCTGAGGCCGAGGCGCGGGTCCTGTCTTCTGCGGCATTGACGCGGATCCTCACCCACATCTATCTTCGCGATCCCAGCGTCGACATGGACAGCCTGCTGGAGCCGGCAAGCGGCGAGCACGCAGCTGCCGCTGCCGAGGCTGTGAACGGTCATGTGAGGCTCTGTTGGGAAGTTCCGGGCCTTGACGCAAGCGAAGCGGCGCTGCCGGCCCCGCTGCTTCATGAGGCGAGCCCACTCTGCGCTGCTCCACCGCCGACAAGTGACTCCGCTGCGGCTCCTGTCTTGCTTTTAATTCCTGCACATGTATCATGCCTCGGGGAGGCGTTTAAACTTGCGTTTGGTACTGCGATAACAGTGTGGACTGTAATATTTGCTTTTGAATTCCTTGAAATTTGTGCTTCCTACTTGCTTACGTTCTACGCCGGCAGAGCCCGGCCTCACGCGTACCTCAGCCGCCGTTAGCCCCGACCGGAAACCAGGACGGGACCAAGAGGTGAGGGGCTACGTGACAAGTTAGGCTCCTGAGTCGCGATGCTCAGGAGTCCCCCTTGGCGCACGAACAGCAAGGAGGGAGGTGATGCGCGGGCGGATCCTCCGTTCTACGTCTGCAGAGCCCGGCCTCGCAGATACCCCAACCGCCGTTAGCCTTTCGTAACTAAGGGGTGAGGGCTACGTGACGATTAGGCTCTGAGTCGCGATGCTCGAGAGTCCCCTTGACGCTCAAGCGGCATGCGTACCTTTTGGTTCCGCTCGGGAGTGGCGTGACGAACCAGGCCCGAGGGGCTGGCTGGGTGGCGTCGTCTAGGCGTGACCCAGCAGCCCCCGTGCCCAGCCCCTCGCTGGCGCTCCCGAGGGAGGTGTTGCGATGAGGCGAGACTCGAGCTCTGGGCTCCACGAGGTTTATGCGACCGGAGGCCACCCTCGATTGTTTATCACCAGCGGAGCATAGCGCTTCCGCATGCGTCACGGGCATAGTCGCTCCTCGGCGGTGTCGCCACCAACGCGAAGCATGGTGCTTCCTTTGGAGCGTGGGAGGGCTCCCCTGCAGGAGGAGCCCGGGCGATCTGACCCCACCGACACGTGGCTGGCACGGTAGGGCTAGACGAGGTGTCTGGGCACCCATGAGCAGTCACGGGACTCACGAGGCCCTACCTCAAGGCGGGTTGCGCTGGCTCTGGGCCTTATCTTCGAGTGTGTTCTGCAAAATTTGGCGGATGCGGTGCTCACGTCTTGGGTTCCGGCTCTCGGGCTGGTCTCGACCATCGTGGCAAGCCAGTCGCGATGCCATGGACAAGACCAGAGGGTGAGGGCGGAGAGCCGGTAGGAGCCACGAGTCGCGATGCTCGAGCACCCCCTTTAACGCATAAGCCAGGTTAGATGACGCAACTCTCGTCCTTGGGTCCCGGCTCTCGGGCTGGTCTCGGCCGTGTTGGCAAGCCAGTCACGATGCCATGGACAAGACCAGAGGGTGAGGGCGGAGAGCCGGTAGGAGCCACAGTCGCGATGCTCGGGCACCCCCTTTAACACGCAATTTGGGTCGGGCAGCAACTCTACGCCCAAGGGTCCCGGCTCTCGGGCTGGTCTCGGCCGTCATGGCAAGCCGTGTCGCGATGCCATGGACAAGACCAGAGGGTGAGGGCCGGAGAGCCGGTAGGATCCCTGAGTTGCGATGCTCAGGCACCCCCCCCTTTAACGCGTAAGCTGGATTGGATGACGAAACTCTACGTCCTCGGGTCCCGGCTCTCGGGCTGGTCTCGACCGTTGGCAAGCCAGTCGCGATGCCATGGACAAGACCCGGAGGGTGAGGGCGGAGAGCCGGTAGGAGCCACAGTCGCGATGCTCAGCACCCCCTTTAACGCAGCGCAAGCTTTTGCCACCAGTGAGAAGGCACCAAATAACAAGCATGGTGGAACGAGAGCATAATCCTAAGGAAAACGCATGAAGGATACATGCCACTGGGTGGCCCGACGGCTTGGGGATGATGGAGCCGAGGGCGCCCCAACAGGATAAGCTAAAGACATGAAATAAAAGGGATACATGCCGCAGGACGGACCCACGCGGCACGGGAATAATCTGACCCTTAAGGCGCTCCAGTAGGAAATAAAACTTAAAGATGTCACTGGTGATGTTGGGGATGAAGGGTTGTTGATGTAGCAGACTCGGTGGGCTGCAGGCCGATCCTCACGAGCCCCAGGCCGGGGGCCTCGGGAGGCTCGAGGCTGGCGGCTCCTCATGGGCAATCTCCATCTCCGCCAGGGCTGCGGCGTGCCTGACCTCTTGAGCCTCCAGGATGGTCCTCATGAGACGTTGGTGCGCATCAGCCGCGTTTGGCAGGCCATAAGGCATGCGTACGAAGTTGTGGGGCGGACCCTCGCAACGTCCCACTCGCGAGGGCCAGAGGCGCTCTTGAGATGTGGCTCGGTTGAGCCCTGGGTAGTTGATGCAGACACGCAGCCCACCATCCTCGCCTGGATGGGGACCACAGTGGCGGCGGCGGCTGCCCCTCATGACCCTTGACCCCTGTAGCTCCTGAATGGCCTTGCTGATGAACTCTTGAGGGTTCTGTTCTCCTGGTCTTGCTCCTGCTTGCGGGAAACGTGCTTCGAAACACGCCTCCAAGTGGTGCCCAAGCGCCTCTCTCGAGACCTTGGCAAGGTCGGCGGCCCTCCAGGAGAGAGCCCTCGAGCCCTACCTGAGGAGGGCGTCGGGCGCGCTTTCCTATGCGATGGAAGGAGGCTCCCCTTGGCCCGGTGCGGGCCCTGAGGGGCCTGTCTCTTGATGAGCCAGGCCGGTCGATGTCTTCTTCTTCTTGGGTGCTGCCTCGGGAGGCGTCCCATCTGTGGTGCTGGTCTTCCAAATGATGCGGCTGAAAAGCTTCGCTCCAGGAGCACATCGCATCTCTCTCTTCACAGGGCACCGTGATGACTCCGCCGCTTTCTGGCATCTTGAGGATGTTGTAGCCATGGTGGGTTACGGCCATGAACTTGGCCAACGCTGGGTACCCGAGGATGGCATTGTACGACAGGCGAATGTGGGCGACGTCGAAGTCAATGAGCTCGGTGTGGTAGTTGTCGCGGGGCCCGAAGGTGACGGGAAGGCGAACCTGCCCGATCGGGACCATGGAGCCGTCGGTGACTCCGGAGAAAGGCTTGGTTGGCTGAAGCTGGCTGTAGGGCACTTCAAAATTGTTGAATGTCTCCACGGACAGGACGTTGAGCCCTGCTCCGCCATCGATGAGGGTCTTGGTGACTGACGCGTTGGCGATGATTGGGGAACAAAGCATCGGGAGAACTCTGGCTGTGGCTGCGACTTGAGCTGATCCGCTGAAATGAGCGTGATGGCGACGCTGACCACTGAGAGGGCGCGTGGACTCGAGCTTGGGAGGACTGCATTCACTTCACGGCAGGCGAACGCTTGAAGATGCGGTGAGAGGTGGGGCTGAGCTCCGCCAGGATGCGAGCAATCGCACGCTTCACGGAAGCCCCGCCCCCTCGTCCTGATGACGGTCTTTGATTCTCCTTGGCGGTGGCGGCAGCGGAGGGAGGCCTGCGTTCCCTTGCGGACGATCCTCACGAGGCTGATCCCTCCAGCCCCCCTCGCGAGGTGGGTCTTGCCAGCGGTCCTCGCGAGGTTGGTCGCGCCACCCTTGGCGCGGGCCGCGGTCTTCCCATTGTCCTGCATTTCTTCCTCCTCCTCGGCCGTAGCCCCGGTCGCTGCGCTCGGGGCGTCTGCCGACCCTTCCTTCAGCGCAAGACGGCCGGAGCTCCTGGCATTCATTGGTGTTGTGGGTGTGGAGGTCGTGGTACACGCAGTACCGGCTGCCCTTGGAAGACTCGGGCTGATCCCTGCCTCGCTTGGTGTCTGGTTCGGCTGCGAGCACGGCAGCCCCCTTGCGCTTCACGTCCTTGGCCTTGGACTTCTTCTCTTCGGGATCCGCGGCAGGCAGCTCGAGGAGGGAGAGGCGCCCCTCCTCAGCCCTGGCGCACTTGGTCGCCAAGTTGAACAGCTCCAGGGAGGTGCACAGATCTTCATGCATCGCAAACTCCTCCTTCATCTTGACGTCGCGCACGCCGTCGAAGAAGGCAGAGATGATGGCCTCCTCCGTTGCCCTGGGGATCTTGAGGCGCGCGTTGTTGAAGCGCTGGATGTACGTTTGCAGGGTTTCCCCTGGCTGCTGCTTGATTCGGCGCATGTCGCTCACGGCGGTGGCGGTCGCGAAGTACCACGGAAGTTGGCGATGAAGCGGGTGCACATCTCGGCCCAGGAAGAGATCGTGCCTGGGGCCAGATTCAGGAGCCAGGTGCGGGCTCCGTCCTTGAGCGCCATGGGAAACCAGCTCGCCATGAC
Organism: Aegilops bicornis; assembly: GCA_021605145.1. Classification (NCBI taxonomy): domain Eukaryota; kingdom Viridiplantae; phylum Streptophyta; class Magnoliopsida; order Poales; family Poaceae; genus Aegilops; species Aegilops bicornis. Next base: position 464,662,380 of record CM038669.1, on the reverse strand, counting down.
CTTTTCATCTCCGTTGGCAGCCTCGATGCCCAGCTCGTAGAGCTGGAGGAACTCCGCAGGGTCAACCGTGCCGTCGTAGCGTGGAGGCAGGTCTGGCTTGAACTTGGCGGGCCACGCGACGCTGTGCAGCTCGGTGGTGAAGGCGCGGCAGCCCGCCGTGGCCGCGGGGGGCCTCGGACGGCAAAGAGCTTGGTCTTGCAGGCCTCCCTGCGCCGCGGTTGAGGGCAGCGCAGTGTCTTGACGTGCTGGAGCGGGGAGCGGTCGGGCAGCTTCTTGCGGGCGAGGAACTTCTTGGCAGCTCTGCTCTTGTTGTGCGGCGCTGGCGAGCAGGTTCCGCCAGGGCGCGCGCCTTGGTGCCGGCGCCGTCTTGGGAGGAGGCGGTGAGGCGCCCGAGCGTCATCGCCAGCGAAGCGGGCGGTGCGGTGCAGCGAGACGGATGGCGGGTCGCCTCCCGCAGCGAACGAGCTTCAGCGGCAGCGGTCGAGCCATTCTTCGTAGACGTCGTTAACGGGCGGTAGCGCAGGAGCTCGTTAGCGCGATGAGTGCAGCTCGGGCCTCCATGGCGTCGAAGCGTAGCGCGATGAAGAACCAGCGGGGTGAGCAAAAGCGTGGCGGTGCGGCCGTCCCGCCTCATGGACGGGTCTTTGGGGCGATGCTTGCTGCTCGTTTCGCCCGGGCCGGTGGCGGCGTTGACAGCAGGTGATGGGGAATGATGAGGACGCCCGCCGACGGGAGCCGTCTGGGCGACATGGGAGGCGAGGGCGGCTCGGCGCTCGGCGCGAGCCCGACGAGCGTCAGACATGGTTGCGGTGGTCGGGGAAGAACGAGGCGACGAAAGGCAGATTCCGGCGCACCCCTACCTGGCGCGCCAAATGTCGGATTTCGGGTTCCGGCAGACCCTTAAGGTTCGAACTACAGGGTGTGGCGGAGATCCAACCCTCCACCGTCTCGTACCTCGCCAAATCGCAGGGACCTAAACTACTAACAAGAACAGCACAAGAGACACAAGATTTATACTGGTTCAGTCCACCATCATGGTGTAATACCCTACTCCAGTGTGTGGTGTGTGGATTGCCTCTTGGGCTGATGAGGAATAGTACAGGGAAGAACAGCCTCACGAGGGTCTGTTCTTGGTGGAAGCGATGAACTGCTAAGTGGTATCCCGTCGCTCTAGCTTGAGGCTCGGGTCTCTCTCTCTCTCCGGGTGCTTCCCACTCTATCCGATCCTCCCCTCTACTATGGTGGCTAGCTCTACTTATATAGACGAAGGCCCTGGGCCTCTTCCCAAATATTGAGTGGGAAGGGCGCCAACAATTGGCCATTTTGAAGGGGAACAGCGGGTACACTTATCCTTACTAAAGTTGGTCCTCGCCGCCAAAGGCTCTGGTGATGACGCCTTTGCTTGGGCTCCATGATGATCGCATTCCAGCCGTTGGGGCTGGTCTTGGTCTTGTTGCACCAAAACGGATGCCTTTGCCTGATGCTCTCGCCTGCGCTTGCTCCCTTTGCACCAAAGAGGAAAGGAGGACGCTGCGTGGCTGGCGCCTGACTGGCGCCCCTGGCCGTCATGGCTTGCGTCACGGGCACCTCGCGAGGTACCCCGCCTTGAACTCTCCGCCTCCTCATGAGCCAGCCTGACGAGGCCGCGCCTGAGGAAGCTCTTGGTCGTCCGCCCCGCGAGGCTTGGCCCCTCGCGAGGGTCTTGAGCTTGTGTTGATGAAGATGGGTTGTCCGGGGCCTCCTTTGAGCCACGCCGCAGGCCGTAGGCAGGCAAGTCCCAACCCCGTTCCCAGAACGCCGACAAAAGTAGCACCATGATCTTCATGATAGAGAGTCTCTCATTTTGTCACTTTCATATACTAGTGGGAATCTTTCATTATAGAACTTGGCTTGTATATTCCAATGATGGGCTTCCTCAAAATGCCCTTGGTCTTCGTGAGCAAGCAAGTTGGATGCACACCCACTTAGTTTCTTTTGTTGAGCTTTCATATACTTATAGCTCTAGTGCATCCGTTGCATGGCAGTCCCTACTCACTCACATTGATATCTATTGATGGGCATCTCCATAGCCCGTTGATATGCCTAGTTGATGTGAGACTATCTTCTCCCTCTTTGTGTCTTCTCAACAACCACTATTCTATTCCACATATAGTGCTATATCCATGGCTCACCCTCATGTATTGCGTGAAGATTGAAAAAGTTTTGAAAATGTCAAAAGTATGAAACAATTGCTTGGCTTGTCATCGGGGTTGTGCATGATTTAAATACTTTGTGTGGTGAAGATAGAGCATAGCCAGACTATATGATTTTGTAGCGATAACTTTCTTTGGCCATGTTATTTTGAGAAGACATAATTGCTTTGTTAGTATGCTTGAAGTATTATTATTTTTATGTCAATATTAAACTTTTGTCTTGAATCTTCCCGATCTGAATATTCATACCACAATTAAGAAGAGTTACATTGAAATTATGCCAAGTAGCACTCCGCAACAAAAATTCTTTTTTTATCATTTACCTACTAGAGGACGAGCAGGAATTAAGCTTGGGGATGCCTGATACGTCTCCAATGTATCTATAATTTTTTATTGCTCCATGCTATATTATCTACTGTATTGGGCCATATTGGGCTTTATTTTCCAGTTCTATATTACTTTTGGGACTAACCTATTAACTGGAGGCCCAGCCCAGAATTGCTGTTTTTTGCCTATTTCAGTGTTTCGAAGAAGTGGAATATCAAACAGAGTCCAAACGGAATGAAACCTTCGGGAACGTGATTTTCTCAACAAATATGATCCATGAGACTTGGACCCTCCATCAAGAAAGGAGGGAGGCGGCCACGAGGGTGGAGGGCGCGCCCCCCTAGGGCGCGCCCACGCCTCGTGGGCCCCCTTTCCTCAGCAGCGTACTCCTTCCTCCTATATATACCTATGTACCCCAAACGATCGACACGGAGCCAAAACCTAATTCCACCGTCGCAACCTTCTCAGTATCCACGAGATCCCATCTTGGGGCCTGTTAGGAGCTCCAGGAAGGAATCCACCATGGAGGGCTTCTACATCAACACCATAGCCCCTCCGATGAAGTGTGAGTAGTTTACTTAAGACCTTCGGGTCCATAGTTAGTAGCTAGATGGCTTCTTCTCTCTTTTTTGATCTCAATACAATGTTCTCCCCCTCTCTCGTGAAGATCTATTCAATGTAATCTTCTTTTTGCGGTGTGTTTGTTGAGACCGATGAATTGTGGGTTTATGATCAAGTCTATCTATGAACAATATTTGAATCTTCTCTGAATTCTTTTATGTATGATTGGTTATCTTTGCAAGTCTCTTGAATTATCAGTTTGGTTTGGCCTACTAGATTGGTTTTTCTTGCAAAGGGAGAAGTGCTTAGCTTTGGGTTCAATCTTGCGGTGTCCTTTCCCGATGTGATGGGGCAGCAAGGCACGTATTGTATTGTTTCCATCGAGGATAACAAGATGTGGTTTTTATCATATTGCATGAATTTATCCCTCTACATCATGTCATCTTGCTTAAGGCATTACTCTGTTTTCTTGAACTTAATACTGTAGATGCATGCTGGATAGCGGTTGATGAGTGGAGTAATAGTAGTAGATGCAGGCAGGAGTCGGTCTACTTGTCTCGGACGTGATGCCTATATACATGATCATACCTACATATTCTCATAACTATGCTCAATTCTGTCAATTGCTCAATAGTAATTTGTTCACCCACCGTAGAATACTTATGATCTTGAGAGAAGCCACTAGTGAAATCTATGGCCCCTAGGTCTATTCTCATCATATCAATCTTCCATCACTTTATTATTACTTTGCTTTTTACTTTTCCCTTTTATTTTACTTTGCATCTTTATATCAAACATACCAAAAATATTATCTATCAGATCTATCAGATCTCACTCTCGTAAGTGACCGTGAAGGGATTAACAACCCCTAATCGCGTTGGTTGCGTTGAGCTATTTGTTTTGTGTAGGTACGAGGGACTCGCGCGTAGCCTCCTCTTTGGATTGATACCTTGGTTCTCAAAAACTGAGGGAAATACTTACTCTACTCTGCTGCATCACCCTTTCCTCTTCAAGGAAATCCAACGCAGTGCTCAAGAGGTAGCATATATATATATCCCATTGGATGTTAGTTGACATGAATTATTATTGTTGACATTACCCTTGAGGTAAAAGGTTGGGAGGCAACACTATAAGCCCCTATCTTTGTCTGTGTCCGATTAAAACTCCATACCCATAAGTATTGAGTGAGTGTTGGCAATTGTGAAAGATTAAATGATAGTTGAGTAAGTGAACTTGCCGAAAAGCTCTTATATTGACTCTTTCTGATGTTATGATAAATTGCAATTGCTTCAATGACTGAGATTGTAGTTTGTTGGTTCTCAATGAAGTTTCTGATTCATACTTGACATTGTGAATTGATTATTACTTGAGCATAAGAAATCATATGACAATATCTATATATGTTGCTGTTATAAGAATGATCATGATGCCCTCATGTCCTTATTTTATTTTATCGACACCTCTACCTCTAAACATGTGGACATATTTAACGTTATCGGCTTCCGCTTGAGGACAAGCGAGGTCTAAGCTTGGGGGAGTTGATACATCCATTTTGCATCATGCTTTTATATCGATATTTATTACATTATGGGTTGTTATTACACATTATATCACAATACTTATACCTATTCTCTATTATTTTACAAGGTTTACATGAAGAGGGAGAATGCCGGAAATTTGGAATTCTCGAATTTGGAAAAGGAGCAAATATTAGAGACCTATTCTGCACAGCTCCAAAAGTCCTGAAACTTCACGGAAGTTACTTTTGGAATTAATAAAAAATACTGGCGAAAGAATCACCAGAGGGGGCCCACACCTTGGCCACGAGGGTGGGGGCGCGCCCTACCCCCCTGGGCGCGCCCCCTGCCTCGTGGGGCCCCTGGCAGGCCTCCGGTGCCCATCTTCTACTATATGAGGTCTTTTACCCTGGAAAAAAAATCATAAGCAAGCTTTCGGGAAGAAACTCCGCCGCCACGAGGCGGAACCTTGGCGGAACCAATCTAGGGCTCCGGCAGAACTGTTCTGCCGGGGAAACTTACCTTCGGGAGGGGGAAATCATCGCCATCGTCATCACCAACGATCCTCTCATCGGGAGTGGGCCAATATCCATCAACATCTTCACCAGCACCATCTCCTCTAAAACCCTAGTTCATCTCTTGTATCCAATCTAGGGCTCCGGCAGAACTGTTGATGCTTGTTGGTTTATTTGATGGAAGATCATATGTTCAGATCCATTATGCATATTAATACCCCTCTGATTATGAACATGAATATGATTCATGAGTAGTTACGTTTGTTCCTGAGGACATGGGAGAAGTCTTGCTATTAGTAGTCATGTGAATTTGGTATTCGTTCGATTTTTTGATGAGATGTATGTTGTCTTTCCTCTGGTGGTGTTATGTGAACGTCGACTACATGACACTTCACCATTATTTGGGCCTAGAGGAAGGCATTGGGAAGTAATAAGTAGATGATGGGTTGCTAGAGTGACAGAAGCTTAAACCCTAATTTATGAGCGTAAGGGGCTGATTTGGAACCATATGTTTCATGCTATGGTTAGGTTCGAAGGAAATATGCCCTAGAGGCAATAATAAAATTATTATTTTATTTCCTCATATCGTGATAAATGTTTATTATTCATGCTAGAATTGTATTAACCGGAAACTTTGTACATGTGTGAATACATAGACAAACACATAGTGTCACTAGTATGCCTCTAGTTGACTAGCTCGTTAATTAAAGATGGTTATGTTTCCTAACCATAGACATGAGTTGGCATTTGATTAACGGGATGACACCATTAGGGGAATGATGTGATTGACTTGACCCATTCCGTTAGCTTAGCACTTGATCGTTTAGTATGTTGCTATTGCTTTCTTCATGACTTATATATGTTCCTATGACTATGAGATTATGCAACTCCCGTTTACCGGAGGAACACTTTGTGTGCTACCAAACGTCACAACGTAAATGGGTGATTATAAAGGTGCACTACAGGTGTCTCCGAAGGTACTTGTTGAGTTGGCGTATATCGAGATTAGGATTTGTCACTCCGATTGTCGGAGAGGTATCTCTAGGCCCACTCGATAATACACATCACTATAAGCCTTGCAAGCATTGCAACTAATGAGTTAGTTGCGGAATGATGTATTACGAAACGAGTAAAGAGGCTTGCCTGTAACGAGATTGAACTAGGTATTGAGATACCATGATCGAATCTCGGGAAAGTAACACACCGATGACAAAGGGAACAATGTATGTTGTTATGCGGTTTGACCAATAAAGATCTTCATAAAATATGTGGGAGCCAATATGAGCATCCAGGTTCTGCTATTGGTTATTGACCGGAGACGTGTCTCGGTCATGTCTACATAGTTCTCGAACCCGTAGGGTCCGCACGCTTAAAGTTCGGTGACGATCGGTATTATGAGTTTTTGTGTTTTGATGTACTGAAGGTAGTTCGGGGTCCCGTATATGATCATGGACATGACTAGGAGTCTCGAAATGGTCGAGATGTAAAGATCGATATATTGGACGACTATATTCGGACACCTGAAGTGTTCCGGGTGGTTTCGGAGAAAACTGGAGTGCTGGAGGGTTGCCGGAACCCCCCCGGGAGAAATAATGGGCCTTATGGGCCTTGGTGGAGAGAGAGAGGGCTGGCCTACGGCAGGTCGCGTGCCCCTCCCCCTCTGGTCTGAATTGGACTAGGAGAGGGGGGCGGCGCCCCCCTTTCCTTCTCCCTCTACCCCTTCCTTTCCCCCTCCTAGTAGGAGTAGGAAAGAGGGGAGTCCTACTCCTACTAGGAGGAGGACTCCTCCTCCTGGCCCGCCACAGAGGGCCGGCCGGCCACCCCCCCTTTCTCCTTTATATACGGGGGCAGGGGGCACCTCTACACACAAGTTGATCAGTTGATCTCTCCCAACTGTGTGCGGTGCCCCCCTCCACCATAATCCACCTCGATCATGTCGTAGCGGTGCTTAGGCGAAGCCCTGCATCTGTAGCAACATCATCATCGTCATCACGCCGTCGTGCTGACGAAACTCTCCGGCGAAGCTCTGCTGGATCGAAGCTCGCGGGACGTCATCGAGTTGAACGTGTGCTGAACTCGGAGGTGCCGTGTGTTCGGTACTTGGATCGGTCAGATCGTGAAGACGTACGACTACATCAACCGCGTTGTGCTAACGCTTCCGGTTTTGGTCTACGAGGGTACGTGGACACATTCTCCCCTCTCGTTGCTATGCATCACCATGATCCTGCATGTGCGTAGGACATTTTTTGAAATTACTTTGTTCCCCAACAGTGGCATCTGAGCCAGGTTTATGCGTAGATGTTATATGCACGAGTAGAACACAAGTGAGTTGTGGGCGATACAAGTCATACTGCTTACCAGCATGTCATACTTTGGTTCGGCGGTATTGTTGGATGAAGCGGCCCGGACCAACATTACGTGTACGCTTATATGAGACTGGTTCTACCGACGTGCTTTGCGCACAGGTGGCTGGCGGGTGTCAGTTTCTCCAACTTTAGTTGAACCGAGTGCGCTACGCCCGGTCCTTGTGAAGGTTAAAACAACACTAACTTGGCAAACTATCATTGTGGTTTTGATGCGTAGGTAAGAACGGTTCTTGCTCAGCCCGTAGCAGCCACGTAAAACTGGCAACAACAAAGTAGAGGACGTCTAACTTGTTTTTGCAGGGCATGTTGTGATGTGATATAGTCAAGACATGATGCTATATTTTATTGTATGAGATGATCATGTTTTGTAACTGAGTTATCAGCAACTGGCAGGAGCCATATGGCTGTCGCTTATTGTATGCAATGCAATCGCATACATAATTGCTTTTACTTTATCACTAAGCGGTAGCGATAGTCGTAGAAGCAATAGTTAGAGAGACGACAACGATGCTACGATGGTGATCAAGGTGTCGCGCCGGTGATGATGGTGATCATGACAGTGCTTCGGAGATGGAGATCACAAGCACAAGATGATGATGGCCATATCATATCACTTATATTTATTGCATGTGATGTTTATCCTTTATGCATCTTATTTTGCTTTGTTTGACGGTAGCATTATAAGATGATCTCTCACTAAATTTCAGGCAAAAGTGTTCTCCCTGAGCATGCACCGTTGCCAAAGTTCGTTGTGCCGAGACACCACGTGATGATCGGGTGTGATAAGCTCAACGTTCATCTACAACGGGTGCAAGCCAGTTTTACTGCACAGAATACTCGGGTTAAACTTGACGAGCCTAGCATATGCAGATATGGCCTCGGAACACCGAGACCGAAAGGTCGGCGTGAATCATATAGTAGATATGATCAACATAGTGATGTTCACCATTGAAAACTACACCATTTCACGTGATGATCGGTTATGGTTTAGTTGATTTGGATCACGTGATCACTTAGATGATTAGAGGGATGTCTATCTAAGTGGGAGTTCTTAACTAATATGATTAATTGAACTTAAATTTATCATGAACTTAGTACCTGATAGTATTTTGCTTGTCTATGTTGTTGTAGATAGATGGCCCGTCTTTGTTGTTCCGTTGAATTTTAATGCGTTCCTTGAGAAAGCAAAGTTGAAATATGATGGTAGCAATTACACGGACTGGGTCCATAACTTGAGGATTATCCTCATTGCTGCACAGAAGAATTACGTCCTGGAAGCACCGCTAGGTGCCAAACCTGCTGCAGGAGCAACACCAGATGTTATGAACGTCTGGCAGAGCAAAGCTGATCACTACTCGATAGTTCAGTGTGCCATACTTTACGGCTTAGAACAGGGACTTCAACGACTTTTCGAACGTCATGGAGCATATAAGATGTTGCAGGAGTTGAAGTTAATATTTCAAGCAAATGCCCGGATTGAGAGATATGAAGTCTCCAAAGAAGTTCTACGTTGCAAGATGGAGGAGAATAGTTTTGACGGTGAGCATATACTCGAATGTTTGGGTATAACAATCACTTGATTCAACCGGGAGTTAATCTTCCGGATGATAGTGTCATTGATGTAATTCTTCAATCACTGCCACCAAGCTACAAGAGCTTCGTGATGAACTATAATTTGCAAGGGATGGATAAGACAATTCCCGAGCTCTTCGCAATGCTAAAGGCTGCGGAGGTAGAAATCAAGAAGGAGCATCAAGTGTAGATGGTCAACAAGACCACCAGTTTCAAGAAAAAGGGCAAAGGGAAGAAGAAGGGGAACTTCAAGAAGAACAGCAAACAAGTTGCTGCTCAAGAGAAGAAACCTAAGTCCGGACCTAAGCACGAGGCCGAGTGCTTCTCGCAAGCGCATCGGTCCTTTGGAAGCGGAACTGCACAAGTATTTGGCGGATAAGAAGGATGGCAAGGTGAACAAAGGTATATGTGATATACATGTTATTGATGTGTACCTTACTAGAGCTCGCAGTAGCACTGGATATTTGATACTGTTTACATTTGCTAATATTTGCAACTCGAAGCAGGGGACTACGGATTGCGAAGACTGGCTAAGGGCGAGGTGACGATGCGGCGTGGGAAATGGTTCCAAAGTCGATGTGATCGCCGTCGGCACGCTACCTCTACATCTACCTTCGGGATTAGTTTTAGACCTAAATAATTGTTATTTCGTGCCAGCGTTGAGCATGAACATTATATCTGGATCTTGTTTCATGCGAGATGGTTATTCATTTAAATCTGAGAATAATGGTTGTTCTATTTATATGAGTAATATATTTTATGGTCATGCACCCTTGAAGAGTGGTCTATTTGTGTTAAATCTCGATAGTAGTGACACACATATTCATAATGTTGAAGCCAAAAGATGCAGAGTCGATAATGATAGTGCAACTTATTTGTGGCACTGCCGTTTGGGTCATATTGATGTAAAGCGCATGAAGAAACTCCATACCGATGGACTTTTGGAATCACTTGATTATGAATCACTTGGTACTTGCGAACCATGCCTCATGGGCAAGATGACTAAAACGCGTTCTCCGGAACTATGGAGCGATCAACAGATTTATTGGAAATCATACATACTGATGTATGTGGTCCGATGAATATTGAGGCTTGCGGCGGGTATCGTTATTTTCTCACCTTCACAGATGATTTGAGCAGATATGGGTTGATACATCTCCAACATATCTATAATTTTTTATTGTTCCATGCTATATTATATTCTGTTTTGGATGTTTAATGGGCTTTATTATACACTATTATATTATTTTTGGCACTAAACTATTAATCGGAGGCCCACCCCAAATTGCTGTTTTTTTGCCTATTTCAGTGTTTCGAAGGAAAAGGATTCCAAACAGAAAAAAAAACGGAATGAAACCTTCGGGAACGTGATTTTCGAAACAAACGTGATCTAGAGGACTTGGAGTCTACGTAAAGCAATCAACGAGGAGGGCACGAGGTAGGGGGCGCGCCCACCTCCCCCAGGCACGCCCTCCACCCTCGTGGGCCCCTCGTAGCTCCACCGACCCACTTCTTCCTCCTATATATACTTACGTACCCCCAAACCATCAGGGGCATCCACGAAAACCTAATTCCACCGCCGCAACCTTCTGTACCCGTGAGATCCCATCTTGGGGCCTTTTCCGGCGTCCTGCCAGAGGGGGCATTGATCACGGAGGGCTTCTACATCAACACCATAGCCTCTCCAATGATGTGTGAGTAGTTTACCTCAGACCTTCGGGTCCATAGTTATTAGCTAGATGGCTTCTTCTCTCTCTTTGGATCTCAATACAAAGTTCTCCTCGATCTTCTTAGAGATCTATTTGATGTAATCTTCTTTTGCGGTGTGTTTTTCGAGATCTGATGAATTGTGGGTTTTTGATCAAGATTATCTATGAACAATATTTGAATCTTCTCTGAATTCTTTTATGTATGATTGGTTATCTTTGCAAGTCTCTTCAAATTATCAGTTTGGTTTGGCCTACTAGATTGATCTTTCTTGCAATGGGAGAAGTGCTTAGCTTTGGGTTCAATCTTGCGGTGTCCTTTCCCAAAGGATGAGGGCAGCAAGGCACGTATTGTATTGTTGCCATCGAGGATGAAAAGATGGGGTTTATATCATATTGCATGCGTTTATCTCTCTACATCATGTCATCTTACTTAAAGCATTACTCTGTTCTTATGAACTTAATACTCTAGATGCATGCTGGATAGCGGTCGATGTGTGGAGTAATAGAAGTAGATGCAGAATCATTTCGGTCTACTTGTCATAGCGTGATGCCTATATACATGATCATACCTAGATATTCTCATAACTATGCTCAATTCTATCAATTGCTCGACAGTAATTTGTTCACCCACCGTAATACTGATGCTATCTTGAGAGAAGCCACTAGTGAAACCTATGCCCCCCGGGTCTATTCTCTATCATATTAATCTTCCAACACTTAGCTATTTTTATTGCCGTTTATTTTACTTTGCATCTTTATTTCTCTTTATCATAAAAATACCAAAAATATTATCTTATCATATCTCACTCTCGTAAGTGACAGTGAAGGGATTGACAACCCTTTATCGCATTGGTTGCGAGGTTCTTATTTGTTTGTGTAGGTGCGTGGGACTCGAGCGTGATCTCCTACTGGATTGATACCTTGGTTCTCAAAAACTGAGGTTAATACTTACGCTACTTTACTGCATCACCCTTTCCTCTTCAAGGGAAAACCAACGCAGTGCTCAAGAGGTAGCAAGAAGGATTTCTGGCGCCGTTGCCGGGGAGATTCGCGCCAAGTCAAGTCAAGATTTGACTCCCAACAACGAGCCATTTTTGGTGCCGTTGCCGAGTCTACACAAGTCAAGACATACCAAGTACCCATCACAAACTCTTACCCCTCGCATTACATTATTTGCCATTTGCCTCTCGTTTTCCTCTCCCCCACTTCACCCTTGCCGTTTTGTTCGCCCTCTCTTTTCCGTTCACCTCTTTTTCGCTTGCTTCTTGTTTGCTCGTGTGTTGGATTGCTTGCTTGTCACGATGGCTCTACCTAGATTTGGTGATCTTCACCTTAAAAGGTTAGAAGAGATCGAAAGCAACGTCAGGAGTTTTATAATTTGAGCATAATAATTTCTTTAGGAACGAGCTTAAGGAACAAAAAAGGTTTATGGGTTATATGAATAAAGAGCTCGATGATATGTCTAAAGAATTTTATGGTTTGAAATCTCAGATTGCTCATCTCGAAAAATTAATAGCTGAAGTTTCGGATAAGCAGGCCACCTTAGTTAATAAGATGGCCGGTAAGCCAGATTTTTTTGTGAAAATAAAGATGAAGATCTAAAATTTATTGATGTGTATCCCATTAAATCTTTGTTTTGTAATATGAATCTTGATAATGAGGGGACTGAAGATGAGCCACCTTTACCTAGAAGGCGTTCAAAAAATTCGGAATTTTTAGATCTTGATGCAAAAATCGGTAAAAGTGGGATTGAAGAAGTCAAAACTTTAGATATCAATGAACCCACTATTTTCGATTTCAAGGAATTTTATTATGATAATTGCTCTTTGATAGATTGTATTTCCTTGTTGCAATCCGTGCTAAATTCTCCTCATGCTTATAGTCAAAATAAAGCCTTTACTAAACATATCGTTGAAGCTTTAATGCAATCTTATGAAGAAAAACTTGAGTTGGAAGTTTCTATCCCTAGAAAACTCTATGATGAGTGGGAACCTACTATTAAAATTAAAATTAAAGATCATGAATGCTATGCTTTGTGTGATTTGGGTGCTAGTGTTTCCACGATTCCAAAAACTTTGTGTGATTTGCTAGGATTCCGTGAATTTGATGGTTGTTCTTTAAACTTGCACCTTGCGGATTCCACTATTAAGAAACCTACGGGAAGAATTAATGATGTTCTTATTGTTTCAAATAGGAACTATGTGCCCGTAGATTTCATCGTTCTTGATATAGATTGCAATCCTTCATGTCCTATTATTCTTGGTAGACCTTTCCTTAGAACGATAGGTGCAATTATTGATATGAAGGAAGGGAATATTAGATTCCAATTTCCGTTAAGGAAAGGCATGGAACATTTTCCTAGAAAGAAAATAAAATTACCTTATGAATCTATTATGAGAGCCACTTATGGATTTCCTACCAAAGATGGCAATACCTAGATCTATCCTTGCTTTTATGCCTAGCTAGGGGCGTAAAACGATAGCGCTTATTGGGAGGAAACCCAACTTTATTTTTAGTTTTTTTCTTTTTGTTTCTGTTTAGGAATAAATCTTTGATCTAACCTCTGGTTATATTTGTTTTTGTGTTTTAATTAGTGTTTGTGCCAAGTTAAACCTATAGGATCTTCTTGGATTATAGTTATTTGATCTTGCTGAAAATTCCAGAAACTTTCTGTTCATGAAAACAATTGTTACAAATCACCAGAACGTGATAAAATATTGATTCCAATTGCATCAGATCAATAAACAAATTGTTTAGGTCGTCCTATTTTGGTAGATTTTTCTGAGTTCCAGAAGTTTGCGTTAGTTATAGATTACTACAGACTGTTCTGTTTTTGACAGATTCTGTTTTTCGTGTGTTGTTTGCTTGTTTTGATGAATCTATGGCTAGTAAAATAGGTTATAAACCATAGAAAAGATGGAATAAAGTAGGTTTAACACCAATATAAATAAAGAGCGAGTTCATTACAGTACTTTTAAGTGGTGTTTTGTTTTCTTTCGCTAACGGAGCTCATGAGATTTTCTTTTGAGTTTTGTGTTGTGAAGTTTTTAAGTTTTGGGTAAAGATTTGATGGATTATGGAACAAGGAGTGGCAAGAGCCTAAAATTGGCGATGCCCATGGCACCCCAAGGTAATCTAAGGACACCAAAAAGCCAAAGCTTGGGGATGCCCCGGAAGGCATCCCCTCTTTCGTCTTCATCCATCGGTAACTCAAAAATTGGAGCTATATTTTTATTCACCACATGATATGTGTTTTGCTTGGAGAGTATTGTATGACTTGAGTCTTTGATTTTTAGTTTACCACAATCATTCTTGCTGCACACACCTTTTAAGAGAGACATACATGATTCAGAAATTATTAGAATACTCTATGTGCTTCACTTATATCTTTTGAGCTATATAGTTTTTGCTGTAGTGCTTCACTTATATCTTTTAGAGCACGGTGGTGGATTTTTTTATAGAAACTATTGTTCTCTCATGCTTCACTTATATTATTTTGCGAGTCCTACAAAACAGCATGGTAATTTGCTTTAATCATAAAAATTAGTCCTAATATAATAGGCATCCAAGATTAGTATTTTTTTCTTATGAGTGTGTTGAATACTATGAGAAGTTTGATGCTTGATAATTGTTCTGAGATATGAAGATGGTGATATTAGAGTCATGCTAGTTGAGTAGTTGTGAATTTGAGGAATACTTGTGTTAAAGTTTGTGATTCCCGTAGCATGCATTATGGTGAACCGTTATGTGATGAAGTCGGAGCATGATTTATTTATTGATTGTCTTCCTTATGAGTGGCGGTCGGGGATGAGCGATGGTCTTTTCCTACCAATCTATCCCTCTAGGAGCATGCGCATAATACTTTGCTTTGATAACTTTTAGATTTTTGCAACAAGTATATGAGTTCTTTATGACTAATGTTGAGTCCATGGATTATACGCACTCTCATCCTTCCACCATTGCTAGCCTCTCTAATACCGTGCACCTTTTCGCCGGTATCATACACCCACCATATACCTTCCTCAAAACAGCCACCATACCTACCTATCATGGCATTTCCATAGCCATTCCGAGATATATTGCCATGCAATTTACCACCGTTTCGTTTACTATGACACGCTTCATCATTGTCATAATTGCTTTGCGTGATCATGTAGTTGGCATCGTATTTGTGGCAAAGCCACCGTTCATAATTCTTTCATACATGTCACTCTTGATTCATTGCATATCCCGGTACACCGCCGGAGGCATTCACATAGAGTCATATTATGTTCTAAAGTATTGAGTTGTAATTCTTGAGTTGTACGTAAATAAAAGTGTGATGATCATCATTATTAGAGCATTGTCCCAAGTGAGGAAAGGATGATGGAAACTATGATTCCCCCACAAGTCGGGATGAGACTCCGGACGAAAAAAAAGAGGCCATAAAAAAGAGAAAAGGCCAAAAAATGAGAGAAAACGAGAGAAGGGACAATGTTACTATCCTTTTACCACACTTGTGCTTCAAAGTAGCACCATGATCTTCATGATAGAGAGTCTCTCATTTTGTCACTTTCATATACTAGTGGGAATTTTACATTATAGAGCTTGGCTTGTATATTCCAATGATGGGCTTCCTCAAAATGCCCTAGGTCTTCATGAGCAAGAGAGTTGGATGCACACCCACTTAGTTTCTTTTGTTGAGCTTTCATATACTTATAGCTCTAGTGAATCCGTTGCATGGCAATCCCTACTCACTCACATTGATATCTATTAAAGGGCATCTCCATAGCCCATTGATACGCCCAGTTGATGTGAGACTATCTTCTCCATTTTTGTCTTCTCCACAACCACCATTCTATTCCACATATAGTGCTATGTCCATGGCTCAAGCTCATGTATTGCGTGAAGATTGAAAAAGTTTGAGAACATCAAAAGTATGAAACAATTGCTTGGCTTGTCATCGGGGTTGTGCATGATTTAAATATTTTGTGTGGTGTAGATAGAGCATAGCCAAACTATATGATTTTGTAGGGATAACTTTCTTTGGCCATGTTATTTTGAGAAGACATAATTGCTTAGTTAGTATGCTTGAAGTATTATTATTTTTATGTCAATATTAGACTATTATCTTGAATCTTTCGGATCTGAATATTCATACCACAAATAAGAGAATTACATTGAAAATTATGCTAAGTAGCATTCCACATCAAAAATTCTGTTTTTATCATTTACCTACTCGAGGACGAGCAGGAATTAAGCTTGGGGATGCTTGATACGTCTCCAACGTATCTATAATTTTTGATTGTTCCATGCTATTTTATATTCTATTTTGGATGTTTAATGGGCTTTATTATACACTTTTATATTATTTTTGGGACTAACCTATTAACCGGAGGCCCAACCCAAATTGCTAGTTTTTTTTCCTATTTCAGTGTTTCGAAGGAAAAGGATATCAAACAGAGTCCAAACGGAATGAAACCTTCGGGAACGTGATTTTCGAAACAAACGTGATCCAAAGGACTTGGAGTCTACGTAAAGCAATCAACGAGGAGGGCACGAGGTAGGGGTGCGTGCCCACCGCCCCCAGGCGCGCCCACCACCCTCATGGGCCCCTCGTAGCTCCACCGACCTACTTCTTCCTCATATACATACCTACGTACCCCCAAACCATCAGGGGCATCCACGAAAACCTAATTCCACCGCCGCAACCTTCTGTACCCGTGAGATCCCATCTTGGGGCCTTTTCCGGCGTCCTGCCGGAGGGGGCAATGATCCCGGAGGGCTTCTACATCAACACCATAGCCTCTCCGATGATGTGAGAGTAGTTTACCTCAGACCTTCGGGTCCATAGTTATTAGCTAGATGGCTTCTTCTCTCTCTTTGGATCTCAATACAAAGTTCTCCTCGATCTTCATGGAGATCTATTCAGTATAATCTTCTTTTGCGGTGTGTTTGTCGAGATCCGATGAATTGTGGGTTTATGATCAAGATTATCTATGAAAAATATTTGAATCTTCTCTGCATTCTTTTATGTATGATTGGTTATCTTTGCAAGCCTCTTTGAATTATCAGTTTGGTTTGGCCTACTAGATTGATCTTTCTTGCAATGGGAGAAGTGCTTAGCTTTGGGTTCAATCTTGCGGTGTCCTTTCCCGATGTGGCAGGGCAGCAATGCACGTATTGTATTGTTGCCATCGAGGATAAAAATATGGGGTTTATATCATATTGCATGAGTTTATCCCTCTACATCATGTCATCTTACTTAAAGCATTACTCTGTTCTTATGAACTTAATACTCTAGATGCATGCTGGATAGCGGTCGAGGTGTGGAGTAATAGAAGTAGATGCAGAATCGTTTCGGTCTACTTGTCGCGGACGTGATGCCTATATACATGATCATACCTAGATATTCTCATAACTATTCTCAATTCTATCAATTGCTCGATAGTAATTTGTTCACCTACCGTAATACTTATGCTATCTTGAGAGAAGCCACTAGTGAAACCTATGGCCCCCGGGTATATTCTCTATCATATTAATCTTCCAACACTTAGCTATTTTTATTGCCGTTTATTTTACTTTGCATCTTTATTTCGCTTTATCATAAAAATACCAAAAATATTATCTTATCATATCTATCAGATATCACTCTCATAAGTGACCATGAAGGAATTGACAACCCCTTTATCGCGTTGGTTGTGAGGTTCTTATTTGTTTGTGTAGGTGTGTGGGACTCGAGCGTGATCTCCTACTAGATTGATACCTTGGTTCTCAAAAATTGAGGGAAATAATTACGCTACTTTACTGCATCACCCTTTGCTCTTCAAGGGAAAACCAACGAAGTGCTCAAGAGGTAGCATGGGTATATCCACTTAATGAAACATAAGTCTGAAACATTTGAAAAGTTCAAAGAATTTCAGAGTGAAGTGGAAAATCATCGTAACAAGAAAATAAAGTTTCTATGATCTGATCGTGGAGGAGAATATTTGAGTTACGAGTTTGGTATACATTTGAAACAATGCGGAATAGTTTCGCAACTCACGCCACCCGGAACACCACAGCGTAATGGTGTGTCCGAACGTCATAATCATACTTTACTCGATATGGTGTGATCTATGATGTCTCTTACTGATTTACCGCTATTGTTTTGTGGTTATGCTTTAGAGACAACTGCATTCACGTTAAATAGGGCACCATCAAAATCCGTTGAGACGACGCCTTATGAACTATGGTTTGGCAAGAAACCAAAGTTGTCGTTTCTTAAAGTTTGGGGCTGCGATGCTTATGTGGAAAAGCTTCAACCTGATAAGCTCGAACCCAAATCAGAGAAATGTGTCTTCATAGGATACCCAAACAAAACTGCTGGGTACACCTTCTATCACATATCCGAAGGCAAGACATTCGTTGCTAAGAATGGATCCTTTCTAGAGAAGGAGTTTCTCTGGAAAGAAATGAGTGGGAGGAAAGTAGAACTTGATGAGGTAAATGTACCTGCTCCTTTATTGGAAAGTAGTTCATCACAGATACCGGTTCCTGTGACACCTACACCAATTAGTGAGGAAGCTAATGATGATGATCATGAAACTTCAGATCAAGTTACTACCGAACCTTGTAGGTCAACTAGAGTAAGATCCGTACCAGAGTGGTATGGTAATCCTGTTCTGGAGGTCATGTTACTAGACCATGACAAACCTACGAACTATGAGGAAGCGATGATGAGCCCAGATTCCGCAAAATGGCTTGAGGCCATGAAATCTGAGATGGGATCCATGTATGAGAACAAAGTATGGACTTTGGTTGAGTTGCCGGACGACCGGCAAGCCATCGAAAATAAATGGATCTTCAGGAAGAAGACAGACACTGACGGTAATGTTACTGTCTACAAAGCTCGACTTGTTGCGAAAGGTTTTCGACAAGTTCAAGGAGTTGACTAAGATGAGACCTTCTCACGCGTAGCGATGATTAAGTCCGTCCGAATCATGTTAGCAATTGCCGCATTTTATGATTATGAAATTTGGCAAATGGATGTAAAGACTGCATTCCTGAATGGATTTCTGGAAGAAGAGTTGTATATGATGCAACCTAAAGGTTTTATCGATCAGAAAGGTGCTAACAAAGTGTGAAAGCTCCAGCGATCCATTTATGGACTGGTGCAAGCCTCTTGGAGCTGTAATGAACGTTTTGATAGTGTGATCAAAGCATATGGTTTTATACAGACTTTTGGAGAAGCCTGTATTTACAAGAAAGTGAGTGGGAGCTCTGTAGCATTTCTAATCTTATATGTGGATGACATATTGTTGATTGGAAATGATATAGAATTTCTGGATAGCATAAAAGGATACTTGAATAAGAGTTTTTCAATGAAGGACCTCGGTGAAGCTGCTTACATATTGGGCATCAAGATCTATAGAGATAGATCAAGACGCTTAATTGGACTTTCACAAAGCACATACCTTGACAAAGTTTTGAAGAAGTTCAAAATGGATCGGGCAAAGAAAGGGTTCTTACCTGTGTTACAAGGTGTGAAGTTGAGTAAGACTCAATGCCCGACAACTGCAGAAGATAGAGAGAAAATGAAAGATGTTCCCTATGCTTGACCATAGGCTCTATCATGTATGCAATGCTGTGTACCAGACCTGATGTGTGCCTTGCTATTAGTTTAGCGAGGAGGTACCAAAATAATCCATGAGTGGATCACTTTGGACAACGGTCAAGAACATCTGAAATACACGAAAAGGACTAAGGATATGTTTCTCATTTATGGAGGTGACAAAGAGCTCATCGTAAATGGTTACGTTGATGCAAGCTTTGACACTGATCCGAACGATTCTAAATCGCAAACCGGATACGTGTTTATATTGAACAGTGGAGCTGTCAGTTGGAGCAGTTCTAAACAAAGCATCGTGGCGGGATCTACGTGTGAAGCGAAGTACATTGCTGCTTCGGAAGCAGCAAATGAAGGAGACTGGATGAAGGAGTTCATATCCGATCTAGGTGTCATACCTAGTGCACCGAGTCCAATGAAAATCTTTTGTGACAATACTGGTGCAATTGCCTTGGCAAAGGAATCCAGATTTCACAAGAGAACCAAGCACATCAAGAGACGCTTCAACTCCATCCGGGATCAAGTCTATGTGGGAGACATAGAGATTTGCAAGATACATACGGATCTGAATGTTGCAGACCCATTGACTAAGCCTCTTCCACGAGCAGAACATGATCGGCACCAAGGCTCCATGGGTGTTAGAATCATTACTGTGTAATCTAGATTATTAACTCTAGTGCAAGTGGGGTACTGAAGGAAATATGCCCTAGAGGCAATAATAAAGTTATTATTTATTTCCTCATATCATGGTAAATGTTTATTATTCATGCTAGAATTGTATTAACCAGAAACTTAGTACATGTGTGAATACATAGACAAACAGAGTGTCACTAGTATGCCTCTACTTGACTAGCTCGTTAATTAAAGATGGTTATGTTTCCTAACCATAGACATGAGTTGTCATTTTATTAACGAGATCACATCATTACGAGAATGATGTGATTGACTTGACCCATTCCGTTAGCTTAGCACTTGATCGTTTAGTATGTTGCTATTGCTTTCTACATGACTTATATATGTTCCTATGACTATGAGATTATGCAACTCCCGTTTATCGGAGGAACACTTTGTGTGCTACCAAACGTCACAACTTAAATGGGTGATTATAAAGGTGCTCTACAGGTGTCTCCGAAGGTACTTGTTGAGTTGGCGTATATCGAGATTAGGATCTTTCACTCCGATTGTCGGAGAGGTATCTCTGGGCCCACTCGGTAATACACATCACTATAAGCCTTGCAAGCATTGCAACTAATGAGTTAGTTGCGGAATGATGTATTACGGAACGATTAACGAGGCTTGCCGGTAACAAGATTGAACTAGGTATTGAGATACCGACGATCGAATCTCCCGCAAGTAACACACCGATGACAAAGGGAACAATGTATGTTGTTATGTGATACGTCTCCAACGTATGTATAATTTTTGATTGCTCCATGCTACTTTATCTATTGTTTTGGACTATAATGGGCTTTATTTTCCACTTTTATATTACTTCTGGGACTAACCTATTATCCGGAGGCCCAGCCCGAAATTCTTGTTTTTGCCTTTTTCAAGATTATTTCAAGAAACGGAATATCAAACGGAGTCCAAACGGAATGAAACCTTGAGCGTGATTTTCTCACCGAACGTGATCCAGGAGACTTGGACCCTACGCCAAGGAACCAGAGAGGCGGTCATGAGGGTGGGGGCGCACCCCCCTGCCTCGTGGGCCCCTCCAAGCTCCACCGACGTACTCCTTCCTCCTATATATACCTGCGTACCCCCAAACGATCAGAACAGGAGCCAAAAACCTAATTCCACCGCCGCAACTTCCTGTATCCACGAGATCCCATCTTGGGGCCTGTTAGGAGCTCACGGAGGGGGCATCCACCACGGAGGGCTTCTACATCAACACCATAGCCTCTCCGATGAAGTGTGAGTAGTTTACTTCAGACCTTGGGTCCATAGCTAGTATCTAGATGGCTTCTTCTCTCTTTTTGGATCTCGGTACAATGTTCTCTCCTCTCTCGTGGAGATCTATTCGATGTAATCTTCTTTTTGCGGTGTGTTTGTTGAGATCGATGAATTGTGGGTTTATGATCCAGCTTATCTATGAATAATATTTGAATCTTCTCTGAATTCTTTTATGTATGATTGAGTTATCTTTGCAAGCCTCTTCAAATTTTCCGTTTGGTTTGGCCAACTAGATTGGTAGTTCTTGCAATGGGAGAAGTGCATTGCTTTGGGTTCAATCTTGCGGTGTCCTTACCCAGTGACAGAAAGGGTTGCAAGGCACGTATTGTATTGTTGCCATCGAGGATAACAAGATGGGGTATTTATCATATTGCATGAATTTATTCCTCTACATCATGTCATCTTGCTTAAGGCGTTACTCTGTTTTAACTTAATACTCTAGATGCATGCTGGATAGCGGTCGATGAGTGGAGTAATAGTAGTAGATGCAGAATCGTTTCAGTCTACTTGTCACGGACATGATGCCTATATACAAGATCATACCTAGATAACCTCATAACTATGCTCAATTATGTCAATTTCTCAACAGTAATTTCTTCACCCACGTAGAATACTTATGCTTTTGAGAGAAGCCACTAGTGAAACCTATGGCCCCTGGGTCTATTCTCATCATATCAATCTCCATCACTTTTATACTTGCTTTGTTTTTACTTTGCCTTTTACTTTTCACTTTGCATCTTTATACCAAAAATACCAAAATTATTATCTCTATCAGATCTCACTCTCGTAAGTGACCGTGAAGGGATTGACAACCCCTAATCGCGTTGGTTGCAGTAGCTATCATTTTGTGCAGGTACGAGGGACTTGTGCGTGGCCTCCTCTTGGATTGATACCTTGGTTCTCAAAAACTGAGGGAAATACTTACGCCACTGTGTTGCATCATCCTCTCCTCTTCGGGAAAACCAACGGAAGCTCAAGACGTAGCAAGAAGGATTTACGGCGCCGTTCTTAGGGAGTCTACATAAAGTCAACATACCAAGTATCCATCACAATCCCTATCTCTCGCATTACATTATTTGCCATTTGCCTCTCGTTTTCCTCTCCCCCACTTCACCCTTGCCGTTTTATTCACCCTCTCTTTCCCAATATCCTCCTCTCTTTTTTCCCTTTGCCTTTTTCTCGTCCGTTTGTTTGCTCGTGTGTTAGTTTGCTTGCTTGTCGCTATGTCTGAAATTGGGGAAATTATCGCCAATATGGGCGATAATAATATGGAAAATTCTGAAGCTCCTGCAGAAGAATCCCCTACCTATCACACAAAAAGATTTTGAATCGGTAGTGGTAATATTATTGGAAAATGAGTTATTCAATATTGCTTTACTTGTGCTGGTGTTTTACCCTCTATGGGTGGTTCTATTCTCCATAGAACTAGTAGTCTTGCGGACGCTATTGCCATGCTCATCGTTGAACTTGAAAGGCAATTTATGCATATGCACCCTTCTATACAAAGAATTTTCCTAGAATTTTCTAATATTGAACACTCCTCTGTTAAGCGTGCCGCTACTATCTTTTTGGCTCATGAATTCAGATTTATAATAAAAGAAGCCAAAGAAATCTTTGCGCATTATAGGGTATACGCTGGCCGTCCTCCAGTAGAATCTATCCTTTTTATCAATAAGAAATAATGCGTTTTCAATCTATCGACTATGTTGCTTTCAATGAAAATCTTAGAAAAAAAATGCCTACCAATATTTTAATTGATAGAATCTCCGAGCTTAATGATGATTTGGCTATTCGAAATAATGAGCTAGGATGCTCTCTCGAGTATAGGCTCACAAAGTTCTGTCAAAAGAATGCTTATAACGATGAATTGGTTGTGCAATATGAAGGGCCGAAAGAGGAACCTATACCTCCTAAAATTGATCTTGGGGACTTTTGTCCTATTAAATTTAGCCCTTTTGATTACTTTTGCTTGCCTCAAAGAAAACTTGCTGCTGAACGTAGAGAATATGAAATGAGTTTCACCGATCTATCTTATTACTACGGCACTACGTAGATCTATCCTTGCTTTTATGCCTAGCTAGGGGCGTTAAACGATAGCGCTTGTTGGGAGGCAACTCAATTTTATTTTTAGTCTTTTGTTTTTGTTTCTGTTTAGGAATAAATAATCCATCTAGCCTCTGTTTATATGTGTTTTTATCTTTTAATTAGTGTTTGTGCCAAGTTAAACCTATTGGATCTTCTTGGATGATAGTTATTTGATCTTGCTGTTATTTCCAGAAACTTCGTGCTCAGTGCCCGAATTGTTAAAAATCACCAGAACGTGATAAAATACTGATTCCAATTGCTGCTGATCAATAAACAAATTGTCCAGATCTTCTAATCTTGGTAGAATGTTTTGAGTTCCAGAAGTTTGCGTTAGTTACAGATTACTACAGACTGTTCTGTTTTTGACAGATTCTGTTTTGCGTGTGTTGGTTGCTTATTTTGATGAATCTATGGCTAGTAAAATAGTTTATAATCCATAAAGAAGTTGTAATACAGTAGGTTTAACACCAATATAAATAAAGAATGAGTTCATTACAGTACCTTAAAGTAGTCTTTTGTTTTCTTTCTCTAACGGAGCTCACGGGATTTCTATTGAGTTTTGTGTTGTGAAGTTTTCAAGTTTTGGGTGAATTCTTTTTGATGGATTATGGAACAAGGAGTGGCAAGAGCCTAAGCTTGGGGATGCCCATGGCACCCCAAGATAATCCAAGGACACCAAAATTCAAAGCTTGGGGATGCCCAGAAGGCATCCCTCTTTAAATCCACTTCCATCGGTAATTTACTTGGAGCTATATTTTTATTCACCACATGATATGTGTTTTGCTTGGAGCGTCTTGTATTATTTGCGTCTTTGCTTGTTAGTTTACCACAATCATCCTTGCTGTACACACCTTTTGAGAGAGCCATACATGAATTGAAATTTGATAGAATACTCTATGTGCTTCACTTATATTTTTTTGAGCTTGATAGTTTGCTCATAGTGCTTCACTTATATCTTTGAGCGTGATAATTTTTGCTCTAGTGCTTCACTTAGATCTTTTAGAGCATGGTGGTGGATTTGTTTTAAAGAAACTTGATCTCTCATGCTTCACTTAGATTATTTTGAGAGTCGTTAATAGCATGGTAATTTGCTTAATATTAACATACTTGGTATTCAAGATATGTGAAACTTTCTTTTGAGTGCGTTGAATACTAAGATAAGTTTGATGCTTGATAATTGTTTTGAGATATGGAGGTGATAATATCAAAGTCGTGCTAGTTGAGTAGTTGTGAATTTGATAAATGCTTGTGTTGAAGTTAGCAAATCCCGTAGCATGCACGTATGGTTAAAGTTGTGTAACAAATTTGAAACATGAAGTGTACCTGGCTTGTGCATCCTTATGAGTGGCGGTCGGGGACAAGCGATGGTCTTTCCCTACCAATCTATCCCCTAGGAGCATGCATAGTACTTGATTTTTGATGACTTCTAAATTTTTGCAATAAGTATATGAGTTCTTTTGACTAATGTTGAGTCCATGGATTATACACACTTTCACCTTTCCGCCTTTGCTAGCCTCTTGATGCCGTGCATTGCCCTTTCTCACCTTGAGAGTTGGTGCAAACTTAGCGGTGCATCCAAAACCCGTGATATGATACGCTCTATCACACATAAACCTCCTTATATCTTCCTCAAAACAGCCACCATACCTACCTATTATGGCATTTCCATAGCCATTCCGAGATATATTGCCATGTAACTTTCCACCGTTCCGTTCATCATCATCGTGACATACTTTACTTTTGTCATATTGCCATTGCATGATCATGTAGTTGACATCGTATTTGGGGCAAAGCCACCATGCATTATTTTTCATACATGTCACTCTTGATTCATTGCACCATCCCCACACACCGGAGGCATTCATATAGAGTCATACCTTGTTCTAGTTTCGAGTTGTAATCCTTATGTTGTAATCAATAGAAGTGTGATGATCATCATTATTAGAGCATTGCCCAAATAAAAAAAAGAGAAAGGCCAAAAATAAAAAAAATAAAGGCCCAAAAAAATAAAATAAATAAAAAGGGCAATGCTACTATCTCTTTTTCCACACTTGTGCTTCAAAGTAGCACCTTGTTCTTCATGTAGTGAGTCTCATATATTGTGCTTCAAAGTAGCACCATGTTTTTCATATAGTGAGTCTCATAAATTGTCTTTTTATACTAGTGGGAATTTTTCGTTATAGAACTTGGCTTGTATATTCCTACGATGGGCTTCCTCAAAATGCCCTAGGTCTTCATGAGCAAGCAAGTTGGATGCACACCCACTAGTTTTCTTTTGTTGAGCATTCATAGCTCTAGTGCATCTGTTGCATGGCAATCCCTACTCCTCATGTTGACATCAATTGATGGGCATCTCCATAGCCCGTTGATTATCCTCGTCAATGTGAGACTTTCTCCTTTTTGTCTTCTCCACACAATCCCCATCATCATATTCTATTCCACCCATAGTGCTATATCCATGGCTCACGCTCATGTATTGCGTGAAGGTTGAAAAAGTTTGAGATTATTTAAGTATGAAACAATTGCTTGGCTTGTCATCGAGTTGTCACATCCCTAGTTCTGGTATGACCTGGACTAGCTGGTCATGTGTGCATCATGTTTAAATTTCATTTAAATTTGAATTGAGGATTTATGAAACCCTCAGAATCATTTTGGAAATGACCCACATAAAAATTGCTCCAAAAAGGTCCAAGAAAATGTTCATGTTGTTCTCTGAAAATATTGGATAGAGATGAAAATCAAACGAATATTTTTAGGAGCTCATAAGTATTTATTTTGGGCATTTGGATTAATCCGATAATTATTTGCATTGGATATATATATATATAAAATATAATATATGTCCAAAAATTATGCCATTTGTTGAGGAGCTCTGGAATAATACCACTAGTTCCTACAAAAATTGGCATCAGGAAATAAAATGATTTAGTATTATTATTAAATCAAAACAAATGTCGAATAATTAAAAAAAGCGAGCAGGGAACTTACAGCGCCTGGCCGGCCCGTTCCTGTTCCGCCCAGCCCACTGTGGGGCATAGCCATCTTCCTCTTCTTGCCAGTAGGCAGAGGGGAAGCGGTGCCCGACGCCGTGCGCGCCGGCACGCAGCTGCCTGCCTGGCGTCCTCCTCGTTGCCCTGGAACGCCCAGACGATGCCACTCGCCCCCCGGACCCTCTCACTCTCCCCTAGTCCTCTCCTCTCCTCTCCCTCGCTTTCTCTCTCACGGCCGAACGCCACCGCCGCCGCCGACGAGCACCACCGTAGCCACCGCCTCCCCCTCGCCTCTCCGACACGCGCACGAGCTCCGTCTCCTCGCTCTGTAGCCTCTCCGCCAAGCTGTGCATCACCGACACCCCGTGGAATCGTTGCCGTCACCTTCATCACCTCCGGCCACCGTGGATCTCCGTCGCCGCTCTCCGCCGTTAGCGCCTTCCCCGAGCTCGCCGTCGTCTCTTCCGGTCCCCTGTGAGCCCCCCGCGTCGGTTCCCCCTCCTCCCCGGCCACCCCGGGTGCCGTAGCCGCGCCCGCCGAGCCGAAGCCGGCCGCCGCCATGACTCCGCTCCGGTGCCCTGCTGACCTCCCACCTGCTTCCTCGATGCGACGACGACGGCTACACCGGTGGTCTCCGCGCGTCCAGCCGCCGCTCGTAGCGCAAGTCCGGCGAGTCGCCGCCGCGTTGTTGGTCTCCGCCGGCCAAAACTCCGGCGGGCTGACGTGGATGCTTAGTTAGGTGCTAATCACCGCTCAATTAACCCCCTAACACTGAACAGTGGGCCCCAGCGCCACTAATCCTACTATTTGAATAATCTAACCCCCCCTGTTTAACCCGTGTCACTGACGTGTGGACCCCACACGTCAGGTTTGACCAGTCAGCGCTGCTGACTTGCTGACGCAAGCATGACGCAGTGCCGACGCAATTATTTATTTTCTGGATTTAAATTAAATCAGGAAATTCCAGAAAATGATTCAAACTTCAAAAAATCATAGAAATTCAACCGTAGCTCAGATTGAAATAATTTATATATGAAAAATTATCAGAAAAATGCAATCTATCCATCTGTTCTAGTTTCATGCATGAAAAACCAACTTATACCTACTGTATAAGTGAAACACTAAAATGGCATATATATAAGAGCTTAATCTAGAGTTGCATTTGAACCCTCGATTCAAATGGACTTCATTCAATTTGAATACTAGTTGCATTAGCTCAAACAACATCACATCTTCATGCCATGTTCTGCATCATATTGTTGCATATGCTTGTGTATTGATTGTTGGCACCGTTCCTTCTCGATAGGTCCAGCTCCAGAGAGTGCTCGAGAGTACACATGCGTGAAGCGGTGCCTCCCTTGTTGATTTACCGAGCAAGCAAATCCCCTTGTTCATTCCGATACAATCCTACTCTCTCGCTCCTGCTCTCAGTTATTGCATTAGGACAACAACGATTCATCTGCTACTTTGTGCTGCGGTAGTTGAACCCATTCCTCTGCATGACGTGTCATTGCCACATTAAATAGTTGAAACCCACTAGCATGTGTAGGAGTTGATTGAGCCATGTTGTGTTCCTACCATGCCATGCCTGCTATTGCTTAGAGTCGTGTTAGGTCTAATTCATTGGGAATGAATTGGAGTGCAGTTCTATGTTCTGATGCTGAGAGTGAAGTGTGTGAACACGATTTGGTAAAGGTAGCTGTGAGAGGCCATGTAGGAGTACATGGTGGGTTGTCTCACTGGAACCGTCCTTAAGCACTGAGTTCTATGTATGTTGTCCAATGACTCGATACTACCACACATTGGGTTACGGTAACTCGACCCCTCTCGACTTATTAACCAACTTGATCTCTGTCCAGGAGTCGCAATGGTTCTCTGTTTTACAATGGTTCTCTGTTTAGGGTAGCCTCTCTTATCGGGAAATGTAGTCTAGTGCTTCCACCGAGCCATGGTAGTCCGCTACAGCCCAGTTTACCGGAGTCCTGCTAGCCCAACACTACTGCTCCGGAACACTTAGACTGGCCGACATGTGATTCACTTGCTCCTCGTGTCTGTTCTTCGGGAAATGTCACACGGTGACATCCGAAGTCCCGCCTAGCCTGCTACAGCCCGGGTTCCCAGTCCTGTTAGCCAGATTGTTACAGCCCGGATTCACACAGCGATCGACATGCTCGATGTTGTTTCATGTATGCCTGTCCCGTAAGTTAGTGCCACTTTGGGTTCACGACTTGTCATGTAGGCCCGGGTTCTCTGTCATATGGATGCTAGCGACACTATCATATACGTGAGCCAAAAGGCGCAAACGGTCCCAGGCCATGGTAAGGCGACACCCGTGGGAATACCATGCGTGAGGCCGCAAAGTGATATGAGGTGTTACATGCTAGATTGGTGTGACTTAGAATCGGGGGTATAGAAGTTGGGAACATCTTTCTGTGACGAAAATGAAGCATAGCCTAACTATATGATTTTGTAGGGATGAACTTTCTTTTGCCATGCTATATTGAGAAGACATGATTACTTTGATTAGTATGCTTGAAGTGTTATTATTTTTATGTCAATATGAACTTTTGTCTTGAATCTTTCGGATCTGAATATTCATACCATGATTAAGAAGATTTACATTGAAATTATGCTAAAGTATCACCTCACATCAAAAATTCTCTTTTTATCATTTACCTACTCGAGGACGAGCAGGAATTAAGCTTGGGGATGCCTGATACGTCTCCAATGTATCTATAATTTTTGATTGCTCCATGCTACTTTATCTATTGTTTTGGACTATAATGGGCTTTATTTTCCACTTTTATATTACTTTTGGGACTAACTTATTAACCGGAGGCCCAGCCCAGAATTGTTGTTTTTTTGCCTTTTTCAGTATTTCAAAGAAACAGAATATCAAACGGAGTCCAAACGGAATGAAACCTTCGGAAATGTGATTTTCTCACCGAACGTGATCAAGGAGACTTGGACACTATGCCAAGGAACCAGAGAGGCGGTCACGATGGTGGGGGCGCGCCCCCTGCCTTGTGGGCCCCTCGAAGCTCCACCGACGTACTCCTTCCTCCTATATATACCTACATACCCCCAAACGATCAGAACATGAGCCCAAAACCTAATTCCACCACTGCAACTTCCTGTATCCATGAGATCCCATCTTGGGGCCTGTTCCGGAGCTCCGCCGGAGGGGGCATCCACCATGGAGAGCTTCTACATCAACACCATAGCCTCTCCGATGAAGTGTGAGTAGATGGCTTCTTCTCTCTTTTTGGATCTCAATACAATGTTCTCCCTCTCTCTCGTGGAGATCTATTCGATGTAATCTTCTTTTTGCGGTGTGTTTGTTGAGACCGATGAATTGTGGGTTTATGATCCAGCTTATCTATGAATAATATTTGAATCTTCTCTGAATTCTTTTATGTATGATTGAGTTATCTTTGCAAGTCTCTTTGAATTATCCGTTTGGTTTGGCCAACTAGATTGGTAGTTCTTGCAATGGGAGAAGTGCCTTGCTTTGGGTTCAATCTTGCGGTGTCCTTACCCAAAGGATGTAAAGGGTTGCAAGGCACGTATTGTATTGTTGCCATCGAGGATAACAAGATGGGGTATTTATCATATTGCATGAATTTATTCCTCTGCATCATGTCATCTTGCTTAAGGCGTTACTCTGTTTTAACTTAATACTCTAGATGCATGCTTGATAGCGGTCGATGAGTGGAGTAATAGTATTAGATGCAGAATCGTTTCGGTCTACTTGTCATGGACGTGATGCCTATATACATGATCATACCAAGATAACCTCATAACTATGCTCAGTTCTGTCAATTGCTCAACATTAATTTGTTCACCCACCGTAGAATACTTATGCTCTTGAGAGAAGCCACTAGTGAAACCTATGGCCCCCGGGTCTATTCTCATCATATCAATCTCCATCACTTTTATACTTGCTTTGTTTTTACTCTGCCTTTTACTTTTCACTTTGCATCTTTATAACAAAAATACCGAAAATATTATCTCTATCAGATCTCAGTCTCGTAAGTGATAGTGAAGGGATTGACAACCCCTAATCGCGTTGGTTGCGAGTAGCTATCGTTTTGTGCAGGTACGAGGGTCTTGTGCGTGGCCTCCTACTGGATTGATACCTTGGTTCTCAAAAACTGAGGGAAATACTTACGCTACTGTGCTGCATCATCCTCTCCTCTTCGGGGAAAACCAATGCAAGCTCAAGACGTAGCATTATGCAGTTTGACCGATAAAGATCTTTGTAAAATATGTGGGAGCCAATATGAGCATCTAGGTTCCGTTATTGGTTATTGACCGGAGACGTGTCTCGGTCATGTCTACATAGTTCTCGAACCCGTAGGGTCCGCACGCTTAAAGTTCGGTGACGATCGGTATTATGAGTTTTTGTGTTTTGTTGTACCGAAGGTTGTTCGGAGTCCCGTATATGATCATGGACATGACGAGGAGTCTCGAAATGGTCGAGACGTAAAGATCGATATATTGGATGACTATATTCGGACACCGGAAGTGTTCCGGTTGGTTTCGGAGAAAACCGGAGTGCCGAAGGGTTAGCGGAACCCCCCGGGAGAAATAATGGGCCTTATGGGCCTTAGTGGAGAGAGAGAGGGGGCTGGCCTAGGGTAGGCTGCGCGCCCCTCCCCCTCTCGTCCGAATTGGACTAGGAGAGGGGGGGCGGCGCCCCCCTTTCCTTCTCCCTCTCCCCTTCCTTTCCCCCTCCTAGTAGGAGTAGGAAAGAGGGGAGTCCTACTCCTACTAGGAGTAGGACTCCTCCTCCTGGCGCACCATAGAGGGCCGGCCGGCCTCCCCCCTTGCTCCTTTATATACGGGGGCAGGGGGCACCTCTACACACACAAGCTGATCAGTTGATCTCTCCCAACCGTGTGCGGTGCCCCCTCCACCATAGTCCACCTCGATCATATCGTAGCGGTGCTTAGGCGAAGCCCTGCGTCGGTGGCAACATCATCATCATCATCACACTGTCGTGCTGATGAAACTCTCCGGCGAAGCTCTGCTAGATCGGAGCTCGCGGGACGTCATCGAGTTGAACGTGTGCTGAACTCGGAGGTGCCGTGCGTTCGGTACTTGGATCGGTCGGATCATGAAGACGTACGACTACATCAACCGCGTTGTGCTAACGCTTCCGCTTCCGGTCTACGAGGGTACGTGGACACGCTTTCCCCTCTCGTTGCTATGCGTCACCATGATCCTGCGTGTGTGTAAGAATTTTTTTGAAATTACTGTGTTCCCCAACAAGGTTTACCTTAATACTTCTCTTGTAGTTGCGGATGCTTGCAATAGGGGTTAATCATAAGTGGGATGCTTGTCCAAGAAAGGGCAGTACCCAAGCACCGGTCCACCCACATACCAAATTATCAAAGTAACGAATGTGAATCATATGAGCGTGATGAAAACTAGCTTGACGATAAATCCCATGTGTCCTCGGGAGCTCTTTTTTCCATATAAGAGTTTGTCCAGGCTTGTCCTTTGCTACAAAATGGATTGGGCAATCTTGCTGCACTTTATTTACTTTCTTTACTTGTTACCCTTTACAAATTGCCTTATCACAAAACTATCTATTACCGATAATTTCGGTGCTTGCAATGAATACCTTGCTGAAAACCGGTTATCATTTCCTTCTGCTCCTCGTTGGGTTTGACACTCTTACTTATCAAAAGGACTACGATAGACCCCTTATACTTGTGGGTCATCAAGGAGATGGAACAGAACATCCTGATACGCACTTGATATATGTGGATGAAAATTTTGGATTATTTAAGCTTGCAGGTTTACCGCGGAGATGAAGCTAAGAAGAAGGTTCTCCCTTTATCTTTGAAGGGAAAAGCATTGACATGGTATAGGCTATGCAATGATATTGGATCTTGGAACTGGAATCGATTGAAATTAGAATTTCACCAAAAAAAATTATCATATGCATCTAGTTCATCGTGATCAAAATTATATATATAATGTTTGGCCTCGTGAAGGAGAAAGTATCGCTCCACCTTGGGGAAGGCTCAAGTCAATGTTATATTCATGCCCCAATCATGAGCTCCCAATAGAAATTATTATTCGGAATTTTTATGCTCGGCTTTCTCGCGATGATCAATCCCTACTCGATACTTCTTATACTGGTTCTTTTATGAAGAAGACTATTGAATTCAAGTGGGATATTTTGGAAAGAATTAAACGCAACTCTGAAGATTGGGAACTCGATGAAGGTAAAGAGTCAGGTATTAAGCTTGAATTTGGTTGTGTTAAATCTTTTATAAATACCGAGGCTTTTCAAAGGTTTAGCACTAAATATGGACTTGACTCTGAGATAGTAGCCTCTTTCTGTGAATCATTTGCTACTTGATACGTCTCCAATGCATCTATAATTTTTTATTGTTCCATGCTATTATATTTTCATTCTTGGATGTTTTATATGCTATTTTATATGATTTTTGGGACTGGCCTATTAACTTAGAGCCCAGTGCCAGTTTCTGTTTTTTCTTGTTTTTGAGTTTTATAGAAAAGGAATATCAAATGGAGTCCAAATGATCTGAAACTTTACGATGATTGTTTTTGGACCAAAAGAAGCCCATGGAGTACCGGAGATGCACCAGAGGAGTCCCGAGATTACCACAAGGGTGGAGGGCGCTCCTCCCCCCCCCCCCCCCGGGAGCACCCTTCGACCTTGTGGGCCCCTCGTGGACTCCCCTGACTTGTTCTCGACGCCAACACCTCTTATATATCCCCAAACCTCCAGAACAGAACCTAGATCGGGAGTTCCGCCGCCGCAAGCCTCTGTAGCCACCAAAAACCAATCGGGACCCTTTTCCGGCACCTTGCCGGAGGGGGAAATCATCACCAGTGGCCATCTTCATCATCCCGGCGCTCTCCATGACGAGGAGGGAGTAATTCACCCTCGGGGCTGAGGGTATGTACCAGTAGCTATGTGTTTGATCTCTCTCTCTCTCGTGTTCTTGATATGGCACGATCTTGATGTACCGCGAGCTTTGCTATTATAGTCGAATCTTATAATGTTTCTCCCCCTCTACCTTCTTGTAGTGGATTGAGTTTTCCCTTTGAAGTTATCTTATCGGATTGAGTCTTTAAGGATTCGAGAACACTTGATGTATGTCTTGCATGTGCTTATCTATGGTGACAATGGGATATTCACGTGATCTACTTGATGTATGTTTTGGTGATCAACTTGAGGGTTCTGTGACCTTGTGAACTTATGCATAGGGGTTGGCACACATTTTCATCTTGACTCACCGGTAGAAACTTTGGGACACTCTTTGAAGTTCTTTGTGTTGGTTTGAATAGATGAATCTGAGATTGTGTGATGCATATCATATAATCAAACCCGCGGATACTTGTGGTGACATTGGAGTATCTAGGTGACATTATGGTTTTGGCTGATGTGTGTCTTAAGGTGTTATTTTAGTGCAAACTCTAGGGCTGTTTGTGACACTTATAGGAATAGCCCAATAGATCGATCAAAAAGAATAACTTTTAGGTGGTTTCGTACCCTACAGTAATCTCTTTGTTTGTTTTCTGCTATTAGTGACTTTGGAGTGACTCTTTGTTGCACGTTGAGGGATTGTTATATGATCTAATTATGTTATCATTGTTGAGAGAACTTGCACTAGTGAAAGTATGAACCCTAGGCCTTGTTTCTAAGCATTGCAATACCGCTTTCGCTCACTTTTATCATTAGTTAGCTTGCTGTTTTTATATTTTCAGATTACAAAAACCTATATCTACCATCCATATTGCACTTGTATCACCACCTCGTCGCCGAACTAGTGCACCTATACAATTTACCATTGTATTGGGTGTGTTGGGGACACAAGAGACTCTTTGTTAGTTGGTTGCAGGTATGTTTCAGAGAGACCATCTTTATCCTACGCCTCCCACGGATTGATAAACCTTAGGTCATCCACTTGAAGGGAAATTGCTACTGTCCTACAAACCTCTGCACTTGGAGGCCCAACAACGTCTACAAGAAGAAGGTTGTGTAGTAGACATCAAGCTCTTCTTCGGCGCCGTTGCCTAGATCTTGCAATTGAATCTTTTAGTTTCTTGTTTTATCACTAGTTTAGTCTATAAAAGAAATTACAAAAAATGGAATTGAGGTTGCCTCATATGCTTCATCTTTTTAATGTATTTCGTGAAAATAAGGATTCCGATAATTGTGCCAAAGTGTTAGAAGAGGAAGTTAATAAAATGTTTGGCATAAAATCATTATGTGATGAGCATGATTGCAATGTTGTTAATATGAATTCCTTGAATATCCATGATGCTAATGATATGCAAAGCCACAAGCTTGGGGATGCTATGTTTGCTGAAGATGATATTTTTGTCCCCAAGTTTTGATGAGCAAATTTATTTTGATGATAGCATGCCTCCTATTTATGATGATTATATTGATGAAAGTGGGTTTGGAAGAGTGTCAACTTTAGGAAGTAATGATCCCACTATTTTGTAGGGTGTTGAATCTTTTCATAATATTGATAAAAGTGGATTTGGAGAGGTCATGACTTTATTTAGTGATGAATCCACTATTTCGGAAGAGGTTCCAATTGATAATGAGAACAAAGTTGCTATCTATGATGATTATTGTGATGACATGTATGCTATAAATAATAGTGATAACCATGAAACTTGTCATCATGATTTTAATTTTCAATTGGATTATGCCTCACATGATAGTTATTTTGTTGAGTTTGCTCCCACTACTATGAATGAGAAGAATTTTGCTTATGTGGTGAGTAGTAAAATTTCTATGCTTGCGCATCATGAGAATAATGCTTTATGTGATGGTTATATTGTTGAATTCATTCATGATTCTACTGAAAATTATTATGAGAGAGGAATATGTGCTTCTACATATTGCAATAGTATCAAGTTTCCTCTTTATGTGTTGAAAATCTTGAAGTTTTGCTTGCTTTACCTTCCTATGCTAGTGATTCTTGTTCCCATAAATTATTTGCTCACAAAATCCCTATGCATAGGAAGTGGGTTAGACTTGAATGTGCTAGTAATATGCTTCATGATGCTCTCGTTATGTTTCAATGCTTATCTTTTATGTGAGCATCATTGAAATCATCATGCCTAGCTAGAAAGGCATTAAAGAAAAGCGCTTGTTGGGAGACAACCCAACACCATTACCTACTTTTTTTGTGTGTTCACATGATTATGCTACTGTAGTAATCATGTTTTATAGATTTTGTTTCAATAAAGTGCCAAGTAAGACCTTTGGGATGGCTTATGGTGATAGTTCATTTGATCTTGCTGAAAAACAGAAACTTTTGTGCTCACGAAAACAATTCTCATTACTAGCTGAAGAGTTATTTTTAGTTGATTATTTTTTGAAGAATATTAATAAACAAATTTCTTAGGACTTCCTAATTTCTCAGGATTTTCGGAGTTACATAAGTGTGATTTCAATTAAGATCTTTATAGACTGTTCTATTTTTGACAGATTCTGTTTTCGATGCATATTTTGCTTGTTTTCTAGTTTCTGTGACTTATATTGCTTAATATAAATTGTAGAAATGATAGGGTACAGTAGGAATCATGTGAGAAAAATTATGAATCTTGTCTTGACAGTACCAAAGTGAATGATTTGTTTTATATACTAACGGAGCTTACGAGTTTTCTGTTGAGTTTTGTGTTGTGAAGTTTTCAAGTTTTGGGTAAAGTTTTGATGGACTACGGAATAAGGAGTGGAAAGGGCCTACGCTTGGAGATGCCCAAGGCACCCCAAGGTAATATTCAAGGACAACTAAGCATCTAAGCTTGGGGGTGCCCCGGATGGCATCCCCTCTTTCTTCTTCAATCCATCTGTAACCTTACTTGGAGCTATATTTTTATTCACGACATGGTATGAGTTTTGCTTGGAGCGTCATTTTCTTTTATTAGGATTTGCTTGTTGTTACTTAGAGTAATGTTTTTCATCTTCTATTTCAATAAAAAGGTCAAGTTATAACCTTTACCATGCTTATTTTGCAAGTCCATATGTTGCTGTTTTAGAAACAGAAAGTTTGCTGTTATGTTTTGAATATTTGTGAATAGTCAGAACATGATAAAATCTTGAAATTTTTACGCAATGAGTAAAAACAAATTATATACAGTGTGGTATTTGTTCAGAATTTTTGGAGTTAGGGAAGTATGATTCCTCTTGCATTCTTTACAGACTATCCTGTTTAGACAGATTGCTGTTATGATTGCATTGTTTCCATATGTTTGCTTGTTTAATGATTCTATTTGATGATAGGACTATTAAATATGCAGAGGCATTTAGTAGGCAATATCAAATATTAATTTTAGTGATTTTCTACAGTAGAAAATGATAAGGTTTATGCGTTGATTCATACTAACTTATCTCACGAGTTTTTGTTGAGTTTTGTGTACATGGAGTTTTTAAGAACTAGGGAAACCGTGATATGAGAGGAATTAAGGAGACACAAAAGCTCAAGCTTGGGGATGCCCAAGGCATCCCTAGTCAATATTTCAAGAAGTCTCAAACATCTAAGTTTGGGGATGCCCCGATTGGCATCCCACCTTTCTTCTTCAACAGTGATCGGTCAGTTTTGGTTGAACCTAAGTTTTTGCTTCTTCACATGATATGTGCTATCCTTGCAATGTCATTTTATTTTTCTTTGCCTACTATTTGAATAAAATATTAGGATCTGAAATTTTTAAATGAGATAGAGTCTTCACATAGCTAAATAATTATTTGACTACTCATTGTGCTTCACTTATCTTTTTGGAGTAGTTTGCCATTTACTCTCGTGCTTCACTTATATATCCCATGAGTAAATGGTTGAATGAATTGAATATCATAAATTTGAATTTATATATGTTTCATATGCTTATACCATGGGGAGTAGTGACTTCACATATAAGAAGTAGAGGTGGTAAATTCATTGAAAGTTAGCAAACATAGTATTGGTCACTTGAACAATTCATGAAAGAATATTGAAGGAAGAGAGGTTTCACATCTAAATATACTATCTTGGACATCTTCTATGATTGTGAGCCCCATTAATTATTTTCAAACTTGATCAAATTAGCTGAAGTTGGACAAGGAAGACAACTTAATGAGTTATGATTGGGTATATTTGTATAGAAGTTATATTGTTATGGATCCTCCAACATGTGGTGCTTGCTATTTAGAATCTTTTGCTAGCCTAAATTTCTATACTAAGCGGGAATATTGCTTGTGCATCCAAATTCCTTGAACCAAGTTTCTTCCATGAGTGTCCACCATATCTACCTATATGCGGTATTTACCTGCCGTTCCAAGTAAATTTGCATGTGCCAAACTCTAAACCTTCAAATAATAACATGTTTTGTATGCACGAATCGCTCATGTTGCGACTAGGGGCTGTCAGTATCTTCCGTGCTAGGTGGGTTATTCTCACGATGAGTGGACTCCGCTCATCATTCACGAGAAAATGGCTGGTAATTGGGATGCCCAATCCTATGATCAAAAGATCAACAACAAAATCGCAAATAAATTAAACAAAACTCCCCCAGGATTGTTGATAGTTGGACGGTACCCGTTGTTTCGGACCAGCCATGGAGTGTGATTGTTGGTGGAGGAGGAGTAAAATCTTTACCTTTCTGTTTGGGAACCACCTATAATGTATCTAGTATGGAAGATATTGGGAACTCTTGGTTGTTACATTGACAATGAAAGCATACCTCTCAAAATTATTTTCATCTCCGTTTTAAAAGCTTCGAGCTCTTGCACCTCTGCAAATCCCTACTTCCCTCTATGAAGAGCCTATCTTTTACTTCTATGCAAGAGTCTGTAGTATTCCTTCTCATTCCAACCTACTCTTTAGTTGGCAAGCATCATGTGATGGGAAAGATCTAAGAATATATGGCCATTCAAATATATTTGATCATGAATTATTATTGTTGACAATTATCTATATGCTAAAATAAGTTGGGAGGCGAAAACATTAAGCCCATATCTTTCTCTCGTGTTCGATGGATGCTATTTGTTCTAAAAATATGCTTTGAGTGGTAGCAATCATGGAAGACTATATGATAGTTGAGTATGTGGGATTTGATAAATCAAAGCTCTTACATAGACCCTTCCTGAAAATAAGATGAATTGCAATTATTTGATGAATGAGAACATAGTTTGTTAGTTTTCAAGAAAGTTTATGGTCTATGCTTTAACATGTGAATAGCTTGTTACTTGATCATGAAAAGCTTTATGATATGAGCTACTGTTATGATATATAATTATGCTAGAAAAAGTGATTGAAATTATCATTGATCAAACTTGTGCACTTGCTAGCATTCCAAATCAAAAATTCTGTTTTTATCATTTACATACTTGAGGATGAGCAAGAATTAAGCTTGGGGATGCTTGATACGTCTCCAACGTATCTATATTTTTTATTGTTCCACGCTATTATATTATCAATCTTGGATGTTTTATATGCATTTATAAGCTATTTTATATGATTTTTGGGACTAACCTATTAACCTAGAGCCTAGTGCGAGTTTTTGTTTTTTCCCTTATTTTTGAGTTTTATAGAAAAGGAATATCAAACGGAGTCCAAATGACTTGAAAATTTACGACGATTGTTTTTGGACCAAAAGAAGCCCACGGAGTACCGGAGATGCACCAGAGGAGTCCCGAGGCCTCCACAAGGGTGGAGGGCGCTCCCTACCCCCGGAGCGCCCTCCGACCTTGTGGGTCCCTCGTGGACTCCCCTGACTTGTTCTCGACGCCAACACCTCTTATATATCCCCAAACCTCCGTAATGTAACCTAGATCGGGAGTTCCGCCGCCGCAAGCCTCTGTAGCCACCAAAAACCAATCGGGGCCTTGTTCCGGCACCCTGCCGGAGGGGAAATCATCACCGGTGTCCATCTTCATCATCCCGGCGTTCTCCATGATGAGGAGGGAGTAGTTCACCCTCGGGGCTGAGGGTATGTACCTGTAGCTATGTGTTTGATCTCTCTCCCTCTCTCTCTCTCTCGTGTTCTTGATATGGCACGATCTTGATGTACCGCGAGCTTTGCTATTATAGTTGGATCTTATAATGTTTCTCCCCCTCTACCTTCTTGTAATGGATTGAGTTTTCCCTTTGAAGTTATCTTATCGTATTGAGTCTTTCAAGATTTGAGAACACTTGATGTATGTCTTGCATGTGCTTATCTATGGTGACAATGGGATATTCACGTGATCTACTTGATGTATGTTTTGGTGATCAACTTGCGGGTTTTGTGACCTTGTGAACTTATGCATAGGGGTTGGCACATGTTTTCGTCTTGACTCTCCGATAGAAACTTTGGGACACTCTTTGAAGTTCTTTGTGTTGGTTTGAATAGATGAATCTGAGATTGTGTGATACATATCGTATAATCAAACCCGCGGATACTTGTGGTGACACTGGAGTATCTAGGTGACATTAGACTTTTGGTTGATGTGTGTCTTAAGGTGTTATTTTAGTATGAACTCTAGGGCTGTTTGTGACACTTATAGGAATAGCCAAATAGATCGATCGGAAAGAATAACTTTGAGGTGGTTTCGTACCCTACAATAATCTCTTTGTTTGTTCTCCACTATTAGTGACTTTGGAGTGACTCTTTGTTGCACATTGAGGGATTGTTATACGATCTAATTATGTTATCATTGTTGAGGGAACTTGCACTAGTGAAAGTATGAACCCTAGGCCTTGTTTCTAAGCATTGCAATACCATTTTCGCTCACTTTTATCATTAGTTACCTTGCTGTTTTTATATTTTCAGATTACAAAAACCTATATCTACCATCCATATTGCACTTGTATCACCATCTCTTCACCGAATTAGTGCACCTATACAATTTACCATTGTATTGGGTGTGTTGGGGACACAAGAGACTCTTTGTTATTTGGTTGCAGGATTGTTTGAGTGAGACCATATTCATCATACGCCTCCCACGGATTGATAAACCTTAGGTCATCCACTTGAGGGAAAATTGCTACTGTCCTACAAACATCTGCACTTGGAGGCCCAACAACGTCTACAAGAAGAAGGTTGCGTAATAGACATCACTAATCATGTTGATCTCCCTAAGGAGAAGTGGCTTAAATATAATCCCCTATTAAAGAAGAAATCAAAGAACTGGTAATAGCTAAAGATGAAACTATCATTTATAATGTTGATCCAGTTGTACCTACTGCTATTATTGAAAAACCACCTTTCCTTGTTAGGATAAAGGGACATGCTACGGTATCAACTATGGTTTGCAAAAGCAATATTAAAGCACCTAAACTCTCTGAACAAATCAAAGTGGAACCTAGTGTTGCTATGGTTAAAGATCTCTTGGTCCATAATATTGATGGGCATGTTATTTATTTCGTTGGTGAAGTGCTGACCCACAAGTATAGGGGATCTATCGTAGTCCTTTCGATAAGTAAGAGTGTCGAACCCAACGAGGAGCAGAAGGAAATGACAAGCGGTTTTCATCAATGTATTTTCTGCAGGCACTGAAATTATCGGTAACAGATAGTTTTGTGATAAGATAATTCATAAGGGTAGCAAGTAACAAGTGTAACAAAGGTGCAGCAAGGTGGACCAATCCTTTTTATAGCAAAGGACAAGCCTGGACGAACTCTTATATAAAGCAAAGTGCTCCCAAGGGCACATGGGAATTATCGTCAATTTAGTTTTCATCATGCTCATATGATTCACGTTCGCTACTTTAATAATTTGATATGTGGGTGGACCGGTGCTTGGGTGCTGTCCTTACTTGGACAAGCCTCCCACTTATGATTAACCCCTTGATACGTCCTCAACGTATCTATAATTTTTTTATTGTTGCATGCTGTTATATTATTATTCTTGGATGTTTTATAATCATTTTATAGTCATTTTATATCATTTTTTTGGTATTAACCTATTTACATAGTGCCAAGTGCCAGTTGCTGTTTTTTGCATGTCTTTTACATCGTAGGAAATCAATACCAAATGGAGTCCAAACGCAACAAAACTTTTTGTGGATTTTTCATGGACTAAAAGACATCCAGTGGGCCGAAGAAGCATCTCGGGGGGTGCTCCGAGGGGAGCACCACCCACCAGGGTGCGCCTGGAGGCCCAGGCGCGCCCTGGTGGGTTGTGCCACCTAGGGTGCCTCCCGAACCGCCACTTCACTCTATAAATACCCCAAAATTCTAGAACCCTAGGAGAGTCGGCGAAAATCAATTCCAGCCGCCACAAGTTCCAGAACCACCAGATCCAATCTAGACACCATCACGGAGGGGTTCATCATGTCCATTGGTGCCTCTCCGATGATGCGTGAGTAGTTCTTTGTAGACCTACGGGTCCGTAGTTAGTAGCTAGATGGCTTCCTCTCTCTCTCTCTCTCTCTCTCTCTTGATTCTCAATACAATGGTCTCTTGGAGGTCCATATGATGTAACTCTTTTTGCGGTGTGTTTGTTGGGATCCGATGAACTTTGAGTTTATGATCATATCTATCTTTTTATCCATGAAAGTTATTTGAGTCTTCTTTGATATCTTATATGCATGATTGCTTACAGCCTCGTATTTCTTCTCCGATATTTGGGTTTTGTTTGGCCAACTTGATCTATTTATCTGCGATGGGTAGAGGTGCTTTGTGATGGGTTCGATCTTACGGTGCTTGATCCCAGTGACAGAAGGGGAACCGACATGTATGTATCGTTGCTATTAAGGACAACAAGATGGGGCCTATTTCTACATAAATAGATCTTGTCTACCTCATGTCATTGTTCTTATTGCATTACTCCGTTTCTCTATGAACTTAATACACTAGATGCATGCTGGATAGCGGTCGATGTGTGGAGTAATAGTAGTAGATGCAGGCAGGAGTCGGTCTGTTAGTCTTGGCCGTGATGCCTATATAATGATCATTGCCTAGATATCGTCATTATTTCCCAATAGTAATTCGTTTACCCACCATTTGCTATTTTTCTCAAGAGAAGCCACTAGTGAAATCTACGGCCCCCGGGTCTCTTTCTTATCATATTTGCCTTTGCGATCTATTTTATTTGCTTTTATTTTGAGATCTATTAAACCAAAAATACAAAAATACCTTGCTGCAATTTATTTTATCTCGCATTCCCGCGAGATCTATCTATCAAATTATTACAACTTTCTCACGTCCTTTTGCCAATTTCTGGCGCCGTTACCCGAAAGGGATTGACAACCCCTTTAATACGTCGGGTTGTGTGTATTTGTTATTTGTGTGCAGGTGTTGTTTATGTAGTGTTGCTTGATGACCCACAATTATAGGGGATCTATCGTAGTCATTTCGATAAGTAAGAGTGTCAAACCCAACGAG
This sequence comes from Aegilops bicornis, assembly GCA_021605145.1. Classification (NCBI taxonomy): domain Eukaryota; kingdom Viridiplantae; phylum Streptophyta; class Magnoliopsida; order Poales; family Poaceae; genus Aegilops; species Aegilops bicornis. The sequence continues at coordinate 464,619,660 of CM038669.1, read as the reverse complement.
GAGCAGAAGGAAATGACAAGTGGTTTTCAGCAAGGTATTTTCTACAAGCACTGAAATTATCGGTAACACATAGTTTTATGATAGGATAAATCGTAACGGGTAACAATTAATAAAAGTAACTAAGGTGCAACAAGGTGGCCCAATCCTTTTTGTAGTTTTCTTCCGCTCAATATTTTTTATTATTTCCAAAAATAACATCCGTGGAGTTTCAGGACTTTTGGAGTTGTGCAGAATAGGTCTCTAATATTTGCTCCTTTTCCAGTCCAGAATTCCAGCTGCCGGCATTCTCCCTCTCCATGTAAACCTTGTAAAATAGGAGAGAATAACCATAAGTAATGTGATATAATGTGTAATAATATCCCATAATGCAATAAATGTTGTCATAAAAGCAAGATGCAAAATGGACGCATCAACTCACCTAAGCTTAGACCTCGCTTGTTGATACGTCTCCAACGTATCTACTTTTTCTCACGCTTTTCCTCTTGTTTTGGACTCTAATTTGCATGATTTGAATGAAACTAACCCCGGACTGATGCTGTTTTCAGCAGAACTACCATGGTGTTGTTTTTGTGCAGAAATAAAAGTTCTCGGAATGGAACGAAACTTGTGAGGATTTTTTATATAATAAAAGAGAATTCTGGAGCCAAGATCCACCGGAGAGAGGCCCCTGTGTGGGCACAACCCACCAGGGCGCGGCCCCCTCTCATGGCGCGCCCAGGTGGGTTGTACCCACCTGGTGGCCCCACAGACGACCCCCCTGATACTATAAAAACCACATATTTCCAGAAAAAATCAGGGAGAAAAAATTATCACGATCCACGAGACGGAGCCGCCGCCAAGCCATGTTCTTCCTCGGGAGGGTAGATCTGGAGTCCGTTTGGGGCTTCGGAGAGGGGGATCTTCAGTCTTCGTCATCACCAACCCTTCTCCATCGCCAATTCCATGTGTTCCCCACCAGGAGTGAGTAATTCCTTCGTAGGCTCGCTGGTTGGTGAGGAGTTGGATGAGATTCATCATGTAATCGAGTTAGTTTTGTTAGGGTCTGATCCCTAGTATCCACTATGTTCTTAGATTGATGTTGCTATGACTTTGCTATGCCTAATGCTTGTCACACTACAAAAGAAGACACATCCGTGACATTTTGGGCCGAACGAATTTTTTTTCTGTCATACTTATGACACTTCTATGACGATAATTGTGACAAAACCCGGTATCATGATAGGTGTGGTGGGGTCATACTTCTATGACAAAAAATCATGACAAAAAATGGGCTTTTCGTCCTGGGCGTGCCGGAGACGCAACTGCATGACATTCTTTGGGCCGTCCATGACGGAAAAACCATGGTAGAAGCGAGGGCGAGGAAAATATCGGGGTGTTCCCGGTGACGGTGGGTGGTCGGGGCCGAGCAATGCACATTTTCTCAGACACGCACGCCGCTGCGGATGCGAGGCGTTGATTTCTAATCGAACCCAAGCGAGGCGTTGGGCTCTAATCGAACCCGGCGACAGCACCGCAGGCTACGCGTTACATTAAACCCGAGCGATCAATCATTGGTCGTTAATCGAACTCGATCGAGCGATTCCTTGATCGCCGCTAATCGAAGCCGATCGATGCTGCCTCTGGATGAACAAAGGAGCGCTGTCGGGGGTTTGGATGAACAGTTCCCGGTGGGGGTGGATGAACAAGACCCCGTGGGGTTGCCTCTGGATGAACAGGACCCCGTTCGATCGAGCCGGTTGGGGCTGGATGAACAGGACCCCGTGGAGGGCTGGATGAACAGGACCACCCGTGGAGGGTAGGATGAATAGGAGACGGTGGAGGGCTGGATGAACAGTAGCCCGTGGAGGGGTGGTTGAACAGGAGCCCGTGGAGAGGGCTGGTTGAACAATAGCCGGTGGAGTAGCGCGCGGTTGAGGCTGGATGAACAGGAGCCTGTGGATGAACAGTCGCAGGTGGAGGCTAGAGGAGGTCGACGGTGGATGAACAAAGAGCCGTGGAGGTGGAGGGGTCGACGGTGGAGATGAACAGCCTCCCGTGGAGTCCTGCTTTGCGGTACGCCACACCCTCCCGGCGAAAAGGACCCTGTTTCACCGAAGCGCTCCAACACAAGTCTGTTTCCTCCGCTTTGGCAAGACGCCACACCCTCCCAATCAACAGGACCCCTGCTTCGACCGTAGGGAGGCCCGCTTCCTGCTTTTGGCACGCCGCACCCTCCCGGCGAAAAGGATCCCGTTTCGATCATGGCGGTCCGAACACAAGGCCGCTTCCTCCGCTTCCGCGGTATGCTGTGCCTCGCTTCCACCGGGCTGTTCCGGCCCAAGCCCTCTTGATGAACACGACGACGCATTCCGCTCGACCTACCCGGTTGGCTCCACATGAACACGACGACGCGGTTTCTCCGTTCCGACCTAGCCATGTACACGAGCCCCGTCAGACGTGCGCCGTAGTAGGCGTTCGAGACCCTGCCCGTATGTACGTACGTGGCCGTATTTTCTTTCTTGCACACTTGCCGCTGTACGTACGTGTACATGCTACGTGCGCGCCTCTACTACGACACGTGCACGCCTCTACATCGACCAGTATGTACATACACATTCGCGGCCAGAATGACAACACTACGTATGCTTTGACCAGGTGGGTCCCGACTATCAGGCACTTCCTTGCATGCGAAGATGTAGCTGGTGGGTCCCAGCAGTCAGGGGGGCGAATCGTTTTTTTGCCCAGACGCACTTCCTTGCGTGCGAAGATGTAGCTGGTGGGTCCCAGCAGTCAGGGGGAAACATTCTTTTTCACAAAATACGGTGGCCCGTCTGATGGGTCCCCGCTGTCAAGTGGAGGAATAATTATTTTGCGCGTAATAAGGAGGCACTTCCTTGCTGCGACCATGGACCCAGCTGCCAGCCTCCCCATGTACAGTCCATGTCCGATGGAAGCCGTTCCTTGACCACGTTGACCACGCCGTGCCGAGAGCACCAGGGCGGTGGACGACGGCGAGGCCTAGGAAGGGGAAGATGCAGAGCCAAGCAAGATGCAGTGGATGCCCACGTGGAGAGGAGTACGAGGGTTCACTGGTTCGGCTGCGGTGTGAGGCTGCCGTCGCCGCAGAATAACAGGGGGTGTGGGTGAGTAGAGGGATGGGCTGGCCAGCGGTGGGAGTAGTAGGGGGCGGTGAGGCCTCTGCAGCATCGCAGCCGACCACGGGAAGCAGGAGCACGAGGCACGACCGATGCTGGTTTGGGCGGCTGGAGCAAGAACACCAGAGGTTGAAGAAGCACTACTGCCGTTGGAAGGACATCGTACGGCCAATGGAGCTAGAATCGTGCATATTGACTAAGTTGACAAAGCCCTCCGTCCCCGTCAACTTAGTAGGCCCACAAGTCAGCCACCCACTATACTGGGTCCCAGCTAGCAGGGGGAGTATTCATTTTTTTGTGCGTAATAAGGAGGCACTTCCGATGGGTCCGGGCTGACAGTGGGGGGAACGTTTTTTTTCGCGAAATACGGTGGCCCATCCGATGGGTCCCAGCAGTCAGGGGGAAACGTTATTTCACCAAATACGGTGGCCCATCCGGTGGGTCCCTGCTGTCAGGTGGAGGAATAATTATTTTCCGCGTAATAAGGAGGCACTTCCTTGCGGCTGCCGTGGACCCAGCTGTCAGCCTCTCCACGACAGTACTCTTTCGATGGAAGTCATTCCGGCTGCGGTGTGAGGCTGCCGTCGCCGCAGAATAACAGGGGGTGTGGGTGAGTAGAGGGATGCCTTGTCCAGCGCTGGGAGTAGTAGGGGGCGGTGAGGCCTGCACGGGAGGCAGGAGCAGGCGGTCCCGCAGGCGCTGGATTTGGCGGCTGGAGCAAGAAGATCAGAGATTGAAGAAACACGACGGCCATTGGATTGACATCAAACGGTTACATCTACTAGAATCGTTTTTTGACATATATAATAACTAAAAAAATCTTGCATACGGGTTAACTTAGTAGGCCCATAAGTCGGACCATTCCCTCTTTTTTTAATAATTTATATATAGCTCATTGCGACTTCTTATGCAATTTATTGCAGTCCGTTTTTTGGTTGGCCAGGGCCAATTTCACATATTTCTGTGGGTTCCAAACTATTTTTAATACAGAAATGTCGAGCAAGATTTAAAGTACTTTGAAGATATATTTAACTTAGGTTAATGCCCAGTGAAATAGGAATCTAAAAATGTGAAAAAATTCAGAAATTATAAAGTAATTGCCAATTTGTCATCTATTTTTATATTTACAACCAATTTCATATTACTTTCAAGATTTGCAGGCGTCTTGAAAGAGTTGCAGCCCATGAGGGCGTAGAAAAATAAATAGGCGTGGATTGGGTTTTCTTCAGAAATAATAAACTGGGCTAATTTTCATAAAGAAAAAATAGCTGAGCTGGTCACATGGTGAACATAAAATATAAGCCTGGGCTAGACGGGCCACAACCCAGTTCAAACCCTGCTCCGTCTCAATAATAACAAAAAAAATACTGCTCGAGCAGCTACGTCCCAGGTGTCAGTCGATCTTGTGCTGTTCTCTTGTCTATTGACTATATACGCTCACAATGTCGTGGGTCCCAGATGTCAGGAAAACACTAGGACGAAACATTTTATTTTTCCATACTCTGACATGGTGGGCTCGTACTGTCATCCTCTCCACGTACTTCTGCCGATTCCTGTTGTTTGTTGACCATGTTGACAACGCGAGAGGGCGGCACCGTAGCGAGCGCACCAAAGCGCGTGGAGGATGACGATGAGGCCTCGGACGTTGGCGTTAACGATTTAGGAGACGGTGGGGTGGCGATGCGTGCGCTGAGGCCCAGCCAGCCATGGGAGGCGGAAGGTGTGGCTCACGGCCCGGTTTGGTTTGGTTTTGGCGGCCGGAGGAAGATAGGACCAAGAAACACGACATACCGTAAAAGCAGCAGGAGTACTTAACAACCTTAATCGAAACCAGCGAGGCTACTTAACAACCATAATCGAAAGCAAGATGAGTACTTATACAGTTCAACTGCATAAAGCACGCCTCGAACAAAGGTGCTACTTTTGCCTCTGATTAACCAAGGGTGAGGCCGCCAAGCCTCAAGATAAGGCCCAAAGCCACCTCGCAAGATCCACAACCTTCTGAAAGCGGCTACATCTCGCAATGTGGTCAATAAACAGGATATTCGCTTTAGAGCCATGGAAAACTAGGAACATAATCTTCTGTCCTATTCTCCAAGATGGATGGGCCTTCATTATTTGAGACCACCCATGAATAAGTATCTTTTCACCTCCAAGGGGAATGGTGTAGGAAGGCATAAACATCATGTTGTGACCAAGCGCAAGTCTGACCCGACCATGGTCGCATCCAGATAGGAACAATAGAACTGGGCAGTTCGCTTCAAGAAGATCACAGCTGTAAAACTATGTATAAGCAATAGTTTATGAACAACATATATAACAGAAAACAGCTCGTACCATAAGTTTCTCGACACAATTGGACCTGTTCAACGAGTGCAGCAGTGGCACACATATCCCACGTGGCCTTCCACCATTGAAACGCCCCACAAGGACCTCAAGACGATCAATAAAGTGTAGGAACTTGTGGATGTCCTCCCAGTCAACGTCAGTGCCATCGATGTAAGCCGAAGTTGTTACAGAATCAACAAACGAAAGCAGCACTGCTTAACTCTGAAAAAACCTACACGTTCCACCAACTATAAGAAAATATTAGTTAGAAGTAGCATCTTCGTGAGAGATTCTTTGCTACTTCTAAAGTTAATTTGTGATTAGTTAGACAGAATAGGTGGATTAATAAGTAATCGAGGCAACAAGCAAGAACCAGATACAAAACTAACATGGATGAACAATTGAACGACGCCGGGTGGAAGATCGCAGTGAAGATGAGACCAGGTTACGCTATTTCCATCAACATTCGTGCGCCAACTTTCAGTCTGTAACACTTGAGAAAGTTTATCCAAGTTCGGCCATAAAAAAGCAGCGATCTTCTTGGTTCATGAACCCATCTCGGAACTTATATCCATGGCTTGTCTTCACTGTGACCATTAAACTGGTGTATTCAATTATGGCAAGGCCGAGCATCTTGAGTACATGTGTTCTGGCAGAGCAAATAATGCATTGCAGGAAAAATAATATGAGAACACAATGTATTCCCTATCCAAATCTAGAAAGAACTTCCTCCTTCACGTCAGTGTTGACCAATCTTACTGGTAGTACCTTTTATCCAAATATAGCAATCCAAATTTCCAAATTAGTCGACAAAGATGTTCAAAAACCACACCCTCCCGGATAGAAAAGAGGATTCTAGGAACATACTTGCGCTGCTTTAAAATCCTGTGTTAGGATGAGAAGGAACAAGTGTGGCGTCTCGCCGAGGGCGCAGAAACCTGTAGGGTCCTCGCACTTTGGGCACTTCAAATGAAACACACTAGATTCAGTAGGAAGAAAAATGCATCAACGGCGACGGCTTCCATCCTAGGATTACCCACGACCAAGGGACTTGGATTTATCGGGGATGGATGAAGAATTCGTACCTAGTTCTCCATGAGAAAACCCTATGCAATCGCCGAGAGGGGGTTTTCTCTGAATAAGCGACGAGGGAGAAGGGATTCGTGCCCGGTGAAATATTGCCGCTTCGTCATTCAGCTTATCGCTAAAGTTTGGAAAGGGAGGGTTTGTGATTTGACGACTCATTGGCCATTATCACTGGCGCCATTGTGGGTGTGTCTACCGTGCAGTTGTGCACTCTAATTTGTGCATATGGCACATGGACCTCTGCTGTTTGGATGCCCTACATATCAGCGAAAGGAAGTAGAAAGACAGGAGTAACTAGTTACAAAAAAATATATTTTTGACAGAGAGATAATCCCTCTGTAAAGAAATATACAAATCTTTTATATAACAACTTTATACATAAGAAAAATCAAGGGGAATATATATATAACATATATAATTATAAAAAACAGAGTTGTTTTTGACACAGTATAGACGAGTTGGTGATGATGGTGTGCCTGCCATCCTGCAATATAGGATGTCCGATTTATATCGGACGGATAGGAAGGAAACTATGGCAATTTTGCAAAAAGGTACCCACACACCTCTCCACATTTGCAAATAAGGCCTTCCCTCGTTCATCCTTTTCTCTCACAAGATAAAATACTCATACAAATGCATCTTGATGTTACGTGCAACGCACGGGCATTATGGGGGTTCAGCTGAGAATATAATACTCAGACAGGCTCACGGTTCTGCAGTTTGGGCCGCAGGCCCACCCTGCATGTTTGGGGGCCCATGTGTTCTACCTCAGCGCTTTTCATATTCCAAGCGATTGGTACGGCGCTGGTTATAGAATCTTTGTCATAAAGGCGAATACACAAAATTGAATAAAGCATGGCAGCCGTTGGAATGAAATCGAACGACGCTTCCTAACCAGCAATGAGAGTTGCAATTCTATCAACGATATACCATGTGTTAAATAATAATCGTCAGACATTACTTATACACACATGACACTAGTTTCACCATGCCAGATTATTACATCAAAATCTCTCGTAGGATAGATCAGTTCGGCAGTTGCGTGCTGCTACTGAAGAATTTCAAAGTTGATTTTGACCAGCTATCCTTGCCGAAAAAGTTCTATTTTGAGATCATCCTACCGCAAGATATGATTTAGATTTGAACCTTGACCATCCTTTATCATCAATCATCATGCGACCATCCTTTGTACTTACGGTATATTGAGCAGGTTCATTCACACCAAGGTCGCATGGTAAGAGAAACTTGGCCGTCGCCGGATTGTTGAACGACTCCATCGTTGCTATAGGCATTCTCTGTTTGCAAACAAGAAGACATACACAAACAGTTAGATCAACACAGTGAATCATGTGAAACAACATGGAAAGAAAAAAAAAACGAAACACTTGAGCGGCCAATGATCCAATATCCAAACACTTACCAAGGTTGCACCATCACCTGCACCAACACTTACCAAGAAGGTGGACATGTCGGTTTTTGTAAGGACTTTGGTATATGAAGTGCGAACTGCAGCCCAGTCATTGCGGTGCAACTGCTCGTTCGATTGCCGCACGGGCCGGAGAAGATGCAAGTGCAAGTGTTGGTGCGCCGTGCCGCCATCGTCAGCCGGAGATGGTACTCCTTGTAGAGCTGGTGCCGGTGTCGGAGCGAGTGCCGTGTCGATGCCCGATCCTCCGGTTGATCACTCGATCCGTTGACGCCGTTGGTGCCCAATCCTGTTCGATCGATTGAGCTGTTGTCGATTGCTAGAGCAATCCGCCGGTGCTCGATCCGTTCGAAGGTGGTACCGATGTGCGTAGACAAATGACGATCGTGGTTCGTATGGTCCGCTATGAATAGCTTTCTAACTTGACTAGGCTTCATGACCGTGATCCGCTTTTTTCTTCATTTCTTTTAAACGCGAGAATGACTAATTGTATGCGTTTTGTTAAACCAAACTGCAGTTTCATCATAGGGATTCAGCTTGTACTTTCGAGACAACGGTGATCCAATTTTTTCCAAAGAATATAAGTGATGGACAAGTGCCTTCAAGCATTAACACGACATAAGAAGTGAAACCTGTAAAAATAGCCATCGAGAGCAAACCAAACGGTTTATTCTGTGATGAATGTCACATGGAAAACCTGCATCATAAAATTGCAGGAAAAGAAAGAAAACATGACATTAAATCAATAAGATTTAGATAGTAAATCAATAAGATTTACTTGATGTGACACGAGTGAATCCTTACCAGAAATCACTATGTTGAAGTACTAAATGTAAGATTGATCGTCCAACTACGCGTGGCATGCAAGGGCCCCGCCTACTCCCACAAGCGTGACGGTCAAAGATCGTGACAAATCGTATGGACCGAACATCCATGGAATGGAAATCCTGGTGGGTGCGATAAACCCTGCAATGCATACAGATATTGGAGTGTAACCATAATTGATAAACCGCCCTCACAAAAAAGATGATCTGGATACTTCAAAATATATAAACTGAATTGAGTGGACAGACATTAACATAGACCATTCTCGTGGACTGACCACACACCAAAAGCGGTGATACTAATAAACAATACAGGTTCACAAACACAAAGCAAGTCTTGAACAATAGTACTTACTGAGACAAGCAAAGTTGCACTAATTAAACTCTGCAGACTATTTCTTGCCACCGACCTACAGGATGAACCCCGCATAACTGACTAGGCCATGTACTTCGTGAGAGATGTCTACATGCACCATCACCATCTCATCAACCTTTGAGAACCTAACAGAGTGGTCTTTCCACTCATAAACATGATCATGAAGACATGCCGCATTAGATTTGTTGGGAAGCTTTACAAGAACCACACCCTTCGTAATCGAAGGCACAACCAGGAAATTGTTGTGGTCAAGTACAACCTCGAGAACACGCCTGACAACAGTGCTACAGGAAAACACTAGTTCAGGACACGTGGCGACAAGGACACGGCAGCTTGATAGTTTAGCAGTAGAACTCATCCTCAGGTCTTCCAGTTCACACGACATGACTTTGAGAACTTCATCTCCATCGCGGACCTGGTTCTAATTCAAACAGAAACCATATTTTATTACTACCTCCGTTCAGAAATATAAGATGATTTTTGATATTATACTCCATATATGACTACATATACGCACAGAAATGAGTGAACAAAGACACTAGAACATGTCTTCAAAGGCATGAGAGCAGAGGGATTACTTGCAATATCCATAACGCAAGTTCTTGAGGCAAATATACCCTCTTCAAAGGTAGCATTGATGTTCATAGTACTCCCTCCGTCCCAAAATTCTTGTCTTAGATTTTTCTAGATACGGATGTATCAAGTCACATTTAGTATTAGATACATCCGTATCTAGACAAATCTAAGACAAGAAATTTGGGATGAGGGAAATAGTTGAAAGTAATCTATAAGAAATCAGTGTCAACCTCTCGCAGTTTTTGGTCAAAAGAGGAATTTAGAACCGTCATTTGGCACACAAAAATCACATGCAAGATCACCCAGAAAGTTGTACTACTAGTACTAGTACTGCGTGTTAGATGAAAAAACACGATCAAGATCGAGAAAAAGATCATCAAGAAGAGATATTACCTGGACTTGCTTAATGACGGATCCCGGAGAGGGAGGCTTGGATAGGGCGATGGCTTTGAGCTTGTCTGTGGTAGTCTCGGCGGGGTGCTTGCGCTTCTTCGTACCATGAGCCTCGACGGTTTTGGCCAGATCCATAGACATCACTTCGGCCGGTGCTCCAGTGTCCATCAAGAAACATCAAATAGAAATAAAAGAAAAGAAACCATAATCACAAACCCAAAAGAAGAAAAGAGAGGGAGTTATAGGATCAGTCTCGGGGTTGCAAGACCGGCCTTGGCAGAATCAACACCATTGATGCACTCACCTTTCCTTCTTTGGGAGAGAAGAACAATGGCAGAAGCAGGTCGAGGTTTTTCTTGAAGAAATGAGGAACAAGATGAGGGAGAAGCGAGGGTTGGGTAGAGAGGAAGCTGAGAGAGAAATGATGGTTGCTTCATCCGTCCAACTTACTGCTGGAAAGGAGGGGGTTTTGTGATTTGATGGCTCATTGGGCATTACTGCGGCACTTCGATCGGGGTAGTCTACCGTCACTCTACTACGGAGTAATTTAGTGCATGGCTGGTGGACCCCGATGCTGGCTGTCCCACACATCAGCGAAAGTGAGTAATTTTGTGCATGGCTGGAGGAGGATCCGCACGGTAGAGCGCGTCCACTGTTTTCTGAACAGAAAATGATTATAGCAAGCGTTTCCACTCTTACGATGGAGGAGTGCGAAACACGGCAGCCACTTGAACATACACAGTGCTCCTACTGCTAGGCATGTGCAGTGGTTCATACGTCAGTACTACATAATCTTGTTGCTAGTGTAGTAAGATATGACGACAACAAATGATGTTGTGCGCATGTCAACTATATGAACAGTAATGTAGTAACATAGTACCGCTTTTTCGACTGTCCCTACGAGAATGAACGATGAGATCAATGTTAGCAGAACTAGGTCTACAACAAGACGGAGAGTACGGTGCTACAGTACTCCATGAAACATGAACCATATGAAGCACGAATAGTGTTAGGCGGTGGTGTATGAAGGGTGCACGGGATGGGAGCAAAAGTTCCCTTATCGACCCACTTTTGGGTGTTTGGCAGAGTGCATGAAGGGTGCATGAGTCCACACTAGTAGGTTAACACAAATACACAAAGAGGAAACAACTGCGACCAAGGCGGAGAGGAAAACGAGAAAACTTAATGTCTTTTTGCTAATTAATAGCATTGCATGCAATGAACTAACCACTGCATGTCATGTTTATTAGTCTCAAGTCATTGAAAGCATGCACGGCCCACGTCTCTTATTGGTTGATATGTCACAAAACAAGAAACAGGGAGGGAGTTAATGTACCGCTCCTAAGTGTTTTGGGATTATTTGGTTTTCGTAAGGTGACTTACGCACCTAGACAGAGGAGTATATTGAGATGAGAATGCAACCAAACACACCCACACTCTTTATGCTATAGTGACTGATCTGCATCGTCTGAGTTTGATCCAACGGTCATGTTGCGCCGAGACATGGACATGCCCATGCAGAGGGCGCCTAAACACCACCGAAGTCCCTCTGCTTCTCGAGGCGCACGACGTTGGTGATGCAGGGGGCGAAACGGCTGAAAGGCAATGCAATCTACGGGAAGGCGGAGGGAGCCAGCCGAGGAGTGGGGAATCTTTTGGTTTTCACCATGGTAAAACACCAGTCGACGACTTCTCACATCAGAGAGCAGTGGGTTTTACAGGTGGAGTCATCGTGACTAATTGCTGTCGCGCCTGCTCCCATCAATCAACATATTAAAAATCCTGCCGCGCCTACTCCCGTCAATCAAAAAATTAAAAATCCTACCACACTCAAACACCAGAGCAACGCCGCTGTGGATATTTAAATTTACCTGCCGGCAAGTAGATAAAAAAGGGGTGAAAAAACAAATGTAGCGGCGGCCTAGCTATTCGGTCGAACTAGCCCAACTAGCTAGCCCCATCGTACTTCACTGATGTACTCATCAGGAATGGTGGTCTTTCGTGATTTGATGACTCATTTACTTGCTTCGGCGAAAACGCACGGTAGGGCGTCCCACGTCTGGAAGAATATATGCGTGCACCACCCGGGTGTGCCATGTCTCGGCACGGAGGATAAATGTGCGTGTAAAAATTTACTGTATCAGATGTAGTACCTATGGTTTGACCTCGAGACCCAGCCAGTCGGTCGAAAACACCCCACTAGCCACACAGCTTCATCATGCTAACATGGCACGGAGGATAGGTGTGGTTAGCTCCGTCTCGACCAGCCACAACGTCTCTTGTTCTAGGCGATTCTTCTATTTTCCAAGCTTTTTTTAGTTATAATAAGACCCACGGCAAGCTAGCGCTGCTCTTCATGTGTGCCCGTGCAAAGGTTAGACGATGGAGAGAAGAGAGAGATCGCAGACCTGGGACCCACCAGTAAGTGAGTCAACGGTCATGCACGTGTTGATGAGGCACTCCCTCTACTCTACTCAATGTAATATTGTATAAAATCAAGTTATGGGACAAAGCCAACAACCGTTGTTATTTCAGGCTATCGACTTACACTTTGTAGTCCAGGTTGCCAGTTCGAATCTCGTCTTTCAGATTTGTTAGTTTTAGGTCCAAATTTGATTAATGACAAGTGGGACCCCGTGTGTTGTTCCGATATTTCAGTGTAGGATGGTTTTTTTGAACAAACACTTTGCGCGGTTAGACAAGTAACGACACAAGTTACACGTATTTTGCAAGTTCATGAACAGAAATGACAGCGGCATAGAATATCACATCCACCCTGCAACTTAGATGCTATGGTGATACGAGTTTTTACACCGTTGGAAGTGAGATCCAATGGCTTGGGAGTAGTGTTTGTAATTATGCGCAATTTCCAAATTCTCCAAAGGTTTTTCGCAAATAAAACATTCAGGCCTCGTGTTGGATCCAATGGCTGCCCCTTGCTCATATTAGGTGCTCCCCGTAGCTTAATTACCCGCTACGGTGATATGAGCATCTAGGTCATATGATCAGTGATCAGATGGCACATGCGCATTACTTGTACTCAGCCCCGTCAATGGAGGGGGCCAAGATGGGCGACCGCACAGGGCCCCCCAAAATTTGGGGCCCCAAATTACCAGGTATTAGGCTTAGGTGATTTAATCCACCAGCGGCTAACCAAGCAAAGGCCTAGGAAAACTGTATAGAGAGCCCACGCAGCAGCAAAGCCAGCCCACAGGTCCTCGTACATCTATCGACCAGGCATGTTTCTGTCATCGATCGCTAGCCCTAAACACAACACGCCGATCTGCTTTGCTTCCGTCAATCGCCGAGGACGCCGTCGTCTGCTGACTGCCTTCCACCGATCGGCCAAGACATCGCCGTCTGCTGCCTTCCCCCTCCATGGCTGCCCCCAGTCCTCCAGTACTAGTCTACTAGGTATAAACGTCTCATCTGCTTAAGCCCATCCCTCTCTTTGATTACTAATAGATTAAGCTTGATCTCCCCGATGCTAAGTTAGGAGTAGATGAGTAGGTTAATATTATTTGTCCACAGTAGCTAGGTATTGGTACTCATTTGGCACTAAATTAGGTTGACAGGGACCGAATTAGGATGAAATTGAGATTGTCCATGGAATCTTTGTCATGAATTTATTTGTCAACAAAGCCAAGTTGGGAGTAGTATGGAATTAACTTTGTTCCTGATCAGTGGTAATAAAGTGAGAATTTTTTTTAGTTATGTTAGTTCTTCTATCATGTGAAAATTTTTAAACAATTTTAGGCCCTATTTTGATTTTTGCCCCGGGGCCCCGAATTTCTGGAGATGGCCCTGCTTGTACTTTCTGCGCAATTCCCAAACTTTCTCAACCGTATATTGCAAAAACATTCAAACCTCCTACTGTGGGCCGTTAGATCTCCGTGAACTCGTATCACCATAGAATCCACGGTGTGGGAGCACCTCATATTCTCCCGTGCGAGAAAATATAAGGTGCTCTCGCAGCTTGGATGCTACGGTGATACGAGCTTCGAGGTCGTTTGATCTGAGATACAGTGGCATTTGAGCAGTCTTTGTGCTTGTAAGCATTGGCCAAACTCTTTGGGGGCTTTTCTGCAAAAAAACATTCAAACCACCGAGGAGGTGTTGGGTCACAAATCCAACGGCTCCGAAGAGCTTGTATCACCAAAGCATCTAAGGTGTGGTAGCACATGATATTCTTACATACATGAGAATATGATGTCCTCCTTCATCTTAGATGCTATGGTGATCTGAGCTTCGAGGTCGTTGGATATGGGATCCAAGGGCATCTGAGTAGTTTTGTACAAATTGTGTGCAATTCTCAAACTCATCAAGGTTTCTGTAAAAATATTAAGACATCATGTGAGCTGCTATATCTCGGATCTACAAGCTCCAAGCAACTCAGATCGGCATATCTAAGGTATGGGGCACATGATATTCTCGGGGAGGAGGGGTGGGGTGCACAACCAATCGGTGGTTGGGAGGGTGGGGACAAATATAATCTAAACAACCCTACGAGGAGCTTCACAATTTTATCTAAGGTCGAGGGGTGACTCCGACAATCATAGCTCCGCCTAATTAAACACAACATTTGCATGTCTTGTAGTACTAGACTTAATATTCATGTTTCAGGTTTCATGTTCGTTTTAAATATTGAATTGAGGACCATGCATGTCTTACATTTTACTCCCTTCGTTCTGAATATTAGTCTTTTAGAGATTTCAAGTGGACTGGCACATACAGATGTATATAGACATATTTTAGAGTGTAGATTCACTCATTTTGCTCCATATGTAGTCGCTTGTTGAAATCTCTAAAAGACTAATATTTAGGAACAGAAGGAGTATTTTTTTAATTCGTGTCATACATGCATTGTTTGGAAAAATAGATGCAGTATACTTATTGGATTGTTGTTGTGTTCGTGTGTGGATGTCTTTGTGTGTGTGTGTGTGGTCATATGCTTGATACATACAAAGTTTTCTCACCTCCATATTGTTCATCTTTTAAATTTGAATTTGCATTGAAAAACTTACCAGGGATACCATGAAATGTGAAATCCACGTTGAGATCACTATATCACAAACTCACTCTAATTCAACAACTCGTCATAAATCAATTACCACGTTGAGATTAGTATTTGCAAGGAAAATACGGGCATTGTAATACACATAGATTAGATTCGGCAATTTAAAAGGTTCCTTTCGTATTCTCGAATGGTAGGACCCAACGTGTACTGCAGACCTTGGCTCATGTTGATCCTAAAAATAAAAATAAAAAACCGGGCTCGTGTCCTTACGGTGGCGTCATGGTACGCACATTAGGTAAACCCAACCCGATCGAGCCTCGCGTTCGAGTCGAAATATCTGGCGGCTAGAATTCCAGCCCTAGGAAATTCCCCTCATGTCCCCGGTCCATAATGACTACCGATGAACAACGGAGGGATGCTTTAGTGACTAGACAACGTTACCTACCGTGCCGAGAACGGTTCAATTCCCTCGGTCGCCACTCGCCAAGGTCACCCGTCAACTGCATTGCCTAGTACTACTAGTACTACACCAGGATGAGCACAAAATTGAGCCCGTTTGTTCGTGCCTAGTACTTGAGTTAATATATCAGGCAATGCACTGGTACGGAGGGATTATCCTTTTGCTCTGCATATATAACTTGTCTGAAGTCTAACTAAGCAAAATGTTTGACCAAATCCTTTCTTAAGAAATACAACAGGACAGATGTATGGCTTGAAAATTTTATTGCATGATGCAGGTTATGATATTGTTTCGAATCCTGGATCTTAAATTTCAGAAAATCCAAAAGTGACCATAAATTCTTGAAACTGAGCTGCTTATGACAAGTTGAACAAATGAAGAGCCAAGGTATTTTGGAACAAAGACCTGTCACGTTAAGGCGAATGCTTTCACTATTGAAACCGTGGGCGTTTACGTGCCGCCACGAGTCCCGCTTCTCATCGGCAGGTGTCGTTCGAGCAAGCGTGTGAGTCGACGGGAGGCGTGCGAGCAGACCGCTACGCCGGCTGACAGGGAGGCGTGCAAGCATCATTGCGGTGCTCACCGGGAGGCGAGCCTTTGACCGAGCCGCCGCCCACCTTCGTCCCAACTGCTCCCACTTTTAATGTCATCGGCGCGCAGTTTAAAATCAACCCGACTACCCGGTATCGCTACAATCTTCTCTCTTCCTCTCCGATTCTCACCGTCTACCTCCAACCAGCCTGACCTAAATGTACGCCATGCCGCATCACGATGGTCTGCCCTTAGTCTTCTAGTTTCCTGAGGAAGACACCCAGCCGGAGTCTCAAGAACATAAGGCGCTCCTTGCGGGAAGAGGTCGCGCCTGTCCCCGCTCCCGTCACCCCGACTGCGCCAGCGCCCATCCCCGTGGCATTGATGGGCTGGGAGCCACACATTGTCGCCGAGCTTGATGCCACGGGATTCCACGAGGTCCCCGCCGACTTTCACGTGCCGTGCACCTGCGATGCGCCTGCGTGTAATCGACATGCACGCCTGCGCCCGTGCGGTGCCCGTGCACCTAGCGGCGCATATGCGCATGCTTGGCACCGACGCAGCGTCGCGCCCGTGCCGGTGCTCGTGCACACGAATGTCTCCACCGCGCCGTTGATAGTGCCTCGCCTCAAGACGGGTGCCGCGTTGCCCCCTCGGCGCATGGATGGCCACCGTCGACCGCTTCCTTGCACCAACGCCAGTCGCCTCCTCCCGCCAGTTGACTCGCTCCGAAGTCCAGAACATTTTGGCCTTCCTTGAAGCTAGGACAACGTCTAGGAGTACGGCAACAACGGCGCAAGGCGCCACCGTCGCCGTCGGTCAGTGGCCCGATGACACACAGAGCACGGCAGAGGAGCCTCTTCCCACCGCAAGACGCCCCCGCCGCCACCGCGTAATCTAAATTTTCCATGAAAAACATTCGGATTGCCATGCTTAAAATCCGAACGTTTATCATTTCCGTTTATTTTAGATCGATCGTCGTATAATTTAAAGTCGGAGTCAGACTGAACGAAATCTATGGTTTGATCGATTGAATGTTCTGCTAGAGCCGTATCAAATTAAATATAAAACGTCATCAAGCCACATGTATTCCTTGTCATCCAATGACCTAGACTGCTTCAACGTCGAGCGCTCAACATGTTTAGCGTGCAGTTAATTTCATGCCAAAAATAGCGCTAATCACATAATAACACGCAAATAATATCCTACTTCATATCCGCGTTCACTTAATATACTTCCAAATTAACGTGCATTGCACGTACACACTGACTAGTGTTGCTAGCACGTGAAACTGGTGCCGTAACTTGTGAACGCGTCCAGATATGGTCAACAGCAACATCGCCCGCGAGTTCTTCGTGTTTGCCCGTGCGTCTAAATGCAGAAAGGGAGGAGAGAGAGAGAGAGAGAGAGCACATATGGAACCCACCAGTAAGTGAAGGCGAATAGTACTAAAAATAATATTACATGTTATCAATTAAATAGGCTGTGGTAATATAAAAACATTATGTGAACAAAGGGAGGTACAACAAACATTGCTGTTCTACATATGTTGCCTATTGACGTCTTGGCTTGAAGGCCACAGTCGCATGTTCGATCCTCGTCCTTTATTTTTTAATTTTTATATGGGTCCAAATTTGTTTCATGACATGTGGGCCCCTCGGTGTGTAGTTTGTAGCACTTTAATTTGTGGGTCGAAATTTCTTCCATTCCAAGTGGACTATCGGTGTGTAGTTTTGTAGCTTATTTATACTAATTAAAGAGAACAACAGAGTTTTTTTGCAATAATACCATGGTGTGACGTTGAAGGTGAGAAAGGACGTGCGAGAGAGCGATGACCGAGCCAGAGGGACATCAACTAGGGGAGTTATGGGGTTGCAACGGTGTTTCGAGTAGTTGTGGGCCGAATGCTACGAAAATATTATCTAAACCGACCGGAATAAATGCCTACATAAATTAATCCAAGGTTGGAGTGCCCCTCGCAATGTCAATAGCTCCGGCTTTGCGAGGGATGGAGAGGTGGCTTCAATGTGTGGAAGACATGGCGTGAGAAAGCGAGGTCAACCGAGAGACATATAGATAGAGAGACAAAGTGAGTGTGGTCCGACATTTATTGAACAAATATATATGCTCTAGAGAGATATTGTCCTTGAGCTTTTGGCAAGGGTGAGGGCTGTAAGATAGAGCTTGAGAGATGATCCAGTCACAGACGTGTAGATATATTTTGTGCGTGGGAGGAAGCAAGGTCAATCGATCACATAGGGTCGTCGTGCGATCGAAAGAGTGAGACGGCTTGGAGAGAGTGACCTAGATAGACAATGTGCATGAGAGAGTATACAATGTGAATAAGTCGAATTGGGCTCAAACATGGTGATATATCATTTTTGTCCGAGAAAGAGCGAGGTCAATCGAGACATACAAAGATAGACAGAGAGAGAGAGAGGGAGAGAGAGAGAGGGGGAGAGAAAGAGAGAGAGAGAGAGAGAGAGAGGGAGAGAGAGAGAGAGAGCGTGGCCCGCCATGAGGTCGAAAGAGTGGGGGCGGCTTCGATGGACTGACCTAGATAGGCAATCTGTGTGAGAGAGTATAGAGTGTGTCGATCGAGGCCCGAACAGGGAGATATATCATTTGTATGTGAAAGAAAACGAGGTTAAACGAGACTCAGATAAAGAGAGCGAGATTGAGTGAGTGTGGTCACTGCGGAAGAAAGAGTGAGACAGTCTCGAGGGAGTGACCTAGATAGACAACGTGCGTAAGGCAAGCACAAGAGGTTGGGGGGCTAGATAGGCAATGCATGTATTTAGCACGAGAGGGTGAGAGGAGAGAGAGAGAGAGCTCGGTGGGGTGCAATGGCGGTGTGTGAGGTAAATACATTTCGTAACAGAGTGGAAAAAGGGGGTTGTGTAGTTGAGATAGTTAGAGATCGAAACATGGAGAGAAAGAATGGATGTGTGTTGGAAACCGATAGCTTCCTAAGGTGGTTAGAAGAGGAAGATTGACCGTCTGAGGAAGTATATAGCGTAAAAGGGGGGGGGGGCTAAAAATAACATTTGAATGTAGATAGTACGAGACTTAATATCGATGTTTCAATTCGGTGTACATTGTAAGATTTGAACTGAGGACCATGCATATGGGTAACTATTTCGAATTCGTGTCATACTAGGTTTCAAAAAGTTGACATTGACTCGATTTGTTGTGCTATTTTGTAGGTCATATGTTTGAGTCCATCCAAAAGTTTTCTCACTACCATGGTGTTCATCATATACATATGAATTTTTATTAAAAAAGTAGCATGGATACAGTGAAATGCGAAATCCACGTTAGAATTGGAGATCGCTATGTGACACACACTCTAATTCAAATAACTAATTATGTGACACACACTCTAATCCATGTTAGCGTGGATACCGTTTCAATTTTTTTTCAAATAACTCCTTATTAATTAATTTATAGTATCTTGTTTCGAATGACTAATTATTGCAAGGAAAACACGGGCATGGTAATACATACTGATTCGTTTGCAAATGAAAGAAGATTCGTTTGCATTCTCAAATGTAGGCGCACTAGGCAGACCAGGGTCGTGTCGTGGTGGTCGCGTGTGTCGGACGAACGCTTAGCACCCAGCCACCCAGCCACCCACCCCCTTCCCTCCCTCCCCCCTCCCCCCCAAATAGGACGACGACAAAATAAGTTCGTTCTTCCACGTTTCAGATTGAAATATCTGGCGGCCCCAATTCCAGCCCTGCAAAATCTCCCTTCTCCACCATCCCCTTCCACCCCAGATTGCTCAAATCCCTAATTCGCCGCCAACCCAAGCAAAGTTCGAATCACCCCTCGTCTCGTCTCTTTCCCCACCTCTGTGCCGGACAACGACGACGAAGATGATGGTCGCGCTTCACCACCGCACCGGAGCTACCTCATCTATGCCCTCTTCCACCACACCGGGTGGTCCACCGACAACGTCGGCCGCCGCAACCGACGTGCCTCACAGACACTGACTTCCACCCCATCAGGTGCGCTTCACCGACGCCGTCTCCCAGCTCACCGGGGCTACTTCACCGAGCACATCGTCGCGCCTCCGCCCCCTGAGGCCACTGGGCTTCACCAACTATCTCGTCCACTGCATCGTAGCGCTCCGCTGCCACTCAAGATCTACATCCGTGCGCGGCCAGCCAACGCCAGCGCATCACCCTCAACGGCTCTGAAGTGACCCGCACTCTAGCTAGGCGAGCATGCCCAAACGCCGCCAACTAGGTATCCACACATCACTCCCTTGTGCACTTTATTCGACGATGTTTGGATATCCTTTCACCGCTCTCTTAGCTTACACGCCTATCCAACTCTAACTTTAATTCTTATTTCTTCCGGAGATATCATCCAAACAAGCAAATCCATTTTTAGTGAAGCATGACGGCGCTTACGGGATCTGGTACACATCCCGCACACCCGTAGATAACCTTGTCAGTATCTGTCCTCTGGTACAACAGCAAGGTCGATTCCTCTTATTTGATCAGCCATTCGCCATGTAAAAAATGCAGAGGGGGATGCAAGGAGCACAAGGCCTACACATCCAAGCAAGTGGTAATTAACATGGACTTGTACACGGAACATCCCAAGTGCACGCAAAGCTGCAGTGAGCCTGTACAACGAGCTAGCGTAAGTCCCTGCATTTCATTTAATTCGTACTGGCATTCGTGTATGATTTTTGTGTAGTGGCGGATCCACGAATTCAAGTTATCAGGGGCGAACATTTAACTTAAAAAATACGAAGGCACTTGCACTCTGGAAATCAACATAACTTGAGAAATGTGAAGCTACATGCACTTTGAAAACCAGCTAATTATCCAAAGTAGTTCAGATTATAAACACTAAATGGTGCAAGCACCAAAAAACATGGTATGTACCTGCTTGAATTTTTCGTTCTCTGGCTGAAAATATCGAAGTGTAATTGCACCTATAACTAGTGCGCAAACTGCATATCAATATATCTATCCTGCACAAGTATGCCAATAGTTTCAAACAACATATTAGAAAGTATTTATGCTACATTTTCATTATACGGGGACTTTCTGGTAGATGGCCTCGACGTTTCCTCAAGCCATGAAAATGCATTATAAATTGCTTGTAATCAATGCCTGCAAATCTCTATGTCTCTCTCAACATAGCAGATCATCATTAGACACTAAATCCTTCACCGGGAGCTTGCAAAATGCTTGCATTAGATGCCTCATTAGACACTATATGTCCATCACCAGGAGCATGTAATATGTTTGCATCAAATCCTTCATTACCGATGCATTCATTAGACACTTGTGCTCAAGAACAACATGAGCTTGGATGTTTGCACCGGAAACTTGATTAGATTCATCGATTGATCGATTCAAAGATTGATTGGGGAGTTATAAAATAAGTAGAAATTGGTTTCATTTTCTCATAGATTCCCTACATACAAGCAGTTTTACAACACCGTCGAGTTTAACTATTGGCCAGAAATTGAAGAGTTGAATTAGATATAATTAGGGACGTGATGTACCTTTCGCTATGCATGCTACTCTTGCAAGTCATGATCCGTCTGCTTGCACAAGCTCGATGCCATGCCCGTGCTGCCTCCCATGCAGGCTACACCCAGGGTTGGATCTTCATCTTCTTGTCCTTCGGTTTGCTTGAAGCCCGGCGACCGCCCTCCAACGGGGGTGCGAAGTAGTGCTGTGTCAGTCTGTCCAGCGACGGCTAGGTTAGGAGCGAACCAGACTGGAGGCTGGAGCGGATGAGTTGGGAATTTTCCTGGTGTCGATCGATAGGGGAGGCGCCCGTTTGGGCCGCGAGCCTGCTATAGGGCCTGCCTTGCACTTATGTTATTGGCCTATCCAAATTGAAACATTTTTCTTCATTTTTTACATTGCTTGCTCGTGCGTTGGGACGAACAAAACTAGCCTGGGCCAACCTGGACGACTCAAACTAGGTGCACACTTTCGAGCCACCCGAGGCGGCTGCCCATACCAGCCCCTATGGTGGCGTCGCCCCTTTTTGCGTGTATGATAGGGGTAGTGAAAAATATTCTAGTGGCGCTTTTGATTTACCCACAGAATGGTTGAATTGCTTGTTTCTATTAACTGAGTTCGCCAATAATGTGAAGGATGACAGTATTTTCATCCTATTGTAGATTGCTTAGATCTCAATATGCCAAAAGTAATCGCATGAAATATACAGTAAAAGCCAGTGTGATGTGTGTGGATATAACTAGTCTGACTACACGTCCTCATATAACATATCAAGGACGCACCATCTTACCAGATTAACCATTCGACTTACCAATGCAGTGTGGGAGGAAAGAAGTACTAGGACTGCGTATCCAAGCAATTGATGCCATGGACTCCTTCGTACAACCTTGTAAGCGAAAAAGAAGTTGCAGTGTGCCTGTACAAAGAACCAGCGTAAGTTCAGTTACCCGCTTCTCGGAATTTTAATTAGCCACTTACTGCAAAATTGTTCAATTATGTTGCTTGTCTTAATTTAGTTTGCTACTGATTACATAGTGCCACAGCCTATTAATCCTATTATAGACTGCGCCTATCTATGTGTTTGATACTTACTGTTAAGAATTACATGTTTGTGTGAACTTAAATAGCTACTTGTTCGTTTAACTGCTTTGCTGCTGCAACAACGGGTTACAATGATGTTAATAACTACTTTTCAGCATTGAATTGAAACTCTTTAATTCCTTGTTTGTTTAACTAGTTTGCTGTTATAACTCCCAGTTGAGATGTTTTGCTAACTTCAACTTTTCTGAATCCAATTGGAACTTTAATGGCAAAACAGGTTAGCCCAAGATCAAAGAGCAAGGTCCCCATGGACTTGTATCATCCCACAATGAAAGGGCAATCACCCAATCGTTTATTATGAATTGCCAATGCCGATGCTCTAGAGGCTAAACTAGTGGTAGAAAGAGATTCGCATACGCACTTAGATATGAAGTTGACATGTTGAGGAAGCAAACAACACAATCAGTAGCGATTACTCAAGACAACCATTAAATATTTGGTGGATTTCAAAACGAAGCAAGCTGAGACTTACCACATTTCCCACTTGGTAAATCATAGGTGAAACGTTCTTTCCATCGTTGAATAACCTTTGTGTTGTTTGTTCATGTAATCAATCAAACCATTTGTTTTAGAGATCATGTAATAATTGTTTTTTGTTTTTTTTTTGGTTTGTAATTTTATTTGAGCACAAGTGTGTATTAATTGATAAGACTCGGAGACATTTCATTTTGATTGATGTGCCAGACCTACAAATATGCCAATCGGGCTGAATGTGCATTCAACAATAATAGAAGTATAGATGGACCATAAGTGGCACGCATCGGAAAGGGCCAAGATGTTGTAGTAGCTTGGCTAAAAAAAGGATGTTGTTGTAGAAAACAAAAGTACAACGGCCTGGCTTATGTATGTTAGTTGATATTATTGATCCATATATTCTATAAGTGTTTATATGTCTGTTAGTTCTGTACATTCTTGGTTGATTGACTCAATATTTGAATCTTGATACATCGCTTGTGTACATATCTAAATGGGAGTACACATTATGCTGCATGTGACATTTGAGTTGGACATGAAGTGTTCCAAATATTCGAATTCACCTTAAACTGGATTCTAGCCACGAATTTGAGTATCGGCATTTGTAAACCATATTCATATATGATGATGGAATACATCTTTGTCAGTCCTTTTGAAGATATATAAAACACATAGAATGATTTATAAAGATTCAGTATAGGAATACAAAATGGATTCAATTTAGTTGCTGTGGTAAACGTGGATGCTTATTGTCCCAAAATTGAAAGAAGCGGCAAAATGTCCACTCCCGTCGGCTGCCCGAAGCCAAGTGTTTGGGAGATGGAAATTACTATCTACCCATTACATGCATAATCCATCATTTGATTTCCACTGCTCTAAATAGGGGTTGGATAGTAACTTCAATTAGACGTGACACGACCGCCTCTGAGCCCATTCCGACACGGTGGGCGCCAAACATGGGCGGCAAAACACATTTGATTCAAGCTCGTCCGAAAGACCTCCGTTTCTCCCTCCATTTTCCCATTCATACACAGTGGGCGGCAAAACAAACTCGACTCGGCCGAAATTGATGTAGGCAAATATTTTCAATAGGGGCAAGTTTGTAACTTCACTCAGACGTGAAACAACCGCCCTACCTGTCAGCCCCGTTCATACACCATGGGCGCCAACCATGGGCGCCAACCACCCTCTCCTCGCCCAAAATTGCTCTGGGCAAATATTGGCGAGATGTGAGATTACCGTTGTATCCTCAACCGACGAGACATCCAAATTTTAAACGGGGGCTAAGTTCGTAACTTTCCCATATTTCAGACAGGCGCGTCCCAAAAACATGGTTCCCCATACCTCTCCCTCCATTTTCCCATTCATACACCATCCGCGCTAGAAAACCATGCCCACACCAGCCTCCGTCCGCCACCCCATCCATCGCCGACGTCCTCCACCACATCCATCACCGCCGTCCTCCATCACATCCATCGCCACCGTCCTCCACCATGCCAGAGCGCCTACCAAGACCGCGTCGTCCACTGCTAGAGATGGACGTTTCTCGTCCACGGCGACGGACCAAGAGCCTTGCATCACGTCCTCTCGCTTCATCGGCGTCGTCGTCCTCTTTGTCGGGGCCGCTCACACGACCTTCTCTTCCACCGCAACGGGACTTATCCCCCGATGCACCCATCTACCGTCGCAGATCTGCTTCAACGCCACCGACAACCATCGCACCCCCGATGCCTAAGCGACGCCGCAAGAGATGTGGTATTTCATATCTCCTCAACTTTTTGATCTCAACCAGAAAATAATCTTAACTTGGTTACTCTACTTTCTTTTCAGCTCTTAGAATTTAGTTCTTAGTTTGAAGCAAACAATGCCTGCTAAATATCATTTCTCTGGTTTCCCCCTTTTATGATCACTATACGATCAGAATACGTGCTTCGTGTCATAATAGCACTGCTCGACCCATCAAGCTAAAGAAGCTTAGTTGTTCAAATACAAAAATGATATTATTAAAACAGATTCGTTTAATTGGTCAGCTAAATGTTCCTAAATTAGTTTCGAAAATGCATGTTCGCCGCTCGGGTGTGTATCTCTCTGAGGTGCCCACGGTGGGCGGCCCACCTCGGGATTTTGGGTCGCCCAGCCCGATTCCTCCTGCTTACGCTATGCGCTTCCCATCTCTACTGCCTCAGCGCTTTGCCTCGCCGGCGAATTGCCATCCCCGGACGGCATGACTCTAGGAGGAGACGCCGGACTAATAGGAGGTCAGGAGCCGCTCGCCCAACAGCGTCACCGCTACCCGGGCGCGCCGCCGTGCCTACCTTCCCAGTCCGTTCAGGGCTCAGGCATGCAGCACCATAGCCAACCCGATTTATCCTGAGATAAGTCCTCAACCTTCAGCAGCCACTCCTCATCACCCATTTTCTAATTGATTCATTACTCATTAGGAAGAACTGTTATTAGGGTTTTTTGTGTGCTCAGTGCTACCTACACTGAATGGTTCAGATGTATTTCGGTAATCTTTAGTACCTGTAAAGTTCACAGGGTTTTCAAAATTCTGTCCCTAGGAACAGACACTAGTCATTTTGGATTGTTGGTCGTAGTGACATTGACCCAGATTACTACTGCAAGCCAGGTTTGTTGACAATTTCATTTGTTTTTCTTACTCATTCGATATAATATCCAATTATTCACGTAGATTAGTTGCAAACAATAAGTGCTAGACAAACTTCTTGATTCAGATTTTGGACGGTCTCTTCATAGCTATTACAATTCTGCATACTTGTCCTAGTAAGCTCACAAGTAAATGATTGATTCACTACATCTATGCTTGCCTTGTCATATTTGTTTTCAGTATTCTTTTAGGGTGGACCACCTTGTTTCTAAATACTGCAACCGTAGACATGAGTGAATAGTATTTCTCTATGTGATCTCTTCCATCATGTGTGGGCAACGAACACTGCATTGTATAGAAAGAAAGTGTCATTTCCAGCTTTTACATAGGCTTCGATCTTTTACATGGAATACAATCTGCCTACTTGCTTTGTGTCACTGCCAACACTCCACCCTTGAAGCTAAACATTATGCCACTCATAATTCCTTAGTTTATTTGTTCAAATACGAATTTCATATGATTCTAATGTTCCTACTTCAGTTTTGAAATGTGTGTCTTCCTGTTATGGAGACATAAGGGGTTTGTATTTCTATGTGTGGTCTGGTCAGCACAGTTGGGGGGTGAACTTTGCATATGCAGGGGTTTATAGGGAGACACTCTTCAAGTTGAATCCTCAATGCATTCCATAGATAATCTGACTAGTTTTTATGTTTTCATGAATCTCAGATTCTGAACAGCATCATAATGATTATGAGCTTGCGCGCATGAAAAGAATAAAGCAGAACAATGCCATGGCTGTCAAACTTGGCATTAAGGGACTGAAATCAAGTCTGGATGCAATGCAATCACTACAAAAAAAGTACACTTCCGTGATGATACGTGTTTGTGACAGTAGGTCGCGTTTTTTGTCATGCATGTACATCCATGACAAATTTATGACAGAATCAAGATAGTCATACCGTCTTTGTCAGAGAAGTGTTTCATGACATTACCAAAATTATCATCACGGAAGTGTCCACTTCCATGACGATAAATCACGCGTCACAGAAGTGCTTTCGTCAAGGGTGATCGACACGTGGCATCCACCGTAACGGAACGTCGTTAAGCTATCGGGTCGGGTTTTGGATCCGATAACCCGTTAACAGCCTACGACCAATGGGGATTTTCCACATGTAAAATCATCATTGGCTGGAGACACTGCGATGTCGGTCGCGTTGGCACAGGTGTCACTCATCCAATGGGCGAGACGCGCCTATGATATGTTGACACGTGGAACGGCCCATTAAGTTTAAATGGGCTGGCCCAACTGAAGGCCCACAAGATTTTGCGGACCATAATGGGCCGGCCCAGCTAAAGGCCCACGAGATTTTGCGGACCATAATGGGCTGGCCCAGCTAAAGGCCCACAATATTTTGCGGGCCATAATGGGCCGGCCCACGTAAACGCCCACAAGATTTTTGTGTGCCATAATGGGTCGGCCCAGGTAAAGGCCCACAAGATTATTGCGGATCATAATGGGCCGGCCTAGCTAAAGGCCCACGAGATCTCGCCAACATTAATGGGCCGGCCCAACTGTAGGCCCACAAGATTTTGAGGACCCTAGTAGGCCGGTCCATTAACTGGCCGCCATGTTTTGGGCCAAATGCCGGCCCATATTTGATCCGGTCCATTAATGGCCTGCCATGCTCCGGGCCTAATAGTGGCCCATATGAGATCCGGCCCGTTAAAAGCCTACCACATTCTGGGCCAAATTACGGCCCAGATCAGGTCCGGCCCTTTAAGAGGCTTTGGGCTCAATTATGGCCCATATCAGAATCGGCCCGTCAACTGGACACTATGCTTCTGTGCCCACTTGCTAAAGGCCCACTTAGTCATTCGGCCTGATATTACTTTTGGCATGTTAAGGGCCCATTTAACATTTCGGCCCTATATTAATTTCGGCCTGTTAAAAGCCCATCATATAGTTGGGCCTAACTACTGCCCGGTTTGCATCCGCCCGCTTTCATGACCGATATCTGATTGGGCCAAACAAGGACCGAGACAATTTTGGCCTGTTAAAAGCCCGTGATTTGATTCACACAATCATGTGCCGGGGTTCATTTTGGGCTGCTACCGGCCCGTGGGCTGTTCGGCACGTTTCAGGCCCAACCTACATCGTGATTGCATGACGGCCCGATTATGTACCGTAATTTTACGGTTTGGCCGGTTTACTGCGAAGACATGATATATATACAGTAAAATAACTGCAGCTTCGTAAATAAGATAATACCTAGACTATACAATAAAGAAATTACGGCATATTACATCCACTAGGCATCAAAGTTCGCCACTATGATAATAAAGCACAAGCAGACATCAGATTACATACACTGGGCATCAAAGATCGCCACCAGTGCAAATAAAAACGCCGACAAAATAATATACAAACCGACATCACTTCAATAGAGTTCAAGAAAGGTTAGCCCTGCTGGGGATCTGCAGCGCAAGCAGCTGAGCAAGATGATGAGACTGCGCTTGTTCAACATTGATATCTTCCTCACTCTGAAAGATAAACAAGCAGACAAATGACAGGTTTTGCAGATAAAAGTATCAGTGCTGACAGTTCATCACATTTCTTACTGACGAATAAAGTGACACAGTTTAAAATTGCATTAACACAATATGGTATTGTTCGGGTCAAGACATGGCAGGAAATGACATTGTGAAGGAGTTGGCAGCTTCACGACACCACTGGATTACAGATCAAGAACTCATAAGTATCAATGGTTAGTGTGCTATCAATTTATACCATTTCAGATTGGCAAATAAAGAGACGGTTTAAATAATAGTATAATGATATGACATTGTTCATAGTTAAGACATTGCAGAATATGACATTGTGCTGTAGTGGGTAGGTTCACCACACCACTGGATTACGGATGAAGAACAGAAGCATACATGCAGTGCAAAAGAAGACCACTTGCTCTGTATAGTTCAATTTACATGGTATGAAGAAGGAACTTGGTTGTACAACTGAAAACTTAAATTGAGAAAGGACAAACTTTTGTTTATGAACTACATAATAAACTTTAAACAAGCAATTTGATGCAAACACCAAAAATAAACAACTGTTGCAGTCATGCCTAACCAAATATGTACAACAAAGTTTGAGGGCCTGAGATGGACAAACTTACATTATTGGTGAAGGCAGGCTCTATAAAGGCCTTGTCAATGCTGATGGGGGGGGGGGCAATTCAAGAAGTTTACCACATAATCTTCTTCAAAAGCATTGCCTTTATTCTACATTTTGTTAAGAGTAAATATAGATGTGATAATATACAAAAAATGGAGAACATTTAAGATAAGATGAAGAGTGATGCTACATAACCAAGTAGCTACAAATGTAAGTGCAGCGATACAGGCAAAAGGTACAGCCAAGAGCAATGCACAGCTAAACTTCTTCAGTACCAACCTTATGGTAAGAGTAAATATAGATCTGATGTGTAGAAAATGGAGGGAAAAGGAAAATAAGCTGTAGAGTGATGGTACATGAACAACTACCTGTCATTATAAGTACACTGATAAAGGACAACATGTACTTACAAGAACAATGCAGAGCTAAAAAAACATTGGCATCGGATATATTCTACACTAATGTAACCATTCATACAGATCAGATAATTTGGAGCGAACAATTGATAAGCAAGCTATCATGCATACTGCTGTCACATAATGAACCAGGAATGTATGCAAGTACAGTGATACAGGACAATAGGTACTAACAAGAGAAAAGCAGCGGGCAGCATATTTGTGATATCCTATCGTTCTTGTCAAACCGGAATTCTTCTTCGAGCAGATTTCCTGCAAAAAAGATCCGTAAGGCACATGCAAAAAAGTAGAAGTTCAAATTGTCATGTGATTTCATAGACAATACCTCATCCTGGGAACGAGACCAGTGCATAACAAGGTTTTTCCATTCAATGTCTTCTGAATTTAGCACAGGAGACTTCACCGAAAATTCGTTTATAGACTTGCCATCGAAGTGTGATTTCCTCAGGTAACATCGATACTGCTGCAATGCTTCCTTGAAAAGCGCAAGCAAGCTTTGCTCATCATGACTATCCAGATTGACCCTCACCTACTTACAACAATGTAATGTAAATCACTGATGTGTTCAATCAGCAGAAAATAGGAAAATAATCACCGTGAATTATAGCACTTACAGTAAGTGGGACAAGAAGATGTGAACGTGGTGTTTGTCTTCACAATAATCTTCCCATGATGGGAATATATGCACGTAGTCCCTATCAACATTGAAAGCATTTTCTTTTAAACTGGAAATACATGGAATGGGGTTCCAATCTGCAGGAATTGGTCGTCTCTGCAGTTGGGATAGGTCTTCGGCCGGTGGACTTGCTGTACTTTTTGTTGGAGTGGGATTTTTCTGTGGTACGACTGGTGCTATGGCAAATGAAATCGGTATACCTTTTCTTTGAGTGCAGGTCCTGTGTGGTGGGGCTAGTGGTGTGGCCAGTGAAGTATGGGTACAGTCTGCTGGAGTCGGTCCTACGTTTTGTTTCACTGGTTGTACAACCAATATAAGTGGGGCGCTGTCTGATTTCTCCGGCACCACCGCATTTTTCAAGGACTTTGCTGGTGCTCCTTTAGGTTCGGCGATCACCCTCTTCCTTTTTGATGTCTGATGCACAAGAACAACATTTGAGTGGAAAAACATGGTATGATGACAGATGGAATATGTATTGATAATGGATGGGCATGGCATCTCGAGTTATATGATGAGTAAACTAAGCAGATGGCGGTGCAACAAAGTAGAAGAAATGCAAGACAACATATGCAAGATACGCGCAATCAATAAAACCTTGCCAAATTAGAATAGGCATCTTGATGGGTGAACAGGACAGACCATCTGCCTTTGACTCCTTGAGGTTAGAATAGTCATTAGGATGATATTCTAAATAAGAATCAACAGGTGGGGAGCGTACAAGTTTCATTGCTTCCAGAATGGCACTCAATGCTTTGCTGCCAATTTTGTAATTCATTGCACTGTTCCACAATATTCTTATGATGCGCGGATTCTGATATTCACTGTAATTGCTATAATATCTGAGAAGCATGAAAACATAAATAGCTGTGAGATTATCTTTGTAATGAAGATGATATTCTAATATAGGGGCGCCCCTGCAAACACTTGTGTACCATCACTGGATTCTGATGAGAGAGCTCATGTGTGCTGTAATATGGTGTGTGCATTTATATAATCTGGCACAAGTACACAAAAAATAGGCTCCAGAAGTAAGGATAGCTGGCAGATGATAGGTTCATAATATACTGTATAGAGAGTTTATTGCCAAACCATGATAACAAGAGCACACAAGAACTAGGTAGATCATAGTGTACATAACAGGGGTACACCATAACTAGGATATATAAATCGGGAAAGTGGAACTGGCTGGAAATTACGGTGTTGTATTGCCGCTACTAATTGAAAGCCTATCGATCACGTACATGCCAGCTCTATCAGCTGTTGACTGCAGATTTCCCTGCTCCCCTTCCTGACAAGGAACATACTGTGCTTCCCATACAGAACACCGCACGGGCCGTCGGCCGAACCACCGGCCCCATCGCCTGTGTTCCTCTGCCACCCACACCACTGCCCCCACCCACGTCGAGTTTTGTTCGTTCGACGAGGCCCCACCATCGCCCCCCACAACCACCATCCCCACCCGAGCCCCTTCGATCGCACCAAATAACTCCGTGAGCTCAAAAATCGGCCGACCCAATTTTGAAATTTAGTCTACATGTGATTTAACTAGTGTGGAATATAAAGGGGAAAACCATAAGCATTGCGAGTATGGTGTTGAGCGTGCCATGGCGGATCTGAAGGTGCAAACCGGACAAAGGCAACTTCGCAACCAAGACAAGAAATCAGAGTAAAGCAGTGGCGATCTATTTTATTGTTGCGATAAATAAGTTGAGCAGATAAGAAAGAGTACCGCCTCTGGTGCGGTGCCGTGTACGCATCTGCTGAGATTTTGACGGTGCTGTGGTAGCGATGGCTGTCAGCAGCGTGGAAGCAGATCTAGGAGGATAGACGGTGGCGGCAGGGCGCGGTGGATGAGACGGTCGTAGGAGCGGCGCCGGCAAGGTGGACGACGGCGGGGATGAAGCGAGAGGACGGGATGAAAGGATCCCGGTCCGAAGCCGTGGATGAGAGAGGTCGATCTCTTGTAATGGACGGCGGCGTCGGGGTATCAGCTCCGACATGGTGGAGGAGGACGGCGGTGGATGGGGTGGCGGACGACGGCGGACGGAGGAGGGTGGGCTGGAGAGGGTGTTTTGGCGCTCACGGAGTACGAATGGGGAAAAGGGAGGTAGAGAGGAAGGGGGGAAATTTACAAACTTAGCCCCCGTTTCAAATTTCTACTACATCACAGCAACACTAGTCGGTTGGGGATAGGACGTTAATCTCGCATACACCAAATATTTGCCGACGAGAGTTTGTTTTTGGCGCCCACCGTGTATGAATATGAATCGGGGAGGGAGTCGATTTCGGTCGAGGACACACTGTGTTTTGGCACCCACCGTGTATGAATCCGGGTGAGAGGCGGTTACGTCACGTTTGGGTGAAATTACAAACCTACCCCTATCGAAACCTATAGAAATCCAGCAGATAGGCTTTGTGTGGCAGGGATAGGCAGTAGTGATTTCCATCTCGCATGATTTTGGTTTGAGGCTGATTCTTTGCGACTTTCCCGCTTCGTTCAAATTTTGCAGAGTGCATCGCGTTTACCGTGCCAACTCAATTCAAATCCCGTTTGTATTCTATTTTTTTCTAAGCGGGATCCATTTTTGAATTGGAATTACATTCTATATACATCATTTTTATATATACTTTCAAAAGCACAACAAAGAATTCTGCTCCTTTATATGTATAATATGATTTACAAATACAACGATCTCGAAATCTTAAGGTTGAATTCAAAAAAATTTAACCAAATTATGCTCTAGTAAAATGTATGGATCAGTAATATCTACATATTAAATAACATAGATGTGCGTGAATTTATATGAGTATGCATGTTTGATAGATCAATTTTGGTTTGAGTATGGATTACATGTATTATCATCTCGAATTCAAATATTTGAATCCCTTTTTTGTTCACTCCTTTCACGCCCATCTCTCTCGCATGCATGCTTCTTCAGGTAGGTATCACTCTCTTTTCTCCAGCTCACCTGCACGCTCACTTCATGTTTCTCCTATCCTCGCAAACATGGTCTCTCGACGTCTCCCTTGAGAAGTGTAACGCTCTCCCTATCATTATACATTACATGGTTTTCATTATCTCTCACGTCTCTACTGTTCTCTGGTATCACTCGGTACCTAAGCTTTCTTTTTCACCGCCAAAAACACAGTCTCCACTCGTCTTTCACTTTGTCTTTCTCTCTATGGGATTCTCTCACACACCCTATATGTCTCCACATATGACTCATACCACTAATATTACTCTCTCTATCTCTCCTGTAGACACAACATTTGTTGCGGTCTCCTTTTGTCTCCATCCTGCATCGACATTATTCATTTGTTTACCGATCAGACAACCCCGACTACCGTCTCCTCTCTGTCTCTCTCACAGACACACACACACAACTCCTGCTTCCACTCCCCTTCCCGACTACCATCTCGCTCTCACACACACACAAAACTCTCGCTTTCGCACCCCGACTCGTATTTCTCTCACAAACATTTATCGACTAGCTAGCCTCTAGATAGGTTTATACACCCGCACACTCGTGCTTCCACCATCGCATACATGTCTCTCTCCCACTCCTTGTATCTATGTAGATTTTTCTTCCCTTCTTGAGACACGCCCTCTCAATCGTGCACACACACACTATCGCCTAATTTTAAGATGATACCTATCGCACACACACTCCTTGTGTCTTTGTCACACATGCACTCCATCCTCCTCCACTCTCCCTCTCTCTCACACACACATGGGCTTTTTGCAACAACTAGCAAGATGCCCATGCGTTGCACGGAACAATAAGATGCATTTGTATGAGTAGTTTATCTTGTGGGGGAAAAGGATGAACGAGGGTGTCGGGGAGGCTGATCTGGCCCACGAACACCTATGGGACCGGCGGACCGAGCCCCTTTCAGTTCGGCGGGGGGCGGAGGTCGCACGAAGAGCAGATCGAGGCGAAGCACACGAGCAGTTTTACCCAGCTTCGAGCTCTCCGAGAGATAACACTCCTCTTGCTGCATGTCCGAGTGTATTGAGTTCTTGCTCAGAGCGCTGAGTGCTACTGATACACACAAGCTGCTAACGAGACCCGGCGAGTGTTCTCTGGCCTTGAACCTTTCCCCACCCCCCTCTATGTTGCGCACGGGCCTCCTTTTATATGCTCAAGGGGTCTCCGACAGGTGGCAACGTAGGCAAGGGTAAAAATGGAAAAGGAGTTGTGGTTGGTACAACTACTTGTACAAAGTGTATCATACCTAACCACGATGGCGGGGACAAAGGCATTAAATGCCCGTCTACGTCGCCCTAACAGTGCAGAAAGGGACCACCAGGGGCGCCACCGCTTGCCACGATGGCAATCTTGTCAGCGCCGCTTGCCATCGCGCACCGCCGGCCGCGCAGCCTCTCGCCACGTGTGCCTGGAAAGGTCCTAGGGCGACAAGTTAGTGGATGTGCTGGAGCGCAGGAACAGAGTGGTGGTCTGCCGCGGCAAGCACCTTGCCGCGGTTGTTGTCTTGTCGCGTCCGGAAGCTTGTCGCTCACCGGGCCTTCCCGGCAAGCTCCTCTTGCCGGGGCTTTGTCTCCTAGGTGCCTTGGGTGGCCTTCCCGGCAAGCTCCTCTCTTGGGGGCCTTATCTCCTTGGCTTGAATACTTTGTTCTTGAATGGCTCCAAAAGGAACCACGGAGGACCTTGGCGGTCACCCGGTAAGCCTTGCCATGGGGCTCTGCGGCTGCCGATGCACAAGTTCGGGATACTAGGGTACCCCTACTCTAGTACACCGGCAGAGCCCCGGGCTGGGCCACACGGTGCAGAGCGCTGTTGGGCCAGGCCCAAAACAGGCACGCAGCACTTGGCCCGGGTTACGCCCGTACTTTCCGGCAAGGGTCTTGCTGTGGCCTTGTGATCGCCCTCGGCAAGAGGCTTGTCGGGGCCTTGCGGCCGTCTTGTCTTCTGGTTCTCAGGCTTCGGTGCTTCTTTTTGCCTTGTATCTGTCCTCCCTGGCAGGGCAAGATGCTCCTTGCCGGGAAGGTGGCTTGAGTCTTGCTTGCCGATGTAGCGCTTGTCGGCGAAGATGGATCCTTTTTAGTGTGCTTTTATCTTCAGCAAAGAACTTTGACGTTCTCGATGCCGGCTTCCGGCAAGCTCGTCGCCAGGAAGGCTTTTATCTTCAGCAGAGAACTTTGACGTTCTCGATGACGGCTTCCGGCAAGCTCGTCGCCAGGAAGGCTTTTATCTTCAGCAGAGACCTTTGACGGTCTCGATGCCGGCTGCCGGCGAGCGCGTCGCCAGAAGGCTTTTATCTTCAGCGAAGAACTTTGACGTTCGATGGCGGCTTCCGGCAAGCTCGTAGCCGTGAAGGCTTTTATCTTCAGCGAAGAACTTTGGCGTTCTCTATGCGGCTTCGGCAAGCTCGTCGCCAGGAAGGCTTTTATCTTCAGCAGAGAACTTTGACGTTCTCGATGCCAACTTCCGGCAAGCTCGTCGCCAGGAAGGCTTTTATCTTCAGCAGAGAACTTTGACGTTCTCGATGCCGGCTTCCGGCAAGCTCGTCGCCAGGAAGGCTTTTATCTTCAGCAGATAACTTTGACGCTCTCGATGCCGGCTTCCGGCAAGCTCGTCGCCAGGAAGGCTTTTATCTTCAGCAGAGAACTTTGACGTTCTCGATGCCGGCTTCAGTGAAGAACTCCGGAGTTCTCGACACCGACCCCCGGCAAGATCCTCGTCGGGAAGGCTTATGGTGAAGTACTTTGTTGTTCTTGACACCGGCTCCCGGCAAGATCGTTGCCGGAAAGGCTTATGGCGAAGAACTTCGTCGTTCTTGACACCAAGAGGATTGGTCCCAAGGGCGTCGCCAGCCCCCGGGCCATAACTGTGTTTAAACATGATAAGTGATTAGCATCTGAAGTGCACTTAACTTACTTGTAAATTTTTGACTTCGCTACATATTCCCTATGCTCGCTGGAATACTTTCCGGCTCATACGATCCAAAGCAGCCGGCTTGAGGGAACGGGCCCTTAGCGGCTATTCGGGAACGTCGCCTCCGGAAAGGTTTACCTTACGGGCCCTAAGAATCAAGACAAGTTGCCGAGCGGACTCGAGGCAACATGGAGCATAACTAGCCCCGAGAAGGCTCCTTGGCATACGTGTCTATGCAGAAATCTCAAATAAATAGTGCATGCTATCTTCTGTTCAACCTCTCTTTGTATGTCCACCCCACGCTTTTAGGGAACTTGTCGGTATGAGCACCTTAGTCATGGCTGAAGTGCCGAGGGACGTCGGCTTCTTGGCGGTGCTGCTACCGACAGGAAACCTTGTCGCAACTAGTCGCAGCTCACTTAAGTTGTTGAGCGGACTCGAAACAAAGTAAGGGCGCGACTAGTCGCAGCTCGCTTAAGTTGTTGAGCGGACTCGAAACAAAGTAAGGGCGCGACTAGTCGCAGCTCGCTTAAGTTGTTGAGCGGACTCGAAACAAAGTAAGGGCGCAACTAGTCGCAGCTCACTTAAGTTGTTGAGCAGACTCGAAACAAAGTAAGGGCGCAACTAGTCGCGAGTTGGTTCCTCCGCGCACAGGTTTTCCATACAAAGCACGGTCGTTCGAGGAAGATAACTTAAAATTTTTTAAAACTGATTGCTCAAACTTTAGCAACTTAGCTTTTCTGTCGTTTGCTTCCCGGTAAGGCTAGACTTCCTTGAGCGACGCTTGGTCGACACCATTATCTTCTCCTTTCCCCCCGGCAAACTTGTGGGCGAGGGAACCTTCCTTTCTTTGAGAAAGAGAAAGAAGAGAAAATAAAGATATGGAGCCTTATGGCTCGTTATTGCTTACCAGGGTTAGGTGTTGCACAAAGTGTCAGATAACGCATGCAAAATAAAAAGTAGAAAGCATGAAATTGACAAGATGTGCGAAGCATTGCCGGTGGAGCTCGATAGTGCGTCCTCGACGGTAGCGCAGCACTCCGAAGAGGTGCGCTTGCCGGAGTGGGCATCAGAGCTCTTACCGGACTTGGGCTTTACTTATGCACGGGGTCTGTGCCCGGCTTTGTACAAAGGATTACATGCAACATCGGCAAGACTTGTACAAAAGGTGGTTGCCGGAACAGGTTCCGGCAACCGCGCCCTATGGGTAAAACTTACGAAGATGCTCGATGTTCGAAGTTGCTCACGGAATGCCATCTTCGGTCTCCAAAGCGGACAGCGCCCGAGCCTAGTGACTCGTTTCACCCGGTAAGGGCCTTCCCACTTCAGCGTCAACTTGTTGGAATTCTTGGCGGACTGAACGCGCCGAACAACAAGGTCGCCTTCCTCGAGACTTCGGCATTAACTGCGGCTATGGTAGCGGCGCAAAGCTTCTTTGGTATCGAGCAGCTCGTCTGACAACTTTGAAGACGATCCTCCTCAAGGAGCAGCGCGTCATCTTGTCGCAACTGCTCTTGCTCAAGCTCATCATAAGCGAGCACTCGAGGTGATCCGTATACGAGTTCCGTGGGGAGAACTAAAGGCATATCTGCTGCTGCGGGAACATCCGCTTCTACGGCGAGAGCCTGCGGCTCAGCCGGAGCTTGACGTTCCCCGGCAAGCTTGCCGGAGCAAAACTTGTCGGGAGCGTCTGCTTCAACGAAACAAACCCTAGGGCTTGTCGGAGCAGACTGCTCCTCAGCACTCTAGGTGTTGATCTTGGGGACCTTCTTGGCGGCGGCTTCGGGGAGCTCTGCCATCGTCTTCTTACACTTGCCGGTGGAGCTCGATGGTGCGTCCTCGACGGTAGCGCAGCACTCCGAAGAGGTGCGCTTGCCGGAGTGGGCATCAGAGCTCTTGCGGACTTGGTCTTCTTCTTCGCTCCGGGAGCTTCAGCGGCAAGTGACTTGTGATCTGCTGCGGAGGTTAGCCTTTCTTCTTCCTGTTGTTCCGCCGCCGGTTTTTCTTTGCCGGGGCGGCCTCCTCACTATCAGATCCTCCTGCTTTAGTATTCTCTCCGGGGAGTCTCCTCCCTTCCTCAGCACGTGCATACTTGTCGGCCAGGGCATATAGCTTACTGACGTCTCTGATCTTGCACATCGCGGAGGTTAGCCTTTCTTCTTCCTGTTGTTCCGCCGCCGGTTTTTCTTTGCCGGGGCGGCCTCCTCACTATCAGATCCTCCTGCTTCAGTATTCTCTCCGGGGAGTCTCCTCCCTTCCTCAGCACGTGCACACTTGTCGGCGGGGCATATAGCTTATCGGCGTCTCTGATCTTGCACATCGCCATCTCCTCCCGCATCCTGCGGTTTCGCACGTTCTGATGGAACGCGCTGATTACCGCGGCAGGGTGGACATCTGGGATGTTGTGCTGTACGCGGCTGAATCTCTGAATGTACTTGCGCAGGGGCTCTCCTTCCTTCTGGGCGAGCAGATGAAGGTCGCTTTCTTGGCCATGGGGCTTGTGGCCGCCTGTAAAGGCGCCCGGCAAGTGATGGCATAGATCTGCCCAAGAGGATATGGAGTTGTCCGGCAAGTGCATGAGCCAGGATCGACATTGGGCTTGAGCACCGGTGAAGTAGTTGGCAGGATCTTGTCGTCTCGCCCCGGCAGCTTGCACCGCGATGGTGTAGATCTTGAGGAACTCCGACGGATGCGTCTTGCCGTCGTACTTCTCGGGTACGTCGGGCTTGAAATTCTTCGTGCTGTGCCACTGGACTTGCCGCAGCTCACGTGTGAACGCAGGTCAACCTACCGCGTACGGCAAGTCGGCTGGTTCCCCTGGCTCATGCATGTTGACAGAGGGCCCTGCACGCTGGTCCGATTGATGCGGCGCTTCTCTTGGCGCTTCGTCGCGAGTTCGGCGTCTTCTTCTTGTCGTTCGTGAAGAACTTGGCGCTGATCGCGACGAGCTCGTGGATCCGATGATGCGGTGGAGTCGGCTGTCGAGGTGGATCCGGCGAGTCGGCGATCTTGGCCTTCGGGCGGAGAGTGCATGGTGGTTGCACCCCCACGGTTTAAATCCGCCACCGGCTCGTGTTTAGCAGTCCTGCGCGGCAGCGATGCACTCGGCTGCCAGCGGGCGTCGCCGTTGGCAAAGCCGATGAGACTCTGAATGGTGGCCCTCCATTCATCGACCTTGTCGGTTGTTGGAGGGTAATCCAGGAGCAGTTGAGCTCTCGCCAAAGCTTCTGCTGGAGTGGTGGGTGGCAGTGGCGAACGGCGCGAGGAGCGGGATATGCTCGGACTTCTAACTATGTTAGAAGGAGCAGTATCCCGTTCAGGCGACCGTGCCTCGCTCGCGCCAGCATGTTGGCGTGCATGCTGGTCTTGAGCATCCCGAGATCCACCAGCTAGATCTTGGTCCAACGAGCGTATGGCGTTGTGAATACCATGACGCTGTCGGTCCCGCGCCTCCTGAGACGGGCGCGGTGCATGTATGGACGCCGAGGTC
This sequence comes from Aegilops bicornis, assembly GCA_021605145.1. Taxonomy (NCBI): domain Eukaryota; kingdom Viridiplantae; phylum Streptophyta; class Magnoliopsida; order Poales; family Poaceae; genus Aegilops; species Aegilops bicornis. The sequence goes on along the minus strand of CM038669.1, from coordinate 464,580,177 downwards.
TGCGCAGCCTTGTCCTTGGACTTGGCAGCACCGTGGGCTCCCCCGTCGACGTCCATTCTTCCGCCGGCGTCTACCCCACCACCCGTTTGCTCCGGTGGTGGTGGGTTCGTTGCGGACGGAACTTCTGCCGCCGAGGCCTTCTTCTTCGGTGGCATGTCGATGAAGATGATGAAGATCTAGCTCGTGTGGACGCCGGATCAGGTTCACACAATCTCGACGCCTTTACCGGGCGCGCCAAAGATGTCGGGAGGCTGATCCGCCCACGAACACCTATGGGACCGTGGATCGAGCCCCTTCGGTTCGGGCGGGGGCGGAGGTCGCACGAAGAGCAGATCGAGGCAAAGCACACGAGCAGTTTTACCTAGCTTCGGAGCTCTCCGGAGAGATAACACTCCTACTGCTGCATGTCTGAGTGTATTGAGTTCTTGCTCACGAGCGCTGAGTGCTACAGTACACACAAGCTGCTAACGAGACCGAGCGCGAGTGTTCTCTGGCCTTGAACCTTTCCCCACCCCCCTCTATGTTGCGCACGGGCCTCCTTTTATATGCTCAAGGGGTCTCCGACAGGTGGCAACGTAGGCAAGGGTAAAAATGGAAAAGGAGTTGTGGTTGGTACAACTACTTGTACAGTGTATCATACCTAACCACGGCGGCAGGGGACAAAGGCATAAAATGCCCGTCTACGTCGCCCTAACAGTGCAGAAAGGGACCGTCAGGGGCGCCACCGCTTGCCACGATGGCAATCTTGTCAGCGCCGCTTGCCACCGCGCACCGCGGGCCGCGCAGCCTCTCGCCAGCGTGCGGAGAAGGTCGAGCGACACGTTAGTGGATGTGCTGGAGCGCAGGTACAGTGGTGGTCTGCCGCAGCAAGCGCCTTGCCACGGTTGTTGTCTTGTCGCGCCCGGAAGCTTGTCGCTCACTGGGCCTTCCCGGCAAGCTCCTCTTGCCGGGGCCTTGTCTCCTAGGTGCCTTGGCTGGCCTTCCTGGCAAGCTCCTCTTGCCGGGGCCTTGTCTCCTAGGCTTAAATACTTTGTTCTTGAATGGCTCCAAAGGAACCGCGGAGGACCTTGGCGGTCACCCGGTAAGCCCTGCAGCGGGGGGCTGCAGCTGCCCGTGCACAAGTTCGGGATACTAGGGTACCCCTACTCTAGTACACTGACAGAGGGAAGGCCTTATTTGCAAATGTGGAGAGGGGTGTGGGTATCTTTTTTCAAAATTGCCATAGTTTCCTTCCTATCCGTAAGATATAGATCGGACGGCCTATATTGCAGGATGGCAGGCACACGATCATCACCGACAATGCATATTATAAGAGTAGGGATAAAACATAGAGTTGGTGATGATGGTGGGCCTGCCATCCTGCAATGTAGGTCGATTCTGACGATATCTGACGGATAGGAAGGAAAATATGGCAATTTACCCGCACTCTTCACCACATTTTCAGATAAGGCCTTCCCTCGTTCATCCTTTTCTCCCACAAGATCTTGATGTTCCGTGCAATGCACGGGCATCTTGCTCGTAAGAGTAGAAATTAGACATATACCACTTCTCGAATATTGAAACCAACAACATTCCTCCCTTACCTCATCAAAACCGCCAAAGGAATATATTTTGAGTGAAACATAACATATTTTTAGTGATATACATATTTCAAAACTAGACTTTTTTTCTATCAAATCGGTGAATATGTATTAATCCAGTGGCAGAGACAGGCCTGGGGCAACTAGGGCTATAGCCCCAGGCCTAGAAACAACTTCCTTTGTAATTTCTTCATGCAAAGCATAGAAAATCATAGAAGTTTATCACTCAACATAGCACAGCCCCAGGCGTAATCTGCATCTAGCTCCGCCACTGTATTAATCTACTTTGATCGTGTGGCAACGCATTGGCACATTGCTAGTAGTTATTATAATTTTTTGGACACCAGGCAAACGGTGGAGTACATATACGAAGAAAAGAGGCGCACGCACAAAGTCGGCCTCTCGCTGTCTCGCACACATGAGTGTTACGTAGAGGCGACGTTAACAAATAAACCCTAAAACCCTAGGTGCGCGATTGCTGCATTCGCGGGTACCGGGTACGTGGTGGAGCACCTTTGTAGGAATAGTCAGCTCGAGTCATAATTTGATCCGTAGGAGTTGATGGTCGGGACCACAGGTGAATGACTTGGAGCACGGTGGCTCGCCAGTTGCCACAGATCGAGTAGCCACGTTTAAAATATCATTTTTTAGCGGGGTTAAGAGTTCCGATTTTCAATGGCGCGTTATAAGTAGTAAGTAGTTTTTAGAACTATTGGTATGGAGCAAAAATGGAATTCATAGTACTACGTACCTCCTTGGCGTATGGTTGTATGGTTTTTTTTGCGATGGAGGTTGTATGGGTTTATTTCGCGAGATGTTGAACCTGGTAGTTCTAGGGAAAATACTATGGTTTAGATTTAGATGCTGGTTTTCAGTAATGAAAATCGGAAGGGGAAACCCTTCTTTGATTAAAAAAAACTACTACCTCCATTCTTGTTTACTAGTCCCCATCGTACTTTGGGTCAAAGTTTGTCCATGAATTTTACTTGTAAAATGTGAATGGAAAACAAGATTTTGTTATACCCAAACAAAAAAGGACTGGAGGGAGTGATTGCTCTAATACGGACGCGACCTCTCATAGCGCAGGCATTGAACCGGCGCGCCGGCCAAGAGGGCCGCACTCGCTGCAGGCCCGGCTGAGCACGCCTCCTCGCCGCGTGCAACTAGCTTAAGGCTGCCCCACCCGCCTTGAATCCGCGCGTGTGCCGACAACACGTCCTTCCGTGAGCCGGCAGGCATTTTAGAACACAAAAAATGACTAAAATATAATTAATTTACGCATGGTCTTGACTTGTTGTGCTCGCACTGGTAGCAGGAACTAGTAGAGGATTTTCTTTATTTATAACTCTCCTCACATTTTTTGGCTTTGAAGTGAATCATGGTTGTGGACATTATGTATGAATGTGCAGATATCTGTGAACATGAGTTTGATGTGGAAGTTGAACTTGGAATGTCGGGCTTCTTGGCGTGAACTATACCATGTCCAATGCTTAAATGGTAATTGCTTGGAAAGTAATTGCTGTTATTACATGACCCAAAAAACATGTTGTGCCACATCGGTAGATGCACGGACATCACAACAGGCATCTTGTTGGATAAACATTTGAACCTAGCTATTATGAAGGAAATTTTGTATTGACAACAGTTTTAGATAGCAGGAGGCGCCTAGCCTGCTTCCGCCTCTGCTAGCTTATTTCTGGCTTCTTCCATCTTTTCTTTGGCTTGGGTGAAGAGAGCATCTGATTGCTCTTTTTGCTTCTTCAGGAACTTAGCTACATTCTCAAGGGCTGCTGCACGCTTTCTTTCAGCCTTTACTAATGCCACGAGGACACGAACATCGGCGACTCCACACGGCTTCGTGTAATCCAACATCATCCGAATTTGCACCTTGTGTCTAATCCGGCATCATTAGGGAACTGGCACCTTGTGTGTAATCCAGCCTCATTTTGGAAACATGATCTCAAGGTTGACCATACTTCCCTCCTCGCGAGAACTGCATCGACATGAAGTTACTTCTTTTTTAGATCAATACTCAGAGCAACCTAGATCCATTTAGTAGAAGCCAGATAAACAGAACTCAGAGAAGTGAATTCGAAAGGAAAAAATAAATAAAAACAGACTACAAGGTGAGCACACCCACTTCCTACATCAAGCTCAAAACGAAAGAATTAGGACGATTAAGACTCTTCTTATTACACATCGAAGAACACCACGCTTAAGAGAAACAGAAACTACAACATATACACATCGTAGAACACGAGGCTACACGAAAGTAATTGAAAGGGTGTTACTTACCAAAGCTCATTTTGCAGGTTTGGTGCAGCTCCTCTTTAACTTGCCACGCTCCTTGAAGATGTCGCGAATATCCCGTGTTTGGTCTTCATTGCTCCTCTGCATGTTCGCACTCGTGGTTTTAAAATCTCAACATGGCAAGAAAAATATACTACTAGTAATACTCGCGCATCTTGTGGGCAACATTAAAGCACTAAATGCGCCATGTTAGAGCATCTCCAACGAGAATCTGGCAACGCTGGCGCTTTAAAAAAGCGTTCTGATCTTTGAGATCGAGAAGTAGATACTAGAGAGTAGAGGATAGTTCTCAACATAGATAGATAAAAAAAAGATAATTCAACTACTCCTCGTCATCCGACTCCTCCTCGGTGATGTCCTCCTCCGACGACTAACTGTAGGCGTGAAGATACCAATCGTCATCGGATTCCCAGGGCGACGCTGCTCCTAGCCTCATGTTGAATTGAGCGCCCGCTTTTCGCTTATGCTTGTCCTCGCGATAGGCGGCTCCCTCCGCCCTCCTCTTATCCCTCTCCGCCCGCCTTTGCGCGTAGAACTCACGCTCATTGATGATGTTCTGCGGGAAGTGTTGGCGCCACAGCGCCATGGCTTCCTCGTCCATCTCGGAGATGCCGAGACGGTGCTTCCGCCTCCGGTTGTCGGGACGATCCTCGTCGGTGCTACGCCGCGGCAGAGGCGCGAGCTCCTGCGCCCGCTCCCGCGTCGGCACGTTGGGGAAGCTCAATGTTCTATGACGCCACCGGAGGCGCCACACCACCGCGTCGTACGTGCGGGCGGCCTCGTTGGCGGTGTCGAAATTGCCGAGGCCGAGGCGCATCCCGCGGAACCGGATCTCGGCAGAGAAGCCACCGGAGGGGCGCGCGCGGACGCCACGGTATCCCCAAGTTTCCTGGTGACGCGGCGGCATGGTGGCGCGGCGGCGGTCAGGCGAAAAAGAGCGGGGAGAGAGCGGTGGCGAGGCACAGAGCAGGGAGAGAGCGGTGGCAAGGCACAAAGCGGTGGGAGGGCGTTGGATTTTATAAAGCGCGCCGACGCCAAGGCCAAAACTAGCGCACGCCCGGCCGCTTTTTCCCGCGCGCGATCCTTTCCCGACGTCTCTGCTATCTCTACTCTCTTCTCTACTGTTATATTTATTTAATATTTAATATTTATCTCTACTTCCTTTACTGTCTACTTTTTTTCTCTATACTTTTTTTCTTGCAATATAGGCCGTCCGATTTATATCTGACAGATAGGAAGGAAACAAATGGGAGGTTTGCAAAAAGATACCCATACCCCTCTCCAGATTTGCAAATAAGGCCTTCCCTTGTTCATCCTTTTCTCTCACAAGATAAACTACTCATACAAATGCATCTTGATGCGTGCAACGCATGGGCATCTTGCTAGTTCTAAAAACCTTTCCATCAGTTGCCACACTACTGGTTGCAGATGAAAAACCTACCCAAGCATAGCGCAATACAGGAGCGACGCACAATTACAAGCTGATATTCTGTTGGACAATGGAGGCTATAACCAATAACTTCTACGGGAACAATAGCACCCAGGAAATTTGAAGGGTAGGTATGAACAAAACTGGAACTACACATGTACTGCTAAGTGATTCATTACACACATTACCAATCGAGTTGGAGAACGATGGTCGCGGCGGCCTCTGTGAGTCATGGTCGGCAACGGGAGTCAGTTCATTGCCCACGACGGTGGTACTTCTGCGCTTGGCGTCGGCTTCCAAGAAGCAGATCCGAGACCGTTGAAGACGATGCCGGGGAAGAGGCTCCGTGTACAACGACGACGGTGGACCGGCTCCAGTGCGGCGCACAAGGTTGTCGATGAGGCAGATGCGCTGCGGTGGACGAGTGCGCCGATGTAAAGGGGAGGAGCACGAAGGCTGCGGTGCCGTGGAGAAGTCTATTTTGCGGTGGGGATAGAAATTGGGGAGTATTCAGGTGTACTACTCTGGGTGCCGGTGTGGGGTTGGCTGGGTAGGGTGAACCTGAAGTTACGAAAACAGCCCCCTACCAAGCGTCATCCGTAGGTCTGTTCCGAAGGCTATGATGGTAACTTCCTTTGCTTTCGAATCAGTGGTCATGGAGATTTCTCGCCGACCTCAAAATTTTGTGACACTGGACTCCCCGTGTGGCGTGTTGAGTGATTCGGCTAAGCAACTAGCGAGTAGTAGTAGTAAACTTTGCATATTAGGTTTGACCGAAGTCAAACTTCCTAAAGTTTGACCAAGTTTATAGAAAAATATAAACATTTACCATAACAAATATTTATGATGTGAAAGTACATTCAATAATGAATCTAATGGTATTTATTTGTTATTGTGTATGTTAATATTTTTTGTTATAAGCTTTCTGAGAGTTTACAAAACTTGACTTTGACCAATGCTAATATGCGGACTTAAATAAAAACGGAGGGAGTACACATTTGTTTTCTTAGTTTGTAGTGAACTAATCATTTGTTGAAATTGTGAAATAAATATATTAGGCTATTCACTTCGAATGTAATGGTCTATACAATTCAATAGTTACAATCATTGTCGAATCCCAAGATGTATACAAGGTCTATAGTACTTCACAACATGCTCAAACTCACATAATCCCAGTCAAATGAGAATCTAAATGCATTTCATAGTTATTACTTTGTAGGATGCAACAAAAACAACCATAACTCTACATCAACCATTATAGAAGCAACATTTTGACATATCCCAATGTGTGAATGAAACATGCAGAGAGAGCTTTTGAAGATGGAGCAGATAGGGCGGGAAAGATTGTATGTATGTGGACGAGAGAGTAGGAGACAAACCTAACGAGACACACAGAGAGAGAGAGAGATAGAGAGAGAGGAAGAAGTTATGTGTGTGAGAAAGATGGATACATGTAATATACATGAGATGCGTGTGCATCTGGATGCTGTATACGTGGAAGGAGAAGAGACAACATGTTTTATGAGAGAGCTGGAAAAACATGGACGAGAGGGGAAGGATCTCGTGGGTTGAGGGATTGACAATTTTGTGTGGGGGAGAGAGGGATTGGTAATTTTGTGCAAGAGAGAGAGAGAGAGGGTGGGGGGAGGACTCAGTCAGCCGTCGTCACATCACCCTGCTTCCAAATGACCCCACATTCTCTAGCGCGGGGTGGTCGCCGTCTTCGATCTGCTCGATGCCCTCTTTGAAGATTGAGGTGTTGTGCATGTTGGGGTGCAAAGAAGCACAAGCGAGAGTGGTCGCCGTATAACCTTGGATCGGGATGAATTGTGTGCTCGGGTGTGTGTGTGTGTGTGTGTGTGTGTGTTGTGCTGCGTGTGTCTGTGTGTGTGTGTGTGTGTGTCAGATATTGAGAGAAAACAAACCTAAGGAGAGAAATGGGTATTCACGAAGAGATTGTGCGGGCCTTGAGGTGGGCAGGGGGCGGGTGAGGGTGTCAAAATGTGTGCGTTGATGCATGTGTTGCATGCGACCGTGCGAGGGACGGACGAATCGAGAGAGATGGTTGTTGTGTTACGGATGCTCCTCTCTCTGTCTCTCTCTCTCCCTCCCTCTCTCTCTCTCTCTCGCACACACACACACACACAAGTAAACTAGAAGACCGTTCTCTCATGTATACACAACGTATCGACATCTGTCTATGTCTCATTCATGCATGATCATTTGCACATTCACACCTCTCTATGTCTGTATCACACGCACACCGTCTCCACATTGGCCTTCCGCCACAACACACATATGGACACATACACACGTTCTCTCTCAGTCACACACACAAAATCAGTATTAAAAAAACTAAGGCTCACCTAAAACGTCCAAATCCAAATAAACACGAACTGGAGCTAAATTCAAATATATGGAAATATTGCAGCGTCAAGAACTTTCACAGGAAAAAAAAGTTGAGTAATATTCGAGGATTGTTTTCACACACACAAAAAGGTTCGGTGGATGTCCTTCGAGCGCGACATGGTGATGCACCGTTCGATCGACCGCGCGGCCGCGGTTCACGCGCTTGCACAGGATTCCGTATCGTGGCTGGGGTACTAACTAATAAAAGCGCTGCCTAAGTCTAATGTTTACGTGTACTAGTACGGTTTTCTTTTAAGTTTGACCAAACTTATATATAAAACTAAAGTAAGCTCCCACATGCGCACTCATCAATATGCCGCCGCCGCCGATGCGCATGCCGGCGCCCGCCTACTCCGGCCAACAATTTCTCGCCCATCACCGCCATGTCGCCGCCATCCCTGTGCCATGAAGACGAAGGCTCGCCCGCTCACGTCGTCTGCAGTCCCTCCTCGCGATGCCGCCGTGCTGCCAAGCACGTGAGTAGCTGGTGGATCTGCATCTATGCACGCAGCGTACGAAGAGGAGGACAAGCGCGTGCTCCAGCATGCCGGCGAGGAGGAACTAGCGTGTCATTGTCGTCTCCGCCCGCGCGGAGGAGGCGCGCATGGTGGCTGTCGCGGCGGAAGCTGGTCGCTACATGGCCGAGCCCGCAAAACCGGTGCGGACGCGAATCTACCTTCGAGACCTTGAATGCCATGTGGATCCCGCAATCTGAAGGAGCAATTTGGGTCGATCGACTCATGTGAGCCATTTGATGCAACATGGATGGCTAGAAGGGCTTCTTCCACCTCTTACGCCGTCTTCTTCCTTCGCTCCGTCCAAACTTCTTTCACAAATCGGTGACCCAAATAATACTACTAGTATGAACGTATTAAGTACAGTAGGAACACGAAGATACGAGCAGTAGTACCAACTGCAAGAAGAACACTAGTAAGACATAGTACTAGTACTACTGTAGGTACTAAAGAGTTCAAATAACGAGAAAGGACATAAACATAGTTCTGCTGGGGCCTCAGCAGAACACACCCTTGAAATTAAACTAAGCAACTAGTCCGCTTGACACTGCAGTAGAACCATCATGAGCGATGGCACTGCCACCTACTCGGAGTCCGAGTCCACGTCCTCGACTTCGTCCTCGTCCCTCTTCCTCTTCCTCTTCGTCGACGCTTCTTTGCTTGAACCGGACACTGGGCTCTGCTTATTCATCCAACCCTTGTAGATATTTAAACAAAGGTAGGCATCCATTGCTGCGTACAGAATGTGATCTTCATCTAATGTCTTTGACTCCCATGCATGATGAAACTCGTGATGAGGTTTCTTCAGTTTAGCATACGAAGGATCAATCATGGCTGCTGCCAGGGTCAGCATTGAAGGTTCAGAGGAGGACACCAGGCCTGCCTTCTGGAGATCGAAGGGCTGGCCTACAACGAGACCTATCCGACGCAGGACATCACTATCGTTCTTAAAGCCTATAGTAACGAATTTCACTCTTTTGTCCTTGAGGAAGTTCTTAAAATCCTGGCACTCAGCGTCGACATGGCATATGTGGTAGAACAAGCAAACGTTACGTACGCAAACCTGGATCACAGCGGGCTTCTTCCTCTCTTCGTCCTTTAGATCCTTCTCTCGTCCCAGGACTGTGGTGTACTCAACATCTAGCCCAGCGACCCACTCATCCGTTGAACTTTTGAACATGCGTAGGAAGCGAGCAAGCCATGCTTTCAGTGTCTCGGATCCACGTGTGTAGATGACGATGAACTGATCGCCGGTGATGGCTCTAACCTGGTACTCAGCGGCGACCATCGAGATTTGGGAGGCCATGGATTTTGGAGGAGGGTTAGGAGAATTTGAACTGTTGTACCCCGCAAAAAAAAACAGGGAGCGAACTAATGTGAAAGGACGGGACGACTGGGAGAAAACTGTTGTAAGGTAGAAGACGGGGACGAGTAGGGCGTGCGAACAGCGTGGGGTTGCTGGCTTGCCCGGTGGATAAACGGCTGCAAGCCCCCAAAGAGTTCTCGAGAACTATGCGGGACCCACTAGATGTCATGTCTACTAGACCCATATCATAGGCCTGACGGTATAGCTTCTGCCTGTTTGCACGCCATGCCGGCGCGTGGATGTAACTACACTTAATTCCGTCAAACGTCGTGCCTCCCACGACCTTCGCCTCCCTCGTGCGGTCGCGCCCTTTGAGACTTCGACCGGCTATAAATGAGCAATTTTTTTGCCTTTTTTTAGACAAGCATTTTTTTGCCTACTCCGCATGCATGATAGTCCCTCTTGTTCTTTTTACTCCCGTCAACCGTTTGCAAAGTGTTTGACCAAATTTATACTTTTTTTGAACACCACCTTATATTAATTAACCAGCCACACCAGTACACTCATTCGATACAATATTCACCACACAGGGCGGTACGTTATTTACAAGAATACCATCTAATCTATTGTCAAAGCTATACTTAGCAATTAAGTGTGCCACCTTATTGGCCGAATGGCTAATCTTTGACAATTGAAGATTGTTGATCAACTTCGAGATGCTCAACGCTTTCATCTTCAAGTCACGCATAGCAGACCTGTCATAGTCCCCCGATGCAAGAGACGCTACCAAAAAAGCGCAATCAGTCTCTAAAATTACAGGATTATGAAGAGAAATACCTATGTAGAGACCGACAATGCAAGCCCTAAGCTCCACTTCCTCCACGCTTTGACAGGCATCAATGAAATCCCACGACCAAATTTATATTAAAAATATCAATATCTACAATACTCCACAAAAAAATGAGTATAACAACTACATTTTATAATGAGTGTAAAAATATTGATTTGACATTGTGAATGTTGACACATTGTGGAATAGTTTTTGAAGTCTGCAAAAGTACTCAACTAGTGCTGTCGTTCTTCACAAAAAAATGTGTTTACCAATGCATGCATGAACGCTAGTTACTCTAACCCCCCTCTCTTCTTTAATTCTTTGCCACATCGGCATGTTTGCTATTCCGTGTGCATGATACCAGCTAAGATACCACCATTATGTCCAGCCTTAATCATCGCATGCAATAATTTAGTGCACCTTGAAATATGAACATGTGTGGGCGTGTATGTTTTAATGACTTGAGACTATACCTAGCCCGGCATGCAAGATGACTTATTATGCACCATTCCCCATACCTGCAGGAAGCCCGTTCGTCTCCAAATATTTTCCTCTCCATGTGTGGAAACAATATGCCTGCCAAACTCTCCTTCTCCCTCCGGCAGTCCCACCACTCCACCCCATGTGAAAAAATCTGCATGCATGACTCTCCTCCCCCACGCCGTCCAATCCACAGACCAGCAATATTTCCACCCCTTCGTTCTCCCGTAATTTACTCCAACAAATATGCCCACGTAGCGGTTACTTAACTGCAGGTGCATTGGGTCACTGACATATGGGCCCAACAGGGGTCTGGCCCACATGTCAGTGATGCAACTGGACTTGCGATTAAGTCGATCTTGACTTCATCCATATCTTACGTAGGTGTGCCATTGCTCGCTATAAATACCGCGCCTCCCACGACATCGCTATCTCCTCCCCCACGCTCACATTCATCGCTATCTCCTCCCTCCCTCTCACGCCGACCACCATGGCATCGCCTCCCAAGCCCTAGGAGCCCTCGCTGCACCGCTGGGACGGTCACGCTGCCGTCGTTCCGTTCCTCGCCGCCACTAGTCGAGGAGGACGCGTCGGTGTTCCGCTCCTCGTCGCTACGCGACGCGTCGCCATTCCGTTCCTCGCCGCCACTAGTCGAGGAGGACGCGTCGGTGTTCCGCTCCTCGCCGCGAAGCGACGCATCACCGTTCCGTTCCTCGCCGCCACTAGTCGAGGAGGACACGTCGGCGTTCTGCTCCTCGCTGCGACGCGTCGAGGTGGACGCGTCGGCGTTCCCAATCTCGCCAGCATGCGCGCCGGAGGACGCGTCGGCTCCCCGCTATGAGGAGAACGCCGCGCCGCCCGCCGAGCCCCCCAGACTTGATGAGCTTCGGAAAGAAATGGATGTCGCCTTGTGGGAGGCTTTGCCTCCAGCAGAGCGCACCAAAATAGAGGCGGAGAAGAAGGACGAGGAAGAGAGGCGCACCGCGGAACAAGCTGCCTGGGAGGCCTATGTCGCGTCCGAGAGAGTCAGGCAATTGGCTATTTGGCAGGAGGCTCATGCGAGGGCCGTGAGGGTGGCGGAGGACGCCCGTGCCAACACCCTGAGTGCAGTCGGGCCCAAGCGCCTCATCTACGCTTGGCGGTACATGGACCGGGTGCACGCTTCCAGCGAGGAGGAGTACCTGTTGGCGCTGGATCACCACACCGGTGAGATCGCGCTCGCCTGCCGGTAAGCCGCCAGTCAGCACCTCGCGAGTTGCGAGGCTGAGGAAGAGGCGTTGTGTCGGCGCGCTGGGAAACGGCCGCACACCAGGGCACTCATGGCGCGCCACAAGCGCTCCTACGAGCGCCGTGGCTTTTAGGAGCAGTATAATTTTTTTTCGTAAGGCGATCACATTAGTTTTGGGACGCAAATGATAAATCCCGAACGTTCAGGAATTTTTAGCGTCCTTAATTAAGTATGTAAAAGGGAAAGTTTGGAAACCTTGTGTATTCGTACACATTTTGCAAGTACGTGCATACACATCTCTCTCGATATATGCTTGCAGACTGTGCTACTCCCTCCGTTCAGGTCAATAAGTCATCTTTGGTTCTGCACCGTGACCAAGAAGGAGGGAAGACTTATACACCTAGACGGAGGGAGTACTACTATTACTTATGTACGTGCAAATGCGCGTTTTAACATTACGATGCGGTTTTTGTAAAATTAGAAAAACAGCACTAGTCAAGCTTGTGAAATGATTCAATGCAAAACAAATGCAAAAATGCTCTTTTGATTGTTTACTTTTAGCTTCCTTCTCTGTGGTTATTTCTCTGTCGTACATTGTACGGAGTATCTCACTGGTTGGAAAGGCATGCAAATTCCCAAACCGCTTCCTACACCCTGTATCGAATTTTTTGCCTAACAAGTTGTGCCGTGCAATTGGAATTCCAACTTGAGTACTACTACTACTAGGAGTACCAGGGGCCAGTTCTTTTAGGCTTCTAGATTAGTAATCCCATAACTACTACCTCTGTCCTGGTTTATTGGTCCCCATTGTAATCTGTGTCAAATTTTGATCATAAACTTAACTAATGAAATGTTAGTGCATGTCACATGCACTACTCCATCCGTCCAGGTGAGTAAGTCATCTTAGGCTGTGCACCGTGACCAAGGAGGAGGATAAAAAGAGAAACATTAATGTTTATTTGCTAATTAATAGTATTGCATGCAATGAACTAACCACTGCATGTCATGTTTGATATCTCAAGTCATTAAAAGCATGCACACTCTTTATCTCTTATTGGTTGATATGTCAAGAAACAAGAAACGAGGTAGAAGTTAATGCATCACGCCTAAGTGTTTTGGGATTATTTGGTTTTCGTAAGATGACTTACACACCTAGACGGAGGGATTACAATGGTGAGGAATAAACCATTTAAATTTTGGTCAAAATTTAGCACAAATTACAATGGTGAGGAATAAACCAGGACGGAATAGTAGTTTAGAAGCCCAAATAAATGAGTGAGGCGCCTTATTGTTACTCTCCACTGTGACTAGTCTTGTGGGAAAAGCTAGGGAAGCCGCCAAAAGAACTGGCCCTCGGAGTAGTAGCTAGGGATCGAGTAGATGAACCGGAGAAAGTAAATGCAGAGAGATGAAATGCAAAAAAGACGGAGGGATGTGATGGTTGCTTGTCCGTTTATTTTACCAGGCCACTTATTACTGGGAGTGGTTGGGTTTTGTGATATGACGGCTTTACTGCCGCACCACGAGCGTAGTGAGAGGTGAGACTCCCGTGCAGCGCCACCCTCTACACTAGTACTACTACTCCCTCCATCCATTTTTACAGGGCCTAACTTGTCAATCTCTCGTACCAAGGCATGTCCGCAAAAAGAGGAACTGATTTTGGGACTAGTATCTGGATCCCATGTAATCTTGCATGCAGCCTCCTTTGAATGCCTAGCCGCTGGCCTCCCTTCCTTTCATCCCTCGCATGCAAATTACTCTCCTCCCTTTTCTACATGCATGCCCAACCATAATTACTCAAATCATGCATGCTTTGGCTGAAATATAGAGCTCGCTCCTCCATTGAAAATATGGTGGTGCTATCCATGCATGCAAATCAATGCGACGGCCAGAGCATTTTCACGATGAAGGGACCACGCACGACTTGCAAGAGAAAATTAAGATGGAGATGCCTCGGTTAGTTCATTTGGCCTTGTATAGATGGAAAAATAAAATTTGGGGTTAGGCCTTGTATAGATGGAAGGAGGGAGTACATCAGTCGTGGTTTATCCCCGATTGAATTTGACTGAAGATTTAACTGGCAAAATGTTAGTGCATGTCAACAAAAACAATATCGTTGGATTCGTATTTGAACATAGTTTTCAATGATATAATTTTAGGTGACATGCATCATCATTTATCGTACTATATATAATGTTAGTTCAATTTTTGGTCGTACTAATCTATAGTAAGGTGCCCGTATGCTGTACGTAAGAGTGAAATGCATTAATCGGGGAGTTGTTTATTTTAACAAAGGATGTGGGGGTCATCTCATGTGTAACGAGTATCGATAGGTTTGTTCGGATATTATTTCATCTCTAGAGCTCACAAACATCCGGGTGAAATAGATAAAAAGTATCTTTTGCAAACAAAAGCGTTCAACTGTTCAACCTGCATCCAAAACTTGTGAAGAAATAACTCTTATTGTGCTTTGCGGGAAATGATCTTCAAGAATTAGTTTTTGAGTATCCATTGTTATACATGTTGGCTACAGATGACATGGCACTATCTTATAGTCAAAAGTTGGCTATACTATTTAAGTATTAACCATGCCCTTATACACCTAGATGGAGGGATTAAATCAGGATGACTTGGGAGGGGGCAGAGGATATGTAAGAAATGGTTCATCATAAGTCTTTCACCACTACTGTAGTAAAAATTCATACATGGAAGATTCTAGACTGAACCATAAATGGATACACTTTTATTCATGCGCGATACTCCAATAGAGAAAGATCATGCATGGAAGTCTCCACATGCTTAGACAGCGGATTACATTGAGTGAAGACTAATGATCAACATTTAACTTGAAAATGCATATGTCCAGGTGAACCTCCTTGGAGTCCCCGTGCACATTGTTGGAGTTCAAATAACACCATGGGTTTTCCATGGCGATGTCGGTGGGAAGGTCCCAGCTCGACAGAGTCCAATATGCTTGGCGTAGCCAGTGCCGCCGCCCACGTACCTCCGAGGGGCAGTAATAGTGAGCACGCACGCATCCATAGGCCTCGTGTCGATGTCGGCGTCGTGGCCGCCTCGACGCACACTACAGAGATGTGGCGGCGGCCTGCGCGGGCCTCGCTGGTGGCCACGATCAAGAGGAAGACGTTGCCGTCCTCCTCCGAGACTAGCAGGCGGTGCTGATCCTCCAGTGACTCCGGCATGGTGAACGGATAGCACATCTCATACTTAATGTACTTCGCCAAGGGCCAGTAGTGATTGCCGCACGCCTGCATCAGGTGATGCACGATGTCCCTCGGCGAGCCCCAAAACGGCACCAGGCACTCATAGCAATAGACAAAGGGCTCCTTGGAGGCATCGACCCGACCGTCCATGAAACGGGAGTGGCTGTAGGGGACGTTCCGCCAGTTGAATATATGAGCAAGTTACTATGAGATTTACTACAAAATAAATCATGACGGCTATAACAGAGATTAAACTAATCATGCGGACTAGCATAGTAGATGAACAGATCGAATCTAGGACACAGACTAGAAACATGAATTCTACCACGATTTCAAATAGGAAGGACAGAAACACATACGGTGCAACGGGAGTAGCACCATTGGCGTTGAGGTTGTCGCCCATGTTGTTGAGGAAGAGGTTGCCGAGGTCGGGGAAGAAGTCGTCATCGGTGAAGTCGTCGCTGCTAGCAGTCGCGAGAGTGCGTTCCCCAAATTTCAACAGCGCCCGCCGAATGGAGCGCAGGAGGGAGTGGCTGTAGTGGATGTTGCGGCCGCCGAATGGAGCGCAAGAGTAGCCCACGAAGCAGTAGATGGTGCTCCTCCCTAGTCTATATTCTTATCTCTATCTCTACTACTCTTATTTGTTTTTTATAATATACTGGTTGTAGTTGTCAAATCGAATAGTATTGCGCATTCCACTGCACGCCCGGCTGAACACGCCTCCTCGCCTCCATCAAACCCCTCCGTTAAACCCACATGCAAACCGAGAAACCTACTCCGGCCCGCGGGAGGAAATTTGTTGTTCTATGTTGGAGAATAATAGAGTCACGCCCAATCCATTTGAGTTAATTATGTGTATGATTCTCCCTCTATAAAAAGTTAATTGCATCCTTAATCTTGTATTCTAAGTACTGTGGGTTACTATCAAGACAGGTGTACATGACTTGCAGGCTGGCTACAGTGTACTTATTACTGGGAGTGGTTGGGTTTTGTGATATGACGGCTTTACTGCCGCGCTACGAGCGGGGTGAGAGGTGAGACTCCCGTGCAGCACCGCCCTCTACACTTGTACTACATCGGTCGTGGTTTATTAGGCCTTCCACTATGTAAGCCAAAAGAGGTGCCAAATTCACCTTTCCTTAGTTTGGCACCGAATCCCTCCATACCCCCAACCGGTGCCATAATTTTTTTGTGGGAACCGGAGCAAGTAGCTGCTCCGATGCCCAGCTAATGCCAAATGCAAAAAGTAGTAAACAATTAGCTCAAGGCCCGCCTGTAGAAGGTGAAGGAAACTCACGTGAATAGAGTTCTGGGTCCCGCTTTTTAGCAGGCTGCAGACGCAACATAGTGAGCCCGGTGCCAACTAAAATCTTGAGGGTAGCGCTGCCCAGTTGGTAATATTTTATGCCTTGGGCACCGACTACATAGTGGAAGGCCTTAGTCCCCCATTGAATTTGACTGAAGATTTAACTGACAAAATGTTAGTGCATGTCAACAAAAACTATATCATTGGATTCGTATTTGAACATAGTTTTGAATGATATAATTTTAGGTGACAAGCATCAGCATTTATCATACTATATATAATGTTAGTTCAATTTTTGGTCGTACTAATCTATAGTAGTAAGGTGCCCGTGCGTTGCACCGAAGAGTGAAATGCATTGATCGGGGAGTTGTTTATTTTGACAAAGGATGTGGGGTCATCTCATGTGTAACGGGTATCGATAGGTTTCTTCGGATATTATTTCGTCTCTAGAGCTCACAAACATCCGGGTGAAATAGATAAAAAGGTATCTTTTGCGAACAAAAGCGTTCAACTGTTCAACCTGCATCCAAAACTTGTGAAGAAGTAACACTTATTGTGCTTTGCAAGAAATGATCTTTAAGAATTAGTTTTTGAGTATCGATTATTATACATGTTGGCTACAGATGACATGGCAATTTCTTATAGTCAACAGTTGGCTATACTATTAAGTAATATTAACCATGCCCTTATACACCTAGACGGAGGGATTAAATCAGGATGACTTGCAAGCGGGCAGAGGAGATGTAAGAAATGGTTCATCGTAAGTCTTTCACCAAGATCGTAGTAAAAATTCATACATGGAAGATTCTAGACTAAACCATAAACGGATATACTTTTATTCATGCGCGATACTCCAATAGAGCAAGATCATGCATGGAAGTCTCCACATGCTTAGACAGCGGATTACATTGAGTGAAGACTAATGATCAACATTTAACTTGATAATGCGTATGTCCAGGTGAACCTCCTTGGAGTCCCCGTGCACCGCGTCGGCGGGTAAAGGATGCCATGGGTTTTCCAAGTCCACATTGGCGGGATAGTCCCAGCTCCCCAGAGTCCATGTCCGTTCGATGAGGCCGGTGTCGCCGCCCACGCGACCCGGAGGGGTAGTAACACTGACCACGCACCCGTACATCGGCCTCGTGTCAGTGTCAGCGTCAGCGGCGTCGCCCCTGACGCACATTACAGAGACGGGGCGGCGGCCTGCGCGGGCCTCGCCGGTGCCCACGATCAAGAGGAAGACACTGCCGTCCTCCTCCGAGACTAGGAGGCGGCGGTGATCCTCCAGCGACTCCGGCATGGTGAACGGATAGCATGTCTCGTACTTGATGTTCTCCGCCAAGGGCCAGCAGTGACCGCTGCACGCATCCGTGAGGTGATGCACCATGTCCGCCGGCGAGCCACAAAACGGCATCGGGCACTCATAGCAGTGGACGAAGGGCCTATTATCAGGTTTTTGGATTGTTGGAAATATGAGCAAATTACTATGATATTTAATCTGAATAAATAGGAAATAGATCATGACAACATTGACAGAGATTAAACTAATCATGCGAACTAGCATAGAAGATGAACAGATCACATACTAGAAACATGAATTCTACCACGATCTCGAACAGGAAGGATAGAATCACATACGATGCAACGGGAGCAGCACCGCCGGTGTTGACGTTGTCGCCCATGTCGTCGAGGATGAGGTTGCCGAGGTCGGGGAAGAAGTCGTCATTCGCGAAGTCATCGCTGCCAGCAGTCGCGCGAGTGCGCTCCCCAAAAACCTGATCCCTCTCTCGTACAGGATCACAAGAGGCGGGGTTCCGGAGGCCTGCTGTCCCATCTCCCGGTGCACACCAAAAGGAGGGATGGAGAAGACTTGCTTGGCGGCGCAATGATCTGGAACGGTGGTGAGTATGTAGTGCGGGTCGGGTAGGTCGTGGGAGTATAGCTCTGTCCTCGGCTCGGCTCAATCCCGCAACCCGCTGCGCGTCGTGACGAGGCGTGGCGTGGCGAGGCGAGCAAGGAGGAGGAGCGCGCGTGTAGTTCTCCTCTTCTCATGCTCATACAAGTGATAGAAGAGCTCACCTTATAAAGGCCTGATACGTCTCCGTCGTATCTATAATTTTTGATTGTTCCATGCCAATATTATTCAACTTTCATATTATTTTTGGCAACTTTTTATATTATTTGTGGGACTAACATATTGATCCAAAGGCTCAATGCCGCCTCTGTCTGCATTGCATGTTTTATGTTTCACAGAATATCCATATCAAACGGTGTCCAAACGGGATAAAACCGGACAGAGCTTATTTTTGGAAAATATGGAAAATTCCGGAAGAAAAATCCACGCGAGACGGTGCCCGAGGTGGTCACGAGGTAGGGGGGCGCGCCTGACCCCCCTGGGCGCGCCCCCTACCCTCGTGAGCCCACCGTAAGGGGTTGATGCTCTTCTTTTGCCGTAAGAAAGCTAATATTCAAAAAAAAATCACGGCGAAGCTTTCAGGCCAATCGGAGTTACGGATCTCCATATATACGCCAAACGGTGAAACAGAGCCAGGGAGAACGCAGAAACAGAGAGATAGATCCAATCTCGGAGGGGCTCTCACCCCTCCCAAGCCATGGGAGCCAAGGACCAGAGGGGAAACCCTTTTCCCATCTAGGGAGGAGGTCAAGGAAGAAGAAGAAGAAGGGGGCCTCTCTCCCCCTTGCTTCCGGTGGCGCCGGAGCGCTGCCGGGGGCCATCATCATCACCGTGATCTTCACCAACACCGCCGTAATCTTCACCAACATCTCCATCACCTTCCCCCATCTATATCCAGCGGTCCACTCTCCCACAACCCGCTGTACCCTCTACTTGAACATGGTGCTTTATGCTTCATATTATTTTCCGATGATGCGTTGCCATCCTATGATGTATGAGTAGATTTTCGTTGTCCTATCGGTGATTGATGAATTGCTATCATTGGTTTGAATTGCATATTTTATTATTGGTGCTGTCCTATTGTGCCCTCCGTGTCGGCATAAGCGTGAGGGATTCAGCTGTAGGGTTTGCAATATGTTTATGATTTTCTTATGGTGGGTGGCATGAGTGATGAAGCACACCCGAGTAAGTAGGTTGTTTGCGTATGGGATAAAGGGGACTTGATACTTTAATGCTATGGTTGGGTTTTACCTTAATGAATCTTTAGTAGTTGTGGATGCTTTCTAGAGTTCTAATCATAAGTTCATATGATCCAAGTAGAGAAAATATGTTAGCTTATGCCTCTCCCTCAAATAGAATTGCAATAGTGATTACTGGTCTAGTAACGTAGTCAGTTGCCTAGGGACAATTCCACAACTCCTACCACCACTTTTCAACACTCGCCATATTTAATTTAGTTGTGTTTTTATCTAAACAACCCCTAGTTTATATTTACTCGCTCTTTACTTTCTTGCAAGCCTATCCAAAAACACCTACAAAGTACTTCTAGTTTCATACTTGTTCTAGGTAAAGCGAACGTCAAGCGTGCGTAGAGTTGTATCGGTGGTCGATAGAACTTTAGGGAATATTTGTTCTACCTTTAGCTCCTCGTTGGGTTCGACACTCTTACTTATCGAAAACTGTTGCGATCCCCTATACTTGTGGGTTATCAAGACCTTTTTCCGGCGCCGCTGTCGGGAGCAATAGCGTGGGGTGAATATTCTCGTGTGTGCTTGTTTGCTTTATCACTAAGTAATTTTTATTTGCTGTTATTAGTTGTTCTCTATCTTTAGTTATGGATATGGAACACGAAATACCAAAAAACATTAGGTGTACTTGCTGCTCATGGAGATGGGGAACCTCCTAAAACCCTCGATGCTGGTTATGTGAAAGATATTATGTACTACTTTAATAATCCTGAGAAAACCCCATTCAATTATGTAATGGGAGTAACGTTGGATCAACGTGAATACTTTAGGGATTATCGCTTGACACAAAAAGGGAAACTATTATGGGATCAAATTCATATATTGAAGTGGTATGCTTGGCAACTATGCATGAGTTATGATTTTACTTGTTGCTCTAGGATGAAGGCTCCACACCTTCCCTTTTCATGCAAATTCAATGATAATAAAACCTTAGCTTGTTATGCTAATGGTATATATGATTACTATGATGTGGAACAAATAGAAGAATTTGTTGCTTTTATGGGTGCTTATGAAATTGAAGCTATGTGTAAAGAGTTTGAGGATTTTGATGATGCTTGTTATAGATCTGAAAATTTAGCTATCCTTAAATATTTTTATGAGAATTATGAATATAATGCCTATATTAATGCACTTATTAAGAAAGTCTCCGCTGTCCAAGAAGAGACTAATATTTTGCAGGAACCTATGGAAGAAGAAATTGATGAAACCATGAGCTCATTGGATGAAAAAGATGAGGAGGAGAGCGAAGAACAAAAGGAGGAAGAGCAGATTGATCACCCGTGCCCACCTTCTAATGAGTGTAACTCTTCAACTCATACATTGTTTAATTTCCCTTCGTGCTTACCGAAGGATGATTTCTATGATAACTGTTATGATCCCTATGATTCTTTTGAAATATCCCTTTTTGATGATGCTTGCTATGCTTGTGGCCAAGATGCCAATATGAATTATGCTTATGGAGATGAACTTGCTATAGTTCCTTATGTTAAACATGAAATTGTTGCTATTGCACCCACGTATGACAGTCCTATTATCTTTTTGAATTCTCCCGACTACAGTCTATCGGAGAAGTTCGCACTTATTAAGGATTACATTGATGGGTTGCCTTTTACCGTTGCACATGATGATTTTGATGAATATAATATGCATGTTCCTGCTGCTCCTACTTGCAATTATTATGAGAGAGGAACTATATCTCCACCTCTCTATGTTTCCAACACGATAAAATTGCAAGAAACTGTTTATACTATGCATTGGCCTTTACTATGTGTGCATGAATTGTTCTTTATGACATGCTGATGCATAGGAAGAGAGTTAGACTTCGTCATTACATGATATATGTTACTTTGTGCTCACTACTAAATTACAAATCATTGCTAATTAAAATTGGCTTTGAAATACCTTGGGATCCGGGTGGATTCACTACTCGAGCACTATATGCCTAGCTTAATGGCTTTAAAGAAAGCGCTGCCAGGGAGACAACCCGGAAGTTTTAGAGAGTCATTTATTTCTGTGAGTGCTTTCATATAGTTTAAAAACAACAAAAATAAAGAGGGGAACCCAATACTTTTTCAAAAAGAAAAGCGAAAGTGAGAAAGACAAGCATTGTTGAAGTGGGAGAGCTCCTTGAACTTTGTTCATGCTCACGGCAACTTTGTGAATCTTGATTACAGAAACTTTTCAACAAAAATAATTATCCCCTTGTACAATTCCATTGTATTATAAAAATAATGTGCCAAGGTTTTCCTTTAGGATGTTTATAATGCTTGTTGGTTTGTGCGGTGCAGGACAGAAACTTTGGCTGTAGTGCGCGAATTTTAATTTTTTACTGGAACATCAAATGGTTCTGATTCTTTTTGCACTGTCTTCCGTACAAATTGTTTATTTTTCCTAATTTTGGCAGAATTTTTCATGTATCATAAGTATGGTGAATGTTCAGATTTCTACAGACTGTTCTGTTTTCGACAGATTCTGTTTTTGATGCATAGTTTGCTTGTTTTGATGAAACTATCAATTTATATCAGTGGATTAAGCCAAGAAAAATTTATATTACAGTAGACACAATGCAAAAACAAAATATGAATTGGTTTGCAACAGTACTTAGAGTGGTGATTTGCTTTATTATACTAACGGATCTTACCGAGTTTTCTGTTGAAGTTTAATGTGGATGTAGTGTCTAATCGAGGATGTTTCGATGTGAGAAGAAGGAAGAGAGGAAAGAGATCAAGCTTGGGGATGCCCGAGGCACCCCAAGTAAATATTCAAGGAGACTCAAGCGCCTAAGCTTGGGGATGCTGGGGAGGCATCCCCTCTTTCTTCAACAAGTATCGGTATGTTTTCAGATTCGTTTCGTTCATGCGATATGTGCAAGTCTTGGAGCGTCTTTTGCAATTAGGTTTTTATTTTTCTTTTACGCACCATGCTGGTATAATATAGTCCTTGGTTGATTTATAGAATGCTCTATGCACTTCACTTATATCTTTTGAGTATGGCTTTATAGAATGCTTCATGTGCTTCACTTATATCATTTGAAGTTTGGATTGCCTGTTTCTCTTTACGTAGACAACCGCCATTTGTAGAATGCTCTTTTGCTTCACTTATATTTGGTAGAGCCTGGGCATATCTTTCGTAGAAAGAATTAAAACTCTCTTGCTTCACTTATATCTATTTAGAGAGATGACAGGAACTGGTCATTCACATGGTTAGTCATAAAATCCTACATAAACTTGTAGATCGCTGAATATGATATGTTTGATTCCTTGCAATAGTTTTGCGATATAAAGATGGTGATATTAGAGTCATGCTAGTTGAGTAATTGTGAAATTGAGAAATACTTGTGTTGAGGTTTGCAAGTCCCGTAGCATGCACGTATGGTGAACCGTTATGTAACGTAAGTCGGAGCATGAGGTGTTTATTGATTGCCTTCCTTATGAGTGGCGGTCGAGGACGAGCGATGGTCTTTTCCTACCAATCTATCCCCTAGGAGCATGCGCATAGTACTTTGTTTCGATGACTAATAGATTTTTGCAATAAGTATGTGAGTTCTTTATGACTAATGTTGAGTCCATGGATTATACGCACTCTCACCCTTCCATCATTGCTAGCCTCTTCGGTACTGCATTGCCCTTCCTCACCTCGAGAGTTGGTGCAAACTTCGCCAAAGGCATCCAAACCCGTGATACGATACACTCATCACACATAAGCCTCATTATATCTTCCTCAAAACAGCCACCATACCTACCTATTATGGCATTTCCATAGCTATTCCGAGATATATTGCCATGCAACTTCCATCATCATCATATACATGACTTGAGAATTCATTTTCATATTGCTTTGCATGATCGTAATATATCTAGCATGATGTTTTCATGGCTTGTCCGTTTTTTGATGTTATTGCTACACTAGATCATTGCACATCCCGGTACACTGCCGGAGGCATTCATATAGAGTCATATCTTTGTTCTAGTATCGAGTTGTAATATCGAGTTGTAAGTAAATAAAAGTGTGATGATCATCAGTATTATAGCATTGCCCCATTCAAAAAAAAAGAGAGGCCAATGAAGCCTAAATAAAAAAATGGGGCCAAAGAAGCCCGCAAAAAAATAAAAAAAATAAAAAGGGGCAATGTTACAATCTCTTTTTCCACACTTGTGCTTCAAAGTAGCACCATGTTCTTCATGTAGTGAGTCTCATATCTTGTGCTTCAAAGTAGCACCATGTTCTTCATATAGATTGTCTCTTATGTTGTCACTTTCATATACTAGTGGGAATTTTCATTATAGAACTTGGCTTGTATATTT
This sequence comes from Aegilops bicornis, assembly GCA_021605145.1. NCBI lineage: Eukaryota > Viridiplantae > Streptophyta > Magnoliopsida > Poales > Poaceae > Aegilops > Aegilops bicornis. Next base: position 464,556,092 of record CM038669.1, on the reverse strand, counting down.
CGACGATGGGCTTCCTCAAATGCCCTAGGTCTTCATGAGCAAGCAAGTTGGATGCACACCCACTTAGTTTCTTTTGTTGAGCTTTCATACACTTATAGCTCATAGTGCATCCGTTGCATGGCAATCCCTACTCCTCGCATTGACATCAATTGATGGGAATCTCCATAGCCCGTTGATTAGCCGCTACGATTTGAGACTTTCTCCCTTTTTGTCTTCTCCACATAACCCCCACCATCATATTGTATTCCACCTATAGTGCTATGTCCATGGCTCATGCTCATGTATTGCGTGAAAGTTGAAAAGGTTTGAGAACGTCAAAAGTATGAAACAATTTCTTGGCTTGTCATCGGGGTTGTGCATGATGTGAATATTTTGTGTGGTGAAGATGGAGCATCGCCAGACTATATGATTTTGTAGGGATGAGCTTTCTTTGGGTATGTTATTTCAATAAGACATAATTGCTTGGTTGGTATGCTTGAAGTATTATTGTTTTTTATGTCAAACGATAGACTATTGCCTTGAATCACTCGTGTCTTGATATTCATGCCATGATTAGACATATGATCAAGATTATGCTAGGTAGCATTCCACATCAAAAATTATCTTTTTTATCATTTACCTACTCGAGGACGAGCAGGAATTAAGCTTAGGGATGATGATACATCTCCGTCAGATCTATAATTTTGATTGTTCCATGCCAATATTATTCAACTTCCATATACTTTTGGCAACTTTTTATATTATTTTTGGGACTAACATATTGATCCAAAGTGCCTAGTGCAGTTCACATACATTGCATGTTTTATGTTTCGCAGAATCCATATCAAACGGAGTCCAAATGGGATAAAACGGACGGAGCTTATTTTTGGAAAATATGGAAAATTCCGGAAGAAAAATCCACGCGAGACGGTGCCCGAGGTGGTCACGAGGTAGGGGGCGCTGACCCCCAAGCGCACCTACCCTCATGAGCCCACCGTAAGGCTGTTGATGCTCTTCTTTTGCCGCAAGAAAGCTAATATTCGGAAAAAAATCACGGCGAAGGTTTCAACCAATCGGAGTTACGGATCTCCATATATACGCGAAACAATGAAACAGAGCCAGGGGAGAACGCAGAAAAAGAGAGATAGATCCAATCTTGGACGGGCTCTCGCCGCTCCCAAGCCATGGGAGCCAAGGACCAGAGGGGAAACCCTTGTCCCATCTAGGGAGGAGGTCAAGGAAGAAGAAGAAGAAGGGGGCCTCTCTCCTTGCTTCCGTGGCGCCGAGCGCAGCCGGGGCCATCATCATCACCGCGATCTTCACCAACACCGCCGTCATCTTCACCAACATCTCCATCACCTTCCCCATCTATATCCAGCGGTCCACTCTCCCGCAACCCGCTGTACCCTCTACTTGAACATGGTGCTTTATGCTTCATATTATTTTCCGATGATGTGTTGCCATCCTATGATGTCCGAGTAGATTTTCGTTGTCCTATCGGTGATTGATGAATTGCTATGATTGGTTTGAATTGCATATTTTATTATTGGTGCTGTCCTATTGTGCCCTCCGTGGTCGGCATAAGCGTGAGGGATTCTCAGCTGTAGGGTTTGCAATATGTTTATGATTTGCTTATGGTGCATGGCGTGAGTGACAAGCACAGACCGAGTAAGTAGGTTGTTTATGTATGGGATAAAGGGGACTTGATACTTTAATGCTATGGTTGGGTTTTACCTTAATGAATCTTTTAGTAGTTATGGATGCTTGCTAGAGTTCCAATCATAAGTGCATATGATCCAAGTAGAGAAAGTATGTTAGCTTATGCCTCTCCCTCAAATAGAATTACAATAGTGATTACCGGTCTAGTAACGTAGTCAGTTGCCTAGGGACAATTCCACAACTCCTACCACCACTTTTCCACGCTCGCCATATTTACTTTAGTTGTGTTTTTATCTAAACAACCCCTAGTTTATATTTACTCGCTCTTTACTTTCTTGCAAGCCTATCCAAAAACACCTACAAAGTACTTCTAGTTTCATACTTGTTCTAGGTAAAGCGAACGTCAAGCGTGCATAGAGTTGTATCGGTGGTTGATAGAACTATAGGGAATATTTGTTCTATCTTTAGCTCCTCGTTGGGTTCGACACTCTTACTTATCGAAAACTGTTGCGATCCCCTATACTTGTGGGTTATCAAGGCCTACTAGCAAAATTCCAACATTGACGAGGCCGTCCATGAAACAGGAGTGGCTGTAGGGGATGTTGCGCCAGTTGAATATATGAGCAAGTTACTACGAGATTTAATCCAAATAAGCACAAAATAAATCATGATGGCTATAACAGAGATGAAATGAATCATGTGGACTGGCATAGTAGTAGGATAGAGTAGAAACATGAATTCTACCACGATTTCAAAAAGGAAGGACAGAAACACATACGGTGCAACGGGAGCAGCACCGTTGGCGTTGAGGTTGTTTCCCATGTCCAAACACCACGTAGACACGGTCTTTGAGCACGGTTCGTAGTCGTTCCACGCTTGGGCATTGAAGTTTTTAGCTATTTTAGATTAGAATATACTACTCCTCCGGTGCTAGTAGTAGAGCAGAGTCCTACTCTACTACTCTACTCAAGCAAGTTAGGGCATAGCACTGTAGGGAGTACCAGTACTGTGATCACTCAAGCAAGTTGTCTGGCATCGACATGACCCTATGCTGCTGGTATGTGTCTCGTAAGTCAAGTGGCGTGTTGTAGTCATCATCACCTGTCCACATCCCGCAGCACATATTCGCTTCTCCATCTTTGTCGCCTCCCCCCTCGTCCGAAACCCAAGCACTAACAATGGCAGAACCGAGCAACGTCCGCCAAAAGAGTGGCTGGAATTCGCTCCCCACAGAGGTAATCAAGCTCATTGTTTCGCATGTGGACAATCTCAGTACTATGCCACTCGCCGCGTGCTCGTCGGGGCTGTACCGTTTACTCAAAGCCCTTAGGCCGGAGATTTTTAAGCCAGCTCCTTGCTTGCTGATGTCGCCTGATCTTCGTAAATGGCGTGTCATGCAGCATAACGATCGTAGGGTGGCGAGCATCAACCCCCTTGACTGCAATCCGATCCCCGTCAGCCTCAACTACATTAACGGTATGTACTGGGTCGGCATGAACACATCTTGGATGGTGCTCGTCAACGGTCGCGGCCGCTGGATGCTCGTGGAGGTCTACACCCGGCGATTTATCCCCCTTCCTTCGATTAACACTTTGCACCGCTTTGGCACCGCGCCCGAATACTCGGAATCTTATAGTAGCCAACATGATACCAAGTTTGATTTGCTCAAGGTTGTAATCTGCCAAGTGCCCACGAGATCTGCGAATTATAAAGACTTCAGTCTAATTGCGTTCTTCAACCGCGGTCTCGCCTATCTCGATGTGTCATTGCGGTAAGTGGATAAATCTGCAGGTCTATCGCAGGATCATACATCCTCCATGGTTCTCTGATGCCATTGAACACAAGGGCTTCATTTACGCTGTCGACTCCTTCTATGGCTGGACGTATTGCTGGCCTACTCCAAATATCACTACAAACGGGTTGTTACAAAGAAGATAAGTTACTTTCCTATCATATCATGATGGCTTGCTTACATTACTGTCAACATTTGCTGAAAAAATATTCATGCTCATAACATGTTGTTCTTAAGATTGACTAAACCAAGAGCCCTTTTTTATTTGACTCCAACTTGATATGATGTTGTAGGCCGCCTGGTGTCCCTACCCTTCCTAATCCCAGAACCTTTCAAAGAAAAGCGACATGGCAGTTGCAGGTGGTTCCTGGCTCAATCAAACGACGGCGAAAGATTGATGATCGTTCGCACGTACCGGACGTGTTGTTTCGCGGAATACAATCACGATCCATCGCAAGGTCTTTGAGCAGGATCCCAGCTTCTCTGGGCCTTCAGGAATTTTTGACTGGAGGCTGGTAAGTAGCCTTGGTATACGCTCTGTGTTTGTCGGACTGAATTATCTGATAAACCAGGAGATAACCGACGGCAAGGATCAGGATGGCAGCGCGGTTTCGTTCATCAGGCAAAACTGTGTGTACACAGTGTACCATGCGTCTCTGCATGCACCATACCCTGATATGTGCCGCCACGCTCTGTAGCCCAAAGTAGGAGAGAGGGTCGCAAGTATCAGACTTCGACCTTCTGGCTGGAATTTCCCCCGTCAGGCACCCATCTGGTTCAAGCCGTCAGCCAATCTCCATAGCTTAATAAATAGTAACGCCTAACTGAGCAAGTTAGTTAGATGCGTACACTTGGTGTAGTAGGATCTTTATTTTGTTTGACGCATACACTTGTTCTTTTTTGGTAGCCCTTTTGTAATGATGGCTGATGTTTGGTTTGGAAGAGAGAGCTGCGTCTTCACTCTTCCGCCTCGCTATCGCTTCGCTGCACCCCAGCCCTGGTTGCCGCTGCTGCTATTTTCAATGTACAATCAGTAGTATATTTAAATGCATTGGTTGAATAAATGTGTTGGTAGAACGACAAACACAATGTTTTGGAAGTCGTTGCACAGTCCGATCCTTTAGTGCCCTGCACTGCACGTAGCGCATACTATTTTTCAGACGGAACACATTTTTTGAAACTCGAACACATTTTCCACTTGTTGATAACATGCAACCCAATCGATGAAGGCCCAAATAGAGAAGCCCATAATTAACTGGAAGTTATTCTCTGACATGAATCCGGCCCAGTAACATGCTCATGTTAACCTAAACATAAATAAGTAAATAAATAAATAAAGCTAAATGCTCATGCACCAGCTTCTTTGGGAAAATAGGTAGCCCAAGATTTCTTTTTGAAGAATACCCAAGCTAGGCCTATTTGTTTTCTTCAATTCTTGGGCTGCAAATCTTTCAAGACGAGGAGGGATGCATTCCGGCCTGGCTTAAGAGTATGGTCAATGTCTGTTAAAATTAATATCAAAAGGGGTTGAAAATTCCAAAAAAATTATAGCAAATGGGATATAAGTTTCTTTTTTTGTTTTTGTTCTTCGCTGATATCTTATACGTATTTCATTGGATTTAACATGACATAGTACTAATTTATTTTTAAATTTGTTTTAGTATGGCTATTAATTTTTGGATTAAGAATATTTCGTTCCCCAGCAAAAAATTGTGAATTTTCAAAATTTCCCACATATTTAGATAATTTTTTGATCCTGGTACCAACCAGAAAATGACTAGCAATTCTAAAAATGGAAAATGGGCTGCAATAAATTCCATATGAATTAGAAAATGAGTAAAAATTATAAAAATAATAGCAAATGGGCTGTACACGCCACAGATTTCGAGGCTGACTTGTTGACGCAAGGCTTTGTCAGTGAACACACGATTCTAGAAGCAGTTAGTGTTCGATGTCCATCCAACGGCCGACGTGCTTCTTCAATCTCTGATCTTCCTGCTCCAGCCGCCTAAACTAGTGCTGGCGGGACTGCCTACTCCCTCCTCTTGTGGCTCATTGTGATGCCGCTGCAGCTTCCCGACCCACCCTACTCCCTCCGCTGGCCCGGCCGCACGCAATCAATCGCCTCCTTATTACGCTGAAAAAAATGATTCCTCCCATCGACATCCGGGCGCACCGGTTGGGAGGTTGAACTGTGGGCCTACTAAGTTGACGCGTACGCAGGGCTTGTCAACTTAGTCAACAAATGATTCTAGCAGCAATAATCGTTGGATTTGAATTGAGCGGTCCAGCTAATTCTTCAATCGCTGCTCTTCTTGCACCAGCCGCCCAAACCAGCGCCGGGGAGACCGCCTGCTCCTGCCTCCAGTGGCCGGCTGTGCTGCCGATGAGGCCTCATCGCCCCCTACTACTCCCACCGCTAGCCAGGCCCTGCGGCGACGGCAGCCTCACACCGCAGCCGAACCAGTGAACCCTCGTACTCCTCTCCGCGTGGGCATCCACTACCGTGTCTCCCCGGCTCCGCGTTGTCCCCTTCCTAGGCCTCGCCGTCGTCCACCGCCCTGGTGCTCTCGGCGCGGCTTGGTCAACATGGTCAAGGAACGGCTTCCATCGGACGTGGATCAGACGTGGAGAGGCCGATACCGGGTCCACGGCCGCAGCAAGGAAGTGCCTCCTTATTACGTGCAAAATAATTATTCCTCCACCGACAAAGAGGGACCCACCGGACGGGCCACCATATTTCGCCCGACACTGGGACCCACCAGCTACATCTTCGCACGCAAGGAAGTGCCTGACAGTCGGGACCCACCTGGTCGAAGCGTACGTAGCGTTGTCATTCTGGTCGCGAACATGTACGTACATATATACTGGTGGATGTAGAGGCGCGCACATGTTGTAGTAGAGGCGTGCACGTAGCATGTACACATACGTACAGCGGCCAGGGTGCAAGAAAGAAAATAGGGCCACGTATGTGTATATACGGGCGGGGTCTCAAACGCCTACTCGCGCATATGTACGGCGAGGGCTCGTTGACATGGATGCGTCGGAATGGAGATACAACGTCGTCGTCGTGTTCATGGGGAGGCAACGGAATGCGTCGTGTTCATGGGGAGGCAACGGAATGCGTCGTGTTCATCGGGAGGCAACGGAACGCGTGGGAGCCAACCGGCTGGGTCGGAACGGAATGCGTGGTCATGTTCATCGGGAGGGCTTGGACGGAACAGGCAATGGAAACGAGGCCTGGCGTACCGCACAACGGAGGAAACGGCCTTGTGTTCGACCGGACACGTTCGAAACAGGATCCTGTTCATCGGGAGGGGTCCGCGCATCAAGAAACGGCGAAACGGACCTCCTACGGTCGAACGGGGTCTGTTGATCGGGAGGGTGTGGCGTACCACAAAACGGATTTAAACGGACCTCCTACGGTCGAAATGGGGGTCCTGTTCATCGGGAGGGGTGTGGCGTACCGCAAAACGGGACTCCACGGGATACTTTTCATCTCCACCGTCGACCTCCTCCAGCCTCCACGGGCTCCTGTTCATCCAGCCTCCACCGCGCGCTACCCCACCGGCTACTATTCAACCACCCCTCCACCATCTACTATTCATCCAGCCCTCCACACCACGTGGTCCTGTTCAACCACCCCTGCACGGGCACCCCTCCACCGTCTACTGTTCATCCACCCCTCCACACCACGGGGTCCTGTTCATCCACCCCTCCATGGGCACCCATCCACCGCTTCATCGCTCATCCAGCCTCCACCACACCACGGGTTCTGTTCATCTAGAGGCAACGCCACCGCCATCGCTCATCCAAACCCCTCGCAACGCCATCGCTCATCGAGGCAGCATCGATCGCTTCGATTCAGCGATGGCGAAGAATCGATCGATCGGGTTCGATTAACAACCATCGATCGATCGCTCGGGTTGAGTAACGCGTAGCTCGCAGTAATCGCCGGGTTCGATTAGAGCCCAACGCCTCGCTTCGGGTTTAGTTAGAACTAACGCCGCACACACGTGTGTAATGCACGAGAGAGAAACGCGCATCGCTCGGCCCTCGACCTCCCACTGTAACCGGGAACTCCCCGAAATCCCCCCCCCCCTCGCTTCTACCACGGTTTTTTCCGTCATGGACGACCCAAAGAATGTCATGCAGCTGCATCTCCGGCCCGCCCAAGACGAAATCCCATTTTCTGTCATGATTTTTTGTCATAGAAGTAGGAGCCCACCACATCTATGATGGTACCGGGTTTTGTCACAATTATCGTCATAGAAGTGTCATATGTATGACAGAAAAAAATTTCGTTCGGCCCAAAATGTCACGGATGTGTCTTTTTTGTAGTGAATGCAAACGCTCTCCACCAAGAGATTCATGCACAGAATATGATCCTAACAGTGATTCTGAGCTAGAGGGAGACCTAAGTCAATGTAGATCCCTAGTGGAGGAGTCAGAGGAAGATGCCCTATCTTATTCACCCATCAAGGTGCTTGCCCTAACTTTCCAAGGTTATATTTGTTGCACATATCTTGCAACTGATGCTTTGCATTGCTTCTACTTTGTTGAACTGCCATTAGCTTAGTTTACACATCGTGTATGTGAATACACCCTGCCTATACATATTCCATCTGTCATCATACCATATTTATCCATTCAAATGATGTTCTTGTGTATCAGGCGTTCAAAAGGAAGAGGGTGATTGCTGATCATGGAGGAGCACAAGAAAAGTATTTGGAAAAGGTAGTGGCACCTGATAAATCAAATAGCCCATTAGGTGTAGTTGCAATATCACCTGACCCACAAAACACCCCAACTCTAGCAGACTTTAGCCCTACTACACTAGTCATTTCTGATGCCCCAACTCAGCAGACCCCAACTACAGCAAACATTATGATTATGCCAGTTGACATATCACCAGCTCTACGATGCAAAACCCCCATTCCAGCAAAGAGTACACCAAATCCAGTTGCCAAATCCCTTTTCGAACAAGAGAGAGCCCCAATTGCAGCAAATAGGACCCCTGTTCCATTTCTTCCCAGTTTAGAAGACAAAGCTTACATTCTTGTTAGGAACTTTGTGCGCATCTTTCCTTCATGGAAAGATTATACCGCAGACACAGAACAATTTCCAGTCTTCCTCCGCAACTTACGCGTAAGTAATGTACTGATGTTATTAATGGTCATTGCTGCATATGTTTCTGATGACAGAAGACACAAGATTTCATTCTTTTAAATAGGCGAGGACCAAACTAGATTGTGAAGACGAGCAAGGGTTGGTTGCGCTTTTCAAGCACTCGTTGATGAAGTATCATCCTTACCTGAGGCAAGCGCACTTCAATGGCAAGCCTCTAAACGAAATTTCTGTAAAGTCTCCGGTGCTACATTTATCCGACGGTGACTGGAATAATCTCGTTACACATTGGTCTCGGCTGCAGCGTAAGGTACTATCTATGATATCACATCACAATTTGAACTAAATTTCTGCATTTGCCTTAACGTCTCACTTCTACGAAAACTGTTAGCAGAAGAACATTCATTCTCAAGGCACCACTGAATCTCGCAACTATACTGCAGACTGCATTGCTCTTGTGAGTACCTCTTGCCCTGTATGACCATACTTACTTTCATAGCTGTTTTATTATGTAGCATCACTGCACATGTGAGCCTCGCTATCGTCCATTTGGTGGACATTATAAGATCAGTATGGACTCTTACATAAATTTAGAATCAACCCAATGCTTTTGAAGAGGTTTAGCTCTGGAGTCCTCTTGTAAGGACTGGACGTCGTCTATCACTGTACTTACATTAACAGCTACTCCCTCCGTCCCATAATATAAGAACATTTTGTACAATACACCAGTGTTCAAAACACTCTTGTATTATGGGAAGAGGGATTGGTTCATTGTGTAGCATTCCGCGTCTTATCTACCTCGCCCACCATTTACTAAAAAAGATCAGGTCTATATTTAATCTTACCAAAAAGTAGAATACACAGACAATGCCAAAGGTAAGTGTAGCCCATTGCTCTTGTCAGTACATTTTGTCCTGTAATGCTTGTATTTGCAGGGATTGGTAGTTGATTATGTAGCATCAATCTACATCTTATCTTCATTATCCTCTATCCCTTCCAGTATTATCATATATATAATTACTCTCTACAAAATGTAGAGTACAAGCAATGCTTATGAAGAAGATTATGTGCCGAAATTCTTGAGTTATCCTTCCCTTGACATGGAGAAGGGCATTATAAAGCCGGTGTTAACTGTTAATGTAAGTCAGTCCTTCTAAAGCCTTTGTCTCAACTGCTGTTTAATTTGCTCATAATCCCTATCGTTTACTGCTGTTTAGTTTGTTGTTTCTACCAAAATGCATGTTCGCAAGAACCGTAAGTTCTAAGTTTTACTTGTAAAACCAAATTCCTTATTCATACCTTGCACATTACTTAATACTCCCTATATGTATGCTTGTTTTTGTGGATCTATAATCCAGTGTGTGGTGAAGCATCCCACGTTTGCACCTTGTCATCTCCTATTTTATCTTACTGATGTGGTGTAACATCCCAAAATTCTAAATTTTGGAATGTTATATTAAATAAATAACTATGCTTGTTGTCTGATTGTTGGTTTGATTGATTGAGTGAAACTGAGTGAAATTTGAAACTTTTTAAAATTTAATGAGAGGTAATGAAATGACTTTCCAAAACTTTCCACTTTGACTTATGGATACCAAAGAATACAAGTTCATTCCAACACAAAACCAAAGAGTGAAGATGACATGACTTCTTCCATTTTGAAATGAAAAGGGTTTTGGAAAAAATTGAATTTCATTTGGGAATATTTCAAATTCAAAGCTTTATGCAACTCAATGATTTTCATGAGGGAAGATAAAATGACTTCTTCAATTATATGAAATATGAGTTGGAAGTTAAATAGTATCAAATTGAAAGTCATTTGAAAGTGCCTTGAAATCCTCCTTCAAATTTAAGTTTTGGAATTTGAATTCAAACCTTGGCAAGTGGGAATCATACCAAAACTATGCCTCGATAAATACTTGATCAAAAGTATGAGAGGAGCAAACATGACACTCCAAAAATATCAGAGGAAACAATGCCAAAAAGATTTGAATTCTAATTTGGGTTTTATTTGAATATTGGAAAAATGGTTTTATAAAGTTTGGATTTTGCCTTTGAAAAATGTTCAAATGATAGGAATTTTCCCTGATCATTTTGGTATATATATGTCCTATATAAAATATTTATAGATATGGTTTTATTTCTGTTTTAGTTTAATTTAAAAAATAAACTTTAAAAAGAAAACCCCCTCGGGCGCCAGCCACCCAGCCCAGGCCCAAGACCCCGCACCACCCTTTGGCCCAGCCCTGCCCACTGGCCCAGCCGGGCAGAGCCGAGCCGGCCTAGCTCTCCTCACCCTCGCCGCCTGAATCCCCTAGGCCTCGGCCACCCGCCGCCTCGCCTCTCCTCTCTCTCTCTCGACCCGTGGGCCCCGCCCCATCTTCTTCCTCGCCCACGCATAGCGCCTTCATGGGAGATCGCGGATCTCAAGGATCCGGATTCCGATCCGCCACGATCGACTTCAAGCCGCCTGACCCCCTTGGCTATAAAAAGCCGAGCCCCGCACCCCATTCCCCGAGACCTCGCGCACCCCTCTCCCTCCCGCTCGACATCGCTGGAGTTCAAGCTTCGCTCACCGCCATAGTCGCCGCCGACGCCCAGCCCTCCCCGAGCACCCCCGACCCCACCGAACCACTCCCGTGCTCAAGATCCGCCTCGGCGACTTCGAGCTCCCGACGCCTGAAGCCCTGACAAGATTCTGCCCGCCGCCGTCATGGGACTCCGGTAAGCCACGGAATCTTCCTCCGTCCGATCTAGATCAACGGCCACGATTAGAACTCAAGGTAAGTTTTATTTAGAAAACCGCCGGTTCTTTCCGGTTTATTATTTTAGTTAGGTTTTTATTTAGCCCGGTCCGCTTAGTTTAACCCTAGGCCCTTTTTAGACTAAATTACGCTGTATACGTGATAGGCCCATTAGGCCTTTTTCTTTTATTTTGATTTTCTGCTTTTAGCGTAATAGTTTCGCTTTTGAAAAATTGATAACTTTTATTCTGTTTATTATTTTTAGGTGATTCTTTTTTTGTTGGATTGAAAATTTTATGTAGTTTCTGTAGAATATATATTTAGCTATGTTAAAAATAATTAAATTGCTTTAATTTAGTTTTAGTCAGAATAGTAAATCTGCTATAACTTGAGTTAGAAAAATTATTTTTGCATGATTCTTTTGTCCCAACTTTATTATGACATTGCCAAACCATAGAAATTAATTTGGGTATTTTAGGATTAATAAAAAAATTGGTTTTAATCAGAATCATGTTATTCTTAATTAATTAACTAGCTGCTGTTTTCTTATTATTTTAATTAGTAAATAAATTTATTTTTAACATGTGATTGATTATTCTAGGATAGTTTCTGTCACTTTATAGGATGAACTTTTATTTATAATAAATAAAAGTTTTATTTTATTTTTCTTAATAGAAATTGGATTAGGCCTAATAGGAGTTTCATAATAGATTTCTTTTTGCTCCTAGTTGCTTAATGCATCCTTTTCTGTTAAGTTAACATAAAACCATGATTAGGTTATGTTAAGAAATTTTTATGATATAAAACTATTTTGTTATTTGTTGAAGTAGGAAACGTGAGTGGCCTTTCTTTGAGTTTTTCTTTTGGATTTGGTTTTGGTTGTTTTGGTGTGTTATGTTACTTTTGTTATGCTATTATGTTATGTTATCCTAGCTATGTGCTTATTATAGTTATTGTTTGCCTCGGTAGAGTTTCCGGAGTGCGAAGATTGCTACTACGAAACCCTAGTTTTCGAAGATCGTCAACTGTGCAAGTTCACTTTGACCATGCTTTCATACCTATATTTTATTGCATTTAGTGACATCTTTGCAACCACCCCTCAAGAGTGATATTGAAATTCTTGTAGTTGAGTAGTATGCATGAGGTAGGAACCCATCACCCTGTTACCAAGCGGGACGATATTTTATTTTGATGCTACGCTATAGTAGACGGGTTTGGTATGAGTGCACGAGAGTGGTGTGAAGAAGGAGGACTCTACGCCAATGACGACAACTCCATGATGGAATCTGCAAGGACTGCATCTTCAAGACCTCAAGACTTCAAGACTCGAGACAAGAATTCAATACACACTCATCGGGTGAAGGACGGTTGACGGGCACCTGGAGAACCCAGTGGTTGGCCGGGATGCATGGAGAAGCGCCATGACATCTTGCGGAAAGCTTCACCTGGACTCAAAGAGACGGAAGAATACTTCATGCCCGAAGCTTACCTGTGCAACCGCAAGTCATTATGGGCTCGCTTGGTTGACCTTAGTTGTGACTCTGGCTGGGACGGTGCTAGCAGATGTAGAACTACGGTAGGATCTGGATGGGTACCGGACAAAGTGGTCGAGGAACTCTTTGGAAGACCATGTTTGGTCATCTTGTTCTCAAACACTCTAAAGTGCGAGAACGTAAAAAGAGGGATCGAATCTTGCGGGTAAAGTGTACAAACCTCTGCAGAGGGTTATAACCTAATCGATTAGCCGTGTCCCGATTCACGGACAATTTGAGCATCCGGACTTGGATCTATCTCGGAACTCTCAACACCGGATTGATAACTTAATTGTGGGCAACATATGATGATTTTGGGCTATGAGACATCGGTTGGCGGAACCATGTCATGATAGAAAATTCCATAGTAAGTATTTCATTTATTCCTTTGATGTAGGGAAAATAAAACCAGCTTTTACATAAACAAAACTCAGATCTGAGCCACAAAGCCATACCGCATATAGTATAGTTTATCATCTGTTTTCTCTTATTGTGATCTTACGGTACATTCAATGTATCGATTTGACCTACGGCTGCAACGTATCATGTTGCAGATATTTTCTTCCGACGAGTAAGATTACTTACAGGTGGTTACGGTCTACACTCAACCCGCCGATGGCGTTGATGGGACTCCACACCCGCTTGATTGTTTCCGCTGAGTATTATGAGGTATATATCAGTTTTACGTTATTTATGCATGTGATTGCACTTTGATATATACATTGATGTACTGTGTGTGCCAAAGATATCGATCCGTGGATGGCATAAGAATACGCAGGCTTGACCGTGCCCGAGGTCGGGTCGCTACAGAGATGGTATCGAGCACATGTTGACTGTGAGGACATGACCCTAGAAATCGGAAAGCCCCTAGGACAGAAATCTCTAAAACTTTATTTTCAAAAGACTCTTACTTCTCATCTCTTCTCGATTTTATCAAATAGACACTCTCACCTCAAATAGTTAGAATATACCCTTTTCCCTTTTGATCACATGAAGAATCAATCAAGCCGCTCCAAGAAGGACAAGATATCGGATAACCGATGGCCTCTTGAGTAAAGAGGATTTGACCATGCATTAGAAGAGTTGAAGCTACACCAGTTGAAGACTCACACGACTTGAAGAATCAGAAGAAATATTTGACCTTTAGAAGACCAAACCCCTGTTACACACTTACGTTAGATGCGACGATGTGTGAGCTGTCATTTGTTTGATGTTTTTCCGACAGCCATAAAGTAAAACTTGTTTCATCAAAAAAACTATTGTTTGTATTGTGTGTATATCCCTCCCCACCTCTCTCTCATCTCACCTTAAAACCCTTGAACCCCATATATGATGAATGAAGTTGGACTGATATTCTCTGGATCAAGACTCACCGAGGCAGAGCTATGGATGCAGAACATGGAGAATCACTGGGAACAATTTGGTTTCAAGGAAGTATGAGGTCCAATACGCTCTTTCAAGATTTTACGTAAAGTGCTGCAACCTGGTGGAGAATGCATCAATCCATACAAGGATTTAAAGGAGCAAGAACTTGGGAGGAATTCAAGAAGACCCCGATGAGATCACGTCTTATCCGGAAGCACAATGATACACCAAGAAATAAACCTTGTGCTCGCAAGATTTATGGAGAAATAGGACACACCCGTAAGGTTACGCAAAAACCCGAGAGTGGTGAAGTAATGATAGATGTTTTGTTTGGCTTGCGTAAACCATGGAATTACTCGAACCCAGTTCGAGAACAAGAGAAATTCTGCAATGCTTGTGAGTATGCCCAAGTGTTAGAATACGTGATTCGATATTTACGTATGTGGTAATGATTCAAGCACGGGATGGATTGGCCCCATACCAAGACTTCTATCATGAACTATCATATGTTGATGGAAAATCAGAGAGCCTCGAAAACCTTAGAAGAGTGTCGACACGATAAGCCATAAAACCATAAAATGGTAGGACGATGGAACCCCATTACAGGCAACCGTTGCCAATCGTAGGATGTACGGTGAAGTTCAACCCAGACCCGTTTTCTGCAGGAGAAACCATTAATGGTAGACCACCATGAGTGTTTCGATAGTTGTCTAGAATGGACACAGACCTATCAGCTAAGAAGATCCAGCCTCGGACGAACTTCAACTTTGACACACCGACCCAAGATTTTGAGGAACACCCTATACTTCTGGCAGAAGAGCTTTAATGAAGGAGCTATTGTAAGATATGTGAAGAGACATACATTGTCAGCCCTCCAGAGGAAGTATCTGAGTTTATTGGAACCGTAACCTTGTTTTTAAGTGTGGTAGCACCCCTGACCTTCTGACCAAAATATTTACTAGAAGACCCCCAACCCTTAATCTTTTCTTGCTAGCCTCTTCGAATCTCGAGGACGAGATTCATTTTAAGTGTGGTAGGTTTGTAACATCCCAAAATTCTAAATTTTGGAATGTTATATTAAATAAATAACTATGCTTGTTGTCTGATTGTTGGTTTGATTGATTGAGTGAAACTGAGTGAAATTTGAAACTTTTGAAAATTGAATGAGAGGGAATGAAATGACTTTCCCAAACTTTCCCCTTTGCCTTTTTGATCCCAATGAATTCAAGTTCATTCCAACACCAAACCCTAGAGTGAAGATGACATGACTTCTTCCATTTTGAAATGAAAAGGGTTTTGGAAAAAAATTGAATTTCATTTGGGAATATTTCAAATTCAAAGCTTTATGCAACTCAATGATTTTCATGAGGGAAGATAAAATGACTTCTTCAATTATATGAAATATGAGTTGGAAGTTAAATAGTATCAAATTGAAAGTCATTTGAAAGTGCCTTGAAATCCTCCTTCAAATTTAAGTTTTGGAATTTGAATTCAAACCTTGGCAAGTGGGAATCATACCAAAACTATGCCTGATAAATACTTGATCAAAAGTATGAGAGGAGTAAACATGACACTCCAAAAATATCAGAGGAAACAATGCCAAAAAGATTTGAATTCAAATTTGGGTTTTATTTGAATATTGGAAAAATGGTTTTTATAAAGTTTGGATTTTGCCTTTGAAAAAATGTTCAAATGATAGGGAATTTTCCCCTGATCATTTTGGTATATATATGTCCTATATAAAATATTTATAGATATGGTTTTATTTCTGTTTTAGTTTAATTTAAAAATAAACTTTAAAAGAAAAAACCCCTCGAGGCGCCAGCCGAACCACCCCAGAGCCCGGCCAGTGCCGCACCCCACCTTTGGCCCGGCCAGCCCCAGACGAGCCAGCCGGCCGAGCAGCCCGACTCTCCCTCACCCCTCGCCGCCTGAATCCCCTAGGCCTCGGCCACCCGCTCGCCTCGCCTCCCTCTCTCTCTCTCGACCCGTGGGCCCCGCCCATCTTCTTCCCCCTCGCCCATAGCAGCTCATGGGAGATCGCTGGATCTCAAGGATCCGGATTCCGATCCGCCACGATCGACTTCGGCCGCCCGACCCTTGGCTATAAAAGCCGGAGCCCCGCACCCCATTCCCCGAGACCTCGCCAGACCCCTCTCCCTCCCGCTCGACATCGCTGAGTTCGGCTCGCTCCGCCGCCATAGTCGCTGCCGACGCCTAGCCTCCCCGAGCACCCCGACCCCACCGAACCACTCCCGTGCTCAAGCATCCGCCCGGCGACTCCCGAGCTCCCGACGCCTGAAGCCCTAACGCACTTGCGCCGCCCGCCATTGCCGCCGGACTCCGGTAAGCCACCGGAATCTTCCCTCCGTCTGATCTAGATCAACGGCCACGATTAGAACCCCGAAGGGGTAAGTTTTATTTAGAAAACCGGCCGGTTCTTTCCGGTTTATTATTTTAGTTAGGTTTTTATTTAGCCCGGTCCGTTTAGTTTAACCCTAGGCCCCTTTTAGACTAAATTACGCTATAATAAAGATAGGCCCATTAGGCCTTTTTCTTTTATTTTGATTTTCTGCTTTAGCAGAATAGTTTCGCTTTTGAAAAATTGATATCTTTTATTCTGTTTATTATTTTTAGGTGATTCTTTTTTGTTGGATTGCACATTTTATGTAGTTTCTGTAGAATATATATTTAGCTATGTTAAAAATAATTAAAAATGCTTTAATTTAGTTTTAGTCAGAATAGTAAATCTGCTATAACTTGAGTTAGAAAAATTATTTTTGCATGATTCTTTTTGTCCCAACTTTATTTTGACATTGCCAAACCATAGAAATTAATTTGGGTATTTTAGGATTAATAAAAAAATTGGTTTTAATCAGAATCATGTTATTCTTAATTAATTAACTAGTCATTGCTGTTTTCTTATTATTTTAATTAGTAAATAAATTTATTTTTAACATGTGATTGATTATTCTAGGATAGTTTCTGTCACTTTATAGGATGAACTTTTATTTATAATAAATAAAAGTTTTATTTTATTTTTCTTAATAGAAATTGGATTAGGCCTAATAGGAGTTTCATAATAGATTTCTTTTTGCTCCTAGTTGCTTAATGCATCCTTTTCTGTTAAGTTAACATAAAACCATGATTAGGTTATGTTAAGAAATTTTTATGATATAAAACTATTTTGTTATTTGTTGAAGTAGGAAACGGAGTGGCCTTTCTTTGAGTTTTTCTTTTGGATTTGGTTTTGGTTGTTTTGGTGTGTTATGTTACTTTTGTTATGCTATTATGTTATGTTATCCTAGCTATGTGCTTATTATAGTTATTGTTTGCCTCGGTAGAGTTTCCGGAGTGCGAAGATTGCTACTACGAAACCCTAGTTTTCGAAGATCGTCAACCAGGCAAGTTCACTTTGACCATGCTTTCATACCTATATTTTATTGCATTTAGTGACATCTTTGCAACCACCCCTCAGTAGTGATATTGAAATTCTTGTAGTTGAGTAGTATGCATGAGGTAGGAACCCATCACCCTGTTACCAAGCCCGGGACGATATTTTATTTTGATGCTATGCTATAGTAGACGGGGTTTGGTATGAGTGCACGAGAGTGGTGTGAAGAAGGAGGACTCTACGTCAATGACGACAACTCCATGATGGAATCTGCAAGGACTGCATCTTCAAGACCTCAAGACTTCAAGACTCGAGACAAGAATTCAATACACACTCTTTGGGTGAAGGACGGTTGACGGGCACCTGGAGAACCCAAAGTGGTTGGCCGGGATGCATGGAGAAGCGCCATGACATCTTGCGGAAAGCTTCACCCAGACTCAAAGAGACGGAAGAATACTTCATGCCCTAAGCTTACCTGTGCAACCGCAAGTCATTATGGGCTCTGGCTTGGTTGACCTTAGTTGTGACTCTGGCTGGGACGGTGCTAGCAGGATGTAGAACTACGAGAGGATCGGATGTGTACCGGACAGTGGTCAGAGGAACTCTTTGGAAGACCATGTTTCGGTCATCTTGTTCTCAAACACTCTAAAGTGCGAGAACGTAAAAAGAGGGATCGAATCTTGCGGGTAAAGTGTACAAACCTCTGCAGAGGGTTATAACCTAATCGATTAGCCGTGTCCCCGGTTACGGACAATTTGAGCATCTGGACTTGGTCTATCTCGGAACTCTCAACACGGATTGATAACTTAATTGTGGGCAACATATGATGATTTTGGGCTATGAGACATCGGTTGGCGGAACCATGTCATGATAGAAAATTCCATAGTAAGTATTTCATTTATTCCTTTGATGTAGGGAAAATAAAACCAGCTTTTACGCAAACAAAACTCAGATACAGAGCCACAAAGCCATACTGCATATAGTATAGTTTATCATCTGTTTTCTCTTATTGTGATCTTACCGGTACATTCAATGTAATCGATTTACACGGCTGCAACGTATCATGTTGCGTATATTTTCTTCCCGACGAGTAAGATTACTTGCAGACAGGGTTACGGTCTACACTCAACCCGCCGATGGCGTTGATGGGACTCCACACCCGCTTTGATTGTTTCCGCCGAGTATTATGAGGTATATATCAGTTTTACGTTATTTATGCATGTGATTGCACTTTGATATATACATTGATGTACTGTGTGTGCCAGCATACTGATCCAGGGATGGCACAGTAACACAGAGGCTTGACCGTCTGAGGTCGGGTCGCTACATGTGGCTGATGATATGAACAACATGCCATGCACATTATCCAAAATAGATTCAATGATTTTCTTTGCCCTTCATCTATGCTTGTTATGTTGACGTGGTAATCCAAAGAGTGTGGTGAAGCTCCCGCATTATGAACAATGCCAAATTATGCTATTGATATTTTGAACTTACTCTTTATTTTGTAATTTGAAATTGGATGGAATTGACAAGACAGTTATCATCTTTGTTTATACACGCAAAACCTGTCATCTCTCTGCTTTGTTTCAGGGTGATATGCCTGATGGCATGCACAAGTTTGCTGAAGGCTGTGAGACAAACCCAACATATATTGCAGCAAAGAAGGCAAAACATCTTGAAGATAGCGAGACAACCCGAAAGTCTTGTCTTGATGCAGTGTTCAAGTTGCTCGAGACTAGCAGTCAGACAAGCTCACAAAATTTGTTGTCTGAATCAGTTCGACTTCTTCAGTCCCAAGTTCTAGCAGAAAGGCATTCTGCAACTCAACTTCGACTTGAAGTCCTATCTCTAAGAAAGATTGCAGAGAACACCAATGAGAACCTCATCGCTAAACAGCTGCACCTGGAAGCTATGACCGACATGCTAGGCCGGTCTCACAGCCTTGCTCAGCAGCTTGCGTAGTAGTTCCCACGCAAGGCTAACCTTTCTTGAACTGTCTTGGAAGTGGTCTCGATTCAGTATTATTTTGTTATGCTGCAATGGTGCCCAGTTTTTGTAATTTGCTTCTTCGTTGTGCGTTATGATCACTGGTGGCGAACTTCGATGCCTAGTGGATGTAATATACCATAAATCCTTTATTGTACAGTGTAGGTTTATTCTTAGTTACTGTGCCGCAATTTCTTTATTGTATAGAGTAGGTTTATTCTTAATTCTTACTAGTTACTACCATCATTTGCTATCTGAAAAAATTAGATGTAGTCGACCGGGCGGAATCATTCACCTCTAACGGGCCTCGTGTTTAGCGGGCCAAAATTGGACGGTCCTGCATCTTTCTTGGGCCCGAATCATTGGGGCCTTCACACTTTCCGCGAGGCCCACAACTTACACCGACCTATATTTTAGTTGGGCCTTTTGTGGACCCAGCGCTTAGTTTGGCCCAAGTAGCGTTGGGCCATTAAAAGGCTGAATATTGTACTGGCCTATTACGGCCCAGATGAAACCATGGGCCTATAGCAGGCCGAAATGCATATTGGGCCTCAATTTTCACTAGTCGTCGACGGGCCTTCAGCAGGCTGAAATGTAGATGGGGCCTTTTTGGGCCCAGTTATATAACGGGCAGTTACCAGGCCGAAACATATCTCGGGCCTTAGTTGGCCCACTGATATCATGGGCCTTTAAGAGGCCGAAAGCTTAGTACAGACATCAATGGGCCGAATTATGCGACAGGCCTTTAACAGGCCCAAAGTCACGTTGGGCTTAACTGTTGCCACCTTTATCACGGGCCGTTAGTGGGCCCGATGTCCTGTCGGACCATATATGGCCCATGGGCAGCACGGGCCATTCCCAGGCCGAAAGTCACACCGGGCTGAAATGGGCCCATGTCTACATCGGGCCTCTAACAGGTCGAAAGTCACTGGGCTCTAATTGGGCCCAAATATTCGTTGAACAATTAACGGGCCAGATCTGGCTTCGGGCCATAAATGGGCCCAAATATTAGGCCAACAATTAATGGGCCAGATCTGGCTTCAGGCCGTAAATGGGCCTTTATTAAGCAGACCGTTATTGGGCTTGCCTACTAGTACCTGAGTAAGTACTACGGGCCTTTGATTGGGCCGGCCTTTTTAACCTATATGGGACTCTGTTGGGCCGTGCCACGTGTCGACGTATCATAGGCTCTTTTGGGTCCAATGAGTGGATGACATCTGTCCCAACGATGAGCCGACACGTGTTTCCTCCAGCCATCACGGAAGTGTATTTTTTTGTAGTGTCACTTTGGGCCCGGGTGCCATGAACTCAGATCTGAATCATTTATGAATTCATCATTATATCCATGTTTTAGGTCCGATCTTGCAAGTTATAGTCACCTACTACGTGTTATGATCTGACAACCCCGGAGTGACAACAACCGGGACCCCTCTCAGTGATGACCGTAGTTTGAGGAGTTCATGTATTCACTGTGTGTTAATGCTTTGTTGCGGTTCTCTATTAAAAGGAGGCCTTAATATCACTTAGTTTCCAATATGGACCCCACTACCACGTGAGGGTAGGACAAAAGATGTCATGCAAGTTCTTTTAATAAAGCACATCTGACTATTTACGGAATACATGCCTACATTATACCGATGAACTAGAGCTAGTGCCGTATCGCCCTAGGTTATAACTGTCACATGATGAATATCATCCAACAAGTCACCGATCCAATGCCTACGAATTTATCTTATATTGTTTCTGCTGCGTTACTACTTGTATCATCACTGTTACACTTGCTACAAAATTAGTGCTATCACTGTTACTGTTACTATTGTTGCTGTCACTACTATCAAAACTATCAAACTACCTTGCTACTGAGCACTTTGCTGCAGATAATGAATCTCCACGTGTGGTTGAATTTACAACTCCGCTGCTAATACCTTCAAATATTCTTTGGCTCCCCTTGTGTCGAATCTATAAATTTGGGTTGAATACTCTACTCTCGAAAACTGTTGCGATCCCCTATACTTGTGGGTTATCAAGACCTTTTTTTGGCGCCGTTGTAGGGGAGCATAGCTATATTTGTTGATTCACTTGGGATTATTATCATATTAGCACTATGAAGAATCTGAAGGATCCTAAGACTAAGACATTTCCCTCAAGTACGAGGGGAGGTAAGAAACTGCCATCTCGTTCTGCTTTAGATTCACCTTCTGTTATGAGTAAACTTGCAACACCACCACATGCTATTAGTTCTGATATGTCGCAAGTTATTGATGATGCTACTTATACTATGAATGATGCTTATGATGATGCTAGTACCTTGCTTGATAATGATGATGTGCCACTTGGTGAATTTCTTGATGAACAAATTGCTAGAGTAATAAAACATGATGTTGTGGAATCTGATGATGACCTTGAAATTGAAACTCCTGAAACACCTGCTAGATCTATCCTTCCTAGATATGAATTGCCTAAGGTACCGGAAGGTTATGTTATGAGTGAAGAAACAACTAGAGATATTCTTGCTTGTAATGATAGAGATGATCTAGAGAAATTACTACACAAGTATAAAGAAAAATCCCTGAATGCTAGAATGAAATGTGATCCTAAGTTTGCTACTTCACCTATCTTTATTGATGATGATGATTATGAATTCTATATCGACCCAGAGCTGATTACTTTGGTTGAATCTGATCCTTTCCATGGTTATGAAACTGAAACTGTTGTGGCACATCTTACTAAGTTGAATGATATGGCCACCCTTTTTACTCATGATGAGATAACTCGATACTACTTTATTCTAAAATTATTTCCTTTCTCATTAAAGGGTGATGCTAAAGCTTGGTACAATACTCTTGCTCCTGGTTGTGTGCGTAGCCACTTGGATATGATTTATTACTTCTCTGAAAAATATTTTCCTGCTCATAAGAAACAAGCTGCCTTACAGGAAATATTTAACTTTGTGCAAACTATAGATGAGAGTCTCCCACAAGCTTGGGGGAGGCTTTGCCAGTTACTTAATGCTTTGCCTAATCATCCTCTCACTACTGGAATCAGGAACTTTGTCGTCAGCCCTTTCTTTGCCGTCAGCTAGTTGATGGCAAAGAGGGTATTTGCCATCAACTTGAAGAAAACTGACGGCAAAGAAGCAGTTGACGGCAAAGAAAGTGTTTGTCGTCAGCCCCATCTTTGCCATCAGCTAGCTGATAGCATAGAACCTTTGCCTTCCGCTAGTGGACGTCAAAGATGCAGGGTGGGCTGATAGCGAGGGGAAGCTAACAACCACATTCTTTGTTGTCAGCTAGTTGATGGCAAAGAAACTTTTTCGTTGATGACCCACAAGTATAGGGGATCTATCGTAGTCCTTACGATAAGTAAGAGTGTCGAAACCAACGAGGAGCAGAAGGAAATGATAAGCGGTTTTCAGCAAGGTATTCTCTGCAAGCACTGAAATTATAGGTAACATATAGTTTTGTGATAACATAATTTGTAATGAGCAACAAGTAACAAGTAAATAAAGTGCAGCAAGGTGGCCCAATCCTTTTTGTAGTAAAGGACAAGCCTGGACAAACTCTTATATAGAGAAAAGCGCTCCCGAGGACACATGGAAATTATCGTCAAGCTAGTTTTCATCACGCTCATATGATTCGCTGCTCGTACTTTGATAATTTGATATGTGGGTGGACCGGTGCTTGGGTGATGTCCTTACTTGGACAAGCATCCACTTATGATTAACCTCTATTGCAAGCATCCGCAACTACAAAAGAAGTATTAAGATAAACCTAACCATAGCATGAAACATATGGATCCAAATCAGCCCCTTACGAAGCAACACATAAACTAGGGTTTAAGCACATCACTCTAGCAACCCATCATCTACTTATTACTTCCCAGTGCCTTCCTCTAGGCCCAAACAATGGTGAAGTGTCATGTAGTCGACGTTCACATAACACCACTAGAGGAGAGACAACATACATCTCATCAAAATATCAAACGAATACCAAATTCACATGACTACTAATAGCAAGACTTCTCCCATGTCCTCGGGAACAAACGTAACTACTCACAAGGCATATTCATGTTCATAATCAGAGGGGTATTAATATGCATATAGGATCTGAACATATGATCTTCCACCAAATAAACCAACTAGCATCAACTACAAGGAGTAATCAACACTACTAGCAACCTACAGGTACCAATCTCAGACTTAGAGACAAGAATTGGATACAAGAGATGAACTAGGGTTTGAGAGGAGATGGTGCTGGTGAAGATGTTGATGGAGATTGGCCCCCTCCCGATGAGAGGAGCGTTGGTGATGACGATGATCCCCCCCCCACCCGGAGGGAAGTGTCCCCGGCAGAACAGCTCCGCCAGAGCCCTAGATTGATTCCGCCAAGGTTCCGCCTCGTGGTGGCGGAGTCTCGTCCCGAAATGTAATATCCCAAATTTTCAATTTGGAATGTTATACATAGATCATTCTTGCATATCATATTTTATTGCATTTTCGTTTCGCGATCCTCGAAATCCTAAGCAACTCAAGGACCCTCGGAGAGAGTTGGGGATTTCCCGGTTTTCATATTTGATTTTTAATCAAATATTGAAACGAGGATTTTGGTTTTAATTATTTTTCTCTCCAAAAAAATATTTCATATTAAAATATATGAGAGGAGATAATATGACTTATCCAAAATAATTGAAATATTGGAGGAAAAATATTAAAATCAAATATTTGATTTTATTTGGATTTTATTTGCATTAGAAAAATTGCACGTTTTCAAAAAATGCATTTTAGGGCCAAGAAAATGTTAATCTCGTACTAAAAAAATTATCTAGACGGTGAATATTTGTTTTGGCATTTTTAGATTTTTATTTTATCTTCTAGGATTTATTTTCTGTTCGGCGGAATTGTTTAAAAAAAATCTTCGGGCGCCGACTGGGCCAAAACTCAGCCGGGCCGGCCCATCTCCTGCGTCGCCGTCCCGCGCCAGGACGCGCGCCGCCGCCGCCGACTCGGATAGGAGTCCGAGCCGGACTCCTCCGCCGCCGCCTTGCCCCCTCCTGCAAGCCACCGCCCCCACCCTTTATATGCCGCCGCGAGCCCCACCACCACCACCAACCACTGCCGCAAGGCCCGCCACCACGAGCCAAGCCGCACCGCCGCCTCGCCCGCCGCCCCGCCGCCGAAGCCCAAGCCGCCGGAGCCCCGCGCCTCGCCGGATCCGACGAGGTAGCCGCTGCCGCCGGTTTTCTCTAGAAAACCGATTCATTTTTTTGAAAACCCTACTTCGTTTTTTTCTAGATCGGTTCGCCGGTTTTTACCGGTTCTTCTATTTAGCGGACGTTCGTTTTAACGAACGGTTTTCGCTCGTTAGTTACAGACAACGAACGCTCGTTCGTTAGTCTGTTCGTCACTTTTCTTTTTCTCGAACTTTTCCGCGATTATTCTCGATCGCGATTTCTGATCTGATTTTCGTTTCAGTTTATCTTTTCGCTCGTTTATCGAAATCAGGCGATTCAAGCGCCTAGATTTTCTTCTCGAGACCCTCTTTCTGTTTAACCAACTTAAACAAGATTTTGGTACTGTAAAATTTGACTAGCTCAGATTAGTAAACGGATCTTGTTTCTTTCGCAGTTTGAGTTTCGTTGCTCCGTTCGATTCGATTCTTTTTGCAAACCGGAGTTCTTAAGTTGAACTTTCTGGTCAATCTCTCTTATTTGAGTTTTTCCCGTGCATCTTTGCTTGATTGCTTATGTATGGTATTGTTTGATTGCGATAGAATTCCCGGAGTGCAAAGCGTGCTACTACGATTCCCTAGGTTTCGCGAATCGTCAGCAAGGCAAGTAACACATTGATCATACTCTTTCCATACCCAGTTTTTACGCATTAGTTTCAACCCTCAAACATTGCATGATTAGGATGTCATTAACTTGTGGGTCGGGAAGTAGTTGATGAGGTAGAACCTATTACCCTGTTACATTCAAACCCTTGGGAGTTACTTCTACGCGTTGCCTATATTGCTATGCTATGCTCGTAGACATGGTTTGGGTGAGTGAAATCCATGACAGATGTGAGATTGTTAATTAATGGTTCAACTTAAGGTGGCAACTTAAATACATATCTGGGTGGATTGAGGCACCTGGAGAATCCAGTGTTGTCTGTATTTTTGGAAATCCCGGGGTTTCGTG
Organism: Aegilops bicornis; assembly: GCA_021605145.1. NCBI lineage: Eukaryota > Viridiplantae > Streptophyta > Magnoliopsida > Poales > Poaceae > Aegilops > Aegilops bicornis. The sequence continues at coordinate 464,530,334 of CM038669.1, read as the reverse complement.
TGATCTTTCTATGGACCGCCACCCAGGCTCAAAGGGAACTGAGATGATTCATGCTAGAAACTTCCGTGTGCAGCCACAAACTATTATGGGCTCTAGCATAGTTGAGATACGTGAAGCTCTCGAAGAGGTAGCTCAGCAGGTAGTGGGTTGTAGGTTTGGTATGGTCTACCTGGAGTAGAGAGTTAATGTTTCTGAAAGATCGTGTCTCGGTCATCCGCTTCTCAAACACCATGTAGTGCGAGAAATCCAACGGAGGCGATCGAGTCTTGTGGGGAAAAGTGCGCAAACCTCTCGCAGAGTGTACAAACTAATCATGGTTAGCCGTGTCCCGGTTATGGACAATCTTGAGTATCTAGTACTTGGAGTATCTTAAGTATCTCATCACTCTTAATTAATATTGTTGGGTTGATAATTACTTTAATTGGGATTGAGTTGGAGGAACCTTCTCAATGATGTTTCAACTACCATGATAGTTAAAATTAAATTTATTCCTTTGTTGTAGGGAAAAATTGGCTTTTCACAAAAACTATAACCATAGAGCTTTCCACCAGCCAAATATGCATGTAGTGATAGCATTATTTTGTTCTTGCTCTCATCGTGTTATATTGCCAAAGATATTCCATGTCTTGACCGTTTTCGGGCTGCAACATATTATGTTGCAGACTTTTCAGACGAGGAGTAAGGTTCGTTAGGTCGTTGTTGTGCAGCTCAGCTATGCCGTTGGAGTTGATGGACTCACTTTATCTTCCAAGCCTTCCGTTGTTATCGTATTAGATGGCCTTTAGCCATATTTATTGTAATAAGTTCTCTTTTGAGGCATTTGATGTAATACGTGTGTGATTGCTACTCTGTATAAATCTTTGAGTACTGTGTGTGTCAGCATTACCGATCCAGGGATGACACTGAAGCATAGAGACTTGACCATTTGAGGTCGGGTCGCTACAAGATGGTATCAGAGCACACGCTGATTGTAGGACACGACCACTAAGATAAACCCTAGGTCACTCTTCTCTACTCATTTCTGACTCCTCTCCATTTTCTACTCTTTAGGATGGCGGAGATGAAGAACACGTTTGCACAACCGGATGAAGACACACCTTTTGGATGCCACTTGAAGGAAGTCATTAAGGTACTTGAACATTGGAATACCAAGCTTCACCGGGACATACAACGCCACCTTACCAGAAGAGGAACGTTGGATGATTCAAGTACAAGTTCCAGGAAGGACGTTCTCGCCAACCTCTAAACCCATAGAGTTTTCTTTTGAGGCACCCACCTGGAGTCTAGGCAAGAGCATGGCAGCCCACATTACCATGGGATGCATTGGAGAAGTCTACAACAAGGATCTCAAGGACACTATCTACCAGATATGTGGGCCCCGAGACGAGCAACGGGAGATGATCAGCACCAAGAAGGACAGATCCATTGCAGCTTTCATCCAGGAGCTAAACCAGCGAATTCGATGTCACGAGAACCAGATGTGCGCAGACATGATGGACTTGAAGAAGGCGAAGACTAGGATCATCGAGTTGGATGAAGAACTCAAGTTTACACGCGCTGGATATGAGGAGGAAATCAAGACACTACTGGAGAAGAATGACGACCTGGTAAAGAAGATCGGAGTATTCATGGGAGATCCAGCGTCGGGAAGAGAAGACGGCGATTCCACTTGCCCGGAGAAATACATCATCATCGACGACACCGACTCCGACCCTAGTGATTATGACTTTGAAGACGAAGCTGGAGCGGATATCATGGAGTCTTCCACCGATCAAAATTTCTAGATGACCACCAAATGATTAGTAGTATCCCCCCATGTATCTAGTAGTAGTTGAGCACTTTTGCGATAGTTCTAGACCGCTTGTATGCCCTTGCTTGATTGATTGAGTGAAATATTTGTGTTTGTCTCATGTGCATATGTGTAGTGCTTTCTCATTAGACCCCTTTTCTATTCTGATCTCTTCCATCTAAACCCATCAGATGCCTCTGAGACGTGACACCGGATTTTCCCTTCCCGCCGGAGCTCACTCAGTTGATCCAGTAGCAGAATACCTTGATGCAAATGGTAGTTCAGAACCAAGGCAACAACAACAATAACAACAACAACAACAACAACAACCCGCCCCCAGTTGACAACCTAGCCCGTTTTCTGAGGTTACAGCCGCCGGTGTTTTCCAGTAGCACCGAGCCTATAGTTGCTGATGATTGGCTAGGCCATATTGGAAGGGAGTTGACCACCGCAGGTTGCACAGATGCTGAGAAGGTGCGCTTTGCCGCACATAAATTGGATGGACCAGCAGCCTCATGGTGGGAGAATTACACGGCCACTTTCCCCATAGCCAATGTCACTTGGGACCAATTTCAGCAAGCTTTCCGTACAGCCCATGTCTCAACTGGAGCCATGAACATGAAGAAGCGCGAGTTTCGCAACTCACGCCAGGGGAACCATACTGTGGCTCAGTACGTGGATGAGTTTAGCAAGTTATCTCCCTATGCCCCTGATGACGTGGCCACAGATGTCGTGAAGCAGGATAAGTTTATGGAAGGGCTGAATGATGAGATGAGCATGCAGTTGATGGTAGCAACCTTCAACAACTACCAGGAATTGGTAGATAAGGCTCTTATGATTGAAGGGAAGCAGCAGCAGATTGAGAGCCGTAAGAGGAAGTATGGACAAGGGAGGTATAACTCAGGAGCTCAGCAGAAGCCTCGCCTAACCCCAAACTCGGGAGGACTTGTTCATAACCATGGAGGTCATAACCATGCGGAAGGAGGTTCGCATAACCACAATGGTTCTAAGAATGGGAATGGGAACGAAACTAACAATAATCAGAACCGCCCCAATCCAGCCAGACCCGCCAAAAGAGATCTAAGTCACGTTACTTGCTTTAAGTGCGGGAAGACTGGACACTATGCCACGGAGTGCCCTGAGCGGAAGAATGGAAACGGAAATGGGAGCGCTGGGAAGAAGCCCAATCCGTTCAACAAAGGACAAGTGAACCACGTTAATGTGGAGGAGGTTGAAGAGCAGCCAGACGCGGTTATAGGTAAGTTTTTGGTCAAGTCATTTACCGCTCTTGTTCTTTTTGATACTCGTGCATCGCATTAATACATATCTAGGGGATTCGTGGATAAGTTTAAACTACCAACCCAAACCCTTAGGACCCCTCTATTAGTGAGTTCGCCTGGAGCAAAATATTTGGCTAGTCGATGGTGTGACCAGATACCCCATCCATTGGCACCCATGTTTTTTCCGTCCGACCTAATAATCTTGGAGTCACAAGGATTGGATGTGATATTAGGCATGGACTGGATGTCAAAGTGTGGAGGAAGCATTGACTGTGCTAGTAAGTCTATTTATCTCACCACCCCGGAGGGAAAAATAATTAAGTATGTATCTAGGCACGTGCCTAGGAGGAGCCACGTGAATACCCTCACGGGAGTTGTTCGGGAGGAAGTGCATGTAGTGAAGGATTACCCGGATGTTTTCCCAGAGGAGTTACCAGGCATGCCACCGGATCGAGATATCTAGTTTTTGATAGAGCTATTGCCGGGTACAGGGCCAATATCCAAGAGACCCTATCATATGCCCGCGAATGATCTGGAGGAGATTAAGAAACAAATCAATGAGTTATTGGAGAAAGGTTACATTCGACGGAGTTCATCACCATGGGGAGCCCCAGTGCTTTTGGTTGAGAAGAAGGATAAGTCCCTAAGAATGGTGGTTGATTATCGGGCCTTGAATGAGGTGACAATCAAGAATAAATACCCACTGCCGATGATCAATGATCTGTTTGATCAGCTGCAAGGAGCTAAGGTGTTTTCGAAGATCGATCTGCGATCAGGATACCACCAGTTGAAGATTCGAGAGAAGGACATTCCAAAGACAACATTCACCACACGGTACGGGTTATACGAATATACTGTCATGTCGTTTGGACTGACTAACGCCCCTGCCTATTTCATGAGCATGATGAATAAGGTGTTCATGGAGTATTTGGATAAGTTTGTTGTGGTGTTTATCGATGATATAATGGTATACTCGAAGAACGAAGAGGAGCACAAGGAGCATTTGCGTTTAGTTCTCGAGAAACTCAGGGAACACCAGTTATATGCCAAGTTCAGCAAATGCGAGTTTTGGTTGAAGGAAGTCGGATTCCTTGGACATGTTATATCAGGACAAGCAATAGCAATAGACTCCAGCAAGGTTCAGTCAGTCACTGAATGGTTGGCACCCACTTCAGTTAGCGAGATCCGCAGTTTTCTTGCACTCGCAGGATACTATCGGAGATTCATTGAGAATTTTTCCAAGATTGCGAAGCCAATGACAGAGTTATTGAAGAAGGATACCAAGTTTAAATGGATGGAAGATTGCAAGGCAAGTTTCCAGGAGTTGAAGAAACGTTTGACTACAGCCTAGTGCTGACACTGCCAGATATACATAAGGATTTCCAAGTGTATTGTGATGCCTCTCGCTTGGGACTTGGAAGTGTGCTTATGCAAGACAGAAGAGTTGTTTCATATGCCTCATGACAACTAAAGCCTCACGAATTGAATTATGCCACGCATGATTTGGAGCTAGCAGCCGTAGTGCATGCGTTGAAGACTTGGAGACATTACCTTATTGGAAACCGTTGTGATGTGTACACGGATCATAAGAGTTTGAAGTACATTTTCACACAGAAGGAACTGAACCTTAGGCAGAGGAGATGGTTGGATCTTATAAAGGATTATGACATGAAGCTGCACTATCATCCAGGAAAGGCTAATGTCGTAGCAGATGCTTTGAGCCAGAAGAGTTATGCTAATATCCTAGAAAGTACGGGATTACCAAAGGAGTTAGCAGAGGATATGATGGAACTTCGATTAGAGATTGTTCCTAGAGGTTTTGTTGCAACAATGGAGGCTCAGTCCACATTGTTGAGCAAGATTCGAGAAGCTCAGGAGGATGACAAAGAGATTGTCGAGATAAAAGAGAGAATGAGCAAAGGAAAGGCCAAAAGTTTTCGTGAAGATGAGCACGACACCTTATGGTTTGAGGACCGAGTTTATGTGCCCAATGACCCTGTTTGACACGAGAAAAACCTTATGTGCACTCCGGAAGAAGAGAAGAGAAGGAGTATGGATTTCTCTCATGCGCCGGGGAAAAGAAAAATGCGGGCGTGCCAGTGTACCATAGTACACAAAGAAAAGTGATACGGGAAACAAGTATTTCATTTATCTCTTTGGATGAACAAAATTACAAGGTCCCATAAAAAAATGGTTGCGCTCCATGGCCTACTAGCGCGGCCTGCCTGACTATGGCGATGTGCGGTCTCCTGGTTCCCGGGGCCTCGAAAAGCTCCCGGTTAATTACTCCCGCGGGTTGCTCCGCGAGATACCTCCGATTAAGCCGTGTGGTCGTCTTCGTCATCTTCGCTATGGGTTCTCCATGCATGATGATGCTGGTGTGTGTGTGTGGTGTGGGCGGCGGCAAAGCCCGTGTCCTCTCGGTACACGTGCCGCTCAAAACATGGCTTTGTGTTGGCCACGTTCGCCCTCGCCGTCGTGCCTCGTCGGTCTTGACAGCGTTGATGTAGTCGGTGTTGAAGTAGCATGGATCCTGCTTGGCTCGGACTTCTTGACGATGTGTGGCTTCGTCGGGGTATGCAAGGGGTTGCCTCGCGGGAGTATTCTTTTATGGAGACTAGCATCAGTGTAAAACCAACGCTCGCTTGTATCGGCAATGCCGGTGTGGTTGGCGCCTCGTCTCAGTTGGACGCCGTGTTTACGGCGGTCCTCCAAGACAAGGGCGCCGCCTCACGGGGCCATCGGAAGTTAGTGTTGGCAAAGTCACATTGCCTCCTCGCCATCACGCCTCATTTTCATGGGCTCCGGGTCGTGGAGACCGTCAAGTGGCACCATCTTCGCCTCCAGGTCACGGGCAGCACCAAGGGTGTGTATTATCTTCTTGGCTCCGTGTCGCGGGCTCCATCTTGACGAGGTAGACATTGGTGGTAATGTCCCGCGACCTCCATGCCTCCGGTCCAACTTGATGATGTTAACGTTGGTGGTGTCCTCCTTACGAGCTCTATGCCGCGATTCTCTGCGGTACCGGGTGTTGGCACTAGGCGTCGTCTTGACGAGCTCCACGCCGTCATCCAAGGCGACACGGTGGCGGCATCGTTGCGAGCCTCCACGCCTTTATCCTCCATGGTGCCGACTTGATGAAGAAGACGGCGGGCGTCGTCCTAGCGAGCTCCATCTCGCCATCCTCCGCGCCTTCGGGCTCCAGCTTGACGAGGTAGATGTCGGCGTCATCCTCAATGGGCGCCACGCCTCCGTCCTCTAGCTCCAGCATGACGAAGTGGATGGCGGGCGTCCTTCTTGAGAGCTCCCCATCACGATCCTTGCGGCACCAGGTTGATGATGTTGACATTGGCGTCATCTTCGCGAACTCTGTGGCGCCATCCACCGCGGTACGGTGGCGGCATCGTTGCGAGCCTCCACGCCTTTGTCCTCCATGGCACTGACTTGATGAAGAAGACGACGGGCGTCGTCCTAGCGAGCTCCGTCTCGCCATCCTCCGTGCCTTCGGTCTCTAGCTTGACGAAGTAGATGTCGGCAGCATCCTCAATGGCCGCCATGCCTCCGTCCTCTAACTCCAGCATGACGAAGTGGATGGCGGGCGTCCTTCTTGTGAGCTCCCCGTCACGATCCTTGCGGCACCGGGTTGATGATGTTCACATTGGCACCATCTTGGCGAACTCCGTGGCGCCATCCACCGTGGTACGATGGCGGCATCGATGCGAGCCTCCACGCCTTTGTCCTCCATGGCGCCAACTTGATGAAGAAGACGATGGGCGTCGTCCTAGCGAGCTCCACCTCGCCATCCTCCGCACCTTCGGGCTCCAGCTTGACGAAGTAGATGTCGGCGGCATCCTCAATGGGCGCCACGCCTCCGTCCTCTAGGTCCAACATGACGAAGTGGATGGCGGGCGTCCTTCTTGTGAGCTCCCCGTCACGATCCTTGCGGCACCGGGTTGATGATGTTCACATTGGCGTCATCTTGGTGAACTCCGTGGTGCCATCCACCACGGTACAGCGGCGGCATCCTCCCGAGCCTCCACATCTTCGTCCTCCATGGCACCGGCTTGATGAAGTGGACACTGGCGTCATCTTGGCGAACTCCACGCCGCGATCCACTGCGGCACGGCGGCGGCAACCTCCGCGGCACACGGCTGAATCCTTGCAAGCTCCGCGCCTCCGGGACTCCAGCTTGACGAAGTAGACGTCATCGGCCTCATCACCAATGGTAGCCACCACAAAGGAGGCCAACGGGCTGCGCGCCGGCAGCCCCATCGACACGTCCTCGTCTTCCACGCCTTGGTGAAGTCCGGGAGTAACCTCGTCATCTTGGTTAGCTTGATGAAGATGATGATAACGCCAACGAAGTGCTGCATGATCGCGAGCTCCACCGCGGCACCACGTGTTGTGCATGCATGCAATAATAAAGGACGAAGGAGTGATTAGATGATAAGCTTACCGTTTGGGAAGATCGACTTGGTGTTCATGTTGCTGTCGAGGCGCATGCTTCTTGTACGGATGATCGTCGGCGTTGTTGTGACGAGATGTCGAGCTCCTTCTATTTCTCGCTGCGTGAGTTCTGGTCGCTGGTTGTTTCTGCGTGCCGTGGATGTGGTCGATGGATTTGTGTCCTCGGTGCGTGGGGTTGTATCCTGTATATATAGGCAGCCGGCAGGGCACGAGCCGAGCACCGCACGGCTTGCTTGATCGGCAAGGTCAACACTTTCCATCCTAAGCTCTTCTTTTCATCTTGATTTTTCTTTCCAAAACGCTGCTCTTCTTGCTTTACACGGCTGCACAAAAGAAGGAAACTAACTGATACATACGCATGCGAGGTTGCCGGCCGGCCGATATACCCGAATACGTACACATATATGTGCAACGTACAAGAGCTTTGTTACATGCAAGGCAAAATTGATGCATGCATGCAGTAGTAGTACGTAGACACCATGCTAATTGCCATGCATGCATATATTGGACCAGGAAAAACATCAATTAGCTATGCTTATACCTGGGCACACGTGTCCATATAATTTGCACTTAGAATTCATCCAAAATCAAAAATTATATGAGTCCTTATAAATAAAAATAATATAAAAAAAAGCATCAAACAAATGCCCCCTCGTCGAGTTAAGCTTGATTGTGAAGCAAATCGAGCTTGACTCGACGAACATTTTTGTCTCTTTTCTTGGCGCATGATTCATATGCAGCCTGAAGAACCGGTTTGGAGTTGACACGTTCGTAACGCCATGTACATCGTTCGAAGTTGATTGTTTAGTAACAATATGAATTAGTGTAGGCATGTCCCTCCACACTTGTGTTATCAAGGGAGCTCGTTGGATCGTATAACAAACACGATGCCAGCCAACGAGGTAACCCTATCCCGTCTTCATTCCATGGCGAACTAACATGCCTTGTCCTGAAAACAAAAATAATTTTTTTACCAATTTCATCGCGACCGTCTAGCTGCTACGGTGCCAACCGATTAGATTGGAGGGTTTCACAGATTCACACTGGCCGCACTGGCGCGTTGCACTGCTCCCATTCATGTAGGCGAGACATCGGTAGACCGTCGATAGCTCCCCTTCATTGAGTGAATCGTCACACCATTTATGGCGTGACAATTCTTTGCTGGTACATCGGGGCGCCTTCGGCCTTACGAATGATTGAGGGGTTGATGTTGCCCCGTGCTTCATTGTTTTCTGAGACGGGGTGATGGAGACACATCGACGCCACCTTCATGAGAGCTGGTGTTGCCTTCTGGCGGCCATCATGTGTGTCGGTGTACACCCTTGGTTGCCGAGGTGTCGCCGGCTTTGTCAGGGACGCATGGATATTGCTATGACCAACACCCATGATGTAGTTTGATGTAGTGCTTTCTTGTCAGAATGTCGTCGACGATGAAAGGAAGGCCTCTCCATGGCTGCAAAGATGTTGGAGGAGCACAACTAGAAGCACCAAATGAAAACAGGCGAAAAAGAGAGGGGGGAAAATGAGTTTGTGGGTTTTAAAATGTTGGCTTTCCCATTATACACCAGCTATAGGCGTGATATCTGAGAAGGCTACCAAAGGACTTGTCATTGGGAACCGTCGAAAGACCTCGACGATTGAAACTCAACAACTTAAATAACTTTGGTGTACGTGTATGAAGATGTCGTGTTTCGGGATGCTTCCGGGAGGCAACAAAAATTCATACTCTAGCCCATCATCATACTGAGGGCCCCCACAGCTCAACATGCCCCCCTGCACACGCCCCATGAACCCAGAGACTTGGGTGTGGTAAGTTCAGGTTATATGGTTTTGGGACAACAGCTTGGCGATTTTTCTTCGTGCATATTTAGGGGTGGTGAACAACTACCTCCCTCCTTCCTTCCAGTGGGTCCCTTTCTGCTTGGGACCACTTGATTGCTTCTTATAATGTTGGGATTTTTCTTGAATTTGCTTCTTGGACTTTGGGAATTTTATTTTGATTGCTCACGCGGATGATTGATGGGCCATGAACTTCATGGACTTGCTTTGACATTCGGCTGAACTTCTTGAGGACTCTTCTTCCAGGATTCTTAGGGACCCACCTTGAGAACTTGGAAGGCAACTATTCACCTCTGTGGACTAGGAAAAACCCTCTAGCACATTATCTGGGGCTTCTGGTGGCGCACCCCAGGGTTGCCATGTGACTACACACCAAACCAACTTGTGTTGGGTCAGGCAGCCCTCCATGATTTTTTCCTATAGTCTTCCCTGGAGTGCGAGCCTCTGTGAACACGAGGCATGCCGGGAAAAATGAAGAGCGTGGGTCTGAATACTCAGAAGTGCCCAAGTAATCATCTCCGCTGCCTCCGGAAGCATACACCTGGTACGTGCCGTGCATTGTGGGTGTAGGAGCCGCTCCACCTGCAACTTGACACATTGTGCCACCCTCCAACAAGTCCTAGGGTAGCCGAAACTTCAATCAACAACGTAGTGCGATAGGGGGAAGCCATTTTTTTTGTTGGACTTAGTCCGTAAAAATTGGGGAAAACTAGATATATCCATGAAATGCTTAGGAGAATGCATCATAGATCCAAAAGCCCACAGAAAAAGTTTCCCCAATGAAAAATCCAAAAGAAGCAAAATTCTAAGAAAAATATTTTTTAGGAACCTTCCGTTGATTGGGGGCATAGGTCGGACTCCCTGGGAATCGACGAGCTGGTATGCTCCCCCGTCGTAGACTTGCTCGATGACGTACGACCCTTCTCACTTTTGCTCGAACTTGCCCTTCGTCTTGTGCGTCACGACGATGGGTCGCCTGACCACGAGAACCAACTTGCATTTTCGGAAGACGTGTTGCTTGACGAGCTTGTCGTAAGCTCTCACCATATTCTGGCGATAAAGCTCCACGTTCTGTAGGGCATTAAGTTGCCCCTCTTCAAGGGCGCCGAGCTCCTGAAACCGCAGTTGTACCTATTCATCGTGGGTGAATTCATCTTGGATAGCCACCCTCAAAGAGGGTAGCTGGACCTCCAATGGTAGGACCGCCTCACTCCCGTAAACGAGAGAAAACGGAGTCGCCTGTGTTGGGGTACGGACTATGACACGGTACGTCCATAAGGACTCGAAGAGACGATCATGCCAGTCTCTCTGATTCCTTGTCACCGTCTTCTTGAGTATCTTGCCGAGCGTCTTGTTGAAAGCCTCGATCGCACCATAAGCTTAAGGGTAGTAGCCGGTGGAGTAGTTCCACTTGATCTTGTACTTCTCCGTGAACTTGTACATCTTGTTGGACTTGAAGGCCTTGCCGTTGTCGGAGGCGATCCGGTGAGGTATCCCAAAGCGATATATGATGTTTCGCTCTAGGAAGTTGATGAGATTGTCACTCTTCACCTCCCGTAACGGGACAACTTCCGCCCACTTCAAGAAGTAGTCCGTCGCGGCGAGGATGAAGCGATGTCCCCTGGAAGATGGAGGGTCGATAGGGCCTGAGTACGTCGATTCCCCAGGCATCGAATGGCCAAGAGGGAATGGTAGGGTGAAGAGGGACCGGCGGCCTGTGCTTGAAATCACCATGAACTTGACAATTGTGGCACGATCTAGCCACCCGAAGGCAGTCTGCCATAATGCCGGGCCAGTAGTATCCTGCTAGACGTATACTATGATACACCTTGGCCCCTCCTTGGTGACCATCACAAACTCCATGATGCATCTCCTGTAGGATCTTGTCGGCTTCACTTCGGTTGACGCATCGAAGTAGGACCTCCTGCCCATGCGACACCTGTATAGGACACCTGCTTCAAAAAGGTAGAAAGGGAGTCGTCGTTGGAGTTGGCGCCTCGTGATAGGGTCGTCGGGGAGGCTCCCATGCTTGAAGTAGTCGAGGAATGGATGCAGCCACTCGCCCTCCTCTACGACATTTGTCATGACGGTATTGACATCGTACTCCGCCAGGATGAGCTCCAAGACAGCCAGGAGTAGCCACCTTTCTTCCACGTTCACCTGCATTGTCTTATTATCTGGAAGCACCAACGCCGCTGCTAGTTTCGCTAATGCATCAGCAGGTGCATTCCTACTTTGCAGGACATGAAGCACTTCAATATGTTGAAATTTTCCCATTAGATTCTGGGCCGCGAAATAGTACGGCACCAGTTCAGGCTTGCGAACTTCATAGATGTCGTTGACTTGACGAATGATGAGTTGAGAGTCTCCATAAGCCCGCAAGGAGCGAACCTCCATGGAGAGCGCCAAGAGGAGGCCGAAGATGAGCGCCTTGTACTCTGCTTCGTTGTTGGAGCATTCTTCTTTGAGGAGGGAGAATGAGTGATACATCACCCCTCCTTGTGGCGTCTTGAACACCAAACCTGCATCGGCTCTTCGTCTTGGGGTACCATCGGAGTCGGCGTCCATGCAGGAGGCACCATCAAAGTAAAGATCCCACGACGCATCGAGGTTGACATTGAAAACCTCCGCATCAGGAAGCTCCGTGACAAGAGGTGAGTCATCTGGAATTGGGTGCGCTGCGAGAAACTCCTCCAAGGCTTGACCCTTGATTGCTTTTTGAGGGACAAAGGTGATGTCAAACTCCATCATGATAAGTGCCCATTTTCCAAGTCGCCCCTTGAGCATGGGCTGACTTAAAACATACCTCACGGGGTCCACCCCTGCGACGAGTTGGACTTCATTGTTCAAAGCAAAGATTAGGGCCAAGCACAACTTATCTATAGAAGAGTAGTTTCGCTCAGCCCCCACCATGGTACGGCTCAAGTAATAACATGCCACCTCCTTCCCTCGTCATTGTTTTGGGCGAACAAAGCGCCTATCGAAGTAGGCTGCGCTGCAATGTATAGGATGAGTGGGTGCCCCTTTACGGGAGCTGCCAAGACAGGTGGATTAAGGAGGTACCTTTTGATTTCATCAAATCTGCGTTGGCATCCTTCATCCCACACAAATGGAGCTCATTTCTTCATGAGGCTCGAGAAGGGCTGGATGCGTCCGGAGAGGTTGGAGATGAAACGCCTGATGTATGCTAGCATCCCTTGCAATGACCTCAACTCTTTGAGATCTTGAGGCGGTGGCATGTCGAGGATGGCCTTGATCTTCTTAGGCTCGATCTCTATGCCTCGGCGACGAACAACAAAACCGAGGAAGAGGCCTGACTGAACAGCAAAGGCACACTTAATCGGGTTCATCTTGAGTTGATGTTGACGTAGTCGCTCGAAGGCAACTCGGAGATCCTCTTGATGATGCTTGCGATCTTTGGTTTTGACTACCATGTCATCAACATAGCATTCCACCGAATGGTGGATTAAATCACCAAGAACTCATGTCATAGCACGCTGGTAAGTTGCACCGGCATTCTTCAGTCCGAATGGCATGACGATGTAGTAGAAATTTCCCTTTGGGGTCCTGAAAGCGGTGTCGATGGCGTCATCAGGATCCATCTTGATCTAGTTGTAGCCTGACGAACCGTCCATGAAGGAAAGTGCGCCATGGCCTATGGTGGACTCGATGATGATCTCTGGGATTGGTAGAGGAAAGTCATCCTTTGGGCAAGCCCGATTCAGGTCGCGGAAGTCCTGGCAGATTCGTATCTGCCCATTCTTCTTCTCCACCGGGACAATATTGGCGAGCCACTGTGGATACTTCGTCTCCTTGATGAAACCTGCAGCGATTAACTTTTCAACCTCTGCGATGACATCGTCATCGAGTTCTGGCCGTAACCGTCGTGGTTGCTGCTTGATGGGGCGGAACCATGGGTCAATCGCCAACTTGTGTGTGGCGACACGAGGGTCCAAACCTGGCATCTCCTTGTAACTCCAGGCGAAGCAGTCTCGGTACTCCATCAAGAAGCTTCCGTAGTCCTCCCGCTCCTCTTCCGTTAGCGTGGCGCTAACAAAAGTGGGGCGTGGGTCATCCTCCGTTCCAAGGTTGACTTGGATGAGATCATCGATGGTGGGCTGCCCTCCGTCTTCTAACTCCCGTGGTGCTGATATGGAGCTAAGTTCCTCGGTGTCAATTGGCTCACCGTCGGCAGAGTGTTGTTGATGAGGAACGGTGGCCAAAGTGTCGGACTCATCACTCAATGAGACGGACATGGCGTGGCAGTTGACTCGTGTTCCGACACCGATCACCTCCTCTTCATTGGCAGGGACGTCGTAGGTACAACATTCCATCGTATGGTGTATCGGATCGCCAACGACGCATGTCATGGCATGCTGGTATTTTGCACCTGCATTCTTCAACCCAAAAGGCATGCTAGTGTTGTATAAGTTTCCTTCTTGCATCGGTCGCCCTTTATCTTCTGGTTCTCGCGGTGCTGGCGTGGAGCTGAGATTCCCCTCATCGCTGGGGGCGTCGGGGTTGTTGTAGCCAAGGCCAAACTTTGGTTGAGCTTTGCCTTTTTGCTTGATGAGGTCTTCCGCTTGTCTCCACCATTCCTCGCATATGGCGGGTGGTGGAGGCATCCTGTTGTTCCGCCCAAGAGTGATCCCGGCCTTCTCCAACAAGCGAACCATCTTGGGCTCCGCCTTCATTGTCGATAGTACCTCCTCTGGATCACTGCAAGTTTGGGGAAATTCAAATACAAAATCACATTGTTTTACCTGCGGGACCTTGTCGAAAATGGTCTGGACTCCAGATCCGTACAAATTGGGGATTGCCCAAACCTCCAATGGGGAAGTCACTGAGACATAGAGCGATGGGGGCTGTACGCCTTGAGCTCCCCTTGCAACTTCCTCCACTTCTTTTATTCTTCTTCTATTGGCTATCAGTACGGGCGCAGGTTCTTCCTTCCGAGGGTTGCGTGCCTGTAGCGTGATGGGTGGTGGAACATCATTGCCGCCTGTTAGCATCCTGGAGCCTTCCTGGGCACCTGCAGAGCTTCCAAGTGTTAAACAAATGGGCTCTCGGCGCACCAAACTTGATGAAGTAGTGGTAGCCTCATGAGAAATTGTTGTGGCCGACCTCAGCGTGATGGGTGGTGACGTCGGGAACCTTGCCTTCAACAGTAATGGGGTCACCGGACCAAGCATAGAAGATCGTGTTCCACATGAGGTCAAAATAGAGCTCCCTACCTGCAATTGGGAAGAAGGGATATAGTCATACCGCATAGAAGAAGATGACCGCCTACGGACTTGGCCCCTGTAGCTCCGAGAGGAGGAGCCCTTTGCATCAGCAGGTGAGCTCGGCATGATGGGGAGCTTCATCTCGGCTACTAGCCCAAAGCCTGGTTTGGTCGAGAGATCCACCGGAGGTCTTGTGCGCCCAACCTGCTGGTCGCTGTCTACAACGGGGAAGTAGAACTTCGCATCTGCATGGTGAGACTCCTGCACAGTATAAGGAGACATGTTGTCGATGATACGCTTATGTGTGCCGCTGGTGTCGAGGAACTTCAGGCATTGATGGAGGGTGGATGGAACGATGCGGTACTTGTGGATCCACGGTCTTCCTAGAAGGGCGGAGTAGGAGGTATTCGCCTCGATGACGAAGAACCGCACCTTGAAGCTAAAAGTTGACATCTGAATCTTCAATGTAATGGCACCTAGCGTAGGCTTCCCTTGGTTGTCGAAGCCGCATATCATCACTTCAGTAACCTCCAAGTCATCCACCGTAAAACCTGCTCGCGTCAAACTCCGAAGAGGGAGACTGTTCACGACAGACCCTGGGTCTATCAGGATCCTACGAAGATGTGCAACACCAATATTACCTTCCACATACAATGGCCGGTTGTGGTCACCATCATCTATGAGCTTGTCCTCCTCATCAAACGTGATCTCGTTCATGAACAAGGGGCTGGAGCAAAGACGGTGTTTCGCCATGGACACCTCGTAGAGTTCCGGAGCTTGGAGCACCTTGATAAGGGCTTCGCGAAGGTCAGGCACCATCATGAGCGCATCATGCACACTCAAAAGTGCAGGGATCCGCTTGAGGTGGGCGATGATGTTGTAGTGGACGTCACGTGCCTTCATCTTCTCTTGGCCTTGGTGTTCAGATTCCTACACATGCAAAGGCGCCTCCTTTGGGGTGGTTGGCTTCTGCACCCTTGTCGGCTTGATCTTTAGTGGTTCAGGTAGGACTTTGCCCCCACGCAGGTTCATGTTCACCTCTTCCAATGGCACTTCCTTTGTTGCCTCTTCGGCGTGGAGGACCGCCTGCTCTTTAGGAGTAAACACGTCTTCGGAAGGGGTGTCGCTGTAGTCATGGATGACGTTGCAACTCTCTATGCTTGCTGATTGGGATGAGCTGGCTTCTTTTTGAACTTGCTCCCCCTCCTTTACCGGTGCTTGCCCCCAGCCGGGTGGCAGGAACTGCGCCAAGGTTGGTAGCACACGGCCCTGTCGAGGAAAAGGCTCATCTCCCTCTGACATACGGACAAATCTTGGCGGAGGCCGGCGTTGACTTGGATCGAACCGCCTTAGAATTCTTGGGGGAGCACGTTCTGGCAAAACCGGGTGATGATGTCGGGGTGGAAGCCTCCTTGCGTACGGCCTTTGGCGCACCGTCCTCCAAGGCTCCTCCTCGGGAACGGTTGGGGTCACCTGTGGCCGAAAGGGAGATTCCCGCATCTTGGAGAGGACGAGGTTGGATAGCTGGTCTTCAACTTCGGCCAGTGGCACCCATGTTTCTTCAAGATATGTGTCTTCACTTGGAGGAGACGGTAACTTCATGCTCACCATGTTTACTGCATGGTAATCTGGGTTGATAGTTTCTGGGTCGAGGTTGATCCTCCTCTCATTAATGGCTCTTTGGAGCCATTCTTTGAACGCGACACAATCTTCAATGACATGTCCCACATACCTGTGGTATGGGCAAAATAAAGGATTATCTGTCATCCTCACCTGATCAGGCCTCCGAGGCTCTGGTAAGTTCAAGGCTCGATGCTCCATCAACTGGTCGAACATGTCCTTGACGAGCTCCTGACGGAAGACGTACTACTTCTTTAGGAGTTCCTGCATTGATGGGCGTTGCCTCCCTCCGGCTTGTTCGCCCCTTGCACCCAAGATGGGCACATGGCCTTGCGGTGTGCGCATTTAGAAGACCTTGGTGGTGTTTGTTTCAGCTGGTGCCTTCGCCCTGCTACCGTTGTTGATTTTCTTGGACGTCAAGGCGAAACGCTTGGCGGGATCAAATGCGCTGGCATTCTTATAGAGCTCCATTATCTGCGGTGATTTCTCAAACTCAAGCTTCGTGGCCGCTACCGCCGTGCTAAGGGCACTAAAAGTTCTAGTCTCACGCCGAGAGACTACAAGTGACCAATGTTGCTGCATCCCGTGGACGCACATCTCAATGGCGTATTCTAGGTGCATCTCCCTGGTGAGACGCGCATAACTGTTTTGGAAGCGGATGATGTAGTCATCAATGGACTCATCTCGTCGTTGTCGAACTTGCGCCAGCTCGACAACGGAGAAGTCCTTCATGGCGACGCAGTGCTTCTTGAAAACCTCCTTCATGGCCGCCCAACTCCCAATGGACCCAACTGGTAAACAGCTGTACCAATGGAAGGTGGGCCCGGTTAACGATCGTGAAAATTGGCGAAGGAGAAGTGACGGGCTGTTTGCTGTGTCGCCGCATGCAGGCTTGAAGTACGCCAAGTGCTCCCTTGCATCACCGGTTCCATCTGGAACTTTTGTGGGTGCCACCCTGCGGGATGCACCATCATGTCATGCCACGCCTCGTAAGGCTTCTCCAGCTCACTCTCGGAGGTGCGAGGGGCTTGATCAATCGCTATTTTCTTCAACTTCTTGTCCACCATATCCCCGACCATGTCGTGGTAGTCCTTCAGCATAACCGCGCGTGGTACTGCGTTGGCAGAACCAGCAGGGCTAACCCAAGGCCGAGCTTGTGTGTTGGGGTCGTGTTGAGGCACATCATTTAAGGGCACCCTAGCAGGAGGGCCCACCTGGAGTTCCTCCTCTTGTGGATCCACCACTCGCTGCAGCACGCCTTGTGGAGGAACGCCTTGGTTGTTCATCATGAGCTCAATGAACTGGTCAAGCTTTGACGCCAACTGGTCAATCGTCTGGCGCTGGCTTCTGACCTCTTCTTCTAGAGACAATTCTTGTGGTGCTACTTTTTTTACAGTACTTGAGCCCTGGGTGCCATCAACGGGTGACTTGGCAGCAGGATCTTGATCCACAAGGCTATCACCACGATTCACCATGCGAACGGGCGCGGTGTGGAGGTCTTCATCACCTCCCTCGTAATCTGACAAAACCGATGAAGCTAGTTCATGGTAACGAGGGGAGCGTGGGCGACTCTCCAACGATGGCGAGGAAGATGAGTCGGAGAGGCCTTCTTCATCATCAAGGCTGTCTTGGCGTTCTCCATCTCCAGGAAACCCATCCGTCACGCCTTGATGGGCGATGGATTTTAATCTTGTATTGGCCCCTGGCCGGTTTGCAACTTGTCGTCATCCTTCAAGGTCTTGAGGAAGCCTTGATGTAATGTCGGTGTAGTGACGCTTGTATGTATCTTCATTTTGTGAAGTGCTCCCTCCACCTAATGAGCCTTTCCCTGTTGTCACAGGAAGACATGTGGCCCTGGATCTTGCAGCTTCTTGCGACATTGATGAGCTTGTCTTGGCATCCCCCTCCGCACCCGTGAGCCATGCATGAACAAGGCCAAGGCGCGGTAGAAAGGTCCTCTGGAAGTCCGCCTTTGGGTTCGGCACGATCTCTTCTTCAGATGGATAGTCGAACTCCTCGGTGATTGGCGGGAGGTCGCCATCCATTACTTGACCCTTCACTTGGCTGCACTCCAAGAGTACCGCAGAAGGCAAGGTTCTTCTCAGTTGATTCCTTCACTTTTTCAGCCTCCTGCAGGGCTTGAGCTCCTCCATCTTGGTCCATCCTTTCAGAAGGAACAAGAGGAAACTCCGTTGGAAGTGTTGTATCTTGTGGGAGGGCAGCGTTGGCTGCACCTCGGAAGCTACTTCATTGTTGGAGGAGAACGTAAGCTTGGTTTCTTCAACGCCTTCCATCGGTGTGACCGTCGGCGCTGGCATCTTCTGATTCTCTAGTGGGGGTGCTGGTGAAGTCGCCTTCACATGTTCATCATTCTTCTGGGGAAGGGATGAAGAAAGAACTGCCTTCCTCCCTTGCTCAGTGCTTCTCGTGGACGTCTTGCGTGTTTTCGGCGCCAACCGGCTAAGCAGGTAGCTATACCACTCATGCCGCTCCAAGTCGGGGGAGATGCGAAATTTGATCCTGTCATTTTCTTGAACGACCCCACCATCGGGTCGTAAACGTACCTGAGTGTGTCGAAGGACTAAGTCCTCAAGTTATTTATAAAGAACATGGCGGTTTCTCCGACGCCTCAAGGCTATGCGCTGATTCTCCGTTGGAAAGATACCATCCCTTTGCACCGGTGACGTGCGTAGGAGTGTTGGTGTAGGGCGCCTCGTGGATGATGAAGTCCTGTCCGTCATCGCCTGCAGCTGTGGCCGATCTCCCCGCCTAGGAGGTGACGAAGGTCGTGGTGGAAGTGTCGATCGCAAAGGTTCTCGTGGTTGCCACTGTTGAGTGGGCCGAGGGTCCCTCTCATCGTCTTGATGTCTTGACCATCGGTTCCAACGTGGATGCATATTGGGATATCTCCTTTGTGGGAAGTGTCGAGTTGGTGAAGGTTGTCGCCGAGGCGCCAAAGTCTGGCGCTCATGTTGAGGATGATGGCTTGGAGCTTGACGCCTCATCCTTCCAGTAGCTTGAGCCGCCGATGCACTTGGCGCCGTTGGATCTTGGAGCCTTCTCTGGATATTGTTCATCTGCTCTTGGAGTTGGCGAAATTCTCGCCGTAGGCCGGCATCCCGTGGCGCGGGTGCTTCGTGCCGAAGGGTGGAAAACCTGTTGTTGTCGGGGAGGGGCCTTCCTTTAACCGCCGAGTTGTGGAGACACGGTGCCCATGCACCCCTTCGAGTGTCGCCAATGTTGAGGGAGATAGTAGGGCCTGGTAGAACGGGCTCTTTGCATGAGCGCCGCTTCCAGAACTCCTTCATGATGGCGCGTCTCACCAGCTCCTTAACCTTGCATGGCTCGTATGCCCAATCATCAGGGAGGGGTTAAGGTGCTTCGGTAAGTGAACACCTTATCGGCTAGGTCCATAGCGTCGAGGGACCAATCCTCCTCCGGCACCGTGCTCTGAGTGATGCGGGAAGCTATCTGTTGGTGGAGTAACTGTACCTTGCGGTACTTCCTCCTGTAGTTGCGTAGGGGATAAGGGCTATCCGCCAAACGAGCGTTGGCCATGAGCCTACGCAAGTTATGGGACATGGCCTCCAAACCTCGGTGCGCCGCGGAGTTGGTTTTAGCGGCTCCGAATGCGTAGTCGTGGTAGGGGTGTGGAGGGACATCGCACTAGACCACCTGTTGGCGGCTCTGGTGCGGAGGCGTTGACTGCACAGTTTGAAACTGCACAGGATCCTGGGCTTGATGGATGTAGAACTTCTCGCCAAGCTCGATGACGACCATGGGCGGCATCGATCCAAACTGGACCATTACCGGCTCCGAGTTGCTGCCACGGGAGATTCCACCTACATGAAAGGGATCTTAATGGGCGGAAATCCTCGCTTACTCCTTGTCATGCAGCATGCTGTGCAGGTTCGAAGACGAGCGAAGACGATTCAGACGACCACAACGAAGCAAAGATGGGAGGAGAACCATGTCCCACCGGGCGTGCCAATTTGTTTGACACGAGAAAAATCTTATGTGCACTCCGGAAGAAGGGAAGAGAAGGAGTATGGATTTCTCTCATGCGCCGAGGAAAAGAAAAATGCGGGCGTGCCAGTGTACCGTAGTACACAAAGAAAAGTGATACGGGAAACAAGTATTTCATTTATCTCTTTGGATGAACAAAATTGCAAGGTTCCATAAAAAAAATGGTTGCGCTTCGTGGCCTACTAGCGCGGCGTGCCTGACTTTGGCGATGTGCGGTCTCCTGGTTCCCGGGGCCTCGAAAAGCTCCCGGTTAATTACTCCCGCGGGTTGCTCCGTGAGATACCTCTAATTAAGCCATGTGGTCGTCTTCGTCGTCTTCGCTTTGTGTTCTCCATGCATGATGATGCTGGTGTGTGTGTGTGATGTGGGCGGCGGCAAAGCCCGTGTCCTCGTCGGTACACGTGCCGCTCAAAACATGGCTTTGTGTTGGCCACGTTCGCCCTCGCCGTCACGCCTCGTCGGTCTTGACAGCGTTGATGTAGTCGGTGTTGAAGTAGCATGGATCCTGCTTGGCTCGGACTTCTTGATGATGTGCGGCTTCGTCGGGGTATGCAAGGGGTTGCCTCGCGGGAGTATTCTTTTATGGAGACCAGCATCGGTGTAAAACCAACGCTCGCTTGTATCGGCAATGCCGACGTGGTTGGCGCCTCGTCTCAGTTGGACGCCGTGTTTATGGCAGTCCTCCAAGACAAGGGCGCCACCTCACGGGGCCATCGGAAGTTAGTGTTGGCAAAGTCACATTGCGTCCTCGCCATCACGCCTCATTTTCATGGGCTCTGGGTCGTGGAGACCGTCATGTGGCACCATCTTCGCCTCCAGGTCACGGGCAGCACCAAGGGTGTGTGTTATCTTCTTGGCTCCGTGTCGCGGGCTCCATCTTGACGAGGTAGACATTGGTGGTAATGTCCCGCGACCTCCATGCCTCCGGTCCAACTTGATGATGTTAACGTTGGTGGTGTCCTCCTTACGAGCTCTATGCCGCGATTCTCTGCGGTATCGGGTGTTGGCACTAGGCGTCGTCTTGGCGAGCTCCACGCCGCCATCCAAGGCGGCACGGTGGCGGCATCGTTGCGAGCCTCCACGCCTTTATCCTCCATGGCGCCGACTTGATGAAGAAGACGACGGGCGTCGTCCTAGCGAGCTCCATCTCGCCATCCTCCGCGCCTTCGGGCTCCAGCTTGACGAGGTAGATGTCGGCGGCATCCTCAATGGGCGCCACGCCTCCGTCCTCTAGCTCCAACATGATGAAGTGGATGGCAGGCGTCCTTCTTATGAGCTCCCCATCACGATCCTTGCGGCACCGGGTTGATGATGTTGACATTGGCGTCATCTTGGCGAACTCTGTGGCGCCATCCACCGCGGTACGGTGGCGGCATCGTTGCGAGCCTCCACGCCTTTGTCCTCCATCGCGCCGACTTGATGAAGAAGACGACAGGCGTCGTCCTAGCAAGCTCTGTCTCGCCATCCTCCTGGCCTTCGGGCTCCAGCTTGACGAAGTAGATGTCGGCAGCATCCTTAATGGGCGCCACACCTCCGTCCTCTAACTCCAGCATGACGAAGTGGATGGCGGGCGTCCTTCTTGTGAGCTCCCCTTCACGATCCTTGCGGCACCGGGTTGATGATGTTTACATTGGCGTCATCTTGGCGGACTCCGTGGCACCATCCACCGCGGTACGATGGCTGCATCGTTGCGAGCCTCCACGCCTTTGTCCTCCATGGCACCGACTTGATGAAGAAGACAAGGGCGTCGTCCTAGCGAGCTCCGTCTCGCCATCCTCCGCGCCTTTGGGCTCCAGCTTGACGAAGTAGATGTCGGACGCATCCTCAATGGGCGCCACGCCTCCGTCCTCTAGCTCCAACATGATGAAGTGGATGGCGGGCATCCTTCTTGTGAGCTCCCCGTCACGATCCTTGCGGCACCGGGTTGATGATGTTGACATTGGCGTCATCTTGGCGAACTCCGTGGCGCCATCCACCGCGGTACGGCGGCGGCATCCTCCCGAGCCACCACGCCTTCGTCCTCCATGGCGCCGGCTTGATGAAGTTGACACTGGCGTCATCTTGGCGAACTCCGCGCCGCGATCCACTGCGGCACGGTGGCGGCAACCTCCACGGCACACGGCGGAATCCTTGCGAGCTCCGCGCCTCCGGGACTCCAGCTTGCCGAAGTAGACGTCATCGGCCTCATCACCAAGGGTAGCCACGTCAAAGGAGGCCAACGGGCTGCGCGCCGGCAGCCCCATCGACACGTCCTCGTCTTCCACACCTTGGTGAAGTCCGGGAGTAACCTCGTCGTCTTGGTTAGCTTGAGGAAGATGATGATAACGCCAACGAAGTGCTGCATGATCGCGAGCTCCACCGCGCCACCACATGTTGTGCATGCATGCAATAATAAAGGATGAAGGAGTGATTAGATGATAAGTTTACCGTTCGGGAAGATTGACTTGGTGTTCATGTTGCTGTCGAGGTGCATGCTGCTTGTACGGATGATCGTCGGCGTTGTTGTGACGAGATGTCGAGCTCCTTCTATTTTTCACTGCGTGAGTTCTGGTCGCTGGATGTTTCTGCGTGCCGTGGATGTGGTCGATGGATTTGTGTCCTCGGTGCATGGGGTTGTATCCTGTATATATAGGCAGCCGACAGGGCACGAGCCGAGCACCGCACGGCTTGCTTGATCGGCAAGGTCAACACTTTCTATCCTAAGCTCTTCTTTTCATCTTGATTTTTCTTTCCAAAACGCTGCTCTTCTTGCTTTACACGGCTGCACAAAAGAAGGAAACTAACTGATACATACCTTGTTTTAAACCACGCGTGCAATGATCCACCCAGTCGGTTGCCTCCGTTTCCAAAAATCCTATGGCTTGCCATATATACGTACGGATCCGACTGCTCACATGCCGATCATTTTAGTTCCAATATAGCCAGACTCATACGTGTTCAGGTGTAATTTGAACCCACCAAACACACGCCCATATTTCATCCATGTACGTATATGCACGCGTTTGTCGATCGGCCGATACCCAAATACGTATATACAATGTGTATAGCTGCGGGTATTCATATTATCATATACATATACACACGAGCTTGGCGGCCGGCCGATATACCCGAATACGTACACATATATGTGCAGCGTACAAGAGCTTTGTTACATGCAAGGCAAAATTGATGCATGCATACAGTAGTACGTAGACACCATGCTAATTGCCATGCATGCGTATATTGGGCCAGGAAAAACATCAATTAGCTATGCTTATACCTGGGCCCACGTGTCCATATAATCTGCACTTAGAATTCATCCAAAATCAAAAATTATATGAGTCCTTATAAATAAAATAATATAAAAAAATGCATCAAACAGACCCAGAGTTCACGAAGTTAATACTTCCGGAGGCTCATGACTCACCATACTCGATACACCCCGAAACACCAAGATGTATTTGGATTTGAACGAACGTTTCTGGTGGACAGGGATGAAGAATGATATCACCGAGTATGTAGCTGTATGTGATGTATGCCAGAGAGTGAAGGCACAGAAGCCAGCATGATTTTTACAGCCTATGTCGATACCCGAATGGAAATGGGATAAACTTGGCATGGATTTTATCACCGGATTACCCGGGACCAAATCAGGATATGATTCTATATGGGTAGTAGTTGATCGCTTGACCAAAGTGGCTCACTTTATCCCCGTGAAAACAACTCATACAAGTGCGAAGTTGGCAAAGATATATATGTCCAGGATCGTATGTCTGCATGGAGTTCCGAGGACCATCGTATCAGATAGAGGAACACAGTTTACCTCAAAATTTTGGCATCAGCTGCACCAGATTTTGGGAACGAGATTGGAGTTCAGTACAACATTTCACCCGCAGACAAATGGGCAGACAGAGAGAGTCAACCAGATTCTGGAGGACATGTTGAGAGCCTGTGTGCTAGACTATGGATCTAGTTGGGATGACAATTTGCCTTACGCAGAGTTCTCATACAACAATAGTTACCAGGCCAGTTTGAAGATGGCACCGCTCAAGCCCTCAGATGGACGCAGTGCGAACACCGTTGATGTGGGATGAAGTAGGAGACCGAAAGTTGTTTGGACCAGACTTTATCAGGGAGTCTGAAGAGAAGGTTAAGCTGATTCGAGATAGACTGAAGATAGCTCAGTCCAGGCAGAAGAGTTATGCAGATTCAAAACGCAAGGAGGTAACCTATGAAATTGGAGATAGAGCATATCAGCGAGTATCACCCTTGCGGGGAGTGAAACGTTTTGGAGTTAAGGGAAAGCTAGCCCCGAGATTTGTAGGACCATATCGTGTTTTGGAACGTATGGGAGAAGTTGCCTACAAGTTGGAGTTACCGGAAGGACTGTCAGGAGTTCATGATGTGTTTCACGTTTCACAGTTGAAGAAGTGTCATGCTGAGATGGCCGATATACCGTTAAGAGATACAGTACCCTTGGAGGCGATTCACTTGGACAGTGATTTGACTTATGAGGAGAAACCAGTCAAGAATCTTGACTTTGCCAGTCGAGTCACCCGCAGCAAGGTTATCAAGTTTTGCAAAGTTCAGTGGAGCCACCATACCGAGGATGAAGCCACCTCGGAGCGAGAGGATGATCTTCTCAAAGACCACCCACACCTATTTTCTAGCCAACCCGAATCTCAAGGGCGAGATTCATCTTAAGGGGGGGGGGTAGGTTTGTAACATCCCAAATTTTCAATTTGGAAAGTTATACATAGATCATTCTTGCATATCATATTTTATTGCATTTTCGTTTTGCGATCCTCGAAATCCTAAGCAACTCAAGGACCCTCGGAGAGAGTTGGGGATTTCTCGGTTTTCATATTTGATTTTTAATCAAATATTGAAACGAGGATTTTGGTTTTAATTATTTTTCTCGCCAAAAAAATATTTCATATTAAAATATATGAGAGGAGATAATATGACTTCTCCAAAATAATTGAAATATTGGAGGAAAAATATTAAAATCAAATATTTGATTTTACTTGGATTATATTTGCATTAGAAAAATTGCACGTTTTCAAAAAATGCATTTTAGGGCCAAGAAAATGTTCAACTCGTCCTAAATATTTTATTTAGACGGTGAAAATTTGTTTTGGCATTTTTAGATTTTTTTTATTTTCTAGGATTTATTTTCTGCTCATGGAATTGTTTAAAAAAATCTTGGCGCCGACTGGCTGAAACCCACTGGCCGCCCATCTCCGCGCCGCCGTCCGCGCCATGACGCGCGCCGCCGCCGCCGACTGGACAGAGTCCGAGTCGGACTCCTCCGCCGCCGCCTTACCCTCCTCCAAGCCACCGCCCCACCCTTTATATGCCGCCCGAGCCCCGCCACCACCACCAACCACCAACGCCGCAGCCCGCCACCCGAGCCAAGCCGCGCCGCCGCCTCTCGCAGCGCGCCCGCCCAAGCCGCCCGCCCGCCCGAAGCCCAAGCTGCCGGAGCCCCACGCCTCGTCGGATCCGACGAGGTAGCCGCCGCCGCCGGTTTTTGTCTAGAAAACCGATTCGGTTTTTTTTAAAACCCTAGTTCTTTTTTCTAGATCGGTTTGCCGGTTTTTCCTGGTTCTTCTATTTAGCGGACTTCCGTCCGTACGTTCGTTTTAACGAACGTTTTTCGCTCGTTAGTTACAGACAACGAACGCTCGTTCGTTAGTCTGTTCGTCAGTTTTGTTTTTTCTCGGATTTTTCCGCGATTATTCTCGATCGCGATTTCTGATCGGATTTTCGTTTCAGTTTGTCTTTTCGCTCGTTTATCGGAATTAGGCGATTCAAGCGCCTAGATTTTTGTCTCGAGACCCTCTTTCTGTTTAACCAACTTAAACACGATTTTGGTACTGTAAAATTTGACTCTAGCTCAGATTAGTAAATGGATCTTGTTTCTTTCGCCGTTTGAGTTTCGTTCCTCCGTTCGATTCGATTCTTTTTGCAAACCGGAGTTCTTGAGTTGTAATTTCTAGTCAATCTCTCTTATTTGAGTTTTGCTCGTGCATCTTCGCTTGATTGCTTATGTATGCTATTGTTTGTTTGCGATAGAATTCCCGGAGTGCGAAGCGTGCTACTACGAGTCCCTAGGTTTCGCGGATCGTCAGCAAGGCAAATAACACATTGATCATACTCTTTCCATACCCAGTTTTTACGCATTAGTTTCAAACTCAAACATTGCATGATTAGGATGTCATTAACTTGTGGGTCGGGAAGTAGTTGATGAGGTAGAACCTATTGCCCTGTTACATTCAAACCCTTGGGAGTTACTTCTATGCGTTGCTTATATTGCTATGCTATGCTCGTAGACGTGGTTTGGGCGAGTGAAATCCATGACAGATGTGAGATTGTTAATTAATGGTTCAACTTAAGGTGGCAACTTAAATACATATCTGGGTGGATTGAGGCACCTGGAGAATCCAGTTTTGTCTGTATTTTTGGAAATCCCGGGGTTCCGTGTGATCTTCCTATGGACCGCCAGCCAGGCTCAAAGGGAACTGAGATGATTCATGCTAGAAACTTCCGTGTGCAGCCACAAGCTATTATGGGCTCTAGCATAAGGTAGATCAGCAGGTAGTGGGTTGTAGGTTTGGTATGGTCTACCCAGAGTAGAGAGTTAATGTTTCTGAAAGGCTGTGTCTCGGTCATCCGTTTCTCAAACACCATGTAGTGCGAGAAATCCAACGGAGGCGATCGAGTCTTGTGGGGAAAAGGGCGCAAACCTCTACAAAGTGTACAAACTAATCATGGTTAGCCGTGTCCCCGGTTATGGACAATCTTGAGTATCTAGTACTTGGAGTATCTTAAGTATCTCATCACTCTTAATTAATATTGTTGGGTTGATAATTACTTTTATTGGGATTGAGTTGGAGGAACCTTCTCAATGATGTTTCAACTACCATGATAGTTAAATTAAAATTTATTCCTTTGTTGTAGGAAAAAATTGGCTTTTCGCAAAAACTATAACCATAGAGCTTTCCACCAGCCAAATATGCATATAGTGATAGCATTATTCTGTTCTTACTCTACTGTGTTATATTGCCAACATATTCCATGTGCTGACCCGTTTTCGGGCTGCAACGTATTATGTTGTAGACTTTTCAGACGAGGAGTAAGGTTCGTTAGGTCGTTGCCATGCAGCTCAGCTATGTCATTGGAGTTGATGGACTCACTTTATCTTCCAAGCCTTCCGCTGTTATCGGATTAGATGGCCTTTAGCCATATTTATTGTAATAAGTACTCTTTTGAGACATTCGATGTAATAAGTGTGTGATTGCTACTCTGTTATAAATCCTTCGAGTACTGTGTTTGTCAGCATTACCGATCCAGGGATGACACTGAAGCACAGAGACTTGACCGTTTGAGGTCGGGTCGCTACAAGAAAGCTTGCTTCTGATTTTTCTTCGGACGAAAGACTTCATATAGTAGCAGATGGCCACCGGAGGGCCACCAGGGGGCCCACGAGGCAGGGGGGCACGTCCCCACCCTCGTAGCCAGGGTGTGGGCCCCCTCTGGTATTTCTTCCGCTCAATATTTTTTTATTATTTCGAAAAATAACTTCCGTGGAGCTTCAGGACTTTTGGAGTTGTGCAGAATAAGTCTCTTATATTTGCTCCTTTTCCAGCCCAGAATTCCAGCTACCGGCATTCTCCCACCTTATGTAAACCTTGTAAAATAAGAGAGAATAGGCATAAATATGTTACATAATGTGTAATAACAGCCCATGATGCAATAAATATTGATATAAAAGCATGATGCAAAATGGACGTATCAACTCCCCCAAGCTTAGACCTCGTTTGTCCTCAAGCGGAAGCCGATAAGGATAAATATGTCCACATTTTTAGAGGTAGAGGTGTCGATAAAATAAAATATGGACATGAGGGCATCATGGTCATTCTTATAACAGCAACATATATAGATCTTGTCATATGATTTCTTATGTTCAAGTAATAATCTATTCACAATGCAAAGTATGAATCAGAAACTTTATTGAGAACTAACAAACTATAATCTCAATCATTGAAGCAATTGCAATTTATCATAACATCGGAAAGAGTCTATGTCAGAGATTTTCAGCAAGTCCACATACTCAACTATCATTTAGTCTTTTGCAATTGCTAACATCACGCAATACTTGTGGTTACGGAGTTTTAATCGGACACAGAGAAATATAGGGGCTTACAGTTTCGCCTCCCAACCTTTTACCTCAAGGGTAATGTCAACAATAATATCTCATGCTAACTTACATCCAATTAGATATGTATGTCAGGATCTTTCCAACACACTATGCTTGCCAAAGGATAAAATGTAAAAAGGAAAGGTGAAGATCACCATGGCTCTTGCATAAGGTAGAAGATAAAAGTAAAAGATAGGCCCTTCGCACAGGGAAGCAAAGGTTGTCATGCGCTTTCATGGTTGGATGCACAAAATTTCAATGCAAAAGAATGTCACTTTATATTGCCACTTGTGATATGAACCTTTATTATGCGGTCCGTCGCTTTTATTTCTTCCACATCACAAGATCGTATAAAGCTTATTTCCTCCACACTAATCAATCATACATATTTAGAGAGAAATTTTTATTGCTTGCACCGATGACAACTTACTTGAAAGATCTTACTCAATCCATAGGTAGATATGGTGGACTCTCATGGAAAAACTGGGTTTAAGGGTATTTGAAAGCACAAGTAGTATCTCTACTTGGTGCAAAGAATTTGGCTAGCATGAGGGGGAAAGGAAAACTCAACATGTTGGATGATCCATGAAAATATACTCTGTCTCAGATATAAGAAAACATAACCCATTACGTTGTCTTGCTTGTCCAACACCAACTCTTTAGCATGTCATATTTTAATGAGTGCTCACAATCATAAAAGATGTCCAAGATAGTATATTTATATGTGAAACCTCTCTTTCTTTATTACTTCCTATTAATTGCAACGATGACTAAAGCTATGTTTTCCAACTCTCAACAACTTTTAATCATCATACTCTTTCTATGTGAAGTCATTACTCTCCATAAGATCAATATGATCTCTTTGTTTGTTTTTATTCTTTTCTCTTTTCTTTTATTCCCTCAAGATGATGGCAAAATAATAAAGCCCTTGACTCAACACTAATCTATATTATATAGCTCACGGACTCGATTACATAGATGGATCATAAAGCAAAACTCAAAACTAAATCATACCAAAAACTTTATTCTACTAGATCAAGATACTACTAAAAGGATCGAACTAAGAAAAACGGTAAAGATAGGAGTGTGATGGTGATACGATACCGAGGCACCTCCCCCAAGCTTGGCAGTTTCCAAGGGGAGTGCCCATACCCATATGATTATGTCTCCTTTGCCGGTGAAGAAGATGGTGGTGATGATGGGTAGTCGCTCATCGGGCGTAAGAGATCCTCCAACTTGCGGATAATGCCCTTGAGTGCAACGATATGCTCCTTCAACAAAATATTTTCACGTGTGAGATACTTGTTTTGTATACGAGCTAACTCAATCATCTTGAAAGCTTCGATCTCAGTTGGGGTAAGAAGATTGTGATCAAGTTGAAGGATGTCTTCTGTTGCCGGAACTTGATCCTCCGTGGCCTTTTTGATCCCTTCATCCTTGTTGATCTCCATGGGTTCTTCCCTCTTCAGCTCTATCTTCATTAGCCAAGCATCGTTGTCACCATTGTTGGAGGAGGGGGGCGACATGATGCCTGGCCTTGACAACCCTGACAGAAAATAGCCCGAAACAAGAACAGAGGACAATTTCGTGATACAGAAGTCAAAACATTCGGGAGATTATATAATGAATTTTTACCGATCAAAATACATATCGTGCAAGAAAACAGAGTCCGGAGAGTGCACGAGGTGCCCACGAGGCAGGGGGGCGTGCCCTCCACCCTCGTGGAGCCCTCGTGTCCTTCCCGGACTGCTTCTTATTTTTATATTTTTCTAAATATTCCAAAACGGAGAAAAAATGCCATTAGAACTGTTTTGGAGTCGGTTTACTTATCATACCACATACCTATTCCTTTTTGGAGTCTGAAACATTCTGGAAAGTGTCTCTTATGTATTCCTCCGGGGTCATGGTTTCAATAACATTGGTTTCAACATTTATGGGATTACCTGAGATATAATGTTTGATTCTTTGACCGTTCACCACCTTCGGATTTGTGCCTTCGAAGTTGTTGATTTTTATGGCACCGGAACGATAGACGTCCTCGATAACATAAGGACCTTCCCATTTAGAGAGAAGTTTTCCTGCAAAAAATCTTAAACGAGAGTTGTATAATAATACATAATCACCTACTTTAAACTCACACTTTTGTATTCTTTTGTCATGCCATCTTTTAACTTTTTCTTTAAACAACTTGGCATTCTCATAGGCTTGGGTTCTTCATTCATCAAGTGAGATATTGTCAAATAACCTATTCTCACCTGCAAGTGTGAAATCATAATTGAGCTCTTTAATAGCCCAATAAGCCTTATGTTCTAGTTCGAGAGGTTAGTGACATGCTTTTCCATAAACCATTTTATACGGAGACATACCCATAGGATTTTTATATGCAGTTCTGTAGGCCCATAATGCATCATCAAGTTTTTTGGACCAATTCTTTCTAGATCTATTAACAGTCTTTTGCAAAATTAATTTGAGTTCTCTGTTACTCAATTCTACTTGACCACTAGACTATGGGTGATAGGGATATGCAATTCTATGATTAACATCATACTTGGCAAGCATTTTATGGAAAGCACCATGAATAAAATGTGAACCACCATCGGTCATTAGATACCTAGGGACTCCAAACCTCGGAAAAATAACTTCTTTAAGCATCTTAATAGAGGTATTATGATTAGCACTACTAGTTGGAATAGCTTCTACCCACTTCGTAACGTAATCAATAGCAACTAAAATATGTGTATATCCATTAGAGGCAGGAAACAGTCCCATATAATCAAAGCCCCAAACATCAAATGGTTCAATAACAAGTGAATAATTTATAGGCATTTCTTGACGTCTACTAATATTACCAATTCTTTGACATTCATCACAAGATAAGACAAACTTACGGGGATCCTTGAAGAGAGTAGGCCAATAAAAACCGGATTGCAATACCTTGAGTGCAGTTCTATCTCCAGCGTGGTGTCCTCCATAAGCTTTGGAGTGACACTTGCATAGGATCTATTGATGTTCATGCTCAGGTACACAACGTCTAATAACACCATCTACTCCTTCTTTATAAAGATGTGGGTCATCCCAGAAGTAATGTCTCAAATCATAGAAAAACTTTTTCTTTTGTTGGTATGTGAAACTAGGTGGTATAAATTTAGCAACAATGTAATTAGCATAATAAGCATACCATGGAGCACTACGAGAAGCATTTATGGCATTTAATTGTTCATCAGGAAAGCTATCATCAATAGGTAGTGGGTCATCAAGAACATTTTCTAACCTAGACAAGTTGTCTGCAATGGGGTTCTCAGCTCCCTTTCTATCGATAATATGCAAATCAAATTCTTGTAGCAAGATAACCCATCTAATAAGTCTAGGTTTAACATCTTTCTTTTCCATAAGGTATTTAATAGCAGCATGATCAGTGTGAATAGTTAATTTAGAATCAACAATATAAGGTCTGAACTTATCACAAGCAAATACAACCGCTAAGAATTATTTTTCAGTAGTAGCATAATTTTTCTCGGCATTATCTAGAGTTTTACTAGCATATTGAAAGAGATTTAATTTCTTATCAACTCTTTGCCTTAGAACAGCTCCTACAGCATAATCACTAGCATCACACATAATTTCAAAAGGTAAATTCCAATTAGGTGGCTGAACAATAGGTGCAGACATCAATGCTTTCTTAGGTATTTCAAATGCTTCTGCACAATCATCATCAAAGACAAATGGTATATCTTTTTGCAATAGATTAGTCCGAGGCCGAGAGATTTTTGAGAAGTCCTTAATGAACCTCCTATAAAAATCGGCATGACCAAGGAAACTTCTTGTACCTTTGATGTCCTTGGGACATGGCATCTTTTCAATAGCATCAACTTTAGCTTTATCAACTTTAATACCTCTTTCGGAAATTTTATGCCCCAAGACAATACCTTCATTAACCATAAAGTGGCACTTCTCCCAATTCAAGACAAGGTTAGTTTCTTCACATCTCTGCAAAACTCGACCAAGGTTGCTTAAGCAATCATCAAAAGAGGATCCATAAACAGAGAAATCATCCATGAAAACCTCACAAATCTTTTCACAAAAGTTAGAGAATATAGCCATCATGCATCTTTGAAAGGTAGCAGGTGCATTACATAAACCAAAAGGCATACATCTATAAGCAAAATTACCGAAAGGGCAAGTAAAAGTGGTCTTAGCTTGATCGTCGGCTGACACAGGTATTTGAGAGAAACCAGAATAACCATCTAGAAAGCAAAAATGTGCATGTTTGGATAATCTTTCTAGCATTTGATCAATAAAAGTTAAGGGGTAATGATCTTTTTTAGTAGCCTTATTTAATTTGCGGAAATCAACTACCATCCTATAACCTGTAATAATTCTTTGCGGAATCAATTCATCTTTATCATTAGGAACGACAGTAATACCTCCCTTCTTAGGAACATAATGGACAGGACTTACCCACTGACTATCAGCAACGGGATAAATTATATGTGCCTCAAGGAGCATTAGTATTTCCTTTCTTACCACTTCCTTCATTTTAGGATTCAGCCGTCGTCTGGTTTGGCATCTTTTTCCAAATTTATTTTATGTTGACAGAGTGGGACTAATGCCCTTAAGATCATCAAGAGTATACCCAATAGCAGCACGGTGCTTCTTCAGAGTTTTCAATAATTTTTCTTCCTCCTTCTATGAAAGGTTAGAACTAATAATAACAGGATATATCTTCTTTTCATCGACATAAGCATATTTAAGAGTGTCGGGTAATGGTTTAAGCTCAAACACGAGATCACCCTTGGGTGGAGGAGGATCCCCTAAGATTTCAACAGGCAAGTTGTTTTTCAGAATAGGACCCTGTTTAAAGAACACTTCATCTATTTCCCTTCTTTCATTCATAAACATATCATTTTCATGGTCTAGCAAATATTGTTCTAAAGGATCACTAGGAGGTACGGCAATAGAAGCAAGACCAATAATTTCATCTTTACTAGGCAATTCCTCTTCACGGTGTTGTCTACAAAATTTAGAAAAGTTAAACTCATGAGACATATCACCTATGCCAATAGTAACAACATCCTTTTCGCAGTCTATCTTAGCATTAACAGTGTTTAAGAAGGGTCTACCAAATATAATGGGACATTAGCTATCTTGTGGGGAACCAAGAACAAGAAAATCAGCAGGATATTTAGTTTTCCCATACAAGACTTCAACATCTCTAACAATTCCAATTGGTGATATAGTATCTTTATTGGCAAGCTTAATGGTAACATCAATATCTTCTAACTCAGCAGGTGCAATATCATGCATAATTTCTTTGTATAAGTCAATAGGTATTGCACTAGCACTAGCACCCATATCACACAAGCCATGATAACAATGATCTCCTATTTTAACAGAAATAACATGCATGCCTACCATAGGTCTATGTTTATCTTTAGCACAAGGTTTAGCAATTCTAGCAGTTTCATCACAGAAATAAATAACATGCCCATCAATATTATCAGCCAAGAGATCTTTAACAATAGCAATATTAGGTTCAACTTTAACTTGCTCAGGAGGTGTATAAGTTCTAATATTGCTTTTACGAACCACAGTTGAAGCTTTAGCATGATCCTTTATTCTAACAGGGAAGGGTGGTTTCTCACCATAAGCAGTAGGAACAATAGGATCATTATAAGTGATAGTCTTTTCTTCAACTTCAATAGGTGCTACTGCTTTTACTTCCATGGGAGGATGATATTTAAACCACTTCTCCTTAGGGAGATCAACATGATTAGCAAAAGATTCACAGAAAGAAGCTACTATCTCAGAGTCAAGTCCATATTTAGTGCTAAATTTACGGAAAACATCGGTATCCATAAAAGATTTAACACAATCAAACTTAGGTGTCATACCTGACTCCCTACCTTCGTCGAGGTCCCAATCTTCAGAGTTGCGTTTAATTCTTTCCAATAAATACCATTTGAATTCAATAGTCTTTATCATAAAAGAGCTAGCACAAGAAGTATCGAGCATGGTGTGATTGTTGTCAGAAAGCTGAGCATAAATTTTTTGAATAATCATTTCTCTTGAGAGCTCATGATTGGGGCATGAATATAACATTGATTTAAGCCTCCCCCAAGCTTGAGCGATGCTTTATCCTTCGCGAGGCCAAAAATTATATATAAAATTAAGATCACGATGAACAAGATGCATAGATAAAACTTCTGATGAAATTCCAATTTCAATCATTTGTAGTTCCATGATCCCATATCATCACATGGCCTATACCATGTCAATGCATCTCCCTTCAAAGATAAAGGGAAGACCTTCTTCTTGATAACATCATCGGGCATACCTGCAAGCTTAAATAATCCACAAACTTCATCCACATAGATTAGGTGTTCATCAGGATGTAGTGTTCCATCTCCTGCAAAAGGATTAGCTAGCAGTTTTTCTACCATACCCGAAGGAATTTCAAAGTAGACATTTTCTTTTCAGTAGGTTCAGTAGGTTGAGGTGCAACTCTTTGCGCTACTGGTCGAGGTGAAGATACCCCAAACAAGCCCCTCAGAGGATTACTTTCCATAGTAACAAGTGCCAGTAAATTTCAGCACACTATATAAATTTTTCCTTACCAAATTCCACCTACCAAAGG
The DNA here is from genome assembly GCA_021605145.1 of Aegilops bicornis. Taxonomy (NCBI): domain Eukaryota; kingdom Viridiplantae; phylum Streptophyta; class Magnoliopsida; order Poales; family Poaceae; genus Aegilops; species Aegilops bicornis. Next base: position 464,495,272 of record CM038669.1, on the reverse strand, counting down.
CGCTTCCCTCCCCGACAACGGCGCCAGAAAAGAGTCTTGATGACCCACAAGTATAGGGGATCTATCGTAGTCCTTTCGATAAGTAAGAGTGTCGAACCCAATGAGGAGCAGAAGGAAATGATAAGCGGTTTTCAGCAAGGTATTCTCTGCAAGCACTGAAATTATAGGTAACACATAGTTTTGTGATAAGATAATTTGTAACGAGCAACAAGTAACAAAAGTAAATAAAGTGCAGCAAGGTGGCCCAATCCTTTTTGTAGCAAAGGACAAGCCTGGACAAACTCTTATATAGAGAAAAGCGCTCCCGAGGACACATGGGAATTATCATCAAGCTAGTTTTCATCACGTTCATATGATTCGCGTTCGGTACTTTGATAATTTGGTATGTGGGTGGACCGGTGCTTGGGTGCTGTCCTTACTTGGACAAGCATCCACTTATGATTAACCCCTATTGCGAGCATCCGCAACTACAAAAGATGTATTAAGGTAAACCTAACCATAGCATGAAACATATGGATCCAAATCAGCCCCTTACGAAGCAACGCATAACTAGGGTTTAAGTTTCTGTCACTCTAGCAACCCATCATCTACCTACTACTTCCCAATGCCTTCCTCCAGGCCCAAACAATGGTGAAGTGTCATGTAGTCGACGTTCACATAACACCATTAGAGGAGAGACAACATACATCTCATCAAAATATCAAACGAATACCAAATTCACATGACTACTAATAGCAAGACTTCTCCCATGTCCTCAGGAACAATCGTAACTACTCACAAAGCATATTCATGTTCATAATCATAGGGGTATTAATATGCATATAGGATCTGAACATATGATCTTCCACCAAATAAACCAACTAGCATCAATTACAAGGAGTAATCAACACTACTAGCAACCTATAGGTACTAATCTCAGACTTAGAGACAAGAATTGGATACAAGAGATGAACTAGGGTTTGAGAGGAGATGGTGCTGGTGAAGATGTTGATGGAGATTGGCCCCCTCCCGATGAGGGGAGCGTTGGTGATGACGATGGCGATGATTTCCCCCTCCCGGAGGGAAGTGTGCCCGGCAGAACAGCTCCGCGAGAGCCCTAGATTGGTTCCGCCAAGATTCCACCTCGTGGCGGTGGAGTCTCGTCCCGAAAGCTTGCTTCCGATTTTTCTTCGGACGAAAGACTTCATATAGCAGAAGATGGCCACCGGAGGGTCACCAGGGGGCTCACGAGGCAGGGGCGCGCCCAAGGGGGCAGGGCACGCCCCCCACCCTCGTGGCCTGGGTGTGGGCCCCCTCTGGTATTTCTTCCGCTCAGTATTTTTTATTAGTTTCAGGACTTTTGGAGTTGTGCAGAATAAGTCTCTAATATTTGCTCCTTTTCCAGCCCAGAATTCCAGCTGCCGGCATTCTTCCCCCTTATGTAAACCTTGTAAAATAAGAGAGAATGGGCATAAATATTGTGACATGATGTGTAATAACAGCCCATGATGCAATAAATATCGATATAAAAGCATGATGCAAAATGGACGTATCAGTCGTCCGCTAGTAGACGACAAAGAAAGTGGCCGTTCTAATGTCCGTTAGCTAGGCTCTTTGCCGTCAGCTAGCAGACGGCAAAGAGCTGTGCCCTATATGTAACAAAACGCCCTCGCGGCCGCCCCCTCTCTCTCCCTCCCTCATCCCAACCTCACGCCGCCCCTCGCCACGGCCCAGACCACGTCGCCGCCTCGGCCGACCGCCCGCCTTGGACACCCGCCCGCTTGGCGCTCGGGCCTCCTTGCTGCCCTGCTACCCGACAGCAGCGCCGGCCCCCGCCCCGACCAACCTGCCCCTCCGCACCGGCCCGCCCCACCCCGGCCGCCCCATCGGCGCCCCCCGCCATGCCGCATCGCCGCCCCGGCCACTCCAATGTGAGACATTTTCATTTTTCTTCTTCTGTTTTTTTAGATTTAGTTTAATTAGGTTTAGTATAATTTAGTTTAGTTAGTTTACTTTAGGTTTAGTTTAGTTTAGTTTAGGTCAAGTTTCTGGTTTAGTTTAGGTTTATTTTAGTTAGTTTAGTTTAGGTTTAGTTTAGTTAGTTTAGTTTAGGTTTAGTTTACTTTACTTTAGGTTAAGTTTCTGGTTTATTTTGAGCATGTGAAATTTGTTATTATTTTTTTAGTTCAAGCATTTATTCCGGCTTCAACGTTGATGATGCCTATCCCGCATGCTCGTCGTCAACTCGGCAGAGGAGGCCCGCTTGATCAGAGGGGCCATGTCGGGGACTGGGCTCCACTGGGCTGGTACTAGGAGGTTCTACCTTCCGGGGGGCGCAGGTTGGTGAGGAGCCAGCCCGTCGTTGACCCGAACCTTCTTTGGTGGCGGTCGCGTGGGCCAGTGATGGTGCCGAGGCTTTCGAACACCGCAGAGGTGGTACGTCACCGTGTCAGCGAGGATGACGAGTACGTCCGTTGCTACATGGTTCCGTTGGAGGGCAGGTTCGACAATACGTGGCAGGTTCTATAGGGATCTCATAGGAGCTATGATCCAGTGATGGTTCCTTCTCTTTGGGTGTCCACCGCCCACGCCGAGACCCGTCGTTCTCTACGGTTCTAGCTGTATTACCGATGCTATATGTATGATACTATTCGAGATGAATTAGTGATAATATTCGACGATGTACGGACGCAAGAGATGATGTAGTTTTGCTTATTGAATGCATGCTAATTTAGTTTACCCGGGGACGAGCGGGTTAGGGGGTTCCTCGGTGTCGATGGTACGCTAAATAGCAAGTATCGTCAGTGCGAGATACATGTGGCCGTCGTTGTCGAATACTACATCCACGTCCCACAAGTGACACAGGGGTCCTGCGTCCCGCAACAACAGTTCTCGGCGTCGATGGCGGTCGAACACCATCGCGAATTTGTCTGGCAGCCTCTGAGATGACGATTTAAAGCTAAGTGTTGAAACTTGAAACACCCAAACTGACTCAAGTCGGTTAGGTTGTTTGAAATTTCAAAACTTGGCTTTAATCCTCATCACACGGGCTGCCAGACAAATTTTCCAAGGTGTTCGTCCATCATCGGCCACCAGAACTATTGTTGCGGGATGCCAGGCGCCGGTGTCACTTGAGGGATGTGGATCTAGTGTTCAACGCCGAGCGCCTCATGTATCTTGCACCTATGATACTTGCTATTTAGGGTTCTATCAATGCCGAGGAACCTCTAATCCGCTCGTCCTGTTGTAAATATTTAGTTAGGTTGATGGAACAAACAATATTGCTATGAAACTCATCTTTCCATTTAAATGTGCAGTTTTTTCGTCGTTGCGAGGGTCTAGTGTTCGACGAGCTCTGCCCATGCGTTCGTGGGTTAGCACAAATGACATCTCCTCCCCCCTGATTTTCTCTGTTCCGGTCTTCGTGCCAATGAAACTTGCTAGCTATTGGTGTCTTCAATCATCAGTATGCATGACCAATATGTGTCTCCCGTTCGAAAGGGTTACATCTATAAATATGCATGCATTTGCATATTTATTACCGTGATTCTTTCGAATTGTCCAAAGTTATCCATGGACATCCCGAGTATGTGTAGATTGGGTTCATTTTCCCATGTGTTCTGCTCCGGATCCGATGCAGAATTTCGTCAGTGCCTCCCTGTTATTCTCCAGGTACACATCCTCTCTGCTTATTGCCGATACGTGTATCAGGAGAACAGCGGGGAGGTGCTGCTGAAATTTTGCGTCGGATCCGGGGCAGAACATGGGAAAATGAACCCAATCTACACACACTCGGGTGGGATTAGGACCTATCTTTACCTATTAGCGTCTAGGTTGCATGGACGTAATAAAAGTGACAAACACCGTTAACTAATGAATATATACATGTTGATTTATATATACTTCTTATGTGTCCAGTAGCTAGGTAAGATGACTGATCGTGCATGGATGTACACTGGTCACAATAGTCAGAAAAACATGACAGTTGAATGGTTAACAAAAACCAAGGGGTTTCTGAGAGCCGCATTTGCAAATGGCCAGAGGACAACATGGTGCCTCTGCGCCGAGTGCAACAATTGGCACAAGAAGACAGAGGATGATATGGGCAAACACCTGCAGAAGTGGGGTTTTACGCCAGATTATATGGTGTGGACATTTCCTGGCAAGTCTGCTCAACGTGCCAGAGCTGAGGTGCTTCGTCGTCGCAGCGACGACAATGGTACCGGGATGCAAGACATGGTGCAAGACTTTGATGATGCTCAGGAATCTGCAAAGGCCTTCAATGAAATGCCGGAGTCTTCAAAACGTCCTCTCCACGAGCACACCGAGCTTTGTCAGCTGGATGCCATCTCACAAATAATGGCTCTGAAGGCTCAATTCAACTTGGGCAGAGAATGCTATGACGCAATTATGACAATATTTGGACTTTTCTACCCAAAGGCCATGTACTACACCGCAAACCTGTACCCGGTCAGACAAAATTCTCCCCGCTCTTAAGATGCCCTATGAGAAGATACATGCACGTGAGAAAGGATGTGCCTTATTTAGGCTTCAGTATGCGGACTTGAACTATTGTCCCATTTGCAAGTCATCCAGGTATGTTGTGGTAGACAAAGGTATGGGTGAGAAGACACAGACCAAAATCCCCGTTAATGTTCTTCGATATATGCCAACCATACCAAGACTTCAACATCTTTTCATGGTCGAAGAGACGGCAAGACAAATGACATGGCAAAAAACGGGCAAAAGAACTCAACTAGTTGCAGATGGGAAGCTGATGATGGTGCACACATCGGACGGTGAAGCGTGGAAGAGCTTTGATGCATTACATGATGACATAGCGGCAGATCCGAGGCATCCTCGAGTCAGCATTAGCACGAATGGGTTCAGTGTATTTGGTCTGATGGAAACCCAATACAGTTGTTGGCTCGTATTTGTCTTTCCACTCAATCTCCCCCCCCCCAGATAGATTATGCAAGGAAAGAACATTTTCCTGACGTTGATAATTCCAGGGCCCTAAGATCCGGGGAGCAATATGAATGTGTACATGCAGCCGCTGAAGGACGAATTGCAAGAAGCCTGGGATGATGGGTTCAAGACATACGACGCCTTTAGCAAACAGAACTTCATAATGCGTATTTGGTACATGTACTCGATGCATGACTTGCCGGCGTATGCGCTATTCGTTGGCTGGTGTGTGCATGGAAGGTTCTCGTGCCCCACATGCAAGGGAGCTCTTGAGTTTCCTTGGCTTTAGGCCGGTCGCAAGTTTTCTTGCTTCGACATGCATAAGCAGTTCCTGGATCCTCGCCAAAAGTTCAGGAAAGACAAGAAGAACTTCATTGGAGGTAGAGTTGTCAAAAACTCTGCACCACCTGCGATGACAGGCCAAGAGACACTAGATCAGTTAAACGCTCTCGAGCCAGATCCAGAGCGTCCATGGTACTTCAAGGGGTATAATTTGAAACATGCCTGGACTCGCAAGACATGCTTGTGGGATCTGCCTTACTTCAAAGAACTCCTTTGCCCACACAACATTGACGTGATGCACACTAAGAAGAATATCACTGAGGCACTTTTTGGTACATTGTTCGGCATAGATGGGAAGTCAAAGGATAATACTAAGGCTAGAGTCGATCTGGAGGCGCTATGTGATAGGCCGTTCCAAAACATGAAAGAACCGAAAGGAAAGCGACGGACGAAGCCAAAGGCATGGTTCAATCTTGGAAGGCCAGCTATGAGGGAAATTATCTTGTGGGTGCGACAGCGGTTGATGTTCCCCGATGGGTATGCAGCGAATCTAAAGGGGGGAGCGAGTCTTGATAAATTGAAGATATTTTGTCTCAAGAGTCTTGATTGGCATAGATGGATTAAGCGGGCAATGCCGGTGATGTTGCGTGGCTTCATCCCTGAGGATGAATGGCTAGTACTGGCAGAGCTGAGCTATTTCTTCCGTGTTCTCTATGCGAAAGAACTATCGCCTGGCCTGCTAGAAGAAATGGAAGAGTTGGCGCCGGAGTTGATCTGAAAGTTAGAGAAGATCTTTCCGCCGGGCTTCTTTAATCCAATGCAACACTTGATTTTGCATCAACCGAGGCAAGATTGGGGGGGGGGCTGTGCAAAATCGTTGGTGCTACGCCACTGAGAGGATGTAGAAGATGCTACGAGCAAAATGTAAAAATAAACGTAGAATTGAAGCATCAATGGCTGAGGCATTCATTATTGAGGAGGCGGAAAACTTCATGAAAACACACTACGAAGCCAAAAATCGTCATTTGCATAATCTGAAGCCTCGGTACAATGCTGACGAACCTAAAAAGGGTGGATCCAACCTCAGCCTATTCAAAGGGGATCTCGCACCAGTCGGTGCTTCTAATTCCTTAATGTTGGATTTCGAAGAATGGCATATCATTTCGTTGTATATCTTCACCAACCTAACAGAAGTGCGGCCGTACATCGAGTAAGTTCTCGGTACATTGTTTCGCAACTTCTAATTCCTTTGAACTACTCTTATTTCTGGATAAATTTGATACAATCGATATGTCGCCATTAACCCCTTAAAGGACCTAAGCTAACATGTGCGCCGTCGATACAATCGTATGGAGCGGTGACCCAAAAGGATTTCGTCGAAGAGTATGAGCTTTTGGCAAAGCATGGACGCGGCTATCCCGGTTTCATCTCTTGGTTTAAACAAATGGTAGTTTCCATTAGACAATTTCATTTCTTCGTCTAGTTTGTGGCTAATGCAAAAATCCCTTTCGTATTAAACTTGTGGGCCAATTCAGAGCTTATGGACGCCTAATTGAGACAAGTCACTAATGGTTTTGACTATAAGGTCCGTTCATTTGACAAATACGACATCAGCGGGTTTCTCTTTCGTACCTATGGCAAAGACCTATCTATGGCCGACCGAAAGTCTACAAATTGTTGTGTCTCAGCTATCGGCGATGGAGATACCGAGTATTATGGAAGAGTTGAAGCAATTTATGAACTTCAATTCTATGGTGCAAACCCACCAAACGTCGTAGTCTTCAAATGTTATTGGTTCCAGCCAAAGGAGACTAGAAGGACTCATGAACATATAGGGCTAGTGGAAATCAATCAAAGCACCCATTTGGATCTTCCTGATGTCTATATTATGGCTCAACAGGCAACCCAAGTTTTCTATGTTCCGTGGGCCTGTCAAAGTGATCCTAATCTCAAATGTTGGGATGTCGTTTATGAAGTGCCTCCACGTGTTAGACCACCTCCCCCCAATGAAGATGATTTTGCACCTCACATTAACCCAGACACATATGAAGGAGAATTCTTCCAAGAAACGCATCTTTCCAAAAAATGTTTCGAGAACCGCTCTACTTCACCCCAGAACATTGAAGTAGACACCGACAGTGAACCCGACTTCACTCCTCAGCCGGAACAAGAAGAGCCTGAACTAGAAGAGGTTACTGCTGCAGATGAACTGTCAATGCTTGACAGATTACGTAGAGGTGGCCTTCCACGTGATGATGATGCATTTATTAATGATGATGAAGAGCACGCCATTACTGATAGTGATGATGATGATGCATTTATTGATTCCGAAGCATTTATTGAACCAGATTATGACTCGGTATTCAATTTTTTATGTTGTACTTGATTTATATAGTTACTTGTATGATTGTATGATTTATATAGTTACTTGTATATTTTTCTTACTTTGTATGATTGTTTCTTATACGTAGTGCCATGGTCTTGATGTCTGTCCCCGTCGGCCCTTGTCCGCTTTATGATTCAGATGTGGTAAATTCTCTTTCATAACTATTTGTTGCATTTCTCAGTTATGACAATTATGGCCATCAAGTTGACATAGAGATATTTTAATCTAGGAGGTATGTGAACCGGAATTTGAAACCGACCCTCTTGTCGAGAAGTTAAATTTAGTTGAAAAAGAAAATGAGTATTTGAAAGAAAAAATTAAAAGAATTGAAGAAGAGAAGATGACATTGGAGTTGTATGTTGTCGATGTCGTCGATGATCACAAGATGAAGATGAATGCAATGCGCTTGAAGATGGATGCAATGCCACTGAAGCTTAAGAAGATTAGAAAATATGCCATTGATAATGAGGCTTGGTATCATTATGCCGTTGGATCAATTGTTACCTTAGTTGTGATCTTCATCGCATTTGTTATGACGAGGGTAAGTTTTCTCTAGTGTTTTTCTTAACAAATGCATACGTAGCTTACTTTCCTCCTAAATGGCATAACTACCTAATTTAGACAAAAAATGAGCTATACTTAGCTTTCTTTCCTAGAAAATGTCATGATAATCTTTGTTACCTCCAAAATGATATAGACTTACCTTACTTTCCTCGAAAATGACATAATAACCTTAGTAAGCTCCAAAATGACCTATTTACCTAGCTTAGCTCTAAAATGACCTACACTTAGCATTTTTACCTAGCTTAGCAATAAAATGGCATTTTTACATACCTTAGTTAGAAGAAGAAGATAAAATAGAGGAGAGGAGAAAAAGAAAGAGAAGAAAAAATCTTCTTCTTCTTCTTCTTCTTCTTCCTTTTCTTCCTTTTCTTCCTTTTCTTCCTCTTCTTCTTCGTCTTCTTTTTCTAGATAGTCTTCTTTTTCTTCTAACTTTTCTTCTTTCCCAATTTGCATATTTGCTTTAGATGAGGAAGCTTGCGTTGATGGAGTCTACTCTTCTCTTTATCCTTCCTTCTTGTTTTGATTTTGTACGATGAACAATGTCAAACTTGCTACCTATATATGTATGTATGGATGAAACCATTGTATGCTTGTTGTTGGATATGTTGGCTATGTATATGTGTTGGATGAAACCATTTGCTATGTATATGTGTTGGATGATCATATCCATATGGCAGGGATATGATTTGGTATGTATATGTGTTGCTATGCTTGTTGAAAGTATTTTCATGTGTGTATATATATATGTGTGAAATTCTGTCAAATTGAATGATTTCAAGAAAAAACAGAAAAAACAAGGGCTATATATCAGACGGCAACGAGCTTTGCCGTCCGCTAGCTGACGGCAAATATGCCACGTGTCAGCTACCTGTGCAACCTGGGGCAGTAGGCTGCCTATTTTGTTGCTTTACCGTCGGCCAGAGGATGGCAAAGAACATTTAACATTTGCCATCAGCCAGCTGACGACAAAGCAACCAAATAGGCAAGCCCCCAGGTGCTGCCATGTGGCACGCTTGGCCGTCCGTTGGCCGACGGCAATGATTCAATGTTATTTGTCGTCCGCTGGCAGACGGCAAAGACACAAAGGTCTTTGTCGTCCGCCAGCCGATGGCAATGCACGCCATTAACCCCTTAAAGGACCTAAGCTGACATGTGCGCCGTCGAGGCTCTTTGTCGTCGGCTGGCGGACGGCCAAGCCCTTTGTATCTTTGTTGTCCGCCAGCAGACGGCAAAGAAGCCTTTGCTGCAGCCTATTCAGCGGGATGTGTTGCCATTAGCTGGCTGACGGCAAAGGTCTTTGCCGTCCGCCATGTGTGCCTTTTCCGTCCGCCATGGCTGACGGCAAAGTTCCTGGTTCCTGTAGTTCCTTAAGAAAAATGAAATACTTGATATCTTCTATAATGGACTAACCGATGCTTCTAGGACTTCCTAGATAGTTGTGTTGGTCGTGTTTTTAGGGAAAGAACTGTTGGACAAGCTGAAGAATTATTGAATAACATATTGAAAAATTATGATGATTGGACCATTCCTGAACCACCGCCTAAACCCACTCCGAAGAAGAGGGGTATTTTATATCCCAGTCCTGAAGATATGCAAGAGGCAAAGAAATATATGAAGGAAAAAGGTATTAAAGCTGAGATGTTAAAAATTTACCTCCTATTGAAGAAATACATGGGCTTAATACACCACCATTGCCTAAGGTGGTAGAGGTAAATTCTCTAATGAAGTTCAATGATAATGACAATCCTCACAATATGCATCCTAGTCAATGCCTTTATGAGTTTGAAAACTACATTAGAAAACAAGATTACTTCAATGCAAATGTTATGAAACAATTGAAATATAATTCTGATATGATTGCTCGCTTGAGTGACTTGTTATTTAGAATATCAAATGATGTTAGAGGTGTGGGAAAACATGATTCTATGGTTCAAACTCAGTTAGAACAAGTTGCTAAATCACAAAGAGAATTGCTTGATGAAATGAATAATAATATGCATGACTTTGCTGTTAGAGTTGCAACAAGAGGAGGTAAAATGACCCAGGAACCACTTTATCCTGAGGGACACCCAAAAAGAATTGAACAAGATTCACAAAGAAAGAACACTAGTGCACCTAGTATTTCTAAAAAGAAAAAGAAAAATGGTAGGACTTTGCATACTTCTAGTGAACCTGAAATAGAAAACCTCTTGATAATGATAATGAAATTTCTATCTCTGATGCTGAAACTCAATCTGGTAATGAACACTCACTTACTGATAATGAAAAAGATAATGATGAGGTTCATGAAGACTCTCAACCCAATGAAAAAGAACCAGATAATGATGTTGAGAATTATGTGAAAACTGCTTTGTCTGACTTAGGAGCTCGTGTTAGTGTTACGCCTTTCTCTTTATATAAAAGACTTGACTTGAATAAACTCACACCTACTGAAATATCTTTGCAAATGGCTGATAAGTTAACTGCCATATACCTATCGGTATCTGTGAGGATGTGCCCGTTGTTGTTGCTAATGTTACTATTTTGACTAACTTTTTTATACTTGAGATGCCCGAGGACGACAACATGTCGATTATTGCTACCTCTTGAGCATTGCGTTGGATTTCCTTGAAGAGGAAAGGGTGATGCAGCACAGTAGCGTAAGTATTTCCCTCAGTTTTTGAGAACCAAGGTATCAATCCAGTAGGAGGCTACGCGCGAGTCCCTCGTACCTACACAAAACAAATAACTCCTCGCAACCAACGCGATAAGGGGTTGTCAATCCTGTCACGGTCACTTACGAGAGTGAGATCTGATAGATATGATAGGATAATATTTTTGGTATTTTTGTGATAAAGATGCAAAGTAAAATAAAAGCAAAGGAAATAAAAAAGTGTTGGAAGATTAATATGATGAAGATAGACCCGGGAGCCATAGGTTTCACTAGTGGCTTCTCTCAAGAGCATAAGTATTCTACGGTGGGTGAACAAATTACAGTTGAGCAATTGACATAACTGAGCATAGTTATGAGAATATCTAGGTATCATCATGTATATAGGCATCACGTCCAAGACAAGTAGACCGACTCCTGCCTGCATCTACTACTATTACTCCACTCATCGACCGCTATCCAGCATGCATCTAGAGTATTAAGTTAATGAAAACAGAGTAAAGCCTTAAGCAAGATGACATGATGTAGAGGGATAAATTCATGAAATACGATAAAAAACCCATCTTGTTATCCTCGATGGCAACAATACAATACGTGCCTTGCTGCCCCTACTATCACTGGGAAAGGACACCGCAAGATTGAACCCAAAGTTAAGCACTTCTCCCATTGCAAGAAAGATCAATCTAGTAGGCCAAACCAAACTGATAATTCGAAGAGGCTTTCAAAGATAACCAATCATACATAAAAGAATTCAGAGAAGATTCTAATATTGTTCATAGATAATCTTGATCATAAACCCACAATTCATCGGTCTCAACAAACACACCGCAAAAAGAAGATTACATCGAATAGATCTCCACGAGAGAGGGGGAGAACATTGTATTGTGATCCAAAAAAAGAGAAGAAGCCATCTAGATACTAACTATGGACCCGAAGGTCTGAGGTAAACTACTCACCCTTCATCGGAGAGGCTATGGTATTGATGTATAAGCCCTCATGATGGATGCCCCCGGCGGAGCTCCTAACAGGCCCCAAGATGGGATCTCATGGAGTATGAAGGTTGCGGCGGTGGAATTAGGTTTTTGGCTCCGTGATTCGATCGTTTGGGGGTACGTAGGTATATATAGGAGGAAGGAGCACGTCGGTGGAGCAACAGGGGGCCCACGAGGGTGGAGGGCGCGCCCTGGGGGGTGGGCGCGCCCCCTACCTCGTGGCTTCCTCCTTTGTTTCTTGACATAGGGTCCAAGTCTCCTGGATCATAATCTTCCTAAAAATCACGTTCCCGAAGGTTTCATTCCGTTTGGACTCCGTTTGATATTCCTTTTCTGCGAAACTCTGAAATAGGCAAAAAACAGCAATTCTGGGCTGGGCCTCCGGTTAATAGGTTAGTCCCAAAAATAATATAAAAGTGGATAATAGAGCCCAATAATGTCCAAAACAGCAGATAATATAGCATGGAGCAATCAAAAATTATATATATGTTGGACACGTATCAGGCATCCCCATGCTTAATTCCTGCTTGTCCTCGAGTAGGTAAATGATAAAAACAGAATTTTTGATGCGGAGTGCTACTTGGCATAATTTTAATGTAATTATTCTTAATTGTGGTATGAATATTCAGATCCGAAAGATTCAAGACTAAAGTTTAATATTGACATAAAAATAATAATACTTCAAGCATACTAACAAAGCAATCATGTCTTCTCAAAATAACATGGCCAAAGAAAGTTATCCCTACAAAATCATATAGTGCGGCTATGCTCTATCTTCACCACACAAAGTATTTAAATCATGCACAACCCCGATGACAAGCCAAGAAATTGTTTCATACTTTTGACATTCTCAACCTTTTTCAATCTTCACGCAATACATGAGCGTGAGCTATGGATATAGCACTGTATGTGGAATAGAATGGTGATTGTGGAGAAGACAAAAAGGGAGAAGATAGTCTCACATCAACTAGGCGTACCAACGGGCTATGGAGATGCCCATTAATAGATATCAATGTGAGTGAGTAGGGATTTCCATGCAACGGATGCACTAAAGCTATAAGTATATGAAAGCTCTACAAAAGAAACTAAGTGGGTGTGCATCCAACTCGCTTGCTCACGAAGACCTAGGGCATTGTGAGGAAGCCCATCATTGGAATATACAGGCCAAGTTCTATAATGAAAAATTCCCACTAGTATATGAAAGTGGCAAAATGAGAGACTCTCTATCATGAAGATCATGGTGCTACTTTGAAGCACAAGTGTGGTAAAAGGATAGTAACATTGTCCCTTCTCTCTTTTTCTCTCATTTTTTTGGGCCATTTCTCTTTTTTATGGCCTCTTTTTTCGTCCAGAGTCTCATCCCTTCTTGTGGGGGAATCATAGTCTCCATCACACTTTTCCTCACTTGGGACAATGCTATAAAAATGAAGATCATCACACTTTTATTTTCTTACAACTCAACAATTACAACTCGATACTTAGAACAGAATATGACTCTATATGAATGCCTCGTGATGTAATGCAGGATATGCAATGAACCAAGAGTGACATGTATTAAAGAATTATGAATGGTGGCTTTGCCACAAATACGATGTCAACTACATGATCATGCTAAGCAATATGACAATGATGGAGCGTGTCATAATAAATGGAACGGTGGAAAGTTGCATGGAAATATATCTCGGAATGGCTATGGAAATGCCATGATAGGTAGGTATAGTGGCTGTTTTGAGGAAGGTTTATGGTGGGTGTATGATACCGGCGAAAAGTGCACGATATTAGAGAGGCTAGCAATGGTGGAAGGAAGAAAAGTGCGTATAATCCATGGACTCAACATTAGTCATAAAGAACTCATAACTTATTGCAAAAATCTACAAGTTATCAAAACAAAGTATTACGCACAAGCTCCTAGGGGGATAGATTCTTAGGAAAACACCATCGTCATTCCCCGACCGCCACTCATAAGGAAGACAATCAATAAATAAATCATGCTCCGACTTCATCACATAACGGTTCACCATACGTGCATGCAACGGGAATCACAAACTTTAACACAAGTATTTCTCAAATTCACAACTACTCAACTAGCATGACTCTAATATCACCATTTTCATATCTCAAAACAATTATCAAGCATCAAACTTCTCATAATATTCAACACACTCATAAGAAAGTTCTTACTATTCTTGAATACCAAGCATATTAGGATTATTTAAGAAAATTACCATGCTATTTAAGACTCTCAAAATAATATAAGTGAAGCATGAAAGATCAATAGTTTCTATAAAACAAATCCACCACCGTGCTCTAAAAGATATAAGTGAAGTACTAGAGCAAAACTATATAACTCAAAAGATATAAGCGAAGCACATAGAGTATTCTAACAAATTCCAAATCATGTATGGCACTCTCAAAAGGTCTGTACAGCAAGGATTATTGTGGTAAACTAAAAGACAAAGACTCAAATCATACAATACGCTCCAAGCAAAACACATATCATGTAGTGAATGAAAATATAGCTCCAAGTAAAGTTACCGATGGAAGTAGACGAAAGAGGGGATGCCTTCTGGGGCATCCCCAAGCTTTGGCTTATGGTGTCCTTAGATTATCTTGGGGGTGCCATGGGCATCCCCAAGCTTAGGCTCTTGCCACTCCTTGTTCCATAATCCATCAAAATCTTTCACCCAAAACTTGAAAACTTCACAACACAAAACTCAACAGAAATTTCGTGAGCTCCGTTAGCGAAAGAAAACAAAAGACCACTTCAAAGTACTGTAATGAACTCATTATTTATTTATATTGGTGTTAAACCTACTGTATTCAAACTTATCTATGGTTTATAAACTATTTTACTAGTCATAGATTCATCAAAATAAGCAAACAACACACGAAAAACCGAATCTGTCAAAAACAGAACAGTCTGTAGTAATCTGTAACTAACGCAAACTTATGGAACTCCAAAAATTCAGCCAAAAAAGGACGGCCTATAAAATTTATTTATTGATCAGCATCAATTGGAATCAGTATTTTATAACGTTCTGGTGATTTTTAACAATTGTTTTCGTGAACAGAAAGTTTCTGGAAATTACAGCAAGATCAAATAACTATCATCCAAGAAGATCTTATAGGTTTAACTTGGCACAAACACTAATTAAAACATAAAAACACATCTAACCAGAGGCTAGAACAAATATTTATTCCTCAACAGAAGCAAAAGCACAAAAACTAAAAAAATTGGGTTGCCTCCCAACAAGCGCTGTCGTTTAACGCCCCTAGTTAGGCATAAAAGCAAGGATAGATCTAGGCATTGCTATCTTTGGTAGGCAATCCATAAGTGGCTCTCATGATAGATTCATATGGTAATTTTATTTTCTTCGTAGGATAGTGTTCCATGCCTTTCTTTAATGGAAATTGTAATCTAATATTCCCTTCCTTCATATCAATAATTGCACCAATCGTTCTAAGGAAAGGTCTACCAAGAATAATAGGACATGAAGGATTGCAATCTATATCAAGAACGATAAAATCTATGGGCACATAGTTCCTATTTGCAACAATAAGAACATCATTAATTCTTCCCATAGGTTTCTTAATAGTGGAATCCGCAAGGTG
Organism: Aegilops bicornis; assembly: GCA_021605145.1. Classification (NCBI taxonomy): domain Eukaryota; kingdom Viridiplantae; phylum Streptophyta; class Magnoliopsida; order Poales; family Poaceae; genus Aegilops; species Aegilops bicornis. The sequence continues at coordinate 464,479,839 of CM038669.1, read as the reverse complement.
CAAGTTTAGAGAGCAATCGTCAAAATCGCGGAAATCTAGCAAATCGCACAAAGTTTTGGGAATAGTGGAAACACTAGCACCCAAATCACATAAAGCATAGAACTCATGATATTTAATATTAATTTTAATAGTAGGTTCCCACTCATCATAAAGTTTTCTAGGGATAGAAACTTCCAACTCAAGCTTTTTTGCATAAGATTGCATCAAGGCATCAACGATATGTTTAGTAAACGCTTTATTTTGACTATAAGCATGAGGAGAATTTAGCACGGATTGCAACAAGGAAATACAATCAATCAAAGAGCATTTTTCATAATTAAATTCCTTGAAATCCAAAATAGTGGGTTTATTAACATCTAGGGTTTTGGTTTCTTCAATCCCACTTTCATCAATTTTAGCATCAAGATCTAAAGACTCCGAATTTTTGGAACGCCTTATAGGTAAAGGTGGATCATATTCAGTCCCATCATTATCAAGATTCATATTGCAAAAAAAATATTTATTAGGGGACACATCAATAACTTTTAGATCTTCATCTTTATTTTCATAGGAACTAGAAGAACACGCTCTTATAAAGGCATCTTTCTTAGCACGCATCCTAGTGGTTCTTTCTTTGCACTCATCAATGGAAATTTTCATGGCTTTGAGAGACTCATTGATATCATGCTTAGGCGGAATAGGTCTAAGCTTTAAAGAATCAACATCAAGAGAAATTCTATCAACGTTCCTAGCCAAATCATCAACTTTAAGCAATTTCTGTTCAAGCAAAGCATTGAAATTCTTTTGCGAATTCATAAACTCTTTAACACTAGTCTCAAATTCAGAAGGTATCTTATTAAAATTTCCATAAGAGTTGTTGTAGGAATTTCCATAATTATTAGAGGGATTACTAGGATAAGGCCTAGGATTAAAGTTTCCTCTATACGCGTTGTTACCAAAATTATTCCTACCAAAAAAATTCACATCCATAGATTCATTATTATTCTCAATCAAGGTAGACAAAGGCATATCATTAGGATCAGAAGAAGCACTCTTAGTAGCAAATAGTTTCATAAGTTCATCCATCTTTCCACTCAAAACATTAATTTCTTCTATCGCATGCACTTTTTTATTACTAGATCTTTCAGTGTGCCATTGAGAATAATTAACCATAATATTATGTCGGATTTTGGGTTCCGGTAGACCCTTAAGGTTTGAACCCTGGGGTGCGCGCGGAGATCCAACCCTCCACCATCTCGTACCTAGCCGAATCGCAGGGACCTAAACTACTAGAAAGAACAGCACAAGAGACACGAGATTTATACTAGTTCGGGCCATCGTTGTGGTGTAATACCCTACTCTAGTTTGTGGTGTGGTGGATTGCCTCTTGGGCTGATGAGGAACAGTACAGGGAAGAACAGCCTCGCGATGGTCTGTTCTTGGTGGGTGTGATGAACTGCTAGGTGGTGTTCCATCGCTCTAGCTTGACGATCGGGTCCCTATCTCTCTCTCTGGATTCCAAATGCCCACCGCCCTACTATGGTGGCTAGCTCTACTTATATAGACGAAGGCCCTGGGCCTCTTCCCAAATATTGTGCGGGAAGGGCGCCAACAATTGGCCATTTTGAAGGGGAACAGCGGGTACACTTATCCTGACTAAAGTTGGTCCTTGCTCGCCAAAGGCTCGTGATGACGCCTGCTTGGGCTCCACGATGACTCCCTTCCAGCCGTTGGGGCTGGTCTTGGTCTTGTTGCACCAAACGATGCCTTTGCTTGATGCTCTTACTGCGCTTGCTCCCTTTGCACCAAAGAGGAAAGGAGGGGCTGCTGGTATTTTTGGCGCTTGGCCGCGCCCTTGGTAAATCATGGCTTGCGTCATGGGAACCTTCCGAGGTACCCTGCCTTGAACTCTCCGCCTCCTCATGAGCCAGCCTGACGAGGCCGTGCCTGAGGAAGCTCCTTGTCGTCCGCCCCGCGAGGCTTGGCCCCTCGCGAGGGTCTTGAGCTTGTGTTGATGAAGATGGGCTGTCTGGGCCTCCTTTGAGCCACGCCCGCAGCAGCGCGAGCAAGTCTGGGGACCCCGTTCCCGAACGCCGACAAGAGCCCCGGGCCTGGCGCCCGAACTTGGCCGAGCGGAGAGGCGAAAGGGCAAGTCTGAGCGTCGTGGGCCCCTAACAGCTTGACCTTGGGCGCCGCGTGGCGGTTGATTGGACGTGGGAGCCTCTGCAACCGCGGGTTGATAATAGAGCGGCATCTTCCTTGCCTCCTTTACTTTCTCCAGTTGCTGCTCAGATCCCCTTTCTTGCGCCTCTCCTCCCTGCTTCCAAGACCTTCAGATCCACTCCGCCTTCGTGCCCTAGCCAGTCATGGCTCCTCGCCAAACCCAGGCCGGAGCCTGGTACTCTCCTGCCTTGGACCCGCCAAATGTGTCGGCGAGCCTTGCTCGACAAGCGCCGGTTGGCGGAGGCGCAGGCGTCAATGGAGCAGCGGTGCTCAAGGTCGGCTCCTCCGCCTCGAGGGTCGGGGAGTACCTTCTACCCGTTCTTCGCGAGCGCCATCATTGCTGATGCGGTGCCTCCCTTCTCTCGAAGTTCTTCTTCTCCGTCCTCCGTCACTACAACATCCAAGCTCTGCACCTTCATCCCAACTCCGTCCTTCTTCTGGCAATCTTCGCCTACTATTGTGAGGCCCATGTTGGGGTGAAACCCTCGGTGGCCTTGCTGCGCCACTACTTCTTCCTCGAACCTCCCGTGGCTCCGCCACAGGCGTCTGAAGCTTCGTTGCATCTGGCGGAGCCATCGCCATTTCAAACCACAGGAAGCGGATTGAGGGTTTCAGGAGCAAGTGGGTCTTGGTGGATCTTTGGGCGTATCCACCCACGGGCTGATCCTGCCCACGGAGCCCGCCGAGAGCTCCGACGATCGGTCCCGAGCGAAGCTTCGGGATCCCCTTCAGCTGGTCTTTGGAGAAGATGGATGCAGATCTGAAGCCGGGCCGACGGGCGGGCGGCGGTTGACGACCGGCTGGCCGAGGGAGTTCTGGAGCAATAATCGGCTCCGCCGCCAAGATTTCGGTTCGATGTGGAGGCCTCACCCGAGCCCCGTGGCCCTGGCCAGCGAGGACCTGGCGACGGTCCTCCAGTCCTTGGTCGGGGGCGATGTGGCGAGACTGGAGGGAGCCCCCGCGCCCTTGTTCCTTCGTGAGGATTGGGAGCAGGTAGTGGGGCGCATGCCCGTCTTCAATGGGGACGGGCCCGTGCCCGTGGAGGCTCCGGAGGACCTGGTGGACGTGTCCTCTTCCGACTCCGGTGAAGAGGTGGAGGAAAAAGAGCCATGAGAGGGGGTTGATTCGGGGGCAGAGTCGAGGGCTCCCCCCTGCGGCGCAGGCCCCGCATTCTCCGCCTCCCCGAGAGCGACGACGACGAAGATGAGGGTGAGCGGGGAGGCAGAAGCCTGCCCCTGATCCCGAAGAAGGACCGGACTATGCTGGTCCCGCGGGTCCGCCCCGGCCCCGGGGCGATCCGCAGACGCGCCTCCGGCTCCTGATCCCCTTGAAGCTGATCCCTGCAGCCGGCTCTCGGGCTTCAAGTATGGCCGGAGGCTGCTCGAGTCCACCAGTGACGACCTGTAAGTGCCTCGCTTTCCGTCTTGATTATTGCTCATTGGCCAGATCGATGTCCATGTTCTTGGCCAGCCGGCGCGCTTGAAGAAGCTGAAGGGGGCTCCTATGGCTCCATCTGTGACGGTGCTGCTGCCCGAAAAGGAAGATGATCCTGACGCCCAGGCCTCTCCTGCCCGGCGCCCTCATGAGGCTCGGGCTGAGCCACCGGGTGAGCTCAGCCCCCTTGGCCCAAGCGACTCCCGAGGTGCCCTTGCTTGGCGCTGCCTCCGCTGTTGTCGTGGCGCCGCTGGTTCCGCCTCGAGGTGCAGTGGCTACGCCGCCGCCATTTCCTCATACTCCACCAACTATTGTCTCTCCGACTCCTCCCATCTGGATCGTCTTGCCGCTGAATTGGACCGGCTGCTGGCAGATCTTCTGGCGCGCCGACCCTTGCTTGGTGGCGGGCGCTTGGAGCTGGCCTCTGGCTGGATTCGCGCCGACGCTTGATTCGGGCGGCGCTGGTCCAGGCCTCGGCGGCTTGCGATGAGGAGAAGCGGAGTTGTTCGTGGAGGCGAAGGTAGCCCGCGATGCTGCCTGGGGGAGGCAGCCAAGATCCAAGGTCGCAGTGAGACGCCGGAGGGCGGTGAAGGGCCTGCAGAACCAGCTTGCCGAGGAGGCCCGCCTCCGCCAGGAGCAGGAGGAAAGCATGAAGGCTCGCGAGGCGGCTGTCAAGGACCAGGAGGCCAAGCTGAAGAAGCGTCGTGATCGCCTAAGCGCGCTGGAGCAGGAACTGGAGGCGAGGAAGGTCAAGCTGGACGCCAAGGCGCGGGTTCTTGCCGAAGATCGCGTGGCCTTCATGGATATGGAGGTGAAGGCCCGCGCCTTGCTAAGGGAGCTTTATGATAGCGGCCTCGAGAGCCCACTGGCCGGCGCAGAGGACGGCCCCGCCAAGCTGCTTCCCTTCCTGATTCATGCTCTTTAAGATGTCTCCCTTGGTCTTGGCCCCACGGCTGAGGCCGAGGCGCGTGTCTTGTCTTCAGCGTGGCACCGACGGATCCTCACCCACATCTATCTTCGCGATCCCAGCGTCGACATGGATAGTTTGCTGGAGCCGTGCAAGCGGCGAGCATGCAGCTGCTGCCGCCGAGGCTGTGAAGGGTCGCGCCGAGGCTCTGTTGGGGAAGTTCTGCCTTCAGCACCAAGCCGGGCGGCGCTGCCGCCTGCCTGCTTCACGAGGCGAGCCCACTCCGCGCTGCTCCACCGCTGACAAGTGACTCCGTTGTGGCTCCTGTCTTGCTTTTAATTCCTGCACATGTATCATGCCTCGGGGAGGCGTTTAAACTTGCGTTTGGTATTTGTCGGAGTAATGGGCCACGTGTAGGCAGACCCGAGCCCCTGGACCTTTCAAAACATCGGGGCAGACTGCGCCCCTCAAGACCCCAAGACGAAGAGCCACCTTCAGAGAGTCGGCGACTGAGTCGCCGACTGCCCCTCTAGGCCGAGTCCCAGAGGCGGCCTCAGGACAAGCCGACTCCAAGCGGGCGACCTCCAATAAAGCCGGCTACAGAGAGTCAGCCCGCGACTCCAACCACCTCCTGCCTGAGTGACTACAAGCGGGATGGGATAAAGCTGCCTCGCGGCCCATCCCAACCCCGCTCGTAAAGGGTAGGTATGGCCACAGAGCGCCGTACTGACAGAGATCTCCGTCCGGCGCGACACTGTTGCCACGCCGGCCCTGACATCAGCCCCATGGGTAGATCCCTGTACCCACGTTGGCCTGTCTGTACGACCCGAAGACGGCTGGACCCGCCTGTCGGCGGGAGTACCGAAGACGGCGAGAGCGCCCCAAAGACGGACCCGTTGGAGTCGGCCGGCCCCTCCCACGGGCTCCATGCGCCATTAACCAGACAAGACAGGGAATGGCAACAGTGATCGCCCGCCAAAGGCGGCTGCTTGCCATGACCCCACGACCAAGCTCGCGTCATTAGAAGCGATACGGTAATCCGCCCGGCAAGAAGACCCGCCAGCAGCGGACAAGGGCTGTCGGCCCCATGCTGGGCGTCGGCGGGGCCCACTAGTCGGCGGGCCCCAGAAGTCGGCGGAGAAGACGGCGACTTAAGAGACTGACGGCTTGGACCCGCACCCAGCCGGATTACCATTGTACCCCCGGGGGGTAGGCCTATATAAACCCCCCGGGGCACCCATGCAAAGGGTTGGAAGCTAGTAGTTTTAGACACATACATAGAGGGAGAGAAGAGCTAGCCGTGCCCTTCTCCTTCCTCACCCCGAACAGCTCAAGGAGCATCTTGTACTCACTTTGCCATAGTGATCATGCAGAGACCCCGCAGAGCAGCAAGGTGGGGGTGTTATCTCCTCGGAGAGCCACCGGCTGGGTAAGATTCACGTGGCGCGCATGTCTTCGCCTCATCCCGTTTCCAGGCACCGGCGACGTTCTACTCACCCCCTCCATGATAAGCCATGCTTTGGCATATGTCGCACCCAACCCCCGACATTTGGCGCCCACCATGGAGCCTGGTGCACCGTCGTCCGGAGACCTGCTCTGGACGGGAACCTTCTTCCTCCCTGGTGAGCGCAGCCAGCCCGGCACGCCAGACGGAGTCTGCGCCGACGCGCTGCATGGCGCTGAGGTCGCCTGCGCGGCGAGCTGCCTCGCCGAACTTGTCGGCGAGGTTCGCCTCTCCGACGAGCCTGCATCCGACGCAGGCACGGACGGCCCCGAAAGCCTCCTCGCGGGCCTCCTCGAGCAGCTCCACGTCGCCGGCGAGCTCGCCGCCGACCTGGAGTCCGTAGGCTCCACCGACCCGATGTTGGTCGACTCCGACACCGCGTCGCTCGACGCGTTCCCCACCAACGTGGTGGTCTACGACGAGCCTCTCCCTCATGCGGAGAGCGGTGGAAGCACCGTCACGGAGGTGCTCGTCATCGGTCACAGCGAGCCTTCCGGCGAGGGAACTCGTGACCCTCTCGACGCGGTTCTGCAAGACCTGACCGCCCCATTTCGGAAGACGCCGATGCTGGAACGCTAGAAGCACGCCGCCTCCAGCTCCTCGTGGGCGCACAGAAGCTGGCAAGCATGAGACGCTTGTCGGAAGCCTATGAGCGCGAGATGGATCACGCTGTGGGCGGCTCGCCGGCTCCGACTGGGCCTAGCCGCCTACGCAGCAGTTCAAAGCAGCGGCGTTGCCATCGCCGATCTGTTTGGGGCGATCGCCTGTATGCATACGCCCGCGGAGAACATCCACGCCGCCAGCGGGCGGCAGCATTTAGCTGGATAACCGAGGGCGAGGGAGCGCCGCCGATGACGGAGCGAGTCCAAAGCAGCTTCCTCGACGCTGCCGCCATGCAAGACGGCTTGCTGCCGCACGGAGGCGCCCGCGACGACAACACGACGACTTGCCTCCCGCCCGAGATCAAGCGCGGACGTCTCGGACGCCGGCTGGCGGCGTCGCGGAAGAAAAAACAAGGATCCGGTGTCAGCCATAGCCGGACTCACATCTCCATCGAGTAGCGACGAAGACGGCCGCTCGAGAGCGATGGAGCGGCGGGGCGACTATCCGCCTCCTCCTCCCGAGAGAAAGGCGAGTCTCCCCGCCACCTGTCGAGCATCCGACTCTCGGCGACCGCCTTGGCCGCCGAGAGGGAGTCGGAGAAAATGACGCCCGCCACCGGATCGAGCGACTCCACCGATCCCTGGTGCTGGAAGAAGAAGACGAGTTGGCCCACCCTGTTTTGGACCTCGCATCCGAGGCGAGCCCTTCCCCAGAGGATTCACACTCCCCCGAGACACGCCCAAATACACCGGCTCCATGAAGCCGGAGGACTGGCTGGTGGACTACTCCACGGCCGTCAGCATAGCGAACGGCAACAAGCGCGTTGCCGTAAAGTATGTTCCCCTCATGCTCCAGGGCACGGCCCGGACGTGGTTGAACAGCTTGAAGCCCCGCAGCATCAACAGCTGGGTCGACTTCACCGAGGCCTTCGTCCACAACTTCACGAGTACATACAAGCGACCTCCCAAGCCTCGTCAGCTGTCCTTGTGCGTGCAAGGCCCCAATGAGTCTACTCGCGACTACCTCACGCGCTGGGCCGAGCTCCGGAACTCCTGCGAAGGAGTGCATGAGGTGCAAGCAATCGAGTACTTCACCGCCGGGTCTAGAGAAGGCCCCCTCCTCAAGCACAAGCTCGCTTTGCGGCAGGCGGAGACCCTCGACGAGCTGCTGATCATAGCAGACAAATACGCCACAGCCGACTCCTCCATGAAGTCGGAGATCGAAGACAGTGCAACTGGCAAGGTGGCTCCTCATGCTCCCAGAACTCCGGCTGGCAACGCCAGTCAGCGACAGCAGCAGAATGATCACAAGCGCAAGGCCCCACAGCCGGCTTCCAACAGCCGGCAGGTGGCGACAGTCGAAGACCAGCAGCCAGAGGGGCAGCCTCGCCAAGCGGCGAAAAGGCGGCAAGTCCAACTGGTTGCCGGGCCTTCTCTACGAAAGCAGACTCGACGGACCTCGCAAGTTCCACAGCGGCCTTGGCCGTCGAATCACACCACCCGGAAGTGCCACTGGCTCACCAGGATCGCCAAGGGAGACGGCCTTGCCCCTCCTCCGCCTGCTGGGCCGCCGCCTCCACCGCCGCCCCAGCAGCCGGCTGTCAGGCCAGTCGGCGCAGTACAAGACGACTACCCAGAAGAGCATGGTGCCTATGTAGTGTTTACCAGTGTGGCTGACGATCGCCACAAAGAGCAAGAAGCAACAACAAGAAGTGAATGCGAGCATTCGATACTCGAATTCATGCACTTTGATGCGAGAAGCCCATCAGTTGGAGCCGGGCTGATCACCCAGAGGTGATGCCGAACCCGGGCTCCTACGCCCTGGTCTTGGGAGCCACCCTTGCCGCGGATAGGCGGGCCGCTCGCTTCTCGCGAGTGCTGATAGACGGAGGCAGCAGCATCAACATCCTGTACAAGGATACGATGGAGAAGCTAGGAATCAAGCAAAGATGCTTCAGCTTAGTCGGATTTGTGTTCCACGGAATTGTACAGCCTTTCACCTTTCGCCCGATTGGCAAGATTCGATAGACGTCCTCTTTGGGGACAAGGATCACTTTCGCCGAGAGCAGTTTGGTTCGAAGTGGTGGACCTTGAAAGCCCCTACCATGCCCTGCTTGGCCAACCTGCTCTGGCCAAGTTCATGGCGGTCCCCCACTATGCCTACCTCAAGATGAAGATGCCGAGTTCCAAGGGGATTCTGACCGTGGCTGGCGACTACAAAAAGTCGTCACTTTGTGGTAAAGCAGCCGGTGGCCGAGTCCACAGTGATCGCGGTGAAGCGACTCTGGATCGGGTTGTGGCAATGGCGGCAAGCAGCCAGAGATATCGCCCGACCCCAAGGAGTCGAGAAGTCGAGGGCTCGTTCAAGCCGGCCAAAGAGACCAAGAAGATACCCTTGGACCCGAGCACCGGAGAGATACGCTGTCGTAGGTGCAAACCTCGACAGCAAATAGGAAGGCGAGCTCGTCGATTTCCTCCGTGAGAATCGGGACATCCTCGCATGGTCCCCCAAAGACATGCCAGGTGTACCGACGGGATTCGCCGAGCACAAGTTACATGTCCGATCTGATGTGAAGCCCGTCAGGCAGCCCTTGCGCCGCCTGTCAGAAGAGAAAAGAAGAGTTGTTGGAGAAGAGATAGCCCGGCTCCTCACAGCCGGTTTTATCATGGAAGTGTTCTTTCCAGAGTGGTTAGCGAACCCGGTCTTGGTACTAAAGAAGAACAAGCTGTGGCGGATGTGTATTGACTACACAAGCCTCAACAAAGCCTGCCCCAAGGACCCGTTCTCTTTGCCAAGAATTGATCAGGTGATAGACTCCACAGCCGGATGCGAGCTGTTGAGCTTCTTAGATGCATATTCAGGATATCACCAGATCAAGCTGAACCCGGCCGACAGATTGAAAACCGCCTTCATCACGCCGCTTGGAGCTTTCTGCTACCTGACCATGACGTTCATCTTGAGGAACGCCGGCGCCACCTTTCAGCGTTGCATGCAGAAGTGCCTCCTCAAGCAGCTTGGCGAACGCCACGCGTTTACGTGGACGGCGTGGTGGTGAAGACGGAGAAGCAAGGAACGCTGTTGGAAGACCTCAAGGAGACCTTTGAAAATCTGCGCCGATTCCAGATCAAGCTCAACCCAGAAATGCGTCTTGAATTACCACCGGCCAGCTCCTTGGTTTCTGGTCTCGAACGCGGCATAGAGTGCAACGCTGTGAAGATCAAAGACGATCGAAAGGATGGAAGTAACCCGCCCATTGCTAGATGTGCGAAGTTCACCGGCTGCTTGGCGTCTATCACCGATTCATCACCGGTGGTAGAAAGCTCTTCCTCTGTACCAGCTTATGAAGAAGACCACCTTCTTCGAATGGAACTCCAAGGCGGACGAAGCTTTTCTCCAGTTGAAAAGAATGCTGACTACACCCCCAGTGTTGGCGGCTCTGACTCCAAAGGAGCCCATGCTCCTGTATATCGCCGCCACCAGCAGGGTAGTCAGCACAGTCATTGTAGTTGAACGCAAGGAGGAAGGCAAGGAGCTACCTGTCCAGAGACCAGTGTTTTACCTGAGCGAGGTACTGTCGACCTCCAAGCAGAACTACCCCCACTACCAGAAGATGTGTTACGGCGTGCACTTTGCCGCCAAGAAGTTGAAGCCTTACTTTTAAGAGCATCTAATCACCGTGGTTTGCACGACCCCACTAGCAGAGATCATCGGAAGCCGAGATGCTTCAGGCCGAGTAGCCAAATGGGCCATAGAGTTGGCCCCCTACACCATCTATTACCAGCCCCGCACCGCCATCAAGTCACAAGCACCGCCGACTTCCTCGTCGACCGGGCCGAGATCGATACTGCCGCTTGGTACCGACTCCACCCATTGGCGGATGCACTTTGATGGCTCCAAAATGCGCACCGGCTTGGGAGCGGCGTGGTCCTCACTTCCCCAAAGGCGACAAGCTCAAATGCAGCTGCTGCAGATCCATTTTGCCGCCTCCAACAACGTCGCCCGAATCTGAGGCGCTCATTCACGGACTCCGGCTTGCCAAAAGAGCTTGGCATTCGCCGGATCTGTGCTATGGCGACTCCGACTTGGTGGTCCAACAGTCATCCGACGATTTGGGACGCCAAAGATGCAAATATGGCGAGCTACCGCTTCGGTACAACAGGTGAGTGGATATTTTGAGGGATGCGAATTCCTCCACGTGCCAAGAAACGACAACGACCAAGCAGATGCCCTGGCAAGAATCGGCTCTACCCGCCAGGCAATACCATCCGGCGTCGCCCTTCAGCGCCTCCTTAAGCCATCTATCAAGCCGTCACCAGAGTTAGACTCCATCTTTGTGCCGGCTCCCCCTGAAGAAGTCGGATCCGACTCCAAAGCCTCAGCAGACGGCACAAGAATCCTTGCAGACGCCCCCAAGAACGCGGCAGTGGAAGCGGGCCGGGGACTTCAGAACCCGGCCCGGGGACTGCGGCAAGCATTGCGAAGACTCCAATACTCGGCCCGGGGGCTGCGCCAGTCGGCCTGGGGGCTGCGCCAGTCGGCCCGGGGACTTCTTCAACCCAGCAAGCTGATGCGAACTCCAACCCGCCGCCTCCCAGCCCAGCCGCCCTCGTCCAAGTAGCAGTATTGGCAGTCGAAGAAATAGCAGCACCCTCATGGGCCTAGCCCATCCCGAAGTTCTTAGTAAACGAAGAGCTACCAACTGATGAAACCTTGGCTCGGCAAAGTGCAGCGCCCGGCGGCAGCCTACTATAGTCAATAGAGAGCTGGTCAGGCGAAGGCGTCACCGGTGTCTACCGGTGACTGCGTCGAGTCGAGCAAGGCCAAGCAATTCTCGAAGACATCCATCGAGTGAGTCACGGCCATCATGCAAAGCATCAAGAGCACTCGCCGCCAAAGCCTTCCGACACGGTTTCTTACGGCCAACTGCCCTAGAAGAGGCCAAGGAATTAGTTCAAAAATGCAAGGGGTGCGGTGTTACGCTCCAAGCTGCTTGACCCGGCTTGGCTCAAGACCATCCCCATCGCTTTGGCCCTTTGCTGTTTGGGGCCTGGACATGGTGGGACCATTCAAAAGCGGCCGCGAGGTGGCCTAACTCACTTACTTGTCGCGATGGACAAGTTCACCAAGTGGATAGAAGCAAAACCCATCAAGAAGTTGAATGGTCCTACGGCAGTGACTTTCATCGCCGACATCACGACTCGGTACGGCGTACCACACAGCATCATCACCGACAATGGCACAAATTTTGCCAAAGGTGCCCTGGCCCGTTTCTACGCGACGCAAGGCATCCGACTGGACTTAGCGTCCGTTGCCCATCCGCAGTCAAACGGCCAGGTGGAGCGAGCGAACGGCCTCATCCTATCTGGCATCAAGCCTCGACTGGTCGAACCATTGGAGCGTTCGGCCGGCTTGAGGCGAGGTTGCTAGCCATCCTCTCGGAGTCTGCGCAGACGACTCCAAACAAGTCAACTGGCTTCACACCCTTCTTCCTCGTCTACGGTGCCGAGCCGTCATCATCCCAACGGATATAGAGTTCGACTCAGCGAGTCACCATGTACACCGAAGAGGAAGCAGAAGAAGCACGTCAAGACGGTGTCGATCTGCTGGAAGAGGGCCGGCTGTTGGCACTCAGCCGGTCCAGCATCTACTAGCAGAGCCTGCGCCATTACTACAACAAGAAGGTCAAGCCAAGATCATTCCTAGAGGGCGACCTTGTGCTCCGGCTGATCGAAGAACAGCCGGCCAAGACAAGCCGTCGGCGCCTTTGGGAAGGCCCATTTATCATCGACAAAGTCTTTGAGCAACGACTCCTACTACCTGATCGACGCTTTCGAAGCCCGAGACGCAAGAGGGACGACTCCGGCAAAGAGACAGGCGCCCATGGAATGCGAATCTCCTCCGAAGATTCCTGATTGATGCAGTATGTACCACGCTACCCTTTGTGTTTGAAGTACCAAGACTCCGGGCCCCCCGAGACGAGCTCGGGGACTGCCCTCTTTTTTTATCTGTATGATAAGAATTATGCCTTTGAGTATGTTACCCTTTGATTATGCTATTTGGCACCGGGCTCGACTAGTCGGCCCGGGGACTCGCCGCCTTTGGGCTATGAAATGCTTCCTGAAGTCAGACAAGTAGCGTGCGGTCCCTAAGGCGTCTCCTGTCAGAAGCCGCAGCTCGCAGAGCGACTGTTTGGTGGGCAGGAGTAAGGTAGAACGGGCGCCCACATGAAAAAATGGCTAAGGACTCAAATCATAAACATAGTTTAAATCGGTTTCCAGCCCGTTTCGTCAAACCGACTCCTATGAAGCCGGCTTGCCGCTTTCTACCCAACTTGCTTAACGACTCTAAAAAATGGCCAAGTACTTGCCTTCTCAAAGTAGACCAAGCACTTGACCTAAACGGCAATCATGAGAGAGTTGCCGTCTGATGGGCAAGGCGGCATCTAAGGGAAGGCGGCAAAGGAAAAAGCTACAAGAGCAATAAGCAAGGAAAGATAAAATTAGAATAATATTTACACAAACTTAGGCCCTTGGCGAGATCTTGAAACAGAGGTTGAGAATACACCCATGGTGGAATTGCATAAATTAACAAGTTCTCTTAAAAGACTAGCAAGCAGATAAAAATGAAGGCAAGGCAGCGGCCTAAGAAGCGTAAGATGGGGTCGGAAGGCGGAGGCGGGCGGCATCGGTAGCCGGGGCGGCCGGCCGGGCGATCTCGGCTTGATCGTCTCCGGCGGCAGGATAAAGCGGCCCGTATGGGCGCCGTTTGGGCCGGAGGCGCGGTCGAGCTGAGGCTGGTCGCCCGCTCCGTCTTCTGGCGCCTCCATGCCGTCTCCGTCCTCCGCCTCGTCTTCATCCTCGGCGCTGGAGTCGATCACCTCCGCCGAGTCCTCGCCGTAGTTTGGGTTCATCCGGAACCACTCCCGCAATGCCTCCACACCGTCTTCAGCCCGCTCAGGGACGAAGACGCTGGTGTCCGTGTAGTCGGCGATCGCCACCGCACGCTCGACGAGGGCGTCCTCCGCGGCCAGCAGCTCCGGCTGGGCTTCACGGCCGAACGCTGGCTAGCCGGGTCCAGATCCAGCCACGGATACCACGCCTTGAGCGAACTCGAGGCTCGGCGGGCTCCCGGCCGAGCCGCTGAGCCCTTCAAGCCTCAAGAAGGCCGGCGCGACCTCCGGCCGGTCGGCGGTCCGGCTGGGAAGTGCGCAGAACCGGCATGTCCGGCCACAGAGCAGCGATCGCTGGGCACCGACCGCAGCGAAAGACGGCGCGACATCCGATGTGCTGGGCGCAGACGAGCCTCAATGCTCGGGGAGCTGCTTTCGTCAAGGGTCGAAGCGCGTTGGCTGCGATCTCAGCGCCACCCGCCCTCCGCGCCTCGCGCTCGGCCTCGATGGCCTGATTGGCCGCCTGCGTGTGACCAGGGAAGAAGTCTGCCAAGAAAAAGAAGAAGCAAGTCAGAAAAACAGGAGTCGGCTTAACCCATAGTCAGCAACCCAAAAGAGTAAAAGCAAACTCACCATCGATGATATCTTCGATTTCGTGGAAGCCGGAGGTCAGCTGCGCTTCCCTGTCGGTCCAGGCGGAGCGCTCGCTCTCAAATTCGGCCAGAGAGGCGGCCTCTTTCTTCTCCGCCTCGGCTGCGCCGCCTTGAGAAGCTCCTCTGCTCCACTTGACTGCGTAGCTTGGCCCAGTCGCGCTCTGCGGCGAGCTTGCCGCACTCCTCCTCTTTGGCGCGCAAAGCGGTCTCGGTCGTACCCAGCTGCCACCGAAGAGCGGCGTTGGACTCTGAAGAATAAAAAGAAAAAGGACGCGAAGTCGTCGGCTAAGAAGGTCGCCAGGAAGATCCGGCCCGACTGCGCAGCAGTCGGCCCAAATCTCGGGGACTACAGCCCGCGGGTGTGCGGTAGCGCCCGCATAAAGAAGAAAACTCACCTCGGCTCCTCGCCAAGTCAGCAGCCCGCTTGCTCAGCTCCTCAACATTGCGGTTGATGTCAGTAGCGCGGAGGTTGTGATACTCCTGCGACTAGTATTCCAGACATATGTAAAAAACTTGGAAGTAAGAAAATAAAGTTCCGAGACTGCCGGCTCGGCCCGCCCAAACTCGGGGACTACACCCGGTGGGCCGCGCCGCCACGAAGAAGAACAAGAAAAGTTCGAAAGAAACATACCATACGGGCGGATCGCGATGCCAGTGCGCCTTGGAGAGGTTACGGATGGCGCCGCCTTCAGCCCGACCGCCGCCTAGACGTCCAGGAGCGCCGTGTTCAGCGGGCCCGTGTCGCCTCCTCGCACCCACCCAATGGGCGCGGCGCTTGTCGCCTCAGCGTCAGGGATGGCCGAGCTGGCGGTGCCGGTCTCCAAGGGGTGCGGCGCCAAGGTCGCCTTCTCAAGACGGCGTCGCGCTGGCGAGGCGACTTGAAGAAGCAGCTGCGCCCACGGCTCGCTGCCGTCGGGGTCGGCAACCTGGCGGGTCCGCGGGCTGCTTGCCTCGCGCGATCTCGGACTGCGTTGGAGGCGGCGGAGGTGGCGCGGCCGCGCCCGGTGAAGAGACCTCGCCGCTTTCCCTCCCTGTGACGGGTACCTCACCACCAACTCCCTCCGACTGCCTCGTGAACTCCGGCGGTGGTGGCGCTGAGTCAGCGGAGTGAAGATTAGTGCCGACTGAAGGCGCGCGGCCTCCTCGGCTCGCCTTTTGGCTGCAGCGGCGGCTTCGACCGCCTTCTCAGCCTCCGCCTTCTCCCGACAGGCGGCCTCCTCCTCGTCGCGCTTCTCCTGCGCATTCCACTCCGTTGCCTCCCGGGGCGGCGGCGCATAGGTCAACCCGCCGACTATTGGCGGACGTCTCCACTGACCCCATGACGGAGGCGGCGGCGACCCTCTCCAAGGTGAGGGGAGCCCCGATGAGAAAAAAGACATGAGAAAACTCGGCGAGACGGACTAGAAGAAAACAAGACAGAAAAGAAAAAAAATTACGCGGAGACCAGCGGTGGCTTCTTCACTTCCTTGCGGAAGCGGTTAGCCTTCGCGACCGCCTCTTCCTTGGCCCAGTCGCGGCCGCTCCCTGAATTTCTTGGCCCGGCCGCTGGAAGACTCGGCCCGGCCGGTGCTTCTTCGCCGCCTCGACCGCCTTAAAGCGGCGGAGGAGCTTCGCGCTGGATGGCGGCTTTCTGCTTTGGCGGCGGGGTGACTTCCTTCTCGCCGTCATCGTCAGGCCAATCGGCAAAGGTGGCCGAAGGCCTGAAGTCGTCGGCCCCTCCTCATCCCTCGGCGTCGGCCTCCATCGCCGCCACACCCAAGTCGGGGTCATCGGCGTTGCTCTCCGCCCGGTCGGGGACGACTTCGAAATCGGCCTCAGCGGCCGGCCGAAAAGCGGCATGAGGGGATTCTGAGTCGGAAAAAACCAAGGAAAATTAGAGCCGGATCCGGCTGAAGAAGGAAACAGAGAAGCAAGAGACGACTTACCAATGGCTGGGGATTGGCGCGCGAGTATGGCTCCTTGCCGAACTTCCATTCCTCCGTGAGGCCGCAGTTCGCCAAGAAATTCACCGTGTCCACCACCTCCGCGTGGGGCATGTCCTTGGAGCACAGCCGGCTGGGGTCGGCTGACGCTCATCGGATGATCGGATGAGGTCGGCCTTGAAGAGGGAGAACTCGGCGGCCACGGCGGCGCCAGCAAGTCTGCCCCAGTCAGGCCCTCCGACTGTTTCATCACGCGGAGCCGCGCGATGGCGGCGTTGCCTGCGGGAGTCAGCGTCCGAGCCCTATAGGACCAGCTGGTGGGTCAGCCCGCCAACTCGCCGCCCACGTAAGGCGGCAAGTTGACCCAGTCGCCTTCCGGGGCGACGTTCTTGACGTAGAAGTATGAACGCTTCCACATCTTCACCGACTTGATGGCAGGAAAAGGGTTCTCGGGCACCGGCCTCCTCTTGGCGATGAACGTGCCGCACAGAGCCGGCACGTGAGCGACGTGGGTCCCGAGCTTGGCTTGGAAGAATTCCCCCACAGCTCGATGGTGGGGAGAACGCCGAGAAAACCTTCGCATAAGGATGCGTAGGCGGCCAGCAGCACCACCGTGTTGGGGGTGAGGTGGTGCGGCTGGAGCCCGAAGAACTCCAAGAACGCGCGGAAGAAGCCGCTCGCCGGCAGCCCTAGCCCGCGCATGAGGTGTGAGCGGAAAATGACCCGCTCACCCTCCTCACGCGCCGGGCGTGATTTTCGCCCTCCGGCGCGGGCGCGCTGGTCCGCACTAGGTGGCTGCCGGGGATGCGGCGCGTTTGACGAAGAAATTCGATGATGTCGTCGTCGATGATGGAGCCGTCCCACACGCCGAAGCGCGCGGTGGGAGGCGCGGCGGTGGATGAGGAGCTCATCTCCGCGGCGCAGCGAGGTTCGGCGCGGCGGAGCGAGGAAGAAAACAAGGTTCGGCGCAGCGGAGCGAGGAAGAAGACGAGGCAGGGAGCGGGGAAGAGAGAGTGCGCGTGCGTCACCGCCTCCCTCCCCGCCTACTTATAGGCGCCTGTGCTGCAAAGCCGAGGGGGCGGGCGGATTAATCGCGCCCACGCCCCCACGCCTCACGATTTAACCACGACGTTAGTGCGCGCTGTACCGGCGTGGGGAGCCCAACCTCCCGCACGACCGCAGCGGATCCGCTGCGCGCCGGGGCATGGTAGTGGCGGGCCCTGCCTGACGGGCCTGTCTTGTCACGCGCGTGGGCTGGCAGACTGGCCCTGCCGCGTGGCGTCGTGTGGCGGGCCCGCAACGGGCGGCTGCCGGGAAGCTTATCAGGCACGCCGACCGTATCCCGCTGCGACCTTCGAAACCTTTGAAGAGCAAGACGGCCCCCTGCGAGGCCGACTCCATCTAGTCGGCTCAAGATGGATACGGCGGGCCGAGCCCAGATTCTTCTACCAAAGGGATGAAGCTGTCGAGGCTCCTCGACATGTTGCCCTCGGCGCCTCGCCAGCTTCGGGGACTACTGTCGGAGTAATGGGCCACGGGTAGGCAGACCCGAGCCCCTGGACCTTTCAAAACATCAGGGCAGACTGCGCCCCTCAAGACCCCAAGACGAAGAGCCGCCTTCAGAGAGTCGGTGATTGAGTCGCCGACTGCCGCTCTAGGCCGAGTCCCAGAGGCGGCCTCAGGACAAGCCGACTCCAAGCCGGCGACCTCCAATAAAGCCGGCTACAGGGAGTCGGCCCGCGACTCCAACCACCTCTTGCCTGAGCGACTACAAGCGGGATGGGATAAAGCTGCCTCGCGGCCCATCCCAAAGACCGCTCAGAAGGCAGTATGGCCCTGAGCGCCCGTCAGATCGACGGAGATCTCCGTCCGGCGCGGCACTGTTGCCACGCCGGCCCTGACATCAGCCCCGTGGACAAATCCCGGTACCCACGTTGGCATGTCTGTACGACCCGAAGACGGCGGGACCCGCCTGTCGGCCGGAGTACCAAAGACGGTGAGAGCGCCCCAAAGACGGACCCGTTGGAGTCGGCTCGAGTCGGCGGCCCCTCCACGGGCTCCATGCGCCATTACCCGGACAAAGGCGAGGGAATGGCGCGGTGATCGCCGCCAGCGGTCGTCGCTGCTGCCATGACCCCACGACCACGCTCGCGTCATTAGAAGCATGGCTACAGTAATCCGCAACCGGCAACACCCGCCCGCGGCGGACAAGGGATGTCGGCCCCATGCTGGGCCGTCGTCGGGGCCCACTAGTCGGTGGGCCCCAGAAGTCGGCGGAGAAGACGACGACTTAAGAGACTGACGGCTTGGACCCGCACCCAGCCGGATTACCATTGTACCCCCGAGGCACCCATGCAAAGGGTTGGAAGCTAGTAGTTTTAGACACATACATAGAGGGATAGAAGAGCTAGCCGTGCCCTCCTCCTTCCTCACCCCGAACAGCTCAAGGAGCATCTTGTACTCACTTTGCCATAGTGATCATGCGGAGACCCCGCAGAGCAGCAAAGAGGGGTGTTATCTCCTCGGAGAGCCACTGAAGCTGGGTAAGATTCGCGGCGTGCATGTCTTCGCCTCATCCCGTTTCGAGCACCGGCGATGTTCTACTCACCCCCACCATGATAAGCCATCCATTGCCATATGTCGCACCCAACCCCCGACAGAATTGCGATAACAGTGTGGACTGTAATATTTGCTTTTGAATTCCTTGAAATTTGTGCTTCCAACTTGCTTATGTTCTACGCCGGCAGAGACCCGGCCTCACATATACCTCGGCCGCCGTTAGCCCCGACCGGAAAACCAGGACGGGACCAAGGAGTGAGGGGCTACGTGACAAGTTAGGCTCTGAGTCGCGATGCTCGGGAGTCCCCTTGGCGCCTGAGCGACAGCAAGTAGGGAGGTGAGAAGCGGCAGATCCACCGTTCTACGTCTCAGAGAGCCCGCCTCACAGCATACCTCAACCGCCGTTAGCCTTCGGAACTAAGGGGTGAGGGGCTACGTGACCAGTTAGGCTCTGAGTTGCGATGCTCGAGAGTCCCCTTAACGCTCAAGCGGCATGCGTACCTTAGCTCCGCTCGGGGAGTAGCGTCTGACGAACCAGGCCCGAGGGGCTGGCTGGGTGGCGTCGTCTGGCGCGTGACTCAGCGCAGCCCGTGCCCAGCCTCTCGCGCGGGCGCCCCGAGGGGAGGCGCTATGGCGAGGCCAGACAGAGCTCTGGGCTCCCACGAGGTTGATGCGACCGGAGGCCACCCTCGATTGTTTATCACTGCCATGAGCTTAGCGCTTCCGCATGCGTCACGGGCATAGCCGCTCCTTGGCGATGTCGTCGGCCAGTAGCGAGCATGGTGCTCCCCTTGGAGCGTGGGAGGGGCTCCCCTCGGGAGGAGCCAGGCGTGCTCTGAGCCCACCACGACACGTGGGCTGGCACGGTAGGGCTGGGCGACGAGGTGTATCTGGCACCCGTGAGCCGACGCAGGACTCACGAGGCCCTACCTCAAGGCGGGTTGCACCTGGCTATAGGCCTTATCTTCGAGTGTGTTCACGCAAATTTGGCGGATGTCGGGTGCTCTCACGTCTTGGTCCCGGCTCGGGCTGGTCTCGACCATCGGGCAAGCCAGGTCGCGATGCCATGGACAAGACCAGAGGGTGAGGGCGGAGAGCCGGTAGGAGCCACGAGTCGCGATGCTCGGGCACACCCCTTTAACGTGCAAGCTGGATTAGATGACGCGACTTCTCGTCCTCGGGTCCCGGCTCTCGGGTTGGTCTCGGCCGTCGGCAGCAAGCTGTGTCAGCGATGCCATGGACAAGACCGGAGGGTGAGGGCGGAGAGCGGTAGGAGCCACGAGCCGTGATGCTCGGGCACCCCCCTTTAACGCCAAGGCTGGTCAGACGCCGCAACTCTCGTCCTCGGGTCCGGCTCTCGGGCTGGTCTCAACCGTCATTTGGCAAGCCAGTCGCGATGCCATGGACAAGACCAGAGGGTGAGGGCGGAGAGCCGGTAGGGAGCCACAGTCGCGATGCTCGGGCACCCCCTTTAACGCAGCAAGCTGGGTTAGATGACGAAACTCTACGTCCTCGGGCCCCGGCTCTCGGGCTAGTCTCGGCCGTCGGCTGGCAAGCTGTGTCGCGATGCCATGGACAAGACCAGAGGGTGAGGGCCGGAGAGCCGGTAGGAGCCCTGAGTCGCGATGCTCAGGCACCCCCCCTTTAACGTGCAAGATTCCGCCACCCAGGGAAAGGCACCAAATAACAAGCATGGTGGAGCGAGAGCATAATCCTAAGGAAAAAACAAGGAGGATACATGCTCTTTGGGGCCTGCCCGAGCGGCTTGGGGATGATGCAGCCGAGGGGCACCCCCAACAAGACAAGCTAATGACATGAAATAAAAGGGATACATGCAGGGGGCGGACCCACACGGCACAGGAATAATCGGCCACTGAAAGGCGCTCCAGCCGGAACTAAAACTTAAAGATGTCACCTGGTGATGTTGGGGATGAAGGGGTGTTGGTGTAGCAGACTCGGTGGGCTGCGGGAGCCGATCCTCACGAGCCCCCAGGCCCACGGGCCTCGGGAGGCTCCGGAGGCGTTGGCGGCTCCTCATGGGCCATCTCCATCTTCGTCAGGGCTGCGGCGTGCCTGACCTCTTGAGCCTCCAGGATGGTCCTCATGAGGCAGCTGAGTGCACTTGCGGCCCCGCGTTTGGCGAGCCATAAGGCATGCGTGCGTGGTTAATGGGGTGGACCCTGCATAGCGTCCCCACTCGCGAGGGCAGGCGCTCTTGAGATGCGGCTCGGTTGAGCCTTGGTATGTCGATGGGAGCCAGCAGCCCACCATCCTCGCTTTGGATGGGGGCCACAGCTGAGTAGGTGGCGGCTGCCCCTCATGACCCTTGACTCCTGTAGCTCTGAATGGCCTTGCTTGATGAACTCTTGAGGGTTATCCTCCTGGTATTGCTCCTGCTATGTAAACGTGCTTCAAACACGCCCACGTGGTGCCCAAGCTCCTCCCTCGAGACCTTGGCGAGGTCGGCGGCCCTCGGGGAGAGCCCCGAGCCCTACGAGGAGGCGCCAGGCGCTTTCCTATGCGATGGAAGGAGGCTCCCCTGGCCCGGTCACGGACCACGAGGGGCCTGTCTCTTGAAGAGTCGGGCCGGTCGATGTCTTCTTCTTCTTGGGTGCGGCCTCGGGAGGCCTCCTGCTGCTGTGATCTGGGTCTTCTAGCGATGCCGCCTGAAAAGCTCGCTCCAGGGAGCACACTGCATCACTCTCTTCACAGGGCACCGTGATGACTCCGCCGCTTCCTGGCAGCTTGAGGACGTTGTAGCCGTGGTGGGTTGCGGCCATGAATTTGGCCAACGCTGGGTACCCGAGGATGGCGTTGTACGGCAGCGTAATGTGGGCGACGTCGAAGTCGATGAGCTCGGTGTAGTAGTTGTCGCGGGCCCCGAAGGTGACAGGAAGGTGGACCTGCCCGATAGGGACCGTGGAGCCGTCGGTGACTCGGAGAAAGGCTTGGTTGGCTGAAGCCGATCAGTAAGGCACTTGAAGATTGTTGAATGTCTCCACAGACGGGGCGTTGAGCCCTGCTCCGCCGCCGTCGATGAGGGTCTTGGTGACTAGCACATTGCAGATGATCGGGAGGAAAGCATCGGGAGAACTCCGCCGTGGCTGCGCACTTGAGCTGATCCACGAAATTTGAACGTGATGGCGCACGCCGACCACCTAAGAGGCGTGTGGACTCGAGCTTGGGAGGACTGCATTTCGCCCGGCGAACTGCTTGAAGATCTTGTTGAGAGGCTGGGGCTTGAGCTCCACCCAGGATCTGCAGGCGATCGCACGCAGCTCCCGGAAGCCCCCAGCCCCTCGTCCCGATGGCGGTCTTGATTCTCCTTGGTGGCGGCGGCAATGAGGGAGGCTGCGTTCCCTTGCAGGGCGATCCTCACGAGGCTGATCCCTCCTGCCCCCGAGGTGGGTCTTGCCAGCGGTCCTCGCGAGGTTGGTCGCGCCACCCTTGGCGCGGGCCGCGGTCTTCCTAGCGTCCTGCATTCCTTCCTCCTCCTCGGCCGTAGCCCCGGTCGCTGCGCTCGGGGCGTCTGCCGACCCTTCCTTCGCGCACGGCCCGGAGCTCTTGACATTCATTGGTGTCGTGGGTGTGGAGGTCGTGGTACACGCAGTACCGGCTGCCCTTGGAGGACTCGGGCTGATCCCTGCCTCGCTTGGTGTCTGGTTCGGCCGCGAGCACGGCAGCCCCCTTGCGCTTCACGTCCTTGTCCTTGGACTTCTTCTCTTCGGGATCCGCGGCAGGCAGCTCGAGGAGGGAGAGGCGCCCCTCCTCAGCCCTGGCGCACTTGGTGAACAGCTCCAGGGAGGTGCACAAATCTTCATGCATCGCCAGCTCCTCCTTCATCTTGACGTCGCGCACGCCGTCGGAGAAGGCAGAGATGATGGCCTCCTCCGTTACCACAGGGATCTTGAGGTAGCGTTGTTGAAGCGCTGGATGTACTTTTGCAGGGTTTCCCCTGGCTGCTGCTTGATTCGGCGCATGTCGCTTACGGCGGGTGGCCGGTCGCGAGTACCTTGGAAGTTGGCGATGAAGCGGGTACGCATCTCGGTCCAGGAAGAGATCGTGCCTGGGGCCAGGTTCAAGAGCCAGGTGCGGGGCCCGTCCTTGAGCGCCATGGGAAACCAGTTCGCCATGACCTTTTCATCCCCGTTGGTAGCCTCGATGCCCAGCTCGTAGAGATGGAGGAACTCCGTAGGGTCAGCCGTGCCGTCGTAGCGTGGAGGCAGGTCAGCTTGAACTTGGCGAACCCGCGACCTTTCAGCTCGGAGGTGAAAGCGCGGCAGCCCGCCGTGGCAGCGGGGGGCCTCGGACGGCAATGGCTTGGTCTTGTAGGGCCACCCTGCTGGCCGGGGCAGCGCAGGGTCTTGACGTCTTTGGAGCGGGAGCGCTTCAGGCGGCTTCTTGCGGGCGAGGGACTTCTTGACAGCTCTGCTCTTGCGTGTGTCGGCGCTGGCGGAAGCAGGTTCCGCCCAAGGGCCGCGTGCCTTGGGGCGCGCGCCGTCTTGAGGAGGAGGCGGTGAGGCGCCGAGCTTCATCGCCAGCTGGGCGGTGCGGTGCAGCGAGACGGACGGCGCAGGGTCGCCTCCTGCAGCGCGGACGAGCTCGGCGACTCGGTGGAGCCATTCTTCGTAGACATCATCGACGGGGCGGTAGCGCCCGGAGCTCGTTGGCCGCGATGAGCGCAGCTCGGGCCTCCATGGCTACGCGGGGCGCGCGTGACGAAGAACGAGCGGGGGTGAGCGAAGGCGTGGCGGTGTGGCCGTCCCGCCTCATGGATGGGTTCTGGAATGATGCTTGCTGCTCGTTCCCCGCCGGGCCGGTGGCGGCGTTGACGGCAGGCGACGGGGAACAACGAGGACGCCCGCCGACGGGAGCCGTCTAGGCGACATGGGAGGCGAGGGCGGCTCGGCACTCGGCGCGGGCCCGACGAGCGTCAGACATGGTTGCGGTGATCGGGGAAGAACCAGGCGACAAAATGCAGATTCAGCGCACCTACAGCGCGCGCCAAATGTCGGATTTCGGGTTCCGGCAGACCCTTAAGGTTCGAACTATGGGGTGCGCGGAGATCCAACCCTCCACCGTCTCGTACCTCGCCGAATCGCAAGGACCTAAACTACTAGAAAGAACAGCACAAGAGACACGAGATTTATACTAGTTCGGGCCACCGTTGTGGTGTAATACCCTACTCTAGTTTGTGGTGTGGTGGATTGCCTCTTGGGCTGATGAGGAACAATACAGGGAAGAACAGCCTCGCGAGGGTCTGTTCTTGGTGGGTGTGATGAACTGCTAGGTGGTGTTCCGTCGCTCTAGCTTGAGGATCGGGTCCCTATCTCTCTCTCTGGATTCCGAATGCCCACCCCCTACTATGGTGGCTAGCTCTACTTATATAGACGAAGGCCCTGGGCCTCTTCCCAAATATTGAGCGGGAAGGGCGCCAACAATTGGCCATTTTGAAGGGGAACAACAGGTACACTTATCCTGACTAAAGTTGGTCCTCGCTTTGCCAAAGGCTCTGGTGATAGCCTTTGCTTGGGCTCCACGATGACTCCCTTCCAGCCGTTGGGGCTGGTCTTGGTCTTGTTGCACCGAAACGGATGCCTGTGCTTGATGCTCTCGCCTGCGCTTGCTCCCTTTGCACCAAAGAGGAAAGGAGGGAGCTGCGCGTGCTGGCGCCCGACTGGCGCCCTTGGTCATCATGGCTTGCGTCATGGGCACCTCGCGAGGTACCACCTTGAACTCTCCGCCTCCTCATGAGCCAACTGGACGAGGCCGTGCACGAGGAAGCTCCTTGCAAATGCTGCCTCATGAGGCTTGGCCCCTCGCGAGGGTCTTGAGCTTGTGTTGATGAAGATGGGCTGTCTTGGGCCTCCTTTGAGCCAAGCAGCAGGCGGCAGGCAGGCAAGTCTGGGGAGCCCCGTTCCCAGAACGCCGACATATTATCTAGGAGTTTAGTAGCTTCTCCTAAAGTGATTTCCATAAAAGTGCCTCCCGCGGCCGAATCTAAAAGATTTCTAGAAGAAAATTCAATCCGTCATAATTTTTTTGTATAATCATCCACAAATTCAAACCATGAGTAGGGCAATTACGTATCATTAATTTCATCCTCTCCCAAGCTTGTGCAACATGTTCATGATCAAGTTGCTTAAAATTCATAATATCGTTTCTAAGAGAGATGATCTTAGCGGGAGGAAAATACTTAGAGATAAAAGCATCTTTGCACTTGTTCCAAGAATCAATACTATTTTTAGGCAAAGACGAAAACCAAGCTTTAGCACGATCTCTAAGTTTAAAAAAGGAAATAGCTTCAATTTAACAATATCATTATCAACATCTTTCTTCTTTTGCATATCACACAAATCGATGAAGCTATTTAGATGAGTAGCGGCATCTTCACTAGGAAGGCCGGTGAATTGGTCTTTCATGACAAGATTCAACAAAGCAGCATTGTTTTCAGAAGATTCAGTATTGGTAAGAGGAGCAATTGGAGTGCTAAGGAAATCATTATTGTTGGTATTGGTAAAGTCACACAATTTGGTATTATCTTGAGCCATCGTGACAAACAAGCGATCCAACACACGAGCAAACAAAAAGCAAGCGAAAAAGAGGCAAACGGAAAAGAGAGGGCGAATAAAACAGCAAGGGTGAAGTGGGGGAGAGGAAAACGAGAGGAAAATGGCAAATAATGTAATGCGGGAGATAAGGGATTTGTGATGGGTACTTGGTATGTTGACTTTTGCATAGACTCCCCGGCAACAGCGCCAGAAATCTTCTCTGCTACCTCTTGAGCAACTGCGTTGGATTTCCTTGAAGAGGAAAGGGTGATGCAGCAAAGTAGCGTAAGTATTTCCCTCGGTTTTTGAGAACCAAGGTATCAATCCAAAGAGGAGGCTACGCGTGAGTCCCTCGTACCTACACAAAACAAATAACTCCTCGCAACCAACGCGATAAGGGATTGTCAATCCCTTCACGGTCACTTGCGAGATTGAGATCTGATATATATGATAGGATAATATTTTTGGTATTTTTGTGATAAAGATGCAAAGTAAAATAAAAGCAAAGTAAAAAGCAAAGGAAATAACAAAGTGTTGGAAGATTAATATGGTGAAGATAGACCCGGGGGCCATAGGTTTCACTAGTGGCTTCTCTCAAGAGCATAAGTATTTTCTGATTGGGTGAATGAATTCTTGTTGAGCAATTGACAGAATTGAGCATAGTTATGGGAATATCTAGGTATGATCATGTATATAGGCATCACGTCCGAGACAAGTAGACCGACTCACCTGCATCTACTACTAAAAGCAGAGTAACACCTTAAGCAAGATGACATGATGTAGAGGGATAAATTCATGCAATATGATAAAACCCCATCTTGTTATCCTCGATGGCAACAATACAATATGTGCCTTGCTGCCCCTCATCCTTTGGGAAAGGACACATAAAGATTGAACCCAAAGCTAAGCACTTCTCCCATTGCAAGAAAGATCAATCTAGTAGGCCAAACCAAATTGATAATTCGAAGAGACTTGCAAAGATAACCAATCATACATAAAAGATTTCAGAAGATTCAAATATTGTTCATAGATAATCTTGATCATAAACCCACAATTCATCGGTCACAACAAACACACCGCAAAAATAAGATTACATCGAATAGTTCTCCACGAGAGAGGGGGAGAACATTGTATTGAGATCCAAAAAGAGAGAAGAAGCCATCTAGCTACTAACTATGGACCCGAAGGTCTGAGGTAAACTACTCACACTTCATCGGAGGCTATGGTGTTGATGTAGAAGCCCTCCGTGATGGATGCCCCCTCCGGTGAACTCCTAACAGGCCCAAGATGGGATCTCGTGGGTACAGGAAGGTTGCTTGGCGGTGGTATTAGGTTTTGGCTCCGTGTCGATCGTTTGGGGGTATGTAGGTATATATAGGAGGAAGAAATCGTCGATGGAGAAACAGGGGGCCCACGTGGGTGGTGGGCGGGCGCTGGGGGGGTGGGCGCGCCCCCCTACCTCGTGGCTTCCTCCTTTGTTTCTTGACGTAGGGTCCAAGTCTCCTGGATCATAATCTTCCTAAAAATCACGTTCCCGAAGGTTTCATTCCGTTTGGACTCCGTTTGATATTCCTTCTCTTCGAAACTCTGAAATAGGCAAAAAAACAGCAATTCTGGGCTGGGCCTCCGGTTAATAGGTTAGCCCCAAAAATAATATAAAAGTGGATAATAAAGCCCAATAATGTCCAAAATAGTAGATAATATGGCATGGACTAATCAAAAATTATAGATACGTTGGAGACGTATTAGCGTGCCGCAGCATGTCATTCATCCGACAGTGAGCACACAACCATGCTTCATGAACGGTAGGCCTTCCGTGTCGTGCAGAAGGTGGCATCTGCTTCACAATGGGGTAGTTGTCCCCAATGAAAAGCGAGTACTCTCCAAGAGTGTTCCTCGGCACCCACGTAGCATCACGGGGGTCGAACTCGGCGCCGTTCATCTGGTACACGCGACATCTCAGATCTGGACACATGGTGACGTACATAGTTAAGGTCCATGCATAATAATGTTGTGCTCAAATATGGCGATCGATGTAATACTGCAGCAAATAGTACTACTCCGGTATAGAGGAAGTAAAATAACTGGCTTATTATATATAGACACTCTTGGCTACATGGATGAGATAGTAAGACATGGAAAAACAAAAATGGTGGCAGCTAGTGGGTTCAAGTCTTCAAGGGCCTAGCTAGCTATACGCGTCCTCCATGGTAAAAAGTACTCCTACTAGTACTAGTAAGTAGAGTACTAGTACAACAATGAAAGAGAAGACGAGAGGGTTAAAAAATGGAATACCTGGGTAGATGGTGACGGTCCGATCATGGTCGATTGTGTGACCATGTTGCACATCAGTGGTACCATGGGTAACGACTGCTAAGATAGTTGATCCTAATATTCCAAAGTCAGCTACAAGGTTCCAGGTTAGACCGAATCGCGGATGCAAATTCACATCCAGGATCGGCTATCTTATTTTTATCGGGGGATGACTGGTACTTGCAAAATAATGGAGTACCGTTAGGGATGCAAATGATGGTTTGTGCAGTCCGTTTGAAATCTCCCGTACTGTAGGATGGCAACCAGATGAAACAAGTCCCCTGTCGGGGAGGCTGATCGTACCCACAAACACCTATGGGGCCGGCGGACCAGGCCCCTTGTGGTTCGGAGGGGAGCAGAGATCGCACGAAGAGCGGATCGAGGCGAGGCACACGAGCAGTTTACCCAGCATCGGAGCTCTCGGAGATAAAACTCCCTCTGCTGCTTATGCGATATATTGTGTTCTTGCTAGGGAGGCGATGAGAGCCTCTGAAACCTAAGCGTGAGTGTCTCTGGTCTCGAATGAGTCGAATGTGCGAACCCTTTCTACGCTAGCATGGGCCTCCTTTTATATGCTCAAGGGGTCTCCGACGGTGGCAACATAGATGAGGGTACAAATGTAAAAACAGTAGTTGGTACACCTACTTGAGCGATTACAGGCAGAATACCTAACTCTGACGGCAAGGGACAAAAGCAATAAATGCCCGTCTGTGTCGCCTAAACAGTGCAATAGAGACCGTCAGGTGCGCCACCGCTCGCCACGATGGCAAGCTTGTCAGCGCCGCTTATCGCTGCTCTCCGCTGCTCGACACGCGCGCATGGAATGGTCCCATGGCGACACGTTGATGGATGAGCTGGAGCGGAGAGGAGGAGAGGTTGCTTGCCCCGGCAAGTGCCTTGCCGCGGCTGAATCCTTGTCGCGTCAGGAGGCTTGCCGCGCTCCGAGCCTTCCCGGCAAGCTCCTCTTGCCGGGGCCTTGCCTTCTGCATGCCTTGAGTGGCCTTCCCGGCAAGCTCCTCTTGCCGGGGCCTTGTCTTCTTGGTCAAATACTTTGTTCTTGAATGGTTCCAAAGGAGCCACGGAGGATCTTGGCGGTGACCAGGCAAACCACGCTGCGGTGCTACACCTGCCCGTGCACGAGTACGGGATACTAGGGTACCCCTACTCTAGTACACCGACAGGAGCCCCCGGGCCTGGGCCGCACACGGTGCCGAGCGCTGTCGGGCCAGGCCCAAAATAGTGCACGGACACACGCGGCCTTTATCACGCCGTAACTCACCCCGGACCCACCACGACTCCCACTAACGGCACGCATCGGACGTGGCGTCGTGCGAGAGATCGTGGGCGTGGTCGTGGGGGTTTCTTTATTAGGAAAAGCGGAACGTCCGCCCCCTCCCCCCTCCTTATAAACAGGGGAAACAGGGGCAAGGCGTCCACTCGCCATTGTTGTCTTGTCAAGAAAACCACCGCCGCTCCCGCCTTCTTCTCCAGTGCGAAGAGAGCAGCGCCCCGCCCCCTTTCGCCACAAGCGCACTCACCGTCGTCGACCTCCTCCGCCGCCTCCGCCATGGCTCCGAAAGCCGACAAGGGGAAAGGCGTCAAGTCGGCCGAGGCGCAGCGGCTCGCGGCGCTGCGCAAGGAGCGGGCCATCTTCTCCCCTCGGCTCGAAGCAAAGGAGCTGAGGGAGCTCTTCTATCTCTTTTGGTCGACAGAGAGCGCGCGTCGGCGCCGACGAAGGTACTCCGCCTCCGCCTCTGATTTGGCCCCAAACGGGTATCCCTTCTTTGCCCTTTTCTTCTATTGCGGGCTCTGCCGCCGCCTTTTCAGTTCTTCTGCGATATCATGAACACATATGGCCTCCGCCTCCTTGATTTCACTCCCAACGCTGTCTTGACCATGGCATTTTTCGCACACGTTTGCGAAAACTTTGTCGGGATCCATCCCAATGTAGCCCTCTTCCGCCACTTCTTCACGCCCCGCGTTGAGAGAGGGGAGCCGCTTGCCGGAGGGATAGCTTGGATCTCCAGGGTCGGCAAGAAAGAAGCGTATCTGGAAGGAGAGTTCCGTAGCAAGTGGGAGGAGTGGAGAGCCAATTGGTGTTGGATCGTAGAGGAGAACCCGCAGCCCTTTCACTTGCCGTCGCCAAACCCCAATAGTGCGTGGCAACGATTGGAGCAACTTGGCGCCGGAGGATGCTAGATTGAAGATAGTTGTGACCCGGATTTTGCGCCTCAGGCTTGCCGGACTAACCGTAGGCGCAGTTCGCGCAGATTTCCTTCGCCGCCGCATCGCTCCCTTGCAGGAGAGGAGGAGACCTGCTTGGGAGTTCCAAAACGCGGCAGACATCATGAGGCTGCGCCCAGGCCTCAATTGGAATTTCACAGTCTTAGAGTTGGACGCAATGCTGCTAGAGTTGTTCAAGAACGACCCCGATCACCCCGAGTGGTTTAGGTTGCCGAGGGGGGTCGTCCCATTGTGCAACAACTCTGCTCTCGACCGCATCCGCGCCATGATGCCATTGTGCGATTCCCATGGGATCGTCCCAACCTGGCAGGAGCCTTCCGACGAGATCGTGCAGCAGTTCTTCGACAACTTGGAAGAAGTGCCGATCCGCTCCGACGAAAGCGAAGAGGCTCACTCGCGACACCACCGATGAGGAGATGGCGCGCATTGCCACCAAGCTGGAGGAGGCGGCAGCAGCTTTGCCGCTGGCGTCTTCAGGTACACCGTGGAGGAGGCGGACGGCGAGGCGGCAAACCTTGCCAAGCGAAAGGAGTTCGCCGGCGAGGAAGAGCTTGCCGCGCCCGAGGCCGAGTCGAGCGGACCGGCCGAGGGCGCTTCTTCTCCACCACCCAGCGACTTGCCGCCAACGGAGCCCCCGGCTCCGCCGAAGAGGCGTCTCCGCAAGGCCGGAGACGAGACGGGGCGGCAGACGGGCCTGGCAACAGCGCTGGCGACGCCGCTCTACAGCAAGCGATGTTGCCGCCGGAGCGCCTTGCACTGCTGCGACAACTGGGGCGGGGTCCTCCCAGGCCACCGCCGACGCCTCCGCCAAGCGGCCAAGAGAGCCCACTCCTCCGCCTCGTCGCACCGGAGGCGAGCCGAAGTTTGACTTCTCCGCACTCAGCTCCGAGGAGGAGGAAGAAGAGTAAGCTTCACTATTGTGTTTGTATTTCTTTAATTTTGTTGCTTCATCTTGAATCTGATTTGCTGCGTTCTGGGCTCTTTCCTTTTCAGGACGCTAGCCCAGAGAGCGTCGAAGAGGGCCAAGATCCCGGCGGTCGTTGTTGAGGATGACCCACCCGCGGCAACAGAGGACGCGTCTGAGACCCCCTTGCCGGACCCGGCAACCCTTCCTCAGAGTAGCCCCCAGCACAGCCCCCAGAGTAAGTATGCGGTTTTCTCCTTATTGTCAGGTGTGCATGGGTGCTCCTTCTTTATCGATATCTGATTGTTCGTTTGTGTAGGAGCAGAGCAGCCTCATCAGGAGGGCTCGGAAGCCGCCCCCGAAATCCTGTCTGCTGCGACTACGCCGCCAAGGGAGGAATCTCTGTCAAGGGAGCGTCCTCCGACAAGGGAGGCCACTCCGGCAAGGGAGGCTACCCCGGCAAGGGACAGCGCCAGTGATCCTCCGGTGGTCGAGGCCATGGCTGCAGATCCCGTTGCAGGTAATCCCCTTACACGAAAATTTCCCTTGGGCTTGTTTTCTTCTGTTTTTCTTTGAATATTTGCTTGACTGTTCCTTCTTTGTCTGACGTAGAGCCGATGGAGGTCGAGGTCGCCGGCGAGGAGGAAGCGCGCGGCAACACCGACGAGGCCGCCGTCATGGAAGAAGGGACCGTCGCTGTGGAAGAAGAGGTCGTCGCTGTGGAAGAAGAGGCCGTCGCTGGCGAGCCTGTCGGCGAGGAGGCCACCGATGCTGCCGCCGCAGAAGCCAGCGAGGGGTCGGGTGATCGCCTCGGGTGAGCAACAGAAGCAAAGCAGACCTTGGCACCAAGATCTTGGACGTACTGCATGAAGGTGCGACTCGTAAATTGTGTGCCGTTGTCGGTGATGATCCTGTTAGGGATTCAAAGCGGCAAACAATCGACTGAAGAACTTATCACGACTGTGCCGTCACCTTCCTCACTGCTTCCACTTCCGGCCACTTTGTGAACTTGTCGATAGCAACGTACAAGTACTCAAAGCCCCCGACAGCTCGGGGGAAGGGGCCGAGGATGTCGAGCCCCCAGACCGAAAATGGCCAGGATAAAGGGATCGTCTGGAGAGCTTGAGCTGGTGGTGAATCTGTTTGGAATGGGCCGCACGCTTCACACTTGGTTACTTGTGCGGTTGCATCACGGAGGGCTGTCGGCCGGAAGAAACCTTGCCGGAAAGCTTTGCCGGCAAGTGCTCTTCTTGTAATGTGGTGACCACATATGCCTCCGTGTATCTCTGCCAACAGCTTTTGTCCATCTTCCCGGCAAATACACTTCAATTTCACACCGTTGAGTCTTCTTCTGTACAGTATGTTGTCGACAAACTGGTACATACTTGACTGCCGGGCTACTCTTTCCGCTTCTTCTTGCTCTTCGGGAAGTTCTCCTGTCTGAAGGAAATGGACAATCTGCTGCGCCCATGCTGGAGCTTGTGGCTTGACAACAAGGACTAAGGGCACATCTGCTGCTGCGGGAACATCAGCTTCTACGGCAAGAACATGCGGCTCAGCCGGAGCTTGATGCCCCCCGGCAAGCTTGCCGGAGCAAAACTTGTCGGGAGCGTCTGCTCAACGAAACAAACCCTGGGGCTTGTCGGAGCAGACTGCCCCTCAGCTCTGTTGGTGTCGATCTTGGGGACTTTCGCCATGGCGGCTTCGGGAAGCTCTGCCGGAAAGTAGTCACCAGAGATCAACTTCCTCTTCTTGTTCTGTCCAGTCGATGGTGTTACGGTTGGTTGAGTCAGCTTGAGCACGAAAATCCCTGGTTCCACAGGTAACTTAAGTGCAGCACACTTTGACAGGCCATCAGCAATATCATTCTGAGCTCTTGGAACATGTTCCATTTGCAGGCCGTCAAAGTGTTCCTCTAGCTTCCTCACTTCATCAACGTAGGCTTCCATCAACGGACTCTGATAATCCTTGTTCACTTGGCGGACGACAAGCTGCGAGTCACCCCTGACAATAAGCTTCTTGATCCCAAGGTCCACTGCGATCCTGAAACCGGCAAGCAAACCTTCATACTCCGCAGTATTGTTTGTTGCTTGCTCCTTGGGAAAGTGCATCTGGACTACGTACTTGAGGTGCTCTCCGGTGGGTGCGACAAGCAGCACGCCGGCACCGGCGCCTTGCAGCGAAAAGGCACCATCAAAGTACATCAGCCACTCTTTGCTTGCTTCCTTGACGGGAATGCCCGTCTCTGGAATCTCTTCATCTGGCGTTGACGTCCATTCTGCTATGAATTCTGCCAATGCTCTGCTTTGGATAGTTGAAGTGCTTTCAAACTTGAGGCCAAAGCTTGACAGTTCCAATGCCCACTCAACAATCATGCCTGTTGCCTCTGGATTCTGCAGTATCATCTTCAGCGGAAAGCGAGTGACAACTGTGATCTTATGTGCTTGGAAGTAATGGCGCAGCTTTCTCGAGGCCATGAGGAGGCCGAAAAGCAATTTCTGCACACCAGAGTACCTTGACCTATCCCCTGCGGGAGGGCCCGACAAAATGGCTGGGCGATGCACCATCCTTTTCTGCATCTGCTCGTGTGCCTGCGCAGATCCGTCCTTGTCGGGACCAGAGCTTGTCGGTGAAGCCCCCTTCTTGTCGCTGGATGTGTCTGCCGTGGTCGCTGGCTCGTCATCCGCCTCCCTCGCCGCTACTAACGCAGCACTAACCACTTGATTGGTTGCCGCTATATATAGCAGCAACTTCTCTTGTGGCCTAGGTGCGACAAGTGTTGGAGTGGAGGACAGGTACCTCTTTAAGTCCTGCATCGCGGCCTCCGCTTTGGGAGTCCGTTTCATTGGACCTGCCTTTTTCAAAATCTTGAAAAATGGCGGTAGCTGCTCAGCAGAACCTAGAGATAAACTTCTTTGAGAGCAGCTACGCAACCGCAAGCCTTCGTACATCCTTGACGCGCTTTGGTGCTTCAATCTGCTCAATGGCCTTGATCTTGTCGGGATTGGCTTCAATCCCCCACTGAGACACGAAGAACCCGAGAAGCTTGTCGGATGGGACCCCAAACACGCACTTCTCGGGATTGAGCTTGAGGTTGATCTTGCGCAGATTTGCAAAGGTCTCGTCCAAATCTTGAACCAGAG
Organism: Aegilops bicornis; assembly: GCA_021605145.1. NCBI lineage: Eukaryota > Viridiplantae > Streptophyta > Magnoliopsida > Poales > Poaceae > Aegilops > Aegilops bicornis. The sequence goes on along the minus strand of CM038669.1, from coordinate 464,446,011 downwards.
TTGCTCTGTCTTTGCTCTTGACCACTATGGCATCCATGTAGGCTTCTACATTTCTGTGCATTTGCGGCTCAAAAGCGTCATGGACTACCCTTGCAAACGTTGAACCAGCATTCTTCAAACCGAAAGGCATCCGTATGAAACAGTATATGCCACATGGAGTAATGAATGCGGTCTTCTCTTCATCTTCTTCAGCCATGAAGATCTGATGGTATCCTGAGTATGCATCAAGAAACGAAAGCAAATCACATACAGCCGTGGAGTCAACAATCTGGTCGATGCGCGGTAAGGGAAATGGATCTTTGGGACAAGATTTATTAACATCCGTGAAATCAATACAAAGTCTCCATTTTCCATTTGCCTTTATGCGACGCATACCTGGATTGGCCAACCATGTAGGATGGAGCACTCCTCGACAAGGCCTGCCGCTTCCGGTTCTTGATCTCTTCGCAATGAATTCTTGGCGCTCCTTTGCCCGTTTCCTTACTTTACGCTTGACGGGCGCGCGATGAGGACAAGCGGCCAGGCGGTGCTCAATCACTTTCACAGGAACACGGGGATGTCGGGGCGGTCGCCATGCAAACACGTCGACATTCCCCCGCAGGAAAGCAACGAGCGCGCCTTCCTATTTAGGGTCGAGAGAGGCACTGATGGTGAAGGTACCACCAGTGTTGTCGTCCTTGGCGGACACCTTCTTGGTCTTTGGCAGAGCTGCCATCTTCTTCTTGCACTTGCCGGTGGAGCTCGATGGTGCGTCCTCGACGGTAGCGCAGTACTCCGAAGAGGTGCGCTTGCTGGAGTGGGCATCAAAGCTCTTGCCGGACTTGGACTTGGTCTTCTTCCCCCCGGGAGCTTCAGCGGCAAGTGCCTGGCAATCTGTCGCGGCTGCTGCATCCCGGTAGATCTTGTCGGCACAGATAAGAGCATCCTTCTTGTCGCCATGGACAGAGATGACGCTTATCGGGCTTGGCATCTTGAGTAAGTTGTAAGCGTAGTGAGAGGCTGCCATGAACTTGGCGAGTCTTTGGGCGGCCAAGTATCCCATTGTAAGGCAATGGGAAATCAGCAATGTCGAATGTGACCCTCTCAGTCCTAAAGTTCAGCTCGCTGCCAAATGTTACCGGCAACGTAATCTTCCCCTTCGGCTTGCTCCTTCCTGGATTGATTCCTTGGAAAGTACCAGTCTCTTCGAGCTCGCTGTCAGGGATCTGAAGCTTCTCGAGCACCGCGGAGGAATTCAGATTCAAGCCGGCCCCGCCGTCAACTAGCATCTTGGTGACCTTGAGGTTGCGGATGGTTGGTGAGACCAACATCGGCAAGCACCCGACCGCAGTTATGCGATCTGGGTGGTCCTCAATATCAAAGATGATAGGCGTCTTTGACCACTTGAGGCTTGCGTGACTCTACGGATGGTTCCGCTGCATTGACCTCCCGCATCCACTGCTTGAGTTGGCGGTGGGAAGTGTGCAGGGAAGCACCTCCGTCAACGCAGAGGACCTCAGTTGCTTTCTGAAACTCCTGCTCATCGGTGTCGTCATCTTCCATGTCTTCGTCGTCGTCGTCGTCTTCATCCTTGTCGCGGCCGCGGGGAGGCCTATCTCCTTGCCGCTGCTTGGCCTTGCCGCGGCGTCCTCCCCGGCCGGGACGTTTCTTGCTTGCTCCCCCAGCACCTTCCTAGGCCTTCTCCTTGTCGCGCCGCTCGTACTCAGCCTATACGCTATTCGACAAGCTGCTCGACCTTCTTGTAGCTCACGGAGGTCGTGGCCCTTGGTGCGGTGGATCTTGCGATCTTGCTTGCGGAGCCGTCTTGCTTGTCGGCGGCCGCCACAGAGGTGGTTGGCGTCGTGGCAACCTCCTTGCCGGAGCCACCAGTCTTGGCGTTCTTGTCGCCACCTCCGCTACGGACTGCTCAACAGCTAGCACTTCTACGCCTTTCTTCTTCCTGTTGCCTCGCCTTGGCTCTTCTTTGCCGGGCGGTCTCCTCCTTGTCGAGATCCTGCTTACGCATTCTCTCACAGAGTCTCCTCCCTTCCTCGGTAGCGTGCACACTTGTCGGCCAAGGCGTACAGCTCAGCGGCGTCCTTGACTTTGCACATCGCCATCTCCTCCCTCATCCTGCGGTTCCGCGTTACGATGAAACACGCTGATCACCTTGGCGGGGTGGACATCTGGGATGTTGTAGTGCACACGGCTGAATCTCTGAATGAACTTGCGCAGGGACTCTCCTTCCTTACGGGCGGCAGATGAAGGTCACTCTCTTGGCCATGAGGCTTGTGACCACCGTGAAGGCGCCAACAAACCGATGGCATAGATCTGCCCAAGAGGATATGGAGCTGTCCGGCAAGTGCATGAGCCAAGATCGGACGTTGGGCTTGAGCACGGCGGGAAGTAGTTGGCGAGGATCTTGTCGTCTCGTACCCCCGCAGCTTGCACCGCGATGGTGTAGATGCTGAGGAACTCCGACGGATGCGTCCTGCCATCGTACTTCTCCGGCACATCTGGCTTGAAGTTTTTCTAGCTGGGCCACTGGACTTGCCGCAGCTCGCGAGTGAACGCAGGGCAACCTACCGCGTATGGCAAGTCGCCTGGCTCCTCCGGCGCGCGCATGTCAACAGACGGCCCGACGCGCTTGTCGGACTGACGGCGCGCTTCTCTCCGGCGCTCGATGCGAGTTCGAGCGTCCTCTTGTTGTCGCTCATGAAGAACTTGGCGCTGATCGCGGCGAGCTCGTGGATCCGATGACGCGGTGGAGTCGCTGTCGAGGTGGATCCGGTGAGTCGGCGATCTTGGCCTTCGGGGTGGAGAGTGCATCGTAGTTGCACCTCCAACAGTCTCGTCACCACCGGCTCGCGTTTGGCGTTCCTGCCGCGGCAGCGACGCACTCGGTTGCCGCGGAGCGTACCTGTTGGTGAAGCCGATGAGACTTTGTATAGTGACCCTCCACTCGTCGACCTTATCGGCCGTTGGAGGGTAGTCGAGGAGCAGTTGAGCTCTCGCCAGAGCTTCTGCTGGAGTAGTGGGTGGCATTGGTGAACGGTGCGAGGAGCGGGATATGCTCGGACTTCTAACTATGTTAGAAGGAGCAGCACCCCGTCCAGGCGACCGTATTTCACTCGTGCCAGCATGTTGGCGCGCATGCTGGTCTTGAGGGTCTCGATCCAACGAGCGTATGGCGTTGTGAACGCCATGACGCTGCTGGTCTTGAGGGTCTCGATCCAACGACGCGGACGGCTCTGCTGCTACCGAAGCCTTCTTCTTCGGTGGCATGTTGAGGAAGATGTTGAAGATGATGAAGACGCTGCTCGTGTGAACGCCGGATTAGATTCACACAGCCTCGACGCCCCCTACCTGGCGCGCCAAAGATGTCGGGGAGACTGATCGTACCCACGAACACCTATGGGGCCGACGGACCAGGCCCCTTGTGGTTCGGAGGGGAGCAGAGATCGCACGAAGAGCGGATCGAGGCGAGGCACACGAGTAGTTTACCCAGCTTCGGAGCTCTCCGGAGAGATAAAACTCCTACTGCTGCTTGTCTGATATATTGTGTTCTTGCTAGGGAGCGATGAGAGCTACAAAACCTAGCGTGAGCGTCTCTGGTCACGAATGAGTCGAATGTGCCGAACCCTTTCTACGTTGCGCATGGGCCTCCTTTTATATGCTCAAGGGGTCTCCGACAGGTGGCAACATAGATGAGGGTACAAATGTAAAAAGCGATGGTTGGTACACCTACTTGAGCGATTGCATAGTGCAGAATACCTAACTCGGCGGCAAGGGACAAAAGCAATAAATGCCCGTGCGTATGTCGCCTAAACAAAGGCAACAGAGACCGTCAGGTGCGCCACCGCCGCCACGATGGCAAGCTTGTCGTGCCGCTTATCGCTGCTCTCCGCTGGCCGCCTGACCTCTCGACACGCCAAGCATGGAATGGTCCCATGGCGACACGTTGATGGATGAGCTGGAGCGGAGAGGAGGAGAGGTTGCTTGCCCCGGCAAGTGCCTTGCCGCGGCTGAATCCTTGTCGCGTCAGGAGGCTTGCCGCGCTCCGAGCCTTCCCGGCAAGCTCCTCTTGCCGGGGCCTTGTCTTCTGCATGCCTTGAGTGGCCTTCCTGGCAAGCTCCTCTTGCCGGGGCCTTGTCTTCTTGGTCAAATACTTTGTTCTTGAATGGTTCCAAAGGAGCCACGGAGGATCTTGGCGGTGACCAGGCAAACCCTACCGCGGGGTGCTACAACTGCCCGTTCACGAGTACGGGATACTAGGGTACCCCTACTCTAGTACACCGACATCCCCTGGCTTGTCACCACAAAGATGCGGCCTAGATGGCGCATGGCGTCTTCGAACGTGTAGGGGTACAAATCTGCTGCCGCCAGCATGCGCCAGCCTCTGCCGTTACTGCCTCTTGCATTGATGGCAATTGTTATGTCGAACACCGCGATGAGATAGTAATCATCATAGCCGCATCGCTTTGTCGGCGGATCCGCAATTGCTATCTTCTTCAATCTCACGTAGGCATCATCATATGTATTCAAGCCCAACCAGTCCGGAAGGCCGAACCCAATGGTGGAGAAGGGGTCTACCGGAACGGCGGCACTGCTGTGGATGTTGTGAAAAATGATGGTGGTATCCGGTCGGAGGTATGCAAGCCAATCTTTGTTGGCACCGACCCATACCTATATATATAAGACGGTGGGCAGCGGAGAAATTACGGGATGGAAATGGAATAACTAAGTACTAAATGATCAAACTCCATTACTGACCTGCTCATCGGACAAAATCCGACTACCTCTCAACGTCGGCAACTCTAGCGGAGTCAACGTGCAACCATGGCCAGGGAGCGGTAGACTGTTCGAAGGATTGTCCCATAGAAGAACCTTGTCCTCGAGGACGCATGGAAGACCAACAAGCATGGCCTTTGGCCAAGCCTGTTTAAGCACCGTCTTGAAAAAGTTGGTGCAGGAAGCACCGAGTCTTGCGGCGGTGAGGATGTCGGAGCAACGTGCGATTTCTCCCAGAGGATCGTCATCCAAGGTCTCCCAGCCCCGACGAGGAGGAGAACCGCCTGGCGAATCCATGGGAGCAGCGACAAACTGCCTTCTCTTCGGGGGGGGGGGGGGACTGGCGAGGAGGAGATAAGAGCGTAGTAACCGCAGGGCCTCGTCCCTACAAACTGTAGATCGTTCCTTAACGAAGGGGTGAGGCTATTATTTACTACTAGTACTAGCATTATGGGACGTTATGGGATTGCATTATACTGTAAATAATAGCACTAGTAAGAAATTTTCGGCACTAGCTAGTAGTTTTTCGCGTGGATTAAGAAATTTTGGGTATGTTTTTGCTATTTTTGTACACGTAACTAGTATCAAAAACGTCTTACATTATGTGATTTGAGGAGAATGCATTGCATCAGAAAGCAGTACTAGTACTACTTTCTCAACTAGTAGTGCGATGTACTATACTTCTAGTATAGTGCACCAGTTTTGAACTCTTGAATCTCAGGACCAAGGAGCTACAGTTGGAAGTGGAGGGTACTACTGTTCTCTAGAACCATCACTATACTATCAATGCAGGGAAAGTACACCTGTGTAGTGGCCTAGTGGGTACTCTCGGTGCTCTATTCAACCGCTCCTCTCACGTAGCTGGCCTACTTAGCCGCTCCTCTCACGCACACACTAGCAGCACATTTATCATTGGCCAGTTCTTGTGGGGCGGAACATTTGAGTTATTTGATACAGCGAGACTAGGCTTTTCACTTCCATTTGTGGAGGTGTAATGGATCTCGTCGAACTTTGTTAGTAGTTCCTTCTTTATGAATGAGATGAAGCAAAGCTTTACCTCCATTTCAAAAAAACATGTCAAGAGGAATTTTTTTATAGTAGAGCCGATAATGGAGTGAAGTCCATGCGTGCAGCACCACAAGCTACAGAGTAGTAGTAGAGCACTTTATGTACAGAGCCATATTGCACAGTTCCCAATGCCCCGCCAGGCTTTTCCGGCTCCTCGGGCTTAATTGGAAGGTGCTAGTTTAAATATGCTACTAGCTGATGAGGAAGCTGCAAGCGAGGTGCGGCTAGGGCGAGCACGCGAGCTACGAGATGCTGGGAAGGAAAACACGTTCACGTGGCTAGGCTATCCAGTGCACCCAGATTGTGGTGCCGCGCGTCCTTTTGACTTCAAAACTCAAACTACCCGTGTAAAATATTGGCTCGCAGCAAAGTTACTATTTTGAAAAAAGGCCGCCATGCGTTCGGCCGGGATCGAAACCACAAAACGAGGTATACAATCCAGCGACCACTAGTAGTACTCGTTGGAGTAAAAAGCACCTAGAATCACCTTTTGTCACTAGTAGTACATTGTTCCTTACAAGAAACCCCTAATAATGTCAAGAAACTACTACCACTTGCATACATGGCAGACTTAAGATAAGACTACCTTATCAACCATCGTACATGCTCTTACAACCAGCCCTACCAAGAAACGACTACTCTACAAAGTGTCGTTATAGGCATGTTTCAACCCACGGCCCTGTTTGGATACATTTGTTGTCAATCTAACCCTGCCATCCAAACACCACTTTGGTTAGAGTTAGTTCAGGGTTAGAATCTAACTCTAACCTCTGACTTAGAGTATCCAAACAGGGCCCATGTCGCCCATTAAGTCAATGCCTTCTATTCGACAGGGCGTTATGACTTGTGGGACCTACATGTCAGTCTGCACAAAAATCGCCGAGTGACCTTCTACATCCGGCCCGTCCACCTAGTCATCCTCGGCCATGGGACGCTGCTACCGCCGCCGGCAGAAGGCGAGGTAAAAACCGCCGGCAGTGCGGAGCCCATCTTGCGGCAGCCCGGATGCCAGCTCCGTCCGGCGCTCGCGGCCGCTAGCTAGCCAAGATAGCTACGTCCAGCTGCTTGTCTACAAGGTTTGCTAGCTAGATTGGCACGGCGGCGCGGCGGCTTGCTCGCGCGCGCCGCACTAAGGCCAACCATCTGGCTCGAGCGAAGGCCAACGCGGCGGCTTGCTCGCTCGTGAGTCATGCTTGGGCCAGCCTGCCAACCCGTGTGGAGGCCAGCATGGCGTCCGGCCCGTCCGGCGGAGCGGCGGCCAACTCGCTCATCACCGGCGCCACCGACGAACACGCATCAGTACTGTTTGAAGTAATGTTCAGGAAAAATATTTATTTGAGGGGGAATAACAGGATAGAAGTTCAGATGTGGGTCCCTCGTGTCAACGGTCAAACAAAATGTGTTGGTTTAAGCTACCTCGTCAGCACAGACGTGTGGGCCAACCCTGTCATAAATGGGTTTATACTAACCTAATCGGTAGTCCCTCTGTCCCATAATATAAGATGTTTTTGCAAGCTAAACTAGCTTGCAAAAACGTCTTACATTGTGGGACGAAGGGAGTACTAGGTAGTAGTTTTTGGCGTGGATTAAGAAATTTTGGGTATGTTTTTGCTATTTTTTGTACAATAGATTCTTCCTAGGGCTAGTTGAAAGTTGTAGTTTTTTGTTAATTACTCTACATATTGTAAGTAGGAGTGAAAGTTAAGCTTTGGAAGCCAATAAACAAGGCTAGTTACATAGTGCATATGCGTACATGATTGAAAGTAAATATCAACCATGAGTGACTAATATCTTGATGGAAAACTTGAAACTATGGAATACTAGGAAAAGAAATTGCATGGATGGAAATACTAGCAATGTTCATGTGCGTTGCAACGAATCATAATTAGAATAATACTTATTCACAAACTTGATACAAAACAATCTAATTTTGATATACATATATCACTAGAGATATATTATGTTTCAATTAGAATATATTCCTTGGGCTGTTTTGGTCAGGTCAGGGAGGGATGTGGTTGGTTTTAAGATACTCATTATGGGTTTTTCTGCAAATTGGTAGACAAGTGGGATGTTGGTGAGAAAAGGCAACAACTTACGTCACAGTCGTTAGATGTAGATCTAATGGTCACAAATGACGGATGGTAGACACACCATCATCACCAACTTAGTTTCTGTAGGAGTACTAGCAAGATCCGTGCATTGCACGGAACATCAAGATGCATTTTATTATAAAACACTTGTTGTGATTGACACATGCGGGAGTAATCCCGTGTGTAAGAACTAATGATATCTCCAGAAATAGGAGATAAGGTGAAGAGGAGTGGGGCGTGGTGGTGATTGGTGGTCGGACTGAGCGGAAGCATGGGGATTGTGGACACCGGCAGCGGCTGATACGTCCATTTTTCATCATGCTTTTAAATCGATATTTATTGCATTATGGGTTGTTATTTCCCGTTATGTCACAATACTTATGGCTATTCTCTCTTATCTTACAAGGTTTACATGAAGAGGGAGAATGCTGGCAACTGGAATTCTTGGCTGGAAAAGGAGCAAATATTGGAGACCTATTCTGCGCAAATCCAAAAGTCCTGAAACTCCACGGAATATCTTAAAATAAATAAAGAAAAATCGTCGCCAAAGATGAAGGCCAGGGGGCCCACACCCTGTTCACGAGGGTGGGGGGCGCGCCCCCCTACCTCGTGGGCCCCCTGGTGGCTCTCCGACGCCCATCTTCTCCTATATGAAGTCTTTCGATGAGAAAAAAATCAGAAGCAACCTTTCAGGACGAAACTCCGCCGCCACGAGGCGGAACCTTGGTGGAACCAATCTAGGGCTCCGGCGGAGCTGTTCTGTCGGGGACACTTCCCTCCGGGAGGGGGAAATCATCATCATCATCATCGCCAACGCTCCTCTCATCGGGCGAGGGCAATGTCCATCAACATCTTCACCAGCACCATCTCATCTCCATACCCTAGTTCATCTCTTGTATCCAATTCTTGTCTCCAAGTCCAGGATTGGTGCTAGTAGGTTGCTAGTAGTGTTGATTACTCCTTGTAGTTGATGCTAGTTGGTTTATTTGGTGGAAGATCATATGTTCAGATCCTTTATGGATATTATTACCCCTCTGATTATGAACATGAATATGCTTTGTGAGTAGTTACGTTTGTTTCTGAGGACAAGGGAGAATTCTTGCTATTAGTAGTCATGTGAATTTGGTATTCGTTCGATATTTTGATGAGATGTATGTTGTCTAGCCTCTAGTGGTGTTATGTGAACGTCGACTACATAACACTTCACCATTATTTGGGCCTAGAGGAAGGCATTGGGAAGTAATAAGTAGATGATGGGTTGCTAGAGTGACGAGCTTAAACCCTAGTTTATGCGTTGCTTCGTAAGGGGTTGATTTGGATCCATATGTTTCATGCTATGGTTAGGTTTACCTTAATACTTTTGTTGTAGTTGCGGATACTTGCAATAGAGGTTAATCATAAAAGTGGGATGCTTGTTCAAGTAAGAACAACACCCAAGCACCGGTCCACCCACATATGAAATTATCAAAGTACCGAACGCGAATCATATGAACGTGATGAAAACTAGCTTGACGATATTCCCATGTGTCCTCGGGAGTGCTTTTCCTTTTATAAGAGTTTGTCAGGCCTGTCCTTTGCTACAAAAAGTATTGGGCCACCTTGCTGCACTTTATTTACTCCTGTTACTTGTTGCTCGTTACAATTTATCTTATCACAAAACTATCTGTTGCCACTTATTTCAGTACTTGCAGAGAATACCTTGCTGAAAACCGCTTATCATTTCCTTCTGCTCCTCATTGGGTTCGACACTCTTACTTATCGAAAGGACTACGATAGATCCCCTATACTTGTGGGTCATCAAGACTCTTTTCTGGCGCCGTTGCCGGGGAGTGTAGCGCCTTTGGTAGGTGGAATTTGGTATGGAATAATTTATATAGTTTGCTGAAATTTTCTGTCACTTGTTACTATGGAAAGTAATTCTCTGAGGGGCTTGTTCGGGGTATCTTCACCCCGTCCAGTAGAGAAAAGAGTTGCTCCTCAACCTACTTAACCTATTGAAAATGAAACTCCTTTTGAAATTCCTTCTGGTATGATGGAAAAACTGCTAGCTAACAATTTTACAGGAGATGGAACAAAGCATCCTGATGAACATCTACTCTATGTGGATGAAGTTTGTGGACTATTTAAGCTTCCAGGTATACCCGATGATGTTGTTAAGAATAAGGTCTTCCCTTTATCTTTGAAGGGATATGCATTGACATGGTATAGGCTATGTGATGATACGAGATCATGGAACTATAAAAGATTGAAATTGGAATTTCATCAAAAGTATTACCCTATGCATCTTGTTCACCGTGATCGCAATTATATATATAATTTTTGGCCTCATGAAGGAGAAAGCATCGCTCAATCTTGGGGAGGCTTAAATCAATGTTATATTCATGCCCCAATCATGAGCTCTCAAGAGTGACAATTCTTCAGAATTTTTATGCTCGGCTTTCTGATAACAATCGCACCATGCTCGATACTTCTTGTGCTGGATCTTCTATGATGAAGACTATTGAATTTAAATGGAATTTATTGGATAGAATTAAACGCAACTATGAAGATTGGGACCTCGACGAAGGTAAGGAGTCAGGTATGACACTTAAGTTTGATTGTGTTAAATCTTTTATGGATACCGATATTTTCTGTAAGTTTAGCACTAAATATGGACTTGACTCTGAGATAGTAGCTTGTTTCTATGAATCTTTTGCTACTTATGTTGATCTCCCCAAGGAGAAGTGGTTTAAATATCATCCTCCCATAGAAGTAAAAGTAGCTGCACCTATTAAAGTTGAAGAAAAGACTGTCACTTATAATGATCCTATTGTTCCCACTTCTTATGTTGAGAAACCACCTTTCCCTGTTAGAATAAAGGATCATGCTAAAGCTTCAACTGTTGTTAAGTAAAAGCAATATTAGAACTTATACACCTCTGAGAAAGTCAAAGTAGAACCTAATATTTCTATTGTTAAAGATCTCTTGTCCGATAATATTGATGGGCATGTTATTGATTCTGCGGTGAAACTGCTAGAATTGCTAAACCGTGTGCTAAAGATAAACATAGACCTATGGTAGGCATGCCTGTTATTTACATTAAAATAGGAGATCATTGTTATCATGGCTTATGTGATATGGGTGCTAGTGCTAGTGTTATACCTATTACCTTGTATGAAGAAATTAAGCATGAAATTGCACCCGCTAAGATAGAAGATATTGATGTTACAATTAAACTTGCCAATAGAGATACTATATCTGCAATGGGAATTGTTAGAGATGTTGAAGTCTTGTGTGGGAAAACTAAATATCCTGCTGATTTTCTTGTTCTTTGTTCCCCACAAGATAGCTTTTGTCCAATTATATTTGGTGGACCCTTCTTGAACACTGTTAATGCTAGGATAGATTGCGAAAAGAATGTTGTTACTATTGGATTGGATGATATGATTCATGATTTTAATTTCTCTAAATTTAGTAAACAACATCGTGAGGAAGAATTGCCTAGTAAGGATGAAATTGTTTGTCTTGCTTCTATTGCCATACCTCCTAGTGATCCTTTAGAACACTATTTGCTAGACCATGAAAATGATATGTTCATGAATGAAAGAAGGGAAATAGATGAAGTATTCTTTAAACAGGAACCTATTCTGCAACACAATCACTGTTGAAATCCTAGGGGATCCTCCTCCACCCAAGGGTGATCCCGTGTTTGAGCTTAAACCGTTGCCTGATAATCTTAAATATGCTTATCTTGATGAAAAGAAAATATATCCTGTTATTATTAGTGCTAACCTTTCAGACCATGAAGAAGAAAGATTACTGAAAACTCTGAAGAAGCACCGTGCCGCTATTGGATATACTCTTGATGTTCTTAAGGGCATTAGTCCCACTCTATGCCAACATAAAATAAATTTGGAAGCGGATGCCAAACCAGTTCATGATCCTCAACGACGTTTGAATCCTAAAATGAAAGAAGTGGTAAGAAAAGAAATACTCACGCTTCTGGAGGCAGGTATAATTCGTCCCGTTCTTTGATAGTCGATGGGTAAGTCCTGTCCATTGTGTCCCTAAGAAGGAGGTATTACTGTTGTCCCTAATGATAAAGATGAATTGAACCATAAAGAATTATCACAAGTTATAGGATGGTAATTGATTTCCACAAATTAAATAAAGCTACTAAGAAAGATCATTACCCCTTACCTTTTATTGATCAAATGCTAGAAAGATTATGCAAACATACACATTATTACTTTCTAGATGGTTATTCTGGTTTCTCTCAAATACTTGTGTCGGCTAAAGATCAATCAAAGACTACTTTTACATGCCCTTTTGGTACTTTTGCTTATAGACGTATGCCTTTTGGTTTATGTAATGCACCTGCTACCTTTCAAAGATGCATGATGGCTATATTCTCTGATTTTTGTGAAAAAAATTGTGAGGTTTTCATGGACGATTTTTCCGTCTATGGTTCCTCATTTGATGATTGCTTGAGCAATCTTGATCAAGTTTTGCAGAGATGTGAAGAAACTAATCTTGTCTTGAATTGGGAAAAGTGCCACTTTATGGTTAATGAAGGTATTGTCTTGGGGCACAAAGTTTCTGAAAGAGGTATTGAAGTTGATAAAGCCAAGGTTGATGCTATTGAAAAGATGCCATGTCCCAAGGAAATCAAAGGTATAAGAAGTTTCCTTAGTCACACCGGATTTTATAGGAGGTTCATAAAGGACTTCTCAAGAATTTCTCGGCCTCTGACTAATTTATTACAAAAAGATGTACCATTTGTCTTTATGATGATTGTGTAGAAGCATTTGAAATACTTAAAAAAGCATTAGTCTCTACACCTGTTGTTCAGCCACCTGATTGGAATTTACCCTTTGAAATTATGTGTGATGCTAGTGATTATCTTTGTAGGTGTTGTTCTAGGGCAAAGAGTTGATAAGAAATTAAATGGTATCCATTATGCTAGTAAGACTCTAGACAATGCTCAAAGAAATTATGCTACTACCGAAAAGGAACTTTTAGCAGTTGTATTTGCTTGTGATAAATTCAGACCCTATATTGTTGATTCTAAAGTAACTATTCACACTGATCATGCTGCTATTAAATATCTTATGGAAAAGAAAGATGCAAAACCTAGACTTATTAGATGGGTTCTCTTGCTGCAAGAATTTGATTTGCATATTGTTGATAGAAAAGGAGCTGAGAACCCGTTCTTGGACAACTTATCTAGGTTAGAGAATGTTCTTGATAACCCACTACCTATTGATGATAGCTTTCCTGATGAACAATTAAATGTCATAAGCACTTCTCGTAGCACTCCATGGTATGCTGATTATGCTAATGTCAGGACCCCGATTCCAAGTCACATCGACCCAGCCGGTAACACCTCATATCACTTTGCGGCCTCACGCACGGTATTCCCACGGGTGTCGCCTTACCATGGCCCGGGACCGTTTGCGCCTTTTGGCTCATGTATATGATAGTGTCGCTAGCATCCATATGACAGAAGAACCGGGCCGACATGGCTAGTCGTGAACCCAAAGCGGCACTAACCCATGGGGACAGGCATACATGAATCACATCGAGCATGTCGGTCATCAACGTATGAATTCGGGCTGTAGCATCGGGCTAACAGGACTCCGGTATCCCGGCTGTGGCAGGCTAGGCAGGACTCGAATATCACCGCGTGACATTTCCCGAAGGCGATGACATAGGAACGGCAGTGAAACACATGCCCGGCCAGTCAAGTGTCCAAGAAGTAGTCTTTGGGCTAGCAGGACTCCGGTGAACCGGCTGCAGCGGACTACTATCGCTCGTAATCACGAGACTACATTTCCCCATATGAGAGGCTGCCAAGGATAAACAACTAGTTTGTCGGATCCCGCACATACCAAGCATTTCAAACATACACACAATATGCTCAATATGTGTAAATACAACATGGCATCACAACATAACTCTACGACTCAAATATTTATTCATTAGGCTCCGAGGAGCGAGATATTACAAACATGGGTCTCATGACCCAACACTCAGAGCATACAAGTCAAAACACAAGCAGAAGCTAAACATGTCTGAGTACAGACAACTATAAATGAAAAAGGCTGAGAAGCCTGACTATCTACCAGATCCTGTCGAGGCACAAGATCGTAGCTGAGGTAACAAGCTAACAGTCGAAGTCCAAGCGCAACTACTAATGAGACTGAAGTCTCTCTCGCAAAACATAGAATAAGCAAGCGTGAGTACAAATGTACTCAGCAAGACTTACATCGGAACTAACTACATATGCATCGGTATCAACAAAGGGGTGGTGGAGTTTGACTGCAGCAAGCCAGCTTTGACTCGGTGGCTATCCCGAACTACATTGCAAGTAACTCTTTTGAGGTGGCGCACACGAGTCCACATATTCACCATATCAATACACCATTGTGGATCCGCTCCCGTCTCCCTACGAGAACGCCATCCATAGCACTCACGCTTATCTTGCGAGTTTTAGAGTATCCACTTTCACTTGTCTATGAACTATACAGGCAACCCAGAAGTCCTTTACCGCGGACACGGCTATTCGAATAGATAATGTTAACCCTGCAGGGGTGTACTTCTTCACACACGCTCTCGCCACTTACCGCCATGTACACCTCGTGTATCTCGGCAACCTTCAAGCGGAAGCTTTGGCGAGGAGTCGGCCACGACCGACTAACCACACAAGTCTCTCGTCCAGGTTTATCGCCTATTCGGGTTCCATCCGCAAGGAGATCCGGCCGGGTGTCGCCACGGCCCCAAACGATGTGAGCAGGGTTCCCAAGCCCACCAACCGGGTGCCACTTGGTACCCGTGCCATCATGCCTAGTCTGTCCCAAGCCCACCTGCATCGGGTGCCACTTGGTAGACTACTAACACTACCTACAAACACCGAAACTAGTTGCAACTCCCGGACAGAGATCAAGTTGATTAATAAGTCGAGAGAGCTTGGGCGCCGGAGCCCAATGTGTGGTAATGCTTGTTAATGGGTCACAAACACAGAACTCAGTTCCTGAGGACGGCTACAATGAGACAACCCACCATGTACTCCTACATGGCCTCTCACCGCTACCTTTACCAAATCGTGTTCACACACTTAGCTTACACACGGTAGGACATGTTCACACACCATTCCAATTCATTCACGATGAATCAGACTGACTCAACTCTAAGCGATGGCAGGCATGACAAACAAGCATGAATGAGTAGGCACAACATGGCTCAAGCAACTCCTACTCATGCTAGTGGGTTTCATCTAATTCTTGTGGAATGACAGGTCATGCGAGAGGATAAAGGGGTTCAGCTACCGCAGCAAGTAATTGAATCGTTGTTGTCCTAGTGCAGTAAAAGAGAGCAGGAGCGAGAGAGTGGGATTGTATTGGAATGAACAAGGGGGTTTTGCTTGCCTGGCACTTCTGAAGATAATATAGTTCTTCATCGGTGTCATCGAACTCATCATCGAAACGTCGTCTACTGAGAGGGGACAAACACCGGCAACTGAGAAAGAACACAATCAATGCAATGCACAATCACATGAATGACATGTCATGTTAAGGAACTGAATTGACCTAATGCAGCAGTAACCCAAGTTAATTGAAGTGGAATTCAAACAAGGTTAAACTCCAACTCCAAATGCTAGTTCATAAATTACCCTAATCATGATTCATCCTATTCAGTGAGGTTAACTTGTTCAATCATGCATGATCATGGCATAAACAGATTCTTCATATTTTTCTGATCATTCTTCATATATAAATTATTTCATTCTGAGCTACGGTTGAATTTATATGATTTTTAGAAGTTTGGGGTATTTTCTGAAATTTCCTGAATTAGATTTAATCCAGAAAAGGTATTACTGCATCAGCCTGACGTCAGTGTGACGTCAGCGGGTCAACGGGACACGGTCCGGGTCAAACCTGACAGTGGGTCCCGCGTGTCAGCATAATTCGTTTAGCAAAATATTAATTAGAACTAAACCCGATTAGTTACCAGGGCTGGGCCCCACCTGTCATTGACTCAACAGAGTCAACCAGGGCCCACCCGTGGTCAATGTCAACGTTGGCTGCACCGGCGTCTGGCCGCCGGCGAGCCCGACGCGGCGGCGAGAGTGGATTTGGTCATTTCGGCAACCAAACGAGTCGCGGAGGGTGTCTTTGGATAGCTGGGAGCAAACCGCAGCTTTTGGTGGAGTTAGTTGAGCTCGGGGCGGCCGGAATCGGCGCCGGCGACGAGGTTGGCGGCCGCCGGAGTTCGGACGAACTCGGGGTCGTCGCTAGGAGGCACGGCAGGAGGTGCGGAGGGGTGCTACGGAGTCCTGCGGACTCACTGAACACGAGGGTAGGCTCGAATGCGTCGTGGGTGCGCTCTAGCTACGGCGGCGCCATGGCCGGCGGCGGGAAGCTCTCGGGTCCGGCGGAATCAACGGCTAGAGAGGGGAATAGAGCATGGGGAGAGAGGGGTTCGACAGAGGAGCTCACGGCGGGGTCGATGAGTAGCTCAGCGGGCTCTGGGGAGGCCGGACGGCTTCGGAGCATATCAGTCGATCTCGGTTGCCGAGGTAGAAGACGACCGCGGAGCGTCATTGAGGCATCCGGTGCAGCGTGGCTCGGCGGAGAGGTTCAGGGTGGCGAGGCGAAGCTCGTGGGCGGGATGGCTGGCCGTGGGAAGGTCGGTGGCCATGACGAACGGCGACGGTGGCGACGGGGCCGCTCGGGTGCGTGCGAGTGAGAGAGCAGAGGAGGGGAGAGGCCACGGGCGAGGGAGAGAGGGGTCAGGGTGGTGTGTGGCGCTCGGGGGAGACGTCCAGAGCGTCGGGGGAGGGGAGCGGCAAGAAGGAGGTGGCGCGGCGGCGTCGCACTGCTGTGCATCCGTGGCGGGAGGAAGAAGACCTCCACCCTTACAGTGGGCTGGGCGGGCGGATGGGCATGCGAGGTGAGCGCCGGAGTAAGTGGCTGGGCTTCTCTCTTTTATTTCCATTTTCTATTTTCTGTAATTATGTTTGGCTTTAATAAAATGCGGGGCATTTCCAAAAATCATGAAACTGGTCAATGTCCTGTTTGGAATATTTCCAACAACAAACATTTCAGTTTATGATTATTTGAACATTTAAACTATTTATTAGCATTAAATGCCCAAATGCAAATACTATATGATTTAATTCAAAAATCCAAATGTCATGGAAAATGTGCAACATCTCTGGTTACTGTTTCCAACATTTTCCAAAAATGGTGAACATTTTTTAAGGCCATTTGGGTTCATTGAAAAATAT
Source organism: Aegilops bicornis (assembly GCA_021605145.1). Taxonomy (NCBI): domain Eukaryota; kingdom Viridiplantae; phylum Streptophyta; class Magnoliopsida; order Poales; family Poaceae; genus Aegilops; species Aegilops bicornis. Next base: position 464,428,812 of record CM038669.1, on the reverse strand, counting down.
TTCTTAGTTGAACCTATTTGAATTGCTTTGGTGCTAGGGCTTGGTCATCCCCATTTCAAATTTCATGAAAATTAAACATGATGCATGGATGCAATGCCACTAGTTGCAAGCAAGCTCTAGGGCTGTGACAGCTAATTATATTGCTGCTAAATTTATACCACCTAGCTTCACATACGAACAAAAGAAAAAGTTTTTCTATGATTTGCGGCATTACTTTTGGGATGACCCACATCTTTATAAAGAATGAGTAGATGGTGTTATTAGACGTTGTGTGCCTGAGCATGAACAGGAACAGATCCTACGCAAGTGTCACTCCAAAGCTTATGGAGGACACCACGCTGGAGATAGAACTGCACATAAGGTATTGCAATCTGGTTTTTATTGGCCTACTCTCTTCAAGGATGCACGTAAGTTCGTTTTGTCTTGCGATGAATGTCAAAGAATTGGTAATATTAGTAGACGTCAAGAAATGCCTATGAATTATTCACTTGTTATTGAACCATTTGATGTTTGGGGCTTTGATTATATGGGACCTTTTCCTGCCTCTAATGGATATACACATATATTAGTTGTTGTTGATTACGTTACTAAGTGGGTAGAAACTATTCCAACTAGTAGTGTTGATCATAACACTTCTATTAAATGCTTAAGGAAGTTATTTTTCCGAGGTTTGGAGTCCCTAGATATTTAATGACTAATAGTGGTTCACACTTTATTCATGGTGCTTTCCGTAAAATGCTTGCCAAATATGATGTTAATCATAGAATTGCATCTCCATATCACCCACAGTCTAGTGGTCAAGTAGAATTGAGCAATAGAGAGCTCAAATTAATTTCAAAAAGGCATTAATAGGTCTAGGAAGAATTGGTCCAAGAAACTTGATGATGCATTATGGGCCTATAGAACTGCATATAAAAATCCTATGGGTATGTCTCCATATAAAATGGTTTATGGAAAAGCATGTCACTTCCCTCTCGAGCTAGAACATAAGTCATATTGGGCTATTAAAGAGCTCAACTGTGATTTTAAACTTGCCGGTGAGAAGAGGTTATTTGATATTAGCTCACTTGATGAATGGAGAACCCAAGCTTATGAAAATGCCAAGTTATTTAAAGAAAAAGTTAAAAGATGGCATGACAAAAGGATAAAAAAGCGTGAGTTTAATGTAGGTGATTATGTATTGTTATACAACTCTCGTTTAAGATTTTTTGCAGGAAAACTTCTCTCTAAATGGGAAGGTCCCTACGTTATCGAGGAGGTCTATCGTTCCAGTGCCATAAAAAACAACAACTTCGAAGGCACAAATCCGAAGGTGGTAAACGGTCAAAGAATCAAACATTATATCTCAGGTAATCCCATAAATGTTGAAACCAATATTATTGAAACCGTAACCCCGGAGGAATACATAAGGGACACTTTCCAGACCATTTCACACTCCGAAAAGGAATAGGTATGTGGTACGGTAAGTAAACCGACTCCAAAACAATTTTAAGGCAATATTTCTCTGTTTTGGAATATTTAGAAAAATAGAAAAATAAGTAGCAGTCCGGGAAGGACACGAGGGCCCCACGAGGGTGGTGGGCGCGCCCTACCCCACTTGGCGCGCCCCCTACCTCGTGAGCACCTTGTGTGCCCTCCGGACTCCGTTTTCTTGCACGATAAGTATTTTGGTCGGTAAAAATTCATTATATATTCTCCCGAAGGTTTTGACTCACGTATCACGCAGATATCCTCTGTTCTTGTTTTGAGCTATTACTGCTGCAGATTAGAGCAAGATGTCTTCTCAAGAGTCAGTCGGGGAGAGCCGGGTATTTAATCCGGCACCGGAACCAAGGGCAAACAGCGATGCTGACCACTTTGGGCCAGCAATGGAGGAAGAGATGGAGGCCGACTTGATGAGGGTAGATGCCATGGAGGATCAAGAAGTCACCTCTCGCCTCCGAGCCGGGTTTACGATGGGGGAACTACAGAGCTCAGCTATTCCAAACTCAGTTATCCCTTCTTTCTTATGAAAATATGAGGAGGAGTGTCTCTTGTTCTCCCGCAGCTACGCAACACCCTTGGGTGCAAGGAGCTTTAGCGATTCTGAGGAAAGCTTGAGGAATTAATGGATCTCAAGCAGCAAGTCAATAAGCTCTAGGGGTAGAACCATATCTTGAAGGGAATAATCACCAAGAATATTACACCAACATCAATGAAGGAGATATAATCACATGGGTATGGGCACTCCCCTTGGCAAGCTGCCAAGCTTGGGGAGGTGCTTGATATCGTATCACCATCACAACTCCTATCTTTACCGTTTTTCTTAGTTCGATCCTATTAGTAGTATCTTGATCTAGTAGAATAAAGCTTATGGCATGATCTAGTTTTGAGTTTTGCTTTATGATCCCTCTATGTAATCGAGTCCGTGAGCTATATAATAAAGTTTAGTGTTGAGTCAAGGGCTTGATTGTTTTGCCATGATCTTGGGTGAACAAAAGAATAGAAAGAAGAAAAGAATAAAAGAAACAAAGAGTTCATATTGATCTTATTGAGAGTAATGACTTCACATAGAAAGAGTATGATGATTAAAAGTTGTTGGGAGTTGGCAAATATAGTTTTGGTCATCGTTGCAATTAATAGGAAGTAATAAGGAAAGAGAGGTTTCACATATAGGTATATTATCATTGACATCTTTTATGATTGGGAGCACTCATTAAAATATGACATGCTAAAGAGTTGATGTTGGACAAGCAAGACAACGTGATGAGTTATGTTTTCTTATATCTGAGATAAAGTATGTTGTCATGGATCCTCTAACATGTTGAGCTTGCCTTTCCCCCTCATGCTAGCCAAATTTTCTGCACCAAGTAGAGATACTACTTGTGCTTCCAAATACCCTTAAACCAGTTTTGCCATGAGAGTCCACCATATCTACGTATGGATTGAGTAAGATCCTTCAAGTAAGTTTTCATCGGTGCAAAGCAATAAAAATTGCTCTAAATATGTATGATTGATTGGTGTGGGAGAAATAAGCTTTATACGAACTTGTGATATGGAAGAAATAGAAGCGACGGACTGCATAATAAAGGTTCATATCACAAGGGGCAATATAAAAGTGACGTTATTTCGCATTGAGATTTTGTGCATCCAACCATAAAAGCGCATGGCAACCTCAGCTTCCCTCTGCGAAGGGCCCATCTTTTATTATTATCCTCTACCTTATGCAAGAGTCATGGTGATCTTCACCTTTCCTGTTTCATTTTATCATTTGGCAAGCCCATCATGTTGGAAAGAACATGATATATATATCTAATTGGATGTAGGGGAGCATGAATTATTATTGTTGACATTACCCTTGAGGTAAAAGGTTGTAGGGCAAAACTATAAGCCCCTATCTTTCTCTGTGTCCGATTAAAACTCCGTAACCACAAGTATTGCATGAGTGTTAGCAATTATGAAGGACTAAGTGATAGTTGAGTATGTGAACTTGCTTTTAAGCTCCGACATAGACTCTTTCCGATGTTATGATAAATTGCAATTGCTTCAATGACTGAGGTTATAATTTGTTGGTGCTCAATAAGGTTTCTGATTCATGCATTTGCATTGTGAAAAGATCATCACTTGAACGTAAGTAATCATATGACAAAATCTACATATGTTGCTGTTATGAGAACAATCATGATGCCTTCATGTCTGTATTTTATTTTTATCGATGCCTCTACCTCTAAACATCAGGATATATTTATTGTTATCGGCTTTTCGCTTGAGGACAAGCGAGGTCTAAGCTTGGGGGGAGTTGATACGTCCATTTTGCATCATGCTTTTATATCGATATTTATTGCATTATGGGCTGTTATTTCCCGTAATGTCACAATACTTATGGCTATTCTCTCTTATTTTACAAGGTTTACATGAAGAGGGAGAATGCGGTAATTGGAATTCTCGCTATTTGGAAAAGGAGCAAATATTGGAGACCTATTACATGCAACTCCAAAAGTCATGAAACTCCACGGAATATCTTAAAATAAATAAAGAAAAATCGTCACCAAAGATGAAGGCCGGGGGCCCACACCACTCACGAGGTGGGGCGCCCCTGTGGCGCGCCCCCCTACCTCGTGGGCCCCCTGGTGGCTCTCCGACGCCCATCTTCTCCTATATGAAGTCTTTCGATGAGAAAAAATGAGAAGCAACCTTTCGGGATGAAACTACGCCGCCACGAGGCGGAACCAATCTAGGGCTCCGGCAGAGCTGTTCTGCCGGGGACACTTCCCTCCGTGAGGGGGAAATCATCGTCATCATCATCACCCTCCTCTCATCGGGAGAGGGCAATCTCCATCAACATCTTCACCAGCACCATCTCATCTCCAAACCCGAGTTCATCTCTTGTATCCAATTCTTGTCTCCAAGTCCGGATTGGTACTAGTAGGTTGCTAGTAGTGTTGATTACTCCTTGTAGTTGATGCTAGTTGGTTTATTTGGTGGAAGATCATATGTTCAGATCCTTTATGCATATTATTACCCTCTGATTATGAACATGAATATGCTTTGTGAGTAGTTACGTTTTTCACGAGGACAAGGGAGGAGTCTTGCTATTAGTAGTCATGTGAATTTGGTATTAGATTCGATATTTTGATGAGATGTATGTTGTCTAGCCTCTAGTGGTGTTATGTGAACGTCGAATACATAACACTTCACCATTATTTGGGCCTAGAGGAAGGCATTGGGAAGTAATAAGTAGATGATGGGTTGCTAGAGTGATAGAAGCTTAAACCCTAGTTTATCACGTTGCTTAAATGAGGGCTGATTTGGATCCATATGTTTCATGCTATGGCTAGGTTTACCTTAATACTTTTGTTGTAGTTGCGGATGCTTGCAATAGAGGTTAATCATAAGTGGGATGCTTGTTCAAGTAAGAACAGCACCCAAGCACGGGTCCACCCACATATCAAATTATCAAAGTATCGAACGCGAATCATATGAACGTGATGAAATTTAGCTTGACGATATTCCCATGTGTCCTCGGGAGCGCTTTTCCTTTTATAAGAGTTTGTCCAGGCTTATCCTTTGCTACAAAAAGGATTGGGCCACCTTGCTGCACTTTATTTACTCTTGTTACTTGTTGCTCGTTACAATTTATCTTATCACAAAACTATGCATTACCACTTATTTCAGTACTTGTAGAGAATACCTTGCTGAAAACCGCTTATCATTTCCTTCTGCTCCTCGTTGGGTTCGACACTCTTACTTATCGAAAGGACTACGATAGATCCCCTATACTTGTGGGTCACCAGCGGCCACCAGGCCAGTCTGTTCCAGAGGCTTCCTTTCTTAATTGCTCAACAATGAGGTTGTTGGAGATACGGATGAACGAGGGAAGGCCTTGTCTGCAAATGTGGAGAGAGGTGCGGGTATCTTTTAGTTTAATTTCCATCCGTCAGATATAGATCAGACGGTCTATATTGCAAGATGGCACGCGTACCATCATCACCAACTCGGTTTTTTGTAAGAGAAGAAATATAAGTATGGAGATACAAACGTATTATCAATACTTTTTTCCATAAACTAGCATCTACATTCTATTCAACGCCTCAGCATGTAAAACAATGACTTCTTGACTATGTAAAACAAAGGTTTTCCCGTCGCTGATAAGGAGGGGGTGACGGTGGCGCGCTTTTTGGCTTTCTCTAGTCCTAGTAGTCATACTAGGTGGTCTAAGCATGTGTATATTTATTCTTTTTCACGTCTCGTATTCGCCGTACTGCCACGACAGTTGATGAATAGACGGTAAGTTATTCACGAGGAAACCCTTGTTCAGCATGTTTCCGAGAGAGAGAGACAGTGTGCATGTGTGGTTTTTCTCTTTATCGTGCAACTGATCACTTACCACATATGAGCTTTCTTGTATGTCGACAGGCACCGCAACCGTAGCACCGGAGCCGCTTCAGCAATGGCGACAGCCGGCCCAAACTCAACCGCAACACGAGCACCATCGATGATCCTGAGCTAAGTATGACAACAATACACATACACCGCCGAGAATCAGGTACTATTATCCAACGGCCAGCGCCTACGTTCACTTTCTTAGCATAAGCACCGCACCTTTCAATTTCTTCAGAGCATCATTCAGTTTTTCATGAGATGTGTTATTCTGCTTGCACCTGTAGGTCCATACTTCTGGCAGTGAACATGTTACATGTGCTAAATTACATACCAGTGCACATAAGTTAATATGCTTTAGTTTTGTCCTAAGTATTACTGTACTTCCTAGATATCACTGCCTACTATTTTACTTCTTGAATGCTATATTTATGATAATGGTGTTGTTCTGATGCCACCTGTTGGTTCCATCAGACTGCTTAATGTTCTCTATGCTTAATTACACATCAGCAAACTAGCATGTGGTTCCGCTGCTTTTTGTTTGTTTTACCCTACATTTTCTGATGCTAGCTACTACATCACTACTCCGAGCCTCTGTTCATTACTTGTTTGTGTGTTCTTGATCTTCCCAAGTTGCATGACTAATTTGATGCTTCTATTAATTATGGAGTTTCCAACACCATCAAGCAAAATATTTGTTCTTTTGGGCTGGCACCTCGAACAAGCATAAAAATAGAGGGAAGCAGATATATAGTCGTGTATGCACACACCCTTCTTGCATTAGTTTAGATGAACCATTGATGATCAATTTGGACCAGTGCATGCAATTAAAATTAATTTTACCTAAATAGAGGGTGTAGAATAAACTACAACAACTAGATTTACAACCACAGGATGCTGACGATATCTTCAAAGAACATTGCAACAGCAGCGAGGCTTCACAGCAACATATGGTAAGCCAGTGTGTTTTAGTACATGTGAAATGTAATGCGAGTGGGATGCTTTCTTGGCTTGTGCCCTCAACCTGTAATCCTACAAAATTACAAACAGTTCAGTTGTCTGCTTTGCTGTATTGCTTGATTTGAATGCTTGTTTATTGTTACGCTATACCTGAGTTGGCCAATATGTCAGTAGTGCTCGCTGTACTATCATAAAGAAATGCATGCCTAGTTCACTTGAGTCCTTAACTTTTCCTCTGAATTTCATCACAAGACTGTCTTCGTAGTTTATATGAGGCCACACTGTTAAGTGCTTTCTCAGATTATTTCAACTGCTTAGATGCCTTGGCAACTTAAATATAGCGGTGGTACACTCCCTTTCAATGTTCATCTTACCATCTTAATTTCTTTTCGGCTGATGCTACTTCGAACCATTTAAATATAGCTTGCCATGCTTAGAAATAATTTGTATGTCATTTACCAGCTTACTGTCTGGATCATGCGATAACTATCTCTTACTTATGTCCAGCGGAAACCTTTCAGGATGCCGTTCACACTAGGACACAATGTACAACCCCATAATCTATTTGTGGAAGCAGTGCGCCATCCATGTTACCAGATGGTAGCGGTTTAGAGGCAACACCACCGGAGAGCAGTCTGAGCACAGATAATATAGTTCTTGAGGCTCTACTAGAGGCAGAAAGAGATGGTGTGTTTGCCATGAATGAGGTAATCTTTATCTTGAGGCTAGAAATTATGGAATTAGCGGCACACATTATGCAAGCAACCCAAGAATTGGAGGAAGTAAGAATGTTGCATTTGAAGACGGAGGAAGTCCTACTGTTTCTGCTATCTGAAGCCCAGGGTAATCCCGGTTCTTCTTTAGATACCAGTTGAAATTGTCATTAGAATATTGTACTTGCATGTTGTGTCATGTCTCTGAATGGATTATGTTGTATGACCCCCTATGTTGTCCATGTGTTGTAATGATCCAAATTTTTTAGGCGAGGTAATCCTCAGTACTTGTATGATTGACATAAGGTGAACGGTTTTTCGTGTGAGCATATTGTATTGGATGAAATAACTGTTTAACTCAAAGTGTATCCAACCTACTGAATTCGAAGATCACGGCATTTCTAAATTATAATCATATATAAAGGTGGAATAAATCTTTGTTGTGGTTTTGAAGAAATAAATAACAAAACATAGAATTATCTATGGATATTTGTAATCAAATACAAATTGGATTTGAATTTAGTTTGCCAGGGCCCATGGCAAACGTGAATGCTAATTCTCCCAAGTTTTGAACGAAGCGGCTAAACACCCACTATAATTTGTGGGCTGCCCGAAGAAAGTGTTTGCGAGATGGAAATTACTGTCTACCCATGACACTTACATCCTTATTGATCGAATTTACAGTGCTGTCAATAGGGGTAGACTAGTAACTTCAATCAGACGTGACACGACGGCCTTTGAGCCCATTCAGACACAGTGGGCGCCAAACGTGGGTGGCAAAACACATTTGATTGAAGCTCGTCCGAAAGACATGTGTCTCTCCCTCCATTTCCCCATTCATACATGGTGGGCGGCAAAACAAACTCTCCTCGTTCGAAATCGATGTAGGCTAATATTTTAAATAGGGGCAGATGTGTAACTTCCCACAGACATGACACAACCACCCTACCTGTCAGCCCTGTTCATACACCGTGGGCACTAACCGTGGGCGGCAAAACACCCTCTCCTCGCCCAAAATAGTTACCGGCAAATATTTGGGAGATGTGAGATTACCGTCCTATCTCCAACCGACGCGATGTCCGAAATTTTAAAAGGGGGATAAGTTCAAAACTTTCCCACATTTCAGAGAAGCGCGTCCCAAAGTTTGAGATCCCCCCTCCCCTCCATTTCATCATACACCGTCGACGCCACGACAACTCCCCACTGCGGCCAGCCTCCTCTGTCCGCCACCCCATCCTCCACCTTGCCGGAGCCGCTACCCCTGCCCCGTCGTCCACTGCAAGAGATGGACGTCTCTCATCCACGGTGCTGGACCAGGATCCTTTAATCGCATCCTCTCTCTTCATCGACGTCGTCGTCCACCTTGCCGTTGCCGCTCCTACGACCGCCTCCTCCACGGTAACAAGATTTATCCCCCGACCCGGCCGTCTGCCGTCTAAAGTCTTCTTTCCCGACAGCCATCGCACCCGCAGCACCCTCAACGTATCAGTAGAGGCCTACACAGCGTCGCAAGAGAGGTGGTACTCTTCCATATGTGCTTAAGTTATTGATCTCACCTGGAAAATATATCGTAATTTGTTTACTGTACTTTTCTTGTCCGTACCAAATCGTAGAGGCTAGTTGAAAGCAAACATTGATTGCGAAGTAGCTTTGTCCGGTTTGCACCTTCAGATCCGCCATGGCACGGGCACTATACTCGTAAAGCTTATGGTTTCCCTCCTTTATTTCACTACCATCATCGTAGGTGCTTCGTGTCGTGCTAGCACTGCTCCTCAAGACCTCAACCCAAAGCTTACGTGTTGAAATACGAATCTGACATGATGCTCATATCACTAAAACAGAGAACGTTTAATTGGTCACCTAATGTTCCTATATTCGTTTTGAAAAGCATGTGCGACACCCACTGGTCCACCTAGTTCCACTTTCCTGATTATTATCTTGATGCTTAGGGTTTTCCCCCTTTATCTACTCTACTATGATCTGCGTAGGTGCTTTCTGTCGTACTAGCATTACTCCACCCTTCAAGCTAAAGAACACAACACTCAAAATTCAAAAGCTTTGTTCAAATATGATTGTGATATGATACTGATATTAGTTAACAGACACATTTAATTGGTTAGCCAAAGGTCCCACTTGAATTTCCAAATGCATGTCGCGACATATAGAGAGATAGCAGAATTGCATTTCTTTGTCACTTGTTGACTGTACTTTCTTGTCCATACCAAATCTTACTTGTTATTTCAAAGAAAACATCAGTTGCTAACTACCCTTTGCGCGGTTTGCAGCTTCAGATCTGCCATCCCACTGCCACGGTCAACACTGTACTCATCATGCTTATGGTTTCCCCATTTTATGATGACCACGATCAGCCTACATGGTTCGTGTCGTAATAGCACTGCTCCACCCATCGAGCTATACAAGCTTAGTTGTACAAATTCATATCTGATATTAGTAAAACAGAGAGATGTTTAATTTGTCAACTAAATGTTCCTACTTTAGTTTCGAAATGCATGTGAGCCACATATGGAGAGACCGGAAAGAATAGTATTTCTCTGTATACCGGTTCATCATGGGTGGCCAACCGACATTGTATTGAAAGACTTGTAATATCTTCAATCTGCTTGCTCTTCTGCTCTTCTTTAAGATGATCCTCTTCTCTTGTGGTCGACTGGTCAGGTCAAGTTGTTCTCCCTTAGTATATTTTGAATCTGTCAGGTCAGGTCGAGTTGTTCTTCTTTACTATTTGTTGAAGCTGTCATCTGCGAAGTGTCATCACTTCTGGAGCTCTCATATTTTGAGTAGTAGGCCACATTATATTAATGCACGGAGCAAATTATAGCATGCATGGCATCTCTTAAACGAATTGTAGCGATAGCACAAAGGGGTTTACAGGGAGGCAGTATTGGATTAGAATCACTTCTGCATTACAAAGATAATCTCACTTGTTTTTATGTTTTCATGCATGTCAGATATTGAACATTATCAAAATGAATATGAGAATGGGCGCACGAGAGGAATATTGCGAAACAATCCACTGGCTAACAAAATTGGCATGGTGGAGGATGGCCTATCTTATTCACCCATCAAGGTGCTTGCTCTAACTTGGCAAGGTTGTATTGGTCGCACATATTTTGCATTTGGCCTCTTGCATTACTTCTACTTTGTTACACCATCTTCTTAGTTTAAGCATCATATATGAGTATATGCCATACCTATCCATTTGCTGTACCTATTCCATGTGTTGTCATACTATATTTTTTCAGTCAAATATTGTTCTTTCGTAATAGATGTCCAAAAGGAAGAGGGTGAGTGCACATCCTCAAGGAGTACAAACTAGGTATTTGGAAAAGGTAGTGATACCTGTTAAATCAGATAGATCAGCAGCCACAGAAAACACAGGCCCTACTATACCACACTTCACCCCTACTCCAGTGGCCAAACCCCTATTAGAACTGCTGGGAGCCTAGAGACAGGTACTGTGTGTGATATCAATTCAAAATTTGAAATCCTAAATTTCTGCATGTGCCTTACCTTCTCTCTTGTATGAAAACTAATTTCAGATGAATCTCCTTGCTCAAAGGATCATACGATCTCACAACAATACTGGGCTCTGCATTGCTCTTGTCAGTACCTCTCTCCCTTTTTCCTTGTAACGATGTACTTAATTAATTGCTATTTGATTATGTATCATCGATGCACTTTGAGCTTCATTATCCTCTGTTTCTTCCAATATTATTTGATCTATATTTAATCTTTGCAAAATGTAGAACTTATAAAGAATTTTCTTTGGGGAATTTATTGAATTATCCTTCCATCAACATGGAGACGGGCTTTGTCCAGCCCGTGTTAACATGTAATGTAAGTTCATCCTTCTCAGGCCTTCAAACTTTGTTCTAGTATAGATTTGGATAGGCGTCATTTCCTCCACTGCTGTTTGCTTTGATGTTTACATCTGATTGGATGTTTGCAACAACTACCAGTTTCAAATTGCAGTTGTAAAAACATGTTCCTTATGCAGAATAGATCCATTTATTTTCTTATATAATTGTGAAACCTGTTACGTGTCTCCTTGTTTCTCTTCGTAGTCGTATCTCTTATGCGGGGAAGAACTTTAGGGAAGATAGTGAGCCAAACCATCTTGAGGACAGGGAGATGACCCCAAGGTCATGTCTTGATGAAGACAGTGAGTTGAAGCTACTCACCAGCAGGTGTGAGACAACCTCTGTGCAATCGCTGCCTCAATCAGTTCGACTTCTTCAGTCTCAACATAAAGCGGAAAGGCTTGCTTCAGCTCAGCTCCGAGTTGAAGTCAAATATGCAATGAAGATGTAATGAAGAAGTCAGAGGACTGCCTTGCGCACCATCATGCCATACAGCTACGGGTGCTGCATCTCTCGTTGACACAACTGAGGTCTAATCAGCTTGTTCGGCTGTTTGGGGGGCCCGACCTGGACAGGCCTAGTGCCTTCTGAAGTGCTCTCAGCTTTGTATATTCTTTTGTCGGCGCGTTTATTTGCACTGGTGGCGAACTTTGATGCCCAGTTGATGTAATATGTGTAATAGCCGTGATAGTGTAACACCCCAAAATTCTAAATTTTGGAATGTTATATTAAATAAAAAATTCTGATTGTTTGTTTGATTGTTGAGTGATTGCTTGTGTGAAATTGAGTGAAATTTGAATCTTTCTGAAAGTTGAATGAGAGGGAATGAAATGATTTTCCCAAACTTCCACCTTGCATTTATGATCTCCATGAATTCAAATTCAATTCAAACACAAAACCCTAGAGAGAAGATGATATGACTTCTTCCATTTGAATAAATGAAAAGGGTTTTGAAAAGATTTGAATTCTGTTTGAAACTATTCCAAATTTTAGAAACTTTATGCAACTTAACGATTTTCATGAAAGAAGATAAAATGACTTCTTCAATTATATGAAATATGAGTTGGAAGTTAAAAAGAATCAAATTGAAAGTCATTTGAAGGTATTTTGAAACTCCCCTTCAAATTTGGAATTATTTGGATTTTATTCAAATAATTTTTCTCCTAAAAATAAATAAATGGAAATATGGGTAAAATGATTCCCTTCAATGGAAAATTAGGAGAAAATAAATTTGAAGTCATTTTGGTATTTTTAAAATGATTTTTATTGGATTTTATTAGAGCAGAAACACTCTTTGTTTTATTTGAATTTTTGTGTATTTTATTTGAAGCTGGAATAAAGTTCATCGTGTAGGAAATGTTTTTCTGAAAATTTTGATATATATATGTCCTATATAAAATATTTATATTTATATATTTTTTTCCTCTCTCTAATATTCAAAAAAATATAGAAAAGAGACCTCAGCGCCGAATAGCCAGCCCGGCCAGTAAATGACCCGGCCAGGCCGGGCTGCCCGGCCAGTGTGACCGACCGAACCGACCCGGCCCAGCCAGCAACAGCCCACGCCGAGCCCGGCCTGAAAACCCTAGGCCTCGGCCAACCGACCGCAACCCCCTCCCTCTCTCTCGCTGACACCCGGCCCCACCACCTTCTTCCTCCCCACGCCAACCCCGCCGCCGCTCGCCGGAATCCCGAAGGATCCGGGATCCTCCCCGATCCTCGCCCCCGATCGCCCCCTCGTCCAAGTCGTCCCCCCCCCTATAAATCCCCTCCTCGCCCCCTCATGACCCTCTCCCTCGTCGCAATTAAATGCCGGAGACACGAAAGTGCGCCGCTGCCATTGCCGCCCACGGTCGCCTCGAACCTCCCCGAGCTCACCCGACTCCACCCCGAGCCCCCCTTGCTCCGCCGCACCCTCCCGACACCTCCGCCGACGTCCCCGACCACCGGAGCCACCGGAGCCGTCGTCGCCCGAGCCGCCGTCGCCGTCGACCCCGCGGTAAGTCGCCGGAGATCCCCGTCGCCGTTCGATTTAGATCGTAGGGTTGAGATTAGATCGGGAAGCGGTAGGTTTATTTTAAGTGAACCGGTTTTTCTCCCGGTTTAGTTTTGGTTTTATTAGGTTTAGTTAGGCCGGCCGACTCGGTTTATTTCCTCAGGCGCTTTTTAGTTATTTAACGCCCGAGCGCTAGATAGGCCCATTAGCCTAGTTTTCCTTTTTAATTTTATTTTTCGTTTCTATTTTTAACAGAATAGTTTATGTTTTGTAAAATCCATATCTTTTAATCTACTTAATATTTTTAAGTGATTCTTTTTTGTTGGTTTGCAAATTTATTGTAGTTTCTGTAGAAAATATGTTTGGCCATGTTTAAATTATTTAAAATTGCTTTATTTTAGTTTTAGACAGATTAGTAATTCTGCTATAAAATGAGTTAGGAATATTATTTTTAGTGATTCTTTTGTCACAACTTTGTTTTGACTTTACCTAACCGTAGGAACTTAATTGGGCATTTTAGATTTAATAAAAAATAGTTTTAATCAGAATCATGTTATTCCTATTTATTTAACTAGCTACTGTTTTCCTATTGTTTTACTTAGCAAATAATTTTATTTTTCCTATGTGATAGTTTATTCTAGTTTAGTTTCTGTAACTTTAGAACATGAACTTTTATTTATAATAAATAAAACTTTTATTTTATTTTTACTTGCTACGATTGTTTTAGGCATAACAGGAGTTTTATAATAGCTTTTAAGGTGATTCTTTTTTATCCTAGTTGCATGATGAATTCTTTTCTGTTAGTTAGCAAAAACCCATGCTTAGGTTCTGTTAAGAAAAGTTTTAGTTGTGTAAAACTATTTCTTAGTTGATGCTTGATGTGCTGAAAACCTTGATTTGTTTTCTCCGAGTTTTCTTTGGTAGTTTTGTTGTGTAGTTTTCCTTTGTTTTTATTTGGTGTCCCTTGATTTGCATTTTTAATTGTTGGTTTTATTATGAGTGTTAGAATTGTTTGCTAGGATGTTTGCTTATATGAATGCTATGACTATATAGATTTTCAACGGAGTGACGAATAGTTCTACCAAGTCATTATTCGAGAGAGTGTTGTTATCTTCATCAACGTACCAAGCAAGTTCACTTTGACCATGTTTTTCATACCTATGTGTTTTATTGCATATAGTGTTATCTTCGCAACAACCCCTCCGGTAGTGATATTGAATTCTTGTAGTTGAGTACTATGCATGAGGTAGGAACCCATCACCCTGTTACCAAGCCCGGGACGCTATTTATTTTAATGCTGCGCTATACTAGACGGGGTTTGGTATGAGTGTTCGAGAGTGGTGTGAAGAAGGAGGACTCTCGTCAATGACGACAATTCCATGATGGAACCCGCAAGGACTGCATCTTCAAGGCCTCAAGACTTCAAGACTCGAGACAAGAATTCAATACACACTCTTTGGGTGAAGGGCGGTTGTGGGCACCCTAGAGAAACCAGTGGTTGGCCGGGATGCATGGAGAAGCGCCATGACATCTTGCGGAAAGCTTCACCCAGACTCAAAGAGGCGGAAGAATACTTCATGCCGGAAGCTTACATGCAACCGCAAGTCACTATGGGCTCGGCTTGGTTGACCTTAGTTACGACTCTGGCTGGGACGGTGCTAGCAGATGTAGAACTACGGTAGGATTGGATGAGCACGGACATTGGTCGAGGAACTCTTGAAGACCATGTTCGGTCGTCTTGTTCTCAAACACCATGAAGTGCGAGAACGTAAAAAGAGGGATCGAATCTTGCGGGTAAAGTGTACAAACCTCTGCAGAGGGTTAAAACCTAATCGATTAGCCGTGTCCCCGGTTACGGACAATTTGAGCATCTGGACTTGGATCTCTCTGAGAACTCTCAACACCGGACTGATAACTTAATTGTGGGCAACTTATGATGAATTTGGGCTATGAGACATCGGTTGGCGGAACCATGTCATGATAGAAAACTCCATAGTACAGACTTCATTTATTCCTTTGATGTAGGGAAAATAAATCAGCTTTTACATAAACAAAACTCAGACACGAGCCACAAAGCCATATTGCATATAGTATAGTTTTATTATCTGTTTGCTCATGTTGTGTTCTTGCGGTACATTCAATGTCTTGACCTACGGCTGCAACGTATCATGTTGCGTATACTTTTTCTGACGAGTAAAATGCAGTGCAGGGTTACGGTCTACACTCAACCTGCCGATGGCGTTGATGGGACTCCACACCCGACTACTTGTTTTCCGCTGTGAATTATGAGGTATATATCAGTTTTACGTTAATTATACATGTGATTGCACTTTGATATATACATTGATGTACTATGTGTGCCAGCATACTGATCCAGGGATGGCACAGATACACAGAGGCTTGACCGTCTGAGGTCGGGTCGCTACAGGTATGGTATCAGAGCACATGTTGACTGTAGGAAGTGACCATAGATATCGGAAAGCCCCTTGGACAGGATATCTCAAAAACTTTATTTTCAAAAAGACTCTTACTCCTCATCTTTTCTGATTTTATCAAATAGACACTCTCACCTCAAATAGTTAGAATATACACCTTTTCCTTTTGACCACACGGAAGATCAACTGAAGTCGCTCCAAGAATTAAAGATATCGGACAACTGATGGCCATTTCAGAGTAAAGAGGATTTCACCATGCGTTGGAAGAATTGCAGCTGCAACAATTGAAGACTCCGAAGACTTGAAGAATTTGAAGTTCCTGAAGAATTATTTGACCTTTAGAGACCAAACCCTGTTATACACCTACATTAGATGCGATGATTTGTGAGCTGTCATTTGTTTGATGTTTTCCGACAGCCACAAAGTAAAACTTGTTTCTTCAAAAACTATCGTTTGTATTGTGTGTATCCCTCCCCACCTCTCTCATATCTCATCCCAAAACTTTTGGACCCCATAGATGATGAATGAAGTTGGGTGATATTCTCTGGATCAAGACTTCGGTAGGAGGCGAGCTATGGATTGAACATGGAGAATCACTGGGAGCAATTTGGTTTCAAGGAAGAATGAAGCATCGTGACGCTCTTGATTACTTTGAAGGAAGTGCTGCAACATGGTGGCAGATGCATCAAGCTATATGAGGATGGAATGGAGCAAAGACTTGGGAAGAATTCAAGAAGACTCTCTTGAGGTCCCGTCTTACGGAAGCACCATGATACACCAAGAAATAAACCTTGTGCCTGCAAGATTTGCGGAGAAATAGGACACACCAGGAGGAACACAAGGATGGATGCCCTCATTGTGAGGAGAAACACCCAGTGAGGAATGCCCAACTAGTCGGGTGACTTGTTTCTTGTGTGAAGGAACCACCCACTACCCGACCCAGTGGTCACATTTACCCCATGGTGCAACAAACTATTCAGGAGCAGGAAGAAGGAATGAAAGAAGCCCTCCGAGAAGTTATGAAAGAACACATGATGAAGGAATGTGTTGAAGACCACGATGGAGAAGGCCTCAACAGATTTTACTCCAATGACTGCTATTCATGTGGAGAAGAAGGACATTTTGCAGATGTGCACCAAGGAAAGAAATGAGTATCCGGGATATTTCCCGACAATGAAGTGAAGTTTGACCCTCGGAAATAGAAGCTCTGATCATTACAGAGAAATCCAGAAGAGAAAAGAAGGCAACCCCAGAACAACACAATTTTCACAGAGAAGGACCTGAGTCATATCACTTGTTACAGGTGCAAGGATTTAGGTCATTACGCTAGTAAATGTCCGTAAAAGAAGCCAAGAATCCAAGGAGCCTACATAATCACAAAGAAGCCCCGAGACATGTCGGAAGTAATTTGTTTTCGCTGCAAGGAAGCATGACATTATGCTACTAAATGTCACAACAGTATGAAAGCTGGAGTTGAGTAGTTTGAATTTTAATATTGGATACAAGAGTAGTTGAAAGCAATTTCATTTTCATGAGTTCAATAAGTTGAGTTATGTAATGGGTGCTCGAGTTTGTAATGGATTCATGAAATCAATAAAGTTAAGGTGACATGTTTTCATATGTTTAATTGTATGAGTTGTTACTCTGTGAACAAAGATTTTGACCATTTTCGAGGATATGAGAAATATGGTCTATGGATGGATTTGTGAATTTCATTTTAAGGGTGAAAGTACCCTATGAAGAACACTAGACCAATGGAAATGGAAATGTGTCCCACAGGTTGGAGTTTGGAAAATAATGAGTTGAAGTTTTATCTTTAATATGATGGTATTAAGAAATGAGATGTTATTGGATTTAAAGTGGTGTAATGTTGGAAAATGGAGCAATTGTAACTCCAAGGATGAGTGAAATTGGTACAAGTGTTGAAGTGGGCTCATAACCCACAGGCCCGAGGAATTAATAAGGGTCAAGTACCCTTTGGAGGAATTTTGGGAATAGACTACGATTTGATCAACCGGCGATTCTATAAGGAGTTTACACAAAACACGAGAGTTGTTAAGGAGCGATAGATGTTTGTTTGGCCTGCAGAATCAATGGATTTTCCGAACTTGGTTCGTCGACAAGAGAAATTCTGCAATGCTTGTGAGGATGACCGAGTGTTAGAATGCGAGATTCGCAAAACCATGTAGGGTGCGGGATGGATTGATCACCATACCGACTTACTCTTATTATTCGCTTTGCTATATGGGATGGTAAAATCTGAGTGACTTACCTATAGTAGAGAGACGACGATCAAAACCTTGTTTAAACCTTAGAAAGGTATAGGTATTTTTCCCTTGTACACGGCGGTTGTTGCCAACCGTAGGTTATACGGTGAGGTTCAACCTGCACCCGTTTTCTGCGGGGAAACCATAAATCGTTGACCACCATGAGGTACCGATATTTGTTTAGAATTGGCGCCAGACCCGTCAGCTATGAAGACCCAGTCTCGGAATAACCTTACCAAGAGTAAAAGACAAAGAATTGAGGAAAAGGTTATGCCACTACCGGAAGAGCCCAGAGAAGGAATTATCCTTAATATCTGAGAAGACCGACAAACAAGAATAAGGATGGAGTATCTCGAGTTTTGATGGAACCGTAACAATGCTTCTAAGGGTGGTAGCACCCGAGACCCGGAGACGATCGATGGATTTTGAGAAGACCCCCAAACCCTAACCTATTTCTTGCTAGCCTCTTCGAATCTCGAGGACGAGATTAATTTTAAGTGTGGTAGAGTTGTAACATCCCAAAATTCTAAATTTTAGAATGTTATATTAAATAAAAAATTCTGATTGTTTGTTTGATTGTTGAGTGATTGCTTGTGTGAAATTGAGTGAAATTTGAATCTTTCTGAAAGTTGAATGAGAGGGAATGAAATGATTTTCCCAAACTTCCACCTTGCATTTATGATCTCCATGAATTCAAATTCAATTCAAACACAAAACCCTAGAGAGAAGATGATATGACTTCTTCCATTTGAATAAATGAAAAGGGTTTTGAAAAGATTTGAATTCTGTTTGAAAATATTCCAAATTTTAGAAACTTCATGCAACTTAACGATTTTCATGAGAGAAGATAAAATGACTTCTTCAATTATATGAAATATGAGTTGGAAGTTAAAAAGAATCAAATTGAAAGTCATTTGAAGGTATTTTGAAACTCCCTTCAAATTTGGAATTCTTTGGATTTTATTCAAATTATTTTTCTCCTAAAAATAAATAAATGGAAATATGGGTAAAATGATTCCCTTCAATGGAAAATTAGGAGAAAATAAATTTGAAGTCATTTTGGTATTTTTAAAATGATTTTTTATTGGATTTTATTAGAGCAGAAACACTCTTTGTTTTATTTGAATTTTTGTGTATTTTATTTGAAGCTGGAATAAAGTTCATCGTGTAGGAAATGTTTTTCTAAAATTTTTGATATATATATATGTCCTATATAAAATATTTATATTTATATATTTTTTTTCCTCTCTCTAATATTCAAAAAAAATTTAGAAAAGAGACCTCAGCGCCCGGCCAGTGCCCGGACCAATGAGGCGGCCAATGGTTGAGCCAGGCCAGCGCAGCCCGACCAACCGAACCCGGCCAAGCCCGGCCAGCCCGTGAGCCACGCCGACGCCCCTCGACCGAAAACCCTAGGCCTCGGCCAATCGACCGCAACCCCCGCCCTCTCTCTCGCTGACACCCGGCCCCACCACCTTCTTCCTCCCCACGCCAACCCCGCCGCTCTCCGAATCCCGAAGGATCCGGGATCCTCCCGATCCTCGCCCCGATCGCCTCGTCCAAGTCGTCCCCCCTATAAATACCTCCTCGCCCCTCGCTGACCCTCTCCCTCGCCGCAATTGCCGGAGACCCGAGTGCGCCGCCACGCCATTGCCGCCCTGGTCGCCTCGAACCTCCCCGAGCTCACCCGACTCCACCTCGAGCCCCTTGCTCCGCCGCACCCTCCCGACACCTCCGCCGACGTCCCCGACCACCGGAGCCACCGGAGCCGTTGTCGCCCGAGCCGTCGTCGCCGTCGACCCCGCGGTAAGTCGCCGGAGATCCCCGTCGCCGTTCGATTTAGATCGTAGGGTTGAGATTAGATCGCGAAGCGGTAGGTTTATTTTAAGTGAACCGGTTTTTATCCCGGTTTAGTTTTGGTTTTATTAGGTTTAGTTAGACCGGCCGACTCGGTTTATTTCCTCAGGCGCTTTTTAGTTATTTAACGCCCGAGCGCTAGATAGGCCCATTAACCACAGTTTTCCTTTTTAATTTTATTTTTTCGTTTCTGTTTTTAACAGAATAGTTTCAGTTTTGTAAAATCCATATCTTTTAATCTACTTAATATTTTTAAGTCATTCTTTTTTTATTGGTTTGCAAATTTATTGTAGTTTCTGTAGAAAATATGTTTGGCCATGTTTAAATTATTTAAAATTGCTTTATTTTAGTTTTAGACAGATTAGTAATTCTGCTATAAAATGAGTTAGGAATATTATTTTTAGTGATTCTTTTGTCACAACTTTGTTTTGACTTTACCTAACCGTAGGAATTTAATTGTGCATTTTAGATTTAATAAAAAAATAGTTTTAATCAGAATCATGTTATTCCTATTTATTTAACTAGCTACTGTTTTCCTATTGTTTTACTTAGCAAATAATTTTATTTTTCCTATGTGATAGTTTATTATAGTTTAGTTTCTGTAACTTTAGAACATGAACTTTTATTTATAATAAATAAAACTTTTATTTTATTTTTACTTGCTAGGATTGTTTTAGGCATAACAGAGTTTTATAATAGCTTTTAAGGTGATTCTTTTTGCTCCTAGTTGCATGGTGAATTCTTTTCTGTTAGTTAGCAAAAACCCATGCTTAGGTTCTGTTAAGAAAAGTTTTAGTTGTGTAAAACTATTTCTTAGTTGATGCTTGATGTGGTGAAAACCTTGATTTGTTTTCTCCGAGTTTTCTTTGGTAGTTTTGTTGTGTAGTTTTCCTTTGTTTTTATTTGGTGTCCCTTGATTTGCATTTTTAATTGTTGGTTTTATTATGAGTGTTAGAATTGTTTGCTAGGATGTTTGCTTATATGAATGCTATGACTATATAGATTTTCAACGGAGTGTGAATAGTTCTACCAAGTCATTATACGAGAGAGTGTTGTTATCTTCATCAACGTACCAGGCAAGTTCACTTTGACCATGTTTTTCATACCTATGTGTTTTATTGCATATAGTGTTATCTTCGCAACAACCCCTCCGGTAGTGATATTGAATTCTTGTAGTTGAGTACTATGCATGAGGTAGGAACCCATCACCCTGTTACCAAGCCCGGGACGCTATTTATTTTAATGCTGCGCTATACTAGACGGGGTTTGGTATGAGTGTTCGAGAGTGGTGTGAAGAAGGAGGACTCTATGTCAATGACGACAATTCCATGATGGAACCTGCAAGGACTGCATCTTCAAGGCCTCAAGACTTCAAGACTCGAGACAAGAATTCAATACACACTCTTTGGGTGAAGGGCGGTTGTGGGCACCCTAGAGAAACCGATGGTTGGCCGAGATGCATGGAGAAGCGCCATGACATCTTGCGGAAAGCTTCACCCAGACTCAAAGAGACGGAAGAATACTTCATGCCCGGAAGCTTACCTGCAACCGCAAGTCACTATGGGCTCGCTTGGTTGACCTTAGTTGTGACTCTGGCTGGGACGGTGCTAGCAGATGTAGAACTACGGTAGGATTGGATGAGCACGGACATTGGTCGAGGAACTCTTCGTAAGACCATGTTTGATCGTCTTGTTCTCAAACACCACGAAGTGCGAGAACGTAAAAGAGGGATCGAATCTTGCGGGTAAAGTGTACAAACCTCTGCAGAGGGTTAAAACCTAATCGATTAGCCGTGTCCCGATTCACGGACAATTTGAGCATCTGGACTTGGATCTATCTCGGAACTCTCAACACCGGATTGATAACTTAATTGTGGGCAACTTATGATGATTTTGGGCTATGAGACATCGGTTGGCGGAACCATGTCATGATAGAAAACTCCATAGTACAGACTTCATTTATTCCTTTGATGTAGGGAAAATAAATCAGCTTTTACGCAAAACAAAACTCGCATACAGAGCCACAAAGCCATATTGCATATAGTATAGTTTTATTATCTGTTTGCTCATGTTGTGTTCTTGCGGTACATTCAATGTAACGACCTACACGGCTGCAACGTATCATGTTGCGTATACTTTTTTCCGACGAGTAAGAGTGCAGTGCAGTGGTTACGGTCTACACTCAAACTGCCGATGGCGTTGATGGGACTCCACACCCGACTACTTGTTTTCCGCTGTGAATTATGAGGTATATATCAGTTTTACGTTAATTATACATGTGATTGCACTTTGATATATACATTGATGTACTGTGTGTGCCAGCATACTGATCCAGGGATGGCACAGATACATAGAGGCTTGACCGTCTGAGGTCGGGTCGCTACAGATAGCCTAGCGTAAGTTTGTTGCTTATTTATTTCCTTGTTGTCTTGTTTATTTGTCTGCTTGTAGTCAGTGCATTTCTTTTTCCGCGGTTTGCTAGTGGCCACAATAACCTATTTTTTAAAACTAGGCCACAATAATAAT
This sequence comes from Aegilops bicornis, assembly GCA_021605145.1. NCBI lineage: Eukaryota > Viridiplantae > Streptophyta > Magnoliopsida > Poales > Poaceae > Aegilops > Aegilops bicornis. Next base: position 464,406,319 of record CM038669.1, on the reverse strand, counting down.
GGGCTACATATTTACTGTAGTGACACTGGGCCTCCTACGGGCCGTAGAAACAATGGGCCTTCTACAGTCCATAGAAATAATGGGCCTTCTACGGGCCGTAGAAACAATGGGCCTTCTACGGGCCATATCATCAATGGGCCTTATACGGGCCGTATGATCGATTGGCCAAACATGGGCCAAAAACAGAACGCATTATGGCCGTAAATGGGCTAGAGTTGGAGTCGTCCGTTCATGGGCCGGCCATAATGGGTCGTCGTTAATAGGCCGTATTTGATGATGCTATGAAAATGGCCCAACGTATTAATGGGCCACAAACGGGCCGACTTTAACCACGGGCTAAATTTGACCCACTAGCAGAAAATGGTAGTAATGGGCCGTAAGTAATCGAATGCTGGAAATGAGCCCAAGAATAAATGGGCCCTGAGAAGGCCAAAACATAACATGGGTTGCAAACGGCCCAATGGATTAATGGGCCGTTAATGGGTATAAAGTGATACACTGTTCATTACGGGCCAGTTTCACCACGGGCCGTTAATGGGCCAAGATTTACAAAGGGCCTCATATGGGCCGAAAGACGTCATGGGCCATACATGGGCCGAAACTTAAAATGGGCTGGAATCATATTGGACGGCCCAGATGACGCTACTGGGCCTAATTCGGATAGGTCGTAACGGGCCCTGGGTTAGCGGGCTGTAAATGGGCTATATGAGAACGGGTCGTTAACATGCTTTCCGTGGGCCGGCCCGCCACCTCTTGACCAAGTCAAACGGGCCGGCCTTTTCACAGGAATGGGCCTTTGTTCGGCCGTGCCACGTGTCGACGTATCATAGGCGCCTTTGGTCCAATGAGTGGATGACATATGTCCCAACGGTGAGCCGACACGTGTTTCCTCCAGCCAATGATGATTTTACACGTGGAAAATCCCCATTGGTTGGGGCTGTTAGCGGGTTATTGGATCCAAAACCGGACACGATAGCTTAACAGCATTCCGTTACGGTGGATGCCACGTGTCGGTCACCCTTCACGAAAGCACTTCTTTGACACGCGATTTATCGTCATGGAAGTGGACACTTTCGTGATGATAATATTGGTAATGTCATGGAACACTTCTACGACAGCACAAGTATGACTATCTTGATTCTGTCATAAAATTGTCATGGATGTACATGCATGACAGAAAACGTGACCTACTGTGACAAACACGTATCATCACGGAAGTGTATTTTTTGTAGTGACTGCTATATTCTCCGATTTTTGTGAAAAGATTGTTGAGGTTTTCTTGGATGATTTTTTCGTTTACGGAATGATGTCGCTTGAAGCTACGTCGGTACTTCCCCAAAGAGGAAGGGATGATGCAGCACAGCGGCGGTAGGTATTTTCCTCAGATATGAAACCAAGGTTATCGAACCAGTAGGAGAACCAAGCAACACAATGTAAACAGCCCCTGCACACAAATAACAACCACTCGCGACCCGACGTGTTAAAAGGGTTGTCAATCCCTTTCGTGTAATGGCACCAAAAACGGTGCATGGACGGGAGAAAGTTGTAATAGATTAAATAAATAGATCACAAATAAAATAAAGTGCAGCAAAGTATTTTTGTATTTTTAGTTTAATATATCTGAAAATAAATGCAAGGAAAAAGTAGATCGCAAAGGCAAACATATGAGAAAGAAGACCCAAGGGCCATAGGTTTCACTAGTGGCTTCTCTCGAGAAAAATAGCAAACGGTGGGTGAACAAATTACTGTTGAGCAATTGATAGAACTTCAAATAATTATAACGATCACTACTGCAGGATGCTGCTAATGCGACACTACGATCAGAGACCCTTTCATGAAACTGTGTGCGATGCATTAATCACAAACGGGGATGTAAAAAAACCGTCAAAAAAGATGCAAAACGTTTGCGATGGAGGACGCATCAAACACGATTCAGATTTTAGTTGCGTGTCTGATGTAGGCACACGCTTAACCCGTTCGAACTGTTTGCGATCAGGCTGAACAACAGAAACGGGCAACCATATCAATATGTGTACGATATAAGGCATACAGTTTGCTCCGATGAACCGTTTGCTATTAGGGAGTGCAACATAAACGGTTAGCCAGATCAAGGTGTGTGTGATATAGGGCATACGGTTCACTCGGACGAACTGTTTTCGATTAGCGAACGCAACAGAAATGGTTCAACTTAACAAGATGTGTATGATAAGTTGCAAACAGTCGACTCGGATGAACTATTTGCGATGAGAATTTACAACACAGACGGTTAATACAATTAGTTCGTGTGCGATTCTGTGTGTACAAAAACTTTGAAAAATGCAAACTAGTTTCTTGCGGTGGCTAGGAGTATCGCACACGATGCGTCTGCGAGTACTCGTGTGCGATGATTAATAAGTTACACAAGCATTTCCTTATGGTAACACTTGTGTGATAAACAACACGTGGCACCGGATACGGTATTCGGGTTGTGTGTGTGCTCCACTTAGTATTCGCGCGCTCGAGCGAATGCTTCCCGTGCTCCACATGGGTGAATTGTAAAATCCACGCCTATTCCCTCACCGGTTTCTCGCCACCAGCTAACAGCTTGCTGCATATAACCCAGGCAGCAACGCACCGCCGCGACACTCTGCAAAGATCTAGTCCTCACCCATCTACCATTAGTTATTCCAAGCATGCCAGGCAATGACCAAAGCTTCGACGCCGACGCCTACCTGCGTTACATCTTCGGCGAGGAGAACGAGCTGGAGCAGGTCTGGGAGCAACAGCTTCATCTGTCGGTGCAGGCACCATGGCCCATCGGCAGTGTATCGGCGTCACAGTCCTTGGGAGCACAATCGACATATTGCAGAGGAGGTGTGATGAGCATTTTGCCATCCACCATGCAAAAGATCCAGAGCTGCTCGGCGGCATGATCGACGACCCACCCGAAGAACCGCCGTCAACAGTGCTCATCGAGAGCTTGATGCCTCGCAAGGAATGGGCAGAGGCCTCTGCGATTCAGTCAAGACAAAGGCAGCCTGCGGCTTCATCATTGCACGCGGCGGCCGTGTCAACCTCGATCCCGATGATGTGGTGGCCAGGCTCGAGCGCATCCTTGGCGGAGTTGACGTCCCCGATGAAGTAGAACATCGCCAACGTGATATCTTGAGGATGCAGGTGATCGACGGAATTTGCTACCAGGCTAGAGACAACGAAATGGAGCGGTTCCGTGGAGTTGTCATGCGCGCGATTGCATGTTGTCAAGCTCTTCTGGAAGAGGCCCAGTAGCCCCAAGAGCCTCCCAGCGCCAGCAGCTCCGTAGGCGGAAGCGGGTCGGGACACTCGGAGTGAACGGCCGCAAGGGTGCTATGCTGATCCTGGAGTCTGAGAATACCATTGTCGGAAAGCCGCCAGCTCAGCCTTTTAGCTTATATTTTATTATAATTGTGTGCATATGTAGGTCGTGAGTGTTCTGGGCCTTGCCGCATTTGGCATTTTAAATTATCATGAATATGTAAGACAATTATTAAGAATTATTAACCGTTGACATTGTAACTTTGTGTCAAAAGCGAGCAAAGCGAGGACGCCTTGAGCGGAGGCGCCAGCCGCCTCAACGGCGAGCAACCACGTGGTCAACCTTCTGCCATCAATAAATTTTGACCTTGTTTCTCGTCACATTGTTGATTACAATGCAATAAGTAATTGCAAATCTGTTCACACCTATCAAACTAATATGTGTTAACACTTAGCAACGGGCTATAAAAACTACCCACTCGAAAATTACTTCACAGTTCCTCTCCTCATCACCCACAATTTGATTTTTTCTGTCAAGTCGTTCCACCATGACCGGTAGGAGGAGTTTAGGGTGGACGTATAACCAGGCAGCAAAGACCAAGGCCAGGGAAGCACTAGAGAGGTCCCGCCGCGAAGCCGCAGCAGAGATGTCCCGGTGCACCGCGGAGCCCTCGAACAAGCTCTCACGGCACGCAAGGCCTCTCACAAGCGCATTCGCGGCGTCGGCCATCGCGATGAGCCGGCGTTCCAAAAGTCCTTCGTCGGCGATGATGACATTCTCGCTAGTGTCACTACGTAGCAGGAGCTGGTCAACGGCTTGATGAAGCTGACGGTTCGATGACATGTTTTTTGGGTGACTTTTTAATTTACTGGGATCTAAAAACCGAGATTCTCATTGTTTCAGGATGACGACAAGTTTGTAATACATTCTCATTCCTTAAACGAGACCTAAACATGCACCCAATGACACATGTACGATTTCCCACCCATTTTGCTTCACTGGAGCATGTGGTTGTAGTTCGAATTTGAATTATGGACTACATTAAATGCATAGAAAACTTAGTAATTAGTAATATATACAATGGCAAAACGAACCCTGAACAGTTTCAAATTTCAGCTCGACACTCCTATTATTCTATGTTGCGTGTAGAAAACAAAGTTCCAGGCGAGAAGAGGCATCAATTATCATTTCGCCCACAAGAGGGGCAAGTTTCCCTGGAACCACGAGGGTTGCGACAGGCTTCAGTTTGTAAAAGTTGTAATATAGATTCTCCCAAATTGGACAATTATATGTACCATGTAGTGACACCATGCCAAGTTTCATGATTTCCTGGTGAGTTTTGGATTTATAGGCATTTAAAAACCGAGATTCGCAATGTTTGTGGCCAAGCCAGGACAGAGAGATGGTTCGTTCCCATTCGTTCCATAGGACCTAAACATGCACCCCAAGGAAACATGTACGTTTTTTCTAGCCATTTTGGTGCACTGGAGCATGTATTTGTAGTTCGGATTTGAATGATGGACATTAAATACCTAGGAAACTCAATTAGTGTATGAAAAGGCCAAACGAACCCTAAATAAGTTTAAATTTCATCACGGATATCCTGTCATTCCATGTTGCCCGTGGAAAAAAATACTAGGCGAAAAGAGGCAGTGATTACGTTTCGCCCACAAGGGGAACACGTTTCCCTATCAAAACCACGAGGCTTCTTTGAGAGAAGCTCCAGTTTTTGTAAGAAGTTTGTAATAAAGCTTGGCCCAAATTGGACAATGTTTTTACCACGACATATATGTGCCATGACGTGACACCATGCCACCTTTGATGACTTTCTGGTGAGTTTAGGATTTATGGGGACTTAAAAACCGAGATTCAAAATGTTTGAGGATGAGCCATGACACCAGTACGGTTGTAATTCGTTCCCATTCCTGGCTAGGACCTAAACATGCACCCAAGGACACATGTATAATTTTTCTAGCCATTTTGGTGAACTGGAGCATGTATTTGTAGTTCATATTTGAATTATGGACATTAAATGCCTAGGAAACTCAATTAGTGTATAAAAAGGCCAAACGAACCCTAAAAAAGTTTAAATTTCAACACGGATATCATGTCGTTCCATGTTGCCCGTACAAGAATATACAAGGTGAAAAGAGGCAGTGATTACATTTTGCCCACAAGGGGGACACGTTTCCCTATCGGAACCATGAGGCTTCTATGAGAGAAGCTCCGGTTTGTAAGAGGCTTGTAATAAAACTTGCGCCACAATGGACGAAAAAAATTCCTCGACATATAAGTGCGATGTTGTGACACCATGGCAGGTTTCACAATTTTCAGCTTAGTTTTGGATTTACGGGGATTTAAAACCGAGATTCTTCTCACGAAATGTTTTCAAATAGCAGACGGTTCACTCAAGAAAGCCGATATTCAATGAAAACTTCGTGGAAACCATATTTTAAAGTTTCATAAAAATCTAAAAAAATATGGGATGTTAAGAAGGTGATGTTTTATTGCGACACAAAATTTCAAGTTGAAAAACATTACGAGATGTGAGCTATGAAAAAGAAAAATTCCACCCTGAATAGTGACATTACTATTCGGCACTATTCAACACTAATTTTGTCTTTTTTCATAGCTCACATCTCGTAATGTGTTTCAACTTGAAATTTTGTGTGGCAATAAAACATCATCCTCTTAACATCCCGCATTTTTTTGAAATTATTTTGAAACTTCAAAACATCTTTTTCTCGTGGTTTTCACCGGTTTTCACCGAATGTTGGTTTCTGTATGATATCCCCCCCTCTGCTCGGCCTTGGCTTGAATCTTGCATTCCGATATGCATGATGTAGATGTTCTCATAGTAATGTAGATGATGTAGATGTTCTCCGAGATATGCATGATGTAGATGTTCGTATAATTCTTATAGTTCATCTCATCCAAAATCAATTAGTTTTTAAAAAAACTATTTTAAGATTCATGGAATTGTGCATTGTAAAGGTAAAAACAAAAAGTGACAATTCATTTAGAAAAAAAAGGTTTGGGCAATTAAGATATGGAAGATTCTGGAGAACAAAGGAGAAGTGCTTGTATTTTCAGGTTTGTGCATTATGCTTAAGTTCAACCATGGAGTCTTCTAGATTGTACATGTGGCAGAATCTGGTAGAATGTAGATGATATCCAATGGCCAGTAGTGCTCGGATTTACCATCTCTGTACCGTCGGATTGGCTTCATCCAACGAGCAACTTTCATAGTTATCCGCACACTATAACTATATAGATATAGATGTATAGATATATATACATGTGTCCCATGCTAGACAAAATAAAGTTTCAGCGCATGCGTGGGACGACCCCCCCTGCTGCTGCCTCGAAGTTGGGAAACTGATATCATAGGTATTGAACCAGGCTTGGAGTCGGGTACGGTGTTCGGTTTGTAATGTAGTTGGCGTGGCCCATCGAAGTTGTGCATTTGGGATTTAAACACATCATACATCATCGTACCCATTCATATTTTTGAGCCGCATGTAGTGTATATGGGGTCTTCTGATCGACCATGTCTACCTTGTGCGGTTTTTTATGACGACACGGATATCTGTGGGCTCCCTGAGTGTATATATATCATCCCTTTGACCGATAATGAGGGGTATGTGTTGGCCATGAATGGATTCCTCCTAGTTTGTGTTAGGGTCGGTTACCGTCAAATGTCGGTCAACCAAAGCTCGAGCTCATGCGTTGTCAGGATTCCCTCTCAGATGCTCGGATTGCTGGGTTTGACCTACATCAAACCCTGCGTACGTATCTCGTCCTTCACTACCTTGCCTTCATGGTTGTTGTCTGTATCGAGAGGTAGGCACCACATCTAAATTTTACATTCTTCTATATTGAAAACACACATCATCCCTTCCCAACGTACATCATTTTGGGCCGCATGAAAGAGGTGCTGGTTTTGTGGTCCCTGTCGTGTGATTTTTATGATGGTTCAATCTTTTGGCCCAAGCGGTTTATCGACAACAAGAACTGTCATTTGACCAAACGAAAGATTCATTGGTCCATCTTACGGTAGGTCATGGAGACATGCATGTATGACCAAAGTATCGATCATTACGTGTATCCGCCCCGCTGACACGAAGTGGGAGGTGGTGGGCCAAGCATCCTGGCTAGGTACGACATTATGTCATTATATATATCCTAGCTAGGTGGTTGTTAGGGTGCTTTCGGGTTTGCGAGGCAGGTGCCACCAAAGTTATGCATTGTGTATTTAAAGTTTTAAACATCCCCAATATTCGTACATATATTTGGCCACTTCCAGGTGGTTCTTAACTTTTGGCCCCTCTCGTCGACCTTCAATGATGCGCCCAACCGTGGACCCGCGGGGTCAAAGTTGTGCATTGGAATTTTGAACATCACATAACACCCTTTTCACTCATATATATTTGGGCCACATGCTGGTGTGGCTGTCTTTTGACCCTCCCAAACGTTAGTTTTTGCTGCAACGACTCTGATGACCCTCAACGGACATGGGGTATAATATCTTAACCGTGTGCGATACAAGTGTGATGTGAATCACCACGACCGCGCAAGCGCGAGCAAATTAAGGTGGAGGTACTGGCTCAACCATGTGCGATGCAAGTGTGCTAAAATCACCAATGATCAGCATAAGCGCGAGCAAATTAAGGTGGAGGTACTGGCTCAACCATGTGTGATGCAAGTGTGCTGAAATCACCACGACCGCGCAAGCGCGAGCAAAGGGTGGATGTACTGGCTCAACATGTGCGATGCAAGTGCGCTGAAATCACCACGACCGCGCAAGCGTGAGCAAAGGGTGGAGGTACTGGCTTAACCGTGTGCGATGCAAGTGTGTTGTAAAACCACCACCTGTGCAAGCTAAAGGCGGGTAAGTTTATTTGGAAATTAGGACGAACCGTGTGCGATAGACCAGCTAGCTAGAAATATAAAAAACAAACTACCCGCCTTGAGCGTTGCAAAAATCGGCGGATCCACGCCACTTTTCCTTATTATCATACACGCATATTGTTATTGGACCGTGCGTGATCTTGGGCACTCCCGCCCCGCATCAATTCCTTTACCCAAATTTTAGTAGGCGCCATACTTCAAACGTCACCCACACTCCTCCAGTACCGACCTTATAGTAAAATTGAAGTAGCAGAGGCATTTGAACCATCGCCCTCCCTTGTCCACCACCATCTCCACCCACCATTACTAAAATTTTCAGTAGCCACGGCGTATCCTCAAACACCACCCCCACCCCTCCACAGTCCCCCACCCGCCCCCTCCCCGCCTTCGAATCCTAGCTCGCGACCGCCGCCGGCTCCCGCCGCCAACCCTACCGGTCTGCCCGTTCCTCCTAGCTTAGATAATTAAGTTCAGGTTATCCAGCGATTCCCATACCGTCGCCCCACTCCCATGAGTTTTTAGATGAGGCATGCGGTGTCCCTCCCCGCCAGATCCACATCCTCTGCTCCATAATGTCGCAGCCTAAGCTCGACCACGTATCCTGGGGAGCCCGACGAGCGTTCGGCCAAGAAGAGGTTTATCATGGCCTCCCCGGCGGAAGTTGGCGAGGTGGCCGCCATTCACCCCGACCTGTCGATCCCAGAGCAACACGTCACCACGGAAGCCAGCAAAGACGTTGACTACATTGCCATGTCGAAGGCTTCATGTCAGCTGTCGGTGTACTAGAGTAGGGGTACCCTAGTATCCCGAACTCGTGCACGGGCAGTTGCAGCACCCCGCGGCAAGGCTTGCCCGGTCACCGCCAAGATCCTCCGTGGTTCCTTTGGAGCCATTCAAGAACAAAGTATTTAACCAAGAAGACAAGGCCCCGGCAAGAGGAGCTTGCCGGGAAGGCCACTCAAGGCACGCAGAAGACAAGACCCCGGAAAGAGGAGCTTGCCGGGAAGGCTCGGAGAGCGACAAGCCTCCAGACGCGACAAGAATTCAGCCGCGGCAAGGCACTTGCCGTGGCAGGCAACCTCTCTTCATCTCCGCTCCAGCTCATCCAGCAACGTGTCGCCATGGGACCATTCCATGCGCAGCGTGTCAAGAGGCTGTGCAGCCAGCGGGAGCAGCGATAAGCGGCGTACCGACAAGCTTGCCATCGTGGTGAACGGTGGCGCCCCGACGGTCCCTGTTGCCTTTGTTTAGGCGGCAGGGACGGCATATAATGCTTTTGTCCCTTGCCGCCGTGGTTAGGTAGAGTACATCGTACACTTTGTACAAGTAGGTGTACCAACCACTGTTTTTCCATTTGTACCCTCATCTACGTTGCCACCTGCCGGAGACCCTTGAGCATATAAAAGGAGGCCCATGCGCAACGAGAGGGGGTTCGATTCCAACGTAACAGAGAACACTCACGCTTAGGTCTTGTAGCTCTCATCGCTCCCTAGCAAGAACACAATACAAATCATACAAGCAGCAGAGGAGTATTATCTCTCCGGAGAGCTTGAAGCTGGGTAAACTGCTCGTGTGCTTCACCTCGATCCGCTCTTCAGGCGATCTCCGCCCCCTCCGAACCAAAAGGGACTCGGTCCGCCGGTCCCATAGGTGTTCGTGGGTCCGATCAGCCTCACCGACATCTTTGGCGCGCCAGGTAGGGGGCGTCGAGGCTGTGTGAACCTGATCCAGCGTTCACACGAGCAACATCTTCATCATCTTCAACATCTTCATCAACATGCCACCGAAGAAGAAGGCTTCGGCGGCAGCAGAGCCGTCCGCGTCGAACCCACCATCACTGGAGCAAACGGGTGGTGGAGCAGACGCTGGCGGAAGAACGGGTGCCGGTGAAGGAGTTCGTGACGCTGCCAAGTCCAAGGACAAGGCCGCGCAAACCTCGGCGTCCGTACATGTCCCGCGCCCGTCTCAGGAGGCGCGGGACCGACAGCGTCATGGCATTCACAATGCCATACGCTCGTTGGACCGAGATCGAGCTGGAGGATCTCGGGACATTCAAGACCAGCATGCGCGCCAACATGTTGGCGCGAGCGAGGCACGGTCGCTCGGACGAGATACTGCTCCTTCTAACATAGATAGAGTCCGAGCATATCCCGCTCCTCGCGCCGTTCGCCACTGCCACCCACTACTCCAGCAGAAGCCTTGGCGAGAGCTCAACTGCTCCTCGACTACCCTCCAACGGCCGACAAGGTCGACGAGTGGAGGGCCACCATCCAGAGTCTCATCGGCTTTGCCAACGGCGATGCTCCGCGGCAACCAACTACATCACTGTCGCGGCAAGACGACAAGGCACGAGCCGGTGGCGACGAGACTTGTGGAGGTGCAACCACCATGCATTCTCCACCCCGAAGGCCAAGATCGCCGACTCGCCAGATCCACCTCGACAGCAACTCCACTGCGTCATCGGATCCACGAGCTCGCCGCGATCAGCTCCAAGTTCTTCATGAACGACAACAAGAAGACGCTCGAACTCGCATCGAGCGCCGAAGAGAAGCGCGGCGTCAGTCAGACCAGCACGCTAGGCCTTCTGTCGATATGCATGCGCCAGGGGAACCAGGTGACTTGCCGTACGCGGTAGGTTGCCCGGCATTCACTCGTGAGCTGCGGCAAGTCCAGTGGCCCAGCAAGAAGAATTTCAAACCAGACGTGCCAGAGAAGTACGATGGCAGGACGCATCCGTCGGAGTTCCTCAGCATCTACACCATCGCGGTGCAAGCTACGGGGGGACGAGACGACAAGATCCTCGCGAACTACTTCCCGCTGGTACTCAAGTCCAATGTCAGGTCCTGGCTCATGCACTTGCCGGACAACTCCATATCTTCTTGGGCAGATCTATGCCATCAGTTTGTTGGCACCTTCACAGGCGGCCACAAGCCTCATGGCCAAGAAAGTGACCTTCATCTACTCGCCCAGAAGGAAGGAGAGTCCCTGCGCAAGTTCATTCAGAGATTCAGCCGTGCACTACAACATCCCAGATGTCCACCCCGCCGTGATCGGTAGCGTTTCATCAGAACGTGCGGAACCGCAGGATGAGGGAGGAGATGGCGATGTGCAAAGTCAAGGACGTCAGTGAGCTGTATGCCTTGGCCGACAAGTGTGCACGCGTCGAGGAAGGAGGAGACTCCTGTGAGAGAATGCGAAGCAGGATCTCGACAAGGAGGAAACCGCCCGCAAGAAAGCGTAGCCGGGCGGGGCAACAGGAAAAAGAAAGGCAGAGAAGTGCTAGCTGTTGAGCAGTCCGGCAACGGAGGTGGCGACAAGAACGCCAAGGCTGGTAGCTCCAGCAAGGAGGTTGCCGCTGGCACCAACCACCAGCCTGTGGCGGCCGCCGACAAGCGGTGACGGCTCCGCAAGCAAGATCGCAAGATCCACCGCACCAAGGGCCATGACCTCCAGAGCTGCAAGAAGGTCGAGCAGCTTGTTGAACAGCAGAAGGCTGAGTACGAGCGGCGCGACAAGGAGAAGGCCCAGGAAGGTGCCGGGGGAGTTAGCAAGAAACGTCCCGGCCGGGGAGGACGCCGCGGCAAGGCCAAGCAGCGGCAAGGAGACAGACCTCCCCGCGGCCGCGACAAGGATGAGGATGACGACAACGATGAAGATATGGAAGACGACGAGACCAATGAGCAGGAGTTTCAGAAAGCTACAGAGGTCCTCTGCGTTGACGGAGGTGCTTCCCTGCATACTTCCCACCGCCAACTCAAGCAGTGGATGCGGGAAGTTAATGCAGCTGAACCATCCGTAGAGTCACGCAAGCCTACGAAGTGGTCCAAAGACGCCTATCATCTTTGGTATTGAGGACCACCCTGATCGCATAACTGCGGTCGGGTGCTTGCCGATGTTGGTCTCACCAACCATCCGCAACCTCAAGGTCACCAAGATGCTAGTTGACGACGGGGCCGGCTTAAAGCTGATCTCCTCGCGGTGCTCCGAAGCTTGGATCCACGACAATGAGCTCAAGAGACCGGCACATTCCAAGGAATCAATCAGGGGAAGGAGCAAGCCGAAGGGAAGATCACGTTGTCGGTAACATTTGGCAGCGAGCTGAACTTTAGGACCGAGAGGGTCACATTCGACGTTGCTGATTTCCCATTGCCTTACAATGGGATACTTGGCCGCCCAAAGACTCGCTAAGTTCATGGCAGCCTCTCATTATGCATACAACTTACTCAAGATGCCAGGCCGATAAGCATCATCTCTGTCCATGGCGACAAGAAGGATGCTCTTATCTGCGGCCGATAAGATCTACCGGGAGGCAGCACCGCAGCAGAAAGCAAAACACTTGCCGCTGAAGCTCCCGGGGGGAAGAAGAGGACCAAGTACGGCAAGAGCTCTGATGCCCACTCCGGCAAGCGCACCCCTTCGGAGTGCTGCGCTACCGTCGAGGACGCACCATCGAGCTCCACCGGCAAGTGCAAGAAGACGATGGCAACTCCGCCAAAGACCAAGAAGGTGTCCGCCAAGGAGGACGGCACTGGTGGTACCTTCACCATCAGTGCCTCTCTCGACCCTAAATAGGAAGGCGCGCTCGTTGCTTTCCTGCGGGCGAACGTCGACGTATTTGCATGGCAACCGTCGACATCCCGGTGTTCCTGTGAAAGTAATTGAGCACCGTCTTGCCGTCTGTCCTCATTCGCGACCCGTCAAGCAGAAAGTCAGGAAGCAGGCAGTGGAGCGCCAAGAATTCATCGCAGAAGAGATCAAGAAATTGGAAGCAGCAGGCCTTGTCAGAGGAGTGCTCCATCCTACGTGGTTGGCCAATCCTGTAGTTGTGCAAAGGCAAATGGGAAATGGAGACTTTGTATTGACTTCACGGATGTTAATAAAGCTTGTCCCAAAGACCCGTTTCCCTTGCGGCGCATCGACCAGATTGTTGACTCCACGGCTGGATGTGATTTGCTTTCATTTCTTGATGCATACTCGAGATATCATCAGATCTTCATGGCGTAAGAGGATGAGGAGAAAACCACATTCATTACTCCATGTGGCACATATTGTTTCATACGGATGCCTTTCGGTTTGAAGAATGCTGGTTCAACGCTTTGCAAGAGTAGTCCATGACGCTTTTGAGCCGCAAATGCACGTAAATGTAGAAGCCTACATGGATGACATAGTGGTCAAGAGCAAGGACAAAGCAACTCTGGTTCAAGATTTGGATGAGACCTTTGCAAATCTGCGCAAGATCAACCTCAAGCTCAACCCCGAGAAGTGTGTGTTGAGTCCCTTCCGCAAGCTTCTCGGGTTCTTCGTGGTCTCAGCGGGAATTGAAGCCAATCCCGACAAGATCAAGGCCATTGAGCAGATTGAAGCACCAAAGCGCGTCAAGGATGTACGAAGACTTGCCGGTTGCGTGGCTGCTCTCAGCAGGTTTATCTCTAGGTCTGCTGAACGCGCCCTGCCGTTTTTCAAGATTTTGAAAAAGGCAGGTCTGATGAAATGGACTCCGGAAGCGGAGGCAGCGCTGCAGGACTTGAAGAAATACCTGTCCTCCACTCCAACACTTGTCGCACCTAAGCCACAAGAGAAGTTGCTGCTATATATAGCGGCAACCAATCAAGTGGTTAGTGCTGCGTTAGTAGCGGAGAGGGAGGCGGACGATGAGCCGGCAACCATGGGAGATACATCCAGCGACAAGCAAGGCACTTCACCGACAAGCTCTGGTCCCGACAAGGACGGATCTGCGCAGGCATGCGACAAGATGGAGAAAAGGATGGTGCAGCGCCCAGTTTACTTTGTCAGTTCCCTCCTGCAGGGGGCTAGGTCAAGGTACTCTGGTGTGCAGAAATTGCTTTTCGGCCTCCTCATGGCCTCGAGAAAGCTGCGCCATTACTTCCAAGCACATGAGATAACGATCGTCACTCACTTTCCGCTGAAAAGGATCTTGCCAAAATCCAGAAGCGGCAGGCAGGATTGTCGAGTGGGCCTCGGAACTGTCAAGCTTTGGCCTCAAGTTTGAAAGCACATCAACTATCCAAAGCAGAGCATTGGCAGAGTTCATAGCGGAATGGACCCCAACGCAAGATGAAGAAATTCCAGAGACGAGCATCCCTGTCAAGGAAGCAAGCAAAGAGTGGTTGATGTACTTTGATGGTGCCTTCTCGCTGCAAGGCACCGGTGCTGGCGTGCTGCTTATAGCACCCACCGGAGAGCACCTCAAGTAAATAGTCCAAATGCATTTTCCCAAGGAGCAAGCAACAAACAATACAGCAGAGTATGAAGGTTTGCTTGCCGGTCTCAGGATTGCAGTAGACCTTGGGATTAAGAAGCTTATTATTAGGGGTGACTCGCAGCTTGTCGTCCGCCATGTGAACAAAGATTATCAGAGTCCATTGATGGAAGCCTACGTTGATGAAGTGAGAAAGCTAGAAGAACACTTTGACGGCCTACAAATGGAACATGTTCCAAGAGCTCAGAATGATATTCTTGATGGCTTTGTCAAAGTGCGCTGCACTTAAGTTGCTGTGGAACCAGGGATTTTGTGCTCAAGCTAACTCAACCAACCGTAACACCATCAATCGGACAGAGCAAGAAGAGGAAGTTGATCTCTGGTGACTACTTTCCGTGAGCTTCCCAAGCCGCCGCCAAGAAGGTCCCCAAGATCGACACTAACAGAAGCTGAGGCGATCTGCTCCGACAAGCCCTGTGGTTTGTTTCGTTGAAGCAGACGCTCCCGACAAGCATTGCTCCGGCAAGCTTGTTGGGGAACATCAAGCTCGGCGAACCGCGAGTTCTTGCCGTAAGCGGATGTTCCTTGAGAGCGAATGTGCCTTTAGTCCTTGTTGTCGAGCCGCAAGCTCCAAAGATGGGCACATCAGATTGTCCATTTCCTTCAGACAGAGAACTTCGAAGAGCAAGAAGAAGCGGAAAGAGTAGCCCGGCAGTCAAGTATGTACCAGTTTGTCGACAAAGACATGCATGTAAGAAGACTCAACGGGGTGAAATTGAAGTGTATTCACCGGGAAGATGGGCAAAAGCTGTTGGCAGAGATACATGGAGGCATATGTGGTCATCACATTGGCGCAAGAGCACTTGCCGGCAAAGCTTTCCGGCAAGGTTTCTTCTGGCCGACAGCCCTCCAGGATGCAACTGCACAAGTAACCAAGTGTGAAGCGTGCAGTTCCATTCCAAGCAGATACACCAGCCAACTCAAGCTCTCCAGACGATCCCTTTATCCCGGCCATTTTCGGTGCAGGGGCTCGACATCTCGGCCCCTTCCCCGAAGCTGTCGGGGCTTTGAGTACTTGTACGTCAGAATCGACAAGTTCACAAAGTGGCCGGAAGTGGAAGCAGTGAGGAAGGTGACATGACACGGTCAGAAGTTCTTGGTCGATTGTTTGCCGTTTGAATCCCC
Organism: Aegilops bicornis; assembly: GCA_021605145.1. NCBI lineage: Eukaryota > Viridiplantae > Streptophyta > Magnoliopsida > Poales > Poaceae > Aegilops > Aegilops bicornis. The sequence continues at coordinate 464,390,729 of CM038669.1, read as the reverse complement.
AACAGGATCGTCACCGACAACGGCACACAATTCTGAGTCGCACCTTCATGCAAGTCGTCCAAGATCTTGGCGCCAAGGTCTGCTTTGCTTACATTGCTCATCCGAGAAGCAACGGTCAAGCGAGAGGGCAAATCTTTGAAGTGCTGCGCGGGCTCAAGACCAGAACTTTCGGCTGCTGCACAAGTGCGGAAGAAAGCTGGATTGAGGAGCTGCCGGTGGTTCTTTGGTCGATCAGGACGACGCCAAATCGAGCCACTGGCCAGACACCTTTTGCTCTAGTCTATGGAGCAGAGGCAGTTCTCCCCACGGAACTCGTATACGGGTCACCTCGAGTACTCGCTTATGATGAGCTTGAGCAAGAGCAGCTGCGACAAGATGACGCGCTGCTCCTTGAGGAGGACCGTCTTCAGGCCGCTGTACGAGCTGCTCACTACCAGCAAGCTTTGCGTCGCTACCATAGCCGCAAAGTTAGTGCCAGAAGCCTCGAGGAAGGCGACCTAGTTCTTCGGCGCATTGAGTCCGCCAAGAATTCAAACAAGTTGACGCCAAAGTGGGAAGGCCCTTATCGGGTGAAAGCAGGTCACTAGGCCTGGCGTTGTCCGCTTTGAGACCGAAGATGGCATTCCGTGAGCAACTCTGGAACATTGAGCATCTTCGTAAGTTTTACTCAGAAGCGCGGTTGCCGGAACCTGTTCCGGCAACCACCTTTTGTACAAGTCTTGCCGATGTTGCATGTAATCCTTTGTACGAAGCCCGGCGCAGATCCCGTGCATAAGTAAAGCTCATGTGTTGCGCACAACTTGTCAAATTCGTGCTTTCATCATTTTATTGCATGTTTTGGCTAACACTTTGTGCCGCACCCACACCCGGTAAGCAATATCGAGCCGCTGGGCTCCATAACTTTATTTTCTCTTCTTTCTCTTTTCTCAAATAAAGGAAGGTTCCCTCGCGCACAAGTTAACCAGGGGAAGGAGAAGATAGTACTATGGACCAAGCGTTGCTCGAGGAAGTTTCATATATCGGGAAGCAAATGACAGAAAAGCTAAGTTGCCCAAGTTTGAGCAATCAGTTCTTAAACTTTTAAGTTATCTTTCTCGAACGATAGTACTTTGTATGGAAAACCTGTGCGCGGAGGAACCAACTCGCGGCTAGTCGCGCCCTTACTTTGTTTCAAGTCCGCTCAACAACTTAAGTGAGCTGCAGCTAGTCCCGACAAGGTTGCTTGTCGGAGGCGGCACCGCCAAAGAAGTCGACATTCCGCACTTTTCGGCTTCAGCGGCAAAGGTGCCTGCACCGACAAATTCCCTAAAAGCGTAGGGAAAAAACATACAAAGGAAGGAATCAAGTAAAGGAAATAACATTGCAATCATCGCCTAAGATAGAGTTATATTACAAAATAGCTTGTCGCAGATCTAATAAATTGTTCTAAACATGATCAGCGACAAGGGAAAGATAAAATTGGCGGCCTAGTCACGCGGTCGCCATCAACCCGCTGATCTTGCCCACCTTGTCCACAATGGGTGCGACAAGGGCTTTGAGTGCCTCCACATCGGCATCTGGCGGCAAGGATCCGAGGACGCCGTTGAGGTTGAGGCACGGATTGCGGAAGGCCACCTTCATCAACACCTTACGGAGGGCTCTGCCGCAGATCTGGCGCGATTCCTCGGCCAGCTGCTTTGGGATCTCTTCCCGAGTCGGCTGGAGACCCGCCACCACGCCCTTGTAGAATAAGCTAAGCTTGGCGCTGGGTTGGAGGTGCTCGTCGGAGGAGTATCCAAGATCCACCATCCCCAGCTCCATCAGCTCGTTGTGGATGGCGGCGGCAGTATCCACGAGACCTTCGGTCCAGTGCTCCACACTCTCCCTCAAGGCGCTCTGGGTGGCAACAGCATTCGCCAGCAGCTCCTCGTTGGCCTTGATCTTCTCCAACAGGCTCACCTCCGCTCCTTGGCGCCTGGCCCGGCTCGCATCGTGGTGTTCAGCTTCAGCTCAAGATCTGCCTTGGAATCCTTGGCAGCGTCGAGCTCCTTGCTCCCTATCGGCGAGACGGCCTGCAGCTCGCCAAGAGTGTAGGCGTCCTTCTCGCGCTCGTGCTTGGCGCGCAGCAAGCTCCTCGCCGCTCTTCCGAGGCGGCCTCCAGCTGCGTCACCTTCGTCTCCAACTCTTTCTTGGCGGCCTCGGCGGCTGCGGCAGCATCCTTCGCTTCCTTAAGAGCCCCGCCAAGTGACTCCTCGCGCGCGACAAGCTCTTCCTCATAGCTGTCAAGATTGATCTTCCGCTGCGCCAACTCGCTTTCTTGCGCAGATAGCTTCTCGACAGCAAGCCTTTGCTCCGACCTCAGCCTTCTCAAGGATGAAGGCTGTGCGCTCTTCAGCAAGTCGCTCCCGCTCTTCTGCTACGTTCCGGAGAGTTTCTTGGTTGGCGCCCCGGAGCTCTTCTGCGCGTTTCTCCATGTCTGCTCCCGCCCTCGCGACAAGTGCTTCCCGGGACTCCAACTTGGCTTGTCGGGCGCGGTAGAGCGACAGCAGCTTCTTCAGCAGCTGCTCCTCCTCGAACTTCGCCGCTGCTTGCTGCTTGGCGCGTCCACAGCGTCGGCCAATGGAGGCGAGCAGCTCTCCGTCGAAGGTCTCTCCTTCGACCGGCGCCTGAGCTCGACTCCCATGGGAGCTTGATGAAGACGCCTTCGCGGCCTTCAAGTAAGCGCCGGGCTGGGGCTCTTGAACTGGCAGCTGCGGCAATGGCGGGGGATCGGCGGTCGGTGTAGCGCTGGCGCTCCTGCGGCCTCGGGGCCGTCGGTGCGATCGCCAAACCCTCGCCCGGCTTCTGCGGCAGCCTCGGTGGCCTCTTCGCCGGCAGGCTCGTCAGCGCCGGCTTCTCCTCCCACGGCGGCGGCTTCGTCAGTGTTACCGCTCGCGTCCTCCTCGCCGGCGACCTCGGTCTCCATCGGCTCTGTGGCGGACAGAGAAAGAACAGTCAAGCAAATGTTCAAAGAGAAAAACAGAAGAAAACGAGCCCAAGGGAAATTTTCGCGCAAGAGGGTTACCTGCGCCGGGGGTTGCGGTCATGGTCTCTGCCGCCAAGGGATCGCTGGTGCCGTCCCTTGCCGGAGAACTGCCCCTTGTCGGAGAAGGCTCCCTTGTCGGAGAAGGCTCCCTTGCCGGAGAATCCTCCCTTGGCGGCGTAGTCGAAGCAGATAGAATTTCGGAGGCGGCTTCCGGGCCCTCCTGATGAGGCTGCTCTGCTCCTACACAAACCAACTGTCAGATATCAATGAAGAAGGAGCACCCATGCACACCTAACAGTAAGGAGAAAACTGCATACTTACTGCAGGGGGCTGTCTTTGGGCTGCTGAGGAAGGGTTGCCGGGTCCGGCAAGGGGGTTTCAGACGCGCCTCCTGTTGCCACGGGTGGCTCGTCCTCAATGACGACCACCGGGGTCTTGGCTCTCTTCGACGCTCTCTGGGCCAGCATCCTGAAAAGGAAAGAGTTCAGAACGAAGCAAATCAGATTCAAGATGAAGCAACAAAATTGAAGAAATACAAGCACAATGTTGAAGCTTACACTTCTTCTTCCTCGTCGGAGCTGAGCGCGGAGAGATCAAACTCCGGCTCGCCTCCGGTGCGACAAGGCGGAAGGTGGGCTCTCTTGGCCGCTTGGCGGAGGTGTCGGCGGTGGCACAGGAAGATCCCGCCCAGCTTGTCGCATAGCAGTGTGGGTGCTCCTCAGCAACATTGCTTGTCATGGTAGAAGCCGCGTCATGGCGCTACGTCTGTTGGCCCGTCTGCCGCCCCGTCTCGTCTCCGGCCTTGCGGAGACGCTTCTTTGGTAGAGCCGGGGGCTCCGTTTGCGGCAAGCTTCTGGATGGTGGGGAAGAAGCGCCCTCGGCTGGTTCGCTCGACTCGGCCTCAGATTCGGCATGCTCTTCCTCACCGGCGAACTCCCTTCGCTCGGCAAGGCTTGCCGCCTCTGCTGCATCTGCCTCCTCCACGGTGTACCCGAAGACGCCAACGGCAGCAACTGCTGCCGCCTCCTCGACCGGTGGCAATGCAATCGCATCTAAATGCGTCGGTGGTGTCGCGGGTGAGCTTCTTCTGCTCGTCGGGGCGGATCGGCATTTCTTCCAAGCTGTCGAAGAATTGCCGCATGACGTCGTCCGCAAGCTCTTGCTAGGTTGGAACGATCCCATGAGAATCGCACAATGGCATCATGGCACGGATGCGGTCGAGCGCAGAATTGTTGCACAATGGGATGACCCCCCTCGGCAACCTAAACCACTCGGGCTGATCGGGGTCGTGCTTGAACAGCTCTAGCAGCATCGCATCCAACTCCAAGACAGTGAAATTCCAGTTGAGGCCCGGGCGCAGCCTCATGATGTCCGCCGCATTTTGGAACTCCCAAGCAGGTCTCCTCCTCTCACCGCAAGGGAAGCGTCTGCGGCGGCGAAGGAAATGCGCCAAGCCGCGCTACGGTGAGTCCGGCAAGCCCGAGGCGCAAAATCCGGTCACAGCTATCTTCAACCTAGCATCTTCCGGCGTAAGTTGCTCCAATCGTTGCCGCGCACTATTGGGGTTTGGCGCAGGCGATGAAGAACTGCGGGTTCTCCTCAATGTTCCAACACCAATTGGCTCTCCACTCCTCCCATTTGCTACGGAACTCTCCTTCCAAATAAGCTTCTTTCTTGCCGATCCTGGAGACCGAAGCAATTCCTCCGGCAAGCGGCTCCCCTCTCTCAACGCGAGGCATGAAGAAGTGGCGGAAGAGGGCTACGTTTGGGTGGATCCCGACAAAGTTTTCGCAAAGGTGTGCGAAAACTGCCATGGTCAGGACAGCATTGGGGGTGAAATCAAGGAGGCGAACCCGTAGGTGTTTATGACATCGCAGAAGAATTCAGAAAAGGACGGGCAGAGCCCGCAATAGAAGAAAAGCGCAAAGAAAGGGTACCCAGTTGGGGCTAGTTCCGAAGCGGTGGCGGGGAGTACCTTCGTGCGCGGATGCGCACGCGTCTCCGTCGACCAGAAGAGGTAGAAGCCCTCCCTCAGCTCCTTTGCGTCGAGCTGGGGGGAGAAGATGGCCCGCTCCTTTCGCAGCTCCGCGAGCCGCTGCACCTCGGTCGACTTCACGCCCTTCCCCTTGTCGGCTTTCGGAGCCATGGCGGAGGCGGTGGAGGAGACCGACGGCGTTGATGGCGCTGTGGCGAAAGGGGGCGGAGCGCTGCTCTCTTCGCACTAGAGAAGAAGGGGGGAGCGGTGGTGGTTTTCGAGACGAGACAACAATGGCGAGGTGGGCGACCTGCCCCTGTTTCCCCTGTTTATAAGGAGGGAGAGGGGCGGACGTTCCGCTTTTCCTAATAAAGAAACCCCCCATGATCTCTCCCACGACGCCCACGTTAACGCGTCTTTGTTCGTGGGGGACGTGGTGGGTCGAGCAAGTGCAGGCGTGATCAAGGCCGCTGGCGTGACTGCATAGTCTTGGGCCTGGCCCAACAGCGCTCGGCACCGTGTGTGGCCCAGACGGGGCTCTGCCGGTGTACTAGAGTAGGGGTACCCTAGTATCCCGAACTTCAGACACGAGCAGTTGCGGCACCCCGCGGCAAGGCTTGCCTGGTCACCGCCAAGATCCTCCGTGGTTCCTTTGGAGCCATTCAAGAACAAAGTATTTAACCAAGAAGACAAGGCCCCGGCAAGAGGAGCTTGCCGGGAAGGCCACTCAAGGCACGCAGAAGACAAGACCCCGACAAGAGGAGCTTGCCGGGAAGGCTCGGATAGCGACAAGCCTCGAGATGCGACAAGAATTCAGCCGCGGCAAGGCACTTGCCGCGGCAGGCAACCTCTCTTCATCTCCGCTCCAGCTCATCCACCAACGTGTCGCCATGGGACCATTCCATGCTTGGCGTGTCAAGAAGGCTGCAGCCGGTGAGGAGCAGCGATAAGCGGCGACAAGCTTGCCATCGTGGCGAACGGTGGCGCCCCGACGGTCCCTGTTGCCTTTGTTTAGGCGGCGAGGACGGGCATTTAATGCTTTTGTCCCTTGCCGTCGGGGTTAGGTAGAGTACTCGTACCTTTGTACAAATAGGTGTACCAACTACTGTTTTTCCATTTGTACCCTCATCTACGTTGCCACTGTCGGAGACCCCTTGAGCATATAAAAGGAGGCCCATGCGCAACGTGGGGGTTCAATTCCAACGTAACTGAGAGAACACTTACGCTGGGTCTTGTAGCTCTCATCGGCTCCCTAGCAAGAACAAAATACAAATCATACAAGCAGCAGTAGGAGTATTATCTCTCCGGAGAGCTCCGAAGCTGGGTAAACTGCTCGTGTGCTTCGCCTCGATCCGCTCTTCGTGCGATCTCCGCCCCCCTCCGAACCAAAAGGGACTCGGTCCGCCGGTCCCATACGTGTTCGTGGGTCCGATCAGCCTCCCCGACATCAGCTGGCTAGCGTATTACTGTATCTCGGGAAAGCTGACTACGACATCAAGCTCGTCCACACCGACGGCTTCACGCGGGCCATGTCGCACATTAAATGGTCCATCCCCAACCCCTCTTATTCAATTGCCTTCGATCTCTTCGACGGCCCTGCCGCTGATCTCCTCCGCCAAGCGGTCAAGGATTTACGAGCTTTATACACCATCAAGCCCATTTTGTCACTTCTGAAGGACACGTTCTAGGGCGGTGGCTAGGGATCCTCAATTGCCAAGTCAGATCTCATCGACCACGACCACGACCACGAGGAGGGCTCCCACGAAGGTTCTTCCAAGGTGAAACAACCCGTCTGTGACATCAGAGAGCGCACCATGGATCTGTGCTCTTCCAACTAGAAGGATCTCGTCCATGAAATGTGAGGCAACATTCTATCACCAAATCTTACCTTTTCTAGCTTGCCAACCCGTACCCTTTGTTGTAGTAGCATTTGCCGTGCGGTGCTTTAACTGTGTCACGTTTAATTATTTCAGTTATGCAAAAATGTATTGTTCAATAGGTCGATGTGATGTTTAAGTATGAATTGACCACTTTAGTTTCATGAATGGCTATATTTGGTTGTTTATAGTGAGTAGATGCCTTGTTTATCTGTATTTGGTTGTTAGGTTGGTTGGAGTGAGCATTTTTTCAGTTATCGAGAAGATGCCTTGTTTATCTGTATTTGGTTCTTAGTTTGGTTGCAGTGAGTATTTTGTCCAGTTATCAAGCAGATGCCTTGTTTATCTGTATTTTGTTGTTAGGTTGCTTTTTTTAGCATTTGTCCAGTTATCAAGCAGATGCCTTGTTTATCTGTATTTGGTTGTTAGGTTGCTTTTTTTAGCATTTGTCTAGTTATCAAGTAGATGTCTTGTTTATCTTTATCTGCTTGTTAGGTTGGTTGCAGTGAGCATTTGTCTAGTTCTCAAGCATATGCCCTGTTTACCTGTATTTGCTTGTTAGGTTGGTTGCAGTGAGACTCTGTCCAGTTTTCAATGGCTATATTTGGTTATTATACTGGTCATTTATGCATTGTTTATTTCAATCATTCACAATGTGTTGTTCATTATGTGCAAGTCGGAACGGTGTCGCTCGACTACATCAATACCAGTTTGAGCGGCTATATTTGGTTCGATTATTCCTGGTGTAGTTAACACATGTCCTTTATTTCAGTTTTACACATTTATCCAGTGTGATGTTTAAGCATTACCTACATTCTATTCATTTTCAACAATACCAGTTTGAACTGCAATATTTGATGGCTGTTAAGCCTACTGTCGGTAACATTGCCTTCCATTTTATGTCTGCTTTAATAGCATGCTGAAACCAACACATTCAAGCTATCATTTGGAGATGATGTTGTTTACCTTTGCTATATTTGTTTGATGTTAAGATTGATGTACTTATCATGCCTTTCCACTACTTATGCAGGACAACAACGGGAGTGTCCACCATTTTCTGCCGAGGTTAGCTTCATCCCTCGGCTTGTACTCCCCCCGCCATTCCATAATGTAGTGCATATAGATCCAGGCCTGGACACTAGTTAGCTTCTAATACTGACTTATTGCTTGTAGGTACATATGCCCTTGGCAAGGATCCACGCATCGACCCTTTTGCGTATGGGGCAATGAGATATTGATGAACAAGCATCAAGTGAGGAAACTGATAAGGATTATTAGCAAAAGATACGAATGGGGGCAAGCAAATTATTTGTTTATGATCTACCCAATACAAGAGTGAGCTGTAGGATGGTAACTACAAACTCTGCAGCCTTCTCTTTTTACTACCATAATGAGTTGTTAGACAACAATGTATGAATATTGTTCGTTCCCAGTGGTTCCCGAAGCAGTTCACTCAAGATTACCTCGCAAATTACATGATTGATGGACACGCAATGAAGGTTAAAGTATTTCATCTAGACTACAATGAGCATAGAGAAGTCCTAATGAAGACAGTGAAGAATGGACGAGCAGCCATCACAAGGGGTTGGCCTAGAGTCGTGCTCGCCTTACGCATGGAGGAGGGCACAATATGGGCATTCCGCTTCACCTTCTCCACCAACCAGAATGTCTTTCGCCTCTCTCTTTACAGTCTTTAGTACAACTGTGGTTCATCATTCTTTACTTGGTGCTTCTGTAGTTCTTCAGTATATGTACCTGTGAACCAAACTATGAATTCGTGGTTGAACCTATATTTGTAAAAAACATGGTTCGATATGAAATAAGTGATTGCCTCCTTTCAAATTCAAAACATGTGATTTTTAAATTTGGGATTAATTATGGATTGATTAGGGATTAATTAGGGATTACACTACACACGGTTTGCGTAAGCGAAACGTCTGTGATATTCGAGGAGATCAGAAAAGTTACTAGGATCAACTACGTGTGAGATCAATCTCAACAAAACACACGACTATCTCTAGAAAACTGTTTGCGTTAGGCCACCTTGCGCAAACGTTTACCACATCAAAAGTGTGTGTGATGGACAACCTTTGCCACACAGTTTCTTCTACGCACCACATGTGATGCATTCAATAATGCAAACAATAAAATTATTAATATCGTGTGCAATGGCAACGCTATCACAAACGATTTAACGGGAAAAATTGTGTGTGATGTACCTGTGAATGGAAACGCTTTCCATGCAGCGACTGTGTGGGATGTACATACAAACGGAAACGTTTAGCGGGATCGTGTGGGATGTACTTATGACGGAAACAATTTCACCGTATAATTGTATTTTTAGATCTATTGTATGTATTTACGTATTTGAACGCTTCGGATGACACGACCTCATTTTGCCGAGCGTGTGTGCCAGGAGGGCATGTCCCCGACGGTTTTTGGGTAGTGTGGGAAGGACCCCCCCCCCTATCGCCCACACTCACTTGGCGATGGTTCCAAATGCCGTTGCAGAAAGGAGACAAAAACTGTTTGTTTAGGACCGATGCACATCAGTGGATATCCAGGCAATGATCATTATACAGGCATCACGTCCAAGATTAGTAGACCGACTCCTGCCTGCATCTACTACTATTACTCCACACATCGACCGCTATCCAGCATGCATCTAGTGTATTAAGTTCATGGCGAAACAGAGTAATGCAATAAGAACGATGACATGATGTAGACAAGATCTATCTACGTAGAGATAGACCCCATCGTTTTATCCTTAGTAGCAACGATACATACGTGTTGTTTCCCTTTACATCCTTTGGGATCAAGCACCGTAAGATCGAACCCACTACCGGGCACCTCTTCCCATTGCAAGATAAATAGATCAAGTTGGCCAAACAAAACCCAAATATCAGAGAAGAAATACGAGGCTATAAGCAATCATGCATATAAGGGATCAAAGAAACTCAAATAACTTCCATGGATATAAAAAAATAGATCTGATCATAAACTCAGAGTTCATCCGATCCCAACAAACACACTGCAAAAAGAGTTACATCATATGGATCTCCAAGAGACCATTGTATTGAGAATCAAACGAGAGAGAGGAAGCCATCTAGCTACTAACTACGGACCCGAAGGTCTACAGAGAACTACTCACGCATCATCAGAGGAGCACCAATGGAGGTGGTGAACCCCATTCAAGATGGTGTCTAGATTGGCTCTGGTGGTTCTGGACTCTGCAGCGGCTGGATGAATATTTCATTGACTCCCCTAGGGTTTCTGGAATATTGGGGTATTTATAGAGCAAAGAGGCGGTCCGGGGGGCACCCGAGGTGGGCACAACCCACCTGGGAGCGCCTGGGGGATATAGCAAAAGTTGATGCAACTGAGAAAATGCCATGTCCTAAATATATTAAAGGTATTCATAGTTTCCTTGGTCATGTTGGTTTCTATAGGAGGTTTATTAAAGACTTCTCTAAAATTTCTAGGCCTCTTACTAATTTTTGCAAAAGGATGTTCCTTCTGTTTTTGATGATGATTGCATGGAAGCTTTTGAAACACTTAAGAAACCCTTAACAACTACACCTATTGTTCAACCACCTAATTGGAGCTTACCATTTGAAATTATGTTTGATGCTAGTGGTTATGTTGTTGGTGTTGTTCTAGGACAAAGATTTGATAAAAAATTAAATGTTATCCATTATGCAAGCAAAACTCTAGACACAATGCTCAAAGAAATTATGCTACTACTGAAAAATAATTTTTAACAGTTGTGTTTCCTTGTGATAAATTTAGATCTTATACTGTTGATTCCAAAGTAATTGTTCACACCGATCATGCTGCTATAAAATATCTTATGGAAAAGAAAGATGCTAAACCTAGAATCATTAGGTGGGTTCTCTTGCTACAAGAATTTGATTTACATATCACTGATAGGAAAGGAGCTGAGAACCCCGTAGATGATAACTTGTCTATGTTAGAAAATATTTTCGATGACCCATTACCTATTGTTGATAGTTTTCCCGATGAACAACTAGCTGCAATAAATGTTTCTCATAACACTGCTTGGTATGCTCGTTATGCTAATTACTCATGGGATATTGTTGCTAAATTTGTACCACCTAGTTTCACATACCAGCAAAAGAAAAAGTTTTTCTATGATTTAAGACACTACTTCTGGGATGACCCACATCTCTACTCCTAATGGATCAGTTGGTAGGATTGTGTCCATGGTTTTTTTTTCGTCTGGCTTTTTTTCATCCGGTTTTTTTTTGTCTCACCTCCCACCACCGCCCCTTCATAATGGTTTTTTCATCATCTAATAAAAACTTTCCTAACTATCCACATTTCAAATAGGTAGGAACCGATAGCACGTTACCAAACTATGAAATCCAGTTTCATGACAATCAATGCTAAAATCTTACTTTTCCTAATGCATCGATCCTTGCCTTTCCTAAGAACCAAATCTTCTACTATTAGAAGGAAATTGGTGAATGATGATTCATCATTCAACTCCTCCATAATGGTACGTTGTGGCCTTCCCACACTTACCAAAATAATTAATCACACTTACAAAATCTACTCCTCAACCCTACTAGGGTTCGACCTGCCGCCACTCGCCTTCTCCCCTACCACGGTAGCACCAATCTCCTAGCCCCTCTCTTCATCCTATCTTGTCTCAAGGCACCCGCCATGGCGCGCTTCCGGTCACCGATCTCCAGGATTTAGTGAGGCAGCAATTTAAAGCCTTGGGGCTGCGAGACCTTATGGCGGTGAACTACATGTTGCCTGTCGGCCCCGGTGGCGGCAGGTAAACCTTCCTCAGCCTCTCTCTCCCGCATGTTCCGTCTCCATCGTTCTTTTTGTTTGTCCAGTTTTTTTGGTCCAATACCTAGAACATGCACGCACACACCTTCAACCTCCTCGCTCACTCACGTCTCCCTCCTCTCCTCTCTCTTAAGATGTCTTCGCTGCCACAACGCCAGCCGGACTCCTCCCAGTACCAACATCCACCACCACCTCGCTATTCTACCCCGCCCGCCATGGCGAACCCTACCTGACTCTTTCTCCACGTCATTGATGCCGCCATCATCAGCCTCCTTCCATGCCTCCCTTGCCCTGTCACACATCCAGAGATATATTGACTAGATGATTGGAACTAAGCAAGAGCATCTTGTCGCATATGTCACACATCGAGTTCCAATCATCGAGGTTTATGTGGTCTTGTGAGGTGAGCAGAGCAGTTGGATTTATTACCTTGCCGTTGTTCTACGCCCTCCACTGCATGGGCGAGCAGCAGTGGCAATGCGTACACCACTCAGATCCATGTCCACATGCGTATGTAGGGCAAGGAGATGGATGCATCATGCATGTGTGTGTGCATATTCACTTGCTTGCCCTTTCCTTGCTGTCATAGAATAGAGCAGCGGGTGAGGATTTTTTACTGCCAATTCTTTCAAAACTTGCATATTTTGGTCAATTAATATGGTTGCCTATTTATTTTGTTGTAATCTATCTTTTTTTTCCTAAAAATATATATGTTTTGTGACTGACCAAAGTATATATGCAAACTATATATACCCTATGACATTGTTTTTCTTCTTCTTCAGATTAAGTAAACTGAACCAAGCGAGTGAGCTTTTCAAAAAGGAGGGAACAAACAGAAGCACGTCAATCGGATCTGAGCCACCTACTATATATATTGTCACTAATAGAGGAAGAGAAGACTTGTTTCCTCTAATGGCACAACGCACACGAACAGGTGCCCACCTCTTCCTTTTTTGAATAATTCTTCTTATTTGGGAGTGTCAAAGTGACATAAGTTATGTGATAATGCATGGAAAAATCATACGGAGGCATGTATGAACCAACTACACAAGCAGGTCAGAGCTCATGCAGCGTGGAATTTAGGATCAATCATGCATTTTCATAGTTGATGCACACACAACTTTGGTGACATAGTTGGTAGTTGATGGTTGACTATTCGATGGGTGAATCTAACCCATTCGTAATTCTGACCTAACTTAACATATTTGCATATCTGCATGGTTACTCCATCTGTAAAGAAATATAAGAGCGTTTGCAGATTGCTTGATAATAGATCAATGTTTCTATTATTTCTTGATAATAGATCAATGTTTGCGCTCATGTTTCATTTTCATTAAATCAATCTTGACCATGGTATTATTCATATTCCTGTGATTATTAGAGTTGGGAATTAGATTAGGGGAAGTGGAAGAACCGTGGGTGGGATCGTGTGCAGATGGCTTGGAGATATATGTTTGCCTTATATTTTTGGATTACTCTTATTTTATTATGCATGCCCTTCTATGGATCAGTTTTGGATATTTGACTTCTGGAAGTTCCCGGTTGCACATCCCAACCTCAACTGAAGTCTTACCATCGAGGATATTTAGGTGCTTGTTGTTCTTCAGTTATTGTTGCTCTTTAGATTCATGTCTTAGATATTCTTAGGAGAGAAACCTTATGGAGTTTAACGATCATTCATTTCAACCAATATATGTGATATTCCTTGTAAAAGACTGCCTTCCAAATTTATGGTGATTTTATGTTTCTTTTAACATTATTTGGTTTATAATATGAATCTGTAGCTAACTATACGTCCTTAAAATGTCGCCAGTTAAGTAGTAGAAATTTAGTTAGTCTCAGTAGTGCAATGTGACTTATTGGAAGTTAATTCTACTTCATTTCATTTCTTCCCTTTTCTATTTTATTATCTACTTCATTATAAACCAATCATCTTGTATATCTTACATATTTGACGGTAGTAGTAGATGAGGATTATGGGATATAAATCATCCGAGTCCCTCTACCGAGGATGGAACTCAGCAAACGCATCGCTGAGTTTATTTGGCTTTACTGAGTTCCCAAGAAACTCATCTCGGTGATTCCAGTAGTGAAAACTATCACATGATCCGCCCTAATTGTTCGGGCAAATAATATGTATGCATGGTCTATTCTGAAATTTACAACATAGATTCACTCACTGAGGATTCTACCTTACTTGGTTTACTATGGGGGGAAGCGATTTGGCTCCCGGGTGCATATGCACCCGGATGAACAGTAAAATAAGAAATCAATAGAATTTTTTTTTAAAATTATGAAATTTTTAATAGATGTTCGTGTTAGTGTCGCAAGCATACTTGACAATTTTCATGCAAAATGGAGCACCAACGTTTCATCGGTGAAAAGAACAAATTTGAGTGTGACATTTTGGGGACAATATATGTTCAATTTGTTTTTTTTTTGCACAGGCCAAAATGCTTCACATTTTTTGCCTATATTTTCAGGTAGCATGTGGATTTAACAAAGAATACATACAAATTTTGTTTGGATTTTTTGACATTTCAAAATTTATTTTCCACAGGCAGGAGCACCTGCTCCTGAGAGCCAAATTGCATTTCCGGTCTATCATGCTCATATTCAATTTTGTCCATTATACCAAATTTCAAAATACTTATCTTGTCATCACCATGATGTATGCATACAATTATATACCAATTGTTCCAGAACTTAGTCTTTTAACAGCCTAGAGAAATGCATGTGATACTTGAGAAAAAAACATGATTCCCAAGGCATCTTTTTGAAAAAGTGAAGCCCCCCATGTTCCCCCACTTCCATTTATGTGGGGTGGCAGTTTCTGTCATAGCTAGAGGAAATGGAAATTTTGTTTCATTTATTATGAACGAGGCAAAGGGCAATATTTTACAAATGATGGATGTGCAATCGCATGCTAACCTACTCAATATTTACTGCAATCTAAATATATTGGCCCCATGATAATCACAAACGGGGATGCATTAATCACAAACGGCGATGTAAAAAACCGTCAAAAAAGGTGCAAAACATTTGCGATGGAGGACGCATCAAACACGATTCAGATTTTAGTTGCATGTGTGATGTAGGCACACGCTTAACCCGTTCGAACTGTTTGCGATCAGGCTGAACAACAGAAACAGGCAACCATATCAATATGTGTACGATATACGTCATACAGTTTGCTCCGATGAACCGTTTTCTATTAGGGAGTGCAACATAAACGGTTAGCCAGATCAAGGTGTGTGTTATATAGGGCATACGGTTCACTCGGACGAACTGTTTTCGATTAGCGAACGCAACAGAAATGGTTCAACTTAACAAGATGTGTGTGATAAGTGGCAAACAGTCGACTCGGATGAACTATTTGCGATGAGAATTTACAACACAGACGGTTAATACAGTTAGTTCGTGTGCGATTCTGTGTGTACAAAAAACTTTGAAAAATGCAAACTAGTTGCTTGCGGTGGCTAGGAGTATCGCTTTACGATGCGTCTGCGAGTACTCGTGTGCGATGATTAATAAGTTACACAAGCATTTCCTTATGGTAACACTTGTGTGATAAACAACACGTGGCACCGGATACGGTATTCGGGATGTGTGTGTGCTCCACTTTGTATTCCCGCGCTCGAGCGAATTCTTCACGCGCTCCACATGGGTGAATTGTAAAATCCACGCCTATTCCCTCAAAAGGTTTCCCGCCACCAACTAACAGCTTGCTGCATATAACCCAGGCAGCAACTCACCACCGCGACACTCTGCAAAGATCTAGTCCTCACCCATCTACCATTAGTTATTCCAAGCATGCCAGGCAATGACCAAAGCTTCGACGCCGACGCCTACCTGCGTTACATCTTCGGCGAGGAGAACGAGCCGGAGAAGGTCTGGGAGCAACAGCTTCATCTGCCAGTGCAGGCACCATGGCCCATCGGCAGTGTATCGGCGTCACAGTCCTTGGGAGCACAATCGACATATTGCTGAGGAGGTGTGATGAGCATTTTGCCATCCACCATGCAAAAGATCCAGAGCTGCTCGGCGGCATGATCGACGACCAACACGAAGAACCGCCGTCACCAGTGCTCATCGAGAGCTTGATGCCTCGCAAGGAATGGGCAGAGGACCTCTGCGATTCAGTCAAGACAAAGGCAGCCTACGGCTTCATCATTGCACGCGGCGGCCGTGTCAACCTCGATCCCGATGATGTGGTGGCCAGGCTCGAGCGCATCCTTGGCGGAGTTGACGTCCCCGATGAAGTAGAAAATCGCCAACGTGATATCTTGAGGATGCAGGTGATCGATGGAATCTGCTACCAGGCTAGAGACAACGAAATGGAGTGGTTCTGTGGAGTTGTCATGCGCACGATTGCATGTTGTCAAGCTCTTCTGGAAGAGGCCCAGTAGCCCCAAGAGCCTCCCAGCGCCAGCAGCTCCGTAGGCGGAAGCGGGTCGGGACACTCGGAGTGAACGGCCGCAAGGGTGCTATCTTGATCTGAGTCCGAGAATACCATTGTCGGAAAGCCGCCAGCTCAGCCTTTTAGCTTATATTTTATTATAATTGTGTCCATATGTAGGTCGTGAGTGTCCTGGGCCTTGCCGTATTTGGCATTTTAAATTATCCTGAATATGTAAGACAATTATTAAGAATTATTAACCGTTGCCATTGTAAATTTGCGTCAACGGCGATCAAAGCAGTAGCGAGGGCCTTGAGGCGGAGCGCGCATGCCGCCTCAACGGCAAGCAACCACGTGGTCAACCTTCTGCCATCAATAAATTTTGACATTGTTTCTCGTCACATTGCTGATTACAATGCAATAAGTAATTGCAAATCTGTTCACACCTATCAAACTAATATGTGTTTACACTTAGCACCAGGCTATGAAAACTACCCACTCGAAAATTACTTCACAGTTCTTCTCCTCATCACCCACAAAACTGATTTTTTCTGTCAAGTCATTCCACCATGACCGGTTGGAGGAGTTTAGGGTGGACATATAACCAGGCAGCAAAGACCAAGGCCGCAGGATCACTAGAGAGGTCCTGCCGCGAAGCCGCGGCCGCAGCAGAGATGTCCCGGCACGCCGCGGAGCCCTCGAACAAGCTCTCACGGCACGCGAGGCCTCTCACAAGCGCATTCGCAGCGTCGGCCATCACGACGAGCCGGCGTTCCTAAAGTCCTTCGCCGGCGATGATGACATTCTCACTGGTGTCACTACGTAGCAGGAGCTGGTCGACGGCTTGATGAAGCTGACGGTTCGATGGCATGTTTTTTGGGTGACTTTTTAATTTAGTGGGATCTAAAAACCGAGATTCTCATTGTTTCAGGACGACGACAAGTTTGTAATTCATTCTCATTCCTTAAACGAGACCTAAACATGCACCCAATGACACATGTATGATTTCCCACCCATTTTGCTTCACTGGAGCATGTAGTTGTAGTTCGAATTATGGACTACATTAAATGCATAGAAAACTTAGAATTAGTAATATATACAATGGCCAAACGAACCCTGAACAGTTTCAAATTCCAGCCCGACACTCCTGTTATTCTATGTTGCTTGTAGAAAACAAAGTTCCAGGCGAGAAGAGGCATCAATTATCATTTCGCCCACAAGAGGGGCATGTTTACCTACCGGAACCACGAGGGTTGCGATAGGCTTCGGTTTGTAAAAGGCTTGTAATATAGCTTCACCCAAATTGGACAATTATATGTACCATGTAGTGACACCATGCCAAGTTTCATGATTTCCTGGTGAGTTTTGGATTTATAGGCATTTAAAAACCGAGATTCGCAATGTTTGTGGCCAAGCCAGGACGGCGAGATGGTTCGTTCCCATTCGTTCCATAGGACCTAAACATGCACCCCAAGGAAACATGTACATTTTTTCTAGCCATTTTGGTGCACTGGAGCATGTATTTGTAGTTCGGATTTGAATGATGGACATTAAATGCCTAGGAAACTCAATTAGTGTATGAAAAGGCCAAACGAACCCTAAATAAGTTTAAATTTCAGCACGGATATCCTGTCATTCCATGTTGCCCGTGGAAAAAAATACAAGGCGAAAAGAGGCAGTGATTACGTTTCGCCCACAAGGGGAACACGTTTCCCTATCAAAACCACGAGGCTTCTTTGAGAGAAGCTCCTGTTTTTGTAAGAGGTTTGTAATAAAGCTTGGCCCAAATTGGACAATGTTTTTACCACGACATATATGTGCCATGACGTGACACCATGCCACCTTTGATGACTTTCTGGTGAGTTTAGGATTTATGGGGACTTAAAAACCGAGATTCAAAATGTTTGAGGATGAGCCATGACACCAGTACGGTTGTAATTCGTTCCCATTCCTGGCATGGGACCTAAACATGCACCCAAGGACACATGTATAATTTTTCTAGCCATTTTGGTGAACTGGAGCATGTATTTGTAGTTCATATTTGAATTATGGACATTAAATGCTTAGGAAACTCAATTAGTGTATAAAAAGGCCAAACGAACCCTAAATAAGTTTAAATTTCAACACGGATATCATGTCGTTCCATGTTGCCCATAGAAGAATATACAAGGTGAAAATAGGCAGTGATTACATTTTGCCCACAAGGGGGACACGTTTCCCTATCGGAACCATGAGGCTTCTATGAGAGAAGCTCCGGTTTGTAAGAGGCTTGTAATAAAACTTGCGCCACAATGGACGAAAAAAAATTACTCGACATATAAGTGCGATGTCGTGACACCATGGCAGGTTTCACAATTTTCAGCTTAGTTTTGGATTTACGGGGATTTAAAACCGAGATTCTTCTCATGAAATGTTTTCAAATAGCACACGGTTCACTCAAGAAAGCCGATATTCAATGAAAACTTCATGGAAACCATATTTTAAAGTTTCATAAAAATCTGAAAAAAAAATGGGATGTTAAGAAGGTGATGTTTTATTGCGACACAAAATTTCAAGTTGAAAAACATTACGAGATGTGAGCTATGAAAAAGAAAAATTCCACCCTGAATAGTGACATTACTATTCGGCACTATTCAACACTAATTTTGTCTTTTTCATAGCTCACATCTCGTAATGTGTTTCACTTGAAATTTTGTGTGGCAATAAAACATCATCCTGTTAACATCCCGTGTTTCTTTGAAATTATTTTGAAACTTCAAAACATCTTTTTCTCGTGGTTTTCACCGGTTTTCACCGAATGTTGGTTTCTGTATGATATCCCCCCCCCCTCCTATTGCGCGCGCGATTTGAGTCTTGCGTTCTGTTATGCATGATGTAGATGTTCTCATAGTAATGCAGATGATGTAGATGTTCTCCGAGATATGCATGATGTAGATGTTCGTATAATTCTTATAGTTCATCTCATCCAAAATCAATTAGTTTTATGAAAAAAGAACTATTTTAAGATTCATGGAATTGTGCATTGTAAAGGTAAAAACAAAAAGTGACAATTCATTTAGAAAAAAAGGTTTGGGCAATTAAGATATGGAAGATTCTAGAGAACAAAGGAGAAGTGCTTGTATTTTCAGGTTTGTGCATTATGCTTAAGTTCAACCATGGAGTCTTCTAGATTGTACATGTGGCAGAATCTGGTAGAATGTAGATGATATCCAATGGCCAGTAGTGCTCGGATTTGCCATCTCTGTACCGTCGGATTGGCTTCATCCAACGAGCAACTTTCATAGTTATCCGCACACTGTAACTATATAGATATAGATGTATTGATATATATACATGTGTCCCATGCTAGACAAAATAAAGTTTCAGTGCATGCGTGGGATGACCCCCATTCTGCCTCGAAGTTGGGAAACTGACATCATAGGTATTGAACCAGGCTTGGAGTCGGGTACGGTGTTCGGTTTGTAATGTAGTTGGCGTGGCACATCGAAGTTATGCATTTGGGATTTAAACACATCATACACCATCGTACCCATTCATATTTTTGAGCCGCATGTAGTGTATACGGGGTCTTCTGATCGACCACGTCTACCTTGTGCGGTTTTTTATGACGACACGGATATCTGTGGGCTCCCCGAGTGTATATATATCATCCCTTTGACCGATAATGAGGGGTATGTGTTGGCCATGAATGGTCCTCCTAGTTTGTGCTAGGGTCGGTTACCGTCAAATGTCGGTCAACCAAAGCTCGAGCTCATGCATTGTCAGGATTCCCTCCCAGATGCTCGGATTGCTGGGTTTGACCTACATCAAACCCTGCGTACGTATCTCGTCCTCAACTACCTTGCCTTCATGGTTGTTTTCTGTATCGAGAGGTAGGCACCACATCTAAATTTTACATTATTCTATATTGAAAACACACATCATCCCTTCCCAATGCACATCATTTTGGGCTGCATGCAAGAGGTGCTGGTTTTGTGGTCCCTGTCGTGTGATTTTTATGATGGTTCAATCTTTTGGCCCAAGCAGTTTATCGACAACAACAACTGTCATTTGACCAAACGAAAGATCCATTGGCCCGTCTTACGGTAGGTCATGGCGACATGCATGTATGACCAAAGTATCGATCATTACGTGTATCCGCCCCGCTGACACGAAGTAGGAGGTGGTGGGCCAAGCATCTGGCTAGAATGCGACATTATGTCATTATATATATCCTAGCTAGGTGGTTGTTAGGGTGCTTTCGGGTTTGCGAGGCAGGTGCCACCAAAGTTATGCATTGTGTATTTAAAGTTTTAAACATCCCCAATATTCGTACATATATTTGGCCACTTCCAGGTGGTTCTTGACTTTTGGCCCCTCTCGTCGACCTTCAATGACGCGCCCAACCGTGGACCCGCGGGGTCAAAGTTGTGCATTGGAATTTTGAACATCACATAACACCCTTTTCACTCATATATATTTGGGCCACATGCTGGTGTGGCTGTCTTTGACCCTCCCAAGCGTTAGTTTTTGCTGCAACGACTACGATGACCCTCAACGGACATGGGGTATAATATCTTAACCGTTAATGCGATACAAGTGTGATGTGAATCACCACGACCAGCATAGCCTTGAGCAAATTAAGGTGGAGGTACTGGCTCATACATGTGGGATGCAAGTGCGCTAAAATCACTGACCAGCAAGCCTTGAGCAAATTAAAGCGGATCTTGGCTCAACCGTGTGTGATGCAAGTGTGCTGAAATCACCACGACCGCGCAAGCGCGAGCAAAGGATGGAGGTACTGGCTCAACATGTGCGATGCAAGTTCGCTGAAATCACCACGATCGCGCAAGCGTGAGTAAAGGGTGGAGGTACCGGCTTAACCGTGTGCGATGCAAGTGCGCTGTAAAACCACCACCTGTGCAAGCTAAAGGCGGGTAAGTTTATTTGGAAATTAGGACGAACCGTGTGCGATAGACCAGCTAGCTAGAAATATAAAAAACACACTACCCGCCTTGAGCGTTGCAAAAATCGGCGGATTCACGCCACTTTTCCTTATTATCATACACGCATATTGTTATTGGACCGTGCGTGATCTTGGGGACTCCCGCCCCGCATCAATTCCTTTACCCAAATTTTAGTAGCTGCCATACTTCAACCGTCACCCACACTCCTCCAGTACCGACCTTATAGTAAAATTGAAGTAGCAGAGGCATTTGAACCGTCGCCCTCCCTTGTCCACCACCATCTCCACCCACCATTACTAAAAATTTTAGTACCCATGGTGTATCCTCAAACACCACCCCCACCCCTCCACAGTCCCCCACCCGCTCCCTCCCCCCCCCCCCTTCGAATCCTAGCTCGCGGCCGCTGCCGGCTCCGCCGCCAACCCTACCGGTCTGCCCGTTCCTCCTAGCTTAGATATTAAAGTTCAGGTTATCCAGCGATTCCCATACCGTCGCCCCACTCCCCTGAGTTTTTAGATGAGGCATGAGGTGTCCCTCCCTGCCAGATCCACATCCCCTGCTCCAGAATGTCGCAGCCTAAGCTCGACCACGTATCCTGGGGAGCCCGACGAGCGTTCGGCCAAGAAGAGGTTTATCATGGCCTCCCCGGCGGAAGTTGGCGAGGTGGCCGCCGTTCGCCCCGACCTGTCGATCCCAGAGCAACACGTCACCACGGAAGGCGGAAAAGACGTTGACTACGTTGCCATGCCGAAGGCTTCATGTCAGCGGGCTAGCGTATTACTGTATCTCGGGAAAGCTGACTATGAAATCAAGCTCGTCCACACCGACGGCTTCACGCGGGCCATGTCGCAGGTTAATGGTCCATCCCCAACCCCTCTTATTCAATTGTTGTCGATCTCTTCGACGGCCCTGCTGCTGATCTCCTCCGCCAAGCGGTCAAGGATTTGCGAGCTTTATACGCCATCGAGCCCATTTTATCACTTCTGAAGGACATGTTCTACGGCGGTGGCTAGGGATCCTCAATTGCCAAGTCAGATCTCATCGACCACGACCACGACCACGAGGAGGGCTCCCACGAAGGTTCTTCCAAGGTGAAACAACCCGTCTGTGACATCAGAGAGCGCACCATGGGTTAGTGCTCTTCCAACTAGAAGGATCCCGTCCATGAAATGTGAGGCAACATTCTATCACCAAATCTTACCTTTTCTAGCTTGCCAACCGTACCCTTTGTTGTAGTAGCATTTGCCGTGCGGTGCTTTAACTGTGTCGCGCTTAATTATTTCAGTTATGCAAAAATGTATTGTTCAATAGGTCGATGTGATGTTTAAGTATGAATTGTCCACTTTAGTTTCATGAATGGCTATATTTGGTTGTTTATAGTGAGTAGATGCCTTGTTTATCTGTATTTGGTTGTTAGGTTGGTTGGAGTGAGCATTTTTTCAGTTATCGAGAAGATGCCTTGTTTATCTGTATTTGGTTCTTAGTTTGGTTGAAGTGAGTATTTTGTCCGGTTATCAAGCGAGATGCCTTGTTTATCTGTATTTTGTTGTTAGGTTGCTTTTTAGCATTTGTCCAGTTATCAAGCAGATGCCTTGTTTATCTGTATTTGGTTGTTAGGTTGCTTTTTTTAGCATTTGTCTAGTTATCAAGTAGATGTCTTGTTTATCTTTATCTGCTTGTTAGGTTGGTTGTAGTGAGCATTTGTCTAGTTTTCAAGCATATGCCCTGTTTACCTGTATTTTCTTGTTAGGTTGGTTGCAGTGAGACTCTGTCCAGTTTTCAATGGCTATATTTGGTTATTATACTGGTCATTTATGCATTGTTTATTTCAATCATTCACAATGTGTTGTTCATTATGTGCAAGTCGGAACGGTGTCGCTCGACTACATCAATACCAGTTTGAACGGCTATATTTGGTTCCAGTTATTCCTGGTGTAGTTAACACATGTCCTTTATTTCAGTTTTACACATTTATCCAGTGTGATGTTTAAGCATTACCTACGTTCTATTCATTTTCAACAATACCAGTTTGAACTGCAATATTTGATGGTTGTTAAGCCTGCTGTCGGTAACATTGCCTTCCGTTTTATGTCTGCTTTAACAGCATCTTTGAAACCAACACATTCAAGCTATCATTTGGAGATGATGTTGTTTACCTTTGCTATATTTGTTTGATGTTAAGATTGATGTACTTATCATGCCTTTCCACTACTTATGCAGGACAACAACGGGAGTGTCCACCATTTTCTGCCGAGGTTAGCTTCATCCCTCGGCTTGTACTCCCCCCGTCATTCCATAATGTAGTGCATATAGATCCAGGCCTGGACACTAGTTAGCTTCTAATATTGACTTATTGCTTGTAGGTACATATGCCCTTGGCAAGGATCCACGCATCGACCCTTTTGCGTATGGGGCAATGAGATATTGATGAACAAGCATCAAGTGAGGAAACTGATAAGGATTATTAGCAAAAAGATACGAATGGTGGCAAGCAAATTATTTGTTTATGATCTACCCAATACAAGAGTGAGCTGTAGGATGGTAACTACAAACTCTGCAGCCTTCTCTTTTTACTACCGTAATGAGTTGTTAGACAACAATGTATGAATATTGTTCGTTCCCAGTGGTTCCCGAAGCAGTTCACTCAAGATTACCTCGCAAATTACATGATTGATGGACACGCAATGAAGGTTAAAGTATTTCATCTAGACTACAATGAGCATAGATAAGTCCTAATGAAGACAAGGTGAAGAATGGACGAGCAGCCATCACAAGGGGTTGGCCTAGAGTCGTGCTCGCCTTACGCATGGAGGAGGGCACAATATGGGCATTCCGCTTCACCTTCTCCACCAACCAGAATGTCTTTCGCCTCTCTCTTTACAGTCTTTAGTACAACTGTGGTTCATCATTCTTTACTTGGTGCTTCTGTAGTTCTTCAGTATATGTACCTGTGAACCAAACTATGAATTCGTGGTTGAACCTATATTTGTAAAAAACATGGTTCGATATGAAATAAGTGATTGCCTCCTTTCAAATTCAAAACATGTGATTTTTAAATTTGGGATTAATTATGGATTGATTAGGGATTAATTAGGGATTACACTACACACGGTTTGCGTAAGCGAAACGTCTGCGATATACGTGGAGATCAGAAACGTTTCTAGGATCCACTACGTGTGCGATCAATCTCCACTACACACACGACTATCTCTAGAAAACTGTTTGCGTTAGGCCACCTTGCGCAAACGTTTACCACATCAAAAGTGTGTGTGATGGACAACCTTTGCCACACAGTTTCTTCTACGCACCACATGTGATGCATTCAATAACGCAAACAATAAAATTATTAATATCGTGTGCAATGGCAACGCTATCACAAACGATTTAACGGGAAAAATTGTGTGTGATGTACCTGTGAATGGAAACGCTTTCCATGCAGCGACTGTGTGGGGTGTACATACAAACGGAAACGTTTAGCGGGGACTGACTGTGTGGGATGTACTTGCGAACGGAAACAATTTCACCGTATAATTGTATTTTTAGATCTATTGTATGTATTTACGTATTTGAACGCTCGCCGGTCGCACACGACCTCATTTTGCCGAGCGTGTGTGCCAGGAGGGCATGTCCCCGACGGTTTTTGGGTAGTGTGGGAAGGACCCCCCCCCCTATCGCCCACACTCACTTGGCGATGGTTCCAAATGCCGTTGCAGAAAGGAGACAAAAACTGTTTGTTTAGGACCGATGCACATCAGTGGATATCCAGGCAATGATCATTATACAGGCATCACGTCCAAGATTAGTAGACCGACTCCTGCCTGCATCTACTACTATTACTCCACACATCGACCGCTATCCAGCATGCATCTAGTGTATTAAGTTCATGGCGAAACAGAGTAATGCAATAAGAACGATGACATGATGTAGACAAGATCTATCTACGTAGAGATAGACCCCATCGTTTTATCCTTAGTAGCAACGATACATACGTGTTGTTTCCCTTTCTGTCACTGGGATCAAGCACCGTAAGATCGAACCCACTACCGGGCACCTCTTCCCATTGCAAGATAAATAGATCAAGTTGGCCAAACAAAACCCAAATATCGGGAATAAATACGAGGCTATAAGCAATCATGCATATAAGGGATCAAAGAAACTCAAATAACTTCCATGGATATAAAAAATAGATCGATCATAAACTCGAGTTCATCCGATCCCAACAAACACACCGCAAAAGAGTTACATCATATGGATCTCCAAGAGACCATTGTATTGAGAATCAAACGAGAGAGAGGAAGCCATCTAGCTACTAACTACGGACCCGAAGGTCTCTGGAGAACTACTCACGCATCATCAGAGGAGCACCAATGGAGGTGGTGAACCCCATTCAAGATGGTGTCTAGATTGGCTCTGGTGGTTCTGGACTCTGCAGCGGCTGGATGAATATTTCATTGACTCCCCTAGGGTTTCTGGAATATTGGGGTATTTATAGAGCAAAGAGGCGGTCCGGGGGGCACCCGAGGTGGGCACAACCCACCTGGGAGCGCCTGGGCCTCCTGGCGCGCCTTGGTGGGTTGTGCCTCCCTCGGGGCACCCCCGGGCGCAGCCAGGGCCCGTTGTGTTCCTTCTGGCCCATAAAAATTCTCCGTAAGGTTTAGGGGTATTTGGACTCCGTCTGATATTGATTTTCCGCGATGTAAAAGACATGGAAAAAACAGCAACTAGCACTGGGCACTATGTCAATAGGTTAGTACCAAAAAATGATATGAAATGACTATAACTGATTGTAAAACATCCAAGATTGATAATATAACAGCATGGAACAATAAAAAATTATAGATACGTTGGAGACGTATCACGGAACTTCTTTTGATGATTGCTTAAGCAACTTTGATTGGGTTTTGCAGAGATGTGAACAAACTAATATTGTCTTGAATTGGGAGTAGTGCCTATTTATGATTCATGAAGGTATTGTCTTGAGGCATACAATTTTTGAATGAGGTATTGAGGTGGATATAGCAAAAGTTGATGCAACTGAGAAAATGCCATGTCCTAAATATATTAAAGGTATTCATAGTTTCCTTGGTTATGTTGGTTTCTATAGGAGGTTTATTAAAGACTTCTCTAAAATTTCTAGGCCACTTACTAATCTTTTGCAAAAGGATGTTCCTTCTGTTTTTGATGATGATTGCATGGAAGCTTTTGAAACACTTAAGAAACCCTTAATAACTGCACCTATTGTTCAACCACCTAATTGGAGCTTACCATTTGAAATTATGTTTGATGCTAGTGGTTATGTTGTTGGTTCTGTTCTAGGACAAAGATTTGATAAGAAATTAAATGTTACCCATTATACAAGCAAAACTCTAGACACAATGCTCAAAGAAATTATGCTACTACTGAAAAATAATTTTTAGCACTTGTGTTTCCTTGTGATAAATTTAGATCTTATACTGTTGATTCCAAAGTAATTGTTCACACCGATCATGCTGCTATAAAATATATTATGGAAAAGAAAGATGCTAAACCTAGACTCATTAGGTGGGTTCTCTTGCTACAAGAATTTGATTTACATATCACTGATAGGAAAGGAGCTGAGAACCCCGTAGATGATAACTTGTCTATGTTAGAAAATATTTTCGATGACCCATTACCTATTGTTGATAGTTTTCCGATGAACAACTAGCTGCAATAAATGTTTCTCATAACACTGCTTGGTATGCTCGTTATGCTAATTACTCATGGGATATTGTTGCTAAATTTGTACCACCTAGTTTCACATACCAGCAAAAGAAAAAGTTTTTCTATGATTTAAGACATTACTTCTGGGATGACCCACATCTCTACTCCTAATGGAGCAGTTGGTAGGATTGTGTCCATGGTTTTTTTTTTCGTCTCCATCGTTCTTTTTGTTTGTCCAATTTTTTTGGTTCAATGCCTAGAACATGCACGCACACACCTTCAACCTCCTCGCTCGCTCACGTCTCCCTCCTCTCCTCTCTCTTAAGATGTCGTCGCTGCCACAACACCAGCCGGACTCCTCCAAGTACCAACATCCGCCGCCACCTTGCTATTCTACCCCGCCCGCCATGGCGAACCCTACCTGACTCTTTCTCCACGTCATTGATGCCGCCATCATGAGCCTCCTTCCATGCCTCCGGTGCCCTGTCACACATCCAGAGGTATATGGACTAGATGATTGGAACTAAGCAGGAGCATCTTGTCGCATCTGTCACACATATAGTTCCAATCATCGAGGTTTATGTGGTCTTGTGAGGTGAGCAGAGCGGTTGGATTGATTACCTTGCCATTGTTCTACGCCCTCCACGGCATGGGCGAGCAGCAGTGGCAATGCGGACACCACTCAGATCCATGTCCACATGTGTATGTAGGGCAAGGAGATGGATGCATCATGCATGTGTGTGTGCATATTCACTTGCTTGCCCTTTCCTTGTTGTCATAGAATAGAGCAGCGGGTGACGATTTTTTACTGCCAATTCTTTCAAAACTTGCATATTTTGGTCAGTTAATATGGTTGCCTATTTATTTTATTGTAATCTATCTTTCTTTCCTAAAAATATATTTGTTTTGTTTGACTGACCAAAGCATATATGCAAACTATACATACCCTATGACATTGTTTTTCTTCTTCTTCAGATTAAGTAAACTGAACCAAGCGAGTGTGCTTTTCAAAAAGGAGGGAACAAACAGAAGCACGTCAATCAGATCTAAGCCACCTACTATATATATTGCCACTAATAGAGGAAGAGAAGACTTGTTGCCTCTAATGGCACAACGCACACGAACAGGTGCCCACCTCTTCCTTTTTTGAATAATTCTTCTTATTTGGGAGTGTCAAAGTGACATAAGTTATGTGATAATGCATGGAAAAATCATACGGAGGCATGTATGAACCAACTACACAAGCAGGTCAGAGCTCATGCAGCATGGAATTTAGGATCAATCATGCATTTTCATAGTTGATGCACACACAACTTTCGTGACATAGTTGGTAGTTGATGGTTGACTATTCGATGGGTGAATCTAACCCATTCGTAATTCTGACCTAACTTAACATATTTTCACATTTCCATGGTTACTCCATCTCTAAAGAAATATAAGAGCGTTTGCAGATGGCTTGATAATAGATCAATGTTTCTATTATTTCTTGATAATAGATCAATGTTTGCGCTCGTGTTTCATTTTCATTAAATCAATCTTGTCCATGGTATTATTCATATTCCTGTGATTATTTGAGTTGGGAATTATATTAGGGGAAGTGGAAGAACCGTGGGTGGGATCGTGTGCAGATGGCTTGGAGATATATGTTTGCCTTATATTTTTGGATTACTCTTATTTTCTTATGCATGCCCTTCTACGGATCAGTTTTGGATATTTGACTTCTGGAAGTTCCCGGCTGCACATCCCAACCTCAACTGAAGTCTTACCATCGAGGATGTTCAGGTGCTTGTTGTTCTTCAGTTATTGTTGCTCTTTAGATTCATGTCTTAGATATTCTTAGGAGAGAAACCTTATGGAGTTTAACGATCATTCATTTCAACCAATATATGTGATATTCCTTGTAAAAGATTGCCTTCCAAATTTATGGTGATTTGATGTTTCTTTTAACATTATTTGGTTTATAATATGAATCTGAAGCTAACTATACGTCCTTAAAATGTCGCCAGTTAAGTAGTAGAAATTTATTTAGTCTCAGTAGTGCAATGTGACTCTATTGGAAGTTAATTCTACTTCATTTCATTTCTTCCCTTTTCTATTTTATTATCTACTTCATTCTAAACCAATCATCTTGTATATATTATATATTTGATGGTAGGAGTAGATGAGGATTATGGGATATAAATCATCCGAGTCCCTCTACCGAGGATGGAACTCGGCAAACGCATCGCTGAGTTTATTTGGCTTTACTGAGTTCCCAAGAAACTCATCTCGGTGATTCCAGTAGTGAAAACTATCACATGATCCGCCCTAATTGTTCGGGCAAATAATATGTATGCATGGTCTATTATGAAATTTACAACACAGATTCACTCACTAAGGATTCTACCTTACATGGTTTACTATGGGGGGATCGATTTGGCTCCTGGGTGCATATGCACCCGGATGAACAGTAAAATAAGAAAACAATATTTTTTTAAAAAAAATTCTGAAATTTTTAATAGATGTTCGTGTTAGTGTCGCAAGCATACTTGACAATTATCATGCAAAATGGAGCATCAACGTTTCATCGGTGAAAAGAACAAATTTGAGTGTGACATTTTGGGGACAATATATGTTCAATTTGTTTTTTTTTTGCACAGGCCAAAATGCCTCACATTTTTTGCCTATATTTTCAGGTAGCATTTGGATTTAACAAAGAACACATACAAATTTTGTTTGGATTTTTTGACATTTCAAATTTTATTTTCCACAGGCAGGAGCACGTGCTCCTGTGAGCCAAATTGCATTTCCGGTCTATCATGCTCATATTCAATTTTGTATATTATACCAAATTTCAAAATACTTATCTTGTCATCACCATGATGTATGCATACAATTATATACCAATTTTTCCAGAACTTGGTCTTTTAACAGCCTAGAGAAATGCATGTGATACTTGAGAAAAAAACATGATTCCCAAGGCATCTTTTTGAAAAAGTGAAGCCCCCCATGTTCCCCCACTTCCATTTATGTGGGGTGGCAGTTTCTGTCATAGCTAGAGGAAATGGAAATTTTGTTTCATTTATTATGAACGGGGCAAAGGGCAATATTGTACAAATGATGGATGTGCAATGGCATGCTAACCTACTCAATATTTACTGCAATCTAAATATATTGGCCCCATGATAATGGAATGCACGCATAGTTATATATGATTATCTAAGTAAACAGGCGGTGGCTTATCGGCAAATGACATCTTTGGTTGCTTCTACTTATTTCCCGACGGATTCTTGCAGTCTAAGGAAAGAGGGGGAGGAAGATTAGCAATGGTTTCAAGAGGAGAGATGCATTATAGCGAAGGTGAGGTGGGCGTTATCCGGTTTTAAAGAAGAGTGTTCCAGCGAGAAATGTCCCACTACGGCAGGAAACCTAGCGGGAATGGGAAGGTCTGACAGAAAAAGGGAAGGGTGCATCGTAGGGTGGAGGTTTTTAGATGGGGCCATGTGTTGGAGATAACATAGCGATAGTCCGGACAACCACATTTCTCCCCAGCATATGTGATGGATTTGGAGGAGCCTAGCGTGCCCAGACGGTTGGATTGCGGGGAGCCCGTTAGCCTTGTTTGATGTCCGAACATGCCTGGGCGTAGGAGGGATACATGAGTTGGATGAACAAGTCTGGACGTACGAGGGAGAAATGAGTTTCGATCTTACGGATGACCTTATTCATTTGTGTGATTCCTTTATATGCACTGTAGCCCGTAGCAACGCACGGGCATTCTACTAGTCTTTATAAAGAACGAGTAGATGGTGTTATTAGATGTTGTATGCCTGATCATGAACAAGAACAGATCCTACGGAAGTGTCACTCCGAGTCATAGGAGGACACCATGCGGGAGACCGAACTGCACACAAGGTATTACAATCCGGTTTTTACTAGCCTACTCTTTTCAAAGATACTCGTAAGTTTGTATTTTATTGTGATGAATTTCAAAGAATTGGTAACATTTGTAGGCGTCAGGAAATGCCTATGAATTATTCGCTTGTTATTGAACCATTTGATGTATGGGGTTTTGATTATATGAGAACTTTTCCTTCCTCCAATGGGTATACTCATATTCTGGTAGATGTTGATTATGTTACTAAGTGGGTAGAAGCCATTCCAACTAGTAGTGCTGATCATAACACTTCCATTAAAAATGCTTAAATAAGTTATTTTCCCGAGGTTTGGAGTCCCTAGATATTTAATGACTGATGGTAGTTTCACACTTTATTCATGGTGCTTTCCGAAAAATTCTTGCTAAATATGATGTTAACCATAGAATTGCATCACCCTATCATCCTCAATCTAGTGGTCAAGTTGAACTTAGAAATAGATAAATAAAATTAACATTACAAAAACTGTCAATAGGTCCTGAAAGAATTGGTCTAAGAAACTAGATGCTGCACTTTTGGCCTATAGAACAACTTACAAAAACCCTATGGGCATGTCTCCACATAAAATGTTTTATGGAAAAGCTTGTCATTTGCCTCTTGAATTAGAACATAAAGCATTTTGGGCAATTAAATAACTCAACTATGATTTCAAACTTGCCGGTGAAAAGAGGTTATTTCATATTAGCTTACTAGATGACTGGAGAACCCAAGCTTATGAAAATGCCTAATTATTCAAAGAAAAGGGTTAAAAGATGGCATGATAAAAGAATCCAAAAGTGGGAGTTCAAAGTTGGAGAACATGTTCTTTTGTACAAGTCTCATTTTAGCTTTTTTGCAGGCGACTTCTTTCCAGATGGGAAGGACCCTAAATCATCGAAGAAGTTTATCGCTCTCGAGCTACAAGATTAATAATGTCGAAGGTACTAATCCGAAGGTGGTCAATGGACAAACAATTAAACATCATATCTCAGGTACGCCTATCAATGTTGAAAGCAATATTATCCAAACCATGACACCGGAAAAACACATAAAAGAAACCTTCCAGAACACTCCAGAAGCCTGAAAAAGAGGAGGTACATGATACGATAAGTAAACAGACTCCGAAAAATCCGCAAAAATATTTTCTGGCAGTTTTGGAATATTACAAAAATTAGGAAAATAATAAATAATCAAGAAAGCAACTGAGGTGAGCATGATACACCAGGGCGCGCCTGCCCTCCCTGGCGCGCCCCGGTGGGTTGTGCCCTCCTCGGGCACCTTCTCGACTCCGTTTTCCTTCCATATTCTTGGTTCCCAATATTAAAAAAATCTTTATGTACACACCCGGTTGATTTGATCACCGCATCGCGGAGAAATCTTCTGTTCTTGTTTCGCGCTGGTTTTCTGTCAGCTCTATCAAGCGAGGCATCATGTCTCCTCCCTCCTCCAACAACGTAGAAGAAGATTCTTGGTTGATGAAGATGGAGGTGAAAAGAGAGGAGCCAAAAGGAGATAACAAGGAGGATAAGGGCAAGGATGCTATGGGGGATCAAGCTCAGGAACGAGGGTCGGCCATGCCAATGGAGCGAGAAGAAGATATCCGTCAACCTTATTACAATCATCTCACCCCCGCTGAAATTGAAGCTTTTAGGGCTTTCGAAGCGGTTCGTGTTCAGAATAAATTTCTCACTCGTGAAAATATTTTGCTAGAGGAGCATATCATCGCCCTCCGGAGCATCATCCCTAGATTGGAGTACCTATTGAGGCTGAAATGTGATACTTCATCACCACCACCTTAATCATCTTCCCCACCAAAGGAGACTTGAGTACACGGCCCCTTGGCTTGTGCCAAGCTTCGGGAAGATGCCACGCTCTCGTATCACCATCACTTTCATTACCTTTACCAATTTTAGTCTGATCCTTAGTTATTTCGTGATTTAGTTGAATAAAGTTTAGTATGATCTATTTTCGAGTACTAGTTTCGTGATCTATCTATCTATGTAATCGAGTGAGAGCTATATAATAAAGTTAGTTTGAGCTTTTGCTTCTTTACTTTCTTGCTGCAATCAAATAAGAGGAAATAAATGAAAAAGATCGTATGTTAATCTTTTGGTAAGTAATGACACCACATAAGGAAAAGTATAAGAGGTAAAATTTATTGGAAATTGACAAACATAGCATTGGTCAATGATGCAACTCATGAAAGAATTAGTAAGGGAATAGAAGATTCACATGCAAATATACTATCTTGGACATCTTTTATGATTGTGAGCCCCCATTAAATATTATATGCCAAAATTGCTGACGTTGGACAAGGAAGACAGTGTAATGATTAATGTTTGTTCATATTCACATAGAAGTTATATTGTCATAGATCCTTCAACATGTGGTGCTTGCTCAATATCTTTGCTAGCAAAAATTCCGCACTAAGTAGAGATACTACTTGTGGATCAAAAATCCCTAAACCCAAACTCGTGTTTTGAGAGTCCACCATACCTACCGATGGATTGAGTAAGATCCTTCAAGTAAGTTGTCATCGGTGCAATGAGGCAATCAACATTGCTTCTAAATGTGTTTGATCATTTAGTGTAAGATAAAATTGAGCGTTCTACGAACTTGTGATGGCAAAGTAATAAAAGCAAAGGACTGCATAATAAAATTTGCTATCATAAGGGGCAATATAACGTGAAGTTCTTTTGTAGTAAGGGATTGAAAAGACAAACCAAAAAGCGCATGACAACCTCTGCTTCCCTCTGTGAAGGGCCTATGATTTACTTTCATGTATTTACTTTTGTGCAAGAGTCAAAGTATTCTTCCCTATTCCTTTTTATTTTCTCTTCTTGCAAGCATCATGTGGTGAGGAAATATCTAGGCACATATATCCACTTGGATGTGAGTGAGCATGAGTTATTATTGTTGACATCACCCTTGAGGTGAATATGTTGGGAGGCAAAACTTTAAGCCCCTATCTTTATATGTGGTTGGTTGAAACTTTGTCCTCATGGGTATGCTATGAGTGTTAGCAATCATACAAGATTAAAAGATGTTTGAGTATGCGGACTTGCCCAAAAGGCTCCGATACGAGACCTTCCTGAAAAAATGATGAATTGTAGTTGCAAAGTTTTGACTAAGAACATAGTTTGTTGGTTTCCAATGGAGTTTATTCCTTTTAATTCGTTGTTGTGCTGAATTGTTACTTATTCATGAGAAGTTATATGATAAATTTTGGTCATGTTATAATAATAAGCATGATGCTACTATGTACGTATTTTGTTTTTATCGACACCTCTCTCTCAAAGCATGTGGACATGATTTTCGATTTCGGCTTTCGCTTGAGGACAAGTGAGGTCTAAGCTTGGGGGAGTTGATACGTCCATTATGCATCATGTTTTCCTATTGTTATTTATATTGTTTTTATGCATAATGATGCTTTATGGAGTAATTCTAATGCTTTTTCTCTCATAATATGCAAGGTTTGCACAAAGAGAGAGAATGCGGTAGCTGGAATTCTGGATCGGAAAAAGCTACGTCAGAGTTACCTATTTTGCACATCTCCAAATGAGCTGAAAATTTACGGAGAATTATTTTGGAATATATAAAAAATACTCGAGCAAATAACTACTGGAGGGAGGCCACCTGGTGACAGCCCGGCCCACCTCTGGTGCCCATCTTATGGTACTTAAGGTCTTTTGACCTAGAAAAATCAAGAGAGGACTTTCGGGACGGAACGGCGCCGTCTCGAGGCGGAACTTGGATAGGAGCACTTTTCCCTCCAGCGAAGCGATTCCGCCAGGGGAACTTCCCTCCCGGAGGGGGAAATCGAAGCCATCGTCATCACCAACAACCCTCTCATCTTTGGGAGGACAATCTTCATCAACATCTTCAACAGCGCCATCTCATCTCAAACCCTAGTTCATCTCTTGTGTTCAATCTTTGTGCTGGAACCTCATATTGGTACCTGTGGGTGACTAGTAGTGTTGATTACATCTTGTAGTTAATTATTGTATGGTTTATTTGGTGGAAGATTATATGTTCAAATCCATAATGCTATTTAGTACCCCTCTAATCTCGAGCATGAATATCATTTGTGAGTAGGTACTTTTGTTCTTGAGGTCACGGGAGAAATCATGTTGCAAGTAATCATGTGAATTTGATATGTGTTCGGTATTTTGATGATATGTATATTGTGATTCCCTTAGTGGTGTCATGTGAACATCGACTACATGGCACTTCACCATCTTTGGGCCTAAGGGAATGCATTGTGGAGTAGTTATTAGATGATGGGTTTCTAGAGTGACAGAAGCTTAAACCCTAGTTTATGCGCTACTTCGTAAGGGACTTATTTGGATCCATATGTTTAACGCTACGGTTAGTTTTTTGTCTTAATACTTTTATCGTAGTTGCAGATGCTTGCGAGGGGGTTAATCATAAGTGGGAGGTTTGCTCAAGTAAGAAAATCACCCAAGCACTGGTCCACCCACATATCAAATTATCAAAGTAGCGAACACGAATCAGACCAACATGATGAAAGTGACTAGATGAAATTCTCGTGTACCCTCAAGAACGCTTTGCTTATTATAAGAGACAGTTTTGGCATGTCCTTTGCCACAAAAGGATTGGGCTACCTTGCTACACTTTATTTACTGTTACCGTTACTTACTCGTTACAAATTATCTTGCTATCAAACTAGTTGTTACCGACAATTTCAGTGCTTGCTGAAAACCACTTGTCATTTCCTTCTGCTCCTCGTTGGGTTCGACACTCTTACTTATCGAAAGGACTATGATTGATTCCCTATACTTGTGGGTCATCACCACCGCGCATGCCACTCATGTTGCCACCAAAGCCACCGCCCATGCCACTCATGTTGCCACCAAGCCACCTCCCATGTTGCCACCAAATGCACCATTCATGGCAAATCTCATCATATTCATGTAGCCACCCATTCCTTCTCCCATGCCACCTCCCATTCCTCCCATGGCACCTCCCATTCCTCCTCCCATCCTTCCCATGGCACCTCCACCATCTTGTACTCTTCGGCCACCCCCTTCCTCTCCTCTAATCCAACCTTTCTCTCCTCGGTCACTGCCCTCTTCTCCTCGCCCGCCGCCTCCGCCGCTTCACTTCTCCTCTCTCCTCCATTTATTTTAACTTCAACAATTTTTTCCTTTGGCATACTATTTCATCATAACGACAATGGCGTCAACCCCTTCTTTAAGATCATTGTCCCCGGCCTTAGAACCCTTCACGTTCTTAGTTCCATAGGGCCTAGAAGCATCGATTAGTCCATTATGAAAGATATCAAGTATTTCATTTTTTCTTAAGAGGGTGATCAGGCAAAGCATTAAGTAACTGGAGAAGCTTGAGGGAGATTATCTTCTTCAAATTGCACAAAGTTAAATATTTCCTGTAAGGCAGTTTGTTTCTTATGAGTAGGAAAATATTTTTCAGAGAAATAATAAATCATATCCTCGGGACTACGCACACAACCAGGAGCAAGATTATTAAACCATATCTTAGCATCACCTTTTAACGAGAAAGGAAACAGCTTAAGAATATAGTAATAACGATTTTTTCCTCATGAGCAAATATGGTGGCTATATCATTCAATTTAGTAAGGTGTGCCACAATAGTTTCGGATTCATAACCATGGAAAGGATCAGACTCAACCAAAGTAATTAACTCAGGATCGACAGAGAATTCATAATCCTTATCAGTAACAAAGATAGGTGAAGTAGCAAAGTTAGGATCATATTTCATTCTAGCATTCAGAGATTTTTCTTTCACCTTACATGGTAATTTCTTAAGCTCATCTCTATCGTTACAAGCAAGAAATTGTCTAGCTATATCTCCATCCATAATGTAACCCTCGGGTATCTTAGGCATTTCATATCTATTAGGGATAGGCCTAATAGGTGAATCATAATTTTCAGTTTCAGCATTCTGAATTTCAACACTTTCAAATTCTTTAGCTTCAGCAAGTTGTTCATCAAGAAATTCACCTAATGGCACAACATCATCAAGCAAAGTACTAGCATCATCAATAGCATATTTCATAGCAGAAGTAGCATCATCAATTACTTGCAACATATCAGAATTAATAGCAGGTGGTGGTGTTGCAAGCTTACTTAAAACAGAAGGTGAATCAAGTGCAGAGCTAGATGGCAGTTCCTTACCTCCCCTCATCTTAGAGGGAACGATCTTGGTTCTATCACCCTTCAGATTCTTCATAGTGATCAACAGATATAAATCTCAAGTGACTCCGCAAATAGAGTTATGCTCCCCGGCAACGGCGCCAAAAAAACGTCTTGATAACCCACAAGTATAGGGGATCGCAATAGTTTTCGAGGTTAGAATATTCAACCCAAATTTATTGATTTGACACAAGGGGAGCCAAATAATACTTGCGAGTATCAGCATTTGAGTTGTCAATTCAACCACACGGGGAGAACTAAATATCTGCAGCAGAGTGATTAGTAGCACAGTAATATGATAGTTTGATAGCAGTAGTAACAATAGCAACAGTAACGGTAACAGTAATATTAGCAGTTTCATAGTGATTGTGGCAGCAGCAACAACAATAGTAACTTAGCAAAGATCAATATGTGAAAAGCTCGTAGGCGTTGGACCACTAATGGATAATTATGTTAGATGACATTGATCATGTAACAGTTATAACCTAGCGCGCCACAGAACTAGCTCCAATTCATCAATGTAATGTAGGCATGTATTCCTATACAGTCATATACGTGCTTATGATAAGAACTTGCATGACATCATTTGTCCTACCCTCCCGTAGCAGCAGGGTCCGTAAGGAAACTAAGGGATATTAAGGTCACCTTTTAATAGAGAATTGGAACAGAGCATTAACACATAGTGAATACATGAACTCCTCAAACTACGGTAATCACCGGAAAGAATCCCAATTATTGCCACCTTGGGATATGCGGATCATAACACGTAATAGGCGAGTATAACTTGCAAGATAGGATCGAGAACACAAATATATTCATGAAAACATAAAGGTTTTAGATAATGGGCCCTAGTGACAAGCATTAAGCATAGCAAAGTCATAACAAGTCAATCTCAGAACATAGTGGATACTAGGGATCATGCCCTGACAAAACTAACTAGATTACATAATAAATATCATCCAGCCCATCATCGTACAGCAAGCCTACGAAGGAATTACTCACTCCCGTCAGTGAGCATCACGAAATTTGTTATGGAGGGAGGTTGATGATGATGATGATGGTGTCGAATCCCCCTCTTCGGAACCCAAAACGGACTCCAGATCAGCCCTCCCGATGAAGAACATGAGGTGGCGACGGCTCCGTATCGTAAAACACGATAATTTCCTTCTCTGATTTTTTTGGACGAATAGGTACTTATGAAGTTGGAGATAGGTTGTGGGAGTTGCCAGTGGCCCACAAGCCCGCCAGGCGTGCCCTCAGAGGGGTGGAGCGCCCCTGGGCTTGTGGGGCCCTAATGGGCCCCCTCTGGTATTTTTCTTCACTGGTATTTTTTATATATTCTGAAATAATTCTCCGTAAATTTTCACTCAATCCGAGAACTCTTATTTCTACACAAAAAAAACACCATGGCAATTCTGCTGAAAATAGCGTCAGTCCGGGTTAGTTCCATTCAAATCATTGAAATTAAAGTCCAAAACAAGAGCAAAAGTGTTTGGAAAAGTAGATACGTTTGGGACGTATCACCCGCCCAAGGCCCCTACGGGGGGCGGGGTTGATGCCCTTGTGGCCGAGACCGAGGCCTCGGCCTCCAGGGACCATATGTGGGGGAACCCACTGGTATAGCGAGGTGCTATACAAATGGTTTTTAACCCCTTTCCGTGACGGTGTTCTGAACCGTCGTCTAGCTAGTGAGTGACCGCATAGGGGGGTCCTTCCCACACAACCTAGAAACTGTCGAGGATATGCTCTCCTAGCACACACACTCGGCAAAATAAGGTCATGTGCGATGGTCGGTCGATCAAATACGATTATACATGCCCAATCGGTTCCGGTCGTAAGTACATCCCACATAGTCAGTCCCAAACAAACGTTTCCGTTTGTTATGTACATTCCACACAGTCAATCCAAGGAATACATTTCCATTCTTATGTACATCCCACACAGTCAATCCCAGGAAATTGTTTCTATTCGTATGTACATCCCACACAGTCAATCCAGGAAAATGTTTCCGTTTGTATGTACATCCCACACAGTTTTATGTATAGCCTCGTGTGTGATAGGTATAACTATCACACACGCTCTACCTCGATTAACCGTTTGCTTTTATTCAACTACATCACACACGATTTGATGAACAAAACTGTGTGGCATTGGGCTATCCATCACAATCGCTTTTACTGCTAGAACCGTTTGCAAAGTTCCAT
Organism: Aegilops bicornis; assembly: GCA_021605145.1. NCBI lineage: Eukaryota > Viridiplantae > Streptophyta > Magnoliopsida > Poales > Poaceae > Aegilops > Aegilops bicornis. Next base: position 464,351,734 of record CM038669.1, on the reverse strand, counting down.
GACCCATTTAGCAGGTTTATTAGTTTACAATTAATAATTCCAGTATTACGCAAATTCCCATTTCATATCGAACACCTGTTTGCCAATTTCATATCACGCACATAAATATATTTTAACATCACAGTATGATAGCTACCTGAAAACAACATAATACATCATATAGCTAGTTCTTCATAGGAACACTATTAGAACAATATATTCATTTCCCTAATTGATATGATCCAGACTCGTCTTATCCACCTATGCTTTCAGTTCAGTGAGAACCTGTTTTGCACTAGCCAACTGGGAAAGTGCCTCCTCCTTCGCCAACACCATCTTAGCAAAGTCTGATTTAAAAAAATCTGAGCTCATTCTCTACCTTCCTCTTTTTATCCCGCATCTTCAAATATTCTTCAGCGTTGACAACACTTTCTCTAAGCCTACCTCTTTTCTCTTCCTCATACATGCTCCATAGCTTTGCTAGGCACATCTTCAAAGACGGTGGCCACTCTTGATCAACCCACTCCAGGTAAGAACACTTCTGTTCATCCTATAATATTTAAAACTAGATCAGTAAAAATTGTAGGGGAAATGGGTTTATAGCATATAGAAAATCACCAATACTTATTTTGAAAAATTGAAGAAACAGGTTAATTATGACATATATTCTCAACAAGATCAATGTGCAAATGAATTTATTGCTACAGAGACAACAACCAAATTCTGAAACATCAGAAGCTATAATTAACTACAACAACTCTACAAGTTCTTACTCACGTACTATAAATAACAAATTGAACATTTTATGAGGAAGGTAAATATAACTGCAACAGCATAGCGACAGTGTTTGGATGACAGCAAATTGATACTAGCAGGTGTGTACACGCACAAATTTAGTAACATAGAACTAATAGTACTAAGAACGGCCACTATGTATGCCAAAATCAGTGTAAAGACAAATGTTGCTACATTTTGCACTGATGCCCTGCACTGGCGAGCCGATGCAGCGGAAAAAAATCAGGGACCCGGACTCCAGAGCACGTAGTTGCTCCGATGCCTAGTTTCTTCGTGCCATAAAGATTTAGTATTTTACTGTTTGGCTTCTCGGATGTGTGGACCAAAGTTGACTGCACAAACTGCTGAAATGGTGCCAAAAAAATTTCTAATGGCACCGCTGATGAGATAGCAACATTTTTACATAATAGGTACAAATTTGTACACTGTCTTAGGATGCGTTTGGTTGAAGGTGTGGTATGAATGGGTTGGGACCGTGACAGTGTGTGAATCACATCTAACAACTGATTTGTAACAACGAAAGTGGGGCTAACCTTCTCTGCACATGCCAGAAACTTCCTCCCACTGTCCATAAATTCAAACGTAACTAGCTTCACGCATGGAGATTGATGGTGACAAGGAGCAGATAGATCTTCAGCCACCCCGCTCCATTCATTGAATTGATGGTCCTAGGGAGCTACAAGAGGAAGAAATGACTCAAATCGACCTCCGGGTTAAAATCATTCATTCCAAGTCATAACCCAAGAGAGTGAAGAGAGGCATACCCGGGTGGTGAAGGAGTCGTCGGAGGAGGAACCGCTGGAGAGCTCATTGAAGAAGACCATGGCGACCCCGGAGGTAGGATGCGAGATGGCGAGAGCGAGGAAGCGCCTATAGCTTAGGAAGGAAGGAAGGAAGGTAGATATTTCGGCGGTAGGCCAAAAAAATCGAAATATGGAGGGAAACTTTGCGCGCGGTGCCGCCGGACACCATTCACTTTGAACGATTGTGTGCATCGCAAATGATTCTTCTGCTTTACGCGCATGGAATGATTTTTATAATTCAAATTTTGGTGGAAATTTCCCCGGGTACTGTCCTCATCCACGTCATTTCATAATTTAACATCGCTTGCTAATTTGGGCACACAAAAGAGCGTAGATCACACTGATATGTCTCCAACGTATCTACTTTTCCTAACGCTTTTCCTCTTGTTTTGGACTCTAATTTGTATGATTTGAATGAAACTAACCCCGGACTGACAATGTTTTCAGCAGAACTACCATGGTGTTGTTTTTGTGCAGAAATAAAAGTTCTCGGAATGGAACGAAACTTTGCGAGGATTTATTTATATCAATAAAGAGAATTTCTAGAGCCAAGAGTCAGCTGAGGGGGCACCTGGTGCCCCCCCCCCCCGGCGCACCCAGGTGGGTTGTCCCCACCTGGTGGCCCCGCAGACCCTGAAACCAACACTATAAAATCCTATTTTTCCAGGAAAAATGAGGGAGAAAGAATTATCACGTTCCACGAGACAGAACTACCATCACCTCTTGTTCTTCATCGGGAGGCCAGATCTGGAGTCCGTTTGGGGCTCCGGAGAGGGGGATCTTCGATCTTCGTCATCACCAACCCTTCTCCATCGCCAATTCCATGATGCTCCCCACCGGGAGTGAGTAATTCCTTCGTAGGCTCGCCGGTCGGTGAGAAATTGGATGAGATTCATCATGTAATCTAGTTAGTTTTGTTAGGGCTTGATCCCTAGTATCCACTATGTTCTGAGATTGATGTTGCTATAACTTTGCCTTGCTTAATGCTTGTCACTTTGGGCCCAGGTGCCATGATTTCAGATCTGAACCGTTTATGTTATCACAATTATATCCATGTTCTAGATCCGATCTTGCAAGTTATAGTCACCTACTACGTGTTATGATCGGCAACCCCGGAGTGACAATAGTCGGGACCACTCCCGGTGATGACCGTAGTTTGAGGAGTTCATGTATTCACCGTATGTTAATGATTTGTTCCGGATCTCTATTAAAAGGAGGCCTTAATATCCCTTAGTTTCTAGTTGGATCCCACTGCCACGGGAGGGTAGGACAAAAGATGTCATGCAAGTTCTTTCCATAAGCACGTATGACTATTTACGGAATACATGCCTACATTAAATTTATGAACTGGAGCTAGTGTTGTATCGCCCTAGGTTATGGATGTCACATGATGAATATCATCCAACAAATTAACGATCCAATGCCTATGAATTTATCTTATATTGTTCTTGCTAAGTTACTACAGCTATTGTTACTACTGCACTTGCTACAAAATTACTGCTATCACTGTTACCGTTACTATTGTTGTTGCCACTATTATCAAAACTATCATATTACTTTGCTAATGATCATGTTGCTCTAGATAATTAATCTCCAGGTGTGGTTGAATTGACAACTCAGCTGCTAATACCTGCAAATATTCTTTGGCCCCCCTTGTGTCGAATCTATAAATTTGGGTTGAATACTCTACCCTCGAAAACTGCTAGTCCCTATACTTGTGGTTATCAAGACCTTTTTAAAGGCGCCCGTTCTTGAGCATAGCTATATTTGTTGAGTCACTTGGGATTATTATCAATTTACCACTATGAAGAATCTGAAGGATGTAAGACTAAGATTTATCCCTCTAAGATGAGGGGAGGTAAGGAACTGCCATCCAGCTCTGCTTTAGATTCACCTTCTGTTATAAGTAAACTTGCAACACCACCACATGATACTACTTCTGCTATGAACGATACTTATGATGATGCTAGTACCTTGCTTGATGATGATGATGTGCCACTAGGTTAGTAAGACAACATGATGTTGTGGAAACAGATGATGAGCTTGAAACTGGAAATCTTGAAACACCTACTAGAACTAGCCCTCCTAGATATGAATTGCCTAAGGTACCGGAAGGCTATGTTATGAATGAAGAGACACCTAGAGACATTCTTGCTTGTAAGGATAGAGATGATCTAGAGAAATTATTATGCAGGTATAAAGAAAAATCTCTGAATGCTAGAATGCAATATGATCCTAAGTTTGCTACCTCACCTATCTTTATTGATGATAAGGATTATGAATTCTCTGTCGACCTAGAGTTAATTACTTTGGTTGAATCTGATCCTTTCCATGGTTATGAAAATGAAACTGTTGTGGCACATCTTACTAAGTTGAATGCCATATCCACCCTTTTTACTCATGATGAGCAAACTCGCTATTACTATTCTCCAATTATTTACATTCTTATTAAAGGGTGATGCTAAAGTTTGGTACAATACTCTTGCTCCTGGTTGTGTGCGTAGTCCCCGGGACATGATCTATTACTTCTCTAAAAAATATTTCCCTGCTCATAAGAAACAAGCTGCCTTACAGGAAATATTTAACTTTGTGCAAATTAAAGAAGAGAGTCTCCCACAAGGTTGGGGGAGGCTTTGCCAATTACTTAATGCTTTGCCTGATCATCCTCTTAAGAAAAATGGAATCCCTGATATCTTCTATAATGGACTAACCGATGCTTCTAGGGATTTCCTAGATAGTTGTGCTGGTTGTGTTTTCAGGGAACAAACTGTTGGGAAAGATGAAGAACTATTGAATAACATATTGAAAAATTATGATGATTGGACTCTTCCTGAACCACCGCTTAAACCCACTTTGAAGAAGAGGGGTATCTTATATCTCACTCCTGAAGATATGCAAAAGGCAGAGAAATTCATGAAGGAAAAAGGTATTAAAGCTGAGGATGTCAAAAATTTACCTCCTATTGAAGAAATACATGCGCTTGATACACCAGCACTGCCTAAGGTGGTAGAGGTAAATTCTTTAAAAATTCAATGATAATGACAATCCTCACAATATGCACCCTAGCCAATGCCTTTATGAGTTTGAAAACTACATTAGAAAACTAGATCACTTCTTTTTTTGAACGGACCAGCTGATGGCTGGCATATATTGATATCATAGCATGAGCAGGCGGGAAAAACAAAATGTGGTGTTCGATCTAGTGATCAAGGAAGAAAAAAGAAGAAAGCTGAAAAGATCAGCAAAAAAACTAGCGGAAGGCTAGACTAGCATGTTGATCTCTCATGGAGGGTCCCAGAAAGGGTGCTCAAGGTGAACTGCTCCTGCTTGGCGCCATAGCTCGAAAGTCCTTCTTATGCTCGCCATGGTTTCAGTCATGTTTGTTGTCTTTTGCCTGAAAGTGCACCGTTTCGTAGATGCCAAATGCCTCCCAGCACCAGAACAATCATTGTCTTGACTCCCTTCTTGTGCTCAGGCCTTGCATCATTTATGATCTCAGTTATAATCTCCACGGCTTTGCTCTTGTGTTGCCAGCTTGTGGGGTGCATGGAACTGCAACCGTTCCCTTGGGCAACTCTGGTCCATATTTCAGCTGAGAAAGGGCACTGCCAGAAGAGATGTTGCGAGGTCTCCAGGTTTCTGAGGAAAGCTGGCAGAAGTACTCATTCGGCCAGCCTCTTCTTTGGAGCCGGTCATTGCACCATGGCCTGTTCTTGAGCCGGTCATTGCACCATGGCCTGTTCTTTGGCACCTTCCTCTTGAGCCCATAGAAAGAGTCCACCTCGGCGAGGAGCTTCTTTGGCACCTTCAGAACAGCCAGTGCAAAAGTGGGGAGTGCACTAAGCACGCTTCTGACGAGAACGCGCCTTCCTGCTATGGACAAGAATCGTCCCTTCCATCCTGCCAGGCACGCTCTGATTTTGTCCAGGATGAACTGCAGGTGCACCATGCGCTGTCTAGAGATGGTGACAGGCAGCCCAAGATAGCTCAGGGGGAATTGGGTTTGTTGTCCGCAGAAATTCTGAAGCACTTGCTGCTGGTCGATGAGGTCGCACCTGATAGCAGTGACTGAAGATTTTAGCAGGTTCACTTTCAGACCTGAAGCTTGTCTGAACTCGTGGATGATATCCATCAGGGCGTCGATCTCCTCTTTCACCGGGTTCGGAAAAATGATGGCATCGTCTACATATAGACTCACACGCAGCGAGAGATCTCTGCTTGGCAGCGAGTCGAGCTGGCCTAGCTCCATGGCGCACTATAGAAGTCGATGCAGGGGGTCTATGGCGATGATGAACAGAAGCGGGGACAGGGGATCGCCCTGCCTGAGCCCGCGGTAGTGTAAAATTTTCTTTCCCTCCACGCCATTCAACAGAAAAGAGGAGGTCGAAGACGCTAAAAGCATGGTGATCCAGTCTCGCCATCTCGCCGAGAAGCCTAGGTCTTGGAGGAGCTCGAGAAGATACTCCCAGGATACATTATCGAAAGCTTTTTCTATGTCAAGTTCAATCAGGAGCGCTGGTGTTTTTCTTCTGTGCAGAGACCTAACTACATTTTGGGCGTAAAGGAAGCTATCATGCGTGCTTTTCTTTGCCAGGAAAGCAGATTGCGCCGGTGAGATTATGGAGTTGATGACGTTGGAGAGCCGCATGGAGAGGACTTTGGTGATTAGCTTAGCTACGGAGTGAACTAGGCTGATTGGCCTGTAGTCTGGAACTGTTGCCGCACCATCCTTTTTTGTGATCAAGACTACCAGGGCGGAGTTGAGTGTAGCAAGATTGTCACCGGCAATGCAGTAGAACTGGTGGAAAACCTTCATGATGTCGTGTTTGATAGTTTGCCAACAACTACGAAAGAAAACTCCTATGAATCCGTTCGGACCCAGGGCTTTTTCTGTGGGCGAGGCCTTGATCGCCTCCCAAACTTCTGCTTCAGAGAATGGGTTGTCGAGGCCTCCTCCTCTTATTGCCGGCAGTTGTAGTTGGCTCCAGTCGATGGCTCAAGTCTGGGCTCCTTTGGAGTCGAGGACTGAGCTGAAGTGCTCGAAGATGACTGCCTCTTTGTCCTCGTGTGATGTGGCGATCCTGTTGCTCGTTTGCAGGTTGTGGGTGAAGTTTTTCCTTCGTCGCGATCGCATCTTTGCATGGAAGAATTTGGTTCCCGCGTCGCCCAGCTTGAGCCAGGTTAGCTGGGAGGCTTGTCGCTTGCGCGCATGCTCGATCGCAGCTAGGCCGAGCAGTCATTGCTTGAGGGGTCAACGGAGATTGAACTCTGGTGTGGTGAGGTTGCGGGACTCCTGGGCTACGCGGGGTGCAGAATGATCTCTGTAGCTATGTGGAATTGGGGCTTAGCATCACTAAAGAGGGAGGAGCTCCAGATCTTCAGGTCTCTTGCAGTATGCGCCAACTTGATCGACAGAGCTTTGAAAGCGCAGTTGGTCTGCAACGGTCTGTTCCAGGCATTATCAACTGTCTCGTGGAAGCGCGGGAACTGTGGCAAAAAAACTTTCAAATTTGAATTTGGCGCGACGGAGGGGGGCAGCTGCATCGGCTAGGAGCAGAGGGCAGTGGTCAGAGCACGTCGTGGATGCTTCCATCAGCAAACTAGAGGGGAGCATATCTTCCCAGTTGCAGTTGCAGAAAAACTTGTCGATGCTGACGAGTGTTGGGTTCTCCCGCTCGTTACTCCAGGTGAAGCGGCAATTTTTGCACTTGATCTCTTTCAGGCCGGCGTTGTCGATTGCTCGTCTAAACATGCCCATGATCCTGCGGTTCAGGAGGTGATTGTTCTTATCCCTTGCCTCGTAGATCAGATTGAAATCTTCATTGATCAGCCAAGGATCGGTTGGTGGTGCAGCAGTTCTAGCTAATTCGACAAGGAATGCATTTTTCCTGCCGTCGTCTGCTGGGCCGTACACAATGGTGAACCAGAAGCTTTTGGATTGCCGGAGTAGAGTCACTTTTGCAGTGATCGCGAACTTGCCAATGGCGTGCGATGCAATGCTGACCAGCTCGCTGTTCCAGAAGATAGTAGCTCCACCGCGGGAGCCGATCGCAGGGAGGACTACACATTCAGTCTGGGCAGCACCGCCGATTTCCCTGACGATGCTGGGCGTCCAGATATCTATCTTAGTTTCCTGCAGGCATAGGATTGCAGCTCTGTTTGCCATAACTACTTCACAAATTGCCGCGCGTTTTGCCGGCTGATTGAGGCCGCGAACATTCCATGACATGATTGGGCAGAGTCTGTCATTCATTTGGAAACAGAAATTGCTCCGATGGCTGAAAGATACTAAATGGCCTTAGGCCCAGTACAAACACATTCGAACTAGCAGGGGCACGCTGGCGTCCACCAATAGCACCCAACTCACGCCGGCGAGAAGCTATCCACACTACTGACAAAGAGGAAAGGGAACCTAATTCTACCCGGCGACACGTCGGCTGCCACCGGAGACTATAGCATAGGCGAATTAACATGACTAAATAGGGGCCACGGCGGCAGCTCCCTCAGGCCCTGACAGGCCTGCAGCGACAAGGAGGGAGTCCTTCTCGAGACGCGTCAGCTTGGCGATGACGGCGATGTTGTTGTCAGTGAGTGGCTCGTCAAAGCGACCGATGAGGGCGTCGAAAACCTCCTTGGTCATCTTCTCCTTTGGAATGAGAAGCCCGAGCTCCTTGACGATGCGGAGGGAGGTGCGCTGCGAGACCGGCATCTTGGAGTTGCAGGCTGCCTGGTGAGCGCTTTGCCTAGTAGGGGCCGCAGCCACACGTGTCTTGGGTGGAGCAGAGGGATGGTGCAGGGGACGTTGGCGATGATCGGCGCAGGGGCGTCGAGGAACAGGAGGCGAGGGGTTGGGGGCGCTTTCTTCTGTGTCGTTGGCGATCTCAAGCTGGCAGACGCGGGTGGTGATCGCGCCAAGCTGCATCTCCATTGTGCGGCCAAGCGCGGGGGCGCATCTACTGAACTGTCTGGAGGCCTGCGGGGTTGCGGCAAGCGTGGGGCCGAACACGTCCGGTTGTGCCTCCGTCTCGTGGTCCAGCTCGTTCATGCCGCCGTCAAAGTCCAGGGGAGCTGCAACCACGACGTCAGCCACGGTTTGGATGTCCGCTGCCGAGTTGTCGACGATCACCGATGCGAGGGTAGGCCGCTTTGCTGTCTTGAAGAAGTCGTCGACCGGATCCTTCCCCTTGTGGCTGTAGCTGGCGTCTTCTGTTGCCTTGGAGCCTGGTGTCTTCCTCGTGAGTGGGGGCAGAAGGCCTGCGGTGGTGCAGCTGGGCGTCGCCTGCTGAAGGCCTTCTGTCACTCGAGCGGTGACCATGCGCATGCTTGTGGTGGCGTCTCGCAGGAGGGGAGCGGCTGCGGTGGCGTGGGGCGCACCGGCAGACCGGCAGGCAGTGTGCGCCCGGGCGGTGGCGTCCTTCCAGGAGCGGCGCCCCCCGCTACCAGCTCCACCTGCATTGTCATGGTCGCGCCCGCTGCGTGGCATGCCGTGGCAGCCCAGGTCAGCCACCGGGGTGCGCCCAAGGCGCTGGGGTCGGTCACCCCGCTGGACGTCCTCGACCTCCATGGTCCAAGAGGCGGGGATCACAGTGAAGCGGGGCCGGTCGTCGGCATCGGAGTCGGACGACAGCATCTTGCTCTGGGCAGAGTGGGAGGAGCACGGTGATGGAAGCGTCCAATATTCAACCATGTCGACGTGGATGAGCTTGGTGTAGTATGTGGTGCCTGGCGGAGGAGCGACGCGCCGGCCAGGCGGAGAGTAGCCCTGCATCTCCTCGACGCGGCCCGCGCTGGCAGACCCTGCCGTGTGCTTGGTGGGGATGTGGGCATCGTCGTTGGTCCAGACCCAGCAGGCAAAGGTCTTCGTGTGGCCGCGCTCCTGCGTCCTGCTGTCGAGGCGGTGGACACACACCTTCTTCCCGAGGATCTCTTCGATCCCCTCCAAGGACCAGTACTGCATAGGCACCTTCTCGATGACGACCCGGACGTGGAGCTGGAGCGTGTCGAAGGCGGCGTGGTCGTGCTCATGCCAAGGCGCGATGTTGAAGGCAGCGCCATCGATCCTGATGGAGCCGCGACGGACGGCGTTGACGTGGCGCGTGGGCTGACTGAAGATGACGAGGTAGTGCTCCGGGTGGTGAGCCGTGACGCGAAGCTGGCTGACCGGGACGGCGAGCTGCGCCTCCAGAGCACGGCCCACTGCCATGGGGGACGTGGCGTTGACGCCGTCGGCTGTAGTCATGGTCATGGCATGGTTGCGCAGGAAGAAGATGGCATGCTCCGTCGCCGGTGAGGACATGGTGAGCGAGTGGCTCTCCCTTGGGCGACGCGATGGGTCGATGTGGCGCTGCATGGCGGGGGTGAAAGTGGGCATGGTGGATGCAGCGAGCGGAGGAAAGCAGAGGCGCGAGTGGATTGACGCCGGCGGGGCGGCGTAGGCGAGCCTGCTACAGGCAGATTTGGAGCGTGGATTTTTCGGGCACTGCTTCTCAATGTGGCCAGGCTGCTCGCAGAGGATGAAGTGGACGGGGTCACGGCAGTCAGCACGGCGGTGTTTCTTGTGAGGTAGCGGAAGCAGCGGCCGCGGAAGCGGCTTAAGAAAGTCACGCGGGCAGCGTCCGCATTGAAGCCCCTGCGGCGGTCCGGCCGCTGCATCCCGGGGCGCGCTCCGAAGCCCGGTGGATTTGAGGCAGGGCGCCTGTTCTTCTGGTGGCTGACCGCAGTCCACCCACCGTCCATCCCCGAATCGGAAATCTAAGCAGCTGGCGGGGATGGGGCAACGATGATGGATTTAAGGAGCTGGGTAGGGGGCGGCGATAGCTTGGCCGTGCATGAAGGCGACTCGGCCGGCAGCAGCGCTGCGTGCTGCGAGATTTGCGGCTGGTCGGCCAGATCTGGGGAGGCCTCGAGTTGCGTTTCCGGCAACCTGGATGTACCAGGGGAAACAGGGGCACCCCACTCGGCTGGATCCGGTCTGGAGCTTGATCCCGCAGCTGGCGATGGGGGGGATCTGGCACCATAAGGGCTGGTGGGTGGCAGCCGCGGCCGGAGCGGCCAGCGGCGCGGGGGAGGAGGAGGAGAGCTAGGCTAGGAGTGATAAAACAAGATCACTTCAATGCAAATGTTATGAAACAATTGAAATACAATTCTGATATGATTGCTCGCTTGAGTGACTTGTTATTTAGAATTTCAAATGATGTCAGAGGTGTGGGTCATAATCCCCAAGTGCAAGGAATCATCGTAGCACTTTCCAAAGATGGAAGTGATGAGTATGGAGTGTCGAACCCACAAGGAGCTAAAAGTAAGATCAATATTCTCTCAAGCCCTATCTGCCACTGATACGACTCTACGTGCACCGAACGTTTACTTCCAACTAGCAACGAGAAATAAAACTACGTTGTGGGTATGAAGAGGATAACTTTGCATGATATCGGAGAGCTAAAACATAAAAGTAGGTGCTGTTATCATAAAGTTAGAATATATTACTAAATAATATAAATAGCGAGTGTGGAATAATGGTGGATCGGTGTGCGGAATTGTCCTAGGCAATTGTTAACAAGACCGATAATCACTATTGCAGTTTCATATGAGGGAGAGGCATAAGCTAACATACTTTCTCTACTTGGATCATATGCACTTATGATTGGAACTCTAGCAAGCATCCGCAACTACTAAAGATCATTAAGGTAAAACCCAACCATAGCATTAAAGCATCAAGTCCTCTTTATTCCCATACGCAACAATCCCTCTTACTCGTGTTTGTGTTTCACTCACTCACCAACCCACTATAAGCGAATCATGAACGTATTGCAACACCCTACAGCGGGAATCCCTCACGCTTCCGCAACACGGACGGCACCATAGGACAGCACCAGAGTAAAACATACAACTCATACCAATCTATATCATCAATCAACCCAAAGACAAAAGATATCTACTCAAAACATCATAGGGTGGCAACACATCATTGGATCATAATATGTGGCATAAAGCACCATGTTCAAGTAGGGATTACAGCGGGGTGCGGGAGAGTGGACCGCGTAAAAGAGATGATGATGGTGATGATGATGAAGACGATCACCGTGGCGATGATTCCCCTCCCGATGGCACTCCGGCGCCACCGAAAGAGAGGAGGAGAGGTTCTCCCCCTTGTGCTTCCTCCTCCATGGCCTCCACCCTCTGGTCCTTGGCCTTCATGGTGATGATGGCCCCTCGGGATACTCCTCCATGGCCACGGTGATGATGGACCCCTCGGCAGGTGCCGGAGAGGGCCTAATTGGTTTTTCGTGGCTACTGAGAGGCTTGCGTGGCGGAACTTGATCCAATCTCCGTTCTGGAAGTTTTAGGCACGAGAGTATATATGGGTGCGGGGAGGACGTTGGTGGACTTAGGGCTGGCCACAAGGTAGGCGCGCCTGTGGGTGGGCGCGCCCCCACCCTCGTGGGCAGCCCGGGACTCCCAGTGAGCTTCTGTACTCAATGGGCTTCTTACGGTCCAAAAATAGGTTCCGTGGAGTTTCAGGTCTTTTGGACTCCGTTTGATATTCCTTTTCTTCGAAACACTGAAATAGGCAAAAAAACAGCAATTCTGGGTTGGGCCTCCGGTTAATAGGTTAGTCCCAATATAAAAGTGGAAAATAAAGCCCAATATTGCCCGGAACAGTAGATAATATAGCATGGAGGAATCAAAAATTATAGATACGTTGGAGACGTATCAGGCATCCCCAAGCTTAATTCCTGCTCGTCCTCGAGTAGGTAAATGATAAAAAGATAATTTTTGATGCGGAATGCTAGTAAGTGCTTAAGTTTGATCAATAATAATTCCAATCACTTTTTCTAGCATCAATATGTGTCATAATAGCAGCTTATCTCATAAAAATTTTAATGATCAAGTAACAATTTATTCACAATGTCAAGCATGGTTCAGAAACTTCATTGAGAACTAACAAACTATAATCTCAGTCATTGAAGCAATTGCAATTTATCATAACATCAAAAAGAGTCAAGAATAGAGCTTTTCAGCAAGTCCACATACTCAACTATCATATAGTCTTCTACAATTGCTAACACTCACGCAATACTTGTGGTTATGGAGTTTCAAATAGGACCTTTGAGAAAGATAGGGGCTTATTGTGTTGCCTCCCAACTTATTCACCTTTAGGTGATGTCAACAATAATAGCCCATCCTAACTTACATCCAATTGGATATATATATCATGATCTTTCAAACACAAGGAGCTTGCCAAAGGATAAAATGAAAAAGGGAATGGTGAGGATCACCTTGACTCAAGCATAAAGTAAAACATAAAGTAAAAGATAGGCCCTTCGCAGAGGGAAGCAGAGGTTGTCATGCGTTTAGGATTGATGCACAAAATCTTAATGCAAAAGAACGTCACTTTATATTGCCCTTGTATGTGGACCTTTATTATGCAGTTAAATCGCTTTTATTACTTCCACAACAAGTTCGTACAAAGCTTATTTTCTCTGCACTAATAAGTCATGCATATTTAGAGAGCAATTTTTATTGCTTGCACCAATGACAACTTACTTGAAGGATCTTACTTAATCCATAGGTAGGTATGGTGGACTCTCATGGCAAAACTGGGTTTATGGGTATTTGGAAGCGCAAGTAGTATCTCTACTTGGTGCAAGGGATTTGGCTAGCATGAGGGAGAAAGGCAAGCTCAACATGTTTGGAAGGTCAATAACAATATACTTTAACTGAGATGTCGGAAAACATAAACCATTACGTTGTCTTCCTTGTCCAACGTCAACTCTTTTAGCATGTCATACTTAATGAGTGCTTCACAATCATAAAATATGTCCAAGATAATATATTTGTATGTGAACATCTCTTTCCTTATTACTTCCTATTAAGTGCAACGATGACCAAAACTACGTTTGCCAATTCTCAACAACTTTTATGCCTCATACTTTCTATGTGTGAAGTCATCACTAACCATGTTATAAGCAAATGAAACATATAAAAGTTCAGATTTATGACATTCAATTCAGTCCCCCATTTACTCATAGGATATATATGGAGCACATGAGTAAATTGCAAACTACTCTAAAAGATATGAGTGAAAGACACTGAGTAGTCAAATAATTAACTAGCCATGGGAGGTTTCCTTTTCTATTAAATTCAATAATTCAGATCCAATGATTTTATTCAAACAGCAAGTAAAACAAAATAAAATGACATTGCAAGGATAGCACAACTCATGTGAAGAAGCAAAAACTTAGGCTCAACCGATACTAACCGATAGTTGCTGAAGAAGAAAGGTGGGATGCCTAACGGGGCATCCCCAAGCTTAGATGCTTGAGACTTCTTGGGATATTATCTTGGGGTGCCTTGGGCATCCCCAAGCTTGAAATTTTGTGTCTCCTTAATTCCTCTCATATCATGGTTTCTCTTTTTTATCAAAAGCTTCATTCACAACAAACTCAACAAGAACTCGTGAGATAGGTTAGTATAAACCAATGCAAAACCTTATAATTTCCTACTGTAACAAATCACTAAAATTATTATTCAACATTGCTTACTAAATGCCTCTGCATATTCAATACTCCGATCCTAAAATAGAATCATTAAACAAGCAAACATATGCAAACAATGCAAACATAACAGCAATCTGCCAAAACAGTATAGTCTGTGAAGAATGCAAGAGTATCAATTCTTCCCTAACTCCAAAAGTTATGAACTAAAATTCACACTGTAATAAATTTATCAGTGCTCATTATTCAAAAGGTTTCATCATTATATCATTCTCTGACTTTTCTAGGGAATTTTTGCAACAGTTGTAAACTTTCTGTTTTCAAACAGCAACATATATACTAGCAAAATAAGCATGGCAAAGGCTATCCTTGACTTTTTATTGAAACTAAAGATGCAAAACACTATTCTAAATATCAGCTAGCTAATACTAACAAAATAAAATGACGCTCCAAGTAAAACACATATCATGTGACGAATAAAAATATAGCTCCGAGTAAGGTGTACCGATAGTTTTGAAGGCGAAAGAGGGATGCCTTCAGGGCATCCCCAAGCTTAGGCGCTTGAGTCTTCCTTGAATATTACCTTGCGGTGCCTTGGGCATCCCCAAGATTAGGATCTTTCCACTCCTTATTCTCCTCATATCGATATCTCACCCAAAACTTGAAAACTTCAATCACACAAAACTTAGCCAAACTTCGTGAGATAGGTTAGTATGATAAAGAGCAAACCATTCACTTTGGTACTGACAAAAACAAGGTTCATAATTGTTTTCACACAATTCCTACTGTACCATATCATTTCTACAAATTATATTGAGAAATATAAGCCATAGAAACTAGAAAACAAGCAGACTATGCAATGAAAACAGAATCTGTCAGAAACAGAACAGTCTGTAATGATCTGAACAATAACCATACTTCTGCTACTCCAAAAATTATGAAATAAATTGGTGGACGTGAGTAATTTGTCTATTAATCTTCTGAAAAAATAACCAACTCAATAGCACTCTTCTGTAAAAAATGACATATATTCTCGTGAGCGCAAAGTTTCTGTTTATTTATAGCAAGATCACATTAACTTTCACCCAAGTTTTCCCAAAGGTCTTACTTGGCACTTTATTGAAACAAAAGCTATAAAACATGATTACTACATTAGCTTAATTATGTAAACACACAAAAACATTAAGGGTAAATATTGGGTTGTCTCCCAACAAGCGCTTTTCTTTAATGCCTTTTAGCTAGGCATGATGATTTCAATGATGCTCACTTTAAAGATAGGAATTGAAACACAAAGAGAGAATCTTGAAGAATATGACTAGCATATTTAAATCTAACACACTTCATATGCCTAGGGATTTTGTGAGCACACAACTTATGGGAACAAGAATCAACTAGCATAGGAAGGCAAAACAAGTATAACTTCAAAACTTTAAGCACATAGAGAGGAAACTTAATATTATTGCAACTCCTACAAGCATGTATTCCTCCCTCATAATAATTTTCAGTAGTATCATGGATAGCAACTTTGTTCTCATACTCAATTGGAACCTCTTCCGAAATAGTGGAATCATTACTAGCTAAAGTTGACACTCCTCTGAATCCACTTTCATAAATATCACACTGAGATTCAACATCCTCCAAAATAGTGGGACCACTAATTCCTAAAGTTGACACTCTTCCAAACCCACTTTAAATGATAGTATTATTCATACTCCAAAATATATAAGTGAAATTCATGGAGCATTCTACAACTAACCAATATCCAAGCTCAAAATGTATAAGTGAAGCACATGAAGCATTCTATAAAACCATACTCAAAAGATTTAAGTGAAGCACAAAGAGTAATTCTATAAGATCATACTTAAAAGATTTAAGTGAAGCACATGAAGTATTCTATAAATAATTAAGGGCTATCTCATGCTATCATGGTTCTTGAAGAAAAGGAAAAACACAAAGGACACAAATTATGTGAACAAAACAAAAACCGAGGTATACCAATAATTGTTGGAGAAGAAAGATGGGATGCCAACCGGGGCATCCCCAAGCTTAGATGCTTGAGCATCCTTTGAAATATTTACTTGGGGTGCCTTGGGCATCCCCAAGCTTTAACTCTTGCCTCTCTTTATTCTTCTCATATTGATAGCTCCTCGATCTTCAGACACTTCATCCACACAAAACTTTAACAAAAACTTGTGAGATCCGTTAGTGTAATAAAGCAAATCACTACCTTTAGGTACTGTAATGAACTCATTCTTTATTTGTATGGGTGTTAAAACTACTGTATTCCAAGTTCTCTATGGTTCATACCCAACAATACTAGCCATAGATTCATCGAAATAAGCAAACAACACATGCAAAACAGAATCTGTTAAAAACAGAACAGACTGTAGTAATCTGGAAGTTTGGCAAACTTATGTAACTCCTAAAATTATAAACTAAATTTGAAAATTTGAAAAATTTGTACAGAAGTAATGTGCAAAAAGAATCAGGGCCATTTTATTTTCCAGTTAAAAATTTAAATTCATGCACTACAGCCAAAGTTTCTGTTTTTGTTTTGCACAAAGCAAACAAGCAATCTAATCATCCTAAAACCAAAGCTTGGCATATTATTTTCATAATACAAGGAATATATACAAGGGGATAATTCTTTACAGAGAAACATCCATGAAAAATTATACATTGTTTCCGTGAGCATGAACACAAGTGTTCAAGGTCGACCCTCACTTCTTCAATGCAAAACCTTCCAATCACTTCTCTTTTTGAAAAACTTTTTAGGCATGAGAGGAAAGTAATATTTTTTTTTCATTCTTTTAAATTTTTTTTATGTTTCACACACAACTAAACAGAAACAAAAAGAAAAAATTAAATCTTCTTAGTGAAGAAAGCAAACAAGCACACACGAGAATATCAACCCCGCGCTATTGCTCCCCGGCAACGGCGCCAGAAAGGAGCTTGATAATCCCCAAGTGCAAGGAATCATCGTAGCACTTTCCAAAGATGGAAGTGATAAATATGGAGTGTCGAACCCACAAGGAGCTAAAGGTAAGATCAATATTCTCTCAAGCCCTATCTGCCACTGATACGACTCTACGTGCACCGAACGTTTGCTTCCAACTAGCAACGAGAAATAAAACTACGTTGTGGGTATGAAGAGGATAACTTTGCATGATATTGGAGAGCTAAAACATAAAAGTAAGTGTTGTTATCATAAAGTTAGAATATATTACTAAATAATATAAATAGCGAGTGTGGAATAATGGTGGATTGGTGTGCGGAATTGTCCTAGGCAATTGTTAACAAGACCAATAATCACTATTGCAGTTTCATATGAGGGAGAGGCATAAGCTAACATACTTTCTCTACTTGGATCATATGCACTTATGATTGGAACTCTAGCAAGCATCCGCAACTACTAAAGATCATTAAGGTAAAAACTCAACCATAGCATTAAATCATCAAGTCCTCTTTATTCCCATACGCAACAATCCCTCTTACTCGGGTTTGTGTTTCACCACTCACCAACCCACTATAAGCGAATCATGAACGTGTTGCAACACCCTACAACGGAATCCCTCACGCTTGCGGCGACACGGAGGGCACCATAGGACAGCACCAAAGTAAAACATACAACTCATACCAATCTAGATCATCAATCAACCCAAAGACAAAAGATATCTACTCAAAACATCATAGGATGGCAACACATCATTGGATCATAATATGTGGCATAAAGCACCATGTTCAAGTAGGGATTACAGCGGGGTGTGGGAGAGTGGACCGCGTAAAAGAGATGAGGATGGTGATGATGATGGTGATGTTGATGAAGACGATCACCGTGGCGATGATTCCTCCCGATGGCACTCGGCCACTGGAAGAGAGGAGGAGAGGTTCTCTTCCTTGTGCTTCCTCCTCCATGGCCTCCACCCTCTGGTCCTTGGCCTTCATGGTGATGATGGCCCCTCCGGGATACTCCTCCATGGCCACCGGTGATGATGGCCCCCTCCGGCAGGGTGCCGGAGAGGGCCCCGATGGGTTTTTCGTGGCTACAGAGGCTTGCGGCGGCGGAACTTCTGATCCAATCTCCATTACGGAAGTTTTAGGAGTACGAGAGTATATATGGGTGCGGGGAGGACGTCGGTGGACTTCCGGGCTGGCCATGAGGTAGAGGCGGCGCCCGGTGGGCGTGCCCCCACCCTCGTGGAAGCCCGGGACTCGGTGAGCTTCTTGTACTCAATGGGCTTCTTACGGTCCAAAAATAGGTTCCGTGGAGTTTCAGGTCTTTTGGACTCCGTTTGATATTCCTTTTCTTCAAACTTGAAATAGGCAAAAAAACAACAATTCTGGGTTGGGCCTCCGGTTAATAGGTTAGTCCCAAAAATAATATAAAAGTGGAAAGTAAAGCCCAATATTGCCCGAAACAGTAGATAATATAGCATGGAGCAATCAAAATTTATAGATACGTTGGAGACGTATCAGTGGGAAACATGCTGGTGGTCACAACCCACATGGGTGTGCCAGGACCCCTAGGCGCGCCCTTGTGGGTTGTGGTCCTCACGTGGGCCCCCGCACTTATCTCTTCATCCCACATCATCACCTACCTCCAGAAAAAATCACCATTGCTCTGGATTTCGATCTCTTTGCTCGAAGCTCCGTTTCCAAAACTGTTTCGGGGATTGTTGCTTGGCACTTGTACGCGAACAGGATGAACCTATTTGGAAGGAGTTCTTCGAGGAGGAGATCCTCGGGGGCATCTTCTAGTGACAACTCCGCTCGTCTTGAACCAAGTGAAAGTTCCATTCGAGATGCCGCCACCAAAATATGCCTATGGCCATGCTATGATTATGTGGTGCGTGTGGGCATTAAGGAGGAATTTGAGCAATATGTTCACAATGCCGGTCTCGGTCCCTACATTTCAGATAAGTGCAATCAACACCACACCCTCACTGAATCATTTGTGTCAAAGGATTTAAATTCCATCCCCGTGAGTCTAGGGTGTCATTTAAACTGTATGAAAATTCATTAACCATATCACTAGAGAGATTTGCTCACCACTGCAAACTCCCATTCTGGGGTTCGCTTGACGAACCGCCAAGGGCTGAGTACCAATCATTCTTGACTAGTCTTTGCTACCGTGAGACGAGGGGAGTGACGCAAGGTAGAATAAAGAGCATTCATTTTCCTGCAATTTAGTACCTTGCTTTATTCAATGGGAAATGTATTGTACGCAAACAAGATTGTAGTACACTTTGTGCTCCAGACTTGAGCCTTTTACGCATCGCTCTCACCGGTGATAGGAGTTATAATCTTGGAGCGATTGTTGCACGTAGGTTGCAACACAATGCTAATAGTGGCTATTTCTATGGTGGAATTTATGCCACGCGTTTAGCAAGAGAGCTGGGTGTTTTACCTTTGCCCTTTGACTCTATCCTACCCACGCAGTATTTAGACTTTGATGCTATGAACATCATAAGATCCTTAAAGGAGATATTCATAATTTCACCAATAAATTGTTGTTTAACCAAGCATCTGTGGTGTACACATATTTGCATGCGCCTGCTCTCTTTGATTATCACAGCAAGGGAAGGTATTTTGTTCCTGAGAGCGAGGCCTGAGCCCACAACGCGGCGGTTGAGGTTGCACGGAAGGCCGAGGCATCCGCACCGAGAGCCTCCGTGAGCTACCACTCCGACTACTATCCAGGCTACTGATTGATCACCAAGTTAGGCCAAAATCCTAAGCTTGGGGGAGTACGTATTCCCACCGACATTATATTCATGTTCACACATTTCATTCCAGTTGTCGGTGTCCACACTTTTTCATTGTATTATCCATGTTAGATTTATTTTCTCGCTTTCTTCTTGTGTGTTTGAAAAACCTTGAGAAAATACAAAAATATTTCTTGCTTATTTTTTATTTTTCTTTCTAGAGTAGTTAGCTGTAGTACTAAAAAGAAAATCCAAAAGGATTTCCTTGTTCTTCTTTTGCTTGTTGGGAGCATTCCCGTGTAAATAGTTTTTCTCGTTTTTGCTTTTCCCTTTTATTTGCTTGTTCAAGAAAACCAAAATCTTTAAAAATATTTCAGTATGTTTCTCTGAATTTCTTTTCTTTTTATTCGAGTCATACCGAGGAGAAGACCACGATGAAAATGTTGAGTGGCTCTCATACGCATTATCGTTGATCTAATAAAGAGCCCATATTACCTTGTCTTCTCCTGTTGAATAAAATGTTTGCAGATTTCAGCTTAGTCCACAACACTCTTGCACTATTATTATTTTCATATCATTCGGTCATGCAAGTGAAAGGCAATAATGACGATATTTGATGAACTAGCCGTGGCAGAGAGAAACTGGTATGAACTCGACTTGTTTTGTTTTTGTAAATATGTTTAACCTAGTATCCATGATTCAGCCCATTATGATTAAACATGTTTGCAGTGACAATTAGAAATTATAGTTTCTCATGCCATGCATAAGTAGCTAGGAGTGGATAATGATTTATCTTGAATATCAACATTGCATTAAAATGATTGTGATGTAGTGTGACGATATGGTATCCTCCTCTGAATGTTTGAGTGGCTTGACTTGGCACATGTTCATGCATGTAGTTGAATCAAATCCAACATAGCCTCTATGATATTTATGTTCATGGTGTTCTTATCCTACTCATGCTAGCGTCCAATATTACTTATGCATAATGCATGTTGATGACCGTTGTTGCTCTCTAGCTGGCCGCTTCTCAACCTATTTGCTAGCCTTCCCCGGTACTTAGTGGGAATTCTGCTTGTACATCAAATACCTTGAACCCAAGTTATCCCAGATGAATCCACCATACCTATCTATATGCGGTATTACCCTGCCGTCCTAAGTAAATTTGCATGTGCCACCTTTAAAAACTTTAAATAAATATCATTTTTGTGTGCCTGGATCGTTTATGGAACGATAGGAGGTGGTTGGTATCTTTCATGCTAAACGGATTATTCTCGGGTTGGTGTTTATTCACTCACCATCGCACCAGAAAAGGGCGGTAATAGAGATTCCCAGTCCCGAACTCAAAATGCAAATAATTAAACAAAACTCCCCCGAGACTATTGTTGGTATGGTCAGCACCCGTTGTTTTGGACAAGCCGTGGAATATGATTGTTAGTGGAGGGGGAGTAAACCTGCGAGGATTAACACACTAACCTATCTATCTACTCCCTCCATTCGGAATTACTTGTCGCAGAAATAGATGTATCTAGACGTATTTTAGTTCTAGATACATCCATTTCCGAGACAAGTAATTCCGAACGGATGGAGTATCTATCTATCAGTCAGAGCCGATGCATCAGAATTCTCCTCCCGCCACCGTCCATCGAAGTGGCAGAAAGAGAGGAACCACATCCACGGACTCGCTCGCAAAGATCGAGGGGAGGAAGCTCTGCCCTAGTCCCATACTCCCTCCGGTCCTTTTTACTCTGCATATTAGGTTTGTCTGAAGTCAATCTCATCTAACTTTGACCAAGTTTATATAAAAAATTATTGACATTTACATAACAACACCAATATCATTAGATTCATCTCGGAATATATTTTCATATTATATTTATTAGATATTATAGATGCTAATAATTTCTAATATAAATTTGGTCAAACTTAGCTAAGTTTGACTTTCGGCAAATCCAATATGCAGAATAAAAAGGACCGGAGGGAGTATAATTTAATCCCCAGAGCTGTAACGTCTAATCCATAAGATCAGCCAGTCTCTGGTCGGCTCTCTCCTCTCTGTGCTCGAATATGATGATCTTAAAAATGAACCAATCATCAAGAGCTGAGGAGTAAAGCGCTCACCCTTCGTCAGTCGCCATCATCATCCCAATCCGCATGGCCATTTCTTGGACGGATGCAATGATCGGGTCGCGTGGACGCACCTCCATCCAACGTGTGACGCGCACGTGGACCTAACTTATCTCCTGCCGACCAATACACAAAATGACACCCGGGATAACAATATTCAATCGCTTGTGCTCGCAATCTTCGTCCGTGGACTCAAAACTGGCAAGAGATACTATATATGACAGAGAGAATATTAGGTGCTCGGTCGTAGCTTTGATGCTTGGATGAATGGCACGTCCTTTTCACGAGCCCGGCCCCTAACGACCAGCTGATATCTGCATAGTTTAAAGTTAAACCCCGAGCTGCCGAGCAAACCTCCAAAATTGCTGGCATGCCAAGGCGGCTGGACCGGACAAGCACATACAGACGCCGCGAATTTTAAATCCGGTGGTAGCGTGGGCGACAGCGAGTTTGGTTCCGCGAGGTGAACCACGTTGGTATAGATTTGGATTTTGATAAACCCGCCGAGATCAACATTTCTGGTGTTGTTGATTCTGTACTACTAGCATTTGGTTCGTTGCGATCGAGGGCTAGAGCTAGAGTGATGGCACTGTACTGGCATGATAATCAAGAAGTGTACACGGAAGAAACGGATGGCCACATCAAGCATCAAGCACCAAGAAGAAGAAAGCAAATGATGGCACCGTATTCTCGAAAAAGGGGAAAGGGAGGGGGCGCCGTACGCTGTGTGTGTGTGTGATCGGCACGTCAAGTAGGACAAAGCGTAATCACCACAATCCCGCCACTGTCACATTCATGCGGTGATGATGGTGTTTCTTTCTTCTTTTTTAGATGAGATGCGGTGATGATGGTCTTAATTAACTCGCCTTTGGGATAAAGATGGTACCACTAGTCTCAACTTATCTCACCAACCAGCCAGCCAACACGGCAAGGACCGGGCGCGTCCTACTCCCACAGTGCAAACAGCGCCGTGAGCAGGCACGCGGCCACCGCCCGGCCGGGCCGACGGACGGACGAAGCAACGAAAACCACGCGGGGGGTCACGTCGCCCTCGCCGCTGGCGCCGACGCTCACGGGCCGTACCGCCTAGGACTACGACCGAGCAGGCCCTCCGTCCGGCCGATGGAGTCGTTGGAGGCAGCGTTTTGACTCGATGCCCCCCAGCATGAGAGCCTCGGGTCCAGATGAGCCGAGACGCACACGGCCGGGGCGCGGGGAGCGAGGGATGTGTAGTGTAAGTGTAAATGAATGCGCGCTGGCGGTCGCGGTCGCGGCCTGGGGCGGAGCGTACGCGCAGCAGGCTCAAGAGAGAGACGGTCGCCAGCGCGCGCGCGCTCGTGCGCTCGGCAGGGCAGGGCAGGTCGCAACGGCTAGTTGGCTTTGTTGATTTTCAAAGGAAAGCCAACCTGCCGCGCTCGGGGCTCGGCTTTGGCTACTAGCGGCTCGTTGTATACCCTGATGACTGACACCACCGGCGGCGGCAGGACTACTGGGCGCTTTCTGGCTGGGGCCTCTTCTGACGGAAATTTGTTGATTTCGTGTGCCTCTGCGTTGCGTGTCTGTGGTCATTGCTGCCTGGCTGGGCTGGGCTACTGTTTGCGCTGGTGGTGGTTTCTGCCTGCATGCCTGCTGGCGCTATCCTATCTGTCAAGTCCAGCTCCAACGGCTACTCCGATCCGCGGGCAACTGTTTCTTCTAGGACGGAGTGACTCCTGACGTGGACTGGTGTTAACTCACTTCTTTTGTTGAAAGGAAGGACCGTGGTCAAATTTCGTGTTTTGACCCTTTTTGCAAAGAAATTCGAGATCTGACCCCTGTCTGAAACTATTTCGAATCGACTTTTGACTACCGCCGGAGGGCGGTGATGAGTTTGCACGCCCCACCGTCATCATCGATGGCGGTAGGCCCTCTAACGGCGATGACGGCCGGCCACAGACGACGGGGAAAAGGGCCTACCGCCACCGAGGCGGTAGGGTTCGGTGGCTCACCGCCTCAACGGTGGCGGTAGGTACCGAAGAGGCAGTGATGCTGGGCCCTACCCCACCCACCAGCCCGTTCTTCCTCCTCCCTCGACTAGAGCAGTCGGCGCCGCCTCTCCTCCTCTCGATCCTCCTCGATCTCCCTCTTCCCACCACCATTTTCGCGGATCTTTGGGGCAAATCGAAGAGGCGGTAAGCTCCTCCATTCCCTCCAATCAGTTTTCGCAATGGTTTTTATTTTGAAGTTATTTTTGGCACTAGGTGCAACCTAGGTTTTAGTGTTGATTTTTATGATGTTTTAGTTGTTTAGGAGTATATGATTTAGTAGTAGGCCTATGTGAGGATGTGTGGGTGAAACAATTGCAAGATATGTGAGGATATGTTGGTGAATGCATATATGTTGGTCCATTTTGTTTTGTTATGTATATATGAATTTTATAAGAAATCTTTACGTATGTTGAACGCAAGATTGTGAGGATAAAGGCATACCAAAATTCGTAGATGGTTAATGTATTGCAAATTTGTGAAGATGGATGTTTTGCAAAATTGGTAGGTGGTTAATGCATAGTGTGAAAATGTGTGTATTTCTATTTCATATAGTTGCAAATGTATGAACCCTAGGTTTAGTCTTTCTTATAGCCATACGAGGAACCCTCTCTAGTTGATATGATGAACCTTAGAACCTAGATGAACCCTAGGTTTAGTCTTTCTTATAGCCATATGTGATGATTTCTTGTGTGAATATTGTAGATATTTGTTTTGCTATATATCTCCATATGTGATATTTGCTTAATTAACTTTATCCAATCAATGCTTATATAAGGAACATGGCGCCACCACCACCACTTGATGAGGATGATGACTATGAAGACCCACTTGAGGAAACCATACGTGCTCAAAGAGTGAGGCCGAGCAGGAGGTGTGCAACCTATGGGACAACTTTACGCCCGCGTCTTTGAGTTGATCGAGCGCCATTCGTGACCCGTCTCACAACTACCATGATCAATCGACATGACATGGTATGTTATTAGTGTAGAATCCAAGGAATTTTTTAGATAATCCATACTTATTAATTGATATGTTTTTCTTATTCAGAAATTACCAAAGAGCCTATCTGAGAGTTGTGGCATCAAGGCTGATGAAGAAGGCTATGCTGGAATACGCCTTACCGCATGGGGCCCCGTCACTTCTTGTGCGTAAGGCTTGGACACGGACGGTCGCACAAATTTAAGCACAGATGGGTGGAAGAGCTTCCTCATTGACAAGAATCTTCATGTTGGACAGGCCATCCTTATTACTATCAGGAAGACCAACCGTCAAAGCTTGAAGATGATGATCGTCATCGATATCATTTAAACTATATATGCGTGTGGCTGCTGATGATCGTCATGTTTGATTGCTACCTATGTTGGCTTCGTGAAACTATTTGGATGTGATCAAACTATGTTATGTTTATGTCTATGAAATTGTGATCAAACTATGTTATGTTTATGTCTATGAAATTATGATCAAACTATGTTATTTGGTACTTGTTTCTTAATCCGTAATGGCAAAACTAATTATGCTTATGTCTATGAAATTGTGCTTATTATTGGTTCTTATGTTCAGGGCCCTTGCATATTTCTATGAAATTGTGATCAAACTATTTGGATGTCTATGAAATTGTGATCACACTATTTAGATGTGATCAAACTTCTTATGTCTACAAAACTTTACACGAAACAAAGGACCCTACCGCCAGGCTCCCTGGCGGTAGGGTCGACAACTCATCGTGAGCCTGGCGGTAGGGTGAACCTACCGCCAGGCGCTTGCATATCTCGTTCTGAGAAGGCATGCACGGCAAAACCTCGCCACACCTTACCGCTGAGCCTTTGGCGGTAGGGTTAAACGACTTACCGCCCGGGTTGTGCAGCGGTAAGGTACTTATCCACGTCGGTAGCGGTGACGGCCCCGTCTCCCTCTGTCACACCCTACCGCCAGGGAATCTGGCGGTAGCCTGTCTAACCCTACCGCCAGGGGCTCTGGCGGTAACAAAAGGGTCAAATCCCGAAAAAATTTCGAACGGGGGTCAGATCTTGATTTTGTTTGCAAAAAGGGTCAAAACACGAAATTCGGCCAAGGACCGTTGTGTGTTCATCGCCGAGGTATACACCGCGCGACCCAATCCTGTCCGCGCGCGTCTGTTTGAGGTAAAATGGACGAACCAAACGGCCAGCGCGCGGGCGTAAACAGACTTTCGTCCGTTTTCTGTCTGCTTTCGACCCATTCCGGCCTAAATTTGCGCCGCTTTTGGGGGGAAACGGACAGCACACGGACGCGCGGGACGTGTGCACGTGTCCTTCCCTGACCCGCCTGTCGGTGGCACAAGGACGTATTTTTCTATCCGCCCCCTCCCTCCCTCTGGCCGCACCCCCTCCTCTCTTCTCCACTCTTCCCCACTCTTCTCGTCGCCACCGCCGCCGCTGCCATTGCAGCTGTGAAGCTTGGACGCGCGCTCGCGCAGCCCCTTCCCCTCGACGCCCCCGAGCTACCCAACGACGACCACCTGATTTGTGCACCCGGCGGCCGGATTTGGGGCTGATCCGGTCGGTCTTGAGCGTGCCCGACTGTGGGAGGCCGCGCCGCGCCATGGACTGGCCGGGCACCGGGCCGGAAGGCCCTGACAAGGCCGCAAGACCGCATGCAGGTAGTGGCTCCTCCTCTAGCCGCTCGGATCTACACCGTCGGTGGTCCGCCGGCAGATACACGAACGGCGGTCGGCCGGGCTCGGTGCTTGCCCAAAAGCTCGTCGGCGCACCGTTGCCACTCATTAAGTGCGACCATTGCCGCAAAGAAGGTCGTGCGCCGCGTGCCTACAACGCCAGAACATCCCGGATGGGTGTTCATCAAGTGTTTAAACGATGGGTATGTGCTTTTTTTAGTTTCCGTTGTGCTTTTGGATTTGACTAGTTGTGCTAACTTAAAATTTTATTGTGTAGCATGGATGCAAGTTTTGGTATTGGGAAGAAGAGTACATCGATATATTGATAGAGCGCAATTTAATAGATGTTCGTGCACTTTTAGCAGCATAGAGGCTAGAGATGAGACTAGTGTACTTGTTGCTAGAATAGAGGCTAGACATGAGACTAGATGCAAGGAAGCAACGTCGACTTCTTTAGACTCGAAGAAGAAAGAAGCACGCAAGATCAAGCCTCCTCCGCAGATCAACAATGAATGCATTGAGAAGGCACTAATCCAACTTACAGGAGCAGTTATGGAAGTTGGATATCTTCTAAAATGTATTCTTATGGTTCTTGTTTTCTTTGATCTTGCTTTTCTAGTCAAAATTTGGTGATGTATTTCCATGTACTAAAAAATGAATGAAGAAAAAAGTTAAGGGCTTGCAAAGAAAATTGTATACGGACAGGATGCGGCCGGGATGTGTCTGCGTGTTGGTGAGCGCACAGCCACCACATCACAAAAACTGTCCGGACATGACCTCATTGTTCTACCCAAACGGACAGAATTCGGGCAAAGCGGACGTCCGTTTAGGGTTGAGCGATGGAGTTGACCTAAGTTTCGAACAACGCTGCCGTGCAAAAGCAAAGGGCAGCGACATGCCTTCGAAAAGTTCACCTCTAGTCTAGGACAACGCTGCCACCCGCCACGCGCTCAAAGTTTATCGTCCGTGCCGTTGTGGCGCAAGTAGTAGAACGAAAGGCTCCATTCCAGGACATCTACTTACTATGGATCACTACTTGGCCCGTCATTAGGCTACTAAACGCTTTGTCCGTGTAAGTGTAACAGGCGCGTAAAGTTAAAAAAATAAGATTCATAGGCACTAGCATCCAAAACATATTTTTATAGAAGAATCTCATCCAACTGAGGTCACGGAAATTCACTCCTAACAGGAGTCGAACCCCGGTCTGCAAGGTACCGCCACTGCGTCCTTCCCACTGGGCTACTGCCCAGTCCTCAACAGGAGCGTAAAGTTAAGGAGGTGGTGAGATGAATAGCGATAATGGTTGCGGTCCTGTGCCTGCTGATGCTGCGCGTCCAAGCAAAGCAAAGCAAAGAAAGAAGCATCCAACCAAGGAGAAGGAGGAGCATCTCATCTCGTGTGGCTTCCGTTTGTCAAACCTCAATGACTTTTAGACCCCACGCCCACTGTTCCATTCCGTTCCGTTCTACTGTACCATTTCCATCCCCGTGGTATGTATGCACACACTTTTGGCGGACGCGTGGCTTATCTTTCAAACTAAACAAAATAGACTAGCGCGAGCTCTGTGCTACGAATTTGACCAAACTGGCTCAGGACATTTTGTCACGAGATACATACATCTGACGTACGTGTGTGCGTATTCTTCGAAGCGAAGAATCGGGAGAGAAAGATGGCGCAAGTGTGGAAGGAGCTAAGAAGGAGGAGGGCGATTTACAGGGCGGCAAGCTCGTGTGGCTTGCGGCATGGGGACACGTGCGAGATAATTGGATGGGAACGGCAGGTTTTGGTGTGGCGTGGGCCAGCCCAACCCGCGGTCGGTTGTAAAGGAATCCGGATTCGCTGACTTAGCCTCAGCAAGTCCCCGCTGACTTTACCGCAGGATCAAGAATCAAAGGCTGAGATTTGCCAAATCACTGTTCCCAAACATTGTTCACATAAACCACTGTTCACGCAAATCACTGTCAACCCTATAGCATACGATCTGGAACGCTGCTTTTTAATCCGACAGACGAGACTGGGCAACGCTACCTTTGCCACGGCAAGTCAGATAATTGGATGGGAACGGCAGGTTCTGGTGTGGCGTGGGCCAGCCCAACCCGCGATCGGTTGTAAAGGTGGTGTGTGGGTCGATAGATACTGATAGGTACCCCGTGTGGTCCGGCCCAAATCAAAGGCAAATTTAACAATTTTAACCTTTGAATAAAATCATTTCACAAAATAAACTGTCCTTAAAAGAATTTCACTCAGCTGACCTTTTTAAGTGGCCGACACGGGCCATTACACTATCTGAACGCCGACCGACAAGCGCTACACGCGCCAAGACTTCGAACTTGTTAAAATTACTAAGTCGATGTAAGAGCTTACATCAGATAGTGTGGCGCTAGCTCTCGGCGTTATTAATCGACTTAGTAATTTTTCGGATCACCCGGATACGACATTGGATGATGTGCATCGTGCATTAATCGAATCAGACGATGTAATGCTACGCGGCCGTGTCGGTATTCTCAAAAAGGTCAGCCGAGTGAATTTTTTTTAGAAACAGTTTGTCTGCTCCAGCTCAACTTTCTGGAGTGAGTAAATTCCTTCATTTAGCTCAAAAAAAAGAGAGAGCGAGTAAATTCTTCCATAAACCAAGGTGAAAGGACGCCGAATTTCCTCAAAAAAGGGGTGGAAGGATGCATAAGAATCGAATTGGTGGCTGCGAAATCCGCCTCCACTGGCGCATGTTTCTCGGGGACGGCATAGCGCGTCACGCTCTGTGGACTTGTATACATACTGCTGCTGCTACTCGTAGTTTATAGACTACTCCACTGCCTGTCTGAAATCGGGTACAGAACCAGTAGTACTCGGCTGCATTTTCCGTGTTGCCAGTGGCTTCTTTCTTTGCCGCGCCAACGAAGCTTCCCAATCAGGCTCGAATTTCGTCGACAGCGTTCAACTGGAAACGACCTGATCTTCCGTTTCGCCGGTGCCACCTTTTGTTTGTTTTTCCAATCAGAAACAGGCCCATCTTTCAATTTGCTGACGCCCATGTTCCACAAAGCACAGACAGGGCACACATCACCCACATCTTTTTTTTCTAACTGAAAAAGGGTTTTCCCCGCTTTGTATTCCAAAGCAACCAACACCGAATACAGAGATCGCTGTGGCGAGCAGCACAACACATCAAAAGAAAAGGAAGAAGAAACAAATGCCAACTGCTTAGCAAAGCGCGGATGACCCGCCACTGCGGCGCCCACCGGATAAAAACCACCACAGACCGAGGTTCTGAACCGCCGCGTACCAAGCAGCACCTCCAAGAAGGAATGCGACACCGACGACACTGCTACCCGGACGAGTCCTAGGGTTTCCCCCGGCACGCGGAGGGAGGTGAGGGGGTGAATACCACCGACACCCTCCAGGAAGGAATGGTGGCACCCGCAGGTGTCACCGCTGCCGGTCAAGCCGCAGGATTTCTCCCGCATTCCTGCACTCCAACCGCCCAACTGGATGAAACCGACCCGCCAAACCGTCGCCCACCCCCATGCGCCAACGCAGAAGCGCCGCCACCAACGCCGCCTCACTACGAACATCACCACGAGGCCAAGAGGACCGGAGAAAAGCGCACCACGACGGGAGCAGCAGCACCAACGCCGAGCGGGAGAGAACCACCTCCACCGCCGTCGTGCGGGAGGCCCATGCTTCCGGCACCGTCGCGGTAGCCGTCCGGACATGGCCGCGGGGCATGCCGCCACCTCGCCCAGCCCAGTTCGGCAGTTAAGCCCGGCCACCACGATGCAAGAGGGTCGGCATCAGCGCCGCCAACACCCAGCCACTCGTCGCGTCTCCCCCGCCTCTCAGAAGCCACGCCGGAGACGATCCCCGCTGCCGGCCCGCCCAAGCCCAGATGGGGCATGAAGGGCCCATATCTGGGCCGAGCGGACGACACCAGATCGCGCCGCCGTGCAGCCGCCGCCGCTAACGGCGGCGCCCGCCACTGTCGCTGCGTCGCGCCACGGAGCCCGCCGCCACGCTGCCGTCGCCATCAAGTGCACCCCAGGCAGCTCACTTGCCGGAGAGCGATCGGGAGGAAGGCGAGGAGGCCGCCACCAGCAACCGGGGCGGGCCGGCGGCATGGCGGCAGCGGCGGAGGGTGGCTGGAGGGAGGAGGAGGACGCTGACCGTCGCCCATGGAAGGGGGGGCGGCGCGGTCGCGAGAGGACAGCCACCCACATCTTTTTCACACGCTACAAGTTTTGCAAGGCGTCCCGCACCTGCAGCGCCCCCGAAAGGCCGAAACACACACACACACACACACACACACACATTTCTTTCACCGGGCACACCGTAGCGTCGATCCTACGGGTTATCGGGCTTTGATCGCATGCACAAATCACAAATAAACTCAAGCAACGCCAGCCCCAAAAGGCAACGAACAAAGATGAACATCATCATACGAGACAATGAAGCTGTGAACTAGCATACGCTTCCCGTTGATGCTTTCTTACAGCATCAAAGACTTTCTCAAAGCGATAAAAGCGACGAAGAAAATCGGGGAGACGAGAAAGAGCATGTACGGGATGATCTCCCGGATCCCCACCTCGGGCTCCTCCGGGTTCGCGTAGTAGTTCCTCTGCCCGCCAAACTGGTCGAAGTAACCCTCGTAGCCCGTGTTGCGCGGCACCGGCACGCCGTCGACCTTCAGGAAGTCCGCCGCCTTCGCATGACCGGAGAGACCAAGGAAACCATTCAGGCGCTCGGTTGTTCTGGGTCTTGTTTGAAAGTGCGAGAGAGACGTTGCATGAGCATTTGAGTGAGACGCTTACCTGAAAGCTGAACATGAACATCTTTGCCTTCTTGCTGACGCGATCGTTTGGGTGGTACTTCAGCTTGCTATACATGCCCATGGCTTCCTTGGACCTGCCCAAGCAAGATGGATATTCCATGAAAAGTACATCCACCAATGAGAGAATCTTAGATAGGAAACCGCACAAACAGATAAGTTTCAAAACTACAGAAATATGAAGATTGTGACAGACTGACAGTACTGATGCATGTTTCAGTTCATGTGCAGCTTAACTCAAAAATTCATTGCATGCATGCGAAAAATCTGCAAACCAGAATATAGGCGTGAACATGGATTTACACACACAGTAATCATAGTAAACGATAGAATACATCACTTCCAAAACAGGAGAACCAAATATATAGTAGGTTTGTTCAGGGGATTGGAATGTTGCGTCGCATTTGCACCTTAACAGAAAAAACATGCATGATTGATGAATTGAACGGCCATGCAGGAAAGGACAAAGGGAGCAAAGGGTACCTGCAGAGTGAATCTAGACAGATGGACCACTGGAGAGCAGCCATTCCATGAAGTTCCGTCTGCATGTAACTTGCTTTGAGTAAAAGATACAACAAGGACACCACAATGAAGCAGGAATACAGGCATATCACAAGGAGCATCTGTGTGAGGTTTCGTATCTGAACTGAAGAATAGTATACACCGGCATGATGCTGCTTACTTTTAAGTATCTACAGCAAATGCACTTGCATTCCTTCCGATGCTAGTATGTCCTAACAAAATAGTCAAAACTAATATCCGTAATAGTTCTAGTGCAAAAATCAGGACTATATATGTATATCCTAAGATGTAAATTAAAATGGAGATAGACCCGGCGCACAGATAGAAGTCGGATGGATCTGCGTAGAATGAAGGGGCAATTTGCTGTAGAGGACAGGACTTTCTGCAAGTTGTCCATGCTAGGTGCAGCAAGCTTTCTCACAAGGGTGCAAATTTATTGTCTAACGTACTCCAGCATAAAATGGAAGGGCTATGATGTGCTATTGCTGTGATTCGGAACTAAAACAGCAACACTATTGGCTTTCTCACAATTTAAAAGAGTGCAGAAGAGAGGTCCACTTACCACAAGCCAACATTTCACTAATGATAACATTTACCTTAAAGTCCGCAGCCTGCATCACTTTTTCATAATAAGGCAAAGCTTGTTTCAGCCTTCCAGCATTCATAAGTTCGTCACCTTCCTTCAATGCCTTAAACATGCAAAAAAAATCATTATCGTAAACCGAAGTATGAAAACATCAAAAGCCCATGACATTAAAGAAGTAATAGACCAATAAGTATATCCATATGGATTAACACGGGGTTCAAAAGGAGAATGTGGCAATTGACTTCAAAACCTGAATATGATCTTAGAAAAGCAACGCCGTTACTTCAAAATTTTCATATAAACAATAATTTTCCTCTCACTATTCTCTTGCTCATGAGCATAACATATTCATTATTAACTAATGCATATACTACACTGATTAGCTTGCCAAATCATCAACAATTTTCCAATGAGGAACTAGCAGTTATCCATGCTCTACAAAACAAATATTTGGCACCAATTATTTAATAACCTCCACCTGAAATTTCTTATTAGCTCTTATTCTGATTCATCACTAGATGGATTCTAATATTACCAAACAACATCCAATATTTTTCCTACTATACATCATTGCCACCATGTTCACCATCCAAAAAATGGCTGTGTGAATTTTATTGGTGCACAGCCCGGAGTAAGAAAGCTGCTATTATATACAAAAAGGTTGCTAGCAAGAAAATACTTAGTTATAGAAAAAAAGCAAGAAAATACTTGGTTCATTGATCAGAAGTTAATTCATGAAAAAATAAATATGTATAGGTTCTCTATTCAACCACAAATAGATACAGGATATCCTGCAAGTACACAGATACAAGGTGCCGATCAAAAAAAATTAAAGGCTCCTCGATTGATACAGGAAGACCTGCACATAAAGTGTCCACGGGTACTTAATAAACAAACCACTGCCAATTAATTTACATGGAATGATGTCTCAGTCATGTACCTTGGTGCACTCTGCCTTTGTTTTTGCATCGAGTGTCTTGTTTTTTCCACCAATATATGCAGCTAGTAGTTCTCTGGTACGTTTATCTTTAGCTGCTTTCTCTTCAGCACTTTGAGTCTCTCCACCAAGGCTTATATTTCTTCCACCACCATACTAATGAGGAAGTAAGGAAATATCAAAACTGGGAAAAGGTAGCACTACTACGCGCCTATATTCTCTAACTCAACTATATCAAATAAATTGCTAATGGTTTTACAAAGGAAACTATTTGAAACATGTATAGAACAAGCCAAGGAAATGTGCAAAAGAGCACAATCACTAGAGAATCAGTTTCAACTGCATTTTAGATGTTTTTCCTAGTATATCAATCAAACAAGAAGGAAGCAGTGTAGATAGCAAGAAAATTTTAAAAGTGTTTTTATCTTGTATTTCAGACATGGCAATACCTAAAAAATTGTTAAAAGTCTAAACCAGCCCAAATATATGTGATGTGCATAATTCCCACTCCTTACATGTGGTTCTTGGACAGTGGCCTAGAGCCATAGTGGATGATGCCATGTTGTCCTTAACAAGGCATATGAAATGTCCAGAACTAGAATCAAAGTATCAAACATTGTGCACCAATATGACTGTTCAAATTATATTTTGTGATGAATGGTTATCCTGTAAAAAATATTATTATGCTGAATAATTTCCCATTTCGTCATAGTGAATACTTCCAATGGATTAACACTAAATACGCTGACCGGAAATTGTTTACAGTAACATTACCAATTTACCATGACTTCAACAAGTTTTTGTTCAAAGAGATAGATGTGTCTCCAGAAAATCTTTAGGTTTAGACGCCAAAGTCAAGTCATAACAAATGGTTCTCACTTTCTCCAAGCAAAGTTACAAGAATATTCAGAGAATAAATGGCACATAGATATTATGCATTTCATTGTATTATATCATTCCACTCTAATCAAATCACTGCTCAGTGTAACAGCTGAAAGGGGAATAACCCGGTTCAAAGATAATAAAAATTGCAGCATCCTTTAAAACTAGAGGGATATGAAAATGTTTGATCTTACCGCCTTTGAAATATTTTGTGGCCGTGGAAACATTC
Source organism: Aegilops bicornis (assembly GCA_021605145.1). Classification (NCBI taxonomy): domain Eukaryota; kingdom Viridiplantae; phylum Streptophyta; class Magnoliopsida; order Poales; family Poaceae; genus Aegilops; species Aegilops bicornis. The sequence goes on along the minus strand of CM038669.1, from coordinate 464,317,173 downwards.
CCCACGTTGTAACCCTGGGTTTGTAGGACTCTGAGTTTTCATCATCTTCAGGTTCAATAACAGTTGAAAGTGGTGTTTCCTCAAGCTTGCTATCTTCATTTTGTTTGCTGTCTTTTGAACGTGACGTTTCCTCAGACTCGCTATCATCCACAGGTTGATTTTCAGTTGAACGACGAGACTTCCCAAATTTACTAGGGTCGCCAACTACTATCTCCACCTCAGGAAAATCTTCATTTGAAAAAGGATCAATTCCTTGAGACAGCCCTGGTGGTGGACCTTGATAACGTTTTTTCTCGAAGAAACCGAGGCCCAAAAAGTCCGTCTCATCGTACGCATACCCCCCCTTTTTCTTTGCCACTTTGCCAAATGCACCCTCTTTACTAGTAAACGTGCTTTGGCCTGCAAATAAAAGAAATCATGGTAGCTGTTGAAATAGGGAAAACAAAAGAATCAATTATTTGTGCAGATTCGAAGAGCAGTTAACTGTTCATGTGGGGGATTTGATACTGGAGTGATCAGTACTGGATTTTTTGTTTTCTTATTTGGCCAGTGCATTAAACGGCATCATGCTTTACTGTTCCAGAATTCAGATGATATGCGAATATAATTTTAACTCTCTGGGACAAACAGAACTGGAATCATTACAGAAAGATAGAGAAACTTTGGAAGCACCTTACCACAATGGCAAAGGCCTCCAACCAACATTTTAATATTCATGCTTTAAAACACCCTTAATCCCCAGCTCCGACCACATTTTCATCAGCAACACATAACGAGCGATCATAAGAACAGAACGACGCTTTGACACCTCGATTTAGCGACTAACACGTTTCTATTCAAAACACGCACCCATTTCCTTTTGATTTCAACAGTTTCTACTATGTCCTGATTGCAAACGACTTCTGCACCCTGCAGAGCGCGTCCTGAGACGACGCAAACCAGGCAAGTTAGCTAGAAGCTTGGCGCCTCTACTCACCGAAAGTCGGCGACGGATTGAGAAGCGGGGAGCCGCCGTCCAGTCCTCCCCCGTTGCCGTTCCTGTACTCCAGCGCCCGCTCGAATGCCTCCTTGCTGCCGCTGGCCTCCTTCGCGGAAGGCTGCGGCGGAGGGGGAGGTGATGGTGGCGGTGGCGGTGGCTTGGGCGTCGGTGACGGTGGCTTGGGCGTCGGATTAGCCCTCTCCTTCTTGTAGGCGGCGGCGCGGGCGAAGGCGAGCTTGACGGGGTCGGTTGGCTCAGCATCCTCAGGCGGAGGCGGAGAGGAGGGGGACGCGGCGAGGGGGTGCAGGAGGCGGGGTGGCTTCGGGGAGAGCGTCAGGGTCTTGTTGGCGGCTAGGAGGGGTTGGCGGGTCGGGGTGGGGCGGAAGGGGAGGCGGCGCTGGGAAGTGGAGGGGACAAGGGAGGATGCCGCTGCGGCGGCCATTGCTTTGCGGCCCAGGCGGATCAGAGGTGCTTGGTGCCGGAAGCCGACAAGCCAAGCAAGCGTTTGTTAGTCTAGCCATAGTGGGAGTACTTAGGTAGTAACATAAAGACACCTCAAGCGTATATACGCCATGTGGCGTGAAGTTAATAAGGAGAGAGTCTTTGTGGTACAGAATATAATATGTTACCATAACATAACGCACCCCAATGCAAAATGAGTCTACAACATAATAAATGAAGACTTGCATGACACTACACTTATGTTACTATCCACTATGATGGTAATAACATAGACTAGTAACATATGCATGTTACTACTTATCCGTTATCCGGCGTGGCGCGGCGAGTGACCTGACGTCGCCGTGGAATCTGCCGTTCATTCATTTGCAGAATTTGTCTCCAAGCAATAGCTGAGAAATGTTAATCACTTGATAAACTTTTGTGCTCCCTACTACTTATAATATAAGATTATTTTTGACGCTGTCATAGGGTCATGATAGTGTCAAAAATGATCTTAAGGAGGGAGTAGTTAACAGCCCTAAGCTCAACACAACGGAAGCCGATGAAGAAAAATTGTAGATTGAAAGGATCATTCTAGATTTTGGGGAAAACTTTGCTTCTGTTATTCTAGATTTTGACCACTTTGCTTATGCCATTCTAGAATTTGACATTTCACTTTTGCCACCTTAGTTTTTGACAATACATCATAATTGCCATTCCATGGCAAAACCAATAATTTTAGAACGGCAATCGTGATATATTGTCAAATTCTAAAAGTGGCAAAAGTGAAATGAAAAGTTATTGCTTTTGCCACAGAATGACAATTGTGATGTATTGTCAAAAACTAAGAGTGGCAAAAGTGATATGTCAAATTCTAAAGTACATAAGCAAAGTAGGCAAAAGCTAGAGTGGCAAAACCAAAGTTTACCCAAACTTTAGTGCTCCCTATGTCCTAGTATAATATAATATCTTTTTTTTGCGGGCTTGATCATTTTTAACACTATCATAGGGTCAAAATAGTGTCAAAAATAATCTCACGGAGGGAGTAATTAACAACCCTAAGCTCAACACAACGGAATCCGATGAAGAAAAATGTAGATTGAAAGGATCATATATGCAAGCACAACAACAACCACGAAGGTTGGCCAAGCCTAGACGGTTTCGTCAGAGACCAACACTGATCAGACCCAAACAGGCCGGTTGGAAACACAACTCCACGCGCCCTCTGTCAATGCTCGGTGCACCATCAGAGCGAGGATAGGGCGGGGAGGATATTCTTAACTTTGGGACGTCGTTGCCTCACTATCCCGACCATGACACTTAATCTACCATGGATATGCTACGACAGTAAGAAGAAAACCATCCATATGTCATATCATGTTTGATAATCCTTATTTTGTCATATGTTATAGATGAGATTTTCAAATTCACATTTTTGAAATATTTTCATAGTGGTTATGTCATCTCCATTGAATTCATCTTTATTTGTTAATATTTTCTATAATAATGATTTTCTTTGAATAGACATGCCAATGTCGGCATGGAGCCCAAGTCGACGCTCTAGGCCAAGGCATTAAAACTTGACATACTAGGAAAGTTTGAGACCAAATGGATCATGTGCGCTTCACTTACACGGTGCAAATTTCCCACTGTCCAGAAATGAAAATGAATTTCTAAGTGGTTCAAAAGTTCAAATGGTCAAGGCTCGGGCTAGCAAAAATATGTTAGCTTCCCTAAGAAGTTAGAGAGCCTCCAAAAAGTTTCAGGCAAGGGGCGACTAGAAAATCAGAAACCATTTTATGATAGAAAGTTTGACTGTTTTCAAATGATGAAAAATATCGAAGTAGGGTATCTCATGTTTTTGCACATGTGAAACGTACATGATCATGAGATACTCCCTCCGTTTTTTTACTCTGCGTACAAAATTTGTTTGAAGTCAAACTACGTAAAGTTTGACCAAATTTATCTAAAAAAGTATCAACATTTACAATACAAATGCTATGTAGTATGAAAATTAATTTAATGATGCATCTAATAATATTGATTTCATATTGTGAATGTTGATATTTTTCCTTATATAGTTGGTCAAACTTTATGAAGTTAACTTTATGAAGTTTGACTTCACACAAATTTTATATGCAGACTAAAAAGAAACAGAGGAAGTACTATCATAATTTTCTTCGCGGGAAATAAGTTGTCTAAACTGTCACTCCTTCACAAAGGGGTTTTAAAAGGAATTAAAAAAGTAATATTAAATCAACAAGGCTGGTCATGGGACTAACATATGTTAAGGATAAGAGGCAGGACACTCCAACTCATCTGAGCCAAGGAAAAGCGGTAAAGCAAAAAAATCAGATACATATCGATTTCTTTCTGTCGGATCCAGAATAGATAGATATCTTGTATCATCAACAGATAGAAAGAGGTCAACCCTTATTATTGATAGAAAACCTTTCGATCTATCAGAACAGATCATACCATCTATCAATCGATTTGAATAATCTCGGTTTTCATTCATTTTAGCCATGCCATAATAGGCACCGCTATAAGAAAGAAGCAAGTGAAACAGCTAGAAGGGCTCGCTTGACCATGCCCAACAATTCTTATTCACGAGAAAGCCAACCGAAATATTCGATCCGGACTTCGTAGAGCCGGTGCTGCTGTTGCCTGCATAGGGCCGCCCCCCACTCCCGTCCCGAGGCGCTGCAATTAAACCCTGAAAGAAAATCCAAATGAAAGAATATCCATAGAAAACCAAAAAAAGTCAGGAGGTCCAATTTGTGAAATTTGGTCTATGACAAGCCCCCAAATCCTCTGATATAAATTCTACGAATAGATTAGTAAGAAGAGAATCATGCCATTATTTATTGTGCAACTAAGTCTATCCAACTTAGTCATCCTTCTTGCGAAATATTCCATTTATTAGCTCACACTTCAGAACTATGGTTCTATGCTATCAATGAACATCCCGTCTTGACCTTGAAGATGTACCGGTACTCTCTGTGACTTTCTGGATGTCTTTCTAGACGAATTGACAGGATTGCATGCCACTTGACAGATGGGTAGAATTTTTCATAGGGCTAATTTCCATGAATTGCTCCAATCTCCTAATGTCCATACAGGATGGCCTCAAACGAGTTAGCTGAGCTTAATAAGCAACTCGAATAGTTGGAAGGAAAAGGCTTTATCCACCCTAGCTCGTCGCCATAGGATTGCCCCATCCTCTTCGTTAAGAAGGATGGAATATACTAGATGTTTGTCGACTATCATACTCTTAAATTCTTAATCAAGCGATGATACAAAACAAATGTCCACTTCCTAAGATCAATGATCTTTATGATCAATTGGTGGATACTCAATCTTTTCCAAGATGGATTTGAGGTTAGGTTACCATCAAATCAAAATAAGGACCGAGGACATTCCGAAGAAGACTATCACTACTCGTTATGGTCTTTACGAGTATATTGTCATGTACTTTGACTTAAGCAATGCCCCTGCCACCTCAAGTTTGTTGTAGTATACCTCGATGACATCCTTATCTCCTTCAATACCGAAGAACAATACTCTGAACATCTAAGGTAGGTATTGATGAAACTTTGAGCCTTCTTACCCCTCTTGCAAAACTACTTGGGGTAGTGTCCTAGAGTAGCCTAACTGGATTTATGCAAAACTAGTCTGTTAGCAGCTAGGTGAAGGAAATATGCCCTAGAGGTAATAATAAATTTATTATTTATTTCCTCATATCGTGATAAATGTTTACTATTCATGCCAGAATTGTATTAACCGGAAACATAATACATGTGTGAATACATAGACAAACATAGTGTCACTAGTATGCCTCTACTTGACTAGCTCGTTAATTAGAGATGGTTGAGTTTCCTAGCCATGGACATGAGTTGTCATTTGATTAACGGGATCACATCATTAGGGTAATGATGTGATTGACTTGACCCATTCCGTTAGCTTAGCACTTGATCGTTTAGTTTGTTGCTATTGCTTTCTTCATGACTTATACATGTTCCTATGACTATGAGATTATGCAACTCCCGTTTACCGGAAGAACACTTTGTGTGCTACCAAACGTCACAACATAACTGGGTGATTATAATGGTGCTCTACAGGTGTCTCCGAAGGTACTTGTTGAGTTGGCGTATTTCGAGATTAGGATTTTGTTGGAAATATGCCCTAGAGGCAATAATAAAATGGTTATTATTATATTTCTTTGTTCATGATAATTGTCTGTTATTCATGCTATAACTGTATTATCCGGAAATCGTAATACACGTGTGAATACATAGACCACAACATGTCCCTAGTAAGCCTCTAGTTGACTAGCTCGTTGATCAACAGATAGTCATGGTTTCCTGACTATGGACATTGGATGTCATTGATAACGGGATCACATCATTAGGAGAATGATGTGATAGACAAGACCCAATCCTAAGCATAGCTCAAAGATCGTGTAGTTCGTTTAGCTAGAGCTTTTCCAAATGTCAAGTATCATTTCCTTAGAGATTGTGCAACTCCCGGATACCGTAGGAGTGCTTTGGGTGTGCCAAACGTCACAACGTAACTGGGTGACTATAAAGGTACACTACGGGTATCTCCGAAAGTGTCTGTTGGGTTGGCACGAATCGAGACTGGGATTTGTCACTCGTATGACGGAGAGGTATCTCTGGGCCCACTCGGTAATGCATCATCATAATGAGCTCAATGTGACCAAGTGTCTGGTCACAAGATCATGCATTACGGTATGAGTAAAGTGACTTGCCGGTAACGAGATTAAACGAGGTATTGGGATACCAATGATCGAATCTCGGGCATGTAACGTACCGATTGACAAAGGGAATTGTATACGGGATTGATTGAATCCTCGACATCGTGGTTCATCCGATGAGATCATCAAGGAGCATGTGGGAGCCAACATGGGTATCCAGATCCCGTTGTTGGTTATTGACCAGAGAGGCATCTCGGTCATGTCTGCATGTCTCCCGAACCCGTAGGGTCTACACACTTAAGGTTCGGTGACGCTAGGGTTGTAGAGATATGAGTATGCAGTAACCGAAAGTTGTTCGGAGTCCCGGATGAGATCCCGGACGTCACGAGGAGTTCCGGAATGGTGCGGAGGTGAAGAATTATATATAGGAAGTGCAGTTTCGGCCATCGGGAAAGTTTCGGGGTCATCGGTATCGTACCGGGACCACCGAAAAGGGTCCCGGGGTCCACCGGGTGGGGCCACCTATCTCGGAGGGCCCCGTGGGCTGAAGTGGGGAGGGGAACCAGCCCCTGGTGGGCTGGTGCGCCCCTCCTTGGGCCCTCCTGCGCCTAGGGTTGAAAACCCTAGGGTGGGGGGCGCCTCCACTTGCCTTGGGGGGCAAGCCTCCCCCTTGGCCGCCCCTCCCCCCCCCTTGGAGATCTCATCTCCCAGGGCCGGCGCCCCCCCCCCTAGGGGGCCTATATAAAGGGGGGAGGGAGGTCAGCCGCACCCATGCCATAGGCGCCTCCCTTTCCCCTTGCTACACCTCTCCCTCTCGTAGAAGCTCGTGAAGCCCTCGCCGAGATCCTTCTTGCATCCGCCACCACGCCGTCGTCTGCTGGATCTCCGTCAACCTCTCCTCCCCCTTGCTGGATCAAGAAGGAGGAGACGTCTTCCTCAACTGCACGTGTGTTGAACGCGGAGGTGCTGTCTGCTCAAAGACTAGGATCATCGGTGATTTGGATCACGTCGAGTACGACTCCCTCAACCCCGTTCTCTTGAACGCTTCCGCTCGCGATCTACAAGGGTATGTAGATGCACTCCTTTCTCTCGTTGCTAACTCATAGATAGATCCTGGTGAAACCGTAGAAAATTTTTATTTTCTGCAACGTTCCCCAACAATGGCATCATGAGCTAGGTCTATGCGTAGTTCTCTTTGCACGAGTAGAACACAATTTGTTGTGGGCGTAGATGTTGTCAACTTTCTTGCCACTACTAGTCTTATTTTGCTTCAGCGGTATTGTGGGATGAAGCGGCCGGACCGACCTTACGACGCTTACGTGAGACAGGTTCCACCGACTGACATGCACTAGTTGCATAAGGTGGCTAGCGGGTGTCTATCTCTCCCACTTTACTTGGAGCGGATTCGATGAAAAGGGTCCTTATGAAGGGTAAATATAAGTTGACAAATCACGTTGTGGCTTTTACGTAGGTAAGAAAACATTCTTGCTAGAACCCTATTGCAGCCACGTAAAACATGCAACAACAATTAGAGGACGTCTAACTTGTTTTTGCAGCATGTGATTGTGATGTGACATGGCCAAAAGTTGTGATGAATGATGAATGATATATATATATATATATATATATGTGATGTATGAGATCATGTTCTTGTAATAGGAATCACGACTTGCATGTCGATGAGTATGACAACTGGCAGGAGCCATAGGAGTTGTCTTTATTTTTGTATGACCTGCGTGTCATTGAGAAACGTCATGTAAATTACTTTACTTTATTGCTAAGCGCGTTAGCCATAGTAGTAGAAGTAATAGTTGGCGAGCAACTTCATGGAGACACGATGATGGAGATCATGATGATAGAGATCATGGTGTCATGCCGGTGACGAAGATGATCATGGAGCCCCGAAGATGGAGATCAAAGGAGCTATATGATATTGGCCATATCATGTCACTACTATTTGATTACATGTGATGTTTATCATGTTTTTGCATCTTGTTTACTTAGAACGACAGTAGTAAATAAGATGATCCCTCATAATAATTTCAAGAAAGTGTTCCCCTAACTGTGCACCGTTGGGAAGGTTCATTGTTTCGAAGCACCACGTGTTGATCGGGTGTGATAGATCCTAACGTTCGAATACAACGGGTGTAAGCCAGATTTACACACGCAATACACTTAGGTTGACTTGACGAGCCTAGCATGTACAGACTTGGCCTCGGAACACGGAGGACCGAAAGGTCGAGCATGAGTCGTATAGAAGATACGATCAACATGGAGATGTTCACCGATGTCAACTAGTCCATATCACGTGATGATCGGACACGGCCTAGTTGACTCGGATCATGTTTCACTTAGATGACTAGAGGGATGTCTAATCTGAGTGGGAGTTCATTAAATAATTTGATTAGATGAACTTAATTTTCATGAACTTAGTCTAAAATCTTTACAATATGTCTTGTAGATCAAATGGCCCACGTTACCCTCAACTTCAACGCGTTCCTAGAGAAAACCAAGCTGAAAGATGATGGCAGCAACTATACGGACTGGGTCCGAACACGAGGATCATCCTCATAGCTGCCAAGAAAGATTATGTCCTAGAAGCACCGCTAGGTGAAGCACCAATCGAGAGAACAAGGGCGTTATGAACGCTTGGCAGTCTCGTCTTGATGATTACTCCCTCGTTCAAGGCGGGCATGCTTTATAGCTTAGAACCGGGGCTCCAAAAGCGTTTTGAGCAACACGGAGCATATGAGATGTTCGAAGAGCTGAAAATGGTTTTCCAAGCTCATGCCCGGGTCGAGAGATATGAAGTCTCCGAAAAGTTCTTCAACTGTAAGATGGAGGAAAATAGTTTTGTCAGTGAGCACATACTCAAGATGTCTGGGTTGCACAACCGCTTGACTCAGCTGGGAGTTAATCTCTCGGATGACGCGGTCATTGACAGAATCCTTCAGTCGCTTCCACCGAGCTACAAGAGCTTTGTGATGAACTTCAATATGCAGGGGATGGAAAAGACCATTCATGAGGTATATTCAATGCTGAAATCAGCGGAGGTAGAGATCAAAAAGGAACATCAAGTGTTGATGGTGAATAAAACCACTAAGTTCAAGAAAGGCAAGGGTAAGAAGAACTTCAAGAAGGACGACAAAGGGAGTTGCAGCGCCCGGTAAGCGATTACGGGAAGAAGTCAAACAATGGACCCAATCCTGAGACTGGGTGCTTTTATTGCAAGGGAAGTGGTCACTGGAAGCGGAACTGCCCCAAGTACTTAGCGGACAAGAAGGACAGCAAAACCAAAGGTATATTTGATATACATGTAATTGATATGTACCTTACCAGTGCTCGTAGTAGCTCCTGGGTATTTGATACCGGTGTGGTTGCTCATATTTGTAACTCAAAGCAGGAGCTGCAGAATAAGCGGAGACTGGCGAAGGACGAGGTGACGATGCACGTCGGGAATGGTTCCAAGGTCGATGTGATCGCCGTCGGCACGCTGCCTCTACATTTACCTACGGGATTAGTTTTAAACCTCAATAATTGTTATTTAGTACCAGCTTTGAGCATGAACATTGTATCTGGATCTCGTTTAATGCGAGATGGCTACTCATTTAAATCCGAGAATAATGGTTGTTCTATTTATATGAGAGATATGTTTTATGGTCATGCCCCGATGGTCAATGGTTTATTCTTAATGAATCTCGAACGTGATGTTACACATATTCATAGTGTGAATACCAAAAGATGTAAAGTTGATAACGACAGTCCCACATACTTGTGGTAATCGCCGCCTTTGGTCACATTGGTGTCAAGCGCATGAAGAAGCTCCATCTTGATGGACTTTTAGAGTCTCTCGATTATGAATCATTTGACACATGCGAACCATGCCTCATGGGCAAAATGACCAAGACTCCGTTCTCCGGAGCGATGGAGCGAGCAACCAACTTATTGGAAATCATACATCTTGATGTATGCGGTCCAATGAGCGTTGAGGCTCATGGAGGATATCGTTATGTTCTCACTCACCGATGACTTGAGTAGATATGGGTATGTCTACTTGATGAAACACAAGTCCGAGACCTTTGAAAAGTTCAAGGAATTTCAGAATGAGGTAGAGAATCAACGTGACCGAAAGATAAAGTTCTTACGATCGGATCGTGGGGAGAATATCTAAGTCACGAATTTGGTAGGCACTTAAGGAAATGTGGAATCGTTTCACAACTCACGCCGCTGGAACACCTCAACAGAACGGTGTGTCCGAACGTCAGAATCGCACTTTATTGGATATGGTGCAATCTATGATGTCTCTTCTTGATTTACCGCTATCATTTTGGGGATACGCTCTAGAGACAGCTACATTCACTTTAAATAGGGCACCATCTAAATCCGTTGAGACGACACCGTATGAATTATGGTTTGGCAAGAAACCTAAGTCGTCGCTTTCTAAAAGTTTGGGGATGCGATGCTTATGTCAAGAAACTCCAACCTGAAAATCTCGAACCCAAGTCGGAAAAATGCGTCTTCATAGGATACCCTAAGGAAACCATTGGGTATACCTTCTACTTAAGATCCGAAGGCAAGATCTTTGTTGCCAAGAACGGGTTCTTTCTGGAGAAAGAGTTTCTCTCAAAAGAAATAAGTGGGAGGAAAGTAGAGCTTGATGAAGTACTACCTCTTGAAACGGTAAGTAGCACAACTCAGGAAGATGTTCCTGTGGTGCCTGCACCGACAAGAGAGGAGGTTAATGATGATGATCAAGATACTTCGGATCGAAGGTCCACAAGGACACGTTCTGCACCAGAGTGGTACGGCAACCCTGTCTTGGAAATCATGTTGTTAGACAACGGTGAACCTTCCAACTATGAAGAAGCGATGGCGGGCCCAGATTCCAACAAATGGCTTGAAGCCATGCAATCCGAGATAGGATCCATGTATGAAAACAAAGTATGGACTTTGACAGACTTGCCCGATGATCGGCGAGCAATAGAAAACAAATGGATTTTTAAAAAGACGGACGCGGATGGTAATGTTACCATATATAAAGCTCGACTTGTCGCTAAGGGTTATCGACAAGTTCAAGGGATTGACTACGATGAGACTTTTTCTCCCATAGCGAAGCTGAAGTCCGTCTGAATCATGTTAGCAATTGCCGCATACTATGATTATGAGATATGGCAAATGGACGTCAAAACGGCATTCCTTAACGACCATCTTAAGGAAGAACTGTATATGATGCAGCCGGAAGGTTTTGTCGACCTTGAGAATGCTAACAAGGTATGCAAGCTCCAGCGATCCATTTATGGGCTGGTGCAGGCATCTCGGAGTTGGAACATTCGCTTTGATGAGATGATCAAAGCGTTTGGGTTTATCTTGAGACTTATGGAGAAGCCTGCATTTACAAGAAAGTGAGTGGGAGCTCTGTAGCATTTCTCATATTATATGTAGATGACATACTTTTGATGGGAAATGATATAGAACTTTTGGATAGCACTAAGGCCTACTTGAATAAGTGTTTTTCAATGAAGGACCTTGGAGAAGCTGCTTACATATTAGGCATCAAGATCTATAGGGATAGATAGATACGCCTCATAGGTCTTTCACAAAGCACATACCTTGATAAGATCTTGAAGAAGTTCAATATGGATCAGTCCAAGAAAGGGTTCTTGCCTGTATTGCAAGGTGTGAGATTGAGCTCGGCTCAATGCCCGACCACGGCAGAAGATAAAGAAGAGATGAGTGTCATCCCTATGCCTCGATCATAGGGTCTATTATGTATGCCATGCTTTGTGTACCGGACCTGATGTAAACCTTGCCATAAGTTTGGTAGGAAGGTACCAAAGTAATCCCGACAAGGAACACCGGACAGCGTCAAGAACATCCTGAAGTACACGAAAAGGACTAAGGATATGTTTCTCGTTTATGGAGGTGACGAAGAGCTCGTCAGAAGGGTTACGTCGACGCTTAGCCGACACAGATCTGGATGACTCTAAGTCACCGGACCGGATACGTGTATATTTTGAATGGTGGGGCGATGGCTAGTGCGATTTGCAAGCAAAGAGTCGTGGCGGGATCTACATGTGAAGCAGAGTACATGGCAGCCTCGGAGGTAGCGCATGAAGCAATCTGGGTGAAGGAATTCATCACAGACCTAGGAGGCATACCCAATGCGTCGGGGCCGATCGCACTCTTCTGTGACAACACTGGAGCTATTGCACTTGCCAAGGAGCCCAGGTTTCACAAGAAGACCAGGCACATCAAGCGTCGCTTCAACTCCATACGTGAAAATGTTCAAGATGGAGACATAGATATTTGTAAAGTACATACGGATCTGAATGTAGCATATCCGTTGACTAAACCTCTCCCTAGAGCAAAACATGATCAACACCAGAATGCTATGGGTGTTTGATTCATCACAATGTAACTAGAATATTGACTCTAGTGCAAGTGGGAGACTGTTGGAAATATGCCCTAGAGGCAATAATAAAATGGTTATTATTATATTTCTTTGTTCATGATAATTATGCATTATTCATGCTATAAATGTATTATCCGAAAATCGTAATACACGTGTGAATACATAGACCACAACATGTCCCTAGTAAGCCTCTAGTTGACTAGCTCGTTGATCAACAGATAGTCATGGTTTCTGACTATGGACATTGGATGTCATTGATAACGGGATCACATCATTAGGAGAATGATGTGATGGACAAGACCCAATCCTAAGCATAGCTCAAAGATCGTGTAGTTCGTTTAGCTAGAGCTTTTCCAAATGTCAAGTATCATTTCCTTAGACCATGAGATTGTGCAACTCCCAGATACCGTAGGAGTGCTTTGGGTGTGCCAAACGTCACAACGTAACTGGGTGACTATAAAGGTACACTACGGGTATCTCCGAAAGTGTCTGCATTGGGTTGGCACGAATCGAGATCGATTTGTCACTCCGTATGACGGAGAGGTATCTCTGGGCCCACTCGGTAATGCATCATCATAATGAGCTCAATGTGACCAAGTGTCCGGTCACGGGATCATGCATTACGGTACGAGTAAAGTGACTTGCTGGTAACGAGATTAAACGAGGTATTGGGATACCGACGATCGAATCTCGGGCATGTAACGTACCGATTAACAAAGGGAATTGTATACAGGATTGATTGAATCCTCGACATCGTGGTTCATCCGATGAGATCATCGAGGAGCATGTGGGAGCCAACATGGGTATGCAGATCCCGCTGTTGGTTATTGACCGGAGAGGCATCTCGGTCATGTCTGCATGTCTCCCGAACTCGTAGGGTCTACACACTTAAGGTTCGGTGACGCTAGGGGTGTAGAGATATGAGTATGCAGTAACCCGAAAGTTATTCGGAGTCCCGGATGAGATCTCGTACGTCACGAGGAGTTCCGGAATGGTGCGGAGGTGAAGAATTATATATAGGAAGTGCAGTTTCGGCCATCGGGAAAGTTTCGGGGTCACCGGTATCGTACCGGGACCATCGGAAAGGGTCCCGGGGGTCCACCGGGTGGGGCCACCTATCTCGGAGGGCCCCGTGGGCTGAAGTGGGGAGGGAAACCAGCCCCTGGTGGGCTGGTGCGTCCCCCCCTTGGGCCCCCCTGCGCCTAGGGTTGAAAACCCTAGGGTGGGGGCGCCTCCACTTGCCTTGGGGGGCAAGCCTCCCCCTTGGCCGCCACCCCCCCTTGGAGATCTCATCTCCTAGGGCCGACGCCCCCCCTAGGGGGCCTATATAAAGGGGGGAGGGAGGGCAGCCGCACCCATGCCATAGGCGCCTCCCTTTCCCCTTGCTACACCTCTCCCTCTCGTAGAAGCTCGGCGAAGCCCTGCCGAGATCACTGCTGCATCCACCACCACGCCATCGTACTGTTGGATCTCCGTCAACCTCTCCTCCCCCCTTGCTGGATCAAGAAGGAGGATACATCTTCCTCAACCGTACGTGTGTTGAACACGGAGGTGCTGTCCGTTTAGCACTAGGATCATCGGTGATTTGGATCACGTCGAGTACGACTCCCTCAACCCCGTTCTCTTGAACGCTCCCGCTCGCGATCTACAAGGGTATGTAGATGCACTCCTTTCTCTCGTTGCTAGATTAAATCATAGATAGATCTTGGTGAAACCGTAGATTTTTTTTTATTTTCTGCAACGTTCCGCAACAGATTTGTCACTCCGATTGTCGGAGAGGTGTCTCTGCGCCCTCTAGGTAATGCACATCACTATAAGCCTTGCTAGCATTGTAACTAATGAGTTAGTTGCGAGATGATGTATTACGGAACAAGTAAAGAGACTTGCTGGTAATGAGATTGAACTAGGTATTGAGATACCGACGATCGAATCTCGGGCAAGTAACATAGCGATGACAAAGGGAACAACGTATGTTGTTGTGCGGTTTGACCTATAAAAGATCTTCGTAGAATATGTAGAAACCAATATGAGCATCCAGGTTCCACTATTCTTTATTGGTCGGAGACGTGTCTCGGCCATGTCTACATAGTTCTCGAACCCGTAGGTTCCACACGCTTAAAATTCGGTGACGACTGGTATTATGAGTTTATGTGTTTTGATGTACCGAAGGTAGTTCGGAGTCTCGGATATGATCACGGACATGAAGAGGAGTCTCGAAATGGCCGAGACATAAAGATCGATATATTGGACGGCTATATTCGGACACCGGAAGTGTTCCGGGTGGTTTCAGAGAAAACCGGAGTGCCGGAGGGGTTACCGAAACCCCCCGGGGAAGTATTGGGCCTTAGTGGGCCTGAGGGGAGAGAGAGAGAGGGCAGCAGCCCAGAAGGTGGCGCGCCCCCTCCCATGAGGAGTCCGAATTGGACTAGGGGAGGGGCGGCCCTCTTCCCTCTCCCTCTCCCTCTCTTTCCTTCCCCCTTCCCTCTTCCTAGTTGAACTAGGAAAGGGGAGTCCTACTCCTACTAGGAGGAGGACTCCCCCCTCCTTGGCGCGCCCCAAGGGCCGACCGGCCTCCTGATGTCTACTACACAACCTTCTTCTTGTAGACGTTTGTTGGGCCTCCAAGTGCAAAGGTTTGTAGGACAGTAGCAAATTTCCCTCAAGTGGATGACCTAAGGTTTATCAATCCGTGGGAGGCGTAGGATGAAGATGGTCTCTCTCAAGAAACCCTGCAACCAAATAACAAAGAGTCTCTTGTGTCCCCAACACACCCAATACAGTGGTAAATTGTATAGGTGCACTAGTTCGGCGAAGAGATGGTGATACAAGTGCAATATGGATGGTAGATATAGGTTTTTGTAATATGAAAATATAAAAACAGCAAGGTAGCAAGTGATAAAAGTGAGCGTAAACGGTATTGCAATGATGGGAAACAAGGCCTAGGGTTCATACTTTCACTAGTGCAAGTTCTCTCAATAATAATAACATAGTTGGATCACATAACTATCCCTCAACATGCAACAAAGAGTCACTCCAAAGTCACTAATAGCGGAGAGCAAACGAAGAGATTATGGTAGGGTACGAAAGCACCTCAAAGTTATTCTTTCCAATCAATCTGTTGGGCTATTCCTATAAGTGTCACAAATAGCCCTAGAGTTCGTACTAGAATAACACCTTAAGACACAAATCAACCAAAACCCTAATGTCACCTAGATACTCCAATGTCACCACAATTATCCGTGCGAATGATTATACGATATCGTCACACAATCTCAGATTCATCTATTCAACCAACACATAGAACCTCAAAGAGTGCCCCAAAGTTTCTACGGAGAATCACGATTTAAAACGTGTGCCAACCCCTATGCATAGGTTCATGGGCGGAACCCGCAAGTTGATCACCAAAACATACATCAAGTGAGTCACGTGATATCCCATTGTCACCACAGATACGCATGGCAAGACATACATCAACTGTTCTCAAATCTTTCAAGACTCAATCCGATAAGATGACTTCAAAGGGAAAACTCAATCCATTACAAGAGAGAAGAGGGGGAGAAGAAACATAAGATCCAACTATAATAGCAAAGCTCGCGATACATCAAGATCGTGCCAAATCAAGAACACGGGAGAGAGATCAAACACATAGCTACTGGTACATACCCTCAGCCCCGAGGGTGAACTACTCCCTCCTCATCATGGAGAGCTACTGGGATGATGAAGATGGCCACGGTGAGGGTTCCCCCTCCGTGAGTCTTTAACAGGGTCCCGATTGACTTTTCGTGGCTACAGAGGCTTGCGGCGGTGGAACTCCCGATCTATTCTCGTCTCTGGAAGTTTTAGGGTACGTGGGTATATATGGGTGAAAGAAGTACGTCGGTGGACCTCCGGGCTGTCGACGAGGCAGGGGGCGCGCCCTAGGGGTGTGGGCGCGCCCCCACCCTCATGGGCAGCCCGAGACTCCCCTGGCGTGCACTCCAAGTTTTTCCGATAGCTTTCCTTCCAAAAATAACTTCTCTAGTTGATTTCATTCCGTTTCGACTCCGTTTGATATTCCTTTTCTTCGAAACACTGAAATAGGCAAAAAAAACATCAATTCTGGGTTGGGCCTCCGGTTAATAGGTTAGTCCCAAAAATAATATAAAAGTGGATAATAAAGCCCAATATGGTCCAAAACAGTAGATAATATAGCATGGAGCAATCAAAAATTATAGATACGTTGGAGACGTATCACCTCCCCCCTTGCTCCTTTATATACGGGGGCAGGGAGAACCTCTAGACACAACAATTGATCTCTTGATCTCTTAGCCGTGTGCGGTGCCCCCTTTCACCATATTCCACCTCGATCCTATCGTAGCGGTGCTTAGGCGAAGCCCTGCGTCGATAGCAACATCATCACCGTCATCACGCCATCGTGCTGACGGAACTCTCCCGTGAAGCTTTCCTGGATCGGAGTTCGCGGGACGTCATCGAGCCGAACATGTGCTGAACTTGGAGGTGCCGTGCGTTTGGTACTTGGATCGGTCGGATCGTGAAGACGTACGACTACATCATCCGTGTTGTTCTAACGCTTCCGCTTCGGTCTCACGAGTGCGTGGACAACACTCTCCCCTCTCGTTGCTATGCATCACCATGATCTTGCATGTGCGTAGGAATTTTTTTGATATTACTACGTTCCCCAACACTAGGGTCTTGTTGGCGGTTAGGAGGGGTTGGCGGGTGGGGGTGGGACGGAAGGGGAGGCGGCGCTGGGAAGTGGAGGGGACAAGGGAGGATGCCGCTGTTGCGGCTGCGGTGACCATTGCTTATGCCCCGACGCAGAGGTGCTTGGTGCCGGAAGCCGACAAGCCAAGCAAGCGTCTGTTACTTATCCGTTGTCCGGCGTGGCGCGGCGAGTGACCCGACGTCGCCGTGGAATCTGCCGTTCATTCATTTGCAGAATTTGTCTACAAGCAATAGCTGAGAAAAGTTAATCACTTGATAAACTTTTGTGCTCCCTACTTCTTATAATATAAGATCATTTTTTACGCTATCATAGGGTCATGATAGTGTCAAAAATGATCTTACGGAGGGAGTAGTTAACAGCCCTAAGCTCAACACAACGGAAGCCAATGAAGAAAAATGTAGATTGAAAGGATCATTCTAGATTTTGGGGAAAACTTTGCTTTTGTCATTCTAAATTTTGACCACTTTGCTTATGCATTCTAGAATTTGACATTTCACTTTTGCCACCTTAGTTTTTGACAATACATCAGAATTGCCAATCCATGGCAAAAGCAATAATTTTAGAGCAGCAATCATGATACATTGTCAAATTCTAAGAGTGGCAAAAGTGAAATGAAAAGTTATTGCTTTTGCCACGGAATGACAATTGTGATGTATTGTCAAAAACCAATAGTGGCAAAAGTGATATGTCAAATTCTAGAGTGGCATAAGCAAAGTAGGCAAAAGCTAGAGTGGCAAAACCAAAGTTTACCCAAACTTTTGTGCTCCCTACGTCCTAGTATAATATAAGATCATTTTTAACACTATCATAGGGTCATAATAGTGTCAAAAATAATCTCACGGAGGGATGAAAGGATTGATATAGTTGACTAGAGGGGGGGGGGGTGAAAAGGCAACTAACAATTTTTAGCTTTTCTTTACCAAATTAAACTTTGCATCAAAGTAAGTTGTCTAGATATGCAACTAGGTGGACAACCTATATGATGCAACAATCACAAGCACACAAGCACGCAATGAATGTAACACAAATAAGCTTGCACAAGTAAAGGGATGAGATAACCAAGAGTGGAGCCGGTGGAGACGAAGATGTGTTACCAAAGTTCCTTCCTTTTGAGGGGAAGTACGTCTCCGTTAGAGCGGTGTGGAGGCACAATGCTCCCCAAGAAGCCACTAGGGCCACCATATTCTCCTCACGCCCTCACACAATGCGAGATGCCGTGATTCCACTATTGGTGCCCTTGAAGGCGGTGACCGAACCTTTACAAACAAGGTTGGGGCAATCTCCACAACTTAATTGGAGGCTCCCAACGACACCACGAAGCTTCACCACAATGGACTATGGCTCCGCGGTGACCTCAACCGTCTAGGATGCTCAAACACCCAAGAGTGACAAGATCCGCAAGGGATTAGTGGGGGGAATCAAATTTCTCTTGGTGGAAGTGTAGATCGGGCCTTCTCAATCACTCCCGAGCAAATTAACAAGTTTGATTGGCTAGGGAGTGAGAACGGGCGAAAATGGAGCTTAGGAGCAACAACGGAGCTTAGGGTTGGAAGAGGTGGTCAACTAAAGGTAGGAGAAGACCCTTTTATAGTGGTGGACGAAATCCAACCGTTGTCCACTTAACCAGCCCGTGACACGCGGTACTACCGCTCCAGGGGCGCGGTACTACCGCAAGGACACGCGTTACTACCGTGGGACACCATGGTACTACCGCTGCAGCAGCGGGGGCTACAGCGAGCCTGACAGGGGGCAGTACTACCGCGAGAACGGTACTACCGCTCCCTCCTTGCGGTACTACCGCAAGGCAGGAAAGCCCTAGCCTGGGAAGGGCGCGGATGAATAAAAATACATCCGTGCCTACTTCCACTGGAAAACAAACGGTGCAAAAACCCGACGCGGTACTATCATTTGGAGGGCGATTACTCGCATGGTCTTTGGATCAGACCGATGCGGTACTACAGCGGCGCAAAGGCGTGATACTCAGCGAAGCGCGGATGTAAAAAATTACATCCGCCCCTACTACCGCAACGCAGCAGTACTTGGCCTGGGAGCCACAGTAGTACGGCTCCTGCGGAGCGGTACTACCGCGCCTGAGCCACAGTACTACCGCGTGTGCCTGCGGTACTACCGCTACAGGGAGCAGTACTACCGCAAGCACAGCAACAGCAGCCAAGGCAATCACAACGAGGATAAACGGGGGATGCTCCATAGTGCAAGGGAAAGGTGGAGACAAGGAAGGGAACGATTATGCGTGATGATTGCACCCAAACCTTTCCGACGGACCCTCTTAATAGTACGGCTTTCCTACGACTCAAATCCACCAAAAAGAAACGTAGAGAAATGCCGTCTTCAATAGTCTTCGAGGGGCACCAAACCGTCTTGTACCTAGTGAAGAAATGTCTGAGAAACTAGAAGACACACGATTAGTCCGCAAAAGCATTGTCATCAATCACCAAGACACCTAAGGGATAAATATGCACTTACAATCTCCCCCTTTTTGGTGGATTGATGACAATACGGGATTTGCGCAAAAGGGAAATAAACTATAGTAGAGGCAAACCCCTCCTCTCTAAAATATAGACGGGCTCCCCCTAGATGTGTGCAAACTAGATGAATGCTTTGGACTGCATAACACACAACTAGGACCAACACTCCCCCTATATTTTAGAGACAAGGCATAACTAGCAATGAAAAGGCTAAATAGCTACTAACGAGCATAAAACACATAGGTAGCACAATATAACATAAGCTCGCTAAGATAGGATAAAGTGCATATGTCTTACACCATATGAAGGATAAGACTCAAATGAAACCAAAACAATGAAACGAGGTTCAAGCAAGATAGCAAACACACCAAACACACCAACTACGACGACACACGAGCGAATAGCAAATCCCTACACTCTCTCCCCCTTTGGCATCAAGATGCCAAAAAGGCAGAGAGGACACTGACACACTCGTGGTGGCTCAAGCAGAGAAATCATCCCAGCGCTCCTCCTCAGACTCAGCGGTAGGGATGTCCTCCTTGAAGTCCTCATTAGAATCAGTCCACTTGTAGCCCTGCTTCGCCATCCACTCGGCCTCTGGAGTGATGTTCCTCTCTGACCCGCTGGAATGAGCCTCACCAAAGACCTTCAGGATGTGCAAGTCACGGCAGCGAGCCTCCTTGGAGGCAACGTGAGTCCTGTACTGCCCCTTAGCTTGCATGCAGAAGAGAGTCTTCATCTTGTCCTTCAGCTTCTTGGCCCACGAGGGCATAGAGGAACTCTGGGAAGACCTAGCAGCACGGTCCTCAACAACATCCTCAGCTCCAGTCTCCTCCTCACCAACATGCCTCCTAGCAGCAGACGCCTCAGCATGAGTGGTAGTGTTGGCCCAGTTGGGCTTGACACGGAGACAGATGTGATCAGGCCTAATCCAGTCTGGCGCAAGGAACTCATCTCCAGGGTACATCTTCTCCCAAGACTTGGAGATCAGCAGAAACAGGTATGGCCCGTAGATAAGCACCTTGCGGTTGAACACCGCAAACCGAAGCTCATGCCACATGATGTGTGAGACATCAAGAGGCTGAGTCTGAGACACCCAGGCCTCCTCGCACATGAGCATCATACCCACCATAAATGCATGAACCTTATCCTTGTCGCCAATGCGCGGGAACAGTGAGTTGCGGAAGATGCGATACATGATATCCAGAAAGGAGTTCAGCACCCAAGCTGACTTGCCATTGGCGAGCACCTTCTCAACAAAATGCTTCTGGAGCTTGTCCTTGTTAGCAGACTTCAGAATTGGCATGGGGACGAACACCAACAGGAGTGTTGAGTCCGTCGTCTGAACATGCAACAGGTCCATGAACTCCTTCCAGTAGCGGTCAATCGACGGCCGTTGGTCATCCACGTCATCCGCCGCTCCTCCCCAGGGTGAAAGTACACAAAGGCAAAGAACTGACAAACAAGCTCAGGGTCAAAGTCCAGATGGAAGGAGATCACATGCTCAATGCCAAACTGCTCCACCAAGTCCAGAGCCTCTCCAAAGTACTCACAATACTGTTCCTTCCTCATGTGATGCATGTCAATCCACTTGACCTCCACGTAAGTATTCTGCTTGTTCTTGATGATATCCAGATAAATGAGAGTCTGCTACTTGGTCCAGAACAACTCACAGCCTTTGATAACAGCACGAGGATTCACATACGGGTTCATCTGCCTGAGACGGACATACTCAGTGGAGGGAATCTCGTCCATGCTTTTGGCGGGTTCCTTGTTCTTGTTAGCGGTGGTCTTGACATTGCGCTTGAGGGCATTGGGGCCCTCTGTGGCTTCACTTTGATTGCGCAAACGCTTGGATCCAGTGTCGCGACTGGGATTGGAACGGCGAGAGCCACCACCTGAGACACAAAGCGCAAAATACACACGAAAACCAAGAAGGATCAATGCAAAGACCACGGCAAAGCAAAAGAAACACTTAGGAAGCATACATGCTAAATGCCATGAGAAAGATTGGACCAAACGATAGTACTGCCAGGTGTTGCGGTACTAAAATTTTAGTACCGCCCCAAGTCGCAGTAGTACCTTGTGCTGTCACGGTAGTACCGTGTTTGGGAGCGGTAGTAAGATTTTAGTGCCGCCGCTCGTGCGGTAGTACCGCACCGACCGGGCGGTAGTACCGGACGAGCGGTAGTACCGCACATGTGGGGCGGTAGTACCGCACCACGTTAGATCCGAACGAGATTTTGAATCTGAGAAGGACCGCGAAACCACGGCGGTACTACGGTTGATCAAATCTATCACAAGACAACATAGCAAGTATAATCCCTACACACTACTACTCTCCTACATCCTACTCTTGCAAAGTTTTAGCCTAAAATCTCAAGAACACATGCATCTCCCCAAAAGCCTAGAGGCAAAGAAAACAACCAAAAGAGAGAGGGATTTGGGGAAAGACCTTGTTCCATGGCAAGAGCACGTGGTGGGAAACGATCCCACCAGTCGGAATCGAAGGAGAGCAGCCGGAGGCGGAGATCCGGCGAGGGACCCCGGTCCTCGTTCTTGAGCGAGAGAGAGACGGAGTGGGGAAAACTGACGAATGGGTATGGGGGAGTTAGAACTCCCCCTGCCCGTCCTTATCCCCCACGCGTCTGCGCCGGCGCGGTAGTAATCTTGCACTTCATCGCGGTAGTACCGCAGGGCTGAAATACCGCACCTAAGCGGTAGTACCGCTCTCCCAGCGGTAGTAAAAATTACTACTATTTGGGCGGTAATCTAGTGCTCTCTCTGTGTGATAGTACCGTGAGCTCAAGAAAAAGCTGGTCTCAAAGACACGAAAAAGGGGTCTTCGCAAAGAAACTTTGAGCACAAGAGACACGACAAGAACACGCACAACACAAATGCAGAACGGCAACCGACAACAAGAAACAACCACGCGACACCACCTCTCCAAAGAGAGGGCGGTGGCCGGAGCCACCTATATTTGAGTCAATTGGTATGGCACCGCGAAGAATTATCCTTGGGCCCATGACCAAAACTCGTCTTTGAAGCACAAGTACCATCAAAAATGGCTAATGTGAAAGACTTGATCGATTTATGCATAATGGGGGAGGGAGAGTTCACTGAGAGCAACACTCCCCCTATGCCCATGCCTACACCTAAACAAGATAACAAGTTGAGTATGGTGGGGTGTGCAAGGGTTCAAGCAACATTGCTCGAATCAATGATATTTAGCTCATGCCTTAACTCGCGAAATCTTGCTTCATCCAAAGGCTTCGTGAAGATATCTGCAAGGTTATCATGAGTGTTGGCGTAGTTGAGCTCGATCTCCCTCGCCTAGTGTGATCCGGATGAAGTGATATCGAATCTCAATATGCTTCGTCTTGAAGTGTTGCACCGGGTTGAGAGAAATCTTGATGGCACTTTCATTGTCACACCAAAGAGGCACTTTGTCACAAATGACACCGTAATCCTTTAAAGTTTGCCTCATCCATAAGAGTTGTGCACGAGAGACACACAACTTTGCTTTTTGGAAGACCAACTTACCAAAGAGCAACCAAGGAATTGGCACCCTCCGGAAGTGGACTTCCTATCCACTTTGTCTCCCGCCCAATCGGAATCCGAATATCCTACAAGCTTGAAGTTTGCTCCTCTCGGGTACCATAGGCCAAAGTTTGGGGTATGAGCCAAATATCGAAAGATTCGCTTGACCGCCACATAGTGGCTTTCCTTATGTGCGGCTTGAAACCGTGCACAAATTCCCACACTCAACATGATATCCAGTCTAGATGCACAAAGGTAAGGCAAGGATCCAATCATGGAGCGATATACCTTTTGATCCATCGCTTTACCATTGGGATTGATGTCAAGTTGGCACTTAGTGGGCATTGGAGTGGAAGCCGGCTTGAAATCGCTTAGCTTGAATCTCTTGAGCATGTCTTGAGTGTATTTGGCTTGGTTGATGAAGGTACCTTCTCTTCTTTGCTTCACTTCGAAACCTAGAAAGAACTTCAACTCTCCCATGGAAGACATCTTGAACTTTGAGGTCATTAGTGCGGCAAATTCATCATCGAAAGCTTTGTTAGGGGAACCAAAGATAATGTCATCAACATATAGTTGGCACACAAACAACTCCCCATTGACCTTCTTAGTAAAAAGAGTGGGATCGATGAGCCCAACTTCAAACCCGCGATCTTGTAGAAACTCGGTAAGGTGGTCATACCACGCACGTGGGGCTTGTTTAAGGCCATAGAGTGACTTATCGAGTTGATACACATGATCGGGAAAGTAGGGATCCTCGAACCCGGGGGGTTGTTTGACGTAAACCAACTCATTAATAGGACCATTAAGAAAAGCACTCTTCACATCCATTTGTTGCAACTTAAAGTTGTGAAGAGAAGCATAAGCAATCAACAAGCGAATGGATTCAAGGCGAGCAACGGGAGCAAAGGTTTCACCATCGTCCGATACCCTCGACTTGGGAGTAACCTTGTGCCACCAATCTTGCCTTGTTGCGAATGATGGTTCCATGAGCATCTTGTTTGTTCTTGAAAATCCACTTGGTCCCAATGACATTGTGGTTCCCGTTGGCCTTGGCACCAACCTCCACACCTTGTTGTACTCGAAGTTGTTGAGTTCTTCATGCATGGCATTAAGCCAATCCGGATCTTCGAGTGCTTCATATACCTTTTGGGGTTCAACACACGAAACAAACACGTGATGTTCACAATAGTTTGCCAATTGTCTACGAGTGCTTACCCCCTTTTCAATGCTTCCAAGTACATTCTTCATGAGATGACCCTTGGTGGTGAGCTTGGAAGCAATCTTGGCGGCACGACGCTCTAATTCCTCCTCGGAGGTGGGTTGAGGAGCGGTTACTTGATCATCTTGAGCACCGTCATGAGCATGTTCTTGATCTTGAACTTGCTCGGGGAAGAGAACTTGACCTTGGGCATCACTTGGAGTGTCAACATCGTCTTGAGCATGATCTTGCCCTTGGTCTTGTTCATGAGGTTGAGGGCCTTCACTTTGTTCTTCGAAAGCGTGTGGGCCTTGGGTTGGTGATGGCTCCACTTGAGTGGAGCATTGTCCTTCTCCTTCGGCCACAAGGGGTTCCTCAACGGGTAGGATAAAACCAACACCCATTCTTCTTATGGCTTGAGGAGGAATTTCATCACCTACATCACAAGTGCCACTTTGCTCCACTTGGGAGCCGTTATTCTCATCAAACTCCACGTTACACGTCTGCTCAATAAGTCCCGTGGATTTATTGAGGACACGGTAAGCATGGGAGTTTGTAGCATAACCAACAAATATGCCCTCATAAGCTCTAGCTTCAAACTTAGACAACCGAACACCTTTCTTGAGAATGAAACACTTACACCCGAACACCAAAGTACTTGAGGTTGGGCTTGTTACCGGTGAGTATCTCATATGGGGTCTTGTTCAAGCCCTTGCGGAGGTAGAGCCGATTGGATGCATGACATGCGGTGTTGATGGCTTCGCCCAAAAGTTGTATGGAGACTTGAACTCCGCCATCATGGTCCTTGCCGCATCCATCAACGTCCGGTTCTTCCTCTCCATGACCCGTTTTGTTGAGGGGTGTAGGGTGCAGAATATTGATGCTTGATCCTCATCACTAAGAAACTCATACAAGGTGTAGTTCTTGAACTCGGTGCCATTGTCACTTCTTATTGTCAAGATCTTTGCATTGTGTTGACGTTGTGCTTCATTTGCAAAGTCAATGACGGTTTGTTGGGTCTCGCTCTTCCTCTTGAAGAAATACACCCAAGTATATATTGAGTAGTCATCCACAATCACCAAGCAATACTTCCTACCCCCAAGACTATCAAAGGATGGAGGCCCAAAGAGATCCAAGTGAAGGAGCTCCAAAGGCCTCTTCGAGTAAATGATAGTCGTGGGAGGGTGAGCCTTGATACGTCTCCAACGTGTCTATAATTTTTTATTGCTCCATGCTACTTTATCTACTGTTTTAGGCAATATTGGGCTTTATTATCCACTTTTATATTATTTTTTGGGACTAACCTATTAACCGGAGGCCCAGCCTGCATTTGTTGTTTTATGCCTATTTCAGTGTTTCGAGGAAAAGGAATATCAGACGGAGTCAAAACGGAACGAAATCAACTGGAGAAGTTATTTTTGGAAGGAAACCCACCTGATGGACTTGGACTCCACGCCAGAAGATACGGGAGGTGCTCATGAGGGTGGGGGGTGCGCCCACCCCCCTGGGCGCGCCCCCTGCCTCGTGGGCCCCCCGTAGCTCCACCGACGTACTCCTTTCACCCATATATACCTACGTACCCTAAAACTTCCAAAACAGAAGATAGATCGGGAGTTCCGCCGCCGCAAGCCTCTGTAGCCACCAAAAACCAATCGGGACCCCTTTCCGGTACCCTGCCGGAGGGGGGATCCATCACCGGTGGCCATATTCATCATGCCGGCGCTATCCATGACGAGGAGGGAGTAGTTCACCCTCGGGGCTGAGGGTATGTACCAGTAGCTATGTGTTTGATCTCTCTCTCTCTATCTCGTGTTCTCTCTCGTGTTCCCTCTATGGCACGATCTTGATGTATCCCGAGCTTTGCTATTGTAGTTGGATCTTATGATGTTTCTCCCCCCTCTACTCTCTTGTGATGAATTGAGTTTCCCCTTTGAAGTTATCTTATCGGATTGAGTCTTTTATGAACACTTGATGTATGTCTTGCCGTGATTATCCGTGGTGACAATGGGATATCATGTGCCACTTGATGTATGTTTTGGTGACCAACTTGCGGGTTCCACCCATGAACCTATGCATAGGGGTTGGCACACGTTCTTGATTCTCCGGTAGAAACTTTGGGGCACTCTTTGAAGTACTTTTATGTTGGTTGGATAAATCTGAGATTGGTGATGCATATCGTATAATCATGCCCACGGATACTTGAGGTGACAATGGAGTATCTAGGTGACATTAGGGTTTTGGTTGATTTGTGTCTTAAGGTGTTATTCTAGTACGAACTCTTTTATAGATTGATACAAAAGAATAGCTTTGAGGTGGTTTCGTACCCTACCATAATCTCTACGTTTGTTCTCCGCTATTAGTGGCTTCGGAGTGACTCTTTGTTGCATGTTGAGGGCTTGTTATATGATCTATCTATGTTATTATTGTTGAGAGAACTTGCACTAGTGAAAGTATGAACCCTAGGCCTTGTTTCCTATCATTGCAATACCGTTTACGCTCACTTTTACCATTAGTTACCTTGCTGTTTTTATTATTTCAGATTACAAAAACCTATATCTACCATCCATATTGCACTTGTATCACCATCTCTTCGCTGAACTAGTGCACCTATACAATTTACCATTGTATTGGGTGTGTTGGGGACACAAGAGACTCTTTGTTATTTGGTTGCAGGGTTGCTTGAGAGAGACCATCTTCATCCTACGCCTCTCACGGATTGATAAACCTTAGGTCATACACTTGAGGGAAATTTGCTACTGTCCTACAAACCTGTGCACTTGCAGGCCCAACAACGTCTACAAAAAGAAGGTTGCATAGTAGACATCAAGCTCTTTTCTGGTGCCGTTGCTGGGGAGGCTAGGTAAGTGAAGGTATATCTTTAGATCTTGCAATCGAATCTTTTTGTTTCTTGTTTTAGCACTAGTTAGTTTATAAAAGAAAACTACAAAAAAATGGAATTGAATTTGTCTCATACGCTTCATCTTTTTAATATCTTTCGTGAGTATGATGGAAAAGAAAATTGTGTCAAAGTACTAGAAGAAGAATTACATAGAATTCTTGGCATAAAATATGTGAATGATGAGCATGACTGCAATGTTGTTAGTATGAATTCCTTGAATATCCATGATGCTAATGATATGCAAAGCCACAAGCTTAGGGAAGCTATGTTTGATGGAGATGATATTTTTTGTCCCCCAAGCTTTGATGAGCAAATTTACTATGATGAAAGCATGCCTCCTATCTATGATTATTATTGTGATGACACGTATGCTATAAAGAATAATGATAACCATGAAACTTGTCATCTTGATCCTAATTTTCAATCACATGATAGTTATTTTGTTGAGTTTGCTCCCACTATTATTCATGAGAAGAAATTTGCTTATGTGGAGAGTAGTAAAATTTCTATGCTTGTAGATCATGAAAAGAATGCTTTAGGTGCTGGTTATATTGTTGAATTCATTCATGATGCTACTGAAAATTATTATGAGGGAGGAATATATGCTTGTAGGAATTGCAATAATATCAAGTTTCCTCTCTATGTGCTTAAATTTTTGAAGTTATGCTTGTATTGCCTTCCTATGCTAGTTGATTATTGTTCCCATAAGTTGTTTGCTCACAAAATCCCTATGCATAGGAAGTGGGTTAGACTTAAATGTGCTAGTCATATTCTTCATGATGCTCTCTTTATGTTTCAATTCTTATTTTTTATGTGAGCATCATTGAAATCATAATGCCTAGCTAGGTGCGTTAAACGATAGCGCTTGTTGGGAGGCAACCCAATTTTATTTTTAGTTTTTTGTTTTTGGTTATGTTTAGGAATAAATAATCCATCTAGCATATGTTTAGATGTGGTTTTATATTTTAATTAGTGTTTGTGCCAAGTTGAACCTATTGGATCTTCTTGGATGATAGTTATTTGATCTTGCTGTAATTTCCAGAATCTTTGTGCTCAGTGCCCGAATTTTTAAAAATCACCAGAACGTGATAAAATACTGATTCCAATTGCTGCTGATTAATAAACAAAATTTCCAGGTCGTCTAATTTTGGTAGAATTTTTTTGGTTCCAGAAGTTTGCGTTAGTTACAGATTACTACAGACTGTTCTGTTTTTGACATTACTACAGACTGTTCTGTTTTTGACAGATTCTGTTTCGCGTGTGTTGTTTGCTTATTTTGATGAATCTATGGTTAGTAAAATAGTTTATAATCCATAGAGAAGTTGGAATACAGTAGGTTTAACACCAATATAAATAAAAAATGAGTTCATTACAGTACCTTAAAGTAGTCTTTTGTTTTCTTTCTCTAACGGAGCTCACGAGATTTCTATTGAGTTTTGTGTTGTGAAGTTTTCAAGTTTTGGGTGAATTATTTTGATGTATTATGGAACAAGGAGTGGAAACAGCCTAAGCTTGGGGATGCCCATGGCACCCCCGAAGATAATCCAAGGACACCAAAAAGTCAAAGCTTGGGGATGCCCCGGAAGGCATCCCCTCTTTCGTCTACTTCCATCGGTAATTTACTTGGAGCTATATTTTTATTCACCAACATGATATGTGTTTTGCTTGGAGCGTCTTGTATTATTTGAGTCTTTGCTTGTTAGTTTACCACGATCATACTTGCTGTAACACCTTTTGAGAGAGTCATACATGAATTGAAACTTGATAATTTTCTCATAGTGCTTCACTTATATCTTTTGAGCTTGATAATTTTTGCTCTAGTGCTTCACTTAGATCTTTTAGAGCACGGTGGTGGATTTGTTTTAAAGAAACTTGATCTCTCATGCTTTGTTTAGATTATTTTGAGAGTCGTTAATAGCATGGTAATTTGCTTAATGTTAATATACTTGGTATTCAAGATATGTGAAACTTTCTTTTGAGTGCGTTGAATACTAAGATAAGTTTGATGCTTGATAATTGTTTTGAGATATGGAGGTAATAATATCAAAGTCATGCTAGTTGAGTAGTTGTGAATTTGAGAAATGCTTGTGTTGAAGTTAGCAAATCCCGTAGCATGCACGTATGGTTAAAGTTATGTAACAAATTTGAAACATGAAGTGTACGGCTTGTGCATCCTTATGAGTGGCGGTCGGGGACGAGCGATGGTCTTTTCCTACCAATCTATCCCCCTAGGAGCATGCGTAGTACTTGATTTTGATGACTTCTAAATTTTTGCAATAAGTATATGAGTTCTTTTGACTAATGTTGAGTCCATGGATTATACGCACTTTTACCTTTCCGCCTTTGCTAGCCTCTTGATGCCGTGCATTGCCCTTTCTCACATTGAGAGTTGGTGCAAACTTCACGGTGCATTCAAACCCGTGATATGATACGCTCTATCACATATAAACCTCCTTATATCTTCCTCAAAACAGCCACCATACCTACCTATTATGGCATTTCCATAGCCATTCCGAGATATATTGCCATGCAACTTTCCACCGTTCCGTTCATCATCATCATGACATACCTTACTTTTGTCATATTGCCATTGCATGATCATGTAGTTGACATCGTATTTGTGGCAAAGCCACCATGCATTATTTTTCATACATGTCACTCTTGATTCATTGCACCATCCCGGTACACCGCCGGAGGCATTCATATAGAGTCATATCTTGTTCTAGTTTCGAGTTGTAATCAATAGAAGTGTGATGATCATCATTATTAGAGAATTGCCAAAAAAAAAGAAAGGCCAAAATAAAAAAAAGGCCCAAAAAAAGGGCAATGCTACTATCTCTTTTTCCACACTTGTGCTTCAAAGTAGCACCTTGTTCTTCATGTAGTAGGTCTCATATTTTGTGCTTCAAAGTAGCACCTTGTTCTTCATGTAGTGAGTCTCTTATATTGTGCTTCAAAGTAGCACCATGTTTTTCATACAGTGAGTCTCATAAGTTGTCTTTCTATACTAGTGGGAATTTTTTGTTATAGAACTTGGCTTGTATATTCCTACGATGGGCTTCCTCAAATTCCCTAGGTCTTCATGAGCAAGCAAGTTGGATGCACACCCACTAGTTTTCTTTTGTTGAGCATTCATAGCTCTAGTGCATCCGTTGCATGGCAATCCCTACTCCTCATGTTGACATCAATTGATGGGCATCTTCATAGCCTGTTGATTAGCCTCGTCAATGTGAGACTTTCTACTTTTTTTGTCTTCTCCACACAATCCCCATCATCATATTCTATTCCACCCATAGTGCTATATCCATGGCTCACGCTCATGTATTGCGTGAAGGTTGAAAAAGTTTGAGATTATTTAAGTATGAAACAATTGCTTGGCTTGTCATCGGGGGTATAGAAGTTGGGAACATCTTTGTGTGACGAAAATGAAGCATAGCCTAACTATATGATTTTGTAGGGATGAACTTTGTTTTGCCATGCTACTTTGAGAAGACATGATTACTTTGATTAGTATGCTTGAAGTATTACTATTTCTTTTATCAATATGAACTTTTATTTTGTATTCATTCGGATCTGAATATTCATATCATAAGTAAGAAGAGTTACATTGAAATTATGCCAACTAGCATTCCACATCAAAAATTATCTTTTTATCATTTACCTACTCGAGGACGAAAGGGAATTAAGCTTGGGGATGCTTGATACGTCTCCAACGTATCTATAATTTTTGATTGCTCCATGCTACTTTATCTACTGTTTTAGGCAATCTTGGGCTTTATTATCCACTTTTATATTATTTTTGGGACTAACCTATTAACCGGAGGCCCAGCCCAGATTTGTTGTTTTATGCCTATTTCAGTGTTTCGAGGAAAAGGAATATCAGACGGAGTCAAAACGGAACGAAATCAACTGGAGAAGTTATTTTTGGAAGGAAACCCACCTGATGAACTTGGACTCCACGCCAGAAGATACGGGAGGTGCTCACGAGGGTGGGGGGTGCGCCCACCCCCCTGGGCGCGCCCCCCTGCCTCGTGGGCCCCCCGTAGCTCCACCGACGTACTCCTTTCACCCATATATACCTACCTACCCTAAAACTTCCAAAACAGAAGATAGATCGGGAGTTCCACCGCCGCAAGCCTCTGTAGCCACCAAAAACCAATTGGGACCCCTTTCCAGTACCCTGCCGGAGGAGGGATCCATCACCGGTGGCCATCTTCATCATCCCGGCGCTATCCATGACGAGGAGGGAGTAGTTCACCCTCGGGGCTGAGGGTATGTACCAGTAGCTATGTGTTTGATCTCTCTCTCTCTCTCGTGTTCTCTCTCGTGTTCCCTCTATGGCACAATCTTGATGTATCCCGAGCTTTGCTATTGTAGTTGGATCTTATGATGTTTCTCCCCCTCTACTTTCTTGTGATGAATTGAGTTTCCCTTTGAAGTTATCTTATCGGATTGAGTCTTTTATGAACACTTGATGTATGTCTTGCCGTGATTATCCGTGGTGACAATGGGATATCATGTGCCCCTTGATGTATGTTTTGGTGACCAACTTGCGGGTTCCGCCCATGAACCTATGCATAGGGGTTGGCACACGTTCTTGATTCTCCGGTAGAAACTTTGGGGCACTCTTTGAAGTACTTTTATTTTGGTTGGATAAATCTGTGATTGTGTGATGCATATCGTATAATCATGCCCACGGATACTTGAGGTGACAATGGAGTATCTAGGTGACATTAGGGTTTTGGTTGATTTGTGTCTTAAGGTGTTATTCTAGTACGAACTCTTTTATAGATTGATCCGAAAGAATAGCTTTGAGGTGGTTTCGTACCCTACCATAATCTCTACGTTTGTTCTCCGCTATTAGTGGCTTCGGAGTGACTCTTCGTTGCATGTTGAGGGCTTGTTATATGATCTATCTATGTTATTATTGTTGAGAGAACTTGCACTAGTGAAAGTATGAACCCTAGGCCTTGTTTCCTATCATTGCAATACTGTTTATGCTCACTTTTACCATTAGTTACCTTGCTGTTTTTATTATTTCAGATTACAAAAACCTATATCTACCATCCATATTGCACTTGTATCACCATCTCTTCACCGAACTAGTGCACCTATACAATTTACCATTGTATTGGGTGTGTTGGGGACACAAGAGACTCTTTGTTATTTGGTTGCAGGGTTACTTGAGAGAGACCATCTTCATCCTACGCCTCTCACGGATTGGTAAACCTTAGGTCATCCACTTGAGGGAAATTTGCTACTGTCCTACAATCCTGTGCACTTGCAGGCCCAACAACGTCTACAAGAAGAAGGTTGCGTAGTAGACATCAAGCCTTTTCATGAAGCTTTCCTCCGATACAAGCACTGCAAGCACGATCTTTAGCAAAGCTAACATTCGTTAGTCCACGGACATGGTCTCCCTTGAGAAGACTTTGCAAAGATCTCATATTGACATGGGCTAAACGGCGATGCCAAAGCCATCCCACATCAACTTTAGCCATTAGGCATGTCGCGGTCTTAGTGGGTACCTCCGAAAAGTTAATCACATAAAGACCGTTCTCGACATGCCCAACAAAGGCTACTTTAAGAGTCTTTCTCCACAAGAGGGCCACGGTATCAATATCAAAGAAAGTGGCAAAGCCCATGATTGCAAGTTGACGAACGAAAAGTAAATTGTATGCAAGGGAATCCACAAGCATGACTTTCTCGATCATGAGATCATGAGAAATGACAAGCTTGCCGAGTCCCAATACCTTAAAAGACGAGGCATCACCCCACTCGACATTGGTGGGCATAGAAGGAATCTTGTGCACGTCCACCACCAAGTCCTTGCTTCCGGTCATATGATTTGTAGCTCCACTATCGAGCAACCATGATCCCCCACTGGAAGCAAACACCTACAAGAGATCAATGCTTGGTTTTAGGTACCCATTTTGTAATGGGTCCTTTGATGTTAGTAACAAGGGTCTTAGGAACCCAAATAGACCATTCAATGTACTCATGAGGAGAACCAACAAATTTGGCATAAGCGTGCCCATCACTAGCGGCATAACACATAAGAGAGATTAAATCGCGGCTTTGTTGGGAGGGGTGGCATTGCCCTTCTTGGCATCGCCACCCTTTGCGTTGTTCTTCTTCTCCTTGAAGCACCCTCTCCCTCCCTCACAAAAGTTTGCTTGAGAGGAGGAGGTCGTTTAGTCTTGTCATTCTTCTTCTTGTTCTTGGGCTTGGGTGCGAACCCAATCCCTCCTTAGCCACAACTTCCTTTTGATTACTCAAAAGGTCGTTGAGGTTCTTCTCACCTTGTATGCATGTGACAAGGCCTTTCTCAAGTTGCTTCTTCAACTTAGCATTCTCCTCAACAAGATGCACATGCTCACAACAAGGGTTAGTAGCATTTGCATTATCAATCAACCCCATATGAGGAAAAGTGGCTTTCTCCTTGGTTAGCTTCACTTGGAGTTGATCATGAGACTCTTTGAGGCTAGCATGAACACCCTTCAAGACTTTGTGAGCCTTGTCGAGAATGTCAAACTCCTCGTTGAGTCTAGCAAGATCAACCCCAAGCTTCGCCTTCTCGGAGCTTAGCACACGAGACACAACAAGAGCATGATCAAGATCTTTCTTTAATTTAGCATGATCATCGTTGTATGACTCCTCAAGAGCCAAGCGAAGACCACGCTCTTCCTCAAGAGCATTGGAAAGATCCGAAATCTCATCGGCATAGTCATGACTATGCCCCTCCATCTTAGAGATGGTTTCTTCGTGAGCCTCGATCATGTCATTGGCTTCACCAAGTTGTTCCAAGAGAGCAACGAAGTGCTTCTTGGATTTGCCCTTGAGTTTACCCATAAAGGCCTCAAACTCATTCTCCTCCACATTAGTTCCCTCATGTTCATCAATGCAATCCATCGAAGAAGAATGATTGATTATGGTAGTTTTGATGTTGGGGGTTACCTTGTTGGTGGCTTTAGCCATGAGGCACTTGGCAGTGATGCTCTCATTGGGTGAGTCAAAGAGAGACACCCGGGGAGTCGTCGCAATGGCAACGGAGGCCATGGCAATCGACTCACCATCTTCATCATCATCATCATCCTCATTGTACTCTTCTTGTACCACCAAAGCCTTGTGAGGAGTCTTCTTGGTGAAGTTGCTCTTGTTGGGGAAAGACTTGGCCTTGTCCTTACGGATGAGCTTGCCACCATTGTCTTCCCTCTTCTCATACGGGCACTCATGACAAAATGACTCACATTGCCACAATTGAAGCAAGTCCTCACTCGTTGCTTGCCCTTTGCGCCCACTTGAGCTGCTCTTGTTGAAGTTGGGCCTTGAGTTCTTCTTGCTCCAAAATTGCCTTGAAGCAAGGGCCATGTGTTCATGATAGGCATACGCCATTATCTTGAGGTTGCTCTCTTCTTCTTCCTCCTCTTCTTCTTCTTCTACACAAACCTTGGCCTTCAATGCAAGGTTGGGCTTCTTTGCTCTTTGGGAGCGAAGCACTGCATTGTCGGCGGTCTTGTCCAATATACTCATAGCCACAAACTCATCCAACACATCACTTGAGGACAAGGTGTGAAAGTCCGGCCTTTGACGGATGACGGAGGACATGGCTTTGTGGTAGGGCATCATTGCCTTGAGAAATTTGCGCTTGATCCAATTGTCATCCATGTCCTTACTTCCATGATCCCGGAGAGAGACCGCGAGCTTGGTAACTCTCTGATAGAGCTCACGAGGTTCTTCATCTTCTTTCATTGCAAACTCATCGACTTCATCTTGTACCACTTCATAATTGGAACGTTGAATGCTTGCGCTTCCCCGATAGAGGGAGACCACTTTGTGCCAAGCTTCTTTGGCCAATGAGTAGGGCCAGAGATGTGGGAGGTCTTCGGGAAGGATTGCTTCTTGGATGATGAAGAGAGCATTTTCATTGAATTGATCATCCACGGCTTCTCTAGGAGTGAAGTTGCTCCGGTCATGCGGATAAAAACCTTCTTCAATGATTCTCCAAAGGTTAGTGTTCACATGATTTAAATGACGCTTAAAACGATAGACCCAAGAATCAAAATCCTCCTTTTTATCAATCTTGGGGGAAGGACCGACATGATTCAAATGAGTATAAGGAATCGGTCCACCATAAACGGGTGGAGGTTGCACATGGGCAAAGATGCCGGTGCCATTCTTACCACTAGACATAGGTGCTTTCTCACTAGTAGCTTCCCCCTTGTCGGGGTTAGCATCCGTCTCCGTGTTGGCGGGATCGCCCACTTTCACGGGCACGGTGGAAAGTTTAAGCCCTTCTAAGAATTCCTTAAACATGTCTTTGACCTCGGTGCGTCATGGAGGTTTTCAATGTGTCCAACGCATACATTGAATTCCTCACGTGAGATCAAGTTACCCCATCTCCCGTAGAGCGATATCGGATTCGCACCGGAGTGCTCTCCTACATCGTCTCTGACGTCAACCATCCTCTTGGACGGTAAAGTCCTTAAAAAGAGACGAGGCTCGATACCAATTGAAAGGATCGACATAGTTGACTAGAGGGGGGTGAATAGGCAACTAACAATTTTAGCTTTTCTTTACCAAATTAAACTTTGCATCAAAGTAAGTTGTCTAGATATGCAACTAGGTGGACAACCTATATGATGCAACAATCACAAGCACACAAGCACGCAATGAATGTAACACAAATAAGCTTGCACAAGTAAAGGGATGAGATAACCAAGAGTGGAGCCGGTGGAGACGAGGATGTGTTACCGAAGTTCCTTCCTTTTGAGGGAAATGCGTCTGTTAGATCATTTGTGGAGGCACAATGCTCCCCAAGAAGCCACTAGGGCCACCATATTCTCCTCACGCCCTCACACAATGCGAGATGCCGTGATTCCACTATTGGTGCCCTTGAAGGCTGACCAGAACCTTTACAAACAAGGTTGGGGCAATCTCCACAACTTAATTGGAGGCTCCCAACAACACCACGAAGCTTCACCACAATGGACTATGGCTCATGGTGACCTCAACCGTCTAGGGTGCTCAAACACCCAAGAGTAACAAGACCCGCAAGGGATTAGTGGGGGGAATCAAATTTCTCTTGGTGGAAGTGTAGATCGGGGCCTTCCCAACCACTCCCGAGCAAATCAACAAGTTTGATTGGCTAGGGAGTGAGATCGAGCGTAAATGGAGCTTAGGAGCAACAATGGAGCTTAGGGTTGGAAGAGGTGGTCAACTAAAGGTAGGAGACAACCCTTTTATAGTGGTGGATTAAATCCAACCGTTATCCACTTAACCAGCCCGCGACACGCGGTACTACCGCAAGGCCACGCGGTACTACCATGGGACACCACGGTACTACCGCTGCAGCAATGGGGCTCTGGTGAGCTGACAGGCGAGTACTACGCATGAAGCGGTACTACGCTCCCTCCTTGCGGTACTACCGCCAAGGCGAGAAAACCCTAACTTTGGGAAGGGCGCGGATGAATAAAAATACATCCGTGCCTACTTCCTTTGGAAAACAAGCGATGCAAAAACCCGGCGGTACTACGGCTGGAGGCGATACTACAGCGTGGCTGCTTTGGATCAGACCGCGCGCAGTACTACACAGCGCAAAGTAGCGGTACTACATGAGAAGCGCGGATGTAAAAATTACATCCGCCCTACTACATAGAACGCAGCGATTACTTGGCACAGGAGCCACGGTGATGCGGCTCTGCGGAGCGGTACTACGGCGCTGAAACCCGCAGTACTGGCGTGTGCTGCGGTACTACCGCTTCTGAGGAGCGATACTACCGCAAGCACAGCAACAGCAGCCAAGGCAATCACAACGAGGATAAGCGGGGATGCTCCATAGTGCAAGGGAAAGGTGGAGACAAGGAAGGGAACGTGTACGTGATGATTCCACCCAAACCTTTCCGACGCGGACCCCTCTTAATAGTACGGCTTTCCTACGACTCAAATCCACCAAAAAGAAACGTTGAGAAACGTCGTCTTCAATAGTCTTCGAGGGGCACCAAACCGTCTTGTACCTAGTGAAGAAATGTCTGAGAAACCAAAAGGCACACGATTAGTCCGCAAAAGCATTGTCGTCAATCACCAAAACACCTAAGGGATAAATATGCACTTACAAGGGAGTAATTAACAACCCTAAGCTCAACACAACGAAATCCGATGAAGAAAAATGTAGATTGAAAGGATCATATATGCAAGCACAACAACAACCACGAAGGTTGGCCAAGTCTAGACGGTTTTGTCAGAGACCAACACTGATCAGACCCAAACAGACCCGTTGGAAACACAACTCCACGCGCCCTCTGTCGACGCTCGGCGCACCATCAGAGCCAGGATAGGGCGGGGAGGATATTGTTAACTTTGGGACGTCGTTGCCTCACTATCCCGACCATGACACTTAATCTACCATGGATATGCTGCGACAGTAGGAAGAAAACCATCCATATGTCATATCATGTTTGATAATCCTCATTTTGTCATATGTTATAGATGAGATTTTCAAATTCACATTTTGAAATATTTTCATAGTGGTTATGTCATCTCCATTGAATTCATCTTTATTTGTTAATATTTTCTATAATAATGATTTTCTTTGAATAGACATGCCAATGTCGGCATGGAGCCAAAGTCGACGCTCTAGGCCAAGGCATTAAAACTTGACATACTGGGAAAGTTTGAGACCAAATGGATCATGTCCGCTTCACTTACACGGTGCAAATTTCCCACTGTCCAGAAATGAAAATGAATTTCTAAGTGGTTCAAAACTTCAAATGGTCAAGGCTCGGGCTAGCAAAAATATGTTAGCTTCCCTAAGAAGTTAGAGAGCCTCCAAAAAGTTTCAGGGCAAGGGGACGACTAGAAAATCAGAAACCATTTTATGATAGAAAATTTGACTGTTTTCAAATGATGAAAAATATTGAAGTAGGGT
Organism: Aegilops bicornis; assembly: GCA_021605145.1. Taxonomy (NCBI): domain Eukaryota; kingdom Viridiplantae; phylum Streptophyta; class Magnoliopsida; order Poales; family Poaceae; genus Aegilops; species Aegilops bicornis. The sequence continues at coordinate 464,278,848 of CM038669.1, read as the reverse complement.
ATCTCATGTTTTTGCACATGTGAAACATACATGATCATGAGATACTCCCTCTGTTTTTTTACTCTGCGTACAAAATTTGTTTGAAGTCAAACTACGTATAGTTTGACCAAATTTATCTAAAAAAGTATCAACATTTACAATACAAATGCTATGTAGTATGAAAATTAATTTAATGATGCGTCTAATAATATTGATTTCATATTTTTGAATGTTGATATTTTTCCGTATATAGTTGGTCAAACTTTATGAAGTTAACTTTATGAAGTTTGACTTCGGACAAATTTTATATGCAAGACTAAAAAGAAACAGAGGAAGTACTATCATAATTTTCTTGGCGGGAAATAAGTTGTCTAAAATGTCACTGCTTCACAAAGGGGTTTTAAAAGGAATTAAAAAAGTAATATTAAATCAACAAGGCTGGTCATGGGAATAACATATGTTAATGATAATAGGGAGGACACTCGAACTCATTTGAGCCAAGGAAAACGGCGAAAGCAAAAAAAATCAGATACATATCGATTTCTTTCTGTCGGATCCAGAATAGATAGATATCTTGTATTATCAACAGATAGAAAGAGGTCAACCCTTATTATTGCTAGAAAACCTTTCGATCTATCAGAACAGATCATGCCATCTATCAATCGATTTGAATAATCTCGCTTTTCATTCATTTTAGCCATGCCATAATAGGCGCCGCAATAAGAAAGAAGCAAGCGAAACAGCTAGAAGGGCTCGCTTCACCATGCCCAACAATTCTTATTCACGGGAAAGCCAACCGAAATATTTGATCCGGACTTCGTAGAGCCGGCGTTGCTGTTGTCTGCATAGGGTCGTCCCCCACTCCCGTCCCGAGGCGTTGCAATTAAACCCTGAAAGAAAATCCAAATGAAAGAATATCCATAGAAAACCAAAAAAAGTCAGGAGGTCCAATTTGTGAAATTTGGTCTATGACAAGCCCCCAAATCCTCTGATATAAATTCTAGGAATAGATTAGTAAGCAGAGAATCATGCCATTATTGATTGTGCAACTAAGTCTATCCAACTTAGTCATCCTTCTTGCGGAATATTCCATTTCTTATCTCGCACTTCAGAACTACGGTTCTATGCTCTCAATGAACATCCCGTTCTTGACCTTGAAGATGTATCGGTACTCTCTGTAACTTTCTGGATGTCTTTCTAGAGGAACTGACAGGATTGCATGCCACTTGACAGATGGGTAGAATTTTTCATATGGCTAATTTCATGAATTGCTCCAATTTCCTAATGTCCATACAGGATGGCCTCAAACGAGTTAGCTGAGCTTAAGAAGCAACTCGAATAGTTGGAAGGAAAAGGCTTTATCCACCCTATCTCGTCGCCATAGGATTGCCCCATCTTCTTCGTTAAGAAGGATGGAACATACTAGATGTTTGTCGACTATCATACTCTTAAATTCTTAATCAAGCGATGATACAAAACAAATGTCCACTTCCTAAGATCAATGATCTTTATGATCAATTGGTGGATACTCAATCTTTTCCAAGATGGATTTGAGGTTAGGTTGTCATCAAATCAAAATAAGGACCGAGGACATTCCGAAGAAGACTATCACTACTCGTTATGGTCTTTACGAGTATATTGTCATGTACTTTGACTTAATCAATGCCCCTATCACCTCAAGTTTGTTGTGGTATACCTCGATGACATCCTTATCTCCTCCAATACCGAAGAACAATATTCTGAGCATCTAAGGTAGGTATTGATGAAACTTTGAGCCTTCTTACCCCTCTTGCAAAACTACTTGGGGTAGTGTCCTAGAGTAGCCTAACTGGATTTATGCAAAACTAGTCTGACCCCCCCTCCCCCTCCCCCCCACACACACTGGAACATATGTAGATATATCTGATGTAAGTCTCACAAAGTACAATTGTACTCACCCTTGCTTTCATTTATTTTTGTTGCAGAGGGAAGCTACCGCACCCAAGGGTGCTTTTTACGTGAAGATCGATGTTGACGAGTAGCTTGAGGTTCCTGGCAGTCTGGTGTCTTGGGAGGGTCGTTGTCTCTTCCTTTTTAGCCTCTTAGTGTTAACTTGGTCTGTATCACACAATAGTTTGCTTCCGTTATTGCATGTTGCATGCTGGGTCATGTGATCTCTATGTATATTAAACTGCTATGTTTGCTCTTCTAAAAGCCTTTTGAATGATATACATATTTCAGTCGTAGAGTTCATGTGGTGTCCAACACACGTTGTGCATGATGCATGTATGTTTATAAAGTGCATTGTGTGTGTAGGGTCTTACTCCCTCTGTAAACTAATATAAGAGCGTTTAGATACGCTCTTATATTGGTTTACGGAGGGAGTAGAATCTAAGTCATGTACTCCCTCCATTCTAAAATAAGTGTCTCAACTTCGTACTAACCTTAATACAAAGTTATACTAAGCTCGAGACATTTATTTTAAGACGGAAGGAGTATTTCTTAGCAGTCGATCGAATTCAGGGTGAAGCGACTCGTCTATAAGCAGGGAATTCATGACCTAGCCCCTCTAGAACTTGTGAGGAACATTGGCTCCCCCCATCGGATGGATTTCCCTATGTGTGGATCACCGAATCAATGTTCCAGGCTCTCATGACGTCCATGGACCAGTTCGTTAGGGTTGTTATTGTCCAGACGCAAATCTCACCTGCATTTTTTTTTATAAAAAAGGAGGATGACTTTCGGCCTCTACATTTGAGAGATGCATGCAGCCATTTTATTGATTATTCTCAAGGATCTTACAAAGTAGAACAACAATATTATTTGTTTGAATTTTATCTCTGTCCAATATTTTCAGAGAGCAACATGAGCATTTTCTTGGACCTGTTTGGAGCAATTTTTATTTGGGTCATTTCCAAAATGATTCTGAGGGTTTCACAAATCCTCAATTCAAATTTAAATGAAATTTAAACATGATGCACACATGACTAGCTAGCCTTGAGCATACCAGAACTAGGGATGTGACACCATCTTGGCAACATCTGCCGCTACTCCTGTCCATATGATAAAGGGGTGCAAGCCTCTATCCAGACCTCTCACCTAAGCCTAACATCTAAAGCCGGAGGCCCCGACCGAGCCGTCTACCAGGTCCGGAGCACAAACCGATCCGACGCACTTACATGTGTCGTCGCCGCCATCTTTCACTGGTCCATCTTCAGAGCAGATTGAGGTGTCAACCTTGGCAGGTCCGCCATTGACGCTATGTCGCTATCACGACGCCAAACGACGACCTCAACCTACGCGAGTCCATCTCCAAGCAACGGACGCCGTCGCCCACCATCCACAAGCGCCACCCAACCCAAGGTTCCCAAAGCGGTGCCTTAAAGAAAGGAACGACGCCATAAGCGCCGCCGCCGCCCAACAAAGTTAAGGCTTTCGCCCGAGAGACCTAGGGGAAGGGGAAGTGAGAAGATCAGTCCATACCAACGCCTCCATGGAGGGGAACGGCGCCCTAGGCATCGCCGTCATGTATGATCCTCTACATCTACAACAAGACCAATATACCTAGGACTTCGGTCCCAACATGTTGCCACTTGTGTGCTCATTTGTACTGGTTTCTCTTGTGTTACCTCATGATTTTTGTACTCAAATCAACCTCTTCTTAAAGATCAGGCCACCCCTACGGTTTGCCCCATGTCAGCACGTCAAATATAAAAAATTCCTCTAGATAAAATAAAATAAAATTGTGATGCAACTATGAATCTCCTGAGTTTGTTAAATGACATTGTAATTGAACATGTATATTGTGCATATAAGCTCCCTTGTTGAGTTTTTTTGGGACTGAATTTGATATGCAATCCATATCTGGATCATTTGTTTTAGTTAGATTCGAATTTAAATTTAAATTTCATAAAGTATGAATTTGAAATGACGTTGAACCTACTGATATGACTTGTTTGATAACTGCTGGAGATGCTCTAAAATGATTTAATGGGCCACTGTGCTATTGAAGGAAAAAAAAGCAAAACAAGTGAGATCACAGCCTCTACTTTATTATGCTTTATTGATGATGAACAAGCTTAGGTTTCAGCATCAGACCACACTTTGTCCAAAAATTCCAACCTCGACAATGTTGCCCAGTAGTATTAAAAACATTGGTTCGACAATGATGTCCAGTGGGAGTAGTTCTAAACACATTGGTGCTAGGTGACGCCGAGACACCAAAGAAATGAGTTTCGGTGCACAGAGCAAGATGCATCCTGGAAATCCCAAGGCAAGATTTAGCATGTTTGCCTCAGCTCGTACTGGTGGCAAATTGTCAACGGCGTGTCCTTGGAAACTGGCCTTTCCTCGGACCAAAGCTCCATGTTCAAATCACCTGTTCCCCAATGTACCAAGCATTTGCTAACCTGACTGGGATCAAAAGTATTTACCAAGCTCACACCTGCACATTTGTCCACTAGCATCCATTCCCCTGGTAGTTTACAGGATAACAAATGAAGCAAATAATCTCAGAAAAGTAAACAATTCAAGGACAAAAAATGCTGATCAGTCAAATAATCTCAGAACTTCGGACAGCTTAATTTACCGTTTGGCCGGAGGTCTCCCTCTAATGTCACTTCTCCAGATTCTGGAGAGAACTCTTGCTTTGAGCCATTGATGGCCGTAAAAGCAACAACCACCTCAGTTGGGTGCAGAAGGGTGAAAGTAGGATGAACGCGCAAACATACCAACCTTCACAGGAGGAACGTACTTCAGTTTTCCGAGATACTATTTCACTCTGAATAATCAAAGATACCTCTGCCTAAAATTTTAACTCGAGTTGGATCGGAATAATTATAAAACTTGCTGAACGGTAGAACAAAGCATACTCAGGAGAAAAAGAACATATGCCAGCAAATCTAAGATTTAATAGAATCTGAAAGCATTTTGTTTTGTGGCACCAATGCAATCTGTGTGGGCATTCATGAGTGTTCTGTATTGTGTAATTACATAAGTCGCAGCTGCACAATTCCTGATCAAGGATTACAAACATAACTTTTTCTTTATAAAACTTAGCACTCACCTTGAAAACCCACCAGAGCCAGCTCCAACACTTCTTGCTTGAATGCTAGAGTTAATCTGAACAATCTTTGGGTTGTCTTTCAAAATGGATATGTGGCGCTGAAGAACAAGACCACCCCCAATATCACCATCCAAACAAATAGATTCTTCCTCTCCTGATTGCTCAAGATACCTCCTGTATTTTTTCAATTAACAGTTATTTTGTTGCCAAAAGTGGAACTACACAACTATTCACCAAGTCAAAGAGCATCAAACAGAAGTAATAAACAGTCTAAATGTTGTTTTATTTTACCTAACGACTTTGTACTCTTCTGTGCACCCAGCAGACCTATATTCAGTCCCGCTGTATTCTTCATAACCATTTATTTCAATCCTGCTATGAAGCCACTGGGAATCTGTAGTGATCAAGCATAAACCCTACGTAAGTTAACAATAATAACACCTGGGTCAATGTAGAATCCATTCGCAATCATCAATGGCATACAAGGACTGCAAGAACATTACTCAAATGTTGAAGCATCTCAGAATAACCTTAAACTACTCTTTTGCAACAGATGAAATGGTCAAGAGCAATTCAGGGCAATCTCTATTTGACCGCATATACATCCTATCAGTACAATGAGATTGTAAACCTGGCCTGAGTCCATTAATAATATAATAGAGGTGAACCATACCAGTAGGAAGATGTGTCATTGAAATAATACGACCACCAATCCATGGTACAACCTTAAGCAACCAGTCCCCGCTCTTCAAATCAATAGGTATTTTTGAGAGTTCAGCACCTTCCTGTCCTGACGGTTCATCTATATCAGGTATAGGCGAAATCATCTCTGCACGATCGTCACAAGATAGCAATATAAGACAAGTTCAGAGATAAGCCCTTCTAGATCTAAAACATTATAGCCATGGCAAAATAGTGGGATCGATACCCAAACGTTTCTTGAGCTCAAGTTCACTTGTTGCGACTAAGTTGGACACTTCAGACCCCGAAGGCATTGTAATATGTAGTTCTTCGCCATCGACACCATGTGAACTTATCTGAGTTCACAAGAAGTCATTAAAACCCTACAGCCAACATTTGTTTACTTTTCAAGTGAGAAATAAGAAACAAGTCAATAGACATACCATAGCACCTCCACCAAGTAATATACTTATGTTTAAGTTACGTTTTGGTCTATTCCAGGATCCTTCGGTTTTCAGAACTTTCACAGAAACCACTGATGAGTGAACTTGGGCAACGTAATATGTTAAAAGATAGTTCCCCTGTGTGAACCCGTATCCATCCCCAGCATCTTCAAATAGGACACCTTCAGCTTTACCTATAAAACAAGTCAGTCATGGTGGATCATTCAGTATGACAATGTTTTAAATCTGTCGCTTGAAAGCAGAAAATGGGCTAACCAATGCAGCAAAACATAAGAGATGATGGAAATACAAATTAAATAGATGGACAGCATATTCCATTATTTATCCAAGAAAAATACACAAGTATTTGCAGATTATTATATGTAACTAGATATGATCTTCACAAAGAGAAAATGGGAGCTTTTTTTTCGAGAACACGCAAAAGCCTTGAGTTTTGATGCATTGACTAGTGATGTTTAGCGGGTATTGCTCTTCTTACTTTCGATGGTGGCGGCGTTTAGCGGGTGTTGCTCTTCTTACTTCCAATGGTGGCGGCGTTTAGTTTACTCTCCATGATGCCACGAGACCCCTCACACTTGCCGCTGTCAAGCAGGCAAGGTAAGCTGAGTTGGGCATTGACGAAGATGATCGTGTTGTGGTGCTTCAGATGCACCGAGCCCTAGATTATAGCCGTTGACGTGACTTTCCAGACCGAGGGGGGAGGGGGGGGGGGGGCGATCGGATCTAGGAGTGCACCTCGTGCCACACTGTCCACAAAAAGGACCAACCAATGAGGAGATGGGCCAAGAGGGGTGTCTATGTCCCTTGGTTGTCTGGACGATGAGGGGTGTAGCGGTGGAGGGCTCAGGCTCATTCTCTGTCGTGGGCAGTGGCGACGAGCAGATCTGGATCTAGTGTCTTCTGCTCGTCGCGACAGTCCTGAGTGCATTGTAGTGTGGCGGAGCTCCACCATGTAGGCCTCGCCGGCTTGCTCCGCCTCGAAGTGCTCGCGGGCCTCCCGGTCTTCCCGCATCTCCCCCCGTGCGGTGGCCACCCGGGGGTTGACCAGCTCCAATCGCGGCAGGCAATGGGGGAAGTTGCGCCGGGCGTTGGCGCCATCGAGGCAGACCGACATGATGTTGTACTCGCGCACTACTTGCACCGTGGAGTGGAAGGAGCCAATCCAAATCCGCTTGTGGGTAACACGGTCGATGATCTCCGCAACCCACATCCCCCACCGGCGTTGCCACACGCCGATGTATTTTGGCTACGGCGGCGACGGCAGGTCGAGGATGTGAGATGCATGCAAGCTCCGTCGCGGCAACACTCATGCCGGCGTGGATCTATGTTGGGGATGGGCAGCGGGGAGCGGCGGCGGTTGGATCCAGACATTATCGGCGGCTGCTGGATCCAGTCATTATTGGCAGCGGAGTGGATGTGGACGAGGGTGGGTGTGCACCGGCGTGGATTGGGCGGCGGGGGCGGTGGGAGGTGAGGCGAAATGGGGTGGCGAATTTTTACTCGCTGCCGACTGGTCGAGTATATTTAAGAGTCGCCGTCGCCGCGGAGTAATTTTTTTTACTCCGCTAACGGTTTTTGTGGGCCTCCGTTTTTCGGTTGGATGTTGTGCTTCAGTTGTGGTTTGCTTTATATATAAAGCGGGGCATGAAGCCTTTTTGGATAACGGTTTTCGGGGTTCGGTTAGTTCCGGTTAGAGGAGGAAAACCAGATCTTTCTTCCTCTAACACTTTATTGGGGATCGGTTTGAGATGCCCTAAGGCAATAGGGCTAAGGCACCCCTCATGTTAGAGATCCATCGGCGGTCCACCAAGGCGTCCTGGACGGTCCCCGCTTCCAGATGCCCCCAGAGACTAGAAGGAATAACTCAGGCGCAATCTCCGAAATAGCGCGGCCATCGAGGCAGTGATCCTCCCAGAATAAGAAGGCTGAGGCTCCATCGCCAACCACCATCCTGGTGGATGCAGCAAACGCCGCGTGCTCTTCTCTAGAGAATTGCATGTCGAGTCCCCTCCAAGGACGGATGGGGTCAGTGCGCATCCTCCACAACCAACGAACCCTGAGACTGATCGCCATCCTACCTAGATCCAGAACACCCAAACCCCCAAGCCTTAGGGGTCGACACACCATGACCCAATTGACGTGGCAGTGGCCACCCACTGCGGCCCTCCTGCCTGCCCAAAGAAAGCCCTGAAGGATCTTGTCAATCTTCTCCTGAGCCTTCTTGTTGAGCCCTAGAACCATCACCTGATGGAGAGGCATAGTGACAAGGACAGACTTAACCAAAGTAAGGCCACTAGCTATGTAAGACTAAGTGGGAACAGGCCCCACTTAGATTTTCCCTTAAACATACCCAATCTCCGATGCGCAACAAACCACAAACATAAATCATCCAGACAAAAGTTGAAGGAACAACATGCATGAGGTGCAGTGCATACCATTTTCATCCAGCGAAACAATTAGTGATAAATCATCCTCTAAACTTGCTTCACCAACATGCTTAATAGGAAGGCCTACAGGAAGTATGGCTCCACCTTGTAAATACATCACCGGCAGATCCTGTATAATCATTCAATTGTAAATACAATCAGTTCAGCTCCAGACTAGCACTCAAGACAGCACAATGAAAGTTTACCAACCAACTTACAGGGTGTGAATCTCCAAAATCAAAACGTGACCAAACACCGTTCGGCAACTTATGTGCACATTCATGAGCACCTTTATCAGGTGAAGTGCTGCCAAAATACCAGAGCAACTGAAGTCACACCAAAGCATAGACGGAAAATACAAATTATTTCATTACTTGGCTATTATTTCACTATACATAGTAACACATGACAGAAAATTAAGTACTCCCTCCGTCCCAAAATAAGTGTCTCAACTTTGTACTAACTTTAGTACAAAATTGTACTAAGGTTAAGACACTTATTTTGGGACGGAGGGAGTATTTTACAGCCGACAATGCAAAATCAGATTGCAGACAAAATCACTGGCTCAATAACATTCAAGCACATATACAGAAGAAAATCAGGAGTACATATCTGGTCTTCGAAGAGAAGAAAGCAATAAGTTTTTTGTAAGCACATCGATGTGAAATCATTACCTTGCACAGATTAAAAGTGGTCCCAGGAGAAAGGAAGTCTCTATTTTCCTCAATTCTGGGTCTTGTGAGTCTACAAGGAAAACAAGGGATATGATTTCGTATCACAAAATAAATCTATCCTAACAAGACTATTTTCTATCAGCCCATTAAAGCAATGAAGAAGAAAAAGGGCAGACTTTTTTTAAATATGTAATTTTGCATCAGAATTTCAATAGCTGGCATTGGTTAGAATCAGAAAAGATTTCTCCAAACAAACGTATTCTGCAGTTCAGCAACTAAAGGCTGTGACTTAGAATATGGGTATCCGCTACTTAGATACATTAGTGGGACAGTGAGACAGCAATTATTACCAGCAAAGAAAAGTGGAGCAGCAACTGGAGCACCCTTCTTATGTGAAAGGTAAAATAGAGTGTAGATATGAGGCAGTAGGCGATACCGTCTTAGCAGCGCAAGACGACAAACTTCCTCGCACTGAAATATATATGAGCTGTTAGAAATTAGCAGTGCCAGAAATCGAAGGGGCTTGACTTTAAATTAGCTAAAATCAACGTGACAACCAAAAGAAAAGAAGGTAACTTCCATGTCAACTTCAGTTCAGGTTCTCAGACGATGACACACGAGACCTGTTCAACTTCAAACAATAGCACAGTGAAGAAGAGTATTGCCCTGACAATACAATACACAACCCTCTTAAGTTGCAAACTGGAAAGCTAAATTCTTGAAGGATCTTCAGCTGATTTCTTATCAAAGCAAGGTCGAAGTTCGCGAGTTGGAAAGCTAAATTCTTGAAGGATACTCAGCTGATATCTCATCATATCAAGGCTCAAAATAGACAAGATTTCTCCGATTGATGTAACTCACTCTAGTGCCAAGTGTGTTGGCTTGGGCGTTTACTCTCTTTTAGTCTTTCAGCTTAACCCTTCACTAAGATTTTATAATGATGTGATACAGTTAGTACTTGCAAAGTGAAGCTAGTGTGGGTGTGTAGGGGGGCCTTTTGCAAAGGTCGCCGTATACGGACAAAGTTGACACATAAATGTTTCTATAAATAGGTTCAGTTACCTCGTGGGGCATGACGTACTCCCACGTTAGGAGATGCAACGATAGAAGTGCTTAGCTCGTCGGAAGTCCTTAGACGTAGCCATTTCCGAAGCTCCCCTTCTCTTGACGATCCAAGACTTAAAAGGTTCCTCGGATCCCGACACCCAGCTCCACGCCTTACAAGGTCCCCTTGGAGGGGGGTGCCTCTCCCGTGTTGATTTATGTGAGAGTGGATGAGAGTACATGCTCATGGGGGCTATCTATAGCCTAGGGATCATTGACAAATGACAAGGCTACCCTTTAGGTGGTACTTAGGAGGTGTAAGCTAGGTAATTTATGGTCCACTAGTCCATGGAGTTCAGGTCTAGATGGCTAGAAACTGTACCAGATTGGTTCAAGCGTAGTTAAGATCTACTATATGGTTTCAGAGTTAAAGGTAAAGCTGTGGACTTTCTGCCGGAGTTCTTTAGGGCCAAATGTAAACTGTCCAAAGATATTATTACTTCCATGGAACAAGCCCAAAAAGATTAAAATGACCACATATGATTTATATGCTAACCATTATTGGAAAAAAATGAAAAGTGCCCAAACATATTATTACTTCCATGGAACAAGCGCAAAAAGAGTAAAATGATCACATATGATTTATATATTAACTATTATTGGAAAATTTCAAAACTGCCCAAACATATATAGTACTCCAATGGAGCAAGCCCAAAAAGATTAAAATAACCACACATGATTATTTGTTAATTATTATTAGATTTTTTTTAAAACTGTCCAAACATATTATTACTTCCAAGGAACAAGCCCAAAAAGATTAAAATGATCACAAGGTTAGCGACCCATGATTGTATGCAACATATACAATGAGAAAAGTCCCTAGACAGTAACCCCTTTTATAAAGAAAAAGTTGGCCCCATAATGTATATCAATTATCAAATAAAAAACTTAAGGTTATGGGTGGCTAATTGACTGACCCACCAAAACGGATTCCCGAAGGAAATGTATAGTACCTCAATACCAAGAGAACTCACTTATAGATCTGGCATGTTTTTTTAACAGGGCTGGCATGTAAACTAAGCAAAAAGATATTAATAGAAAAATACCTTTGCTAGCAATTCATACATCATGGCAAGTAAAATGCAGAAAAGCATCATGCAAAGAGATCTAGGCTTCTTTATGTGCATTGGTGGGGGGCGCAGGCATGAAAACAGTATCTCTCGCAAGAAAGAAAAAAAAAATAGTACCTCTTCACCGAAGGACCATGGCTCATGGTCAATGCTTCCAGTTTCAGAATGACCACGTGAAAATGGAAACAATGCACCAACTCCCATCCATCTCCCAAAAAGTTTTGGAGTGGCATTTCCAGCAAACCCACCAATATCAGGACCTGACAGTGGCTGACCACTAAGACCCTGACAAGATAACCACATAGTTAGATTCCTAGAAATGTATGCTAATGTCTCCTCAAAATCACACCAGTAATAGTAAGTTTGACACAGTGATAGTTTTTCATGTCAAAATATACTAAAAATGCTGCAATTACTTATGCAACAGATTAAGAATGACATGCTAAGAAACAGACTTGTCATAAAAATAGAACTACAATTTACTGAAGAACCGACTTTTTAAATAATACGGGAAACAACGGTTCTCAAGCGTAATACAAGCAAAACCTGTATGTTGCTTTTAGATCAGAAGATTATATTCACAACACGATTAATTCATAGACTGCTCGATTGTTAATTTGTTTATTAGAATAACTCAGCATGTTTTTAAGGTGAACTGGGATACTGTCAAAGGCGGAAGAGGACTAGGTTTTGGTACATTTTTTAGATGGAACTATTGGGACTAGGATAAATATTTCACTTACCAATTGAAGAACCATTGGCAGACTCATATGCATATGCTCCCAGTTTGACAGATTATCACCAGTCCATGTTGCAGCATAACGCTGGCTTCCTATAAAACCAGCTCGTGTAAGAACAAATGGTCGTTTGTCTGTACTAGACATCGCCATTCCTTCATATGTGGACCTTGCCATTAGCATTCCATAGACCTGAAAATTTATAAAGATCAAAGCATAAAACACGTAAAGTAGGCAAACTATTTGACTGCATTCCATTACTTATACTGATAAAGGGATAAAATGATACATTATGATAGTAAGAATGATTCTGGACACCACCAATATCTGCATCGCCTCTATGTATATTGCTTTCCGGCATCGTTTTTGTAGTTGTCTGCAAGTTGACACCATCACTTTTGGTTACATGGGACAAAATGAAATAATAGGATATAAAATAAGGAGCTATGACTAAACATATGGCAGAAAGAATGAATTATGATAGAACATATACTTTGAAGACAGCAGGCTCATTCATATCATTCCATATTCCATCAACGCCATTGGACACAAAATCCCTGACCAAACTAGCCCACCAGGTGCGTGTTCTTTCACAGGTAAAATCAGGAAAAACACAATCACCGGGCCATACCTCCCCTGGATTTAAAGTTCATGAGGGATCTTTTACTGATAAGTTCATCAAGATGACCAAAGGAGCTTATTTAAGTCATGAAATGTACCAATGAATGGACTGTCATCTGCCTTTTTAATCCAAACATCAGTTTCTGAACCACTCTCATATACAAAGTAACCCTTCTCTTTCTTGATTCCTGGATCAAGCATCCAGATTGATTTGCAACCGATGGAATGGAGATCATCAGCCATAGATTTCGGATCAGGAAAACGGTTCTGTAACATATGATAAGATGCCAAATTACTCAAACAAGAGCAAACAAAATAAATGGCCATATCACGCAAAGACAATCAATGGTCACGGAACAAACGTGTCAAAATGCACTCAGAATAACATTGTCTGGTTCACATTGTGAAAAGTTTGCTCCATGGCAATTCATACAGCACTAGGCAGAACAAAGTACATGCCCTATTTGCCATTTTGAAGCAATATGTATTTTTAACATGCAGATGAAGCTAATGCAGATTTTCACCGATACTACTTTCATGCAGTGGCGGACCTAGAACCTTATCATTGGGGGCGCCACAATAAAAATTTGTCAAAATTTACACTACAAATAGTGTAATTGGGTCTAAATTTGATCATAATCTAAACAAACTGTCTTAAATTAGCATTAAGTTGTTAGATATCTGTGTTAAGTACATAGCAAAAACTATTTACGCCAATTTCGAGGGTGCCATGGCACTTGAAAGATCCGCCACTGCTTTCATGTACCAATTATGATAGAACATGAAGTACTTACACTACCAATTGTGAAGCATCTAAAACCATCCATATAGTTAATATCAACCCAAACAAGATCGCAAATTACATGCCCCATTTGCCATTTTCAAGCAATATGCATATTTAACATACAGGGGGAGCTAATGCAGTTTGTCATACTATTTTCATGTAGCAATTATGATAGAACAGGAAGGACTTACACTATCAAATGTGAAGCATCTAAAACCATCCATATAGTCAATATCCATCCAAATCACATCACAAGGAATGCCTTTCTCTCTAAACGTTCTGACAACCTGTGGAAATAGCACAAAAAATTATGCCTGAAAGTGCATTCAGAGAGAGTGCGCTCAAGAAACATGAGACTATTTATTTATGGTAGTGACAGTTGGACAACTATCCGAGAACTATGCTCTGCAACTGAACCTCTTGACAGAAATAAATAATGTAAAAATATAAGGCAAGCAAATGGATGAGATTTGGTTATGTCTTGCACCTCTCGGTGAGGTCAGTTTAAACAGGAGTGTTGTGGTGGTTTAAACCGCAAACTCTGTGGTTTGGGAATTTTCTCTGAGGTACCGAGTTTTGGTTATGTTGTGCCCCTTTTTGTTAGGGCAGTTTTAACCTCTTTAGTGAGTTGGTTTAAACCTCCGTTATGAGGTGGTTTAAATCGGGCGACCAAAGTTTGCTCTGGGGAATTCTTTCGGTGATCCTGAGGCTCTTCTCTGTGGGATGTGTTGTTTATCTCAGTAAAACCGAGATTCAAACTCAGTAGCTCCAAGTTTGCCCTTTGTTGCAGAGTGCATTTCAGAAATGCCAACACTGTCCCATACGGTGTCGGGATAGGTTCATGTGTGTCCAACAGTCACACCTAATAGCCTCCACGTTGATTGCGTCCGAGTGGAAGTCAAGAGCTTGTTACTCTGGAGGCCACTGCCTCCTAGATGGCTTGGTGGTTGCAAGCTCGGTGATCTTCTCGAAGAAGGTTATGAAGAGGCCCGAGAATGGTTGTGCTGCTCACCATCTCCTGAGTGGAGGAACAAGCTAGCCATAGTGAGCAGTCCTTGCTACGTGCTTGGATCCCGAGGGAAGAGCTCAATTCAGAGCCGGCTAAGACTCTGTGTCCTTGGTCTTTGTGACCTGAAAGCCTCCTCAATGGAGGTATGATATAGGTGGATCTCTGAACTTCGGTAACAAACATCGTCCATCTCCCTCCCTTGTCTCCTCTACTTGCACTGCATATCTTCATATTCTTACTTGTGAAACTGTCGTGTAGATAGTGCTTCAATTGCTTAGCTTCATATGATTGCATATGTTTATAGACTTGGCTTATTGGTGCACTTAGTTCAGCCTAGACTTTTAGGATCTGAACTTACAAAAATCTGGTTGGTTATATTTCACAATTAAACAGTGCCTAAGTTGTAATCGTCTTCATAATTCATAACACTTACCCCCTCCCACCCACCATGCGACATCTGAGGTCTTTCCACTAAGGGATTCTTTGATTCAAAGAATTTCTAAAGGAATTCTGGAGGATTCTAGTCCATAGGAATTTTCCCTATCTGGGTTGTTTGACTCATAGGATTATAATCCATATGAATTTTTCCTTGGTATTCATCTGTACTATTTTTAATGAGAAAATTTCCATCCACTCCAACCTCATGTGAAGAATCCTATGTTTCTCCTGTTACAATTAAACGCCCGTACTAATCCTGTAGTATTGAAGATGATATGCCACTCCATTCCTGTGTTTTTCCTATTCCTGTGTTTTACAATCCTGCGAATCAAAGAGGTACTATGCATTTTGGATAACCTTGATTACATACTTGTTGTGCTTTCCCCTTTTGGGCGAAACAATGATGCCACCATCATAGATTAGATCAATCATCAATGGGTTTATAAGAGAAGGAAACATTATAGATAATATGTGGGCAAATCCTATTTTTGTATACTTATGCATTAACAATAAGAGAATAGCCTCAATACATATGGAGCCTACACTGAACTCTTGCAGCAGGCGCCACCTGCCGCTTCTTTGTTCACATATGCACGACATGCAAGATAGTGAACTGGACATTACTTAAACAGTAATAACTATTACACTTTTATTCATCTTACTGAAGGGTAGGAATTGTTGCCCCTAGTATTTCCTTCAGAAAAAAATGCATGTAGAAAATAAATAACCACTGTCAAGAAAAATACCTTGAGTACTTTCTCAGAAGAATCATAGCTCCAACGACATTGATGATAGCCAAGAGACCATTTTGGGGGCATGGCCACAGTCCCTGCAATGGATATTTTTGTATTTATACTTTTAAGTGGAGGTCAAGTTAAATACTCGGTTCCCTAAATGTCATTATTTTGGACAAAGGCAAAGTCAAGCTTTCAAAACTTTGACCACTTATGACGTTCAAAACATTTATCGAATTGGAGGGAGTAACATATCCACATCTAAGTTCCAATTCTTGGTTATGCTATGACCAATTAGATATAAATGTAATTATTAATTAGCAAAATGAAGCAAGAAAACTGTGCTAGATAGCGCATGGCTCTTGGGAGCAAACTGCAGACACAATACAGAGCTATGATCCCCCAAAGAGCTACTACAACACTTCGATTTTCCAGTGCCTCAATTGCTCTAAAGAATACCTCACTTCAAATATATTTAACAGTGCCAAGTGCCAACTAATAATGCAAAATCAGTTAGACTTAGAACTGAGTATTTTGCTCAACAGTACCATAACTTAAGACACTTTTCTTGTCAAAATGGAATTATAAATTTTATAGAGAACACGCCTACTTTCATACTAGAGCAGAGATATACAACTACAGAGTTTCTATACAGTATGATGATTCGAGTTGAAAACATTGGACATGAAAGGTACATCTGATAGACATTTAGTAGGGGAAGAGATTGATTATGAGATGAGAAATACCTATTGCATGGGACAATGACATCATAACTTCAGCTGGAGAATTATATGGTCCAAACGTAATGATAGGGTAAGCAGATGGGGCAGAAAACTTGATAGTACATTCTTGTCTCAAGTCAATCTGATATAGCGCACGATAATTAAGTTAAGAGAAACAGATCAGTTCATAACATAAGCTACAGAGAAATGCAGGGAACATACCTCACATCGTCGTGTGGTGTCAGCTAGGACGCCGAATGCCTTCCCGTCAGGGAGGACAGCCAACACCCAAGGGTGTGATTGATATAATGAAGTGGTCCCTGGCCCAAAACCCCATGCATCTGTGTTCCAAGTGAAAACCTAATGGGAAGATACCAAGAGAAACCACAAGAGGAAATTATTTCATTTGTTGAAGAAGCAGGAATGGGACATAATTATACGTTCATCAAAGACCCATACTCGTTTCCCAGTTCGTTCAAGTGGACCACTAGCTTCTCCTGTACCGTAGAAAGACGTCCCAGAAGGAAGCTGCTTGTTGAAAGGATATTCAAGTTAGTATATAAACTACACTACATACATTCATTATTTGAGCAATATTACAGTTGCGAGGAGATGGTATTAGAGCGCATAAAGCGGTAAACACATCATGATTATGTTAAGAGATAATGCACATTACCCTCCTGAACTATGGGCTGAGTTTATAGATAAAGCATAAACCCCAATAACTTTTCAGCAGAAACCCCTAAACTCTAAAACAGTTCACTTACCACCTTCTATCCAAACTAAATGTTCATTATTTGTTTATTTTTTGAAAAAACAAAAAGCTTGCACCTCGACACATTGATAGAAAGAATAGAACTACAACTGTTCAAGCCGAAGACTAGGCCAAACAATCAAACACTCAAGACAAGACCATGACAAACAGTAGGCAGACAGACATTACAACCGACCCACAAACTACCCTGGCCTAGATGCCATCCACAGAAGCTCAAGTGCACTAAACCTACCAAAGCCCCGCCATATGAAAAGAAAATCTGACTGCAGAGAAGACCAGAATTGGGCCTGTTCCACTTTGGAGAAGCAAGTCGATGGCATCGTGGACCACAGGCTTCCGACCGCCAATGGTGTCAAGGACTAGAACCACCAAACGCCGCTCGCAACATGAGCACTGCACCACCATACATCGCTGCATTTGATGAAGAACTTGAAGTCATAGGAAGAAATGCATCCCACATGTCGAGTTCACCTACAATCGCGCTCTCCACTCAACATCCCGCAAGAGTCCATTTGAGGTGGTGTGTGTGGCTTCAACCCACTCACACCCATCGATCTACTTCCACTATCATTCCCAGAGAAGACACGTATGGATGCCAGAAAATGAGCCGAGTACATCAAGAAGCTCCATGAGACCACCAAGGCCAACATCGAGCACCAAGTACAACGCCAAGCCGCCAAGGTTAACAAGCGTTGATGTCCAATGATCTTCAACCCTGGTGATCTCGTTTGGGCACACCTTCAGAAGGAACAATTCCCAGAGGAGAGGAAGTCCAAGCTTATGCCTAGAGGAGACGGACCTTCCCAAATCCTTCAATGCATCAATGACAAAGCCTACAAAACCGACCTTTCCAAGGACAAGTACTCCGTGAGCGACACGTTCAACGTCACCAATCTCTCTCCCTATCATGGTGATAAGCCTTTAGTCGAGGAAGACTAATTTTCAAGAGGGAAGAGATGATACGCCAGGTTCCTCGGACATCACCATGCCAAGCAGAGAGATGATACGCCAGGTTCCTCGGACATCACCATGCCAAGCAAGGAAGGACTTGTTGGACCAGTGACAAGGACACATGCAAAGGCAATCCAACGCAGATGAGCCCCAATTGATACACTTGAGGATTGGCTACTACCGATTTTTTCCTTGAATTTACCTAACTTTTTCTCCCTTGTTTCCAATAACTAGTATATGTCTATCATTTTCTAACTTTATCTTGTCTGGTAGTTAAATGACTAGCATGCTGACTTTATAGTATGAAGTGCTAATACTGATGTACTTGTAGCGGGGAACAGAAAACAATGGGAAATCATAAATCAATGGGAATACCTAGAACTCATCTAAATGAGATATAATTTGGTCTCATTCACTTTGAAAACAAGAACAGATACAACCCACGTCAGCACACACGCATCTTATAGCATCACATTCAATGGCTATAAAAGGTGAATGAGACCAAATTATATCTCATCTAGATGAGTTCTAGCAAAACTGTTAATCAATACCCAGGCTTATTTTCCCTTCTGGGAAGAACGTGTAGCTTCTTTACCTCAAAGGACAAAACCATCAAATACCCATGGTTTCAGGCTTCATTCCAAAGTTTCAGCAAATTTCGTTGGTAAAAAAAACATCGCTCGAAATAGCTCGGCTGTTCAAGCTGTAAACATACGAAAAGCCTCAGAAGTGCAACGTAATAAATTGACATCTCTATCCAAATGTAAGCGGTGTGGGCAGCTTATTGAAGTTATTGGGTTTAACTCCAAGATTTAGCAACATTTTTCGAATGGTTCTTTTCTTATGTTCAGAATTTCAACTCCTTTGGTTTTCATTCTGAAATTCCACCATTTCGCCAAACTTTGGCTGCTTTGGCTAAGGTCCTTGAGCAATCCCTTGGTGCAAAAGGAAGTGATCGGGCGATGACAACCAGGGGTTGGGCCTGGAAGCAGCCTTCCTTCCAAGAAAGTGTAAATGTATCAGGGCCCAAGTGATTCACCGAAGAGACAATGCCTTGGAAGCAGCTTTTTCAAGTGTTGGTAGCGGAACGATCTATCGTCCCGCAACAATTTTACAGTATCCCTAAGCTGCTAAGCATGACATTAACAAAATCAATACCACACCCACAGATCAAAAACATAAAAACATCTTATGTCGCAACAAATTTATGGTGCCCCTAAGCATCGACATTGCCAAAATTAATACGGCAGCCGCGCATCAGTATCACTCACATGCTTCTCGTCCACCAGCCAGAGACTCACCGCAGAACAGTAGCACTGTCTGTGCCAACCACGCATACCTTAATCACAACCTTCTGGACGTTCCCCGCCACCTCGCACGCCGGCACGACCGCGGGATGATCCCCGCCCTCGCGCGGCTCCTCCCGCCGCCGCGGCTCGACGAACGATAGGCTGGGCCCGGCCGCGGACCGCGCCTCCTCCGACGCGTCGAACCGGAACACCCCCTCCTCCAGTATGGGCACCCAGACCATCTCCCCGACGGGCGCGGCCATCGTCGCCACCACCCCCGCCGCGGCCGCAGGCGGAGGACTCCCACGGAAGCACCTGCGATGACCTCAGCGCGGTGAGGGGTCCAGACCGGAATCGCGGATCGATGCTGGAGACGGGAGAGCGCTCGGGGATCGAGGTCGATCGGAGGAACGAACCTGAGAGGAGGAGGAGGGAGAGGAGGGGCGAGTGGACTGCCCCGGTACTCGCGCTGGTGGGAGTGGAAGCGGGAGTGGGAGTGGGGGGCGAGGGGTGGAGATGAGATCCTGTGGGTGCACGGAGACAGCATCTCTTCTTGAGCGATTCGCTCGCCTGCTTGCGTGGTTTTGGATTTGTTAAATTAATGGGACTGGCAGTGCCTGTCTACTTGTCTTGGACCCAAGTGTGTGACGGGATGGGACGCTCGAGCCTCCGGCGTTTCTAGTCGGACGCACGGCATGCGGGACACCTGGCATGTGAGGAGATAAAAATGAGGTCCAACCCCGTGCATCAAAGCGCCCGTAAAAATCCCAATCATTTTTGTCATCATTTTTGGTCAACCAATGTTATGTATCAAACGTCTGTGATACGGTTTGAAAGTTCAAAATCAAACAAACCAGAAGCAAAGCTGGAGGAAGTTGGAGAGCGTCTGAGCCTTCGCCACATATGCCTCCGACACCCCTCGGCCGACCCAAAAATCTCACTCAAAGCCCCGATTTTCTCATTCCATTCCTCCCTCTTACTATGTATCCACATAGTTTGAGACCGATGCTACCGCCATACCATCCACTCAGGTGGACAGGCCTTGTCGGACCTTCGCCACTCAACCCGAGCTTCAGCCCGATTTGCTTATGCCTCCCTTCCACCCCTGGTCCAATCGCCGCCCAGGTACCGCCCCTGCACATTTTTCAATCCATGACGGACACCACGTCTGCCAAGTGTTCGGCCAAAGGCCATGGCCAAATTTATTGACGTTTTGTTGTTTACTTGAAGCAAACATGTTGGATTCATACACGAAGTACTTCTACGTCGAGTAGCATCTTCTCAATTTTAAGGGACTGATGTCTACTACACAACCTTCTTTGTAGACGTTGTTGGGCCTCCAAGTGCAGAGGTTTGTAGGACAGTAGCAAATTTCCCTCAAGTGGATGACCTAAGATTTATCAATCCGTGGGAGGCGTAGGATGAAGATGGTCTCTCTCAAACAACCCTGCAACTAAATAACAAAAAGTCTCTTGTGTCCCCAACACACCCAATACAATGGTAAATTGTATAGGTGCACTAGTTCGGCGAAGAGATGGTGATACAAGTGCAATATGGATGGTAGATATAGGTTTTTGTAATATAACAAAGAGTCTCTTGTGTCCCCAACACACCCAATACAATGGTAAATTGTATAGGTGCACTAGTTCGGCGAAGAGATGGTGATACAAGTGCAATATGGATGGTAGATATAGGTTTTTGTAATCTGAAAATATAAAAACAGCAAGTGATAAAAGTGAGCGTAAATGGTATTGCAATGCTAGGAAACAAGCCCTAGGGTTCATACTTTCACTAGTGTAAGTTCTCTCAACAATAATAACATAATTGGGTCATATAACTATCCCTCGACATGCAACAAAGAGTCACTCCAAATCACTAGTAGCGGAGAACAAACGAAGAGATTATTGTAGGGTACGAAACCACCTCAAAGTTATCCTTTCTGATCGATCTATTCAAGAGTCCGTAGTAAAATAACACGAAGCTATTCTTTCCGTTCGATCTATCCTAGAGTTCGTACTAGAATAACACCTTAAGACACAAATCAACCAAAACCCTAATGTCACCTAGATACTCCAATGTCACCTCAAGTATCCGTGGGTATGATTATACGATATGCATCACACAATCTCAGATTCATCTATTCAAACCAACACAAAGTACTTCAAAGAGTGCCCCAAAGTTTCTACCAGAGAGTCAAGACGAAAACGTGTGCCAACCCCTATGCATAGATTTCCAAGGTCACGGAACCCGCAAATTGATCACCAAAGCATACATCAAGTGAATCAATAGAATACCCCATTGTCACCACGGATATCCCACGCAAGACATACATCAAGTGTTCTCAAATCTTTAAAGACTCAATCCGATAAGATAACTTCAAAGGGAAAACTCAATCCATTACAAGAGAGTAGAGGAGGAGAAACATCATAAGATCCAACTATAATAACAAAGCTCGCGATACATCAAGATCGTGCCAAATCAAGAACACGAGAGAGAGAGAGATCAAACACATAGCTACAGGTACATACCCTAAGCCCCCAGGGTGAACTACTACCTCCTCGTCATGAAGAGCGCCGGATGATGAATATGGCCACCGGTGAGGATTCCCCTCCGGTGGTCTTGAGCAGGTCCCGATTGGTTTTGGTGGCTCTGAGAGACTTGCGTGGTGAACTCCTGATCTAGGTTCTTTTCAGGGGTTTCTATATTTATAGGGATTTTTGGCGTCGGGAACAAGTCAGGGGGGTCTCCGAGGCGGCCACGAGGTAGGGGGCGCGCCCCCCACCCTCGTGGGTGCGTCAGGACTCTTCTAGCCCATCTCCGATACTCCGTCGGCTTCTTTTGGTCCAAAAATAATCTCCGTGAAATTTCAGGTCAATTGGACTCCGTTTGGTTTTCCTTTTCTGCGATACTCAAAAACAAGGAAAAAACAGAAACTAGCATTGGGCTCTAGGTTAATAGGTTAGTCCCAAAAATCATATAAAATAGCATATAAATGCATATAAAACATCCTAGATGGACAATATAATAGCATGGAACAATCAAAAACTATAGATACGTTGGAGACGTATCAGGGACCAATCCCAGAACAGCTAGTGATGAACCAGAATAGGGCACAGTGGCATATGATGTTGATAGATGACTAGTTTCTCCTCGGTGCGTTATTCGAGATCTATTTCTGTTGTCGATTCCGGATGCGGTGAACTGTGTTCGCCCGCGCTCTACAATGGTGTCTGGGCGTATGATGACTACTTCATTTTGAAGAAGGATGTCGCTGGAAACATTAGATTCTTTGGTCACCAAAGTGCACGGATGCATGGAGAATGCTTGCCTATGGCACGGGCGTAGATTCGTGGGACGAGTACCTCCAGATGTCTGAAAGCCCATGTCTCGAAGCCATGGTCAGGTTTGCTACTATGGTGGCCACGATGTTTGGATCGGGATACTCGAGAGAACAAAATGTTGAAGACACCGCAAGGCTCATGGCAGTGTCGAAAGCAAGAGGGTGGTCAGGTAAGCTTGGTTCCTTGGATTGCATGCACTAGCAATGGAAGAATTGTCCATATGCTCTACAAGGGCAATATCAGGGCCATTGTAAGAAGCTCACCATCATTCGTAAAGCACTTGCATCACAAGAACTATGGGTTTGGCACTCTTTCTTTGGGATTCTTAGGCTTCATAATGACATCAACATGCTAGAGCGGTCTCCATTTTTTGCAAGGTTGTCTGCGGGAAAAGCTACTCCATGCAACTATATCATCAATGGTCATGCCTACAACATGGGCTATTATCTTTGTGATGGTACCTATCCTACATGGGCGACTTTCGTCAAGACCGTCTCTGACCCATAGACAAGAAGGAGCTAGAAAGTATGTTGAGAGGACATTTGGAGTGCTCCAAACCCGTTTTGCGGGTGTTCGAGGACCTACAAAACTATG
Organism: Aegilops bicornis; assembly: GCA_021605145.1. Classification (NCBI taxonomy): domain Eukaryota; kingdom Viridiplantae; phylum Streptophyta; class Magnoliopsida; order Poales; family Poaceae; genus Aegilops; species Aegilops bicornis. The sequence goes on along the minus strand of CM038669.1, from coordinate 464,255,411 downwards.
GGATGAACAAACGTTGTGGGTGGTGATGACAACTTGTGTGATCATGCACAACATGATTGTGGAGGATGAGGCTGACGGAGTTCAGGTGATCTTATCGAACTTCCAGAGTAGAATCAGACGACATTTGAGGATTTTATCCAAATGCATCAAGAGCAACACATGAGCAACTTCAAAATGAACTGGTTGAGCATTTGTGGGCACTTCGAGGAGAGAACTACAAAATGTGTCCCAATAAGTTGAATTCAAATTTGAACTATTTTATTGGAAGCTCCATGTTTGGATTGTAATATTTATATTTGAATTACTGTTGCATTGGAATATTTGCACAACATGATTATGGATAAAGGATGATATTCATATTTAATAATTTTTCGTGCTCTAGATATAGGAAAAAAAACATGGGCAGACATTTGGTGCACCGGGTTGGATGGTCACCCCCTACCCACTGTCCTGACGTGTCCGTGGGTGTTTGGTGTGTCCATTTTGACGCACGGAGTTGGGGTTGCCCTAGCGGCACAAAAGTGGCTATGTAAAAGTCAGGGTCTCACTACCCTCGTGCAAAAATATATGAAGTAGTCACCGTATCGACATATGTTAGAATGTATATGGAGCATGTAGAGGCTAGTGAGACCAAGTGCAAATTCAAAATCTTCACGTCTCAGCCTTCATATTTTTTTGTTTCCTCACTTAAACAAAGAAATTCGTAGGGGCACACACCTGTCAAACCCTGCCCAACTGCATGATTGCTTCGCGGTTCACAAAGTTGTTGGATTCTGCATGAGGTCACAACAAGTTTTAAGTTTCAGTTTCTCAAACTTGATGATTTTGTCGTTCGTTCATAACAAGTTTCAGCACTTGAAACTTTACGAAGTTTTAAGAACATGTCAAAACATATTAAAGTATGTTTTTCGTCCCTCAAGTTCCCAAAAAGTGCAGACTTCGTCCTTCAACTTTTTTTGGTCTGCTTTTGGTCCCTCAAGTTTCAAAACCGGTCAAGTTTCGTCCAATTCTGGTTTACGCTAGAAAAGCAGGACACGTGGCGTGGTATTCTCTCTCCCATCACTTGCCACGTCCGACCCGTTGGGTCAAACAGACCGCCACATGACGCTGGCCAGTCACTCTCCCCCTCACGCTCTTCTCTTCCTCTTCTCTCTCTCCGTCCCGACCTCGCCGTCGCCTTGCCCGACGTCGTCGCCTTGCTCGCCTCCAGCGCCTTGTTCCCCTTCCCCGCCGGCGCCATGCGTACTCGCGAGGAGATCCTTGGGTGGATGAGTGAGGACAGAAGCAGTTGTGGTCCTACGGGTAAGTGCCAATTTGTGATCTAGGGTTAGGGATTTGGGGATTTAGGGTTCTTCCTTGGTGATTCAGGGACTAAGGGAGGTGTTGTTGGGTCTTGTTTGTCGTTGAATAGGTCTATATGCCCGAGGAACTGATATTTGGCAAAGTGCCGCCGCAATCGAAGATCGAGTTTTGCGGCATTGAAACCGAGAGCAATTTTAGTTGTTTTGTGGATTTTTGCGGTGAAAAAGGTTGCTTATGAAGGTGTGAACACCGGCGGAAGGTTCATTTGTTGCATGCGGGAGGTGAATTAGTTGTCACATTCATTTCTTTCTACCAAATCTGCATGGTAATGTTCGGATGAACTGATGAAATTTATTTAAATTTTAGGATGAACAAGCATGTGATTTTCTGATGTGGTATGATCCTGAATGGCCTGCACCAAAGACAGAGATCTATCAATGCACTTTATCTTGAGATAAGTTGAAGGTGAAGATTGTAAGATGGAATTGGAGCTCATGTTGGGTGATAAGATATCGACATGGAAGAAAAGAGAATAAAAGGCAGCGAAGATGATATCCAAGACGAAGGCAATGAAGATGGAGCTAAACAAGAAGGATATGTTTATCTGGGTGTTAGTTGGTAGCAATATAGCTTTACTTGCAGTGCTAGCTGTGATTATTGGACTGAAAATGTAATGTGTTTGTAAGTTGCACTGCTAGCTGTTGCCAAGAAGGAGCATGCTTCTCAACATACACATCTGCAACTCCTCCATCACAAACAAACTCAGCCATCTTAAGAACAGTGTTGTCATCATGCAGATAAACAAGTCCATCATTCATCTCTTTTCCTGGAACTAACCAATAAAACCGACATTGTATCCCCTCCACATCAGTGCAATGATCTCTTAAATGCCCCAAAAGCTCGCAAAGAAAGCTTATCTCTGTCAATGTCCGATATAGCTTCTTGCCTCCCAAATACATCATGTGGTTCCCATTCTTCACAAATTCGCCATTATAATGGAACATGACATGAATTAAATCCAGAGGATCCATTACTCCCTACAATAGATGGACACAAATTTCAGATTCGGCTACAACCTAAGTGGATGGCATCTACCTATGAATCCTAAGCAATATCGCAAAAAAAAACATACACGAAGGTCCGCCGGTGGTCATTTATCGATAGTTCTCGCTGTCGCCGATGTATCGGATCGGCGCCGCAAGAATCGCAACACACTACACCCTGCGCCGCGGCCAGAGATCTGCGCCTAGGTTTCTTGCATCGGCGCCGCGTAGCTTTTCTCAAGGGCGTCGTCGTGCCTTGCTCCGACGCCAACGCCACCACCACGCCAAATCGGGATCCGCCGCGCCGCCTAGGGTTTGGGAGAGAGGTCACAGAGGAAAGGAAAGGGAGAGTGACTGACGGCGTCACGGGCGGGGTCTGTTTGACCCAACGGCGGGTCGGACGTGGCAAGTGATGGGAGAGAGAATACCACGCCACATGTCCTGTTTTCTAGCGAAACCAGAATTCGGACGAAACTTGACCGGTTTTGAAACTTGAGGGACCAAAAGCAGACCAAAAAAAGTTGAAGGACGAAGTCTGCACTTTTTGGGAACTTGAGGGACGAAAAACATACTTTTCTAAAATGGCCTTATTTGAAAAATCTTGTCACAAGAAACACGATATGCAAACAAAACTTAATTGGGACTGGGAAGGCGCCCAGTTTCGCTTGCCACCAGTACGAACCGAGGAGGGGCAACAATGCAGCCCTTCCACGTCTTATTCTTTGATCCCTTTGATACTAGCAGGGAGAGGTCATCGCCTACATGCAGTGACATAGAGTTTGCACCTTTGCATCAGAATCGTCACCTGTAGTGTGGACAAGGTGTTGCCCTAGGCGGTGGCAACCGTCCATCAGAGGAATAGTCACCATGGAAGTCGTGGAATTTGACTCCAAATTGTTAGAATTAGACTTGCGGGGTCAATGTGGTTTCCATGGCAACGTCGGTGGGACTTGGGACAAATGGAAGTGGTCAAAGGCGGTGCTACGACAAGGGAGAGTAGGCGGCAACGCGTGCGAGAAGAGCAGCGGGAGGGGATCACTCGCGCCAAAATCGTTTTCATGATAAAGTGTGCTCCAAATATCATGGCTCAACCGCCGAATATGGAGGATCGCGGGCTCGATATAGAGTGCCCTCCAAAAATTATGGCGAACGATGTTGGGATGGTGACTCAGCTAAAGCGGAATTTTCGGCCAAATTCGTCATAATGGCGGTTATGTATTATGGTGATCAGGCTGATATGGTGACTCTGCTAGAACTGATGTTAGATTGAATTATTGTTTTCGGCACTTGGCCCCCAAACACTCATGATTTTTTATCGCCCACGGCCATTTCGGTCTAGCTCTGCAACTGGTTAATGATAAGCACACCATAAAGGCTTTTTAAGTCTTCTTCTATGTCACTACAATATGAAAACATTAGATATAAAAAACATAGCAACGTGATAAAAACAGGAGCAACTAGTTCGTGTACTCCTCGCTGGAAAGGTAATAGTAACTCTAGCAGATGCACCACATTTACGATCGTCAAAATCATAACGAAGGCGATCGCTATAAATTATGGAGGCCCCGAAGTCCACGCACACACCCAGATTTGGGACCCGTATGTCATTGGCTTACTCTTTCTGTTGGGGAACGTAGCATGCAATTTCAAAAATTTCCTACGCTCATCCAAGATCTATCTAGGAGATGCATAGCAGCGCGAGGGGAGAGTGTGTCCATGTACCCTCGTAGACCAAAGCGGAAGCGTTAGTTTAACGCGGTTGATGTAGTCGAACGTCTTCACGATCCAATCGATCAAGTACCGAACGTACGACATCGCCGAGTTCAGCACATGTTTAGCTCGATGACGTCCCTAGAACTCTTGATCTAGCAAAGTGTCGAGGGAGAGTTTCGTCAGCACGACGGCATGATAACAGTGATGGTGAAGTAATCCGCACAGGGCTTCACCTAAGCACTACGACAATATGACCGGAGGAGTAAACGATGGAGGGGGCACCGCACACGGCTAAGAAACAATTGATGTACTTTGGGGTGCCCCCCCGCCCCGTATATAAAGGAGGAGAGGGGAGGAGGCCGGCCTAGGGGCGCGCCAAGTGGGGGGGAACCCACTTGGACTCCTAGTCCTATTCGCCCCCCCTTCTTTCGGAGGGGGAAAGGAGGAAGAAGAGGGAGAGGGAGAAGGAAAGGGGGGCCGCACCCCCTCCCCTTGTCCAATTCGGACTCCCAATGGGGAGGCGTGCGCCACCCCCTTGTGGGCTTCCCTGCCTCTCCCCTATGGCCCATGCGGCCCATTACTTCCCCCGGGGGGTTCTGGTAACCTCCCGGTACTCCGAAAATACCCGAAACACTCCGGAACCATTCTGGTGTCCGAATATCATCCTCCAATATATCAATCTTTACCTCTCGACCATTTCAAGACTCCTCGTCATGTCTGTGATCTCATCTGGGACTCCGAACAATCTTCGGTCACCAAAACACATAACTCATAATACAAATCGTCATCGAACGTTAAGCATGCGGACCCTACGGGTTCGAGAACTATGTAGACATGACCGAGACACATCTCCGTTCAATAACCAACAGCGGGACCTGGATGCTCATATTGGTTCCTACATATTCTACGAAGATCTTTATCGGTCAAACCGCAATGACAACATACGTTATTCCCTTTGTCATCGGTATGTTACTTGCCCGAGATTCGATTGTCGGTATCTTCATACCTAGTTCAATCTCGTTACCGGCAAGTCTCTTTACTTGTTCCATAATGCATCATCCCGCAACTAACTCATTAGTCACATTGCTTGCAAGGCTTATCATGATGTGCATTACCGAGAGGGCCAAGAGATACCTCTCCGATACTCGGAGTGACAAATCCTAATCTCGATCTATGAGAACCCAACAAACACCTTCGGAGACACCTGTAGAGCATCTTTATAGTCACCCAGTTATGTTGTGACGTTTGATAACGCACAAGGTGTTCCTCCGGTATTCGGGAGTTGCATAATCTCATAGTCAAAGGAATGTGTATAAGTCATGAAGAAAGCAATAGCAATAAAACTTAACGATCATTATGCTAAGCTAACGGATGGGTCTTGTCCATCACATCATTCTCCTAATTATGTGATCCGTTCATCAAATGACAACACATGCCTATGGTTAGGAAACTTAACCATCTTTGATTAACGAGCTAGTCTAGTAGAGGCATACTAGGGACACACTGTTTTGTCTATGTATTCACACATGTATCAAGTTTCCCGTTAATACAATTCTAGCATGAATAATAAACATTTATCATGATATAAGGAAATATAAATAACAACTTTATTATTGCCTCTAGGTCATATTTCCTTCACTTTCCTCCCCACCCACGCACAAAACAAAGAAATCTAAAGGTAAATTTGTCCACATCATCAAACAGTTTGTTGAACTAGAACTTCAAACGAATCATTGTACTAGATTTCTTTCATATATAGGGAAAAAATATGCAGGTTCGGGAAGCGAATATGGAGCACACTCCAATTTTTTGCCCATATGGCGTATCTCTAGAGTGTATTTAAGGTAAAAAAATCCCATGCTGGCGGTTATTATGGTGATTGGTCACATATAACGCAGCTCTAGAGTTGCTCTAACCACCAAGTGCAAGGATTTATAAAGGTTTATGTTTGCTGCAAAGTCACTACACTCTCATGTCGCACAAGCTAAAGCTTTTACTCACTCAATGTTCTCCTTGTGGTACTCCAAATAGTAGTACATGCCATATTTGTGCTTCGCCGACACCTGCTCATCAAAGATATCTTCTCCGACATCCACATAGACCACTTCTTCTTCCACTGCCATCATCTTGCGACATAAACAAGGAGATTTATAACATAGGAACGAATACATAAGGTACAGAATAAATCCAAGAATAGAAGAGGTGTATGATGCACCATCTCTACTGAGAACAACAATGCTCTCCAAAAGCATTGCATGTTGTAAGACAAGAGAATCAAGTTCTTATTTTGGCGAGTTATTGATCCTATTACACAAGCTACTGAAGTCCCCTATGGACTCCAAGTCACACTTTTTACACTCTGCAAAGGTGTGTTACTTTACCCATAAATGACCAACAATAGGAGCGTGCATGTTTGTCGCACTCACAACCAGACCATTAGATCAAAAAGCCTTTTCACCGCTTTCTTGTCATTACAATGCGTCAGCGGCGCAATCCCACACAGCAGGCCAGGACTACTAGTCTCAGTGTCGATACTCCAGATCCAGCATTACCATAGCTAGCACAACGAGCCTAGACTACCTTTGTGAGCAGTTGATACTATGAATCCAACCATTAGGGTGTTGCCTTCTCAAGGGCGGTATGCCTTAGGACAAGGGCACTTCCACTATGCCCTGCCCACACAAGGTATGTGGTCAACACGGTCGTTATGACACACAAGCACAAGTTATCACTTTTTCTTTAGCCTTATATGAAATCTCATTGTAATGGAACCTGTTAGGTTTTGTAGAAGCGTCTCAACTCCCGTATCATGGGAGCCCGCGTATATATATTGATATGGGCGAGGCCAGCTCTCGCAGGAGGCATACATTGAGGTAGTTGGAACCACCAGAGAGATACACGGGGATAGAGAGGATTACATCAAGAGATAAACATGAAAATAAAACAAAGAGATCTCCTCTAACTACCCTACACTACAAAAAAAAGACACTTCCGTGATGATACGTGTTTGTCACAGTAGGTCACGTTTTCTGTCATGCATGTACATCCATGAAGATTTTATGACAGAATCAAGATAGTCATACCTGCGTCGTCAGAGAAGTGTTCCATGACATTACCAAAATTATCATCACGGAAGTGTCCACTTCCATGACGATAAATTGCGCGTCATAGAAGTGCTTTCGTCAAGGGTGACCGACATGTGGCATCCACCGTAACGGGTCACCATTAAGCTATCGGGTCCGGTTTTGGATCCGATAACCCGTTAACAGCCCGGACCAATGAGGATTTTCCACGTGTAAAATTGTCATTCGCCGGAGGAAACACGTGTTGGCTCACCGTTGGGACAGATGTCATCCATTCATTGGACAGGAGGCGCCTATGATACGTCGACACGTGGCACGGCCCAACAAAGGCCCGTATAGGTTAAAAAGGCTGACCCAGTCAAAGGCCCTTAATACTTACTCAGGTACTAGTGGGCCAACCCAATAACGGCCTATTTAATAAGGCCCATTTACGGCCCGAAGCCAGATCTGGCCCGTTAATTGTTCACTGAATATTTGGGCCCAATTACGGCCCAATGACTTTCGGCCTGTTAGAGGCCCGATGTAGACATGGGCCCATTTCATCCCGGTGTGTCTTTCAGCCTGGGAATGGCCCGTGCTGCCCATGGGCCATATATGGTCCGACGCTACATCCAGCCCACTAACGGCCCGTGATAAAGGTGGCAACAGTTCAGCCCAACATGACTTTGGGCCTATTAAAGGCTTGTCGTATAATTTGGCCCGTTGATGCTTGTACTAAGCTTTCGACCTCTTAAAGGCCCATGATATCAGTGGGCCAACTCAGGCGCGAAATATGTTTCAGCCTGGTAACGGCCCGTCATATAACTGGGCCAAAAAAGGCCCGGTGTACCTTTCAGCCTGCTGAAGGCCCGTTGACGACTAGTGAAAATTAAGGCCCAACATGAATTTTGGCCTGCTAAAGGCCCATGGTTTCTTCTGGGCTGTAACAGGTCACCAGAATATTCAGCCTGTTAATGGCTCAACGCTACATGGGCCAAACTAAGCGTTGGGTCCACAAAAGGCCCAACTAAAATTTGGGTCGAATATAGGCCGGAGTAAGTTGTGGGCCTGGCGCAAAGTGTGAAGGCCCCAATGGCCATTCGGGCCCAAGAAAGATGCAGGCCGTCCCAATTGTGGCCCACTAAAAACAAGGACCGTTAGAGGCGAATGTTTTGGCCCGGTCGACTACATCATATTTTTTTCAGATAGCGAATGATGGCAGTAACTAGTAGGAATTAAGAACAAACCTACTCTATACAATAAAGAAATTACGGCATAGTAACTTAGAATAAACCTACACTATACAATAAAGTATTTATGGTATATTACATCCACTAGGCATCGAAGTTTGCCACCAGTGATCATAAAGCGCAACGAAGAAGCAGATTACAAAAACTGGGCACCATTGCAGCGTAACAAATAATACTGAACCGAGACCACTTCCAAGACAGATCAAGAAAGGTTAGCCTTGCGCGGGAACTGCTGCGCAAGCTGCTGAGCAAGGTTGTGAGACCGGCCTAGAATGTCAGTCATAGCTTCCAGCTGTAGCTGTTTAGCAATGAGGTTCTCAATGGTGTTCTCCGTAGTCTTTCTTAGATATAGGATTTCAAGTCAAAGTTGAGTTGCAGAATGCCTTTCTGCTAGAACTTGGGACTGAAGAAGTCGAACTGATTCAGACAGTGAATTTCGTGAGCTTGTCTGACTGTTAGTCTCAAGTAACTTGAACACTGCATCAAGACAAGACTTTGGGGTTGTCTCGCTATCTTCAAGATGTTTTGCCTTCTTTGCTGCAATATATGTTGGGTTTGTGTCACAGCCTTCAGAGACTTGTGCATGCCATCGTGCATATCACCCTGAAACAAGCAGAGAGATGACAGGTTTTGCACGTGTATAAACAAAGATGACAACTGTGCTGTCAATTCCATCCAATTTCAAATTAGAAAATAAAGAGTAAGTTCAAAATATCAATAGCATAATTTGGCATTGTTCATAATGCGGGGAGCTTCACCACACTCTTTGGATTACCATGTCAACATAACAAGCATAGATGAAGGGCAAAGACAATCATTGTATCTATTTTGGTTAATGTGCATGGCATGTTGTTCATATCATCAGCCACATCAGTAAGATAAAACCTGAGATGACAAGGTGCAAACGTGGGCTGGTTCACCACACACTGGATTATAGATCCACAAAAACAAGCATACATATAGGGAGTATTGAGTAATGTGCATGGTATGAATAAGGAATTTGGTTTTACAAGTAAAACTTGGAACTTACGGTTGTTGCGAACATGCATTTTGATAGAAATAGCAAACTAAAAAGCAGTAAACGATAGGGAGTATGAGCAAATTAAACAGCAGTTGAGGATAAAGGCTTTAGAAGGACTGACTTACATTAACAGTTAACACCGGCTTTATAATGCCCTTCTCCATGTCAAGGGAAGGATAACTCAAGAATTTTAGCACATAATCTTCTTCATAAGCATTGCTTGTACTCTACATTTTGTAGAGAGTAATTATAGATATGATAATACTGGAAGGGATAGAGGATAATGAAGATAAGATGCAGATTGATGCTACATAATCAACTACCAATCCCTGGAAGTACAAGTGTTACATGACAAAATGTACTGACAAGAGCAATGGGCTACACTTCTGCACTTGCATTGTCTGTGTATTCAACTTTTTGGTAAGATTAAATATAGATCTGATATTTTTTTAGTAAATGGTGGGCGAGGGAGATAAGATGCAGAATGATACACAATGAACCAATCCCTCTTCCTATAATACAAGAGTGTTTTGAACACTAGTGTACTGTACAAACATTCTTATATTATGGGACGAAGGGAGACGTTGTTAATGTGAGTACAGTGATAGACGACGTTCAGTCCTTACAAGAGGACTGCAGAGCTAAACCTCTTCAAAAGCATTGGGTTGATTCTAAATTTATGTAAGAGTCCATACAGATCTTATAATGTCCACCAAATGGACGAAAACGAGGCTAACATGTGCAGTGATGCTACATAATCAAACAACTATGAAAGTAAGTATGGTTATACAGGGCAAGAGGTACTCACAAGAGCAATGCAGTGTGAAGTATAGTTGTAAGATTCTGTGGTCCCTTGAGAATGAATGTTCTTCTGCTAACAGTTTTCGTACAAGTGAGACGTTAAGGCAAATGCAGAAATGTAGTTCAAATTGTGATGTGATATCATAGGCGATTACCTTACTGCTGAGCCGAGACCAATGTGTAACAAGATTATTCCGATCCATCGATAAATGTAGCAATCGGAGACTTTCTGAAATTTTGTTTAGAGGCCTGCCATCGGCGCGCTTCCCTCAGGTAGGAACCATACTTCATCAACGAGTGCTTGAAAAGCGCAACCAACCCTTGCTCGTCTTGACAATCCAGTTTGGTCCTCGCCTATTTAAAAGAATGAAATCTTGTGTCTTCTATCAGCAGAAACATATGCAGTAATTACCATGAATAACATTAGTACATTTCTTAGGCGTAAGTTGCGGAAGAAGACTGGAAATTGTTTTGTGTCTGCGGTATAATCTTTCCATGAAGGAAAGATGCGCACAAAGTTCCTGACAAAAATATAAGCTTCATCTTCTAAACTGGGAAGAAATGGAATAGGGGTCTGATACGTCTCCAACGTATCTACTTTTCGAAACACTTTTGCCCTTGTTTTGGACTCTAACTTGCATGATTTGAATGGAACTAACCCGGACTAACGCTGTTTTCAGCAGAATTGCCATGGTGTTATTTTTGTGCAGAAATAGAAGTTCTCGGAATGACCTGAAACTTCATGGAGAATACTTTTGGAATAAATAAAAAATACTAGCGAAAGAATCAACACCAGGGGGCCCACACCTTGTCCACGAGGGTGGAGGGCGCGCCCACCCCCCTGGGGCACGCCCCTTGCCTCGTGGCCCCCCTGAGGCTACACCGACCTAAAACCCAACCCTATATATTCACGTTCGGGGAGAAAAAACCCAGAGAGAAGGATTCATCACGTTTTACGATATGGAGCCGCCGCCAAGCCCTAATCTCTCTCGGGAGGGCTAATCTGGAGTCCGTTCGGGGCTTCGGAGAGGGGAATCCGTCCCCGTCGTCATCATAAACCATCCTCCATCACCAATTTCATGATGCTCACCGCCATGTCTGAGTAATTCCGTCGTAGGCTTGCTGGACGGTGATGGGTTGGATGAGATTTATCATTTAATCGAGTTAGTTTTGTTAGGGTTTGATCCCTAGTATCCACTATGTTCTGAGATTGATGTTGCTATGACTTTGCTATGCTTAATGCTTGTCACTAGGGCCCGAGTGCCATGACTTCAGATCTGAACTTATTATGTTTTCCTGAATATATGTGAGTTTTTTTATCCTGTTCTGTAAGTCAATAGTCACCTACTATGTGTTATGATCCGGTAACCCCGAAGTGACAATAATCGGGACCACTCCCGGTGATGATCGTAGTTTGAGGAGTTCATGTATTCACTAAGTGTTAATGCTTTGGTCCAAGATTACTCTATTAAAAGGAGGCCTCAATATCCCTTAGTTTCCAATAGGACCCCGCTGCCACGGGAGGGTAGGACAAAAGATGTCATGCAAGTTCTTTTCCATAAGCACGTATGACTATATTCGAAATACATGCCTACATTACATTGCTGAACTGGAGCTAGTTCCGTGTCACCCTATGTTATAACTTTTGCATGGGGAATCGCATCCGACATAATTATCCATCACTGATCCAATGCCTACAAGCTTTTCACATATTGATCTTTGCTTAGTTACTTTACCGTTGCCACTGTTATAATTACTACAAAACTGCTCATTGTTACTTTTGCCACTGCTATCAAGTTACTTCCATACTACTTTGCTACTAAATACTTTCTTGCAGATATTAAGTTTTCCAGGTGTGGTTGAATTGACAACTCAACTGCTAATACTTGAGAATATTCTTTGGCTCCCCTTGTGTCGAACCAATAAATTTGGGTTGAATACTCTATCCTCGAAAATTGTTGTGATCCCCTATACATGTGGGTTATCAAGACTATTTTCTGGCGCCGTTGCCAGGGAGCATCGATACGTCTCCAACGTATCTATAATTTATGAAGTATTCATGCTATTATATTATCCATCTTGGATGTTTTATGGGCTTTACTATGCACTTTTATATTATTTTTGGGACTAACCTATTGACCCAGAGCCAGTGCCAGTTTCTGTTTTTTCCCTTGTTTGATGTTTTTGAAGAAAAGGAATACCAAACGGAGTCGAAACGGAATGAAACCTTCTGGAGAAGTTATTTTTGGAAGGAAAGCTACCCGATAGACTTGGAGTGCACGTCAGGAAAGAAACAAGGGAGCCATGAGGTAGGGGCGCGCCCACCCCCTAGGGTGCGCCCTCCACCCTCGTGGGCCCCTCGTGGCTCCCCTGACGTACTTCTTCCTCCTATATATACCCATATACCCTAAAACTTGGGGACAGAATAGATCGGGAGTTCCGCGCCGCAAGCCTCAGAGCCACCAAAACCAATCGGGACCCTGTTAAGACTCACGGAGGGGGGAACCCTCACCGGTGGCCATCTTCATCATCCTGGCGCTCTCCATGACAAGGAGGGAGTAGTTCACCCTCGGGCTGAGGGTATGTACCAAGAGCTATGTGTTTGATCTCTCTCTCTCTCGTGTTCTTGGTTTGGCACGATCTTGATGTATCGCGAGCTTTGCTATTATAGTTGGATCTTATGTTGCTTCTCCCCCTCTACTCTCTTGTAATGGATTGAGTTTTTCCTTTGAAGTAATCTTATCGGATTGAGTCTTTAATGATTTGATAACACTTGATGTATGTCTTGCCGTGCTTATCTGTGGTGACAATGGGATATCACGTGATTCACTTGATGTATGTTTTGGTGATCAACTTGCGGGTTCCGCCCATGAACCTATGCATAGGGGTTGGCACACGTATTCGTCTTGATTCTCTGGTAGAAAGTTTGGGGCACTCTTTGAGGTTCTATGTGTTGGTTGAATAGATGAATCTGAGATTGTGTGATGCATATCGTATAATCATACCCACGGATACTTGAGGTGACATTGGAGTATCTAGGTGACATTAGGGTTTTGGTTGATTTGTGTCTTAAGGTGTTATTCTAGTACGAACTCTAGGGCTGTTTGTGACACTTATAGGAATAGCCCAACGGATTGATTGGAAAGAATAACTTCGAGGTGGTTTCGTACCGGGCCATAATCTCTTCGTTTGTTCTCTACTATTAGTGACTTTGGAGTGACTCTTTGTTGCATGTTGAGGGATAGTTATATGATCCAATTATGTTATTATTGTTGAGAGAACTTGCACTAGTGAAAGTATGAACCCTAGGCCTTGTTTCCTAGCATTGCAATATCGTTTACGCTCACTTTTACCACTTGTTACCTTGCTGTTTTTATATTTTCAGATTACAAAAACCTATATCTACCATCCATATTGCACTTGTATCACCATCTCTTCGCCGAACTAGTGCACCTATACAATTTACCATGTATTGGGTGTGTTGGGGACACAAGAGACTCTTTGTTATTTGGTTGCAGGGTTGTTTGAGAGAGACCATCTTCATCCTACGCCTCCTGCGGATTGATAAACCTTAGGTCATCCACTTGAGGGAAATTTGCTACTCTCCTACAAACTTCTGCACTTGGAGGCCCAACAACGTCTACAAGAAGAAGGTTGTGTAGTAGACATCAAGCTCTTTTCTGGCGCCGTTGCTGGGGAGGTTAGTGCTTGAAGGTATATCTTTAGATCTTGCAATCGAATCTTTTTGTTTCTTGTTTTAGCACTAGTTTAGTTTAGATAAGAGAACTACAAAAAAATGGAATTGAGTTTGTCTCATACGCTTAACCTTTTTAATATCTTTCGTGAGTATGATGGAAAGGAAAATTGTGCCAAAGTGTTAGAAGAAGAATGCATTAAAATGTTTGGCACTAAATCTTTGAATGATGAGCATGATTGCAATTTTTTTAGTATGAACTCCTTGAATATCCATGGTACTAATGATGATTGCACTAGTTATGATGAAAATGTCTCCTATAAACATGTCAATTTTTGTGGAGTGCATTGGGTTTGCAAGTACACACCAAATTTGGAAGATAATGATACTTCTTATGATCTTGAAAATCTTTTTGGCACTTGCTTGGAAGAATATGATAATTGCTATACTATTGGTGCTATCCATACTATTAATGATGAGAGTGATTATGCTTATGATATGAAAAGGCCCAAGCTTGCGGAGGCTATGTTTGATGAAGATGATGTTTTTGAGAATATATTTGCCGCAACTAATGTTTGTCCCAAGCTTGGGGATGCTATGTCTAATGAAGATGATATTTTTAGCCTCTCAAGTTTTGATATGCAAAGTTGTTATGATGATAGCATGCCTTTTACCTATGATGATTATATTTATGAAAGTTGGTTTGGAAGAGTGTCAACTTTAGGAAGTAATAATTCCACTATTTTGGAGGATGTTGAATCTTATAATATTTATGAAAGAGGATTTGGAGAGGTCATGACTTTATTTAGTGATGAGTCCACTATCTTGGAAGAGGTTTCAATCGATTATGATGAGAATAAAGTTGCTACTTATGATGATTATTGGGATGAAACTTATGCTATAAAAAGTAGTGATGATTATATTTATAAAACTTGTCATGATTATGATTACCCTTTTTCTGAACATTACTCTTTTAATGTGGAAACAATTTATAGTATTCAAGTCTCTTATGATACTCTCACTATTCTGAAAGAGAAGAAATTTGCTTTTGTGGAGAGTAATAAAAATTCTATGCTTGTAGATCATCAAAAGAATGATTTATGTGATGGTTATATTGTTGAATTCATTCATGATGCTACTGAAAATTATTATGAGGGAGGAATATATGCATGTAGGAATTGCAATAATATCAAGTTTCCTCTCTATGTGCTTAAATCTTGAAGTTAAGCTTGTTTTACCTTCCTATGCAAGATGATTCTTGTTCCCATAAGTTGTTTGCTCACAAAATCCCTATGCATAGGAAGTGGGTTAGACTTAAATGTGCTAGTCATATTCTTCATGATGCTCTCTTTATGTTTCAATTCTTATCTTTTATGCGAGCATCATTGAAATCATCATGCCTAGCTAGGGGCGTTAAACGATAGCGCTTGTTGGGAGGCAACCCAATTTTATTTTTGTTTCTTGCTTTTTGGTTCTGTTTAGTAATAAACAAATCATCTAGCCTCTGGTTAGATGTGGTATTATGTTTTAATTAGTGTTTGTGCCAAGTAGAACCTTTGGAAAGACTTGGGTGAAGTCTTTATGATCATGCTGTAAAAAAACAGAAACTTTAGCGCTCACAAGATTAGCTAAAACTTTTTACTGGAGAGTGCTATTTAGTTGATTCTTTTCGCAGATGATTACTAGACAAATTTCTCAGGTCCACCAATTTATTTTAGAACTTTTTGAGTTCCAGAAGTTTGCGTTAGTTACAGATTACTACAGACTGTTCTGTTTTTGACAGATTCTGTTTTTCGTGTGTTGTTTGCTTATTTTGATGACTCTATGGCTAGTAAAATAGTTTATAAACCATATAGAAGTTGGAATACATTAGGTTTAACACCAATATAAATAAAGAATTAGCTCATTACAGTACCTTGAAGTGGTGTTTTGTTTTCTTTCGCTAACGGAGCTTACGAGTTTTTTGTTAAGTTTTGTGTTGTGAAGTTTTCAAGTGTTGGGTAAAGATTCGATGGACTATGGAATAAGGAGTGGAAAGAGCCTAAGCTTGGGGATGCCCAAGTCACCCCAAGGTAATTGTGACGCCCGGATAAGTAGGCTACAGTAATCCCCGTTAATGATGCCACGTCACCTTTGTCACTGTAGTTAATCTCGGGTTATTTCAAAAACCGATTCAAAATTCAAATTCAAAATCAAGTCAAACAATTAAAGTTTTCAAAAGTCAAAACTAAAATGTTCTCAATGTGACAAATAAATCATGGATAATACTGGTGGAGAAACCACACTTTTATAAAATGTTTAAATATTCTAGAATGAATAAAATGGTAGCAAATACAATTATTTAAATGCTTTTAAAATAATAAACAATTTCAAAACCAAATTGTCATAAGTATTAAACTATTGTGGCAGAGGCATAATTTGTAGCATCTATTTAGGTGCCACTTTGATATTTTGCTAAAAAAAAGAAAAACAGAAAAGAATGAACAAAGCAAAAATAGAAAAACGACCAAAAGAAAAAGGGCGCAAGCCCTCCTTCTCCCTGGGGCGTTTGGCCCAGTTGGCCACTGCACTGGCCGGCCCAGCCTTGGCCTATATGCCCCCCTCTCGTGACCTAACCGAACCCCTCCCCCACGATCCCCACAATCCCCCCTCCCCCCCCGCCTGGATCTGGATCGCGCCCGGACCCCGCCGCCTCGTCCCTGCGCCCCGTCGCCCGTCTCTGCCGTCGCCTCCCCGTCTCCTCCCCACGCCGGACCTCCTCCCCGACGGCCTCCCAAATCCATGTTGCGCCCCGTCGCCGACGCCGTCCGGAGCCCGCGCCACCGCCCGAGGACCTCGCCGGACCTCCTCACCGGCCTGCCTCCTCCTCCTCGCCGGCCTGCCTCCTCCAGGACGCGTCGTCTCCGTCGACCTCCTCAACCCCCACTACCCCGTACCCTACGCCCGCAGTGAGGACCCCGGTCCTCCTCTCTCCCCCTGTCCCCGCGCCGTCCGTGCCTCCCCTGCTCGCCAAGCTCGGGCGCGCCGCCTGGCGCCACGGCAGCCCGCCCGCTTCGCGTACACCCGCACCGCCGGTTTTGTCGCTGGCCGCCGCGGAACCCGCCCTCCTCCGCTCACCTCGCGTGCGCCCACCGGTGCCTGCGCGAGCCCCGTCGCCCTTATGCGTGCTCGCTGCCCCACCACGGCCGTCCACGGCCACCTCCACACGCGCCCGACTTCGGCAACCGTCGCGCCTGGCCTACTCCCCGCGCCGGCCGCGGCCTCGCCTAATGTCGTCCTTGGCCGGCGGCACCCTGCACGGCACGGGCATGCGCCCGATGGGCTGGTGCCTCACCCGGATCCGCCAACCAAGACGCTGATCCAAAGGTGGCCTATGGGCCATCGACAACCCGGCCCCGAGCGACTAAAAAGATAATAAAAAAATAAATCAATAAAATTTATAATTAATTAATTAATTAATTAGTGAATTAATTAAGTTAATTAATCCTCTTAAATTAATCTGATTAACTTGTTAGTTTAATTAAACAGTAATTAGTTTAGCTAAACCCTAATTAAACTAATCAAAGTATGACAGGTGGGTCCCACTGGACCCACACGTCAGTTTGACCAGTCAACACCTCTGTTGATTGTTGACGTCATGATGTCAGCATGCACTATTCTGGATAATGTTGAATTAAATTAATTAAATCAATTCTAAAAATGTTTTAAAACTTTATAAATTAATATAAAATAATCCGTAACTCGGATGGAAAAACTTTGTACATGAAAGTTGCTCAGAACGGCGAGCCGAATCAAGATACGCAACCCGTTCATCCGCCACACATCCCTAACATATCGAACACGCAACTTTCCCCCTCTGGATCACCTGTTCGAAAACGCGAAACACCGGGGATACTTTCCCGGATGTTCCCCCCTTTCGACGATATCACCTACTATCGCGTTAGGGCACACCTAACACTGCTCATTGTCATGTCGTGCATCGTCATGCTTATGTTTGCATTGTATTTACTGTTTCTTCCCCCTCTTCTCTCCGGTAGACTACGAGACCGAAGCTACTGCTGCCCAGTTCGACTACGGTATTGACAACCACTCCTTCTTTCCTGAGCAACCAGACAAGCCCCCCCCCCTTGATCACCAGATATCGCTTATTCTTCTCTATACTGCTTGCATTAGAGTAGTGTAGCATGTTACTGCTTTCGGTTAATCCTATTCTGCTGCATAGCCTGTCATTGTTGCTACAGTTGTTACCCTTACCTGCAATCCTAAATGCTTAGTATAGGATGCTAGTATTCCATCAGTGGCCCTACACTCTTGTCCGTCCGCCATGCTATACTACTGGACCATGATCACTTTGGGAGGTGATCACGGGCATATGCTATATACTTGACACTGTTACATTACTTATGATACTGTTCGGAGATGGGGGCTGAAGGGGCAGGTGGCTCCATTCCGGTAGAGGTGGGCCTGGGTTCCCAACGGCCCCCGACTGTTACTTTGTGGTGGAGCGACAGGGCAGGTTGAGACCACCTAGGAGAGAGGTGGGCCTGGCCTTGGTCGGCGTTCGCGGATACTTAACACGCTTAACAAGATCTTGGTATTTGATCCGAGTCTGGCCATTTGGTCTATACACACTAACCAACTACGTGGGGAAGTTATGGGCACTCGATGTCGTGGTATCAGCCGAAGCCTTCATGACGTCAGCGATTGAGCGGCGCGCGCCGGATTGGAACGTAAGCCTGCTCTTGTATTAAGAGGGCTAGTTACGCTTCGGCCGTGTCAGCATAACGCAGGTGTGTGCTAAGGGCGATGGGCCTGCACCCTGCGCTTAGGTTTAGACCGGCGTCGACCTCTCTGTTGGCCTAGGTGGGGCTGCGACGTGTTGATCTTCCACGGCGGGCATGACCCGAGAAAAGTGTGTCCGGCCAAATGGGATCGGCGTGTTGGGTTATGTGGTGCACCCACGGAGGAAGTTTATCTATTCGAATAGCCGTGATCTTGATAGCAGGACGACTTGGAGTTGTACCTTGACCTTATGACAACTAGAACCGGATACTTAATAAAACACACCCTTCCAAGTGCCAGATACAACCCGGTGATCGCTCTCTCACAGGTCGACGAGGAGAGGATCGTCGGGTAGGATTATGCTATGCGATGCTACTTGGAGGACTTCAGTCTACTCTCTTCTACATGATGCAAGACGGAGGCTCCCAGAAGCGTAGTCTTCGATAAGACTAGCTATCCCCCCTTATTCTGGCATTCTGCAGTTCAGTCCATCGATATTGCCTCTTTACACATATACCCATGCATATGTAGTGTAGCTCCTTGCTTGCGAGTACTTTGGATGAGTACTCACGGTTGCTTTTCTTCCTCTTTTCCCCCTTTCCATTCTACCTGGTTGTCACAACCAGATGTTGGAGCCCAGGAGCCAGATGCCACCGTCGACGATGACTCCTACTACACCGGAGGTGCCTACTACTACGAGCAGGCCACCGACAACGACTGTGAGTAGTTAGGAGGATCCCAGGTGAGGCCCACGCCTCTTCGATCTGTATCCCGGTTTGTGCTAGCCATCTTATGGCAAACTTGTTTAACTTATGTACGTACTTTCAGATATTGTTGCTTCCATCGACTGCCTATGATCGAGCACCGTATTCGAGCCCTCAAGGCCCCTGGCTTGTATTATGATGCTTGTATGACTTATTTTACTTTTAGAGTTGTGTTGTGATATCTTCCCGTGAGTCCCTGATCTTGATCGTACACATTTGCGTGCATGATTAGTGTACGATTGAATCGGGGGCGTCACAGTAATATTCAAGTACAACCAAGAGCCTAAGCTTGGGGATGCCCCATAAGGCATCCCCTCTTTCATCTTCGTTCATCAGTAACTTTACTTGGAGCTATATTTTTATTCACCACATGATATGTGTTTTGCTTGGAGCGTCATTTTATTTTCTTTAGCTTTGCTTGCTGTTTGAATAAAATACCAAGATATGAAATTCTTAAATGAGAGAGAGTCTTCACGTAGCTACATAATAATTTAACTACTCATTGATCTTCACTTATATCTTTTTGGAGTAGTTTGTCATTTACTCGTGTGCTTCACTTATATCCTATGAGTAAATGGTTGAATGATTTGAATCTCATAAATCTGAAATTATATATGTTTCATATGCCTTTCCCATGGGGAGTAATGCCTTCACATATAAGAAGTAGAGGTGGTAAATTTATTGAAGGTTAGGAAACATTGTATTGGTCACTTGAACAATTCATGAAAGAATATTGAAGGAAGAGAGATTTCACATATAAATACACTATCTTGGACATCTTCTATGATCGTGATCCCCATTAATTATTTTCAAACCTGAGCAAATTAGTTGAAGTTGGACAAGGAATACAACATAATGAGTTATGCTTGGGTATATTTGTATAAGTTATATTGTTTTGGATCCTCTAACATGTGGTGCTTGCTATTTATAATCCTTTGCTAGCCAAAATGTTTGTACTAAGCGGGAATACTGCTTGTGCATCCAAATTCCTTGAACCAAGTTTCTTCCATGAGTGTCCACCATATCTACCTATATGCGATTTACCTGCCGTTCCAAGTAAATTTGCATGTGCCAAACTCTAAACCTTCAAATAATAATCTATTTTGTATGCCCGAATCGCTCATGTAGCGACTAGGGGCTAGCAGTATCTTCCATGCTAGGTGGGTTATTCTCACGATGAGTGGGCTCCGCTCATCATTCACGAGAAAAATGGCTGGTAACTGGGATGCCCAGTCCCATGATCCAAAGATCGAAATGAAATCAAAAATAATTGCAAACAAAACTCCCCCAGGTTTGATGTTAGTTGGAGGCACCCTTTGTTTCGGGCAAGCCATGGATTGATGATTGTTGGTGGAGGGGGAGTAAAAATCTTTACCTTTCTGTTTGGGAACCGCCTATAATGTATGTAGTATGGAAGATATTGGGAACTCCTGGTTGTTATGTTGACAATGAAAGCATACCTCTCAAAATTATTTTCATCTATGTTTTTTGCTTCAAGCTGTGGCACCTCTGCAAATCCCTGCTTCCCTCTGCGAAGGGCCTATCTTTTACTTTTATGCAAGAGTCAGTAGTATTCCTTCTCATTCCAACCTACTTTTTAGCTGGCAAGCATCTTGTGGTGGATAAAGATCTAAGCATATATGGCCATTCAAATATATTTGATCATGAATTATTATTGTTGACAATTATCTATATGATAAATAAGTTGGGAGGCGAAACATTAAGCCCCTATCTTTCTCTGTGTTCCCTGGATGCTATTTGTTCTAAAAATATGCTTTGAGTGGTAGCAATCATGGAAGACTATATGATAGTTGAGTATGTGGGATTTGCTAAATCAAAGCTCTGACATAGACTCTTCTTGAAAATAAGATGAATTGTAATTGTTTGATGAGTAATAACACGGTTTGTTAGTTTTCAAGAAGGTTTATGATCTATACTTTAACATGTGAATAGCTTGTTACTTGACCATGAAAGGTTCTATGAGTTGAACTACTGTTATGACATATAATGATGCTAGAAAAGGTGATTGAAATTATCACTAATCAAACTTATGCACCTGCTAGCATTCATAGTTCATAAATTATTTCTTTTATCATTTAGCTACTCGAGGACGAGCATGAATTAAGCTTGGGGATGCTGATACGTCTCCAACGTATCTATAATTTATGAAGTATTCATGCTATTATATTGTCCATCTTGGATGTTTTATGGGCTTTACTATGCACTTTTATATTATTTTTGGGACTAACCTATTGACCCGGAGCCCAGTGCAGTTCTGTTTTTCCCTTGTTTGATGTTTGAAGAAAAGGAATATCAAACGGAGTCAAAACGGAATGAAACCTTACGGAGAAGTTATTTTTGGAAGGAAAGCTACCCGATAGACTTGGAGTGCACGTCAGAAAGAAACGAGGGAGCCACAAGGTGGGCGCCCACCCCTAGGCGCGCCCTCCACCCTCGTGGGCCCCACGTGGCTCTCTGGCGTGCTTCTTCCTCCTATATATACCCATATACCCTAAAACTTGAGGAACAGAATAGATCGGGAGTTCCGCGCCGCAAGCCTCTCAGAGCCACCAAAACCAATCGGGACCTGTTAAGACTCACCGGAGGGGGGGAACCCTCACCGGTGGCCATCTTCATCATCCCGGCGCTCTCCATGACAAGGAGGGAGTAGTTCACCCTCGTGGCTGAGGGTATGTACGATAGCTATGTGTTTGATCTCTCTCTCTCTCTCTCTCTCTCTCTCGTGTTCTTTATTTGGCACGGTCTTGATGTATCGCGAGCTTTGCTATTATAGTTGGATCTTATGTTGCTTCTCTCCCTCTACTCTCTTGTAATGGATTGAGTTTTCCCTTTGAATTAATCTTATCGGATTGAGTCTTTAATGATTTGAGAACACTTGATGTATGTCTTGCCGTGCGTATCTGTGGTGACAATGGGATACCACGTGATTCACTTGATATATGTTTTGGTGATCAACTTGCGGGTTCCGCCCATGAACCTATGCATAGGGGTTGGCACACGTTTTCGTCTTGATTCTCCGGTAGAAACTTTGGGGCACTCTTTGAGGTTCTATGTGTTGGTTGAGTAGATGAATCCGAGATTGTGTGATGCATACCGTATAATCATACCCACGGATACTTGAGGTGACATTGGAGTATCTAGGTGACATTAGGGTTTTGGTTGATTTGTGTCTTAAGGTGTTATTCTAGTACGAACTCTAGGGCTGTTTGTGACACTTATAGGAATAGCCCAACGGATTGATTGGAAAGAATAACTTTGAGGTGGTTTCATACCCTACCATAATATCTTCGTTTGTTCTCTACTATTAGTGACTTTGGAGTGACTCTTTGTTGCATGTTGAGGGATAGTTATATGATCCAATTATGTTATTATTGTTGAGAGAACTTGCACTAGTGAAAGTATGAACCCTAGGCCTTGTTTCCTAGCATTGCAATACCGTTTAGCTCACTTTTACCACTTGTTACCTTGCTGTTTTTATATTTTCAGATTACAAAAACCTATATCTACCATCCATATTGCACTTGTATCACCATCTCTTCCGAACTAGTGCACCTATACAATTTACCATTGTATTGGGTGTCTTGGGGACACAAGAGACACTTTGTTATTTGGTTGCAGGGTTGTTTGAGAGAGACCATCTTCATCCTACGGCTCCCACGGATTGATAAACCTTAGGTCATCCACTTGAGGGAAATTTCCTACTGGCCTACAAACCTCTGCACTTGGAGGCCCAACAACGTCTACAAGAAGAAGGTTATGTAGTAGACATCAAGCATAGCTCTATTATTTGAGTCACTCGGGAATTATATCTGTTGATCACTATGAGGAACTTGAAAGACGAAAAAACCAAGATTTACCCCTCAACTATGAGGGGAGGTAAGGAACTGCCATCTAGCTCTACACTTGATTCACCTTCTGTTATGAGTAAATTTGCGACACCTACACCTGCGATTGATTCTGATAGGTCGCATGTTATTGATGACGCCACTTCTGCTTTGCATGATACTTATGATGAAACTACTTCTATGCTTGATAATACTGTGCCATTAGGTGAATTTCTTGATGAACAACTTGCTAGGGTTAGAGAGAATGAAATTATTGAAACTGATAATATTGATGAAAGTGATGATGAAGATTCTCCCCCTAGATATGAATTGCCTGATGTGCCTAAGGGTTATGTTATGGATGAAGAAACTGCTAGAGACCTTTTTGCTTGCAAAGATAGATATGATCTTAAGAAACTATTAACTAAGCTGAAAGAAAAATCTTGGAATGCTAGAATGAAATATGACCCTGCTTTTGCTACTTCACCTATCTGTATTTCTGATATGGATTATGATTTCTCTGTCGATCCTGAGTTGATTACTTTGGTTGAATATGATTCTTTTATGGCTATGAATCTGAAACTGTTGTGGCACATCTTACTAAATTAAATGATATAGCCACCCTATTTACTCATGAGGAAAAAATTAGTTACTACTATATCCTTAAGTTATTTCCGTTCTCATAAAAGGGTGATGCTAAAACATGGTTTAATTCTCTTGATCCTTGTTGTGTGCGTAGTCCCCAGGATATGATTTATTACTTGTCTGCTAAATATTTCCCTGCTCATAAGAAACAAGCTGCCTTAAGGGAAATATATAATTTTGTGCAAATTGAAGAAGAGAGTCTCCCACAAACTTGGGGGAGGCTTCTCCGATTACTTAATGCTTTGTCTGATCATCCTCTCAAGAAAAATGAAATACTTGATATCTTTTATAATGGACTAACTGATGCTTCCAGAGACCACCTGGATAGTTGTGTTGGTTGTGTTTTCAGGGAAAGAACTATTGATAAAGCTGAATTGCTATTGAATAATATGATGAGTAATAATAATAATTGGACACTTCCTGAACCAACTCCTAAGCCAACTCCGAAGAAAAGGGGTATTCTATTTCTCAGTCCTGAAGATATGCAAGAGGCAAAGAAATCTATGAAAGAAAAGGGTATTAAAGCTGAAGATGTTAAGAATTTACCACCTATTGAAGGAATACATGGTCTTGATAACCCGACACAGGTAGTAGAGGTAAATTCTCTCTGTAGATTTGATAAGGGTGAAATCCCATCTAATAATTCCGCTAGCCAATGCTTAGATGAGTTTGATAATTTTATTGTTAAACAAGAAAACTTGAATGCTTATGTTGGTAGACAATTGAAACATAATGCTTATATGATTGAACACTTGAGTGATTATATGTCTAGAGTTAAAGGTGAACTCAAACTTATTAGTAAACATGCTTCTATGGTTACCACTCAAGTAGAACAAGTGCTAAAAGCTCAGAATGATTTGCTCAATGAATTAAATAATAAGAAAAATGATAATGCTGTTAGAGTTGTGACTAGAGGGGGTAGAATGACTCAGGAACCTTTGTATCCTGAGGGCCACCCTAAGATAATTGAGCAAGATTCTCAAAGAACTAATGTTGATGCACCTAGTCCTTCTAAGAAGAAGAAAAAGAAAAATGACAGGACTTTGCATGCTTCTAGTGAACCTGTTGTTGACACACCTGAGAATCCCAATGATATTTCTATTTACGATCTTTGAAACACAATCTGGTAATGAACATGAACCTAGTGATAATATTAATGATGATGTTCATGTTGATGCTCAACCTAACAATAACAATGATGTAGAGATTGAACCTGCTGTTGATCTTGATAACCCACAATCAAAGAATCAACGTTATGATAAGAGAGACTTCGTTGCTAGGAAGCACGGTAAAGAAAGAGAACCATGGGTTGAAACCCATGCCTTTTTCTCCTAAACCATCCAAGAAAAAGGATGATGAGGATTTTGAGCGCTTCTTTGAAATGATTAGACCTATCTTTTGTGTATGCGTTTGGTGATATGCTTAAAATGAATCCTTATGCTAAGTACATGAAAGAAATTGTTACAAATAAAAGAAAGATACCGGAAGCTGAAATTTTCACCATGCTTGCTAATTATACTTTTAAGGGTGGAATACCAAAGAAACTTGGAGATCCGGGAGTACCAACTATACCATGCACCATTAAAAGAAACTATGTTAAAACTGCTTTATGTGATCTTGGAGCCGGTGTTAGTGTTATGCCTCTCTCTTTATATCGTAGACTTGATTACAATAAGTTGACACCTACTGAAATATCTTTGCAAATGGCCGATAAATCAACTGCTATACCTGTCGGTATTTGTGAGGATGTGCCTGTTGTGGTTGCAAACGTTACTATTTTAACGGACTTTGCTATTCTTGATATTCCCGAGGATGATAGTATGTCTATTATTCTTCGTAGACACTTTTTGAATACTGCAGGGGCTGTTATTGATTGAAACAAAGGAAATGTCACTTTTCATGTTAATGGTAATGAGCATACGGTACACTTTCGAAGGAAACAACCTTGCTACCTCTTGAGCATGCGTTGGTTTTCCCTTGAAGAGGAAAGGGTGATGAAGCAAAGTAGCGTAAGTATTTCCCTCAGTTTTTGAGAACCAAGGTATCAATCCAGTAGGAGACTACACACAAGTCCCTCGTACCTGCACAAACAATCAAGAACCTTGCAACCAACGCAATAAAGGGGTTGTCAATCCCTCCACAGCCACTTGCAAAAGTGAGATCTAATAAAGATAATAAGATAAATATTTTTGGTATTTTTGTTGTATAGATTGGAAAGTAAAGATTGAAAAATAAACGGCGACAAAAATAGCTAGTTGACGGGAAATTCATATGATGGAAGATAGACCCGAGGACCATAGGTTTCACTAGTGGCTTCTCTCAAGATAGCAAATTCTACGGTGGGTGAACAAATTACTGTCGAGCAATTGATAGAAAAGCGCATAGTTATGAGAATATCTAGGCATGATCATGTATATAGGCATCACGTCCGTGACAAGTAGACCAAAACGATTCTGCATCTACTACTATTATTCCACACATCGACCACTATCCAGCATGCATCTAGAGTATTAAGTTCATAAGAACAGAGTAACGCATTAGACGGATGACATGATGTAGAGGGATAAACTCAAGCAATATGATATAAACCCCATCTTTTTATCATCGATGGCAACAATACAATACGTGCCTTGCTGCCCTAACATCCTTTGGGAAAGGACACCGCAAGATTGAACCCAAAGCTAAGCACTTCTCCCATTGCAAGAAAGATCAATCTAGTAGGCCAAACCAAACTGATAATTTGAAGAAACTTGCAAAGATATCAAATCATGCATAGAAGAATTCAGAGAAGAATCAAATATTGTTCATAGATAATCTTGATCATAAACCCACAATTCATCAGATCTCGACAAACACACCGCAAAAATAATTACATCGAATAGATCTCCAAGAGAATCAAGGAGAACTTTGTATTGAGATCCAAAGAGAGAGAAGAAGCCATCTAGCTAATAACTATGGACCTGAAGGTCTGTGGTAAACTACTCACACATCATCGGAGAGGCTATGGTGTTGATTTAGAAGCCCTCTGTGATCGATTCCCCCTCCGGCGGAGCACCGGAAAGGCCCCAAGATGGGATCTCACGGGTACAGAAGGTTGCGGCGGTGGAAATAGGGTTTCGCGGTGCTCTCGGATGTTTTCAGGGTATATGAGTATATATAGGCGAAAGAAGTAAGTCGGTGGAGCCATGACGGGCCCACGACGGTGGGGGCGCGCCTCCCTACCTCGTGGCCGCCTCGTTGCTTCCTTGACGTCCACTCCAAGTCTCCTGGATTGTGTTTGTTCCAAAAACGATCCTCGCGAAGGTTTCATTCCGTTTGGATTCCGTTTGATATTTCTTTTCTGTGAAACACTAAAATAGGCAAAAAAACAGCAATTTGCACTGGGCCTTCGGTTAATAGGTTAGTCCCAAAAATAATATAAAAGTGCATAATAAAGCCCATTAAACATCCAAAAGAGATAATATAATAGAATGGAACAATCAAAAATTATAGATACGTTGGAGACGTATCAAAACTCAAGTCCACAGTATCAATCCTATTGGAAAAAATCCAACGATTATCATTGGAGGTTTTGAATTTACTCTTCCTACTGTCAAGAAGAAAATTGATATTCTTATTATTGGGGATGTGCATATCCCCGTTGAGGTAACTTAGTGTTATTCAAAAATTCTCCGGTTTCATGCGATTCGGAAAGAGTTTGTTAACAAGACTTGATCAACCTTGTTAGTGGATTCCTTTTGATGAGCATGAGATGGATGAAGTTAGAAAGCACAACAATCTGTACCCTCCTTTTACTTTCTGTTATTTAGATTAAATAAAGCAAAAATAGTATTTTCTGTCTGTTTTTTGAATTATCCTTGCAATAAAAAATACCCCAAAAATAAAAGTTCTCCAAATGTCCCGAAAATGAAATATGATTTTTTGTAGAATATTTAAGAATATCTAGCACTGAGAACACACCAATGGGAGCCACCACCTGGATACAAAGGCACAGGGTGCGCCCACCCCCTGGGGCGCGCCCCCTGCCTCGTGGGCCCCACGTGGCCCCCTCCACTTATTCCAGCACCCACACACTTCTTCTTCCTCCAGAAAAAAATCCTCCCATAGCTCAAACCCGTGTTCTAGCTCATCTTGCTGTGATTTTCGATATCCTTGCTCAAAGCTCCATTCACAAAACTGTTTTGGGGGATTGTTCTTCGGTATGTGACTCCTCCAATGGTCCAATTAGTTTTTGTTATAGTGCTTTATTTATTGCAAATTTTTGCTGCTTAGGTGACACTGTTCTTGAGCTTGCATGCTAAATTTATATGGTCCCAAGTAGTTCTAATGCATGATATAGTCACTATGCATTTGTGGGAGTAGTTGCTATCAATCTTATTGAGTTTGGTTCACTTTGATTTTGAGTCACTAAAAATTTCAGAAATTTTTCAGAGGGAGAAAATGTTGAAGAGATTGTTGAGAGGCTCTTCGAGCCGAAGCTCGAAGGATAAGCAAAGTGAAGAGAATAAGAAGCCCAAATATAATCTTCCTCGCACCACGGAGGTTCGGCCGTGTGAATGGCCTTGTGATAAGTTCTTGCGAGCCACCGGAATTGATGAAGATTTTTATTACTTGGCTGAGAATGCAGGCCTCACCGACTTCCTCCACGACTAGATCGAACAGTATCTCCTACTCACTAATATTTTTGTGCAAAATTTTTATTTCCATGCTAGGAGATCACCACCTTCTGTAGATTTTTGTTTATATGATGAGTTTAAGGAGATGTCACTCTATGATTTTTGTGTGGCTTGCAAGTTGCCTTTTGAGGGCAGCGTCGAGGAACCACATCCTAGTGATGTGGCAGAATTCATTGATGAAATTGTTGTAGGGGAAAAGAGAAAAGTGTCAGATGCAAGAACTACTAGTATACATTTTCCCATTCTACGTTACTATGCAATATTTGCTAGTAGATGTTTAATTGGTCGCGGGAACAGTGGGGCCCTCAGTGCTCCTGACCTCGCCATTTTGCGCCATGCTTTACTCCATGACAGAACTTTCAGTTTAGGCGCTATGGTTGCTAAACGGTTGAGTCTAAACCATACAAAGGGCCCCATTTTTGGAGGTATCTTTGCTTCGCGTCTTGCTAAATATTTTGAGATACTAAATATTTTGAGATACCTATTAGACACTATGAGAAAGAAGAAAAGGTGATGCCCCCTATTTTCTTAGACTATAAAAGTATGGTAGCACATGCTTTTATTTGCGATGATAAGGAGAAGAGACTCATTTATAACCTAGTATTCAGTGAAAATACTTGTCAGATTATTACCCTGCCTGCACCTTCTTTGTTTAACATTTATTCAGGCACATACATGATCCTGGCCGATGACATTTATGCATATTGGGAGCGAACACGATCCCCAGAGCCAGAGCCAGAGCCATCTCCTGATTCATATCAGGAGTCTATTTATCAATGGGGTCTGCAAGAGCTCGCTAACTAGTGGCACCCCGAGGATCCTCCTCAGTACACTGGAGAGGACCACTTTGATCCATGGGCATAGACCAACTTAGGCCAAAAGCCTAAGCTTGGGGGAGTACATATTTCTCACCGATATTACATTCATGTTCACACACTCATGCCAGTTGTCGGTGCTCATACTTTTCCGTTGTACTATCCATGCTAGTTTATTCTCTGTTTTAAGCCTTCTTCTTGTGTGTTTGAAAAACCTTAAGAAAAACCAAAAAAATTAGTTGTAGCTTTTAGCTAGTTACTTTCCATGCCTGCAGTAGTAATAATTAAAAGGAAACCCAAAAAGATTTCTCGTTCTTCTTTTGTTTGTTGGGAGCTTTCCCGTGTAAATAGTTCTATATCTTTTCTTTAGGGGTCGAGAGGAGAAGACCTTGATGAAAATGTTGAGTGGCTCTCATATGCATTATTGATGATTTAACCAAGAGCCCATATTACCTTGTCTTCTCCCTTGTATTGAATGCTTGCAGATTCCGGCTTAGTCCAATGCACATGCACTATTATTATTATCCACACCGTTCGGCCGTGCAAGTGAAAGGCAATAATGACGATATATGATGGACTGATTGAGATGAGAAAAGCTGGTATGAACTCGACCTATCTTGTTTTTGTAAATATGATTACTTCATCATTCCTGATTCAGCCTATTATGAATGATCTCATGCCTTTGGTCTATCGCCTAGAAAGAAGACTATCAACAACACTTAATATGATCTCATATGGTGGCAAGTTATCGCTGCTCAACTCGGTCATTACTTCGCTCCTAATCTACGCCATGTGTACACTTAAACTCCCAGTAGGAATCATTGAACTCCTTGACAAGATTCGCCGCAAATGCTTATGGACAAAGAAAACTGATCAAGGTGACAAGTGCACCTCACTGGCTGCTTGGGACATGGTTTGCAAACCAAAGAAATGTGGTGGTGCGGGAGTATTAAACACGAAAATCCAGAACGAGGCCTTGCTTCTCAAGTTTCTTCATAAGTTTTACAACCAATGGGACCTACCCTGGGTTGATTTGATTTGGAACACCTACTACACCGCCAAGATACCCCATGCTGTCGATCCTTGTGGCTCCTTCTGGTGGCGCGATATCTCAAAGCTCATGCCAACTTATAGAGGAATCACGATGGTCAATGTGAATAATGGAGCAACCACTCTCTTCTGGAAAGATATGTGGCTGGATGAGATCCTGGCCGAAACTCATCCACGTGCTTTCTCGTTTGCTAAAGATGAGGACATCTCTGTTGGCGCGTTCATAGGGGCCACCAGTTTGCAGGAAACGTTTCATCTGCCACTTTCGGAGCAAGCCCATGCAGAGACCAGAAATCTGCAAAGCCTTACCTTGGACGTTCAGCTGGCTAGCCTCTCAACACACGATGATTGGACATACGTTTGGGGATCCTCCAACTTCGCTGCCAACAAATTCTATGAGTTCTTCTTCAGAGATGTCCAAGCTCACCCTGCCTACTCATGGCTTTGGAAGTCCAAAACAACTATGAAGATCAAAGTTTTTGGCTGGTTACTACTCTGACGGGCTAAACACTTAAATATGCTCAAACGACGTCACTTCAACATTGGTAACACATTTGGCTGCCTGCTTTGCCCAACATGCATGGATGAAACGGTGGAGCACCTTTTCTTTGAATGCCCTTTTAGCTTAAATTGCTGGGCCAAACTCGGAATGCAAGGATCTACTCAAGGAAATAGGCTGGATTGGGTGGAATCAGCCAAGACTTCATGGAATAGACCATTATTTGTGGAAATCCTACTCCAATCAGCTTGGAGTATTTGGAAGGAAAGGAACAACAAGCACTTCAGAGGAATTACTCCATCCACAAGCTCTTGGCTCTCTAGACTTAAAGAATACTTGTCCCTCCTCACCTATAGGGTGGGAGATAAGAATAAACCCTTCTTGCTTTCTTACTTAGCTACTTTGTAACTTAGCCCTTTACCCTCCCCCCCTCCACCCACAAAGTGGGATGGCCTTGTAACATACAGACCATGTACAGTTGCTGATTCTTTAATTTAATTGCAATAGGAGCCTCTCCTACTGTTTCAGCGGTTCAAAAAAAATTATAGTTGCTCATGCCATGCTTTATTTTCTAGGAGTTTATAATGGTTTACCTTGCGTGCCAACATGCTATTAAAATGGTCGTGATGTGGTATGATAGGGTGGTAACCTCCTTTGAACAATTCGAGTGGCTTGACTTGGCACATCTTCACGGATGTAGTTGAAACAAAATCAACATAGCCTCCACGATATTTATGTTCATGGTGAATTATATCCTACTCATGCTTGCGATACGTCTCCAACGTATCTATAATTTTTGATTGTTCCATGCTATTATATTATCTGTTTTGGATGTTTAATGGGCTTTATTATACACTTTTATATTATTTTTGTGACTAACCTACTAACCAAAGGCCCAATGCAAATTGCTGGGTTTTTTTCCTATTTCAGTGTTTCGCAGAAAAGGAATATCAAACGGAATCCAAACGGAATGAAACCTTCGGCAGAGTGATTTTTGGAACAAACGCAATCCAGGAGACTTGGAGTGGACGTCAAGAAAGAAACGAGGAGGCCACGAGGCAGGAGGGCGCGCCCAGGGGGGTAGGCGCGCCCCACCCTCATGGCCCCCCTGACCGACTTCTTTCGCCTATATATATACTCATATACCCTGAAAACATCCAAGAGCACCACGAAACCCTATTTCCACCGCCGCAACCTTCTGTACCCGTGAGATACCATCTTGGGGCCTTTTTCGGTGCTCCGCTGGAGGGGGAATCATCACGGAGGGCTTCTACATCAACACCATAGCCTCTCTGATGATGTGTGAGTAGTTTACCACAGACCTTCGGGTCCACAGTTATTAGCTAGATGGCTTCTTTTGTCTCTTTTGGATCTCAATGCAAAGTTCTCCTCGATCTTCTTGGAGATCTATTCAATGTAATTCTTTTTGCGGTGTGTTTGTCGAGATCTGATGAATTGTGGGTTTATGATCAAGATTATCTATGAACAATATTTGAATCTCCTTTGAATTCTTTTATGTATGATTTGTTATCTTTGTAAGTCTTTTCAAATTATCAGCTTGGTTTGGCCTACTAGATTGATCTTTCTTGCAATGGGAGAAGTGCTTAGCTTTGGGTTCAATCTTGTGGTGTCCTTTCCCAAAGGATGTTAGGGCAGCAAGGCACGCCTTGTATTGTTGCCATCGAGGATAAAAAGATGGGGTTTATATCATATTGCTTGAGTTTATCCCTCTATATCATGTCATCTTGCCTAATGTGTTACTCTGTTCTTATGAACTTAATACTCTAGATGCATCACTACAAAAAAAATACGCATCCGTGATGATACGTGTTTGTCACAGTAGGTCGCATTTTTTGTCATGCATGTACATCCATGCCAATTTTATGACAGAATCAAGATAGTCATACCTGTGCTGTGGTAGAAGTGTTCCATGACATTACCAAAATTATCATCACGGAAGTGTCCACTTCCATGACGATAAATCGTGCGTCACAGAAGTGCTTTCCTCAAGGCTGACCGACACGTGGCATCCATCGTAAAAGGAATGCCGTTAAGCTATCGGGTCCGGTTTTGGATCCGATAACCCACTAACAGCCCAGACCAATGGGGATTTTCCATGTGTAAAATCATCATTGGCTGGAGGAAACACGTGTCGGCTCACCGTTGGGACAGATGTCATCCACTCATTGGACAGAAGGCGCCTATGATACGTCGACATGTGGCACGGCCCAACAGAGGCCCATTCCTATGAAAAGGCTAGCCTGTTTGACTTGGTCAAAAGGTGGCAGGCAGGCCGACGGAAAGCCTGTTAACGGCCTGTTCGCATATAGCCCATTACAGCCCGCTAAGCCAGGGCCCGTTACGACCTATCCGAATTAGGCCCAGTAGTGTCATCTGGGCTGTCCAATATGATTCCAGCCCATTTTAAGTTCCAGCCCATGTATGTCCCATGACGTCTTTTGGCCCAGATGAGGCCCTTTATAACTCTTGGCCCATTAACGACCCGTGGTGAAACTGGCCCGTAATGAACAGTGTATCACTTTATACCCATTAACAGTCCACTAATCCATTGGGCCGTTTGCAGCCCATGTTATCTTTCGGCCTTCTCAGGGCCCATTTATTCTTGGGCTCATTTCCAGCATTCGGTTACTTACGGCCCGTTACTGCCATTTTCTGCTTGTGGGCCAAATTCAGCCCGTGGTTACAGTCGGCCCGTTTCTGGCTCGTTAATACGTTGGGCTGTTTTCATAGCGTCATCAAATACGGCCTATTAACGACAGCCCGTTATGGTCGGCCCATGAACGGACGATTCCAATTCTAGCCCGTTTACGACCATAATGCGGTCTGTTTTTGGCCCATGTTTGGCCAATTGATCATACGGCCCGTCTAAGGCCCATTGATGATACAACCCGAAGAAGGCCCATTGTTTATACGGCCCGTAGAAGGCCCATTGTTTCTACGGCCCGTAGGAAGCCCAGTGTCACTACAGTAAATATGTAGCCCATGTCCTGTTAAAGGCGGGAAACTACTATAGGTTTAGACCTGCTAATGGACCAAGCTGATTATAGGCCCACGTTTTGGCCCATATGAGTAACGAGCCAGCCTGAAGACCGACAACACTGAGATCCACTAAACCTTCCGGCCTAAATTACAGCATACCGACCAAAGAATAAACCTAGACTATACAACATAGAAATTACAGCATATTAGGAATCAAAGTTCGTTACCCGATGATAATAAAGCGCAACATGACCGCGGATTACATACACTGGGCATCAAAGGTCGCCACCAGTGCATATAAACGCGCCGACAAAAGAATATACAAAGCGAGAGCACTTCAAGGCACTAGACACAGCAAGCTCGGCCCCATAAGGAGCCGAACAAGTTGATGAGACCTCAGTTGTGTCAACGATAGATGCTTCATCCCTAGCTGTATGGCACCATAGTGCGCAAGGCAGTCCCCTGACATCTTCATTACATCTTTGAATTCAAGTCGGAGCTGAGCTGAAGCAAGCCTTTCCGCTTTAAGTTGAGATCAAGAAGTCGAATCGATTGAGGCAAATGACTAATGAGGTTGTCTCACACCTGCTGGTGAGTAGCTTCAAATCACTATCTTCATCAAGACAGGACCTTGGGGTCATATCGCTGTCCTCAAGATGGTTTGGCTCACTATCTTTCCTAAAGTTCTCGCAGCATAAGAGATACGACTACGAAAGAGAAACAAGGAGACACGTAACAGGTTTCACAATTATATAAGCAAATAAATGGATGCATTACGCATAAGGAACATGTTTTTACAACTACAATTTAAAATCGGTAGTTGTTGCAAACATCCAATCAGATGTAAACAAAGAATGGAGGAAATGATGCCTATCCAAATCTATACTAGAACAAAGTTTGAAGCCTTGAGAAGGATGAACTTACATTACATGTTAACACGGGCTGGACAAAGCCCTTCTCCATGTTGATGGAAAGATAATTCAATAAATTCCTCAAAGAAAATTCTTCATAAGCGTTGCCATTATTCTACATTTTGCAAAGAGTAAATATAGATCAAATAATATTGGAAGAAATAGAGGATAATGAAGCTCAGTGCGGTGATGATACATAATCAAATAGCAATTAATTAAGTATAGCGTTACAAGGCAAAAGGTACTGACAAGAGGAATGCAGACATCAACGTGTGTAGTGGCATTGGCTTTATTCAACATTTTGGTTAGAGTAAATGTAGATATGATAATTTGGAGAAAGTGGAGGGCAGGGCGGATAAGATGCAGACTAATGCTAGACAATCATCTATGTCGCGACGCATCTACAGTAATACCACCACCGTCCGTTATTAGTTGTCACTCAAATGGATGTATCTAGCACTATTAAGTTCTAAATACATCCAATTGATCAACAATTAATTTGATCGGAGGGAGTACATGACAACGGGTACTTACATGAGCAATCCAAAACTTCATAACCATTGTGTTGATTCTACATTTATCTAAGAGTAAATATAGATCATATAATTTCAAGCAAAGGAAGGATAAAGAAGCGAACATTTACAGTGATGCTACATAATCAAACATCAATGAGTGTAAGTATGCTGACAAAGGGCAAGAGGTACTGACAAGAGCAATACAGAGCCCAGTATTGTCGTGAGATCCTATGATCCTTTGAGCAAGGAGATTCATGTGAAATTAGTTTTCATACAAGAGAGAAGGTAAGGCACATGTAGAAATTTAGGAGTTCAAATTTTGAATTGATATCATAGGCGATTACTGACATTTGGGCTGTCGGCCAGTTCTAATAGGGGT
This sequence comes from Aegilops bicornis, assembly GCA_021605145.1. NCBI lineage: Eukaryota > Viridiplantae > Streptophyta > Magnoliopsida > Poales > Poaceae > Aegilops > Aegilops bicornis. The sequence continues at coordinate 464,219,644 of CM038669.1, read as the reverse complement.
TTAGCCCTTTGGAGTAGGGGTAAAATGCATTACAGTTGGGCCTGTGTTTTTTGTGGTCTGATCTATCCGATTTAACTGGTATCACTACCTTTTCCAAATACCTAGTTTGTACTCCTTGAGGATCTGCAATCACCCTCTTCCTTTTGGACATCTATTACGAAAGAACAACATTTGACTGGAAAAACATAGTATGACGACACATGGAATAGGTACAGAAAATGGATAGGTATGGCATATACTCATATATGATGCTTAAACTAAGTAGATGGTGAAACAAAGTAGAAGTAATGCAAGAGGTCAGATGCAAAATATAAAGTACCAATACAACCTTGCCAAGTTAGAGCATGCACCTTGATGAGTGAATAAGATAGGTCATCCTCCACCATGCCAAGTTTGTTAGCCAGTGGATTGTTCCAGAATATTCCTCTCGTGCGCCCATTCTCATATTCATTTTGATAATGTTCAATACCTGACATGCATGAAAACATAAAAACAAGTGAGATTATCTTTGTAATGCAGAAGTGATCCTAATCCAATACTTCCTCCCTGTAAACCCCTTTGTGCTATCTCTGCAACTTCTAAGAGGTGCCATGCATGCTGTAATTTGGTGTGTATAATGTGGCCTACTACTCAAAATATGAGAGCTCCAGAAGTGATGATACTTCGCAGATGACAACTTCAACATATAGTAAAGAAGAACAAGTCGGCCTGACCTGACAGATTCAAAATATACTAAGGGAGAATAACTCAACTTGACCAGTCGACTGCAAGAGAAGAGGATCATCTTAAAGAAGAGTAGAAGAGCAAGCAGATTGAAGATATTACAAGTCTTTCTATACAATGTCGGTTGGCCACCCATGATGAACCAGAGCGCACAAAGAAATACTATTCCTTCCGGTCTCTCCATATGTGGCTCACATGCATTTCCAAACTAAAGTAGGAACATTTAGCTGACCAATTAAACATCTCTCAATTTTACTAATATCAACATAATATCATATTTGAATTTGTACAACTAAGCTTGTTTAGCTCGATGGGTGGAGCAGTGCTATTACGACACGAACCACGTAGGCTGATCGTGGTCATCATAAAATGGGAAAACCGTAAGCATGATGAGTATAGTGTTGACCGTGGCAGTGGGATGGCAGATCTGAAGCTGCAAACCGCGCAAAGGGTAGTTAGCAACCGATATTTGCTTTGAAATAACAACTAAGATTTGGTATGAACAAGAAAGTACAGTCAACAAGTGACAAAGAAATACAATTTTGCTATCTCTCTATATGTCACGACATGCATTTGGAAACTCAAGTGGGACCTTTAGCTAACCAATTAAATGTAATACATTAACTAATATCGGTATCATATCACAATCATATTTGAACAACTAAGCTTTGTAATTTTGAGTGTTGTGTTGTTTAGCTTGAAGGGTGGAGTAATGCTAGTATGATGTAAAGCACCTCATGCAGATCATAGTAGAGTAGATAAAAGGGAAAACCCTAAGCATCAAGAGTAAAATCAGGAAAGTGGAACTAGCTGGACCAAAGGTGGCGCACATGCTTTTTGGAACGAATATAGGAACATTAGGTGACCAATTAAACGTTCTCTGTTTTAGTAATATGAGCATCATATCAGATTCATATTTCAACACGTAAGCTTTGGAATTATGAGTGGCATGTTGTTTCGCTTGATGGGCTGAGGTCTTGAGGAGCAGTGCTAGCACGGCACGAAGAAGGGAAGCACCTACGATGATGGTAGTGAATATAAAGGGGGGAAACCATAAGCTTTACGAGTATAGTGACCGTGACATGGTGGATCTGAAGGTGCAAACCGGACAAAGCTGCCATGACCAATGTTTGCATTCAACTAGCCACTACGATTTGGTACGGACAAGAAAAGTACAGTAAACAATTTAAGAGCTATTTTCCGGGTGAGATCAATAACTTAAGCACATATGGAAGAGTACCACCTCTCTTGCGAAGCCGTGTAGGACCCTGCTGATACGTTGAGGGTGCTGCAGGTGCGATGGCTGTCGGCGGCAGGGAAGAAGACTTTAGATGGCAGACGGTCGGGTTGGGGGATAAATCCTGTTGCCGTGGACGAGGCGGTCGTAGGAGAGGCAATGGCAAAGTGGACGACGACACCGATGAAGCGAGACGACGCGATGAAAGGATCCTGGTCCGGCGCCGTGGATGAGAGACGTCCATCTCTTGCAGTGGACGACCAGGTAGGGGTAGCGGCTCCGGCAAGGTGGAGGATGGGGTGGCGGATGGAGGAGGCTGGCTACAGTGGGGAGGTTGTCGTGGCGCCGACGGCGTATGAATGGGGAAATGGAGGGGGAGGGGGGATCTCAAACTTTGGGACGCGCTTGTCTGAAATGTGGGAAAGTTACGAACTTATCCCCCGTTTAAAATTTTGGACATCACGTCGGTTGGGGATAGGACGGTAATCTCGCATCTCCCAAATATTTGCCGGTAACGATTTTGGGCGAGGAGAGGGTGTTTTGCTGCTCAGAGTTGGCGCGCACGGTGTATGAATGGGGCTGACAGGTAGGGCGGTTGTGTCACGTCTGAGGGAAGTTACACATCTGCCCCTATTGAAAATATTAGCCTACATCGATTTCAGACGAGGAGAGTTTGTTTTGCCGCCCACCGTGGATGAATGGGGAAACAGACGGAGAGACACATGTCTTTCGGACGAGCTTGAATCAAATGTGTTTTGCCGCCCACGTTTGGCGCCCACCGTGTCTGAATGGGCTCAGAGGCCGTCGTGTCACGTTGGTTGAAGTTACTAGTCTACCCCTATCGACAGCAGTGTAAATCCGATCGATAAGGATGTCAAGTGTCAGGGGTAGACAGTAATGTCCATCTCGCAAACACTTGCTTCGGGCAGCCTACAAATGATAGTGGGTGTTTAGCAACCGTTCAAAACTTGGGAGAATTAGCATTCACGTTTGCCCTGGGCCCTTGCAACTAAATCCAAATCCATTTTTTATTCGATTACGAATATCCACAGATAATTCTACGTTTTGTTATTTATTTCTTCAAAACCACAACAAAGATTTATTCCACCTTTATATATGATTATGATTTAGAAATATCGTGATCTTCGAATTCAGTATGTTGGATACACTTTGAGTCAAACAGTTATTTCATCCAATACAATATGCTCACACGAAAACAGTTCACCTTGTGTCAATCATACGTAATCGAGGATTACCTCGCCTAAAAAATTCGGATCATTACAACACATGGACAACATAGGGGTCTTACAACATAATCCATTCGGAGACATGACACAACATGCAAGTACAATAATCTAATGACAATTTCAACTGCTATCTAAAGAAGAACTGGGATTACCTTGGGCTTCAGATAGCAGAAGCAGCAGGACCTCCTCCGTCTTCAAATGCAACATTCTTACTTTCTCCAATTCTTGGGTTGCTTGCATAATGCGTGCAGCTAATTGCATAATTTCCAGCTTCAAGATGGAGATTACCTCATTCATGGCAGCCACACCATCTCTTTCTGCCTCTAGTAGAGCCTCAAGAACTATAATATATGTGCTCTGACTGCTCTCCGGTGGTGTTGCCTCTGCTACCATCTGGTAACACGGATGGTGCACTGCTTCCACAAATAGATTCTGGGGTTGTACATTGTGTCCTAGTGTGAACGACATCCTGAAAGGTTTCCGCTGGACATAAGTAACAGATAGTTATCGCATGATCCAGGCAGTAAGCTTACATGGTAAATGACATACGAGTTATTGCCGAGCATGGCAAGCTATATTTAAATGGTTCGAAGCAGCATCAGCCGAAAAGAAATTAGAATGGTAAGATGAAACTAGGGATGTAAGTGGAAAATAAACGACATCCGCTAGTCCCATCTAGTTAGTTTTTGCTAGCTCCCTGGTTCATTTTCCTCAAAAAACAAAAACTCTTTTGATATTGATACGTCTCCAACGTATCTATAATTTATGAAGCATTCATGCTATTTTGTTATCTGTTTTGAATGATTATGGGCTTTATTATTCACTTTTATATTACTTTTGGGACTAACCTATTAACCGGAGGCCTAGCCCATATTGTTGTTTTATTGCCTGTTTCAGTATTTCAAGGAAAAGGAATATCAAACGGAGTCCAAACGGAATGAAACCATCGGCAGCGTTATTTTTGGGAAGAATATCATCCTGGAGACTTGGAGTTCATGTCAGAAGATCCTCGAGGAGGCCAGGAGATAGGGGGGCGCGCCCCCTACTGGGCGCGCCCCCCTGTCTCGTGGGCCCCTTGAGCACCTCCCGACCGACTTCTTTCGCCTATATAAGCCTACGTACCCTAAAAACATCGGATATCAAGATAGATCAGGAGTTCTGCCGCCGCAAGCCTCTGTATCCACCAAAAACCTCTCGGGAGCCCGTTCGGCACCTCACGGGAGGAATCCATCACGGTGGCCATCTTCATCATCCCGACGCTCTCCATGACAAGGAGGGAGTAGTTCACCCTCGGAGCTGAGGGTATGTACCAGTAGCTATGTGTTTGATCTCTCTCTCTCTCTCTCTCTCGTGTTCTCTCTCATGTTCCCTCTATGGCACGATCTTGATGTATCGCGAGCTTTGCTATTATAGTTGGATCTTATGATGTTTCTCCCCCTCTACTCTCTCGTGATGAATTGAGTTTCCCTCTTGAAGTTATCTTATCGGATTGAGTCTTTACTTTGAGAACACTTGATGTATGTCTTGCCGTGTTTATCTGTGGTGACAATGGGATATCACGTGCCACTTGATGTATGTCTTGGTGACCAACTTGCGGGTTCCGCCCATGAACCTATGCATAGGGGTTGGCACACGTTTTCTTGACTCTCCATGAAACTTTGGGGCACTCTTGGAAGTACTTTGTGTTGGTTGGATGAATCTGAGATTGTGTGATGCATATCGTATAATCATGCCCACGGATACTTGAGGTGACAATGGAGTATCTAGGTGACATTAGGGTTTTGGTTGATTTGTGTCTTAAGGTGTTATTCTAGTACGAACTCTTTAATAGATCGATCTGAAAGAATAACTTTGAGGTGGTTTCGTAGCCTACCATAATCTCTACGTTTTTTCTCCGCTATTAGTGGCTTTGGAGTGACTCTTTGTTGCATGTTGAGGGATTGTTATATGATCTATCTATGTTATTATTGTTGAGAGAACTTGCACTAGTGAAAGTATGAACCCTAGGCCTTGTTTCCTATCATTGCAATACCGTTTACGCTCACTTTTATCATTAGTTACCTTGCTGTTTTTATATTTTCAGATTACAAATACCTTTATCTACCATCCATATTGCACTTGTATCACTATCTCTTTGCCGAACTAGTGCACCTATACAAAGTACCATTGTATTGGGTGTGTTGGGGACACAAGAGACTCTTTGTTATTTGGTTGCAGGGTTGTTTGAGAGAGACCATCTTCATCCTACGCCTCCCACGGATTGATAAACCTTAGGTCATCCACTTGAGGGAAATTTGCTACTGTCCTACAAACGTGTGCACTTGTAGGCCCAACAACGTCTATAAGAAGAAGGTTGCGTAGTAGACATCAGATATCATACCACTAGTGGACTTTAATCGAGATTAAATGGGACCCAGTTGACATCCCTAGTTGAAAGGGAGTGTACCACCGCTAAGTTGCCAAGGCATCTAAGCAGTTGAAATAATCTGAGAAAGCACTTAACAGTGTGGCCTCATATAAACTACGAAGCTAGTCTTTTGATGAAGTTCAGAGGAAAAGTTAAGGACTCAAATGAACTAGGCATGCATTTCTTTACGATAGTGCACGAGCCTTCTTGACATATTGGCCAACTCAGATATAGCGTGACAAGTAACAAACAAGCATTCGAATCAAGCAATACAGCAAACCAGACAACTGAACTATTTGTTATTCTGTAGGATTACAGGTTGATGGCACAAGCCAAGAAAGCAGCCCATATGCATTACATTTCACATGTACTAAAACACACTGGCTTACCATATGTTGCTGTGAAGCCTCGCTGCTATTGCAATGTTCTTTGAAGACATCGTCAGCATCCCGTGGTTGCAAATCTTCTTGTTGTAGTTTATTCTGCACCCTCTATTTAGGTAAAATTAATTTTAATTGCATGCACTGGTTCGAATTGATCATCAATGGTTCATCTAAACTAATGAAAGAAGGGTGTGTGCATACCGACAATATATCTGCTTCCCTCTATTTTTATGCTTGTTCGAGGTGCTAGCCCCAAAAGAACAAATATTTTGCTTGATGGGGTTGGCAGCTCCATAATTAATAGAAGCATCAAATTAGTCATGCAACTTGGGAAGATCAAGAACACACAAAAAAGTAATGAACAGAGGCTCGTAGCAGTGGTGTAATAGCTACCATCAGAAAATGTAGGGTAAAACGAACAAAAACCAGCGTAACCACATGCTAGTTTGCTGATGTGTAATTAAGCATAGAGAACATGAAGCGATGCGATGGAACCAACGGTGGCATCAGAACGACACCATTATCACAAATATAGCATGCAAGAAGTAAAATAGTAGGCAGTGATATCTAGGAAGTACAGTAATACTTAGGACAAAACTAAAGCATATTAACTATATGTGCACTGGTTTGTAATTTAGCACATGTAACATGTTCACTGCCAGAAGTATGGCCCTACAGGTGCCAGCAGAATAACGTGTCTCATGAAAAACTGAATGATGCCCTGAAGAAATTCAAAAGTGCGGTGCTTATGCTAAGAAAGTGAACGTAGGCGCCGACCATTGGATAATAGTACCTGATTCTCGGCGGCGTATGGGTATTGTTGGCATACTTGATAGCTAAGGATCATCGATGGTGCTCGTGTTGCGGTTGAATTTGGGCCAGCTGTTGCCGTCGCTGAAGCAACTCCGGTGCTACGGTTGCGGCGCCTGTCGACATACAAGAAAGCTCATCTGTGGTAAGTGAACAGTTGCACAATAAAGAGAAAAACCGAAGGAATACAGATCGATATAACCTGATGAGGCTGCAATGTCGGCAAAGCAGGGCTAGTGGAGTTGAATATGGCGTCCGTGGAGCGGGTCCGGTCTGATGGGCGAAGGCTTGACGGCCGTAGCGTTGTCTGATGCTTCGGTGAGGCGGATCTGTTGCGGCGGACGAGGGCTTGTATGAAGGGCCAGCGAAGGGACGAACGAGGGAGTCAGTGAAGGGCCTACACCGTGGTGGACAAGGGCGCCGGTTAAGCAGATCCGGTGTGGTGGACCATGACGGCGGTCAAGGAGATCTGGAGCGGTGTACAAGCGATCGGTAAGCGGCTCACTGAAGTGGTGAGTTGGCGATTGGGGGTTCCAAGGTGCGGAAGGTAGATCCGTCAGGCGTGAGGTCCACCGCTGCGATGGAGGACTAGATTCAAGTGACTTGCCATGGTTGGGGGGTTGGGGAGGGAAGGGAGGGGCTCTGGGGAAGAATGTTGGGGGCAAAGAGGGGAAAACAACGGACTTACCAAAGCAGCCCTTTTCCATTCATGTGGCAGGGGTAAAACAGGAATATCGCAGGGCTAAACTTTCGGGTGCGAGATATTTCGATGTGAGCGGGAAGTTTGAAATCTTTTGGCGCCTGAAATTATATTCTGCTCTTGTATGGCCGACTATGATATCATGGCCAAGAATTTGATTGTTTTGCACGCAAAAAAGTGCAAGTTTTGAAAATCAATGTCTCCAACTCGAAACTTAGATTGTCCATTCAATTGAAATATGGATCATTAAGCTACTAAAAGCAAATACCATCATATGGTCCAATTAAAATGAAATTCCAAATGTGTTTATCCTAAATATGATGACAAAAGCAAAAATGTGTATGTGTATGAATAAAGTGGATGATTATGAAGTTTGAACATGCCCGTATGTGTATATCTCTAGGTTTGATATATGAATTTGAAATCACGAAATCCCAGCTTAAAAATGTACCTCCGTTTAAATGAATTACAAAAGCTAATGATGGAGTCGAATTCCAAAATTCCAATCTTAGGTTTGTAATTCTGGCACATCAAAGTATATCACGCATGTTCAAAAGTATCGTTATCTCATAGTCCAAATTGTGAAACAAATTGATCAACCTTGAGTGCACACACTATTGACCATGTATATCTCAATTACGCTAAAGTCCCTCAAATATAGACACCTCACTCTTTATCTGAAGCAACCCCCCCTCGTCACCCCCACACACACACAGAAGTCGTTCTCTCCCCGAAACACCAACACACGAGCACATTAACACCCCTCCACTACAAAAAAAAGACACATCCGTGACATTTTGGGCCGAACGATTTTTTTCTGTCATACATATGACACTTCTATGACGATAATTGTGACAAAACCCGGTATCATCATAGATGTGGTGGGCTCCTACTTCTATGACAAAAAAATCATGACAGAAAATGGGCTTTTCGTCCTGGGCGGGCCGGAGAAGGCAGCTGCATGACATTCTTTGGGTCGTCCATGACGGAAAACCGTGGTAGAAGTGAGGGGGAGAAAAATTTCGGGGAGTTCCTGGTTACGGTGGGAGGTCGGGGGCCGAGCGATGCGCGTTTCTCTCGTACACGTACGCGCGTGTGTGCGGGCGTTGGCTCTAATCGAACCCGGCGAGGCGTTGGGCTTCTAATCGAACCCGGCGATTGCTGCGATCCTACGTTACATCGAACCTGAGCGATCGATCGATGGCTGTTAACTGAACCCGATCGAGCGATTCCTTCGCTACTGCTGCTAACTGAAGCCGATCGATGCTGCCTCTGGGATGAACAGTGAGCGTTGCAGGGGGGTTGGATGAACAGTGAGCGGTGGCGTTTGCCTCTGGATGAACAGGACCCCGTGGTGTGGAGGGCTGGATGAACAGTAGACGGTGGAGGGGTGGCCGTGGAGGACCGCGTGGTGTGGAGGGCTGAATGAACAGTAGACGGTGGAGGGGTGCCCATGGAGGGGTGGTTGAACAGGAGCCGGTGGAGTAGCGCATGGTGGAGGCTGGAGGAGGTCGACGGTAGCCCGTGGAGGCTGGAGGAGGTCGACGGTGGAGATGAACAGTATCTCGTGGAGTCCCGTTTTGCGGTACGCCACACCCCTCCCAATGAACAGGACCCCCGTTTCGACCATAGCGCTCCAACACAAGTCCGTTTCATCTGTTTTGCGGTACGCCACACCCCTCCCGATCAACAGGACCCCCGTTTCGACCGTAGGAGGTCCGTTTCCTCCGTTTTGCGGTACGCCACACCCCTCCCGATCAACAGGACCCCCGTTTCGAACGTAGGAGGTCTGTTTCGCCGTTCGCTGCACGCCACACCCTCCCGATCAACAGGACCCGTTCGAACGTGGCGGGTCGAACACAAGTCCGCTTCTCCTGCATTCGCGGGTACGCCAGCCTCGTTTCCATCACTGTTCCGTCCAAGCGGTTGGCTCCCAGCGTTCCGTTGCCTCCCGATGAACACGGCGCATTCCGTTGCCTCCCCATGAACACGAGCATTCCGTTGCCTCCCCATGAACACGCAGCGGCGCTGTTTCTCCGTTCCGACCCAGCCATATGCGTGTCGCGCGAGTAGGCGTTTGAGACCCTGCCCGTATGTATGCGTGGTTGTATTTTCTTTCTTGCACCCTCGCCGCTGTGCGTGACGTGTACATGCTACGGCGGCGCTCTACTACGACACGCATGCGGGCCTCTACAACCATCAAGATGTACGACATCGTCACGACCAGAATGACAACGCTACGACGCTTCGACCGTGTCGGGTCCCGACCGCCGTGCACTTCCTTGCGTGCGAAAATGTAGCTGGTGGGTCCCAGCAGTCAGAGGGCGAATTGTAATTTTTTTTGCGCGGACGCACTTCCTTTGCATGCGAAGATGTAGCTGGTAGGTCCCAGCAGTCAGGAGGGCGAATCGTTTTTTTTGCCCGGACGCACTTCCTTGCGTGCGAAGATGTAGTTGGTGGGTCCCGGTGATCGAAGCGTTTTTTCACGAAATACGGTGGCCCGTCCGGTGGGTCCCCGCTTTCGGTGGAGGAATCATTATTTTGCGGCGTAATAAGGAGGCACTTCCTTGCTGCGGCCGTGGACCCAGCTGTCGGCCTCTCCATGTACAGATCCACGTCCAATGGAAGTCGTTCCTTGACCACGCTGACCACGCAGCGCCGAGAGCACCACGGTGGTGGACGGGCGAGGCCTAGGAAGGGGACGACTTCGGAGCCGGGAAGACGCAGCGATGGATGCCCGCGAAGAGGAGTCTGAGGGTTCACTGGTTCGGCTGCGGTGTGAGGTTGCCGCCGCCGCAGAATAACAGGGGTGTGGGTGAGTAGAGGGATGGCACGCCAGCGGTGGGAGTAGTAGGGGCGATGAAGCCTCCAGCGGCATCATAGCCGCCACGGAGGCAAGAGCACGTGGCACGACCGGCGCTGGTTTGGGCGGCTGGAGCAAGAAGACCAGAGGTTGAAGAAGCACTACGGCCGTTGGATGAACATCGTACGGTAACAGGAGCTAGAATCGTTCATATTAACTAAGTTGACAAAGCCCTCCGTCCCCGTCAACTTGGTAGGCCCACAAGTCAGCCTCCCACTATGCTGGGTTCCAGCTGGTAGGGGGAGTATTCATTTTTCTGTGCGTAATAAGGAGGCACTTCCTTGCGTGCGAAGATAGCTTGTGGAGTGCGACATGTCGGCCGGGGCACGTTTTTTCGCGAAATCTGAGAGGCCCTTCCGGTGGGTCCCGGATGTCGGTGGAGGAATCATTATTTTGCGCGTAATAAGGAGGCATTTCCTTGTGTGCGGCCGTGGAACCAGCTGTCAGCCTCTCCACGCATAGTCTACTTCCGATGGTGTCGTTCGTTGACCACGTTGACCACGCCGCACCGAGCGCATCCAAGGTGGTAGACGACGGTGAGGCCCCGGACAGCAACGAGCCGGAGATGGGAAGACACGGGAGTAGAGTCGCAGACGGAGAGGTGTACGAGGTTAATCGGTTCTAGTGCGGTGTGGTTCAACGATCGGCGGAGAAGAACAGGAGGTGTGGAGGGTGGCCTGCCAGCGGTGGAGTAGCGCTTCATAGCAAAGCATGCTAAGCAGAGCTGCTAGCGATGGGAGGCGGGAGGTGGTCTGGCGGTACTGGAGGAAGAAGACGAGAGATTGAAGATGGATGACGGTCGTTGGATGTAAATCCAATGGCTAACATGTCAGAATCATTTGTTGACTAAATTGACAACGACTTGCGTTGGCTTCGACCTATTGGCCCACATTTCAGCCTCCAAAAATGTGGCACGTATTCAACCCATTTTTCAAAATTTACAATTGCTTTTTTGCGCGGTAGAATTCTGATCAATTTGATTTTTTAATTACAACCATTAGCTGGGCTGGGTGAACAAATAATGTAGCGTCCATGTGACCCGTTTATTTTATTTCCTAAAAAATTACAGGTCATTTGCACTTTCTCGAAATACACGATTTTGCTGGGCTGATTCTACTTATAATGTTGGGTTGGGCCAGCAATGTTATCAAAAAATAAAAAGGGGCTGAGCATTTTGTTATAAATATATTTAAATAATAAGTGATATTATTACATTCGTCCTTAAATCTTACCAAGCTTTTGTACACAATCACTAGGATTTTCGTGCCAAAACAATCCAGGATTTTATTTGTTAATAAATTATTTTTATAAGTTAATAAGATGTGAGATATTGTTTTCTTACATATGTAAGTATCTGTTAAATGTATGATGACAATAAAAATAATATATAATAACATATAAAATATATTTTTTAGGAAAGCAGGGAGCATCTTCCCGGTTCCATTGCTGAGAACGAAACCACAACATATTCTGATACAGCAGCTCAAAGAGCAGTTCGAAAGCAAAGGTAGAAAAGCTACAAACTAGGGGGGGGGGGGTGGATGAACAAGTTCTCTGAATAACACAAATCACCCGAGCGGTGCCAAAGGCAGAGCGGATAGAGCACTCAAATGACATAAGGAGGGTCCAGCGAAGCCTTCATGGTCTTCAGCCGAGGGGCCGTGTCAGCCTGCGGCGACCAGTAAGCAAGCAGAGACACCAGGCTAGAAGGCGTAGCATGGTGGATGTCCCTCTTTTTCGGCGCCAGGTGCCCATCATCTTCATCAGAGATGTTGAGACGAGCCCATGGGTCCAGCCCTAGAGCAGGTCGAGCCTTGTTCAGCCACAAGTGACCGCCAACGATTTCTGGAGGGATCTTGTTAGGGTTTCCACGAAGCTCATCAACTTGTCCTTGTCTGATCCGGAGGAGAGAATCTTGATTCCTCACCATGTTCTGATCAACCTCAAGACCTGCCGAATGGAAATCCAGGAGGTGTTCTTGAAAATCATAGCATTTCTATATTTCTAGAGGCACCAAAGGACAGACTGAGCTAATAGTGTTTAAAGCGAGCACTTTTTGGTAGCAATCGAGAATCTGGTGATGATTCAAGGATGAGCCAATCTGACTAGAGAAATATTCCTCAATGTGGGCCCAGAGATGTTTAGCAACTATACATTCATAAAATGGGTGAGAACAAGACTCTTGTTCCAAGCAGTAAACACAATCAAGGGGTTTGATGATGTGTCTCTTCCTAAGGTTATCCCTAGCCATCAATTTGTTTTTGGAGAGAAGCCAGAGAAATACATGAATTTTAGGGGTAATCTCAATTTCCAGACAGCAGGGATAAACACGGGTTGAACCCCTCTAAAGTTGATAACATGATAGAGGGAGCTGGAGGAATACTTCCCCTTATTGTCCAGCTGCCAAATCAGGGCATCCGGCTCGGTAGTAAAGGTAATGCTTTTGGCAATTTCCTCCAACTGGAACCATTGTTCCATGAGACTATCACTAAAGTTCCTTCTAAAAGAGAGTTTTAGCATTGACCGTCCCAAACTTCATTGACACTTTTGTTAAGCTCATTGCAGACAGAGTAAATAGGCCAAAATTGGACTGCTAGGGGGGATGTGCCAAACCAAGTATCTTCCCAGAACCTGGTTCTGCTCCCATCCCCTATGTTCCATCTGTAGCCAAATTTCACAGCATGCATAATAGATTTTAATCCTTTCCAGAATCTAGAGGTCTTAGGGTTGGAGGAAGGGACAAAAATATTAGGTTTATTTCCTAGGTATTTATGGGCAATAAGAAGCTTCCAGGGTTTCAAGCCTTCCTCATAGAATCTTTAATCCAAGACCCTAGAAAACAGATGTTAATTTCTTGGAGGTTAGGTATGCCTAGGCCTCCAAAATCTTTTTTCATAGAGACTAGGGCCCAATTAGCAAGGTGTAGCTTCCTATTTCCCTCAAAATCATTCCACAAGCAATGAGACATCCGAGAATTGATGAGGTTCACTGCCCATTTAGGGATCTTGAAGAAGGAGAGGAGATACCTTTGGAATGCTAGCCAAACAAGCTTGTATGAGGATCAATCTACCTCTGTAAGAGATAAGTTTGCCCCTCCACCCAGCAATCCTTTTAATGATTTTATCCAGAAGGGGTTGGATATCCTCTCTCCTCAGTTTATCATAGTGGAGAGGGATACCTAGGTACTTAATGGGGTAAGTTACCTTTATTACAGACTAGAATAGAGAGGAAGTCAGCTAACTCCTAATCGTCCATGTTGATAGGGATGAGTTCACTTTTAGAGTAGTTGATTCTCATGCCTGAGACTTGTTCAAAACAGGTTAGAACAATTTTCAGATTGCTAGCATGTGTGGAGTCATTGTCTAAGAAAATGATGGTATCATCTGCATATTGAAGGCAGATGATGCCACCAGGGCAGACCTTAGGACAGAGCCCTGTAATTAGACTATGATCAGCAGCTTTGCTCAGCATTTTAGTAAGAACGTCCACTACTAAATTAAACAAAAGCGGGGAGATGGGGTCACCTTGCCTAAGGCCTTTACCAGCAAGGAAAAAAATCACTTTCACAGTTATTTAACTTGACCCCAAAAGAACCCCATGAGTAAGTTCTTTGGATCCAACTCTCCTCTATGAAAGGCTTGGAAAAGATCTAAGAGATCATTTTTCACCAAGTCCCAAAAATGCTAGTAAAACAAGAAGGGAATCCCATCAGGACCAAGAGCCCCATCAGGATAAGAGCTAAAAATGGCTTCCTTCACCTCTGTCTCTGAAAAAGGGCTTCTAGCAGCTCATTTTCAGCAGGAGAGACTTTTTCAGAAGCAGAGAAAAAATTGTTTTGTAGAGAGAACCCAGAAGGGTTTCTTTCTTAAACAGGTCTTTGTAGAAGTCACTAGCCACTTTCAAAGATCTCATCTACCTCAAGAATCGGGCCATTAGGGCCATCAAGGGAGTGAATGAGGTTTTCCTCCTCCTCTGGTTAGCTCTTGCATGGAAGTAAGCGATATTTCTATCACCCTCCTTAATGTTCCTATCTCTAGACCTTTGTTTGGCTTTGATTTCTTCTTGAAGCCATATTTTCTTGAGCTCTCCATGGACAAAGTTCAATCTATTAGTCTCGACCTCGAGAGAGGTGGGTGGTTTACTGCCTTAATATCTAGAGAATCAAACTCAAGGAGGAGAAGCCTTTTGTATCTTCTAAGATTAGCTTCCTCATTGGAGTTCCACCCTTTGGTAGTTCTTCTAAATCTCCTGATTTTGATCTGCCAATTTCCTAGGGGGCAGCTGCTCCCAGTAGGCTCATTCCAGATTTTCTTGACTAGCTCAGTAAAATCTTCTCTAAGCAACCACCACTTTTCAAATTTAAAACTATTGCTCTTTGGAATTTGGTTAAGACCATAGTCCCAGAGCAAAGGAGTGTGGTCACTACCACATCTGGGCAGAGCTCTACAACTAGAAAGGGGAAAGAAACTATCTAATTACGTGTCACGAGAAAATTACATCAATGGTGGACATAATCCTGGAGTAGCACTTCCAACATATCAAGCAGAACTGTGGGTTTTCCTTCTGACAGGGCAATTCTCAACTTTATGGGTAAGCATTTTGCAGATAAAACAACTCTTGGGCTTGACACATTTATCCAAATGATGCCCTGGTTCCCCACAGTTGTAGCAAATCATCTCAGAGTATGCCATAAGGCCCAAGCGAGGCAGGAGCAGTTTACGGATGTCCTATCTCTTCTTTTCTTGATTCTTGCCTTGAGATTTCCCAACGATCCGAGAGAGTCGAACCACCAATGATTGATCTTGGGAAATTATAGGAGCATGCCCAGATTGTGCCCCCATTTGGGGCGGAGGTGGACCGTACCACTGCCCAACCGGCGGTCCCCCATTATGATAGGGGAAATTCATCGGAGTTCCTGGTTCCTTCTCATCCTCCAGCCAGATGTTGTCTCTCAGGAAGCTGAAATAACCACCAGACAGCTCAACTAAAGCACATTGCAAGCCTAATTTCAATCTTCTGCAGGTTTGGGGGAGAGGTAAGGTAGGGGATCCACCTGCTCCGGCTCCGGTGGCGTGCTCGTGGTCAGGAGTCCAGTCAAGCATTCCCATCTCGCAGCATGGTGTGGATCTCCTAAATTCACTTCTCCTTTCGCCCATCGAACGGACGCAATCGGCGGCTCACTGGGGTGGGGCATCCTGTGCTTCTCCGAGAAATCTCCTTCGAAGTAGATCCGCATGGCTAGATTCAGCAGGTCCCAATCCACATGATCCTTGCACATCCGAGCATACTGCTGAAAGTGAGAGAACGGATTCGGTCCCTCCTCGGCTTCCTCCTCGCAGCTTCCTCCTCTGCTTCCCTCCATTCGCGCGTGCCTTTGGGTCCAGGAGAGAGCATTGTTGCGGATCCGCATCGCCTCCCTCCATCTCCTCCCTCGAAGTCTCGGCAGCACCGGGACGGAGTCGAGCGGCTGGAGCATCCGTGGGAAGGCTTTGTAGACATGTGGGAGATGCATCTTGTACATCTGCCTGTCTTCCAGCCATTCCCCCGTGGATATGGCCGACGACTCCATGGGGCGCGCGAGCGGACTTGCTGAGGGGGGCAGGCGCGCCTGGAGTCAGGAGGCAGGGGTGGCGGCAAGATCTATGGCGACAGCGAGTGTGGAGGTAGTGGCGGGGGCGGCGGCGAGGGTGGAGGTGGGGGCGGGGGCGAAGGGGATCGCGAGAGCGGTCATCTATTTGCTAATTATGTGAACTAAACAGTCAACATATAAAATAATTTAAATATATATAATATAGTTAGAAGGGAAACATAAGTTGGACCTGGCGTTCCTATTCTTATTTTATAGAAAAAATAGAACAGACCTCTCCGTTTTCTTCAAAAAAATACATAAAT
This sequence comes from Aegilops bicornis, assembly GCA_021605145.1. Lineage (NCBI taxonomy): Eukaryota > Viridiplantae > Streptophyta > Magnoliopsida > Poales > Poaceae > Aegilops > Aegilops bicornis. Next base: position 464,203,382 of record CM038669.1, on the reverse strand, counting down.
TGGGCTACCAAAAATAAAACCTCGGATGGGAGGTCCATAGGCCGGTCGATACATGATGGTCCTAAGAAAATACAAACAGGCCTATGGACCTCCCATCCGAGGTCGTGGGCTGCGCATGTTAAAAATGAAAGCCTAGGCAGGGCAGCCCAAAACCACGTCCAACACTTGCCAAAACTTCGTCCCTCGTTTTCTCTGTGTTTCGCACACTCGACATTGTGTGGGCATTTTGACTGTGCATCATATGAAGATGTGCTATGCATGAATATTGATCAGCATGTTGTTAACTGGTTGGTAGTTCCATTTTCGACCATGAATAAAACTTCCAACATGATATTAACCCTGTTTGAAAAGGCCGTGTTAATATAAATGCTCTGCCTCTGAAAGTTGCAGTTTCTTATCTGGCCCGAACTTGCAGTTTCTTATCTGAAAGCGAAACTTGCGCTTTCTTCTCTGAGAATCACATTGTCTGCACTTTTATACTCCTATGAAACTACATTTTTTAAGTGCTAAAACTAGATCTCTAGAATTCATAAAATACTTCATATGCTCAAACTGCAAATCTGAAATTCAAAAGACATTCATATCTGAAAGTACTCTCAAAATACACAACACAAAACACAATTCACAACCTGCAAATACCGACAACCCTAAGCTCCTCCCCGACAATTCACAACCTGCCCGACTATTGGGCTGGGGCAGCCCTCCTATTCCTCGGCGATGCAGCCGCCCGTGAGACGATGTGAACGGGGAGAGAGAGGACGGTGGGAAGCGTCGTCGGGCCAACTGCTTTTCTCCTCTTGCAGTTGGGTTCGGTCGACGAAGACTCCACCGGCTCGCTCTGGCAGGACACCCTCAGAAACGGCACCCTGTAGATGCTCGATCCTTCAATATCTGGTGGATGCTCCATTTGGGATCGATACTCCCACCACCGCTCCCTCACGATCGGATTCGATGAATCTGTTTGCTCCATGGCCTAGAGGAGCAGCTCTATGAACTCCGGCGCGACTCCCTCCGGGAGTATCGCCGCCTTTTCGCTCTGTTGCAGATATTTGGCCATGGATGTTGCCGTCGCCGCTAGTTGGTCCTTGTTGTCAAACCAAGACCGTATCTCCAACATCCTAGCTAGCTTCACAGGGTCGCCGTCTGCGATCCTCACGTATCGGTTGTACTCCTCCATCGATCTACTTCTCCACAACACCTTCACTCGCCGGCGGTGGTTTTGAATGGTCGCTAGGATGTCGCTAGGTGGGTGGCGGGAGGCCGGATCTGCCCACACTACGGCAGCGAGGAAGAAGGGGTCGGAGGCCCTCCCTCGCCAGCGGTGCTTGGGAGAGAACGGCAAGGCAGGCTGATCGGGACGCGCCAACAGTGGGTAAGAGCCGTCGCCGAGGGCGACGCAGCGTGAACGTTGCACCTTCTCACCTTCCCCGGCGGAGAGGACCCGGCTGGATCTGTGACCAGCGGTGAGCAGAGAGAGAGAGAGAGAGAGAGAGAGAGAGTGTGGCCACCGCTATCGTGTTTAGATCTGGAGAGGCCGAGACAATGTGAAGAGAGCAACACTAGCAAGCAAGCGCGGAGGCTCCTGCCTATATAGTGGAGTAGTACTAGTTTTCTTTTGTCTACCGGAGCCGGCTTGACCTCGTCAATGACTCTCGAGTAGTCTTCATGCACGTGGCCCGGAGGCGCAGTTGTCGTCATTTTGATCTGAAGCGCCGGATTATAACATATAACACGAAAAAAATGCCACATGACAAGAAATCAGAACCTCACTGCCCAAAGGAAACAACATGAATCCCGACGGACAAACTAGACGAGGAACAAAGCTCAGATAAACTCGTAGAAAAGGGGTCCGTCCATAGATGTCCTAATTAACATAGCCGGCTTGACCTAGATGGCAACCGAGTAGTCACTGTTCGTGCATGTGCCCCCAATGACTAGCCCAACTCAGTTGTCGCTGTTTAACCCTCGCAGTGATCCGAAGCACATGACACCTAATTTTGCAAGATGACAAGAAACCTTTTTAGATTTCTCACCACAACTACAGCCATGTACAACACAGCTGCACGATATGTAGGCGATAGACAATCCAGCGTGTCTGCTGGAGTCTGGTCACATGCATGGACGAACTGATCTTCCTTGTCTTGCAGGGATCGTCCAGGCACCAACGTAGTACTACAACACTTCTCTAGTACTATCGCTCGTCTCCCTCTTCTATTAAGTCACCTGACTTGCGGGTCCGGGGAGTGTGCCTATGGTCGGTTCTCAATTGCCGTCCCACATGTGTGTGCGTACGCAATATGACGCGCGTTCCATTCGGAGAGCAGCGTGCTAGACCGACCGACCATCTGGGGTGCGACGCGAACGCGATGGGCGTGCTGTATACTCCGTACATGTGTACCACCGTTTTCTAGACGCTTTGCTCCATGGCGCGGGCGCAATCCATGGATACAAAATTAGCATACTATATACTATTTAAAAGTCGAGGGCGGGGCTTTTCTTGCGCGGTAGGCGGCTGGGCAGTTCCACCTAGTCGGTTCGACAGAGACGCAAGAAGACGAGGGAGTAGGCTGCTGCAAATGTAGGGCTGTGTGATTTGACAGCGAGTTACTGCTGGACAGGTGGGGCCTCGTGATTTGACTTGCCATTATCATTTTAACTACGGCGCTACGACCGGCGCGAGTCTCCCGATTCCTGACCACCTCCATACAGGTGCCTCTCCCAATGCTCCACCATGTAGTAGAGGCTGGCTCTTGGATGAGAGCCCACTTCTCCACTTTTTCCTTGCCTCTCTTTCCTCCACATATGCAAAAATGCCATGTAAAGCGCACTATAGTACTTACTTGCTCCCTGTGTCCCATAATATAAGAACTTTTTTGGCACTACACTAGTGTCAAAACGTTCTTAGATTATGGAGACGGAAAATACAAAGAAAGAGATAGAGAGGAGTAAAAAATACACTTATAGCCAACCTTGTTGTAGTATGAGTGACTAAGTGATGACTATGTATGACATGCCAACATCGGATAGCCCTAACGCACCATGTTAAATCTCAAGTGCGCGACCGCTTGAGTGACGCTGGACAGGTCGTGGTAGTAGCGCGACCATGATACAGACTGCTGGCAGCCCTTGGATCTGAGATCAAGCGATGCATGCTAAGTTGCTGAAAACTTGCAGAATAACCCTCCAGGATAGGATATTCACCCATAGGTCTAGAATCACGCCATGCAACCGTTCGATATCAGATCCAAGGGCTCTCGGAAGCCCATATCATGGGAGAATGGAAAGCCACTACCCTGCCGTTCGCACGCTGGCAGTTCGCTCCTACTCGTCCCCGCACATCCTTTAATACTACGGTGGTTCGCTCCTGTTCGTCCCGTCCATTCACATTACGGCAGTTCCACTAATCCTAACCCTCCTCCCAAATCCATGGCGTCCCAAATCTCCCCGATCGGCGGTGAGTACAAGGTTAGAACCATCACCGGCGATGAGTTCGACGTCATCTACACCCGTTCTTCCGCGACGGTGAAAGGATGCCTTTCTCGCTTCAGACGCATGTTCAAAGACTCAGATGATGAGTGGGTCGCTGGGCTAGATGTTGAGTACACCACAGTTCTGGGACGAGAGAAGGATCTAAAGGACGAAGAGAGGAAGAAGCCCGCCGTGATCCAAGTTTGCGTGCATGACTTATGCTTGGTCTACCACATATGCCATGCGGACGTTGAGTGCCAGGATTTTAAGGATTTCCTCGAGAGCAACCTAGTCAAATTCGTTACTGTAGACTTTGGTAACGACAAAGAAGTCCAGCGTCGGATAGGCCTCGTTGTAGGCAACACCTTCGACCTCCAAAAGAATCGGCTGGTGTCCTCTCGTCAGCCTTCAATGCTGACCCTGGCAGGAGCCATGGTTCATCCTTCGTACGGTAAACTGGAGAAACCTCCATACACGTTTCATCATCATGCATGGCAGCGGAATGTACTAGATATAGACCACATCCACTATGCTGCAATGGATGGCTACCTTTGTTTCAATATCTACAAGGGTTGGATGAAGAGCAACATCCAAGTTGGCGGTTCAAGCAAAGAAGTATCGGCCAAGAGGAAGAGGGACAAGGACGAAGTCGAGGACGTGGACGAGGACTCCGAGTAAGGTGGCAGTGTCATTGCTCCTGGTGGTTCTAATGCACGGTGTCTCACGGGATAGTTGCAAAGTTTAATTTCAGGTGTGCTTAATTTAATTTGAGGAGTGTGTTGTCTGAGCCCCAATGCAGAACTATGTTATGTTTCTTCTTGTTACTTTAACTCTTGATGCGTACATACTAGTATTTCTTACATTTCATCTTTTAGTTGGTATAGTACTACCACTCGTTTGTTCACATTATATACGTACAATATATATGGCCAACATCATATAGCCAGCAGTTTAGTTGTCAAAGAATTTCAGGGTGCTTAGTTTTGTCAAAGAATTTCAGGGTGCTTAGTTTTATTTGAGGGGTGGGCTGTGCTGGACACCATTATTGTGACTAGCCTTTTTAATAGTACTATATGCATAATTTGGTGACCAGCGCTCTCTATATGTACCACCTTTTTTTTAATTTCAAGTTTTTCTCCATGGCGCAATCCATCGATACTAATGTTGTACAATAGTATACATTTTTTAAAAGGAGTCTAGCTTGGTCGGTTTCACGAGAGGCGAGGGCCTTTGTGATTTGACGGCTCATTACTGCTGGAAGGTGGGGCCTTGTGATTTGACTGCTCGTATAAATGCGCCGATGACCTGATCGAGGAGGAGCAAAGAACCGTGCGGTATACTCAAGTTTTCCACTGGAGTAGTACTGCGAAGGAGGAGCACGAAACACGGCAGCCCAGTGCCATATGGAGATAAAAATGATCTAATTTGCTAGTCACTAGTCATCTCATTGTTAGCATTGTTCTATTCATTCCCTAAAAAAACCATTTTACTATTCATGCCTCGCAGAGAACGTGACACGTGCGGCGAAACACCCGAAGCAAAAGATGAAACACAACAGCAAAAGAAGAAGGAAGATTATCACCCCAAATGATCTAATTCGCCGCAGAGCCGTAACTGCTTCTTCATCGCCTCCACGACCTCCATATCCTTGCGCGTCTCCTTCGCCATCTTCTTCATTCTATCCATGACGCGGGATTTCTCGACGCGAGCCTTCATCATCTGTTCCACGACCGCATTACGTACCTTGACAACAGCCGGGTGCTCGATGCGGAGCTTCGCCAACTCCTCCTTCTGTTCCATGACGAGGGCCTGCAGCATCTTCATCGAGGAACTACTATTATCATGCAGCTTCTTCCAGCCAGCGTTCTTCTCCTTCAATAGGTCGATCTCGTGGCAGTGCTTCGCCTTGTCCTCCTGAAGTTGCAAGATTTTGCCGGTCGCCTTCTTCTCCGAGGCAATGCTCTTCTTCAGCAGCATCACCAAGCCGGCGGTCAACTCCCCCTGCTGATTGAGCTCAGCGGGCATGTCGTCGAGGCTCTCCTTGACAACTCCATCAAGCCTTGGATGAACTCCTTCGCTTATCGAGGTGCTTATTGAGCTGATCGGGCATGCCGTCGAGGGATAACGACTCCAGCTCCGCCCGGCTCGGCATGTTCGCCTCCAGCGGCTAGGGCGCTCACGGGAGCCATCGTCTGCCCGTGAGAGATCTTTCGAGGTCTCTGCGTGGCGGCGAGCCCTCTTTTTTTTCCGCAACCTTGGTTGCCGCTCCCTTGTTACGAGTAGTTCTTGACCTAGAGCTCTGCTCACCGGCCATGGCAACGACGGACGAAGAAGAAGCACTTATGAGGAGCAAAGGTAGAGTAATGTTCGGTTAGGTAGTTCCCCTTTTTATAACCTAAGTACTAGCACTAGTACTAATACCTGCATAGTGGGAACACGTTCAGATTTGGTACGTACTAGTAGGTGTGAGCAGGCTTTGAATGTGATGGGAACAAGGTAAAGATTAATTGATGGTTTTGGTTTCGAGGCCGAAAGCGGCTCCCGATGAGTTTAGCGAAACATAAATTTCAAGTACTACACTGCTCAAATGCATAAATATTATGTTACTCTAAAAATTGGCACAAATCTGAAGGAGACCAATGGAAGTACTACTTAGCAACCCACGATTTAACTACTCGCATGCGTATGATGGAGTAATAATGTCTTTCTTCCGACCTCACGTCCACTCAATTTGCATGCACTGTATTAATTGACCATCAATGAAGTGAACGACTTTACACGCGTCAAAATATCACATGGGGTGGATCTTGGTACAAAATTGCGTCCGCCCGTGTACCCGTGTCGCGTGCGAGGGAATGAGTGCGCGTCGTGCACATCTTCGCTTCGTGCATGTACCACCGGTATGGCTCGGGGAGGGCAGTACATTCTTACGGAACCAACAGCACGTCATCGTGATCAATCCACGCAAGGAGGTCGCGACAATGCCTCCACATGTGCCACGTGGCTTCATGAACTGTAAGAGAGACACTGTGTAGCGTGCCATTGGTATTCTAATTTACGTGCTTTGAACATACTCGAAGTACTAGTAAGGTACACGTGCATTGCACGCATCAGATTTTGCAACCAAATTATGAATAAATACCACACTATAGCATGTAAGCTCTGAGTCATATATGCCTGATGTAGCCCTTCATTTAATTCTTATATTTCATCTCATTGAAAATCAATTAGAGGGTGCTTGGATACGTTTTAGTCCCATGACTAAAAGTAGTGAGACTAAAACATGCTAGCCTCATCCATGCTTGGATCCAAATACTAAGGAGACTAAAATCAAGTTAATGAGCATTTATTATCCTCCAAACCCTCCAATCGAGAACTACGCCCGTGTTAAAGGAGGGAGTTAAATGAGGAGAGAGGACTAATCCACATTTTAGTAGGGGTACCCCTGACTAAAAAAATTTAGTCTCAAGACTAGTTTTAGCCCCTCTTTAGTCAGGGGTGCTTGGAACTTTAGTCTCTTAAGGAGACTATGTTTATAAAAAAGCTAAGAACGCGGGAATAGGAAAAACATGGGATTATAGTGGAATGCCGTCTTGAATCCTACAGGATTGTACGAGTGTTTGATTGTGCATGGAAAAAACGCAGAATTCTTTCAAAGAGGTTTGAGTGGATGGGATGTTCCCTATGAAATCTAGTGCAAATGAATCATATGGAAAAATTCCTATGGTTTACAATCCTCTGAATCAAACAACCAAGACAGGAAAAATTCCTAATGATTAGAATCCTCCAAAATTCCTTTGAGAATCCTTTGAATCAAAGAAGCCCTTAATCTATTTTATGATTCATGGAATTGTGCGTTGTAAAGCATAAAGTAAAAACAAATAATGGCAAGTGAACTAGAAAAATAGTTTGGGCAGTTATGATACGGAAGATTCTAGAACAAAAGAGAACCAATGTTGTTTTGAGGTTTGTGCATTATGCTTAAGTTCAACCATGGAGTCTGCTAGATTGTACATGTGGCAAAATCCGGTGGGGGGCTAGAAGATGGTGCGAGGGGCGAGTGGAGGGAGACTATGAAGGAATGCACAAGTGCGAGATCGATATTTAGAGAGAGGCGAACACGATGCTTGTTGTTGCCTGTGATGGCGAAGCCATGAAAAATAAATGAGCTAGGGGCCAAGCATTGCTAATCCTTTACGAGGAGGGTCAATTCATGAAATTAAACCTTTTTTAGCAGCAATTGTATAATGATCAAATTCATATTAGCCTTGATATATACTGATGTTAGGGGCGGGGCCCATCGCCTTGTCTTCGCCATAATGCACGTCCCGAGAGATGAAGCGGAAGGCATGGATGATGAGAGGGGACGTTGGATATATAATTAATGTGGGTGTATTAGCTATATATATGTTAATCCTATATAGAGAGGTATAGATTGATCGATGTGGGCGTGGGAAAGAGGGTGAGACCTCACTTTGGATATATCGATTGATCGGTTTGTGTGGAAAACTATGAAAGACCTAGCTATATACACACATACATAGAGGAACATCGATCGTTGCGCATGCACGCGTGAGAGATAAAGAATGCCCGATATGATGGAGAGGGGGATGTGCGTGGGTGTGTGCCTTCATGGGAGACCGACCTGAAGAAAAAGATTGCATGCGTCACGATGGATAATGCCGATTTGGTAGTGTGTGTGCATGCATGCACGAGAGAAAGTTAGTGGTACAATTATAAAGAGAATACTACCGTGTGGGTGTAAAAGAATAGGTGAGGTCATAATCAATGTAAAGTTGAATTCAAATATTTGAATAAGAGATCACGATGTTTGAAACCCATGCATGCGTGAATATAACGGAGATCTGCGGCGGTGTGGTTTGGAAGCGAGCATGTTGTAATGTATACACATTGAACAAGGTCAGACTGATTTGAATTTGAGATATCGATGGCAGACATCATTTGGCCACGTCGCATCCGTGCATGGACACACTATTCTAATTGGAGATGATGGGCGGCTTCACATCACATATCTATATCTATACCCCTATATATATTATCTTTTATATTTTTTTATATTGTGTGCGGGTAACTTTAACTTTGAAAGATGGTCGTGGATGAGGCGAATCCGATGGTCCAAAGATGGCAAATTTGAGCACTATTGGCCATTGGATATCATCTAGATTCCACCAGATTTCGCCACATGTATAATCTAGAAGACTCCATGGTTGAACTTAAGCATAATGCACAAACATCAAAACACAAGCACTTCTTATTTGTTCTAGAATTTTCCGTATCAGAATTGCCCAAATGTTTTTCTACATGATTTGCCATTATTTGTTTTTACTTTATGTCTTACAACGCATAATTCCATGAATCTTAAAATAGATTAGCTTTCTTATAAAAACTAGATGATTTTGAATGAAATGAACTATAAGAATTAAGCGAACATCTACATCATGCATATATGACTCAAAGCTTGCATGCTATAATGTGGTATTTATTCATAATTTGGTTGCCAAATCTCATGCGTGCAATGCACGTGTACCTTACTCTAGTCTAAATGGTGTTTGTGTGTGTGTTGTGCGTGTTGAGGTGCAAATTATCTTTTTTTGTACACGTTAAGCTTGTTCTTCCGAAATTTCAAGCCGCGCCTTGTTATGCCGAAAATTCAAGCTAGCGTCTCTATCCTGTTGCAAAACTCCCGCCTCTTCAACCCGCGCCTTGTTAGCCCGAAATATTTAAGATATATCTTTGTCTTGTTGTGCTCCGACAACTCCCTCCATCTCAATCCGCGCCTTGCTATTCAGAAATTACAACGCGCGTGAAAACTCCCACCTCCTGTGAAATCCCGACACGCAAAATGCCCGTGGTACCCCTGAACCGAAAGAACCGCCTCAAATCGGTGGCGGGTACTTTCGTAAGTTACCCCACATTTCGGACAAGCGCGTCTCCAAGCCATGGTTCCCCATTGCCATCCCATCCGCCCACCCATTCATACACCAAGGCCGCGAAAACCCACGACGAAACCCCACACCCTTCTCCGTCCGCCACCCAGCCGGAGCCTCTTCCCCGACGACGTTGTCCACAGCAACACCTCGACGTCCCTCATCCACCGTACTGGATGACAATCCGTCGTCGATCTCATCGTCCCGCCGGTTCAGCCAACCTGTCCTCCACCTCCAAGGAGCTGCCCCGACGTTCCCCTCGTCTTTTGCGCCACCTCCATTCCCACACCGCCGTCTTCACCTGCACCACCGGAAGAGCATCATCATCACCGTTTCCTCGGATGAAGCTGCGGCTTAATCGGGCGCCACCAAAGAGGTTGTACACTAATCGCCGTGATTTTCTTCTTGATTCGATCTCATCGTCTTCTGCGGCGCTCGGTCCCGAGCCGACACGCGGCTGCTCCATCCACGGCGGCGTCGCCGCCACTTCCTCCATGGCGTCGCTCCCTCGGCGGCGGCGTCCACATCGATAGGAGCTTCTGCTGCTTTAGCTCTCGCCGCGCTTTCTGATCTACTCTTGCTCTCGGTCCCTGCTGGTCTGCTCTTGCTATTGCTCTTGCTCGCTGCTGCTCTCGCTCTTGCTCTTGCTTGCGTTCTTTGCTCCGATTTAGCTACACTTGATTGGTAGATCGACTTTTAGGTGATCGATTTTGGGGTGGGGGGGGGCTCATGGGTGAAGGAAGAACCAGCCAGCGGGGAGGGGGGCTCACGGAGAGGTACCCCACTATCTATCTTAGGGTTTCAGGATGGGGCGGTGGTCGCGGCGGTGGGGGCGTTGGCGGCGGTGTCGTGGGGATCGCCGGAGAAAAGGTCGGCACATGGGGGCCTAGAGGGATGGCCGGGCTCTGGCGGACGGCGGTGGGGAGTGTTTTGGGGGTGGTCAGGCGGCGCACCGCCGGCATGTGGCGTGAGGGGCTGCTGTTTGGCCGGTGGTGGCTGGCGGCTCGAGGTGGAGGTTGAAGATGAACCATGAGCCCTTGATTTTGTATCCAACGGCTGCAAAATCGGTGACGAAGATGAAAAAGTCGATCGACCGGCGTGTAGCCTCACCTTGCTAGTGCGTTGATTTAAGCCGACAAAAAATTCAGTTTAAATGACAAAATTGAGTTTCGACAGTTAAGTTCGATTTGACGCTTAAGTTCGGTTTGACGATTAAGTTCAGAGATGAGCGGCTGATGTATTTTACATCTAGCACTTTGTGGTTATGTATTTTACGTCATGTATTGGAGATGCTATTAGAATTCCACTCAGGTTAACGTTGTTCGTTGTCTCTCTTGTCCTGCTTCAGCCTCGGCGTCGTCCAACTCACCGGAGCTGCTCCAACGACGAAACCCGCCATCACAGCGGAGCACTACCTCGGGCTCCATCTCCAGATGCCTAAGATCTTCTTCCCCTCCTCCGACAGCAAAGTCAGCCGGAGCATCCTCACCGGCCAACCCAATCACGCTGAGATCGACATGGCTCGCCAAAGAGGTTGTACACTTGTTGCATCTCTTTTTTACTCTACATGTTATATATATTGTCCACTGAGCACTCGTAGTAACGGGAAATATGATTATTTTATCATACTATATGACAAGCAGTGAGGTACCACGCAACTTAGCTATCCGTGATGGACTCTCTTGAACGCCATCATTATTTATCTCTGCGTGTTTGAGCTGTGCATTTGTTGATGGGCCTGGGAGTTGAGCTAGTATGGCAAAAGGGCTGGGTCCAAAGTAATAGAAGTAGCACAAAAACATTTTTTTAGTGTAGGATTTTCCTTGCTCAAGCATGCCTACTAGAATCATGGTGCTTGAAAGGAAAAGTGAATGAAAAACATAGGAATTGGAAAGTTTCCTATGATACTACTTTTCATGAATTTGGTGCAAAGGAATGGCGCAAAGGAAAACTGTAGGATTTGTTCCTTTAGTGTCTCCTTGAAAGAAAAACCGTAGGAATTCAAATTTCCACTTCTCCTCCTTTTCATATTCCTATTCATCAAGCACAAGACTAAGAGATAGTAGCATAATAGCATTATAACCGTACATTTTCTTGTGGTTTGATTTAATCTCACCATGAGTTTTTGCATCCTGTGATCTTCCAATTTTTGTGAATCAAACACCCAGATTGGCAGAAATCCTGTGTTTTTAAATTCTCTGTTTTGCACGTGCATTCCTATCCTATTCTGTCTATTTCCTATCCTCGCATTGTTAGAATCCTCAAATTCAAACAAGCCCTTACTCAATTACTTTTATTACAGATATGTGTCAAAGAAAACCTTGTGTGGTTTGTCACGCTCCTGTGACTGTATGTTCCACCCAGCTCAGTTGCTCCAACGACGGAAGGGTTCACCACAACAGGATCCGCTCTCTAGACTGTCTTTCGCCGCCTCGGATCTTCTTCCCTTGTGACAGCCACGACAACTGCATTACCATCATCAATCGAAAGCAGATGACCTTGAGGACTACACGGGTCCGCAAGAGAGGTTGCACTTTTCCGTGTCTGCTTACGTTATGCGTCGCTTAATATGATGACATGCTACATTACCGTCGTGTTCACCTATTAGACCCCGAGTCAGGTCCAAACTAATGCTGAAACTTGAGTTTTTAAATGGTTGTGGGGTACATATTAGGGCAGCAATCAAGCATTACTATCATCTACTATCTGGTTAATCTCCGGTGTCTACTATGAGTTTCATGTTGGGTGCAAACAAACATTAAAGGAGCCATTATCCGTATTTTTTAACTAAATCTATTATACTTTGCTATCATAGGTTTTGGGTCTATCCACAGTTTGCTACCATCAATCTAGATATGTGCATGCACTCCTTACATAATCTCACTAAGTTTTATTCCTATGCATGACAGTTATTTTACACAATGGAACTGAACATGTAGAGCAAAAGAGACAGGCCTTGCGTGGCAATAAAATTTCATGCAGACATCGTTCCATGGTGGGCGCAAAGGCAGCCCCCTCCACCCATTTCCTGGATCGTAATCAAGAGGAAGATAACTGCATTCGAGGGGGATTCAGAAGGAGAAGACCACTCCTATTTACCCCATGAGGTCTTCGCTCTAACTTGGCATGCAGATGCTGGTAATATCATGCATATGGTGCCTTGCATTGGTTTCTGTATACATTAAAGATGTCATCTGCTTAGTTTAGACATGCTTTGTGTCAATGCCATCTGTTTAGTTTCTTTATCGTATATGTGAATCATGCAATGCCATCTTGTCTAGCCAGGAATCATATATGTGAATTTTGCAATGCCACCACAGTTAGCCGGTCATCTTATATGTGAATTATATCATGCCATCATTTTTATCACATGTTAAATTTGTCAACAATTTTAGTACATTCAATTACTCTTCCTCAGCATCAGCCATCTCTAAGACGGTCATGGAAAAATCTGGAGTGGAAACAAGGTCTTCAGAGCAGACAATGCTATCTGACGAAGTGCATGTCTTGTTGGTTACCGATAGCTCCTCAGAGCAGGATTCAGAGACAGATGACCAATCATATTTCCCCCCCGAGGTGCATGCCCTAACTTGGCAGGGTTATGTTGCTCATATCATGCGTATGGTATCTTGCATTGCTATGTCATTTGCTTAGTTTAGACATGCTTTGTGTGAATGCCACCTGTTTAGTGTCTAATTACCATATATGTGAATTATGCAATGCCATCTTGTTGCAAGACATTATATATGTGAATTATGCAATGTTATCTTGTTGCAAGGCATTATGTATGTGAATTATGCAATGCCATGCTGTTTAGGCAAGCGTCATATATGTGAATTATATCATGCCGTCCTTTTTTTGTATTTCTCATTGCTTTTGTAGACAATGTTTGTATATTCAACTGCTCTTCCTATGCATCAGCCATTTGAATTGGTGATGGAGAAATCTGGAGTGTGTCGGTGTACTAGAGTAGGGGTACCCTAGTGTCGGGGAGGCTGATCGTACTCACTGACACCTATGGGGCCGGCGGACCAGGCCCCTTGTGGTTCGGAGGGGGGCGGAGATCGCACGAAGAGCGGATCGAGGCGAGGCACACGAGCGGTTACCCGGCTTCGAGCTCTCAGGAGAGATAAAACTCCTCTGCTGCTTGTTTGATGTATTGTGTTCTTGCTAGGGAGCTATGAGAGCTACAAAACCTAACGTGTTGTATCTAGTCTCTGGTGAGTCGAATGAACCCGAACCAGCCGAACACCACTCTCACGTTGCGCATGGGCCTCCTTTTATATGCTCAAGGGGTCTCCGACGGTGGCAACATAGATGAGGGTACAAATGTAAAAGCAGGAGTTGGTACACCTACTCGAACAGTGTATGCAGTGCCAAATACCTAACTCGGCGGCAAGGGACAAAAGCAATAAATGCCCGTCGGTGTCGCCCGACAAAGGCAATAGAGGCCGTCAGTGCGCCTCGCCGCCACGATGGCAAGCTTGCGGCGCTTCTTATCGCTGCTCTCCGTGGCTGCACACCCGCTCGACACGCAGCATGGAACGGTCCCATGGCGACACGTCGCTGGATGAGCTGGAGCGGAGATGGAGAGAAGTTGCATGCCGCGGCAAGCGCCTTGCCGCAGCCGAATCCTTGTCGCACCCGGAGGCTTGTCGCGCTCCGGGCCTTCCCGGCAAGATCCTCTTGTCGGGGCCTTGTCTTCTGCGTGCCTGGAGTGGCCTTCCCGACAAGCTCCTCTTGTCGGGGCCTTGTCTTCTCAATCAAATACTGTGTTCTAGAATGGCTCCAAAGGAGCCGCGGAGGATCTTGGCGGTGACGAGGCAAACCTTGCCGCTGAGGTCTGCAACTGTCTGCTGCAGTATGGGATACTAGGGTACCCCTACTCTAGTACACCGACAGAGCCCCGGGCACTGGGCACGTGCAGTGCAGCGCTTGTCGGGCCAGGCCCAGGCGTAACTGCGGACACGCGGCCTCGACCACGTCAACTTCGCCCCGGACCCACCACGATCCCCACTAGCAGCACGCCGGACGTGGCGTCGTGCGAAGAGATCGTGGGGCGCGGTCGATGGGGGGGTTCTTTATTAGTATAAAGCGGAGCGTCGCCCCTCCTCCCTTTATAAGCGGAGGAAGCGAGGCAGGCCGACCACCCCTCGCCATTGCTGTCTTGTCAAGAAACCACCGCCGCTCCCCTCTTCTTCTCCGGTGCGAAGAGAGCGGCGCCCCTTCCTTCGCCGCAAGCACACTAACCGCCGGCCTCCTCCGCCCCCGCCATGGCTCCGAAGCCGATAAGGAGAAGAGGCGTCAAATCGGCCGAGGCGCAGCGGCTCATGGCGTTGCGCAAGGCGAGCCATCTTCCCCGCAGCTCGGCGCAAGGGAGCTGCGGGGCGTCTTCTACCTCTTCCGGTCGACGGAGACTGCGTGCGCATCCGCGCACGAGGGTGCTCCCCGCCTCCGCCTCGATTTGGCCCCAACAGGTACCCTTTCTTAAGCCCTTTTCTTCTATGCGGGCTCGCCGCCTCTTTTCCGAAGTTCTTTTGCGACATAATGAACACCTTTAGCCTCCGCCTCCTTGATTTCACCCCCAATGCCATCTTGACCATGGCAGTTTTCGGCGCATTGTGCGAAAACTTTGTTAAAATCCACCGAGCGTGGCACTCTTCCGCCATTTCTTTGTTCCCAGCGTCGAGAGAGGAGAGCCACTTGCGGAGGGATAGCACGGGTCTCTAGGATCGGCAAGAAAGAGGCCTACCTAGAGGAGAGTTCCGCAACAAGTGGGAGGAGTGGAGAGCCAACTGGTCTTTGGGTCGTGAGGAGAACCTGCAGCCCTTCACCGCCGTGCACCAAACCCCAATAGTGCTGCACGCAGATTGGAGTAACTTGGCGCGGAGGATGCGAAAGTGAAGATAGCCGTGCCCGAATCCTGCGCCTCGGGCTTGCGGGTTGACCAGGGCGCGATTGGCGCGGACTTCCTTCGCCGCCGCGCGCTCCCTTGCGAGGAAAGGAGGAGGCCTGCTTGGGAGTTCCAAAATGCGGCGGGCATCATGAGGCTGCGCCCGGGCACTGGTGGAATTTTACCGTCTTGGAGCTGGACTCGACATCGCTCGAGCTGTTCAAGAACGACCCGACCATCCAGAGTGGTTTAGGTTGCAGCGAAGTCGTCCTTTGTGCAACAACTCGGCGCTCGACCGCATCCGCGCCATGATGCCACTGCGACTCCGCAGGATCATCCCAACTGGCGAGAGCCCCGGCGAGTCGTGCAGCAATTCTTGACGATTTGCAAGAAGTGCCGATCCGCTCCGGACGAAAGCGAAGAGGCTCACCAGCGACACCACCGACCAGGAGATGGCGAGGATCGCCACCAGGTGGAGGAGGCGGCGGCCGCTACCGCTGGAGCCTTCGGGTTCATCGTGGAGGAGGCGGACGTGGCGAAGGTGGCAAGCCTTGCCGAGCGAGGGAGGCCCGGCGAGGACGAGCTTGTCGAGCCCGAGGCGGGTCGAGTGGAACCCCGCCGGCGCTTCTTCCCCACCGTAGCGACTTGCCGCCCGTGAGCCCCAGCTCCGCCGAGGAGGCGTCTCCGCATAAGGCCGGAGACGAGCAGGCGACGGCCCGGCCCACAGCCCAGCGCCAGGCGACGCAGCCCACATGACAAGCGAGGTTGCTGAGGCGCCTACACGGCAGCGCGACAACCGGGCGGGATCTTCTCGAGCCACCGCCAGCGCCTCAAGCGGCCAAGAGAGCCACGCCTCCACCTCGTCGCACCGGAGGCGGCGGAGTTTGACTTCTCCGCGCTCGGCTCCGGGGAGGAAAGCGAAGAGTAAGCTTTCGAGATTGTGCTTGTATTTCTTCAATTTTATTGCTTCATCTTGAATCTGATTTGCTTCGTTCTGGACTCTTTCCTCTTGGACGCCGGCCCAGAGCGGCGAAGAAGGCTAAGATCCCGACGGTCGTCGTTGAGGACGATTCCCCGTGGCGACAGGGGACGCGTCGACCGCCTTTGCCGCATCTGCAACCCTTCCCCAGGCAGCCCCAGCTGGCCCCGAGTAAGTGTGCAGTTTTCTTCTTACTATTAGGCGTGGAGGGGTGCTCCTTCTTTGTTGATATCTGACTGTGCTTGTGTAGGAGCAGAGCAGCCTCATCAGGAGGGCTCGGAGGCCGCCTCCGAGATCCTACCCGCTGCCACTACGCCGCCAAGGGAGAACTCCCGGCAAGGCGCTCCTCCGACAAGGGAGGCCACCCGGCAAGGAGGCCACTCCGGCAATGGAGGCTACCCGGCAAGGGGCGGCGCCCGGCGACCCTCCGGTGGTCGAGGCCATGGCTGCGGATCCCGTTGCGAGTAACTCCCTTACTTGAAAATCTCCCTTGGGCTTGCTTTCTTTTTGTTTCTCTTTTTGAACATCTGCTTGGCTGCCCTTTCTTCGTCCGGCCTTGAGCCGATGGAGGTCGAGGCGCCGGTGAGGAGAGAAGCAGCGACAACACCCGGCCAGAGGCCGCCCGTCGAGGAAGAAGTGGTCGTCGTCGCGGAAGAAGAGGCCGTCGCCAGCAGGCTTGTTGGCGAGGGAGGCCCACCAAGCTACCAGCCTTGGAGGCCGGGCGAGGGTCAGACGATCCTCTTGATGGCCTCGAGGCCGCAGGAGCGGGCAAGCGCTACAATCGACAGACTTCCCCCGCTGGCCGCAGGTGTTAGGCTCCGAGGAGCCCCAGCCCGTGCCTACACGAAGGCCGGGCGGCGTCTTCATCAAGCTCCCACAGGAGCCGAGCTCGAGGCGCCGGTCGAGGGAGAAACCTTCGACGGCGAGCTACTCGCCTCCGCTGGGTTGACGCTGGTGGATGCGCCAAGCAGCAGCAATGGCGAGTCCGAGGAGGAGCAGCTACTGAAGAAGCTGTTGTCGCTCTACCGCACCCGGCAGGCCAAGTTAGAGACCCGGGAAGCCCTTGTCGCGAGGGCGGGAGCGGACATGGAGAAGCGCGCCGAGGAGCTCCGGGCGCCAACAAAGAAGCCCCTCCGCGGCGTAGCGAAGCCTTGGGGCTACTTGCGGAAAAGCGCCACGGCCTTCATCCTTGAGAAGGCGCGGTGAGGAGAAGCAATGACGGTGGCTGCCGAGAAGCTTCGCCCTTGAGAAGCGAGTTAGGCGCAACGGAAGGTCAACCTGGACAGCCACGAAGAAGACCTTGCAGCGCGAGCGAGTCGCTTACGGGGGCACTTCAGAAGCGAAGACGCTGCCGCAGCCGCCGAGGCTGCCAAGGAAGAGCTGAAGGCGAAGGTGGCACTGGTAGGCCACCCTCAAGAAGAGCGGGCGAAGAGCTTGCCGTGCTCAAGCCTTGGCGAGAAGGACGCCTACACCCTTGGTGAGCTGCGAGCCGTCTCGCTGATAGGGCCAAGGAGCTCGGCGCCGCCAAGGATTCAAAGCGGATCTTGAGCTGAAGCTGACCACTCACGCAGGGGCGTTGGACAACGCCCGAGAGCGGGAGGTGGGCTTGTTGGAGGCGATCAAGGCCAAGGAGGAGCTGTGGCGAATGCTGCCTCCGTCGAGAACACCTTGAGGAGGCGTGGAGCAACTGGATCGAAGGTCTTGTGGACACTGCCGCCGCCATCCATAGCGAGTGATGGGCTGGGGATGGCGGACTGGCGTACTCCTCGAAGCGAGCATCTCCAATCCAGAGCCAAGCTCAGCTTATTCTTCAAAGGCGTGGCGACGGGCCTCCAGCGACTCAGGAAGAGGTCCCAAAGCAGCTGGCCGAGGAATCACGCCAGTCTGTGCGAGGAGCCCTCGAGAAGGTGTTGATCAAGGTGGCCTCCATAATCCGGGCCTCAACCTCAACGGCGTCCTCGGATCCTGCCGCCCGATGCCAGCGATGGATGAGCTCAAAGCCCTTGTCGCACTCCATTGTGGACAAGGTGAACAAGATCAAGCGGATTGAGGGCGACCCGCGTGGACTAGGCCGCCAACCTTATCTTTCCTTGTCGGCTGCTGATCATGTTTAGAACACTTTGTTAGATCAGCGACAAGTTATTCTGTAATATACTCTATCTTAGGTGAATGATCAATGCAACGTTATTTCCTCTACTTGATTCCTTCCTTTGTACATTTCTGCCTTACGCATTTAGGGGACTTGTCGGTGCGGGCACTTTTGCATGTTGAGTCTTGAACGTCGGTGACCTTCTTTGGCGGTGCCGCCTCGACAAACAACCTTTGTCGCGACTAACCATGACTCACTTAAGTTGTTGAGCGGACTCGAAACAAAGTAAGGGCGCGACTAGCCCGTGAGTTGGTTCCTCTGCGCATGGGTTTTTCCATACAAAGTACTATCGTTCGAGGAAGATAACTTGAAAATTTAAAAATTGATTGCTCAAACTTTGGCAACTTAGCTTTTCTGTCTCTTGCTTCCCGATGAGGTGAAACTTCCTCGAGCGGTGCCTGGTCCATAGTATTATCTCCTGCTTCCCCCCTGGTTAACTTGTGCACGAGGGAGCCTCCCTTTCTTTGAGAAAAGAAAAAGAAGAGGAAATAACGTTATGGAGCCCAGCGGCTCGATTACGCTTACCGGGTGTGGATTCTGCACAAAGTGTTAGCCAAAACATGCAATAAAAATGATGAAAGCATGAATTTGACAAGTTGTGCGCAACACATGAGCTTTACTGATGCACGGGGTCTGCGCCCGGCTTAGTACAAAGGATTACATGCAACAGCGGCAAGACTTGTACAAAAGGTGGTTGCGGAGCAGGTTCCGACAACCGCGCCCTATGGGTAAAACTTACGAAGATGCTCAATGTTCGAGGAGTTGCTCACCGGAATGCCATCTTCGGTCTCAAAGCGGACGGCGCCGAGCCTAGTGACTCGTTTCACCCGATAAGGGCCTTCCCACTTCAAGGCGTCAACTTGTTTGAATTCTTGGCGGACTGAGCAGCAGCAGAAGAACAAGGTCGCCTTCCTCGAGACTTACGGCATTAACCTGCGGCTATGGTAGCGATCTGAGCTTCTTTGGTAGCGAGCAGCTCGCTGGCGGGACTGAAGGCGATCCTCCTCAAGGAGTAGCGCGTCGTCTTGTCGCATCTGCTCTTGCTCAAGCTCATCATAAGCGAGTACTCGAGGCGATCCGTATCTGAGTTCCGTGGGGAGAAGCGCCTCTGCTCCATAGACTAGAGCAAAAGGTGTGCGGCGGTGGCTCGATTTGGCATCGTCTGATCGACCAAGAACCACCGGCAGCTCCTCGATCCAGTTTCTTCCGCACTTGTGCAGCTGTCGAAAGTTACGGTCTTGAGCCGCGCAGACGCCCAACATTGCCCTCTTTGCTTGACCGTTGCTTCTCGGTGAGCAACAAAAGCAAAAGCAGACCTTAGTGCCAAGGTCTTGGGCGTCTTACATGAAGGTGCGGCTCGTGAATTGTGTGTCTTGGTTGTCGGTGATGATCCGGTTAGGGATTCGAAGCGGCAAACAATTGACTGAAGAACTTGACTGCTTGTTGTGCTTTGTCACCTTCCTCACTGCTTCCACTTACGGCCACTTTGTGAACTTGTCGATGGCGACGTACAAGTACTCAAAGCCCCGACAACTTCGGGGAAGGGGCCGAGATGTCGAGCCCAGACCGAAAATGGCGGAGGACAAAGGGATCGTCGGAGAGCTTGAGGCTGGTGTATCATTTGGAATGGGCCTTGCGCTTCACACTTGGTTACTTGTGCGGTTGCATCACGGAGGGCTGTCGGCGGAAGAAACATTGCCCGGAAGCTTTGCCGGCAAGTGCTCTTGCGCCAATGTGGTGACCACATATGCCTCCATGTATCTCTTCCAACAGCTTACATCCATCTTCCACAGGAATACACTTCAATTTCACACCGTTGAGTCTTCTTACATGCGGTATCTTTGTAAACAAAATGGTACATACTTGACCGCTGGGCTACTCTTTCCGCTTCTTCTTGCTCTTCAAGAAGTTCTCTCTGTCTGAAGGAAATGGACAATCTGCTGCGCCCATCTTTGGAGCTTGCGGCTCGACAACAAGGACTAAAGGCACATCTGCTGCTGCGGGAACATCGGCTTCCACGGCAGAGCACTGCGACCCTGCGGAGCTTGATGTTCCCCAACAAGCTTGCCGGAGCAAGATTTGTCGAGAATTATGCGCTTCAGCGAAACAAACCACAGGGTTTGTCGGATGACCGCTCCTCGGCATTGTTGGTGTTGATCTTGGGGACCTTTACAGCGGCAACCGGCTTGGGAAGCTCATGGAAAGTAGTCACCGAGGCCAACTTCCTCTTCTTGCTTTGTCCTGTTGATGGTGTTACGGTTGGCTGAGTCGGCTTGAGCACGAAAATCCACAGTTCCATTGTGCAACTTAAGTGCAGCGCACTTTGACGAGCCGCCAGCAATATCATTACGAGCTCGTGGAACATGTTCCATTTGCGAACCGTCAAAGTCCTCTTCCGGCTTCCTCACTTCATCGGCGTGAAGGCTTCCATCAGCGGACTACGGTAATCTTTGTTCACTTGGCGGACTGACGAGTTGTGAGTCTCCCACGACAATAAGCTTTTTGATCCCAAGGTCCACGGCGATCCTGAGACCGGCAAGCAAACCTTCATACTCTGCGGTATTGTTTGTCGCTTGCTCCTTGGGAAAGTGCATGGACTCACGTACTTGAGGTGCTCACGGTGGGTGCGATAAGCGACGTCAGCGGCACCGGCGCCTTTGCAAATGCGAGAAGGCACCATCAAAGTACATCGGCCACTCTTTGCTTGCTTCTTTGATGGGAATGCTCGTCTCGGAATCTCTTCATCCGGTGTTGGCGTCCATTACGCTATGAATTACGCCAGCGCTGCTTTGGATAGTTGATGTGCTTTCAAACTTGAGACCAAAGCTTGACAGCTCCGATGCCCACTCGACAATCCTGCACTGTAAACTGCGGATTCTGCGGTATCCTCTTGATGAAGCGGTGACAAGCTGTGATCTCATGTGCTTGGAAGTAATGGCGCAGCTTTCTCGAGAGCCATGAGGAGGCGAAAAGCAATTTTGCACACGAGTACCTTGACCTAGCCCCCTGCGGGAGAGGCCTCGACAAAGTAGACTGGTAGCGCTGCACCATCCTTTTCCTGTGTCTGTTCATGTGTCTGGCTGGATTCATCCTTGTCGGGACCAGAGCTTGTCGGTGAAGCCCACAGCAGCCATTTGGATGTGCTTGCCGTGGTTTCTTTGGCTCGTCATCCGCCTCCCTCTCCGCTACTAACGCTGCACTAACCACTTGATTGGTTGCCGCTATATATAGCAGCAACTTCTCTTGTGGCTTAGGTGCGACAAGTGTTGGAGTGGAGGGCGAATATCTCTTCAAGTCTGCGCAGCGCAGCCTCCGCTTCGGGAGTCCATTTCATTGGACCTGCCTTTTTCAAAATCTTGAAAAAGCGGCGAGGCGTTCAGCAGACCTAGAAATTAACTCCGCCGAGAGCAGCCACGCAACCGCAAGCAAGCCTTACATCCTTGGCGCTTTGGTGCTTCAATCGCTCAATGGCCTTGATCTTGTCGGGATTAGCTTCAATCCTCGCTGAGACACGAAGAACCCGAGGAAGCTTGCGGAAGGGACTCCAATCACGCACTTCTCGGGGTTGAGCTTAAGGTTGATCTTGCGCAGATTTGCAAAGGTCTCGTCCAAGTCTTGAACTAGAGTTGCTTTGTCCTTGCTTTTGACCACTATGTCATCCATGTAGGCTTCTACATTTCTGTGGCAAGTGTCATGAAGATCTGATGGTATCCTGAGTATGCATCAAGAAACGAAAGCAAATCACATCCAGCCGAGGAGTCAACAATCTGGTCAATGCGCGGCAAGGGAAATGGATCTTTGGGACAAGCTTTATTAACATCCGTGAAGTCAATACAAAGTCTCCATTTCCCATTTGCTTTCTTGCGACTATAGGATTGGCCAACCACGTGGGATGGAGCACTCCTCGACAAGGCTGCGCTTCGGTTCTTGATCTCTTACGCTATGAATTCTTGGCGCTCAACGCTTGCTTCACGACTTTTTTGCTTGGAGCGCGCATGAGGACAAGCGGCGGCGGTGCTCAATCACTTTCACAGGAACACGGGGATATCGGGACGGTTGCCATGCAAACCGTCGACATTCGCCCATGAGGAAAGCAGCAGCGCGCCTTCCTATTTAGGGTCGAGAGAGGCGATGGTGAAGGTACCACCGGTGTTGTCCTCCTTGGTGGGCACCTTCTTGGTCTTGGCGAGCCACCATCTTCTTGCACTTGCGGTGGAGCTCCGATGAGTGCGTCCTCGGCGGTAGCGCAGCACTCCGAAGAGGTGCGCTTGCGGAGTGAGCATCGAGCCCTTGCCGAACTTGGACTTGGTCTTCTTACCCCGGGAGCTTCGGTGGCAAGTGTCGGCAATCCGTCGCAGGCTGCTTGCATCCGGTAGATCTTGTCGGCACGGATAAGGGCATCCTTCTTGTCGCCGTGGGCGGAGATGGCGCCCTATCGGGCCTGGCATCTTGAGTAGATTATGGCGTAGTGAGAGGCTGCCATGAACTTGGCGAGTCTTTGGGCGGCCAAGTATCCCATTGTAAAGGCAATGGGAAATCGGCAACGTCGAATGTAACCCTCTCGATCCTGAAGTTCAGCTCGCTGCCAAATGTGACCGGCAGCGTAATCTTCCCCTTGACTTGCTCCTTCCCGGATTGATTCCTTGGAAAGGTACCGGTCTCTTCGAGCTTCATTGTCGAGGATTTGAAGCTTACGGAACACCGCGGAGGAGATCAGATTCAAGCCCGGCCCGCCGTCAACTAACTTTATTTTGTGACCTTGAGGTTGCGAATGGTCGGAAGACCAACATCGGCAAGCACGACGCTTGATTATGCGATCGGGTGGTCCTCAATATCAAAAATGATAGGCGTGCTGGACCACTTGAGAGGCTTGCGTGACTCTATGGATGGTTCCGCTGCATTGACCTCCCGCATCCATTGCTTGAGTTGGCGGTGGGAGGTATGCAGGGAAGCACCTCCGTCAACGCAGAGGACCTCTATGGCTTTCTGAAACTTCTGCTCATCGGCGTCGTCGTTTTCCATATCTTCGTCGTCGTCCTCATCTTCATCCTTGTCGCGGCCGCGGGGAGGTCGATCTCCTTGTCTCTGCTTGGCCTTGTCAGCGTCCTCCCGGCAGGGCGTTTCTTGCTTGCTCCCCAGCACCTTCCTAGGCCTTCTCCTTGTCGCGCGCTTTCGTACTCAGCTCTCTGGCATTCGACAAGCTGCTCTACCTTCTTGCAGCTCACGGAGGTCGTGGCCCTTGGTGCGGTGGATCTTGTAATCTTGCTTCTTGAGGCATCACCTTGTCGGCGGCCGCCACCGGCCAGTGGTTGGCGTCGTGACAACCTCCCCTTGCTTCGGAGCCACCAGCCTTGGCGTTCTTGTCTCCACCTCCATTGCGGACTGCTCATTGCTAGCACTTCTCCGGCTTTCTTCTTCCTGTTGCCTCGCCATGGGCCCTTCTTTTGGGGCGGTGTCCTCACTATCGAGATCACATACGCATTCTCTCTGAGTCTCCTCCCTTCCTCGGTAGCGTGCACACTTGTCGGCCAAGGCGTCACAGCTCAACGGCGTCCTTGACTTTGCACATCGCCATCTCCTCTCTCATCATGCGGTTCCGCACATTACGATGAAATGCGCTGATCACCACGGCGGGGTGGGCGTGCAGGATGTTGTAGTGCACACGGCTGAATCTCTGAATGAACTTGCGAGGACTCTCCTTCCTTACAGGCGAGCAAGTGAAGGTCACTCTCTTGGCCATGAGGTTTGTGGCCACTGTGAAGCGCCAACAAATTGATGGCGAGATCTGCCCAAGAGGATATGGAGCTGTCCGGCAAGTGCATGAGCCAAGATCGGCGTTGGGCTTGAGCACGGCGGGAAGTAGTTGGCGAGGATCTTGTCGTCCCGTCCCCCGCAGCCTGCACCGCGATGGTATAGATGCTAAGGAACTCCGGCGGATGCGTCCTGCCATCATACTTCTCGACACGTCTGGTTTGAAGTTTTTTACGGCTGAGCCCCTTTGGACTTACCGCAGACTCATGAGTGAGCAGAGGGCAACCTACAGCGTCTGACAAGTCGCAGCTCCTCGGCAGCAGCGCATGTCGTGAAGAAGGCCCGGTAGCAGCTTGTCGGTGACGTCGGCGCTTCTCTTCGGCGCTTCGATCACGAGTTCGGCGTCCTCTTGTTAATGTCGCTCATGAAGAACTTGGTGCTGATCGCGTGGCGAGCTTCAGCCCGGATCCGGCAACCTTGATGGAGTTCTTTGTCGAGGTGGATCCGGTGAGTCGGCGATCTTGGCCTTCTTGGCGGAGAGTGCAGTGGTTGCACCTCCGGCAGTCTCGTCGCCACCGGCTCGTGCCTTGTCGTCTCGCCGCGGCAATGATGGCGTTGGTTGCCGCGGAAGCGTCGCCGTTAACCAAAGTGATGAGAGCTACGGATAGTGACCCTCCACTCGTCGACCTTAGCCGGCCGTCCGGAGGTAGTCGAGGCGGTGAGCTCTCACGAGCTTCTGCTGGCGTAGTGGGCGGCATTGGAGAGCGGTGCGAGGCGGGATACGCTCGGACTTCTAACCACGTTAGAAGGAGCAGCACCCGTCCGGCGACCGTATCTCGCTTGTGCGGCATGTTGGTGCGCATGCCGGTCTTGAGGTCTCGATCCAATGAGCGTATGGCGTTGTGAGCGCCATGGCGTTATTGGTCCCGCGTCTCCTGAGATGGGCGCGGGGCATGCTGTGAGCGCCGAGGTTTGCGGGGCCTTGTCCTTGGACTTGGCAATGTCGCGGATACCTTCGTCGGCGCCCGTTCCTCCGCTTGTTGTCTGCCCCACCACCCGTTTGCTGCGGTGAGGGTGGAGTGCAGCCAGCGGGCGGCTTCTTGCCGCGAAGCCTTCTTCTTCGGTGGCATGTTGAGAAGATGTTGATGATGCTTTGCTCGTGTGAACGCGGATCAGATTCACACGGCCTCGGCGCCCTACAGCGCGCCAAAGATGTCGGGGAGGCTGATCGTGCCCACGGACACCTATGGGGCGGCGGACCCGAGCCCCTTGTGGTTCGGGGCGGAGATCGCCTGAAAAGCGGATCGGCCGAGAGCACTGCAGCGGTTTACCCAGCACCGGACTCTCGAGGAGATAAAACTCTCTGCTGGCTTGTTTGATGTATTGTGTGTTCTTGCTAGGGAGCTATGAGCTACAAAACCTAACGTGAGTGTATCTAGTCTCTGGTGAGTCGAATAGAACCGAATGGCCGAACCTGCTCGTTACGTTCGCGCATGGGCCTCCTTTTATATGCTCAAGGGGTCTCGGCGAGGTGGTAACATAGATGAGGGTACAAATGTAAAAACAGAGTTGGTACACCTACCGAGCAGTGTCTGATGCCAAATACCTAACTCTTTCATGACAAGGGACAAAAAAGCAATAAATGCCCGTCGGTCTGTCGCCCGAGCAATTACCAGAAGGCCGTCGAGTGCGCCTCCAGCTTCGCCCGCGATGGCAAGCTTGCGATGCTGTGCTCGGCTGCTCTCCGGCTGCACACACCCGAAACGCCAGCGCATGGAGCAGGTCCCATGGCGACCGCGTGTTGGATGAGTGGGCGGAGATGGAGAAGTTGCATGCGACAAGCGCCTTACCGCATGGCCGAATCCTTGTCGGCGCCCGGGAGGCTTGTCGGCGCTCGGGCCTTCCCGGCAAGCTCCTCTTGCCGAGGCCTTGTCTTCTGCGTGCACAGGTGGCCTTCCGACAAGCTCCTCTTGTCGGGCCTTGTCTTCTCAATCAAATACTTTGTTCTTGAATGGCTCCAAAGGACCCACGGAGGATATTAGCGGTGGCAGAGGCAAACCTTGCCGAGGTGCTTTGCAACTGTCCGTGCAATGCAGGATACTAAGTACCCCTACTCTAGTACACGACACCTAGTATCGTGCTGGGTGCTTTCCAGCAACGCGGACAGTTGCTTAAATGCCAACGGCTGAGATTCACCGTGTGCCAAATCCGTGTCCCAGAACCATCAATGGCTGTGTTGATTAAGAAGACAAGGTCGACAACAGAGGGCTTGTCGAAGAAAACCTCAAGTACGCGAAAAAGAGCTAAAAACCGGCCGCTTCTTGCGAAACTTTCCAGGCTTGCGACAAACTCGAGGCTTGTATCAGCATGACTGAAAGCGCTTGCTGCAGCATCGGCTCATCAGCTCGGCGATGTCCATGAAACGTGACGTGCAGAAAGCTGATGCAGCTGTTTGAAATTGCTGACCTAGCAGAAGCCAACGGGCTGCATTGGTTCATTCAGCCTGACCCTGGCGACAACAACGTCTGATAGTCAGAGGCCGCAATAACGGTAATTGAGCTGTTCGGCGATAAGCTGCCATCGTGCGACGAACGAATGTTAGCAGACGACGATGCCAAGATACGACTCGGCTGTCCCGATTTTACAACGTCATGAACCGGACAATGACGAGCGAGATAAACGTCGATCGGAAAGTCAGTACGGCCTCCGGATCGGCGCCAAGATTGCCAACGCTCATACTGACGAAACGACAAACCTGGCGATAACGTGATAAACTCTCGCGAAAACCAGAAGTGCCGACTCCATGGTTGATTCACGTCGACTTCGAACTCACTGAAATCAGACGCCGAAACGCGTCCGGCTAACCGCTGGTTATTGAAACAACAACGATAAAATTGCTCTTGGCCGGACTTTCAGGCACGAATGCGACTTGCAACGCTTGATTGAAATAATTGTTGGCTGATCTGCGAAACGGCGGCTGGCAAGATGACGACGACTGTGGTGGCATTCAACGACCACGTAAGCCCATGGCGAAATTCAGGCTAAAGTTGAATGTGCGAGGCCTATCAGTCGACAGCTGAAAACAGTGGCTAACGGTTCTGGCCGGGAAGACTGATACGTTGAACCTCCTCGGATCTGGATGAGCGGCTTCAGCCGATGGCGAGGATTTGAGCAAGTCTCGCTGGTCTGAGACCACCCGATGCAAAGGGCTGATCGGCTGACACTGAGAAGCCAGTAGAAAGTTCATGTGACCGTGGGTACCTCCAGGAGATGCCGGGGCATGAATCAAGAGAATGAAAGTCCAAGTTACGTGAGATCGTCTGGTGCCTCCCGGCAAGCTGGCAACCGCAACATTTCAACGCATTTGGCGCTACCGTCGGAGAGAGAGTCCAGCCAGTCCCAGATGCGGAACTCGATGTGCACTGACAAGCTGGCCCGTAGAGGTGCCAAGATGGGAAGTGGCGACGTGAGCTGGACTCCGGCATAAATCTTCATAACTGAAAAGATGAGGAAGAAGACCGCATTCATTACACCATGTGGCACATCTTTGTTTCATACGGATGCCTTTTCGGTTTTGAAGAATGCTGGTTCAGCGTTTGCAGGGTAGTCCATGGCGGCTTTTGAGCCGCAAATGCACAGAAATGTAGAAGCCTACATGGATGACATAGTGGTCAAAAGCAAGGACAAAGCAACTTCTGGTTCAAGATTTGGGTGAGACCTTTGCAAACCTGCGCCAGATCAACCTCAAGCTCAACCAGAAGTGCGTGTTTGAGTCCTTCAGGAAAGCTTCTCGCGGGTTCTTGATCGACTCAACGAGGGATTGAAGCTAATCCAGAGCAAGATCAAGGGCCATTGAGCAGATTGAAGCACCAAAGCGCGTCAAGGATGTATGAAGACTTTACTTGGGTATGCGTGGCTGCTCTCGGCGAGTTTATTTCTAGATGCCTGCTAGATGCGCCTGCCGTTTTCAAAATCTTGAAAAGCGGGTCCAATAAAATGGACTCAAGCGGAGGCTGCGCTGCGGAGACTTGAAGAGATACTTGTCCTCCACTCCAACACTTGTCGCACCTAGGCCACAAGAGAAGTTGCTTTGCTATATAGCGGCAACCAATCAAATGGTTAGTGCTGCGTTAGTAAGCGGAGAGGAGGCGGATAACGAAACCGGCAACCACGGCAAGCACATCCGGCGACAAGCGAGGCTAGCCGACAAGCTCTAGTCCCGAACAAGGACGAGTCCACGAGCGCATGACCAGATCTGGAGAAAAGGATGGTGCGGCGCCCAGTCTACTTTGTCAGTTCCCTCCTGCGGGGGCTAGGTCAAGTACTCTGGTATGCGAGAAGTACTTTTCGGCCTCCTCATCAGCCTCGAGAAAGCTAGCCATTACTTCCAACCACATGAGATCACGGTTGTCACTCGCTTTCGCTGAAGAGGATCTGCGAGAATCCGAAGCGGCAGGCAGGATTGTCGAGTGGGCCTTTGGAACTATGAAGTTTTGGTCTCAAGTTTGAAAGCACATCAACTATCCAAAAGCGAGCATTGGCGGAAATTCATAGCAGAATGGGCGCCAACCTTTGGATGGAGAGAGATTCCAGGAGAGCGAACATTCCGTCAAAGCAAGCAAAGAGTGGCTGATGTACTTTGATGGTGCCTTCTCGCTACCAAAGGCGCGGTCTTGGCGTCTTTGCTTATCGCACCAGGAGAGGACCTCAAATACGTAGTCCGGATGCACTTTCCCAAGGAGCAAGCGACAAACAATCTTGCAGTATGAAGGTTTGCTTGCCGGTCTCGGGATCATGATGGACCTTGGGATCAAAAAGCTTATTATCGGGGGTGACTCGCAGCTTGTCGTCCGGCCAAGTGAACAAAGATTACGAGTCAGATTGATGGAAGCCCTACATTGAAAGTGAGGAAGCTAGAAGAACACTTTGACTGACTGCAAATGGAACCACGTTCCAGAGCTTCCAGAATGATATTCTTGTGACATTTTGTCAAAGTGCGCCGCACTTAAGTTACTGTGGAACGAGGATTTTTCGTGCTCAAGGTATTTCGACCGGCCAGTAACACCATCAAGCTGGACAAAGCAAGAAGAGGAAGTTGATCTCTGGTGACTACTTTCCGGCCAGGCTTCCGGCCGTCGTTGCAAAGGTCGCCAAGATCAACACCAACAATCTTGAGGCGATGCGCTGACAAGCCTCATGGTTTGTTCGTTAGGCGAGATGCTCCCGGCAAGTCTTGCTCCGGCAAGCTTGGCCGAGGGAGCATCAACTTGCCGGCGAACCCGGCGAGTTCTTGCTGCGTGGAAGGTGATGTTCCGCGGCGGCAGATGTGCCTTTAGTCCTTGTTGTCGAGCCGCAAGCTCCGGCATGAAACAGCGGATTGTCCATTTCCTTGAGCGAGGAGAACTTCCCGAAGAGCAAGAAGAAAGCGGAAAGAGTAGCCTGACGGTCAAGTATGTACGGTTTGTCGACTGACATCGCATGCAGAAGAAGACTCAACGGTGTGAAATTGAAGTGTATTCCCGGGGAAGATGGAAGAAGGCGTTGGCGAAGATACATGGAGGCATATGTGGTCACCACATTGGCCCAAGAGCACTTGCTTAGGCAAGGATTCTTGGCAAGCGACCCTCCGGGATGCAAGCTGCACAAGTAACCAAGTGTGAAGCGTGCAGTTCCATTCCAAGCAGATACACCGGCCCGGCTCAAGCTCTCCAGGGCGATCCCTTTATCACGGCCATTTTTTAGTGCGGGGCTCGACATCCTCGGCCCCTTCCCGAGCTCGTCGGGGCTTTGAAATACTGTCACGTCGCCGCCATCGACAAGTTCACAAAGTGGCGAAGTGGAAGGCGATGAGGAAGGTGGCGGCACGATCGTGATCAAGTTCTTGGTCGATTGTTTGCTTGTTTGGAATCCCTAACAGGATCATCACCGACAACGGCACATAGTTCACGAGTCACACCTTCATGCGATTACACCCAAGATCTTTGGCGCCAAAGGTGCGCTTTGCTTCCGTGGCTCACCCGAGAAGCAGCGGTCAAGCCAGAGAAGGGCAAATCTTTGAAGTGCTGCCTTGAGCTCAAGACCAGAACTTCGGCGAAATTTGCGCCAAGTGCGGAAGAAACTGGATCGAGAGAGCTGCGGTGGTTCTTTAATTCGTCGGAATGACGCCAAATCGAGCCACCGCCGCATACACCTTTGCTCTGATCTCACGGAGCACGAGGCAGTTCTCCCCATGGAACTGTTATATCGGATCGCCAGAGTGCTCGCTTATGATGAGCTTGAGCAAGAGCATTGCGACAAGATGACGCTTGCTCCTTGAAGAGGATCGTCTTCAGGGCATTGTCGCGAGCCGCTCGCTACCGACAAGCTTTTGCGTCGCTACCATAACCCTTGAAGTTAGTGCGAAGTCTCGAGGAAAGCGACCTTGTTCTTGGTAGCGTTCGATCCGCCATGAAATTCAAACAAGTTGGCGCTTGAAGTGGGAAGGCCCTTATCGGGTGAAGCGAGTCACTAGGCTGGCGTTGTCCGCCTTGAGACCGAAGATGGCATTCGGTGAGCAACTCCTGGAACATTGAGCATCTTCGTAAGTTTTACCCATAGGGCGCGGTTGTCGGAACCCGTTCCGGCAACCACCTTTATACAAGTCTTGCGGCTGTTGCATGTAATCCTTTGTACAAAAGCCGGTAGACCCGATGCATCGATAAAGCTCATGTGTTGCGCACAACTTGTCAAATTCATGCTTTCATCATTTTATTGCATGTTTTGGCTAACACTTTGTGCAGCAACCACACCCGGTAAGCAGAATCGAGCCGCTGGGCTCCATAACGTTATTTCCTCTTCTTGCTTTTCTTTTCTCAAAGAAAGGAAGGCTCCCTTGCGCACAAGTTAACCAGGGGGAGGAGGAGATGATACTATGGACCAGGCACCGCTCGAGGAAGTTTCACCTCATCGGGAAGCAAGAGACAGAAAAGCTAAGTTGCCAAAGTTTGAGCAATCAATTTTTAAATTTTTAAGTTATCCTCCTCGAACAATCGTACTATGTATGTAAAACACATGCTGGAGAGGAACCAACTTCGCCGACTAATCGCGCCCTTACTTTGTTTCGAGTCCGCTCAACAACTTAAGTGAGCTGCAGCTAGTCGCGACAAGGTTGCTTGTCGGAGGCCTTGCCAAAGAATTCTTGGCGTTCCGCACTCAGGCGCTTCATGCAAAAGTGCCCGCACCGACAAGTCCCCCAAATGCGTAAGGCGAGAAGCATTACAAAGGAAGGAATCAAGTAGAGGAAATAACATTGCATTGATCGCCTAAGATAGAGTATATTACAAAAATAACTTGTCATTGATCTAACAAAGTGTTCTAAACATGATCGGCAGCGACAAGGGAAAGATAAAGTTGGCGGCCTAGTCTCTGGCGGTGGCGCCTCAATCAACAGCTTGATCTTGTTCACCTTCTCCATGATGGGTGCGACAAGGGCTTTGAGCTCCTCCACGTTGGCATCGGGCGGGGGATCACGAGGGCGCCCGGTAAGGTTGAGCCGGATTGCGAAAGGCCACCTTGATCAACACCTTCTCAAGGGCTCTGCCTGCAGACTGGTGTGATTCCTCGGCCATTTGCTTTGGGACCTCTTCTCGGAGTCGGCTGGAGGCCCGTCCTGCACGCCTTTGAAGAATAGGCTGAGTTTGGCGCTGGGTTGGAGATGCTCGTCGGAGGAGTATGCAAGGTCCGCCATCCCAAATTTCAATCAGCTCGTTGTGGATGTCGGCGGCGGTGTCCACGAGACCTTGATCCGGTGCTCCACGCTCTCTCCTCAAGGTGCTTTCTGGATGGAAGCGGCATTCGCCAGCCAGCTCCTCCTTGGCCTTGATCGCCTCCGGCAAGCCCACCTCCCGCTCTCTGGCGCCATCCAACGTCTGCGTCGAGTGGTGAAACTTTCAGCTCAAGATCCGCCTTGGAATCCTTGGCGGCGTCGAGGCTCCTTGCCTCTATCAATGAGGCGACTCTGCAGCTTCGCCCAGTGTAGGCGTCCTTCTCGGCGCTCACGCTTGAGCACACGGCAAGCTCTTTGTCGCTCTTCTTGAGGTGGCCTCGGTGTGCCACCTTCGCCTTCAACTCCTCCTTGGCGGCCTCGGCAGCTGCGGCAGCATCCTTCACTTCCTGGCGCCCGCCAAGTGACTCGGCGGCAAGGTCTTCTTCGTGGCTGTCGGGTTGACCTTCCGCTGCGTAACTCGCTTTCTGCTTTGGCGAAGTTTCTCGGCAGCCGGCCTTTGCTCCTCTCACCGGTGCGGCCTTCTCAAGGATGAAGGCCGTGCGCTCTTACGCAAGAAGATGGCCCAGCGCCTCTGCCACGCGTCGCGGAGGGCTTCTTTGTTGGCGCTCGGAGCTCTTCTGGCGCTTCTCCATGTCCGCTCCGCCCTCGCGACAAGTGCCTCCACGGTCTCCAACTTGGCACTGTCCAGGCGCGGTAGAGCGGCAATGATTTCTTCAAGCATTGCTCCTCCTCGGACTTCCACGCTGCTTGCTGCTTATGGCGTCCACAGCGTCGGCCAATGAGGCGAAGTAGCTTCGCCCGTCGAAGGTTTCTCCCTCGACCGGCGCCACAGGCTCGGCTCCCGAGGGAGCTTGATGAAGACACCTTCGCCCGGCCTTCGTAGGCACCGGGGCTCCTCGAACTGGCCTTGCCGCCAGCGTGGCGGGGAAGTCGGCTGTCGGTGTAGTGCTTGCTGCTCCTGCGGCCTCGGGGCCGTCAGTCTGATCGCCCGGAGCCCCTCGCCCGGCCTCTGCGTCGGGCGGCCTCGGTGGCCTCCTACTTGAGCCAGGCGTCGGCGGCAACCTCTTCTTCCACGACAATGACCTCTTCTTCCTCGGACGGCGGCCTGCGTCGGTGTTGCCGCTGGCTTCCTCCTCGCCCGTGACCTCGACCTCCATCGGCTCTGCGTCAGGGCGAAGAAAAAGAAGCGATCAAGCAAATGTTCAAAAAGAGAAACAAAAGAAAGCAAGCCCAAGGGAAATTTTTGTGTAAGGGAGTTACACCTGCAGGGATCCGCAGCCATGGCCTCGACCCTTGGAGGTCACTGGGCTGTCCCCTTGCAGGGGTAGCCTCCCTTGCCGGGAGTAACCTCCCTTGCGGGAGTGGCCTCCCTTGCCGGGCGTGCTCCCTTGCGGAGGTTCCTCCCTCGGCGGCGAGTGGCGCGAGACATGATCTCGAGGCAGCTTCCGAGCCCTCCCGATGAGGCTGCCTCTGCTCCTACACAAGCAAACTACTCGAGAAATCAGCAGGAAGGGCACCCCACGCACCCAATAGTAAGAAGAAAACTGCACACTTACTCTGGGGAAATTTGTCTTTGGGCTGCTTTCAGAGGAAGGGTTCTTGGTCCGGCAAGGGAGTCTCAGACGCGTCCCGTCGCCCGCAGGAGAATCGTCCTCAACGGCGGCCAGTCGGGATCTTGGCCCTCTTCGCGCTCCTGGGCCAGCGTCACGAAAAGGAAAGAGTCGAGCGAAGCAAATCAGATTCAAGATGAAGCAATAGAATTGAAGAAATACAAGCACAAATCTCAAGGGCTTACTCTTCGCCTTCTTCCTCGGGAGCTGAGCGCGGAGAAGTCAAACTCCGGCTCGCCTCCGTGCGGCGACGAAAGGGGGAGTGGGCTCCCTTGGCCGCTTGGCGGGCGTCGCGGTAGCTGAGAAGATTCCGCCCGGTTGTCGCTGTAGTGTAGGGCGCTCCCGCGTAACCTCGCTTGCTGCGGTGGAAGCGCGTCGCCGCAGTGTTGCTTGTGGGCGGTCTGCCGCCCGGCTCGTCTCCGGCCTTGCGGAGCGCCTCTTCAGCGGAGCAGGGGAGCTCCAGCGGCAAGTCGCTTGGCGGTGGGAAGAAGCGCCCTCGGCGGGTCCACTCGAACCGGCCTCGGGCTCGACAAGCTCGTCCTCGCCGGCGACCTCCCTCGCTTCGGCAAGGCTTGCCGCCTTCGCGCGTCCGCCTCCTCCACGGTGAACCCGAAGGCTCGGCCGGCAGCGGCCGCTGCCGCCTCCTCCACCCTGGTGGCAATCTGCGCCATCTCCTCGTCGGTGGTGTCGCGGGTGAGCCTTTACGCTTTCGTCGGAGCGGATCGGCACTTCTTGCAAATCGTCGAAGAATTGCTGCCACGACCTCGTCGAGGGCTCTGCCAGTTGGGGCGATCCCGTGGGAGTCGCTGGCCAGCATCATGGCGTGGATGCGGTCGGCGTCGAGTTGTTGCATAATGGGGCGACCCCAGCGGCAACCTAAACTACTACGGATGGTCGGGGTGCGCTCTTGAACAGCTCGAGCGGCATTGAATCCAACTCCAAGGCGGTGAAGTTCCAATTCAGGCAGGCGCAGCCTCATGATGTCCGCCGCATTTTGGAACTCCCAAGCAGGCCTCCTCCTTTCCTGCAAGGGAAGCGTCTTGGCGGCGAAGGAAGTCTGCGCCTAACTGCTCCTCACAGTTAGTCCGGCAAGCCCGAGGCGCAGAATTGGTCCACAGCTATCTTCAACCGCATCCTCCGGTAGCCAAGTTACTCCAATCTACATCGCGCACTATTGGGGTTTGGCGCCTGCAGCGGTGAAGGCTGCAGGTTCTCCTCTACGACCCAGCACCGATTGGCTCTCCTCCTCCCACTTGTTGCGGAACTCTCCCTCTAGGTAGGCCTCTTTCTTGCCGATCCTAGAGACCGAGCTATCCCTCCGGCAAGTGGCTCTCCTCTCTCGTCACGGGGAACAAAGAAATGGCGGAAGAGTGCCACGTTGGTGGACTCCGACAAAGTTTTCGCACAAATCTTGTAGCTGCCATGGTTAAAACGGCGTTGGGGATGAAATCAAGGAGGCGGAGGCTAAAGGTGTTCATTATGTCGAAGAAGAACTTCGGAAAAGCGGCAAAGCCCGCAATAGAAAAAGGCGAAAAAAGGTACCTGTTGGGGCCAAATCAGCGGCGGAGGCGGGGAGTACCCTCGTCTTGGCGGATCGCCAGCGTCTCCGTCGATCGGAAAGAGGTGAAAGGCGTCCACAGCTCCCTTGCGCCAAGCTGCGGGGAAGATGGCCCGCTCCTGCCTTGGCCGCGCTTGAGCAGCTGCGCCTCGGCCGACTTGACGCGCCCTTCTCCTTGTCGGCTTCCGGAGCCATGACGAGGCGGAGGAGGCCGACGGCGGTGGCGTGCTTGTGGCGAAAGGCGGGCGCTGCTCTCTTCGCCGGAGAAGAAGAGGGAGCGGCGGTGGTTTTCTTGACAAGACAGCAATGGCAGGTGGGCGGCCTGCCTGTTTCCCTCCGCTTATAAAGAGGGGAGGCGGACGTTCGCTTATACTAATAAAGAACCCCCCCACGACCGCGCCCACGATCTCTCGCACGACGCCACGTCCGGTGCGTGCCGTTAGTTGAGATCGTGGTGGGTCCGGGGCGAGTTGCGACGTGGTCGAGGCCACGTGTGTCCGTGCATAGTTTTGGGCCTGGCCCGACAAGCGCTCGGCACCGTGTACGGCCCAGGCCCGGGGGCTCCTGTCGGTGTACTAGAGTAGGGGTACCCTAGTATCCCGTACTCGTGCTACGCAGACGATTCTGACACCAGCGAGGTTTGCCTCGTCGCCGCCAAGATCCTCCGTGGCTCCTTTGGAGCCATTCAAGACAAAGTATTTGATTAAGAAGACAAGGTCCCGACAAGAGGAGCTTGTCGGGAAGGCCACTCAAGGCACGCAGAAGACAAGGCCCCGGCAAGAGGAGCTTGCCGGGAAGGCTCGGAGCGCGACAAGGATTCAGCCGCGGCAAGGCGCTTGCCGCGACATGCAACCTCTCTCTGTCTCCGCTCCAGCTCATCCAGCGACGTGTCGCCATGGGGCCGTTCCATGGGCGCGTGTCAAGAGGCTGTGCAGCCAGCGGAGAGCAGCGATAAGCGGCGCTGACAAGCTTGCCATCGTGGCGAGCGGGCGCTGACGGTCTCTGTTGCCTTGTTTGGGCGACAACGACGGGCATTTATTGCTTTTGTCCCTTGCCGTCGAGTTAGGTATTTTGCCTTTACCTTTGTTCGGTAGGTGTACCAACTCCAGTTTTTACAATTGTACCCCCGCCTATGTTGCCACCTGTCAGAGACCCCTTGAGCATATAAAAGGAGGCCCATGCGCAACGTAGAAGGGGCTCGGTTGGTTCGGTTCATTCGACTCACTCGAGACCAGAGACACTCACGCTAGGTTTTATAGCTCTCATTGCTCCCTAGCAAGAACACAATACATCAAACAAGCAGCAGTAGGAGTTTTATCTCTCCGGAGAGCTCCGAAGCTGGGTAAACTGCTCGTGTGCCTCGCCTCGATCCGCTCTTCGTGCGATCTCCGCCCCCCTCCGAACCACGAAGGGGCCTGGTCCGCCGGCCCCATAGGTGTTCGTGGGTACGATCAGCCTCCCCGACAGAGTGAAAACAAGGTCTTCAGAGCAGACAATGCTACCTGCTGAAGCAGATATCTTGCTGGTTATAGATAGCTCTTCAGAGGAGGATTCAGAGGCAGATGACCAATCCTATTATCCCCCTGAGGTGTATGCTCAAACTTGGCAGGGTTATATTACTCAAATGCATATGTTGTATTGCAATGCTTAGTTTTTACATCATATACACAATATTGAATGCCATCTCCTTAGTTGACACATCATATATGCGATCGCTTTCTGCTCACTTCCTTAGTATATAAATCATATATTATAATTATGTCATGCAATGATGTTTACATAGACAGCATGTATCTGAATTATGACATGCCAACCCATTTTCTAAAGACATAATATAGTTATATCGTCTCATCCTGTTTACATAGGCATCATATTTTAAATTATGTCATTCTATCCGTGAATTATATCATGCCATCATGTTTCCATCGACGGCATGTTTGTGATTTATGGCATGCCAACCACTTCAATAGACACATCGTATAGTTATATCATGTCATCCTGTTTACATAGTCATCATATTTTGAAGTATGTCATTCTATCCTGTTTAGTTAGCCATCATACATGTGAAATTGTGTCATGCTATCCTGTTTAATTAGCCATCATATATGTGAAATTATGTCCTGCTATTCTGTTTGCTTAGACAACATAAATGTGAATTATTTCATGCCTGTTTTCTTCCTACTATCCATTGCACTGTCTATCTTACAATGTACGTACATTCAATTACTTTTCTTGTTTATCAGCCATTTCAATTGGAGGGAGTGATGGCGATATCTGTGGGAGTAAAACATGGTCTTGAGAAAAGATCGTGCTACACTGTCGATGCAGATAGAACCACGGTTGTACTTGCCCAAGAACCAGCCCCACCACACATAACCCACACTCATGCAGATTGTACCCCTACCCGGTTGGACAGAGAACCCGGCTACACCCCTTCTAACCCCAACCCCAGCAGATAGACACCCGGTTCCGTTGACACAGACCGTCTCCACCACAGAGCACCCAAACACGAGCAGTTAGTAAGTAAACTGCGATTGCCCAAATCACGAGGACCACCACTCCGAACCCGAAGTCAACACTTAAGCGGAAGAAGAATTGTTCTCGGGTCGGGTTCCGTAGCTATGGTTCATACTACTTTGCTCTTGCATCACTTGTATTCTTGATACCAACCAATTTCAAATTTGAAGGATGCAATTGAAACTCCAATGGCGCATAGCGGTATGTTTTAAACTTGTTTCTTCAACGTGTTTGGCTGTTTGCTGTTGTAACTTGCTCTATGTTGATTTCAGTTTCAATTGAATAAACAATTATGTTCTCATGCCATGCACATTACAAGTGTTGTTATTGTTGTGTAATTTCCCACACTTATATTACATCTATGCTTTGCTTTGTCTTAAATAGATATGATTCGAACTGTATCTATCTTGATTTGGCAACATAAACTAGAATGATATAGACCATACAGTGACCATACTACATAGATGTATGTTTGTTTCATGCTGTTATCCTGTCCCCCTTACTACTGAACTGGTTTACCAAAATGAGTTTCATATACTACATTGTAAAAATGAGATGTGTTTGTTTGTTTCTCATTTAGAACACGGATAAAATATTGGAGAAGAGTACCCTGTTATGCAATGGTAAAGGAAGTAATGCAGATAAGGTTCAAGATAGTGAGACATCCCTGTTGGTCTCCAAGAAAGCTGATAAAAACTATATTGAAGACATTGAGACAACCCCAAAGTCCTGTCTTGATGTAGTGTTCGATTCTTGGCTACCCTTTGTTGGCACCAGCTCTTCGAACTCGCTGCCTGAATCAGTTCGGCTTCTTGAGTCTCAACTTCAAGTTGAAAGACATCGATAAGATGTTATGCGATAGGAAGCCAAAGGACTGAGGAAGTCCTTGCAGAATTCAGATGCATACTTTCTGGTGCAACAACAAGCGCTGGAGAACTTAAGCGCCAAACAAGAGAAAGTTAATAAGCTTGCTAAGCATCTTGCCAGCATTATGGGTACCCAGGATATTGTTTCTTGAGCTCTCCTGAAGTGGTTTCAACTCTGGACTTGTTTTGCTCCGGCGTTTATATGCTGCTGTGTTCCCTATATTTGCACTGGTGGCGAACTTTGATGCCAAGTGGATGTAATATGTGTAATAGCCGTGATAGCCTAGTGTAAGTTGCTTGCTTATTTATTTCCTTGTTGTCTTGTTTATTTGTTTGCTTGTAGTCAGTGCAGTTCTTTTTCTGCGGTTTGCTAGTGGCTGCAATAACCTATTTTTGAAAACTATGCCACAATAAACGCCACAGTAGTGACACTGGGCCCTACGAATTCGTAGAAAGCGATGGGCCTTCTACGGGCCGTAGAAACAATGGGCCTTCTACGGGCCGTAGAAACAATGGGCCTTCTACGGGCCATAGACACAATGGGCCTTCTACGGGCCATATCATCAATGGGCCTTATACGGGCCGTATGATCGATTGGCCAAACATGGGCCAAACAGACCGCATTCTGGCTGTAAACGGGCTAGAGTTGGAATCGTCCGTTCACGGGCTGACCATAATGGGCCATCGTTAATAGGCCGTATTTGATGACGCTATGAAAACGGCCCAACGTATTAACGGACCACAAACGGGCCGACTGTCACCACGGGCTGAATTTGGCCCACAAGTAGAAAATGACAGTAACGGGCCATAAGTAAACGAATGCTGGAAATGAGCCCAAGAATAAATGGGCTCTCAGAAGGCCGAAAGATAACATGGGCTGGAAACGGCCCAACGGAATAACGGGCCGTTAATGGGTATAAAGTGATACACTGTTCTATACGAGCCAGTTTCACCACGGGCCGTTAATGGGTGTAAAGTAATACACCGTTCATTACGGGCCAGTTTCACCACGGGCCGTTAATAGCCCAAGAGTTACATAAGGCCTCATATGGGCCGAAAGATGTCATGGGCCATACATGGGCCAGAAGTGAAAACAGGCTGGAATCATATTGGATGGCCCAGATGAGGCTACTGGGCCTAATTCGAATAGGGCGTAACGGGCCTTGGGTTAGCGGGCTGTAAATGGGCTATATGCGAACAGGCCATTAACAGGCTTTCCATGGGCCGTCCCACCACCTTTTGACCAAGTTAAACGGGCCGACCTTTTCACAGCAATGGGCCTCTGTTGGGCCGTGCCACGTGTCGACGTATCATAGGCGTATACATCCAATGAGTGGATGACATCTGTCCCAGCGTTGAGCCGACACGTGTTTCCTCCAGCCAATGATGATTTTACACGTGGAAAATCCCCATTGGTCGGGGCTGTTAATGGGTTATTGGATCCAAAACCCGACCCGATAGCTTAACATCGTTCCATTACGGTGGATGCCACGTGTCGGTCACCCTTGACGAAAGCACTTCTGTGACGCGCGATTTATCGTCATGGAAGTGGACACTTCCATGATGATAATTTTCGTAATGTCATGGAACACTTCTCTGACAAAGACAGGTATGACTATCTTGATTCTGTCATAAATTTGTCATGGATGTACATGCATGACAAAAAACGCGACCTACAGTGACAAACATATATCATCACGGAAGTGTATTTTTTTTGTAGTGCTCTCTCTTCTAAAGTCCGGACCCCAATATAGGTCTCTATCACTTTATCTCTTGGGCATGCACACATCTATTCTCCCACTCTCTAGCTAGGTCTCCCGGCATCTCTCTTTCCCAAGCACACCCACTATGTAGAGTGTATCTTTCCCATACACACAAAACGTCGCCGCCAAACGTATATCTCCCTAGTTATGTGGTTCTCACACACTCACCTCACACACCACCCCCACTGCAAAACAAGCACACTTTGTCTCCTTGTGCACCACTCTCCTCTTTCTATCTCTCCCACATGCGGACCCTTGACTCCTCCACAGTATACATATATGTCATGACTCTTTCCATAGCTCCCTAATGTATCATCGTTCTCGATCTTGCACATTGTTCTCTACACCATCTATTCTAGATCTCTCATGAAATCCCTATCACATACACGATGACTCGCTTCCCTTGCGTCTCCGTACATAGGCCAATTTCAAACAACATCTACATTGTCTCCCTATCTATACGCCATTTATGGACACAAACGCCCCCTCTCTCGCCCCCTCTCTTCCTCTCTCTCTCTCTCTCTCTCTCTCTCTCTCTCTCTCTTCGTCGCTAGCTCTCTCTCTCTCTCTCTCTCTCACTCTCACACCCCTCTCCCACACACAATCGATGTCTCTTCCAAATAGTCTACTCCCCCCGCCCGTAGAAAGTGAGGCCAAAGTGAGTGCTGACAGCGTGAGATCTCACCCTCTCATCGATTTGTTCATACCAA
This sequence comes from Aegilops bicornis, assembly GCA_021605145.1. NCBI lineage: Eukaryota > Viridiplantae > Streptophyta > Magnoliopsida > Poales > Poaceae > Aegilops > Aegilops bicornis. The sequence continues at coordinate 464,162,405 of CM038669.1, read as the reverse complement.
CCATCAACAGCGAGCACGGCATATGCTACACCCATCCTGAGAAATTTCCAAGTAAGACATCGATCGGCTGTCTACTTGCACAAACATATTCCTTTGTTTATAGCTCTATTTTTCTTTTTAGACGCAGACTTTGGTGAAGCAATTACAATTTGTGAGTTAATAAAAGTGAAACAAGTGATACGCAACATGCCAAAGATGTTATGAAAATGCCAACTATGTACACTAGAACATGTATTCGACAATACTGCAGGTATCACCTTTGAGTGGCCTAAGCAAGCATTTCTTCCAGCAATTCAGGCGTTCAAAAGGGCACGTGGGCGCGTCGCAAGAATCTGATCGGTGCGGCATGCACGCGATGTGGCACAACATCGGCAATACCTTGCCGATGATGGTCAACGGTGGCAGACGGGCAACAAAAGGTTACGGTGCTGCACACCAACAAGAACTTCGACCAGTGAGAGGACCAATCGGGTGATGCACCACCACCTCGGGGACTGGAGCAAGAGAAGGAGCGGAGCTGGTCCTCTGCAAGATTTTCTACAGGACAAACACTAGGGCCGTGGAGTAAAAGATTATAAGTTAGTTTGGTATTGGTACTTGTACTACCTTGTCGGCCGCAAGTTGGTATTGTTGTTAACGATCTTTTGGTATGAACTTGGCATTTGCTTCCAACCATCATGCCGAGGGTCGACGTGGATATAAAGCTGATTCATTTGTTTCGAAATGAATTTTCAGGCACCTGATTTTTATTTGATGGGTAGCATAAGCACCTGCCGTTCGAATTCCCAGTTCTCCAAATTTTTTGAAACAAGTGCATGCTATTATTATCACAATGAAAAAACAATATCCCTGCTGCATCCCAGTTATCAGTCTGTACTTGCAGAATTCTCTCATTTATTGAGCATGTATATTGTTTTTTCAGGTCGAGCAAGTTTCAACTGGGCTGTAGACTGCCGAGGCTTGGTTTTGTTTTTAACAGGCCCAACCCATGACGACAACGGGGCACAAAGATCCAGCAGGTATCTCATCGGCCTCTCGCCCGCCAAATGACGTTAGTTATATTTTGTCTTACAACATCCGCAGGCACTTTTTTTTACTGAATCAAACACACATCCCATTTCTATTTTCCTCTTGAAACGCATGTCCTACATCCGTTTTCTAATCTCTACCTATAGTTTTACTAGTTCATATACACGTATCATTATATTGAAAATACATAAAATTCACTTTTCATATTTACATCCTTATTTTTGTTGTTGTTTTCCCTCCCAGCGCTGATTTTTTACCACTGGTTTTCCCTTAAACCAACTCAATTGTCCCACGTCTTATTTGCTTACAAAAACAAAAAAAAATTGGCAAATCAATAAGTTCTTAAAAAAATGTTTATCATTTCGGGATTACAAAAGTTCGGGCTCCACAAAAATATGCAAAATAAGGTTGAACTTTTTGACCGTGGTCTTGGGCAGAAAATGGGCTGTAATAAATTACTTAAGAATTAGCAAATGGGCTGCAAATTATTAAAAAATAGCAAATGGGCTCTATGTTTATGCGCCTCAGATTTGGAGGCTGACACATGGGCCTACTAAGTTCATGCGTACACAAGGTTTATCAAAAAGAAACTTAGTCAACAATCGACTCTACCGATCGAGACCGTTAGATGTCAATCTAACGGCAATCGTCTTCTTGAGTCTCGATCTTCACCTTGACCGCCCAAACCAGCGCCCGTGAACCGCCTACTCCGCCTCCCGTGGCGGGCTGTGCTTCGGGCAGGCCTCACGGCCCCATCCTATACTCGCATACCGGCCCTGTCTATCCCTCTACTCACCCACACCTCTGTTATTTTCCGGCGACGGCCGAACCAGTCAACCTCAGATTTCTCCAGGCGTGGGCAGCCACTACCGTGTCTTCCCGGCTCCGTGCCGTTCCTTCAGAGCCTCGCCTTCATCCACCGCCACAGTGCTCTCGGCCTTGGCGTGGTCAACGTGGTCAACGAACGACATCCATCGGAAGTGGACTATACGTGGAGAGGCTGATAGCTGGGTCCATGGCCGCACACAAGGACATGCCTCCTTATTACGCGCAAAATAATGATTCCTCCACCTGACATCTGGGACCCGCCGGAAGGGCATCTGTATTTCACGAAAAAGACGTTCCCTCCGCTGACAGGTTGGACCCACCAACTATATCTTCTCACGCAAGGAAGTGCCTCCTTATTGCGCACAAAAAATGAATACCCCTGCCAGCTGGGACCCACCACAGTGGGAGGCTGACTTGTGGGCCTACTAAGTTGACGGGGACGGAGAGCTTTGTTAACTTAGTCAATATAAACGATTCTAGCTCTAGTGACCGTACGATGTCCATCCAACGGCCTTAGTGCTTCTTCAACCTCTGGTCTTCTTGCTCCAGTCGCCCAAAGAAACGCCGGTCGTGCCGCATGCTCGTGCCTCCCGTGGCCGGCTATGCTGCCGTGGAGGCCTCACCAGCCCCTACTATTCCCATCGCTGGCCAGGCCCTGCGGCGACGGCAGCCTCACACCGCAGCCAAACCAGTGAACCCTCGTACTCCTCTCCGCGCGTGCTTCCACTGCCGCGTCTTCCCCAGCTCCGCGTCGTCCCCTCCCTAGGCCTCACCGTCGTCCACCGCCCTGGTGCTCTCGACGTGGCGTGGTCAACATGGTCAAGGAACGGCTTCCATTGGACGTGGACTGTACGTGGAGAGGCTGTCAGCTGGGTCCACGGCCGCATCAAGGAAGTGCCTCCTTATTACATGCAAAATAATTATTCCTCCACGGCGGCAATGAGGACCCACCGTACGTGACACCGTATTTCGTGAAAAAAACGTTTCCCCCTGACTACTGGGACCCACCAGGTACATCTTCGCACGCAAGGAAGTGCGTCCGGGCAAAAAAAAATGATTCTCCCCCTGACTGCTGGGACCCACCAGCTACATCTTCACAGGCAAGGAAGTGGCTAACAGTCGGGACCCACCTGGTCGAAGCGTACGTAGCGTTGTCATTCTGGTCGTGAGCATTATGCGTACATCTTTGGTCGATGTAGAGGCGCGCATGTGTCGTAGTAGAGGCGCGCACGTAGCATGTACACGTACGTACATCGGCTAGTGTGCAAGAAAGAAAATACGGCCACGTACATACATACGGGCAGGGTCTCGAATGCCCACTCGCGCATATGTAAGACCAGGGCTTGTGTACATGGCTGGGTCAGAACAGAGAAACAACGTCTTCGTCGTGTTCATGGTTAGCCAACCGGCTGGGTCGGAACGGAATGCGTCGTCGTGTTCATCGGGAGGGCTTGGATGGAACAACCGATGGAAACGAGGCCTGGCATACCGCAGAACGGAGGAAATGGCCTTGTGTTCGACCGGCCACGTTTGAAACGGGATCCTCTTCATCGGGAGGGGTCTGGCGTACCGCAAAACGGAGGAAACGGACCTCCTACGGTCGAAACGGGGGTCCTGTTGATCGGGAGGGGTGGCGTACCACAAAACCGAGGAAACGGACTTGTGTTGGAGCGCTACGGTCGAAACGGGGGTCCTGTTCATCGGGAGGGGTGTGGCGTGCATAAGCAGGACTCCACGGGATCTTGTTCATCTCCACCGTCGATCCCCTCCGCCTCCACGGACTCTTGTTCATCCACCGTCGACCTCCTCCGGCCTCCACCTGTATTTGTTCATCCACGGGCTCCTGTTCATCCAACCTCCACCGCGCGCTACTCCACTGGCTACTGTTCAACCAGCCCTCTCCACGGGCTCCTGTTCAACCACCCCTCCACGGGCTACTGTTCATCCAGCCCTCCACCGTCTACTGTTCATCTTGCCCTCCACGGGGTGGTCCTGTTCATCCTTCCCTCCACGAGGTCCTGTTCATCCAGCCCCAACCGGCTCGAACGATCGGGGTCCTGTTCATCCACCCCCGCCGGGAACTGATCATCCAAACCCCCTAGCAACACTCACTGTTCATCCAGAGGCAATGCCACGGGGTCCTTTTCATCCACCCCCACCGGGAACTGTTCATCCAAACCCCCTAGCAACGCTCACTGTTCATCCTGAGGCAACGCCACGGGGTCCTTTTCATCCATCCCCACCGGGAACTGTTCATCCAACCCCCCCAGCAACGCTCACTGTTCATCCATAGGCAGCATCGATCGGCTTCAGTTAGCAGCAGTAGCGAAGGAATCGCCCGATCAGGTTCAGTTAACAGCCATCGATCGAATACTCGGGTTCAGTAACGCATAGCCTGCAGTGCAATCACTCGGGTTCAGTTAGAGCCTAACGCCTCGCTCGGGTTCAGTTAGAGCCCAACGCCTCGCACCCACGCTCGTGCGTGTATGAGTGAAACGCGCATCGCTCGGCCCCGACCACCCACCGTAACCGGGAACACCCCGATATTTTCCTCGCCCTTGCTTCTTCCACGGTTTTTTCCGTCATGGACGACCCAAAGAATGTCATGCAGCTGCGTCTCCGGCCCGCCCAGGACGAAAAGCCCATTTACATCATGATTTTTTCCATAGAAGTAGGACCCCACCACATCTATGATGATACCGTGTTTTGTCACAATTATCGTCATAGAAGTGTCATAAGTATGACAGAAAAAAATTTCGTTCGGCCCAAAATGTCACGGATGTGTCTTTTTTTTGTAGTGCATGCTGGAAGCGGTCGATGTGTGGAGTAATAGTAGTAGATGCAGAATCGTATCGGTCTACTTGTCGTGGACGTGGTGCCTATATACATGATCATGCCTAGATATTCTCATAACTATGCACTTTTCTATCAATTGCTCGACAGTAATTTGTTCACCCACCGTAATACTTATGCTATCTTGAGAGAAGCCACTAGTGAAACCCATGGCCCCTGGGTCTATTTTCTATCATATAAGTTTCCAATCTATTTTATTTTGCAATCTTTACTTTCAATCTATATCATAAAAAATACCAAAAATATTTATCTTATTATCTCTATCAGGTCTCATTCTGCAAGTGGCCGTGAAGGGATTGACAACCCCTTTATCACATTGTTTGCAAGGTTCTTATTTGTTTGTGTAGGTACGAGGCGACTTGCGTGTAGTCTCCTACTGGATTGATACCTTGGTTCTCAAAAACTGAGGGAAATACTTACGCTACTTTGTTGCATCATCCTTTCCTCTTCAAGGGAAAACCAACGCAGTGCTCAAGAGGTAGCAAGAAGGATTTCTGGCGCCGTTGCTGGGGAGATCTACGCCAAGTCAAGTCAAGTCAAGACATACCAAGTACCCATCACAAACTCTTATCCCTCAGATTATGTTATCTGCCATTTGCCTCTCGTTTTCCTCTCTCCCACTTCACCCTTGCCGTTTTATTCGCCTTCTTTTTCCGTTCTCTCTTTTCGCTTGCTTCTTGTGTGCTTGTGTGTTGGATTGTTTGTCGCGATGGCTCAAGATCATACTAAACTGTGTGATTTTTCCAATAGCAACAACAATGATTTTCTTAGCACTCTGATTGCTCCTATTACCGATGTTGAATCTTGTGAAATTAATGCTGCTTTGTTGAATCTTGTCATGAAATATCAATTCTCTGGCCTTCCTAGTGAAGATGCCGCTACATGATACGTCTCCAACGTATCTATAATTTTTGATTGCTCCATGCTATATTATCTACTGTTTTGGACATTATTGAGCTTTATTATTCACTTTACATTATTTTTGGGACTAACCTATTAACCAAAGGCCCAGCCTAGAATTACTGTTTTTTGCCTATTTCAGAGTTTCGCAGAAAAGGAATATCAAATGAAATCCAAAAGGAATGAAACCTTCGGGAACGTGATTTTTAGGAAGAATATGATCCAGGAGACTTGGACCCTACGTCAAGAAACAAAAGAGGAGAGCACGAGGTAGGGGCGCGCCTACCCCCCCCCCCAAGGGCGCGCCCTCCACCCTCGTGGGCCCCCTGTTGCTCCACCGACGTACTCCTTCCTCCTATATATACCTACGCATTGCCCCCAAGCGATCGAATCACGGAGCCAAAAACCTAATTCCACCGCCGCAACCTTATGTACCCACGAGATCCCATCTTGGGGCCTGTTCCGGAGCTCCGCCGGAGGGGGCATCCATCACGGAGGGCTTCTACATCATCACCATAGCCTCTCCGATGAAGTGTGAGTAGTTTACTTCAGACCTTCGGGTCCATAGCTAGTAGCTAGATGGCTTCTTCTCTCTTTTGGATCTCAATACAATGTTCTCCCCTCTCTCGTGGAGATCTATTTGATGTAATCTTCTTTTGCGGTGTGTTTGTTGAGACCGATTAATTGTGGATTTATGATCAAGTTTATCTATGAACAATATTTGAATCTTCTGAATTCTTTTATGTATGATTGGTTATCTTTGCAAGTCTCTTGAATTATCGGTTTGGTTTGGCCTACTAGATTGATCTTTCTTGCAATGGGAGAAGTGCTTAGCTTTGGGTTCAATCCTGCGGTGTCCTTTCCTAGTGATGAGGGGCAGCAAGGCACGTCTTGTATTGTTGCCATCGAGGATAACAAGATGGGTTTCTATCATATTGCATGAATTTATCCCTCTACATCATGTCATCTTGCTTAAGGCGTTACTCTGTTTTCATGAACTTAATACTCTAGATGCATCTTTGGATAGCGGTTGATGAGTGGAGTAATAGTAGTAGATGCACGAGGTGAGTCGGTCTACTTGTCTCGGACGTGATGCCTATATACATGATCATACCTAGATATTCTCATAACTATGCTCAATACTGTCAATTGCTCAAAAGTAATTCATTCACCCACCATGAAATACTTATGCTCTTGAGAGATGCCACTAGTGAAACGTATGGTCCCGGGGTCTATCTTCATCATATTAATCTTCCAACACTTAGTTATTTCCTTTGCTTTTTTACTTTGCTTTTATTTTACTTTGCATCTTTATCACAAAAATACCAAAAATATTATCCTATCATATCTATCAGATCTCACTCTCGTAAATGACCGTGAAGGGATTGACAACCCCTTATCGCGTTGGTTGAGAGGATTTATTTTTTTTGTGTAGGTGCGAGGGACTCGCGTGTAGCCTCCTACTGGATTGATACCTTGGTTCTCAAAACCGAGGGAAATACTTACGCTACTTTGCTGCATCACCCTTTCCTCTTCAAGGGAAAACCAATGCAGTGCTCAGGAGGTAGCAAGAAGGATTTCTGGCGCCGTTGCCGGGGAGGCCTACGCAAAAGTCAACATACCAAGTACCCATCACAATCCCTTATCTCCCGCATTACATTATTTGCCATTTGCCTCTCGTTTTCCTCTCCCGCACTTCACCCTTGCCATTTTATTCGCCCTCTCTTTTTCGGTTGCCTCTTTTCGTTCGCCTTTTCCTCGCCATGTCAAAACCAAAAAGAGTTGGGGTTTCTCTCCTGAGTTTTAGCGCTTTAGACAATCCTGCTATCTTATCTAAACTCATAAATAAAAATACTATGGAAAAACCTGCCGGAGTTATCAATGAAAACCTTAGCAATTTTGCTGAAGAAGATTCTGGAATATTTCGTTATTTACTCGATGAATCTTTGAAAGATTCTTGGGATAGGCTATTAAGGATCCGGACTAGCTATGTACCTCAATACCAAATTGAGGTTTACTTGAAGAGCTTTTATGTTGGGTTGCCACCGTTCAAACAAGTTTTAGAGTCTATTTTTGAAGAGGGTTTTCTCGAAGGGGACCCCATAGATACCTATAAAAAGATGAAAACTATATTTGGGCACCCCATCAACGAGAAAGTTGAAATCACATCTCTCTTGCTTTCTTACCAAAACGAATCTATCAAAGATATAAAAGCTAGTCTAGATGCCAATTTCCGCAACATACTTAATCTTTCTTCTAACATTAATGGCCATGTACTTTGTCAAAATAGAAAGATTAATTCCATAGATAACAAGTTTGCTCTTTTTTCCCTAAAACCAAAGATGGAAATACCTAGATCTATCCTTGCTTTTATGCCTAGCTAGGGGCGTTAAACGATAGCGCTTGTTGGGAGGCAACCCAATTTTATTTTTAGTTTTTAGTTTTTTGCTTCTGTTTAGGAATAAATATTTGTTCTAGCCTCTGGTTAGATGTGTTTTTATGTTTTAATTAGTGTTTGTGTCAAGTTAAACCTATAGGATCTTCTTGGATGATAGTTATTTGATCTTGCTGTAATTTCCAGAAACTTTCTGTTCACGAAAACAATTGTTAAAAATCACCAGAATGTGATAAAATACTGATTCCAATTGCTTCTGATCAATAAATTTTTTTCCTAGGTCTTCCTATTTTGGATGATATTTTTGGAGTTCCAGAAGTTTGCGTTAGTTACAGATTACTGCAGACTGTTCTGTTTTTGACAGATTCTGTTTTTCGTGTGTTGTTTGCTTATTTTGATGAGTCTATGGCTGGTAAAATAGTTTATAAACCATATAGAAGTTGGAATACAGTAGGTTTAACACCAATATAAATAAAGAATGAGTTCATTACAGTACCTTGAAGTGGTATTTTGTTTTCTTTCGCTAACGGAGCTCACGAGATTTTCTGTTGAGTTTTGTGTTGTGAAGTTTTCAAGTTTTGGGTGAAAGATTTGATGGATTATGGAACAAGGAGTGGCAAGAGCCTAAGCTTGGGGTGCCCATGGCACCCCCAAGATAATCTAAGGACACCAAAATGCCAAAGCTTGGGGATGCCCCGGAAGACATCCCCTCTTTCGTCTACTTCCATCGGTAACTTTACTTGGAGCTATATTTTTATTCACCACATGATATGTGTTTTGCTTGGAGCGTCTTGTATGATTTGAGTCTTTGCTTTTTAGTTTACCACAATCTTCCTTGCTGTACACACCTTTTGAGAGAGCCATACATGATTTGGAATTTGTTAAAATACTCTATGTGCTTCGCTTATATCTTTTGAGTTATATAGTTTTGCTCTAGTACTTCACTTATATCTTTTAGAGCACGGTGGTGGATTTGTTTTATAGAAACTGTTGATCTCTCATGCTTCACTTATATTATTTTGAGAGTCTTAAATAGCATGGTAATTTGCTTAAATAATCCTAATATGCTTGGTATTCAAGATTTGTAAAAACTTTCTTATGAGTGTGTTGAATGCTAGGAAAAGTTTGATGCTTGATAATTGTTTTGAGATATAAAGATGGTGATATTAGAGTCATGCTAGTTGAGTAGTTGTGAATTTGAGAAATACTTGTGTTGAAGTTTGTGATTCCCGTAGCATGCACGTATGGTGAACCGTTATGTGATGAAGTCGGAGCATGATTTATTTATTGATTTTCTTCCTTATGAGTGGCGGTCGGGGGAATGACGATGGTATTTTCCTACCAATCTATCCCCCTAGGAGCATGCGCGCAATACTTTGCTTTGACAACTTGTAGATTTTTGCAATAAGTATATGAGTTCTTTATGACTAATGTTGAGTTCGTGGATTATACGCACTTTCTTCCTTCCACCATTGCTAGCCTCTCTAATACCGCGCACTTTTCGCCGGTACACCCACCATAAACCTTCCTCAAAACAGCCACCATACCTACCTATCATGGCATTTCCATAGCCATTCTGAAATATATTGCCATGCAACTTTCCACCGTTCCGTTTATTATGACACGCTCCATCATTGTCATATTGCATTGCATGATCATGTAGTTGACATCGTATTTGTGGCAAAGCCACCGTTCATAATTATTTCATACGTGTCACTCTTGATTCATTGCATATCCCAGTACATTACCGGAGGCATTCATATATATTCATATTTTGTTCTAAGTATCGAGTTGTAATTGTTGAGTTGTAAGAAAATAAAAGTGTGATGATCTTCATTTTAGAGCATTGTCCCAAGTGAGGAAAGGATGATGGAGACTATGATTCCCCCACAAGTCGGGATGAGACTCCAAACAAAAAAAAAGAGGCCATAAAAAAAGAGAAAAGGCCCAAATAAAAAAATAATAATAATAAAAATGAGAGAAAAAGAGAGAAGGGACAATGTTACTATCCTTTTACCACACTTGTGCTTCAAAGTAGCACCATGATCTTCATGATAGAGAGTCTCTCATTTTGTCACTTTCATATACTAGTGGGAATTTTTCATTATAGAACTTGGCTTGTATATTCCAATGATGGGTTTCCTCAAAATGCCCTAGGTCTTCGTGAGCAAGCGAGTTGGATGCACACCCACTTAGTTTCTTTTGTTGAGCTTTCATATACTTATAGCTCTAGTGCATCCGTTGCATGGTAATCCCTACTCACTCACATTGATATCTATTGATGGACATCTCCATAGCCCGTTGATACGCCTAGTTGATGTGAGACTATCTTCTTCCTTTTTGTCTTCTCCACAACCACCATTCTATTCCACATATAGTGCTATGTCCATGGATCATGCTCATGTATTGCGTGAAGATTGAAAAAGTTTGAGAATATCAAAAGTATGAAACAATTGCTTGGCTTGTCATCGGGGTTGTGCATGATTTAAATACTTTGTGTGGTGAAGATAAAGCATAGCCAGACTATATGATTTTGTAGGGGATAACTTTCTTTGGCCATGTTATTTTGAGAAGACATGATTGCTTAGTTAGTATGCTTGAAGTATTATTATTTTTATGTCAATATTAAACTTTTGTCTTGAATCTTTCGGATATGAATATTCATACCACAATTAAGAAGAATTACACTAAAATTACGCCAAGTAGCACTCCGCATCAAAAATTCTGTTTTTCTCATTTACCTACTCGAGGACGAAAGGTGAATTAAGCTTGGGGATGCACGTCGTCTCCAACGTATCTATAATTTTTGATTGCTCCATGCTATATTATCTATTGTTTTGGACATTATTGGGCTTTATTATTCACTTTTATAGTATTTTTGGGACTAAACTATTAACCGGAGGCCCAGCCCAGAATTGCTGTTTTTTTGCCTATTTCAGAGTTTCGCAGAAAAGGAATATCAAACGGAGTCCAAACGGAATGAAACCTTCGGGAACGTGATTTTTAGGAAGAATATGATCCAGGAGACTTGGACGCTACGTCAAGAAACAAAAGAGGACGTCACGAGGTAGGGGGCGCGCCTACTCCCCAGGGCGTGCCCTCCACCCTCATGGGCCCCCTGTTGCTCCACCGACGTACTCCTTCCTCCTATATATACCTACATACCCCCAAACAATCAGATACGGAGCCAAAAACCTAATTCCACCGCCGCAAACTTCTATACCCCACGAGATCCCTTCTTGGGTCCTGTTCCGGAGCTCCGCCGGAGGGGGCATCCATCACGGAAGGCTTCTACATCATCACCATAGCCTCTCCGATGAAGTGTGAGTAGTTTACTTCAGACCTTCGGGTCCATAGTTAGTAGCTAGATGGCTTCTTCTCTCTTTTTGGATCTCAATATAATGTTCTCCCCTCTCTCGTGGAGATCTATTCGATGTAATCTTCTTTTGCGGTGTGTTTGTTGAGACCGATGAATTGTGGATTTATGATCAAGTTTATCTATGAACAATATCTGAATCTTCTCTGAATTCTTTTATGTATGATTGGTTATCTTTGCAAGTCTCTTCGAATTATCAGTTTGGTTTGGCCTACTTGATTGATCTTTCTTGCAATGGAGAAGTGCTTAGCTTTGGGCTCAATCTTGCAGTGTCCTTTCCCAGTGACAGTAGGGGCAGCAAGGTACATATTATCTTGTTGCCATCGAGGATAACAAGATGGGTTTTTAATCATATTGCATGAATTTATCCCTCTACATCATGTCATCTTGCTTAAGGCGTTACTCTGTTTTCATGAACTTAATACTCTAGATGCATGCTGGATAGCGGTCGATGAGTGGAGTAATAGTAGTAGATGCAGGCAGTAGTCGGTCTACTTGTCTCGGACGTGATGCCTATATACATGATCATACCTAGATATTCTCATAACTATGCTCAATTCTGTCAATTGCTCAACGATGAATTCGTTCACCCACCATAAAATACTTATGCTCTTGAGAGAAGCCACTAGTGAAACCTATGGCCCCCGGGTCTATCTTCATCATATTAATCTTCCAACACTTAGTTATTTCCTTTGATTTTTACTTTGATTTTATTTTACTTTGCATCTTTATCACAAAAATACCAAAAATATTATCCTATCATATCTATCAGATCTCACTCTCGTAAGTGACCTGAAGGGATTGACAACCCTTTATCGCGTTGGTTGCGAGGATTTATTTGTTTTGTGTTGGTGCGAGGGGCTGGTGCGTAGCCTCCTACTGGATTGATACCTTGGTTCTCAAAAACTAAGGGAAATACTTACGCTACTTTGCTGCATCACCCTTTCCTCTTCAAGGCAAAACCAACGCGGTGCTCAAGAGGTAGCACTACACATCTAAGCAACTTTGTTGATTTGTGTGATATGCAAAAGAAGAAATATGTGGATAATGATATTGTTAAATTGAAGCTATTTCCGTTTTTGCTTAGAGATCGCGCTAAAACTTGGTTTTCGTCTTTGCCTAAAAAAAGTATTGATTCTTGGAATAAGTGCAAAGATGCTTTTACCTCTAAGTATTTTCCTCCCGCTAAGATCATCTCTCATATAAATGATATTATGAATTTTAAGCAACTTGATCATGAACATGTTGCGCAAGCTTGGGAGAGGATGAAATTAATGATACGTAATTGCCCTACACATGATTTGAATTTATGGATGACTATACAAAAATTTTATGCCTGATTGAATTTTTCTTCTAGAAATATTTTAGATTCGGCCGGGCGCGGCACTTTTATGGAAATCACTTTAGGAGAAGCCCTAAACTCCTAGATAATATTATGGTTAATTATTCTCAATGGCACACCGAAAGATCCACTAGTAAAAAGGTTCATGCGATAGAAGAGATTAATGTTTTGAGTGGAAAGATGGATGAACTTATGAAATTGTTTGCTAATAAGAGTGCTTCTTCTGATCCTAATGATATGCCTTTGTCGGCTTTGATTGAGAATAATAATGAATCTATGGATGTGAATTTTGTTGGTAGGAACAATTTTCGTAACAACGCTTATAGGGGAAACTTTAATCCTAGGCCGTTTCCTAGTAATTCCTCTAATAATTATGGTAATTCCTACAACAACTCTTATGGACATTTTAATAAGATGCCCTCTGATTTTGAGACTAGTGTTAAAGAATTTATGATCTCTCAAAAGAATTTCAATGCTTTGCTTGAAGAAAAATTGCCTAAGATTGATGAGTTGGCTAGGAACGTGGATAGAATTTCTCTTGATGTTGATTCTTTGAAACTTAAATCTATTCCACCTAAGCATGATATCAATGAGTCTCTCAAATCAATGAGAATTTCTATTGATGAGTGCAAGGAAAGAACCGCTAGGATGCGTGCTAAGAAAGATTGCTTTGTAAAAGCGTGTTATTCTAGTTTTCATGATAATAGGGATGAAGATCTAAAAGTGATTGATGTGTCTCCTATTAAATCTTTGTTTTGCAATATGAATCTTGATAATGATGGGATTGGAGATGAGTCAACTTTAGTTAAAAGGCGTCCCAATGATTCAGAGTTTTTAGATCTTGATGCAAAATTTGGTAAAAGTGGTATTGAAGAGGTGAAAACTTTACATAGCAATGAACCCACTATTTTGGATTTCAAGGAATTTAATTATGATAATTGTTCTTTAATACATTGTATTTCCTTGTTGCAATCCGTGTTAAATTCTCCTCATGCTTATAGTCAAATTAAAGCTTTTACTAAACATATCATTGATGCTTTAATGCAATCATATGAGGAAAAGTTTGAATTAGAAGTTTCTATCCCTAGAAAACTTTATGATGAGTGGGAACCTACTATTAAAATTAAGATTAAAGATCATGAATGCTATGCTTTATGTGATTTGGGTGCTAGTGTTTCCACGATTCCAAAAACTTTGTGGGATGTGTTAGGTTTCCGTGAATTTGATGATTGTTCTTTAAACTTGCACCTTGCGGATTCCACCATTAAGAAACCAATGTGAAGGATTAATGATGTTCTTATTGTTGCCAATAGGAATTATGTGCCCATAGATTTCATTGTTCTTGACATAGATTGCAATCCTACATGTCCTATTATTCTTGGCAGACCTTTCCTTAGAACGATTGGTGCAATTATTGATATGAAAGAAGGAAATATTAGATTCCAATTTCCGTTAAGGAAAGGCATGGAACACTTTCCTAGGAAGAAAATTAAATTACCTTATGAATCTATTATGAGCTTGCACTCGGTGTTGATTAATTTTAATGCATGTTCATGACTGTTGTTGCTTCCCAGTATTTTTCTAGCCTTCACTTGTACTAAGCGGGAATACTGCTTGTGCATCCACTTCCATAAACCCCAAAGTTATTCCATATGAGTCCACCATACCTTCCTATATGCGGTATCTACGTGTCGTTCCAAGTAAATTTGTATGTGCCAAACTCTAAACCTTCAAATGAAATTCTGTTTTGTATGCTCGAATAGCTCATGTATCAACTAGGGTTATCTGTATCTTCCATGCTAGGTGGGTTATTCTCACGAGGAGTGGACTCCGCTCCTCACTCATGAGAAAATGGCCGGTCACCGGGATGCCCAGTCCCATGCTCAAACCAAATCAAAATAATTGCAAACAAAACTCCCCCAAGATTGTTATTAGTTGGAGGCACCCGTTGTTTCAGGCAAGCCATGGATTGATACTTGTTGGTGGTGGGGGAGTATAATCATTACCATTCTGCTTGGGAACCGCCTATAATGTGTGTAGCATGGAAGATATCGAGATATCTTGGTTGTTATGTTGACAATGAAAGCATGCCGCTCAAAATATTATTTATCTCTATTTCAAAAATCGAGCTCTAGCACCTCTGCAAATCCCTGCTTCCCTCTGCGAAGGACCTATCTATTACTTTTATGTTGAGTCATCATCCTCTTATTGAAAAGCACCAGTTGGAGAGCACTGATGTCATTTGCATGCATTACTATTAGTTTACATTGAGTATGACTGGATCTCTTTTACCATGAATTACAATGTCTAGTCAGTCCTTGATCTTCAGAGGTGCTCTGCATTTATGTTTTGCGGTCTCAGAAAGGGATAGTGAGATACCATCTTGTTATATCATATTATGATTGTTTTGAGAAAGTGTTGTCATCCGAGATTTACTATTATTGCTCGCTAGTTAATTATGCCATTGATATGAGAAAACATGAGACCTAAATGTTATTGTGAATATGGTTAGTTCATAATCTTTGTTGAAAACTTGAATGCTGGCTTTACATTTTTACAATGACAAGAGCAAACAGAGTTTGTAAAAGTTTTTCTTTATCACTTTCAGTTTGTCAACTGAATTGCGTGAGGACAAGCAAAGGTTTAAGCTTGGGGGAGTTGATACGTCTCTAACGTATCTACTTTTCCAAACACTTTTGCTCTTGTTTTGGACTCTAACTTGCATGATTTGAATGGAACTAACCCGGACTAATGCTATTTTCAGCAGAATTGCCATGGTGTTATTTTTGTGCAGAAATAAAAGTTCTCGGAATGACCCGAAACTTCACAGAGAATATTTTTGGAATAAATAAAAAATACTGGCGAAAGAATGAACACCAGGGGGCCCACACCCTGTCCACGAGGGTGGAGGGCGCGGCCCCCTGCCTCATGGGCCCCCTGAGGCTCCACCGACCTCAACTCCAACTCTATATTCATGTTCGGGAAGGAAAAACCAGAGAGAAGGATTCATCGCGTTTTACGATACGGAGTCGCCGCCAAGCCCTATTCTCTCTCGGGAGGGCTGATCTGGAGTCCGTTCGGGGCTCCGCAGAGGGGAATCCGTCGCCGCCGTCATCATCATCAACCATCGTCCATCACCAATTTCATGATGCTCCTTTGCCGTGCGTGAGTAATTCCATCGTGAGGCTTGCTGGACGGTGATGGGTTGGATGAGATTTATCATGTAATCGAGTTAGTTTTGTTAGGGTTTGATCCCTAGTATCCACTATGTTCTGAGATTGATGTTGCTATGACTTTGCTATGCTTAATGCTTGTCACTAGGGCCCGAGTGCCATGATTTCAGATCTGAACCTATTATGTTTTCATGAATATATGTGAGTTCTTGATCATATTATGCAAGTCAATAGTCACCTACTATGTGTTATGATCCGGTAACCCCGAAGTGACAATAATCGAGACCACTCCCGGTGATGACCGTAGTTTGAGGAGTTCATGTATTCACTAAGTGTTAATGCTTTGGTCCGGTACTCTATTAAAAGGAGGCCTTAATATCCCTTAGTTTCCAATAGAGACTCGCTGCCACGGGAGGGTAGGACAAAAGATGTCATGCAAGTTCTTTTCCATAAGCACGTATGACTATATTCGAATACATGCCTACATTACATTGATGAGCTGGAGCTAGTTCTATGTCACCCTATGTTATAAGCTGTTGCATGAGGAATCGCGTCCGACATAATTATCCATCACTGATCCAATGCCTACGAGCTTTTCACATATTGATCTTTGCTTAGTTACTTTACCGTTGCCACTGTTACAATTACTACAAAACTGCTACTATTACTTTTGCCACCGTTACCGTTACTTCCATACTACTTTGCTACTAAATACTTTGTTGTAGATATTAAGTTTTCCAGGTGTGGTTGAATTGAAAACTCAACTGCTAATACTTGAGAATATTCTTTGGCTCCCCTTGTGTCGAATCAATAAATTTGGGTTGAATACTCTACCCTCGAAAACTGTTGCGATCCCCTATACTTTTGGGTTATCAGGGTCCTATTTTTTGCAGTTGGGGCTCTCTCTGGTTCGAAAAGGGATTTGGCAACTAGATTTGGTGTACTCTTTGCTGGAATGGGGGTTTTGCATCATAAAGCTAGTGCTATGTCAACTGGCATCATAATATTGTTTCTGCTTGGGGTAGAATTCTGAGTTGGGGCATTCGAAATGACCAGTGTAGTAGGGCTAGAGTCTGCTAGAGTTGGGGTGTTTTGTGGGTCAGGTGATATTGCAACTACACCTAATGGGCTATTTGATTTATCAGGTGTCACTACCTTTTCCAAATACTTTGCTCGTGCTCCTCTCCGATCAGCAATCTCCCTCTTCCTTGTGAACGTCTGATACACAAGAACAACATTTGAATGGATAAATATGGTATGATGACAGATGGAATATGTACTGAAAATGGATAGGCAAGGCGTATTCACATACACGATGTGTAAACTAAGCTAATGGCAGTGCAACAAAGTAGAAGCAATGCAAAGCGTCAGTTGCAAGATATGTGCGACCAATATAACCTTGGAAAGTTAGAGCAAGCACCTTGATGGGTGATTAAGATAGGGCATCTGCCTCAGATTCCTCCACTAGGGAGCTACATTGACTTAGGTCTCCCTCTAGCTCAGAATCACTGTTAGGATCATATTCTGAGCATGAATTTGTAGGTGGAGAGCGTTTGGATTGCATTGCATCCAGGCTTGATTTCAATCCCTTAATGCCAAGTTTGATAGCCATGGCATTATTCTGCTTTATTCTTTTCATGCGCGCAAGCTCATAATCATTATGATCTTTGTTCGAATCTGAGATTCATGAAAACATAAAAAGTAGTCAGATTATCTATGGAATGCATTGCGGATTCAACTTGAAGAGTGTCTCCCTATAGACCCCAGCATATGCAAAGTTCACCCCCAACCGTGCAGACCAGACCACACACAGAAATACAAACCTCTTATGTCTCTATAACAGGCAGACACACATTTGAAAACTGAAGTAGGAACATTAGAATCATATCAAATACGTATTTGAACAAATAAACTAAGGAATTATGAGTGGCATAATGTTTAGCTTCAAGGGTGGAGTGCTGGTAGTGCGATACAAAGCAACTAGCCAGATTGTATTCCATGTAAAAGATTCTAGTCTATGTAAAAGCTGGAAATGACACTTTCTTTCTATACAATGCAGTGCTTGTTGCCCACACATGATGGAAGAGATCACACAGAGAAATACTATTCACTCATGTCTACGGTTCCAGTATTTTGAAACAGGGTGGTCCATCCTAAAAGAATATTGACAACAAATATGACAAGGCAAGCATAGATGTAGTGAATCAATCATTTACTTGTGAGCTTACTAGGACAGGTATGCATAATTGTAACTGCAGTAAGAGACCGTCCAAAACCTGAATCAAGAAGTTTGTCTAGCACTTATTGTTTGCAACTAATCGACATGAATAATTGGATATCATATCGAATGAGTAAGAAAGGCAAGTAAAATTGTCAACAAACCTGGCCTGCAATAGTAACCTGGGTCAATGTCACTACGACCAACAATCCAAAATGACTAGTGTCCGTTCCTAGGGCCGAAATTTTGAAACCATGTGAACTGTACATGTACTAAAGATTACTAAAATACATCTGAACCATTAAGTGTAGGTAGCACTCAGCACACAACAAACCCTAATGATAGTCCTGCCTAATGAGTAATGAATCAATTAGAAAATGGGTGATGAGGAGTGGCTGCTAAGTGTTGAGGACGTATCTCAGGACAAATCGGGTTGGCTTAGTGGGTCTTTGACGCTGAGCCTGAATGGACTGGGAAGGTAAACCTGTGGCTGGCCTTGAGCAGTGATGTATTGTTAGGCGGCTCTCGACCTCCTGTTAGTCGGCGTCTCCTCCTAGAGTCATGCCGTCTGGGGGCGACAAGTCATTGGCAAGCGGTAATTTGAAGTAGTAGAGATTGGAAACGCGCAGCAAGACAGAGGGGAATCGGGGCCTGGGCCGACCCAAAATCCCAGGGTGGGCCCCGGCCCACCGTGGGTACCCTGTAGAGATACACACCCGAGCGGCGAGCATGCATTTTTGAAACTAAATTAGGAACATTTAGCTGACCAATTAAACGACTCTGTTTTAATAATATCATATTCGTATTTGAACAACTAAGCTTGTTTAGCTTGATGGGTGGAGCAGTGCTATTATGACACGAAGCACGTATGCTGATCGTATAGTGATCATAAAAGGGGGAAACCCTAAGCATTTTTTTTGAGCAAAAGAGGGTTTCCCCTCTGATTTCTATTAAAGAAACCACCACGGAACCAACATGATCAATTAAACCCTAAGCATGATCAATTAAACCCTATTATGACTGTGCCATGGAAGATTTAAAGCTGCAAACCGGGGAAATGCTATTTAGCATCCATTGTTTTCTTCGAACTAAGAACTAAATTCTAAGAGCTGAAAAGAAAGTAAAGTAACCAAGTTACGATCTATTTTCTGGTTGAGATCAAAAAGTTGTGGAGACATGAGGTACCACCTCTCTTGCGGCGCCGTGTAGGCATCGCGGGTGCGATGGCTATCGGTGGCGTTGAAGCATATCTGCAATGGTAGACGGGTGCATCGGGGGATAAGTCCCGTTGCGGTGGAAGAGAAGGTCGTGTGAGCGGCCCCGGCAAAGAGGACGACGGCGCCGATGAAGTGAGAGGACGCGATGCAAGGCTCTTGGTCCCTCGCCGTGGATGAGAAACATCCATCTCTAGCAGTGGACGACGCGGTCTTGGTAGGCGCTCCGGCATGGTGGAGGACGGTGGCGATGGATGGGGTGGAGGACGGCGGCGATGGATGGGGTGGAGGACAGCGGTGATGGATGGGGTAGCGGACGGAGGAGGCTGGTGTGGGGATGGTGTTGTAGCGCAGACGGTGTATGAATGGGAAAATGAAGGGAGAGGTACGGGGAACCATGTTTTTGGGACACACCTGTCTGAAATATGGGAAATTTATGAACTTAGCCCCCGTTTAAAATTTGGATGTCTCGTCGGTTGGGGATAGGACGGTATTCTCGCATCTCACAAATATTTGCCCATAGCGATTTCGGGCGAGGAGAGGGTGTTTTGGTGCCCATGGTTGGCGCCCACAGTGTATGAACGGGGCTGACAGGTAGGGTGGTTGTGTCACGTCTAAGTGAAGTTACAAACCTGCCCCTATTGAAAATATTTGCCTACATCGATTTCGGCCGAGTCGAGTTTGTTTTGCGGCTCATCGTGTATGAATGGGGAAATGGATGGAGAAACAGAGGTCTTTCGGACGAGCTTGAATCAAATGTGTTTTGCCGCCCATGTTTGGCGCCCACCGTGTCGGAATGGGCTCACAGGCGGTCGTGTCACGTCTAATTGAAGTTACTAACCTACCCCTATTGAGAGCAGTGGAAATTGGGCTGATGGATTGTCTGTGTAAGGGGTAGACAATAATTTCCATCTCCCAAACACTTGGCCAGACGGCAGCGTGGGGGTGGACATTTTGCCGCTTCTTTTGAATTTTGGGACAATAAGCATCCATGTTTACCCTGGCAACTAAATTCGAATCCATTTTGTATTCCTATACGAATCTTTATAAATCATTCTATGTGTTTTTATATAATTTCAAAGGCACGACAAAGATGTATTCCACTGTCATATATGAATATGATTTACAAATGCCGATACTCGAATTCAGAAGCTAGAATCCAGTTTAAGGTGAATTCTAATATTTGGAACACTTTATGTCCAACTCAAATGTCACACACAACATAATGTGTACTCCCATTTAGATATGTAGACAAGCGATGTATCAAGATTCAAATACCGAGTCAATCAACCAATAATATACAAAACTAACAGACATATAAACACGTATAGAGTATATGGATCAATAATATCAACTAACATACATAAGACAGACCGCTGTACTTTTTTTTGCTAGAAGAGCATCCTTTTTAGCGAAGCTAGTACAACATCTTGGCTCTTTCCGATGCGTGCCACTTATGGTCCATCTATACTACTATTATTGCTCAATGCACATTCAGCCCGATTGGCATACTTGTAGGTCTGGCACAACAATCAAAATGAAATGTCTCCGAGTCTTATCAATTAATACAGACGTGTGCTCAAATAAAATTACAAACCAAAAAACAAAAAATAATTATTACATGATTTCTAAAACAAATGGTTTGATCGATTACATGAACAAACAACACAAAGGTTATTCAACGATGGAAAGAACATTTCACCTATGATTTACCAAGTGGGAATTTAATTTCCCTTTTTCCTTGAGGACCTTAACAATGCGGTCGATCTCAGCTTGCTTTGTTTTGAAATCCACCAAATATTTAATGGTTGTCTTGAGTCACGCTTATGATTGTGTTGTTTGCTTCCTCAACATGTCAACTTCATCTCTAAGTGCGAAGCGAATCTCTTTCTACCACTAGTTTAGCCTCTAGAGCATCATCGGTTGGCAATTCATGATGCACGATTGGGCGGTCTGCCACTTTGTGGGATGATACAACGTTCATGGGGACCTCGCTCTTTGATCTTGGGCTAACCTGTTTTGCCATTAAAGTTCCGATTGGATTCCAAAAAGTTGAAGTTAGCAAAACATCTAAACTGGGAGTTATAACAGAAAACCAGTTAAACAAACAAGGAAATAAAGAGTTTCAATTGGATGCTGAAAAGTAGTTATTAACATCATTGTAACCGGTTGTTGCAGTAGCAAAGCAGTTAAACAAACAAGTTTTGCAAAAGGTACCTGTTGTGGCACTGGAGTTTCTCTTGGATCCTGAAAAGTTGAGTAGCTAGTAACGTGATTAGAGCAACCGGTTGCAGCAGCAAAGTAGTTAAGCAAACAAGTTTTGCAAAAGGAACCTATTATGGCATCGGAGTTTCTCCTGGATCCTGAAAAGTTGAGTAGTCAGTAACTTGATTAGCGCAACAAGTTACAACAGCAAACCTGTTACACAAATATATTTTTGAAAATGTACCTGATGTGCAATTGGACTTCCAATTGTATACTAAAAACTTGAAGTTGGTAAGATGATTACAGCAACAAGTTACAACAGCAAACCAGGTAAACAAGGAAGTTTCTGAAAACATACCTGTTGTGCCAACGGAGTTTCAGTTGGATCTTGCAAACTTGAATATTAGCAATCAATAAATAAAATTTTGCAAGAGCCATAAGAAACTAACATCAAACTAGTAAAACTAACCAGTTTTGGCAACGTATTTAATTACACATGAACTAGTAAAACTAACAAGTTCTTGGCAACGTATTAAAGTAACAAGTCGGTACCGTTTATCAAAGAACACATACATCTGTAAATTTCTTTGATGTAAGCAAAATGATTCCAACACAGATATAAGTTAAAAAGACGGTGTCCCTCATATAAACCTGACAGTTGTCTATGTATGAACATGCAAACATTACTAGTGCTACAAGTGATAACAACAAACCATTTAAGCAAACAGGGTATCAGAACGTAAATTACACGTGAATTCTGCTGCACCCTAGAAGTACATATGACTAGCTATCTACATGCTTAAGTAGCTATTAAGTTCAGGCAAACAGGTAATTATTAACAGTAAGTATCAAACACATAGATAGGCGCAGTCTATAATAGGATTAACAGGCTATGGCATTATGTAATCAGTAGCAAACTAAATTGAGCCAAGCAATGTAATTGAACAATTTTGCAATAAGTGGCTAACTAAAATTCTGAGAAGCAGGTAACTGAACTTACGCTAGGCACACTGCAACTTCTTTTTCGCTTACAAGGTTCTACGAAGGAGTACATGGCATCAATTGCTTGGATACGCAGTCCCAATACTACTTTCTTTCCACACTGCATTGGTAAGTCGAATGGTTAATCTGGTAAGATGGTGCGTCCTTGATATGTTATATGAGGACGTGTAGTCGGACTAGTTGTAGCCACACACATCACACTGGCTTTTACTGTATATTTCACGCGATTACATTTGGCATATCGAGATCTAAGCAATCTACAATAGGATGAAAGACTGGCATCCTTCACATTATTGGCGAACTCAGTTCATAGAAACAAGCAATTCAACCTCTGTGGGTAAATTAAAAGCGCCACTGGAATATTTTTCACTACCCCAATCATACACGCAAAAAGGGGCGATGCCACCATAGGGGCTGGTATGGGCGGCCGCCTCGGGTGGCTGGAAAGTGTGCACCTAGTTTGAGTCGTCTAGGTTGGCCCAGGCTAGTTATGTTCGTGCCAATGCACAAGCAGGCAATGTAAAAAATGAAGAAAAATGTTTCAAATTGGATGGGCCAATAACGTAAGTGCAAGGTAGGCCCTATAGCAGGCTCGCGGTCCAAACGAGTGCCTCCCATATCGATTGGCAGCAGGAAAAATCCCAATTCGTTCCCTCCAGCCTCCAGTCTAGTTCGCTCCTAACCTAGTCGCCGCTGGACAAACCAACACAGCACTTCCTTGCGCCCTCGTTGGAGGGCGGTCGCTCGGCTTCAAGTGAATGGAAGGACAGATATATTGATATGTAGTTTGTGCACTGGTTATAGGTGCAATTACACTTCGATGTTTTCAGCAGAGAACGAATAATTCAAGCAGGTACAAACCATGTTAGTAGTCCTTGTACACCATGCTGCATTTTGTGTTTTTTGGTGCTTGCATAATTTAGTGTTTTATAATCTTGTCGGTGTTCTGGGAACGGGGGTCCCCAGACTTGCCTGCCTGTGGCCCACGGCATGGCTATGCGAGCAGGCCTGTACGGCCCATCTTCATCAACAAGGCATTCCAGACCCTCGTGAGGGGCCAAGCCTCGCTAGGCGGGCGACGCAAGACCTTCTCGGGAGTGGCCTCGCCAGGCAGGCTCATGAGGAGCAGAGAGATCAAGGCAAGGCAAACCTCGCGAGGACTTCGTGACATGAGCCATGACGATCGACACCAGGCGGGCGCCAGCGCATGCAGCGTCCTTGTTTCCTCTTTGGTGCTAAGGAGGCAGGCGCAGGCGCGGAGTACCAAGGCATCAAGCAAAGGTTTACATATCAGTGCAACGAGACCAAGACCATGAGGACAGCAAGATGGAGGTCACCATGGAGCCCAAGACAGCGTCACCACCAGAGTCCTTTGCAGGCGAAGACTACTTTTGTCAGGATAAGTTGTACTAGGTGTCCCCTTTCAAATTGGCCGTTGTTGGCTCCCTTCCCCCTCAATATTTGGGGAGAGGACCAGGGCCTCTATAAATAGGACTAGCCACCATCGTAGAGGGGATGGGAATGGAGTTCAGAACTCACAGGCAAGCCTGAGCTGATCGGATCCTCACCCACAAAAGTTGCCAAGCACAAGAACTCCTCAACCTCCGAAGGCTATTCTTCCCCTTGTACTGTTCATCACCAGCCCAAGAGGCAATCCACCACCACCACACTGAAGTAGAGTATTACACCACAACGGTGGCCCGAACCAGTATAAATCTCATGTCTTTCTGTGTTGCGAGTTCGTCGAGTTCGTCCACGAGATCTTAGAGAGCTAGGGCGTGGATCGGTAGGAGGGAAAGAACTTCGCACGCACCCCAGAGTTCAAACCTTAAGGGTTTTGCCAGAACCCGTGATCCGACATTTGGCGCGCCAGGTAGGGGTGCGGCTGTAGCATCCCTTCGATCTATCTGCGATCCGTCGCGCCGTCGTTTCCATGGCGGACGCTCGCTGTGCTCGTGCTGAGCGCCGGGCTGCCCTCGCCACCCGCGTCGCTCAGACGGCTCCCATCGGCGGGCCTCCTCCTCGTTCTCCGTCGCCTGCCGCCAACGCCGCCACCGGCCCGGCAGGGAACGAGCAGCAAGCGTCCTCGCTTCACCCCTCGGTGCGGCGAGACAGCCGCACCGCCACTCCATCACTGACCCCGGTCGGTTCGTTGTCCCACGCTCGTCGCACTCCCGGGGACCCTCAGGCCGCGCTGGCGCTGGCGCGAGAGCTTCTCCTCTACCGCCCGGTCGACGCCCTCTACGAGGACTGGCTCGACCGCATCGCCGAGCTCGTCAGCGCCGCAGGGGGCTCCCCTGCGTCGTCCATGTCGCTGCCACGCCCACCATCAGATGCGGATGGCGAGGCTCATGGAGCGCCTCCACCACCTCTGCCCCAAGACGGTGCCTTGGTGTTGGTGTCAAAACCGGCGGATCTCGGGTAGGGGGTCCCGAACTGTGCATCTAAGGTGGATGGTAACAGGAGGCGGGGACACAATGTTTACCCAGGTTCGGGCCCTCTCGATGGAGGTAATACCCTACTTCCTGCTTGATTGATCTTGATGATATGAGTATTACAAGAGTTGATCTACCATGAGATCGTAGAGGGTAAACCCTAGAAGCTAGCCTATGGTAGGATTGTTGTTGGTCCTATGGACTAAACCCTCCGGTTTATATAGACACCGGAGGGGGCTAGGGTTACATGTAGTCGGGTTACAATGGGAGGAGATCTACATATCTGTATCGCCAAGCTTGCCTTCCACACCAAGGAGAGTCCCATCCGGACACGAGACAAAGTCTTCAATCTTGTATCTTCATAGTCCAACAGTCCGGCCAAAGGATATAGTCCGGCTGTCCGGATACCCCCTAATCTAGGACTCCCTCAGTAGCCCCTGAACCAGGCTTCAATGACGATGAGTCCGGCGTGCAGATTAGATTGTCTGCGGCATTGCAAGGCGTGTTCCTCCTCCGAATACTCCATGGAAGATTTTGAACACAAGGATAGTGTCCGGCTCTGCAAAACAAGTTCCGCATACCACCGTAGAGAGAATAATATTTCCACACATCTAATCTGCCGGCCGTGACGTATTTCGTAGCATGACATCACACCATGGCCCGGTCATTATTCGAACCGTTTTTCTCAACCAGCCTTGGCGCATATCGCGAGGCGGTTTCCTTGGCACGTCCTGTCGAAGCAGAGATCGTGTCCCCTTATCACGGGATTCTCATCAATACGGACGCGGGTAACCCAGCCGCGCCATCATTTACGACGTTTGGGGAGTAAGAGGTTTTACCAGGCAAGTGGGGAGGTGCATCGCCTCTTCCGTCCTTATAAGGGGACAAGGATTTATTCTTCTAACCCACGCCTTCCTCCCAGCTCGTTCCCTTCCGTTCAAGCTCCAACGCTCAAGTGCTCCTCTTCCCTGCCCACAGAGGTCCTCCGAAGATGTCCGAATCCGGAGCGGGAGGCAAATGGATGGTCTCTACCGTCCAAGAGAAGGATATTAAAAAGCTTCGGAAGGCCGGGTACCTGGCCAAGAAAATCGGCCACCGTCTTTCGACGGCGGGACAAATCGTCCCTACTCCTGAACCCCACGGGAGGGTTGTATTCCTCCCTCATTTCGTCCGCGGGCTGGGGTTTCCTCTCCACCCGTTTGTTCGTGACATCATGTATTATTATGGGATCGATCTTCACGATCTGTCCCCTAATTACTTCCTTAATATCTCGACATTCATTGTCGTGTGCGAGGCTTTTCTCCGCATTTCACCGCACTTCGGCTTATGGCAGAAGATCTTTAATGTGAAGCCCAAGGTGGTGGGCGGCGAGCACGTCGAGTGTGGGGGCGACGTGGTGAGCAAGATGCCCAACGTCATATGGCCAATGGGAACCTTTAATGATTCTGTCAAGGAGTGGCAACAGCAGTGGTTTTATATCACTGAGCCACGCGGCACAGAGTGGGCCGCCTCTCCCGAGTTCCGATCCAGCGCCCCTCTGCGTCTTAAATCCTGGGTCAAGAAAGGCCTGGACTGGTCCTCGTCTGACGAACTGTCGGCGCTCCAGACGCGCGTTGAAGATATGGGAGACAAGAACATTGGGCTTGTCATTGTGGTCCAGGTGATGTTGGTTCACGGACATCGCCTTTGTCAAAGACCGGACTTGCAATTTGTGGGAATTCGATCCGGCCCGGCACCAAACCTTGCGGGAGCTTTTCGGCTCCTCGCACAAGGACATCTGGAAGGTGCTTTTCAAGTCCAGCAAATCGTGGCCGGACTCCGCTGAAGGCCGTGGGTACCAACTGTTCCGCCCGGCAAGTTCGGTGAGTTATCAAACTTTCTTAACCGCATAACCTAAAAGAAACGCTTAGCGTGTTTTATACAACTCTCCCAGGGCTGGACGAAGAAGGTGGAGCAGACCCATTGTCCGGCCTCGCTGCCCGAAGAACCGGCCATCCCACTTCTGACGAAGATGTTGGTCCAATCACCTTACAAGGTGCCGAAGAAGAAGGCCGAGAAGGAGGCCAAAATGACCCGGGGCGGCCTTCGTCGCCGCGGCACTTCGGACACAATACCCGAAGGCTCCAATGCCCATTCCGCCTCCGAAGAGGACGAGGAGGAGGAGTGATGACCCACAAGTATAGGGGATCTATCGTAGTCCTTTTGATGAGTAAGAGTGTCGAACCCAACGAGGAGCAGAAGGAAATGATAAGCGGTTTTCAGTAAGGTTTTCTCTGCAAGCACTGAAATAGTAGGTGATAGATAGTTTTGTGATAAGATAAATAGTAACGAGCAAAAAGTAAATAAAAGTGTAGCAAGGTGGCCCAATCCTTTATGTAGCAAAGGATAAGCCTGGACAAATTCTAATAATGAAGAAGGAGCTCCCGAGGACACATTGGGAATTATCGTCAAGCTAGTTTTCATCACGTTCGTAAGATTCACGTTCGGTACTTTGATAATTTGATATGTGGGTGGACCGGCACTTGGGTACTGCCCTAGCATGGACAAGCATCCCACTTATGATTAACCCCTATTGCAAGCATCTGCAACTACCAAAAGGAGTATTAAGGTAAACCTAACCACAACATTAAACATATGGGTCCATATCAACCCCTAACGAAGCAACGCATAAACTAGGGTTTAAGCTTACATCACTCTAGCAACCCATCATCTACTTATTACTTCCCCATGCCTTCCTCTAGGCCCAAATAATGGTGAAGTGTCATGTAGTCGACGTTCACATAACACCACTAGAGGAAAGACAACATACATCTCATCAAAATATCGAGCGAATACCAAATTCACATGACTACTAATAGCAAGACTTCACCCATGTCCTCGTGGAACAAACATAACTACTCACAAAGCATATTCATGTTCATAATCAGAGGAGTAATAATATGCATAAAGGATCTGAACATATGATCTTCCACGAAGTAAACCAATTAGCATCAACTACAAGGAGTAATCAACACTACTAGCAACCCACATGTACCAATATGTGGTTTTGATACAAGATTGGATACAAGAGATGAACTAGGGTTTAGAGAGGAGATGGTGCTGGTGAAGATGTTGATGGAGATTGACCCCCTCTCGATGAGATGATCATTGGTGATGACGTTGGTGATGATTTCCCCCTCCCGGAGGGAAGTGTCCCCGGCAGAACAGCTCTGCCAGAGCCCTAGATTGATTCCGCCAAGGTTCCGCCTCGTGGCGGCGGAGTTTCGTCCCGTAAGCTTGCCCACGATTTTTTCTAGGGTAAAAGTGATGATATAGCAGAAGATGGACGCGGAGGCCACCAGGGGCCCAGGAGATAGGGGGCCGCGCCCTACAGGGGGGCGACCTCCTGTCTCCTGGACAGGGTGTGGGCCCCCTGGCCTATTTCTTTCGCTCATAAATTATTATAAAATCCAAAAAGTTATTTCGTGGAGTTTCAAGACTTTTGGAGTTGTGCAGAATAGGTTTCTAACGTTTGCTCCTTTTCCAGCCAGAATTCCAGCTACCGGCATTCCCCCTCTTCATGGTAAACCTTGTAAAATAAGAGAGAATAGCCATAAGTATTGAGATATAATGTGTAATAACAGCCCATAATGCAATAAATATTGATATAAAAGCATGATGCAAAATGGACGTATCAACTCCCCAAGCTTAGACCTCGCTTGTCCTCAAGCGGAAGCCAAAATCGAAAAATATGTCCACATGTTTAGAGATAGAGGTGTCGATAAAAAGTAAAATACGGACATGAGGGCATCATGATCATTCTAATAACAGCAACATATATAGATTTTGTCATATGATTTCCTATGCTCAAGTAATAAGCAATTCACAATGTCAAGTATGGTTCAAAAACTTCATTGGGAACTAACAAACTATAACCTCAGTCATTGAAGCAATTGCAATTTATCGCAACATCGGAAAGAGTCAATAATAGAGCTTTTCAGCAAGCTCACATACTCAACTATCTCGTAGTCCCCTATAATTGTTAACACTCACGCAATACTTGTGGTTATAGAGTTTCAGGACCTTTGAGAAAGATAGGGGCTTATTGTGTTGCCTCCCAACGTATTCACCTTTAGGTGATGTCAACAATAATGGCCTATGCCAACTTACATCCAATTGGATATATGTATCATGATCTTTTAAACACGAGGAGCTTGCCAAAGGATAAAAATAAAAAGGGAAAGGTGAGCATCACCTTGACCCAAGCATAAAGTAAAACATAAAGTAAAAGATAGGCCCTTCGTAGAGGGAAGCAGAGGTTGTCATGCGCGTTTAGGGTTGATGCATAAAGTCTTAGTGCAAAAGAACGTCACTTTATATTGCCCCTTGTATGTGGACCTTTATTATGCAGTCCGTCGCTTTTATTACTTCCACAACAAGTTCGTACAAAGTTTATTTTCTCTGCACTAATAAGTCATACATATTTAGAGAGCAATTTGTATTGCTTGCACCGATGACAACTTACTTGAAGGATCTTACTCAATCCATAGGTAGGTATGGTGGACTCTCATGGCAAAACTGGGTTTAAGGATATTTGGAAGCACAAGTAGTATCTCTACTTGATGCAAGGAATTTGGCTAGCATGAGGGGGAAAGGCAAGCTCAACATGTTTGGAAGGTCAATGACAATATACTTTAATTGAGATGTCGGAAAACATTAACCATTACGTTGTCTTCCTTTTCCAACGTCAACTCTTTTAGCATGTCATACTTAATGAGTACTTCACAATCATAAAAGATGTCCAAGATAATATATTTATATGTGAACCCCTCTTTCCTTATCACTTCCTATTAATTGCAACGATGACCAAGGCTACATTCATCAACTCTCAACAATTTTTATGCCTCATACTTTCTATGTGTGAAGTTATCACTATCCATTAGATCAATATGAACTCTTGTGTTCTTTCTACCTCCTCAAGATCATAGCAACATGGCAAAGCCCTTGACTCAACACTAATCTTTATTATAAATAGCACACGGACTCGATTACATAAAGAGATCACAATGCAAAACTCAAAACTACTTGACATCAAAACTTCAATCTACTAGATCAAGATACTACTAAAAGGATCGAACTTTCTCAAGATCTGAACACTGTGCAATAATTAATTTTCTTTCCATGTCTCGAAGCCAGTCCCCAGCCTCAAGAGGTTTGTCAGAATGAGAAAATGTTTGGGGACGCGTCTTCTGTAGCTCAGATAACTGTGATTGCTGCTGATACTGTCCACGGTGATTTCCCATATTAATGACTTGGTTCATCATTTCCTGATGTTGTTGCTGACTTTGCTCATAAAGACGACACATTTGGGAAAGTGTTGTTTCACTGTCCTGTTGACTTGACTGCCCCTGTGTGAAATTGTTGCTTGGTTGTGTGCCATAGTTTTGCTCTGGCAGAGTTGGCATGGAGCGCGTCCAAGGACGAGACATTTTTCACTCTGGGGATATATTTTGTAAAACTCATAAGAAAAGAAACTGAGTCGCAAAAGTCAATAAATTCACGAAGACGGGAAATTTTAAATGCTCCAAGGTTTTTTTCAAGAGAATAAACGTTTGCGCACGGAGAAGGACTGCTCATTACATATCTTACACGCAAGCAGTAATTATACAATACATCACTCAGGATATGCGTACATTATCCTGACATGTTATTTAGGCTAGTGCACTTCTCCCAGTTCCTACATGATGCGCAAGCAAGCTACTTCTCATGACCTATGTACATATAAACATATCGTACAAGCCGGTACATCGCATGGCGGTTAAGCGTACTTAGTCGGAGATGGTAAGGATTTCCCTTGGCCTGCCGAGGGTGAGGCGCAGTGAGGCTGGGGACTCAACCTCCTCCTCGCTAATAGGTTCCAGACGTGAAGCGCTGCGCTGAGTTGATGGAGCGGGCGCCCTATGCGGAACAACACGAACATGTGTGGGCGCAAAGGGTGGTGCAGTGCAAGCTGGAGTGGGCGCAATGACTTGGTTGAACTCCTCGGTGGTAGGCAGGCGACGAGCAGTGGCGAGAGTAGTAGGTGCAAAAGATGCCGATGACGAGACGAAAGTCAGTGGCGGTGCGGTGTGCAGGAGCTCCCTCCTGTTGGCGGCACAGCCATGGATTGAGTCCATGCAGCAGCCACAAGGTCGCCCACCAGGTTGTCGAAGGCTGCCTCGAGCCGGAGATACTCGATAAGCATCTCAAAAGCCTCGTCTCGTTCTCCTCCGGGCAAGAAGGCAGCGTAGTGACAAGTGTATGCCACGTGACATGGAAGGTAGCGGTAACGACGAGTCTTCATCGAAGGAAGGACATCCCTGAGACGAGCTATCGCCTCACGGGCTGCCAAGTGCATCGCATGCTTCTCCGTAGGCATGGCTCTCCCCAAGAACCGGAAGCGGCGTAACTCAACACGCCCTCCCTTGAATTGCACCGCGGCTTGGTGCATGGTCAGACTGTCGTTGACCTTGTGCTGATAGAGTGTGAAGATGGCGCATAGATGGCCCCATCGCGACTGGGACGATGAAGGAGAGAAGCTTGACGAACCCATCGGGCATGTTGGCGAACATCTGTGACTCGCAATCGTTGCCAGACCATCTACAAAAGTAGGCAAAAATTCTGAGTGGTCGGATCATAAATTTATCTTGTTGTCGAGAAAATGACTACATTTGCAAAAATATGAATTAGCTCTATTATGCTAATAACCGATTAGCGATCGCACCTAGTGGCTTCCTACAGTCAGTCTGGCTCTGGTACCAAGCTTGTCACGACCGGTTTTCCAATAAAATGCTTATTGAGAAAACCGACCTTTTGAGTCCAGTATGAGGAAAAATCCTCCTGACTGGTAGATAAAATCTTCATACAATAAGCCAGTAGCATTAGAATATATTACAGGGTCGAGCTGGGGTGCTCAACCAATTATTACAAGCACGCCAATAATTATACATAATGGCGGATATGACACAATGGTGTGGTGGCATACTACTGACTCGAGGTAAAGTGGTGGTGGAATAACACAGTGCAGTGGATAATATGACTCCCATACTGGCGGCTCATCGAGCATCGAGGTGAGGCTCGATGAATTTATTTGGGTAGCGGAAGCGGATATAACACAGTGACCAAATCCAGGGTCGCACGAGACTGACTGGGACTCCTCTAGGCGCCGGACTCGCTATTGAACTCTTCATCCATGAGATCGCCTTTCACAAGATTCCGCCAAATCAACAAGCCAGGTGAGTACTTTGAAAGTACTCGCAAGACAGTTCGGACATAAGATATAACAAATGCATGCATGGATGCGTCAAGAGCAATTAGTAATGTACACACAAATGATGAACTTGCACGACATTATTTAGTAATAAGGAAGTCAGGCGTTAGTCCTCCCGAAATCCACAAAAAAAGATAACTGAAAACCGATCGTGTGTCTGAAGCGACGCCTCAAAGGGTGAACAAATAAATAAAACATGCCGCAGTCGGGCGTCTAAGCGACACCACATAAAGGGCTTATACTGAAAGTAATAGACATATGTGCCACAGTCGGACGTCGGGGCGACATCACAGGAAGGGCTTATATTGAAAGTAAATAATATGCGTGCCACAGTCGGACGTCTGAGCGACATCACAGAAAGGGCTTATATCCAAGGAAAAATAACAAGCGTGCCACAGTCGGACGTCTGAGCGACATCGCAGGAAGGGCTTATATCAAAGTAAACAACAAGCGTGCCACAGTCGGACGTCTGAGCGACATCGCAGAAAGGGCTTATATCAAAGTAAATAACAAGTGTGCCACAGTCGGACGTCTGAGCGACATCGCAGAAAGGGCTTAAATTCATTATTCATATCTGTTAAACTTGCAAGAATAATGCTCATAGAAAAAAAATTCAACACATGATAATAAACGGGTTAGTCCATCCATAGGAATAAACATTTAACCGGACTTGACACTCATGTCGTTCTCCGGAGTTTACATCACCGAGACCGACACTTGACAAGATAAGATGAACACAGATGCTTGGACATGGATAAGATGATTTCAAGGATTTTTGACTCTGCAGAGTTTGTACTAAATTACCCACAGCCAACGGATTTCCGTAGTCACGAAGGACTAGTTCCATTTATGGTATTTCGGAAGAAACGCATCTAACCAGTACACACCCATCCCCCTCACGATTCTAGGAATCACCCTAGACAGCGTTCAAGAAAAACTTTGAGACGGGGAGATCACAATCTCGAATAGCATGGGATCAAATTTATATATGCGCGCTCTAAGGGGTGCCCCCTCTCGGTCCCAACCAGAAACACCCATGCCCCCTGACCGGATGATAGGCTTTAATCCAGGTCCATGGAACCCTCATCCCGGCCTCTCGATTTGGTGTGTACCAAGAAAGCGGTTTGCAACTTACTAAGCCATATCTCTTGCGGAAAACATGTGGTAGTACGGAAGGGAAAATGGGCGGGAACTTGACTGATTCATGTTGACACTGGGTCAAATGGTCTGGCATAAGACTGGCATGCTACAACACTGCCATCTTACCCATTCTCATGCCATCTCATGGCCATGCAAACTCATATCCAACAACTTATGGATTTTTGAAACTCACTTGCCTCAACTTTGCATGTAACATAACCCTCATCGAGATGCTCATAAACATGCTATGGAACTACTTAATGCAAACATGCCAAAGACACTCATCATATCAAAAGTTCAAACATGCTTGCCTGGTTCGGAGTACTCGGAGCCTAGCTCGGTGAAGTTCGCGGTTCCGTCACCTCCTCCGGTATCTACGGTATACAAAAATACACGCACTATCGTAAATACCGTGAGGTGCACAAAAATATTCCAAATATTTTTCAAATAAAACTGATAAAAAACTAGACAAAATTTTAAAGAGGACAGAAAAAGAATCAATCAAAAATCCTTTTCTGTTTAAAATTTATAAGGGTTTTAATCCAGGGACCTTTCTGTAATGAAACAGAAACTTCTCAGGGGGCTGAACAGAAAAGACCAGAAAAACGTTTCAGACTGAAAGCGTATTTGCCCGAATACGTTTTCAGAAAACGGTTCGAAAAAAAGAACAGAGAGGCTGATGGGCGGGTCCCACCCGTCAGGTTTAAATTTTTAAACGGGGAAAACACAGCTTGTTGGCGCCCGAGAGCTGCGGTGGTCGCCGGCGGCGATCCACGGCGAGGCAGGGGGATCGGGCGTTATCTACGTGCTCAGTGTGACCTTCCACGTCGGTGAGTGGTGGTGGTGGTCGCCGGTGAGCACTACGTCGACGGCGGCCCTGGCTCCGGCGGACGGCGGCTCGGGTGGAGTTTGATCTCGTCGGGGAGGGCTGCGAAGGTCAAATCAAATCTTGGGTTAGCTCACTAGGTGCTCAAGGAGGTTACTGACGAGGTTTGGGCGTCGGGGAAGGCCTCACCGGAGTGGATCGAGATGGTGGCCGAGGCGGATCGGGGCGGCCGGAGTTGGGGGAGGAGACCTCTTCGAGGTCCTCCTACTGGCCTGGCGGGGTGTTGGTGAGGTGCAGTGGTGGTGCGTGCTCGAGAACGAGCTCGGGGCTTCCTTTTATAGGCGATCTGAGGCGGTGGCCGCGCACGGAGATCTCCGGCGATGGTTACAGCGGCGTAGATCTTGGTCGGGGTGTTTAGGGCGTTGGGCGTCAACGTGGAGTTCCACTGGTTCCGTTTAGGCGCTAAACGAGTTCGGATTAGGTGCTCTGGGTGGGTTCGACGGAACAGGCGGCCTTGGGCCGTCGGCGGCACAGCGCCGCCTGCTTGCCGGGCCACCGCGACGGTGCTGCGGGGTGCGCTGGCATGCGCGAGGCCAAGCGGAGGGCAAGGGAGCGTTGGGCGGCGCAGAACGGCATAGAGAGCTGGCACGGGCTCTCGCTGGCCGCCACGGGTGGCTCTGCCACCGCAGAGGCTGCCGGCGTTGGCGATGCTCGCCGCCACCGACACCTGCACCCGTCCAAGAGGGCGTGCGGTGCTCTGGCTAGGGAGGAGAGGCCGTGCGCAACGCGCCATGGCGCACTGTTGATCGGTGACAACACTCTGACGAAAAACGACACTGAATTTCTCTGGAACTCTGAACTTTCTGAAAGTGCATAGTAACAGTGCCGGCCAGGTGTTCGACGAAATGATTTTGGTATGTGGGAAATTTTCCTTCAGCTGACCTTTGGTGGGGTGGCCTCTCAATGCATCTGGGGGCTGCCTGAATTTTGGTAGAATTTTTGGAGAAGAGAAGATATGAATTTCACCAAATTTTACAAATCTGGTCCAAACTTGCAGAGGTTGAAACTTGAAAATTTTGAAAAGAGGAAGAGTGGATCTTGATGGATCTAGGTTGTGGGTGCTAAAGACTATCCAGAGGAGTTGGTTTGAGGTCCAAACTCAAAGGGAATTTGGTACTTGCTTTGTAAATCATCTAGGCTCAAAATAAATGACAGAATAGTTTTGGGAGAAAAAAATAAATGAAATAAAATCCAAACATGGGTTGGTCTTGTAGGAACAGAATGTTTGGATTGCCCCAAATAGGAAGGAGGGGTTTTGGGAAGATTTACCACATGAGGCATGGTAAAACCAAGGATGGTTTCAATATAAGAGAAGTCCCAAAACTCCTAGGGTTTCTTTCTAAAAGAAAAATAAATCCCAAAAAAAATAATTTGAGAAGGGGACAATCAGAAGAAAGGTTTTTAATAACCAAACACTAGGGTTGAAGAAGATATCAAAAATAAAATTCTTGCCAAGGGAGAAGTTTTGAGAGAGAGATTTTTTTGGAAGGGTTTAAATGACCTTCTTCAAAACCAACAAAGTTTTTGCTAAAAACCAAGTAATTTTTTTTTGAGTGTCACACTTTCCCGTAACGGACAAGGCTCCTTTTACCCAAGGATGCTGCATAGCTTCTGGAGAACAAGTGAAATTCTTTTTCATATTTTCATAAGAAAGAAATCTAGAGTTGGAAGGAGTGACCGAAGTAGGGACAACCAGGCTAGGTAGTTCCCCCATAGTGAATTCTGCTCGAAGACGAGAGGTAACTTCTTGATCCTCCTCCATGGCATCTATCCTTTTCATATTAGCCTCCATCTCATCCTCCGTTGATGGTCCAAAGTGATAGACGTCGCTATTTGCTCCTGGACCTGGCGTTGGCTGAGACACCCGGCTCTCCCCAACTGACTCCTGAGAAGACATCTTGCTTTATTCTACAACAGGAACAGCTCGAAACGAAAATAGAGGATATTTGCGTGATGCGGTGGTCAAAACCTTCAGGAGTATATATAATGAATTTTTACCGACCAAAATACGTAACATACAAGAAAACGGAGTCCGGGGGGCACACGAGGTGCCCACGAGACAGTAGCGCCCTACGGGGCGCGACCTCCTCTCGTGGGAGCCTCGTGTCCCTTTGGACTACTTCTTTCTTCCTAAAATTCTTAAATAATCCAAAACTGATAAAAATTGCCATTAGAGTTGTTTTGGAGTCGGTTTACTTACTGTACCACGTACCTATACCTTTTCAGAATCTGGAATGTTCTGGAAAGTGTCTCTTATGTATTACTCAAGGGTTATGGTTTCAATAATATTAGTTTCAACATTGACAGGATTACCTGAAATATAATGTTTAATTCTTTGACCGTTTACCACCCTCGGATTTGTGCCTTCGAAGTTGTTGATTTTTATAGCACCAGAACGATAGACCTCCTCGATAACGTAGGGACCTTCCCATTTTGAGAGAAGTTTTCCTACAAAAAATCTTAAACGAGAGTTGATCAATAACACATAATCTCCTACGTTAAACTCACGCTTTTGTATCTCTTATCATGCCAGCGTTTGACTTTTTCTTTGAAAAGCTTGGCATTCTCATATGCTTGGGTTCTCCATTCATCAAGTGAGCTAATATCAAACAACCTCTTCTCACCGGCAAGTTTGAAGTCATAATTGAGCTCTTTAATAGCCCAATATGCTTTATGTTCAAGTTCAAGAGGTAAATGACATGCTTTTCCATAAACCATCTTATAAGGAGACATACCCATGGGATTTTTGTATGCAGTTCTATAGGCCCATAATGCATCATCAAGTTTTTTGGACCAATTCTTTCTAGATCTATTCACCGTCTTTTGCAAAATTAATTTGAGCTCTCTATTGCTCAACTCTACTTGACCACTAGACTGCGGGTGATAACGAGATGCGATTCTATGATTGACATCATGCTTAGCAAGCATCTTACGGAAAGCACCATGAATAAAGTGTGAACCACCATCAGTCATAAGATATCTAGGGACTCCAAACCTCGGAAAAATTAACTTCTTTAAGCATTTTAATAGAAGTGTTATGATCAACACTACTAGTTGGAATAGCTTCTACCCACTTAGTAACGTAATCAACAACAACTAAAATATGTGTATAACCATTGGAGGTAGGAAAAGGTCCCATATAATCAAAGCCCCAAACATCAAACGGTTCAATAACAAGAGAATAATTCATAGGCATTTCTTGACGTCTAATAATGTTACCTATTCTTTGACATTCATCACAAGATAAGACAAACTTACGAGCATCTTTGAAAAGTAGGCCAATAAAACCAGATTGTAGTACCTTGTGTGCAGTTCTATCTCCAGCGTGGTGTCCTCCATAGGATTCAGAGTGACACTTGCGTAGGATTTGTTCATGTTCATGCTCAGGCACACAACGTCTAATAATACCATCTACTCCTTCTTTATAAAGGCGTGGATCATCCCAGAAGTAATGTCTTAAATCATAAAAGAACTTTTTCTTTTGCTGGTATGTGAAACTAGGCGGTATATATTTAGCAACAATGTAATTAGCATAATTAGCATACCAAGGAGCAGTACGAGAAGTATTGACAACCGCTAATTGTTCATCAGGAAAACTATCATTAATAGGCAGTGGGTCATCAAGAACATTCTCTAACATGGACAAGTTATGCGCAGCAGGGTTCTCAGCTCCTTTCTATCAATAATATGCAAGTCAAATTCTTGGAGCAAGAGAACCCTTCTAATGAGTCTAGGCTTAGCATCTTTCTTTTCCATAAGATATTTAATAGCTGCATGATCAGTGTGAATAGTAACTTTGGAATCAACAATATAAGGTCTAAACTTATCACATGCAAACACAACTGCTAAGAACTCTTTTTCAATAGTAGCATAATTTCTCTGGGCAGCATCAAGAGTCTTACTAGCATACTGGATAACATTCAATTTCTTATCGACTTTTGCCCTAAAACAGCACCTACAGCATAATCACTAGCATCGCACATAATTTCAAAAGGTAAATTCCAATCAGGTGGCTGAACAATAGGTGCAGTGATCAAAGCTTTCTTAAGTGTTTCAAATGCTTCCAAACAATCATCATCAAAGACAAAAGGAATATCTTTTTGCAATAAATTAGTCAGAGGCCTAGAGATTTTAGAAAGGTCCTTAATGAACCTCCTATAAAAGCCGGCATGACCAAGGAAACTTCTTATACCTTTTATGTCCTTGGGACATGGCATCTTTTCAATAGCATCAACTTTGGCCTTATCAACTTCAATACCTCTCTCAGAGATCTTGTGCCCCAAGACAATGCCTTCACTAACCATAAAGTGACACTTTTCCCAATTCAGGAATGAGACTAGTGTCTTCGCATCTCTGCAAAACTCGATCAAGGTTGCTCAAACAATCATCAAAAGAGGATCCATAGACGGAGAAATCATCCATGAATACCTCACAAATATTTTCACAAAAATCAGAGAATATAGCCATCATGCATCTTTGAAAGGTAGCAGGTGCATTAAATAAACCAAAAGGCATACGTCTATAAGCAAAAGTACCAAAAGGGCAAGTAAAAGTAGTTTTAGATTGATCCTTTCTTGACCACAGTATTTGAGAGAAGCCAGAATAACCATCTAGAAAGCAAAAATGTGTGTGTGTTTAGATAGCCTTTCTAGCATTTGATCAATAAAAGGTAAAGGGTAATGATCTTTCTTAGTAGCTTTAGTTAACTTACGAAAATCAATTACCATCCTATAGCCTGTAATAATTCTTTGCGGGATCAATTCATCTTTATCATTAGGAACAACGGTAATACCTCCCTTTTTAGGGACACAATGGACAGGGCTTACCCATTCACTATCAGCAACGGGATAAATAATACCTGCCTCAAGGAGCTTTAGTATCTCCTTTCTTACCACTTTATTCATTTTGGGGTTTAATCGTCTTTGAGGGTCTTTAACTGGTTTGGCATCTTTCTCCACTGAAATCTTGTGTTGGCTTAATGTTGGACTAATGCCCTTAGGATCATCCGGAGTATATCCAATAGTAGCTTGGTGCTTCTTCAGAGTTTTCAATAATCTTTCTTCTTCCTTCTCTGAAAGGTTAGCACTAATAATAACAGGATATATTTCTTTTTCATCAAGATAAGCATACTTAAGATTATCAGGTAAGGGTTTGAGTTCAAACACGGGATTACCCTTGGGTGGAGGGGGATCCCCAAGAATTTCAACGGGAAGGTTATGTTTCAGCATAGGTTCCTATTTAAGGAACACTTCATCTATTTCTTCCCTTTCCTTCATAAACATATCGTTTTCATGGTCTAACAAATAATGTTCTAACGGATCAGTTGGAGGAACAGCAATGGAAGCGAGACCAATAATCTCATCCTTACTAGGTGGTTCCCTTTCACGAGGTTGTCTACTAAACTTAGCAAAATTGAACTCATGAGACATACCATCTATGCCAACAGTGACTACATTCCTTTTACAATTAATCTTCGCACTAGCGGTATTCAAGAAAGGTCCACCAAAAATAATGGGACAAAAATCATCTTGTGGGGAAGCAAGAACAAGAAAATCAGCAGGGTATTTAATCTTCCCACACAAGACTTCAACATCTCTAACAATCCCAATAGGTTTAGTGGTGTCCCTATTAGCAAGCTTAATAGTAACATCAATGTCTTCTAATTCAACAGGTGCAATATCGTGCATAATTTCTTTATAAGGATCATAAGGTATCACACTAGCACTAGCACCCATATCACATAAGCCATGATAACAATGACCTCCTATTTTAACAGAAATAACAGGCGTGCCTACAACAGGTCTACGTGTCTTAGTATCGGGTCTAGCAATATTAGCAATTTCACCCAAGAAAGAGATAACATGCCCATCTAAGTCCTCATCCAAGAGATCTTTAATCTTAGCTATACCAGGTTCAACATTAATTTGCTCAGGAGGTGTATAGGTCCTAGTATTACTCTTATGAACAACAGTCGAAGCTTTAGCATGATCTATTATCCTAACAGGAAAAGGAGGTTTTTCGTTATAAGCAGTAGGAATAATAGGATCACTATATGTAATAGTCTTCTCTTCAACTGTAATAGGTGCAACTACTTTCACTTCAACAGGAGGATTATATTTAAACCACTTCTCTCTAGGGAGATCAACGTGAGTAGCAAAAGTTTCACAAAAAGTAGCTACTATCTCAGAGTCAAGTCCATACTTAGAGCTAAATCCACGGAAAGCATCGGTGTCCATAAAAGATTTAACACAATCGAACTTAGGTGTCATACCTGACTCCTTACCATCGTCGGAACCCCAATCTTTAGACTTGCGTTTAATTCTTTCCAATAAGTCCCGTTTGAAATCGATAGTTTTCAGCATATAGGAACCAACACAGGAAGTATCGAGCAAGTTGCAATTATCAAGAGAAAGCCGAGCATAAAAATTCTGAATAATCATTTCCCGAGAGAGCTCATGATTGGGGCATGAATACAACATTGACTTAAGCCTCCCCAAGCTTGAGCGATGCTTTCTCCTTCGCGTGGCCAGAAATTATATATGTAATTACGATCACGATGAACAAGATGCATAGGATAGAACTTCTGGTGAAATTCCAACTTCAATCGCTTATAATTCCAAGATCTCGTATCATCACATAGCATATACCATGTCATTGCATCTCCTTCAAAGATAAATGGAAGACCTTCCTTTTGACAACATCATCGGGAATACCTGCAAGCTTAAATAATCCACAAACTTCATCCACAAAGATAAGGTGTAAGTCGGGATGCAATGTTCCGTCTCCTGCAAAAGGATTAGCCAGCAGCTTTTCTATCATACCCGAAGGAATCTCAAAGTGAATATTTTCATAAAGTTCAGTAGGTTGAGGAGAATCTCTATGCTCTTCTGGTTGGGGCGAAGATACCCCAAACAGGCCCCTCAAAGGATTAGTTGCCATAGTGACAAGTAACAGAAAATTTCATCACACTATATAAATGTTTCCTTACCAAGTTCCACTCACCAAAAGTGCTACACTCCCCAGCAACGGCGCCAGAAAAGAGTCTTGATGACCCACAAGTATAGGGGATCTATCATAGTCCTTTCGATAAGTAAGAGTGTCGAACCCAACGAGGAGCAAAAGGAAATGATAAGCGGTTTTCAGTAAGGTTTTCTCTACAAGCACTGAAATAGTAGGTGATAGATAGTTTTGTGATAAGATAAATAGTAACGAGCAAAAAGTAAATAAAGTAAATAAAGTGTGCAAGGTGTCCCAATCCTTTATGTAGCAAAGGATAAGCCTGGACAAATTCTAATAATGAAGAAGGAGCTCCCGAGGACACATTGGGAATTATCGTCAAGCTAGTTTTCATCACGTTCATAAGATTCGCGTTCGGTACTTTGATAATTTGATATGTGGGTGGACCGGCACTTGGGTACTGCCCTAACATGGACAAGCATCCCACTTATGATTAACCCCTATTGCAACCATCCGCAACTACAAAAAGGAGTATTAAGGTAAACCTAACCACAACATTAAACATATGGGTCCATATCAACCCCTAACAAAGCAACGCATAAACTAGGGTTTAAGCTTCTGTCACTCTAGCAACCCATCATCTACTTATTACTTCCCCATGCCTTACTCTAGGCCCAAATAATGGTGAAGTGTCATGTAGTCGACGTTCACATAACACCACGAGAGGAAAGACAACATACATCTCATCAAAATATCGAACGAATACCAAATTCACATGACTACTAATAGCAAGACTTCACCCATGTCCTCGGGAACAAACGTAACTACTCACAAAGCATATTCATGTTCATAATCAGAGGAGTAATAATATGCATAAAGGATCTGAACATATGATCTTCCACCAAGTAAACCAATTAGCATCAACTACAAGGAGTAATCAACACTAGTAGCAACCCACATGTACCAATTTGTGGTTTTGATACAAGATTGGATACAAGAGATGAACTAGGGTTTAGAGAGGAGATGGTGCTGGTGAAGATGTTGATGGAGATTGACCCCCTCTCGATGAGAGGATCATTGGTGATGACGTTGGTGATGATTTCCCCCTCCGAGGGAAGTGTCCCCGGCAGAACAGCTCCTTGACGCCCTAGATTGATTCCGCCAAGGTTCCGCCTCGTGGCGGAGGAGTTTAAATCCGTAAGCTTGCTTACGATTTTTTCGGGGTAAAAGTGATGATATAGCGAGAAGATGGACGCGGAGGCTCACTGGGGGCCCATGAGAGAGGGGGCCGCGCCCTACAGGGTGGGCGCGCCCTCCTATCTCCTGGACAGGGTGTGGTCCCCCTGGCCTATTTCTTTAGCTCATAAATTCTTATAAAATCCAAAAATTTGTTTCGTGGAGTTTCAAGACTTTTGGAGTTGTGCAGAATAGGTTTCCAACGTTTGCTCCTTTTCGGCCGAGAATTCTAGTCACGGCATTCCCTCTTCATGGTAAACCTTGTAAAATAAGAGAGAATAGCCATAAGTATTGAGATATAATGTGTAATAACATCCCATAATGCAATAAATATTGATATAAAAGCATGATGCAAAATGGACGTATCAAGGAGGAAGATGAATCCCCTGCGGGGGAAGAAAGAAGAGGACGGCCTCCGTACAGTTGGAGGCCGAGCTGCCCAAAAGGGGAAAGGCTCCTCTTAGGAGGAGTCCTTTGCCGCCCGACAATGACCCGGCATGGGATCCCAGGGCCCAGCCCGTGGTGAACTCATAAGTGTATAAAATCCGAGTACGTTTTAGACGTCCGGACTCATCGTGGCTTAGTATTTTAACCCAAGCTGTATTTTTTATAGTCCGGCGGGGTCTCATGCCAAACAATCCTCATCAGAGGATTTGCTGAGCTCAAATGCTATGGAAGCGGGACACCCCCAAAGGCCCCTTCCTCCAAACAGGTGCACAACACCGAGGCTTCGTCCCAGAAGGACCCCGACCAAGGAGGAAAGGAAAGAACCGTGAAGGCGGCACCTGGAGGTCAAACCTCAGGGGCCGGACACATGGGGGAAAAGATTCCCATGGGGGCTGATGGCGGGAGCGATACTGAGTTCGGGTCCCAGCCGGATGCGATTCCAGAGACCTATACGGCTCCAGGATCAAGCAGGCAGCCTCCTTCGACTGGAGGGGGAGTGCCTGTTCCATCAGCGACCTCTGTCTATCCAAAAGTGTCGAATGCTTTGTTAGTGGCGTTGAAATACGCCTCCATTGTTGATGAACACCATGCCCTTATGGGTGCGGTGATTGAGAAAATTCAGTCAACTGAGAGTGGACTGAACGAAGCCTGTATCAGCCTTATAAGAGGCTTTGAGGTGTGTTTTATGTGTTGTTGAAGAGTTTCATGGTATAGATAGTAGCCCCTGATACATTGTTCGGTGAAGAAACCGGACAGAGGATCAAATATATATTCGCAGGAAGACTCATTGAATGACAGTTATTTCTCTTACATTATAAGCAAAGGCTCAGCATGGCGGTATTTGCCTCCCATACTGCGGAAATCTCCGGACCGAATCAAAGTCTGGAGCGGGCCAAGGAAGAACTTGACCAGTTGAAAATGCAGTTGAGGGATAAACAGGGTATGCACAAGTCTTGTTTGCATTTATTGCGAATGAATTTTTAGTATGAACTGAGTTCTATGACATTGCGCTAGGAATTGTGACCGAAGTCGAAGCCCTCAAGAAGGCTGTGGCCAAGGCCGAGAAAAAGGCAGCCACTGAGCAGGCTCTTCATGAGAAACACGAGGCCAGGATTATTAAAGCTGAACATGAGCTACAAGAGGCCGTAGGGAAATGCGAGACCTTGGAGCAGAGTTTAATGGAGAAAGAGTCCGAACTTGCTAAGGCTCATCAGGTCATGAGAGATGCCCGGGGGGAAACCCGAAGCGCCCTGCAGGAGATCCAAGAGGCGAGAAAGATCGCGGCTGGTAAGGCTTTTTCCCGTAAAGTAAGTATTGGGGGGGGGGCTTATGTTTCTATTTTTGAATCCGGATTTCTCAGGGGTATTTGCCGAGCTACCTCGCAGCATATTAGATGCCGCTCAATTATACCGAGCCGAAGAAAGGAATACTGCGGATAAGCTCTTCTGGTCGCAGTATTTGGCACCGAATTATCCGGTGCCTTTTGCCGATCAACTGAGACAGCTAATCGAACTACAGAAGGCGGCGGAACTAGCCACGAAGGATTTAATTATTCGGCTATGGCTTGCTGAGCCGATCCCAACTAGCTACTTCGGGCTCGTGAAGCGGCTTGTGGGTGCCTGTCCTCGACTTGACGTCATCAAGCAGTCGGTCTGTATAGAGGGTGCACGTATGGCCTTCGCCCGCGCAAAGGTGCACTGGGGAAGATGGATGCCGAAAAGGCGATGACCATCGGACCGCCGGAGGGGACGGAGCACGGCAAGCCCGAGTGAGGTGCTGAGAATGTCCTGAAAGGATCCTACCTTGCCGCAGAGCTAT
This sequence comes from Aegilops bicornis, assembly GCA_021605145.1. Classification (NCBI taxonomy): domain Eukaryota; kingdom Viridiplantae; phylum Streptophyta; class Magnoliopsida; order Poales; family Poaceae; genus Aegilops; species Aegilops bicornis. The sequence continues at coordinate 464,117,663 of CM038669.1, read as the reverse complement.
GCACCAAGGACTTTATGTTTCCATGAATGCAAATCATGTTGTCCTTTGTAATGTTAAAACAAGGTCGATTATATCAGTTACCGTCTGTTATATGAAAGTTTACCCTCATGTGCGACCGTTTTATATGTTAAATCTGAGAGTTGGCCAGTTGTCGGCTTCCGCCCCCACGTATGAAGTACGGGGGTGTTCGGGGTAAACCTGAGAACTCTTTATCCCAGTTTTGGGTCCTCCGAATGAGGTGCTCAGCACAACGAACCGGGCAATCGTACTATAGGGCTTTATCACTCTCACTTAGCCATAGGAGCTTTAATATGGTCGGCGCAGCCCCTGGTGTTCGGAAGACCGTACTAGGGGCTCTATAAGCGCCTGATCGGAGAAAGAACCGATCCATCGCACGCTGCATTGGTTATGGCATTATGCGGGAGAAATCCTTAAAGATTTTGTGACCTCTCGAACGGTGACCAGCTCTCGCCGTATCATAATGATCAGTTTTCGGCTTTCTCTCTTGAGGTGCTCGTCCGGAAGAACCGGGACACAATCGCAGTAGTTCTCCCAGTGCTACCTTAGCCGATATAGCGGAATGTAAGGTACCAAAACATGGGAGCCGGGCAAACCCAACTATTGACCCAAGACATGATTCGGAGTTGATGCATATAGTGCTATAAGTTCGGGGTGCTGGACTTCCATGAAGGTTCGGACGTTACTGCCGTGTTATGGGTAAAACGAAGCCCCTGGCATATTTTAGGGCCTATCGCTGTGTACGGATGCCACTTGACAGAATGATTTCAATAAGAAATAACAGCAGGTAAGCATCATATAAATCCACATATTGTATTGGAATATTACGTCTATGCGTATGGGTACAAGTAATGTGATAAAAAAAGGAATATGATTGCGGAACCTGCTGAGACCAGGGGGAAGAGGCTAAGTGTAGATCCACAACATAGCTGGACGGTCACTGCAGGAGATGTCCAAGGATCCCCTTACGCGTTCAAGCTGCATCCGGGTAGCCCGTCCTGGTCGGCGCAAAGGTGAACCTGCGAAGAAAATGTAAGAAATATTTATGTGCCGGAGGGCGGTTGAGCCGCTGAGTACGGCCTGTCCTGGCCTTCGCCGGAGTGTTTTAGTTGAGCCATGGACGGGCTGGGCTATCCTTCCGTGAAGTGGTTCGGAGTCCCTTGACGGTATCCGGAGGCCCGGACGTCTGCTCGAGGTTCGGCTATAAGGTGCTGCTCGTTGTCTCTGCTGCTAAGTGTAGCGACCCGACCCGAATGGATCAAGTCTTTGTGCTCAGGTGTCATCCTGGATCGATGTCGACACCACACAAGATTTCGAAGGATTTATAACAGAGTAGCAATCACACACTTATTACATCGTTGTCCAAAAGAGGACTTATTACAATAAATATGGCTTAAGGCCATCTAATAACGATAACATCGGAAGACTTGGAAGAAAAGTGAGTCCATCAACTCCATTGGCATCACTGAGTATAGAACCACGACCTAAAACACCTTACTCGTTGTTTGAAAAGTCTGCAACATGAAAGTTGCAGCCAAAACGGTCAAGACATGGAATATCTTGGCAATGTAACACATAGAGATTAATGAAGGAATAAGCCTATACTACATGCATATATGGCTGGTGGTAAAGCTCTCTGATTACAGTTTTGCATAAAGCTGGTTTTTCCCTCATCGCAAAGGAATAAATTTGTTTAACTATCATGGTGGTTGTTAAACATTGAGAATGGTTGACAGCATCCTCAATCCCAATTAAAAAGTACTCATTAAAACTCAATAACATTATTTAGAGTAACATGTTGAGATTCACATGATATTCAAGTACTAGATACTCAAGATGTCCATAACCGGGGACACGGCTAATCATGATTAGTTTATACACTCTGCAGAGGTTTGCGCACTTTTCCCCACAAGACTCGATCGCCTCCGTTTGGTTCTCGTGACTACATGGTGTTTGAGAGGCGGATGACCGAGACACAGTCTTTCGAAGCGCTTAGCACCTTACGATGGGTGGACGGTACACCTACATCCCCTACATCTGCTAGCCCACCACTATAAGAGTTAATACGACTTACTCAACTATGCGAGCCCATAATGGCTTGTGGCTGCACACGGAAGTTTCTAGTTTGAATAATCTTATGATCCCTTTGAGCCCGGGTGGCGGTCCAAGAAAAACAGGCAAGTCTCGATAGAAACCAGGTGCCTCAATCCACCCAGATGTGTGTTTAAGTTGCCACCTTAAATAAACCTTTAATTAACAATCTCACATCTGTCATGGATATCACTCACCCAATCCACGTCTACTAGCATAGCATGGCATAATAAGCAACATAGAAGTAACTCCCAAGGTTTCATAAGTAATACAGGTAATAGGTACTAGCTCAATCTACTTCCCATCCCACAATTTAATTAGATCCTAATCATGCAAGTGTTTGAGGATTGATCTAATGCATAAAACTGGGTAGTAGGAAAGGTATGATCAAGTGTTACTTGCCTTGTCGACGATCCATGAAACCTAGAGACTCGAAGTAACAAGCGGCGCACTCCGGGTGATCTATCGCAGACAAACAACAAGCATACAATAAGTACTCATCTAATGCACAGGTAAAACTCGAATAAAAGATCTGACCAAAAAGTTCAACTTAAGAACCCTGGTTGCAAAAAGAATCGAATCAAATAAAGCAACGAAAGTCAAACGTCGAAACAAAACGACTCGGTTCTAGCAATTTGAATCTAGGTCAAAATTTTACAGTAGCAAAACTTTGTTTAAGTTGATTAGTCGGAACGGCGGTTTCGAAACGAAACTCCAGGCGCTTGAATCACCTGATTCCGATAAACGAGCGAGAAGATAAACTAGATTGAAGATTGGATCTGAAATCGAGATCGGAAAATAACGGATTAAATCCGATTAAAAAGAAAAACGATGAACGGTTAAACGAACGGGCGTTCGTCAACAGAAACTAACCGGTGAACATGTTCGTTAAAACGAACGGATCGGTGAACGTTCGTTAAGTAGCTAAACCGAAAAAAATAAACCGATCTAGGGTTTTCAAAAAAACCGAACAACAAAAAGGAAAAAGAAAACCGGATGGTTTTTTTTAAACAAAACCGGACCGGGGAGGGGCGGTGGCTACCTCCGGCGAGGTCGCCGGCGGGGCACCGGGGCTCCGGCGGGGTCGGGGTGGGCTCGGCGGGCGGCGGGGTCGGTGAGGGTGGCGGCGGGGCGCACGGCTGGCGACGGGCGGCTCTGGGCGGGCCAGCAAGGGCTGGGGCTCGGTGGTCGGCGGGCGGGTGGGTCGAGGGGCGGCGGCTTATAAGGAGGAGGGTGCCTTGGGAGGGGCGGCGGGCGGGCGTGGCCGAGCCGGACTCAAGGGGACTCCCAAGGAGGCGGCGGCGGGTGGGCCGTTGGCCTTGGGCCTGGCCCGGCGGTTTTTTTTTTTAAACCGAAAAACGAATTAAAATAAATCTAAACGAACCCCAAATTTAATAAAATAAATTTTTCCCGACTCCTAAAAATGAGTCGAACAAAATGAACTTTAATACGGGGCAAAAATGCAAATTTTTAAAATACGCATTTTTTTCCTAAAGCAAATAAACTCCGAAAAATTCAAAAATTGATTTATTATTAAATCTTCATTTTTCCTAAATTTTGGGAAAGTCATATTATTCCCTCTCTTATTTTTTTTTAATTGGAAAAATAATTGAAGATAAAATAAATAAATCCAAATGATCCTATTTTCAAAATTTGAGAAAACCCAAATATGAAAATAATGAAATCTCCAACTCTCTCCGAGGGTCCTTGAGTTGCGTGAAATTTTCTAGGATCGGAAAATGCAAGAAAATATGATATGCATGATGACTTAATATATAACATTCCAAGTTGAAAATTTGGGATGTTATAAACCTACCCCCCTTAAGATGAATCTCGCCCTCGAGATTCGGGTTGGCTAGAAAATAGGTGAGGGTGATCCTTGAGCAAGTCTTCTTCTCTTTCCCAGGTGGCTTCATCCTCAGTGTGGTGGCTCCACTGAACCTTGCAAAACTTGATAACCTTGCTGCGAGCAACTCATGGCATAATCGAGAATCTTGACTGGTTTCTCCTCATATGTTAAATCATCCTTCAACTGAATTGCTTCCGGTGACCTTTGTATATTTTAACGGTACTTTCCGCCATCTCGGCGTGACATTTCTTCGGTGAGAAATATGGAATACATCATGAACTCCTGACAGTCCCTCTAGCAATTCCAGCTTATAAGCAACTTCTCCCATGCGTTGAAAAATCTTATACGGTCCAACGAAACGTGGTGCTAATTTTCCTTTAACTCCAAAACGCTTAACTCCTCGAAGCGGGGATACTCTAAGATATACTCTGTCTCCAACTTCGTATTCCATCGCCTTGCGTTTTGAGTCCGCATAGCTTTTACATGCGACTGGGCTACCTTGAGCCTATCGCGAATCAACTTAACCTTACATTGAGACTCCTTAATCAAATCTGGTCCAAACAATCGACGGTCTCGGCTTTCGTCCCATGATAACGGTGTCCTGCACCTCCTTACATACAAAGCCTCGAAGGTGCCATCTTCAAGCTGGTTTGGTAGCTTGTTGTTATAAGAAAACTACGCATCTGACAAGTTATCATCCCAACTAGATCCATAATCTAGTGCACAAGCTCTCGACATATCTTCCAAAATCTGATTGACTCTCTCGGTCATCCATCGATTACGTGGGTGGAAAGTTGTCTTTGAATTCCAGCCTGGTTCCCAATGTTTCGTGCAACCGATTCCAAAACTTTGAGTTAAATTGAGTTCCTCTATCCGACACGATACTCCTCGGAACTCCGTGTAAACACACAATTCTGGTCATGTATATCTTTGCCAACTTAGCAATCGCTATAGGTAGTCTTGACTGGAATGAAATGAGCTACCTTCGTCAAGCGGTCGACTATAACCCATATCGAGTCATAGCCCGAATGAGTCTTTGGCAAACCTGTGATGAAATCCATGCCTAGTTTATCCCACTTCCATTCAGGTATTGACAATGGTTGCAACAATCCTGCTGGCTTCTGATGCTCTGCCTTCACTCTCTGACATACATCGCAAACTGCTACATACTCCGCGATATCCTTCTTCATTCCGGTCCACCAGAACGTTTCCTTCAAATCCAAATACATCTTGGTATTTCCTGGGTGAATCGAATATGGTGAATCATGTGCTTCTTGCAAGATCAACTTCACGATCTCCGGGTTATTTGGCACATAAACACGGTCCTCAAACCATAGGGTATCGTGAACATCCTAACGAAATCCCTTAGATTTTCCTTCGCTCATTTTCTCCTTTATAGAGGCAACTTCCTTATCTGCCTTTTGAGCTTCTCTGATTTTGTCCATCAGCGTAGACTGAATCTCCAATGCTGCCACATAGCCTCTCGGAACTATTTCTAAACATAGCTCTCGAAGAACCTCGGCTAACTCCTTGGGTATTCCTCCCATTATTAATGTATTGACGTGGCTCTTACGGCTCAATGCGTCTGCTACGACGTTAGCCTTCCCGGTGTGATAATGCAATCTCATATCATAATCCTTAATAAGCTCAAACCATCTCCTCTGTCTGAGATTTAATTCCTTCTGCGTGAAGATGTACTTCAAACTCTTGTGATCCGTATACACCTCACAATGATTTCCAATGAGAAAATGTCTCCAGGTCTTCAATGCATGCACAACGGCTGCTAATTTCAAATCATGTGTGGCATAATTCAACTCATGAGGCTTAAGTTGTCGTGAAGCATACGAAACAACTCTTCCTTCTTGCATAAACCTTTGCTCCAAGTCCTCGGCGTGAAGCGCCGCAATACACCTCATAATCCTTGGTCCGATCCGCAAAATTAACACTGGTGAGGTAACCAATCTTTTCTTCAACTCCTGAAAACTTGCCTCACAATCCTCGGTCCATATGAACTTGGTATCCTTCTTCAACAATTCTGTCATAGGCTTTGCAATCCTTGAGAAATTCTCAATGAATCTTCGGTAGTATCCTGCGAGTCCAAGGAAACTCGAATCTCTCCAACTGTCCGTGGGTGCTTCCCATTTGGTTACGGTCTCGACCTTTGTGGGTTCAACTGCTATCCCTTCTCCGGATATAACATGTCCAAGAAATCCAACTTCCTTTAGCCAAAACTCACATTTGCTGAACTTGGCATATAACTGATGTTCCCGTAGTTTCTCCAAAACCAATCGCAAATGTTCCTTATGTTCCTCTTCATTCTTCGAGAAAATCAAAATATCATCTATGAACACCACGACGAACTTATACAAAAACTCCATAAACACTTTGTTCATCAGGTTCATGAAATAGGCAGGCGCGTTAGTCAGTCCAAATGACATAACGGTGTACTCATATAGTCCATATCTCGTGGTAAATGTTGTCTTAGGTATGTCCTGCTCTCGAATCTTCAACTGATGGTACCCCGATCGCAAATCGATCTTGGAAAACACTTTAGCTCCTTGCAAACGATCAAACAGATCATTTATCATTGGTAGTGGGCACTTGTTCTTGATTATTACTTCGTTTAATCCACGATAATCAACAACCATCCTTAACGATCAATCCTTCTTCTCCACTAACAGTACGGGTGACCCCCAAGGCGAAGAACTTGGGCGTATAAAACCTTTATCCAATAGCTCCTTTATCTGCTTCTTGATTTCCGCCAAATCCTGTGTGGGCATCCTGTATGGTCGCTTCGATATTGGGCCTGTTCCTGGCAAAAGTTCACCAAAAACTCAATGTCTCTATCCGGTGGCATTCTGGCAATTCCTCGGGAAATACATCAGGAAATCCTTTACTATCGGCACCTCTTCCTGCACAACTCCTGATAAGCAATTTACATGAGCTCTCCTCGGCTGATGCCGTGATACATACTTAATCCTTCTTCCTTCTGGTGTTGTGAGCAGAATCGTCTTACTTACGCAATCGATGTTCCCTCCATACATCGACAGCCAATCCATGCCTAATATCACATCAAATCCTTGGGATTCGGAATGATCAAATCCGTCGGGAACACATGCCTTCCTATACTTAATGGCACTTGAAAACATCCTTATGCGGCCATATACTCCGCTCCTGGTGAGCTTACTAGCAAAGGGGTTTTAAGAATCCGAGTAGGTAGACTATACTTCTCTACAAATCCCCTTGATATGTATGAATGCGATGCACCGGTGTCGAAAAGAACTAGTGCGATAAATGACTTAACCAAAAACTTACCGATTCTTTGCATCAGGCTGATCTTCAACCTCCTCCACATCAATGTGGTTCACTTGTCCCCTATTGAGAGGGTTTGGCTTCTTTCCAGAGCTTCCATTGCCACCTTGGCCTTCTGGACAGTCATTTGCATAATGCCCAGTCTTGGAACACTTGAAATAGGTGACATGGCTTAGGTCTTTCTTGGTTGGGGTTGATGGTGTGGTGCGGTTCTGTCCATTGCTTCCTCCATTCCCGTTCCCATTCTTGGTACCATTATGGTTGTGTGAATTACTTCCTCCGTGGGTATGCTGAAACTGGACTCCTTGTTTAGGGGTATAACGAGGCTTCGTGGGGCTCGAGTTATACTTCCCTCTGTCCATACTTCCTCTTGTGATTCTCAATTTGTCGCTGCTTTCCTTCAATCATGAGGGCACGGTCTACCAACTCCCGGTAGTTATTGAAACTTGCTACCATCAACTGCATGCTTAACTCATCATTCAGTCCTTCGTAAACTTCTCCGCTTAGTTGCATCTGTAGCAACGTCATCCGGGGCATAACGTGCTAACTTACTAAAATCATCCACATCTCGCCAACAGTCCTTCCTCCTTGGCGTAAGTTGCGAAACTCACGCTTCTTCATGGCCATAGCTCCTGCCGAAACATGGGCGGTCTGAAGCTTCTTTGGCCCGATCCCATGTGACCGTGTCTACAGGTGGTAAGTGGCTGTAAAATTCTCCCACCATGTCGCTGCTGGTCCTTCAAGTTGGTGTGCAAAGAAACTTCACCTTCTCTCCATCTCAGACATCCTGCAGTGATCAACTCCTCCCTACCTTACGGAGCCAATCATCTGCTACTATCGGCTCGGTGCTACATCGGAAAATACCGCGGATTCGGTCTTAAGAAATGTGTCAAGTGATCCGCAGGTGGTGGTGGTGGCGGTGGGTTGTTGTTGTTGTTGCCTTGATTCTGCACCAATGTTTGGATTAAAGTGTTCTGCTGCTGAATCAACTGGGTGATCTCTGGCGGGAAAACAAATCCGGGGTCGCGTCTCGGAGGCATGAGAGATTAAGAATAGAGTGGGGTCTAGGGAGAAACACTACCCAAATGTATATGAGCATCACTTCATTCAAATCAAACAAAAGGGCTTACAACGGTCTAGCTATCGCAAAAGTGCGTGAACTAAAAAGGTTACATGGAGGAAATACTACTAATATGTGGGGGTCATCTACTAATTTGAACCGGTGGAAGACTCCATGATGTCTGCTCCAGCTTCATCTTCAAAGTCGGGTTCACTTGGATCCGAGTCGGTGTCGTCGATGTTGATGTACTCACTTGGACAACTGACGTACTGGCCTTCATTCTTGAGCGCCAATTTCTTCTTGAGTTCTTCAATCTCATACTTAAGATCGTTATTGTGTCTTGCTAATGCTACGATCTCGTCCATGTAGTCCTTACGTGTTGACCTTAGTTCTCCTTCAAGTTCGATGATCCTTCCTTTCGCATTCTTCAACTCGAGCATATCATTGCACATCCGGTTCTCCTGGCGTCGAATGTGCTGGTTTAACTCCTGGATGAAAGCTGCAATGGATCGGTCCTTCTTGGTGCTGACTATCTCCCATTGTTCATCTCGGCGTCCGCAAATCTGATAGATGGTGTCCTTGAGGTCTTCTTGGTAAACTTCTCCAATGCGTCCCATGGTGATATGAGCTGCCATGCTCTTTCCCAGACTCCAGGTTGGTGCACAGAAAACACTATCTATAGGCTTGGTGATTGGGACGAACGTCCTTCCTGGTACATGAGCTTGAATCTTCCAGCGCTCCTCTTCAGGCAGAGTGGCGTTGAAGGTCCCGGTGAAACTTGGTAGTCCAATGTTCAGGTACTTGGTGACTTCCTTCAAGTGAAATCCAAAAGGTGCGCCTTCATCCGGTTGGGTGTACTTGATCTTCGCGTCCTTCATCCTAAAAGAGTGGAAAAGATGAGGAGTTAGAAATTGAGAAGAGAGTAGTGATCTATGGCTTTAACTTAGTGGTCGTGTCCTACAACAGTGTGCTCGATACCATCTCTCAGAGCGACCCGACCCGAATGGATCAAGTCTACGTGCTCGTGTGTCATCCTCGGATCAAGAATGCCGACACCACACAAGATTTCAAGGATTTATAACAGAGTAGCAATCACACACTTATTACATCGTTGTCCAAAAGAGGACTTATTACAATAAATATGGCTTAAGGCCATCTAATAACGATAACATCGGAAGACTTGGAAGATAAGTGAGTCCATCAACTCCATCGGCATCACTGAGTATAGAACCACAACCTAAAACACCTTACTCGTTGTCTGAAAAGTCTGCAACATGAAAGTTGCAGCCCGAAAACGGGTCAGCACATGGAATATGCTGGCAATGTAACACATAGAGATTAATGAAGGAATAAGCCTATACTACGGTTACAGTTTTGCATAAAGCTGGTTTTTCCCTACTGCAAAGGAATAAATTTGTTTAACTATCATGGTGGTTGTTAAACATTGAGAATGGTTGACAGCATCCTCAATCCCAATTAAAAAGTACTCATTAAAACCCAATAACATTATTTAGAGTAACATGTTGAGATTCACATGATATTCAAGTACTAGATACTCAAGATGTCCATAACCGGGGACACGGCTAATCATGATTAGTTTATACACTCTGCAGAGGTTTCATGACTTTTCCCCACAAGACTCGATCGCCTCCGCTTGGTTCTCACACTACATGGTGTTTGTGAGACGGATGACCGAGACAGTCTTTCGAAGCGCTAGCACCTTACGATGGGTGGACGGTACACCTACATCCCCTACATCTGCTAGCCCACCACTATAAGAGTTCGCACGACTTACTCAACTATGCCAGAGCCCATAATGGCTTGTGGCTGCACACGGAAGTTTCTAGTTTGAATAATCTTATGATCCCTTTGAGCCTGGGTGGCGGTCCAAGAAAAAGCAGTAAGTCCTCGATAGAAACCAGGTGCCTCAATCCACCCAGATGTGTGTTTAAGTTGCCACCTTAAATAAACCTTTAATTAACAATCTCACATCCGTCATGGATATCACTCACCCAATCCACGTCTACTAGCATAGCATGGCATAATAAGCAACGAGAAGTAACTCCCAAGGTTTCATAAGTAATACAGTAATAGGTACTACCTCAATCTACTTCCCATCCCACAATTTAATTAGATCCTAATCATGCAAGTGTTTGAGGATTGATCTAATGCATAAAACTGGGTAGTAGGAAAGGTATGATCAAGTGTTACTTGCCTTCTTCGACGATCCGCGAAACCTAGAGACTCAAGTAACAAGCGGCGCACTCCGGGTGATCTATCGCAGACAAACAACAAGCATACAATAAGTACTCATCTAATGCACAGGTAAATCTTGAATAGAAGATCTGACCAGAAAGTTCAACTTAAGAACCCTGGTTGCAAAAAGAATCGAATCAAATAAACAAACTAACGTCAAACGTCTAAATAAAACGACTCGGTTCTAGCAATTTGAATCTAGGTCAAAATTTTAAAGTAGCAAAACTTTGTTCAAGTTGATTAGTCGGAACGGCGGTTTCGAAACGAAACTCCAGGCGCTTGAATCACCTGATTCCGATAAACGAGCGAGAAGATAAACTAGATTGAAGATTGGATCTGAAATCGAGAACGGAAAATAACGGATTAAATCCGATTAAAAAGAAAAACGACGAACGGTTAAACGAACGGGTGTTCGTTAACAGAAACTAACCGGTGAACACGTTCGTTAAAACGAACGGATCGGTGAATGTAGCGACCCGACCTCAGACGGTCAAGCCTCTGTGTTACTGTGCCATCCCTGGATCAGTATGCTGGCACACACAGTACATCAATGTATATATCAAAGTGCAATCACATGCATAAATAACGTAAAACTGATATATACCTCATAATACTCAGCGGAAACAAATCAAACGGGTGTGGAGTCCCATCAACGCCATCGGCAGGTTGAGTGTAGACCGTAACCTGTATCGTAACTCTTACTCGTCGAGGAAATATACGCAACATGATACGTTGCAGCCGTGTAGGTCAAGACATTGAATGTACCGCAAGATCACAACATGAATAAACAGAGGGTAAAACTATACTATATGCAATTTGGCTTTGTGGCTCAGATTCGAGTTTTGTTTGCGTAAAAGCTGATTTTATTTTCCCTACATCAAAGGAATAAATGAAGTCTGTACTATGGAGTTTTCTATCATGACATGGTTCCGCCAACCGATGTCTCATAGCCCAAAATCATCATATGTTGCCCACAATTAAGTTATCAATCCGGTGTTGAGAGTTCCGAGATAGATCCAAGTCCAGATGCTCAAATTGTCCGTAACCGGGGACACGGCTAATCGATTAGGTTTAAACCCTCTGCAGAGGTTTGTACACTTTACCCGCAAGATTCGATCCCTCTTTTACGTTCTCGTACTTGAGTGTTTGAGAACAAGATGACCAAACATGGTCTTCCAAAGAGTTCCTCGACCACCGTCAGGTACTCATCCCATCCTACCGTAGTTCTACATCTGCTAGTACCGGCCCCAGCCAGAGTCACAACTAAGGTCAACCAAGCCAGAGCCCATAATGACTTGCGGTTGCATGTAAGCTTCCGGCATGAAGTATTCTTCCGTCTCTTTGAGTCTGGGTGAAGCTTTCCGCAAGATGTCATGGCGCTTCTCCATGCATCCCGCCAACCACCGGTTTCTCCAGGTGCCCACAACCGTCCCTTCACCCAAAGAGTGTGTATTGAATTCTTGTCTCGAGTCTTGAAGTCTTGAGGTCTTGAAGGTGCAGTCCTTGCAGATTCCATCATGGAGTTGTCGTCATTGACGAGAGTCCTCCTTCTTCACACCACTCTCGTGCACTCATACCAAACCCCGCCTACTATAGCGTAGCATTAAAATAAAATATCGTCCCGGCTTGGTAACAGGGTGATGGGTTCCTACCTCATGCATACTACTCAACTACAAGAATTTCAATAACACTACTGAGGGGTGGTTGCAAAGATGCCACTAAATGCAATAAAACATAGGTATGAAAGCATGGTCAAAGTGAACTTGCCTGGTAATACTTGATGAAGATAACAACGTCACGTAAAAATGACTTGGTAGAACTAATCGTCACTCCGTTGAAAATCTATATAGTCAACATAGCATTCACATAAGCAAACATCCTAGCAAACAATTTTAGCACTGAATTAACAATCAAAACAGCAAGGAAAATCGATAATAAAACTCAAACAAAATCAAAAGAAACTTCAAATAAAACTACAAAGAAAAACTACTAACGAAGATCTATGACTTTGCTACAAACATCTAATATAGTTTTGCCGTAAGTAAAAACTTAACAACAATTAAAATACTAAACTAATAAATTAACAGAAAATAAAATGTAAAATAACTAATTTAACAGAAAGTATTTTTTTCCATAAAATTTTATTTGCAAAAAGAAACAAATAAAAAGCTTTTATAAAACTCTAACTATGACCTATAGAAGGTTTCATACAAAACTAAGGAAAATAAATTTTTTAAATAAAAATAAATTTTTTCCTGTTGTCTAACAGAACACAACTAATTTTGTCAAAAGTGACAAAAAGAAATAATTTAGAACTAATAAAAACAATAAAGAAAAAGCTAAAACAGAACTAATAATAAAACAGTACTGTTTTGCTAAAAACCTAATTTAAATTAATCTGAAAATAAAATACTAAATACTACTGGATAAACAAAGGTCCTAGAGACCAGGAGCAAAAAGAATTAATTAAAAACCTATTTTTAAACTCCCGGAATAAGCAAAACAAGCTTTAATTCAAATCTGATCTAACTCAATTTTTATAAATCCAAACATAGACAAATAATATATTTTTGGAAACTACAAGAAAATTGTGATCTAACTCAAAAAGAATCAGAATCATTGGACTTCTAGATCAAAAGTTATAAGCTAAACAAGAACGGAACTAAATCTGTTACGGAAATAAATCTGAAAAACGAGAACGGAGTTACCTGTACGTGAGGCAGAGATGGCAGGAAGGAGATGGCGATGTGGAGGGCTGCTCGCGAGGGGGGCGAGGTCGCCAAGCAGGGTGGGGGTGGCGGAGGAGGGGTCGAGGCGCTGGGGAGGTTCCAGGAGAGCTCCTGGTGAGCGTTTCTAGGCAGGAAAAGGCGGACGGGGGCGAGGAGGCTACGGGCCGGGAGGGGGCGTGGTGATGGGAAAAATGGAACGAGGAGAGGGAGGGGGTTTTATAGGCGGTCTCGGGAGGCGCTGGGATGGAAAGACGAGGGAGATCGGGAAGGTGGAGATTCCTGTCTCCATGGATATGGAAAGCTTCAGAACGTGAGAGGAAACAGAGGAAGGAGATGATCTCTTGTTGGGCTAGAATAGGAAAGTGCTTAATGGGCCAGCAGGTTTTTCCTAATAAAACGATTCTATTCCTATTTTTAAAATTAGGAAACTAAAACAATAAAAAGGAAATCAAATCAATTGAATAAAGAGTTTTTATATACTAAAATTATCAGAAAAATAAAATGTAGATGATGAGCATTATTCCACGGCCAAAATAAAAACTTAAAAAATGTTTTTCAGAAAATCCCTAAAGGCTTTATTTCTTTTTGCAAATAATTTTTAAATAAAAACTTTGATTTTTCTTGGCTCAAATATTTTCAAAAATGCCCCTGATTTTGGAGGGTCATTTTCCTCCGCTCTTTTCTTGCTTGCAAGAATTTATTTTTCGGGTATTTCTCGGGAAGAAAAATAGAGAAGCAAGTGCAAATATTTGAAAGAATTAAATTGCAAAACTCCGTTCAAATTCTTTATAGTTGAAGAAGTCATGTCATCTTCTCTCATTGATTTTAATAGGATGAATTTGAATTTACGGAGAAGGGAAAGTCATTTTATTCCCTCTCATTCAAAAGTTATTGAAAAGGTTCAAAATTCACTCAAGTTTAATTCACTCAAGCAAACAAACAAACGATTCAATTAATTATATTAACATTCCAAAATTTTGGTTGTTACAAACCTACCACACATAGAATGAATCTCGCCCCTAGATTCAAGAGGCTAGCAAGAAAAGGTTAGGGGTTGGGGTCTTCTAGCAAATGTCTTGGTCGAAAGGTCAGGGTGCTACCACCCTTAAAAACAAGGTCATGGTTCCAATAAACTCAGATATTTCCTCCGGAGGGCTGACAATGTATGTCTCTTCACATATCTTACAATAGCTCCTTCATTAAAGCTCTTCCGTCGAAGCATAGAGTTTTCCTCAAAAGCTTGGGTCGGTTCACAAAGTTGAAGTTCGCCCAAGACCGGATCTTCTTAGGCGATGGGTCTGTGTCCATTCTAAACAACTATCGAAACACTCATGGTGGTCTACAATTTATGGTTTTCTCCTGCAGAAAACGGGTCCGGGTCGAACCTCACCAGATAACCTACGTTTGGCAACGGTTGCCTGTAATGGGGTTCCTTCGTCCTACCATTTTATGGTTTTATGGCTTATCGTGTCGACACGCTTCTAAGGTTTTCAGGGCTCTATGATTTTCTATCAACATATGATAGTTCATGATAGAAGTCTCCGGTATGGGGCCAATCCATCCTGCACTGAATCATTACCACATATGTAAATATCGAATCACGTATTTTAACACTTGGGCATACTCACAAGCATTGCAGAATTTCTCTTGTTCTCGAACTGAGTTCGTATAAATCCATGGTTTCTGCATGCCAAACAAAACATCTATCGTTACTTCACCACTCTTAGGTTTTTGCATAACCTCCTACGAAACGTATGCTGATTGGATCACTGATTCTTCCAAATGTACTCCTTTATCAAGGTTACAATCTGTTCCTTATCAAAATCCTGGGCCTGTGGGTTATGGCCCACTTCAACACTAGTGCAGCTTTAACTCATCCTTGGAGTAACTCTCACGTTACACCTCCTTTAATCTAGTAGTACTCTGTTTCTTCATACCATCATATCAAAACAAAACTCCAACTTATTTTGTCCAGCTTCCTTCTATGGCCGTCATGAATAACACGTTTCTTTCTTCATTGATCCCGTGGCTTTATAGAGTACTATGACCAAAAGAAGTGCACAAGTTTATCCATAAAATCTCATTAATCTCATATCAATCTTTCATTACATCCTTAACCATTTTCGTAAATCCAAATTCCAAAAGTACTATGTTACAAATGCTGCCACCCACATGGTTTGGTATGGCGGACATTACTTCCACTTTATTTATTTATCCTCCTCGAGGATTCTTGATCCCACCGGAATTGTGCGACATGAGCCTTGAAATCTTCAATCTTCTGTTTCATCATGGTGGTCTTGAGCTTCACCTTCATCATCTCTGCATGCACTCCGCTTAGGTATTCTGAGTATAACGGAGTCTTGCTTCAAGTATTCTCCGATCCGCATATGGCTTCCATGGCTGCTTCACGAACGACATCGATGAAAGTTGCTTGTGGCACAAGTGAGATGAAAAGTAATGCCCCATCCTCTTTGGGCAAACTCCTTTCAAACGGTGGAGGTGTACCTCCACATACCAAAGTTCCACTCCCTTTTGCATGAAGGTAGCCTTTGTAGACCGTGCATCTCCTTCAAGGTGAATATGCTTCATCATGTCCTTCAAGATCTTCGGTAATCATGATCACTTGTCAGGGTCATGATCGTTTCAGGGCCCTTAAGGAAAGACTCATAAAGGGTTGTCATCTGCATGTATAGGATAAGAGGAGTGCTCAGAACAAGGGATGTATCTCCATGGGGAATTTGCAACTGTCTCCAGAAAAGTTTGGTGTTCAGTTGTCCATGGGTTCAAGATTTCGGGGTCTGGTTGAGATAGAAAGAGAAAAGCAATTACCCACTCATCAACAAAATTATCGCTTTGTAATGGGCCGTTCTACTATGGTTTCGCTTTCTAGGTCCTCATTTCTTGTGTCTTCAATGCTCGGGAGTTTCCAATTCCTCGCCTAGGTGTTTCTCCTCACAATGAGGGCATCCATCCTTATGTTCCTCCTGGTGTGTCCTATTCCTCCACAAATCTTGGAGGCATAAGGTTTCTTCTTCGGGTTATCATGGTGCCTCCGGATGAGACGTGATCTCAACAGGGTCTTCTTGAATTCCTCCCAAGTCTTTGCTCCATTCCATCCATGTATAGTTTGATGCATCTGCCACCATGTTGCAGCACTTCCTTCAAAGTACTGAAGAGCGTACAATACTTCATTCTTCCTTAAAACCAAATTGCTCCCGAAGTTATTCTCCATGTTACAATCCATAGCTCGCCTCCTACTGGGTTTTCGGTCAAGAGAATATCACCCAACTTCAATCATCATCTATGGGGTCCAAAAGTTTTGGGATGAGATATGAGAGAGGTGGGGAGGGATACACACAATACAAACAATAGTTTTTGAAGAAACGGGTTTTACTTTGTGGCTGTGGGAAAACATCAAACAAATGACAGCTCACAATTCATCGTGATCTAACGTAGGTGTATAACATGGATTTGGTCCTCTAACGGTCAAATAATTCTTCCGATTCTTCAAGTCGTTCGAGTCTTCAACTGGTGTAGCTTCAACTCTTCTAATGCATGGTCAAATCCTCTTTACTCAAGAGGCCATCGGTTATCCGATATCTTGTCCTTCTTGGAGCGGCTTCATTGATTCTTCATGTGATCAAAAGGAAAAGGGGTATATTCTAACTATTTGAGGTGAGAGTGTCTATTTGATAAAATCAGAAGAGATGAGAAGTAAGAGTCTTTTGAAAATAAAGTTTTAGAGATTTCCTGTCCTAGGGCTTTCCGGTTTCTAGGGTCACGTCCCCACAACAACATGTGCTCGATACCATTTCAGAAGCGACCCAACCTCGCAGTCGGTCAAGCGTATTCTTATGCCATCCTCGGATCAAGATATCTTTGGCACACACAGTACATCAATGTATATATCAAAGTGCAATCACATGCATAAATAACGAAACTGATATATACCTCATAATACTCGTGAAACAAATCAAGCGGGTGTGGAGTCCCATCAACGCCATCGGCAGGTTGAGTGTAGACCGTAACTCAGTATCGTAACTCTTACTGTCGAGGAAATATCTCGCAACATGATACGTTGCAGCCGTGTAGGTCAAGACATTGAATGTACCGCAAGATCACAACATGAATAAACAGAGGGTAAAACTATACTATATGCAATTTGGCTTTGTGGCTCAGATTCGAGTTTTGTTTATGTAAAAGCTGATTTTATTTTCCCTACATCAAAGGAATAAATGAAGTCTGTACTATGGAGTTTTCTATCATGACATGGTTCCGCCAACCGATGTCTCATAGCCCAAAATCATCATATGTTGCCCACAATTAAGTTATCAATCCGGTGTTGAGAGTTCCGAGATAGATCCAAGTCCAGATGCTCAAATTGTCCGTGAATCGGGACACGACTAATCGATTAGGTTTAAACCCTCTGCAGAGGTTTGTACACTTTACCCGCAAGATTCGATCCCTCTTTTACGCTCTCGCACTTCAGAGTGTTAGAGAACAAGATGACCAAACATGGTCTTCCAAAGAGTTCCTCCGACCACCGTCCGGTACTCATCCCATCCTACCGTAGTTCTACATCTGCTAGTACCGTCCCCACCAGAGTCACAACTAAGGTCAACCAAGCGAGCCCATAATGACTTGCGGTTGCACAGTAAGCTTCCGGCATGAAGTATTCTTCCGTCTCTTTGAGTCTGGGTGAAGCTTTCCGCAAGATGTCATGGCGCTTCTCCATGCATCCCGCCAACCACTGGTTTCTCCAGTGGTGCCCGCCAACCGCCCTTCACCCAAAGAGTGTGTATTGAATTCTTGTCTCGAGTCTTGAAGTCTTGAGGTCTTGAAGGTGCAGTCCTTGCAGATTCCATCATGGAGTTGTCGCCATTGACGAGAGTCCTCCTTCTTCACACCACTCTCGTGCACTCATACCAAACCCCGTCTACTATAGCGTAGCATTAAAATAAAATATCGTCCCGGCTTGGTAACAGGGTGATGGGTTCCTACCTCATGCATACTACTCAACTACAAGAATTTCAATAACACTACTGAGGGGTGGTTGCAAAGATGCCACTAAATGCATAAAACATAGGTATGAAAGCATGGTCAAAGTGAACTTGCTCGGTAATACTTGATGAAGATAACAACGTATTTGTCGAGAAAATGACTTGGTAGAACTAATCGTCACTCCGTTGAAAATCTATATAGTCAACATAGCATTCACATAAGCAAACATCCTAGCAAACAATTTTAGCACTCGAATTAACAATCAAAACAGCAAGGAAAATCGATAATAAAACTCAAACAAAATCAAAAGAAACTTCAAATAAAACTACAAAGAAAAAACTACTAACGAAGATCTATGACTTTGCTACAAACATCTAATATAGTTTTGCCGTAAGTAAAAACTTAACAACAATTAAAATACTAAACTAATAAATTAACAGAAAATAAAATGTAAAATAACTAATTTAACAGAAAGTATTTTTTCCATAAAATTTTATTTGCAAAAGAAACAAATAAAAAGCTTTTATAAAACTCTAACTATGACCTATAGAAGGTTTCATACAAAACTAAGGAAAATAAATTTTTTAAATAAAAATAAATTTTTTCCTGTTGTCTAACAGAACACAACTAATTTTGTCAAAAGTGACAAAAAGAAATAATTTAGAACTAATAAAAACAATAAAGAAAAAGCTAAAACAGAACTAATAATAAAACAGTACTGTTTTGCTAAAAACCTAATTTAAATTAATCTGAAAATAAAATACTAAATACTACTGGATAAACAAAGGTCCTAGAGACCAGGAGCAAAAGAATTAATTAAAACCTATTTTTAAACTCCCGGAATAAGCAAAACAAGCTTTAATTCAAATCTGATCTAACTCAATTTTTATAAATCCAAACATAGACAAATAATATATTTTTGGAAACTACAAGAAAATTGTGATCTAACTCAAAAGAATCAGAATCATTGGACTTCTAGATCAAAAGTTATAAGCTAAACAAGAACGGAACTAAATCTGTTACGGAAATAAATCTGAAAAACGAGAACGGAGTTACTCAGACGTGAGGCAGAGATGGCAGGAAGGAGATGGCGATGTGGAGGGCTGCTCCAGGGGGCGAGGTCGCCAAGCAGGGTGGGGGTGGCGGAGGAGGGGTCGGCTGGGGAGGTTCCAGGAGAGCTCTGGTGAGCGTTCTAGGTAGGAAAAGGAGGACGGTGTGGCGAGAAGGCTATGGGTGGAGGGGGCGTGGTGATGGGAAAAATGGAACGAGGAGAGGGAGGGGTTTTATAGGCGGTCTCGGGAGGCGCTGGGATGGAAAGACGAGGGAGATCGGGAAGGTGGAGATTCTGTCTCCATGGATATGGAAAGCTTCAGAACGTGAGAGGAAACAGAGGAAGGAGATGATCTCTTGTTGGGCTAGAATAGGAAAGTGCTTAATGGGCCAGCAGGTTTTTCCTAATAAAACGATTCCATTCCTATTTTTAAAATTAGGAAACTAAAACAATAAAAAGGAAATCAAATCAATTCGGAATAAAGAGTTTTTATATACTAAAATTATCAGAAAAATAAAATGTAGATGATGAGCATTATTCCACGGCCAAAATAAAAACTTAAAAAAATGTTTTTCAGAAAATCCCTAAAGGCTTTATTTCTTTTTGCAAATAATTTTAAATAAAAACTTTGGTTTTCTTGGCTCAAATATTTTCAAAATGCCCCTGATTTTGGAGGGCCATTTTCCTCCGCTCTTTCTTGCTTGCAAGAATTTATTTTCGGGTATTTCTCGGGGAAGAAAAATAGAGAAGCAAGTGCAAATATTTGAAAGAATTAAATTGCAAAACTCCGCTCAAATTCTTTATAGTTGAAGAAGTCATGTCATCTTCTCTCATTGATTTTAATAGGATGAATTTGAATTTACCGGAGAAGGGGAAAGTCATTTTATTCCCTCTCATTCAAAAGTTTTTGAAAAGGTTCAAATTTCACTCAAGTTTAATTCACTCAAGCAAACAAACAAACAATTCAATTAATTAATTATATTAACATTCCAAAATTTGGGATGTTACAGTGAACGTTCGTTAAGTAGCTAAACCGGAAAGAAATAAACCGATCTAGGGTTTTCAAAAAAAACCGAACAACAAAAAGGAAAAAGAAAACCGGACGGTTTTTTTAAACAAAACTGGACCGGGGAGGGGCGGTGGCTACCTCCGGCGAGGTCGCCGGCAGGGCACCGGGGCTCCGGCGGGGTCGGGGTGGGCTCAAGGGCAGCTGGGTCGTGAGGGTGGCGGCGAGGCACGGCGCCGGGCGACGGCGGGCTCGGGCGGCGTCGCAAGGCCAAGGGCTCGGGTGGTCGTGTGGCGGCGGGTGGGTCGAGGGGGGGGGCGACGGCTTATAAGGAGGGAGGTGCCTTGGGAGGGGCGGCGGGCGGGCGTGGCCGAGCCGGGACTCGGCGGCTGTGGCGGGGACTCCCAAGCGGGAGGCGGCGGCGGGTGGGCCGTTATCGGGCCTTGGCCCATCACAGTGTTTTTTTAAACCAAAAATGAATTAAAATAAATCTAAACGAACCCCAAATTTAATAAAATAAATTTTTCCCGACTCCTAAAAATGAGTCGAACAAAATGAACTTTAATACGGGGCAAAAATGCAAATTTTTAAAATATGCATTTTTTTTGCTAAAGCAAATAAACTCCGAAAAATTCAAAAATTGATTTATTATTAAATCTTCATTTTTCCTAAATTTTGGGAAAGTCATATTATTCCCTCTCTTATTTTTTTTGGAAAAATAATTGAAGATAAAATAAATAAATCCAAATGATCCTATTTTCAAAATTTGAGAAAACCCAAATATGAAAATAATGAAATCTCCAACTCTCTCCGAGGGTCCTTGAGTTGCGTGAAATTTTCTAGGATCGGAAAATGCAAGAAAATATGATATGCATGATGACTTAATATATAACATTCCAAATTGAAAATTTGGGATGTTACACTAAGGCAGTGGTGTATATGCTGGTGCCGAGGGAAGGTTCGGCTTTGCCATTAACCGTGATGACGCCGCGTGGAGTGGGCATCTTGAGCTTACTGTAGGCATAATGTGGTACCGCGTTGAATCGAGCGAATGCAGTTCGTCCGAGCAGTGCTTGATAATCACTGTGGAAAGGGACGATTTTGAAGTTTAACTTTTTGATACGGTAATTTTCTGGTGAACCGAAGACTACCTCAAGGGTAATGGAGCCTGTACAACGAGCCTCCTCACCTGGTATAATGCCTCTGAAAGTGGCTTTAGTGGGTTTGATCGCCGAATGATTGATGCCCATCTTGCGACCGTGGTCTTGGTAAAGCAGATTTAAACTGCTATCGCCGTCCATAAGGACTCGAGTGAGGTGGAACCCGTATATTATTGGGTCCAGGACTAGTGCGGCTGGATTGCCCTGATTGGCGTTGACCGGACGATCTGTGCGGCTGAAGGTGACTGGCCCCAGTTTATATTGTGGGACGACAAGTTCCGTTGAGTCACCATCCCTAATGTGACACCCTCGATTCAATCATACACTAATCATGCACGCAAATGTGTACGACCAAGATCAAGGACTCACGGGAAGATATCACAACACAACTCTAGACACCAATTAAAATAATACAAGCTTTATATTACAAGCCATGGGCCTCGAGGGCTCGAATACATAAGCTCGAATACACAAGAGTCGGCGAAGCAACAATATCCGAGTACGGACATAAGTTAGACAAGTTTGCCTTAAGAAGGCTAGCACAATAGCAACATCGATCGAAAAGGCAAGGCCTCCTGCCTGGAGCCTCCTAACTACTCCCGGTCATCGGCGGCCTCCACGTAGTAGTAAGCATCGGCGGTGGCATCTCGCCCTGGCTCCAATATCTGGTTGCATCAACCGAAAAGAAGAAAGGGGGAAAAGGAGGAGCAAAGCAACCGTGAGTACTCATCCAAAGTACTCGCAAGCAAGGATCTACACTACATATGCAACATTAGCAAAGGAAGGCTGTATATGTGGACTGGGCTGCGTAAAATGCCGTAATAGAGAGAAGGCATAGTCCTATCAAGACTAGCATCTTCTCGAAACCACCATCTTGGCAAAGAAAGGAGGGAGTAGAGTAGCATAACGTAAAGTAGTAGTGTTATCAACCTCGGCCGGAGATCCTTTCTCGACTCCCTGCGAGAAAGATATCCCAGAGCCATACTATCCAGTTTTCATCACAATCCAGTTCTCATCGCAATCCATTGCTCATATCCATGTCTCATCTCAAGTATCCAGTTCTAGTTGTATCGATCGGGATGCAACTCCAAGTGTCCGCTATCGTAGGACAGGCTATTGATAGATGTTTTCTTCCTGCATGGGTGCACCAACTTACCCACCACGCCGCTTAACTCCGCCGGACACACTTTCCAGTGGTCATGCCCGCCTCGCCAAACAATACGCCGCAACCCGACCTAGGCTTAATAGAGAGGCCAAGACGGACTAAACCTATGCCCCTGTGGGGTCATGGGCCATCTCCCGAAACTCCTCAAGACGTTATGACGTCTGGCCGGTGAGCAGACCTAGCTACCTTCCTAAAAAGGCAGGAGCTTACCAGTCCAACCCGGCGCCGCTCGGCCGACGCGTCTATTAAGCTTCGGCTGATGAATACGACGTAGAACGCC
Source organism: Aegilops bicornis (assembly GCA_021605145.1). Lineage (NCBI taxonomy): Eukaryota > Viridiplantae > Streptophyta > Magnoliopsida > Poales > Poaceae > Aegilops > Aegilops bicornis. The sequence continues at coordinate 464,094,685 of CM038669.1, read as the reverse complement.
CATACTATACCCACGTGATGGTTAGTGCTATCAGGCCAGAGGCCCCTCGGATCAAATATCCAAATCATAGTGGATTAGGAACGCGCGGTAACAAGCAGAGACTCACGAAAGATGTGACCCCGTTGCCCCGTCTTGAGGACTTGCGGCAAGGGCTAGGAATGCCCGGCCACGCCTCGTAATTATCTTGCGGGCACCCTCCAGGTCAACCCGTCTCTACATCACTCGCAATTAAGCTCGCGCGGGTACCCCTCAGGGTCGACCCGTCTTTCCAAGTAACAGTGGTAAAAGTTCAAGTAACCGTGTGTCCAAACATCAAGGGGAAAACCCGAGGAATCACCCCCGGTGAATTCCACTAGATGTAATCATCAAGGTGAACGTAAGAGGAATCACCCCCGAGGTTCACACTTGAGGGGTTGCACGACATAGTCGTATCGGAAGTGGTTAAGGAGGAAATCACCCTCGATGACCACGACCGGATAGCTATACTACGTGGTTAATATCGGCGTCAGAGAGGTTTCACCCTCGGTACTCGATAGTAACCCAAAGAGTGTCGAGCAACTAAGGGGAAGTGATGTGCGGTGTCGGGTCCTGGTCTTCGATCCCGTTGATCGGGTCTTCAATGATGAAGCAGGGGCAACAAGGACAATGTGGGGGTCACTGATGGGTCTCTAACCAACCTATACTAAGCAGTTTACGATAAGCAGGTAAGGTACAACAACAGATACAAAAATAGGCTATGCATCAGAATAGGAGCAAACAATAACAGTAGCAAAATCTAATGCAAGCATGAGAGAATGGAAGGGGCGATATCGGGAGGCTCAACTGGGGGGCTTTCCTGGTTGCTCGGCAAGGAGGGTCGTCGTCGGCGTAGTCGATCACGAAGTGACATCGGTCTCGGTTCTACCGAAGAGAAGAGGGGGAAGAAACAGTAAATATAAAGCAGGCATAACATCACAAAGCATAACATGGCAATAAGCAGTGCCGGGTGTGACCTAACGCATGGCTACACGATAAAGGTGAAGGGGGAATTCAACCGGGAATGTAATCCCGGTTCCGGACCTGTGTCAAACAGATGACCGGAGGGGGAAAGTTCCATGTTCAGCATGCTAGGAGCATCTGACAGATGAACGGACCGTGTATTCGGATTCGTTGGATTTTTCTGAGCAACTTTCATATAGAAAACATTTTCATCGGAGTTACAGTTTATTTTCTATGAATTTTTAAAGTTTAAACAATATTCTAGAATTATTTATACTAATGTAATGGAAAATGACGTCGATGACGTAGGAGTGACGTCGCCAGTCAATGTGACGTTGACTGGTCAAAATCGACATGGGGACCCACTTGCCGGTGTTCAGTTAAGCTTAACTAAATAATTTTAATTATAAAACCGGTTTAGTTAACCTAATTACGTGGTGGGGCCCGCACGTTAGTGGTCGGGCTGCCAGTCAGCCGATTGGTAGGTCAAGCCGATCAGCCCCAGGCCACCAGGGCCCACCGGTCGATGACTTCGGGGGCCCACTATGCCACGTCGGTGTCGGTAGAGAAAACTCCGACGACCAAGGCAACAGCGGCGCCTCGCCGAGTTGGCTAGTCGCCTTCTGAGGGGCCTCCGGACTGCGGCTTGGACCTAAGGCGCGGCTCGACGCCGCGACACGATGGTGGACGACGGCGTCGGGGACGATCAAGCATCGCCGGCGGCAGCGGAGGCGGCCGGTGTTCGGGCGCTTGATTGGGGACGAGGCTAGAGGGTACGAGGAGGCACGGGAGGAGGCGCGGACGGTTGGGAGGCCCCTGGAAGTGCTAGGGGCTCGAAGCCGTGCTCGAAAGCGAGCTCGACCGGTGGTGGCTGAGACGGCGTGGCTCGACAGCGGCGACGGGCTCGGCCACGGCAGCAACGATGGCATACGAGCACGGAAACAATGGGGAGCAAGGGAGGGGAGGTAAGTGCTCACAGGCGCTCAGAGAGGAGCAGAGCAGGCTCGGGAGGCCTGGGCATTTAACGGGCGCCGGTGGAGCTCCGGCGTCCCGAGGAGGAAGACGACGGCGTGACGGCGCTGCGGTGCTCCCCAACTCCAGCTGAGGCCACCGATCGATGGAGAGGACGACGGCGGAGCTCACCGTCAAGGTCAGCGGGCGCGGGGCCGCCGGTGGCCGCGACAACGACGAAGGGCGGCGGCGACTGTGCTCGGGCCGCGGATCTGGAGGAGAGGAGGGGCGGAGCGAGCGCGTAGGCGAGAGAGAGAGAGGGGGGGCCGAGGCGTCGGGGCGGCCTTATCCCCTCCCGTCGACGGCGAGGTGGTTCATGGCTGACGGGCGCGGCCTCGCCGCCTTGGCCGGAGGAACAGGAGGAGGCGCGGCTGGGAGCCGGGCCGGGCCTGGGTGAGGTGGGCTGCCTGGCTGGGATGGGCCAAGCCTGGGGAGGCCAGTGGGCTCGCCCTTTCCCTTTTTTTTGTTTGCTTTCCCATTTTCTTTTTCCGCAGCTTTTGCACTTTCTTTTAGCCACCATTGACTTTGCAAAATTATGCCACCGGCCAAAACAAACTCAAAGAATTAAAGTGCCTTTGCCTCAAAAAGGTTGGGAGGCTTTTGGAATAGTTGCCAATTTTATAAATTAAAAGGGCATTTAATTTATTGTTTAGGTCAACGCTTTAAGTAGCTTAGGCCACTTAAACCTTTTGCAAAAATGTTGGTTGACCACCAATATAACATGTGGATTATTTGGCACATTATGAACATTTTTGTGTTCATGTCTCGAGCATTTTGAATCTCACACGTAATTTGAATTTGAATTCAAGCTGGAATGTGAAAGAGCATGAGACAATAATGATCGGGCACATGTTTAGCAAAACAATTAACTTAACCCGAGGGGTTATCAGTAGCATCATCACACCGGGTGTTACAACTCTCCTCCTCTAAAAGAAATTCTCGTCCGAGAATTAAGAGGTAGAAGGGAACAGGTCGGGTATTCAGCCCGGAGGTTATCTTCGCGTTCCCAAGTGGCTTCATCCTTAGAATGATTTGATCATTGCACCTTGAGGAACTTGGTAACCTTCTGGCGTGTTCGACGTTCAGCTTCTTCAAGAATGCAGATCGGATGCTCCTTGTATGTGAGATCATCTTGGATTTCAATCAATTCCGGATCCACTTCACGTTCCGGATCCTTGAAGCATTGACGGTTGCGACACGTGGAAGACGTCATGAACATGAGAGAACCGAGGTGGCAACTCCGGTTGATAAGCCACCACCCACGACGGGCGAGAATCTGAAGGGACCAATGTGGCGGGAGCTAACTTGCCCTTGACCCCGAACCGATGAGTGCCTCTCAAAGGAGTGACACGCAGATAAGCTTGTTCACCCGGGTTGATAAGTTGAACCCGGTGTTTACGGTCATAGTTGCTCTTCCGGGGACTGGGCCGCCTTTGAGATTATCCGGACAATGCGAACTGCTCTTCAAATTTTGTTGAATAATGTTCGGACCAATGAGTGCCCGTTACCCGCTTCGACCAATTCAGAGAGGGTTCGCACTTACGTCCCATAGAGCACTTCGAAGGGTGCCATTTTCAAGCTGGCTTGATAGCTGTTGTTATAAGAGAACTCCGCATAAGGGAGAGATTCTTCCCACTTCTTGCTGAACGAAATAACACAAGCTCGAAGCATGTCTTCAAGAATTTGACTCGCTCGACTTGGCCTTGGGATTGGGGATGACAAGCGGTGCTCCAGGTAATACGAGTTCCCATTGCCTCTTGGAAACAATCCCAGAACTTTGAAGTGAATAAACTGCCACAGTCTGAACTGATCTCCTTCGGAATGCCATGGAGTGACACAATTCTGGAGATATACAAGTTTGCTAATTGACTAGCAGTGATTGTCTCCTTGACTGGCAGAAAGTGAGCAACTTTCGAGAATTGGTCGATGACAACAAAGATAGCATCGTTACCTTTCTGAGACTTGGGAAGGCCTGTGACGAAATCCATTTGGATCTTATCCCACTTCCATTCGTGAATCGGAAGCAGTTGTAGAAGTCCACCGGTTTCGATGTTACGCTTTGACGCTGACGGCAAACGTCACATTCTTCGATATATCGAGCAATGTCTTGCTTCATTTTAGACCACGATTTCGACGGATGTCTAGATACATCTTGGTACTTCCGGGATGAATAGAGAGAGGGTGTCATGCGCTTCTTTCATCACCTTCTCCGTCATAAGCTCGAACCGGGTACTACAATGCGATCTCTCAAGTATAAGGTTCCATCTTCACCAAGTGAGAAATCTCTGGATTTCTCTAAGGCAAGATCCTTTTTCATCAAATCAATGTGAGCATCTTTGGCTTGAGCAGACTTAATTGCTTTTAGAAGAGTTGGTTCCAATACAAGGTTATTCAGAGAACCCTGTGGAACTAGTTGAAGGTTTAGCTTGCATAGCTCTTCATAAAGGCGGGGTTGAGCTTTGTAGACCATGTGATTATTGCAATAAGACTTGCGGCTCGGGGCATCAGCCATTACATTAGCCTTACCAGGGTATAAGATATACCGCAGCTTGTAGTCCGCAATAGCTTCCATCCATCGTCACCGACGGAGGTTCAGATCTGGCTAGGTAAACAGGTACTTCAGACTCTGATGATCGGTGAAGATCTCGCATCGATTACCGAGAAGGTACTGTCGCCATAGCTTCAGTGCAAAGATAACCGCTGCAAGCTCGAGGTCATGAACCGGGTAGTTTTCCTCGTGAGGACGACTTGACGGGAAGCATAAGCAATCACCCTGCGCTCTTGCATTAGAACACAGCCTAATCCTTGACGTGAAGCGCCACAATAGATGACGAAGTCCTTGCGAGAATCGGGAGGAGCAAGCATCGGGCAGAAGTCAGCTTGTCCTTGAGTGCTCGGAAACTTTCCCGACATTTGTCCGTCGGTCGAACTTAACGCCTTTGTGAAGCGGGTTAGTCGCTGGCTTGGCGATCTTGGAGAAATTCTCGACAAAGCGGCGACGATGAATGGCTAGGCCGAGAAAGCTTCTGACTTGCTTGACAGTCTTAGGAGGGGTCCAGTCAAGAATAGCCTGAACGCGCTCTGGGTTGACGGCAATACCATCCTTGGAGATAACATGACCAAGGTAGGTGACTTTGGGTAACCAGAATTCACACTTGGAATACTTGGCGTAAAGTTGATGCTCTCGAAGCTTTTCCAGAACAAGACGAAGATGTTCAACATGTTCTTCTTTATTCTTCGAATATACCAGGATATCATCCAGATAGACTACGCATTTAACTTGTCGAGGTAATCCATGAATATGTAGTTCATCGACGAGAGAAAGTAGCTGGAGCATTGGTTAAACCGAATGACATGACGGTGTACTCGTAAGAACCATAACGAGTGGCGAATGCGGTCTTTGGAATATCCTCTTCACGAACACGGATCTGGTGGTAACCCAACCTCAAGTCGAAGTTTAGAGAATATCGATGATCCAGCCAGTTGATCATACAGATCATTGATCCGAGGAAGGGATATTTGTTACGAATTGTAGCTTGGTTGATAGGACGATAGTCTTGGACCAAACGGTTCAGACTGGCCCTTCTTCTTGACGAAGAGAGAAGGTGCTCCCAAGCAGAGGAACTTGGACGAATGAAACCACTGCGAAGAGATTTGTCGATTTCCTCCTTCAGTTCAAGGAGCTCATGAGGCGGCATCTTGTAGGGCCGTTTGGCGATAGGAACGGTGCCTGGCTTCAAGTCGATGACGAATTGACGGCGGGCAGGGGTATTCTGGAAGTTCTTCCGAAATACGTCTTGGAAGTCGCGAACAACCGGAATCTTTTCAATTCCCTCAAGAGGTGCTGCATTCAACGCATTCAAAGCATAAAGTCTTGCCTCAGCGTTTTGAACAAGCTGAGCATGGTAGGTTACTATCTCATCGGAAGGATGTAGGAGATGAACAACCTTGGTGGCGCAAACGATAGAGGCAGTATGCGCCTTCAACCATTCCATTCGAGAATCGAGGTCAATATTGGAAGACTCGAATAATGGGAGAAACAAGGAACTCCAGCCCTTCAATCTCAACGGAACGTCGCGACCAATCATGGTAGTTTGACATCGGCCCTAGGGTGCGTACTACTATCGGGGTGTTCATGGCCTCGCATCGAATGTCGTGGGTGTATGCAAACCTTTCGACATAAATGAATGTGATGCTCTGTATCAAACAAAATGTAAGTCGGTCTTGAATTAACCAGAGAGTACCCATCACAAGAGTGCTGGTCTTGAGCTTCATTCAGATTAACATGATTAGCCTGACCACGACCATAAGGTCTGGCATTGTTATTATGGGGCTGGTTGTTACGGTCAGTTGGAGGCAGGACCAGCTGGTTCTTTTTCTGATTGCATCCTTTGGCAAGGTGACCTGGACGGCCACATCTGAAGCACAGACCATCATTGGGATCGAGAGTAGGAGCTTGGGATGGTACAGCCCGAAGGGGCTGCCTCTGCGGTGGAGGAGGCGTACGAGGTGCAACATAGGACTGTCTTGGAGCAGTGCGGTTGGATGATACATGCTGTGGGGAATCCATATCCGACGCTTCGCTACCGACGGGCCCAAGATGAGCCAACGTCGCGACCACGCCTTAAGGGATCCTCGGTGTTCTCAAGACCGCCTCAACTCGAATAGCCTTGTTCACCAAGGTGGCAAAGTCGGCAAAGTCATGAACGAGCAATGCTAGCTTGATATCGTGGTGAAGTCCATCACGAAACTTCTCTTGCTTACGAGCATCGGTTGCAATATCTTCTTCAAAGATAACGTGACAAGTCCGTAAATTCCCGTTGATAAGCATCTACGGACTTGTTGCCTTGGGTGAGGTTGCGGAACTCTCGCTTCTTCATCCCATGGTTCCTCGAGGAATGAAAGCGGCACGGAAGGCAGCTTGGAACCGGCCAAGTAATGACCGTTCCAAAGGTAGGGTACGCCTGTGGCTGTCCCACCATTGAGCAATGGGACCCTTGAGGAAGAAGGATGCGAAGGTGACATAGCCGGTAGGGCAACACTAGCAGAGACTCCATTTCATATGTGATGTCGCAGAGCTACCATCAAAGATCAAGGGGTTGAGTTGAGCTGCGGTAAATAGTTGGGTTGAGGCGCATGAAGTCCTGCAGAGTTACTGGGGTTGGCTGTTGATTCATGTTCGGACGAGGAAACTGAGCCATCATTCCTTCCATGAACTGACGATTTAACTCAAACTGTTGCATCATTCCAGCAAAGAATTCAGGCGGTGGTGGATCATTGGCACCACGGCCACGACCAGCGGGTCTAACCATCCCGCTAACAGTAACAGGGGTAGTTCAAAGCATTGAGCATTTGCAAAGACAAGGATCATTCATGATGAAACATGCATAAGGAAAGATGTACGATGGACACCGCCGTAGTCAACCTGACGGTGTGTGTGTACTATTCAAGAGGCTATTCTAAGTAATAACTATGGCTTTATCCAACTTCGGGTGAATGTGGTCACGGGATCCTAATGTTAGTAAATTCGCTTAACCCGAGTAGAAGAGAGTTCAGAGTCCCAGTATAGACGAGGAGTAAAAGATGCTAATACCACCCAATGGCGACGTGGGACCGTAAGCCACACAGCCAATGTTAGTAAAAGTTTTTCGGTGACTAGACTCAACTTCGGCCAAGGAGTTAGAAAGGGGGGCTACCTACAGGCAGTCGGCTCTGATACCAACTTGTGACACCCTCGATTCAATCATACACTAATCATGCACGCAAATGTGTACGACCAAGATCAAGGACTCACGGGAAGATATCACAACACAACTCTAGACACCAATTAAAATAATACAAGCTTTATATTACAAGCCATGGGCCTCGAGGGCTCGAATACATAAGCTCGAATACACAAGAGTCGTGGAAGCAACAATATCTGAGTACGTACATACGTTAGACAAGTTTGCCTTAAGAAGGCTAGCACAATAGCAACATCGATCGCCAAGGCAAGGCCTCCTGCCTGGGAGCCTCCTAACTACTCCTGGTCATCGGCGGCCTCCACGTAGTAGTAAGCATCGGCGGTGGCATCTGGCTCCTGGGCTCCAATATCTGGTTGCATCAACCGAAAAGAAGAAAGGGGGAAAAGGAGGAGCAAAGCAACCGTGAGTACTCATCCAAAGTACTCGCAAGCAAGGATCTACACTACATATGCAACATTAGCAAAGGAAGGTCAGATATGTGGACTGGGTCAGAAATGCCGTAATAGAGAGAAGGCATAGTCCTATCGAAGACTAGCATCTTCGAAACCACCATCTTGCAGCAAACAGGAGGGAGTAGAGTAGCATAACGTAAAGTAGTAGTGTTATCAACCTCGTGGGAGATCCTTTCTCGACTCCTCGCGAGAAAGATATCCTGCAGCCATACTATCCAGCTTTTCATCACAATCCAATTCTCATCGCAATCCATTGCTCATATCCATGTCTCATCTCAAGTATCCAGTTCTAGTTGTATCGATCGGGATACAACTCCAAGTGTCCGCTATCAGAGGACAGGCTATCGATAGATGTTTTCTTCCCTGCAGGGTGCACCAACTTACCCACCACGCCGCTTAACTCCGCCGGACACACTTTCGAGGTCATGCCCGCCTCGCCAAACAATACGCCGCAACCCGACCTAGGCTTAATAGAGAGGCCAAGACGCCGGACTAAACCTATGCCCCTGTGGGTCATGGGCCATCTCTCGGAAACTCACGCACGCTATGTGACGTCTGGCCGGTGAGCAGACTCTAGCTACCTTCCTAAAAAGGCAGGAGCTTACAGTCCAACCCGGCACAAGGCCGTCGCCGACGCGTCTATTAAGCTTCGGCTGATGAATACGACGCAGAACGCCCATACTATGCCCACCGATGGTTAGTGCTATCGTGCAGAGGCCCTCGGATCAAATATCCAAATCGTAGTGGATTAGGAACGCAGCGGTAACAAGCGAGACTCACGAAAGATGTGACCCGTTGCCGTTCTGCCTTGAGGACTTGCGGCAAGGGCTAGGAATGCCCGCCACGCCTCGTAATTATCTTGCGGGCACCCTCCGTGTCAACCCGTCTCTACATCACTCGCAATTAAGCTCGCTGGTACCCTCAGGGTCGACCCATCTTTCCAAGTAACAGTGGTAAAAGTTCAAGTAACCGTGTGTCCAAACATCAAGGGGAAAACCCGAGGAATCACCCCCGGTGAATTCCACTAGATGTAATCATCAAGGTGAACGTAAGAGGAATCACCCCCGAGGTTCACACTTGAGGGGTTGCAGCAGTCAGATCGGAAGTGGTTAAGGATGAAATCACCCTCGATGACCACGACCGGATAGCTATACTCTGAGGTTAATATCGGAAGTCGAGAGGTTTCACCCTCGGTACTCGATAGTAACCCAAAGAGTGTCGAGCAACTAAGGGGAAGTGATGTGCGGTGTCGGGTCACGGTCTTGATCCCGTTGATCGGGTCTTCAATGATGAAGCGAGGGCAACAAGGACAATGTGGGGGTCACCGATGGGTCTCTAACCAACCTATACTAAGCGATTTACGATAAGGTGTAAGGTACAACAACAGATACAAAAATAGGCTATGCATCGTAATAGGAGCAAACAATAACAAGAGTAGCAAAATCTAATGCAAGCATGAGAGAATGGAAGGCGATATCGGGATGATCAAAGGGGGCTTGCCCGGTTGCTTCGGCAAGGAGGGGTCGTCGTCGGCGTAGTCGATCATGTGGGCATCGGTCTCTGGTTCACCAAGAGAAGAGGGGAAGAAACAGTAAATATAAAAGTGCATAGCATCACAAAGCATAACATGGCAATAAGCGATGCGGGTGTGACCTAACGCATGGCTACACGATAAAGGTGAAGGGGGAATTCAACCGGGAATGTAATCCCGGTTCCGGACCTGTGTCAAACAGATGACCGGAGGGGGAAAGTTCCATGTTCAGCATGCTAGGAGCATGTGACAGATGAACGGACCGTGTATTCGGATTCGTTGGATTTTTCTGAGCAACTTTCATATATAAAACATTTTCATCGGAGTTACAGTTTATTTTCTATGAATTTTTAAAGTTTAAACAATATTCGGAATTATTTATACTAATGAAATGGAAAATGTCGTCAGCATGACGTAGGAGTGACGTCAGCAGTCAACAGGACGTTGACTGGTCAAAACTGACATGGGGGACCCACCTGTCAGTGTCTAGTTAAGCTAACTAAATAATTTTAATTATAAAACCGGTTTAGTTAACCTAATTACGTGGTGGGGCCCGCACGTTAGTGGTAGGCTGCTTGATCGGCCGATTATTTGAGGTCAAGCCCGATCAGCCCAGGCCACTAAGGCCCAACAGTCGATGACTTCGGGCGGGGCCCACTATGCCACGTCGGTGTCAGCGCCGGAGAGAGTTCGGCGACCAAAACAGGCAACGGCGGCACCTCGCCGGAGTTGGCTGGGGTCGCGCTACAGGGGGCCTCCGGACCTGCGGCTTGGACCTAAGGGCGCGGCTCGACGCCGCGCACACGATGGTGACGACGACCGGCGTCGGGGACGACCGGAGCATCGCCGGCGGCGAGCGGAGGCGGCCACGGTGTTCGGGCGCGGTTGGGGACGAGGCTAGAGGGTACGAAGAGGCACGGGAGGCGCGGACGGTTGGGAGGCCCCTGGAAGTGCTAGGGGCTCGAAGCCGTGCTCGAAAGCGAGCTCGACCGGTGGTGGCTGAGACGGCGTGGCTCGACAGCGGCGACGGGCTCGGCCACGGCAGCAACGATGGCATACGGGCACGGGAAACAGCGGGGGAGCAAGGGGAGGGGAGGTAAGTGCTCACAGGGCGCCTGTAGAGGAGCAGAGCAGGCTCGGGGGAGGCCTGGGCGAACGGCGCCGGTGGAGCTCCGGCGTCCCGAGGAGGAAGACGACGACGTGACGGCGCTGCGGTGCTCCCCAACTCCAGCTGAGGCCACCAATCGATGGAGAGGATGACGGCGGAGCTCACCGTCAAGGTCAGCGGGCGCGGGGCCGCCGGTGGCCGCGACAACGATGAAGGGCGGCGGCGACTGTGCTCGGGCCGCGGATCTGGAGGAGAGGAGGGGCGGAGCGAGCGCGTGGGGGAGAGAGAGAGAGGGGGCCGAGGCGTGGGCGGTTTTATCCCTCCCGCCGACGGGCGAGGTGGTTCGGCGGCGACGGGCGCGCCTCGCCGCCTCGGCCGGGAGGAACAGGAGGGAGGCGCGGCTGGGAGCTGGGCGGCCAGCCGGGTGAGGTGGGCGGCCTGGGATGGGTCAAGCCCAAGGGGAGGCCAGGGGCTCTGGCCCCTTTCCTTTTTTTTGTTTGCTTTCCCATTTTCTTTTTCCAGCAGCTTTTGCACTTTCTTTTAGCCACCATTGACTTTGCAAAATTATGCCACTGGCCAAAACAAACTCAAAGAATTAAAGTGCACTGCCTCAAAAAGGTTGGGAGGCTTTTGGAATAGTTGCCAATTTTATAAATTAAAAAGGGCATTTAATTTATTGCTTAGGTCACTGCTTTAAGTAGCTTAGGCCACTTAAACCTTTTGCAAAAATGTTGGTTCACCACCAATATAACATGTGGATTATTTGGCACATTATGAACATTTTTGTGTTCATGTCTGAGCATTTTGAATCTCACACAGAATTTGAATTTGAATTCAACTGGAATGTGAAAGAGCATGAGACAATAATGATCAGGCACATGTTTAGCAAAACAATTAACTTAACCCCAGGGGTTACTGTAGCATCATCACACCGGGGTGTTACACCTAAGGATGGGTATCCGGTCCGAGTTGGTAATTTGGGTGGTATCTACCACGTTCACCGATTGAATATGCGGTGGAAATTTCTTTTGCCCTCCTATGTTCGCTGGTCTAGGCTCTTTGCCGCTATCGTCGCTTTGAGACCCCCCTTTGTCTCTGGCGTCTGCCCTGCCGACTTGTTTGAAGACCCAGCATTCTCTGTTGGTATGGGTGGCTGGCGTTTCTGGGGTGCCATGAATTTGGCATTGGCGATCGAGTATGCGGTCCAGACTGGAAGGACCCGAATTTTTATTTTTGGGTGGCCCATTCCGCTGACCGGACTTTGAGCCCCTGAACCCGGCATTAATTGTTGTGTTTTCGGTGTTTTCACCATATTTGTGGCGCTTATGTTTGTTCCGTCGTGGTTTGCCGTTGCTATCCCTGGCTTCTGATGTGCCAGGTTTGCTTGCTGTATTGGTACTACGAGCCAACCAGCTATCTTCGCCCGCACAAAAGCGGGTCATAAGTGTCGTGAGGGCTGCCATGGATTTTGGCTTCTCTTGGCCGAGGTGTCGGGCGAGCCATTCGTCATGGATATTATGTTTAAATGCCGCTAAGGCCTCTCCATCCGGACAGTCTACTATTTCGTTCTTCTTGGTTAGGAACCGGGTCCAGAATTTCCTGGCCGATTCCCCTCGCTGCTGGGTTATATGGCTTAAATCGTCAGCATCCGGTGGTCGCACATAAGTGCCCTGGAAGTTGTCAAGGAATTCATCTTCCAAATCCTCCCAACTGCCGACGGAGTCTGCTGGCAAGCTATTCAGCCAATGTCGAGCTGGTCCTTTGAGTTTTAGTGGGAGGTACTTAATGGCATGTAGATCATCACCGCGAGCCATATGAACATATGATCTTCCACCAAATAAACCAACTAGCATAAACTACAAGGAGTAATCAATATTACTAGCAACCTATAGGTACCAAGCCCAAACTTAGAGACAAGAATTGGATACAAGAGATGAAATAGGGTTTGAGAGGAGATGGTGCTGGTGAAGATGTTGATGGAGATTGCCCTCTCCCGATGAGAGAAGCGTTGGTGATGACGATGGCGATGATTTCCCTCCTGAGGGAAGTGTCCCAATGAAATTACTGCTGTGAGCCCTAGATTGGTTCCGCCAAGGTTCCGCCTCATGGCAAGTGAGTCTCGTCCAAAGCTTGCTTATGATTTTTCTTGGACGAAAGACTTCATATAGCGAAGATGAGCACGGAGGGCCAACAGGGGCCCACTAATATTTGCTCCTTTTCCATTGAATTCTGTACCGCATTCTCCCTTCTTATGTAAACCTTGTAAAATAAGAGAGAATAGGCATAAGTATTGTGACATAATGTGTAATAACAACCCATAGTGCAATAAATATCGATATAAAAGCATGATGCAAAATGGACGTATCAACTCCCCCCAAGCTTAGACCTCGCTTGTCCTCAAGCGGAAGCCGATAACGATAAATATGTCCACATGTTTAGAGGTAGAGGTGTCGATAAAATAAAATACGGACATGAGGGCATCATGATTATTCTCATAACAGAAACATATATGGATATTGTCATATGATCTCTTATGCTCAAGTAGTAATCTATTCACAATGCAAAGTATGAGTCAGAAACTTTATTGAGAACAAACAAACTATAATCTCAGTCATTGAAGCAATTGCAATTTATCATAACATCAGAAAGAGTCTATGTCAGAGCATTTTAGCAAATCCACATACTCAACTATCATTTAGTCTTTCATAATTGCTAACACTCACGCAATACTTGTGGTTACAGAGTTTTAGTCGGACACAGAGAAAGATAGGGGCTTATAGTTTCGCCTCCCAAACTTTTACCTCAAGGGTAATGTCAACAATAATAACTCATGCTAACTTAAATCTAATAGTAACAGAATATTATTCTGTTACCCTCGGCTCTATATAGGAGCGATCCGACTAATCTGAAACTAACAAGAAAAATGTGTCCATCTCCCCAACCCGATCCCCCACCATCGCCACGACCACCTACCCCAGTGCGCCTCCGCCGGCCACCTACCCCAGCGCGCCTCCGCCGCCACCCTCCCCCAGCGCGCCACAGCCGGCCCCCTCCCCCAGCGTGCCTCCGCCGGCCCCTGCCCAGTTCGCCTCCGCCGGCCCCCTCCCCCAGCGCGCCTCCGCTGCCCCCCTACTCCAACACGCCGCCGCTGGCCCCCTACTCCAACGCGCCGCTGCCGAAACCCTGCCGGACGCGCCGCCGCCCCCTGCCCCAGCACGCCACCACAATGACCTCCCTTTCCCAGTGCGCTGCCGCAGGCTCCCTGCCCCAGCGCGCCACCGCCACGACCTCCCTCCCCCAGTGCGGCGTCGCCTAGCCCCTGCCTCCGAGCGTCGCATGTCTTCGCGCACAACTGTCCCACTACTGCCTCACGCGCCAACTCTGTACTGAGGCTAGCCACGGTGGTCGATCACCGAGGGATGGCCGGTCCTTGCCACCGGCGGCCGCACTCCCGACGTGTCCTGAGCGATTGCGCCCATAGAGGCTTGCTCCCATCATCCTCCTCCTCCCAGAGTACGATGGCAATGGCGACAACGTCCAGTAGGTCCTCCTGTGCCTCTGCTCGCCCTGCCTTCACCACCGGCTAGCCGTGCAAATCCCTCTAAAAAAGTTTAGGTAAAATGTGGATCCCTGTACAAAGTTCAGTTAAGTTCAGTACAAAAAGTTCAACTAATTTCTGGCAATGTTTAAGCTGAGTTCAGTGAAAAATTCAAACTCAGTTTAGTCAAAAAAATTAAGTCAAAAGTTGCATGAAGCCCATTCTGCTTGCGCTAGTGCACTCCTGCTATTTGTTGCTGCAGCAGGGTGATGTGAGTGAGAGAGAGAGAGATAGCAAAATGGAATGATCTTCCACATTGACTAACTCATGAGACACTCAGTTCAGTTTCTTGATTTAGTCCAAGCAACCAAGGAACAATCAAGCAACCATGGATATCAGCCGACCACTGTGTTGTGGATGTGATCTTTGTGCGCTTTTGAGTACTGTAAAACAATTGTATGCTTCTGGTTGCTGCTTCCTGCCACTGACGAATTGTGTAAGTGCAAAAAGTTTCATATCGCAGGTTCAAAGAGGGTTGTATGCAAGTTCAAAAGTTTGTTTGGAGCATCTTTAAGTGTTTGTTGTAATGTCGAAAAGGGTTTTAATACTGAAAACAAACCTAGTGAAAAAATGTCCAGGCGACAATCGTGCATGCCTCCTGACCCCCGCCGTCAGGTCGCGGCCTCTTCCGCCGTCAGGTTGCAGCCTCTTCCGCCGTCAGGTCGCAGCCTCTTCCTTCTGCAGGTCGCCGCCTCCTGCTTCTGCAGGCCATGCCCCATCCCCCATTCTCACGTGGTCGCCAACAAGGTATCCTACTACAACGGTGGTCACCACCCCAGAACTCTCTCCGGTTCATTTTGATCTACTTTTGCACATTTGTTCTTTATCTCACGAATTTTGTTATGTAGGAGGTGACCAATTGTTGATCCTGAAGTTTCATCGCAAGATTTTTTGTCTCTGAATTTTGCACCAATTCTTGATCCTGAAGGATCAATGCTTGAGCACTGATTTTTGTGTGTTAGATGGGTGTACAGTGCGTTGGGCGTGTGTTTTTATTTTATGTTTTGAGCAAAAAATCGACTACAAAAATTGTGCCATGAAAAGTTCATGAACACCTATTGAGGTGGTTCTAAAATTAAAACTTTTAAAGTTAAAAAAATAGGAAATCAATTATTTGGTTGTGGAGGTTCTTTTGTCCTTGAACAATATAAGAGTTCAGCTTTTGCTTGTTTTTCAGTTCAAATTTTGCGTTCTTTTCAGTACATCAACTTTAATGTGCAGAACATTGAGGAAATCTTCAAAAATTATATGTGCATTCTATGTATTTTCTTATGCTTACAAGAATTCTGCACTCATACTGTTATGCATCAGTTCAAGTCGCTTGTGGAGTTTTAGATATATGCAATTGGATTAGAGCACCATGCTCTCACCTAAAAGTTTGAAAAACCATTGCTTTTAGTTCTGGTAACATATATTTTTGTCTCAGTTTTGCTAATTCTTTCTCCAGTGGCCTTTATATATTATCTTTCATATGTCTTACTATATGAAAAAATGTTGCCTTTAGCAAGCAATCTTGCTCAGTTTTCTGGTTAAAAAAAAGACAACATGGATTACTACCATGGGAATTTAAAGAAATGTCATCTATAAAAATAGTACAATTTGTGAGCTTCTTGCAGATTAATGATAAGTTACTAGATAAACTAAGGGTCATCGTTTGTGGGCTCATGGCCAGAACCCGAAGCTCAA
The DNA here is from genome assembly GCA_021605145.1 of Aegilops bicornis. Lineage (NCBI taxonomy): Eukaryota > Viridiplantae > Streptophyta > Magnoliopsida > Poales > Poaceae > Aegilops > Aegilops bicornis. The sequence goes on along the minus strand of CM038669.1, from coordinate 464,078,577 downwards.
GTTGTGGTCTAGTATGTCAGAAAAATTCAGTTCACCTTCGTAGGCTTTTTCACCTCATCTTATCAAAAGCAAAAAAAATCAAATGTGTTTCATAGGATTTGCTATATACGTGTACACCTTTGTAAGCTTTTTCAGTTCAAATTTTTCTAGCAAAAATAGATTTATGGCAGTTCAAAATAAAAAGTGAAATCAGTTAGTTGATGGGAAATAATTCAATTATATATGTATACACTGCAGTAGGAGTTCGGTACAAAAAATTTCAGCGGTTTCTTAAACAAAAATAGAAACACATACTGTGGTTTAGGGCCTAGACTACAAACACTTCAGTAGCTAAAAACTGTTCAAAATATAGTTACAATAGTAGTTTGGAGTTCAAATATAGTTACCGTCAACGAATTGGAATTTTTCAGATGTTGAGAGGGAAAAATGCACTGCCCCAGTTCAGAAATAGCTGAAAAAAAAGAACTATAGCTTTCTGTATGCATGTTTTATGTTCTTGCAACAAGTGACACCAAACCTGTTTGATGGAATGTTCAGAAGGAATGATCACACACAAGTGACACACTCAGTTCAAAAATCTTATTTTAGATCAGTGCAATTCTTATGAAGCTCTAGTGGACCTTATGATTGCAGCCGAGCTGGACTTCCTCGTATTCAAGTGCACGCAAGTAAGCTTCATTTCTGTTTTGTTTAAAGCTACTCCCCATAAAGTAGTATCATTCTTGTGTTCTCTGTACTTGAAGTTGAATAGTCATTATATTGCCACTTGGGTTCTCTTGCGTCATTCACCCATACAAGACCAGAAAAATTTCATGTGTATCTTGCTATGCATGGTGAACTCATAGAGGAAATCAACTTTATAATCCTTTCTGACTCTGGTGAATTTTTTCTGGTAGTATTAACTTGATACGTTATTATCATTTTTCCAGGGAGTCTACAAGTGCAGGAATGGTGGGCTCCCAGCCTATCGAGACCGAAACGTCCGAGTACATGCCCCGCCTGCGCCCCCCGCGAGGTGCGCTGGGTTTGTCGGGCCGACGGTGGAGTCGGCGTCCCCGGGCGAGGGCCACAACCTTTGCCAGGAGCTGCCACCGACAGCCTCATCTACTCCCGCGCGCCGCTGCCCGACCCCTCTCCCAGCGCCCCGCCGGCCTCTCTTCGCCTCACCTGTACCTCCTCCCTGCTCTGCCCCTGGCCACGCACGCATGCCCGTGCCGCAGTGCCCAGGCCGTTCAGAGTGCCACACCAGTCTGTTTGCCACTGCCAATCGTGGTCGTTCAACGAGAAATCGTTCAACAAAGCAAAGGTCAGAAACTTTCCTCTCGTTTTGTTCCACCTTTGTATTTATTTGTGATTTGGGGACTAAGTGACTGAAGTTTACTGAGGCATTTCGATGTGCTAATGGTGTGCTTGCTTAGCATAAGTTCAAGATGCTTGTTCAAATATGATATATAACTAAAATGGTAAAGATGAATTGTGTTTTCTCGTAGAAAAAATGATGCTCCGTAGGTGGTATAGCAGCGCCATGTGTATCTGCCATCAGTCCATAAAAGGAGATACAGAAAAATAGTTCAAAATGTATGTGTTAAAAACACAGTTTGGTTTACTATTATATGTTAGCTTAATACACAGAAAAAACTATAGTAGATTAGTGGAGCAAAAAAATTCATCTTCTGAAGGTTGAAGCCAATGGGCTATGAAGCTTTAGAAAAAAAATGATTTGTTTCTGTATCTACATTCTACTGTTCAGCGTGAGCAGAAAGTTTGCTCTTTTAGACCGAATCAGAACAGAGTATGCTATGAAAAATGTACTATTACATGATCTTGTACTATACAAATCTGAACTTATTGTTCAGGCATACTAGTACCGATGAATATCGAGTTGATGAAAAATGCACTATTACATGATCTTGTAGTATACAAATATGAACTTATTGTTCACGCATACTAGTACCGATGTCCAATGCCACGGTGCCTCCCATGGCGGCCGTTCACTGCCGCCACCCCGGACTGTTCAACAACACAACGCCAAGCCGTTTGACGCTGCTGCTCTACCATCATTCGCAACTCCAACTTTCATGGTGAGGTTCTGGAGGTTCAGTTTTTTCAGTGTATGTTTTGTACGCTTTTCAGTTCACGTACTTAATGAATGCAGGTCCAGTTTCCTCTCTATTTCCCCAGTTCAATTGCTTAAATATTGCTGACCAGTATGTTTACTTATTACCATAAACCTTTATGCATCACTTTCAAGCCCTCACGCTATTTTATTTCTCTGGCATAATTTCCATAACAAATGCCGACCAGTATGCTTTTCTAGAGGTCCTGTGTATGTTTTAGTGAATCTCTACTGAAAATTAGCTCATGTTTTAGTGAATTAGAAGCAGTTTGTATTTTTTTGTTGATGCATGTTCATGAGCATTTCAAAATGTGTAGTTGTTCCTTGCTTTTCTTTAAAACTTCTTACACTGCTCTCCAGAAACTGTATGTGTTCGTGAATTTGCTACTGGTGTAGCAGCCCAATATGTATTTTATGATCAGTTCATAAAGAAAAGCTGAAACAGTGCAGTGTGTGTTAAAAAATAATTCAGTTTTAAATTGTATGGTAGTCCATTTTAGTATTGTTCTAGTCTCATATATACTTCAGTTCTAAATACTTTGCTCATTGTGATCAGAGATAATCCAAAGTATGATGCAGTTTTGAAGCAATTCCCGATGTCTCTTCAGAAGCATTCATGGTCAAAAGCAGCGGCAACCTCCGTTTAAGTTGAGCACTTGTCACCGTCCAAGTGGAGCACTAGGCGCTGTCCAATTTGATCTATCATACGGGGGTACATAGCAGCGGGACATTGAGCTTCGTGCCGGGCAAGTCCATCCTTGAAGCGCGGTTGCTCTGCATGTACCCACAAGACTTATTGTCTTTCATTGCTCATAAAGTGTCCTGATTGTTTTTAGTGGTACTAGTTTCGCCCAGTTTTAAGCTCTGGGATGGTTGAAATTCTGTTGGAGCATCGGTTTGCTGCTTTGAGTTTTGTGTAATTTGGTAGTACACGTTGGTTTTACAGTATTCAAGTGATTCCAAATGAAACTCATCATTATGCAAAAAAAATTGGTAGCAGTAAAGTCGGAGGAAAAACCAAATTAAAATGAAAAACACAACAAGTTCACAATTAAGAAAGTTGTAAGTTCAACACGATGTCCCAGATAAGTTTGGGAAAAAAAGCACAAACAAAAGGAAACCCACGTGGAAATACAAATGGTAAAAGTCAAGTCATAAAATGAGAGAAGTCCAGAACATTCCTACAAAAAATTGTTGAGTTAAAAAAAAGAAACACACGAAACATCCTCTTTTTTAAAAAATGGCATTCAGTTCAATGATATAAACATGCAAGTTCGGGGACGATGATACCATAAACCGTTGAAAATTACAAGGTTTAAAAATATCTCAGTACAGACACATATATAGTTCAGTACGAGTACTCTGCTTTTTTTGACGGAAAAACATCACGATGTGTCTCGCCGTATTCAAAATTACTCATCAACGATTGCGAATTTGAGAAAATGTTCAACATGACTAAGTTTCACATTTTTGATAGCTATCCAACGATATATTATTTGCCCCATTTCGACAAACTTTTTTAAAAAATCACGTTCAAAATCAAATTTGATTGTATTCGAATTTGTTTTTAAATTGTAAGGAATTATAAAAACATTTCTATACAAAAAAGTTGCGCATTTTCCATAGTTTTCCAACGCCGTATCATTTGCGTCAATCCGACAAACCTTTGCAAAAAGGAGAAAATACATTTCGCCTAGAATTTCACCGTTTTTTAAATTACTTTTAAATTGTATATAATTTGAAAAAACAGTAGATATATGGAAGATGCGGATTTTTACCAGCTTTCCAACGCCATTTTATTTGCTCAATTCCGACAAACCGTTTGAAAATTGAGTCCAAAATACGATTCACGTTTTCGGTTTTGAAAAAAAACGGTTTTTTCAAAACTGCTCTTAAGCCGTGATGATTTTGCAAAACATTCCTATATATTTGTAATGTAGATGTTAAGAGCTTTCCAACGATATATTACACGCCCCATTCCAACGAAAAGACGATCAATTCGACGAGATGAAAATCATCAGTATACCCGCGTGAAACCATCAGTTCAAGTAGGGTAACAGAATAATATTCTGTTACGCGTAACAGAATAGCCCTTCGCAGAGGGAAGCAGAGGTTGCCAAAGGATCTTTCCAACATACTGTTTTTGCCAAAGGATAGAATGTAAAAGGAAAGGTGAAGATCACCATGACTCTTGCATAAGGTAGGAGATAAACATAAAAGATAGGCCCTTCGCAGAGGGAAGCAGAGGTTGCCATACGCTTTTAGGGTTGGATGCACAAAATCTTAATGCGAAAGAACGTCACTTTATATTGCCACTTATGATATGAACCTTTATTATGCAGTCTGTCGCTTTTATTTCTTCCACATCACAAGATCGTATAAAGCTTATTTCCTCCACACCAATCAATCATACATATTTAGAGAGCAATTTTTATTGCTTGCACCGATGACAACTTACTTGAAGGATCTTCCTCAATCCATAGGTAGATATGGTGGACTCTCATGGCAAAACTGGGTTTAATGGTTTTTGGAAGCACAAGTAGTATCTCTACTTGGTGCAAAGAGTTTGGCTAGCATGAGGGGGAAAGGCAAGCTCAACAAGTTGGATGATCCATGACAATATACTTTATTTCAGATATAAGAAAACATAACCCATTACGTTGTCTTCCTTGTCCAACATCAACTCTTTAGCATGTCATACTTTAATGAGTGCTCCCAATCATAAAAGATGTCCAAGATAGTATATTTATATGTGAAACCTTTGTTTCTTTATTACTTCCTATTAATTGCAACGATGACCAAAGCTATGTTTGTCAACTCTCAACAATTTTTAATCATCATACTCTTTCTATGTGAAGTCATTACTCTTCATAAGATCAATATGATCTCTTTGTTTGTTTTTATCACGTTTTTTTATTCACTCAAGATCGTATCAAAATAATCAAGCCCTTGACTCAACACTAATCTTTATTATATATAGCTCACAGACTCGATTACATAGAAAGATCATAAAGCAAAACTCAGAACTAAATCATACTAAAACTTTATTCTACTAGATCAGGATACTGCTAATAGGATCGAACTAAGAAAAACGGTAAAGATAGGAGATGTGGTGGTGATACGATACCGGAGCATCTCCCCCAAGCTTGGCAGTTGCCAAGGGGAGTGCCCATACCCATATGATTATGTCTCCTTTGCTGGTGAAGGGGTTGTTGATGATGTAGGCTTGTCGTCCATCTTCCAAGGCATAGGCTCACCATCATAGAAGGATGATCGAGTCTCCGGGATCCTTAAATCTGCAGCCAAACTCATCCTCTTGAATCTATATTCATACTCAGTTTCGGTTTTGCAAGTCATAGATTTGGGCTCGGAGGTGCTAGATTTTCTCGTGAAGCTTGAAGATGACCTCCCCAATGTCCTTGGCATCCAGCTTGTGGTTGTTGGTGAACTCCGCAATCATCATGTGATTGGAGTCAAGTCCACGCTCCACCATCTCCTGGCACTTGAAAACTTGTTGCTCCATTGCCTCGAGCCTTGCCTCCACGCTTCCGGTCCTCCGTGGTCCCTCAACATCGCGGATGTGCAGCACCCCCTCACGCATCTCACTGGTTTGAGGGTGTTGCAGCGCCTCCGCGAGGTAGGGGTTGATGACCTTCTCAAAGAACTTGTCCTTGGGGGTACTTGGAGACGTCATGATGATCTAGATCTGTCAGAAAAATAGCTCGAAACAAGAACAGAGGACAATTGCGTGATACAGGAGTCAAAACCTTAGGGAGATTATATAATGAATTTTTACCGACCAAAATACGTATCGTGCAAGAAAACGGAGTCCGGAGAGCGCATGAGGTGCCCACGAGGTAGGGGGCGCCAGGTGGTAGGGCGCCCTCCACCCTCGTGGAGGCCTCGTGTCCTTCCTGCATCGCTTCTTATTTTTCTATTTTTCTAAATATTCCAAAACGGAGAAAAATTGCCTTTAGAACTGTTTTGTAGTTGGTTTACTTACCGTACCACACATAACTATCCCTTTTCGAGTCCAGGCGTTAGGAAAGTGTCCCTTATGTATTCCTCCGGTTACGGTTTCAATAACATTGGTTTCAACATTTATGGGATTACGAGATATAATGTGTAATTCTTTGACCGTTCACCACCTTGGATTTGTGCCTTGAAGTTGTTGATTTTATGGCACCGAGCGATAGACCTCCTCGATAACGTAAGGGCCTTCCCATTTAGAGAGAAGTTTTCCTGCAAAAAATCTTAAACGAGAGTTGTATAGCAATACATAATCACCTACATTAAACTCACGCTTTTGTATCCTTTTGTCATGCCATCTTTTAACTTTTCTTTAAACAACTTGGCATTCTCATAAGCTTGGGTTCTCCATTCATCAAGTGAGCTAATGTCAAATAACCTCTTCTCACCGGCAAGTTTGAAATCATAGTTGAGCTCTTTAATGGCCCAATATGCCTTATGTTCTAGTTCGAGAGGTAAATGACATGCTTTTCCATAAACCATTTTATACGGAGACATACCCATAGGATTTTTATATGCAATTCTATAGGCCCATAATGCATCATCCAGTTTCTTGGACCAATTCTTTCTAGATCTATTAACAGTCTTTTGCAAAATTAATTTGAGCTCTACATTTGCTCAATTCTACTTGACCACTAGAGTGCGGGTGATAAGGAGATGCAATTCTATGATTAACATCATACTTAGCAAGCATTTTACTGAAGCACCATGAATAAAATGTGAACCACCATCGGTCATTAAATATCTAGGGACTCCAAACCTCGGAAAAATAACTTCTTTAAGCATCTTAATAGAAGTGTTATGATCAACACTACTAGTTGGAATAGCTTCTACCCACTTAGTAACGTAATCAACATCAACTAAAATATGTGTGTATCCATTGGAGGCAGGAAAAGGTCCCATATAATCAAAGCCCCAAACATCAAATGGTTCAATAACAAGTGAATAATTCATAGGCATTTCTTGATGTCTACTAATATTACCAATTCTTTGACATTCATCACAAGATAAAACAAACTTAGGGGCATCCTTGAAGAGAGTAGGACAATAAAAACCGGATTGCAATACCTTATGTGCAATTCTGTCTCCAGCGTGGTGTCCTCCATAAGCCTTGGAATGACACTTGCGTAGGATCTGTTCCAGTTCATGTTCAGGTACATAACGTCTAATAACACCATCTACTCCTTCTTTATAAAGATGTGGGTCATCCCAGAAGTAATGTCTTAAATCATAGAAAAACTTTTTGTTCTGCTGGTATGTGAAACTAGGTGGTACAAATTTAGCAACAATACAGCATAATCAGCATACCATGGAGCAGTACGAGAAGCATTTATGACATTTAATTGCTCATCAGGAAAGCTATCATCAATATGTAGTGGGTCATCAAGAACATTTTCTAACCTAGACAAGTTATCTGCAACGAGGTTCTCAGCTCCCTTTCTATCAATAATATGCAAATCAAATTCTTGTAGCAAGAGAACCCTTCTAATAGTCTAGGTTTAGCATCTTTATTTTCCATAAGATATTTAATAGCAGCATGATCAGTGTGAATAGTTACTTTAGAATCAACAATATAGGTCTGAACTTATCACAAGAAAATACAACTGCTAAGAATTCTGTTTTAGTAGTAGCATAATTTCTCTGGGCATTGTCTAGAGTTTTACTAGCATATTGAATAACATTTAATTTCTTATCAACTCTTTGCCCTAGAACAACACCTACATCATAATCACTAGCATCACACATGATTTCAAAGGGTAAATTCCAATCAGGTGGTTGAACAATGGTGTCACGCCCAATATGCGATACTATCCTAAAGAGACTCGAAGGTCCCACCAAGGATAGAACCGCATATTGATACGCTTTTGCAAGGTGGATATCATTACATCAACATTACATAATAGATGGGGATACATACATAAGGCATACAATGCCACACGGATACAACATCATCATACAAGAGATCAACATCCGACTACGGATGAAACATAAACAGAAACTCAAACAATACCCACCCTGCTAGCCTAGGCTGCCGACCTGGAACCTATCCCCTGATCGAAGAAGAAGCATAAGAAGAGCTCCAAAACAAGCAAACATCTCTCTCGCGTCATGATCATCGCAAAACCTGTACCTGCAACTGGTGTTGTAGTAATCTGTGAGCCACGAGGACTCAGCAATCCCATTACCATGGGTATCAAGACTAGCAAAGCTTAAAGGGAAAGGAAGGGGTAAAGTGGTGAGGTTGCAACAGCGACTAAGCATATTTGGTGGCTAACATACGCAAATAAGAGCGAGAAGAGAGCAAGCGAAACGGTCGTGAAGCTAGCAATGATCAAGAAGTGATCCTGAACTCCTACTTACGTCAAACATAACCCAAAACCGTGTTCACTTCCCGGACTCCGCCGAAAAGAGACCATCACGGCTACACACACGGTTGATGCATTCTGGTGTCAAGTTATCTACACCCGGACATTAACAAATTCCCATCTGCCGCATAACCATGGGCACGACTTTTGAAAGATTATACCCTGCAGGGGTGTCCCAACTTAGCCCATGATAAGCTCTTGCGATCAACGAAGGATATACCTTCTCCCAGGAAGACCCGATCAGACTCGGAATCCCGGTTTACAAGACATTTCTACAATGGTAAAAAAAACCCAGCAAGACCACCTGGATGTGCCGACAAATCCCGATAGGAGCTGCACATATCTCGTTTTCAGGGCACACCGGATGAGCACTCCGTACAACTAAAACCAGGCCTCAAGTTTCCCCAAGGTTGATCTGCAAAGGACTCTAGGTCGTACCAACAATCGAATGAGCACCGCCCGGGGGGCTAAAATAAAGATGACCCTGGGGCTCCGGAAACCCAAGGGAAAAGAAGGACATAGGTGAGGCAAATGGTAAAACCAATGTTGGGCCTTGCTGGAAGAGTTTTATTCAAAGTGAACTGTCAAGGGGGTCCCATAAATCACCCAACCGCGTAAGGAACGCAAAATCCGGGAACATAACACCGGTATGACGGAAACTAGGGCGGCAAGAGTGGAACAAAACACCAGGCATAAGGCCGAGCCTTCCACCATTTACCAGGTATATAGATGCATTAATTAAATAAGAGATATTGTGATATCCCAACATAAACATAATCCAACATGGAGCAATCTTCATCTTTACCTGCAACTAGCAACGCTATAAGAAGGGCTGAGCAAAAGCGGTAACATAGCCAAACAACGGTTTGCTAGGAAGGGTGACAAAGGTTAGAGGTTCATGGCAATTTGGGAGGCCTGATAAGCAAGTGGTAGGTAACGCAGCATAGCAATAGAACGAAGCAACTAGCATAGCAAAGATAGTAGTGAGATCCAAGGTGACGGTCATCTTGCCTGAAATCCCGCAAGGAAGAAGAACGAGTCCATGAAGAAGATGAAGCCACGAAGACGAACCAAGCGTAGACGAACGAATCCTCACGATCGCAACGAAACGGGAACTATCGAGAAGAAGCACACAACAAGGTAAACACACCACACATAGACAAGACATGATGTACAACAAGCATGATGCATGACAAAGCTACATGAAGCTACTCATGGCAAGAGATGATGCATACAAGAGCAACACATCAAAGCAAGTTTAAATGAGGCCGGAAACAACGTATAACAATTCCGGTAAGTCCTCATATGCAAATTTCGAAATTGGTCCAGATCTGAACAAACATTAAGTTGGAGTTGTTAATCAGCAAGTTAAGATACACCAAGATGATCTACACGAAAATCTAGTCAAGTTACATATAAAGTTCATTAGATTTGGAGCTACGGCCTAGAAGATATGAACAAAACAAGTTCAACATGGCATTGATGCAAAATGCATACAAACATCAAGCAAACACTCTAAAAACATGGATGCAACATGATATTATGAAAATACATGCAAAATCAAGCAAGTTTCATATAGAGCACACTCAAAACGGAGCAACGGTTCAACACATACACGCTATACAAGTAATAGCAACAATCTGTCCAAAACAGCAACTAGTCATATTGCAAGCATAAAAAAACATGCTATAGCATCTCAACATAATAACAAAAGGCATGGACATGATGTGCAGGTAAAGCATGACAAAACATGAACACTGAGCTATCTCCATAAATCACTAGAACATGCTCAAAAAGACATGGCAAGATTGCAATTAATAACAGTTTCAGGCTTAGCAGAAATAACATCAGGTTGCAATGTTTAGAGCTATCAAACAACATGGTATAGGAACTTAACATGGCAAACGAAGGCATGTCATGAACCTACTAAATTCATAGAACAAAAGTCCTTTACTAACCATGAGCCAAAAAGGATCAGAAAATATGATGGCACCCATGTAAACATGGCAAAAGATATGACAGATTCATACATGGCAGGAACAACAATAAGTAGGCATGTTGGTGAGCTTGAACCACTCACCACAGAGCAATACATGGCATGGCAAGGCAACCAGCAGTAAGAATACATGTTTATGAAGCTAAGAATGGCAAGAACAAGTTCATAGCATGCTTGGATCACTAACAACAATCATGGCAACAACGACGAATAACTGGCGGACACCTGGCGCAACGAATTCGGGGCGTTACAAATGGGTGTAGAGATCAATGCATTCTTAAGTATTTCAAATACTTACACACAGTCATCATCAAAGACAAATGGTATATCTTTTTGTAATAAATTAGTCAGAGGCCGAGAAATTTTTGAGAAGTCTGTAATGAACCTCCTATAAAAACCGGCGTGACCAAGGAAACTTCTTATACCTTTGATGTCCTTGGGACATGGCATCTTTTCAATAGCATCAACCTTGGCTTTATCAACCTCAATACCTGTTTCAGAAACTTTATGCCCCAAGACAATACCTTCATTAACCATAAAGTGGCACTTCTCCCAATTCAAGACAAGATTAGTTTCTTCACATCTACGCAAAACTTCGATCAAGGTTGCTCAAGCAATCATCAAAAGAGGATCCATAGACGGAGAAATCGTCCATGAAAACCTCACAAATCTTTTCACAAAAGTCAGAGAATATAGCCATCATGCATCTTTGAAAGGTAGCAGGTGCATTACATAAACCAAAAGGCATACGTCTATAAGAAAAAAGTACCGAAAGGGCAAGTAAAAGTGGTCTTTGATTGATCATCGGTGATTACGGTGTACTTGAGAGAAACCAGAGTAACCATCTAGAAAACAAAAATGTGTATGTTTGGATAATCTTTCTAGCATCTGATCAATAAAAGGTAAGGGGTAATGATCTTTTTTAGTAGCTTTATTTAATTTGCGGAAATCAATTACCATCCTATAACCTATAATAATTCTTTGCGGAATCAATTCATCTTTATCATTAGGAACGACAGTAATACCTCCCTTCTTAGTGACACAATGGACATGACTTACCCAATCGACTATCGACAGCGGGATAAATTATACCTGCCTCAAGGAGCTTTAGTATTTCCTTTCTTACCACTTCTTTCATCTTAGGATTCAGCCGTCGTTGGTGATCACGAACTGGTTTGGCATCTTTCTCCAAACTTATTTTGTGTTGACATAGAGTGGGACTAATGCCCTTAAGATCATCAAGAGTATATCCAATAGCAGCACGGTGTTTCTTCAGAGTTTTGAATAATCTCTCTTCTTCATGCTCTGAAAGGTTAGCACTAATAATAACATGATATATCTTTTTCTCATCATGATAAGCATATTTAAGAGTATCAGGTAATGGTTTAAGCTCAAACACGGGATCACCCTTGGGTGGAGGAGGATACCCTTGGATTTCAACATGCAAATTGTGTTTCAGGATGGGTTCCCGTTTAAAGAATACTTCATCTATCTCCCTTCTTTCATCATAAACATATCATTTTCATGGTCTAGCAAATATTGTTCTAAAGGATCACTAGGAGGTACGTCAATAGAAGCAAGACCAATAATTTCATCCTTACCAGGCAATTCCTCTTCACGGTGTTGTCTACGAAATTTAGAGAAATTAAACTCATGAGACATATCATCCAAACCAATAGTAACAATATCCTTTTCGTAGTCTATCCTAGCATTAACAGTGTTCAAGAAGGGTCTACCAAATATAATGGGACAAAAACTATCTTGTGGGGAACCAAGAACAAGAAAATCAACAGGATATTTAGTTTTCCCACACAAGACTTCAACATCTCTAACAATTCCAATGGGTGATATAGTATCTCTATTAGCAAGTTTAGTTGTGACATCAATATCTTCTAACTCAGCAGGTGCAATATCATGCATAATTTCTTTGTATAAGTCATGAGGTATTGCACTAGCACTAGCACCCATATCACATAAGCCATGATAACAATGAGCTCCTATTTTAATGTAAATAATGACATGTCTACCACGTGTCTATGTTTATCTTTAGCACAAGGTTTGGCAATTCTAGCAGTTTCATTACAGAAATGAATAACATGCCCATCAATATTATCAGCCAAGAGATCTTTAACAATAGCAATATTAGGTTCAACTTTAACTTGCTCAGGAGGTGTATAGGTTCTAATATTGCTTTTACGAACCACAGTTGAAGCTTTAGCATGATCCTTTATTCCAACAAGGAAAGGTGGTTTCTCAACATAAGCAGTAGGAACAATAGGATCATTATAAGTGATAGTCTTTTCTTCAACTTTAATAGGTGCAGCTACTTTTACTTCTATGGGAGGATGATATTTAAACCACTTCTCCTTAGGGAGATCAACGTGAGCAGCAAAAGATTCACAGAAAGAAGCTACTATCTCAGAGTCAAGTCCATGTTTAGTGCTAAATTTACGGAAAACATCGGTATCCATAAAAGATTTAACACAATCAAACTTAGGTGTCATACCTGACTCCTTACCTTCGTCGAGATCCCAATCTTCAGACTTGCGTTTAATTCTTTCCAATAAATCCTATTTGAATTCAACAGTCTTCATCGTAAAAGAGCCATCACAGGAAGTATCGAGCATGGTGCGATTGTTATCAGAAAGCCGAGCATAATTTTTTTGAATAATTATATCTCTGGGGAGCTCATGATTGGGGCATGAATATAACATTGATTTAAGCCTCCCCCAAGCTTGAGCGATGCTTTCTCCTTCGCGAGGCCAGAAATTATATATATAATTGCGATCACGATGAACAAGATGCATAGGATAAAACTCCTGATGAAATTCCAATTTCAATCGTTTGTAGATCCATGATCCCATATCATCACATAGCCTATACCATGTCAATGCATCTCCCTTCAAAGATAAAGGAAGACCTTCTTCTTAATAACATCATCAGGCACACCGCAAGCTTAAATATTCCACAAACTTCATCCACATATATTGGGTGCTCATCGGGATGCATTGTTAGTCTCCTGCAAAAGGATTAGCTAGCAGTTTTTCTATCATACCCGAAGGAATCTCAAAGTAGACATTTTCATCTTCAGTATGTTCAGTAGGTTGAGGAGAAACTCTTTGCTCTACTGGTCGGGGTGAAGATACCCCAAACAAGCCCCTCAGAGGATTACTTTCCATAGTAACAAGTGACAGTAAATTTCAGCAAACTTTATAAATTTTTCCTTGCCAAATTCCACCTACCAAAGGCGCTTCACTCCCCGGCAACGGCTCCAGAAAAGAGTCTTGATGACCCACAAGTATAGGGGATCTATCTTAGTCCTTTCGATAAGATTGCCGAACCCAACGAGGAGCAGAAGGAAATGATAAGCGGTTTTCAGCAAGCTATTCTCTGCAAGCACTAAAATTATAGGTAACAGATAGTTTTGTGATAAGATAATTGGTAACGAGCAACAAGTAACAAAAGTATATAAAGTGCAGCAAGGTGGCCCAATCCTTTTTGTAGCAAAGGACAAGCCTGGACAAACTCTTATATAGAGAAAAGCGCTCCCGATGACACATGGGAATTATCGTCAAGCTAGTTTTCATCACGTTCATATGATTCACGTTCGGTACTTTGATAATTTGATATGTGGGTGGACCGGTGCTTGGGTGCTGTCCTTACTTGGACAAGCATCTCACTTATGATTAACCCCTATTGCAAGCATCCGCAACTACAAAAGAAGTATTAAGGTAAACCTAACCATAGCATGAAACATATGGATCCAAATCAGCCCCTTACGAAGCAATGCATAAACTAGGGTTTAAGCTTATGTCACTCTAGCAACCCATCATCTACTTATTACTTCCCAATGCCTTCCTCTAGGCCCAAATAATGGTGAAGTTTCATGTAGTCGACGTTCACATAACAACACTAGAGGAGAGACAACATACATCTCATCAAAATATCGAACAAATATCAAATTCACATGACTACTAATAGCAAGACTTCTCCCATGTCCTCAAGAACAAACGTAACTACTCACAAAGCATATTCATGTTCATAATCAGAGGAGTATTAATATGCATATAGGATCTGAACATATGAACTTCCACCAAATAAACCAACTAGCATCAACTACAAGGAGTAATCAACAACACTAGCAACCTACAGGTACCAATCCCAGACTTAGAGATAAGAATTGGATACAAGAGATGAACTAGGGTTTGAGAGGAGATGGTGCTGGTGAAGATGTTGATGGAGATTGCCCTCTCCCGATGAGAGGAGCGTTGGTGATGACGATGGCGATGATTTTTCCCTCCCGGAGGGAAGTGTCCCAATGAGCATTTCTGCCGGAGCCCTAGATTAGTTCCGCCAAGGTTCCGCCTCGTGGCGGCGGAGTCTCGTCCCGAAAGCTTGCTTATGATTTTTCTTCGGACAAAAGACTTCATATAGCAGAAGATGAGCACCGGAGGGCCAACAGGGGGCCCACGAGGCAGGGGGCACGCCCAGGGGGTAGGGCGCGCCCCCCACCCTCGTGGCCAGGGTGTGGGCCCCCTCTAGTATTTCTTCTGCTCAGTATTTTTTATTATTTCAAAAAATGACTTTCGTGGAGTTTCAGGACTTTTGGAGTTGTGCAGAATAGGTCTCTAATATTTGCTCCTATTCCAGCCCAGAATTCCAGCTGCCGGCATTCTCCCTTCTTATGTAAACCTTGTAAAATAAGAGAGAATAGGCATAAGTATTGTGGCATAATGTGTAATAACAGCCCATAGTGCAATAAATATCAATATAAAAGCATGATGCAAAATGGAAGTATCACCTTCACGCGTGGGTCGCTGCGAGGGTCAACCGCACAGCTACGTTCACATGCCTTTTGGCTTGCCGAGCGTGTCGTACGTTGTCGGGTGGTAGGTGCGACATATGCCAACGGATGGCTTATCATTGTGGGAGCCAGTAAGACATCGCCGGTGCCTGGAAACGGGATGAGGCGAAGACATGCACGCCGGCGGATCTTACCTAGGTTCGTGGCTCTCCGTGGAGATAACACCGCTAGTCCTGCTCTGCGGGGTCTCCGCATGATCACTAGATCAACAAATGGCTACAAGGGGCTCCTTGAGCTGTTCGGCGAGTGGAAGAAGAAGGGCAAGGCTATATCTCTTCTCCCCTTAATGTAGTGTCTAAAAATCAAAGAGATCAACCCTTTGCATGGGTGCCCTGGGGGATTTATATAGGCCTACCCCCCAGGGGCATCAAGGGTTTGCTCGTAGGAGAAAGCCGGCTTCCAAGCCGGCTTGCCGCCCTTCTGCTTCTTGGGCGCGGGCCGCCCTTCGGGTTGTTCGTCTTCGACCGTGGCCACCTGCCGACTGGTGGAAGGCGGCATAGGGGCCTTGCGCTTGTGGTCGTTCAGGTACGGGCGTCGGTTGGAGTCTCCAGCCGGTGTCTTGGGAGCCAGAGTGAGCACCTTCGCGGAGGCGTCTACTCAAAGCTCGGTCTTCATTGAAGAGTCGGCCGTGGCGTACTTGTCTGCTATGATCAGCAGCTCGTCGAGGGTAGTCGGCTCGTCGCAGAGGAGTCGGTGCTTGAGGAGGGTGCCTTCTCGGCATCCGGCGGTGAAGTACTCTATGGCTTGAACCTCGTGCACCCCTTCGCAGGTGTTGCGGAGCTCGGCCTAGCGCATGAGGTAGTCGCGAGTTGATTCATTGGGCCCTTGAACACACAAGGAGAGCTGTCGGGGCTTGGGAGCCCGTTTGTAGGTGCTGATGAAGTTGCGGATGAAGGCTTCTGTGAAGTCTAGCTAGCTGTTGACGCTGTAAGGCTTGAGGCTGTTGAGCCAGGTGTGCGCCGTGCCTTGGAGCATGAGGGGGACATATTTCACGGCAACACGCCTGTTGCCGTTTGCTATGCGAACTACAGTGGAGTAATCGATCAACCAATCTTCCCGCTTCACGGAGCCGTTGTACTTGGGCGTGTCTCTTGGGAGTGAGAACCCTTTGGGGAAGGGCTCATTGCGGATGCAGGGCCAAAGCAAGGCGGGCCGACATCGTCTTCTTATTCTAGCGCCAGGGATCGCGCTAGGCGGCCGATCTGATGGCGGGCGTCATTCTCGCCGACTCCTTTGCGGTGGCCTAGTCGGCCGTTGAGAGTCGGATGCGTGACAGGCGGCGGGGTGGGATATCTCTCCCCACGAGGCGGAGGAGGAGGTGGGTTGCCTCGTCGTTCCACAGCTCGAGGGCGGCCTTCTGCGTCGCGCTTGATGGAGATTCGAGTCCGACTGCGGCTAGCAGCCGGCTCCTTTTCTTGCCTTGCGTGGGTGCCGCCCGCAGTCGGCGTCCGTGACGTCGCACCGTGCACTCGCCGTGGGGGAGGACTTATAGTGCGTCGGGGCAAGCGCCATCGGGCGTGCCGGGTTGGCTACGCTCGCTGGGAAGGAAAAGGGTTCCCGTCCAGAGCAGGTCTCCGGACGACGGTGCACCTGGCCCCACGGTGGGTGCGATATGTCGGGTGGTAGGTGCGACATATGCCAACGGATGGCTTATCATTGTGGGAGCCAGTAAGACATCGCTGGTGCCTGGAAACGGGATGAGGCGAAGACATGCACGCCGGCGGATCTTACCCAGGTTCGGAGCTCTCCGTGGAGATAACACCCCTAGTCCTGCTCTGCGGGGTCTCCGCATGATCACTAGATCAACAAGTGGCTACAAGGGGCTTCTTGAGCTGTTCGGCGAGTGGAAGAAGAAGGGCAAGACTAGCTCTCTTCTCCCCATCAATGTAGTGTCTAAAACTCTAAGAGATCAACCCTTTGCATGGGTGCCCTGGGGGGTTTATATAGGCCTACCCCCCAGTGGTACAATGGTAATCCGGCTGGGCGTGGGCCCTAGCCGTCAGTTTCTATGTTCGTCGGCTTCTCCGCCGGCCGCTGGGGCCCGCCGACTGGTGGGTCCCGCCGGCTGCCGGTTACTGTTGCCTCACTCTTGATAACGAGGGCTTTGTCGAGGTAAGCATGGCTACAGTGCCGCCGCTTGGCGGGCTCTCACTGTAGCCTTACCTCGTCTTGTCTCCTTAATGGCGTGTGTTCTTCGAGGGGGGAGCAAGCCGGCTGTTGGGAGCCGGCCACATCCCAGGCCGACTGGGGGAGGCCTGGCTGCCTTCGGGTGTCTCTCTGACTAAAGGGGCCCGCCGCCGACGGGCCGACAGATAGCCTATCGTGGGTGACATCATGGTCAACATGGCGACAGTGCCGCGCCGGACGGGTGATGGCTGCCCCATACGGTGCACTGTGGCCATGCGTGCTCCGGGATTTGGGGGTGGCAGGCTTCACTATAGCCACGCCCCGTCTCATCGCCGTTATGTGGGTGCAGAGTTTGAGGGTACGATCTTGGCCGCTTGCCGGGGGCCGGCTTCTTGGAGTCGGTCTTCTCATGGCCGGATTCTTGGAGTCGGCCTCACTATGGCTTGCTTTATGAAAGTTTAGGGCCGGGCCGCCTCCCGGTAGTCGGCCTGGGAGACAGCTGGCCAGGGGTAGGCGGCCCTATGCCTAGGGTGCTTGAAGGCTCGATCGGCCTATCATTTTTTGAAGAGCCAGGGGGAGCCGGCTAGGCTACCCGTGGTTATTTACTCCGACAGTAGTCCCCGAAGCTGGTTGGGCTTCGAGGCTGAAGGGAGGACGAGAAGCTCAATCAGCTTCCTATCTTGAGGAGCCGGCAGCTAGGAGCCGACTTTGATTAGGTGTGCCATCTTTGGGAGGCTTTGAAGCCTGAAAACGGGAGCCACCGTGGCCTTGAGCAGCTGGCTGGCCGCTCGTCGTCACGTGCCACATGGCACCCTTCGGCCGGAAGGGCCTGCTACCACCCGCGACGGGACGTCGCCGCAGACCGGGGCCCGCCACTTCCAGGCCTCGGCCCAAGTGTGGATCTTCTGTGGCCCGAAAGGGACGCTCGCCTTCCGACGGCAGCTTTCGCATGTCGTTAGGGCGTGATAATCGCGGGGCGTGGGGGAGTGGGCGCAGTTAATCCCACGTCCCCCCCACGCCTCGCCTCCTCGGCTTCGCCGCACGAGGCTATAAGTAGGGGGAGAAGGGGGAGCGGCAGACGCTCGCACGCTCGCCCTCGCTCCGCCATTTTCTTCCTCTTCCTCCTCTCCGTCGCCGCAGCTCCTCGCCGCCACGCTGCCCTTCCGCCAATCTTCTCGGTGCGCCGTAGCTTTGCTGCAGCTGAATCGCGCACCCTCCGCCGCCGCGCTTTTCCCCTCGCCTCTCCGTCCTCATGGCGCGGTCCAGCTCCGGGGATGGCTCCAATGTCCACGAGGACCACGTCGATTTCCTCCGCAAGATGCGGCGGTTGCCGGGCACGGATTATGTGCGGGTCCGTCTTGCACCGGAGAGGGGGATCTCGCCGGCGCCGGAGGAGGACGAGCGGGTAATCTTGCGCTCGCACTGCCTGCACGGCGTCGGCCTACCGGCGAGCGGATTCTTCCGTGCCTTTCTTGAGTTCTACCATCTCCAGCCGCACCACCTTACTCCAAACACGGTGGTGCTGCTGGCCGACCTCGTCACCTGTGCGAAGGCTTCCTTAACGTCCTCCCCACCCTCGAGCTTTGGGGGAATTCTTCGATACAAACTCGGCATCGTCGTCGGCGTGCCTGCCCCATGCGGTGCCTTCATCGCTGCGGCGGAGACCGACCGCGACAATCCGCTTCCGCCCATCGCGTTGATCCGGTCGGTGAAGCTCGGCAAAATCTTACTTATACGTGAAGAACGTCGCTCGCATAAAGGCGACTTCGTCAATTTGCTTACATAGCGGCCCGCTTCTTGGAGGCGGCCTTCATGGTCCTACCAAGCCAAGTCGCTGACTCCGGCTAGGGCTGCCACCGTCGCACGACTCCGGGTGCTGGTCCAGTCGGAAGGCCTGACCGGGCCCGACTTGATAGCCGCCTTTGTGGAGCACCGGGTGCTCCCACTCCAAGGCCGCCCTCACATGATTTGCCAGATGAGCGGTCGTTTCGACCCAAGTCGGCTAAGCACCAAGGAGATGCCTCATGACGAGGTATCTTACATGGTGAATTATATCGCCAACTGCAAGCTCACCGAGGAGTGGCGGTTCGGCAAGAAGCCGCACTCTCGCGCCAATCCTCCGCCTTCGGTAAGCTTCCCTTCTTTTCTTCTTCTCTTGTTGCCGAGTTCATACTGGCCGACTCTTGACCAGACGACCTGTTTTTAATCAAAGCCCCCTCCTTCAACCGGCGGCCGGAGCCGCGGGTGTGGAGCGCCAGTTCGTCCCCGACCGTGCGACGGACGACACGGACGATCCCGACTTGGGGGCGGCCGCCCTAGACGACGACGCCGTAGGGGGAGGCGGTGAGGCAGGCGGCTCCGGGCTCGAGGCCGTCTTCGAGGACTGGCCGGATGACGACGAGGCCGAAGTTATTCCGCACCGTCAGCCGGCGTCCGATCATCAAGGCGCGGGCTCATCTGCCGCGCCAGCTGTTCGTGGTGGCGCGCAAAAACGCCAGGCCGCGCCGACCCTCTTTGGCAGTCGGCCGAAGAAACCCAAGGGCACTGCGGTAGTGACCAAGCGGGACGAGGCGGCCGCGAAGGCAGCCCGCTTCCGCAAGCTGGTGAGGCAGCCACAGGTGGTTTCGGCGTAAGTGTCAACTCTCTCACACCTTTTTTCTCTTCGATAGACACTCTTCTAAGCATTTTCTTGACTTATCAAACAGGGCTCCGCTTTCTCTCGAGCGGGCCACTGCCGCCTCTGTAGTTGGAGTGGCGGGAGGGTCTGCGAGCGCCTGCCGCATGGACCCCCTTTCCGATCTCCTAGCGGTGATGGAGCGGAACACGCGGGAGGCGCGGGAGGAGCGGGAGGCGGAGGAGCAGAGGGCGGCTCAGGAGACGACAGAGGAGTTGGCGAAGGCGCGCGCTGACGCAGCGGCCAAGGCTCAAGCGGAGGCAGCGGCCGCGGAGAGGGCAGCGGAGGCCATGCGTAACCAGCCTTCGCAGCTCATCATCCCCCTTCACACCGTGGCCCCCGGTATCCCAGTGTCCCCGCCGGAGGAAACCAGCCGCGATCGGTCGGCGATGGAGAGGGAGGAGGGCGACGCAGTCGTCCTGGAGGGGGAGGCGGCACCGCCATCGCCGACTAAAACGGGCCAAGGCGGCCGGCCTAACGTGCCGCCTGAGCAGCCGGCTGGAGGCGAGCCGACTATGAGGGCGGATCTTGTGGTCCTGTCACCGTCTCGTCGGCACGCGGGGAAGGCGACCTCAGCGCCGGACCCGTAGAAAGCCGTGAGCTTCAGCTCGTCGGCCCAGGATCTGGAGACCGCCCGCACCAGCTCGCCTGGGTGGACGCCGGGCGGTGGGACAACCGTACTGAACGTGGCGGCACAGGATGTCCGGAACCGGCTTCAGTCCCAGGCCGCCATGCTGAAGAAGTATACTCAAGAGTTTCTTGTGACACGGACGGCCATTCAGGTGAGTCCTCTCGCTTTTCGTCGATTGCTCTTGAGTTCTTCCATGGGGGCGCGTCAGCGCGCCCACTGGGTGTAGTCCCCGAGTTCTGAGTCGGCTGCTTAGCAGGCGGCTTGGAACTTCTTAGTAGACTTTGATTGCTGTCTTGTTCTTATTCGCACCTCCGTCCTATTTGCAGGAATATCACAACCTCCGCGCGGTTGCTTTCAACTCCCAGGCCCAGGAGATGAACCAGAAGACCACTGATCTGACCGAGAGCCGGAGTAAGTGCTTCATTTTTTATCTCATGTGAGGGCACAACAAGACTCCACTAGGTGTAGTCCCGAGATCTGGCCGATCATTGCGAGCGGTCGGGTCGGATCTTTCTGACGACTTCTTCCTTATTGCTTTTTTCTTCTTCTTCATATCTGCAGGGGCCAATGCCGACTTGAGGGAGCAGCTAGGTGGGGCCCAGACCGCCCTTTGCGCCAAGGAAGCCGAGTGCAACGCCTTGGCTCAGGAACATGATCGCTTGGCCAAAAAACTGGCCGACCAGGAGGAGAGCCATAAGGCGGCCCTAAAGACGGCGCAGGACAGCGAGGCTGTCCTCAAAGCCGAATATGAGACCGAGGCGGCAAGCTGGGCTGAGGCAAGGCAAGCGCTCAGCGAAGGCTATAGCCGGATTGAAGATTTGATTGACGGTAGGCCTTCTTCTTCTTCGTCCCTTTGCTCGCCCCCTGTCATTTGGTCTGTCTTCTGAATTTGTTCTACTTCTTTCTTCTTTGTGCAGATTACTTCCCTGGTTACTCCGTTGCTGCCAACCAAGCCATCGAGGCCCACCGTGATGCATGACGGCAGGCTGGGGTTGAGATCGCACCGGATGCTGGCCGGTCGCTTGAGGAGCAGCTTCTGGCGATTCAAGCCCGCCTCCAGCCGGCTTACCGCGTGCTCCGCCGTCTTCAGCGTGCCGGGGCGCAGGTGCTGGCCGCCCTCTGGCCCGGCGAGGTGGTTCCCCGCACCCCCAGTCGGACTGCCGACTGGCTGGAGGTAGCAGTCGGCCGCTTCGAGGCCTGGAAGGCTTCTGCAGCTCGGTCCGGCGCTAGGCGGGCGCTAGAATTCGTTCGAGCTTGGTATCCTGGGCTGAATTTGGCCCAGCTAAGAACCTGGCAGGAGGCCGATGAGGAGCTGGAGGCGGTGCGGCTGGCTATCATCCAGCGCGCCTCGGCGATCGCCGACTACACCGACGTCAGTGCCTTTGCCCCTGAGGTAAATGATGACGGCGTTGCTCAGCCGAAGGCGTGGTTCGGGCTGAACCCAACAGAAGGTGAAGACTCGGCGGAGGAGATCGCTTCCAGCAACGAGGGCAAAGAGGAAGAGGGGGAGGATGGTGAAGACATCTTGCCAGACGGTGGAGCGACCAGCCAGCCTCAGCTTGATCGTGTCTCCAAGACCCAGGCGCGCAGCGCGCTGCGGCAACAGTGACGATCATGCCGAGACTTCGCCACCGGCCACTCCTCCGGCCAAGACCGCTGCCGTCTCCACCAACTGTCTCGGCTCGCTTTGTTGCTCCCTTGGCCTGATCCGACGTCTTTGCTTTCTTGCTCGTTACTCTTTGAACAACTTTTATTAAATTTGCGCAGTTCCACCCACTGGGGGTGTATTCAAACTATGTTGAATGCTGGCCTTTCGAAGGCCTTTTGTGTAAATATAATCATGCATGTGCTTGGCTTCCGTTCATATTTGCTTTTCATCCTTTTGTCTATTTCCTTTGCCGCCCTCCCTTGGTCGCCACCTTCCTAGCCGGACAGCTGCTCTGCAGTCTGTGGCTGGGGAAGGGCTTGGCCGTTTTGGGAGGACAAGTACTTGAGCTTTATTAGATTGTAGCAAGGTGAACGGGAAGCCGGCCAGCCGGATGCTCTGACAGCCGGTCGGCGGGGTGGGAGGCCGGCTTGTGTTATATAAGTTTGTTAGTCCTGAGCCGTTTTTCGTGTGGGCATCCTTTCCTGCCTTTGGCTCTCGCCAGCCGGACAGTCGATTCTTTGAGCTGCGACTTTCGACAAGAGAGGGCTTGGGTGCCGGCACACTACTTGTCTGACTGCAGGTAGAACTTGAATATAACTCAAAGGCGGCAAGTCCCCGGCCGATCGGGTCGAACCAGTGCCGGATTTAAAAAACAAATGTAGTAACATAATCATAGGCATGATACTCATCACACATAGATAAAAGAGGGTAGTCCCCGAGTGCTCCTCGGGGGGCCCGTTGTCTCGTACTTAATACAAAAGGTGGGGTGGTACATACTGCATTTTAACTGTAAAATCTTCGGAGGAGATTGGCGTTCCATGGTCGTTCCGACTCCTTGCCGGAATCATCTCTCTTGCGTGCCTTTGGCTTCTGCATCGATCAGGTAGTAGGAGTCGTTGCCTAAGGCCTTGCTGATGATGAAGGGGCCTTCCCAAGGGGCCGAGAGCTTGTGCTGGCCGGCTGTTCGCTGGATCAGCCGGAGCACAAGATCACCCTCTTGGAAGGATCTTGGCTTGACCTTCCGGCTGTGGTAGCGGCGTAAACCCTGGTAGATGGTGGACCGGTGAGGGCTAACAGCCGGCCTTCTTCCAGCAGGTCGACACCGTCTTCTCGTGCTTCCTTGGTCTGCGCCTCCGTGTACATGGTGACCCGAGGTGAGTCGAACTCAATGTCAGTTGGGAAAACAGCCTCGGCACCATATACAAGGAAGAAAGGGGTGAAGCCGGTTGACTTGTTCGGGGTAGTGCGCAAACTCTAGAGGACGGCCGGCAGCTCGTCGAGCCAACAGCCGACCAAACGCTCCAGTGGTACGACCAATAGGGGCTTGATGCCGGAGAGGATGAGGCCGTTTGCTCGCTCGACTTGGCCGTTTGACTGCGGGTGGGAAATGGACGCTAGGTCCAGTCGGATGCCCTTTGTCGCGCAGAAACATGCCAGTGCTCCTTTGGCAAAATTCGTGTTGTTGTCGGTGATGATGCTGTGTGGTACACCATAACGGGTTGCAATATCTGCGATGAATGTCACGACAGTCGGCCCATTCAGTTTCTTGATCGGCTTCGCTTCAATCCACTTGGTAAATTTGTCCACGGCGACGAGCAGATGTGTCATGCTGCCGCGCGCCATCTTGAATGGGCCCACCATGTCCAGTCCCCAGACGGCAAAAGGCCAGGTGAGGGGGATGGTCTTGAGTGCGTAAGGCGGTGTTGCTTGAGTCAAGACTTGGCACCCTTTGCAGTGTTTGACTAACTCCTTGGCGTCTTCCAAAGCAGTCGGCCAGAAGAATCCATGGCGGAAAGATTTGGCGACGAGTGATCTTGAGGCCACGTGGTGGCCGCATTCGCCTTGGTGGATGTTCTTGAGGATTGCTATGCCCTTCTCTGGCTCGACGCAGCGCTGGAAGACTCCAGTGACGCTGCGCCTAACGAGCTCTCGGTTCATTATTGTGTATGCTCCGGCTCGGTGTTGGACTTGTCTTGCCGAGATCTCATCAGTCGGCAGCTCTCTGTTTACCAGGGAGTTGAGGATGGGCTGGGCCCATGATGGAGCTGTGACTTCTTGTATTGCCAATACGGCTACTGCGACCAGGGTGGGTGGGCTGGGTGGTGAAGAGTTGGAGTCGGCCACCGCGTGTTGTGTCGATGCAGTCCCCGGGCCGAGTTCTGAAGTCCCCGGGCCGGGTACGACTATGGCAGTCCCCGAGCCGCTTGTCGAAGTCCCCGAGCCGCCTGTTTGGTTCCCCAAGTCGGATCCGACTGCGTCAGGGTCAGGCGGTACGAAGATGGAATCAGATTCTGGAGATGGCTTGACAGACGGCTTGAGGAGGTGTTGGAGAGAGACGCCGGTTGGTATAGCTTGTCGGGTGGAGCCTATTCGTGCTGGGCATCCGCTTGTTTCGTTGTCGGCCCGTGGCACGTGGAGGAACTTCGCATCCTTCAAAATATCCACCGATTTGCTGAACAAGGAAGCGGTAGCTTCGCCATGTTTGCGTCCTTGGCGCCCCGATCGCCAGATGATTGCTGGACTACCAAATCCGAGTCACCATAGCACAGGATCCGGCGGATGCTGAGTTCTTTCGCTAGCCGGAGTCCGTGTATGAGCGCCTCGTACTCGGCCACATTGTTGGAGGCGGCAAAATGAATTTGCAATGTGTATCTGAGCTTGTCGCCCTTGGGAGAGGTGAGGACGATGCCGGCTCCCAAGCCGGTGCGCATCTTGGATCCATCGAAGTGCATCCGCCAATGAGTGGAGTCGGGGGCTGGCGGCAGGTACTGGGTCTCGGCCCAGTCGACAAGGAAGTCGGCCAATGCCTGGGACTTGATGGCGGTGCGAGGCTGGTAGAAGATTGTGTAAGGAGCCAGTGCAATGGACCATTTTGCCACCCGATCGGATGCATCCCGGCTGCCTATGATCTCGGTGAGTGGGGCATTACATACAACCGTGATGGGGTACTCTTGAAAGTAGGGCTTGAGCTTCTTGGCGGCGAAGTACACACCATAGCACATCTTCTGGTAGTGCGGGTAGTTCTGCTTCGAGGTGGACGATGCCGCTCAAATAATACACCGGCCTCTGGACTAGCTGAGCTCGGCCTTCTTCTGGGCGCTGAACCACGATAACGGTGTTGACCACCCGGCTAGTGGCGGCAATGTAAAGGAGCATGGGCTCTTTCTCAGTCGGTGCCGCCAAGACAGGCGGCGTGGCCAGCATCTTCTTTAGCTCGTGGAAAGCTTGGTCTGCTTGATCACTCCACTCGAAGTGAGTGGACTTCTTCATGAGTCTGTAGAGGGGGAGAGCTTTCTCTCCTAGCCGGCTGATGAAGTAGTTCAGGGAGGCCAGGCATCCGGTAAACTTTTGGACGTCTCGTAGCTTGGTAGGAATCTCCATTCTCTCTATGGCCTTGATCTTCACTGGGTTGCATTCGATGTCGCGTTCGGAGACCAGGAAGCCTAGAAGCTGGTCGGCTGGTACTCCGAACACGCATTTCTCGGGGTTGAGCTTGATCTGAAACCGGCGCAAGTTTTCAAACGTCTCTTTGAGGTCTTCCAGCAAGGTGCCGCGCTTCTCCGTCTTCACCACAATATCGTCTACATAGACGTGGGTATTTCTGCCGAGCTGCTTGAGGAGGCATTTCTGCATCTGTATTTGAAAAGTGGCACCGGCATTTCTCAAGCCGAATGTCATAGTCAGCGTGTGACTCCGAATGGTGTGATGAAGGCGGTCTTCAGCGGTCACCGGATCCAACTTTATCCGGTGGTAGCCTGAATAAGCATCCAAGAAGCTCAACAGCTCGCATCCGGCTGTGGAGTCTATCACTTGGTCGATTCGAGGTAAGGCAAATGGATCTTTGGGGCAGGCTTTGTTGAGGCTGGTGTAATCTATACACATGCGCCACTTGTTATTCTTCTTCAACACGAGGACCAGGTTGGCAAGCCACTCTGTAAAACAACACCTCCATAATGAAGCCAGCTGCCAGAAGCCGGGCTATCTCTTCTCCTACAATCCTTCTCTTTTCCTCCGACAGTCGATGGAGGGGCTGCTTGACTGGTTTTGCATCTACTCGGACGTGTAACTTGTGCTCGGAGAAATCCTTCGGAACACCCGGCATGTCCTTGGGGGACCATGAGAAGATGTCCCGATTCTCACGGAGGAAATCGACGAGCTCGCCTTCCTATTTGCTGTCCAGGTTTGCTCCAATGACGGCAAACCTTTTCGGGTTCTCCGGGTCCAGAGTTATCTTCTTTGTTTCTTTGGCCGGCTGGAAAGAACCTTGGGCATCATATTCCTTGGGGTTAGGGGACAGGGCCGGCTGCTTGCCGGCCATGGCCACGACTCGATCCAGCATCTTCTTCTCTTCAGCGATCACGAGGGACTCGGCCAGCCGGCTGCTAGCTGCCGCACACTCGGAGGATTTCTTGTAGTCTTCGGCTATGGTGATGATGCCCTTGGAACTCGGTATCTTCATCTTGAGGTAGGCGTAGTGGGGTACAGCCATGAACTTGGCCAGAGCAGGTCGGCCAAGCAACGCGTGGTAAGGGCTCTCCAGATCCACTACTTCAAACCATACTGCTTCTCGGCGGAAATGATCCTTGTCCCCAAAGAGAACATCTATCTTGATCTTGCCGATTGGTGAGCAGGACAGGCCGGGTACGATGCCATGGAACACAGTCCGACTAGGCATGAGCTGCTTCGCCTTGATGTTCAGCTTCTCCATAGTGTCACAGTACAGTATGTTGATGCTGCTCCCGCCATCTATCAGCACGCGGGAGAAACGGGCAGCTCGCCTTTCTGTCACGAGGGTGGCGTCCAAAACTAATGCGTAAGAGCCGGGAGACGGCATCACCTCTGGGTGATCGGCCCAGCTCCAGCTGATAGCTTCTCCTACCAGTGCATGAACTCGGGGTTGTTGGAGGCGACCGTGTTGACTTCTTGGTGCTGTCGGCGCAGGCTACGCCGGTCTTCGCTCTGGCTTGTAAAGACGACGTAGGCGGCATGCTCGTCGGGAAACTCGTCTTGAACAGCCCCGACTGTTGGTCGAGCGGCCGGAGGCGGCTGGCCAGCAGGCGGAGGCGGCACCAGCCATTCGCCTTTGGAGATTCGTGTGAGCCAGTGGCATTTCCGAGTCGTGTGGTTGGACGGCTTCGCGCCGCTGTGGAACTTGCAGGGGGCATCAAGGGTTTGCTCGTAGGAGAAAGTCGGCTGCCAAGCCGGCTTGCCGCCCTTCTGCTTCTTGGGCGCGGACCGCCCTTCGGGTTGTTCGTCTTCGACCGTGGCCACCTGCCGACTGGTGGAAGGCGGCATAGGGGCCTTGCGCTTGTGGTCGTTCAGGTACGGGCGTCGGTTGGAGTCTCCAGTCGGCGTCTTGGGAGCCGAAGTGAGCACCTTCCCGGAGGCGTCTACTCAAAGCTCGGTCTTCATTGAAGAGTCGGCCATGGAGTACTTGTCTGCTATGATCAGCAGCTCGTCGAGGGTAGTCGGCTCGTCGCAGAGGAGTCGGTGCTTGAGGAGGGTGCCTTCTCGGCATCAGGCGGTGAAGTACTCTATGGCTTGAACCTCGTGCACCCCTTCGTAGGAGTTGCGGAGCTCGGCCCAATGCATGAGGTAGTCGCGAGTTGATTCATTGGGCCCTTGAACACACAAGGAGAGCTGTCAGGGCTTGGGAGCCCGTTTGTAGGTGCTGGTGAAGTTGCGGATGAAGGCTTCTGTGAAGTCTAGCCAGCTGTTGACGCTGTAAGGCTTGAGGTTGTTGAGCCAGGTGCGCGTCGTGCCTTGGAGCATGAGGGGGACATATTTCACGGCAACACGCCTGTTGCCGTTTGCTATGCGAACTAGAGTGGAGTAATCGATCAACCAATCTTCCGGCTTCACGGAGCCGTTGTACTTGGGCGTGTCTCTTGGGAGTGAGAACCCTTTGGGGAAGGGCTCGTCGCGGATGCGGGGCCAAAGCAAGGCGGGCCGACATCGTCTTCCTCTTCTAGCGCCAGGGATCGCGCTAGGCGGTCGATCCTATGGCGGGCGTCATTCTCGCCGACTCCTTCACGGTGGCCTAGTCGGCCGCTGAGAGTCGGATGCGTGACAGGCAGCGGGGTGGGATATCTCTCCCCACGAGGCGGAGGAGTAGGTGGGTTGCCTTGTCGTTCCGCAGCTTGAGGGCGGCCTTCTGCGTTGCGCTCGATGGAGATTCGAGTCCGACTGCGGCTAGCAGCCGGCTCCTTTTCTTGCCTGGCGTGGGTGCCGCCCGCAGTCAGCGTCTGTGACGTCGCACCATGCTCTCGGCATGGGGGAGGACATCCAGTGCGGGCGCTGGCTTCATGCTGCTCTGTGGCTGCGTCGATCAACTGCTGGATGCGTCTGGTCATGTAGGGGAGCTCGTCGGCCCCCAGTCCATTCAACTCGTCCACGACCGAGTGGGCGGCGTGTAGGTTCTCAAGGGGCATGGCATAGACTTGGCGGTTCGCTTCCCAAAGATGTTGGCGATGGCGCTGGCCGCTTCTTGACGACGCCGGCTCGGCTCATTTCGTCAGAGGCGGCGTGCCAAAAGGCGGCGCTTGTCGACTTACCGGGTGAGCCTCGATGAGGCGCCTCATGGAGGTTATCTTCCGCCTCCGCAACGAGGGCGAGGCGGCGTGCCTCCAGCGTCTCGGCGTCGGCGTCGGCCGGGATGGTGGCGAACAAGTCGTGCAGCGCCGCTTGCAGGGCGTCATGGGCGTTCTCGCCGGAGGCAACGCCGTGGCTGATGACTATTACCTCGGTGACGGTGCTGCCGCCGCTGTCGGCTCGAGGAAGAGGGTCGTCGAAGATCACTACGTTGGTGGGGAAAGCGTCAAGCGATCCCGTGTCGGAGTCGACAAGCATCGGGTCGGTGGAGCCAACCAACTCCAAGTCCGCAGCAGGCTCACTGGATACGTGGAGTTGGGCGAGGAGGCTGACGAGACGGCTCTCGGGGCAGCCTGTGCCCGCTTCAGACGTGGGCTCGTCGGTGACGCGGGCTTCGCCAAGAAGATCGGCGAGGCAGCTCGCCGCGCAGGCGTCGTCGACGCCTTGCAGTGCGTCGGGGCAAGCGCCATCGGGCGTGCCGAGCTGGCTACGCTCGCTGGGAAGGAAAAGGGTTCCCATCCAGAGCAGGTCTCCGGACGACGGTGCACCTGGCCCCATGGTGGGCGCCAAATGTCGGGTGGTAGGTGCGACATATGCCAACAGATGGCTTATCATTGTGGGAGACAGTAAGACATCGCCGGTGCCTGGAAACGGGATGAGGCGAAGACATGCACGCCGCGGATCTTACCTGTGTTCGGGCTCTCCGGGAGATAGCACCCTAGTCCTGCTCTGCGGGGTCTCCGCATGATCACTAGATCAACAAGTGGCTACAAGGGGCTCCTTGAGCTGTTCGGCGAGTGGAAGAAGAAGGGCAAGGCTAGCTCTCTTCTCCCCTCAATGTAGTGTCTAAAACTCTAAGAGATCAACCCTTTGCATGGGTGCCCTGGTGGGTTTATATAGGCCTACCCCCCAGGGGTACAATGGTAATCCGGTGGGCGTGGGCCCTAGCCGCTGCTGTCTATGTTCGTCGGCTTCTCCGCCGGCCGCTGGGGCCCGCCGACTGGTGGGTCCCGCCGGCTGCCGGTTACTGTTGCCTCACTCTTTATGACGAGGGCTTTGTCGAGGTAAGCATGGCTACAGTGCCGCCGCCTGGCGGGCTCTCACTATAGCCTTACCTCGTCTTGTCTCCTTAATGGCGTGCGTTCTTCAAGGGGGGAGCAAGCCGGCTGTTGGGAGCCAGCCAAATCCCAGGCCAATTGGGGGAGGCATGGCTGCCTTCGGGTGTCTCTCTGACTAAAGGGGCCCGCCGCCGGCGTGCCATACTGACAGCCTATCGTGGGTGACGTCATGGTCAACATGGCGACAGGTTGCTGGCCGGACGGGTGATGACTGCCCCAGACGGCTGATCAGGCTATGCGTGCTCCGGGATTCGGGGGTGGCAGGCTTCACTGTAGCCACGCCCCGTCTCATCGCCGTTATGTGGGTGCAGAGTTTGAGGGTACGATCTTGGCCGCTTGCCGGGGGCCGGCTTCTTGGAGTCGGTCTTCTCATGGCCGGCTTCTTGGAGTCGGCCTCACTGTGGCTTTCTTTATGAGAGTTTAGGGTCGGGCCTCCTCCCGGTAGTCGGCCTGGGAGACAGGGCTGGGGTAGGCGGCCCTATGCCTAGGGTGCTTGAAGGCTCGATCGGCCTGTCATTTTTTGAAGAGCCAGGGGGAGCCGGCTAGGCTACCCGTGGTTATTTACTCCGACATACGTTTACGAGTGCAACCAGCAGAGCATCCTGGCGGCTCAGGAGGCCAGGCGCCGTGCTGTCCTGGCGGAAGTGGAGATAGTCCTCAAGGAACCTCCTGGGCCCCCCGAGCCTCCCGAGGCTCAGGGCCCCGGTGGGTCGTGAGGAGCTACCCCTTCGTTTCACACCTTTAGCTACATCAACTCTCCTTCGTCAACAGAACCAGGTGACATTTTCCAAGTTCATTTAGCTGGGAGCGCCCCTCGGGCTGCATTATTCCCAGGCCGCGTGGGTCGTCCCTGTGGCGTGTATCCTTTTCTTATGTCTTTAGCTTACCTTGCTGGGGGCGCCCTCAGGCTGCTGAAAGTGGAACTATCCCTAGGTGGTTTTGGTAATTCATAACAACATATAGCTCATTAAGCTAATGCTATTCCAAGTTCAGGAAAGCTCAATGAATGGCATGGCATGGATGATGAAAGTGGATCCCTCAAAATGCTAATGACAAAGGATTGGCTCAAGCTCAAAAGCTCAAGACTCTTCATTTTATATTTTAGTGATTCAAGATCACATTGAGTCTATAGGAAAAGCCAATACTATCAAGGAGGGATGAGGTGTTGCTTAATGAGCCTCTTACTTCATGTGCTTAGTGATATGCTCCAAAACCCTCAGCTACTTTCTCACATCCACATATGACCTAAACCTAAAGCCAAAATCGGTCTCACCGATTCTTCCTATCTGGCGCCACCGATTCCATATGTCATAGCCACTGCCACAAACCCTAGGCAAATCGGTTCTACCGATAGGGATCTCGGTCTCATCGAGATGGGATTGTAATCTCTCTGTTTCCTTTTCGTAACTTTTCGGTCTCACCGAAAGAGCGGATCGGTCCCACCAAGATTGCAATGTAAACTTTCGCTTTCCCTTCGTAATGTTTCGGTCTCATCGAAGAGCGAATCGGTCCCACCGAGTTTACCTGACCAACTCTCTGGTTAGCTAATTACCAAAATCGGTCTCACCGAGTTTGTGTAATCGGTCTCACCGAGATTACGTTATGCCCTAACCCTAACCATATCGGTCCTACCGAGATGCAAGTCAGTCCCATGGTAAACCCTAACGGTCACTAGGTTTACTAAAATCGGTCTGACCGAATTTGTTGATTCGGTCCCACCGAGATTGGTAAATTGTGTGTAACGGTTAGATTTTGTGTGGAGGCTATATATACCCCTCCACCTCCTCTTCATTCGTGGAGAGAGCCATCAGAACAAACCTACACTTCCAACTTACCATTTCTGAGAGAGAGTCACCTACTCATGTGTTGAGACCAAGATATTCCATTCCTACCATATGAATCTTGATTTCTAGCCTTTCCCAAGTTGCTTTCCACTCAAATCTTCTTTCCACCAGATCCAAATCCTATGAGAGAGAGTTGAGTGTTGGGGAGACTATCATTTGAAGCACAAGAGCAAGGAGTTCATCATCAACGCACCATTTGTTACTTCTTGGAGAGTGGTATCTCCTAGATTGGCTAGGTGTCACTTGGGAGCCTCCGACAAGATTGTGGAGTTGAACCAAGGAGTTTGTAAGGGCAAGGAGATCGCCTACTTCGTGAAGATCTACCGCTAGTGAGGCAAGTCCTTCGTGGGAGACGGCCATGGTGGGATAGACAAGGTTGCTACTGTGGACCCTTCGTGGGTGGAGCCCTCCGTGGACTCACGCAACCGTTACCCTTCGTGGGTTGAAGTCTCCATCAACGTGGAGGTACGATAGCACCACCTATCGGAACCACGCCAAAAACATCCGTGTCTCCAATTGCGTTTGAATCCTCCAAACCCTTCCCTTTACTTTTTGCAAGTTGCATGCTTTAATTTCCGCTGCTTATACACTCTTTGCATGCTTGCTTGAATTGTGTGATGATTGCTTGACTTGTCCTAAGATAGCTAAAATCTGCCAAACTCTAAACCGGGAAAAGGCTAAGTTTTTAATTGGTCAAGTAGTCTAATCACCCCCCTCTAGACATACTTCAAGGTCCTACAAGTGGTATTAGAGCTTGGTCTCCATTTGCTTTGATTTCCATAGCTTTTGGTGGTCATAGCCTTGGTTTCACAACCTAGGAGAGTATGGCGTCTAGCGAGGAAAATTATCACCGTAGAGGTCCTTACTTTGATGGTACTAATTTTGCTAGTTGGAAGCATAAGATGAAAATGCATATTCTCGGACATAACCCCACCGTTTGGGCAATTATTTGTATTGGCTTGCAAGGTGAATTCTTTGATGGGAGAGAGCAAACCGTGAAGCTAATGCGGAAGAATTGAAGATGTTGCAATACAACGCTCAAGCTTGTGATATCATCTTCAACGGATTGTGCCCCAAAGAATTCAACAAAATCAGCCGTCTTGAGAATGCAAAGGAAATTTGGGATACTTTGATTGATATGCATGAAGGTACCGAATCTGTTAAGGAATCCAAGTTGGATGTGCTCCAAAGTCAGCTTGACAAGTTCAAAATGAAGGATGGTGAAGGTGTCGCTGAAATGTACTCTAGGCTTGCATTTATCACAAATGAGATTGCCGGCTTAGGGAGTGAAGAGATGACCGATAGATTCATCATCAAGAAGATCTTAAGAGCATTGGATAGAAAGTATGATACCGTGTGCACATTGATCCAAATGATGCCAAACTACAAAGATCTCAAGCCAACGGAAGTCATTGGAAGAATTGTTGCTCATGACATGTCACTTAAGGATAATGAGGAACTTCACAACAAGTCAACTGGTGCTTACAAAGCCTCAAGTGAAGCCCCCACATCATCAAGTGAGAAACACACCTTCAATGAAGAATTGAGCTTAATGGTGAAGAACTTCAACAAATTCTACAAGAGTAGAAGCAAAGAAAGAAGCTCCAAGTCAAGGTCTTACAATGACAAAAGATCTTCTAGTCGAGAGCGAAATTGCTACAATTGTGGGAGACCCGGACACTGTTCCAATGAGTGTACGACACCATACAAAAGAAGAGAAGATTCTCCAAAAAGAAGAAGTAGAAGAGAATAATCATCACCAAGAGAGAGAAGGAGTAGAGATGATCGTTATGAACGAAGACCCTCACGGAGAAGCAAGGATTCGGAAAGGAAGGACAAGTCATCAAAGAGCTACACAAAACGAATACATCAAGCTCATGTTGGTGAATGGGTATCCGGCTCCGACTCCGACAATCACTCCGAGAGAAGCTATCACTCCAACTCCGAATATACTCAAGATGAAGGTGTTGTCGGTCTAGCACTTGTGTCAACCAACTCCTACGACATATTTGAATCACCAAATGAAGGAATTGGTAGATGCTTCATGGCCAAAGGTCCTAAGGTAACACACCCCAAGTATGTTGATTTCAATGAAGATGACTTGCTAGGTGATGATAATTTACTCGTTGACAACTCTAGTGATGAATACTATGATGAAACGTTAATTAATCATGCTAATCAAGTTGTAAAGAATGACAATGATAAGGAGAAAATTGAGCGTCTAACTAAAGAACTAAACACTCTTAAGTTAGCTCATGAAACTATCTTTGAAGATCATCGAGAACTTTTAAGGGCTCATGAGAAGTTACGCTTTGAAAAGCTCAATCTTGAGCAAGAGCATGAGTTCTTAAAAGCAATCAATGATGATCTCCGTAAGAAAAGTTCTTCTTACATTGCCAACCGTTTACTCTTATCTACTTACATGCCTGAAGTCAAGTCTAGTAACAAGATCAAGAAAGATTGTTCCTCTAGTAGTAACAATAATAATGCTAAATCCAATATTGTTGCTTCTAGTAGTTCTCTTGATTCCACTAATGATTCTCTTTGCCAAGTTACACTTGAGCAAGAAAACAGCTTATTGAAGGGAATTATAGAGAAAGGTGTATACAAGAGCCTTACCGGAAGTAAGCAATTCGAGGAAATTGTACGCAAGCAAGGAAGGCACCGGAAGAATCAAGGTGTTGGTTTTGAACGAAAGTTCAATGCCAATGGAGTTGAGTGGGAAGAAGATCAACACCCCAAGACGAAGTTTGTTCCTCAACAAGAGAAGTATGATCCTACTTCCTTCAAGGGAACACAAGCACAAGAAGATCTTCCACCACAAGACCACAAGAACAAAGGCAAGGACAATCTTCAAGAGGAGATTGATGCATTTGAAGAAGCACCTAAGGCCTTGGTCAAGTGGATTCCCAAGACTACGTCAAGTTCTACCTCATCAAGTACAACTACAACTCCAAGGATTCCCACCAAGATGATGTGGATCCCGAAGAAGAAGAACTAGAGAGTTCTTGAGGGTGACTCTGCCAACATATTTCACTCATATCATTATGGCAAGGACAAGTGCAATCAACTTCCATATCTTGCACTAGTTCAAGGAGTCACAAACCCTCATGTTGGTAAGACAAGGGACAAGGTAACCTAATGATTTCATGGACATCATTTTGTGTGTGCATCACTCTATGTCTATGGATATACTTGTTTGTTCCTTGTGGGACTAACCCATGTAGCTATTTAAAGTGCAACTCACTCCAAAGGATTGCTCCAAAAGGATCTACATCAACATTGAGCATCCATATCTTCAACACCTACATGAAGTCATCATCGACAAAACCCAAGGTTAGTTCATCCCTCTTAGGGGGATCTCACATCTAGGGGAGCTTAACTCTAAGAATTGAGTCAAAGCAACTCTAATGATGTGAACACATAAATGCTTTATGTAAAAGTGGTAACCCCACTTGAGCTTAAACGATGAGTATGACCTATGATCAAATGTCTATCATTTGACTCCTAAGTCAATATACTCATATATAGATGACCTAGTCATCGCGAAATGTTTGATAGATGCTAGAATTGGTTGTGCATGCTTTGCCACATATTTCATTTGCCATCTTATTGTGTGAGCATGTTGGTTGCATACTGTACTCATTCGAGGACATCCACTTGTTGTTTTATTGATTGGCTTCTCTTTCTTTGGCCAAGTGGATGGACAAGAATGCCTAAGAACCTTCTCTAGCTATATATGCTTTTCTCGTCTCAAACTATATTCATACTACATCACAAAATTTGATCAAGTCAGATTCGAACCACTCTGTGTGAGGAGCACTTGGAGTCCCTGATTCGTCATAGACTTAAACTTCCAAAACTTCTTTGTGATTCTCGGTCTGACCAACTCCTCCATTTCGGTCTTAACGAGATCACTTAGTCGATCTAGGTTTTCAATCTCGGTGCAACCGATTTGAACTATTCGGTCACACCGAGTTGCAATAACTGTACACAGTTTTGCATCTTGGTGCCACCGAGTTGTTCCACTCGGTCACACCGGCTGTGGTCGAGCTATATATATAGTCACGGGCAAAATTTGGAAATTTCTCCGAACCTCTTCGCGGCGCAATAGCTCGCTTCTGCCTCCGTGGTCTCCGGATCGTCTCCTCGCCGCCACCGCCTCCTGTCGGGTATCCGCCGCCAACGGAATTCAACCTCGCCATTGCCGCCGTAGCGAGTCTCACTTGAACTAGGGTATGGACTCGATCAACGTGCTTTCCTCGTCCGATTCTCAGCACATTGTGTTCTAATTGATTCTTTCCACGATTGAAACACTCCTATCCAGTCAATGCAATCCGTAGAATAGTATTGATTCGAAAAATTATGTTTAGGTTTCAGCCAAACCATCTAGGACCCACAGAGTTGAAAACTCGGTCCCACCGATTTGGCTTATGCCATTGCACTAGTGAGACTCGGTCTGACCGAGAATTGCTAATCGGTGAGACCGATTTTAGGACTTTGTGAAACCCTAGCAGTCTCGGTGCCATCGAACTGTGACTCGGTCTGACTGAGTTCATCAATTTAGGTTCCAAAACTGCTTCGGTATCACCGAGTTTGAAAATCGGTAGATCCAAAATGCTTTCTGTGGAAAACTAAAACTGAATTTTTGAGTCATTCTTTTGCAAAATCTCTGCATTTTGTGATGCTCAACCACTCTACCTCATCTATAACTCTTCACTGTGGTCAGCTAGCCGGTGTTTGCAAAGATGTCGCACTGTGAGTGACAAATGTAACAGGTCAGAGGAGCAGGTGAACATGAGTGAGGGCACTAGTCCCTCCAGCTCTTCAGATGAAGGCAGCAGGAGCACCCCAAGCAATTTGCCTAAAGCTGTCACCAGGCAAAGGAAGAAGAAAACCTCAGATTAAGATGAGGATTATAGGGCGTAAGAGGATGAGGCAACCTCCAAGAAGGCAAGGTGCTCAAAAGGAGTATGGCTCAAAGACATAGCACAAAGCCCGGACTCAATAGGAAGGTTCCTGCCAAGAGGACACCTATGCCAAAGGTCGAGCATCAACTCAAATTCCTGAAAAGCCCGATCCCAAAGAGCCAAATTCTTTCAAGGAAAGAAAAGGAAAGAAAGGGTCAAGAAGACCACGATCGAGTTATTGGGAAGCCTTCCTTGATGGAAGAGGAAGAAGAGATTGCTGCACCAGCACCAAAGGCACCAAAGCTTATGGGTGATGCAATAAGATCAGGGGCTGCCACATCTAAGCCCAAGGAAGCACCCAAAGCTGCCCCCAAGGCCAACTCTGCACCAAAGAGGAATACCAGGAGTATTCCAGCTACTGAGAAGAATAAGGCCCCAGTGCATGAGGTTGCTGATGAAGAAGATGAAGAAGGACAAGTTCTGAGGAAGCTCAAGCCCAAGATACCAGACCACAATGATGCCCATCCTGTGGCTGAGGACATGAAGATCGGAAGAGACAATGGGTTGAGGCTATGGAGGATGACAGGTCCATATGCCACAAGGAGAAGAACTGTTGTGGACTACAGGTGTTCCACACCAAGGAACGCAGGACTTTTATGAGACTATTACGCTGGATAAGAAGCCCATAGTGTGTGATATGAGGTGGGTCATTGGACCTACATGAAAGAAAATGTAGAGCACTATCCTCGAGTGCAAGACAGTTTTATTGCTGTTGGAGTTGCGCATTTCCGTTGGGCAAAAGCTCGCCAACTGGAACGATGAACTTATCATGCAGTTCTACTCCACAGCACACTTTTATCCAGATGGCAGGATAGTGTGGATGTCTGAAGGTACAAGGTACCAGTCAACTGTTGAGGAGTGGGCAAAGCTGATAAATGCCCCAAAGGAGAATGAAGATGACATGGATGTATATGCCAAGAAGAAAATGGACCACAATTCCATGGCACACATGTACAAGGAGATCCCAGACACAGCCATTGAGACACATAAGTTTGGATCAGTCCACTTCCTTCCGCTGTGGCTGCCAACTATTAACAGACATCTTAAGGCATACTCTCGCCTAAGTCCGGTGACCACAACATGATAAGAGGGCATGCAATCAACATGTTGCATTTGTTTGATGTGCCACAGAAATTCAAAGTCATGAGCCTTATGGTTGAAACCATTAAGAGGACTGCAGCACACCAGAAAAGAAGTTGTGGATATGCCCCTCAGATCCAGGAGTTGATTAACTCAAAGATGGGCACAGGCAAATATCTATTGGATAAAGAAAATTTTCCACTTTATCCAGACTTTGAGGATAATGAGGTTGTCATGAATGAGAATGATCCATCGTCAGTTCAAGCACAAGAGAAAAAGGAGAAGGCAAGGAAGGAGAAGGCTGCCAGGATGCCAACTCAAGAGGAGGCATCTGAGTATTTCTTGAAGAACAAGAAGGAGCAGCTCGGATACTTAATAGCATCAACACTGAGGATTGAGAAGGGATTGGCCACCCTCACTCAAAATCAGGAGAGCTTGGAAAGAATCATGGAACAGAAGTTCTATGACTTAGATGTGAAAGCGAGATACACGATCTGCTGTGGAGCAACTACAGGATGACATGCAGGAGAGGAAGGGCAAAACTACAAGCGATGCATTTGCAGAGTGCCTAGAGCCCAAAGGTCATCTCATGTGCAGTTCCTCGACACTAGAGCCACTTCATCTGCACCAGCTACAGCCTCAGTGCCACCAGCTCCAGCACCTACACCAGCTCCAGCTCCATCTACTTCAGCTGAAGCCTTCGTCCTCGGTGTTATCCGGACACCACCACCTGAAGATCAAGCCTGAGAGTCGATCTAGCACTATGCATTTTCTATGAACTTTTTGGTAACTTGTTGCCAAAGGGGGAGAAAAATGTATAGATCATAGGCTTCGAGAGAGTGTGTGTTGCTTTTGTTCTCTCTTGATTTGGTGGTTTTTAAACTTGTTTGCTTTTGGTTGCTTGAGTTACTATGTTTGTGAGACATTGATGATCATGTGTTTGATCATAAGCTACACTTATGCGTGTTTGATGATATTATCTTATCTATCCTATGTGATCATTCATTTTGCTTGGTGATGAGTGCATGTATTCAATCTGTATCATTTTGAGCGCTCCACCAAGATGTATGTGACATGGAAGAGTAACCCATGAGCCTAATTCCTTGTGCATTTGCAGTCCAAAGCAAATTGTAAACTATGCACAAATTTAGGGGGATCTCTTGCTTATCACATACTTCTCAAAGCGACGATGTTTTTTCAATCTTATTACCATTTGTCGAAGCTTTGATCTATATGTTGTCATCAGTTACCAAAAAGGGGGAGATTGAAAGTGCAACTATCCCTAGATGGTTTTGGTAATTCATAACAACATATAGCTCATTGAGCTAATGCTATTCCAAGATGAACATTTCAGAAACCTCAATGAATGGCATGGCATGGATGATGAAAGTGGATCCTCAAAATGCTAATGACAAAGGATTGGCTCAAGCTCAAAAGCTCAAGACTCTTCATTTTATATTTTAGTGATTCAAGATCACATTGAGTCTATAGGAAAAGCCAATACTATCAAGGAGGGATGAGGTGTTGCTTAATGAGCCTCTTGCTTCATGTGCTTAGTGATACGCTCCAAAACCCTCAGCTACTTTCTCACATCCACATATGACCTAAACCTAAAGCCAAAATCGGTCTCACCGATTCTTCCTATCCGGCGCCACCGATTCCATATGTCATAGCCACTGCCACAAACCCTAGGCAAATCGGTTCTACCGATAGGGATCTTGGTCTCACCGAGATGGGATTGTAATCTCTCTGTTTCCTTTTCGTAACTTTTCGGTCTCACCGAAAGAGCGGATCGGTCCCATCGAGATTGCAATGTAAACTTTCGATTTCCCTTTCGTAACGTTTCGGTCTCACCGAAAGAGCGAATCGGTCCCACCGAGTTTACCTGACCAACTCTCTGGTTAGCTAATTACCAAAATCGGTCTCACCGAGTTTGTGTAATCGGTCTCACCGAGATTACGTTATTCCCTAACCCTAACCATATCGGTCCTACCGAGATGCAAGTCAGTCCCACGGTAAACCCTAACGGTCACTAGGTTTACTAAAATCGGTCTGACCGAATTTGTTGATTCGGTCCCACCGAGATTGGTAAATTGTGTGTAACAGTTAGATTTTGTGTGGAGGCTATATATACCCCTCCACCTCCTCTTCATTCGTGGAGAGAGCGATCAGAACAAACCTACACTTCCAACTTACCATTTCTGAGAGAGAGTCACCTACTCATGTGTTGAGACCAAGATATTCCATTCCTACCATATGAATCTTGATCTCTAGCCTTTCCCAAGTTGCTTTCCACTCAAATCTTCTTTCCACCAGATCCAAATCCTATGAGAGAG
Source organism: Aegilops bicornis (assembly GCA_021605145.1). NCBI lineage: Eukaryota > Viridiplantae > Streptophyta > Magnoliopsida > Poales > Poaceae > Aegilops > Aegilops bicornis. The sequence continues at coordinate 464,038,187 of CM038669.1, read as the reverse complement.
AGTTGAGTGTTGGGGAGACTATCATTTGAAGCACAAGAGCAAGGAGTTCATCATCAACGCACCATTTGTTACTTCTTGGAGAGTGGTGTCTCCTAGATTGGCTAGGTGTCACTTGGGAGCCTCCGACAAGATTGTGGAGTTGAACCAAGGAGTTTGTAAGGGCAAGGAGATCGCCTACTTCGTGAAGATCTACCGCTAGTGAGGCAAGTCCTTCGTGGGCGACGGCCATGGTGGGATAGACAAGGTTGCTACTTCGTGGACCCTTCGTGGGTGGAGCCCTCCGTGGACTCGTGCAACCATTACCCTTCGTGGGTTGAAGTCTCCATCAACGTGGAGGTACGATAGCACCACCTATCGGAACCACGCCAAAAACATCCGTGTCTCCAATTGCGTTTGAATCCTCCAAACCCTTCACTTTACTTTCTTGCAAGTTGCATGCTTTAATTTCCGCTGCTTATACACTCTTTGCATGCTTGCTTGAATTGTGTGATGATTGCTTGACTTGTCCTAAGATAGCTAAAATCGACTTGTCCTAAGATAGCTAAAATCTACCAAACTCTAAAACTGGGAAAAGGCTAAGTTTTTAATTGGTCAAGTAGTCTAATCACCCCCCCTCTAGACATACTTCAAGGTCCTACAGCTGCATTATCCCCAAGCCGCTTGGGCCTGACCCAGTGGCATGTATCTCCTTGCATTTGCTTAAGCCTGCTGCTCTCATGTTTCATCTACCTACTATTGCCACCTTCTCGATCGTCGCCTCCTACGAGGCCTCCTCACACTGGCACGACACTGGTGCATGGGTCCCTCCCTACCACATCGACAAACCTGAGCGGTCAAGCTCTGGCTCGCGGCACGCCCCGCACACATCACCTCACCAGGCCATCAGTGCCTTTGTTTCCTCGCGGAGCAGCCAGTGGCAGGCTGGTAACCATAATGGCAAAACCGTGTTTCTCCTTGTGCTGGCTCGCAGGGATCTCATGAAGAGGATAGCAGGCGGCACACGAGCTTCCTTTCCTCTCGTACAATCCACTTGTGCGTTATAAGGGGGGCTCCTGAGCATCGCGACTCAGGAGCTCTTACTGGCTCTCCAGCCCTCACCCCCTGGCCTTGACCACGGCATCATGACCCGGCATACCAGTGGCGGCTGAGCTCGCTCGAGGGCCGGAACCCGAGGACGTAGAGCACTAAGGAGAGCACGGGAGGAGGGAGACTCGTATGGGCCCGACCTAGCTACGCCGCGGAAGCTTGCGCGCCAACCTGGCGCATCACAAGGAATCGACCCCAAACTGCCAAGATAAGTCTCGCGCTCAGATCGACTGATTGATGGAGCCTAAGGGTCACGCACGCCGCATCCCCATTGCGGCCATGTCGCCTCCCTTTCTTGCCTTACCATGGCTGCTTGAGCGCTAAAGGGGACCTCCTGAGCATCGCGCCTCAGGGGCTCTTACTGGAGCTCGGGCCGCACACCTCCTGGCCTTGACCATGGCACGCGACCTGGCATACCAGCGATGGCTGTAGCCTGCCTGGGGACCGGGACCTGTCAACGTAGAGCAACAAGCTATCACGAGGTTGGAAAGGGGAGACCGAGCCTTAATAGGACATGCGTTCGCAAATTTTCATAACAAGGAAGAGATGGGCGACGGGGGCTCTGCCCCCTCCCCATTTATAATGGAAGAATGTCAGCCGGCGCCTCCCACGATCACAGGTAATGATGATTTCCCTTGCATGTCACAGGGACTTGTCAAGTCGGGCAGTTGCCGAGGGAGCATGGGGAAGCGGAGACGCCCATGTCCAATCAACCGCCACGCGTCAACCACGGCCGCAGGCTTCTGGGGCCCGCGGCGCTACACGTTGACCTTTGGCTTCGCCTCGAAGCCAAGCCCGAGCGCGCCTTGGGCCCGAGGGCTACTGTCGGCATTCTGGGAACAGGGGTCCCCAGACTTGCCTGCCTGCGGCCCACGGCGTGGCTATGCGAGCAGGCCTGTATGGCCCATCTTCATCAACAAGGCATTCAAGACCCTCGCGAGGGGCCAAGCCTCACGAGGCGGGCGACGCAAGACCTCCTCAGGAGTGGCCTCGCCAGGCAGGATCACGAGGAGCAGAGAGATCAAGGCAAGGCAAACCTCGCGAGGACTTCGTGACGTGGGCCATGACGATCGACACCAGGCGGGCGCCAGCGCGTGCAGCATCCTTGTTTCCTCTTTGGTGCTAAGGAGGCAGGCGCAGGCGCGGAGTACCGAGGCATCAAGCAAAGGTTTCCATATCAGTGCAACGAGACCAAGACCATGAGGACAGCAAGATGGAGGTCACCGTGGAGCCCAAGACGGCGTCACCACCAGAGTCCTTTGCAGGCGAAGACTACTTTTGTCAGGATAAGCTGTACTAGCTGTCCCCTTTCAAATTGGCCGTTGTTGGCTCCCTTCCCGCTCAATATTTGGGGAGAGGACCAGGGCCTCTATAAATAGGACTAGCCACCACCGTAGAGGGGATGGGAATGGAGTTCAGAACTCATAGGCAAGCCTGAGCTGATCGGATCCTCACCCACACAAGTTGCCAAGCACAAGAACTCCTCAACCTCCGGAGGCTATTCTTCCCCTTGTACTGTTCATCACCAGCCCAAGAGGCAATCCACCACCACCACACTGGGGTAGGGTATTACACCACAACGGTGGCCCGAACCAGTATAAATCTTGTGTCTTTCTGTGTTGCGAGTTCATCAAGTTCGTCCGTGAGATCTTAGAGAGCTAGGGCGTGGATCGGTAGGAGGGAAAAAACTTCGCGCGCACCCCGGAGTTCGAACCTTAAGGGTTTTGCCGGAACCCGAGATCCGACAAATCTGAACTACTTTGGATCATTAGCTGGTTTTCAAAGTGCTTGTAGCTTCACATTTCTCAAGTTATGTTGATTTCAGGAGTGCAAGTGCCTTCGTATTTTTTAAGTTAAATGTTCGCCCCTGGTAACTTGAATTCGTGGATCCGCCACTGCACACAAATCATACACGCATGCCAGTACAAATTAAATGACATGCAGGGACTTATGCTAGCTCGTTGTACATGCTCACTGTAGCTCTGCCTGCGCTTGGGATGTTCCATGTACAAGTCCATGTTAACACTTGCTTGGATGTGCAGGCCTTGTGCTCCTTGCATCCCCCTCTGCATTTTTGACACAGCGAATGGTTGATAAAATAAGAGGAATCGACCTTGCTGTTGTACCGGAGGACAGATACTTACAAGGTTATTCGGGTGTGCAGGATGTGTACCAGATCCCGTAGCGCCGTCATGCTTCGCTAAAAATGGTTTTGCTTGTTTCAGATGATATCTCCAGAAGAAACAAGAGTTAAAGTCAGAGTTGCATAGGCGTGTAAGCTAAGAGAGCAGTGAAAGGATATCCAAACATCATCGGAACAGTGCACAAGGGAGTGATGTGTGGATACCTAGTTTAGGCCGGTGTTTGGGCATGCTCGCCTAGCTAGAGTGCGGGTCACTTCAAAGCCGTTGAGGGTGATCTTGTGGCGTTGGCTGATCAGCAAGACGGATGCAGATCTAGAGTGGTAGCGAGCGCCACGATAAGTGGACGAGACCATTGGTGAAGCCCCAACGGCCTCGGGGGGCGGAGGTGCGATGATGTGCTCGGTGAAGTAGCCCTGGTGAGGTGGGAGACGGCGTCGGTGAAGCGCACCTGGTGCGGTGGAAGTCGGTGTCTGTGAGGCACGTCGGTTGCGGTGGCCGACGTTGTCGGTGGACCACCCAGTGCGGTGGATGAGGGAGTAGATGAGCTAGCTCCGGCGCGGTGGTGAAGTGATGACCCACAAGTATAGGGGATCTATCTAGTCCTTTCGATAAGTAAGAGTGTCGAACCAAACAAGGAGAAGAAGGAAATGATAAGCGGTTTTTAGCAAGGTATTCTCTGCAAGCACTGAAATTATCGGTAACAGATAGTTTTGTGATAAGATAATTTGTAACGAGCAACAAGTAACAAAGTAAATAAAGTGCAACAAGGCGGCCCAATCCTTTTTGTAGCAAAGGACAAGCATGGACAAACTCTTATATAGCGAAAAGCGCTCCCGAGGACACAAGGGAATTATCGTCAAGCTAGTTTTCATCACGTTCATATGATTCGCGTTCGGTACTTTGATAATTTGATATGTGGGTGGACCGGTGCTTGGCTGCTGTCCTTACTTGGACAAGCATCCCACTTATGATTAACCCCTATTGCAAGCATCCGCAACTACAAAACAAGTATTAAGGTAAACCTTGTAGGGGAACGTAGTAGAAATTCAAAAATTTCCTACGTGTCACCAAGATCTATCTATGGAGAAACTAGCAATGAGGGGAAGGAGAGTGCATCTACATACCCTTGTAGATCGCTAAGCGGAAGCGTTCAAGAGAACGGGGTTGAAGGAGTCGTGCTGTCGTGATCCAAATCACCGGAGATCCTAGTGCCGAACGGACGGCACCTCCACGTTCAACACACGTACAGCCCGGTGACGTCTCCCATGCCTTGATCCAGCAAGGAGAGAGGGAGAGGTTGGGGAAGACTCCATCCAGCAGCAGCACGACGGTGTGGTGGTGATGGAGGAGCGTGGCAATCCTGCAGGGCTTCGCCAAGCACCGCGAGAGAGGAGGAGGACTTGGGAGAGGGAGAGGGCTGCGCCAGGGGAAAGGGTGCAGCTCCCAAGCGCCTCCCACTATATATAGGGGTGGAGGGGATTATTTCTTGCCCTCCAAGTCCATTGGGGCGTTGGCAAAGGTGGGAGGAAAGAAATCCCATCCTTTCCTTTCCCCATCGATTGTTATCCCCCTTTTAGGGATCTTGATCTTATCCTTGGGATATGATCTTATTCCTTCTAAGGGGGGATCTTGGTGCGCCTTGACCAGGGGTGTGGGGCCTTGCCCCCACTAGCCATGTTCATGTGGGTCCCCCCATGCAGGTGGGCCCCACTCCGGAACCTTCTAGAACCTTCCCGGTATAATACCAAAAAATCCCGAACATTTTCCGGTGGCCAAAATATGACTTCCCATATATAAATCATTACCTACGGACCATTCCGGAACTCCTCGTGACGTCCGGGATCTCATCCGGGACTCCGAACAACATTCGGTAACCACGTATATCTATTCCCTATAACCCTAGCGTCATCGAACCTTAAGTGTGTAGACCCTACGGGTTCGGGAACCATGCAAACATGACCGAGACGTTCTCCGGTCAATAACCAACAGCGGGATCTGGATACCCATGTTGGCTCCCACATGTTCCATGATGATCTCATCGGATGAACCACGATGTCAAGGACTCAATCAATCCCGTATACAATTCCCTTTGTTTAGCGGTATTGTACTTGCCCGAGATTTGATCATCGGTATGCCGATACCTTGTTCAATCTCGTTACCGGCAAGTCTCTTTACTCGTTCCGTAACACATCATCCCGTGATCAACCCCTTGGTCACATTGTGCACATTATGATGATGTCCTACCGAGTGGGCCCAGAGATACCTCTCCGTTACACGGAGTGACAAATCCTAGTCTCGATTCGTGCCAACCCAACACACTTTCGGAGATACCTGTAGTGCACCTTTATAGCCACCCAGTTACATTGTGACGTTTGGTACACCCAAAGCATTCCTACGTCATCCGGGAGTTGCACAATCTCATGGTCTAAGGAAATGATACTTTACATTAGAAAAGCTTTAGCATACGAACTACGATCTTTGTGCTAGGCTTAGGATTGGGTCTTGTCCATCACATAATTCTCCAAATGATGCGATCCCGTTATCAACGACATCCAATGTCCATGGTCAGGAAACCGTAACCATCTGTTGATCAACGAACTAGTCAACTAGAGGCTTGCTAGGGACATGGTGTTGTTTATGTACCCACACATGTATCTGAGTTTCCTATCAATACAATTATAGCATGGATAATAAACGATTATCATGAACAAGTAAATATAATAATAACCATTTTATTATTGCCTCTAGGGCATATTTCCAACAGTCTCCCACTTGCACTAGAGTCAATAATCTAGTTCACATCACTATGTGATTGCAATGAATCCAACACCCATTTGGTTTCATCATATCTTGCTTGTGAGAGAGTTTATTAGTCAACGGGTCTCAATCTTTCAAATCCGTGTGTGCTTTACAAATCTCTATGTCATCTCCTAGATGTAGCTACCACGCGCTATTTGGAACTATTCCAAATAACTGATCTACTATACGAATCCGGTCTACTACTCAGAGTCATCCAGATTAGTGTCAAAGTTTGCATCGGCGTAACCCTTTACTGATTTAACTCCTTTACCACCTCCATAATCGAGAAAATTACTTAGTCAACTAGTTACTAAGGATGACCTTGACCGCTGCCTGTGATCCATTCCTGGATCACATTTGTACCCCTTGACTGACTCATGGCAAGGCATACTTTAGGTGCGGTACACAGCATAGCATACTATGGAGCCTATGTCTAAAGCATAGGGGACGAACTACGTCCTTTCTCTCTCTTCTGCCGTGGTCAGATCTTGAGTCTTACTCAATGCTCACACCTTATAACACAGCCAAGAACTCTTTCTTTGCTAATCTTTTGAACTCCTTCAAAATCTTGTCACGGTATGTATTCATTTAAAAGTACTATTAAGCGTTTTTTGATCTATCCTTATAGATCTTGATGCTCAATGTTCAAGTAGCTTAATCTAGGTTTTCCATTGAAAAACACCTTTCAAACAACTCTATATGCTTTCCAAAAATTCTACATCATTTTCGATCAACAATATGTCAACAACATATACTCATCAGAAATTTTATAGTGCTCCCACTCACTTCTTTGGAAATACAAGTTTCTCATAAACTTTGTATAAACCCAAAATCTTTGATCACCTCATCGAAGCGTATATTCCAACTCCGAGATGCTTACTCCAGTCCTTAGAAGGATTCTTTGGAGCTTTGCATACTTGTTAGCGTCTTCAGGATTGTCAAAACCTTACGGTTGTATCACATACAACCTTTCCTCAAGAAAACTGTCAAGGAAACAATGTTTTGACATCCTATATGCAAGATTTCATAAATAATGCGAATCGGGTAATCCAATTCCAACAGACTCTTAGCATCGCTTCTGGTGAGAAAGCCTCACCGTAGTCAACTCCTTGAACTTGTCGGAAAACATCTTTAACAACAAGTCGAGATTTCTTAATGGTGATACTTACCATCATTGTACATCTTCCTTTTAAAATCCATCTTTACCCAACGTCCCACGACCATCAAGTATTTCTTCCAAAGTCATGGATTCTCTCTGGATGTTATGGCCTCGAGCCATTCATCGGAATCCGGGCCCACCATCGCTTCTCCATAGCTCGTGGGTTCATTGTTGTCTAGCAACATGACCTCTAAGACAGGATTGCGTACCACTCACGAAGTAGTATGTGTCCTTGTCGACCTCACGAGGTCCGGTAGTGACTTGATCCGAAGCATCATGATCACTATCATCAGCTTCCACTTTAATTGGTGTAGGTGCCACATGAACAACTTCCTGTGCCCTGCTACACACTGGTTGAAGTGATGGTTCAATAACCTTATTAAGTCTCCACCATCCTCCCACTCAATTCTTTCGAGAGAAACTTTTCCTCGAGAAAGGACCCGTTTCAAGAAACAATTACTTTTGCTTCCGGATCTGAGATAGGAGGTATACCCAACTGTTTTGGGTGTCCTATGAAGATGTATTTATCCGTTTTGGGTTCGAGTTTATCACGATGAAACTTTTTCACATAAGCGTCGCAGCCCCAAACTTTTAAGAAACGACAACTTAGGTTTCTCCAAACCATAGTTCAAACGGTGTCGTTTCAATGGAATTACATGGTGCCCTATTAAAGTGAGTGCGGTTGTCTCTAATGCCTAACCCATGAACGATAGTGGTAATTCGATAAGAGACATCATGGTACGCACCATATCCAATAGGGTGCAACTATGATGTTCGGACACACCATCACACTATGGTGTTCCAGGCGGTATTGTGAAACAATTTCCACAATGTCTTAATTGCGTGCCAAAACTCGTAACTCAGATATTCATCTCTATGATCATATCATAGACATTTTATCCTCTTGTCACGAAGATCTTCAACTTCACTCTGAAATTACTTGAACCATTCAATAATTCAGACTTGTGTTTCATCAAATAAATATACTCAACATCTACTCGAATCATCTGTGAAGTAAGAACATAACGATATTCACTTTGATGCCTCAAAGCACTCATTGGACTGCACACATCAAAATGTGTTACTTCCAACAAGTTGCTATCTTGTTCCATCTTATCAAAACGAGGCTTTTGGTCATCTTGCCCATGTGGTATGATTTGCATATCTCAAGTGATTCAAAATCAAGTGAGTCCAAACGATCCATCTGCATGGAGTTTCTTCATGCATATACACCAATAGACATGGTTCGCATGTCTCAAACTTTTCAAAAACGAGTGAGTCCAAAGATCCATCAACATGGAGCTTCTTCATGCGTTTTATACCAATATGACTTACATGGCAGTGCCACAAGTAAGTGGTACTCTCATTACTATCTTATATCTTTTGGCATGAAAATGCGTATCACTACGATCGAGATTCAATAAACCATTCCTTTAGGTGCAAGACCATTGAAGGTATTATTCAAATAAATAGAGTAACCATTATTCTCCTTAAATGAATAACCGTATTGCGATAGACATAATCCAATCATGTCTATGCTCAACGCAAACACCAAATGACAATTATTCAGGTTTAATACTAATCTTGATGGTAGAGGGAGCGTGCGATGTTTGATCACATCAAACTTGGAAACACTTCCAACACATATCGTCAGCTCACCTTTAGCTAGTCTCAGTTTATTCCGTAGCTCTTTTATTTCGAGTTACTAACACTTAGCAATCGAACCGGTATCTTAATACCCTGGTGCTACTAGGAGTACTAGTAAAGTACACATTAACATAATGCATATCCAATATACTTCTATCGACCTTGCCACCTTCTCATCTACCAAGTATCTAGGGTAATTCTGCTCCGATGGTTGTTCCCCTTATTACGTAAGCACTTAGTCTCGGGTTTGGGTTCAACCTTGGGTTTCGTGACTAGAGCAAAGAAACTGATTTGCCGCTTCATGAAGTATCCCTTCTTGCCCTTGCCCTTCTTGAAACTAGTGGTTTCACCAACCATCAACAATTGATGCTCCTTCTTGATTTCTACTTTCGCGGTGTCAAACATCGCGAATACCTCAAGGATCATCATATATATCCCTGATATGTTATAGTTCAGTACGAAGCTCTAGCAGCTTGGTGGCAATGACTTTGGAGAAACATCACTATCTCATCTGGAAGATCAACTCCCACTCGATTCAAGTGATTGTTGCACTCAGACAATCTGAGCACAAGCTCAACGATTGAGCTTTTCTCCCTTAGTTTGCAGGCTAAGAAAATCGTCGGAGGTCTTATACCTCTTGACGTGGGCACGAGCCTGAAATCCCAATTTCAGCCCTCGAAACATCTCATATGTTCTGCGACGTTTCGAAAAACTTCTTTGGTGCCTCAACTCTAAACCGTTTAACTGAACTATCACGTAGTTATCAAAACGTGTATGTCCGATGTTCGCAACATCCACAGACGACGTTTGGGGTTCAACACACTGGGCGGTGCATTAAGGACATAAGCATTCTCCTGTCCGCATAATCGCTACTGTCAACTTTCAACTATATTTTCTCTAGGAACATATCTAAAACAGGGGAACTAAAGTGCAAGCTTACGACATAATTTGCAAAGATCTTTTGACTATGTTCAGGATAATTAAGTTCATCTCATGAACTCCCACTCAGATAGACATCCCTCTAGTCATCTAAGTGATTACATGATCCGAGTCTACTAGGCCGTGTCCGATCATCACGTGAGACGGGCTAGTCATCAGCGTGAACATCTTCATGTTGATCGTATCTACTATACAACTCATGCTCGACCTTTCGGTCTCTTGTGTTGTGAGGCCATGTCTGTACATGCTAGGCTCGTCAAGTCAACCTAAGTGTTTCGCGTGTGTAAATCTGGCTTACACCCGTTGTATGTGAACGTAAGAATCTATCACACCCGATCATCACGTGGTGCTTCAAAGCATTTAACTTTCGCATAGCGGTGCACAGTTAGGGGAACACTTTCTTGAAATTTTAATGAGGATCATCTTATTTACTACCGTCGTTCTAAGCAAATAAGATGCATAAACATGATAAACATCACATGCAATCAAATAGTGACATGATATGGGCAATATCATTTTGCTCCTTTTGATCTCCATCTTCGGGGCTCCATGATCATCATCGTCACCGGCATGACGCCATGATCTCCATCATCATGATCTCCATCATCGTGTCTCCATGAAGTTGTCTCGCCAACTAATTACTTCTACTACTATGGATACCGGTTAGCAATAAAGTATAGTAATTAGATTGCATTTGTTATATGACACGCATGTCATACAAGAAATTAAGACACCTCCTATGGCTAATGACGGTTGTCATACTCATCGACATGCAAGTCGTGATTCCTATTACAAGAACATGATAAATCTCATACATCACATATCATTCATCACATTCTTCTTGGCCATATCACATCACATAGCATACCCTGCAAAAACAAGTTAGACGTCCTCTAATTGTTGTTTGCATGTTTTACGTGGCTGCTATGGGTTTCTAGCAAGAACGTTTCTTACCTACGCAAAACCACAACATGATATATCAATTGCTATTTACCCTTCATAAGGACCCTTTTCATTGAATCCGTCCCGACTAAAGTGGAGGAGACTGGCACCCGCTAGCCACCTTATGCACCAAGTGCATGTCAGTCGGTGGAACCTGTCTCACGTAAGTGTACGTGTAAGGTCGGTCCGGGCCGCTTCATCCCACAATACCGTCGAAACAAGATTGGACTAGTAACGGTAAGCATATTGAACAAAATCAACACCCACAACTTCTTTGTGTTCTACTCGTGCAAAGAATCTACATAATAGACCTAGCTCATGATGCCCTTTGTAGGGGAACGTAGTAGAAATTCAAAATTTTCCCACGTGTCACCAAGATCTATCTATGGAGAAACTAGCAACGAGGGAAGGAGAGTGCATCTACATACCCTTGTAGATCGCTAAGCGGAAGCGTTCAAGAGAACGGGGTTGAAGGAGTCGTACTCGGCGTGATCCAAATCACCGGAGATCCTAGTGCCGAGCAGACGACACCTCCGCGTTCAACACACGTACAGCCCGGTGACGTCTCCCATGCCTTGATCCAGCAAGGAGAGAGGGAGAGGTTGGGGAAGACTCCATCCAGCAAGAGCACGACGGTGTGGTGGTGATGGAGGAGCATGGCAATCCTGCAGGGTTTCGCCAAGCACCACGGGAGAGGAGGAGGACTTGGGAGAGGGGAGGGCTGCGCCCGAGGCAAGGGTGCAGCTCCCATGCGCCTCCCACTATATATAGGGGTGGAGGGGATTATTTCTTGCCCTCCAAGTCCATTGGGGCGTTGGCAAGGTGGGAGGAAAGAAATCCCATCCTTTCCTTTACCCATCGATTGTTATCCCCCTTTTTAGGGATCTTGATCTTATCCCTTGGGATATGATCTTATTCCTTCTAAGGGGGGATCTTGGTGCGCCTTGACCAGGGGTGTGGGGCCTTGCCCCCACTACCCAAGTTCATGTGGGTCCCCCATGCAGGTGGGCCCCACTCCGGAACCTTCTAGAACCTTCCCGGTACAATACCAAAAAATCCCGAACATTTTCCGGTGGCCAAAATAGGACTTCCCATATATAAATCTTTACCTCCGGACCATTCCGGAACTCCTCGTGACGTCCGGGATCTCATCCGGGACTCCGAACAACATTCGGTAACACATATATCTATTCCCTATAACCCTAGCGTCATCGAACCTTAAGTGTGTAGACCCTACGGGTTCGGGAACCATGCTTGAACATGACCGAGACGTTCTCCGGTCAATAACCAACAGCAGGATCTGGATACCCATGTTGGCTCCCACATGTTCCACGATGATCTCATCGGATGAACCACGATATCAAGGACTCAATCAATCCCGTATACAATTCCCTTTGTCTAACAGTATTGTACTTGCCCGAGATTCGATCGTCGGATGCCGATACCTTGTTCAATCTCGTTATCGGCAAGTCTCTTTACTCGTTCCGTAACACATCATCCCGTGATCAACCCCTTGGTCACATTGTGCACATTATGATGATGTCCTACCGAGTGGGCCCAGAGATACCTCTCCGTTACACGGAGTTACAAATCCAGTCTCGATTCGTACAACCCAACAGACACTTTCGGAGATACCGTAGTGCACCTTTATAGCCACCCGGTTACATTGTGACGCTTTGGTACACCCAAAGCATTCCTACGGCATCCGGGAGTTGCACAATCTCATGGTCTAAGGAAATGATACTTGACATTAGAAAAGCTTTAGCATACGAACTACGATCTTTGTGCTAGGCTTAGGATTGGGTCTTGTCCATCACATCATTCTCCAAATGATGTGATCCCGTTATCAACGACATCCAATGTCCATGGTAGGAAACCGTAACCATCTGTTGATCAACGAGCTAGTCAACTAGAGGCTTGCTAGGGACATGGTGTTGTTTATGCACCCACACATGTATCTGAGTTTCCTATCAATACAATTATAGCATGGATAATAAACGATTATCATGAACAAGGAAATATAATAATAACCATTTTATTATTGCCTCTAGGGCATATTTCCAACAAACCTAACCATAGCATGAAACATATGGATCCAAATCGGCTCCTTACGAAGCAACGCATAAACTAGGGTTTAAGCTTCTGTCACTCTAGCAACCCAGCATCTACTTATTACTTCCCAATGCCTTCCTCTAGGCCCAAATAATGGTGAAGTGTCATGTAGTCGACGTTCACATAACACCACTAGAAGAGAGACAACATACATCTCATCAAAATATCAAACGAATACCAAATTCACATGACTACTAATAGCAAGACTTCTCCAATGTCCTCAGGAACAAACGTAACTACTCACAAAGCATATTCATGTTCATAATCAGAGGAGTATTAATATGCATAAAGGATCTGAACATATGATCTTCCACCAAATAAACCAACTAGCATCAACTACAAGGAGTAATCAACACTACTAGCAACCCACAGGTACCAATCCCAGACTTAGAGACAAGAATTGGATACAAGAAATGAACTAGGGTTTGAGAGGAGATGGTGCTGGTGAAGATGTTGATGGAGATTGCCCTCTCCCGATGAGAGGAGCGTTGGTGATGACGATGGCGATGATTTCCCGCTCCGGGAGGGAAGTGTCCCCGGCAGAACAGCTCTGCCGGAGCCCTAGATTGGTTCCGCCAAAGTTCCGCCTCATGGCGGCGGAGTCTCGTCCCGAAAGCTTGCTTATGATTTTTCTTCGGACGAAAGACTTCATATAGCAGAAGATAGGCACCGGATGGCCAACAGGGGGCCCACGAGGCAGGAGGGCGCGCCCCCACCCTCGTGGGCAGGGTGTGGGCCCCCTTTGGTATTTCTTCCGCTCAGTAGTTTTTATTATTTCCGAAAATAACTTTCGTGGAGTTTCAGGACTTTTGGAGTTGTGCAGAATAGGTCTCTAATATTTGCTCCTTTTCCAGCCCAGAATTCCAGCTGCCGGCATTCTCCCTCCTTATGTAAACCTTGTAAAATAAGAGAGAATAGGCTTAAGTATTGTGAGATAATGTGTAATAACAGCCCATAATGCAATAAATATCAATCTAAAAGCATGATGCAAAATGGACGTATCGTGCGACCGTCATCTTCGTCGTCATCGTCCGGCATAGAGGTGGGGAAAGAGAGGAGACGAGGGGCGATTCGAACTTTGCTTGGGTTGGCGGAGAATTAGGGATTTGAGCAATCTGGGCGCGGAAGGGGATGGCGGAGAAGGGAGATTTTGCAGGGCTGGAATTGGGGCCGCCAGATATTTCAGTCCGAAACGTGGAAGCGCAAACTTATTTTGTCGTCGTTCTTTTTTGGGGGGTGGAGGGGGGAGGGTGGCTGGGTGCTAAGCGTCCGTACGACACACGCAACCAGCATGACACGACCCTGGTCTGCCTGGTGTGCCTACATTTGAGAATGCAAACGAATCTTCTTTCATTTGCAAACCAATCTGTATGTATTACCATGCCCATGTTTTCCTTGCAAATAATTAGTCATTCAAAACGAGATACTATAAATTAATTAATGAGGAGTTATTTGAAAAAAAAACGAAACTGTATCCATGCTAACGTGGATTAGAGTGTGTGCGTCACATAATTAGTTATTTGAATTAGAGTGTGTGTCACATAGCAGTCTCCAATCCTAACGTGGATTTCACATTTCACGGTATTGATGTCTACTACACAACCTTCTTCTTGTAGATGTTGTTGGGCCTCCAAGTGCAGAGGTTTGTAGGACAATAGCAAATTTCCCTCAAGTGGATGACCTAAGGTTTATCAATCCGTGGGAGGCGTAGGATGAAGATGGTCTCTCTCAAACAACCTTGCAACCAAATAACAAAGAGTCTCTTGTGTCCCCAACACACCCAATACAATTGTATAGGTGCACTAGTTCGGCGAAGAGATGGTGATACAAGTGCAATATGGATGGTAGATATAGGTTTTTGTAATCTGAAAATACAAAAACAGCAAGGTAACTAATAATAAAAAGTGAGCACAAACGGTATTGCAATGCTAGGAAACAAGGCCTAGGGTTCATACTTTCACTAGTGCAAGTTCTCTCAACAATAATAACATAATTGGATCATATAACTATCCCTCAACATGCAACAAAGAGTCACTCCAAAGTTACTAATAGCGGAGAACAAACGAAGAGATTATGGTAGGGTACGAAACCACCTCAAAGTTATCCTTTATGATCGATCTATTCAAGAGTCCGTAGCAAAATAACATAAAGCTATTCTTTTCGTTCAATCTATCCTAGAGTTCGTACTAGACTAACACCTTAAGACACAAATCAACCAAAACCCTAATGTAACCTAGATACTCCAATGTCACCTCAAGTATCCGTGGGTATGATTATACGATATGCATCACATAATCTCAGATTCATCTATTCAACCAACACAAAGAACTTCAAAGAGTGCCCCAATGTTTCTACCGGAGAGTCGAGACGAAAACGTGTGCCAACCCTATGCATAAGTTCACAAGGTCAAGGAACTCGCAAGTTGATCACCAAAACATACATCAAGTGGATCACGTGAATATCCCATTGTCACCACATATAAGCACATGCAAGACATACATCAAGTGTTCTCAAATCCTTAAAGACTCAATCCGATAAGATAACTTCAAATGGAAAACTCAATCCATTACAAGAGAGTAGAGGGGGAGAAACATCATAAGATCCAACTATAATAGCAAAGCTCGTGGATACATCAAGATCGTGCCAAATCAAGAACACGAGAGAGAGAGAGAGATCAAACACATAGCTCCGGTACATACCCTCAGCCCCGAGGGTGAATTACTCCCTCCTCGTCATGGAGAGCGCCGGGATGATGAAGATGGCCACGGTGAGGATCCCCTCCGGCAGGTGCCGTAACAGGGTCCCGATTGGTTTTTGGTGGCTACAAAGGCTTGTGGTGGCGGAACTCCCGATCTAGGTTATTTTCTGGAGGTTTATGTATTTATAGGAATTTTTGGTGTAGGTCTCACGTCAGGGGGGTCTCCGATTCGTCCACGAGATAGGGGCCCATGCCCAGGGGGTAGGGCGCGCCCCCACCCTCGCAGACGGTCCGAGACTCTTCTGGCCCAACTCTTTCACTCCGGGGGCTTCTTTTGGTCCATAAAAAATCATCAAAAATTGGCACGTCAATTGGACTCCGTTTGGCATTCCTTTTCTGTAATACTCAAAGACAAGGAAAAACAGAAACTGGCACTGGGCTCTATGTTAATAGGTTAGTCCCAAAAATCATATAAAATAGCATATAAATGCATATAAAACATCCTAGATGGATAATATAATAGCATGGAGCGATCAAAAATTATAGATACGTTGGAAACATATCAGGTATCCATGCTACTTTTTAATACAAATTCATATGTATATGATGAACACCATGGTAGTGAGAAAACTTTGGATGGATTCAAACATATGACCTACAAAATAGCACAACAATCGAGCCAATGTCAACTTTTCCAAACCTAATATGGCACGAATTCGAAATGATTACCCATATGCATGGTCCTCCTTTCAAATCTTACAATGTACACGGAATTGAAACATCGATATTAAGTCTCGTACTATCTACATTCAAATGCTGTTTTTAGCCCCCCCCCCTCAGCACACATGCTACATACTTCCTGTATCGGTCAATCTTCCTCTCCTAACCACCTTAGGAAGCTATCGGTTTCCGACACACATTCATTCTTTCTCTCCATGTTTCGATCTCTAACTCTCTCAACTACACAACCCTTTTTTTCCACTCTGTTACGAAATGTATTTACTCATACACCCGCCATTGCACCCCATGCCAAGCTCTCCCTCTCTCTCTCTTTCCCTCCCACCCTCTCTTGCTAGATACATGCATTGCCTATCTAGCCCCCCAACCTCTCGTGCGCACGCACGTTGTCTATCTAGGTCACTACCTCGAGACTGTCTCACTCTTTCTTCCGCACGGCGGGCCACACTCGCTCAATCTCGCTCTGTTTATCTGAGTCTCGATTAACCTTGTTTTCTTTCACACACAAATGATATATCTCCCTATTTGGGCCTCGTTCGACACACTCTATACTCTCTCACACAGATTGTGTATCTAGGTCAGTCCATCCAAGCCGCCCCCCTCTTTCGGCCTCATGGCGGGATACGCTCGCTCAATCTCTCTCTATTTCTCTCTCTCTCTCGCTCTCGCTCTCTCTCTCTCTCTCTTTGTATGTCTCGATTGACCTCGCTCTTTCTTGGACACAAATGATATATCTCCATGTTTGAGCCCAAATCAACATATTCATATTGTATCCTCTCTCATGCACATTGTCTATCTATGTCACTCTATCCAACCCGTCTCACTCTTTCGGTTGCACGACGACCCACACTCGCTCGATCTCTCTCCCTTTATATATGTAATCGATCGACCTTGCTTCCTCCAACGCACAAAATATATCTACATGTATGTGGTTGTATCATCTCTCAACCTCTATCTTACAGCCCTCACCCTTCCCAAAAGCTCAATCCGACAATATCTCTCCAGAGCATATATATCTTTTCAATGAATGTCGGACCACACTCACTTTGTCTCTCTATCTATATGTCTCTCGATTGACCTCGCTTTCTCACGCCGTATCTTCCACACATTGAAAATACCTCTCCATCCCTCGCAAAGCCGGAGCTACTTACATTTCGAGGGGGACTCCAACCTTGGATTAATTTGTGTAGGCATTTATTCCGGTGGGTTTAGATTATATTTTCGTAGCATTCGGCCCACAACTACTCCGAACACCGTTGCAACCCCCGCACCTCCCCCGTTTGATTTCCCTCTGGCTCGGTCATCGCTCTCTCGCATGTCCTTTCTCGCACCATGGTATTATTGAAAAAAAACTTTGTGTTTCTCTTTAATTATTACAAATAAGCTACAAAACTACACACCGATAGTCCACCTAGAATGGAACAAATTTTGACCCACAAATTAAAGTGCTACAAACTACACACCGAGGGGCCCACCTGTCATGAAACAAATTTGGACCCATATACAAATTAAAAAATAAAGGACGAGGATCGAACATGCGACTGAGGCCTTTAAGCCGCACGTCAATAGGCAACATACGTAGAACAACAATGTTTGTTGTACCCCCTTTGTTCATATAATGTTTTTATATTACCACATCCTATTTAATGGATAACATGTAATATTATTTTTAGTACATTAGTGGGACCGGCTCATTAGCACGTAGTACTATTTTCCTTCACTTACAGGTGGGTTCCATGTGTGCTCTCTCTCTCCTCCCCTTCTGCGTTTAGACGCACGGGCAAACACAAAGAACTCGCGGGCGATGTTGCCGTTGACCATATCTGGACACGTTCACAAGCTACGACACCAGTTTCACGTGCTAGTAGTACTAGTCAATGTGTACGTGCAATGCACGTTAATTTGGAAGTATATTAAGTGCATGCGAATATTAAGTAGGATATTATTTGCGTGTTATTATGTGATTAGCACTATTTTTGGCATGAAATTAACTGCACGCTAAACGTGTTGAGCGCTCGACATTGAAGCAGTCTAGGTCATTGGATGAGAAGGAATACATGTGGCTTGATGATGTTTTATATTTAATTTGATACGGCTCTAGCAGAACATTCAATCGATCAAACCATAGATTTCATTCAGTCTGACTCTGACTTTACATTCATACGACGATCTATCTAAAATAAACGGAAAAGATAAACGTTCGGATTTTAAGCATGGCAATCCGAACATTTTTCATGAAAAATTTAGATTACGCGGCGGCGGCGGGGGCGTCTTGCGGTGGGAAGCGGCTCCTCTGCCAGGTTTCGTGTGTCGTCAGACCATCGACCAACGGCGACGGTGGTGTCTTGCGCCGTTGTTGGCGTACTCGACGCGTTGGCCCTAGCTTCAAGGAAGGCCACAATGTTCTGGACTTCGGTCTCCAGGAGCGAGTCAACTGGCGGGAGGAGGCGACTGGCGTTGGTGCAAGGAAGCGGTCGACAGCGGCCATCCATGAAGCTGAGGGGGGGCACTGGCACCCGTGCGGGGACAGGCGCTGGCAATGGCGCGGCGGAGACATTCGTGTGCACGGGCACACACGTAGGCTGCTACCTCTTCAGCATGCGTTGGTTTTTCTTTGGAGATGAAAGGGTGATGCAGCAAAGTAGCGTAAGTATTTTCTTCAGTTTTTGAGAACGAAGGTATCAATCCAGTAGGAGACAACTCACAAATCACCTAGTACCTGCACAAACAATCAAGAACCTTGCAACCAATGTGATAAAGGGGTTGTCAATGCCTTCACGGCCACTCACAAAAGTGAGATCTAATAAAGATAGTAAAGTAAATATTTTTGGTATTTTTGTTATATAGATTGGAAACTAAAGATTGCAAAATAGTAAACGAGATGCGTGTAAATAGAAGAGATGCAATATAATAAGAAAGAGACCTGGGGGTCATAGGTTTCACTAGTGGCTTATCTCAAGAGAGCATGTATTACGGTGGGTGAACAAATTACTGCCGAGCAATTGATAGAAGAGCGCATAGTTATGAAGTTATCTAAGGCAATGATCATGAATATAGGCATCACATCCGTGTCAAGTAGACCGAAACGATTCTGCATCTACTACTATTACTACACACATCGACCGCTATCCAGCATGCAACTAGAGTATTAAGTTCATAGGAACAGAGTAACGCATTAGGCAAGATGACATGATGTAGAGGGATAAACTCAAGCAATATGATATAAACCCCATCTTTTTATCCTCGATGGCAACAATACAAAACGTGCCTTGCTACCCCTACTGTCACAGGGTAAGGACACCGCAAGATTGAACCCAAAGCTAAGCACTTCTCCCATTGCAAGAAAGATCAATCTAGTAGGCCAAACTAAACCGATAATTCGAAGAGACTTGCAAAGATATCAAATCATGCATATAAGAATTCAGAGTAGAACCAAATAATATTCATAGATAATCAAGTTCATAAATCCACAATTCACCGAATCTCGGCAAACGCACCGCAAAAGAGTATTACATCGAATAGATCTCCAAGAACACCGAGGAGAACTTTGTATTGAGAATCAAACAGAGAGAAGAAGCCATCTAGCTAATAACTATGGACCCGAAGGTTTGTGGTAAACTACTCACGCTTCATCGGAGAGGCTATGGTGTTGATGTAGAAGCCCTCCGTGATCAATTCCCCCTCCGACAGATCGCTGGAAAAGGCCCCAAGATGGGATCTCACGGGTATAGAAGGTTGCGGCGGTGGAAAAGTGGTTTCGTGGCTCCCCATGATGTTTTTAGGGTATAAGAGTATATATAGGCGGAAGAAGTACGTTGGTGGAGCTACGAGGGGCCCATGAGGGTGGCGGGCACGCCTACCCTCCTGGGCGCGCCCTCCTGCCTCGTGGCCGCCTCGTGGCGTTCCAGACTTCAACTCCAAGTTTTCTGGTTTGCTTTTGGTCCAAGAAAGATCATCGCGAAGGTTTCATTCCATTTGGATTCCGTTTGATATTCCTTTTGTGCGAAACACAAAAATAGGCAAAAAAATAGAAACTAGCACTGGGCCTCCGGTTAATAGGTTAGTCCCAATAATAATATAAAATAGCATATTAAAGCCCATTAAACATCGAAAACAGATAATATAATAGCATGGAACAATCAAAAATTATAGATACGTTGGAGACGTATCAAGCATCCCCAAGCTTAATTCCTGCTCGTCCTCGAGTAGGTAAATGATAAAAACAGAATTTTTGATGTGGAATGCTACCTAGCATATTTATCAATGTAATTTTCTTTATTGTGGCATGAATGTTCAGATCCGAAAGATTCAAGATAAAAGTTTAATATTGACATAAAAATAATAATACTTCAAGCATACTAACAAAGTAATTATGCCTTCTCAAAATAACATGGCCAAAGAAAGTTCATCCCTACAAAATCATATAGTTTGGCTATGCTCCATCTTCGTCACACAAAATGCTCAAATCATGCACAACCCCGATGACAAGCCAAGCAATTGTTTCATACTTTAGTATTCTCAAACTTTTTCAATTTTCACGCAATACATGAGCGCGAGCCATGGACATAGCACTATAGGTGGAATAGAATGGTGGTTGTGGAGGAGACAAAAAGGAGGAAGATGGTCTCACATCAACTAGGTGTATTAATGGGCTATGGAGATGCCCATCAATATATATCAATGTGAGTGAGTAGGGATTGCCATGCAACGGATGCACTAGAGCTATAAATATATGAAAGCTCCACAAAAGAAACTAAGTGGATGTGCATCCAACTTGCTTGTTGCTACCTCTTGAGCACAACGTTGGTTTTCCCTTGAAGAGGAAAGGGTGATGCAGTAAAGTAGCGTAAGTATTTCCCTCAGTTTTTGAGAACCAAGGTATCAATCCAGTAGGAGATCACACACGAGTCCCTCGAACCTACACAAACAAATAAGAACCTCGCAACCAATGCGATAAAGGGGTTGTCAATCCCTTAACTGTCACTTACGAGAGTGAGATCTGATAGATATGATAAGATAAGATTTTTGTTATTGTTATGATAAATATGCAAAGTAAAATAAAAGGCAAAATAAATAACTAAGTGTTGGAAGATTAATATGATGGAAAATAGACCCGGGGGCCCTAGGTTTCACTAGTGGCTTCTCTCAAGAGCATAAGTATTACGGTGGGTGAACAAATTACTGTTGAGCAATTGATAGAATTGAGCATAGTTATGAGAATATCTAGGTATAATCATGTATATAGGCATCACGTCCGTGACAAGTAGACCGACTACTGCCTGCATCTACTACTATTAGTCCACACGTCGACCGCTATCCAGCATGCATCTAGAGTATTAAGTTCATAAGAACAGAGTAATGCTTTAAGCAAGATGACATGATGTAGAGGGATAAACTCATGCAATATGATATAAACCCCATCTTGTTATCCTCGATGGCAACAATACAATACAATACGTGCCTTGCTGCCCCTGCTGTCACTGGGAAAGGACACCGCAAGATTGAACCCAAAGCTAAGCACTTCTCCCATTGCAAGAAAGATCAACCTAGTAGGCCAAACTAAACCGATAATTTGAAGAGACTTGCAAAGATATCGAATCATGCATATAAGAATTCAGAGAAGAACCAAATAATATTCATAGATAATCAAGTTCATAAATCCACAATTCATCGGATCTCGGCAAACGCACCGCAAAAGAGTATTACATCGAATAGATCTCCACGAGAATCGTGGAGAACTTTGTTATTAAGATCCAAAGAGAGAGAAGAAGCCATCTAGCTAATAACTATGGACCCGAAGGTTTGAGGTAAACTACTCACACATCATCGGAGAGGCTATGGTGTTGATGTAGAAGCCTTCCGTGATCAATGCCCCCTCCAGCGGAGCACCGGAAAGGCCCCAAGATGGGATCTCATGAGTACAGAAGGTTGCGGCGGTGGAATTAGGTTTTTGGCTCTGTATCTGATAGTTTGGGGGTACATAGGTATATATAGGAGGAATAAGTACATCGGTGGAGCAACATGGGCCCCACGAGGGTGGAGGGCATGCCCAGGGGGGTAGGCGCGCCCCCTGCCTCGTGCTCTCCTAGTTGATTTCTTGACTTAGACTCCAAGTCCTCTGGATCACGTTTGTTCCGAAAATCACGTTCCCGAAGGTTTCATTCCATTTGGACTCCGTTTGATATTCTTTTTCTGCGAAACACTGAAATAGGCAAAAAAACAGCAATTTGGGCTGGGCCTCCGGTTAATAGGTTAGTCCCAAAAATAATATAAAAGTGTATAATAAAGCCCATTAACATCCAAAACAGAATATAATATAGCATGGAACAATAAAAAATTATAGATACGTTGGAGACGTATCAAGCATCCCCACGCTTAATTCCTGCTCGTCCTCGAGTAGGTAAATGATAAAAATAGAATTTTTGATATGGAATGCTACTTAACATAATTTTCAATGTAATTTTCTTAATTGTGGTTTGAATATTCAGATCTGAAAGATTCAAGACAAAAGTTAAATATTGACATAAAAATAATAATACTTCAAGCATACTAACAAAGCAATTATGTCTTCTCAAAATAACATGCCCAAAGAAAGTTATCCCTACAAAATCATATAGTCTGGCTATGCTCTATCTTCACCACACAAAGTATTTAAATCATGCACAACCCCGATGACAAGCCAAGAAATTGTTTCATACTTTTGGTGTTCTCAAACTTTTTCAATCTTCACGCAATACATGAGCGTGAGCCATGGATATAGCACTATATGTGGAATAGAATGGTGGTTGTGAGAAGACAAAAAAGGAGAAGATAGTCTCACATCAACTAGGCGTATCAACGGGCTATGGAGATGCCCATTAATAGATATCAATGTGAGTGAGTAGGGATTGCCATGCAACGGATGCACTAGAGCTATAAGTATATGAAAGCTCAACAAAAGAAACTAAGTGGGTGGGCATCCAACTCGCTTGCTGAGGAAGACCTAGGGCATTTTGAGGAAGCCCATCATTGGAATATACAAGCCAAGTTCTATAATGAAAAATTTCCACTAGTATATGAAACTGATATCATAGGAGACTCTCTATCATGAAGATCATGGTGCTAATTTGAAGCACAAGTGTGGTAAAAGGATAGTAACATTGTCCCTTCTCTCTTTTTCTCTCATTTTTTGGGCCTTTTCTATTTTTTATGGTCTCTTTTTTTCTTTTTTTTCGTCCGTAGTCTCATCCCGACTTGTGGGGGAACCATAGTCTCCATCGTCCTTTCCTTACTTGGGACAATGCTCTAAAAATGATGATCAACACACTTTTATTTACTTACAACTCAATACTTAGAACAAAATATGACTCTATGTGAATGCCTCCGGCGGTGTACCGGGATATGCAATGAATCAAGAGTGACATGTATGAAAGAATTATGAACAGTGGCTTTTCCACAAATACGATGTCAACTACATGATCATGCGAAGCAATATGAAAATGATGGAGCGTGTCATAGTAAACGGAACAGTGGTAAGTTGCATGGCAATATATCTCGGAATGGCTATGGAAATGCCATGATAGGTAGGTATGGTGGCTGTTTTGAGGAAGGTATATGGTGGGTGTATGATACCGGCGAAAAGTGCGCGGTATTAGAGAGGCTAGCAATGGTGGAAGGAAAAGAGTGCATATAATCCATCACTACAAAAAAAAAGACACATCCATGACATTTTGGGCCGAACGAATTTTTTTCTGTCATACATATGACACTTCTATGAAGATAATTGTGACAAAACCTGGTATCATCATAGATGTGGCGGACTCCTACTTATATGACAAAAAATCATGATAGAAAATGGGCTTTTCGTCCTGGGCGGGCCGGAGACGCAGCTGCATGACATTCTTTGGGCCGTCCATGACGGAAAAAACCGTGGTAGAAGCGAGGGCGAGGAAAATTTTGGCGAGTTCCCGGTTACGGTGGGAGGTCGGGGGCCGAGCGATGTGCCTTTCTCTCGTACACGTACACGTGTGTGTGTGAGGCGTTGGCTCTAACTGAACCCGAGCGAGGCGTTGGGCTCTAACTGAACCCGAGTGATTGCACTGCAGGCTAGCGTTACTGAACCCGAGCGATCGATCGATGGCTGTTAACTCAACCCGATCGAGCGATTCCTTCACTACTGCTACTAACTGAAGTCGATCGATGCTGCCTTTGGGATGAACAGTGAGCGTTGCGGGGGGGGGGGGGCGTTGGATGAACAGTGAGCAATGGTGTTGCCTCTGGATGAACAGGATCCTGTGGTGTGGTGAAGGGCTGGATGAACAGTAGACGATGGAGGGGCGCCCGTGGAGGGGTGGTTGAATAGGACCCCGTGGTGTGGAGGGCTGGATAAACAGTAGACGGTGGAGGGGTGGTTGAACAGTAGCCGGTGGAGTAGCGTGCGGTGGAGGCTGGATGAACAGGAGCCCGTGGAGGCTGGAGGAGGTCGATGGTAGCCCGTGGAGGCTGGAGGAGGTCGACGGTGGAGATGAACAGTATCCCGTGGAGTCCTGTTTTGCGGTACACCACACCCCTCCCGATCAACAGGACCCCCGTTTCGACCGTAGGAGGTCCGTTTCGTCCGTTTTGCGGTACACCACACCCCTCCCGATCAACAGGACCCCTGTTTCGACCGTAGGAGGTCCGTTTAAATCGCTTTGCGGCACGCCACACCCTCCCGATCAACAGGACCCCCGTTTGGACCGTAGGAGGTCCGTTTTCCGCTTTTGGCGGTACGCCACACCTCCCAATCAACAGGACCCCGTTTCAAGCGTAGGAGGTCCGTTTCCTCCGTTCTTGATGCGCCACACCCTCCCGATCAATAGGACCCCGTTCCGAACGTAGGAGGTCGGTTTCCTCCGTTGTGCGGTACTCCAGGCCTCGTTTCCATCGCCTGTTCCGTCCAAGCCCTCCCGATGAACACTACCACGCATTCCGTTCTGACCCAGCCGGTTGGCTCCCACGCGTTCCGTTGCCTCCCGATGAACACGACGCATTCCGTTGCCTCCCCATGAACACGACATATTTCGTTGCCTCCCCATGAACACGACGACGACACTGTTTCTCCGTTCCGACCCGGCCATGTATACGAGCCCTGGCCGTACGTATGCGCGAGTAGGCGTTCGAGACCCCACCCGTATGTACACATACGTGGTCGTATTTTCTTTCTTGCACTCGCCATCAGACGCGTGCGTGTACATGCTACGTGCGGCGCCTCTACGACACGTGTGCGCCTCTACATCCACCCGGTATATATATGCGTACACGTTCGCGACCAGAATGACAACGCTACGTACGCTTCGACCAGGTGGGTCCCGACTGTCACGCACTTCCTTGCGTGCGAAGATGTAGCTGGTGGGTCCCAGCAGTCAGGGGGGTGAATCATTTTTTTTGCCTAGATGCACTTCCTTGCGTGCGAAGATGTAGCTGGTGGGTCCCGGTGATCGGGGCGAATCGTTTTTGCGGACGCACTTCCTTGCGTGCGAAGATATATTGGTGGGTCCCAGGTGGGGAAACGTTTTTTTTCGCGAAATGCGGTGGCCCGTCTGGTGGGTCCCTGCTGTCAGGTGGAGGAATCATTATTTTGCGCGTAATAAGGAGGCACTTCCTTGCTGCGGCTGTGAACCCAGCTGTCAGCCTCTCCATGTACAGTCCACATCCGATGGAAGTCGTTCCTTGACCATGTTGGCCACGCTGCGCCGAGAGCACCACGGCGGTGGATGACGGCGAGGACTAGGAAGGGGACGACTCGGAGCCAGGGAAGACGCAGAAGTGGATGCCCACGCGAAGAGGACTACGAGGGTTCACTGGTTCGGCTACGGTGTGAGGCTGCTGTCGCCGCAGAATAACAGGGGGTGTGGGTGATTAGAGGGATGGCCTGGCCAGCGGTGGGAGTAGTAGGGGGCGGTGAGGCCTCCGCGGCATCACAGCCGGCCACGGGAGGCAGGAGCACACGACACGACCGACGCTGGTTTGGGCGGCTGGAGCAAGAAGACCAGAGGTTGAAGAAGCACTACGGCCGTTGGATGAACATCGTACGGTAACAGGAGCTAGAATCATTCATATTGACTAAGTTGACAAAGCCCTCCGTCCCCGTCAACTTGGTAGGCCCACAAGTCAGCCTCCCACTATGCTGGGTTCCAGCTGGCAGGGGGAATATTCATTTTTTTGTGCGTAATAAGGAGGCACTTCCTTATGTGCGAAGATAGCTGGTGGGTCCGACATGTCGTGGGGCACATTATTTTCGCGAAATCTGAGAGGCCCTTCCGGTGGGTCCCGGATGTCGTGGAGGAATCATTATTTTGTGCGTAATAAGGAGGCATTTCCTTGTGTGCGGCTGTGGACCCAGCTGTCAGCCTCTCCATGCACAGTCTACTTCCGATGGTGTCGTTCGTTGACCACGTTGACCACGCCGTGCTGAGCGCATCCAAGGTGGATGACGGCGAGGCCCCGGACAGCAACGAGCCGGAGATGGGAAGACGCGGGAGTAGAGTCACAGACGGAGAGGTGTACGAGGGTTAACTGGTTCTAGTTCGGTGTGGTTCGGCAGTCGGTGGAGAAGAACATGAGGTGTGGAGGGATGGCCAGGCCAACGGTGGAGTAGTGCTTCATAGCGAAGCATGCTAAGCAGAGCTGCTAGCAGCAGGAGGCGGGAGGTGGTCCCGGCGGCGCTCGAGGAAGAAGACGAGAGATTGAAGATGGATGCCGGTCGTTGGATGTAAATCCAACGGCTAACATGTCAGAATCATTTGTTGACTAAATTGACAACGACTTGCGTTGGCTTCGACCTATTGGCCCACATTTCAGCCTAAAAAAATGTGGCACGTATTCAACCCATTTTTTAGAATTTACAGTCTTTCTTGCGCGGTAGAATTTACAGTCAATTTGATCTTTTTTCTGAATTACAGCCATTAGCTGGGCTGGGTGAACAAATAATGTAGCATCCATGCAGCCCATTTAATTTATTTCCTAAAAATTATAGGCCATTTTCACTTTCTCGAAATACACGATTTTGCTGGGATGATTCAAATTATAATGTTGGGTTGGGCCAGCAATGTTATCAAAAAATAAAAAGGGGTTGAGCATTTTATTATAAATATATTTAAATAATAAGTGATATTATTACATTCATCCTTAAATCTTACCAAGCTTTTGTACACAATCACTAGGATTTTCGTGCCAAAACAATCTAGGATTTTATTTGTTAAGAAATTATTTTTATAAGTTACTAAGATGTGGGATATTGTTTTCTTACATATGTAAGTATCTGTTAAATATAGGATGACAATAAAAATAATATATAATAACATAGTATCAAATAATTTAAATATATATAATATAGTTAGAAGGGAAACATAAGTTGTAACATCCCAAATTTTCAATTTGGAATGTTATACATAGATCATCATTTGCATATCATATTTTATCGCATTTTGGCTCGATCCAAGAAATTTCACGCAACTCAAGGACCCACGGAGAGAGTTGGAGATTTTGTTATTTTCATATTTGAGTTTTCTCAAATTCTGAAAATAGGATCATTTGATTTTATTTATTTTATCTTCAATTATTTCTATTAGAAAAATAGGATCATTTCAATTATTTTTATGAGAGAGGGAATAAAATGACTTTCCCGAAATAAAGAAATATTGAAGATTTAATAAAAAAATCAAATAAGATTTTTATTTGGAGTTTTTCGCTAATTTATTTGAATTTAGGAAAAATGCGCGTTTTTCAAAATTGCATTTAGGCCCCAAATAAATGTTCATCTTGTCCGGCTTGATTTTAGAAGTCGAGGAAAATTTATTTCGGGATTTTTGAGTCCGTTTAGTATTTCTTTCGTTTGTTTTTCTAAGCGTAATTATTAAAAAAAAAAGTCCGAACCGACTATGGGCCGGGATCGGCCAGGACTCTCCTGGCCGGGGCCTTTAAGTAGCGCCACCCCGGGCCGCCGCTAGCCCCGACCCACCGTAACTCAGCGCGCGACCCAAACCCTAACCCTAAGCCTTGCGCCGCCGACCAAGACGCCGAGGTTGACCCCGCCGCCACCGGGTTTTTTTAGAAAAACCGTTTGGTTTTTCCATCGGTTTTCGTCGGTTCTTTTAGATCCGTTTTTTTATTAGATCCGTTTTTTTGGTTTAGGTTAATTAGCGAGCTTTCGCTCGTTCGTTCGTTTTAACGAACGCGTTCATCGTTTAGATCCAGATAACAAACGTTCGTTCGTTAATCTGTTTGTCGTTTTCTTCTTCTTGGATTTATTCCGCCATTTTCCAGATCGTGATTTCCGATCTGATTTTCGTTTTAGTATAACTCTTCGCTCGTTTATCGGAATCAGGCGATTCAAACGCCTAGAGTTTCGTCTCCAAACCCTCTTTCCGAATAATCAACTCAAACAAGTTTTTGCCTCTGTAAAATTTGGCCTAGGTCCAGATTAGTAAACGGAGCTTGTTTCTTTCGCCGTTTGACTTTCGTTGCTTCGTTCGATTTGATTCTTTTTGCAAACCGGAGTTCTTAAGTTGAACTTTCGATCTTTTATTTGAGTTTTACCTGTGCATTAGATGAGTACTTATTGTGTGCTTGTTTGTTTGCGATAGAGTACCCGGAGTGCGCCGCTTGCTACTTTGAATCTCTAGGTTTCGCGGATCATCAGCAAGGCAAGTAACACTTTGATCATATCCCTTTTATACCCAGTTTTTATGCATTAGATCAATCCTCAAACATTGCATGATTAGGATCTAATTAAATTGTGGGTTTTGGGAAAGTAGATGAGGTAGAACCTATTACCTGTTTTATTATCCAACCCTTGGGAGTTACTTCTACATTTGCTTATTATGCCATGCTATGCTAGTAGACGTGGATTGGGTGAGTGTATCCATGATAGATGTGAGATTGCTAATTAATGGTTTATTTAAGGTGGCAACTTAAACACACATCCTGGTGGATTGAGGTACTGGGTATTCGGGATTGCCTGTTTTTCTTTATGGACCGCCACCCAGGCTCAAAGGGATCATGAGATTATTCATGCTAGAAACTTTGGTGTGCAGCCACAAGCTACTATGGGCTCTAGCATAGTTGACTAAGTCATGCGAACTCTTACAGTGGTAGACTAGCAGATGTAGGGGATGTAGGTTGGTACTTGTCTACCCGTTCGTAAGGTGCTAGCGCTTACGAAGACTATGTCTCGGTCATCCGTTTCTCAAACACCTTGTAGTGCGAGAATCCCAAATGAGGAGATCGAGTCTTGTGGGGAAAAGTGCACAAACCTCTGCAGAGTGTATCAAACTAATCATGGTTACCCGTGTCCCCGGTTATGGACGTCTTGAGTATCTAGTACTTGGATATCATGTGAATCTCATCATGTTACTTTAATCAATATTGTTGGGTTTTAATGATGATGCTTAATTGGGATTGAGAATGTCATCAACCATTCTCGGTGTTTAACAACCACCATGATAGTTAAATAAAATTTATTCCTTTGCGATGAGGGAAAAATTGGCTTTATGCAAAGCTGTAACCATAGAGCTTTCCACCAGCCATATATGCATGTAGAATAGCATTACTCCTTCATAGTACTCTCTATGTGTTACATTGCCAAAGATATTCCATGTCTTTGACCCGTTTCGGCTGCAACGTTCATGTTGCAGACTTTTTAGACGACGAGTAAGGTGCCTTAGGTCATGGTTCTATACTCATGATGTCGTTGGAGTTGATGGACTCGCTTATCTTCCAAGCCTTCCGATGTTATCGTTATTAGATGGCCTTAAGCCATATTTATTGTAATAAGTTCTCTTTTGAGACATTTGTTGTAATAAGTGTGTGATTTCTACTCTGTTATAAATCCTTCGAGTAATGTGCATGTCAGCATTACTGATCCAGGGATGACACTTATGCACAGAGATCAGACTGTTTGAGGTATGGTCGCTACAAGATGGTATCAGAGCACATGCTGACTGTAGGACACGGCCACTAAGCTAAAGCCCTAGAACACTACTCTTTCTTCTCATTTATGACTCCTCATCTTTTCTACTCTTTTAGGATGGCGGATGCAAGGAACAAGTTCACGCAACCGGATGAAGATACATCCTTTGGATGTCACTTGAAGGAAGTCACTAGATACCTGAATATCGGAGTACCTAGCTTCACCGGGACCTACAACGCCACTTTATCCAAAGAGGAGCGTTGGATGATTCAAGTTCAAGTTCCAGGAAGGACGTTCACGCCAGTCACGGAGCCCATAGAGTTTTCCTTTGATGCACCAACCTGGAATCTATGAAAGAGCATGGCAGCCCACATCACCATGGGACGTATTGGAGAAGTTTAACGCAATGATCTCAAGGATACTATCTACCAGATTTGTGGGCACCGAGATGAGCAATGGGAGATGATCAGCACCGGGAAGGATAGATCAATCGCAGCTTTTATCCAGGAGTTAAACCAGCACATCCGACGCCAGGAGAACCAGATGTCTTGTGAGGCATGGAGGATCTGCAGAAGGCCTTGACCAAGATCACGGAGCTAGAGGAAGAACTCAAGGCTACACGTGAAGATTACATGGAAGAAATTGAAGTGCTAGTGGAGAAGAATGACGACTTAACCAGGAAGCTAGGAGTTTTCATGAGAGACCCCGCACCAGGCAGAGAAGACGACGATTCCACTTGCCCGAATAACTATATCATCATCGACGACACCGACTCGGACCCCGACGACAGTGATGATGACTATGTTGATGAAGCTAGAGCAGATATCATGGAATCTTCATCGGAGCAGTTTTTCTAGTTGACCACCATAACAGTAGTAGAATTACCCCCATTGTATCTAGTTTAGTCCAAGCACTTCTGTAACGATAGTTAGACCGTTGTATGCCCTTGTTTTAATTGATTGGAGTGATTTTTGTTTGAATTTGTCTCATGTGCATAAGGGTAGTGTTTTCTCACTAGACCTCATTCTATTCTATATTCTCATATTCTCTAAAACCCTCAAATGCCTCCGAGACGCGACACCGGATTTGTTTTCCCACTGGAGATCACTCAGTTGATTTAGCAGCAGAATGCTTTGATGCAAGCACTAGTACAGAACCAAGGCAACAACAACAACAACAACAACAACCCACCACCACCACCTGTTTACCATTTGACTCGTTTCTTGAGGCTAAATCCGCCGGTGTTTTCCAGTAGCACCGAGCCGATTGTTGCAGATGATTGGCTCCGCAAGGTTGGAAGGGAGCTGGCCACTGCAGGATGCACAGATGCGGAGAGAGTGCATTTTGCCTCACATCAGCTTGATGGACCCGCATCATCATGGTGGGAGAATTACACAGCCACGCACCCTATTGACACTGTCACATGGGATCAGTTTCAGCAAGCTTTCCATACTGCCCACGTTTCAGCAGGAGCTATGACCATGAAGAAGCGTGAGTTTCACAACTTACGCCAACGAGGATGCACTGTAAGCCAGTATGTGGAGGATTTTAGTAAGTTAGCACGTTATGCCCCAGATGACGTTGCTACAGATGCAGCTAAGCAGGAGAAGTTTCTGGAAGGACTGAATGATGAGCTGAGCATGCAGTTGATGGTAGCAACCTTCAACAACTACCAGGAGTTGGTAGATCGTGCTCTTATGATTGAAGGGAAGCAGCAACAGATTGAAACCCGCAAGAGGAAGTATGGTCAAGGGAAGTACAATTCTGGAGCACAGCAGAAGCTACGCTTTACCCCGAAACCGGGAGGAAAATTTTGGCATACCCATGGAGGAGGTAGCTCGCACAATCATAATGGTTCCAAGAATGGTAACGGGAATGGAGGAAGCAACGGACAAAACCGCACCAACCCGTCAACCCGTACCAAGAGAGACTGAGCCAGGTCACTTGCTTTAAGTGTTAGAAGGCGGACATTATGCAAATGAATGTCATGAAGCCCGAGAATGGAAATGGCAATGGAAGCTCAGGAAGAAGCTGAACCCTTTCAACAGGGGATAGTGAACCACGTTATCGTGGAGGAGGTTGAAGCTCAACCGATGCGATAATAGGTAAGTTTTTGGTTAAGACATTTCTGCAGTCCTTCTTTTTGATCTTTGGTGCATCGCATTCATACATATCAAGGGATTTGTGGATAAATATAAATTACCAACCCAAGCCCTTAGGTCACCCATGTTAGTAACCTACTTTGGAGCAGAATATATGGCTAGTCTATGGTGTGATCGATTACCATTAAGGATTGGTAACTACGTGTTTCCCTCGGACCTAATAGTATTGGAATCGCAAGGATTGGATGTGATATTAGCCATGGATTGGTTATCAAAGTATGGAGGGAACATTGAATGCGCTAGTAAGACGATTTTGCTTACAACGCCAGAAGGAAGAAGGATCAAGTATGTATCACGACATGAGCCGAGGAGGACACAAGTAAATTCCTTATCAGGAGTTGTTCAGGAGGAAGTACCAGTGGTGAAGGATTTCCCTGATGTATTTCGGAAGAGTTGCGGTGCATGCCACAGACAGAGACATTGAGTTTTTGATTGAGCTTTTGCCAGCCGCAGGGGCCGATATCTAAGAGACCGTACCGGATGCCCGCACAAGATTTGGAAGAAATTAAGAAGCAGATTAAGGAGTTACTGGATAAAGGTTTTATTCGCCCAAGTTCCTCGCCTTGGGGATCACCAGTACTTCTAGTGGAAAAGAAAGATGGATCATTGAGAATGGTTGTTGATTATCGAGGATTGAATGAAGTAACCATTAAGAATAAGTACCCGTTGCCGATGATCAACGATTTGTTTGACCAATTGCAAGGAGCTAAAGTATTTTCCAAGATCGATTTGCGATCAGGATACCATCAGTTAAAGATTCAGGAGCAGGATATACCCAAGACGGCTTTTACCACCAGGTACGGGTTGTATGAGTATACCGTTATGTCATTTGGTCTGACTAACGCACCTGCCTATTTCATGAACATGATGAACAAGGTGTTTATGGAGTTTTTGGATAAGTTCGTCATGGTGTTCATTGATGATATTTTGGTTTACTCGAAGAACGAAGAAGAGCATAAGGAGCATTTGCGTCTAGTACTTGAGAAGCTCAGAGAACATCAGTTATATGCCAAGTTCAGCAAATG
Source organism: Aegilops bicornis (assembly GCA_021605145.1). Taxonomy (NCBI): domain Eukaryota; kingdom Viridiplantae; phylum Streptophyta; class Magnoliopsida; order Poales; family Poaceae; genus Aegilops; species Aegilops bicornis. The sequence continues at coordinate 464,004,806 of CM038669.1, read as the reverse complement.
TGAGTTTTGGTTGAAGGAAGTTGGATTCCTCGGACACGTTATATCCGGAGAAGGTATAGCAGTAGATCCCACCAAGGTTGTCACTGTGACAAACTGGGAAGCACCAACGACAGTTGGAGAGATCCGGAGTTTCCTTGGACTGGCAGGATACTACCAGAGATTCATTGAGAATTTCTCAAAGATTGCAAAGCCTATGACGGAGTTATTAAAGAAGGATACCAAGTTCAATTGGACTGAAGAATGTGAGGCTAGTTTCCAAGAGTTGAAGAAACGTTTGGTTACATCACCAGTGTTGATTCTGCCTGATCAGTGCAAGGATTATGAGGTGTATTGCAACGCTTCACGTCGAGGACTTGGAGCAGTACTTATGCAGGAGGGAAGAGTTGTCTCATATGCTTCACGACAATTTAAATCTCATGAGTTGAATTATGCCACCCATGATTTGGAGTTAGTAGCCGTAGTACACGCATTGAAGACTTGGAGACATTTTCTCATTGGAAACCACTGTGAGGTGTACACGGATCACAAGAGTTTGAAGTACATCTTCATGCAGAAGGAGTTGAATCTCAGGCAAAGGAGATGGTTGGAGCTCCCTGTAGATGCTCGATCCTTCAATCTCTGGTGGATGCTCGATCTGGGATCGATACTCCCACCACCGCTCCCTCACGATCGGATTCGATGAATCTGTTTGCTCCATGGCCGAGAGGAGCAGCTCTATGTACTCCGGCGCGACTCCCTCTGGGAGTATCGCCGCCTTTTCGCTCTGTTGCAGATATTTGGCCATGGATGTCGCCGTCGCCGCTAGTTGGTCCTTGTTGTCAAACCAAGATCTGTATCTCCAACATCCTAGCTAGCTTCACGTGGTCGCCGTCTGCGATCCTCACGTGTCGGTTGTACTCCTCCATCGATCTACTTCTCCACAGCACCTTCACTGCATGGCGGTGGTTTTTGAATGGAAGAGGAGAGGAGCAGCGCTGGTTTTGGATTAGAATGGGAGAGGAGCGACGCTGGTTTTGGACTGGAATAGGAGAGGAGGGGCGGTGGTTTTTGAAATGGAAGAGGAGAGGAGCGGCGCTGCATTTAGTTTGGAACAGGAGAGGAGCGGCGGTGGTTTAAGAGGAGAAGAGCGGAAGAGCGGCGCTGGTCTTGGAAGTATTTTTGTTGTTTTGCGTATTTTGGGTCAAAGTTTGACCACGTACTGTATTTGACAAGCAAAATGTGAGAGCAACACTAGCAAGCAAGTGCGGAGGCTCCTGTCTATATAGTGGAGTAGTACTAGTTTTCTTTTGTCTACCGGAGCCGGCTTGACCTCGTCAATGACTGTCGAGAAGTCTTCTTGCACGTGGCCCGGAGGCGCAGTTGTCGTCATTTTGATCTGAAGCGCCGGATTATAACATATAACACGAAAAATGCCACATGACAAGAAATCATAACCTCACTGCCCAAAGGAGACAACATGAATCCCGACGGACAAACTAGACGAGAAACAAAGCTCAAATTAAAGATAAACTCTTAGAAAAGGGGTCCGTCGATAGATGTCCTAATTAACATAACCGGCTTGACCTAGATGGCAGCCGAGTAGTCACTGTTCGTGCATGTGCTCCCAATGACTAGCCCAACTCAGTTGTCGCTGTTTAACCCTCGTAGTGATCCAAAGCACATGACACCTAATTTTGCGAGATGACAAGAAACCTTTTTTTACATTTCTCACCACAACTACAGCCATGTACAACACAGCCTGCACGATATGTAGACGATAGCCAATCCAGGCATGTCTGCTGGAGTCTGGTCACATGCATGGACGAACTGATCTTCCGTGTCTCGCAAGGATCGTCCAAGCACCAACGTAGTACAACACTTCTCTAGTACTATCGCTCGTCTCCCTCTTCTATTAAGTCACCCGACTTGCGGGGCCGGGGAGTGTGCCTATGGTCGGTTCTCAATTGTCGTCCCACATGTGTGTGCAAACGCAATATGACGCGCGTTCCATTCGGAGAGCAGCGTGCCAGACCGACCGACCGTCTGGGGTGCGACGCGAACGCGACGGGCGTGCTGTATACTCCATACATGTGTACCGCCGTTTTCTAGACGCTTTGCTCCATGGCGCGGGCGCAATCCATGGATACAAAATTAGTATACTATATACTACTAGTACATGGTACGTGCCATGCACGTGTGTATTTAGGGATTATTAGTGGAGACAATGGAAAAAACAGGGTCATATTTGTAAAATGAATTTATAAGAGAAGGTCATAGCTATTATTTACAACACATATTAAGCCTTCACTTTATTTGTGTTTGTAATCTGATAACCAGTTGGGCCAATCAAATGAAAAAAATAAGCTAATGAATAGTAGTATTAAGCATCTAATTATTTGTACTAAATAAAATCCCTTCAGTTAACATTTTGCCCTTACCGTGGTTGCACTGCTGCATGTACTTCTTCCTCTCTCTTTCCCACCACGTGTAGCAGTACTTCTTTTGCATGGTGGAATGATACGTCTCCAACGTATCTATAATTTTTGATTGCTCCATGCTACTTTATCTACTATTTTGGACTATATTGGGCTTTATTTTCCACTTTTATATTATTTTTGGGACTAACCTATTAACCGGAGGCCCATCCCAGATTTGCTGTTTTATGCCTATTTCATTGTTTCGAGGAAAAGGAATATCAGACGGAGTCAAAACGGAACGAAATCAACTGGAGAAGTTATTTTTGGAAGGAAACCCACCTGATGGACTTGGACCCCACTAAAACTTCCAGAACAGAAGACAGGTCGGGAGTTCCGCTGCCGCAAGCCTCTGTAGCCACCAAAAACCAATCGAGATCCTGTTCCGGCACCCTGCCGGAGGGGGATCCCATCACCAGTGGCCATCTTCATCATCCCGGCGCTATCCATGACGAGGAGGGAGTAGTTCACCCTCGGGGCTGAGGGTATGTACCAGTAGCTATGTGTTTGATCACTCTCTCTCGTGTTCTCTCTCATGTTCCATCTATGACACGATCTTGATGTATCCCGAGCTTTGATATTGTAGTTGGATCTTATGATGTTTCTCCCCCTCTACTCTCTTGTGATGAATTGAGTTTCCCCTTTGAAGTTCTATTATCGGATTGAGTCTTTTATGAGAACACTTGATGTATGTCTTGTCAGTGCTTATCTGTGGTGACAATGGGATATCATGTGCCACTTGATGTATGTTTTGGTGACCAACTTGCGGGTTCCGCCCATGAACCTATGCATAGGGGTTGGCACACGTTCTTGACAATCCGGTAGAAACTTTGGGGCGCTCTTTGAAGTACTTTTATGTTGGTTGGATGAATCTGAGATTGTGTGATGCATATCGTATAATCATACCCACAGATACTTGAGGTGACAATGGAGTATCTAGGTGACATTAGGGTGTTGGTTGATTTGTATCTTAAGGTGTTATTCTAGTACGAACTCTAGGGCTGTTTGTGACACTTATAGGAATAGCCCAACGGATTGATTGGAAAGATTAACTTTGAGGTGGTTTCGTACCCTACCATAATCTCTACGTTTGTTCTCTGCTATTAGTGGCTTTGGAGTGACTCTTTGTTGCATGTTGAGGGATAGTTATGTGATCCAACTATGTTATTATTGTTGAGAGAACTTGCACTAGTGAAAGTATGAACCCTAGGCCTTGTTTCCTATCATTGCAATACCATTTATGCTCACTTTTATCATTAGTTACCTTGCTGTTTTTATTATTTCAGATTACAAATACCTTTATCTACCATCCATATTGCACTTGTATCACCATCTCTTCGCCGAACTAGTGCACCTATACAATTTACCATTGTATTGGGTGTGTTGGGGACACAAGAGACTCTTTGTTATTTGGTTGCAGGGTTGCTTGAGAGAGACCATCTTCATCCTACGCCTCCTGCAGATTGATAAACCTTAGGTCATCCACTTGAGGGAAATTTTCTACTGTCCTACAAACCTATGGACTTGCAGGCCCAACAACGTCTACAAGAAGAAGGTTGCGTAGTAGACATCAAGCTCTTTTCTGGCGCCGTTGCCGGGGAGGCTAGGTAAGTGAAGGTATATCTTTAGATCTTGCAATCGAATCTTTTTGTTTCTTGTTTTATCACTAGTTAGTTTATAAAATAAAACTACAAAAAAATGGAATTGATTTTGTCTCATACGCTTCATCTTTTTAATATCTTTCGTGAGAATGATGGAAAGGAAAATTGTGCTCAAGTACTAGAAGAAGAATTACATAGAATGCTTGGAATAAAATATGTGAATGATGAGCATGATTGCAATGTTGTTAGTATGAATTCCTTGATTATCCATGATGCTAATGATATGCAAAGCCACAAGCTTGGGGAAGCTATGTTTGATGAAGATGATATATTTTGTCCCCAAAGCTTTGATGAGCAAATTTGCTATGATGAAAGCATGCCTCCTATCTATGATGATTACTGTGATGACACGTATGCTTTAAAGAATAATGATAACCATGCAACTTGTCATCTTGATCTTAATTCTCAATCATATGATAGTTATTTTGTTGAGTTTGCTCCCACTATTATTCATGAGAAGAATTTTGCTTATGTGGAGAGTAGTAAATTTTCCATGCAAGTAGATCATGAAAAGAATGATTTAGGTGCTGGTTATATTGTTGAATTCATTCATGATGCTACTGAAAATTATTATGAGGGAGTAGCATATGCTTGTAGGAATTGCAATAACATCAAGTTTCCTCTCTATGTGCTTAATTTTTTGAAGTTATGCTTGTTTTGCCTTCCTATGCAAGTTGATTCTTGTTCCCATAAGTTGTTTGATCACAAAATCCCTATGCATAGGAAGTGGGTTAGACTTAAATGTGCTAGTCATATTCTTCATGATGCTCTCTTTATGTTTTAATTCTTATCTTTTATGTGAGCATCATTGAAATCATAATGCCTAGCTAGGGGCGTTAAATGATACAGCTTGTTGGGAGGCAACCCAATTTTATTTTAGTTTCTTACTTTCTGGTTCTGTTTAGTAATAAATAATCCATCTAGGCTCTAGTTAGATGTGGTTTTATGTCTTAATTAGTGTTTGTTCCAAGTAGAACCTTTGGGAAGACTTGGGTGAAGTCTTTATGATCATGCTGTAAAAAACAGAAACTTTAGCGCTCACGAGATTAGCTAGAACTTTTTACTGGAAAGTGCTATTTAGTTGATTCTTTTTGCAGATGATTACTAGACAAATCCCTCAGGTCCTGCAATTTATTTTAGAATTTTTGGAGTTCCAGAAGTTTGCGCCTGTTCTGTTTTTGACAGATTCTGTTTTCATTGTGTTGTTTGCTTATTTTGATGAATCTATGGCTAGTAAAATAGTTTATAAACCATAGAGAAGTTGGAATACAGTAGTTTTAACACCAATATAAATAAATAATGAGTTAATTACAGTACCTTGAAGTGGTTTTTTGTTTTCTTTCGCTAACGGAGCTCACGAGTTTTCTGTTAAGTTTTGTGTTGTGAAGTTTTCAAGTTTTGGGTAAAGATTCGATAGACTATGGAATAAGGAGTGGCAAGAGCCTAAGCTTGGGATTGCCCAAGGCACCCCAAGGTAATATTCAAGGATAACCAAGAGCCTAAGCTTGGGGATGCCGGAAGGCATCCCTCTTTAAATCTTCGTTCATCGGTAACTTTACTTGGAGCTATATTTTTATTCACCACATGATATGTGTTTTGCTTGGAGCGTCCTTTTCTTTTGTTAGTATTTGCTTTCTGTTATTTAGATTAGTATTTTTCATCTTTAGTTTCAATAAAAAAGTCAAGGATAGCCTTTGCCATGCTTATTTTGCTAGTATGCATGTTGCTGTTTGAAAATAGAAAGTTTACCGCTATTGCAAAAATTCCCTAGAAAAGTCAGAGAGTGGTATAATGTTGAATCTTTTTGCATATTTTTCACGACCGGTTTTCCAATAAAATACTTATTGAGAAACCGATCTTTAAGTCCCAGTATAAGGAAATAATCCTCCTTACTGGTAGACAAAATCTTGATATAGAAGGCCAGTAGCATTAGAACATATTACAGGGTCGAGCTGAGGGTGCTCAACACATTATTACAAGCATGCCAATAATTATACATAATGGCGGATATGACACAATGGTGTGGGGTGGCATACTACTGACTCGAGAATAAAGTGGTAGCGGAATAACACAAAGTGGAGTGGGGGAAATGACTCCTAGACTGGCAGCTCATCGAGCGTCGAGGTGAGGCTCGATGAATTTATTTGGGTAGCGGAAACGGATGTAATACAATGTCCAATCCAGGGTCGCACGAGACTGACTGGGACTCCTCTAGGCGTCGGACTCGCTATCGAACTCTTCATCCATGAGATCGCCTTCATCAACATCTGGCCAAATCAACAAGCCAGGTGAGTACTTTGAAAGTACTCGCAAGACAGTTCAGATATAAGATATAACAAATGCATGCATGAATGCGTCATGAGCAAATAACAATGCACATTCAAATAATAAATATTTGCACAACTTGATAAGTAAAAAGGAAGTCGGGCGGTAGTCTTCCGAAATCCCAACAAAATAAGTGAAAACCGATCGGGTGTGCGGAGCGGCGCCTCGAAGGGTAAACGAATAAATAAACATGTCATGATCGAGCGTCTAATCGACACCACATAAAGGGCTTATATTGAAAATAAAAGACATATATGCCACAGTCGGACGTCTGAGCGACATCGCAGAAAGGGCTTATGTCGACAGTAAAATAACAAGCGTGCCACAGTCGAACGTCGGGGCGACATCGCAGAAAGGGCTCACATCGAAAGTAGAAATCAAGCATGCCACAGTCGGACGTCTGAGCGACATCGCAGAAAGGGCTTATATCAAAAGTAAACAACAAGCGTGCCACAGTCGGACGTCTGAGCGACATCGCAGAAAGGGCTTATATAAAAACAAAACAACAAGTGTGCCGCGATCGGACGTCGGCGACATCGCGGAAAGGGCTTATATCAAAAGAAAACAACAAGTGTGCCCGCGATCGGACGTCCCGAGCGACATCGCAGAAAGGGCTTATATTTCATCATTCATGCACGATAAATTCACAAGGATATAATACTCATAAGAAATATTCAGCACACAATAATAAACGGGTTAGTCCATCCACAGGAATAAACACTTAACCGAACTCATCACTCATGTGGTTTACCGGAGTTTTTCCACCGAGACTGATGCTGACAAGATAAGTTGAACATAGAACTCCGACATAGATGAGATTGTTTCAAAGGATTTTTGACTCTGCAGAGTTTGGACTAATTATCCACAGCCAACGGATTTCCGTAGTCGCGAGGACTAGTTCCGTTTACGGTATTTCGGTAGAAACACACCTAACCAGTACACACCCATCCCACCTCACGATGCCAGGAATCACCCTTGACAACGTTCAAGAAAAACTTTGAGACGGGGGGATCACAACCTCGAATAGCATGCGATCAAATTTATATACGCGCGCTCTAAGGGGTGCCCCCCTCTCGGTCCCAACCGGATACACCCATGCCCCCTGACCGGATGACGGGCTTTAATCCAGGGCCATGGAACCCTCATCTCGGCCTCTCTATTTGGTGTGTACCAGGAAAGCGGTTTGCAACTTACTAAGCCATATCCCTTGCGGGAAACATATGGTAGTACAGGTAGGGAAAACGGACGGAAAATGGACTGATTCATGTTGACACTGGAGTCGAATAGTCTGGCATAAGACTAGCATGCTACAACACTGCCATCTTACCCATCCTCATGCCATCACCTGGCCATGCCAACTCACATCCAGCAACTTATGGATTATCGAAATTCACTTACATCAACTTTGCATGCAATATGACATTCATCGTGATGCTCATAAACATGCCAAGGACTACTTAATGCAAACATGTCAAGACACTCATCATATCAAAATTTCAAACATGCTTGCCTGGTTCAGAGTAGTCGGAGTCTAGCTTGGCGAAGTTCGCGGTTCCGTCACCTCCTCCGTTATCTACGGTATAAGAAAATACATACTTATCGTAAATACCGTGAGTGCACAGAAAAGTGTTCTAATTATTTTTCAAAATAAATCTTGTAAAAAACTAGACATAATTTTAAAGAGGACAGAAAAAGAATCAATCCAGGGACCTCTCTGTAATGAAACGAAACTTTGTGGGCTGGATGAAAAAGACCAGAAAACGCTTGCATCGAAAGCATATTTGCCCGAATACATTTTCAAAAAACGGTTCGTTTAAAAATAAAAGAGAGGCTGATAGGCGGGTCCCACCCATCAGGTTTGAACAATCAAACGGGGAAGAACAGAGCCACGGCCCGAGAGCTGCGCGGTGACGCCGGCGGGCGATCCACGGCAGCGGGGGATCGGGTGATACCTGCGTGTTCAGCGTGTCCTTCCGCGTCGGTGGGTGGTGGTGGTCATCGTCGGCGAGCACTACGTCGACGGCGGCACTTGCTCCGGTGGACGGCGGCCCTTGCTCCGGCGGACGGCGGCTCGGGTGGAGTTGGATCTCACCGGGGAGGGCTGCGAAGTTCAAATCGAAGCTTGGGTCAGCTCACTGGGTGCTCGAGGAGGTAATGGCCAGCGAGTTTTGGGCGTCGGGGATGGCCTCACCGGAGTGATTCGAGCTGGTGGCCGAGGCGGATCAGGGCGGCCAGAGTTGGGGGAGGAGACCTCCTCGAGGTCCTCCGAGTGGCTTGGCGGGGTGTTGGCGAGGTGCAGTGGTGGTGTGTGCTCGAGAGCGAGCTCGGGATCCCTTTTTATAGGCGATCCGAGGCGGTGGCCGTGAACGGGGATCACCGGCGATGGTTACGACGGCGCAGTGCTTGGTCGGGGAGTTCAGGGAGTTGGGCGTCAACGTGGAGGCTCACCGGTTCCATTTAGGTGCTAACCAGGTTTGGATTAGGCTCCCTGGGTGGCTGCGACGGAACAGGGCGGTGCGGGCCCGTCGGCGGCAGAGGGCGCGCCCTCTGCTTGCCGGGCCATGGCGACGGTGTTGCGGGGGTGCGCTGGCATGCATGAGGCCACATGGAGGGCTAGGGGGCGTTGGGCGGCGCAGAACGGCGTAGCGAGCCGGCGCTGGCTCCGCTGGCCGCCACGGGTGGCTCTGCCACCGCAGAGGCTGCCGGGGTTGGCGATGCTCGCCGCCACCGACGCCTGCGTCCATCTGAGAGGGCGTGCGGTGCTCAGGTCAAGGAGAAGGGGCCGTGCGCAACGCGCCAGGGCGCACGAGTGGTCGATGATAACACTCGGCGAAGAAAGCGACATCGCACTCTCTGAAACTCTGAACTTTACGAAAGTGCACAGGAACAATGCCCGCTGTGTGTTCGACGAAATGATTTTGGCATGTGGGGAATTTTCCTTGAGCTTATTTTTGGTGGGGTGGCCTCTCATTGCATCTGGGGGCTGCCTGAATTTTGGTAGAATTTTTGGGGAAGAGGAAATACTAATTTCACCAAATTTGACAAATCTGGTCCAAACTTGCAGAGGATGAAACTTGAAAATTTTTAAAAGAGGAAGAGTGGATCTTGATGGATCTAGGTTGGGGTGCCAAAGACTATCCAGAGGAGTTGGCTCGGGTCAAAACTCAAAGGAAATTAGGTACTTGTTTTGTAAATCACCTAGGCTTAAGACAAATGACAGAATTGTTTTGGGAAATAAAATAAATGAAATAAAATACAAAAATGGGTTGGACTTGTTGGAACAGAAAGTTTAGATTGCTCCAAAGAGGGAGGAGGGGTTTTGGGAGGTTTTTACCACATGAGGCATGGTAAAACCATGGGTGGTTTCAAAATGAAAGAAGCCCCAAAACTCATAGGGTTACTCTTTTTTTTGTTAAAAGAAAATAATTATCAAAAGAAGAAAAAAAATATTTGAGGAGGGAACAATCAGAAGGAAGTTTCTCATTAACCAAACACCTGGGTTGAAGAAGATATAAAAAAATAAATCCTTGCCAAGGCAAAAGTTTTGATAGAGAAGTTTTTGGAAGAATTTAAATGACCCTCTTCAAAACCAACAAAGTTTTTGATGAAAACCAAATAAAAAATTTTGAGTGTCACAATATTGAGATCTGATAAATTTATTACAGTGGGAATTTTGGTTCATAATTTTTGGAGTTAGGGAAGTATTGATACTCTTGCATTCTTCACAGACTATACTGTTTTGGCAGATTGTTGTTATGTTTGCATTGTTTGCATATGTTTGCTTGTTTAATGATTCTATTTAAGGATAGGAGTATTAAATATGCAGAGGCATTTAGTATTCAATGTTGAATAATAATTTAAGTGATTTGTTACAGTAGAAAATGATAAGGTTTTGCATTGGTTTATACTAACCTATCTCACGAGTTCTTGTTGAGTTTGTTGTGAATGAAGCTTTTGATAAAAAGAGAAACCATGATATGAGAGGAATTAAGGAGACACAAAAGTTCAAGCTTGGGGATGCCTAAGGCACCCCAACATAATATTTCAAGAAGTCTCAAGCATCTAAACTTGGGGATGCCCCGGTAGGCATCCCACTTTCTTCTTCAACAACTATCGGTTAGTATCGGTTGAGCCTAAGTTTTTGCTTCTTCACATGAGTTGTGCTATCCTTGCAATGTAGTTTTATTTAGCTTTGCTTGCTGTGTGAATAAAGTATCAAGATCTGAAATTCTTAAATGTTAGAGAGTCTTCACATAGTTGCACAATTATTCGACTACTCATTGATCTTCACTTATATCTTTCGGAGTAGTTTGTCATTTGCTCTTGTGCATCACCTATATCTTTTAGAGCACGGTAGTGGTTTTATTTTGAAGAAATAGATGAACTCTCATGCTTCACTTATATTATTTTGAGAGTCTTAAATAGCATGGTAATTTGCTTAAATAATCTTAATATTCTAGGCATACAAGATTTGTAAGAATTCTTATGAGTGTGTTGAATACTAAGAGAAGTTTGATGCTTGATAATTGTTTTGAGATATGAAGATGGTGATATTAGAGTCATGCTAGTTGAGTTGTTGTGAATTTGAGAAATACTTGTGTTAAAGTTTGTGATTCCCGTAGCATGCACGTATGGTGAACCGTTATGTGATGAAGTCGGAGCATGATTTATTTATTGATTGTCTTCCTTATGAGTGGCGGTCGGGGACGAGCGATGGTCTTTTCTACCAATCTATCCCCCTAGGAGCATGCGCGTAATACTTTGCTTTGATAATTTCTAGATTTTTGCAATAAGTATATGAGTTCTTTATGACTAATGTTGAGTCCATGGATTATACGCACCCTTCTTCCTTCCACCATTGCTAGCCTCTCTAATACCGCGCACCTTTCGCCGGTATCATACACCCACCATATACCTTCCTCAAAATAGCCACCATACCTACCTATCATGGCATTTCCATAGCCATTTCGAGATATATTACCATGCAACTTTCCACCGTTTCGTTTATTATGACACGCTCCATCAATGTCATATTGCTTAGCGTGATCATGTAGTTGACATCGTATTTGTGGCAAAGCCACCGTTCATAATTCTTTCATACATGTCACTCATGTTTCATTGCATATCCCGGTACACCACCGAAGGCATTCATATAGAGTCATATTTTGTTCTAAGTATCGAGTTGTAATTCTTGAGTTGTAAGTAAATAAAAGTGTGATGATCATCATTATTAGAGCATTGTCCTAGTGAGGAAAGGATGATGGAGACTATGATTCCCCCATAAGTCGGGATGAGACTCCGGACGAAAAATAAAAAAACAGAAAACAAGAGGCCATACAAAACAGAAACGGCCCAAATACAAAATGAGAGAAACAGAGAGAAGGGACAATGTTACTATCCTTTTACCACACTTGTGCTTCAAAGTAGCACCAAGATCTTCATGATAGAGAGTCTCTCATTTTGTCACTTTCATATACTAGTGGGAATTTTTCATTATAGAACTTGGCTTGTATATTCCAATGATGGGCTTCCTCAAATGCCCTAGGTCTTCGTGAGCAAGCGAGTTGGATGCACACCCACTTAGTTTCTTTTGTTGAGCTTTCATATACTTATAGCTCTAGTGCATCCGTTGCATGGCAATCCCTACTCACTCACATTGATATCTATTGATGGGCATCTCCATAGCCCGTTGATACGCCTAGTTGATGTGAGACTATCTTCCCTCTTTTTGTCTTCTCCACAACCACCATTCTATTCCAAATGTAGTGCTATATCCATGGCTCAGGCTCATGTATTGTGTGAAGATTGAAAAAGTTTTGAAGATGTTAAAGTATGAAACAATTGCTTGGCTTTTCATCGGGGTTGTGCATGATTTAAATACTTTGTGTGGGGAAGATGGAGCATAGCCACACTATATGATTCTGTAGGGATAACTTTCTTTGGCCATGTTATTTTGAGAAGACATAATTGCTTTGTTAGTATGCTTGAAGTATTATTATTTTTATGTCAATATGAACTTTTGTCTTGAATCTTTCGGATCTGAATATTCATACCACAATTAAGAAGATTTACATTGAAATTATGCCAAAGTATCACTCCGCATCAAAAATTCTTTTATCATTTACCTACTCGAGAACGGCAGGAATTAAGCTTGGGGATGCCCGATCGTCTCCAACGTATCTATAATTTTTGATTGCTCCATGCTACTTTATCTACTATTTTGGACTATATTGGGCTTTATTTTCCACTTTTATATTATTTTTGGGACTAACCTATTAACCGGAGGCCCAGCCCAGATTTGCTGTTTTATGCCTATTTCAGTGTTTTGAGGAAAAGGAATATCAGACGGAGTCAAAACGGAACGAAATCAACTGGAGAAGTTATTTTTGGAAGGAAACTCACCAGATGGACTTGGACCCCACGTCAGAAGATACGGGAGGTGCTCACGAGGGTGGGGGCGCGCCCACCCCCCGGCGCCCCTGCCTCATGGGGCCCCGTGGCTCCACCGACGTACTCCTTTCACCCATATATACCTACGTGCCCTAAAACTTCCGAGCAGAAGATAGATCGGGAGTTCCGCGGCAAGCCTCTGTAGTCACCAAAACCAATCGGGACCTGTTAGGCACCCTGGGAGGGATCCCATCACCGTGGCCATCTTCATCATCCGGCGCTAGCCATGACGAGGAGGAGTAGTTCACCCTCGGGGCTGAGGGTATGTACCAAGTAGCTATGTGTTTGATCTCTCTCTCTCTCTCTCTCTCTCTCTCTCTCTCTCTCTCTCTCTCGTGTTCTCTCTCGTGTTCCATCTATGGCACGATCTTGATGTATCCCGAGCTTTGCTATTGTAGTTGGATCTTATGATGTTTCTCCCCCTCTACTCTCTTGTGATGAATTGAGTTTCCCCTTTGAAGTTATCTTATCGGATTGAGTCTTTTATGAAAACACTTGATGTATGTCTTGTCGTGATTATCTGTGGTGACAATGGGATATCATGTGCCACTTGATGTATGTTTTGGTGACCAACTTGCGAGTTCCACCCATGAACCTATGCATAGGGGTTGGCACACGTTCTTGACTCTCCGGTAGAAACTTTGGGGCGCTCTTTGAAGTACTTTTATGTTGGTTGGATGAATCTGAGATTGTGTGATGCATATTGTATAATCATACCCACGGATACTTGAGGTGACAATGGAGTATCTAGGTGACATTAGGGTTTTGGTTGATTTGTATCTTAAGGTGTTATTCTAGTACGAACTCTAGGGCTGTTTGTGACACTTATAGGAATAGCCCAACGGATTGATTGGAAAGAATAACTTTGAGGTGGTTTCGTACCTACCATAATCTCTACGTTTGTTCTCCGCTATTAGTGGCTTTGGAGTGACTCTTTGTTGCATGTTGAGGGATAGTTATGTGATCCAACTATGTTATTATTGTTGAGAGAACTTCCACTAGTGAAAGTATGAACCCTAGGCCTTGTTTCCTATCATTGCAATACCGTTTACGCTCACTTTTATCATTAGTTACCTTGCTATTTTTATTATTTCAGATTACAAATACCTTTATCTACCATCCATATTGCACTTGTATCACCATCTCTTCACCGAACTAGTGCACCTATACAATTTACCATTGTATTGGGTGTGTTGGGGACACAAGAGACTCTTTGTTATTTGGTTGCAGGGTTGCTTGAGAGAGACCATCTTCATCCTACGCCTCCCGCCGATTGATAAACCTTAGGTCATCCACTTGAGGGAAATTTGCTACTGTCCTACAAACCTGTGCACTTGCAGGCCCAACAACGTCTACAAGAAGAAGGTTGCGTAGTAGACATCATGGAATGGCTTGCTAGTAGTAGTATTGTAGGGTAGCACTCTCACTGGAGCCTATCAGAGATTTCTAGGACGTCGTGTCAGGCGGAAGAATCACGAACGTGCACGTACTCTCTCTTGCGGTGGCAGTCTGCCAGGGAGGTTGTGCACACCGCGAATCCCTCCACTATGGGCCATCCGATCACTACATCTAACGGTCTATATGTGGCCACATAGTGCTCTATCTAAACCAATTGAGTTTGAGCCATCGGATTATAAAGATCCAACGGTCTATATACCTTCATATTGGTACACTATATAGGAGTATAGATATTTAAAAGTCGAGGGCGGGGCTTTTCCTGCGCAGTAGGCGGCGGGGCAGTTCCGCCTATTCGGTTCGAAAGAGACGCGAGAAGACGAGGGAGTAGGCTGCTGCAAACGTAGGGCTGTGTGATTTGACAATGAAGTTCTTCTTTGGACAGGTGGGGCCCCGTGATTTGACTTGCCATTATCATTTTAAGCTGGCGCTATGACCGACGTGAGTCTCGATTCTGACCACCTCCATACAGGTGCCTCTCCCAATGCTCCACCGTGTAGTAGAGGCTGGCTCTTGCATGAGAGCCCACTTCTCCACTTTTTCCTTGCCTCTCTTTCCTCCACATATGCAAACATTCCATGTAAAGCGCACTATTGTACTTACTTTTACTTGCTCCTACAGGTGCTTAAGCTTGCCACATAGGCATAAAGTCTGATGTGGCAAGTTAATCAAGAAGAGAGAGACTAGTTTGGTAACCCAAGGAAGAAATGATGCTAAGCGCATGTACCTAGGTGAAAAGACAATTTTGAGTCTATAGCTAATTAAATGAAGCAAACTTAGCAACACCATTTCATTGGAAGAGGTCACTCCTTGGCAAATGCAATAAATACTAGTACTCCCTGTGTCCCATAATATAAGAACGTTTTTGGCACTACACTAGTGTCAAAAAAATTCTTATATTTATGGATGGAGGGAGTACGAAGAAAGAGATAGAGAGGAGTAAAAAAATACACTTATAGCCAACCTTATAGCCAACCTTTTTGTAGTATGAGTGACTAAGTGATGACTATGTATGACATGCCAACATCGGATAGCCCTAACGCACCGTGTTAAATCTCCAAGGGTGCGACCATGCGCGACGCTGACGATCGTGGTAAGCGCGACCATGATACGAACTGCTGGCAGCCCTTGGATCTGAGATCAAACGGTCGCATGCTAAATTGCTAAAAATTTGCAGAATAACCCTCCAGGATAGGATATTCACCCATAGGTCTAGAATCACGCCATGCAACTGTTCGATCTCAGATCCAAGGGCTCTCTGAAGCCCGTATCATGGGAGAATGGAAAGGCACTACCCTGCCGTCGCATGCTGGCAGTTCGCTCCTACTCGTCCCTGCACGTCCTTCAATACTACGGCGGTTCGCTCCTAGTCGTCCCGTCCATTCACATTACGGCAGTTCCACTAATCCTAACCCTCCTCCCAAATCCATGGTGTCCCAAATCTCCCCGATCGGCGGTGAGTACAAGGTTAGAACCATCACCGACGATGAGTTCGACGTCATCTACACCCGTTCTTCCGCGATGGTGAAAGGATGCCTTTCTCGCTTCAGACGCATGTTCGAAGACTCGGATGGTGAGTGGGTCGCTGGGCTAGATGTTGAGTACACCACAGTCCTGGGACGAGAGAAGGATCTAAAGGACGAAGAGAGGAAGAAGCCCGCCGTGATCCGAGTTTGCGTGCATGACTTATGCTTGGTCTACCACATATGCCATGCCGACGTTGAGTGCCAGGATTTTAAGGACTTCCTCAAGAGCAACCTAGTCAAATTCATTACTGTAGACTTTGGTAACGACAAAGAAGTCCTGCGTCGGATAGGCCTCGTTGTAGGCAACACCTTCGACCTCGGAAGAATCGGTGGTGTCCTCTCGTCGACCTTCAATGCTGACCCTGGCAGGAGCCATGGTTCATCCTTCGTACGGTAAACTGGAGAAACCTCCATACACGTTTCATCATCATGCATGGCAGCGGAATGTACTAGATATAGACCACATCCACTATGTTGCAATGGATGGCTACCTTTGCTTCAATATCTACAAGGGTTGGATGAAGAGCAACAGCCAAGTGTGCGGTTCAAGCAAAGAAGTATCGGCCAAGAGGAAGAGGGACAAGGACGAAGTCGAGGACGTGGATGAGGACTCTGAGTAAGGTGGCAATGTCATTGCTCATGGTGGTTCTATGCACGGTGTCTACGGAATAGTTGCAAAGTTTAATTTCAGGTGTGCTTAATTTAATTTGAGGGGTGTGTTGTCTTTGAGCCCCAGTGAGAACTATGTTATGTTTCTTATCGTTACTTTAACTCTTTAGTACGTACATACTAGTATTTATTACATTTCATCTTTTAGTTGGTATAGTACTACCACTCGTTTCCTCACATTATATACGTACAACATATATGGCCAACATCATATAGCCAGCAGTTTAGTTGTCAAAGAATTTCAGGGTGCTTAGTTTTGTTAAAGAATTCCAGGATGCTTAGAGGGTGCTTGGATACAAGGGACTTATTTTAGTCTGACTAAAAATAGTCTCTTTAAGAGGCTAAAGTTCCAAGCACCCCTGACTAAAGAGGGGCTAAAACTAGTCTTGAGACTAAAATTTTTTAGTCAGGGGTACCCTACTAAAATGTGGATTAGTCCTCTCTCTACTCATTTAACTCCTCTCCTTTAACACAGGCGAGTTCTGGATTGGAGGGTTTTAATAAATGCTCATTAACTTGATTTTAGCCTTTTTAGTATTTGGATCCAAGCATGGGAGAGGCTAGCATGTTTTAGTCTGTCGGATTTCGGGTTCCGGCAGACCCTTTAGGTTCGAACTCTGGGGTGCACGCGGAGATCTCGCCCTCTACCTACCTGCACCTCGTCGCCTCGCTAGGATCTAAACTACCAAAAGAACAACACAAGAGACACAAGGTTTATACTGGTTCGGGCCACCATTGTGGTGTAACACCCTACTCCACTGTGTGGTGTGGTGGATTGCCTCTTGGGCTGATGATGAACAATACAAGGAAGAACAGCCTCGCGAGGGTGAGGTGTTCTTGTGGCTTGTCTCTCGATCGGAGTGGATCAAGCTAAGATGAGGCGGGATGTCTGGATCTCTCCAAGATATCTCCGAGATATCTCTACCCTGTGGGTGGCTAGTCCTATTTATAGGCAAAGGCCCTGGGCCTCTTCCCAAATATTGAGCGGGAAGGGCGCCAACAATTGGCCATTTTGAAGGGGAACATCTAGTACACTTATCCTCGACTAAAGTTGGTCCTCGCATGTCAAAGGCTCACGGTGGTGGCCTTGGCTTGGGCTCCACAATGACTTCCTTCCTGCCGTTGCGACGGTCTTGGTCTTGTTGCACCGAAACGGATGCCTTTGCTGGATGCTCTCGCCTACGCTTGCTCCCTTTGCACCAAAGAGGAAACGAGGACATTGCACGCTGGCGCCTGCCTGGCGCCCTTGGTCGTCATGGCTTGCGTCATGGGCACCTCGCGAGGTACCCCGCCTTGACCTCTCCGCCTCCTCGCGAGCCAGCCTGACGAGGCAGTGCTTGAGGAAGCTTCTTGTCGTCCGCCCTACGAGGCTTGGCCCCTCGCGAGGGTCTTGAGCTCGTGCTGATGAAGATGGGCCGTGCTGGGCCACCCCTTGAGCCACACGCCTGGCATGAGCGAGCAAGTGCAGGTACCCCGTTCCCGAACGCCGACAGTAGCCCGGGCCCAAAGCGGCGCTGGACTTGGCGGCGAGAAAGCGAAGGGCAAGTGCGAAGGGGCAAGTGCGAAGCGCCATGGGCCCTAACAGCCTGCGGCCTTGGGCGCCGCGTGGCGGTTGATTGGACGTGGGCGCCTTAGTAACTGTGCGAATCGACAAAAGAGCGGCACTTGTCTAGGCTTTGCCTCCTTTGCCTCCTCCGGTCATTGCCCAGATCCCCTTTCTTGCGCCTTTCCTACCTGCCTCCGAAATCTCCACATCTACTTCGACCGCGTGCCCTAGCAAGACATGGCACCTCGCCAGACCCCGGCCGGAGCTTGGTACTCACCCGCCTTGGACTCGCCGAACGTGTCGGAGAAGGGCCTTGCCCGGGCGCGCCGGATGGTGGCGGCGCAAGGCAACGACAGGGCAGCGGTGCTCAGGTTCAGCTCCGCCCTTCCCGAGGGCCAAGGAAGCACCTTCTATCCGCTCTTCATGAGCGCCATTGCTGCCGGTCTGGTGCCTCCCTTTTCTGAGTTCTTCTTTTCTGTCCTCCGCCATTACAAACTGCAAGCTCTGCACCTCCACCCCAACTCTGTTCTTCTTCTGGCAATCTTCGCCTACTATTGTGAGGCTCATGTCGGGGTGCAGCCCTCAGTGGCCTTGCTGCGCCACTACTTCTACCTCCGGACCTCTCGCGGGCCCATCTCCGCGTGCGCGAGCTTTGTCGCGTATGGCAGCTCCAACGCCATCTCGAAGCCCGGGAAGAGGATTGAGGGCTTCAGGAGCAAGTGGGTCATGGTAGACGCTGGGCGCATCCATCCTCGGCTGATTCTGCCCACGGAGCAGCCCACGACCTCCGACGATTGGTCTCGCGCGGAACTCGTGCATCCCCGCCAAGCCGGTGGCCGGAGAAGATGAACAGCGGATCTGTGGTCGGGCAACATGGCGGCAATGAAGCTGACCGGGGCATCGCTCTGAGGGAGTTCTGGAGCACCAGGTGGCCCGCTTTGTCGATTACTCGCTCATTGTGGAGGCCCCCGAGCCCCGCAGTCTTGGCCGACGAAGATCCGCTGCGGTCCTCCAATCTTTGGTCGGGGAGACGTGGCGTCTTTGGGGCGCTCCTGTACCCCTGTTCCTTCGAGATGATTGGGAGCAGGCGGTGGACTCATTGCCCGTCTTCAATGGGGACGGGCCCGTGCTCGCGGAGGTTCCCGAGGACCCGGCGGCCCTGGCGACGGTGAACGTGTCCTCCGGCAACTCGAGCGAAGAGGAGGAAAAAGAGGAATGGGAAGAGGGGCCTGACTCCGAGGCAACCGACGGGGAGTCGAGAGCGCCCCTCCCCCGGCGTAGGTCCCGCGCTCTCCGCCTCTTGCCGAGCGACGACGAGGATGGCAATGAGCGGGGCAGCGAGAGCTTGCCCCGATCCCAAGAAGGACATGACTGGCTGGTCCCCAGCGGATCTGCCCGGCCCGAGGTGATCCGCAGACGCGTGCCTCCTGCTCCGGGCCTCTTGAGGTTGATCCTGCAGCCCGGCTCTCGGGCTTCAAGTATGGCGGGAGGTTGCTCGAGCTTCGGCGATGACGATAAGTGCTTGATTCTTGTTTTATTCCTTGCTTTGTCGCTGAGGCTTGATATCTGTATCTCTTGGCTAGGCTGGCGCCTGCAGCGAAGAAGCTGAAAGGAGCTCCCGAGGCTTTGTCTGGGGCAGCGCCTCTGCCCGTGAAAGAAGGTGACGGCAAGACACGGGCCTCTCCTGCCCGGTCATCCTCGCGAGGCCTGGCGGAGCTAGCTGGGGCGAGCTCGCCCCCATGGCCCAAGCGACTCCTGAGGTATCCTTGCCTGATGCCACCACCGCAGCTGTTGGGGCGCAGAAGGTCCTGCCTCAGGGTGCTGTGGTTACGCTGTCGTCCTCTTCTCCTACTCCACCAACTACTTTCTCTCCGACTCCTCCCACTGTCCTGGATCGTGTTGTTGCTGAACTGGACCGGCTGCGGCAAGATCTTCTGGGCACCGACCCTCGCTTGGTGGCTGGGCGCTTGGAGCTGGTCTCCGGCTGGGTTCGCTCCGACGCTTCAATTCGAGAGGCGCTGGTTCAGGCCTTGACAGCTTGCGACGAGGAGAAGCAGGCCGTCCTTGGGGCGAAGGCTGCTCGTGACGCCGCCTTGGGGGAGGTAGCCGATGTCCGAGGTCACTGCAAGGTGCTGGAGAGCGAGCTGCAGGGCCTGCGTGACCAGCTTGCCAAGGAGGCCCGCATTCGCCAAGAGAAGGAGGAAGACATGAAGGCTCGCGAGGCGGCCGTCAAGGACCGGGACGCCAAGCTTAACAAGCGCCGCGACCGCCTGGGTGCGCTGGAGTAGGAGTTGGAGGCGAAGAGGGTCGAGCTGGACGGCAAGGCGCGGGTCCTCGCCGAGGACCGCGTGGCCTTCGCGGAGATGGAGGTGAAGGCTCGCACCTTGCTGAGGTCGCTTTACGACAGCGGCCAGGAAAGCCCGCTCGCCAGCGCCGAGGACGGCCCTGCCAAGCTGCTTCCCTTCCTGATCCGCGCCCTTGAAGATGTCACCCTTGGCCTTGGCCCTACGGCTGAGGCCGAGGCGCGTTTCCTGTCTTCTGCGGCGCTGACGCGCGTCCTTACCCACGTCTACCTTCGCGATCCCGACATCGACCTCGACAGCCTGCTGGAGCCCGTGAGCGGCGAGCTTGCCGCTGCTGCTGCTGAGGCCGTGAAGGGTCGAGCGGAGGCTCTGCTGGCGAAGTTCCGGGCCTTCAGCACCAAGCCGAAGCGAGGCACTGCCGGTCCTGAGGCTTCACGAGGCGAACCCGCCCCGCGCAGCTCCGCCGCCAACAAGTGACTCCTTTGTGGCTCCTGTTCTGCTTTCAGCTCCTGCAACATGCATCATGCCTCGGGGAGGCATTTAAATTTGCGTTTGGTATTGTGACAACAGTTATGCACTGTAATATTTTCTTTTAAATTCCTTGAGATTTGCGCTTTTCCTTTCGACTTGCTTATGTTCTCTGGCCAGAGCCGGCCCCAAGATACCTCGGCCGCCATTAGCCCCGACCGGAAACCAGGACGGGACCAACGCAGTGAGGGGCTACGTGACAAGTTATGCTCTGAATCGCGATCTTTGAGGAGTCCCCTTGGCGCACGAACAACAAGTAGGGAGGTGAGATGTATGGGTGAATCTACAATTCTACGTCTGCAGAGCCCGGCCCCGCGCATACCTCAACCGCCGTTAGCCTTTCGGAACTAAGGAGTGAGGGGCTACGTGACCAGTTAGGCTCCTGAGTCGCGATGCTCAGGAGTCCCCCTTGACGTTCAAACGGCCTTCATACCTTGGCTCCGCTCGGGGAGGGACGTGCGATGAACCAGGCCCGAGGGGCCTGGCTGGGTGGCGTGCGTTTGGCGTGACCCAGGCGTAACCCCCATGCCCAGCCCTCTCGCGCGGCACTCCCGAGGGGAGGCGTTGCGATGGCCGGACATTGAGCTCTGGGCTCCCTGAGGTTGATGCGGCCGGGGGCCACCCTCAGTTGTTTATCACCAGCGGGCGTAAGCGCTTTTCGTATGTGTATGCGGGCATAGCCGCTCCTCGGCGGTGTCGTCAGCCCTTGCCGGAGCATGGTGCTTCCATCAGTGCGTGGGAGGGGCTCCCCTCCGGGAGGAGCCACAGGCGTGTACAGCCCGCCCTAACACGTGGCTCGCCGCGGTAGGGCTCGACGAGGTCTATCTGGGCACCCGTGAGCGGTAGCGGGACTCACGGGCCCTACCTCAAGGCGGGTTGCGCTGGCACTGAGCCTTAACTTGTGATGTGTTCCTGCAAATTTGGTTAGATGCCGACACTCTCGTCCTCGGGTCCGGCCCTCGGCGGGTCTCGGCCGTCGCTGTTATGCCGGTCGCGATGCCGTGGACAAGGCCAGAGGGTGAGCTGGAGAGCCGAGGAGCCCATGAGTCGCGATGCTCAGGTACCCCCCCCCCCTTTAACGTGCAAGCGGCCGACATGAAGGAAGAAGGGGTGCCACGGACAGGCATCAAATAGCAATAATGATGGGTCGAACGCATGACCCGGAATAAACGCAAGAGGGGTACATGCCGCTGGGCCTGGCCTGAGCGAGTTGGGGATGATGCAGCCCGAGGGGCGCCCCCAACAAAGTAAGCTAGGAACATGAAGTAAAAAGGGATACACGCCGCAGGGACGAACCCATGCGGCCTGGGAATGATGCAGCCCTGGGGGGCGCTCCACCGAAATGAAACTTGAAGGATGTCACGATAACGTTGAAGACGAAGGAATGCTTTGAAGTAGCGGACGTCATGGGCTGCGGAAGCCGATCTTCAGAGCCCAGTGCCGGGAGCCTCGGGAGGGTCCAGAGGCGTAGTGGCTCCTCGCGGACCATCTCCATCTCCGCCAGACTGCGGAACGCCTGGCCTCTTGAGCCTCAGGATGCTCCCCATGAGGCGGCCCAGCTGCAGCGTTCGGCCTGTAGGGCATGCGAACGTGGCTGTGGGGTGGACCTTCGCGGCGCCCAGCGTGGCCGAAGCGCTCGAGAGGCGGCTCGGTTGAGCCCTGGTATGTCGATGCAGACGCGCAACCCACCATCCTCACCTGGATGGGGAGCTACGGCGGGTAAGCGGCGGCTGCCAGTCATGACTCTTGACTCCTGCAGCTCCTGCATGATCTGGCTGACGAACTCCTGAGGGTTTGGCCCTCCTTGCCTCGCTCCTTCCTGAGGGAAACGTGCTTTGAAACATGCCTCCAAGTGGTCCCCAAGCGCCTCCCTCATGACCTTACACTACTAGGGAAAACCTTATACACAGAATCTTAGCAGCAGCATGTTTTAAAAACAAACGCTACTACTAATTAGCAGTAGCGAGCTTGAGAAAACCGCGCTACTAATAACATGATAGTAGTAGCGCGAGTTTTTACCCCTCGCTACTATTAAGTTATTTCCACTATGCCTCCCAGGACCAACCGTAGTAGTAGCGTGGGTTATAAACCCACGCTACTACTAAGTCGATAGTAGTAGCGCGGGTTATAAAACCCACGCTACCACCTGCATCTGCTCCCACCCCACCAACCATCCCACGCCATGTCTAAAAACACTCGGCCCGATCCAGATCCCCAATCCCGTCTCCGCTCCCACCTCCTCTCCTCAACGCCCGCAGGCGGCGGAAGCGATGCGTCAACTCCGGCCACCACGACAGCGCCACTGGGCCACGCCGCCGCCGACTTCGCGCCCGTGCCAGGATGTGCCGCCTCGTCATGGCCAACTACGCCCCGCCCGACCTCCTCGCCGTGGCGCCCCTTCTCCTCGACCCCTCAAACGTCGTGCGCCGCCGCACCTACGCCGACACGGGGGGCCGGGTCACGCCCTACCTCGTCTACCTCGACCACGCGCACGCTCCTCGACAACCGCCTCGGCAAGCACCGCTTCGACGGCGGCTACGTCCACAACGGCCTCCTCCGTGCAGCCGGCTGGGTGCTTTCGGCAGGAGTGCGACCTGCTCCGGGACCTCCTCGACCGGTACCCCGCCTACACGCTCACCTTCACGGGCCACTCCCTCGGCGCCGGCGTCGCCGCCATGCTCAACATGGTCGTCGTGCTCAACCTCGACAAGCTCGGCAAGGTCGAGATGGGCCGCACCAGGTGCTACGCCTTGGCCCCCGCCCGCTGTATGTCGCTCAACCTCGCCGTCAGATACGCCGATGTCATCAACTCCGTCGTCTTGCAGGTGACTCACCGATGACCCAATTGATTTGGTTGCTTGCTTGTCTGAATTTGGTGGTTACAAGTTCGGTTGTAGAAGAATTTGGGTTACATGTAGTATGTCTGAATTTGGGTTACATGTAGTCATTAGACTGAATTTTGGTGGATACTGCTCGCTTACGAGTAAGATAAACATTGCATTGCAGAATCTAGTATAATGCCTATCTGAATTTTGCTGGGTGCTTCCTTGTTGCTAGAAATTCAGTTGCAGAATTTAGTTACATGCCTATCTGAATTTTGTTGGGTGCTCTCCTGCTGCTAAATTCAGTTACTCTGAGAAGTTAGTTACATGCATGTCTGAATTTTGGTGAGTGCTTGCTTCTGCTAAAAGTTCAGTTGCATAATTTAGTTACATGTCTATCTGCATTTTGTTGGGTGCTACTTACATCGGATAAGAATCTGGTTCGATTAAAAACTGCCTTTATCAAATCTGGACAGCCAGCTTCTAGGTGAAAAACGAGTTAGTTATTCTCAGAATTTCGAGTTGCCTCTATATGAAATTTGTAAAGCAAGTTCCAAGCTTTCCGTAGAGTATTTTTTTGCGTCGTTTGGATGTATGGTTTGATAGCAGCCATCGTTTTAGTTTGTTGTCCCGAAAGTTAGTATCCTGAGCGCATTGTTTTCGTATGCCAGTTTACGGCCTTATAGAGGCTGTTTAAAAAAAGTTTCAATACG
Organism: Aegilops bicornis; assembly: GCA_021605145.1. Taxonomy (NCBI): domain Eukaryota; kingdom Viridiplantae; phylum Streptophyta; class Magnoliopsida; order Poales; family Poaceae; genus Aegilops; species Aegilops bicornis. The sequence goes on along the minus strand of CM038669.1, from coordinate 463,980,355 downwards.
AATTTTGTAGAGGGTTTGTAGTAGATTGCAAGGCCGATTTCAGTTTCAGTTTGCTCCACCGCTGTGAAAGGTGGAGGAGCCTAGATTGCAAGGCCGATTTCAGTTTCAGTTTCGATCGAGCCTAGATTGCAAGCCCGATTTTAATACTAGCACTCTCCATGCAGCTCCTCAATAATTGTAATCAATTGGTTGGACAGTCTTCTTGTTTTCATCATTTTTTTCTAGTTATATACTTAGTTGGCTGGGATTATAATGCTATCTTTGCTTACTGTAACTATCCAAATTGATGTAGGAAGATAAACAGTTGTTGATTGCTTCCACGATTAGCACCAACTAAGTTTCCTTAGATGTTTGCACCTTAGAAAGTGGTATCTGCTTAATATGAAGATCATTTGTCAGTTATGTATCTGTAATATTACAAGCGGCCCACTTACAAGATGCTTGACAGGGCTACCCTGTGCAGCCCACTTACTTCCTTGCTTGTTTGCCGCGGACCCAACCGAAGCCCAATGGGCCACACTCCCCTGAATGCCTCTTGTATTTATCTCCAGTGTAGGTTTGCACACACTCCAATCCTAAATTCTTAATCTAAAAAAACAAAAATAAAAAACTCCTAAATTCTCTCTTCCTAGGAAAAATAGTATTAATGCTCTCTGCTGAACTTTGATCTCGTATGACATTTTTGGGCTGTGAGATTTTATAAGAGGAAATTTCAGAAGATTCCAGCCACTGTGAAAGAAAGAAACAAAGAAGATTGCCGAACTTCAAGAAATATTTCCTGTATGATTCATAGGTTTTGGATTATTTTTTTATCCTCAAGATTGTTTTTTATGAGTGTTCTTTGAATCATAGGATTATCCACGCCACGTGTACGATGTTAGTCGCTGATGACATCCTAACTGCCTAGTACCAAAATTCTTCATGGGTGACTTTTTTTTCTTAGCGAATGGCACGCGTGGCTTCTTCTAGAAGCATAGACCATTGAAAGGAGAAGAGGACCATGACCTCACCTCATGTGTGTGTAATGCATGAGAGCTGTGCAGAAAGGGGAAAAGATCTTGTTTCATTCCTGGCCGGTTGCTTGCAGTTTCAGGTTAGTCGCCAGGCTAATAGTTTGACTGTTTCTTCTGAAGGACTTGCTGTCGATGTTAGGCCATCTATGTAGTGTATAGTCGACCAGTCATCTCCATCACACGTGATTCATGAGATTCTCTTCTACTAGTCATCATTACTATGCAGATAATATCTTGTGTTAGACATGGGCCAATTGTTAGCTTTTACTCCTTACGTCCCATAATATAAGAGTGCTTTTAACACGCTCTTATATTGTGGTAGGAGGAGCTATATTAGATCTCATACTCATAAATTAAATGCATATAGATTTATCATGGGTCTTTGTTAATTAACAATTTTAATAGGTTTATCGGTATATTATGACAGAAACAGGTAAAAACAAGAAGGTTGTGTTTAAAAGAGTGGATTGAGTACTAATTAGCCATCAATTCCATGATTCTTGTGTAGTTGGGCATTGTCCTGTTTAACTTCTTGTAGTATACTATGATAATTAACCATGATTTCCCTTGCTCTTCTTTTGCGGTTCGGTTGAAATCATCATTCTTTCCCCACTTGCTAAGTAATGTTGCAACAAAAGATATCAGCACCAAAGAAATTATGTGTTAATGCTTTCCTTTTAAACTACTTCAAAAAAACAAAGAAATTGGATTTTTTAGCCGTATTATCCTTTGAACATCTATATGAAATGATCTAAGTTTAAGTATATTTAGTTTTGAAGAAAACTAAAGGCAATTAATGTGAAAATTAGATATGTCCTATTACCTGGCAATATATTAGTTCATCTAGGCTTGGTTGGCAATATATATTATCTAGAAATTAATTTCATTTGTTTGTAGCTATTACATACGCAATCTCTTGTTAATAGAAATCACTCACTTTTTTGTTTTCGTATATTTATTCCCTAGCTACTGTACATCACAACATGCAAGGAAATATATGTCAGCTGAAATTTAATTTAATTTGTTCTTTGCTCTTCTGAAATCTTGGATTCATAAATGGGAGAAGCACATAAGGGAGAAGAAGATGATTTCAAGGATGGAGAGGGAGCAAATCATTTGGAGGGATAGAATGCCACTGTTTGGTGTTTTTATGCATTTTTGTTTGCTTTCAACTATGTTTGCACTAACTGGAAATAAGTGACTAGGCAATAAGTGTATATGTATGGATATGCTCTAATGCTCCTGGTTTACTATAAATCTTCGATTTGGAATGATGTGTAATGCTGCTGGTTTATTACAAATTTGGGCTTGTTTTAGTTGTTAGAATTGTATGCATAAAATGGAATTGATGGATTTTATTTTTTTTAATTCCTAATTAGTTAGTAGTAGCGTGGGGGTGAAATGGAGCGCTACTAGTATTCAGAATACTAGTAGCGTGTGGTACTATAGACGCGCTACTAGTATTCAGGATACTAGTAGCGTGTGGTACTATAGACGCGCTACTACTATTTCGTTAGTAGTAGCGCGGGTGACATCTGCGCTACCAGTAAAATATTAGTAGTAGCGTGGGTTTACCCCGCGCTACTACTAACTATTAGCTGTAGCGCGATACTAGTAGCGCGGGTACCCGCGCTGCTAGTAGCCATTTTACCCGCGCTTAGCCTTTTTCCTAGTAGTGTTAGCAAGGTCGGTGGCCCTCCAGGAGAGAGCCCCCGAGCCTTGCTAGAGGAGGGCGCCGGGCGCGCCTTCCTATGCGACAGAAGGAGGTGCCCCTGAGCAGCACGGACCACGAGGGGCTGCCTCCCGAGGTCGGGCTGGCGATGTCTTCTTCTTCTTGGGAGCGGTCTCGGGAGCCTCACGCTCTCGGCCCCTGGTCTTCAAGTGATCGTCTTGAAAAGCTTGCTCCAGGAGCACACTGCGTCTCTTTCTTCACAAGGCACCGTGATGACTCCGCCGCTTCACGGCATCTTGAGGACGTTGTAGCCGTGATGAGTCACGACCATGAACTTGGCGGTAGCTGGGTACCCGAGGATGGCATTGTATGGCGAGCAAATGTGGGCGACATCAAGTCGATGAGCTCGGTGCAGTGAAGTTGTCGCGCCCGAAGGTGACAGGAGGCGGACCTGCCCAATCGGGACTATGGAGCCATCAGTGACTCCGGAGGAAGGCTTGGTTGGCTGAAGCTGATTGTAAGGCACTTGGAGATTGTTGAATGTCTCTACGGACAGGACATTGAGCCCTGCTCCACCGTCGATGAGGGTCATGGTGACTTGCACATTGCTGATGATTGGGGAACAAAGCATCGGGAGGACTCCGGTTGTGGCCGCGCACTAGAGCTGATCCACTGAGCTGAACGTGATGGCCCACGCTGACCACCTGAGAGGGCGCGTGGCTTCGAGCTTGGGGAGGACTGCATTCACTTCGCAGGCGAACTGCTTGAAGATACGTTGATAGGCTGGGCCTTGAGCTCCGCCCAGGATGCAAGCGATCGCGCGCGGCTCCTGGAAGCCCCCAGCCCCCTCGTCCTGATGATGGTCCTCGTTTCTCCTTGGCTGTGGCGGCAGAGGAGGGAGGCCTGCGTTTCCTTGCGGGCGATCGTCGCGAGGCTGATCCCTCCAGCCTCCCTCGCGAGGCTGATCCTGCTAGCGATCCTCGCGAGTTCGGTCGCTGTCACAGCCCTAGAGCTTGCTTGTAACTAGTGGCATTGCATCCATGCATCATATTTAATTTTCATGAAATTTGAAATGGGGAAGACAGAAACCCCAGAACCCCTTTTAATCCAACTAGGGTTTACTAAAATTATTTTCAATGAACCTGAAATGCCCTTCAAAAATGCTCATCACTTTTGCTTTGGTTGAGCCTCGCCAAAAGTGGTGCACAATTTTCTAGGTCATCCTAAGGTTGTTGAATTAAATCATAAGTATTTGAGTTTGGGCATTTAAATTTATATAAAATATTTCAAATGCCCAAATATTCTAAACAAAAATGTTCCATGTTGGAAATATTCCAACTAAGGACCTGGTCGATTCGTGAATTTTGAAGCTGATTAAGTATTTTTAAAAAATCCACAAAGTTACAGAAAATTAGAAAAAGAAAAACAAAATGAAAATCTTACTGGCGCCACCCAACTGCCCACTGCTGCCCACCCAATTGCCAAGGCCAATGAGCCGCTTGGCTTGGCGGCAGTAGTGCCCGTGCGGGCGAGCACCGCATGCACGCCACGCACCTGATCGCCGCCTCGCCGCTCCCCACACCGAGCCGCGATGCGGATCACTCTCTCTCTCTCCCCCCGAACCCGCTGACACCTCTCTTCCTCCCGGCTCCTCCCCTCGCGCTCCCCCGTCATGGCCGACGCCACCGCAGCCACGCCGTCGCCGTATTCGCGCTCCCCGTCGTCCGTGCTCCTCCCCGTCGTGTCTAGGAGCTCCGCCGCCCTCTTCTTCGTCGAGCTAGCCGAGCCCCGAGTTCTCGCGTAGCCCGAGGCCACTACACCAACCTCGCTCGATTCCGCCGTCGCCGGAGATCCCCTTCAACGCCGCCGTCGCATCAGTCCGTCCCCGACCCCGCCGAGTGCTTCCCCGAGTGCCCCGTGAGCCTAGCTATCTCCCCCTCCTTTCCTTTCTTGCTCCCGAGCTATGTAGTGACCGCACGGAGCTCAACCGCACCACCGCGCGGAGCTCGTCGCCCGACGTGCTCCGGCAATCCACCGCCATCCTCGGTGTCTAACGCACTCACCACATCACGTAGGGCCTAACCCACTACTCCACGCACTTCATCAAGACACCGTAGCTCGAGTTCGTCTTTGCCCGAACTCCGGCGGCCGCCTAGGTCGTCGCCGGCGCCGATTCCGGCCGCCCCGAGCTCAACTAACTCCACCAAGAGCTGCGGCTCGACCCCAGCTATACCTAGATGCCCTCCGCGGCCCATTTGGTCGCCGGAACGGCCAAAACCACTTCCGCCGCCGCGTCGGGCTCGCCGGCGGCTAAACGCCGGTGCAGCCGACTCTGACTTTGACCACGGGTGGGCCCTGGTTGACTCTCCTAGGTCAATGACAGGTGGGGCCAGCCCTGTTAACTAATCAGGTTTAGTTTTAATTAATTTTTTTAGTTAAACTAATTACCACGACACCTGGACCCACAATCAGTTTTGACCTGGACAGCGCCCGTTGACTTGCTGACGTCACCGTGAGGTCATGCTGATGCAGTAATACCTTTTCTGGATTTATTATAATTCAGGAAATTCCAGGAAATAGCTCAAACTTCTAAAATTCATAGAAATTCAACCGTAACTCCAATGGAACTAAGTTATATATGAAAAATGATCAGAAAAATATGAAGAATCTGTTTATGCCATGATCATGCATGTTTGAACAAGTTAACCTCACTGAATAGGACAAATGATGATTAGGGCAATTTATGGAATAACATTTGGAGTTGGAATTTATTCTTGTTCGAGTTCCACTTCAATTAACTTGGCTAGATATTGCATTAGGTGAATTCAGTACCTTAACATGACATGTCATTCATGTGAATGTGCATTGCATTGATTGTGTTCTTTCTCGATTGCGGTGTTTGTCCCTCTCGATAGGCGTGGTTCCGACGATTGTTCGATGACACCGATGAAGAACTATATTATCTTCGAAGTGCCGTGCAAGCAAAACCCCTTGTTCATTCCGATATAATCCCACTCTCGCTCCTGCTCTATTTTATCGCATTAGGAAAACAACGATTCATCTGTTACTTGCTGCTGCGGTAGTTGAACCCCTTTATCATCTGCATGACTGTCATTCCACAAGAATTAGATAAAACCCACTAGCATGAGTAGGAGTTGCTTGAGCCATGTTGTGCCTACTCATTCATGCTTGTTTGTCATGCCTGCCATCGCTTAGAGTTGAGTCAGGTCCGATTCATCGGGGATGAATCGGAGGTGTGTGAACATGTCCCATCGTGTGTGAGCTAAGTGTGTGAACATGATTTGGTAAAGGTAGTGGTGAGAGGGCATGTAGGAGTACATGGTGGGTTGTCTCATTGCAGCCGTCCTCGGAACCGAGTTACGTGTTTGTGATCCATGAAAGCAGTTACTACCACGCATTGGGCCCGAAACCAATGGACCCTCTCGGCTTCTTAACCACTCTTGTCCTCGGTCAGGAGTTGCAAGTAGTTTACGGTGTTTGTAGCATCTTTGAGGGGCCGCATAGCGCTGACCTTAGGGGTGGGTTGTGTTGCGGTAGGCACGTGGGTCTGTGTACCGATTTGCCCGTTTGGTGTCTCGGGAACCCTGCACACATCGTTCGGGGCCGTTAGTGGAAACCTCGGCCGGACTCCCTGCGGATGGAACCCGAATAGGCGATAAACCTGGACTCGGGACTCGTGTGTTTAGGTAGGCTGTGGCCGACACCCACGTTGGGCTTCCGCTTGAAGGTTGCCGAGTACATGTCGTGTAAACAGTGGTAAGTGCTGAGAGCGTGTGTGAAGAAGTACACCCCTGCAGGGTTAATATGATCTATTCGAATAGCCGTGTCCGCGGAAAAGGACTTCTGGGTTGCCTATATCAGTTCATAGACAAGTGAAGGTGGATACTCTAAAATGCGCAAGATAAGCCCGAAAAGTGCTATGGATGGCGTTCTCGTAGGGAGACAGGGCGGGTCCATAGTGGTGTATTGATATGGTGAATATGTGGACTCGCAGCGCCACCTCAAAAGAGTTACTTGCGATGCGTAGTTCAGGTTAGCCACCGAGTCAAAGCTGGCTTGCTGCGATCAAACTCCACCACCCCTTTTGATAATGATGCATATGTAGTTAGTTCTGATGTAAGTCTTGCAGTACATTTGTACTCACGTTTGCTTATTTTATGTTTTGCGAGAGACGTCGGTCTCGCTTAGTAGTTCCGCTTGGCTTCGACGTTTAGCTTGTTACCTCGGCTACGATCTTGTGCCCTCGGCGGATCTGGTAGATAGTCGAGGCTTCTCAACCTTTTTCATTTGTAGATGTACGTACTTTCGGACATGTTAAGCTTCCGCTTGTGCTTTGACTTGTATGTTTCGAGTGTTGGGTCATGAGACCCATGTTTGTAATATCTCGCTCCTCGGAGCCTAATGAATAAATATTTGAGTCGTAGAGTTATGTTGTGATGCCATGTTGTATTTACACATATTGAGCATATTGTGTGTATGTTTGAAATGCTTGGTATGTGTGGGATCCGGCAATCTAGTTGTTTATCCTTGGCAGCCTCTTTATGGGGAAATGTAGTCTAGTGCTTCTGAGCGATAGTAGTCCTTCTGACCCGGTTCACCGGAGTCCTGCTAGCCCAAAGACTACTGCTTGGACACTTGACTGGCCGGGCATGTGTTTCACTGCCTCGGTTCCGTTCCTTCGGGAAATGTCACGCGGTGACATCCGAGTCTGCCTAGCCTCGCATGACCCAGTTACCGGAGTCCTGTTAGCCCGGTGCTACAGCCCGGATTCATACGTTGATGACCGACATGCTCGATGTGATTCATGTATGCCTGTCCCCATGGGTTAGCGCCGCTTTGGGTTCACGACTAGCCATGTCGGCCCGGGTTCTCTGTCATATGGATGCTAGGGACACTATCATATACGTGAGCCAAAAGATGCAAACGGTCCCGGGCCATGGTAAGGCGACACCCGTGGGAATACCGTGCGTGAGGCCGCAAAGAGATATGAGGTGTTACCAGCTAGATCGATGTGACTTGGAATCGGGGTCCTGACAGCTTTGGTATCAGAGCCTGACTGCTTGTGGGATTACCAAGCCAAACCGGTGAAGTTGTGTCTAGAAATGCTTTAGTTATGTAAGGGAATTGTTTGTGGAAGGAACGTAAGGCTCTTTTTACTCCTTATACCTCATGACCTTCGATCCGAGTCATCCTCTTCTCTTCTACGGGGTTTAAGAACTAGGCTTCTCATCTATCTATCAGGATGACGTGTTACTAATCCATAGACCTTTAAGATTGTTGGTTTTACGCCCCAGTTCAGTTTCTACTATTTATGTATGTTAACTGTTGATCTCGGAACCTTGATATGATGATATTGAGTGGTTATGCCACCATTTTGCATGATGTTCCAAATCTTTTTTGAGCATTTACAGCCGTTATGCTGTCCGAGTCATCCCAGGTTTCTAAACTATCTGATGCATTTGCAAATCCCTTCCTCCCGTTTCTGATGTCCTTTTGCGCCAGATTAAGCACACTAATCAATCAGTCGAGGTACTCCATTGCCTCGACATATATGTTGGAGTTATTATTATGACCCTAGGTGTTTAGGAAGTCACCTAGCAATTTAGCAATGCTTTTGTATCCCCAGTGTGATGATTCTGGCCATTATTCTTGAAAGCATCCCGTGATGTTATTAGTTAGTAGGCATTCTATTCCTGGGTTCTTGAACCCGAGATTCACCCTACCTCATGTTGTTAGTATTTGCTAGTTCCTTTAGGATATTAGTAACTTTGCGATAGTCCTCGAGGTCCGTGGTATTTCCTTCTTCCAAATACTATGAACCGCTTATGGCAGAAGTTCCTCGCTAAACCGAAGGATCACAATCAGAATACTCTTGAGGAGTTCTCCATTCATAATTGTGAATCTGCCAGTTCTACCCTTTCCGCATGGGTTATCCGGAAGAAATGTTGAGCTTTGCTCGACATACTAATCGATGCATCCACAACTCAGAAAATTATATGTTCCTTTGAGTTGCTCTCTTTAGTTGTATCCCGACCATCCTCTATCAGTTGATAACCAAGAGTATGTGTGTGATCATGTTTATCGATGCCTATTATCCTTATGGTCCGTCAAGCCATTCTATTCCGAAATGACTAGGAGAAACAAACTCCAATACCTCATCCATCTCTAGGATTGGGTCAAGCAGTTGTATTCCACAGATTAAAATGCCAATCCGGCTTTTGTTCTGTTCTACCTTGGAGTGTTACCATCTTTATGTCAAGAGTGTCATGAGAATTGCACCACCTCTTATGAATTCTTGACGTAGTGATACTTCTCACCATCATTAGTCATTCCTCGGTCCTCGTGTTGTTGTAACCGGAATGCCGACAAGTGAATTGTGATGTGTGAAATCAATACTCCTAGCAACTTGTTGCTTGGTAGTAAATGGACAATATTCTCATTCTTAGCGTGTTGGTTATTGAATCATCATCCTAAGATTAATTGTGCTACCTAGTCCTTAGTTCTGGTGCACTCTTCGATCTATGAGTTAGGATATTGTCAAGTCCTCACTCATTTGATCATATCGTCTTTCCCTCAAAAGCAAGATCGTTCTCGAGTTTAGTAACATACCGGTGGTTCGTGACTTTCCAAATATCTTCTTGGAAGTGTTACCGGGTTGTTTCCTGGCTGTTATGTTGAGCTCGTGATCAAGTTGGTTTCTTGTGAACCACCCTTTCTCCAAGAATCTGTGTTGGATATCCCTGAGCTAGTTGGTTAAGCTAGACAACAACTTGGAGAGTTGGAAGATAAAAACTTGCCTAACTTAGTTCGTTCCAAAGGGATATTCTTGTGTAGTGTGTGTTGAAGAAAGATGATATCTTCATCGATTGGTCCCGGTGATCGATTCTTTGGACCTATTGTCTTATCAACCCTTTGATTTGAGTGTGGGCTATCGTCAAATCAAATCAGTACCAACGATGCTCGTAATGTTGTCTTACTCGTGGTTGATCCCTCGAGCATATACCATTACATCTTTTGGTCTGACCAATGCTATCCCTGTGTTCACATGATGGTGGAAGTCCAGTGATATGGAAATTCCGATGAGTTGCTGTTCAGCCCATCAGTAGCATTTTGTCTCCCCCATGATTCATGTTGAACATCAACCTAGCTTTGGAAACTTTGTAAGCAATGCCTTCGTGTTCCACTCATGAAGCCTATGCTTGGATGGAAAAAGTGACTTCCTCGAATTCATGTGCTTTAGGTGTAAGTTGCCGCCATGAATTTGAGAAAGGTTTGTTTTGTTTCCTTTGGAATCATCCCAAATCAGTCATGCACACGTGTGAAGTATTCTGTAGTCTGGAGACTTGCAACCTTCATCCTATATGTATTCCTAGCACACCAATCCACTGATTGATTTGCTCAAGGAAAAGGAGCGTGTTGTGCTAATTCTAGATCATGCACAAGATTCCGTTATCCTCGATGATGGTTCCCAACAAGAACTCGGTAGTGTTTTATTATAAGACTACTACGTGGTCATGCTTGTCTTGGACAGCATGTCCACGGGTTTGTAGCAGAACCAGCTCATGTCTTGGAGCTTGCTATCATAGTTCACTTCCCGAGAATCTCGCAACGTCATCTCGTCGGTTTGTGTTGCAACCTTTCTTTTCGGACATGCTGAGTCTGAAGTATCCTTTCACCAATCGGATCTGAATCTCAGGCAGATATGATGGTTGGAACATTCCCAACGGTTGCATTTTGTTCCCAGCTTGCACCGCCATTGTGCCAATTTCCATGGGCTGCCCTCTCAGTAATTGTTGTTTAGGATCATCTTCAAAAGTGGTCCTACCATGGGTCCCGTCCATTTTCGATGATAAGCAAAATCATCCATTGTGTTGTCTTCAACAAGGTAGTCCACATCATCCATTCTAGTCCGAGTATGTCATTCTTTCGAACTCTTTCAAATGATCGATTGTGATTGCCTTAGGCTGGTATAAAGAGTCTCAATGATCTCTATATCAAAAGTAATTCTTTTTGCCACTTAAGGGAATAACTCTTTGCGTCACCTCCCCTAAGGTGCCCCGTTTTGGAATCATGGCAACTTCCCTCGCTATTTTGAAACACTCGTAAAATTGTTTCCTCCGTCCTTACTGATGCATGTCTTACCTCTCCGCTCCAGAAATGTTTTTATGTCTCATTCCATGAGTTGATCTTGGATCATTAAGATGATCCTAAATTGTTTGAACCTCAAGAAGATCGATTCTTCTAAATTCCCCCTTTTCTTCTCGTTGTCATGTTGGATGTAGTTCTCAAGACAAGACGTCAAGACAAAAATGGTGATCGTGTCAACGTTCCTATGAAGTGCAACCTGGATCGTGAAGATCGTGTTAGCTTGTACCCCCTCTGTCTTCTTACCTCATGTCTTCAATCTCGGGACGAGATTCTTGTTTAGTGGGGGTGAGTTGTCACAGCCCTAGAGCTTGCTTGTAACTAGTGGCATTGCATCCATGCATCATATTTAATTTTCATGAAATTTGAAATGGGGAAGACAGAAACCCCGTAACCCCTTTTAATCCAACTAGGGTTTACTAAAATTATTTTCAATGAACCTGAAATGCCCTTCAAAAATGCTCATCACTTTTGCTTTGGTTCGAGCCTCCGCCAAAAGTGGTGCACAATTTTCTAGGTCATCCTAAGGTTGTTGAATTAAATCATAAGTATTTGAGTTTGGGCATTTAAATTTATATAAAATATTTCAAATGCCCAAATATTCTAAACAAAAATGTTCCATGTTGGAAATATTCCAACTAAGGACACAGTCCATTTGGTGAATTTTGAAGCTGATTAAGTATTTTTAAAAAAATCCACAAAGTTACAGAAAATTAGAAAAAGAAAAACAAAAATGAAAATCTTACCTGGCGCCACCCAAACCGCCCACTGGGCTGCCCAAATTGCTACCACATGAGCCGCTTGGCTTGGCAGCAGTAGTGCCCGTGGCGAGCACCGCATGCACGCCACGCACCTGGTCGCCTCGCCGCTCCTCACCGAGCTGATGCGGATCACTCTCTCTCTCCCCCGAACCTGGCCGACACCTCTCTTCCTCCCCAGCTCCTCCCCCTCGCGCTCCCCCGTCATGGCCGACGCCACCGCAGCCACGCCGTCGCCGTAGTCGCGCTCCCCGTCGTCCGTGCTCCTCCCCGTCGTGTCTAGGAGCTCCGCCGCCCTCTTCTTCGTCGAGCTAGCCGAGCCACGAGTGCTCGCGTAGCCCGAGGCCACTACACCAACCTCGCCCGATTCTGCCGTCGCCGGAGATCTCCTTCAACGCCGTCGTCGCATCAGTCCGTCCCCGACCCCGCCGAGTGCTTCCCCGAGTGCCCCGTGAGCCTAGCTATCTCCCCCTCCTTTCCTTCTTGCTCCCGAGCTATGTAGTGACCGCACGGAGCTCAACCGCACCCGCCGCCACGGAGCCCGTCGCCGACGTGCTCCCGGCCATCCACCGGCCATCCCTTGGTGTCTAACGCACTCACCACACCACATAGAGCCTAACCCACTACTCCACGCACTTCACCGCACGCCGTAGCTCGAGTTCGTCTTCGCCCAAACTCCGGCGGCCACCTAGGTCGTCGCCGGCGCTGATTCCGGCCGCCCCGAGCTCAACTAACTCCACCAAGAACTGCGGCTCGACCCCAGCTATACCTAGATGCCCTCCACGGCCCATTTGGTCGCCGGAACGGCCAAAACCACTTCCGCCGCCGCGTCGGGCTCGCCGGCGGCTAAACGCAGGTGCAGCCGACTCTGACTTTGACCACGGGTGGGCCCTGGTTGACTCTCCTGGGTCAATGACAGGTGGGGCCAGTCCTGTTAACTAATCAGGTTTAGTTTTAATTAATTTTTTTAGTTAAACTAATTACCCTGACACCCTGGACCCACAGTCAGATTTGACCTGGACAGCACCAGTTGACTTGCTGACGTCACCATGAGGTCATGCTGACGCAGTAATACCTTTTCTGGATTTATTATAATTCAGGAAATTCCAGGAAATAGCTCAAACTTCTAAAATTCATAGAAATTCAACCGTAACTCCAATGGAAGTAAGTTATATATGAAAAATGATCAGAAAAATATGAAGAATCTGTTTATGCCATGATCATGCATGTTTGAACAAGTTAACCTCACTGAATAGGACAAATGATGATTAGGGCAATTTATGAAATAACATTTGGAGTTGGAATTTATTCTTGTTCGAGTTCCACTTCAATTAACTTGGCTAGATATTGCATTAGGTGAATTCAGTACCTTAACATGACATGTCATTCATGTGAATGTGCATTGCATTGATTGTGTTCTTTCTCAGTTGCCGGTGTTTGTCCCCTCTCGATAGACGTGGTTCCGACGATTGTTCGATGACACCGATGAAGAACTATATTATCTTCAGAAGTGCCAGGCAAGCAAAACCCCCTTGTTCATTCCGATATAATCCCACTCTATCGCTCCTGCTCTATTTTACTGCATTAGGACAACAACGATTCATCTGTTACTTGCTGCGGTAGCTGAACCCCTTTATCATCTGAATGACCTGTCATTCCACAGTTAATTAGATGAAACCCACTAGCATGAGTAGGAGTTGCTTGAGCCATGTTGTGCCCACTCATTCATGCTTGTTCGTCATGCCTCGCCATCGCTTAGAGTTGAGTCAGGTCCGATTCATCGGGATGAATCGGAGGTGTGTGAACATGTCCCATCGTGTGTGAGCTAAGTGTGTGAACACGATTTGGTAAAGGTAGCGGTGAGAGGCCATGTAGGAGTACATGGTGGGTTGTCTCATTGCAGCCGTCCTCGAGAACTGAGTTACGTGTTTGTGATCCATGAAACAGTTACTACCACGCATTGGGCCCGAAACCAATGGACCCTCTCGGCTTCTTAACCACTCTTGTCCTCGGTCCGGGAGTTGCAAGTAGTTTCCGTGTTTGTAGCATCTTTGGGGCATACGCAACTCTGACCTTAGGGGTGGGTTGAGTTGAGGTAGGCACGTGGCCGGTGTACCCGATTCGCCTGCTTGGTGTCTCGGGAACCTGCACACATCGTTCGGGGCCATTAGTGGAAACCTCGGTCGGACTCCCTGCGGATGGAACCCGAGTAGGCGATAAACCTGGACTCGGGACTCGTGTGTTTAGGTAGGCTGTGGCCGACACCCACGTTGGGCTTCTGCTTGAAGGTTGCCGAGTACATGTCGTGTAAACGGCGGTAAGTGGTGAGAGCGTGTGTGAAGAAGTACACCCCTGCAGGGTTAATATGATCTATTCGAATAGCCGTGTCCGTGGAAAAGGACTTCTGGTTGCCTATATCAGTTCATAGACAAGTGAAAGTGGATACTCTAAAATGCGCAAGATAAGCGTGAGTGCTATGGATGGCGTTCTCGTAGGGAGACGGAAGCGGGTCCATAGTGGTGTATTGATATGGTGAATATGTGGACTCGTGTGCGCCACCTCAAAAGAGTTACTTGCAGTCGTAGTTCAGGTTAGCCACCAAGTCAAAGCTGGCTTACTGCAGTCAAACTCCACCACCCCCTTTTGATAATGATGCATATGTAGTTAGTTCTGATGTAAGTCTTGCTGAGTACATTTGTACTCACGTTTGCTTATTTTATGTTTTGCAGAGAGACGTCGGTCTCGCTAGTAGTTCCGCTTTGGGCTTGACGTTTAGCTTGTTACCTCAGCTACGATCTTGTGCCCTCGGCAGATCTCGGTAGATAGTCAGGCTTCTCAGCCTTTTTTCATTTGTAGATGTACGTACTCGGACATGTTAAGCTTCCGCTTGTGCTTTGACTTGTATGCTCGAAAGTGTTGGGTTATGAGACCCATGTTTGTAATATCTCGCTTCGTCGGAGCCTAATGAATAAATATTTGAGTCGAGAGTTATGTTGTGATGCCATGTTGTATTTACACATATTGAGCATATTGTGTGTATGTTTGAAATGCTTGGTATGTGTGGGATCCGGCAATCTAGTTGTTTATCCTTGGCAGCCTCTTTTATGGGGAAATGTAGTCTAGTGCTTCTGAGTGATAGTAGTCCGCTACAGCCCGGTTCACCGGAGTCCTGCTAGCCCAGCACTACTGCTTGGACACTTGACTGGCCGGCATGTGTTTCACTTCGTTCCTGTGTCTATACCTTCGGGGAAATGTCACGCGGTGACATCCGGAGTCCTACCTAGCCTGCTACAGCCTGGGTTACCGGAGTCTGTTAGCCCAGTGCTACAGCCCAGATTCATACGTTGATGACCGACATGCTCGATGTGATTCATGTATGCCTGTCCCCATGGGTTAGCGCCGCTTTGGGTTCACGACTAGCCATGTCGGCCCGGGTTCTCTGTCATATGGATGCTAGCGACACTATGATATACGTGAGCCAAAAGACGCAAACGGTCCCGGGCCATGCTAAGGCGACACCCGTGGGAATACCGTGCGTGAGGCCGCAAAGAGATATGAGGTGTTACCAGCTAGATCGATGTGACTTGGAATCGGGGTCCTGACAGTCGCGCCACCCTTGGCGAGGGCCACGGTCTTCCCAGCGTCCTGTGTTTCTTCCTCCTCCTCGGCCGTAGCCTCGATCGTTGTGGTCGGGGCGTCGACCGATCCTCCCTTCTCGCACGGCTCGGAGCTCTTGACATTCATTGGTGTTGTGGGTGTGGAGGTCGTGGTACACACAATACCGGCTGCCCTTGGAAGACTCGGGCTGATCTCTGCCTCGCTTGGTGTTTGGTTCTCGCCATGAGCACGGCAGCCCCTTGCGCTTCACGTCCTTGGCCTTGGACTTCTTCTCTTACGGTCTCAAGGGTACGGCAGCTCGAGGAGGAAAGGCGTCCTTCCTCGGCCTGGCGCGCACTTGGTCGCCAAGTTGAACAACTCCAAGGATGTGCACAGATCTTCATGCATCGCCAGCTCCTCCTTCATCTTGACGTCACACACACCGGCCGGAGAAGGCTGAGATGATGGCCTCCTCGGTCACCTTGGGAATCTTGAGGCGTGCGTTGTTGAAGCGATGGATGTACTTCTGCAGGTCTCCCCGGCTGCTGCTTGATGCGGCGCATGTCGCCACGCAGGAGGCCGGTCGCGAGTACCTTGGAAGTTGGCGATGAAGCCAGTGCGCATCTCGTCCCAGGAGGAGATCGTGCCAGGAGCCAGGTTCGGGAGCCATGTGCGGGCCCCGTCCTTGAGTGCCATAGGAAACCAGTTCGCCATGACCTTCTCGTCCCCGTTGGCGGCTTCGATGCCCAGCTCGTAGAGTTGAAGGAACTCTGCAGGGTCGGCCGTGCCGTCGTAGCGTGAAGGCAGGTCTGGCTTGAACTTGCCGGGCCACGAGACGCTGCTCAGCTCGGTGGTGAAGGCGCGGTAGCCTGCTGTGGCCACGGGAGGCCTTTGGTGACGAAGATCCTGGTCTTGCGGGTCCCCATGCGCCGCCGCTGGGAGCAGCGCGGGGTCTTGGCGTGCTGGAGCAGGAGCGTGGTCGTGACGAGCCGGTGCAGGGAGCACTCGGGCAGCTTCTTGGGGGTGAGGGACCTCTTGGCAGCTCTGCTCTTGCTGTGCTGGCGCCGGACAGAGTGGGTTCCGCCCAGGGGCCACGCGCCTTGGGGCCAGGGCGCCTTCTTGAGGGGGAGGCGGCTAAGGCGCCCCCAAAGCTTCATCGCCCGCGTAGGGCGGGGCGTGGTGCAGCGAGAAGGATGGCGCGGGGGAGCCCCCTACGGCGCGGACGAGCTCGGCGACGCGGTCGAGCCACTCTTTGTAGACGTCGTCGACAGGGCGGTAGCGCAGGAGCTCGTTTGCCGCGATGAGCGCAGCTCAAGCTTCCATGGGCGCGCGGAGCGCGCAAGACAAAGAACCAGCTGGGGCGAGTGAAGGAGTAGCAGTACGGTCGTCTCGCCTCACGGACGGATGCTGGGACGATGCTTGCTGCTCGTTCCCTGCCGGGCCGGTGGCAGCGTTGACGGCAGGCGACGGGGAACGGCGGGGGCGGCCGCCGATGGGGGCCGTCTGGGTGACGCGGGAAGCGAGAGCGGCTCGGCGCTCGGCGCGGGCCCGACGAGCGTCTGACATGGATGCGATGGTCGGTGAAGAACAGGGCGGCGGAAGACGAATTCCGGTGCACCCCTACCTGGCGCGCCAAATGTCGGATTTCGGGTTCCGGCAGACCCTCTAGGTTCGAACACTGGGGTGCGCGCGGAGATCTCGCCCTCTACCTACCTGCACCTCGTCGCCTCGCTAGGATCTAAACTACCAAAAGAACAACACAAGAGACACAAGGTTTATACTGGTTCGGGCCACCATTGTGGTGTAACACCCTACTCTAGTGTGTGGTGTGGTGGATTGCCTCTTGGGCTGATGATGAACAATACAAGGAAGAACAGCCTCGCGAGGGTGAGGTGTTCTTGTGGCTAGGCTCTCGATCGAAGTGGATCAAGCTAAGATGTGGCGAGATGTCTGGATCTCTCCAAGATATCTCCGAGATATCTCTACCCTGTGGGTGGCTAGTCCTATTTATAGGCAAAGGCCCTGGGCCTCTTCCCAAATATTGAGCGGGAAGGGCGCCAACAATTGGCCATTTTGAAGGGGAACATCTAGTACACTTATCCTGACTAAAGTTGGTCCTTGCACATCAAAGGCTCACGGTGGTGATGCCGGCTTGGGCTCCATGATGACTTCCTTCCTGCCGTTGCGGTCTTGGTCTTGTTGCAATCAAACGGATGCCTTTGATTGATGCTCTCGCTGCGCTTGCCCCTTTGCACCAAAGAGGAAAGGAGGACACTGCTGGCTGGCGCTACTGGCGCCCTTGGTCGTCATGGCTTGCGTCATGGGCACCTCGCAAGGTACCCCGCCTTGATCTCTCCGCCTCCTCGCGAGCCAGCCTGACGAGGCCGTGCCTGAGGAAGCTTCTTGTCGTCCACCCCGCGAGGCTTGGCCCCTCGCGAGGGTCTTGAGCTCGTGCTGATGAAGATGGGCCGTGCTGGGCCACCCCTTGAGCCACGCCGCAGGCCGCAGGCAGGCAAGTCTTTGACCCCTGTTCCCAGAACGCCGACATAGTCCCACTACTTTTAGTCATGGGACTAAAACGTATCCAAGCACCCTCTTAGTTTTATTTGAGGGGTGGGTTGTGCTGGACACCATTATTGTGACTAGCCTTTTTAATAGTACTATATGCATAATTTGGCGACGAGCGCTCTCTATATGTACCACCTTTTTTTGATTTCAAGTTTTGCTCCATGGCACAATCCATCAATACTACTGTTGTACAAAAGTATACATTTTTTAAAAGGCTAGAGCGGGGCAGTCTAGCTTGGTCGGTTTCACGAGAGGCGAGGGCCTTTGTGATTTGATAGCTCATTACTGCTGGAAGGCGGGGCCTTGTGATTTGACTGCTCGTATAAATGCGTCGACGATAAAAATGATCTAATTTGCTAGTCGTCTCATTGTTAGCATTGTTCTATTCATTCCCTCAAAAAAACCATTGTTCTATTCATGCCTCGCAGAGAACGTGACACGGCGGGCGTAAACAGTCAAGCAAAAGATGAAACACAGGAGCAAAAGAAGAAGTAAGATTATCACCCCAAATGATCTAATTCGCCGCGGAGTCGTAACTGCTTCTTCATCGCCTCAATGACCTCCATCTCCTTGCGCGTCTCCTCCGCCATCTTCTTCATTATGTCCATGACGTGGGATTTCTCGACGCGAGCCTTCATCATTTGTTCCACGGCCGCATTATGTACCTTGAGAGCAGCGGGGTGCTCGATGCGGAGCTTCGCTAACTCCTCCTTCTGTTCCATGACGAGGGCCTGCAGCATCTTCATCGAGGAACTACTATATTCATGCAGCTTCTTCCAGCCGGCGTTCTTCTCCTTCAATAGGTCGATCTCGTGGCAGAGCTTCACCTTGTCCTCCTGAAGTCGCAGGATTTCGCCGGTCGCCTTCTTCTCTGAGGCAATACTCTTCTTCAGCAGCATCACCAAGCCGGCGGTTAACTCCCCCTGCTGATTGAGCTCAGCGGGCATGTCGTCGAGGCTCTCCTTCAGCAACTCCATCAAGCCTTGGATGAACTCCTTCTGCTTATTGAGATGATCGGGCATGCCGTCGAGGGATAACGACTCCAGCTCCGCCAGCTCAGCATGTTCGCCTCCGCGGCTAGGTCGCTCCTGGGAGCCATCGCCTGCCCGTGAGAGATCTTTCGAGGTCTCTGTGTAGCCGCGAGCCCTCTTTTTTCCGCAGCCTTGGTTGCCGCTCCCTTGTTACGAGTAGTTCTCGACCTAGAGCTCTGCTCACCGGCCATGGCAACGACGGACGAAGAAGAAGCACTTATGAGGAGGAAAGGTAGAGTAATTTTCGGTTAGGTAGTTACCCTTTTATAACCTAAGTATTAGCACTAGTACTAATACCTGCATAGTGGGAACACGTTCAGGTTTGGTACGTACTAGTAGGTGTGAGCAGGCTTTCGAATGTGATGGGAACAAGGTAAAGATTAATTGATGGTTTTGATATCGAGGCCCGAAACGGCTCCCGATGAGTTTAGCGGAACATAAATTTCAAGTACTACACTTCTCAAATGCGTAAATATTATGTTACTGTCAAAAATTGGCACAAAATACGAAGGAGACCAATGGAAGTACTACTAGCAACACACGATTTAACTACTCGCATGCGCGTAGTGGAGTAATAATGTCTTTCTTCCGCCCTCACGTCCACTCAATTTGCATGTGCTGTATTAATTGACCATCAATGAAGTGAACGACTTTACACGCGTCAAATTATCACATGGGGTGGATCTTGGTACAAAATTGCATCCGCCCGTGTACCTGCGTCTGCGTGCGAGGGAATGAGTGTGTGCGTGGCCTGCGTGCACATCTTCGCTTCGTGCATGTACCGCCAGTATGGCTCAGGGAGGACGAGTACATTCTTCTCGGAACCGGCAAAGACGTCATCGTGATCAATCCACGCAAGGAGGTCGCGACAACGCCTCCACATGTGCCACGTGGCTTCATGAACTGTAAGAGAGTGTAGCGTGCCATTGGTATTCTAATTTACGTGTTTTGCACATACCAAGTACTAGTAAGGTACATGTGCATTGCACGCATCAGATTTTGCAACCAAATTATGAATAAATACCACACTATAGCATGTAAGCTCTGAGTCATATATGCCTGATGTAGCCCTTCGTTTAATTCTTATAGTTCATCTCATTCAAAATCAGTTAGTTTTTATAAAAAAGCTAAGAACGCAGGAATAGGAAAAACATGGGATTATAGTGGAATGTCGTCTTGAATCCTACAGGATTGTACGAGTGTTTGATTGTTCATAGAAAAAACGCAGAATTCTTTCAAAGAGGTTTGAGTGGATGGGATGTTTCCTATGAAATCTAGTGCAAATGAATCATATGCAAAAATTCCTATGGTTTACAATCCTACGAATCAAACAACCAAGATAGGAAAAATTCCTAATGATTAGAATCCTCCAAAATTCCTTTGAGAATCCTTTGAATCAAAGAAGCCCTTAATCTATTTTATGATTCATGGAATTGTGCGTTGTAAAGCATAAAGTAAAAACAAATAATGGCAATTCAACTAGAAAAAAGTTTGGGCAGTTATGATACGGAAGATTCTAGAACAAAAGAGAACCCTTTGTTGTTTTGAGGTTTTTGCATTATGCTTAAGTTCAACCATGGAGTCTGCTAGATTGTACATGTGGCAAAATCCGATTGGGGGCTACAAGATGGTGCGAGGGGCGAGTGGAGGGAGACTATGAAGGAATGCACAAGTGTGAGATCGATATTTAGAGAGGGGGCAAACACGCAAGGCTGTTATGTGATGGCGGAGCCATGAAAAATAAATGAGCTAGGGGGCCAAGCATTGCTAATCCTTTACGACGAGGGTCAATTCATGAACTTAAACCATTTTTAGTAGCAATTGTCTAATGATCACATTCATATTAGCCTCGATATATAGTGATGTTAGGGGGGAGGGCAGGGCCCTTACTGCCCCTGCCTTCGCCATTGTGCATGCGTCTGAGAGATGAATCGGAAGGCATGGATGATGAGAGGGGGACGTTGGATATATAATTAATGTGGGTGTATTAGCTATATATGTTAATCCTATATAGAGAGCTATAGATTGATCGATGTGGACGTGGGAAAGAGGGTGAGACCTCACTGGATATATCGATTGATCGGTTTGTTTGGAAAACTATGAAAGACCTAGCTATATACACACATACATAGAGGAACATCGATCGTTGCGCATGCACGCGTGAGCGATAAAGAATGCCCGATATGATGGAGAGGGGGATGTGTGTGGGTGTGTGCCTTCATGGGAGACCGACCTGAAGAAAAAGATTGCATGCGTCACGATGGATAATGCCATTTGGTAGTGTGTGTGCATGCATGCACGAGAGAAAGTTAGTGGTACAATTAAAAAGAGAAGACTACTGTGTGGGTGTAAAAGAATAGGTGAGGTCATAATCAATGTAAAGTTGAATTCAAATATTTGAATAAGAGATCCTGATGTTTGAAACCCATGCATGCATGAATATAATGGAGATATGTGCTGTGTGGTTTGAAAACAAACATGTTGTAATGTATACACATTGAACAAGGTCAGACTGATTTGAATTTGAGATACCGATGGCAGACATCATTTGGCCACGTCGCGTCCATGCATGGACACACTATTCTAATTGGAGATGATGGGCGGCTTTCGCATCACATATCTATATCTATACCCCTATATATATATAATATTTTATATTTTTTTATATTGTGTGCGGGTAACTTTAACTTTGAAAGATGGTTGTTGGATGAGGCGAACCTGATGGTCCAAAGATGGCAAATTTGAGCACTACTGGTTGTTGGATATCATCTAGATTCCACTAGATTTCGCCACATGTATAATCTAGAAGACTCCATGGTTGAACTTAAGCATAATGCACAAACATCAAAACACAAGCACTTCTTATTTGTTCTAGAATCTTCCGTATCAGAATTGCCCAAATGTTTTTCTACATGATTTGCCATTATTTGTTTTTACTTTATGTCTTCTGAGGCACGATTCCATGAATCTTAAAATAGATTAGCTTTCTTATAAAAACAAGATGATTTTGAATGAAATGAACTATAAGAATTAAGCGAACATCTACATCATGCATATATGACTCAAAGCTTGCATGCTATAATGTGGTATTTATTCATAATTTGGTTGCCAAATCTCATGCGTGCAATGCACGTGTACCTTACTCTAGTCTGAATGGTTTTTGTGTGTGTGTTGTGCGTGTTGAGGTGCAAATTGTCTTTTTTGGTACACGTTAAGCTTGTTCTTCCAAAATTTCAAGCCGCGCCTTGTTATGCCAAAAATTCAAGCTAGCGTCTCTGTCTATTGTGCTGCGAAACTCCCGCCTCTTCAACCCGCGCCTTGTTAGCCCGAAATACTTAAGATATATCTTTGTCTCGTTGTGCTCCGACAACTCCCTCCATCTCAACCGCGCCTTGTTAGCCCGAAATATTTAAGATATATCTTTGTCTCGTTGTGCTCCGACAACTCCCTCCATCTCAACCCGCGCCTTCCTATTCCGAAATTACAACGCGCGTGGAAACTCCTACCTCCTGCGAAATCCCGACACGTGAAATGCCCGTGGTACCCCTGAACCGAAAGAACCGCCTCAAATCGGTGGAGGTACTTTCGTAACTTACCCCACATTTCGGACAAGCGCGTCTCTAAGCCATGGTTCCCCACTGCCATCCCATCTGCCCACCCATTCGTACACCGAGGCCGCGAAAACCCGCGACGAAACCCCACACCCTGCTTTGTCAGCCACCCAGCCGGAGCCTCTTCCCCGACGACGTCGTCCACATCAACACCTCGACGTCCCTCATTCACCGTACCGGATGAGGATCCTTCGTCGATCTCATCGTCCCGCCGGTTCAGCCACCCCGTCCTCCACCTCCAAGGAGCTGCCCCGATGTTCCCCTCGTCTTTCGCGCCACCTCCATTCCCACACCGCCGTCTTCACCTGCACCACTGGAAGAGCATCATCATCACCGTTTCCTCGGATGAAGTTGCGGCCTAATCGGCGCCACCAAAGAGGTTGTACACTAATCGCCGCATTTTCTTCTTGATTCGATCTCATGGTGTTGCCGGCGCTCGGTCCCGAGCCGACACGGCGCGGCTCCATCCACGGCGGTGTCGCTCCCTCGGCGGCGACGTCCACATCAGTAGGAGCTGCTGCTATTTTAGCTCTCGCTCGCGCTGCTGCTCTGCTCTTGCTCTCGGTCCCTGCTGATGCTGCTCTTGCTATTGCTCTTGCTTTCATGTTCTTGCTCTCGATCTTGCTCTTGCTTGCGATGCTGCTCCGATTTAGCTACACTTCAGCCGACTGAATCGACTTTTGGGTCTGTCGATTTTCAGGGGGTGGGGGGGCTCGCCGGGGTGAAGGAAGAACCAGCTGCAGCAGGGAAGGGGGCTCGCCAGAGAGGTACCCCACTATCTATATTAGGGTTCAGGATGGAAGCGGTGCGGTGGCGGTGGCGTTGGCGGGCGGTGGCGTGGGGATCGCGGAGAAAAAGCTTCGGCATGGGGGCCTAGAGGGATGGCAGGCGGTGGGGAGTGTTTTCGAAGGCCAGGCGGACCGCCGGCAGCGGGCGGGGGCGGCTGTTTGGCGGGTGGTGGCTGGCGGCTCAGGGGGGGGAGGTTGAAGATGAACAGCAGGCCCTTGATATTGTATCCAACGGCTGCAAAATCGACGACTGAGATGAAAAAGTCGATCGACCGACGTGTAGCCTCACCTTGCTAGTGCTTTCGGTTTCGACAAAAAAATTCAGTTTCGACAAAGAAAATTCAGTTTGACGATTAAGTTCAGTTTCGACAGTTAAATTCAGTTTCGACAGTTAAGTTCAGAGATGAGCGGCTGATGTATTTTACATCTAGCACTTTGTGGTTATGTATTTTACATCATGTATTGGAGATGCTATTAGAATTACACTCAGGTTAACGTTGTTTGTTGTCTCTCTTGTCCTGCTTCAGCCTCGGCGTCGTACAACTCACCGGAGCTGCTCCAACGACAAAACCCTCCATCATAGCGGAGCAGTACCTCGGGCTCCATCTCCAGACGCCTAAGATCTTCTTCCCCTCCTCCGACATCCAAGTCAGTCGGAGCATCCTCACCGACCAACCCAATCACGCTGAGATCAACATGGCTTCGCCAAAGAGGTTGTACACTTGTTGCATCTCTTTTTTACTCTACATGTTATATATATTGTCCACTGAGCACTCATAGTAACGGGAAATACGATTATTTTATCCTACTATATGACAAGCTGTGAGGTACCAGGCAACTTAGCTATCCGTGATGGACTCTCTTGAACGCTATCATTATTTATCTCTAGCGTTTGAGTTGTGCATTTGTCGATGGGCACAGGGGTTGAGCTAGTATGGCAGTGGCCTGGGTCCAAAGTAATAGACGTAGCACAAAAAAATTAGTGTAGGATTTTCCTTGCTCAAGCGTGCCTACTAGAATCACCAGTGCTTGAAAGGAAAAGTGAATGAAAAACATCGGAATTGGAAAGTTTGCTATGGTACTACTTTTCATGAATTTGGTGCAAAGGAATGGAGCAAAGGAAAATTGTAGGATTTGTTCCTTTAGTGTCTCCTTGAAAGAAAAACCATAGGAATTCTAATTTCCACTTCTCCTCCTTTTCATATTCCTATTCATCAAGCACAAGACTAAGAGATAGTAGCATAATAGCATTATAACCGTACATTTTCTTGTGGTTTGACTTAATCTCACCATGCTTTTTTGCATCCTGTGATCTTCAAATTGTTGTGAATCAAACACCCGGATTGGCAGAAATCTTGTGTTTTTAAATTCTCTATTTTGCACGTGCATTCCTATCCTCTTCCTGTCTATTTCCTATCCTTGCATTGTTAGGATCCTCAAATTCAAACAAGCCCTTACTCAATTACTTACATGAGATATGTGTCAAAGAAAACCTTGTGTGGTTTGTCCTGCTCCTCTGACCTTTGTGTTCCACCCCAGCTCAGCTGCTCCAACAACGGAAGGGTTCACCATAGCAGGGATCTGCTCTCCAGACTGTCTTCCGCCGCCTCAGATCTTCTTCCCCGCCGCCGGCAGCCACGGCAACTGCATTACTATCATCAGCTGAGCAGATGACATTGAGGACTACACGGGTCCGCAAGAGAGGTCGCACTCTTCCATGTCTTCTTACATTACGCGTCGCTTAATATGATGACATGCTACATTATCGTCATGTTCACCTATTAGACTCCGAGTCAGGTCCAAACTAATGCTGAAACTTGAGTTTTTAAATGGTTGTGGGGTACATATTAGGGCAGCAATCAGTACTATCATCTACTATCTCGTTAATCTCCGGTGTCTACTATGAGTTTCATGTTGGGTGCAAACAAACAATAAAGGAGCCATTATCTGTATTTTTTAACTAAAGCTATTATCTGGCTGCTATCATTGGTTTTGGGTCTATCCACAGTTTGCTACCATCACTCTGGATTTGTGCATGCACTCCTTACATAATCTCACTATGTTTTATTCCTATGCATGCCAATTATTGTACACAATGGAACTGATCATGTAGAGCAAAAGAGACGAGCCTTGCGTGGCAATAAAATTTCATGCAGACGTCGTTCCATGGTGGGCGTAAAGGCAGCCCCCCTCCACCCATTTCAGATCGTAATCAAGAGGAAGATAAGCATTACGAGGGGATTCGGAAGGAGAAGACCACTCCTATTTACCCCATGAGGTCTTCGCTCTAACTTGGCATGCTGATGTTGGTAATATCATGCATATGGTGC
This sequence comes from Aegilops bicornis, assembly GCA_021605145.1. Taxonomy (NCBI): domain Eukaryota; kingdom Viridiplantae; phylum Streptophyta; class Magnoliopsida; order Poales; family Poaceae; genus Aegilops; species Aegilops bicornis. The sequence goes on along the minus strand of CM038669.1, from coordinate 463,954,821 downwards.
CTTGCATTGCTTACTTTATACATTAAAGATGTCATCTGCTTAGTTTAGACATGCTTTGTGTCAATGCCATCTGTTTAGTTTCTTTATCGTATATGTGAATCATGCAATGCCATCTTGTCTAGCCAGGCATCATATATGTGAATTTTGCAATGCCACCACAGTTGTGATCATCTTATATGTGAATTATATCATGCCATCATTTTTTTATTACGTGTTAAATTTGTCAACAATTTTAGTACATTCAATTACTATTCCTGTGCATCAGCCATTCGGCACGGTCATGGAAAAATCTGGAGTGGAAACAAGGTCTTCAGAGCAGACAATGATATCTGACGAAGCACATGTCTTGCTGGTTACCGATAGCTCCTCAGAGGAGGATTCAGAGACAGATGACCAGTCATATTTCCCCCTCGAGGTGCATGCCCTAACTTGGCAGGTTATGTTGCTCATATCGTGCGTATGGTATCTTGCATTGCTATGTCATTTTCTTAGTTTAGACATGCTTTGTGTGAATGCCACATTTTAGTGTCTAATTACCATATATGTGAATTATGCAATGCCATCTTGTTGCAAGACATTATATATGTGAATTATGCAATGTTATCTTGTTGCAAGGCATTATGTATGTGAATTATGCAATGCCATGCTTTGTGTAGGCAAGCGTCATATATGTGAATTATATCATGCCGTCCTTTTTTGTATTTCTCATTGCTTTTGTCGACAATGTTTGTATATTCAATCTGCTCTTCCTGTGCATCAGCCATTTGAATTGGCGATGGAGAAATCTGGAGTGAAAACAAGGTCTTCATAGCAGACAATGCTACTGCTTGAAGCAGATATCTTGCTTTGATTCTGAGATAGCTCTTGAGAGGAGGATTAGGAGGCAGATGACCAGTCCTATTATCCCCGAGGTGTATGCTCAAACTTGGCAGGGTTATATTACTCATATAATGCTTATGTTGTATTGCAATGCTTAGTTTTTACATCATATACACAATATTGAATGTCATCTCCTTAGTTGACACATCATATATGCGATTTCCCTCTGCTCACTTCCTTAGTATATAAATCATATATTTGAATTATGTCATGCCATGATGTTTACACAGACAACATGTATCTGAATTATGGCATGCCAACCCATTTTCTAGAGACATAATATAGTTATATCATCTCATCCTGTTTACATAGTCATCATATTTTAAATTATGTCATTCTATCTATGAATTATATCATGCCATCATGTTTCCATCGATGGCATGTTTGTGATTTATGGCATGCCAACCACTTTAATAGACACATCGTATAGTTATATCATGTCATCCTGTTTACATAGTCATCATATTTTGAAGTATGTCATTCTATCCTGTTTAGTTAGCCATCATACATGTGAAATTGTGTCATGCTATCCTGTTTAATTAGCCATCATATATGTGAAATTATGTCCTGCTATTACATTTTGCTTAGACAACATAAATGTGAATTATTTCATGCCCTGTTTTCTTCCCTACTATCCATTGCACCTGTCTATCTTACAATGTACGTACATTCAATTACTTTTCTTGTTTATCAGCCATTTCAATTGGAGGGAGTGATGGCGATATCTGTGGGAGTAAAAACACGGTCTTGAGAAAAGATCGTGCTACACTGTCGATGCAGATAGAACCACGGTTGTACTTGCCCAAGAACCAACCCCACCACACATAACCCACACTCATGCAGATTGTACCCCTACCCGGTTGGACAGAGAACCAGCTACACCCTTCTAACCCCAACCCCGCAGATAGACACCCAGTTCCGTTGGCTGCTGACGCAAAGACCGTCTCCACCACGAGCACGCATAAACACGAGCAGTTAGTAAGGCAACTGCGGTGCCCAAATCACGAGGACCACCACTCCAAACCCGAAGTCAACGCTTAAAGCGAGAAGAAGAATTGTTCTCGTGTCGGGTTCCGTAGCTATGGTTCAAACTACTTTGCTCTTGCATCACTTTGTATTCTTGATACCAACTAATTTCAAATTTGAAGGATGCAATTGAAACTCCAATGGCACAACAGGTATGTTTTAAACCTGTTTCTTCAACGTGTTTGGCTGTTTGCTGGTGTAACTTGCTCTATGTTGATTTCAGTTTCAATTGAATAAACAGTTATGTTCTCATGCCATGCACATTACAAGTGTTGTTATTCTTGTGTAGTTTCCACACTTATATTCTGTCTATGCTGCTTTGTCTTAAATAGATATGATTGAACTGTATCTATCTTGATTTGGCAACATAAACTAGAATGATATAGACCATCTGGTGACCATACTACATAGATATATGTTCGTTTCATGCTGTTATCCTGTCCACCTTACTACTGAACTGGTTTATCAAAATGAGTTTCATATACTACATTGTAAACCTGAGATGTGTTTGTTTGTTTCTCTTTTAGAATGCAGATAAAATATTGGAGAAGAGTACCCTGTTATGCAATGGTAAAGGAAGTAATGCAGATAAGGTTCAAGATAGTGAGACATCCCTATTGGTCTCCAAGAAAGCTAATAAAAACTATACTGAAGACACTGAGACAACCCCAAAGTCCTGTCTTGATGTAGTGTTCGAGATTCTTGGCTACCACTTTGGCACCAGCTCTTGAACTCGTTGCTGAATTAGTTCGACTTCTTGAGTCTCAACTTCAAGTTGAAAGACATCGATCAGATGTTATGCGACAGAAGTGAAGGACTAAGGAAGTCCTCGCAGAATTCAGATGCATGCTTTACGGTGCAACGACAAGACTGGAGGACTTAAGCGCCAAACAAGAGAAAGTTAATAAGCTTGCTAAGCATCTTGCCAGCATTATGGGTACCCAGGATATTGTTTCTTGAGCTCTTCTGAAGTGGTTTCAGTTCTGGACTTGTTTTGCTGCGGCGTTTATATGCTGTTGTGTTCCCTATATTTGCACTGGTGACGAACTTTGATGCCCAGTGGATGTAATATGTGTAATAGCCGTGATAGCCTAGTGTAAGTTGCTTGCTTATTTATTTCCTTGTTGTCATGTTTATTTGTTTGCTTGTAGTCAGTGCAGTTCTTTTTCTGCGGTTTGCTAGTGGCTGCAATAACCTATTTTTAAAACTAGGCCACAATATCCATGGGCTAATATTCTTTGTAGTGACCTTTGGGCCTCCTACGGGCCGTAGAAACAGTGGGAGTTCTACGGGCCGTATAAACAGTGGGCCTTCTACGGGCCGTAGAAATAGTGGGCCTTCTACAGGCCGTAGAAACAATGGGCCTTCTACGAGCCGTATCATCAATGGGCCTTATACGGGCCGTATGATCGATTGGCCAAACATGGGCCAAACAGACCGCATTCTGGCCGTAAACAGGCTAGAGTTGGAATCGTCCGTTCATGGGCCGACCATAACGGGCCATCGTTAATAGGCCGTATTTGATGACGCTATGAAAACGGCCCAACGTATTAACGGACCACAAACGGGCCGATTGTAACCACGGGCTGAATTTGGCCCACAAGCAGAAAATGACAGTAACGGGCCGTAAGTAAACGAATGCTGGAAAATAGCCCAAGAATAAATGGGCTCAGAGAAGGCCGAAAGATAACATGGGCTGGAAACGGCCCAAGGGAATAACGGGCCGTTAATGGGTATAAAGTGATACACTGTTCTTTACGGTTCAGTTTCACCACGGGCCGTTAATGGGTGTAAAGTGATACACTGTTCATTACGGGCCAGTTTCACCACGGGCCGTTAACAGGCCAAGAGTTATATAGGGCCTCATATGGGCTGAAAGACGTCATGGGTCATACATGGGCCAGAAGTGAAAACGGGCTGGAATCATATTGGATGGCCCAGATGACGCTACTGGGCCTAATTCGAATAGGGTGTAACGGGCCTTAGGTTACCGGGTTGTAAATGGGCTATATGCGAACAGTACATTATGAGGCTTTCCATGAGCCGACCGCCACTGCTGACCAAGTCAAACGGGCCATCCTTTTCACGAGGAATGGGCCTCTGTTGGGCCGTGCCCGTCGACGTATCATAGGCGCCTTCTATCCAATGAGTGGATGACATCTGTCCCGGCGATGAGCCGACCGTGTTTCCTCCAGCCAATGATGATTTTACACGTGGAAAATCCCCATTGGTCGGGGCATTAACGGGTTATTGGATCCAAAACCCGACCCGATAGCTTAACGGCGTTCGATTCACGGTGGATGCCACGTGTCGGTCACCCTTGACGAAAGCACTACGTGACGCGCGATTTATCATCATGGAAGTGGACACTTCCGTGATGATAATTTTGGTAATGTCATGGAACACTTCTACGACAAATAAGCATGTATGACTATCTTGATTCTGTCATAAATTTGTCATGGATGTACATGCATGACAAAAAACGCGACCTACTATGACAAACACGTATCATCACGGAAGTGTATTTTTTTTGTAGTGCATGGACTCAACATTAGTCATAAAGAACTCATATATTTATTGCAAAAATATAAAAGTTATCAAAGCAAAGTATTACGCGCATGCTCCTAGGGGGATAGATTGGTAGGAAAAGACAATCGCTCGTCCCCGACCGCCACTCATAAGGAACACAATCAATAAATAAATCATGCTCCGACTTCATCACATAACGGTTCACCATACGTGCATGCTACGGGAATCACAAACTTTAACACAAGTATTCCTCAAATCCACAACTACTCAACTAGCATGACTCTAATATCACCATCTTCATATCTCAAAACAATTATCAAGCATCAAACTTCTCATAGTATTCGACACACTAATAAGATAATTTTTACTAATCTTGGATGCCTATTACTTTAGGACTAATTTCTCAACTTAAGCAAATTACCATGCTGTTTTGTAGGACTCTCAAAATAATATAAGTGAAGCATGATAGAACAATAGTTTCTATAAAACAAATCCACCACCGTGCTCTAAAAGATATAAGTGAAGCACTACAGCAAAAACTATATAGCTCAAAAGATATAAGTGAAGCACAAGAGTATTCTAACAAATTCCGAATCATGTGTGTCTCTCTCAAAAGGTGTGTACAGCAAGGATGATTGTGGAAAACTAACAAATAAATACTCAAATAATAAAAGACGCTCCAAGCAAAACACATATCATGTGGTGAATAAAAATATAGCTCCAAGTAAAGTTACCGATGAAAGTAGACGAAAGAGGGGATGCCTTCTGGGGCATCCCCAAGCTTTGGATTTTTGGTGTCCTTAGATTATCTTGGGTGCCATGGGCATCCCCAAGCTTAGGATCTTGCCACTCCTTGTTCCATAATCCATCAAATCTTTTACCCAAAACTTGAAAACTTCACAACACAAAACTTAACAGAAAATCGCGTGAGCTCCGTTAGCGAAAGAAAACAAAACACCACTTCAAGGTACTGTAATGAACTCATTCTTTATTTTTATTGGTGTTAAACCTACTGTATTCCAACTTCTCTATGGTTTATAAACTATTTTACTAGCCATAGATTCATCAAAATAAGCAAACAACACACGAAAAACAGAATCTATCAAAAACAGAACAGTCTTTAGTGATCTGTAACTAACGCAAACTTCTGGAACTCCAAAAAATCTACCAAAATAGGAAGACCTAGAAAATTTGGGTATTGATCTACTGCAATTGGAATCAATATTTTATCACGTTCTGGTGATATTTAATAATTGTTTTCGTGAACAGAAAGTTTCTGGAATTTTCAGCAAGATCAAATAACTATCATCCAAGAAGATCCTATAGGTTTAACTTGGCACAAACACTAATTAAAACATAAAAGCAAATATAACCAGAGGCTAGATCAAATATTTATTCCTAAACATAAGCAAAAAGCAAAAAATCTAAAAATAAATTTGGGTTGCCTCCCAACAAGCGCTATCGTTTAACGCCCCTAGCTAGGCATAAAAGCAAGGATAGATCTAGGTATTGCCATCTTTGGTAGGAAATTATTCAATAAGACACATATAACCCTTAGGAGTTTCTTTATTTCTATTAATTACCAAACTTCTAGGCACTAAATCAAAAAAATCATTTGTAGCAAATGGTTCCTTAATGATAGCAAAAAGATTGGGATGAACACTTATTGATTTGAGATCCGCAGTTTCCTTACTAGAGGATTCACCCTTATTTTTAGGAACATACATAAGCTTGGCAATTTTGGTAGGAGTATTTGAAGTGTTCTTTACGGAAGAAAAATCGGTTCCCAAGTTGGTAATGATACACTCAGGTTTATCGATTCTAGTGGAATCTTGATTTATTCTTTCATTAACCATGGGTTCCTTCTCTTTAAAAAATTTCAAAGTGAATCCTACCTTAGATCCATATTGGGTAATTTGGTTGTGGATCTTTTTATCCAAATTTTCAATTAACTCTACGGTAGCAACTTTATTTTCAATAATTTCAAGTCTTTGCATCACATGCTCCAAAGTTAACATAGTTCCATTAACCAAAAGAGGTGGTGGGCCAAACAAATCTATCATAGCATTATAAGAATCAAAGGTATGGCTACCCAAGAAATTTCCTCCGGTAATGGTATCAAGAATGTATCTATTCCAAGGCGTGATGCCTAAGTAAAAATTGCGAAGAAGAACGGAAGTAGATTGCTTCCTAGTAGATCTATTTTCCGCATTGCAAATTCTGTACCAAGCATCTTTTAGATTTTCTCCCTCCCTTTGTTTAAAATTAAGAACTTCATTCTCGGGAGATAAAGGAGTAGATAAAGGACTAGCCATAACGATGAAGCAAGCGAAAGAGAGGCAAACGGAAAAGAGAGGGCGAATAAAACGGCAAGGGTGGAGTGGGGGAGAGGAAAACGAGAGGCAAATGGCAAATAATGTAATGCGAGGGATAAGAGTTTGTGATGGGTACTTGGTGTGTCTTGACTTGACTTGACTTGGCGCGAATCTCCCCAGCAACGGCGCCAAAAATCCTTCTTGCTACCTCTTGAGCACTGCGTTGGTTTTCCCTTGAAGAGGAAAGGGTGATGCAGTAAAGTAGCGTAAGTATTTCCCTTAGTTTTTGAGAACCAAGGTATCAATCTAGTAGGAGATCACGCACGTGTCCCTCGCACCTACACAAACAAATAAGAACCTCGCAACCAACGCGATAAAGGGGTTGTCAATCCCTTAACGGTCACTTACGAGAGTGAGGTCTGATAGATATGATAAGATAATATTTTTGGTATTTTTATGATAAAGATGCAAAGTAAAATAAAGGGCAAAAGAAATAACTAAGTGTTGGAAGATTAATATGATGGAAAATAGACACGGGGGCCATAGGTTTCACTAGTGGCTTCTCTCAAGAGCATAAGTATTATGGTGGGTGAACAAATTACTGTTGAGCAATTGATAGAATTGAGCATAGTTATGAGAATATCTAGGTATGATCATGTATATAGGCATCACGTCTGTGACAAGTAGACCGACTCCTGCCTGCATCTACTACTATTACTCCACACATTGACCGTTATCTAGCATGCATCTAGAGTATTAAGTTCATAAGAATAGAGTAACACTTTAAGCAAGATGACATGATGTAGAGGGATAAACTCATGCAATATGATATAAACCCCATCTTGTTATCCTCGATGGCAACAATACAATACGTGCCTTGCTGCCCTAACATCCTTTGGGAAAGGACACTGCAATATTCAACCCAAAGCTAAGCACTTCTCCCATTGCAAGAAAGACCAATCTAGTAGGCCAAACCAAACTGATAATTCGAAGAGACTTGCAAAGATAACCAATCATACATAAAAGAATTCAGAGAAGATTCAAATATTGTTCATAGATAAATTTGATCATAAACCCACAATTCATTGGTCTCAACAAACTCACCGCAAAAGAAGATTACATCTAATAGATCTCCACGAGAATCGTGGAGAACTTTGTATTGAGATCCAAAGAGAGAGAAGGATCCATCTAGCTAATAACTATGGATCCGAAGGTCTGAGGTAAACTACTCACACATCATCGTAGAGGCTATGGTGTTGATGTAGAAGCCCTCCATGATCAATGCCCCCTCCGGTGGAGCGTCGGAAAAGGCCCCAAGATGGGATCTCACGGGTACAGAAGGTTGTGGCAGTGGAATTAGGTTTTTGGCTCCGTATTTGATAGTTTGGGGGTACGTAGGTATATATAGGAGGAAGAAGTACGTCGGTGGAGCAACATGGGCCCCATGAGGGTGGAGGGCGCGCCCAGGGGGTAGGCGCGCCCCCCTGCCTCGTGCTCTCCTGGTTGATTTCTTGACGTAGACTCCAAGTCCTCTGGATCACGTTTGTTTTGAAAATCACGTTTCCGAAGGTTACATTCCGTTTTTCTGCGAAACACTGAAATAGGCAAAAAACAATTTGGGCTGGGCCTCAGGTTAATAGGTTAGTCCAGAAAATAATATAAAAGTGTATAATAAAGCCCATTAACATCCAAAACAGAATATAATATAGCATGGAATAATCAAAAGTTATAGATACATTGGAGACGTATCACTTGCTCACAAAGACCTAGGGCATTTTAAGGAAGCCCATCGTTGGAATATACAAGCCAAGTTCTATACTGAAAAATTCCCACTAGTAAATGAAAGTGACAAAATAAGAGACTCTCTATCATGAAGATCATGGTGCTACTTTGAAGCACAAGTGTGGAAAAAAAAGGATAGTAGCATTGTCCCTTCTCTCTTTTTTTTGGGCCTTCTCTTTTTTTGCCTTTCTCTTCTTTTTTTATTTTTTATTTATTTCCTCACATGGGACAATGCTCTAATAATGAATATCATCACACTTCTATTTACTTACAACTCAAAAATTACAACTCGATACTAGAACAAAATATGACTCTATATGCGTGCCTCCGGCGGTGTACCGGGATGTGCAGTGAATCAAGAGTGACATGTATAAAAAAATTAAGAATGGTGGTTTGCCACAAATACTATGTCAACTACATGATCATGCAAGGCAATATGACAATGATGGAGCATGTCATAATAAACGGAACGGTGGAAAGTTGCATGGCAATATATCTCGGAATGGCTATGGAAATGCCATAATAGGTAGGTATGGTGGCTGTTTTGAGTAAGGTAAATGGTGGGTTTATGGTACCGACGAAAGTTGCACCGTAGTAGAGAGGCTAGCAGTGGTGGAAGGGTGAGAGTGCGTATAATCCATGGACTCAACATTAGTCATAAAGAACTCACATACTTATTGCAAAAATCTACAAGTCATCAAAAACCAAGCACTATGCGCATGCTCCTAGGGGGATAGATTGGTAGGAAAAGACCATCGCTCGTCCCCGACCGCCACTCATAAGGAAGACAATCAAAGAAACACCTCATGCTTCAAATTTGTTACACACGGTTACCATACGTGCATGCTACGGGACCTGCAAACCTCAACACAAGTATTTCTCAAATTCACAATTAATTCACTAGCATGACTCTAATATCACCATTCTCATGTCTCAAAACAATCATCAAGCATCAAACTTCTTATAGCATTCAACGCACTTTATATGAAAGTTTTTATTATACCCATCTTGGATGCCCATCATATTAGGACTAATTTTATAGCCAAAGCAAATTACCATGTTGTTTTAAAAGACTCTCAAAATAATATAAGTGAAGCATGAGCGATCAATAATTTCTATAAAATAAAATCACCACCATGCTCTAAAAAGATATAAATGAAGCACTAGAGCAAAATTATCTAGCTCAAAAGATATAAGTGAAGCACATAGAGTATTCTAATAAACTCCGATTCATGCGTGCCTCTCCCAAAAGGTGTGTACAACAAGGATGATTGTGTTAAACTAAAAGCAAAGAGTCAAATCATACAAGACGCTCCAAGCAAAACACATATAATGTTGTGAATAAAAATATAGCATCAACTAGATTTACCGATAGACGAAGACGAAAGAGGGGATGCCTTCCGAGGCATCCCCAAGCTTAGGCTTTTGGTTGACCTTGAATTTTACCTTGGGGTGCCTTGGGCATCCCCAAGCTTAGGCTCTTGCCACTCCTTATTCCAAAATCCATCAAATCTTTACCCAAAAACTTGAAAACTTCACAACACAAAACTCAACAAAAAATCTCATGAGATCCGTTAGTAAAAGAAAATAAACCACCACTTTAATGTACTGTAATGAACTCATTCTTTATTTATATTGGTGTTAAACCTACTATATTCAACCTTCTATATGGTTCATACCCCCCGATACTACTCATAGATTCATCAAAATAAGCAAACAACACACGAAAAACAGAATCTGTCAAAATAGAACGGTCTGTAGCAATCTGACTAAATCGAATACTTCTGGAACCCCAAAAATTCTGAAATAAATAAGTGGACGTGAGGTATTTATCTATTAATCATCTGCAAAAATAATCAACCTAAAAGCACTCACCAGTAAAACATGGCAGCTAATCTCGTGAGTGCTAAAGTTTCTGTTTTTTACAGCAAGATCGCAAAGACTTCACCCAAGTATTCCCAAAGGTTCTACTTGGCACAAACACTAATTAAAACATAAAACCACATCTAAAAAGAGGCTAGATGAATTATTTATTACTAAACAGGAACAAAAAGTAAGGAACAAAAGCAAAATTGGGTTGTCTCCCAACAAGCGCTATCGTTTAACGCCCCTAGCTAAGCAGTGATAATTTCAATGATGCTCACATGAAAGACAAGATTTGAAGCACAAAGAGAGCATCTTAAAATCCATGACAAACACATATAAGTCTAACATATTTCCTATGCATAGGCATCTTATAGGCAAACAAATTATCAAGGGAAGCAAAAACTAGCATATGCAAGGAAGCGGAAAGAAACAATAGCAATCTCAACATAACGAGAGGTAATTTAGTAACATGAAAATTTCTACAACCATATTTTCCTCTCTCATAATAATTACATGTAGGATCATAAGAAAAATCAACAATATAGCTATCACAAAACATATTCTTAACACGATCCGCATGTATGCAAAGTTGACACTCTTCCAAAATAGTGGGATTAACATTAACTAAAGTCATGACCTCTCCAAACCCAATTTTATCAAAAACTTCATAAGATTGAACATTCTCCAAATATGCGGGATCTAAAGTTGACACTCTTCCAAACCCACTTTAAATATTATTGCAAATATTATTATCAACCTCATATTCATCATGAGGCTTAAATAAATTTTCAAGATAATAAGAAGCACTATCACCCCAATCATGATCATTGCAATAAGTAGAGGACATAGCAAAACTAGCATCCCCAAGCTTAGGGTTTTGCATATTATTAGCACAATTTACATCAATAGAATTTATAATAAAATCATCGCAATCATGCTTTTTATTCAAAGATCTATCGTGAATCGCTTCATAAAGTACTTCATCAGAATTTTTAGATTCACGAATTTCAAGCAAAACCTCATAAAGATAATCTAGTGCACTCAACTCACTAGCAATAGGTTCATCATAATTGGATCTCTTAAAGAGATTAGCAAGTGGATGAGGATCCATAAACTTTTAGCAAGTGAAGATGCAAGCAAAAATAAGGTACATGGTAACACAATATCGAACGGAAGGAGGGCGAAGAAAAGGCAAATATTTTCAAAAATCGTTTTAGAAATGGGGGAGAGAAAACGGGAGGCGAATGGAAAATAATGTAATGCGAGGGATAAGAGTTTATGATGGGTACTTGGTAGGACTTGACTTAGCGTAAACCTCCCCGGTAACGGCGCCAGAAATCGGCAAGTTGACGGGAGATCAAATTTTGACTTGACTTGGCGTAAACCTTCCCGGCAACGGCGCCACAAATCCTTCTTGCTACCTCTTGAGCATGCGTTGGTTTTCCCTTGGAGAGGAAAGGGTGATGCGGCAAAGTAGCATAAGTATTTCCTTCAGTTTTTGAGATCCAAGGTATCAATCCAGTAGGAGACAATGCACAAGTCACCTAGTACCTGCACAAACAATCAAGAACCTTGCAACCAATGCGATAAAGGGGTTGTCAATCCCTTCACGGCCACTGGCAAAAGTGAGATCTAATAAAGATAGTAAAGTAAATATTTTTGGTAATTTTGTTGTATAGATTGGAAAGTAAAGATTGTAAAATAGTAAACGAGATGCGATGTAAATAGAAGAGATGCAATATAATAAGAAAGAGACCCGGGGGCCATAGGTTTCACTAGTGCCTTCTCTCAAGATAGCATGTATTACGGTGGGTGAACAAATTACTGCCGAGCAATTGATAGAAGAGTGCATAGTTATGAAGTTATCTAAGGCAATGATCATGAATATAGGCATCACATCCGTGTCAAGTAGACCGAAACGATTCTGCATCTACTACTATTACTCCACACATCAACCGCTATCCAGCATGCATCTAGAGTATTAAGTTCATAAGAACAGAGTAACGCATTAGGCAATATGACATGATGTAGAGGGATAAACTCAAGCAATATGATATAAACCCCATCTTTTTATCCTCGATGGCAACAATACAATACGTGCCTTGCTGCCCCTACTATCACTAGGAAAGGACACCGCAAGATTGAACCCAAAGCTAAGCACTTCTCCCATTGCAAGAAAGATCAATCTAGTAGGCCAAACTAAAGATAATTCGAAGAGACTTGCAAAGATATCAAATCATGCATATAAGAATTCAGAGAAGAACCAAATAATATTCATAGATAATCAAGTTCATAAATCCACAATTCATCGGATCTCGGCAAACACACCGCAAAAGAGTATTACATCGAATAGATCTCCAAGAACATCGAGGAGAACTTTGTATTGAGAATCAAAGAGAGAGAAGAAGCCATCTAGCTAATAACTATAGACCCGAAGGTCTATGGTAAACTACTCACGCTTCATTGGAGAGGCTATGGTGTTGATGTAGAAGCCCTCCGTGATCAATTCCCCCTCCGGCAGATCGCCGGAAAAGGCCCCAAGATGGGATCTCACGGGTACAGAAGGTTGTGGCGGTGGAAAAGTGGTTTCGTGGCTCCCCATGATGTTTTTAGGGTATAAGAGTATATATAGGCGGAAGAAGTACGTCGGTGGAGCTACGAGAGGCCCACAAGGGTGGGGGCGCACCTACCCCCTGGGCGCACCCTCCTGCCTCGTGGCCGCCTCAAGAAGCCTGTCTCAAATTGAAGAAAAAATTATGTAGGAATATTTGTGCCATATCACATGACCATGCTCAATTTCATGAATTTCTGGTTACTTTTGGATTTTCTGAAATTTAAAATCCAGGATTCAAAACAATATCATAACCTGCATCATGCAATAAATTTTCAAGCGATACATCTTTCCTGTTGTATTTCTTAAGAAAGGATTTGGTCAAACATTTTGCTTCGTTAGACTTCAGACAAGTTATATATGCAGAGTAAAAGGATAATCCCTCCATACCAGTGCATTGCCTGATATATTAAGTCAAGTACTAGGCACGAACAAACAGGCTCAATTCTGTGCTCATTCTGGTGTAGTACTCCTATTAGGACTAGGCAATGCAGTTGACCGGTGACCTTGGGTAGCGGCGACTGAGGGAATTGAACTGTGCTCTGTACGGTAGGTAACGTTGTCTAGTTACTAAAGCATCCCTCCATTGTTCATCGGTAGTCACTATGGACCGGAGACATGAGGGGAATTTCCTAGGGGTGGAATTCTGGCCGCCAGATATTTTGAATCGAAACGCGGAGGCTCGACTGGTTGGGGTTGGCTAATGTGCGTACCACGCACGCCACCAGAAGGACATGAGCCCGGTTTTCTTTTAGGATCAACACGAGCCCGATTTTTTTTTGAGGATCAACACGAGCCAAGGTCTTGCTGGTACATCATTGGGTCCTACCATTCGAGTATACGAAATGAATCTTTTAAATTGCCGAACGAATCTATGTGTATTACAATGCCCGTATTTTCCTTGCAAATAGTAATATCAATGTGGTAATTGATTTATGACGAGTTCTTGAATTAGAGTGAATTTGTGATATAGTGATCTCAACGTGGATTTCACATTTCATGGTATCCCTAGTAAGTTTTTCATTGCAAATACAAATTTAAAAGATGAAGGGTATGGTGGTGAGAAAACTCTGTATGTATCAAGCATATGACCACACACACGCACACACACACACACACGAACACAACAACAATCCAATAAGTATGGTGCATCTATTTTTCCAAACCATGCATGTATGACACGAATTCAAAAATACTCCTTCCATTCCTAAATATTAGTCTTTTAGAGATTTCAACAAGTGACTACATACGGAGCAAAATGAGTGAATCTACACTCAAAAATATGTCTATATACATCCGTATGTGGCGGTCCATTTGAAATCTCTAAAAAGACTAATATTTAGGAACGAAGGGAGTAAAATGTAAGACATGCATGGTCCCCAATTCAATATTAAAAATGAACAGGAAACTAAAACATGAATATTAAGTCTAGTGCTATAGTACATGCAAATGTTGTGTTTAGGCGGAGCTATGTAGATTGTCGGGGGTTAACCCCTCGACCTTAGATAAAATTGTGAAGTTGTGTTTAGGATTGTTTAGATTATATTTGTCCCCACCCTCCCAAACACCGATTGATTCTGCACCCCTTCGCCTCCCTGGGAGAATATCATGTGCCCCCACACCTTATATGTTATATACTGATACGAGTTCCTTGGAGCTTGTAGATCTGAGATATAGGAGCTCACAGGATGTCTTAATATTTTTACAGGAAACCTTGATGAGCTTGAAAATTGCACACAATTTGTACAAAAACTACTCAGATGCCCTTGGATCCCATATCCAGCAACCTCGAAGCTCGTATCACCGTAGCATCTAAGATGGAGGACATCATATTCTCCTGTATGTAAGAATATCATGTGCTACCATGCCTTAGATGCTTTGGTGATAGAAGCTCTTCGGAGCCATTGGATTTGTGACCCAGCAACTCCTCGGTGGTTCGAATGCTTTTTTGCAGAAAATCCCCCAAAGAGTTCAGCCACTGCTTACAAGCACAAAGACTGCTCAGATGCCATTGGATCTCAGATCAAACGACCTTGAAGTTCTTATCATCGTAGCGTCCAAGTTGCGAGAGCACCTGATCTACTCTCGCACGGGAGAATATGAGGTGCCCCTGCATCGTAGATTCTATGGTGATACGAGTTCACGGAGATCTAACGGCTCATAGTAGGAGGTTTGAATGTTTTTGCAATATACGCCTGAGAGAGTTTGGGAATTGCGCAGAAAGTACAAGTACTACGCTTGTGGCATCTGATCACAGATCATACGACCTAGATGCTCGTATCACCGTATCGGCTAATTAAGCTACTGGGAGCACCTAATATGAGCAACGGGGAGCCGTTGGATCCAAGATGCAGCGGCACACACGAGGCATGAATGTTTTATTTGCAAAAAAACCCTTGGAGAGTTTGGAAATTGCACATAATTACAAAGACTACTCCCAAGCCATTGGATCTCAGTTCCAACGATGTAAAAACTCGTATCACCATAGCATCTAAGTTGTGGGGTGGGTGTGATATTCTATGCCGCTGTCATTTTTTTCGTAAATTTGCAAAATACGTGTAACTCGTGTCGTTACTTGTCTAACCGCGCAAAATGTTTGTTCAAAAAAACCATCCTACACTGAAATATCGGAATAACACACGGGGGTCCCAATTGTCATTGATCAAATTTGGACCTAAAACTAACAAATCTGAAAGACGAGATTCAAACTGGCAACCTGGACTACAAAGCGTAAGTCGATAGCCTGAAACAACAAGGGTTGTTGGCTTTGTCCCATTACTTGATTTTATACAGTATTACGTTGAGTAGAGTAGATGGAGTGGCTTGTCAACACGTGCATGACCATTGACTCACTTACTAGTGGGTCCCAGGTCTACGATCTCTCTCTCCTCTCCATCGTCTAACCTTTAGATGCACGGGCACACACGCAGAGCGGTGCTAGCTTGCCGTGGTGTTATTATAACTAAAAAAAGCTTGGAAAATAGAGGAATCGCCAAGAACAAGAGACGTTGTGGCTTGTCGATACGGAGCTAACCACACCTATCCTCCATGCCATGTTAGCATGATGAAGCTGTGTGGCTAGTGGGGTGTTTTTGACCGACTGGCTGGGTCCCGAGGTCTAACCGTAGGTAGTACGTCTGATGCAGTATAATTTTACATGCACATTTTTTCCTCCGTGCCGAGACGTGGCACACCCTACCGTGCGGTTTTGGGGTCCTCCCGGGTGGTGCAAGCATATATTCTTCCTTGCCGAGACGAGGGACGCCCTACCGCGTGTTTTCTGGGTCCTCCTCGGTCGTAGCACCGAAGCAACTAAATGAGTCATCAAATCACGAAAGACCACCTTTCCCGCCGAGTACATCAGTGAAGCACGGTGGCTAGCTAGTTGGGCTAGTGTGACCAATTAGCTAGGCCACCACCACATTTGTTTTTTTCACCCCTTTTTTATCTCCTTGCCGGCAGGTAAATTTATATATCCACCGCGGCGTTGCTCTGGTCTTTGGCTGCGGCATGCGTGGCAGGATTTTTAATTTTTTGATTGACGGGAGCAGGCACGACAACATTTTTAATTTTTTGATTGACGGGAGCAGGCACTGCAGCATTTTTAATTTTTTGATTGACGGGAGAACGCGCGGCAGAAATTAGTCATGATGACTGTGCTTGTAAAACCCACTGCTTGCTGATGTGAAAAGTCATTGACTGGTGTTTTCCCATGGTGAAAACAAAAAAATTCACCCCGCTCCTCGGCTGGCTCCCTCCGCCTTCCCGTAGATTGCATTGCCTTTCAGCCGTTTCGCCCCCTTTGCTTCCTCTCCCCATTGCTTCTACCTGGTGCCATGGCGGCGCAGCAGATCACGGAGTCTGAGGCGAGGCGCCTGACACAGGAGCTCTAGGCCAAGGATGCGGAGCTCAGGGCCAAGGACGTCGAGCTCCGTGAGCTCAAGGAGGAGAGGAGTGACATGCTCCTTTGTTATGTGCGGGAGTTCACGGAGCTTCAGGAGCGGCAGGTGTAGGATCGAAAGTATGTCTAGAGGGGGGTTGACTAGACTACTTGACCAAATAAAACTTATCATTTTCCCAATTTTAGTTCTTGGCAGATTTTAGCAACTTTGGACAAGTCAAGCAATCTTAACACAATTCAAGCAAGCATGCAAAGAGTATATGAGCAGCGGAAAGTAAAGCATGCAACTTGCAAGAATGTAAAGGGAAGGGTTTGGAGGATTCAAACGCAATAGGAGACACGGATGTTTTTGTCGTGGTTCCTATAGGTGGTGCTATCGTACATCCACGTTGATGGAGACTTCAACCCACGAAGGGTAACGGCTGCGTGAGTTCACGGAGGGCTCCACCCACGAAGGGTCCATGAAGAAGCAACCTTGTCTATCCCACCATGGTCGTCGCCCACGAAGGACTTGCCTCACTAGCGGTAGATCTTCACGAAGTAGGTGATCTCATTGCCCTTACAAACTCCTTGGTTCAACTCCACAATCTTGTCGGGAGGCTCCCAAGTGACACCTAGCCAATCTAGGAGACACCACTCTCCAAGAAGTAACAAATGGTGTGTTGATGATGAACTCCTAGCTCTTGTGCTTCAAATGATAGTCTCCTGAGGGAGTCCCGGATTAGGGGGTGTCCAGGATAGCGAACTATAGCCTTTGGACGGACTCCTGGACTATGAAGATACAAGATTGAAGA
The DNA here is from genome assembly GCA_021605145.1 of Aegilops bicornis. Classification (NCBI taxonomy): domain Eukaryota; kingdom Viridiplantae; phylum Streptophyta; class Magnoliopsida; order Poales; family Poaceae; genus Aegilops; species Aegilops bicornis. The sequence goes on along the minus strand of CM038669.1, from coordinate 463,937,118 downwards.
CTCCGTCCCGTGTCCGGATGGGACTTTCCTTGGCGTGGAAGGCAAGCTTGGCAATACGGATATGTAGATCTCCTACCATTGTAACCGCCTCTGTGTAACCCTAGCCCTCTTCGATGTCTATATAAACCGGAGGGTTTTAGTCCGTAGGACGAACAACAATCATACCATAGGCTAGCTTCTAGGGTTTAGCCTCTCTGATCTCGTGGTAGATCTACTCTTGTACTACCCATATCATCAATATTAATCAAGCAGGAGTAAGGTTTTACCTCCATCGAGAGGGCCTGAACCTGGGTAAAAACATCGTGTCCCTTGTCTCCTGTTACCATCCGCCTAGACACACAGTTCGGGACCCCCCACCCGAGATCCACCGGTTTTGACACCGACATTGGTGCTTTCATTGAGAGTTCCGTTGTGTCGTCACCATCAGGAAGGATGCCTCATCCCGTCTTTAAAGACGGCACTGTTGCTAAAGGAGCTTTGGCTATTGGCCAAAATCTCCGGCTAGGCGGTTTTCTTATGACCGCCTGTTCGGCCGCCACGCCGACGATGACTTCTCGGGTCATCAAAAGCAACCTTCACGTCAACTCGGAACTGGCCGAGCAGTTAGATCCGATGGAGCTCTCTTCTTTGATCGAGCTCTTGGATCGCATCGCCACCCTGGGAGTCGCTACAGACTACGATCAGATCGGGCCTAAACCCGATCCGAGGGAGATTAACTCTCCCCAGGTCACCCATCACGTTGCAGTGGTGGAGGAACAATGCGGCAAACCTTCATCTATCTTAAGGACTAGTCATGTACGGATTCCCGATCCCTCCAAGCCGGATACCTGCGGAGGGAGGGCGTCCTCAAGCCCTGAACCTAAAGTCAAGCAGCGGGCTAGATTCATTGGACAACATCCAAGAACCCAAGCTTCCGAGTTCGGAAGCTCCTTGGCCCCTGAGTCTTAAATTGGGCGAAGTTCCGGCTTTAATTCCACCCGCCCACCCAAACATAAGTGATCTATCCCAAATTCGGCAAGAGCCCACAGAAACAGTACACCATTACTGGGCCAGATTCCTCCTGGTCATGAACAGGATAAAGGACTGCCGCGAGGAGGACACAATTTCATTCTTCTGCAATAATTGCATGGACAACGGAATCCTCAACGCCATAAGTCGCCGTGAAATTACACGCTTTGCTGACTTGGCGTCCATAGTACGAAAGTACTGTGCGATGGTAAGCGCCTGGAAAACCGAAGTAAGATTTTGGGACAATCCGGCCCTGAATACAAACCAGTCCGAAATAAAAGGCGCATTATCGCGATCACCGGGTTAAATACCAAAAAGCAAAAACCCTCTATAGGGCATGGAACCGTCTTTGGAGGGATGGCTCAACGGACCTGTAAAATTCATAGTACGAGGGCGCCACACCAACTCATAGCCTTAGAGCATGTTGGATACTCCGGCGGTGGCCAAAAGTGGTGAAGAGCTTCTAACCCCAAAGACCCACAGAGCACCAGCCGAGGGGATACCCGATCACGGTATTAACAGTCTTGAGACTTTCGCATCAAATAATATCACGAAAACAAACACTCCATAGCGTTGCGAAGTCTACCAAGTAGCAATAATAAACCCATGGGTGACACGGCTATTACCTTTAATGCGGTGATGAACCTAAATTCGAACAGCCCGAGCACCGGCAGCATTGGTCCTCAGTCCAATAGTGGACGACTTTCGCCTTACCAAGGTACTCATGGACGGTGGCAGCGGATTGAACCTCATTTATGAGGAAACCCTTCAAAAAATGGAAATAGACTGGAGCCGCATTGAGCGAAGCAGCACAACCTTGAGAGGAATAATACCCAATCGGGAAGCGTGCTGCACAGGAAAAATCACACTGGATGTGGTGTTCGGCACGCCGGATAATTACAGGTCCGAGGAAGTCACGTTCCAAGTGGCCCCGTTCAGCAGCGGATACCACGCTCTATTAGGGTGAGAGGCATTCACAATTTTTCAAGCTATACCCCATTACGGGTACTTGAAGCTCAAAATGCCGGGCCCAACGGAATCATCACTCTTGCTAGTGACCGGACATAGCACTCGCGCCGAAAATAAGACAGCTGCACCGGCCCTTGAGGCACTATCCAAGCCCTAGCGGCCGAAAGCGGCTGCTATGACTGCGCTCCACGGTGAACAGGGACGATGTGATACTCGATAAAAGATCCAAGTCCACCTCCTTTAAACAAGTGGACGAAATAGTCAAATTCCAAGTCCATCCAACGGACCCTACAAAAATGGCCTCCATCGGGGCACAATTAAACCCTGATGTAGACGCCGCACTATGAGAATTCCTACGCGAAAATTGGGACATTTTTGCCTGGCACCCTTCAGACATGCCAGGAATCCCACGCCGGCTGGCCGAGCACAGCCTAAACATCCTAAAAGGATTCAAGCCCGTCAAACAGGCTCTTCGGCGTTTCTCCGAACCTAAGATTCAAGCCATGGGAGAGGAGCTAGCCAAACTATTAGAGGCTGGATTCATCAGAGATATAAAACATCCGGACTGGCTAGCGAACCTGGTGATGGTACTAAAGAAGGACAAATCCTGGCGCCTATGCGTCGATTTCAAGGACCTCAACAAGGCTTGCCCAAAGGATCCCTCCCCCCTCCCCCGCATCGATCAAATTATCGACGCTACCGCAGGACACGATGCAGTGTGTTTCCTCGGCGCATACTCCGGCTACCAGCAAAGTAAGATGGCAGAGCCTGACCAAGCATAGCGGCATTTATCACCCGATACGGCCCATTTTGCTTCAACACAATGCCCTTCGGGCTCAAAAACGCCGGCGCAACATATCAGCGCATGATTCAGACATGTCTGGCAAACCAGATCGGCAAAATAGTGGAGGCATACGTAGATGATGTGGTCGTCAAAACCAAGCATGTCGAAACTCTAGTAGACAACTTGAGGCTCACATTGGATAATCTCCGAACATATGACATCAAGATTAACCCAGAAAAATGCATTTTCGGTGTACCAGCCGAAAAGCTCTTGGGCTTCATTGTATCCGGTAGAGGAATTGAAGCAAACCCAGCCAAGATCCGAGCTCTTTCACAATTGGATATCCCAAAGGACCTCAAACAAATACAAAAATTGACTGGATACGTGGTGGCTCTAAGCCGCTTTATCTCCTGCTTGGGAGAAAAGGCATTGCCCCTTTATCGCCTCCTCCGGTGCACCGAACACTTTGAGTGGACGGATGCCGCCACGGCCGGACTCGAAGAAATAAAAGCCATATTGGCAACAAACCCGGTCCTGGCCGCACCCAACATGGGCGAACCAATACTATTATACATCGCGGCAACTCATCAAGTTGTAAGCGCGGTGCTCGTTGTCGAACGAGAAATGGATGGACACAAGTTCCCCCTTCAAAAACAAGTTTACTACGTGTCCACTGTCCTCACTCCATGCAAGTCACGGTATCCGCATTATCAAAAGATAGCGTACACGGTGTTTATGGCATCCCGGAAGCTGCGACACTACTTTCAAGAGTGTTCAATAAAAGTAGCCTTCGAAGTACCTCTTAACGACATTATAAACAACCGCGACGCGACGGGCCGGATTGCCAAATGGGCCATTGAGCTCCTCCCGTTCGACATAACCTATAAGCCACGACGAGCTATTAAGTCATGAAGTTTTGGCCGACTTCGTGCCGAATGGACTGAAGCCGAACTCCCTAAAGAGTACGACACATATTCCAACTGGATCATGCACTTCGACGGCTCCAAAATCTTGGCTGGTCTAGGGGCTGGCGTTGTTCTGACGTCCCCAACAGGAGATACAGTTCAATACGTATTCCAAATAATGTATACGGACTCCAACAACGTAGTTGAATACGAGGCCCTTCTACATGGTCTCCAGATGGCAGTATCCATGGGCATTCAACGCCTAGAGGTGCGCGGGGATTCGAACATCGCGATATCTCAAATAAATGGAGACTTTGATGCCAAGGATCCGAAAAATGGCAGCTTATCGCAACGCCGTCCTAAATATGTCAGCTCGGTTCGAAGGGCTCGAATTTCACCATATAGCTCGGGAAAACAATCAGGCAGCAGACGTCTTGGCACGCATTGGCGCAAAGCGCGATGCCGTTGCCCCCAATATCTTCTTAGAGAGGTTGTTCAAGCCATCCATATTATGGGAAGGGGAGTCCGGAAATAACAGCCCGGACCCAACCGCACTGCCCGACACCGAACATTCTGACACAATTGGGGGCTCTGCCAGCGAAGTAACATCTTCAGCCCACGTAATAATGGCAGTTATTGCCCCGTGGACAGAACCATTCCTAGCCTACCTAACCAGGCAGGAACTTCCCGAGGACCAAAACGAGGCACGCTGCATAGTGCGGCGATCTAAAGCCTATAAAGTCCATGAGGGAGAGCTTTATAAGAAAAGCACCACGGGTTGTGGAGGGGGGCTGTTTATATCTTTTACAGGCTGGCGCAGTTCCTGCGTCGAAATCACAAGATGAGATATTTGACTACGGGAGTATGGATCGGATGGGCAAAAAGAAGTGTTCGCTTACCCAGCTTGGAGGATTGTTCATAGAAAATCCGCCCTGTGGATTGGCGCGGAGAAATTCCTCCTCTTCTCCCTTGTACAATGCGGACAAGATCTTCGTCAGAGCGGCAACCGATCCCGGCCCCTTACGGCCGCGGCGGGTGGCGTCATCCTCCCGTTGAAATCCCACATGGGGTGACCTCTATCTTTGAAGCGGTTGCACCCCCGCATAATGCATGTGGCCATGACCCGATCATGGTCGATGCAGAATGAGCTAACAATCTTATCCGGCTCATCGGGTAAAGGGCGTCCTGTCATTTTCCTTCGAGGGCTCCGTGGGCGCCCGGCTTAGGCGCTTCTTCAAAGGAGCATTATTGAACTTCAGGAAGGCCGATCCGAGCGAGGTCCGGGGGACATCTTCTATATAAAATCATTACGAAGGCGGTCTTGGACGCCTTCTTCGGGGTTCCGGATAGATATCCGGTCCCGGCGATGTGCCATAGTTCGGCTCCGCCCACTTGATATATCGACCCCTCCTGAGAACGGGCACAAGGCAGAACAGCTTCTTCCACAGCGCGAAATGAGCCTCGATGCCCAAAAACAGCTCGCAAAGGGCTACGAAGCCCGCAATATGCAAAATGGAGGCAGGCGTAAGGTTGTGCAACTGGAGGCCGTAGAACTCCAGGAGCCCCCGGAGAAACAGATGAATTGGAAATCCGAGCCCTCTTATCAAATAAGGGACAAGGCATACCCGCTCTCCTTTGGAGGGATTGGGGACGCTCTCCGCTTGCTTTCCGCCATTATAGGTGGCGAGTCCGGCTCGAACCGGGACCATGAAGGTTGGGGGAAGAAATCCCTTGGTTTGGGCGTCACTAGCTTTCATTCGCGAGACAGAACATCTCTCCCAATCTCGGTGAGGGCTGGGAGGGCGAGAGGAGGAGCTGCATCGACTGGCCATGATGGAATGGATTTCTGTCGGATGCGCTCCGATGAATGCTCGCTAAGGGAAGATGGTGTGATTCGGATCTGAATCCTTGTCTCTTTTATAGGCAGCTCATTTGCGCAGCTAGGGGGGTAAATGTAAAGGTACCCTGGCTTTTCGCATTCGTTTGACACGTGGAAGATGGCCATTATTAGGCGTGGAAGCCAAGGAGCGCAATATTTATGAGAAGCGGACACTATTCAACGGTACACGAGTTTGGTGAAGAACCCGCCTTGCAATGCGAAGACAAATCTGCGCGCGGACTCATCGTCATTGAAGCATGGTTCGGGGGCTCTTGAGTGAGTCCCGGATTAGGGGTGTCCGGATAGCGAACTATAACCTTTGGCGGACTCTGGACTATGAAGATACAAGATTGAAGACTACATCCCATGTCCGGATGGGACTTTCCTTGGCGTTGAAGGCAAGCTTGGCAATCTGGATATGTAGATCTCCTACCATTGTAACCACCTCTGTGTAACCCTAGCCCTCTTGATTGTCTATATAAACCGAAGGGTTTTAGTCCGTGGGGACGAACAACACTCATACCATAGGCTAGCTTCTAGGGTTTAGCCTCTACGATCTCGTGGTAGATCTACTCTTGTACTACCCATATCATCAATATTAATCAAGCAGGATTAGGGTTTTACCTCCATCGAGAGGGCCCGAACCTGGGTAAAAACATTGTGTCCCTTGTCTCCTGTTACCATCCGCCTAGACGCACAGTTCGGGACCCCCTAACCGAGACCCGCCGGTTTTGACACCGACACTCCCCAACACTCAACTCTCTCTCACAGGATGTGGATTTGGTGGAAAGAAGATTTGAGTGGAAAGCAACTTGGGGAAGGCTAGAGATCAAGATTCATATGGTAAGAATGGAATATCTTGGCCTCAACACAAGTGTAGGTGGTTCTCTCTCAGAAAAGGTAAGCTGGAAGTGTAGGTTCGTTCTGATGGCTCTCTCCACGAATGAAGAGGAGGTGGAGGGTATATATAGCCTCCACACAAAATATAAGCGTTACACACAACTTGCCAATCTCTGTGGGACCGAATTGATAAACTCGGTCGGACCGATTCAGCAAATCTAGTGACCGTTAGGATTTTCGGTGGGACCGACATGCAACTCGGTAGGATCGATATAGTTAGGGTTAGGGCATAACGTAATCTCGGTGAGACCGATTACACGAATTCGGTGAGACCGATTTTGGTAATAAGCTAACCAGAGAGTTGGTCAGGTAAACTCGGTGGGACCGATTCGCTCATTTCGGTGAGACCGAAATGTTACGAAAGGGAAACAGAGAGTTTACATTGCAATCTCAGTGGGACCGGTCGCTCATCTCTGTGGGACCGAAATGTTACGAAGGGAAATAGAGAGATTACAATCCCATCTCGGTGAGACCGAGATCCCTTATGGGTGAGACCAATTTGCCTAGGGTTTGTGGCAGTGGCTATGACATCTGAACTCGGTGGCGCCGGATAGAAAGAATCGGTGGGGCCGAGTTTGACTTTTGGTTTAGGTCATATGTGGATGTGAGAAAGTAGTTGAGGGCTTTGGATCATATTACTAAGCACTTTGAGCAAGAGCCTCATTAAGCAACACCTCATCCCTCCTTGATAGTATTGGCTTTTCCTATAGACTCAATGTGATCTTGGATCACTAAAATAGAAAATGTAGAGTCTTGAGCTTTGAGCTTGAGCCAATCCTTTTGTCCTTAGCATTTTGAGGGGTCCACTTTTCTCATCCATGCCATGCCAATCATTGAGCTTTCCTGAAATATTAATCTTGAAATAGTACTAGCTCAATGAGCTATATGTTGTTAGGAATTACCAAAACCACCTAGGGATAGTTGCACTTTCAATCTCCCTTTTGGTAATTGATGACAACATATAGATCAAAGCTTCGACAAATGATAATAAGAGTGAAAAACATTGTCGCTTTGAGAAGTATGTGAAAAGCAAGAGCTCCTCCTAAATTTGTGCATAGTTTAAGATTTGCTTTGGACTGCAAATGCACAATGAGTTAGGATCATGGGTTACTCTTCCATGTCACATACATCTTGGTGGAGCGCTCAAAATGATAATAGTTAAATACATGCACTCATCACCAAGCAAAGTGAATGATCATATGGGGATATAAAAGGATAATGTCATCCAACAAGTATTAAGGTAGCATATGATCAAACACATGATCATCCAAGTATCACACAAAAGCATAAAGTACCTCAAACAAGCAAATAACAAAGTTCATCCACAAAAAAACAAGAGAGAACAAAGAGCAACACTCTCTCTCTCGAAGCCTATGATCTATACATTTTCTCCCCCTTTGGCAACAAGTTACCAAAAAGTTCATAAAAATGCATAGTGCTAGATCGACTCTCAGGCTTGGTCTTCAGGTGGTGGTGTAGATAAAACTCCAAGGACGAAGGCATCAGTTGATGTAGATGGAGCTGGTGGAGTGGAGTCTTTGGAGCTGGTGGCCTTGAAGGCTGTAGATGGTGCAGATGAAGTTGCTCTGGTGTGCATGGCGGCACTCAGGGGCACTCTAGCAAAAGCATCGATGGTAGACTTGCCCTTCTTCTCACGCACTTCATCCTGAAGTTTCTCAACAACTGATTGTATCTCGGTGACCTTCACATCTAAATCATAGAACTTACGCTCCATGATCCTCTCCAAGCTCTCCTGGTTTTGAGTCAGGGTAGCCAATCCCTTCTCAATCCTCAGAGTGGAGGCAATCAAGTAGCCAAGCTGATCTTGCTTGCTCTTCAGAAGATACTGAGATGCCTCATCAATGGTTGGCATCTTTGCAGCCTTTTTAGTCCTTGCCTTCTCCCTCTTTGCTTGTGCTTGCACAGAAGATGGTTCATTCTCATCCATTACCATAGTGTTGTCCTTAAAGTCTGGGTAGATGGGCATATGATCCTTGTCCAAGAGATATGTGCCACTGCCCATCTTGGAGTTGATTAGCTCCTGGATCTGTGGGGCATACCCACAACTTCTCTTCTGATCTGCAACTATTCTCTTTATAGTTTCCACAATTAGGCTCATGATTTTGAACTTTTGAGGCACATCAAATATGTGAAGCAGGTTAATTGCATGGCCTCTGATCATCTTGTGATCACCTGACTTTGGCAATAGAGTGTGCCTGAGGATCCAGTTGATTGTTGGCAAACCTGACAGAAGGTAATGTACTGATCCAAATTTGTGTATCTCAAGAGCAGCATCTGGGATCTCTCTGTACATATGTGCCATGGTGTTGTTATCCTTCTTCTTCTTGGCATAGACATCCAAGTCATCTTCATTCTCCTTAGGAGCATTGATCAATTTTGCCCATTCTTCAACTGTTGACTGGTACCTAGTACCTTGGACATCAGACAATCCTTCCATCTGGGTAGAAATGAGTTGTGGAGTAGAGCGCATAATAAGCTCATCATTCCACTTTGTGAGCTTCTGCCCAACAAACTCCTCTACTCCACAAGACTTGAAACTATCATAGACTCCAGGATAGTGTTCTTCATTTTCCCTGATGTACTTCCAGTCCACCCATCTCATATCACAGACTAGAGGCTTCTTGTCAAGCAACACTGTCTCATAGAAGTCATGTTGTTCCTTTGTATGAAACATGTAGTCCACAGCAGTTCTTCTCCTGACTGCATACGGATCAGTCAATCTCCACTGTCTGAGTCATGCATCCCTCCTGAGCTTCATGTGCTCAGCTACTGGATGAGCATCATTGTGATCTGGAATTTTGGGCTTCAACTTCCTCAAGACATGTGACTCATCATCTTCTTCTTCTATAGCAACTTGAGCACTTTGGGGCCTTGTTCTTCTCTGCAGCTGGAATATTTCTTGTACTCCTCTTGGGTGCAGCTTTGGGTTTTGGAGCAGCCCCTGATCTTATAGCATCTCCCATAAGCTTTTGAGCTTTAGGTGCTGGTGCAGCAACCTCTTCCTCTTCATCTTCCATCATTGAGGGCTTCCCAATTACTCTGGCCGTGGTCTTTTTGACCCTTTCTTTCCTTTTCTTCTCTGCCACAACCTGGTCTTTGGGTGCAGATCCCAAAGTTTCTTGAGTGGATGTTCTGGCCTTTGACATAGGAACTCTCTTGGCAGGAACCTTTGTCTTCATTCCTGGCTTAGTGGCAGCAGTTGTGATATATTCCTTTTTCAGAACTCTCTTCTTTGAGGTGGCCTCTTCCTCAACAGCCACATAGTCCTCATCCTCAGAATCTGAGGTTCTCTTCTTTCTAGCCCTGGTGGCTGCCTTAGGAAAGTTGTTGGGTGTACTCCTGCTTCCATCATCATAGCTGCTAGAGGGACTAGTGCCCTCACTCATGTGAACTTGCTCCTCCAGGCTTGTTACATTGTCACTCACGATGCGAAATGATACAAACACTGACAGCAGACCATGTGAATAGATATAGATGAGATAGATTGGATTAGCATCACAAAGTGCAGTGGTTTTTACAAAAGAATGAGTCAAAAACTTAGTTTTAGTTTTCCACAGAAAGCATTTCGGATCTACCGATTTGAAATCTCGATGATACTGAAGTAGCTTTTGGAACCTAAACTAGTGAACTCGGTCAGACCGAGTCACAATTTGGTGGCACCGAGACTGCTAGGATTTCACAAAGAATTGAACTCGGTCACACCAATTTGCAATTCTTGGTCAGACCGAGAATCACATGTGCAATGGCCTTAGCCAAATCGGTGGAACCGATTTCAACAACTCGGTTGGTCCGAGATGATTTCGGCGGAAACCTAACCCTAAATTTTCAATCCACAACTAAACTATGGAGTGATTTCGCTGGATAGAGTGATCTCAATTGTGGCAAGATACATGGCAAAATAATGTGCTAGGAATCCGAGTGAGATTAGCACAAGGATCAAGTCCATACCCTAAGTGCGGCGATGGACCTGCTTTCACGGCTGACAGCGGAGAGCGATTTCCGTTGACGGTAATTTGAGACTAGCGGCGGGAGGTATTTGGCGATGAGGAGGACGATCCGGAGACCCGAGGAGGCGAGAGCGAGGCTGAAAGGCGAAGGGGTTCGTAGAATTTTCCAAATTTTGGCCCAGGGATATATATAGCCTGACCCTGTCAGTGTGACCGAGTGGAACAACTCGGTGGCACTAAGATGCATAGCGCAAGCGATTCTTGCAACTTCGGTGTGACGGAAATTTCAAATCGGTTGCACCGAGATTGAAAACCTAAATCAACTTAGTGATCTCGGTATGACCGAAATGGATGAATCGGTCGGGACGAAGCGCTAAAGAAGTTTTGGAAGTTTAAGTCTATGACGAATCGGGGACTCAGTGCTCCTCACACAGTGGTTCGAATCGACTTGATCAAACTTTGTGATGTAGCATGAATAGAGTTTGAGACAAGAAAAGCATATATAGCTAGAGAAGGTTCTTAGGCATTCTTGTCCATCCACTTGGCAAAGAAAAAGGAACCAAACAATCAAAACAACAAGTGGATGTCCTCGAATGAGTAAATTATGCAACCAACATGCTCACACAATAAAATGGCAAATGAAATATGTGGCAAAGCATGCACAACCAATTCTAGCAGCTATCAAGCAATTGGCGATGACTAGGTCATCTATATATGAGTATATTGACTTAGGAGTCAAATGAGAACATTTGATCATAGGTCATACTCATCGTTTAAGCACAAGTGGGGTTACCACTTTTACATAAAGCGTTGTTGTGTTCACACCATTAGAGTTGCTTTAGCTCAATTCTTAGAGTAAAGCTCCCCTAGATGTGAGATCCCCCCTAAGAGGGATGAACTAACCTTGGGTTTTGTCGATGATGACTTCATGTAGGTGTTGAAGATGTGGATGCTCAATGTTGATGTAGATCATTTGGAGAAATCCTTTGGAGTGAGTTGCACTTTTAATACCTACGGGTTAGTCCCACAAGGAACAAACAAGGATATCCATAGACATAGAGTGATGCACACACAAGATGATGTCTATGAAAGCATTAGGTTACCTTGTCCCTTGTCTTACCAACAAGAGGGTTTGTGACTCCTTGAACTAGTGCAAGATATGGAAGTTGTTTGCACTTGTCCTTGCCAAAATGATAAGAGTGAAGTATGTTGGCGGAGTCACCCTCAAGAACTCTCTAGTTCTTCTTCTTACGGATCCACACCATCTTGATGGGAATCCTTGGAGCCGTAGTTGTACTTGATGAAGTGGAACTTGATGTAGTCTTGGGAACCCACTTGACCAAGGCCTTAGGTGCTTCTTCAAATGCATCAATTTCCTCTTGAAGCTTATCCTTGCCTTTTTGCTTGTGGTCTTGTGGTGGAAGATCATCTTGAGATTGTGTCCCTTTGAAAGAAGTAGGATCATACTTCTCTGGTTGAGGAACAAACTTCGTCTTGGCGTATTGATCTTCTTCCCACTCAACTCCATTGGCATTGAACTTTCGTTCAAAACCAACACAATGGTTTTTCCGGTGCCTTCCTTGCTAGCGTACAATTTCCTCGAATTGCTTACTCCCGGCAAGGCTCTTGTAAACACCTTTCTCTATAATTCCCTTCAATAAGCTATTTTCTTGCTCAAGTGTAACTTGGCTAAGAGAATCATTAGTGGAATCAAGAGAACTACTAGAAGCAACAACGTTGGATTTAGCATGATTATTGTTACTACTAGAGGAAGAATCTCTCTTGTTCTTGTTACTAGACTTGACTTGAGGCATGTAAGTGGATAAGAGTAAACGCTTGGCAATGTAAGAAGAACTTTTCTTGCGAAGATCATCATTGATGCCTTTAAGAACTCATGCTCTTGCTCAAGGTTGAGCTTTTCAAAACGTAATTTATCATGAGTCCTTAAAAGTTCTCGATGATCTCCTAAGATAGTTTCATGAGCTAACTTAAGAGTGTTTAATTCTTTAGTTAGAAACTCAATCTTCTCCTTATCATTGTCATTCGTTTTACCTTGATTAGCATGATTAATTGATGTTTCATCATAGTATTCATCACTAGAGTTGTCAACAAGTAAATCATCATCACCTAACAAGTCATCTTCATCACTATTGAAATCAACATACTCGGGGTGTGATACCTTTGGGCCTTTAGCCATGAAGCATCTTCCAAGTCCTTCATTTGGTGAATCAAATATGTCGTAGGAGTTGGTTGACACAAGTGCTAGACCGGCAACACCTTCATCTTGAGTATATTCGGAGTCGGAGTGATAGCTTCTTCGGAGTGATTGTAGCCGGTTGAGTCGGATACCCATTCACCAAGATGAGCTTGATGTCTTCGTTTAGTGTAGCTCGTTGATGACTTGTCCTTCCTTTCCGAATCCTTGCTTCTCCGGGATGTTCTTCGTTCATAACGATCATCTCTACTCCTTCTCTCTCTTGATGGTGATTCTTCTCTTCTACTTCTTCTTTTTGGAGAATCTTCTCTTCTCTTGTAGGGTGCCGTACACTCATTGGAATAGTGTCCGGGTCTTCCACAATTGTAGCAGTTTTGCTCTCGACTAGAAGATCTTTTGTCATTGTAGGACCTTGACTTGGAAATTCTCTCTTTGCTTCTACTCTTGTAGAACTTGTTGAAGTTCTTCACCATTAGGCTCGATTCTTCATTGAAGGTTTGTTTCCCAATTGATGATGTGGGAGGTTCACATGAGGCTTTGTAAGCACCACTTGACTTGTTATGGAGCTCCTCCTTATCCTTGAGTGACATCTCATGAGCAACAATTCTTCCAGTGACTTCCGTTGGCTTGAGATCTTTGTAATTGGGCATCATTTGGATCAATGTGCACACGGTATCATATTTTCCGTCCAAAGCTCTTAGGATCTTCTTGATGATGAATTTGTCGGTCATCTCTTCACTTCCTAAGACAACGATCTCATTTGTGATAAGAGCAAGCCTAGAGTACATTTGAGCGACACCTTCACCATCCTTCATTTTGAACGTGTCAAGCTGACTTTGAAGCACATCCAACTTGGATTCCTTGACGGAGTCGGTACCTTCGTGCATATCAATCAAAGTATCCCAAATTTCCTTTGCATTCTCAAGACGGCTGATTTTGTCGAATTCTTCGGGGCACAATCCGTTGAAGAGGATATCACAAGCTTGAGCATTGTATTGCAGCATCTTCAACTCTTCTGCGGTAGCTTCACGGTTCGGTTCTCTCCCATCAAAGAATTCAGCTTGTAAGCCAATACACACAATAGCCCATACGGCGGGGTTATGTCCAAGAATATGCGTTTTCATCTTATGCTTCCAACTAGCAAAATTAGTACCATCAAAGTAAGGATCTCTACAGTGGCAATTTCCCTCGCTAGACGCCATACTCTCCTAGGTTGTGAAACCAAGGCTATGACTACCAAAAGCTATGGAAATCAAAGCAAATGGAGATCAAAGCTCTAATACCACTTGTACGATCGAAAGTATGTCTAGAGGGGGGGTGATTAGACTACTTGACCAAATAAAACTTATCATTTTCCCAATTTTAGTTCTTGGCAGATTTTAGCAACTTTGGACAAGTCAAGCAATCTTAACACAATTCAAGCAAGCATGCAAAGAGTATATGAGCAGCGGAAAGTAAAGCATGCAACTTGCAAGAATGAAAAGGGAAGGGTTTGGAGGATTCAAACGCAATAGGAGACACAGATGTTTTTGTCGTGGTTCCGATAGGTGGTGCTATCGTACATCCACATTGGTGGAGACTTCAACCCACGAAGGGTAATGGCTGCGCGAGTCCACGGAGGGCTCCTCCCACGAAGGATCCACAAAGAAGCAACCTTATCTATCCCACCATGGCCGTCGCCCACGAAGGACTTGCCTCACTAGCGCTAGATCTTCACGAAGTAGGTGATATCCTTGCCCTTACAAACTCCTTGGTTCAGCTCCACAATCTTATCAGAGGCTCCCAAGTGACACCTAGCCAATCTAGGAGACACCACTCTCCAAGAAGTAACAAATGGTGTGTTGATGATGAACTCGTTGCTCTTGTGCTTCAAATGATAGTATCCCCAACACTCAACTCTCTCTCACAGGATATGGATTTGGTGGAAAGAAGATTTGAGTGGAAAGCAACTTGGGGAAGGCTAGAGATCAAGATTCATATGGTAAGAATGGAATATATTGGCCTCAACACAAGTGTAGGTGGTTCTATCTTAGAAAAGGTAAGTTGGAAGTGTAGGTTCGTTCTGATGGCTCTCTCCACGAATGAAGAGGAGGTGGAGGGGTATATATAGCCTCCACACAAAATCTAACCGTTACACACAACTTGCCAATCTCGGTGGCTCTCTCCATGAATGAAGAGGAGGTGGAGGGGTATATATAGCCTCCACACAAAATCTAACCGTTACAAGATTGAAGACTTCGTCCCGTGTCCGGATGGAACTTTCCTTGGCGTGGAAGGCAAGCTTGGTGATACGGATATGTAGATCTCCTCCCATTGTAACCGACTCTGTGTAACCCTAGCTCTCTCCAGTGTCTATATAAACCGGAGGGTTTTAGTCCGTAGGACGAACAACAATCATACCATAGGCTAGCTTCTAGGGTTTAGCCTCTCACGATCTCGTGGTAGATCTACTCTTGTACTACCCATATCATCAATATTAATCAAGCAGGATTAGGGTTTTACCTTCATCGAGAGGGCCCGAACCTGGGTAAAAACATCGTGTCCCTTGTCTCCTGTTACCATTCGCCTAGACGCACAGTTCGGGACCCCCTACCCGAGATCCGTCGGTTTTGACACCGACACCCCCAAACATGTAGGCCCACCAGCCTGTGGCCCAAAGTCCAGAATCGTGAGCATGTCTGGGTATTATATTCTCAGTTGAACCCCCATAATGCCCGTGCGTTGCACGTAACATCAAGATGCATTTTTATGAGTATTTTATCTTGTGGGAGAAAAGGATGAACGAGGGAAGGCCTTATTTGCAAATGTGGAGAGGTGTGTGGGTACCTTTTTGCAAAATTGCCATAGTTCCCTTCCTATCCGTCAGATATAAATCGGACAGCCTATATTGCAGGATGGTAGGCACACCATCATCACCAACTCATCTATAATGTGTTAAAAACACTATTTTTTATAATTATATATGTTATATATATTCCCCTTGATTTTTCTTATGTATAAAGTTGTGATATAAAAGATTTTTATATTTCTTTATAGAGGGAGTATCTCTCCGTCAAAAATATATTTATGTGTAACTAGTTACCCCTGTCTTTCTACTTCCTTTCGCTGATATGTGGGCATCCGGCAACGGGGTCCACGTGCCATATGCACCAAAGTAGGGTGCAAAACTGCACGGTAGACACACCCCATTCGTAGCGCCGCAGTAATGCCCAATGAGTCGTCAAATCACAAAAACCCCCACCTTTCCAGCTTTAGTAGTAAGCTGGACGGACGAAGCGGCAATATTTCACTCGGCCTGAATCCCCTTCTCCCTCGTCTGCTTGTTCAGAGAAAACCCCTGCTCGGCGATTGCATAGGGTTTTCTCATGGAGAACCTGGTACGAGTTCTTCATCCATCCCCAATAAATCCAAGTCCCTTGGTCACGGGTAATCCTAGGATGGTAGCCGCCACCATTGATGCATTTTTCTTCCTACCGAATCTACTGTGTTTCATTTGCAGTGCCCAAAGTGCGAGGACCCTACAGGTTTCTGCGCCATCGGCGAGACGCCACACTTGTTCCTTCTCATCCTAACACAGGATTTTAAAACGCGCACAATATGTTCTTAGAATCCTCTTTTCTATCCGGGAGGGTGCGGTTTTTTGAACATGCTGTCGACTAATTTGGAAATTTGGATTGCTATATTTGGATAAAAGGTACTAGTACCATGGTCAACACTGATGTGAAGGAGGAAATTATTTCTAGACTTGGATAGGGAATACGTTGTGTTCTCAAATTATTTTTCCTGTAGTGCATTCCTTGCTCTGCCATAACACATGTACTCAAGATGCTCGACCTTGCCATAACTGAATACACCAGTTTAATGGTCACAGTGAAGACAAGCCATGGATATAAGTTCCGAGTTGGGTGCATGAACCAAGAAGATCGCTGCTTTTTTATGGCTGAACTTGGATAAACTTTCTCAAGTGTTACGGACTGAAAGTTGGCCTTACGAATGTTGATGGAAATAAGCGAGAACCTGGTCTCATCTTCACTGCGATCTTCCACCCCGACGTCATTCCAATTGTTCATCCATGTAGTTTTGTATCTGTTTCTTGCTTGTTGCCTTGATTACTTCTTAATCCACCTATTCTGTCTAACTAATCACAATTTAACTTTACAAGTAGCAACAAATCTCTCATGAAGATGCTATTTCTAACTAATATTTTCTTATAATTGGTGGCACTTGTAGTTTTTTTAGAGTTAAGCAGGCTACTCGTTTGTTATTCTGTAAGAACTCAGCTGTTACTGATGGCACTAAAGTTGACTGGGACGACATCCACAAGTTCCTACACTTTATTGATCGTCTTGAGGTCCTTGTGGGGCGTTTCAATGGTGGAAGGCCACGTGGGATATGTGTGCCACTGCTTCACTCGTTGAACAGGTCCAACTGTGTCGAGAAACTTATGGTACGAGCTGTTTTCTGTTATATATGTTGTCCATAAGCTCTTGCTTATACACGGTTTTACAGTTGTGATCTTCTTGAAATAGAAACTACCCAGTTCTATTGTTCCTATACATATGCCTGACCATGGTCGGGTCAGACTTGCGCTTGGTCACAACATGATGTTTATGTCGACCTACTCCATTCCCCTAGTAGGTGAAAAGATACTTACTTATGGGTGGTCTCAAATAATGAAGGCCCGTCCATCTTGGAGAATAGGACAGAAGATTATGTTCCTTCTTTTCCATGGCTCTAAAGCGAATATACTGTCTATTGACTACATTGCGAGATGAAGCCGCTTTCAGAAGGTTGTGGAGTGCAGCGGGTGGCGCTTTGGGCCTTGTCACAGGGGCTTGGCGGCCTCACCCTTGGTTAGCTTGTAGGCAAAGTACCCTTTGCCGAGGTGTGTTTTATGCGGTTGAACTGTATAAGTACTCATACTTGCTTTCGGCTATGGTTGTTAAGTTCCCTGCTGGTTTGATTAAGGTTGTTAAGTACTCCTGTTGCTTTTTACGGTATGTCGTGTTTCTTGATTTTGTCTTCCTCCGGCCAAAAACCAAACCCGGTCTTTGGCGGGTCACTGCTTCCACCTCCCATGGCTGGCTGCGCCTCAGCACATGCATCGCCGCCCCGCTGTCTCCTAAATCATTAACGCCAATGTCCGAGGCCTTGCCCTCGTCCTCTGCGCACTTTGGTGCACTCGCTGTGGTGCCGCTCTCTTGCGTTGTCAACATGGTCAACAAACAACAGGAATCGGCAGAGGACTGTATGTGGAGAGGATGACAATAGGGGCCCACCATGTCCATGGCCGGACGCAAGGAAGTTTCTCTTTTTCTGTTATATATACTCCATTGTCAGCGTATGGAAAAAGAAAACGCTTCCTCCTAGTGGTTTCCTGACATCTGGGACCCACGACATTGTCAGTGTATATAGTTAATAGACAAGAGAACAGCACCACAAGATCGGCTGACACATGGGTCTGCTCGAGCAGCATTTTTGTTGTTATTGTTGAGACGGAGCAGGGTTTCAACTGGGTTGTGGCCCGTCTAGCCTAGGCTTATATTTTATGATCACCATATGACCAGCCCAGCTATTTTTTCTTTGTGAAAATGAGCCCAGTTTATTTTTTCTGAAGAATACCCAATCCAGGCCTACTTATTTTCTACATACGATGGCTGCAACTCTTTCAAGACGCCTGCAAATCTTAAAAGTAATATGAAATGGGTTGTAAATATAAAAACAGATGACAAATTGGCAATTACTTTATAATTTCTGAATTTTTTCACATTTTCAGATTCCTATTTCACTGAGCTTTAACCTAATTTAAATATATCGTCAAAGTACTTTAAATCTGGCTCGACATTTCGGTATTAAAAATAGTTTGGAACCCACAGAAATATGCAAAATTTTGTTTAAATTTTTAACCCTGGCCCTAGCCAACAAAAAAACGGACTGCAATAAATTGCATAAGAAGTTGCAATGAGCTATATATAAATTATTAAAAAATAGGGAATGGTCTGACTTGTGGGCCTATTAAGTTCACGCGTATGCAAGATTTTTTTACTTATTATATACATCAACAAACGGTTCTAGCAGACGTAACCGTTGGATGTCAATCCAATGGCCGTCGTGTTTCTTCAATCTCTGATCTTCTTGCTCCAGCCACCAAATCCAGCGCCCGGTAGGACCGCTGCTCCGCCTCCCATGGCCGGTGTCTTCTTTGCCAGGCCTCACATCCCCCTACTACTCCCACCACTGGCCAGGACATCCCTCTACTCACCCACATCCCTCCACTGTTGTGGCTTCGCCGCCTTCGGGTCATTCCCTTGCTGGGTCTCGTCGTTGTCCATCGCGCTGGTGTTCTCGGCATGGCGTGGTCAACGTTGTCAACAAATGACAACATCGGAAGAGGGATGTACATGGAGAGGCTGACAGTTGGGGCCCACATGGTCCATGGCCGCATGCAAGCAAGTACCTCCTTATTACGCCAAAAAGAATGAATACTCCCGCTGACAGCTCGGACCCACCAGGTATATCTTCGCACGCAAGGAAGTGCCTCCTTATTACGCACAAAAAATGAATACTCCCCATGCTAGCTGGGACCCACCATAGTGGGAGCCTGACTTGTGGGCCTACTAAGTTGACGCGGAAGGAGGGCTTTGTCAACTTAGTCAACAAATGATTCTATCACCAGTGACCGTTGGATTGTTAACATCCAACGGTGGTCCTGCTTCTTCAACCTCTGATATTCTTGCTCCAGCCGTCCAAACCACCGCATGCTCTTGCCTCCCATGGTTGGTTGTGCTGCCTCGGAGGCCTCACCGCCCCCTACTACTCCCACCGCTGGCCAGGCCCTGCGGCGACGGCAGCCTCACACCGCAGCTGAAGCAATTAACCCACGTACACCCCTCCGCGTGAGCATCCACTGCCGCGTCTTCCCTGGCTCCGCGTCGTCCCCTTCCTAGGCCTCACCGTCGTCCATCGCCCTGGTGCTCTCGGCGCGGCGTGGTCAACATGGTCAAGGAACAACTTCCATCGGAACAGTACTGTACATGGAGAGGCTGACAGCTGGGTCCACGGCAGCAGCAAGGAAGTACCTACGCACAAAATAGTTATTCCTCCACCTGATAACAGGGACCCATCGGACGGGCCACCATATTTCACAAAAAAAACATTTCCCCCCTGACTGCAGGGACCCACCAGCTACATCTTTGCACGGAAGGAAGTGCCTGACAGTCAGGACCCACTTGGTCAAAGCGTACGTAGTGTTGTCATTCTGGTCGCGAACGTGTATGTACATACGATCGGTCTGTCTGCAGGCTGCAACGATGAACCGTGGCCATGTAAGGAAGGGCACGTGTCATAGTATAGGCGCGCACGTGTCGTAGTAGAGGCGCGCACGTAGCATGTACACATACGTACAACGGCCAGGGTGCAAGAAAGAAAATATGGCCACGTGCGTACATACGGGCGGGGTCTCGAACGCCTACTCGCGCATACGTATGGCCAGGCTCGTGTACATGGCCGGGTCAGAACGGAGAAGTTGCGCCGTCGTCGTGTTCATGGGGAGGCAACCGGCTGGGTCGGAATGGAATGCATCGTCGTGTTCATCGGGAGCCAACCGGCTTGGACGGAATAGCCAATGGAAACAAGGCCTGGCGTATGGCAGAACGGAGGAAACGGCCTTGTGTTCGACCGGCCACGGTCGAAACGGGATCCTGTTCATCGGGAGGGGTCCGGCGTACCGCAAAACAGAGGAAATGGACTTCTCTTGGACCTCCTACGGTCGAAACGGAGTCCTGTTGATCGGGAGGGGTGTGGCGTACCACAAAACGGAGGAAACGAACTTGTGTTGGAGCGCTACGGTCAATACGGGGGTCCTGTTCATCGGGAGGGGTGTGGCGTACTACAAAATGGGACTCCACAGGATACTGTTCATCTCCACCGTCGACCTCCTGCAGCCTCCACGGGCTCCTGTTCATCCACCATCGACCTCCTCCAGCCTCCACCTGCGACTGTTCATCCAGCCTCCACCGCGCGCTCCTCCACCGGCTACTGTTCAACCAGCCCTCTCCACAGGGTCCTGTTGAACTACCCCTCCACGGGCTACTGTTCATCCAGCCCTCCACCGGATACTGTTCAACCAGCCTTCCACGGGTCATGTTCAACCAGCCCTCCACGGGGTCCTGTTCATCCACCCCCCAACCGGCTCGATCGGGGTCCTGTTCATCCAGCGGCAACACCACGGGGTCTTGTTCATCCACACCCCCCCCACTGGGAACTGTTCATCCAACCCCCCAACAACGCTCACTGTTCCTCCAGAGGCAGCACCGACCGGCTTGATTAGCTTAGCAGAAGATCGAAGAAATCACTCGGGTTGATTAACGACAAAGGATCGATCGCTCGGGTTCTGTAACGTAGCTAGTGCAATCGCTCGGGTTCAGTTAGAGCCCAACGCCTCGCTCGGGTTCAGTTAGAGCCCAACGCCTCACACACACGCGCGTACGTACAAGAGAAACACGCATCGCTCGGCCCCCGACCACCCACCGTAACCGAGAACTCCCTCGATATTTTCCTCGCCCTCGCTTCTACCACGGTTTTTTTCCGTCATGGACGGCCAAAAGAATGTCATGCAGCTGCGTCTCCGGCCCACCCAGGACGAAAAGCCCATTTTCTGTCATGATTTTTTGTCATAGAAGTAGGACCCCACCACATCTATGATGATACCGGGTTTTGTCACAATTATAGAAGTGTCATAAGCATGACAGAAAATTTTTTGTTTGGCCCAAAATGTCATGGATGTGTCTTTTTTTGTAGTGCTAGCACCGGAGGTGGCCTGTATGCGTAAGTGACATAGCATGGGTGTATAATCCAAAGTTTAACATGCCCCCTTAATCACAACTGTCTCAAGTTGAGATTACGCCTGAATTATTCAAAGCTTCTGGTTGGTAGGCCTTTGTAAAGCCATCTGCAAGCTGATCTTTGGAAGGAATAAACCGAACATCAAGTTGTTATTTGCAACTTGTTCTCTCACAAAATGACAATCTATCTCAATATGTTTGGTTCTGGCATGAAAGACTGGGTTAGCAGATAGATAAGTGGTACCAAGATTATCACACCACAAACAAGGAGGTTGAACTTGAGATACTCTAAGTTCTTTAAGCATAGATTGAACCCAAATGACTTCCGCTGTAGCATTTTCTAGTGCTTTATATTCTGCTTCTGTACTTGACCTGGAAACAGTGGCTTGTTTCTTGGCACACCATGAAATTAGGTTAGGACCATAAAATATAGCAAAACCCCCTGTAGACCTTCTGTCATCGAAACAACCAGCCCAGTCTGCATCTGAGAAAGCACTCACAAGTGTGGAAGATGACTGTCGAAATGTAAGACCTATGGTTAAAGTATTCTTTATGTACCTCAAAATTCTTTTGGCTGTTGTCCAATGGGCTGTGGTAGGTGCATGGAGAAACTGACACACCTTGTTAACTGCAAAAGAGATATCTGGTCTGGTAAGAGTTAGGTACTGAAGACCACCCACCAAGCTTCTGTACCCAGTAATGTCCTCTTGAGTCAAAGGTTCTCCTTCTGTTAAAGACAAAGTTTCTGAACTAGACAAGGGTGTTGGTGAGGGTTTGCGATTTGCCATGCCAATTCTGCTCAACAACTCTGTTGCATATTTTGCTTGTGACAAGTGAATACCATTGCTGATTCTGTTTACCTCAATGCCTAGAAAGAAATGCAAGTCTCCCAAATCCTTGAGAGCAAATTCTGACCCTAAGACTCTGAGTAAAGGCGACCTTTGCTCCATTTGAAGAACTGGTGACAATAATATCATCAACATATATGAGGACAAATATGAAGGTTTGATGCTTATTGTAGATGAACAAGGAGGTGTCAGACTTTGATGGAATAAAACCAAGTGCTTGCAGTTTCATACTTAACCGTGAGTACCATGCTCTAGGTGCTTGTTTTAATCCATATAGGGCCTTATCAAACTTACACACATGGAAAGGTGCATCTTTATCTTCAAACCCAGGAGGTTGTTTCATGTAAACTTCCTCTTCCAGAACACCATGAAGAAACGCGATCTGCACGTCTAGCTGACGAGGCTCCATCCCCTAGACACATCAACTGATAGTAGAAGGCATATCGTTGCAGCTTTAACAACTGGACTAAACGTGTCCTCGTAGTCTATGCCATACCTTTGCTTGAAGCCCTTGGCCACAAGTCTTGCTTTATAACGATCTATTGTACCATCAGATTTCTTCTTGATTCGATACACCCATTTGCAGTCAATCAAGTTTCTGCCTTGCCGAGGGGGAACAAGATGCCACGTCTTGTTTTTCTTTAAAGCCTTGAACTCTTCTTCCATTGTTGTTCCCACATGGGGTCATCAAGAGCTTCCTTCAAGTTGTTAGGTTCACCAGTAGTACATAACATGCCAAATTTAGAGAATTTTTTGTAATTCATGCAAGTGGTAACTCCCCTTTGAAGTCTAGTGCGCGGTGCCACAGGAGAGGCCACAGGCTGCTGTTGCACGGGCGATCCAGGAGGTGGAGATCCTCCTGCATCAGCGTCAGGTGCTGGAGACCCCAATCCCAAGGGGGATCATGTCGCTGGCGCTGGCGACCGCGGGCTGGGCAACCGATCTCCCCTGGCTGGGCCAGGCGAATCTGCTGCTGGTCCCCTCCACATGTTCTCCTCTGGTTGGCGCGGGATGGAGGATTGCATCCATCCGCCCGTGACGCTGCTGTCCACCACCGGGCGCGCCGGCACCGAGGCAGAGTCAGACACTGCAGCACCAGATCCCGAAGCAGATCGGTCTGCCGCCTACAGAAGCGATCCCGAGGCGGATCCGCCTCGTGTTTCGGTGTCTCCTGCTGGGGGCACATAAAATGACGCCCATTTGGACCCAAATTTGCTCCTGAGGATGAATCTACAGCAATAAACTCAGGCAAAACATGATGAGTAGTCAAAGGTTGATCAGCACTATTGTGTTCACCCACGTGATCAACGCCGGAAAGGGAAGGTGGAAGAAGGAGTATTTCTTGTTTAAGAAGGGCGTCGGCATTTGGATGAAGGGATTCAAAAGGGAATTTTGTTTCGTCGAAGACAACATCACGGGAGATGTATACACGTCCCGTGGCCACATCAAGATATTTTACTCCCTTGTGTTGGGCACTATAGCCAAGAAAAACGCACTGTTTGGATCTGAAGCTAAGTTTGTGAGTATTATAAGGACAAAGATTAGGCCAACAAGCACACTCAAAGACACAGAGAAAAGTATAATTTGGCTTGGTGTGAAAGAGGCGCTCAGTTGGGGTTTCATTGTTGATAACTCGACTAGGTAGGAGATTTATAAGGTGAACCACGGTTAGGAAGGCCTCATCCCAAAACTTCAAGGGCATGGAGGCGGCAACAAGAAGTGAAAAACCCACATCAACAATGTGTCTACGTTTACATTCTGCGGAGCCATTTCGCTGGCGAGGGTGGGGACAGGATACGTGATGAGAGATCCCTATTTTTTGAAAAAGGGAGTTCAGTTTTTCATACTCACCACCCCAGTCTGATTGCATGGCAATAATTTTGCTATCAAATTTTCTCTCAACTAGGGATTGGAAGTTGTGAAATACTTGGAAAACATCGGAATGTTTATTAAGAAAATGGATCCACGTACACTTGTTATAATCATCAATAAAGCTCACGTAGTATGTGTGTCTACCAACAGAGGAGGGGGCTAGACCCCATACATCAGAAAAAATGAGTTGCAAGGGTTTTGTGGACACACTGGTAGAAATAGAATAGGGCAATTGGTGACTTTTTGCCCTCTGAAAAGCATCACAAATAGTTTCACGATCATGCTCACCAACAAACGGTAGCTTATGTTTACTAAGAATTTGATAAACAATGGAAAAAGATGGGTGGCCTAAACAATTGTGTCATCGTTCTGAAGAGACTTTGAAGGCTCCATGAACTTGCTTATTGAACTTGGAAAACTTGAGAATCAGCGGATAGAGACCGTGCACGCACCTACCGCGATAGAGGACCCTCCTCATGACCTGGTCCTTGATCAAAAAGAAAAATAGGTGATACACCATTATCAAGTGTGATACGATGAACGGAAAGGAGATTTTTTGATGCACTTGGAACATTTAAGACATCTTTGCGATGAATATCACAATGTGGGGTTTTAACAATAGACTGACTAACATGACTTATCATCATACCTGCAGCGTTTTCTGCTGTGTTGATTTGCTCTTTGTCGTGGTATCTTTCATGCATGGTCAGCTTCTCAAGATCAGAGGTGATGTTCTTGTTGGCGCCTGAATCAAGGTACCAGTTGGAGTCAACTCTGTAGGAGGTATCTGCTGCAGCCGCAACTCATTTCCTCTGGGAGTTATCCTCTGCATAGTTCCATTTGCACTCTTTTGCGATGTGGTTAGTTTTTTTTGCAAATTTGACATTTGTTCTCATATTCCTCATACCTGGCAAAGTGACGACCTTGGTTATTGTTGTAGTAGGGGCACGGGTGGCCGTTGTTGTTGTAGTAGCCGTTGCCGCCACCATGATTGTTGCTGTAGTTGCCGCCACCGCTGCCACGGTAGCCATTGCCATCGTTGTTTCCATGGCCGCCACCGCCGCCGCGGTAGCCGCCGTTGCTGCTGCCATTGTTGCAGCCACCCTTGGGGAAGCCGCGGTTACCCTTGGGAGGGCCACCACGTCCTCGAGCGGCGGCGTTTGCGGACGACTTGAAGGCGCCAGATCCAGAGTCGTGGAACATCTCTACTCTTTGATCGAAGTTCGACACCATGCCAAACAGATTGTCGATGGAGAGGGGCTCAGTGCGGACGTCAAGAGCAGATATGAGGGGTTGGTAGTCCATATCAAGACCAACAATGAGGAAGGAGATCAGCTCTCCCTCGAGAAGAGGCTTTCCAGCCATGGCCAGTTCATCTGCGAGTGCACGCATCTGACCGAAGTAAGCAGCAGCAGATTGAGAACCCTTTTGGGAATTGGAGAGGGCGGCGCGGCAGTTGTTGGCACGCGACCTGGACTGGGCAGCAAACATGTTTGCGAGGGCAGTCCAGATGGCGTGGGATTTTTCTAGGGAGGCAACTTGCACCATAACTTCTTTCAAGAGATTGCGAAGCAGATAGGCTACAAGCTGCTGATCCTGGATCAACCAGGCGGAGTAGCCTGGGTTTGGAACGATCTGATCTTTGCCATCAGCATTCTTTGAGGTGATGGTGGATGGTGATTCTGGGATTGTCTGATCTAGGTATCCTAGGAGGCCCGCTCCTATAATCTGAGATCGGGCTTGAGCTCGCCAAAGAACACAGTTCGTGCGAGTTAGGGGTTTTGGATGGTGTTGTTTAGGCCAACGGAGGAGAGGGTTGAGCTGGAGGAACACATGGCGAGATGAGGTTGGATGCGTTGGTGGAGGTTGACGACGGAAGCTAGCCGAGAGGGAAGAGGGAGGCTCTGTATACCATGTTAGGTTTTGTAGAAGCATCTCAACTCGCGTAACATGGGAGCCCGCGTATATATATTGATATGGGCGAGGCCAGCTCTCGCAGGAGGCATACATAGAGGTAGTTGGAACCACCAGAGAGATACACGGGGATAGAGAGGATTACATCAAGAGATAAACATGAAAATAAAACAAAGAGATCTCCTCTAACTACCCTAGCACCGGAGGTGGCCTATATGCGTACATGACATAGCATGGGTGTATAATCCAATGTTTAACAGAACCCACCTGAGATATTTCTTCAGAACCTTTCCGGAGTTCACCACCAACCAATGGGGCAATGGTACACCCAAGGATTTGCGAGCGCTATCTTTATTAATTCACTTTGAAAATAGGCTTTTTTTGTTATGCCAAAAATGCTCAATGGAGCTCGGCCTCCATGGAGGGCGAATTTGAAATGATCAATATTCATATTTGCATATTTCACAAAATTCTGAAAAAATACGCCTATACTTAGAGAATAACACACAAGTGGGTAAATTTTTAGGACGAACTACGCTAAAATGAGTGCTACAAAAAAAACAAATCTGAGGCTATTTAGTAGATGCACTATTCATCCTTAAAATCCATGTATTTGGTTTTTTTGCACATATCGCACTTCAAGGTATTTGATTCTGAACTTCTACACACATAGACATCACATCCTTCTTGTACATTTTTTCAGATTTTTTTTAAACCGAAACATTTAAATTTTGTTCTTTTTAAAAATAATCCGGCCTCCATGGAGGCCGAGCTCGAAAATGCCCCACTCCAATTCTCAATGCAGCTCGGTTTCTATGGAGGCCGAATTTGAATGATCAAAATTCAAATTTTCACGTTTCAAAAGAATAGAAAAAATACACACATACTTAGAGACATAATGCACAAGTGTGTAAATTTTCAAGAAATGAGTGCTACACACACACAAAAAAAAACAAATCTTAGGCTTTTTATTAGATGCACTATTCATCCTCAAAGTCCATGAATTTGTATTTTTTAGCATAGATCGCTTTTCAAGGTATTTCATCTTGAAATTTTACACACATACACATTACATCCTTGTTTCAGATTTTTCTGAAACTGAGAACTTCAACTTTTGAATTTTTTTCAAAAAATTTGGCCTCCATTGAGGCTCAGCTCCAAAACACCCCACTCATAGTATTGTTATGTGGATTACAGAAGAGATGGAAGATTTTGTCAAATATTATCAACAAACATGAACAGTAGAAACTGAACTTGCTTGGAAATGGATACGTAATGTGTAAGACTTAGGGTTTTGGGAAACTGCACGACACCCGTTGAGGGTGTGGCTATCTCATATATATAAGGGGTACACCAAAGGTGTACAATACAATATACAAGACATATACAGAAGCTATATGTAAATACAGTCTAACACCCTCCCTCAATCTTAACTATACCCTGAAGTACAAAGTATGTTAAGATTGCGCAGCCTACAAACTGAGGTTGTGGAAGAGGCTTCGTGAAGATGTCAGCAAGTTGATCTTTGGAGGAGATGAACTTGATGTGGAGTAGCTTCTGTGCGACACGTTCCCGTACAAAGTGATAGTCAACTTCAATGTGTTTTGTCCGAGCATGAAACACTGGATTAGATGAGAGATATGTAGCTCCAATGTTGTCACGCCAAAGAACAGTGGCTGAGTTTGAGAAACTCCCAACTCTCTCAATAAGGACTGTACCCATATGATCTCGGCTGTAGCATTTGCAAGCTGCTTTGTATTCAGCTTCAGGTGCTGCTCACAGACAACTTTGTAGCTTGTTTGCGAGCAGCCCAGGCGATCAAGTTAGGACCAAAGAAGACAGCATGTCCCCTCGTGGATCGCCTGTCATCTGGATTACCAGCCCAGTCTGCATCTGAAAAAGCAGAAAGCATAGGAGACGGTGCTGGCTGAAGGAGTAGACTATATGAGGCAGTAAAGCAAACATAGCGAAGAATGCGCTTCACCGCTGTCCAATGAGAAGTTCGAGGAGCATGAAGAAATTGACAGACACGATTAACTGCATATGAGATATCTGGACGAGTGATAGTTAAGTACTGCAGGCCACCAACAACGCTTCGATACTCAGTGGCATCATCAGAGGTGAGCGGATCTCCATCAAAAGCAGACAGACGGTCAGTAGCAGACATAAGAGTCATGGCATGTTTGCATTTTAGCATACCTGCCGGTCGCAACAGGTCCATCGAATACTTATGCTGCGTGAGTGTCAAGCCAACAGAAGAACGAGAAACTTCGAGGCCAAAGAAGTAATGCAACGTTCCTAAATCCTTCACCGCAAAATCACCACTCAAGGAAGATACCAGACGATCAGCAGCAGCATCCGAAGAGCTAATGAGGATAATGTCATCAACGTATAACAGAAGATACATCGTCACCTGAGGTCGATGCAAAAGGAAGAGCGAGGTGTCAACAGTAGAGGGAACAAAACCAAGTGACCGAAGAACAGAGCCCAATCTGGCATGCCAAGCACGAGGAGCCTGCTTCAGCCCATAGAGCGCCTTGACCAGGCGACATAGATGATGAGGGCGAGCAGGATCAACGAACCCTGGGGGCTGACGCATGTAAACCTCCTCATCCAGAACTCCATGAAGAAAAGCATTCTGAACATCCAGCTGACGAAGAAACCAGCCCCGAGTAACAGCCAAGGACAACAGAAGCCGTATAGTCGTTGGTTTGATCACCGGACTGAACGTATCCTCGTAGTCAAGACCATACCTTTGCTTGAATCCTTTCGCCACTAACCGTGCCTTATAGCGTTCAATAGAACCATCGGCATGCTTCTTAACTTTGAAGACCCACTTGGAATCAATAATATTGACACCAGAGACCGGGGGAACAAGCTGCCATGTTCCATTTGTCAACAATGCATGATACTCTTGCTCCATAGCTTGGCGCCAATGAGGAATCCCGAGAGCAACCTGAAAGTGACGCGGTTCAGCCAAAGGATCTTCCTTGACATGAGCAACACATGCTGCAAGCCAGGCCACCATCCCATCTTTGCGTTGCTTGGGACACACAATACCGGATCGACTGCGAGTATGTGGTCGAAGAGGAACAGCCGCATGAGGTGCAGCAAGTGGCGACAGCACTAGCGATGAAGAAGTATCCGGCGAAGCAGCCGGTGACGACGCAGTGGCGCCAGGCGAGGACGAGGCCGACCCAGGCGCGGCAGACCCGGGCGAGACAATCGACTGGGTGGGTGAATCAGTCGGCTCGAGGCCAACCAAGGCGCGGCAGCCCGGCCCAGTGGAGATCGCCGGCTAGGGGGAGGCTGGCGCAGGGGAGACCAGCCCAGGCAAGGCCGGCCCGGGGGAGGCTGGCGCAGGGGAGACCAGCCCAGGCAAGGCCAGCCCGGGCGAGGCTGGCGCAGGGGAGACCAGCCCAGGCAAGGCCGGCCAGGCGAGCAAGACGGACAGAGCCGGCACCAAGAGCCTGAGCCCAGCGTGCATGGCGCATGCACGAGGCCACTCCCCACGTCAGGTGCAGTTGATGGCTCCGGCTCCTCCAGCAACTCAAGGCGAGCTCCACGACCCGTTCCTGCAGCATGATTAGGCAACAACGCAGGAGAATATGCAATATCAACAAATTGAAGCGAGGCGGTGGAGAAGTGGATTGCGAGGAGGAGACTAGAGGTGTGAGGGTTGTGGACAAAGACGAGAACGGGAAGACACTCTCGTCAAACACAACATCTCGCGAGATGTATACACGGTTGGATGGAATATGAAGACACTTGTACCCTTTGTGGAGAGAGCTATACCCAAGAAAAACACAAAGTTTTGACCGAAACTCGAGCTTACGCTTATTATAAGGACGAAGATGAGGCCATCATGCACAACCAAAGACTTTGAGAAAAGTATAATCTGGAACCTCATTAAGTAACAGTTCAAGTGGTGTTTTCATCCCAAGGAGTCGGTAGGAAGCCTATTTATGAGAAAACAGGCAGTGTGTCACGCCCAATATGCGACCCTATCCAAAAGGAACTCGACGGTCCCACCAAGGATAGACCCGCATATTGAAACGCTTTTGCAAGGTGGATATCATTACATCAACATTACATAATAGATGGGGATACATACATAAAGGCACGAATGCCACAAGAATACATCAACATCATATACAAGAACAACATCCGACTACGGATGAAACATAAATGAAACTCAAACAATATCCACCACTGCTAGCCCAGGCTGCCGACCGAACCTATCCCCGATCGAAGAAGAAGCGTAAGAAGAACTCCAATACAAGCAAACATCGCTCTCGCGTCATGATCATCGCAAACCTGTATCGCAACTCGGTGGTGTAGTAATCTGTGAGCCACGAGGACTCAGCAATCCCATTACCATGGGTATCAAGGCTAGCAAAGCTTAATGGGAAAGGAAGGGGTAAAGTGGTGAGGTTGCAGCGGACTAAGCATAAATGGTGGCTAAGATACGCAAATGAGAGCGAGAAGAGAAACAAAGGAACGGTCGTCAACTAGTAATGATCAAGAAGTGATCCACGAACTCCTACTTACGTCGACATAACCCGAAACTGTGTTCTCCTCTCGATCAACCCGAAAAGAGACACTCACGGATTACGCACGGTTGGTGTATTTTAGAAGAGTTTGCTTCAAGTTTACTACAACCGGATATTAACAAATTCCCATCTGCCGCATAACCGCGGCACGGCTTCGAAAGTTCAAACCTCAGAGGGGTGTCCCAACTTAGCCCATGATAAGCTCTCGCGATCAACGAAGGATATTCCTTCTCCCGGAAGACCCGATCAGTCTCGGAATCCGGCTACAAGACATTTCGACAAAGAATAAAACAAGACCAAAGAAGCCGCCGATGTGCCGACAATCCCGATAGGAGCTGCACATATCTCGTTCTCGAGGCAACACCGGATGAGACATCCTACGAGTAAAACCAAACCCCGAGTTTCCCCGATGGGCCCCCGCAGTCTACTCGGTTCGAACCAGCACTTAGAGAAGCACTGGCCCGGGGGGGCTAAATAAAGATGACCCTTGGGTTAATTACTCCCAAGGGAAATATAGGTGGTGGTGAGGCAAATGGTAAAACCAATGTTGGGCCTTCTTTGGAGGAGTCTTATTCAAAGCGAACTGTCAAGGGGGTCCCATAAATCACCCGACCGCGTTAGGGACGCAAAATCCGGGAACATAATACCGATATGACGGAAACTAGGGCGGCAAGAGTGGAACAAAACACCAGGCATAAGGCCGAGCCTTCCACCCTTTACCAAGTATATAGATGCATTAATAATATAAGGTATATTGTGATATCCCAACAAGTAAACATGTTCCAACAAGGAACAACATCTCCATGTTCCAACAAGGAACAAACTTCATCTTCACCTGCAACTAACAATGCTATAAGAGGGCTGAGCAAAGCGGTAACATAGCCAAACAACGGTTTGCTAGGAAAGGTGCAAAAGGTTAGAGGCTGACATGGCAATTTGGGAGGCTTGAGGAACAAGTGATAGGTAGCGCAGCATAGCGATAGAACGAAACAACTAGCATAGCAATGATAGTAGTGAGATCCAAGGTGACGGTCATCTTGCCTGAAATCCCGCAAGGAAGAAGAGCGAGTCCATGAAGAATATGAAGCTACGAAGACGAACCAAGCGTAGACGAACGAATCCTCACGATCGCAACGAAACAGGAACTAACAAGAAGAAGCACACAACATAGTAAACACACCACACATGAACAAGACATGATGCACAACAAGCATGATGCATGACAAATCTAGATGAATCTACTCATGGCAAGAGATGATGCATACAAGACCAACACATCAAGGCAAGTTTAAATGAGGCCGGGAATAACATATAACAATACCGGTAAGTCCTCATATGCATATTTCGAAATTGGTCCAGATCTGAATAAACCTTATGTTCAAGTTGTTAAACAGCAATTTAAGATGCACCACGATGATCTACACGAAATTCTAGTCAAGTTACATATAAGGTTCATTAGATTGAGACTACGGCCTAGAAGATATGAGCAAAACAAGATAAGCATGGCATTGATGCAAAATGCATACAAACATCCAGAAAACACCTCAAAACAAGGATGCAACATGATAATATGAAACTACATGCAAAATCAAGCAAGTTACATATAGAGCACACTCAAAACGGAGCAACGGTTCAACACACACATGAAACAAGTTATAGCAACAATCTGTCCAAAACAGCAACTAGGCATATTGCAAGCATCAAAACAACAAGCTACAGCACCTCAACAAGAAAACAAAAGGCATGGGCATGATTTACAGGTAAATCATGACAAAACATGAACACTGAGCTAACTCCAGAAATCACTAGAACATGCTCAAAATGACATGGCAAGATTGCAAATAATAAGTTTCAGACTTTAGCAGAAATAACATCAGGTTGCAATGTTTAGAGTTATCAAACAACATGTTACAGGAACTTATCATGGCAAACAAAGGCATTTCATGAATCTACTAAATGCATAGAACAAAAGTCCTTTACTGACCATGAGCCAAAAAGGATCATAAAATATGATGGCACTCATGTAAACATGGCAAGTTATATGACAGATTCATACATGGCAGGAACAACAATAAGTAGGCATGTTGGTGAGCTTGAACCACTCACCACAGAGCAATACATGGCATGGCAAGGTAACTAACAGCAATAAGACATGGCATAGAAGATATACATGGCAAGAACAACATCATAGCATACACGGATCAACTACAACAACCTTGGCAAAATTGAATAACATGTAAACAATCTGCCAGGAAACATTTTATAGCAAAAGTAGAGCTCGATTGAGTCAAGCTATGGAACTCCATAATTGTAAACAAGGGCATGGATGGATAGATAATAACCATATGTTCAAAACATCCTTACTGAAGTATCTCAAAATAAGCATGGATCTCTCGGTAGCATCAATTTAACATGGCAACAAAATATAACAGAATATGCCAGGAAAACAGCAACAACAAGTACCCTACTTAATGCGCTCTCTACACAACTCACAAAACTACATGGCAAGCACCCCTGGAAAGATGGCATGGCATATTACAAAACACATGTAGGACTCAAGTTCATAGGATGCACACATCAATCATGGCAAAAATGACAAAAGTGCATGTTCTGATAAGAATCTGAAACTAACATCACATATCCCTCTTCTAACAGCATTTCGGGCATCAAGATGAGCTCAAATGAAAATGATGCAATGAGATGAAATGATCTACTCTTCGGGACGAACAATTCGGTATGCTAAACCCCCAAAACGGATCTACAGATGCAAAGATATAATGCGATGAAAATGCATGAAAAAATATTAGCAGATTCGGGACTTGGTGGAAAACGGAGGGGGGGAGTCAACCTCGTCGCGGATCTCGAGCATGGCCGGCGGATCTGGCCGGAGCTCGGCCGGAGGGGGTCGGAGGAGGCGGCCGGAGGGTCGCGGGAGGGCGTCGCCGACCGGGCGGGCGGGAAGTCGCCGGGCGAGGGCGTCGGCCGGGACGGCGGCAAGCGAGGCGCGACCGTGGAGGCGCGGACGCCGGCGGCTACGGGCGGCGGCGGGCGCGGGCGATCGCGAGCGAAGGGCGGCGGGCGCCTCGGCCAAAGCGGCGGCGGCGAGCTGAGGCCGAGGGGCGGCGGCGGGTGCGGGCGCGGTCGGGTCCGACCGCCAGATGGGCTTTGCTGGTCGGTCATGGGCCCAAGGGCTTCGGCAGCGGGAGGAGAGAGACGACGGCGGCGGGGACACGTGTCGCGTGGGGATTGGAGGCGGGAGGCGGCTGGACGTGTCCGGCCGTCGGCGGACATGTCCGGCGGCGCGGAGGGAGGTTTTTAGGGTTAGGGGGGAAGAAGACCCGGGATTTCGGAGGGGAGGCTTATTTATAGATAGAGGGAGCTAGGAGAGTCCAAATGAGGTGCGGTTTTCGCCCACACGATCGTGATCGAACGACCGAGAGCATGGAGGGGAGTTTGCTGGGTTTTGGGCCACTTTAGAAGGGTGTTGGGCTGCACACAAAAGAGGCCTTTGCGGTTACCCTGTTAACCGTTGGAGTACCAAACGACCTCCAAATGGCACGAAACTTGACAGGCGGTCTACCGGTGGTATACCAAGGCCGCTTGACAAACCTCGGGGCATTCCGAGACCGTTTAACACCCGCACACGAAAAGAGGTAAAAGGGGGCGCCGGAGACATAGGAGTGCCAGATTGCAAAACGGACAACGGGGAAAATGCTCGGATGCATGAGGCGAACACATATGCAAAATGAGATGCACATGATGACATGATATGAAATACAGATGATGACATGGCAAAGTGCAACACGCAAGCACATGACAAGGCACGACGACAAATAACTGAAAGACACCTGGCGCATCGAATCCGGGGCGTTACACAGTGGAAAATGCATCACTCCAAAACCGAAAAGGTGCGGATGCATGAGCAAGTAACGTGAGACCGGTCTCGACAATGTGGCGATGCTTACGTTCAGCCGTGCCATTCTGCTGATGTGTATGAGGACAGGACACGCGATGTGAAATCCCAAGCTTATTAAAAAAGGAATTGAGGTTGTGATATTCTCCCCCAACTGATCGAACATGAATGATCTTATGCTTAAGAAGACGCTCAACGCGAGCTTGAAATTGTAGGAAAACATCAAACACATCAGATTTACGCTTGATAAGATAAAGCCAAGTAAACCGACTATAAGCATCAATAAAACTGACATAATAATTATGACCGCTCACAGAAGTTTGGGCATGCCCCCATACATCAGAATAAATAAGCTCAAGTGGAGATTTGACGACACGACTCGAATCTGAAAACGAAAGCTGATGACTCTTACCTTGCTGACAGGCATCACAGATTGTGGCAACATCTTTATTGGACACAACGGGAAGACTATGACGATGACTACAAACTATGGGAGTGGCAGGATG
Source organism: Aegilops bicornis (assembly GCA_021605145.1). Classification (NCBI taxonomy): domain Eukaryota; kingdom Viridiplantae; phylum Streptophyta; class Magnoliopsida; order Poales; family Poaceae; genus Aegilops; species Aegilops bicornis. The sequence goes on along the minus strand of CM038669.1, from coordinate 463,902,041 downwards.
GCCGAGGCGTGCATGCCAATGGGTAGGCGACACACGAACACCAGTGAGTGCTCGAGGAGCAGCAGGCAGATCAAGTGCATATAATCCATCTCGCAGGCGACCTCTAAGCAGAACGTCCCTCGTGGCCCGATCCTTGATAAAAAAATAAAAAGGATGAAACTCGGTGAAAACATTGTTATCACGAGTAAGTCGAGGAAACAGAACAATAGGCTACGAGTGGCGGAAGGAACTCTAAGGACATTACGAAGATGGAGAGATTTTTGTTTATGAGTTAAAAGAGAGGCCTGACCAACATGTGATATGTGCATACCTGCTCCACTGGCGGTGCGAACCTGATCATGACCACGGTATGGCTCCTGAACTGAAAGTTCGCCCATCTCGCCCGTCAGATGATTCGTATCGCCCGTGTCCATATACCACGTTGGATCAATGGGATATGATGGAGTGTGTCCTGCTTGAGGAGCAGGCTCATGAGTGGCCAAGGCAGCTTGTTTCTCGTTGTCTTTGCCATTGTTGCCGACGCCGAGGAAGTCCTGCTTGAAGCGGCGATGACAGCGGGAAGCAATGTGACCTGGAATGTTGCACGATTGGGGAGCTGAACGCCACATGAAGGGCAGCAACACACGAGCAGCCAACCCCGGTCGTGGGGAAGGGGTAGCGGCGGCGACCGCGAACTGTGAAGTCGATGGTACCGCTTTACTGCTGTAGATGACTTGAAGGGCTTCCCTTTTCCACGAGTGGTAGCGTTGGCAGCAATGAAACTCGGGTTGGTACGGCGAGACTTGACGCGCTGTTCCGTGGCAAGGAGGCGAGCGTAGAGCTCACGGGGTTCAAGTGGAGTATCACGACCATTGATGTTCTCGGCAAAGGTTATCATAGTCATCGTCCAGGCCGTTCATGACGAAGGTGGTGAAATCCTCTTTGCGAAGCGGTTGACCAATGGAGGCCAAAGTGTCTGCAAGACGCGTCATCTTGCCGAAGTAGCCGGTAATGCTGAGGTCAAGAAGCTTAGTCTCCCCCAGCTCCGTGCGAAGAGTGTGAGCACGGGCCTGCTGCTGAGATGCGAAGCTGGTGTGAAGGGCAGACCATGCCTCCTGGGACGTGGCAGTGAAGAGGACCAAGGAGGACACCGCCTCGGTGAGTGACGCATTGGATCGCCGAAAGGATAGCCTGATCCTGAGCCACCCACGCATGGTATGCCGGGTGATGTGGTGGAGGACACGGCAAGGAACCGTCGACGTAGCCCTCCAGGTAGCGACTGCGGAGAAGTGGCAGCACCTGTGCACGCCACGACAGATAATTGTCCGTTGTCAGCTTCACTGGGATTAGATGCGCGAAGTAGAACGGCGCACTGGCCACGGCATGATCAGCAGGAGGAGGCGACGTGTAGTAGCTCATGTGAGATGAACCACCAGGTGCAGCCATGGCCGGAGGGTAGTAGCCGCCGTAGGGCAATGGCGGTGGCGGGGCCCTGTCCGACCCGGCGTTCATGGCGCCAGGTGCAGCCGCATAGGGTTGCGGGTTCGAAGATGCATAGGGCGCCGCTGTGACGGCGGCAGGAGGTGCAGCCGCAGCGGCCGCATAGGGCGAGGCGCCATACGCCGCGTTAGACGCGGCACCAGGTGCAGGCGTCGCCCCGTAGTGGCCCGTCGACGGAGCAACCGCCTCGTAGGGGCCATAGGGCAGCGATCCGGCCGGGACAGGCGCCGCCCCGTAGGGACCTGCTGGCGGCGGGGGAGCTGCCCCGTAGGGCCCGTAGGGCGCCGATCCCATCCAGGGACCAGCGTACGAAGGATCTCCAGGGACCGGCGGAGGCGCGGCCGGTGACGGCGGCGGTGGCTGATCCGAGGAGGCGCCCACCATCGAGGACTGGCCGGTGTAGACCGAGACCAGGGGGCGCGAGGAGAGGAACGGCGATGCAGGCGCCGTGACAGGGGCCGGCGCGACGGCGGCAACGGAGCTCGGTGCGATCGCGGCGGTGGCGGCAGCGGAAGTCATAGGACCGGTTAGGGTTGATACCATGTAAGACTTAGGGTTTTGGGAAACTGCACGACACCCGTTGAGGGTGTGGCTATCTCATATATATAAGGGGTACACCAAAGGTGTACAATACAATATACAAGACATATACAGAAGCTATATGTAAATACAGTCTAACATAATGGAGCTCCATGGGTGTGCATTATGAAAAGCAAATGATGATAATGAAGTCCGATAATGACTTGTTCAAGAAAAACAGAATATGAAAGAAATGATGCCAATGAAGTCCTGATTCTGAAAAGAAATGAAGCCTGATAAGAACCTGTTCAAGCAAAACCTAATATGAAAGCAAGTGGCGCTAATGAGAAAGGATATTTGCAATATGATCATCTTTGCATGACTCTGGCTACACTGCTACAGTAAATGACAAGCAACTCTTTTTCGAAGTATTTCTGGAGATTAAGTATTTACATGTTGATGATCTCAATATGTTTTTTCTATCTGAAATAATTGGATAAAAGAAACACACCCAACCAAATCAATTCCATATGCTTCCCTCGAAAGTATTGCTAATTAAGTTATTTTGGTCACCTATATGCTACTCCCTCCGTCCCATAATATAAGATTGTTTTTCAAGCTAACATAGCTTGAAAAACGATCTTACATTGTGGGACAGACGGAGTAGTTTTTATATGAAAGGGAATTATACCCTAGTAACTCAGTTTATTAACCGATCTGTTTATTTTCCATGTGCACATGCTAGTAACCTGCTCATATGCTGTACAGTTCAAAACAGGGTGCTACTTGGGATCTTGAAACTAGTTACACCGTTACATGGTTTAAGTCAGTTATGAAGCTGATCTGAGGGAATTAGGACTGAACCTGAACATATGACTCTACAATGTTTAACCTAGACCCCGAGACACTAGCATGCTGATTTTGACATTTTACACAACCTGAAGCTAGTTTTTTAGCTTCTAGTTCTATTCTCTGAATTCTAGAGCTACAGATATTTGGTAAACGGCCATGCGTATATCAGTTGCTGAATTTTTTTAGCGTGAGTGAGGTTCGGTTAATCGGTTTAACTAGTACTACTTGTGCAACAGGATGGGTCTTCACTGTATTATGTTTTCAGAGATGAGCAGATGAACCTGTACGGTTATCACTCCACAGACAGGTAGTGATCTTGGCGTCACATAAACCATTAGAGGAAGATGCTTGTGCAGCTATGATGCAATCGTACGACACCTGAACTTTACATAGGTGAAGGGTTGGCATTTGCTAGTAGAGTACTTGACATGTTAAAAAGGGCCTGAATCTTAATATATGCTGCTATGGTTCAGTTCATTCCCCTCCATTATACTGGATAAAAGGAACTAAAACAATGGCATTATACTCCATATTGTACTAAAACAATGTTAATTAACATGGATCGGAGAGAGTAAATTTGATCATTTGACTGAGAGTAGTCGAAGCTGAATACAGACTGAATCTTACCTAGCGTAGTCGAAACTGAATACAGACTGAGAGTACGCTTGGTCTCAGCCCATTTGAGATCATCGGATTCGGATGTATAGCCATGTACCTTCCCCTCCATTACTAGATACAAAAGGAACTAAATTTGATCTTTGACATGCCTCTCTTAATTGGTCAGCTAATCATGATGTTAAGCGTCTGAAGCACACAAGCATTTTTCAGTATGCCTAAAACTGACAGTAGCAGATACGTGGTTACCTCAACTTATATCCAATCATCTCTACTACTATTAAAAAAAGCAAACTTAACTTATCTTAAGGTCACCCAGATTAGTGTACACGGAACAATCAGCACCCTACGATCTAATGCACTTAAACCCATCCTACCGTCAACAATTGCATCAATGATCTGCCACCCAGATCAACAGCTCAGATCAAATGTTCTGTCCGAGCAGACGCGGTGGTCTGCCAAATCTCCAAGCGATCAGCGTCCCGGACGTGTCCCCACTCGGTGTTATTCTGGAGATTGTTATGTGAAGAGAAGGCTGAGCCCGTGGTCCTGCCGCCAGCGATGGACGGATCGCTACAAGCTCATTGCTGGTTTAAGGAGTGGCTCGCTAATGCGAGGCGGAAGAACGAGAGACAATGATCCACTCTCAGACGGCCTGTGGTGCGCGGAATGCAACGAGAGAGGCAAGCGAATCCAGGATGCGAGGGAGCTGGCGAAAGAGTTCATGAACACATCAAGGAATGGTAATTTGGTACACTTGAGGAGCAAATGGTGAGAGAGCCAATGAGGCTGGAGAGGTGGATGCCACCGAGCCGGGTTGGGTCAAAGCCAACGCAGATGGAGCAAAGAACCAAGGTACAGGATGGAGGCGGGGCGACGTGGTCTGCGGGATCACCATGGTGCTTATAGATGAGGAGCTTCGGTTTTCTTCCCGGCATCATCAACCCCAACTAAATTTGAGATGCTAGCGGCGAGGAGTGCCGTGCAACTAGCGCTGAGTATGAACATCCCGCGTCTTCACGTTGAGTTAGATTGTCAGGAGGTGGTGTCCATGCTAAATGGGGAAGGTAAGAACCTCTCGATTATGGGCCAACTGGTCGAGGAGACGAAGGAGCTACTCCGGACACAGCAGGAGTTCAAAGTAATTTGGGTACGTCGTGAGGCGAATAGAGCGGCGCATGGTTTAGCTAAAGAGGGTGTTAGCAATAAGACTTCAGTTTATTTTCCATTTTTTCCCCGATCAGATTTTTACATGTTGTAGAATGGACGGCGTCCGACCACTTTTAATTTAATATAAAGTTGCGATTACCCCTAAAAAAAAAAGCGTCCCGGATCCCCGATCCCCGATCCCCGATCCCCGCGGCCCCACGCACGTCGTTCCACTCCTGCCCGATTTACCTCAACAACCATAATCCCCTCGGCCAAACAATGCCGCCGCAATTCCCTCCGCCTCGCAAACTTATCTCTCCCGCCGTGCCGCCCACCGTAGTCGTACCTCCCTCCGCCGTCAAGAACTAGCTCCGGTGACCTCGCCGCCCATCGGGTCGCACCTGGCGACGCTGCCGTTCATCCGCTTCCCATGCGCCACCACCCCGCACGCCTCAGCCCCGATTTGTCACCGCTCCGTGTACTTCGGCCGGGATTCGCCGCCGACTCACTGTCGGGGTGCCCGTTGCGCGGCTGCCACTTGCCACGCCTCAACGGTCGGGTTCGAGGGTTCCCCGAGCCGATGGCAATCCAATGATGGCGGCAAGTGGCGAGGAGGGGTGCGAATTGGCGACAACGAAGCATCACATTGGGGTGTACGGGCAACGAAGCACCAGAATCGACCCGCCTCGTGCGTGTGATGAACAGGAGAAGGGATGGGGGCTACCGGCGACATGATGCGGTGGCAGGACAACTAAGCGGCGATCTGCTAGATCTACGACAGGGAAGGTCAGTTTCGCGCTCTCCAGCCTCTCTGATTTTTTTTTCAGGCGGGGATAGAGGATTTTGCGTTGCGGCGGCCATCGCTCACCGTGGCGACAGGGGTGGGAGGTAGAGGTCGTGGGGCGCCGGAATCAGTGAGGGGGTGCACAACCAGAGCTCATAGATGCATCCTCCCGAGCGCAATCCACGCCAGTGCACGAAATTTCTCATGCATGCTTAAAATATTCTCACGAGGATTGGCGTATCAGCACATAAGACGATCTGTCATTTTTGGATAATGTTTGAGCAAAGAAAGGGAGGTAGGGGGGAAGGGTGGCCAACAACATACAATTGGGCCTTCGCAATAGGATTTTCGTGTCACAGGCAGCACTGCTTCTTTTCACGAGCAAGGGGGCAAATTCAGATTCAGGTAGCCAACAACACCCCCTCGATGTAGGCAAGTATGCATGGATGTAGATGCAACACTTCCCAGGGATGCAAACATTTTTATACTCGCGTAGTACATGATGTAAGCAAGTTTTTGGTTCACGGTGATGCAAAACACTTTCAGGGACGTAGGCAATTTTTCAAACAGGAATGTATGCAAGTATGCAACAGTGTGACTTTCAGGGTGGTCTAGCAATATTGTACATGTGCATCTCTTTTTTTAGGCAAAAAGCAGTAGATGTAATTTAGGCAATAGAAGAGGATATACCAAACAGAGGAGTAATTTTTGTAGGCACCATGATGTAGGCAACACTCTGAGAGATAAGTAAGGCAACGCAGCAGGATGCAGGCAAAATACAGATAGATATAATATAGGCACAATTTCTTTGGGATGGGGCAGGCAATATCTGAATACATCAGGCAATATTGTAATGCGGTCACCGTTGGGTACATCCATTACCGACTAGCAATGCCGGGATGAGTCGGCCAGCGACGGAGTGCTCTTTTTTGTCATACTGAACCCAGTTTTACAGATTGTTCTTTTTAAAAAAATCTGCAGACTATTCTTGCCAAACAGTACAGATCAACTAGGTACGCACTACATGATTTGATGTTGGCTTCGTTTCTATTCCTTTAGATTACTATTTACATTTATCATTGTCACTGATTAGCCCAAAAATCATATTTGAGGTCAAAGACAATTGTATTCGCTTGGGCAGGGTGCTCTTCAGATACATAATGAGCAAAATGCAGTACCATTCACTAGCTTTAGTAGTTCTAAACCCTTTTAAGTATAAAAGTGTTTCTCTGCTTGGCAGTTGGGATGAGTCCCATTACTAATGATAACATCTAAGAACAAGCCATATGCATAATCCAACAAATAAAAGACCAGACTAGGAATAAGAGCTTGAGTCATGCATCAACTGTATCACTATCAAATATTTGATCTAGTTACCAGTGCAAGCTGGCTCTCTACACCCAAAATCAGTTGGAAAATGTTCTTGGCTTCACGTGCTGTCTTTAACTGCAACTGATCTCCTTAATAGCACCTCAAATGTACAAGTCACTGTTCTTCTACTAACTAATCAACTCAGAGCACTGACACACCATCTCCACAAATTTGTTGCAAGACATGGGATGTTTTTTTATAGCAACATATATGTCACCAATCCATTATTTTTGCTCTTATATGTGTGAATTGTAGACTGACATAACCATATAATGCAGATGAGGTGTAATAAAGGAAAAGCATGGTGTTGACAATACTACCTTTTCTATTTTTAATTCTTGATCTGTTCCTGGTTTCCATATTGTGGATGAGAATTATATTGCATTCTCACGAAAACCTTTTCTTCCTCCTTATCTCTAATCATACTACTATGATCACGCCGATGAGGTAGAGTTCTGTGGTGCTCATCTGACCCTGGTTTGTGCTATGATTTCATGTGTTGTTTAGCTATGAATCGGCATGATTAACTCTCTGTTTTGCTATAGAGTTGATAATTAACTAATCTACTTGGTCCTGCTCTAGGACGTTTTAATTTAATTAGTGCTGCTGAACATATCTGCCATTCTTTGGTTCTAAGCTTGACTCTCTAGACCTAACAGGTCCAATTTTTAAATGATGTATAGCTACTGTTTATCTACACTTAGAGCTTGATAAGAATGGAAAAAAAAATCGGCTGGATTTTAGTTATTGTGCATTTCATAGGGTGTCGAATGTACAGGATAGTGTCTTAGCTTATGTTGACATTCACATATAATACATGTTGTAGATGTATTTCTCCAGCATGTGTAAGTAGATAGCCCACACCATGTGTGGCCGGGACATTGGCCCCTTCCATTGTGGGATGAATCTCATTTGGCTTCTCCCTGACTCACTCATTCATGCAGGTAATTTGCTCTGATTTTTCTGTCGTGTTTTCTTTACTAATAACGTGGTGAACATTGGGAAAGGTTGCATAACACAAATTCAATGTTTCCCTTGCAAGAGAACATATTGGGGGGGCCATACTTTCCATTTTTCTTGCACAACTTGTTACGTCAAGCAATAGCGAATACTTTTATTGATTAGCCTCTCTGCTCTATGTCCTGAAACGCTGGCATGTGTTAATTTGCTGAGATCTATGTTTATAAAATATATTCTACCTATGACAGTAGTTTTAGCATCCATGGTGTTGTAGAGTAGCTTTATCACTATCACATATCCATGCAAATACTAAACCTGTGGAGCAGGTGAGCAGCAGCCAGACATTTGATCCCACTGGGGTACAAGAGAAATTTCTCCTAATATTGTTGAGATCACTGAAGATAGCTCGATGGCATGGCAAGTCTTCTCTTGAAATCAGCGTCTGTGTCTTGAGTAAGCATCAGCGGCATCCCTAGGCTCGACAACAATTAGAAATTCAGAATAGAGCAATCAGTGGTGGCAGATTTCTAAAAAATGTAACTTGTATAACAACATGCCCATTGGATTCATCTGATCTTGCTTTTTTGCATAGGTGATTTAGTTTCCTTTCAGCTGAATACTATTGTTGGTAGTAAAGCATGTAAATATATACTGTTATTTCTTTTTAAAATTATATGATGGTAGCCTGAGACGTGCGTTGCTCGTGCAAACTTACTAGTGAAACTAAAAACATGCGTTCTTCTCCTCCTGTCCCAATTTTTATCCCTTCTCGGACATGCCAGATCTGGCAGTATTACCTATGTACTTCATAATTCATATTTTTCTCATAGAAATGACAATTTAATAACTGCAGTTCAAAAAATATTTCCCCTTTTGTACCCTTCATATTTCCCCTTATTTTTAAGCTTAAACCTTCTATTGTCTTTTATGTTAACCTTGCAGCAACGCGCGGGTGCGTATGGAACACATAATAAGAGCATCTACAGTCGGGCGCTTCAAACGCCCCAACGGACGGCCCGGTCAGTGATCGGTAAAAAAATCGATCCACACGGGCACCTCAAACGAGTCTCAAACGCCCAGATTGACCGGCACCCCTCATATCCAGCCCAAATCTAGGGCGGATATGGGAAGGCCCAGGCTCCGCCACGTTGGACTGGCGATGAGGTCCCATATGAAAACACTCCGAAACCCGGCGGTCTGAAGCTCGTCTCCTCCGTAGGACTTATGGCGCCGCGTGGTGCCGCTATGGCCAGCGGGCCGAGTAGTGCCCTAGCCCGGCTATTTAAGCCGACCGTCGGCACCGAAATCCTACCCGTCCACATTTTCCCCCTTCTGTCTGTCGCCGCCGTCTTTTCCAATCGTCATACGCCACTACTAGCAGTCATGCCCCCACGTCGTCGGGTAAGGAGCTACCCATATCTAACGCCGGAGCTTCGGCTGCAGCTCCTTGTGCAGATCCAGGCAAGGCGCGAAACCCGGATTGCCGTGGGGCTACCTTCGAACGTGGTGGATCCGGAGGAGAACTTGGAGGTGGAACATGAGAAGGAGGAGCTGGAGGAGGACGAGAGGATGTGGGGGACGCTCGGGACACGGATCTGCAGCGGAGCAGCAAAGCGATTTTCGATTCCCTTCGATTGAAATCGAAGGTGGAGGTCAAGCGCCGTCGTATGCATGAGGCGGAGGCAGAACGCGCGCAGAAGTCGATGAAATGCTCGCGTATATGGATGAGGAGGAGCCGGAGCTCTCCAACGCGCCCATCTCGGATTTGACAACTCGGGTTGTGGATGCTCTAAAGTGCTGCTTCGTCCTTGCGTACGGTACTACCTCGCACATGCGTACGTGGGTGAACCAAAGTTCATCCCGTCCTCCTCCACTCTGCGCTGCACGACATGCCAGTAGGCAGCCGTGGACGGTTTATTATGAATCGAGGAACCCCCTTGCAAAATAAAAATCGAGGAACCCGCACATCCTTTCTCTGCAATCCACGATAGCGCGCACGGAAGCTTCGTCGCTTCTTCTCAGAATTCGGAATGCGTGCTCATGGCGACGGATGCAAATCTCTCTCCGTCCCTCGTATCTCGATCCTCCATGTGTCGACTGACGGGGCATGTCGACCTGACTTTGACTGCCGAGCTGCAGAAGAACATTCTAGAACGTACGCAATGAGCGAAAAGGACCAGGGGGAGAAAAGAGAAGAGAAAACACGTGGTCTCTCCGCGCGGACCGGATGACACGTGCCCACACGGCGCAGTTCCACGCCTCTCTTTTTTTGACCAAGACGCCGGCCATTCCTTATCGTGACAGTGACAGGCTAAGCTATAGGGGGAATCTTGGCAGCTTGATGATTAGCCGCTGCCATGGTCCGGACGGCGGAGATATTTTTGAGAAAGAGCCAAACCGGTTCTTGTTATCGCGTCAAAGGAAAGAATCAGAGGTTGCCACACACACAAATAAAATAGAGAGGAAAAGAATTGGTTCTCCTTCACGTCCATGGCAACTATCGCCTTGTCTGATTTCTGATCCTGTCTTGGAACAGATTACGATGCGCACTATGGACGTGCGCGCGAATTGGCTGCTCTACCTCTACGAGATCATCTGTGTTGTCAGGCTGGGCGGGCTCAAAAGCAAAGCAAACCCTGGTGATGCTCGCCACGCAAAGAAGCGATCGACACGCCGCGCGTCTGCAGCGGCCTCGCCATTGGTGTAAACGACGGGCCGCTCCTTCCCGTCGTCCCGTGGCGCCACCTCCCCTCTCCCCTCGTCTCACACCCACCACCAACGGGGCCCCGGCCCCCGGTTTCGTAGGCACATGATCAAGTGAAGAAGTAAAGTGAGGCAAAAGATTCAATTTCTCGCCGAGCGCTACGCGACCCAGATCCCAGACCCCAACGCGTGGAGGGCCTCCACGTAGCGCCCGGACCGCGACGCGGCAGCTAGCCAGATACCGTACGGAGCACCTAGCTAGTACTTCCTCCGGTCCTTTTTACTCTGCACATTGGATTTACCGAAAGTCAAACTTTGCTAAGTTTAACCAAATTTATATTAAAAATTATTAGCATATATAATATCTAATAAATATAATATGAAAACATATTCCAAGATGAATCTAATGATATTGATGTTGTTATGTGAATGTCTATAATTTTTTATATAAACTTGGTCAAAGTTGGATAAGATTGACAAAACCTAATACGCAGAAAGAAAAAGACCGGAGTGAAAGATTAAGATTGCCCGGCAAAACGCGACAGAGAGACCCCTGGTTAGCCGCTGCGGGTCGCCCGCCCCGGCCTCGCTCACGGTCGCGATCATGGCCACGTCGGTTCGGACGCGTACGGCCGATTTTTCCACCGCTTGATTCGTCTTGTAAAAAGGTCGTCGCGGCGCCGCCGATGCTTTGCTGCGTGTGACAAACGACGAGGCTTCACGACTTGGCTTGCACCGCACGCGTGGTCGCTCGCGCCGAGGTAAACAAAGAAAGAACAAAAAAGTAGAGGAGTCCCGATAGGATAGGTACCGCCACCGCCGCTGTACGCGCTCCCGCCGCAAAGCTCCAGCCGGTAGTCGGTATTCCCCCGCCCCCGCCCCCGCCCCCGCCGCAAAAACAGGGGCGCGCGTCCAGGCTTGGCAGCCCTATCCGTATGGGAGCAACCAAAACCCAACGGAAAAGACGCGCAAACAACTCCGTCCGCGCCACTCCGAAAGGTTAGGCGTCGGGAGCCTTCCCGACCCCCGCTGGCCCCACCTGTCAGCCCCGCCTCCGCTCACGCGCAACCGAATCCTTAACGGCAGCAACAACCCAAAAACCGCGTCCTCCCGCCCTCCCTCCTATAAGTACGCCCCGCCTCCAACCTCCAGATCCTCAACCCGCCTGTTAACCTCGCAACATCATCCAATCAAAACCTCCCACTCGATCGCGCAGCGGCAACACCAGGACATCTCTCTCGCCCATGGGCAAGATGCGCGCGCTCTTCTCCCGCAGCCGCAGCGGCGGCCGCGCCAGCCGCTCCTCCTCCACCAAGTCGTCGTCGATGCCGCCGTCGCCCGCGCGCTCGCCGACGGCGACGGCGCGGGAGGACGAGATGGAGCGCGTGTTCCGCAAGTTCGACGCCAACGGCGACGGCAGGATCTCGCGGGCCGAGCTGGCGGCGCTGTTCGAGAGCGTGGGCCACGCGGTCACGGACGACGAGGTGACCCGCATGATGGAGGAGGCCGACTCCGACGGCGACGGCTACATCAGCCTCGCCGAGTTCGCCGCCATCAATGCCGCGCCCGACGCCGCCGTCGAGGAGGACCTCCGGCACGCCTTCCGCGTCTTCGACGCCGACGGCAACGGCGTCATCTCCCCCGCCGAGCTCGCGCGCGTGCTGCGCGGCCTCGGCGAGGCCGCCACCGTCGCGCAGTGCCGCCGCATGATCGAGGGCGTCGACCGCAACGGCGACGGCCTCGTCTCCTTCGACGAGTTCAAGCTCATGATGGCCAACGGCAAAGGCTTCGGCCTCGCCCAGGGCAACGTCCGGGCCTGAACCAGCCTCAAGACGTGCACTTGGCCCCCGGTCGCTTGTTCCTTCATTCTTTTGCGAGACCCTGTAAATACGCCCGACGACGACCCACCGCGAAATACGTACTTACTACGTACTCCTACTCTATTAGCTAGTCGCAGATCACACGAACATTATCGGTGTGCCATTATTTTGCTGTATATATATAATGTATCGGAACTGTCGTATCGACACTGAAGAATAATCCTCCATGTCGATTTTTATGTCAGCTTGTGTATTTGGCGTCAGATTTTCACTTCTCCTCATCAGATAATGTCCGTGAGTCTCGTAGTATAAATGTATAATGCTTCCGCTTTCTGCAGTTTTATGTCAAAATTCTACTCCCGGCCGGATGACTTTGTGAAGTTATGAAGAGGGAGCGAGCTTCATGTGAATATACGAACCTGTAAATGAAAGGGACATGTCGATGTGACCCAGGCTGGCTCGCTGCCGTTGTTTTCGTCAATAGAATTATTCTGCCCGAGTAGCGTGAACAACAAAACCTGAAGTTGCAGCCCGAACTTGCAATACCTCTGATGAAATTGACAGTTGAGCTAAAGCTGCAGTTCTATAAACAATGACACGACGCCAAGAATCTATATTCCATTAATTAACTCGTAGCATAAGGTTTTACCTGTTTGTTGAACAGGTGGAGTTTACTACTCGATGTGAGTACTCACTCTGTTTGTAAATATAAGACCTTTTAGAGGTCTCAATAAAAACTACATATGGAGCAAAATGAGCAAATGTAATTATTAAAATCTCTAAACTGTCTTATATTTCGAAACGGAGGGAGTATTAATTGACGCTGACCAGTACAATTTTTTAGTGTGAAAAATAGGTGCCCTGGTGCAAGGTTGTAGACTTGTAGTACCCCCGACAATTAATGGCTCAATGGCCCTGAACTTTCTCAGTTTACCGGTATGGATAGACGGTTTGACACTGATAGTGCATCAGCAACAAATTGATGGATACCAACAATACTGGAGTACCCATGATACCGCGTCCGAAAAAAAGGGAAATGGAGTAGTACCATGATCATCTGTAGAACATGCAGATGACGCTACCTAAGAGGATATATCAGACCACGCGTAAGGACAGACAGCCCACGACCTCCCCATCTTCACTGAGATCACGCAGCCGCCGGGACAGATAACCCACGAGCCACCTAGCCCCTCATCTTGAGCAACATTCCAGTTAGAACATGCCTTCGTCAGAAAGGTCCAGCTCTAACAAGATCATCTAGCATGCAGTGTATCATTCCACAGGCAATTAGTAGAACAAGCAAGTGGCGGCTGGCAAGAACATATGGCCCAAGTGGCAATTATCTGACAAGACACAAGTGGTGGCTGGCAACGTATGGCCGGTCGTTATAAACTCCACGCTAGGCCGCCATGCCTCGTACTGGATTCAGTTACGGGAGCCGATGATAAATCTCAGCCAAACGTTGTGCATGCATGATCACCAAACGGTGGGACGCATGAAAAGATCGTGGTGGAGCTTGATTGACCGAACCGGACTGAGAATAGGAACCACCGGCGAAATTGGCCTGACATGCTAGTACAACCCCTGTCCCTTTGCAATTGCTCGATCATTTCACTGGACTAGTATAGTTGTTCTAGGTGCGACTTCCCGGTCTCCATATTAGGTGGGCGTCCCTCCGCGGCAGGCTGGAAATTTACAAAAGTTTGCAGAAGGACAGTCAAGCAGCTGGTACGTACTACGTGCCTTCAGTCATTCATTGAATCTCAGCCCTGAGATTCAAGTAAGTTTCCTACCCAGCGGAGGCACGAGAGTCTTTCCTTCTTCTCGTTTTTGGGAACCTGAGCCCGAAAGCCCTGCAGAAGAGCTTGGTATCTTATACTGAAAGAAAAAGAAGCTGTGACGTGACATTCTGTTAGCTTAGCTGGCTGGTCGATGGCTTTTTTGGGCTGCAGGAAATGTCAAGGCAACTTCTTGCTCATTTGGCTAGGTGTTTTCCTTGTTCTGGCAGTTCGTTCGGCAGACGCCTCGATCTGCCGGCCTAACCGAACATGTACGTACGGCCGGTTGGGCTCCGCTCGTGGCAGGAATCAGCGCAGAGTTGGTGGGTGTCAACGTTTGGTTGCCTTGCGAGTTTTGCGACTGGCAAATGTTGCTGGGGCGCCTTACCGTGAGCGGCTGTACGCAGCGTACGTTCTTGGGGTTTCTGCGTCTAGAAGGTCGGTCTATATGCAGATGGGCAAACACCAAATAGCGCGTTTTGGTTGCCATGCAAATGGGGCTGCCAGCTGCAATTTCTCCCTGTTTTGGTTGCATGTTTTTTTCCAAGTCTAAACACACTATTAATCATCAATTGATTGCAATTTTTTGTTGATAGCTTACCAAGCTAACCGCTTGGTAACACACTATTAATCATCGTAGGCCAGATACACTGGAATACAATTGAGGTTTGGAGAATGGAGGAGTCACAAATGGCGTCCCAAAGAAAGGCCTAAGGCGTGCTTAGCGAGGCATGAGCCTCAATGTTTGTCTCACGTTCCTACAAAGATGAAAGGACATGTTGTAAACTAAGATGAAGTAGCTATGATCTCCTTGATAATACTGCCATACAAAACCTCCTACACTATTCTTGATGTTCTTGACGACCTCTTGACAATCCGACACTATTATCACATGGACAGAGCAAGATCCAACGCCAGAGAAAGAGCTTCTCGACAAGCGAGTGCTTCTCCAATGTTACCGGGTATGTAACGCCTTCACACTTTATAGCCGAAGCACCTAAGAATTTCCCCGTTTTATCTATGCAAACTGCATTGAAAGAACCTCCGACGGTTTTTAAAGGGAATGTTTTGGTTGCATGTGCAAGGCCTCGGATCAAGCCCCACAGAAACAGGCTTGCTGGAGCTCTCGCGAGTGAAGAAGAGAGAGTAGCTACCTAGGGTAACGGGCGATTTCCTATTTGCCGCTCGTTGCCTCGACCTGTCGAGGCAACGCACAGGCGACCCACCCGAGTGCGGAATCTGGGCCGGTCCACTCTGAGCGTGAGCACAATGGAAGCCAACCAGTTTTAGGAACCTTCTAGATGGTTCCCAGAACCGGGTTCTTCTATTTTATATTCTTCAACTGGTTTTTTAGGGTTTTTCTTCCGTTCTTTTTTTCTTTCCTTTTTTTCCTTTCTGTGTTTCTATTTTTCTTTTAAAGTTTATTTTTTATTTTGAAGCTTTTTCGAATTTTCAATTTTTTATTCGGAATTTCCAAAATATTCTTATTTCCAAAATTTGTTCACACTTTTCGAACAATGTTCGTAATTCCAACATTTTTTCACATATTCAAAAAATGTTCCTGTTTCAAAATTTAGAACAAAAAATTAGCAATTGCAATTTTTTTTTCTAATTTTGAAATTTCGTTTGCAATTTCCAAAAAGTTTAAAATTTAGAAATTTGTGCATGTTTTGAAAAAATATTTGGAGTTTTCAATATTTTGTTCATGTTTTCAATTTCTTGCAATTTCAAAAAAATATTTGGAATATGAAAATTTGTTCCTATTTAAAAAAACGTTTCAAGTTTCAGATTTTTTTTGGGTTTCTAAAATTTGTTCAGTTTTTCAAAATTGTTTGGGATTTCTAAATTTCTTTATGTTTTCAAAAATCATTCAAATTCTATATTCTCAAAACTGTTCTAAATTAAAAAAATGTTTCCATTTTCAAAAAAAATTCAAAAATGTTCCTGTTCTCAAAATTTGTTCACTAATTCAAAAATGTTCCTTTTTTGAAAATTTGTTCACGAATTCTAAAATTGTTCCCATTTTGTCATAACTTGTTCGTGATTGTCAAAAA
Organism: Aegilops bicornis; assembly: GCA_021605145.1. Taxonomy (NCBI): domain Eukaryota; kingdom Viridiplantae; phylum Streptophyta; class Magnoliopsida; order Poales; family Poaceae; genus Aegilops; species Aegilops bicornis. Next base: position 463,885,957 of record CM038669.1, on the reverse strand, counting down.
CTGTTTGGAATTTTAAAAAATGTTCCACTTTTTCAAGATTTGTTCATAAATTCAAAAAAATGTTCCTGGTTTTGAATTTTGTCAACAAATTCGAAAATTGTTCACATTTTTTAAATTTTTTTTCATGTTTATCAAAATTTGTCGAAATTTTAAAAAATGTTCCTCTTTTTGAAGTTTGTCCACAACTAAAAAAATTGTTCCTATTTTAAAATTTGGTTACCATTCGAAAAATTATTCACATTCTCTGAAAACTCATGTGTGTTTTCCTGAACACTTTTGTGACCGTCCTGGTTTCATGCTTGCAATGAACTAGGGATGCCTTTTGCCTCCCTGATTCTCTAGAAAAACTCGTGCTTGTTTTGTAAAAAATGTTCAGAATTTTATAAAAAATATATTTAGAATTTTCAAGAAATGATTAAAAAAGGAAAAAATAATTTGATATGCCGATGTTGCTAGTTCCAAAGTATTGGCGTTGTCATTTCACCATGAACACGAATCAGTCGCAGTTGCTAGCTACCTGTGTCTACCAGAGCGTGATCGCGATCTCTAATCCTAGATGATGCTCATTTTCTCTGACTTTTTACACCGCTCGTAGCCTGCTGACATTTTACACCTCTGCCAACCTACATTGGGCGGCCCAGTTGGGTGACCTCCCTGTGCGAAGTCCCAACATTCTGCCGCAGAATGCGGCAAATAGGAGGTCCCGGGTAGCGGGTGCTGCTAAAAAACGCAGGGTAACGGGCCTGTTCGAGCTCTCCCTAGCGAAGAGATCCAGCCTCAGCTAGGACTCAGGTTTGGGTAATTGAGCGTTTTAAAAACACAAAACTTGTGTGTTTGGGTATTTGAGCTGATCTAACCTCAACCACTACAATACTCTCCCTGTTCACAAGAATAGGACGTTTTGAATTTGTCACCGTGAACTACATATGGACTAAAATAACTGAACAAACACACTAATAATATGAAAGATTAGAACATCCGGTTCAGAAAAAATAGCACATCTTATATTTATGAACGAAGAGAGTACTAAATAATATGAAAATGTATTTTATTGTGTTTTGTCGTAATTATCAATAGGTTTTTTATAAACTAGGTCAAACTTTGCATTGTTTGGGTTCTGACAAAATTTATACGCCTTCTTTCCAAACACATAGGAGTGCGATTCATGATTTGTGACTTATACCTTGCCTTGTGTAGTTGCACGGTACTTATAAGGATTACAATCAATAGGACTCTCGGATGAATCTTATTGTCCAGACCGCATCACTTATAGCCATAATTCGGACATGGCTGATTTTGGTAAGTGGGCTATTGTACACATAACGCATGCTCGAATGTCGGGGTGAGATGAAAAGAGGCAGCCAAACTTAATAGCATCGACAATTGTGATGATGTAGAGTCTATGAGCATGCTTCACATGAGAACAACCCAATTTTTTCACCTGGACAAGACAAGACACTTCGGTGCATGGGTTTGCTCCCGAATAGCATTCCCGCGAGTTTCAAGAGCAAGTTAGTGTTCCTTCATGTTATAGGTAATAACCAGAGGTTTAGGGTGATTCACAACACCTTTAGGTTATCCATAGATGATTCCCCAGTATTTTAGGCAAGCATTGTATGCAAATGGTGAGCTGTGAGTCAACTGGTGAGACACCTTCATGTTGGGGAACGTAGTAATTTCAAAAAAAATTCTACGCACACGTAAGATCATGGTGATGGCATAGCAACGAGAGGGGAGAGTATTGTCCACGTACCCTCGTAGACCGTAAGCGGAAGCGTTATGACAACGCGGTTGATGTAGTCGTACGTCTTCACGATCCGACTGATCCAAGTACCGAACGACGGCACCTCCGAGTTCAAAGACACGTTCAGCTCGATGGCGATTCCGGACTCCGATCCAAAGAAAGTGTCGGGATGAGTTCCACAAGACGACGGCGTGGTGATGATGATGATGCTCTACCGGCGTAGGGCTTCGCCTAAACTCCGCGACGATATGACCGAGGTGGAATATGGTGGAGGGAGGCACCGCACACGGCTAAGGAATGATCCATAGATCAACTTGTGTGTCATGGGGTGCCCCCGCCTCAGATATAAAGGAGGAGGGGAGGTGCGGCTGCCCCCAAGGGATGCGCCGAGGAGTCCTACTCCCACCGGGAGTAGGACTCCCCTCTTGCCTTGTTGGAGAAGGAAAGGGGAGGGAAAGAGGAAGAGGCGCCGCCCCTTCCTTGTCCTATTCGGACTAGGGGAGGGCGCGGCCTGCCCCGGCCGCCCTCCTCTTCTCCCTCATGGCCCAAGAAGGCCCATTATCCCCGGGAGGGTTCCGGTAACCCCGGTGTTCCGGTAAAATCCCGATTTCACCCGGAACCATTCCGATATCCAAATATAGGCTTCCAATATATCAATCTTTATGTCTCGACCATTCGAGACTCCTCGTCATGTCCGTGATCACATCCCGGACTCCGAACAATCTTCGGTACATCAAAACTTATAAACTCATAATAAAACTGTCATTGTAACGTTAAGCGTGCGGACCCTACGGGTTCGAGAACTATGTAGACATGACTTAGAACTATTCTCGGTCAATAAACAATAGCGGAGCCTGGTGTTGGAAATATGCCCTAGAGGCAATAATAAAAGGATTATTATTATATTTCCTTGTTCATGATAATTGTCTTTTATTCATGCTATAATTGTATTATCCGGAAATCATAATACACGTGTGAATACATAGACCACAATATGTCCCTAGTGAGCCTCTAGTTGACTAGCTCGTTGATCAATGGATAGTCATGGTTTCCTGACTATGGACATTGGATGTCATTGATAGCGGGATCACATCATTAGGAGAATGATGTGATGGACAAGACCCAATCCTAAGCATAGCACAAGATCGTGTAGTTCGCTTTTGCTAGAGCTTTTCCAATGTCAAGTATCTCTTCCTTAGACCATGAGATCGTGTAACTCCCGGATACCGTAGGAGTGCTTTGGGTGTACCAAAGCGTCACAACGTAATCGGGTGACTATAAAGGTGCACTACGGGCATCTCCGAATGTGTGCATTGGGTTGACACGGATCGAGACTGGATTTGTCACTCCGTGTTACGGAGAGGTATCACTGGGCCCACTCGGTAGTGCATCATCATAATGAGCTCAAAGTGACCAAGTGTCCGGTCACGGGATCATGCATTACGATGCGAGTAAAGTGACTTCCGGTAACGAGATTGAACGAGGATTGGGATACCGACGATCGAATCTCGGCAAGTAACATACCGATTGACAAAGGGAATTGTATACGGGGTTGTTTGAATCCTCGACATCGTGGGTTCATCCGATGAGATCATCGAGGAGCATGTGGGAGCCAACATGGGTATCCAGATCCCGCTGTTGGTTATTGCCCGAGAGCCATCTCGGTCATGTTCACGTGTCTCCGAACCCGTAGGGTCTACACACTTAAGGTTCGGACGCTTAGGGTTGTATGAATATGAGTATGCAGTAAACCGAATGTTGTTCGAGTCCGGATGAGATCCCGGACGTCACGAGGAGTTCCGGAATGGTCCGGAGGTAAAGAATTATATATAGGAAGTATTGTTTCGCCATCGGGAAAGTTTCGGTCACCTATTGTCTGGGACCACCGGAAGGGTCCCGGGGTCCACCGGTGGGGCCACCCATCCCGGAGGGCACCATGGGCTGAAGTGGGAGGGAACCAGCCCATAGTGGGCTGGTGCGCCTTGGCCCACCCTGCACCTAGGGTTGAAACCCTAGCGGGGGCACCCCACTTGCCTTGGGGCACTCCACCCCTTGGCCGCCGCCCCTTGGGAGATGGGATCTCCAGGGCGGCGCCCCTGGGGCCTATATAAAGGGAGGGAGGGGCAGCCGCACTGAAGTTCTGGCGCCTCCCCCTCGCTACACCTCTTCCTCCTCCGCCACGAAGCTTGGCGAAGCCTCGCCGAATATCGCTGCTCCACCACCACCACGCCGTTGTGCTGCTGCTGGAGCCATCTTCTTCAACCTCTCCTCCCCCCTTGCTGGATCAAGAAGGAGGAGACGTCATCCGCTCCGTACGTGTGTTGAACGCGGAGGTGCCGTCCGTTCGGCACTCGGTCATCGGTGATTTGGATCACGACGAATACGACTGCATCATCCAAGTTCTAGTGAACGCTTCCGCACGCGATCTACAAGTGGTATGTAGATGCAATCTCTCTCCCATGACTCGTTGCTTAGATGAACTCATAGATGGATCTTGGTGAAACCGTAGGAAAAATTTTAATTTTCTCGCAACGTTCCCCAACGGTGGCATCATGAGCTAGGTCTATGCGTAGTTCTCTATTGCACGAGTAGAACACAATTTTGTTGTGGGCGTAGATCTTGTCAACTTGCTTGCCGCTACTAGTCTTATCTTGCTTCAGCGGTATTGTGGGATGAAGCGGCCCGACCAACCTTACACGGACGCTTACGTGAGACCGGTTCCACCGGTCGACATGCACTAGTTGCATAAGGTGGTGGGCGGGTGTCTGTCTCTCCCACTTTAGGTGGAGCGGATTCGATGAAAAGGGTCCTTATGAAGGGTAAATAGAAGTTGACAAAATCACGTTGTGGTTATTCAGAGGTAAGAATACGTTCTTGCTAGAACCCAATTGCAGCCACGTAAAAGATGCAACAACAATTAGAGGACGTCTAACTTGTTTTTGCAAAGAATTGTCATGTGATGTGATATGGCGAGAAGTTGTGATGAATGATGAATGACATATTGTGATGTATGAGATCATGTTCTTGTAATAGGAATCACGACTTGCATGTCGATGAGTATGACAACCGGCAGGAGCCATAGGAGTTGTCTTTATTTTTTGTATGACCTGCGTGTCATTGAAGAACGCCATGTAAATTACTTTACTTTATTGCTAAACGCGTTAGCCATAGAAGTAGAAGTAGTCGTTGGCGTGTAACTTCATGAAGACACGATGATGGAGATCATGATGATGGAGATCATGGTGTCATGCCGGTGACAAGATGATCATGGAGCCCCGAAGATGGAGATCAATGGAGCTATATGATATTGGCCATATCATGTCACTACTATATAATTGCATGTGATGTTTATTATGTTTATGCATCTTGTTTACTTAGAACGACGGTAGTAAATAAGATGATCCCTTACAACAATATCAAGAAGTGTTCTCCCTAACTGTGCACCGTTGCTAAAGTTCGCTGCTTCAAGCACCACGTGATGATCGGGTGTGATAGATCCTTACGTTCACATACAACGGGTGTAAGACAGTTTTACACATGCAAAACACTTAGGGTTAGCTTGACGAGCCTAGCATGTACAGACATGGCCTCGGAAAACGGAGACCGAAAGATCGAACACGAGTCGTATGGAAGATACGATCAACATGGAGATGTTCACCGATGATGACTAGTCCGTCTCACGTGATGATCGGACACGGCCTAGTCGACTCGGATCGTGTAACACTTAGATGACTAGAGGGATGTCTAATCTAAGTGGGAGTTCATTAAAATAATTTGATTAGATGAACTTAATTATCATGAACTTAGTCTAAAACCTTTGTAAATTTGTCTTGTAGATCAAATGGCCAACGCTCATGTCAACATGAACTTCAACGCGTTCCTAGAGAAAACCAAGCTGAAAGATGATGGCAGCAACTATACGGACTGGGTCCGGAACCCGAGGATCATCCTCATAGCTGCCAGGAAACAATATGTCCTAGAAGGACCGCTAGGTGATGCACCCGTCCCAGAGAACCAAGACATTATGAATGCTTGGCAGTCTCGTGCTGATGATTACTCCCTCGTTCAATGCGGCATGCTTTACAGCTTAGAACCGGGGCTCCAAAAGCGTTTTGAGCAACACAGAGCATATGAGATGTTCGAGGAGCTGAAACTAGTTTTCCAAGCTCATGCCCGAGTCGAGAGATAGGAAGTCTCCGACAAGTTTTATAGTTGTAAGATGGAGGAAAACAGTTACAAGGAGCACATACTCAAAATGTCTGGGTTGCACAACCGCTTTGTCCCAACTGGACATAAACCTCCCAGACGAGGCGGTCAATGACAGAATCCTTGATCGCTCCCACCAAGCTACAAGAGCTTTGTGATGAACTACAATATGCAGGGGATGGTGAAGACCATTCCCGAAGTATTCTCAATGTCAAGTCAGCAGAGGTTGAAATCAAGAAAGAACATCAAGTGTTGATGGTCAATAAAACCACTAAGTTCAAGAAGGGCAAGGGTAAGAAGAACTTCAAGAAGGACGGCAAGGATGTTGCCGCCGCCTGCAAGCAAGTTGCCGGAAGAAGTCAAAGAATGGACCCAAGCACGAGACAGAGTGCTTTTATTGCAAAGGGAAGGGCCACTAGAAGCGGAACTGCCCCAAATACTTAAGCGGACAAGAAGGCCGGCAACACTAAAGGTATATTTGATATACATATAATTGATGTGTACCTTACCAAGACTTTCGTAGTAACTCCTGGTATTTGATACCGTGTCGTTGCTCATATTTGTAACTCACAACAGAGCTGCGGAATAAACGGAGGCTGGCGAAGGGCGACGAGGTGACGATCTTGGCGTCGGGAATGGTTCCAAGGTCGATGTGATCGCCGCCGGCACGCTACCTCTACATTTACCTACGGGATTAGTTTTAAACCTCAATAATTGTTATTTGGTGCCAAGTTTGAGCATGAACATTGTGTCTGGATCTCGTTTAATGCGAGATGGCTACTCATTTAAATCCGAGAATAATGGTTGTTCTATTTATATGAGAGATATGTTTTATGGTCATGCTCCGATGGTCAATGGTTTATTCTTAATGAATCTCGAACGTAATATTACACATATTCATAGTGTGAATACCAAAAGATGTAAAGTTGATAACGATAGTCCCACATACTTGTGGCAATCGCCGCCTTTGGTCACATTGGTGTCAAGCGCATGAAGAAGCTCCATTCTGATGGACTTTTAGAGTCTCTCGATTATGAACGATTTGACACATGCGAACCATGCCTCATGGGCAAAATGACCAAGACTCCATTCTCCGGGACAATGGAGCGAGCAACCAACTTATTGGAAATCATACATACCGATGTGTGCGGTCCAATGAGCGTTGAGGCTCGCGGAGGATATCGTTATGTTCTCCCTCTCACTGATGACTTGAGTAGATATGGGTATGTCTACTTGATGAAACACAAGTCTGAGACCTTTGAAAAGTTCAAGGAATTTCAGAATGAGGTAGAGAATCAACGTGACCGAAAATAAAGTTCTACGATCAGATCGTGGAGGAGAATATTTAAGTCACGAATTTGGTACACACTTAAGGAAATGTGGAATCGTTTCACAACTCACGCCGCTGGAACACCTCAACAGTAATGGTGTGTCTGAACGTCGTAATCGCACTCTATTGGATATGGTGCGATCTATGATGTCTCTACAGATTTACCGCTATCATTTTGGGGATACGCTCTAGAGACAGCTACATTCACTTTAAATAGGGCACCGTCTAAATCCGTTGAGACGACACCGTATGAATTATGGTTTGGGAAGAAACCTAAGCTGTCGTTTCTGAAAGTTTGGGGATGCGATGCTTATGTCAAGAAACTTCAACCTGAAAAGCTCGAACCCAAATCGGAAAAATGCGTCTTCATAGGATACCCTAAGGAAACATACCTTCTACCTTAGATCCGAAGGCAAGATCTTTGTTTCCAAGAACGGATCCTTTCTGGAAAAAGAGTTTCTCTCGAAAGGAGTAAGTGGGAGGAAAGTAGAACTCGATGAAGTACTACCTCTTGAACCGGAAAGTAGTGCAGCTCAGGAAAATGTTCTGTGGTGCCTACACCAACTGGAGAGGAAATTAATGATGATGGTCAAGGTACTTCGGATCAAGTTGCTCTTGAACTTCGTGGGTCCACTAGGACACGTTCCGCACTGCAGTGGTACGGCAACCCTGTCTCCGGAAATCATGTTGTTAGACAACGGTGAACCTTCGAACTATGAAGAAGCGATGGCGGGCCCAGATTCCAACAAATGGCTTGAAGCCATGCAATCCGAGATAGGATCCATGTATGAAAACAAAGTATGGACTTTGACAGACTTGCTCGATGATCGGCGAGCGATAGAAAATAAATGGATCTTTAAGAAGAAGACGGACGCGGATGGTAATGTCACCATCTATAAAGCTCGACTTGTCGCTAAGGGTTATCGGCAAGTTCAAGGGATTGACTATGATGAGACTTTTTCTCCCATAGCGAAGCTTAAGTCCGTCCGAATCATGTTAGAAATTGCCGCATACTATGATTATGAGATATGGCAGATGGACGTCAAAACAGCGTTCCTTAACGGTTATCTTAAGGAAGAGCTGTATATGATGCAGCCGGAAGGTTTTGTCGATCCTAAGAATGCTAACAAGGTATGCAAGCTCCAAATGATCCATTTATGGGCTTGTGCAAGCATCTCGGAGTTGGAACATTCGCTTTGATGAGATGATCAAAGCGTTAGTTTATGCAGACTTATGGAGAAGCCTGCGTTTACAAGAAAGTGAGTGGGAGCTCTGTAGCATTTCTCATATTATATGTAGATGACATACTTTTGATGGGAAATGATATAGAACTCTTGGACAGCATTAAGGCCTACTTGAATAAAAGTTTTTCAATGAAGGACCTTGGAGAAGCTGCTTATATATTAGGCATCAAGATCTATAGAGATAGATCGAGACGCCTCATAGGTCTTTCACAAAGCACATACCTTGATAAGATTTTGAAGAAGTTCAAAATGGATCAGTCCAAGAAAGGGTTCTTGCTCAGATCTTGCAAGGTGTGAAATTGAGCTCAGCTCAATGCCCGACCACGACAAAAGATAAAGAAGAGATGAGTGTCATCCCTATGCCTCAGCCATAGGATCTATTATGTATGCCATGTTGTGTACCAGACCTAATGTAAACCTTGCCGTAAGTTTGGTAGGAAGGTACCAAAGTAATCCCGCAAGGAACACCGGACAGCGGTCAAGAATATCCTGAAGCACCGAAAAGGACAAAGGACATGTTTCTTTTTATGGAGGTGACGAAGAGCTCGTGCGTAAAGGGTTACGTCGACGCTTAGCTTCGATACGTATATGGATGACTCTAAGTCACAAACCGGATACGTGTATATGTTGAATGGTGGAAGCAAGATGGTGCAGCTGCAAGCGAGCGTCGTGGCGGGATCTACATGTGAAGCGGAGTACATGGCAGCCTCGGAGGCAGCGCATGAAGCAATTTGGGTGAAGGAGTTCATCACCGACCTAGGAGTCATACCCAATGCGTCGGGGCCGATCAAACTCTTCTGTGACAACACCGGAGCTATTGCACTTGCCAAGGAGCCGGGTTTCACAAGAAGACCAGGCACATCAAGTTGCCGCTTCAACTCCATCCGTGAAAATGTTCAAGATGGAGACATAGAAATTTGCAAAGTGCATACGGATCTGAATGTCGCAGATCCGTTGACTAAACCTCTTCTGCGAAAGCAAAACATGATCAACACCGTAACTCTATGGGTGTTCGGTTCATCACAAAGGTAACTAGATTATTGACTCTAGTGCAAGTGGGAGACTGTTGGAAATATGCCCTAGAGGCAATAATAAAAGGATTATTATAATATTTCCTTGTTCGTGATAATTGTCTTTTATTCATGCTATAATTGTATTATCCGGAAATCGTAATACACGTGTGAATACATAGACCACAATATGTCCCTAGTGAGCCTCTAGTTGACTAGCTCGTTGATCAATAGATAGTCATGGTTTCCTCACTATGGACATTGGATGTCGTTGATAACAGGATCACATCATTAGGAGAATGATGTGATGGACAAGACCCAATCCTAAGCATAGCACAAGATCGGGTAGTTCGTTTTGCTAGAGCTTTTCCAATGTCAAGTATCTCTTCCTTAGACCATGAGATCGTGTAACTCCCGGATACCGTAGGAGTGCTTTGGGTGTACCAAACGTCACAACGAATCGGGTGACTATAAAGGTGCACTACAGGTATCTCCGAAAGTGTCTGTTGGGTTGACATGGATCGAGACTGGGATTTGTCACTCCGTGTTACGGAGAGGTATCATTGGGCCCACTCGGTAGTGCATCATCATAATGAGCTCAAAGTGACCAAGTGTACATTCACGGGATCATGCATTACAGACGAGTAAAGTGACTTGCCGGTAACGAGATTGAACGAGGTATTGGGATACCGACGATCGAATCTCGGGCAAGTAACATACCGATTGACAAAGGGAATTGTATACGGGTTGTTTGAATCCTCGACATCGTGGGTTCATCCGATGAGATCATCGAGGAGCATGTGGGATCCAACATGGGTATCCAGATCCCGCTGTTGGTTATTGCCCGAGAGCCGTCTCGGTCATGTCTACGTGTCTCCCGAACCCGTAGGGTCTACACACTTAAGGTTCGGTGACGCTAGGGTTGTATGAATATGAGTATGCAGTAAACCGAATGTTGTTCGGAGTCCGGATAAGATCCCGGACGTCACGAGGAGTTCCGGAATGGTTCGGAGGTAAAGAATTATATATAGGAAGTAGTTTCGGCCATCGGGAGAGTTTCGGGGGTCACCCGTATTGTACCGGGACCACCGGAAGGGTCCCGGGGGTCCACCGGGTGGGGCCACCTATCCCGGAGGGCACCATGGGCTGAAGTAGGGAGGAACCAGCCCATAGTGGGCTGGTGCGCCTTGGCCCACTGCGCCTAGGGTTGAAACCCTAGGGTGGGGGGGCGCCCCACTTGCCTTGGGGGGCACTCCACCCCCCTTGGCCGCCGCCCCCCTTGGGAGATGAGATCTCCAAGGGCCGGCGCCCCCTCCTGGGGGCCTATATAAAAGGGAGGGGGGAGGGGGCAGCCGCACCCTAAAGTTCTGGCGCCTCCCTCCCCCAGCTACGCCTCTTCCTCCTCCGTCACGAGCTTGGCGAAGCCCTGCCAGAATACTGCTGCTCCACCACCACCACGCCGTTGTGCTGCTGCTGGAGCCATCTTCTTCAACCTCTCCTTCCCCCTTGCTGGATCAAGAAGGAGGAGACGTCATCCGCTCCGTACGTGTGTTGAACACGGAGGTGCCGTCTGCTCGGCACTCGGTCATCGGTGATTTGGATCACGGCGAGTACGACTCCATCATCCACGTTCTAGTGAACGCTTCCGCATGCGATCTACAAGTGGTATGTAGATGCAATCTCTCTCCCATGACTCGTTGCTTAGATGAACTCATAGATGGATCTTGGTGAAACCGTAGGAAAAATTTTAATTTTCTGCAACGTTCCCCAACACCTGGATGCTCATATTGGTTACTACATATTGTACGAAGATCTTTATCGGTCAAACCGCATAACAACATACGTTGTTCCCTTTGTCATCGGTATGTTACTTGCCCGAGATTTGATCGTCGGTATCCAATACCTAGTTCAATCTCGCATCGGCAAGTCTCTTTACTCGTTACGTAATGCATCATTCCGTAACTAACTCATTAGCTACATTGCTTGCAAGGCTTATAGTGATGTGCATTACCGAGAGGGCCCAGAGATACCTCTCCGACAATCGGAGTGACAAAACCTAATCTCGAAATACGCCAACCCAACATGTACCTTTGGAGACACCTGTAGTACTCCTTTATAATCACCCAGCTACGTTGTGACGCTTTGGTAGCACCCAAAGTGTTCCTCCGTAAACGGGAGTTGCATAATCTCATAGTTACAGGAACATGTATAAGTCATGAAGAAAGCAATAGCAATATAGTAAACGATCAAGTGCTAGGCTAACGGAATGGGTCATGTCAATCACATCATTCTCCTAATGATGTGATCCCATTAATCAAATAACAACACATGTCTATGGTTAGGAAGCACAACCATCTTTGATTAATGAGCTAGTCAAGTAGAGGCATACTAGTGACTATATGTTTGTCTATGTATTCACACATGTATCATGTTTCCGGTTAATACAATTCTAGCATGAATAATAAATATTTATCATGAAATAAGGAAATAAATAATAACTTTATTATTGCCTCTAGGGCATATTTCCTTCAGCCTCCCACTTGCACTAGAGTCAATAATCTAGTTCACATCATCATGTGATTCAACACTAATATTCACATCGTATGTGATTAACACCCATAGTTCACATCGTCATGTGACCAACACCCAAAGGGTTTACTAGAGTCAATAATCTAGTTCACATCGCTATGTGATTAACACCCAAAGAGTACTAAGGTATGATCATGTTTTGCTCGTGATGTAAGCTTAGTCAACGGGTCTGGCTACATTCGTGAGCCGTATGTATTTTGCAAATATTCTATGTCTACAATGCTCGCACGGAGCTACTCTAGCTAATTGCTCCCACTTTCAATATGTATCCAGATTGAGACTTAGAGTCATCTCGGATCAGTGTAAAAAGCTTGCATCGATGTAACTCTTTACGACGGGCTCTTTTATCACCTCCATAATTGAGAAATATTTCCTTAGTCCTCACTAAGGATGTTCTTGACCAATGTCCAAAGGATCTACTCCTAGATCACTATTGTACTCCTTGCCAAATTCAGAGCAAGGTATACAATAGGTCTGGTACATAGCATAGCATACTTTATAGAACCTATGACTGAGGCATAGGAAATGACTTTCATTCTCTTTTCTATTTTCTGTCGTGGTCGGGATTTGAGTCTTACTCAATTTCACACATCTGCAACACAGACAAGAACTTGTCTTTGACTGTTCCATTTTGAACTACTTCAAAATCTTGACAAGGTATGTACTTATTGAAAAACTTATCAAGCGTCTTGATCTATCTCAATAGATCTTGATGCTCAATATGTAAGTAGCTTTACTGAGGTCTTTCTTTTAAAGAACTCCTTTCAAATACTCCTTTATGCTTTCCGTAAAATTATACATCATTTACGATCAACAATATGTTACTCACATATATTTATCAAAAAGGCGGTAGTGCTCCCACTCACTTTATTGTAAATACAGCTTCACCGCAAGTCTCAGATAAAACTATATGCTTTGATCAACTTATCAAAGCGTGTATTCCAACTACGAGATGCTTGCACCAGTCCATAGATGGATCATTGGAGCTTGCACATTTTGTTAGCTCCTTTAGGATTGACAAAACCTTCGGTTGCATCATATACAACTCTTCTTTAATAAATCCATTAAAGAATGTTGTTTTGACATCCATTTGCCGATTTCATAAAATGTGGCAATTGCTAACATGATTCGGACAGACTTAAGCAACGCTAGAGTTGAGAAAATCTCATTGTAGTCAACACCTTGAACTTGTCAAAAACCTTTTGCAACAAGTCGAGCTTTGTAGATAGTAACACTACTATCAGTGTCCGTCTTCCCCTTGAAGATCCATTTATTTAACTTGACTTGCTGATCATCGAAAGGAGTCAACCAAAGTCCCCACTTTGTTCTTATATATGGATCCTATCTCAGATTTTATGGCCTCAAGCCATTTCATGAATCTGGGCTCATCATCGCTTCCTCATAGTTCGTAGGTTCATCATGGTCTAGTAACATGACTTCTAGAATAGGATTACCGTACCACATTGGTGCGGATCTTATTTTGGAAGACCTACGAGGTTCGGTAGTAACTTGATGTGAAGCTTCATGATCATCATCATTAGCTTCCTCACTGATTGGTGTAGGAATCACAGAACTGATTTACGTGATGAACTACTTTCCAATTCGGGAGAAGGTACAATTACCTTATCAAGCTCTACTTTCCTCACACTCACTTCTTTCGAGAGAAACTTCTTCTCTAGAAAGGATCCATCTTAGCAACGAATAACTTGCCTTCGGATCTATGATAGAAGGTGTACCCAATAGTTACCTTTAGGTATTCTATGAAGACGCACTTCTCCGATTTGGGCTCGAGCTTATCAGGTTGAAACTTTTTCACATAAGCATTGCAACCCCAAACTTTAAGAAACGACAGCTTAGGTTTATTGCTAAACCATAGTTCATACGGTGTTGTCTCAACGGATTTAGATGGTGCCCTATTAAACGTGAATGCAGCTGTCTCTAATGCATAGCCCCAAAACGATATTGGTAAATCGGTAAGAGACATCATTGATCGCACCATATCAAAATAAAGTACGGTTATGATGTTCGGACACACCATAACGTTGTGGTGTTCCAGGTGGCGTGAGCTGTGAAACTATTCCACATTGTTTTAATTGAAGACCAAACTCGTAACTCAAATATTCATCTCCACGACCAGATCGCAGAAACTTTATTTTCTTGTTAAGGTGATTTTCCACTTCACTCTGAAATTCTTTGAACCTTTCAACTATTTCAGACTTATGTTTCATCAAGTAGATATACCCATATCTGCTCAAATCATCTGTGAAGGTCAGAAAATAACGATACCCGCCATGAGCCTTAATACTCATTGGTACGCATACATCGGTATGTATTATTTCCAATAAGTTTGTTGCTCGTTCCATTGTTCCGAATAATTGAGTTTTAGTCATCTCGCCCTAAGGCACGGTTCGCATTCATCAATTGTTTCATAACGTAGTGATTCCGAAAATCCATCTTTATGGAGTTTCTTCATGCACTTTACACCGATATGACCCAAACGGCAGTGCCACAAATAAGTTGCACTATCATTATTAACTTTGCATCTTTTAGTTTCAATATTATGAATATGTGTATCACTACAATCGAGATCCAATAAACTATTTTCATTGGGTGTATGACCATCGAAGGTTTTATTCATGTAAACAGAACAATAATTATTCTCTAACTTACATGAATAACCGTATTGCAATAAACATGATCAAATCATAGTCATGCTCAACGCAAAACACCAAATAACACTTATTTAGGTTCAACACTAATCCCGAAAGTACAGGAGTGTGCGATGATGATCATATCAATCTTGGAACTACTTCCAACACTCATCGTCACTTCCCCTTCAACTAGTCTCTGTTTATTCTGTAACTTCGCTTTGAGTTACTAATCTTAGCAACCGAACAAGTATCAAATACTCAGGGCTACTATAAACACTAGTAAGGCACATATCAATAACTTGTATATCAAATATACCCTTTCACTTTGCCATCCTTCTTATCCACCAAATATCTGTGGCATTTCCGCTTCCGGTGACCATTTCCTTTGCGTTGTAAGCACTTCGGTTTCAGGCTTTGGTCCAGCTTTGGTCTTCTTCACGGGAGTGACAACTTGTTTGCCATTCTACTTGAAGTTTCCCTTTCTTTCCCTTTGCCCTTTTCTTTGAAACTAGTGGTCTTGTTAATCATCAACACTTGATGCTCTTTCTTGATTTCTACCTTCGCTGATTTCAACATCACGAAGAGCTCGGGAATCGTTTTCGTCATCCCTTGCATACTATAGTTCATCACGAAGTTCTAGTAACTTAGTGATGGTGACTAGAGAATTCTGTCAATCACTATCTTATCTGGAAGATTAACTCCCACTTGATTCAAGCGATTGAAGTACCTGCATAATCTGAGCACATGCTCACTAGTTGAGCGATTCTCCTCCATCTTTTAGTTATAGAACTTGTTGGAGACTTCATATCTCTCAACTCGGTATTTGCTTGAAATATTAGCTTCAACTCCTGGAACATCTCATATGGTCCATGACGCTCAAAACGCCTTTGAAGTCCCGATTCTAAGCAGTTAAGATGGTGCACTAAACTATCAAGTAGTCATCATATTGAGCTAGCCAAACGCTCATAACGCCTCGCATTTGCTCCTGCAATAGGTCCGTCACCTAGCGGTGCATTAAGGACATAATTCTTCAGGCAGCAATGAGGATAAACCTCGGATCACGGATCCAATCCGCATCATTGCTACTAATATTTTTCAATACAATTTTCTCTAGGAACACATATAAAAACATAGGGAAGCAAAAACATAGGGAAGCAACAACGCGAGCTATTGATCTACAACATAATTTGCAAAATACTACCAGGACTAAGTTCATGATAAATTAAAGTTCAGTTAATCATATTACTTAAGAACTCCCACTTAGATAGACATCCCTCTAATCTTCTAAGTGATTACGTGATCCATATCAACTACACCATGTCCGATCGTCCACGTGAGATGGAGTAGTTTCAACGGTGAACATCAATATGTTGATCATATCTACTATATGATTCACGCTCGACCTTTCGGTCTCCGTGTTCCGAGGCCATATCTGTTATATGCTAGGCCCGTCAAGTTTAACCTGAGTATTCCGCGTGCGCAACTGTTTTGCACCCGTTGTATTTGAATGTAGAGCCTATCACACCCGATCATCACGTGGTACCTCAGCACGAAGAACTTTCGCAACGGTGCATACTCAGGGAGAACACTTCTTGATAATTTTAGTGAGAGATCATCTTAAAATGCTACCGTCAATCAAAGCAAGATAAGATGCATAAAGGATAAACATCACATGCAATCAATATAAGTGATATGATATGGCCATCATCATCTTGTGCTTGTGATCTCCATCTCCGAAGCACCGTCGTGGTCACCATCGTCACCGGCGCGACACCTTGATCTCCATCGTAGCATCGTTGTCGTCTCGCCAATCTTATGCTTCTACGACTATCGCTACCGCTTAGTGATAAAGTAAAGCATTACAGTATGCGTTGCATTTCATACAATAAAGCGACAACCATATGGCTCCTGCCAGTTGCCGATAACTTCGGTTACAAAACATGATCATCTCGTACAATAAAATATAGCATCACGTCTTGACCATATCACATGACAACATGCCCTGCAAAAACTAGTTAGACGTCCTCTACTTTGTTGTTGCAAATTTTTACGTGGCTGCTACGGGCTGAGCAAGAACCGTTCTTACCTACGCATCAATACCACAACGATAGTTTGTCAAGTTGGTGCTGTTTTAACCTTCGCAAGGACCGGGCGTAGCCACACTCGGTTCAACTAAAGTGAGAGAGACAGACACCCGCCAGTCACCTTTAAGCACGAGTGCTCGCAACGGTGAAACCAGTCTCGCGTAAGTGTACGCGTAATGTCGGTCCGGGCCGCTTCATCTCACAATACCGCTGAACCAAAGTATGACATGCTGGTAAGCAGTATGACTTGTATCGCCCACAACTCACTGGTGTTCTACTCGTGCATATGACATCTACGCATAAAACCAAGCTCGGATGCCACTGTTGGGGAACGTAGTAATTTCAAAAAAATTCCTACGCACACGCAAGATCATGGTGATGGCATAGCAACGAGAGGGGAGAGTATTGTCCACGTATCCTCGTAGACCGTAAGCGGAAGCGTTATGACAACGCGGTTGATGTAGTCGTACGTCTTCACGATCCGACCGATCCAAGTACCGAACGTACGGCACCTCCGAGTTCAAAGACATCGCTCAGCTCGATGACGATCCCCGGACTCCGATCCAAAGCAAAGTGTCGGGATGAGTTACAAGACGACGGCGCAGTGACGATGATGATGCTTCTATCGGCGCAGGCTTCGCCTAAACTCCGCGACGATATGACCGAGGTGGAATATGGTGGAGGGGCACCGCACGGCTAAGGAACGATCCGTAGATCAACTTGTGTGTCATGGGGTGCCCCTGCCCCGTGATATAAAGGAGGAGGGGGAGGTGCGGCCGGCCCCCAAGGGTGCGCCTGGAGGAGTCCTACTCCCACCGGGAGTAGGACTCCCCCCCTCTTGCCTTGTTGGAGAAGGAAAGGGGGGAGGGGAAAGAGGAAAGGGGGGCGCCGCCCCCCCCCCCTTCTTTGTCCTATTCGGACTAGGGGGGGAGGGGGCGCACAGCCTGCCCTGGCAGGCCCTCCTCTTCTCCCTCATGGCCCACTAAGGCCCATTATCCCCCGGGAGGGTTCCGTAACCCCGGTGTTCCCAGAAAATCCCGATTTCACCCGGAACCATTCCGATATCCAAATATAGGCTTCCAATATATAAATCTTTATGTCTCGACCATTTCGAGACTCCTCGTCATGTCCATGATCACATCCGGGACTCCGAACAATCTTCGGTACACCAAAAATTATAAACTCATAATAAAACTGTCATCGTAACGTTAAGCGTGCGGACCCTACGGGTTCGAGAACTATGTAGAAATGAATTAGAACTATTCTCGGTCAATAACCAATAGCGGAACCTGGATGCTCATATTGGTTCCTACATATTCTACGAAGATCTTTATCGGTCAAACCGCATAACAACATACGTTGTTCCCTTTGTCATCGGTATGTTACTTGCGAGATTCGATCGTCGGTATCCAATACCTAGTTCAATCTCGTTACTGGCAAGTCTCTTTACTCGTTACATAATGCATCATTCCGTAACTAACTCATTAGCTACATTGCTTGCAAGGCTTATAGTGATGTTCATTACCGAGAGGGCCTAGAGATACCTCTCCGACAATCGGAGTGACAAAACCTAATCTCGAAATACGCCAACCCAACATGTACCTTTGGAGACACTGTAGTACTCCTTTATAATCACCCGATTCACGTTGTGACGTTTGGTAGCACCAAAGTGTTCCTCCGGTAAACGGGAGTTGCATAATCTCATAGTTACCAGAACATGTATAAGTCATGAAGAAAGCAATAGCAATATACTAAACGATCAAGTGCTAGGCTAACGGAATGGGTCATGTCAATCACATCATTCTCCTAATGATGTGATCCCATTAATCAAATAACAACACATGTCTATGGTTAGGAAACACAACCATCTTTGATTAATGAGCTAGTCAAGTAGAGGCATACTAGTGACTATATGTTTGTCTATGTATTCACACATGTATCATGTTTCCGGTTAATACAATTCTAGCATGAATAATAAACATTTATCATGAAATAAGGAAATAAATAATAACTTTATTATTGCCTCTAGGGCATATTTCCTTCACTTCAAAGATATGATCGGTGAGAGCAATGTTGGTTATTTGGTTTATCTTAGGACTTTGGCCTCATGATTATTAATTATGGAGATGGTTGCCCCCACCCCCTCCCCATTTTAAAAAGGAAAAATGTGTTGGTTATCAAAGACTTGAAGGTACCTATAGCCACCTCGGAAAATTGGGTTAAAACTCACCCTGGTCTGGGTGTTGTTAGGACACCCAGGTCCATGAGGTCTAGGAAATTCTCTCAGGATACAAGGGTCGCCGGGCTCCTGGAACCCCGCCCTCGAGTTGCACATGAACTCTCTGGAAACCCTGGGTCCCTAGGGTCTAGGGTTTGTTCCCCACTAGATACCCCAGGTCCTGAGGTTCTCAGCCAGGCAACAACTATATCTTTGTGGTGAAGGAAATATGCCCTAGAGGCAATAATAAAGTTATTATTTATTTCCTTATATCATGATAAATGTTTATTATTCATGCTAGAATTGTATTAACCGGAAACATAATACATGTGTGAATACATAGACAAATAGAGTGTCACTAGTATGCATCTACTTGACTAGCTCGTTAATCAAAGATGGTTATGTTTCCTAACCATAGACATGAGTTGTCATTTGATTAACGGGATCACATCATTAGGAGAATGATCTGATTGACATGACCCATTCCGTTAGCCTAGCACTTGATCGCTTAGTATGTTGCTATTGCTTTCTTCATGACTTATACATGTTCCCGTAACTATGAGATTATGCAACTCCTGCTTACCGGAGGAACACTTTGGGTACTACCAAACGTCACAACGAATCGGGTGATCATAAAGGAGTACTACAGGTGTCTCCAAAGGTACTTGTTGGGTTGGCGATTTTGAGATTAGGTTTTGTCACTCCGATTGCTCTGGAGAGGTATCTCTGGCCTTCTCGGTAATACACATCACATAAGCCTTGGTAAGCATTACAACTAATGAGTTAGTTGTGAGATGATGTATTACGGAACGAGTAAAGGGACTTGCCAGTAACGAGACTGAACTAGGTATTGGATACCGACGATCGAATCTCGGGTAAGTAACATACCGATGACAAAGGGAACAACGTATGTTGTTATGCGGTCTGACCGATAAAGATCTTCAGAGAAAATGTAGGAGCCAATATGGGCATCCAGGTCCCGCTTATTGGTTATTGACCGGAGATGTGTCTCGGTCATGTCTACATTGTTCTCGAACCGTAGGGTCCGCACGCTTAAGGTTTCGATGACGGTTATATTATGAGTTTGTGTATTTTGATGTACCAAGGTTGTTCGAGTCCCGGATATGATCACAGACATGACGAGGAGTCTCGAAATGGTCGAGACATAAAGATTAATATATTGGACGGATATATTTGGACACCGGAAAGGTTCCGGAGAAGTTTGGAGCTCCGGAGGTTACTGGAACCCCGGGAGGTATATGGGCCTTATTGGGCCCATGTAGGAGGAAGGGAGAAGGAACAAGGGAGGGGCGCCACCCAAGCCCAATCCGACTGGGGAGGGGGCCCCCCCCTTTCCTTTCTCCTTCCCCTCTTCCTATTCCTACTACTAGTACTACTTCCTAATACTAGTACTCCTTCCTTCCCTCCAAATAAGATAAGGAAAGGAGAGGGAAACCTACTTGGAGTAGGTTTCCTCCCTTGCGCGCCTCCCCTTGTGGCCGGCCACCTCCTCCCTCCCTCCTTTATATACGGGAGGGGGGCACCTAGGACACACAAGTTGATCCTTGAGATCGCTCAGCTGCAGCGGTGCCCCCTCCACCATATTCCACCTCGGTCATATCAGAAGCGGTGCTTAGGCGAAGCCCCGCCGGTGAAACATCAAGATCGTCCACCACGCCGTCAGGCCGACGGAACTCCCTCTCCCCGAGCTTTGCTGGATCGGAGCCCGAGGAGCGCCATCGAGCTGAACGTGTGCCAAGAACTCGGAGGCGCCGGAGTAACGGGCGCTGGGATCGGCTGGATCGCGAGGAGAACGACGACTACTTCCTCTACGTCATCATCGACTCGGAGGTGCCGGAGTAACGTGATCTGGGATCGGCAGGATCGCGAGGAGAACGCACGACTACTTCCTCTACGTTGTGATCGCTTCCGCCACGGCCCACGAGGGTACGAGACAACACTCTCCCTCTCGTTGCTATGCCATCACCATGGTCCTTGTGTGCGAGGCAAATTTTTGAAATTACTGCGTTCCAACAAAGGCATCCGAGCCTGGTTTTATGCGTTGATGTCATATGCACGAGTAGAACACAAGTGAGTTGTGGGCGATACAAGTCATACCGCCTACCAAAGATGTCATACTTTGGTTCAGCGGTATTGTGAGATGAAGCGCCCGGACCGACATTACGCCAGACGCTTTACGCCGAGACTGGTTTCACTGCTACGAGCACTCGTGCTTAAAGGTGGCTGGCGGGTGTCTGTCTCTCTCACTTTAGTTGAACTGAGTGGCTACGCCCGGTCCTTGAGAAGGTTAAACGGAGTCTATTTGACGAAGTATCGTTGTGGTTTTAATGCGAGGTAAGAACGGTTCTTGCTCAGCCCGTAGCAGCCACGTAAAACTTGCAACAACAAAGTAGAGGACGCCTAACTTGTTTTTGCAGGGCATGTTGTGATGTGATATGGTCAAGACGTGATGCTATATTTTATTGTATGAGATGATCATGTTTTGTAACCGAAGTTATCGGCAATGGCAGGAGCCATATGGTTGTCGCTTATTGTATGAAATGCAACGCCTTTGTAATTGCTTTACTTTATCACTAAGCGGTAGCGATAGTCGAGAAGCAATAGATGGCGAACGACAACGATGCTACGATGGAGATCAAGGTGTCGCTACCGGTGACGATGGTGATCATGACGGTGCTTCGAGATGGAGATCACAAGCACAAGATGATGATGGCCATATCATATCACTTATATTGATTGCATGTGATGTTTATCCTTTATGCATCTTATTTTTCTTTGATTGACGGTAGCATTTTAAGATGATCTCTCACTAAAATTATCAAGTAGTGTTCTCCCGGAGTATGCACCGCTGCCAAAGTTCGTCGTGCCGAGACACCACGTGATGATCGGGTGTGATAAGCTCCACGTCCATCTACAACGGGTGCAAGCCAGTTTTGCACACGCAGAATACTCAAAGTTATACTTGACGAGCCTAGCATATGCAGATATGGCCTCTAACACGGAGACCGAAAGGTCGAGCGTGAATCATATAGTAGATATGATCAACATAAGATGTTCACCATTGAAAACTACTCCATCTCACGTGATGATCGGTTATGGTTTAGTTGATTTGGATCACGTGATCACTTAGATGACTAGAGAGATGTCTGTCTAAGTGGGAGTTCTTAAGTAATATGATTAATTGAACTTAAATTTATCATGAACTTAGTACCGATAGTATCTTGCTTGTCTATGTCTATTTGTAGATAGATGGCTCGTGTTGTTGTTCCGTTGAATTTTAATGCGTTCCTTGAGAAAGCAAAGTTGAAAGATGATGGTAGCAATTACACGGATCGGGTCCGTAATCGAGGATTATCCTCATTGCTGCACGTAAGAGTTACGCCCCGGATGCACCGCTAGGTGCTGTGCCCGCCGATGATGCAACTGACGACGTTAAGAACGTCTGGCAGAGCAAAGCTGATGACTACTCTATAGTTCAGTGTGCCATGCTTTACGGCTTAGAACGGGTCTACAACGACGTTTTGAAAGTCGTGGAGCATATGAGATGTTCCAAGAGTTGAAGTTGATATTTCAATGTAATGCCCGGATTGAGAGATATGAAGTCTCCAATAAGTTCTATAGCTGCAAAATGGAGGAGAATGGGTCTCAAGGAGCACATACTCGTAATGTCCGGTATTACAATCACTTGACTCAACCGGGAGTTGATCTTCCGGATGATTGTGTCATTGATGTAATTCTTCAATCACCGCCACCAAGCTACAAAGGCTTCGTGATGAACTATAATATGCAAGGGTTAGTAAAGACTATGCTCGAGCTCTTCGCAATGCCGAAAGCTGCGGAGGTAGAAATCAAGAAGGAGCATCAAGTGTTGATGGTCAATAAGACCACTAGTTTCAAGAAGAAAGGCAAAGGGAAGAATAAGGAACTTCAAGAAGAACAGCAAACAAGTTGTTGCTCAAGGAAGAAACCCAAGTCTGGACCTAAACCTGAAATCGAGTGCTTCTATCGCAAGCGCATCGGTCATCGAAGCGGAACTGCCCCAAGTATTTGGCGGATAAGAAGGATGGCAAGGTGAACAAAGGTATATGTGATATACATGTTATTGATGTGTACCTTACTAGAGCTCGCAGAGCACTGGTATTTGATACTGGTTACATTGCTAATATTTGCAACTCAAACAGGACTATGATTAAGCTTAACACCGGCAAAGGACGAGGTGACGATGCGCGTGGGAAATGGTTCCAAAGTCGATGTGATCGCGGTCGGCACGCTACCTCTACATCTACCTTCGGGATTAGTTTTAGACCTAAATAATTGTTATTTGGTGCCGGCGTTAAGCATGAACATTATATCTGGATCTTGTTTGATGCGAGACGGTTATTCATTTAAATCAGAGAATAAAGGTTGTTCTATTTATATGAATAATATCTTTTATGGTCATGCACCCTTGAAGAGTGGTCTATTTTTAATGAATCTCGATAGTAGTGATACACATATTCATAATGTTGAAACCAAAAGATGCAGAGTTGATAATGATAATGCGACTTATTTGTGGCATTGCCGTTTAGGTCATATCGGTATAAAGCGCATGAAGAAACTCCATATCGATGGACTTTTGGAGTCACTTGATTATGAATCACTTGGCACTGCGTAACCGTGCCTCATGGGCAAGATGACTAAAACCCCGTTCTCCGGTACAATGGAGAGAGCAACAGATTTGTTGGAAATCATACATACAGATGTATGTGGTCCAATGAATGTTGAGGCTCGTGGCGGATATCGTTATTTTCTCACCTTCACAGATGATTTAAGCAGATATGGGTATATCTTCTTAATGAAACATAAGTCTGAAACATTTGAAAAGTTCAAAGAATTTCAGAGTGAAGTTGAAAATCATCGTAATAAGAAAATAAAGTTTCTACGATCTGATCGTGGAGGCGAATGTTACGAGTTTGGTCTACATTTGAAACAATGCGGAATAGTTTCGCAACTCACGCCACCCGAACACCACAGTAGCAATGGTGTGTCCGAACGTCAGAATCGCACTTTACTAGATATGGTGCGATCTATGATGTCTCTTACAGATTTACCGCTATCGCTTTGGGGTTATGCTCTTGAGACGGCCGCATTCACACCGAATAGAACACCGTCAAAATCCGTTGAGACGACACCTTATGAACTGTGGTTTAGCAAGAAACCAAAGTTGTCGCTTTCTTAAAGTTTGGGGATGCGATGCTTATGTGAAAAAACTTCAACCCGATAAGCTCGAACCTAAATCGGAGAAATGTGTCTTCATAGGATACCCAAAGGAGACAGTTGGGTACACCTTCTATCACAGATCCGAAGGCAAGACATTTGTTGCTAAGAATGGATCCTTTCTAGAGAAGGAGTTTCTCTCGAAAGAAGTGAGTGGGAGGAAAGTAGAACTTGATGAGGTAATCTGTACCTTCTCCCTTATTTGAAAGTAGTTTATCACGTAAACCAGTTTCGCGATATCTACACCAAATAGTGAGGAAGTTGATGATGTTGATCATGAAACTTTAGATCAAGTTACTACAGTAACCTCGTAGATCAACCAGAATAAAATCCGCACTGAGTGGTACGGCAATCCTGTTCGGAAGTCATGCTACTAGATCATGATGAACCTACGAACTATGAAGAAGCGATGGTGAGCCCAGATTCCGCAAAATGGCTTGAGGCCATGAAATCGAGATGGGATCCATGTATGAAAACAAAGTGTGGACTTTGGTTGACTTGCCCGAGGGTCGGCAAGCAATAGAAAACAAGTGGATCTTCAAGAAGAAGACCGACGCCGACGGTAATATTGCTGTCTACAAAGCTCGACTTGTCGCAAAGGGTTTTCGACAAGTTCAAGGGATTGACTACGATGAGACCTTCTCACCCGTAGCGATGCTTAAGTCCGTCCGAATCATGTTAGCAATTGCCGCATTTTATGATTATGAAATTTGGCAAATGGATGTAAAGACCGCATTCCTGAATGGGTTTACGGAAGAAGAGTTGTATATGATGCAACCGGAAGGTTTTATCGATCCAAAGGGAGCTAACAAAGTGTGCAAGCTCCAATGATCCATTTATGGACTGGTGCAAGCATCTCGGAGTTGGAATAAACGCTTTGATAGTGTGATCAAAGTATTTGGGTTTATACGAGACTTTTGGAGAAGCCTGTATTTACAAGAAAGTGAGTGGGAGCTCAGTAGCATTTACGATATTATATGTAGATGACATATTACCGATCGGAAATGATATAGAATTCTGGATAGCATAAAGGGATACTTGAACAAGAGTTTTTGATGAAAGACCTTGGTGAAGCTGCTTACATATTGGGCATCAAGATCTATAGAGATAGATCAAGACGCTTAATTGGACTTTCACAAAGCACATACCTTGATAAAGTTTTGAAGAAGTTCAAAATGGATCGTGCAAAGAAAGGTTTTTACCTGTATTACAAGGTGTGAAATTGAGTCGACTCAATGCCCGACCACAAAGCAGAAGATAGAGAGAAAATGAAAGATGTTCCTATGCTTCAGCCATAGGCTCTATCATGTATGCAATGCTGTGTACCAGACTGACGTATGCTTAGCGTAAGCTTGGTGAAGGTACCAAAGTAATCCAGAGTGGATCATCGGACGGTCAAGAACATCCCGAAATACTGTAAAGGACTAAGGATATGTTTCTCGTATATGGAGGTGACAAAGAGCTAGTCGTAAATGGTTACGTCGATGCAAGCTTTGACACCGATCCGACGATTCTAAATCGCAAACCGGATACGTGTTTTTGTTAAACGGTGGAGCTGTCGGTTGGTGCAGTTCTAAACAAAGCGCCGTGGCGGGATCTACATGTGAAGCGGAGTACATAGCTGCTTCGAAGCGGCAAATGAAGGAGTCCGGATGAAAGAGTTCATTTCCGACCTAGGTGTTGTACCTAGTGCATCGGGACCAATGAAGATCTTACGTGACAATCTTGGTGCAATTGCCTTGGCAAAGGAATCCAGATTTCACAAGAGGACCAAGCATATCAAAAGACGCTTCAATTCCATTCGGGACCAAGTCCAAGTGGGAGACATAGAGATTTGCAAAATACATACGGATCTGAACGTTGCAGACCCGTTGACTAAGCCTCTTCCACGAGCAAAACATGATCAGCACCAAGACTCCATGGGTGTTAGAATCATTCTTGAGTGAACTAGATTATTGACTCTAGTGCAAGTGGGAGATCAAGGAAATATGCCCTAGAGGCAATAATAAAGTTATTATTTATTTCCTTATATCATGATAAATGTTTATTATTCATGCTAGAATTGTATTAACCGGAAACATAATACATGTGTGAATACATAGACAAATAGAGTGTCACTAGTATGCCTCTACTTGACTAGCTCGTTAATCAAAGATGGTTATGTTTCCTAACCATAGACATGAGTTGTCATTTGATTAACGGGATCACATCATTAGGAGAATGATCTGATTGACATGACCCATTCCGTTAGCCTAGCACTTGATCGTTTAGTATGTTGCTATTGCTTTCTTCATGACTTATACATGTTCCTGTAACTATGAGATTATGCAACTCCCGTTTACCGGAGGAACACTTTGGGTACTACCAAACGTCATAACGAATCGGGTGATCATAAAGGAGTACTACAGGTGTCTCCAAAGGTACTTGTTGGGTTGGCGTATTTCGAGATTAGGTTTTGTCACTCCGATTGTCGGAGAGGTATCTCTGGGCCTTCTCGGTAATACACATCACATAAGCCTTGCAAGCATTACAACTAGTGAGTTAGTTGTGAGATGATGTATTACGGAACGAGTAAAGAGACTTGCCAAGATGTGAGATTGAACTAGGTATTGGATACCGACGATCGAATCTCGGGTAAGTAACATACCGATGACAAAGGGAACAACGATGTTGTTATGCGGTCTGACCGATAAAGATCTTCGTAGAAAATGTAGGAGCCAATATGGGCATCCAGGTCCCGCTTATTGGTTATTGACGGAGATGTGTCTCGGTCATGTCTACATTGTTCTCGAACCGTAGGGTCCGCACGCTTAAGGTTTCGATGATGGTTATATTATGAGTTTGTGTATTTTGATGTACCGAAGATTGTTCGGAGTCCCGGATATGATCACGGACATGACGAGGAGTCTCGAAATGGTCGAGACATAAAGATTAATATATTGGACGGATATATTTGGACACGGAAAGGTTCCGGAGAAGTTTGGAGCTCGGGAGGTTACGGAACCCCCGGGAGGTATATGGGCCTTATTGGGCCCATGTAGGAGGAAGGAGAAGGAACAAGGGAGGCGCGCCCCCAAGCCCAATCCGAATTGGGGAGGGGCGGCCCCCTTCCTTTCTCCTTCCCCTCTTCCTATTCCTACTACTAGTACTACTTTCTAATACTAGTACTCCTTCCTTCCCTCCAAATAAGATAAGGAAAGGAGAGGAAACCTACTTGGAGTAGGTTTCCTCCCTTGGTGCGCCTCCCCTTGTGGCCGGCCACCTCCTCCCTCCCTCCTTTATATACGGGGAGGGGGCACCTAGGACACACAAGTTGATCCTTGAGATCGTTCCTTAGCCGTGTGCGGTGCCCCCTCCACCATATTCCACCTCGGTCATATCAGAAGCGGTGCTTAGGCGAAGCCTGCGTCGGTGAAACATCAAGATCGTCACCACGCCCGTCGTCTTGTGGAACTCCCTCTCCCGGAGCTTTGCTGGATCGGAGCCCGAGGAGCGCCATCGAGCTGAACGTGTGCCAAGAACTCGGAGGCGCCGGAGTAACGGCTACCGGGATCGGCTGGATCGCGAGGAGAACGTCTGACTACTTCCTCTACGTCATCATCGACTCGGAGGTGCCGGAGTAACGCTTGATCGGGATCGGCAGGATCGCGAGGAGAACGTCGACTACTTCCTCTACGTTGTGATCGCTTCCGCCACGGTCTCACGAGGGTACGTAGACAACACTCTCCCCTCTCGTTGCTATGCCATCACCATGGTCCTGTGTGTGCGTAGGCAAATTTTTGAAATTACTGCGTTCCCCAACATGTGGTGGGATACTCACCCTTCTTCCACCTTCATCCCTAATCTTCATTCCTGACCTTCTTGACCATTGCCACACCCTGAAAGATTGAGCCATCTTCATCCTCCACTCAAACTCCACTAAACTTTAAAGACTAAAAGAGAATCACCCGATCTACACCTCCACCAGACCAATTCATGATCCCCATAATTGCTCACCACCAAACTTGTCACTCTTAGAGATTTGAGACTCCTAGGCAACATGAGTCAAGCCTGAGAGCTTACTTGCTTGTGGTGTGATCCAGGGAGTTTGTAAAGGTCCGATGGTCCCCTTAAAGACCAGCCATGAGTGATTTGAGGCTCATCCGTTGGGGGCGACTTAAAGGCATACTAGGGTGAACCACTTGGTGGTGTTCAGGAGCTTTGGCTTCTGTACCTCTCAAACGAAGATTTGCACTCCACAAGAGTGTGAACTTAGGGATACATCTGCATCTCCGACTTGTGTGGTTTATCCATTCTCACACCTTTATTTCTGTTTATTTGCTAGCTAACTTGTTGCTCTTTGGTTATCTTGTTTACTAGCTTGTTTGTCATATAGGTTGTTCTTATTGTTGATTGCATATCTATACAACTTGCTTTATCCGAACCACCCCCTTGGTAATTAAGCTAAAAACTGCAATCTGGTATTCACCCCCTATAGTTGACCCCTTCGATCATTTTAGTAAGCAACAACAATTGATTAATGTCTCGGAGTATGTAACTATTTTAAAGATAACCTTTGGGTCCCCGCGATCACTGGTGGAGCCTCATGGAGGCCAAAGGGTGCCACGACCCCCTTCCAAAGTTGAAAAAATAGTACTAACCATTAGGCCCAGTCGACGCACGTTTGCCTCTCTCCTCCCTTTCCTTTCCCCCAAACGGGCTGCCTGCTGGGCGCTGGCTGCATGCTACTACTGCTATCGCTGGGCATTAGCCGCCTTCTGCTGCTATTGCTGGCAGTTGTCTGCCTCCTCCTGCTGCTGCTAGGCACTGGCTACTGCCCCTTCTTTATTGGTGTCGGTTCTTGGCTGTTGGTTTCTGCCTGCTGCGCACACTACGGTCAACCGATGAACTAGACGGTGCCGGTTGCCAAAGGACAAGATTATAGAGCAAGGTATGTTTCAAAATCAATTGAAGAAATATGGTTCAATGATGTTCAGGGACTTGCATAAAATTTTGATTTCCATGTCATCCATGTAATTGTGTTCTCATGCTGCCTAATTAAGTATCTGTGGTTTTTTGTGTTATATACATCAGTAATGAAGTACATGTTCAAATCATCCATGATTTTTGTGCTATGCTTCTTTTAGTCGTATTGGACATGTTCTGATTCAGAGAAGATAGAAGAAGTGACACTGTTTTTGAATTTTTATCACAGGTAACAATGGCGAAACAACAAACAATGTTATCCTTTTTTAAAAGAAACAGAGGTCAGGAAAGTGTTGAACAAGAACAACCGTCAACTCAAACCACTCTCAGTTCTCTAGCATTGGTGGAATTGGTGGATTAAAGGCTAATTTCAAAGCTAAGAAGGCAAGAAGAGCGTATTTTTAGTTATTGGTCATATTTAGTTGCCTTTTGGTTAATCCAGTGTATGCCACTATCATGGCTATGGGGCACTTCTTTTATCGTTCAACCATCCTCCCTATGGAGCATCGGATAATAGTAATTGTCCATAATACCAGGGATGTTGGTGTTACCATGTATCTGTGTGAACAAGTGTATATTATGTTCTGGTTCATGTTCTGAGACCATGAACCGCATCTGTTTTTGTGCATTTTTTGCTTTTAGTTAAAATCCCTCCTCCCTGGTTGCTTGTCACGCTCCGCCACTGCCCACGATGAACTCCTATCTTGCTCATATTTGATTCAGACGTTAGAGAGGATAATATAAAGGTCCCCCAAATCCAACAATTATGCAGCATTTCTGCGTGTCCGGGAGATTGTGTGTTTGTGCGCAGTCACCGTGGCATTAATATCTATATGGAACGTGCTTCATACCCCATATGATGATCGAAAATATGAAGACTTTGCTAAAATTGATCTTAGGCACCTGAAAGATATATGAGGAAGACCACAAACTTCATCTGCTACGCCTATGGAGCCATGAATGACAGGACGGCACAAGCTTCCATGAATCCACTGCTGCAAGCATGATTGGACGTAAGCTCATCCAAGGATACAAGAAAAAAAATCACTGTCGGATTACGGGTTTCGGCAAACTCTTGAGGTTCGAATACAGGGGTGAGCACGAAGAACTCTCTCTTTCTCTCTGCCTAGCTCGCTCGCACAACGATCTCAAGGCCTAGCTAGCCGAACCCAAAGAACAAGAGACACAAGGGTTTATACTGGTTTCGGCCACCGTTGTGGTGTAATATCCTACTCCAGTGTGTGTGGTGGATTGTCTTAGAGGCTGAGGATGAACAGTACAAGGTAAGAACAACCTCCTGAGGAGAGGTGTTCTTGAGCTCGGCGAGCTACTGCGTAGGAGGGTGGTCTCAATGATCCGTCCCCTTCCTATGGTGGTCGCTAGTCCTATTTATAGAGACCTTGGTCCTCTTCCCAAATATTAGGCAGGAAGGGATCCCACAACGGTCAATTTTGAAGAGAGACAACTAGTACAAGATATCCTGACAAAATGTGGTCTTCGCCTGCCAAAGGCACTGGTGGTGACGCCGCCGTGGACTCCGCGGTGACCTCCGACCTACCGTCCTGCTGGTCTTGGTCTCATTGCACCGATATGGAAACCTTTGCCTGATGCCTCGGGAGTCCTCGTCTGCGCTTGCCTCTTTAGCACCAAAGATGAAACTGGTACACTGCGCCCGCTGGCGCCCGCCTGACCTTGGTCGTCATGGTTCACGTCACGTGAACCGCACGAGGTGCCCCTTGCATAGATATCTTCACTCCTCGGGAGCCAGCCTAATGAGGCTGCCCCTGAGGAGGTCTTGGTGTCGTCTGCCTCGCGAGGCTTGGCCCCTCGCGAGGGTCTTGAACGGTTGTTGCTGAAGATGGGTTGTACCAGGCCGTTGGTGGGGCCGCGTCATGGGCCGTAGGCAGGCAAGTCTGGGACCCCCGGTCCCAGGACACCGACAATCACAAACGGACTCTTAGAACATGCAAGTAGGACCCTCGCTCTAGATATAAATTTACAATTCGACCCAACATACAACTAGCGCCCCTCCCGTATCCATAGAACTGGAATTCAAGCTGTTTGGCTTGGTTTGACTTGTTAGAGCTCATTAAGATAATAATTAGCTCAACTTAACTTGTTAACATGACAAGCTCAGATTCAAACTCGGTTTAACTCGTATAACTTACAAACTAGCTCGTTCAACTCGTTATAAATATAAATGGCAAAATGTATGTATCATGCATGTAATCATGGCTGTTTGCATCAAGAGATGCAGATGTTGGTTTTTTTCTTCTTCTTCCAAAAAATGCATGTAATTAATCTAAAAAAATTAGTAGACATATATTTTTTCTGCGCAATTATAACAATCAACAATTTACGTCAAAGGACACTTGTGCACACAAATCACAACAATATTGATACTTACATCATGTCCATTTCAATTAACAAGCTTAACAAGGTAAACGAGTAGCTATCGACTCGTTCAACTCAATCTGTTAACGAGCTCAAATTGAAACCCATCTCGACTCATTAGTCAACGAGTTCGAGTCGAAGTGGAGCCGACTCACTGGCTGCTCATTTAGCTCACGACTTTTATTTGCAGCCCTCCTTATACATCCGCCATGTGGAGGAAACGACCAGCCGCCGCGCGGTGACGTCCCCACTGACGCCCGGCGCCGTGGACGGACCCGGCCCCTGGAGCACGCAGCTCGCTGCCCGCTCACGGCTCGTCGTCACGACCTATTTACGGATCCGCCGCCCGCCACCGGCCGCCGGCAAAACTCCCGCGACTATCAGGATCGGCTGGCTACACACCGTGAACTGCGCCACTAGACTAGGAAGAAAATGGGGTGGAAGGGCGTCCTGGGGTTCGACTACGGCGTCGTGCAGGCACCGCTCGGCCCCGACATCTCCGGCCCGGAGCTCGCCGCCGCCGTCGCCAACGCTGGCGCCATAGGCCTCCTCCGCCTTCCTGATTGGGTACCTCGACTTTCCTACCCTCCTTGCTATTTACATGCGCTCTGTCAGTCTTGCTATTTACATCGCCGGAGCCCCCTGCCTGCCTGCAGCCGGCGCCGGACCACGTGAGGGAGCTGATACGGAGGACCAGGAGCCTGACCGAGAAGCCGTTCGGGGCGGCCATCGTGCTGGCCTTCCCGCACGAGGAGAATCTGAGGGTCGTGCTGGAGGAGAAGCTCGCCGTGCTGCAAGTGTACTGGGGCGAGTTCCCCAAGGAGCGGGTCGACGAGGCCCACCGTGCCGGCGTCAAGGTCTTGCATCAGGTGAGAACCTTATCTGAAGGATTTTCACCGGAATGGATGAAACCCGGCTGCGGGCTGCGGCTTGTGCTTACTTAACAGTATATTTCTGAACTGTACTGAACACTTGTTGTGCCGTTCTTATTACCCCTTTCCTTGTCTGATTGCGTTTGCCTAGTCCATGTTTGTTCCAATTTCTGTAATTAACATTTGTGATGTCGTTGTAGTACTAGACTGGACTCTTTCTTCCTACTCAACACTCCTGACTAGCAGTGCCCAACTAATTAGACGAAATTAGCTGGAGCAAAATCATTTTGTTCTTGACAGTTGTGAGAGGGCAAAGTCCGGTGGCCGTTAGCTAAGATATGGCTGCTTAACACCTTTGTTAATTAGTCAAAACCTGTGAATGGTATGTATCGAACTTGCTAAATCATTGGAGGGCGGTGGCCGGTGGCCGGTGGCCATTAGCTACAGTACGTTGACTGGGCATTATTCTGTATATGTCCAACTTCAAACAAGTGTTGTGTTCTTCAGTGGTTTTGCTGCAAATATAATGAACAACAGCGGAATGGGCTTTCATGTTATACTATAGACAGATGGAGACTTCCAACAGAATTTGGTCTCTCACAATTGTCGGATTCCGGTTCCGGCAAAACTCTCGAGGTTCGAACACTGGGGTGCGCACGAAGATCTCCCCCTACCTAATCACGCCCTCAGCCTCACCGCGATCTCAAGGCCTAGCTCAACGAATCCGCAACACAAGATACACGAGATTTATACTGGTTCGGACCACCGTTGTGGTGTAATACCCTACTCCAGTGTGGTGTGGTGGATTGCCTCTTGGGCTGAGGATGAACAGTACAAAGGAAGAACAATCTCCTGAGGTGAGGTGTTCTTGTGCTTGGTGAGTGCGAAGATGGAATGGATCCAGTCCCAGGTGAGATGATCCCTATGGTGGTGGCTAGTCCTACTTATAGAGGCCCTGGTCCTCTCCCCAAATATTGAGCGGAAAGTGAGCCAACAACGGCCAAATTCGAAGGGGACAACTAGTACAAGCTATCCTGACTAAAGGTGGTTTTCGCCTGCCAAAGGCTCTGATGGTGACGCCGTCTTGGGCTCCACGGTGACCTTCGTCCTGCCTTCTTGCTGGTCTTGGTCTCGTTGCACCGATATGAAAACATTTGCCTGATGCCTCGGGACTCCTCGCCTGCGCTTGCCCCTTTAGCACTAAAGAGGAAACAAGGACACTGCGCGCGCTGGTGCCCGCCTGACTCCAATCGTCATGGCTTGCGTCACAAGAACCTCGTGAGGTGTCCCTTGCCTTGATCTCTCCGCCCCTCGCGAGCCAGCCTGGTGAGGCCGCTCCCGAGGAGGTCTTGTGTCGTCCGCCTCGTGAGGCTTGGCCCCTCGCGAGAGTCTTGAGTGTTTGTTGGTGAAAATGAGCCGTACAGGGCCGCAGGCGGAGCCATGCCGTGGGCCGCAGGCAGGCAAGTCTGGGGACCCCCGTTCCCAGGACGCCGACAACAATGATATTTGGACTAAGAATGGAAGGGGCTAGAGTTTCTTATATGGACTCTGTCTCTGCAGCAAACCATGAGTCATGAATATACCTAACTAAATCATACTCCCTCCAATCCAAAATAAGTGTCGCAGTTTTGAATTGTGGTTAGTTCAAAACTGCAACACTTATTATGGATCAGAGGTAGTAGTTTTCAGCCTTTCCAACAAAGAAATCAAAGCTTTCTACTATCAGTGCACACTTGCAGCTATTCTAACAAGTACATTTAAAATTTTGTAAGCTTCTTTTGGAGGTCTAGCAAGGAACTATAGTACTGTCATGTCAAGTTTTAGAATGTGATCCTTTTCATAAAAGAAATACTTCTTAACGGTAGTGAACATAAAGTTGAGTTTATAAGAAAATTCTTGTTACTCATTTCTCTCCAATTTCCTAGGACTGCTGGGATCACGGGGTGATTTCAGATTTGTGATATTGATGAACAACTAGGACTAGCATTTGATGTAGACCATTCAGGTTTCAATGAACTCCTTGTTGGTGCGAAGAAATTCACAATAAGTGCCAATGCATGACCTGTAGTCAAGGTTTTGGTGCTCTATGATGATGATATGAGCATGTAAGTTCTTGCACTTGTTCTGTTGATTATGCATATTTAGATTTTTTTTCCTTTGTGACTTGAACAGGTTGGTAACCTTGAGGAGGCAGCAAAAGCTAAGGAAGCTGGTGTAGATGGAATTATCGTTCAAGGCCGTGAAGCAGGGGGGCATGTGATTGGTCAAGTATAGTCATTACACACTGTTTCCATCTTGTTTTCGCTTCAATATTTTGAAATGCTGTTAGGCAGTCTACCAAGAAGCAAGCACGTATGCAATAAGAATCTACACCATGTGCCCATGATATATTCCAGGCTACTGATTTAGCTTAAGGCCCCTTTTGTGGAGTCATCTTTGGAAGCATAACACATCTTGCAAGTCTGTTTCTATTTAATTGTCTTCATGGGCTTTCATCTCAAACAGCTTTTCTTCTTTGAATAAAAAGGAGGGTTTGCTACCGTTGCTGCCGAGAGCAGTGGATCTAGTTTCAGATAGTACTGTTTCGGTTATCGCTGCTGGTGGAATCGTAGATGGCCGTGGCTATGCTGCCGCATTGGCACTTGGTGCTCATGGTGTTTGCTTAGGAACTAGGTACTTGCTCAATCTTGCCTTTGTATGATTATGTCAAGCAAAGCTTTCCTTTATGCTTATGCATGTTGTGGCTTTCACATTATGCAATTATAATATTCAGGTTTGTAGCCACCGAGGAAAGCTTTGCGCATCCGCTGTATAAGAAAAAGCTAATTGAGATGAATTGCACGGACTATACAACTGTGTTCGGGCGTGCTAGATGGCCTGGTGCTCCACAACGTGTCCTGAAGACACCTTTCTATGTTGAGTGGAAGAATCTTCCAGATCATGAAACAGAGGAAAATCAGCCTATTATAGGTCATTCTATCATCCATGGTGTGGTATGTATTAGTTGTTTATTTTTGTTGAATTTACCCCCTCATTCTGCATTTAGAAGTTGAAACCATCTTTGGTATGACCTTTTCTGGTTTTCTTATTTTGACCAGTAATGTAAAGTACTTTACTCTTAAAAGTCTTGCCCCGGCACAATATATAGGCACGGTGATGAGTGAATGTGCTTTATCAGAACTTGGTTGGCTAACTTCAGTTCTCAGGCATCTAATTTGGGAAAGTTTACTTTCCAGTGAGAAACATGTGTCTTCAAGCTGTACCTTTGAAACTGTTTCTCAATTTAGGCATGTCAGCCAACTTTAGGAGCTCTTGGACACGGGAAAGGCTGCTCCAGTCCAATGTAGGGCCAAACAAGCCCCACAACTGAACCTAGCTACTTTGCAAGTTAGAGCTCAAGCGATCAAATTTTAAATGGCCATGCCAGCTCAGGATGATTTCATTGATATGATCCTTGGGGAAAAGGATCTCAAAATGTTTCAAAATGACCATGATTATTTATTAACTTCCGTTTTTTAATTAAACCTGGGTCTGTTTCCTGGGCATATAAAGTTACAGAACGACATAATGCACATATTTACTCTTATGGGCCCGTGATATAATTTCCTAGGATTTTTGTCATCTTACTTCAATATAGGTTGAACAAACTAAAGTTCTACTTGTAATGTACCATAGTTGTGATTAATCATGGCCATCTATTATGCTGTTTGTACAAGATGGAGCTCAGTAGAGGAGTTCACTCATTCCAAACCTTAAATGCACATTTTATACTTGTGCATCTAGAACTTAATAATGGAGAACTAAGCAATGGTTTCATAATTCCAGCACAAGGATATCCATCAGTTTGCTGGTACTGTTCCTAATGCGACAACAACAGGCGATATCGATAGCATGGCCATGTATGCTGGCCAGGGTGTTGGGCTAATCACGGAGATTGTACCAGCAAGGGAAGTTGTTGAGAGGCTAGTTGCCGAAGCACAGCGCGTCATTGGGACAAAGCTTTCTGGTTTCCCCAAATCATCAGAGTAGTGCTGGTGAAGTCCTTGGTAATTAACTGTTAAGGTATCTAAAGGTGTACGCTGTGTGTTATTTGTAGGCAATAGCCAATGAAAATAAATGGGTTTTCCAAGGTATTCCCTTTTTACCACAGTTTTGTACTTGTATGTGTTGTTTGTAAGTATATATTCAATAAAGGTAAATGATTTCAATACGATGAGACTGACAAGTGGAGCATGTGGGCTGGAGCCACTTGTCAATTACACATCGGCTTGTGCTTCTATGCTTTGGGAAACTTTCATTTTCATGAACCACAGTGCAGGTGTCACTAATCTGACCTTAGGTGTCGGGTCATCTAAGATACCAACCTATGATACTATGCACTACAGTGATAGTTGCATATCCTGATATCATATGCATGATACCGATTTATGATACTACCCACTATGAAAGGTCTTAGTGGCAAAGGCAGATTAGTAATCCTAACTAGTAAGGGCCCTCGCAACCGATATCCAACTGCAGGGTGTCGCTATGGTTCTAGGCTTCTTAGCTAGGTATGCCTTAGTCATTGGTGATGAACCATTGGACGGTGACAGTGCGACGTTACTGATTCTTGTGAAGCGCATGAGAGGTCCACAGAGAAGGGGAGGAGGATCCGGACATGGGGATTTTGTTTTTCCTAAGGCTAACGGAATTTACCGAGGGAGATGTGAATGGGCCTTGGTCATCGGGGGTTTTATGTCCCCTGTGTTGGATGGGCTTCACGCCATGTTTTATAAACCACAGTGTCAATTACACATCGGCTTGTGCTTCTATGCTTTGGGAAACTTTCATTTTCATGAACCACAGTGCAGGTGTCACTAATCTGACCTTAGGTGTCGGGTCATCTAAGATACCAACCTATGATACTATGCACTACAATGATAGTTGCATATCCTGATATCATATGCATGATACCGATTTATGATACTACCCACTATGAAAGGTCTTAGTGGCAAAGGCAGATTAGTAATCCTAACTAGTAAGGGCCCTCGCAACCGATATCCAAGCTGCAGGGTGTCGCTATGGTTCTAGGCTTCTTAGCTAGGTATGTCTTAGTCATTGGTGATGAACCATTGAATGACGGCAGGCTGACGTTCTTGATTCTTGTGAAGCGCATGAGAGGTCCACAGAGAAGGGGAGGAGGATCCGGACATGGGGATTTTGTTTTTCCTAAGGCTAACGGAATTTACCGAGGGAGATGTGAATGGGCCTTGGTCATCGGGGGTTTTATGTCCCCTGTGTTGGATGGGCTTGACGCCATGTTTTATAAAAGATTTTGGAGTTTGATTGGGGTTTGGATAGAGGTGGTGAATTCAGAGTAATGTCGGTGGGCTGAAATGACACATTTTATTGTCTTAGTTCCATAGGTAGATGGTTCAATCAAGAATACTCGATTCTGATGCAATTTGCAAGCAGGCGCTGCCCGATGCGAGATGGGCTGGATAGAGGTGGTGAATTCAGGAGTAATGGGCTGAAATGACACATTTTATTGTCTTAGTTCCATAGGTAGATGGTTCAATCAAGAATACTCGATTCTGATGCAATTTGCAAACGGGCGCCTGCAGCAGTCTGAGATGGGCCGGCCCATTCTATCATTTTCGGAGATGTGAATGGGCCTTGGTCATCGGGGGTTTTATGTCCCCTGTTTTGGATGGGCTTCACGCCATGTTTTATAAAAGATTTTGGAGTTTGATTGGGCTGGATAGAGGTGGTGAATTCAGGAGTAATGGGCTGAAATGACACATTTTATTGTCTTAGTTCCATAGGTAGATGGTTCAATCAAGAATACTCAGTTACAGTGCAATTTGCAAACGGGCGCCTGCAGCAGTCTGAGATGGGCCGGCCCATTCTATCATTTTCCTTCCTGTTTTCGAAAACGGGCGCCTGCAGCAGTCTGAGATGGGCCGGCCCATTCTATCATTTTCCTTCCTGTTTTCGAAACGTCAAAAAAGAGTGACTGGACTGGGGTTCGAACTCGCAATCCATTCGTTGGAAGCGCTCGGCTCTAGCCACCACACCATTCACTTACAGGTGTAAAGAAAGTTCGTTTAACTCTTTTTATTTCGTTCTCCAGTTCGGTGGATTACTTTTCTTTTTTCCTCATCTTATTTTTTATTGCGCGCTTTTTTAAAATTCTTGAACTTTTTCTTTAGATTCGTGAACTTTTTAGAAAAAAACTATGAACTTTTTCCGGAATCGATGAACTTTTTTCAAATTCGAACCTTTTCAAAATCCAATGAACTTTTTTTAAAATTTGATGAACTTTTTTCAAGATTGGTGAATTTTTCCTTCAAATTTGTGAACTTTTTTCAAACTCGTTGAACTTTTTAAAATCCAATGAACTTTTTTTAAAGTCTGATGAACTTTTTTCAAGATTGGTGAATTTTTCCTTCAAATTCGTTGAACCTTTTCAAAATCCAATGAACTTTTTTTAAAATTTGATGAACTTTTTTCAAGATTGGTGAATTTTTCCTTCAAATTTGTGAACTTTTATCAAAATCGATGAACTTTTTTTGAAAATGATAAACTTTCTAAACTTTTTCATAAAGGTTTTTTCCAAAATCTGTGAACCTTTTTAAGTTTGTGAACTTTTTTTCAAAAATGATGAACTATTTCTCAAAATCGATGTTTTTTTAAGTTTGTGAACTTTTGTCTCAAATTCGGTGAACGTTTTTTAATTCACGATATTTATAAAAATATATAAAAGACTAAATGATAATCAGATAGTGCGGCCATATTAGTTTATGTACAGTTATCGCTCTTCAAAATCACAAGTTTATGGTGGATGTTGTGGTCAGCTAGTCTCGACCAAGCTATGAGCGGTGCGAGTTCGATCCCTCAGCAGCCATCATTTTGCGTTTTTCCTGGCGATTTTCCCTTCCGTACGTTTTCCCATCGCGGGCCGGCCCAACAAGGCGTTCCAGCGGGCGCCAGCTACCTGTTCGGGCGCTTAAGGCGCCGAACAGGAGCTCCCCAGTTTCTTCCCCTCCCCAAGAAAAACTCAGTTTCACCCCATTAGCATGTATAATATGGTCTATAAGATAATTTCGAAAAATGTTAGTCACGTGCCCAAAGGTTACTTGGCCGGACGTGATTGACCATACGGGAAGTGTGTCTGTGTCAGATAATATTCACATTGCATATGAATGCATTCATCGAATCAAGAGGGAGACCAGTGAGAATGGACTAATGTGTGGTAAAGCTCGATCTTCATAAAGCATATGTCCGGCTAGAATGGTGTTTCTGTGGAGAATGATGAACTGAACGGGGTTTGCTGACCGATGGATTCAGTTAATAAGCTTCATCATACTTAGAGCATCTCCAACAGCCGCGCTAAACTAGGGCCGCGCCGCAAATTAGGCCAGTTTAGCACGCGAGCAACGCGGCGGGTCGCTCTAGCGGGCGCGCAAAAACGGCGCGCGCGCTATAACGGGTTGGGCGCGCGGTCGAAAACACTTATCCGCGCGGTGTATTCCGGGCGCCACGCGCACATGCAAGACACTCCAAAGGTTTCACGCCGCACTTCCTCTCCCACTTCCACCCCGTCCGCTGGGCCACGCCGCCGACTGCTCGTGCTTCTCGTTTATCCTCGCTACCGCCCGCCCCATCCTCCTAGTCCTGGCCAAGGCCTGGCTGTCTCGAGGAATACTGAAGGCCATTGTCGGCCGCTACCAAGCAAGGTGTTTGACAAAACGCCTACAAGGTATGTATTACTCAAACTTCATGAATTTGATGCATGTTTTGAATTGTAGTTTTTATAGTATAGTATTGAACATTGTAGATGAGTTCGTCGTATGATTCTTTCGAAGAAGAATTTGATATGGAAGAGGAGGAGGATCTTGCAATGATCCTAGCTATGCATATAAAAAAACCGAAGCACGGTGGTTCGGTTATGGGTCGGCAGAAAATTTGGAGGGATAGGATCGATGCCCACAACAGATTGATCAGGCATTATTTTGCGAAGAATCCCATATGCCCCGAGTCGTATTTTCGTCGCCGGTTTAGGATGAGCACCGAGTTGTTCAGACGCATTGCAGAGAAACTAGCGAGCCATGACCGTTTTTTTAGCAAAAGAGGAATGCCGCCGGAGAGCTCGGGCATAGCACCTTTCGGAAGGTGATGACCGCTTATGCGTATGTTGGCATACGGTATACCGGCTGATCTTGTTGATGATCACTTGGCTATGGGTGAGAGCCAAGCCATCATGTGTGTCAAACGCTTTGCGATGGGAATTGTGCAAGCGTTTGGCGAGTATTTGAGATCTCCCAATGTGAAGACGCCGCAAGGCTATTGGCGATGAACAAAGCTCGCGGCTTTCTGGCATGCTTGGCTCAATAGATTGCATGCATTGGAGTTGGAAGAATTATCCAAAGGCATGGCATGGGCAATTCCACGGCCAAAAAAGGGTTCCACTATAATCCTTGAAGCGGTGGCCGATCAGGAGACTTGGATTTAGGATGCATTCTTTGGAATGCCTAGATCTTTGAATGACATCAATGTTGTCAACCGGTCACCACTAATGAATAAGATTGCAAACGGTGAGTTGCCACCGGTGCAGTTTGTAGCAAATGGCCGTACGTACAACTATGGCTATTATCTAGCGGATGGCATCTATCAAAAGTGGCAAACCTTCCTGAAGCCGTTGAAAAGCGGAAGGTAAGAAAATCTTGATTTCCACAATGCTCATGCGGCGGCTAGAAAAGATGTGGAGAGAGCATTTGGGATTTTTGCAAGCCCAATTTGCTATTGTGAGAGGACCGGCTAGATTTTGGGATCAAAAATGCTTTGGTACATCATATGCGCTTGTGTGATCATGCACAACATGATCATCGAGAATGAGCGTGGCCAAGATTTATACTACTTACAAGATGAGCTCTTGGGACATCCCGTCCGAAAAGCGATGGAGGGCTGAAAAGGGTAGCCCGCTTTTGTGCCTCCTATCATGCCATTCGGCGTCCCGCAACGCACAATGAACTTCAGCATGATCTGATTGAAGAGTGGTGGGCATGGCATGGACGACAAAGGGCATGATGATATCTGCATTCGACATTGTATTGTTCATGAACTATTTGTTGTGTTTATTGCATTAGTTGTTGTACTGAACGATAAACTATTTGTTTGAGTTGTAATGATAACGAAATTGAACTATATTATTAATTTATTTTGTTTGTTTGATCATTTTTGCTCATCTTTTTTGAAATGTATATGTGGTTTGTGCTGTTGCTATTGTATTTTTGCGTTTTCTTTGGAAGCGGTCTTGTATTTGTATTATAGCCTTGACTTCTTAGGTAGCGTCTGTGTATTAACCAAAGCCGGCAGCAAACAGGTTTTTTACGCGCCGCGTGTGTTGGAGATGCTCTTATGATAGTAATACAAGATTAAGTTTAATGCGGAAGAACAAAAAAATAAATACTCCAGTGGCAGGGTGACTCCTCGACGCACATGTTTAGTTTGTGCTGAGGCACTCTCTCCATCCACTTTTCCCCTTCTTTCTCCCTCCGGTGGATCTCCAGCCACCCAAGGCCCGGGCCATGGATGGAGACGCAGAGCGGCGGCCCGGCCCGAAGGTCGCGGCTGGAGTTCGTCGCCGAGGGCCTGAGGCGGAGTGCACGGGATCGGCAGGTGCAGCGCCGGCGAGTTGGCGGAGTACGGCAGGGAGGTTGTGCAGCGGCGAGGAGGCGCCGTCTGCTTCCGCTTCCGCGCCACGAAGGCGACCATGTGCCAGTCCCGGCCTCGTCCAGACCATCCATCGCCAGGCAAGCTGAGCTCCTCCCTCCTCTCTTTTCCAAATCCTAATGCTTTGATTTGCTACTGTACTGATTTTTCCATCAAATCAAAAACACTAATTATGGTTTACCTCCGCTAAACATCTTGTCCCGCCCCGCTATTTTAATTCAACTGAAACTTAAACAAGCTAGCGCAACACTCGACACGCAGCGTCGTCCTCTCAGCCACTTTCACGACCACCTACCAGCATTATAGCTTCCTCTTTTTCCATAGATGGAGTCATGGAAGCTCAGCCTCCCTCTCTTGCAGTGCACTGTCCTCTCCCCCTTTCGGTCACTTCTGTGTTCCCTCCTCCACCATTTTCCCCATCAGCTCTGCAAGCTGCGTGCTGACGCGGTCGAACCTTTGTTTGTCTGGAGGCTTTCTCTCCACCAGCGCAAGCTCGACACACACCAGTGTCTATGAAGGATAGCCTTGCCCTTGTGTGCTTTGCAGGGACTAGCAGATATGTTGATCGAAACTCTTACCTTAGCTTTCTGTCTCTACTACTCCCCTGATGTGATTAGATACATGATACAAAGATTATTCGGTGGAACTCTGTGGCGTCCAGGTAGGAACGCTCCATGCCGTCGCAGAGTCCCGCTTCGGTACAACCCCCTCACAAAACGTATAAAGGGTAGTATGGATCTTTCACAAGTCGTATACATTGTATAATGGGTTGTCCAGTATAAGCCGTACAGATACAAGGCTCTAATTGCCCACTGGGCCGGCCCAAGTCACGTTCAGTATTTATGTAGAAAAAATACCAAATACTTGCAAAACGAGTGGCCACAAGGACCCGATCTAAGGACCTCATACTATTAGTACGCGCTGCTTGCCACTAGCCCAATGGACTACTTGTTTTCCTATAGAACGGATGATATAAGAACAAACAACGACGTACATACATAAAAATATTTCTGAAAAAATCGAAAATATTCTTGAACAAAATTGTGGTCAATTTGGAAAAGTCAAATATTTTTTTGAAAAAATAATTTATGAAACTCCAAACTTTTCTGAAAAATGGAATAATTTTTGAAATTCCAAAATATTTTGGAGAAAGTGAAGAATTTTTTGCAATC
Organism: Aegilops bicornis; assembly: GCA_021605145.1. Classification (NCBI taxonomy): domain Eukaryota; kingdom Viridiplantae; phylum Streptophyta; class Magnoliopsida; order Poales; family Poaceae; genus Aegilops; species Aegilops bicornis. Next base: position 463,842,487 of record CM038669.1, on the reverse strand, counting down.
CTAACATTTTTTATAAATGTGAACAACTTTCGTAATCCTCAACAATTTATAAAAATGCAAACAAAATTTCAAAATCCATACATTTTTAGGATAACATGAACAAAAAATTCAAAAACACGACTTTCTTTTTCTGAAAAACACACACATTTCTAGAAACTCCGACCAAAATTTGAAAAAGGCAAACTTTGTTTTTGGATCAGTGAAGAATTCTGAAAGTGGAAACATTTTTAATTTTTTTTCATTTGATGCATAGACGCAACTTGCATGCAGGAGAGCGACGACGTAGGGGTCGTATGACGTTGTGCGGGTGATACAGGCCGATCAAAAAACAGACGGACGTCGCCCGTCGTGGTGTGCCGTGTGGGTCGGCCCACTAACCCGATGCAGTCAACCGACCCAGTAACGCGCAGGCTCGTCGCACGATTGAAGGGCGACGTCGGTAGTCCCACCTCGCGACGCCAAACGGGTTGTTGACCACCTTAAATAACTTACGCAAGTACGACAAGCATCGGTTTTTTTGTTTGAAACAATGACAAGCATCGGTCTTCATTGAACTCATGTGCCTTATCTGGAGTGGCACTAGGAGCCTTCGCCCGGTTCGAACTAGCAAAGTTTCCTACTGACATGTTAGATTCCCCACAAAAAAATCATTAATGTCTGATGACTTTTTATTTATGTTTTAACTCGCACACAGTTTTGTCACACAATATATCAAGTTCGGGTCCCCGGAGGGGAGAGTTTTAAAAAATTGTTCGAGTTGGTCGAAAAGTTGTTGAATTTTCGAACACTATTCTATTTAAAATGTTCTTGTCTTTCAAAATTGCTCAAAATGTCAAAACATGAATATTTTCTAAAAAGAACAAACACAATTTTGAAAGCACATTAATAGACCGGAAGGTTTTGTTTGAAAGCATGTTGTTTTTCTAGACCTCAATTTTTTCCAATGGCTTGTATGACCAATTCAAGTCTTCATGCCAATTAGTTGTTTGAATTATCAACAAGTTTTGCATTTTCTTGAGTCTTCTGGCGAGAACTTTGCTTTGCATAAGCTGATCGAGCCGAGTATACTCCATTATCTTCCCATGCCCAAGCAGTCACATCGTCCACTCTCGCCGCAGTTGGACATGCTCCGTCCGCTCCCAAAGAGTGAACACTTCGATAAGAGCCAGTGATAAATATCCGACCCAACATCGGTGGCCCAGGCCCCTCCATCGTGAAAGCATCATGAACCGATCTGGTCGTTCTCACTCTCTTACGCACACGCTTATACAGGTTAGTCATGATCTCTTGCATTCTTCGCCTTGCAGCCATCGGTCTTCCCAAAATGGGCATCTCGGCTGCCGCCAATTGTGTGACCGCAGCTGACCGGAAAATTTGTCGCCTCCTCCGGGATTGGGATCTCAAAATCAGCCCAAGGCCTCAGACAATCCGTCTGTTGCAGCCATGGCCATCTATCTTGCAGAGCAGAGTTTAACCAGGCCAGATCAGGGATACCAAGTCCACTTGTCCACTTCGGTGTGCAAACTGATTTTCCACGCCACTGCACATTGGCCGCCGTGGGCCTCACTTTTGCCACACCACAGGAAGCCTCTAAAGATTTTTTTCAATGGCCTTGATAGTTGCAGGCGGTAGCTTGAGCACGAGCATGGTATGCAAAGGGATGTAGCATAGCACCGGCTGTATGAGGATTAGGCTACTGCTCTTGGGCAAGGTCGCGCCCTTCCAATGTGGCAGTCTGTTCACCACTTGTGTAGCACTAGATCTCTGAGCCGCGCGGCTGTCAATTTGTATATGCTCAGCGGGAGGCCAAGATATTTGCAGGGAAAGCTCCCAATGTCGCATCCGAGGCAGTTTGCAATAAGGTGTGCATGTTCTTCAGAGCATCGGATTGGCATTGCGGAGGTTTTGTTGAGATTTACCAGCAGTCCTGAGGCATCACCAAATATCTTGAGCATGGACAAGCACAGTTCCAGTTCTTGTTCCACCGGTGTATGAAACTTCTACAATGTGGAACACTTTTTCCGAAATTTTTATCAAATTTGGAATAATTTATGAAAAATTTGAACACATATGGCAAACCACGTACTTTTTAAAATTTTGTGAACATGTTTGAAACACAAACATTTCTTAAATTTGGGAACAAATAAAAAACATTATCATATTTTTGAAAAATTAATGTTCAAATTCCTAAAAACATATTTAAAAAAGATCAACATCCATATTGATAGATTTTAGCATGTATTGAAAAACAATGTTCAATGTGTAATAAAAAAAATCTAAATGTGTGTCTAAATAATTTGTATGTTTAAAAAGGATATTCAGAAAATATTTAATTTCTTGGCGCAATTTTGAAAGAATTTTTTCTGCGATACAATTTTGAAAAAATGTTCATTGCTGTTTTCACAAAGAAATGAGAAAAAGAGAAAAATATTAAACCGAACAGCAAAAAAACATGAACATTTTTTAACTTGAAATGTCATTTTGGGCCTTTGGATGAGCTCAAACTGTGAAGCTGGACGTCGAGAAATCTGTATGCTTTTGGTTTTCCGTTAATAAGGAGGAGAGCAGGAAGGAAACGGTCACCCAATACAAAAGATCTTAAAAAATCGCGCTGCAAATTAGCCAAAATAGCGTGCTTGTTCTAGTGGTTCGCTCTGTGTGCAAGACATCAGCAGGTCGTGTGTTCGAGGCCGCTGCATACCAATATTTTTGGATTTTCCACTGTTTCACTGCTACAGAGACTGTTTATTTTTGGATTTTCCACTGTTTCACTGCTACAGAGACTGTTTGCTGCTGGGCCGGCCCAGTTGACCTTGCATGTACGCCGGGCTGTGTACGGTACATACACAGACTCTGTATAATTCTAAAAAAAAAATGCAGATTGTGTATCGGCGTGAGTGTACAAAGACCATCCTACTCTTTATTATGAAGGGGTATGGAGAGATCTCGTCCATTGATATGTTTAGGGGTTGTACCGAAGTAGAAGTGGCCGTCGCAATGCAGGACGCCTTTTCGTTGGAATCTTTTTCACAGCCACCCCACAGACGACACGGCGCTCTCCCTAGCCATGTAGCTCAAGGACGAACCAGACCGAACAATCTGATTTGACTCACGTCACGTATAGGCACAGGAGCATCTAGGGCGTGCGTGCAAGGTTCAGCACGCAGCATTTAACGTTGAGGCCCCGAAGCCATTTCTATGCTCTGCCCATCTTTTTTCTCTCACAAATCCAACCGAGGTAGAGTGAGCGAAAGAGGAAGAAGCATTTGCTGCTCTGCGCCGTGCCGTGCCCTCCTGTGCGCAGCCGCCGCCACCATCCGGTCATCCTCTCTCCCTCTGGGTTCCTTCCACCACCACCACCACCACCTCTCCTCCTCACACGCCAAGCTCACGCACATTGGCGTCGCCCCCCAGCTTCCTTTCGGAATCGCAGCTCCAGCCATGGCATCCTTGGCCAACCTCCTGATCTCACTTTTCTCGCTCACCCTCGTGCTCCTGCATGCTCCTGCACCTGCGGTATGCGACGATCTAGTCGCAGGCCTCTCTCCAAGCCATCGCACATACATTGTGATGCTGAGGCCACCCGTCGACGCCGGCAGCGAGGACGACCACCGCTGGTGGCAGGATTCTTTCCTGCCAACTCCTCTCGCCGGCTCCCATGAGCCACGCCTCATCCATACCTACACCGAGGTCTTCACGGGGTTTGCCGTGAGGCTCACCGAAGCCGACCTCGCCATGGTGTCCCAGAGGAAAGAGTTTGTGCGGGCGTTTCCAGACCATCTCTGGCGCCCCAGCACTACTCACACTCAGAAGTTTCTCGGACTGGAGAAAGATGCCGGGCTGTGGAGGGACACCAACTATGGCGAAGGAGTCATAATCGGTGTAGTCGACACCGGCATATATGCGGCACATCCTTCCTTTGATGACAGTGGCATCCCGCCACCTCCATCAAAGTGGAAGGGTTCATGCCATGGTACTGCTGCTGCCCATTGCAATAACAAATTGATTGGTGCCAAGTTCATCACCGTCAATGACTCTGGAGATGTCATAGGGCATGGGACACATACCTCGTCCACGGCTGCTGGGAACTTTGTCAGTGGTGCCTCGGCACAGGGTCTCGGCAGGGGCACAGCAGCCGGGACTGCTCCACGTGCACATCTGGCCATGTACAGCATGTGTACGCTTCGTGGGTGTGACTCCATTGACATCATTGCGGGGATAGACGAGGCTATCAAGGATGGGGTTGATGTGCTCTCACTCTCCCTCGCCCCTGTTTACGATATTGAGTTCAGTGCAGACCCGGTAGCCATTGGTGCACTCAGTGCAGTAGCAAAGGGCATCGTTGTCGTGGCTGCAGCTGGGAATAATGGACCCAAATCGTTTCTTGCAAATTCTGCACCATGGTTGCTCACAGTGGCAGCTGGCTCAGTGGACCGAAGCTTCGAGACTGTTGTGGAGCTTGGGAACGGCAATCGCATCAATGGAGAGGCTTTTAACCAGATTACAAACTCAAGCTCCAAGCCCAAATCTTTTCCTCTGCATTTGAACAAGCATTGCAAGTCATTGCCTGGAAAAAATGTGGCCGGCAAAATTGTGATTTGCCATAGCACAGGACCAATGAATGACACTGGGCCATCAATCAACAAGACCGACATCAGTGGCATCATTAGTGCCGGGGCGGCTGGTGTAGTGCTAATAAACAGGAAAGCTGCTGGTTTCACCACCCTTCTCGAGGATTATGGCAATGTGGTGCAGGTGACTGTGGCTGATGGCAACAATATCACAGAGTATGTGAGGACTACAAGCAAAGCCAGTGCCAAAGTCATATACAAGAACACCGTGCTTGGCGTCCGTCCATCTCCCACGGTCGCGGCATTCTCATCCCATGGTCCTGGCAAGTTCAGCCCGGTGTGCTAAAGCCAGATATATTGGCACCTGGGCTCAACGTCATTGCTGCATGGCCACCACTCACCATGCTTGGATCTGGGCCATTCCACATTAAATCAGGGGCGTCCATGTCGACTCCACATGTCAGTGGTGTCGCTGCGCTTGTCAAGAGCTGCCATCCTGACTGGTCTGCTGCTGCTATCAAGTCAGCCATCCTCACCACAGCTGACATCACGGACAACACTGGTGGCCCGATCTTGGATGAGCAGCATAAGAGGGCAACCGCAGACGCCATGGGTGCTGGCCATGTCAACCCTACAAAAGCAATTGATCCAGGCCTTGTGTATGACCTTGGCATTACTGAATATGCCGGCTACATATGTGCTCTCCTTGGTGATCAGGACTTGGCATTCATTACGCGTGACCCGAGGTTGTCCTGCAAAATGCTTCCCAGAATACCTGAAGCACAGCTCAACTACCCTACCATAACGGTGCCACTCAAGACAAGGCCGTTCACAGTGTACAGAACTGTGACAAACGTGGGCCCATCAAATTCCATATACACACTGAAGATGGAGATTCCCAAATCTCTTACAGTGCGAGTCTACCCAGAGACGCTGGTGTTCTCCAAGGCTGGACAAAAGATTAGATATAGTCTGACTGTGAGCACCTGTGACAGTGAGAGCTCAAACTTCATGGAGGGAAGTTTGAGCTGGGTCTCAGTGACCCATGTTGTGCGTAGTCCGATCGTTTCGCACTTTTGTAAGCGGGAAGAGGATGTGTGCCATGTGTGATGTTTTAGAGAAATGACTGTCTTTTAACTAGTAGGATTTCCATGTGTGGAAACTAATTGAAGTTTGGATGTGGAGCATCCATTGCTCTGTCGCAAAACTGACCACACATACACTGCTAGTTTGTGATGTGGTATCCATTCTCTATAACTCTGTTACTTTGAAAAAGAAAATGATTTGGTATCATATCATTTGGTTCATCAGGTTTGCTTACATCTACATGGAAACATACAACACTATGTTGTTTGGATACTGAAATGTGTGTTTTGAAACCTATTTTTATGCTTCATATTATTTATGCATTCAACTATGTGGACATGTTCTTAGCTGCAAATATTCTGATGAGGGATGTGCCTAACAAAAATGGTTGTGTTTAACTGAATTAGATGCAGATAAGATCCGAAAGGTTTTGACATTTGTGTTTATTTTACGCCCATATGCTCCGAAGTTACCTTAATCATGCCCCAACATCGTATAACATACAGTGAGTTATATTATACCTTTATTGTGCTGCAGAATTAATGCCATGGTTTTGTTAGAATTTGTGTCCCTGTATTTTCCTAGGAAGATGCTATTTATCTTGGTAAATGTGGAGTGATTGTGTAAGTTTGTTTAGATATGTCAGATATACAGTTAAGAAACTGCATTATTATTTATTTTCTGTGTACATGAAGACTTGCGTTACCAGTTTTATTTCGATGATATGTAACTTTTATAAGTTATGTTTTGCTGTGCAGGCGGACACATTCAGATTTTAGAAATATTATTCAAGTGCTTGTTCTTGCTAGTGATTGAGGAATATGGAGTGGCATGCACGACCACAAATGGTATTTCAAGCAGTTTTTTCATGTTATGGTCTCCACCCGAGTAACAAAATTTGGAAGACCCTAGTCGTAATCCCAAATAGATATTGCATTCTTGATTGGCAACAGAACAGCATCCCCAAACCATTCTGAAATTCTCGTCTTTTTTCACCTTTTTCCTTTAGTTTATTTGGTGTGATGCTGCTAAGGTGTTCCGCAACTAACTGTAATTGTTAAAGACACAGTTCTATTCTTCCTTGAGTTATTCCATACCTTAATAATCTCAGGTTTGCCATTTGGACCTTTCTATGAAACCCCTTCTCTAACAGGTGCATGCACCATTATTTCATCGATAATCATTTTCATTTTGCAACAATGTTTACACCAAATGGTGCTGCAGATGGATAAAGTGATATCACATGCTCAAGCTACCATAGGAACACTTATGTCACAACAATCAATAATTGGTGGCATTACTATGAAGATAAGCAACATTGGTAGGTATTCCCTGTATATCTTTTTTAGTTGCCACCAAAAAATATATTTCAAGTCTAATGCACATCTGACCAAATTGTGTTTCCTTGCTTCTACAGATTAATCATATGATTGTGACATTGACAAAACAAAAATGCCAACACGATGATCATTGGTCAGTAATTGTTGATACCAATTGATCCCAACTCAAAGTGCCTATCAGATGACCATTCCTTGAGATAATGCCACATTCCTCAGCCACCAGACAAGTTCTGTTTGCTCCTGGTTTTACATGTAAGAGTTCAAGAATTTTGCATCTCCTCATCCAATTCCCTGCTCATCGCTAAAACCATGATAGTTATCAATATGCACTAGCGAGCCAAAAAAATAAAATTATTAGCATGTTTAGTGTTTTTATTTAACTCTCACCCCTATGAACGCACACGCACACCCTACCCCTGGTAAGAACGAAGTAGTCTGATGAGATGAATCATAATGTTCATTCCGACACATCACTAACTTGAATAATCTCTATATCATTTGCCTATTTCTGGACAATGCATTGCATGAGCCAATATAGTCATTGTGCAAGAGAAGGTTTTGAAGTAATTTAGGTCGCATCCGTCCCTGATTGTTGGAACTATTTGAAATTTTTAGCATAAATCAAGAATCCTAGGTAAGCAAATATGGAAACCATTAACAAGCTATCTTTTTTGAAAACCCTTTAAGTCAGCCGGCTGATTAAGGACACGCATCAGCCGCCTTAATGTCCAACCAGGCAACCACGTGTCCTTGAGGGACCACGCTGGTATTTCCTTGAGAGCACGCTATAATTATTTCTCTGGGATGGAGGTATTATGGCTGGTCAAAAGATCACTGTATGGTCTTGTGATGGAATACTTATTAATTGTGTGTGTAATTTGGAAGCCAACAAATGCAATAGTCTTGTTAAAGATATTAATTAATTTCACCCGCAAAAAAAGATATTAATTAATTTCTTATGTAATTTTTGGGAGACAGCAGTAAATGCCATAATCTTGTTACGGAATGCAAAATAATTTTTGTATGTAATTTTTGGGAGACAGCAGTAAATAACTTTGTATGTATTTTTTGGGAACCAATAAATGCCATAATGTTGTCATGGAAAACTAATAAATTTCGTATGGTAATGTTTAGGAGCCAATAAGTGACATAATCCTGTCACGGGATACTAGTAATTAATTTTGTATGGTATATTTTGGAGCGAATAAATCGACATCCAGAGGATATTCCATGATGTGCCTATTACTGGAGTATCTTAATTAATTACCGCGAATCATACAAAGGAAACACTAATGCAGGAAGTAATAATAATAGTAAAACGGCAAAATATGGTACTCCAAGGCGCCTCTATATCTATATAAACAGCAGAAGAAGGATCCAACTAAACACCACAAGCACGACCAAAAATACAATAGTAGAAGGAAGCAAGGAAATAGTAAAAAACTTCGTTATGGCTCTAATCAACTTAAGGTTTTTTTGCTTGATGGCCCTTTTGCTGATTTCGACCACTTGCTTGACGAGTCAAGTATCAGGAAGAAACAACATACTAGGTACATTTCTTTCCAGGAGAGCTTATCGACTTTATTATAGAGAAATTTGTGGTTTCCGGGAGCCAGATTTTATCCTGTTGCTTGATTCTCCTGTTTCCAATGATATTCGTCGGAAATAATATTCCTACCAATTTTATATTTAAAGGTCAATTTGTGGGTCACTTATGAATTACAGACATGTCTGAATCTATTGCATGGCCTGCTGCACCCACGGATACAGAGAAGTCTGAATCTATTGCATGTCTTTGTTCGATTGTCCATGACTCAAGTATACAATCTAAATTTTAACATTGGCATGGTTATTTTGTCCATGTTTTATGATTAGCACCCCTTTACTGCCGCAGAACATATCTTAATACAGTACATGTTTTTGATACTAGTCTTGAACTGCCAGTACTAGCCATGGTGGTTGTTCACTCCATCCTGGTATATTGATTCCATCACAACTTCAACGATGACAATGGAATATAACATACCACTAGTTTGTTGCCCCCGTTTTTGTATTCGCGCGCCTCTCCTATCCTGATATTTGCATAATACGAGTACATTTTTTCCAGATTATCTGAGTTTAATTACGAACTGATTTACATATTTTTTCTTTGTACCTTTATAGGTCAGCAAAGCGACATATGCGGCAGACGCGAACCCTACCAGTACGATTGTACGCAACAAGGCTGTGTTACTGCCTGCAAAAAAGCGGGCTGCCCAAGTGGGATTTGCCAGAAAGATGGTAGTTGCAACTGCCTTAGATGAGGCTGCCAAGTCCTCTCTAATTTGTACTCAGAATAAGCTTAGGAAAATAAGAGCATTATGAGTTGTCTTCAGTTCCTGGAATAAGTAAAATGTATGCTGATTCTTTATTTTCACGTGCTCTTACTTGAACTCCTATCATGCATGACGTTTATTAATGGAAATGGTCTTCTGGCCACTCGTTTAAAAAGTCTACCACTTGAGTTCAGTACTTGATTGCAATCAAAACGGCTTGCTCCCTTTGGTTCCGTTATTAAGCATGAGACAAAAACTAACACGTGCCAATGCTCAATAATAATTTGCCTGCAACTTTGCAACTAAAAAAAGGGAGAATCAGTGCCAAATCATATAAACTATCGCAGAAACTTGATTTAAGCACTAAAATAATTGCTTTATCAAATAATTTTATCAGATACAAATAGTCGGGACAACTAGCTATCATGGCTGATCCAAAGACAAAATTATCAGTGCACAGCAATTTGCCACCGAAAATTATGGAGTAGTTGCCATGTTTTTTTTGCTATGACCTTTTCATATACCATGGCATTTTGTTTAGCAAAAGTTGTCATGCTAGCTTTTGTTCTACTACATATGTTTGTCTAATTTTGCCACGTATGAGAGATAGGTAAATTCATCCGTTTAGATGTGCAATGATTAAAGCACATCTAGATGTGCCCTAAACACACCCATGTAAATTTGCCTTGAGAAATGTTTGTATAATTATGTACCGCCCTTGACGCTTTCAGTTTTTGTTCTGTTCATCTTCTGCAAATTTGGCATGCCATGATGCAGCAGTTGCGCAATATATTTTTGTGATTGCAGTCTCACTATTTGTAGAGGAGTAGCATTTTCAGTTTTAGAGTAGATTGAGCAGATATCCATGAAGGATTACATTCATATGCATTGAGGTGCTCTGCTCCCCCAAAGGTACGCGTCTTCGCATGGAGGCTGGTTTCCAACTCACTCGCTACATGGGCGAATAAATTATCCCGTCACCTCGAGCTTTCTGACGTGTGTCCCCTTTATGGTGTGGAACGAGAGGATGGCTTCCATGTGGTGCCCCCTAGCGAAAGAGGTGTGGCATGCTATGGCGCGGGACTGGCCCATTCCCAAGGTGGAGAATATCATACATACAAGTCCAGAATGGTTATTCTCACTACTGGAGCCTCTACCTGACACTACACGTATGATAGTCCTCATGGTCATGTGACGTGTGTGGCATGTGCAGAATGAAATAACTCATGGCAAGTCCCCACCTCCAACGAAAGCATCTCGCAGATTTCTGCAAGGCTACATCAATTCCTTGTTGTGCATTCATCAGTGGCCCCAAGGTAACATGGAGAAAGGAAAGATGGTTGTTCAGGTTGGTCTTCTGGCGTCACAAGAGCGCGTACGATAGAAGGTGGAGCTGCGGTGGACGCTACCCCCGGCTGGATGGACAAAATTGAATGTGGATGGCAGCTATGTACCGGCTACAGGAGCAGCTGCAGGGGGCATGGTCTTGCGAACAGACCAAGGGGACATAATCTTCATTGCCTGTAGGGAAAACCGCTCATGTGTTAATGGCCTAAAAGCCGAGTTGGCGGTGTGTAGGGAGGGGTTTGAGCTAGCCCTGCACCGCACGGATCTGCCAATTCTCATTGAGATGGATAGCGTCGAGGCTGTGAACATGTTGAACGCTTCGACAAGTGATCGCTCGAGGAACCGCATGCTAGTTGAGGAGATTAAGAGGATGAAGGATGCTGAGACTAGGGATATTTCTATCACGTCTATTAGTCGCTTGCAAAATAAAGTTAGCCACGCTCTTGCTACTTACGGTAGGAATACCCCCCGTACTATGGCTGGGTTCGGGTATGTGTGACATTGTAAACTTGGTTCTGGCGGATTTTCCTCCTTGAGTAATAGAAATCTCCCTTTACCTCGCAAAAAAAGCACGCAAAACACCATGATAGTTGTACAATGGCAACTTTCTTAATAAGATGGCTATTTTTTCTAGGGAAAAGTATATTTTTCGTCCTTCAATTATCTCGAAATTATAGAAATGGTCCCTCAAGTCTAAAACCAGCAAATCTTAGTCCCTGAACTTTTGAAACTGGATAAGTTTAGTCCCTCCTTCTGCTTAAGGTGGTTTTCATCTGACATGTAAGCGGGTTTGACCAAAACTTGACACATACTCCGGGTTTGACCGCCACGTCAACATCTCATGGAGCACCCAACACACCAAGCGATCAGGCATTTACACAAACATTTGTTGGGCGAACGAGGAACTCCGGCTGGCACGACGGCGGCCTTCTGGGACGGTGCAGGAGCTAGTAGGGAGAGGTTGCACGCTTTTGGGGAACGAGCTGGGTGTCCGCATGGCTGGGAAAGCAAGCATGGGCACGCGGGACGACTGAAGCTTTGCCGGCGATGGCTTCCAGCAGCGGAGGTAAAGAGTGGCGCTATGCGGGCAACTAGATGGCACGGGGAGGAAGCTTCGGGAGAGGAGAGAAATAACGAGTGTATCACTAGAGCATGTACGCGTGCTCGGACGCGGCGGGGAAGCACCGAAGCGACGGTTGCGTCAACGGCAGTGGGAGGCGGAGCACGGTCGGGCTGGCGTCGGGGTGAGGTCGAGGATTAGTGTCTGCTCAGGGAGGATGCATGAGCTTTGGTAGGACCAAAGAGAGCTTAGGAAGTCTACAGGGAGAGCCGGAGCTTCCCGGAGGAGGAGATCGCGGCGCGACAACGGTCACCTTATTCGGGAAAGACGATTTTGGCGTCAGCGATTTGGGGCCTCCCGCATCAATTGTTTTGGTGTGGTTTACTACGACGGCACGGTGGAGCGTATGGACGTAGTGATTTGGCTCTGCGAGGTTGTTGGCCGCGTGCAGGGGAGATGACGCCGGCGCCGCTTGCGTCCTCGGGGGAGAAGCAGGGCTCAACAAGGAGGGCTACGGTGGCGGGAGTGTCCTCAACGAGGAGGGCTATGGTGGCGGGAGTGTCCTGGCGATCACATTGGAGCGAGCCTGAGGCAAGCATGAGGAGGACTGAGGCGGGTGGCAGCCTAGAGCCGGATATCCGGGCCGGAGGTCGTGAGAAGTCCGAATTTGATTAGATTTTGATGATTTGGACGGCAAGGAAAGTCCTTTTCTTGTACGAAAAGTCCATCCGCCTCTTATATAGATAGGAGGTGATGGCCGATTGAACAACACACAATTGATCAAATCATCTACCACTTTTTTATCTTTTATCTTTTCTCCTTAACCCTAGTTCTTCTTCTTCCTCGTTCTTCGTTCGTTCTTCTTTTGCAGGGCGGCGAACCTCGAGGCCCTAGGGGCGGTCAGGCCGACCTAGGGCAGCCCATAGCCGCCGCGCGCCCTGACGGGGTCCCTCCCGGGCGTGTGGGGTTTCGGGTCTTCAAAAGCGCCTGCCGGATTGTCTTGCGTACCGCGCTTCCGGCGGGTCTCCTTCGACGTGAGCTGCGATGTGTTGGGGAATGTAGTAATTTCAAAAAATTTCCTACGCACACGCAAGATCATGGTGATGCATAGCAACGAGAGGGGAGAGTGTTGTCCACGTACCCTCGTAGACCAAAAGCGGAAGCGTTAGCACAACGCGGTTGATGTAGTTGTACGTCTTCACGATCCGACCGATCAAGTACCGAACGCACGGCACCTCCGAGTTCAGCACACGTTCAGCCCGATGACGTCCCTCGAACTCCGATCCAGCCGAGTGTTGAGGGATAGTTTCGTCGGCACGACGGCGTGGTGACGATGTTGATGTTCTACTGACGCAGGGCTTCGTCTAAGCACCGCTACAGTATTATCGAGGTGGACTATGATGGAGGGGGGCACTGCACACGGCTAAAAGATCAAACAGATCAATTGTTGTGTCTTTGGGGTGCCCCTGCCCCCGTATATAAAGGAGCAAGGGGGGTGCGGCCGGCCAAGGGGAGAGGCGCACCGGGAGTAGGACTCCCCCCTTTTCCATGTTGGACTAGGAGAGAGAGGGGGAAGAGGTGGAGGGGAGAAAGGAAAGGGGGTGCGCCGGCCCCCTCTCCTTGTCCTATTCGGACTAGGGGGAGGGGCGCGCGGCCCTGCCCTAGCCTCCTCTCCTCTCTTCCACCAAGGCCCACTAAGGCCCATTAAGTTGCCGGGGGGTTCCGGTAACCTCTCGGTACTCCGGAAAAATCCCGATTTCACCCGGAATACTTCCGATGTCCAAACATAGGCTTCCAATATATCAATCTTCATGTCTCGACCATTTCGAGACTCCTTGTCATGCCCGTGATCACATCCGGGACTCCAAACAACCTTCGGTACATCAAAACACATAAACTCATAATAAAACGGTCATCGTAACGTTAAGCGTGCGGACTCTACGGGTTCGAGAACTATGTAGACATGACCGAGACACGTCTCCGGTCAATAACCAATAGCGGAACCTGGATGCTAATATTGGCTCCCACATATTCTACGAAGATCTTTATCGGTCAGACCGCATAACAACATACGTTGTTCCCTTTGTCATCGGTATGTTACTTTCCCGAGATTCGATCGTCGGTATCTCAATACCTAGTTCAATCTCGTTACCGGAAAGTCTCTTTATTCGTTCCGTAATACATCATCCATAACTAACTCATTAGTTGCAATGCTTGCAAGGCTTAAGTGATGTGCATTACCGAGTGGGCCCAGAGATACCTCTTCGACAATCGGAATGACAAATCCTAATCTCGAAATACGCCAACCCAACAAGTACCTTCGGAGACACCTGTAGAGCACCTTTATAATCACCCAGTTATGTTGTGACGTTTGGTAGCACACAAAGTGTTCCTCCGGTAAACGGAGTTGCATAATCTCATAGTCATAGGAACATGTATAAGTCATGAAGAAAGCAATAGCAACATACTAAACGATCGAGTGCTAAGCTAACGGAATGGGTCAAGTCAATCACAACATTCTCCTAATGATGTGATCTCGTTAATCAAATGACAACTTATGTCTATGGCTAGGAAACATAACCATGTTTGATCAACGAGCTAGTCAAGTAGAGGCATACTAGTGACACTCTGTTTGTCTATGTATTCACACAAGTATTATGTTTCCGGTTAATACAATTCTAGCATGAATAATACACATTTATCATGATATAAGGAAATAAATAATAACTTTATTATTGCCTCTAGGGCATATTTCCTTCAGTCTCCCACTTGCACTAGAGTCAATAATCTAGTTCACATCGCCATGTGATTTAACACCAATATTCACATCTGTATGTGATTAACACCCATAGTTCACATCGTCATGTGACGAACACCCGAAGGATTTACTAGAGTCAATAATCTAGTTCACATCGCTATGTGATTAACACCCAAAGAGTACTAAGGTATGATCATGTTTTGCTCGTGACAGAAGTTTAGTCAACGGGTCTGTCACATTTAGAGCCGTATGTATTTTGCAAAATATTCTATGTCTACAATGCTCTGCATGGAGCTACTCTAGCTAATTGCTCCCACTTTCAATATGTATCCAGATTGAGACTTAGAGTCATCTGGATTGGTGTAAAAGCTTGTATCGATGTAACTCTTTACGACGAGCTCTTTTATCACCTCCATAATCGAGAAATATTTCCTTAGTCCTCACTAAGGATATTCTTGACCGCTGTCCAGTGATCTACTCCTAGATCAAAATTGTACTCCCTTGCCAAACTCAGAACAAGGTATACAATAGGTCTGGTACACAACATAGCATACTTTATAGAACCTATGACTGAGGCATAGGGAATGACTTTTCATTCTCTTTCTATTTTCTGCCATGGTCGGGTTTTGAATCTTACTCAACTTCACACCTTGCAACACAGGCAATAACTCCTTCTTTGACTGTTCCATTTTGAACTACTTCAAAATCTTATCAAGGTATGTACTCTTTGAAAACCTTATCAAGTGTCTTGATCTATCTCTATAGATCTTGATGCTCAATGTGTAAGTAGCTTCACTGAGGTCTTTCTTTTGAAGAACTCCTTTCAAACACTCCTTTATGCTTTCCAGAAAATTCTACATTATTTCTGATCAACAATATGTCATTCACATATACTTATCAGAAAGGCTGTAGTGCTCCCACTCACTTTCCTGTAAATACAGGCTTCACCGCAAGTCTATATAAAACTATATGCTTTGATCAACTCATCAAAGCGTATATTCCAACTCCGAGATGCTTGCACCAGTCCATAGATGGATCGTTGGAGCTTGCACACTTTGTTAGCACCTTTTGGATCGACAAAACCTTTTGGTCGCATCATATACAACTCTTCTTCCAGAAATCCATTCAGGAATGCAGTTTTGACATCCATTTGCCAGATTCCATAAAATGTGGCAATTGCTAACATGATTCGGACAGACTTAAGCATCGCTATGGTTGAGAAAGTCTCATCGTAGTCAACCCCTTGAACTTGTCGGAAACCTTTCGCAACAAGTCTAGCTTTGTAGATAGTAACACAACTATCAGTGTCCGTCTTCCTCTTGAAGATCCATTTATTTTCTATGGCTTGCTGATCATCGGGCAAGTCAACCAAAGTCCATACTTTGTTCTCATATATGGACCCTATCTCAGATTTCATAGCCTTAAGCCATTTCATGAATCTGGGCTCATCATCGCTTCCTCATAGTCCGTAGTAGGTTCGCCATGGTCAAGTAACATGACCTCCAGAATAGGATTACTGTACCACTCTGGTGTGGATCTTACTCTGGTTGACCTACGAGGTTCGGTAGTAACTTGATCTGAAGCTTCATGATCATCATCATTAGCTTCCTCACTAATTGGTGTAGGAATCACTAGAACCGACTTCTGTGATGAACTACTTTCCAATTCGAGAGAAGGTACAATTACCTTATCAAGCTCTACTTTCCTCCCACTCACTTCTTTCGAGAGAAACTCCTTCTCTAGAAAGGATCCATCTTAGCAACGAATATCTTGCTTTCGGATCTGTGATAGAAGGTGTACCCAATAGTTTCCTTTGGGTATTCTATGAAGACGCATTTCTCCGATTTGGGTTCGAGCTTATCAGGTTGAAACATTTTCACATAAGCATCGCAGTCCCAAACTTTAAGAAATGATAACTTTGGTTTCTTGCCAAACCACATTTCATAAGGCATCGTCTCAAGGGATTTTGATGGTGCCCTTTTAAAAGTGAATGCAGTTGTCTCTAATGCATAACCCCAAAACAATAGTGGTAAATCGGTAATATACATCATAGATCGCACCATATTCAATAAAGTGCGGTTATGATGTTCGGACACACCATTACGCTGTGGTGTTCCATGTGGCGTGAGCTGTGAAACTATTCCTTATTGTTTTATATGAAGGCCAAACTCGTAACTCAAATATTTTACCTCTGCGATCATATCGTAGAAACTTTTATTTTTGTTACGATGATTCTCCACTTCACTCTGAAATTCTTTGAACTTTTCAAATGTTTCAGACTTGTGTTTCATCAAGTAGATATACCCATATCTGCTCAAATCATCTGTAAGTGTCAGAAAATAATGATACCCACCGCAAGCCTTAATATTCATCGGACCACATACATCAGTATGTATGATTTCCAACAAATCTGTTGCTTGCTCCATTGTTTAGGAGAACGGCGTTTTAGTGATCTTGCCCAAGAGGCATGGTTCGCAAGCATCAAGTGATTCCAAAATCCCATCAGCATGGAGTTTCTTCATGCGCTTTACACCAATATGACCTAAACGGCAGTGCCACAAATAAGTTGCACTATCATTATTAACTTTGCATCTTTTGGCTTCATTATTATGGGCCATAGCACATGACCAATGAATGACGCTGGGCCATCAATCAACAAGACCGACATCAGTGGCATCATTAGTGTCGGGGCGGCTGGTGTAGTGTTAATAAATAGGAAAGCTGCTGGTTTCACCACCCTTCTCGAGGATTATGGCAATGTGGTGCAGGTGACTGTGGCTGATGGCAACAATATCACAGAGTATGTGAGGACTACAAGCAAAGCCAGTGCCAAAGTCATATACAAGAACACCGTGCTTGGCGTCCGTCCATCTCCCACGGTCGCGGCATTCTCATCCCGCGGTCCTGGCAAGTTCAGCCCCGGTGTGCTAAAGCCAGATATATTGGCACCTGGGCTCAACGTCATTGCTGCATGGCCACCACTCACCATGCTTGGATCTGGGCCATTCCACATTAAATCAGGGACGTCCATGTCGACTCCACATGTCAGTGGTGTCGCTGCGCTTGTCAAGAGCTGCCATCCTGACTGGTCTGCTGCTGCTATCAAGTCAGCCATCCTCACCACAGCTGACATCACGGACAACACTGGTGGCCCGATCTTGGATGAGCAGCATCAGAGGGCAACCGCGTACGCCATGGGTGCTGGCCATGTCAACCCTACAAAAGCAATTGATCCAGGCCTTGTGTATGACCTTGGCATTACTGAATATGCCGGCTACATATGTGCTCTCCTTGGTGATCAGGACTTGGCATTCATTACGCGTGACCCGAGGTTGTCCTGCAAAATGCTTCCCAGAATACCTGAAGCACAGCTCAACTACCCTACCATAACGGTGCCACTCAAGACAAGGCCGTTCACAGTGTACAGAACTGTGACAAACGTGGGCCCATCAAATTCCATATACACACTGAAGATGGAGATTCCCAAATCTCTTACAGTGCGAGTCTACCCAGAGACGCTGGTGTTCTCCAAGGCTGGACAAAAGATTAGATATAGTCTGACTGTGAGCACCTGTGACAGTGAGAGCTCAAACTTCATGGAGGGAAGTTTGAGCTGGGTCTCAGTGACCCATGTTGTGCGCAGTCCGATCGTTTTCGCACTTTTGTAAGCGGGAAGAGGATGTGTGCCATGTGTGATGTTTTAGAGAAATGACTGTCTTTTAACTAGTAGGATTTCCATGTGTGGAAACTAATTGAAGTTTGGATGTGGAGCATCCATTGCTCTGTCGCAAAACTGACCACACATACACTGCTAGTTTGTGATGTGGTATCCATTCTCTATAACTCTGTTACTTTGAAAAAGAAAATGATTTGGTATCATATCATTTGGTTCATCAGGTTTGCTTACATCTACATGGAAACATACAACACTATGTTGTTTGGATACTGAAATGTGTGTTTTGAAACCTATTTTTTATGCTTCATATTATTTATGCATTCAACTATGTGGACATGTTCTTAGCTGCAAATATTCTGATGAGGGATGTGCCTAACAAAAATGGTTGTGTTTAACTGAATTAGATGCAGATAAGATCCGAAAGGTTTTGAAATTTGTGTTTATTTTACGCCCATATGCTCCGAAGTTACCTTAATCATGCCCCAACATCGTGTAACATACAATGAGTTATATTATACCTTTATTGTGCTGCAGAATTAATGCCATGGTTTTGTTAGAATTTGTGTCCCTGTATTTTCCTAAGAAGATGCTATTTATCTTGGTAAATGTGGAGTGATTGTGTAACTTTGTTTAGATATGTCAGATATACAGTTAAGAAACTGCATTATTATTTATTTTCTGTGTACATGAAGACTTGCGTTACCAGTTTTATTTCGATGATATGTAACTTTTATAAGTTATGTTTTGTTGTGCAGGCGGACACATTCAGATTTTAGAAATATTATTCAAGTGCTTGTTCTTGCTAGTGATTGAGGAATATGGAGTGGCATGCACGACCACAAATGGTATTTCAAGCAGTTTTTTCATGTTATGGTCTCCACCCGAGTAACAAAATTTGGAAAACCCTAGTCGTAATCCCAAATAGATATTGCATTCTTGATTGGCAACAGAACAACATCCCCAAACCATTCTGAAATTCTCGTCTTTTTTCACCTTTTTCCTTTAGTTTATTTGGTGTGATGTTGCTAAGGTGTTCCGCAACTAACTGTAATTGTTAAAGACACAGTTCTATTCTTCCTTGAGTTATTCCATACCTTAATAATCTCAGGTTTGCCATTTGGACCTTTCTATGAAACCCCTTCTCTAACAGGTGCATGCACCATTATTTCATTGATAATCATTTTCGTTTTGCAACAATGTTTACACCAAATGGTGCTGCAGATGGATAAAGTGATATCAATGTTTACACCAAATGTTCATTCCGACACATCAATAACTTGAATAATCTCTATATCATTTGCCTATTTCTGGAATTTGCATTGCATGAGCCAATATAGTCATTGTGCAAGAGAAGGTTTTGAAGTAATTCAGGTCGCATCCGTCCCTGATTGTTGGAACTATTTGAAATTTTTAGCATAAATCAAGAATCCTAGGTAAGCAAATATGGAAACCATTAACAAGCTATCTTTTTTTTGACGGTGAAAAACAATTTCATTAACCACTGGGCTCAGCAACATCGCTGGCTACCAAATCTAGAACAAAACTTGGCATAAGTTCCCCCCCAAACTAGTGAGGATTCAGCCGAACCAAAACCATACTTCGCCAAAGCATGAGCTATGGCATTACAACTACACTTACAATGCATAAAATCATAACTTTCGAAAGCCAAAACACACAAACTCCTAGCTTCTCGGAATAGGACCCCAATATCCGATAAATCCGCATCTCCCCGCTTCAGCGCGAAACAAGCTGCTGGGAATCAGACTCTAGCAGCACCCTATGAATACCAATATTTGAAGACCCCTCAATGGCTGCAATGCATGCTAAAGCTTCAGCGTGTAGCGCACTTTTCACATGCTTCAGTTTACCCGCACCGGCCGCAATTGTATCGCCTGTATTAGTTCGAACAACGTAGCCAAACGCCCCATTATTCTGCTGCTCATGGAACGCCGCATCAAAATTTATCTTCACAAAATTCTCAGGTGGACACCTCCAATTTTGAGCTGGCTCTCGATTTATAACATTAGTTTCAGCTGCACTAGTAAATTCCTCGATGTGCTTACGAATAAAGTAACATAACTCCTCCGTAGTTTTGGCATGTTCCCCTGAGTTTATCTTGTTGCGGGCTGTTCACCAGTCCCATAATAATACGCCGACAATATTTTTCTCCTCAGTTTTAAGAGAACAAATCGCCTCCACAGCGGCCCGAGCAGACCCATAATTTAGCAGTTGTAACCTCACGGCATCCAGATTCAAAGCTCTCCATAGCCTCTTCACAAACTTACACTTGAGAAAGATGTGACCCGCATTTTCATCCAGCCTCGAGCAAACTGGACATCGAGTATCAAGGTCTACATGCTTCCTTTTAATATTCATACGCGTCGGCAAGCTATCATAAGCCAGTCTCCAAAGAAAAATACGTACTTTTGCTGGCAATTGGATGGACCAAAGTTTCATCCATTGTGATCTCCCCACACTCGTTCCTACTGATGAACTCGCATCTGCCTGGCTCCTCGCATCTCTTAGAGTAACTCCTAGTCTGTATGCAGATTTTACTGAAAAAACACCCTTGCTATCAAAATGCCAAGCTACATGATCTTTCATCCCACTTCTAAGAGGTATAGCAAGTATCTCTTTCGCATCTTCCGGACAGAATAAATCGTTAACTAGCTCCGCGTCCCACTGCTCCGTGGTAGGATTAATGAGCTCTACAACTTTATCCAATATTACTTGACCTCGACCGAAGGTCGGCCTCCTTGTACCTCCTCTTGGTATCCATGGATCTCTCCATACCTGTATAGATTCACCATCCCCAACTCGCCATATAACACCTTCTTTCTGTTAAACGCAGACTTGTAGAGATAGACTAGGGATAGATGTTTAAGTAGTTTCAGTGCTTATCTCCATATCTCCTGAACCGAACCTCTCTCTTATCCCTTGTTCTCCAAGCATGTAATCTCAACAACCTCTTGTATGCGTTGTTATCCAGGGAGGTGCGCCCCTGCCATATAAACATGCAACGCGTCCCTCCAACGAGGTAAGACGCTTTCCGCCTATCGCACCTGGTAATCAGAGCACCTCTCTTCCAATACATCCAGCTTTCCAATCTCCATTAGTGCCTAGCATGTCTTCCTCCGGCTCCGCCCAGTTCGGCCTCAACAAACAGGTCATGGAGAAGCTCACCCGTACGTACTACATACTGTGGCGCGTCTAGATCACGCCGCAGCTAAGGGGAGCCGGCGTCTTCGGCTATGCCGACGGCAGCACGCCAGAGCCAGCCCGCGTCCTTCCTGGCAAGGACAAGGACGGGAAGGACTCCACCGTGCCCAACCCTCTCCACCCCATCTGGGTCCGGGAGGATCAACAAGTGCTCGGGTACCTGCTCAACAATCTCTCCAAGGAGGTGTTGGTGCAGGTGACCGCAATCACCACGACGCACGCGCTCTGGACAACCCTGGCGGCCATGTTCTCCTCGCAATCGCTTAGCCGCATCAACAACATCCGCACGGCTTTGCTTCATGCGCAGAAGGGAACTCAGCCGGTCGCCACCTTCTTCGCCCACATGCGCGGCCTCGCTGATGAACTCGCCGCGGCCGGCAAGCCGCTGCAAGACGACGAGATCGTCTCCTACATCATCCACGCGCTGGACATGGAGTACCAGCCTCTGGTGTCAGCCCTCGGCCTTCGCACGCTGTCACCCTGGATGAGTTGTTTACCATGCTCAGCAACTTCGACCAGCGCATGGCACTCTACCAGAGGGCGGGTGGCTTCAAGTCGTCCGCGAACGCCGCCTCACGTGGCCGCGGCGGTCGCCACGCGGCAAGGCACGCTCTGGTGGTGGCGGCAACAACTCCAACCCTCGCGCCGGACGTTCCCCCTCCACCAACCCCAAGGGACGCGGCGGTGGTGGTGGCCGCGGCTCCAACAGAGCACGCCCCGATGCACCGCGCTGCCAGATCTGCGGCAAGCTCGGGCACAGCGCTCGGGACTGCTGGTACCGCTACGATGACGATGATGACTCCTCCTAGGACGAGGAAAAGGTGGCGGCTGCTGCGGACGGCTCCTACGGCGTCGACACAAACTGGTATGTCGACAGCGGGGCCACCGAACATATCACCAGCGAGCTCGAGAAGGTGACCACGCGGTAGAAATACCGCGGCAAGGACCAGATCGACACTACTAGTGGTGCAGGTATGAGGATTCGTCACGTTGGTCACACAATTATTAAAATTCCCCATCGCAAACTTCATCTTAAGAAAATCTTGCATGTCCCTAGTGCTAGCATGAATCTTCTCTCCGTTCATAGAATTGCCCTTGATAATCATGTCTTTCTAGAATTTCATCCTTTTTTCTTTTTGATCAAGGATCAGGCAACGAAGAAAGTTCTTTATCGAGGTAGATGCGTTCGAGGGCTCTACCCGTTGATTCCGGAGCGTCGAAGATTCAATAAATGAGCCTATGGTGTTGCCAAGCTTTCGTTAACCCGGTGGCACGATCGATTAGGCCATGCCTCTTTTTCTTTAGTTGAAAGGTTGCTTAGGAAAAATAAGCTCATGTTTGTTGGTGAGCGCAATATTGAAACAGTTTGTGATTCATGTCAACGTGCTAAAAGTCATCAGTTACCCTATCCTATATCAACTAGTGTGTCTACAAAACCATTGCAATTAATTTTTTCCGGTGTTTGGGGTCCTGCCCCTAGCTCCGTTGGTAGACACACTTATGTTTTATCGATGACTACAACAAATACTCCTGGATCTATCTTCTTAAGAAAAGATCCGATGTCTTTCAAGTTTTTCAAAACTTTCAGGCTCTTGTTGAGTGCAAGTTTGACAACAAGATCATTGATGTTCATTCAGACTGGGGGGAGAGTATGAAAAGTTGAACTCTTTCTTCCAAAATCTTGGCATTTCTCACCATGTGTCATGTCCTCACGCTCACCAACAAAACGGCTCTGCAGAACATAAACACCGACACATTGTCGAAGTAGGACTAGCCCTCTTAGCCGGCGCCTCCATGCCCCTCAAGTTCTGGGATGAGGCTTTCCTCACAGCTGTCCACATCATCAACATGCTTCCTATTCGCGTTATCAATAATGAGACTCCGGTAGAGAGGCTCCTTCACGTCACACCTGACTACAAGTCACTTCATGTGTTTGGTTGTGCGTGTTGGCCTAGTCTTCGTCCTTACAACCAACGCAAGCTCATGTTCCGCTCCAAGCAATGTGCTTTTCTTGGTTATAGTCCACTTCATAAAGGTGTCAAGAGCCTTGACATCTCCACTGGCCGTGTCTATATGTCTCGCGATGTGATCTTTGATGAAACCAAGTTTCCCTTTGCTGATCTTCATCCTAATGCCGGCGCTCAATTACGTCAAGAAATACTCCTTTTGCCACCTCATCTATCCAGCCTTGATCATGGGGGAGAAAATATTTGTGATGATCCAGTGGTGACTAACCCTATTAACCATGCGCATGAGCTTTGTGATGTTGCAGGAGAAAACGAAAGTGAAAACAGAGAAGAAAATGATGCACAAATTCATCCCCAAGTGCCATATTTCATGTGTCACGATGTGGGGAGCAAATCTGCCTCGGAGTGCGCTGGATCCGCCTCGGGATCGCTGCAGGAGGAGCAGCGCAGACAATCTGCGCCGGGATCCGCCGCGGCTGGCGTCGAGCCGGCAATGAGTCCGACCGTCCGTCGCGTCAAGCGGCGCCTCGGCGCGCGCCACCGCTGCCCGCGGTGGCCGACCCGCATCCGCTCCGCTCCATTCAGCGCCTGGCACCTGGCAGCACCCGGGTGGTCGAAGCGGCGCTGCTTCTGGATTTAATCGCTGCCATAAGCGGCGCGGCCGAGACACGGCTGACGGGCGCTGGATCCGGCGCTGATTCGCGTGGGCCCGCGCAATCATGCGTCCCTGATGAGCCGGTCGGGAGGCCGGGATCTTCTGCGGTGCCTACAGCATCTGCGTCAAGGGCCGAAACCATAGATGACCCGGGGCGAGCATGAGGCGAATCTGCCTGGGAATCCGCAACGCCCACAACTCCTGTTCCTGACGTAGGATCTTCTGTGGCCGTCCATCATGCTGCACCGTCACAACGACAAACACGGTTGCGACAAGGTGTGATAAAACCTGTTGATTATAAGCATATAACCAATTATGGCCTAGTTTGTTCTACAGGTGAACCCGGTGAGCCAAGTACACTTGAGGAAGCACTTGGTGATGAAAAGTGGAAAAAGGCAATGAAGGAAGAATACTTGGCACTTGAGAAAAATAACACATGGCATCTAGTCCCTCCACTACAAGGTAAAAACCTCATTGATTGCAAATGGGTTTTTAGAATAAAAAGGAAATTTGATGGTACTATTGACCGATACAAGGCAAGACTTGTTGCCAAGGGCTTTAAGCAACGGTATGGGATTGACTATGAGGACACCTTTAGTCCTGTTGTTAAAGCTGCAACCATACACCTTGTTTTGTCCATTGCTGTTTCTAGGGGCTGGAGTCTTAGGCAATTGGATGTGCAGAATGCGTTTTTACATGGCGTTCTGGAAGAGGAGGTATACATGAGACAACCTCGTGGGTTTGAAAATGAAAAAGCACCCTCATTTGTATGCAAACTTGACAAAACACTCTATGGGTTAAAGCAAGCACCGAGGGCATGGTACTCACGCCTTTGTCACAAGATGCATACACTTGGTTTTGTTCCTTCCAAGTCTGACACTTCCCTATTCATTTACAATAAACAGAACACATCCATATTTGTTCTCATTTATGTTGATGACATTATTGTTACAAGTTCATCTGATGAAGCAATAACTGCATTGTTGAAGGATTTGAGTACATATTTTGCTCTTAAGGATCTTGGAAATCTTCATTATTTCCTAGGGATTGAAGTGAAGAAACATGATGATGGACTTCATCTCTCCCAAAAAAAATATGCCACTGACTTGGTAAAAAAGGCTGGCTTGCAAGGTTATAAACCCTCACCCACTCCTTTGTCAAGTTCTGAAAAACTGTCTCTTACAGAAGGTACACCTCTAAGCAAAGAGGACAGCACTAAATACAGAAGCCTAGTTGGTGCATTCTGATACTTAACTTTAAGAAGGCCTGATATTTCTTTTGCTGTGAACAAAGTATGTCAGTTCCTTCATGCACCCACCACTGTTCATTGGACTGCTACTAAACGTATAGTTCGATATGTCAAAAATACTTTGAGCATTGGTCTTAATTTCAGCAAGTCACCATCCACCTTGGTCAGTGCCTTCTCTGATTCTGATTGGGCAGGCAGTCTGGATGATAGACGCTCCACTGGTGGGTTTGCAGTATTTTTTGGTCCTAATCAATATCATGGAGTGCAAGGAAACATGCAACTGTGTCTAGATCCAGTACAGAGGCAGAATATAAAGCATTGGCAAATGCAACAGCAGAAGTTATATGGGTTCAGTCCATTCTTAAGGAACTTGGTGTGAAAAACACTAAAGCTCCATGTTTGTGGTGTGACAACCTTGGTGCCACTTATCTGTCTGTTAATCCTGTGTTTCATGCCAGAACAAAACACATAGAGATAGATTTTCACTTTGTCAGAGAAAGAGTTGCCAACAAGCAACTTGACATTCGGTTTGTACACTCCAGAGATCAAGTTGTTGATGGATTCACCAAGGCCTTGCCCACACGGAGTTTTGAAGACTTCAAGCATAATATCAACTTGATGAAGTTGTGATTAAGGGAGGGTGTTAAACGCAGACTTGTAGAGATAGACTAGGGATAGATGTTTAAGTAGTTTCGGTGCTTATCTCCATATCTCCTGAACCGAACCTCTCTCTTATCCCTTGTTCTCCAAGCATGTAATCTCAACAACCTCTTTTATGCGCTATTATCCAGGGAGGTGCGCCCCTGCCATATAAACATGCAACGCGTCCCTCCAACAAGGTAAGACGCTTTCCGCCTATCGCACACTCTCATCAGATCAAGTCCCCTCAATATACTCCTCCATGTATATGACATACCCTTTTGCGGTATAGCCTCCAATATAGAGCAGTTTGGGAAGTACTTCGCTTTTAGGACAGCACCACAAAGAGAATCTGGGGATTGTAACAAGCGCCAACTTTGTCTTGCTAACATTGCTAGATTGAAAATGTGCAGGTCTCTAAATCCCATACCTCCCTCACACTTTGCTTTAGTCATATGTTCCCAACTAATCCAGTGACATTTATTCTCATCCTGCTGTTGACTCCACCAATATCTGCATATAAGCTTGCTAATTTCCTCACACACAGATTTTGTCAGATCGAAACAAGACATGGCGTAAGTAGGGATGGCTTGGGCTACCGCTTTGATCAAGATCTCCTTTCCTGCCTTGGATAAGAGCTTCTCCTTCCACCCGGAATCCTCTGCCAAATACACTCTTTTAAGTACTCAAATTCCTGTTTCTTTGACTGACCAAGATGCATCGGGAGACCCAGGTACCTCTGGTTTCGGGACTCTCGAGCAATCCCAAGAGCTGCAAGCACAGATGTTTTCCTACCACTCAATGTCCCCTTACTAAACATAGCTCACGACTTGGATGTATTTATCACCTGTCCCGAGTGACGCTCATACAGAGCTAAAATTTCCTTCAATTTATTTGCTGATTGTATATTTGCCCTCATCACAATAAGAGAATCATCCGCGAAAAAAAAGATGGTTCATTCTCGGTGCCCCTTCACACGAACCATCTAGATCTGCTTTAGCGAGCAGAACAGAAAATGCCTCAACGCATAAGATAAATATATAGGGAGACAAAGGGTCTCCCTGCCGTAAGCCCCTTTGTGGCGAAAATTCGTGTGTTAATACGCCATTAACTCTGACCCTATAAGTGACTGATCTCACACATCTCATCACCATCTCGACCCATTGAGCAGCAAATCCCGTTTTTAGCATCATGCTCTTCAAAAAATTCCATTCTACACGATCATACGCTTTGCTCATGTCGAGCTTGACTGCAACCACACCATCCCTACCCCCTTCCTTGTCTGCATAAAATGGGTTAACTCGTATGCAAGCAAGACATTGTCAGTTATCAATCGACCATGCACGAATGCAGACTGCGTTGGTAAAACCCTTCAAGTCAGCCGGCTGATTAAGGGCACGCATCAGCCGCCTTAATGTCCAACCAGGCAACCACGTGTCCTTGAGGGACCACCCTGGTATTTCCTTGAGAGCACGCTATAATTATTTCCTGGGATGGAGGTATTATGGCTGGTCAAAAAATCACTGTATGGTCTTGTGATGGAATACTTATTAATTGTGTGTGTAATTTGGAAGCCAACAAATGCAATAGTCTTGTTAAAGATATTAATTAATTTCACCCACAAAAAAAGATACTCCCTCCGTAAACTAATATAAGAGCATTTAGATTACTATTTTAGTTATCTAAACACTCTTATATTAGTTTACAGAGGGATTATTAATTAATTTCTTATGTAATTTTTGGGAGACAGCAGTAAATGCCATAATCTTGTTACGGAATGCAAAATAATTTTTGTATGTAATTTTTGGGAGACAGCAGTAAATAACTTTGTATGTATTTTTTGGGAACCAATAAATGCCATAATGTTGTCATGGAAAACTAATAAATTTCGTATGGTAATGTTTAGGAGCCAATAAGTGACATAATCCTGTCACGGGATACTAGTAATTAATTTTGTATGGTATATTTTGGAGCGAATAAATCGACATCCAGAGGATATTCCATGATGTGCCTATTACTGGAGTATCTTAATTAATTACCGCGAACCATACAAAGGAAACACTAATGCAGGAGGTAATGATAATAGTAAAACGGCAAAATATGGTACTCCAAGGCGCCTCTATATCTATATAAACAGCAGCAGAAGGATCCCACTAAACACCACAAGCACGACAAAAATACAATAGTAGAAGGAAGCAAGGAAATAGTAAAAAACTTCGTTATGGCTCTAATCAACTTAAGGTTTGTGTGCTTGATGGCCCTTTTGCTGATTTCGACCACTTGCTTGACGAGTCAAGTATCAGGAAGAAACAACATACTAGGTACATTTCTTTCCAGGAGAGCTTATCGACTTTATTATAGAGAAATTTGTGGTTTCCGGGAGCCAGATTTTATCCTGTTGCTTGATTCTCCTGTTTCCAATGATATTCGTCGGAAATAATATTCCTACCAATTTTATATTTAAAGGTCAATTTGTGGGTCACTTATGAATTACAGACATGTCTGAATCTATTGCATGGCCTGCTGCACCCACGGATACAGAGAAGTCTGAATCTATTGCATGTCTTTGTTCGATGGTCCATGACTCAAGTATACAATCTAAATTTTAACATTGGCATGGTTATTTTGCCCGTGTTTTATGATTAGCACCCCTTTACTGCCGCAGAACATATCTTAATAGAGCACATGTTTTTGATACTAGTCTTGAACTGCCAGTACTAGCCATGGTGGTTGTTCACTCCATCCTGGTATATTGATTCCATCACAACTTCAACGATGACAATGGAATATAACATACCACTAGTTTGTTGCCCCCGTTTTTGTATTCGCGCGCCTCTCCTATCCTGATATTTGCATAATACGAGTACATTTTTTCCAGATTATCTGAGTTTAATTACGAACTGATTTACATATTTTTTCTTTGTACCTTTATAGGTCAGCAAAGCGACATATGCGGCAGACGCGAACCCTACCAGTACGATTGTACGCAACAAGGCTGTGTTACTGCCTGCAAAAAAGCGGGCTGCCCAAGTGGGATTTGCCAGAAAGATGGTAGTTGCAACTGCCTTAGATGAGGCTGCCAAGTCCTCTCTAATTTGTACTCAGAATAAGCTTAGGAAAATAAGAGCATTATGAGTTGTCTTCAGTTCCTGGAATAAGTAAAATGTATGCTGATTCTTTATTTTCACGTGCTCTTACTTGAACTCCTACCATGCATGACGTTTATTAATGGAAATGGTCTTCTGGCCACTCGTTTAAAAAGTCTACCACTTGAGTTCAGTACTTGATTGCAATCAAAACGGCTTGCTCCCTTTGGTTCCGTTATTAAGCATGAGACAAAAACTAACACGTGCCAATGCTCAATAATAATTTGCCTGCAACTTTGCAACTAAAAAAAGGGAGAATCAGTGCCAAATCATATAAACTATCGCAGAAACTTGATTTAAGCACTAAAATAATTGCTTTATCAAATAATTTTATCAGATACAAATAGTCGGGACAACTAGCTATCATGGCTGATCCAAAGACAAAATTATCAGTGCACAGCAATTTGCCACCGAAAATTATGGAGTAGTTGCCATGTTTTTTTTGCTATGACCTTTTCATATACCATGGCATTTTGTTTAGCAAAAGTTGTCATGCTAGCTTTTGTTCTACTACATATGTTTGTCTAATTTTGCCACGTATGAGAGATAGGTAAATTCATCCGTTTAGATGTGTAATAATTAAAGCACATCTAGATGTGCCCTAAACACACCCATGTAAATTTGCCTTGAGAAATGTTTGTATAATTATGTACCGCCCTTGACGCTTTCAGTTTTTGTTCTGTTCATCTTCTGCAAATTTGGCATGCCATGATGCAGCAGTTGCGCAATGTATTTTTGTGATTGCAGTCTCACTATTTATAGAGGAGTAGCATTTTCAGTTTTAGAGTAGATTGAGTAGATATCCATGAAGGATTACATCCATATGCATTGAGGTGCCCTGCTCCCCCAAAGGTACGCGTCTTCACATGGAGGCTGGTTTCCAACTCACTCGCTACCTAGACGAATAAATTATCTCGTCACCTCGAGCTTTCTGACGTTTGTCCCATTTGTGGTGTGGAACGAGAGGATGACTTCCATGCGGTGCCCCCTGGCGAAAGAGTTGTGGCATGCTATGGCGCGGGACTGGCCATTCCCATGGTGGAGAATATCATACATATAAGTCCAGAATGGTTATTCTCACTACTGGAGCCTCTACCTGACACTACACATATGATAGTCCTCATGGTCATGTGATGTGTGTGGCATGTGCAGAATGAAATAACTCATGGCAAGCCACCACCTCCAACGAAAGCATCTCTTAGATTTCTGCAAGGCTACATCAATTCCTTGTTGTGCATTCATCAGTGGCCCCAAGGTAACATGGAGAAAGGAAAGATAGTTGTTCAGGTTGGTCTTCTGGCGTCACAAGAGCGCGTACGATAGAAGGTGGAGCTGCGGTGGACGCTACCCCCGGCTGGATGGACAAAATTGAATGTGGATGGCAGCTATGTACCGGCTACAGGAGCAGCTGCAGGGGGCATGGTCTTGCGAACAGACCAAGGGGACATAATCTTCACAGCCTATAGGGAAAACCGCTCATGTGTTAATGGCCTAAAAGCCGAGTTGGTGGCGTGTAGGGAGGGGCTCGAGCTAGCCCTGCACCGCACGGATCTGCCCATTCTCATTGAGATGGATAGCGTCGAGGCTGTGAACATGTTGAACGCTTCGACAAGTGATCGCTCGAGGAACCGCGTGCTAGTTGAGGAGATTAAGAGGATGAAGGATGCTGAGACTAGGGAGATTTCTACCACGTCTATTAGTCGTCGCAAAATAAAGTTAGCCACGCTCTTGCTACTTACGGTAGGAATACCCCCCGTACTATGGCTGGGTTCGGGTATGTGTGACATTGTAAACTTGGTTCTGGCGGATTTGCCTCCTTGAGTAATAGAAATCTCCCTTTACCTCACAAAAAAAAGCACGCAAAACACCATGATAGTTGTACAATGGCAACTTTCTTAATAAGATGGCTATTTTTTCTAGGGAAAAGTATATTTTTCGTCCTTCAATTATCTTGAAATTATAGAAATGTCCCCTCAAGTCTAAAACCAGCAAATCTTAGTCCCTGAACTTTTGAAACTGGATAAGTTTAGTCCCTCCTTCTGCTTAAGGTGGTTTTCATCTGACATGTAAGCGGGTTTGACCAAAACTTGACACATACTCCGGGTTTGACCGCCACGTCACTGTCTCATGGAGCACCCAACACACCAAGAAGTCAGGCATTTACACAAACATTTGTTGGGCGCAGCGAGGAACTCCGGCAACGGGCACGACGGCGGCGCTCTGGACGGTGCAAGAGCTAGTAGGGAGAGGCTGCACGCTTTTGGGGAGCGAGCTGGGTGTCCGCATGCCTGGGAAAGCAAGCATGGGCACGCGGGACGGCTGAAGCTTTGCCGGCGATGGCTTTCAGCAGCGGAGGTGACGAGTGGCGCTATGCGGGCAGCTAGATGGCACGGGGAGGAAGCTTCGGGAAGGAGAGAAATAACCAGTGTATCACTAGAGCATGTACGCGTGCTCAGACGCGGCGGGGAAGCACCGAAGCGACGGTTGCGTCGATGACAGTGGCAGGCGGAGCACGGCCGGGCTGGCGTCGGGGTGAGGTCGAGGATTAGTGTCTGCTCAGGGAGGACGCACGAGATTTGGTAGGACCAAAGCGAGCTTAGGAAGTCTACAGGGAGAACCGGAGCTTCCCGGAGGAGGAGATCGCGGCACGACAGCGGTCACCTTATTCGGGAAAGACGATTTTGGCGTCAGCGATTTGGGGCCTCCCGCATCAATTGTTTTGGTGTGGTTTACTACGACGGCACGGTGGAGCGTATGGACGTAGTGATTTGGCTCTGCGAGGTTGTTGGCAGCGTCAGGGGAGATGACGCCGGCGCCGCTTGCGTCCTCGGGGGAGAAGCAGGGCTCAACAAGGAGGGCTACGGTGGCGGGAGTGTCCTCAACGAGGAGGGCTATGGTGGCGGGAGTGTCCTGGCGATCACATTGGAGCCAGAGCCCAGAGGCAAGCATGAGGAGGACTGGAGGCGGGTGGCAGCCTAGAGCCGGATATCCGGGCCGGAGGTCGTGAGAAGTCCGAATTTGATTAGATTTTGATGATTTGGACGGCAAGGAAAGTCCTTTTCTTGTACGAAAAGTCCATCCGCCTCTTATATATATAGGAGGTGATGGCCGATTGAACAACACACAATCGATCAAATCATCTACCACTTTTTATCTTTTATCTTTTCTCCTTAACCCTAGTTCTTCTTCTTCCTCGTTCTTCGTTCGTTCTTCTTTTGCAGGGCGGCGAACCTCGAGGCCCTAGGGGCGGTCAGGCCGACCTAGGGCAGCCCATAGCCGCCGCGCTCCCTGACGGGGTCCCTCCCGGGCGTGTGGGGTTTCGGGTCTTCAAAAGCGCCTGCCGGATTGTCTTGCGTACCGCGCTTCCGGCGGGTCTCCTTCGACGTGAGCTGCGGTGTGTTGGGGAACGTAGTAATTTCAAAAAAATTCCTACGCACACGCAAGATCATGGTGATGCATAGCAACGAGAGGGGAGAGTGTTGTCCACGTACCCTCGTAGACCAAAAGCGGAAGCGTTAGCACAACGCGGTTGATGTAGTCGTACGTCTTCACGATCCGACCGATCAAGTACCGAACGTACGGCACCTCCGAGTTCAGCACACGTTCAGCCCGATGGCGTCCCTCGAACTCCGATCCAGCCGATTGTTGAGGGACGGTTTAAATCACGACGGCGTGGTGACGATGTTGATGTTCTACCGACGCAGGGCTTCGTCTAAGCACCGCTACAATATTATCGAGGTGGACTATGGTGGAGGCGGGCACCGCACACGGCTAAAAGATCAAACAGATCAATTGTTGTGTCTTTGGGGTGCCCCTAGCCCCCGTATATAAAGGAGCAAGGGGGGGGGGGATGCGGCCGGCCAAGGGGAGAGGCGCACCGGAGGAGTCCTACTCCTGGTAGGAGTAGGACTCCCCCCTTTTCCATGTTGTACTCGGAGAGAGATGTTGGAAATATGCTCTAGAGGCAATAATAAAAGGATTATTATTATATTTCCTTGTTCGTGATAATTGTCTTTTATTCATGCTATAATTGTATTATCCGGAAATCGTAATACACGTGTGAATACATAGACCACAATATGTCCCTAGTGAGCCTCTAGTTGACTAGCTCGTTGATCAATAGATAGTCATGGTTTCCTGACTATGGACATTGGATGTCGTTGATAACGGGATTCCTAATGATGTGATGGACAAGACCCAATCCTAAGCATAGCACAAGATCGTGTAGTTTGTTTTGCTAGAGCTTTTCCAATGTCAAGTATCTTTTCCTTAGACCATGAGATCGTGTAACTCCCGGATACCGTAGGAGTGCTTTGGGTGTACCAAACGTCACAACGTAGTAAGGTGACTATAAAGGTACACTACGGTATCTCCGAAAGTGTACATTGGGTTGACACGGATCGAGATCGGATTTGTCACTCCGTATTACGGAGAGGTATCACTTGGGCCCACTCGATAGTGCATCATCATAATGAGCTCAAAGTGACCAAGTGTCCGGTCACGGGATCATGCATTACTGATGCGAGTAAAGTGACTTGCCGGTAACGAGATTGAGCGAGGTATTGGGATACCGACGATCGAATCTCGGGCAAGTAACATACCGATTGACAAAGGGAATTGTATACGGGTTGTTTTGAATCCTCGACATCGTGGTTCATACGATGAGATCATTGAGGAGCATGTGGAGCCAACATGGGTATCCAGATCCCGGCTGTTGGTTATTGCCCGAGAGCCGTCTCGGTCATGTCACGTGTCTCCCGAACCCGTAGGGTCTACACACTTAAGGTTCGGTGGCGCTTAGGGTTGTATGAATATGAGTATGCAGTAAACCGAATGTTGTTCGAGTCCTGGATGAGATCCCGGACGTCACGAGGAGTTCGGAATGGTCCGGAGGTAAAGAATTATATATAGGAAGTGTTGTTTCGCCATCGGGAAAGTTTCGGGTCACCCGGTATTGTCTGAGGACCATCGGAAGGGTCCCGGGGTCCACCGGTGGGGCCACCCATCCCGGAGGGCCCCATGGGCTGAAGTGGGGAGGAACCAGCCCATAGTGGGCTGGTGCGCCTTGGCCCACCCTGCGCCTAGGGTTGAAACCCTAGGGTGGGGGAGGCGCCCACTTGCCTTGGGGCACTCCACCCCAGCCGCCGCCCGGGAGATCAGATCTCGAGGGCGGCGCCTGGGGCCTATATAAAGGGAGGGAGGGGCAGCCGCACCGGAAGTTCTGGCGCCTCCTCTCCTGCTACACCTCTCCTCCTCCGTCACGTGCTTGGCGAAGCCTGCCGAGTGCCGCTTCTCCACCAACACCGGCGCCGTCGTCGCTTCTTTGGAGCCATCTTCCTCAGCCTATCCTTCCCCTTGCTGGATCAAGAAGGAGGAGACGTCATCCGCTCCGTCGTGTGTTGAACGCGGAGGTGCCGTCCGCTCGGCACTTTCGATCATCGGTGATTTGGATCACGGCGAGTACGACTCCATCATCCACGTTCTAGTGAACGCTTCCGCACGCGATCTACAAGTGGTATGTAGATGCAATCTCTCCCATGACTCGTTGCTTAGATGAACTCATAGATGGATCTTGGTGAAACCGTAGGAAAATTTTAATTTTCTGCAACGTTCCCCAACAGTGGCATCATGAGCTAGGTCTATGCGTAGTTCTCTATTGCAGGAGTAGAACACAATTTTGTTGTGGGCGTAGATCTTGTCAAATTTCTTGCTGCTACTAGTCTTTTCTTGCTTCAGCGGTATTGTGGGATGAAGCGGCCCGGACCGACCTTACACGTACGCTTACGTGAGGAGAGTTCCACCGATGACATGCACTAGTTGCATAAGGTGGCTAGCGGGTGTCTGTCTCTCCTACTTTAGTTGGAGCGGATTAGATGAAAAGGGTCCTTATGAAGGGTAAATAGAAGTTGACAAAATCACGTTGTGGTTATTCGTAGGTAAGAAAACGTTCTTGCTAGAACCCAATGCAGCCACGTAAAAGATGCAACAACAATTAGAGGACGTCTAACTTGTTTTTGCAGCAATTGTCATGTGATGTGATATGGCCAGAAGTTGTGATGAATGATGAATGATATATTGTGATGTATGAGATCATTTTCTTGTAATAGGAATCACGACTTGCATGTCGATGAGTATGACAACCGGCATGAGCCATAGGAGTTGTCTTAATTATTTTATGACCTGCGTGTCAATGGAAACGGCATGTAAATTACTTTACTTTATTGCTAAACGTGTTAGCCATAGTAGTAGAAGTAATAGTTGGCGAGCAACTTCATGGAGACACGATGATGGAGATCATGATGATGGAGATCATGGTGTCATGCCGGTGACAAGATGATCATGGAGCCCCAAGATGGAGATCAAAGGAGCTATATGATATTGGCCATATCATGTCACTATTATTATTTGATTGCATGTGATGTTTATCATGTTTTGCATCTTGTTTACTTAGAACTACGGTAGTAAATAAGATGATCCCTCATAATAAATTTCAAGAAAATGTTCCCCCTAACTGTGCACCGTTGCTAAAGTTCGTCGTTTTGAAGCACCACGTGATGATCGGGTGTGATAGATCCTTACGTTCACATACAACGGGTGTAAGACAGATTTACACTTGCAGAACACTTAGGGTTAACTTGACAAGCCTAGCATGTACAGACATGGCCTCGGAACACAAGAGACCAAAAGGTCGAACATGAGTCGTATGGAAGATACGATCAACATGGAGATGTTCACCGATGATGACTAGTCCGTCTCACGTGATGATCGGACACGGCCTAGTCGACTCGGATCGTGTAACACTTAGATGACTAGAGGGATGTCAAATCTGAGTGGGAGTTCATTAAATAATTTGATTAGATGAACTTAATTATCATGAACATTAGTCTAAAATCTTTGCAAATGGCCAACGCTCATGTCACCATGAACTTCAACGCGTTCCTAGAGAAAACCAAGCTGAAAGACGATGGCAGCAACTATTCGGACTGGGTCCGGAACCTGAGGATCATCCTCATAGCAGCCAAGAAACAATAAGTCCTAGAAGCACTGCTAGGTGATGCACCCATCGAAGAACCAAGACATTATGAATGCTTGGCAGTCTCGTCTTGATGATTACTCCCTCGTTCGGTGCGGCATGCTTTACAGACTTAGAACCGGGCTCCAAAAGCGTTTTGAGCAACACGGAGCATATGAGATGTTCGAGGAGCTGAAAATGGTTTTCCAAGCTCATGCCCGGGTCGAGAGATATGAAGTCTCCGACAAGTTCTATAGTTGTAAGATGGAGGAAAACAGTTCTGTCAGTGAGCACATACTCAAAATGTCTGGGTTGCACAACCGCCTATCCCAGCTGGACATTAACCTCCCGGACGAGGCGGTCATTGACAAAATCCTTCAGTCGCTCCCACCAAGCTACAAGAACTTCGTGATGAACTACAATATGCAGGGGATGTTCAAGACCATTCCCGAAGTATTCTCAATGCTGAAGTCAGCAGAGGTTGAAATAAAGAAAGAACATCAAGTGTTGATGGTCAATAAAACCACTAAGTTCAAAAAGGGCAAGGGTAAGAAGAACTTCAAGAAGGACGGCAAGGATGTTGCCGCGCCCGGTAAGCAAGTTGCCGGGAAGAAGTCAAAGAATGGACCCAAACCTGAGACAGAGTGCTTTTATTGCAAAGGGAAGGGCCATCGAAGCGGAACTGCCCCAAATACTTAGCGGACAAGAAGGCCGGCAACACTAAAGGTATATTTGATATACATGTAATTGATGTGTACCTTACCAGTACTCGTAGTAACTCCCGGGTATTTGATCTGGTGCCGTTGCTCATATTTGTAACTCACAAGCAGAGCTGCGGAATAAACGGAGGCTGGCGAAGGGCGAGGTGACGATCTTGGCGTCGGGAATGGTTCCAAGGTCGATGTGATCGCCGTCGGCACGCTACCTCTACATTTACCTATAGGATTAGTTTTAAACCTCAATAATTGTTATTTAGTGCCAAGTTTGAGCATGAACATTGTATCAGGGTCTCGTTTAATGCGAGATGACTACTCATTTAAATCCGAGAATAATGGTTGTTCTATTTATATGAGAGATATGATTTATGGTCATGCTCCAATGGTCAATGGTTTATTCTTAATGAATCTCGAGCGTAAAATTACACATATTCATAGTGTGAATACCAAAAGATGTAAAGTTGATAACGATAGTCCCACATACTTGTGGCACTGCCGCCTTGGTCACATTGGTGTCAAGCGCATGAAGAAGCTCCATCTTGATGGACTTTTAGAGTCTCTCGATTATGAATCATTTGACACATGCGAACCATGCCTTATGGGCAAAATGACCAAGACTCCGTTCTCCGGAACAATGGAGCGAGCAACCAACTTATTGGAAATCATACATCTTGATGTATGCGGTCCAATGAGCGTCGAGGCTCATGGAGGATATCGTTATGTTCTCACTCTCACCGATGACTTGAGTAGATATGGGTATGTCTACTTGATGAAACACAAGTCCGAGACCTTTGAAAAGTTCAAGGAATTTCAGAATGAGGTAGAGAATCAACGTGACGAAAAATAAAGTTCTTACGATCAGATCGTGGAGGAGAATATTTAAGTCACGAATTTGGTACACACTTAAGGAAATGTGGAATCGTTTCACAACTCACGCCGCCTGGAACACCTCGGCGTAATGGTGTGTCCGAACGTCGTAATCGCACTCTATTGGATATGGTGCGATCTATGATGTCTCTTACAGATTTACCGCTATCATTTTGGGGATACACTCTAGAGACAACTACATTCACTTTAAATAGGGCACCGTCTAAATCCGTTGAGACGACACCGTATGAATTATGGTTTGGGAAGAAACCTAAGTCGTTTCTAAAAGTTTGGGGATGCGATGCTTATATCAAGAAACTTCAACCTGAAAAGCTCGAACCCAAGTCGGAAAAATGCGTCTTCATAGGATACCCTAAGGAAACCATTGGGTATACCTTCTACCTTAGATCCGAAGGCAAGATCTTTGTTGCGAAGAACGGATCCTTTCTGGAAAAAGAGTTTCTCTCGAAAGGAGTAAGTGGGAGGAAAGTGGAACTCGATGAAGTACTACCTCTTGAACCGGAAAGTAGTGCAGCTCAGGAAAATGTTCCTGTGGTGCCTACACCTACTGGAGAGGAAATTAATGATGATGATCAAGGTACTTCGGATCAAGTTGCTACTGAATTTCGTAGGTCCACAAGGACACGTTCCACACCAGAGTGGTATGGCAACCCTGTCCTGGAAATCATGTTGTTAGACAACGGTGAACCTTCGAACTATGAAGAAGCGATGGCGGGCCCAGATTCCAACAAATGGCTTGAAGCCATGCAATCCGAGATAGGATCCATGTATGAAAACAAAGTATGGACTTTGACAGACTTGCCCGATGATCGGCGAGCGATAGAAAACAAATGGATCTTTAAGAAGAAGACGGACGCGGATGGTAATGTCACCATCTATAAAGCTCGACTTGTCGCTAAAGGTTATTAGCAAGTTCAAGGGATTGACTACGATGAGACTTTCTCTCCCGTAGCGAAGCTTAAGTCCGTCCGATTCATGTTAGCAATTGCCGCATACTATGATTATGAGATATGGCAGATGGACGTCAAAACGGCATTCCTTAACGGTTATCTTAAGGAAGAGCTGTATATGATGCAATAGGAAGGTTTTGTCGATCCTAAGAATGCTAACAAAGTATGCAAGCTCCAGCGATCCATTTATTGGCTGGTGCAAGCATCTCGGAGTTGGAACATTCGCTTTGATGAGATGATCAAAGCGTTTGGGTTTATGCAGACTTATGGAGAAGCCTGCGTTTACAAGAAAGTGAGTGGGAGCTCTGCAGCATTTCTCATATTATATGTAGATGACATACTTTTGATGGAAAATGATATAGAACTCTTGGACAACATTAAGGCCTACTTGAATAAAAGTTTTTCAATGAAGGACCTTGGAGAAGCTGCTTATATATTAGGCATCAAGATCTATAGAGATAGATCAAGACGCCTCATAGGTCTTTCACAAAGCACATACCTTGATAAGATTTTGAAGAAGTTCAAAATGGATCAGTCCAAGAAAGGGTTCTTGCTGTCTTTGCAAGGTGTGAGATTGAGCTCGGCTCAATGCCCGACCACGGCAAAAGATAAAGAAGAGATGAGCGCCATCCCCTATGCCTCAGCCATAGGATCTATTATGCATGCCATGCTTGTGTACCAGACCTGATGTAAACCTTGCCGTAAGTTTGGTAGGAAGGTACCAAAGTAATCCCGCAAGGAACACCGGACAGCGGTCAAGAATATCCTGAAGTACACGAAAAGGACAAAGGACATGTTTCTCGTTTATGGAGGTGACGAAGAGCCTGTCAGAAGGGTTACGCCGACGCTTAGCTTCGACACAGATATGGATGACTCTAAGTCACAAACCGGATACGTGTATATGTTGAATGGTGGAGCGATGGTAGTGCAGATGCAAGCGAAGCGTCGTGGCGGGATCTACATGTGAAGCGGAGTACATGGCAGCCTCGGAGGCAGCGCATGAAGCAATTTGGGTGAAGGAGTTCATCACCGACCTAGGAGTCATACCCAATGCGTCGGGGCCGATCAAACTCTTCTCGTGACAACACCGGAGCTATTGCACTTGCCAAGGAGCCCAGGTTTCACAAGAAGACCGAGCACATCAAGCGTCGCTTCAACTCCATCCGTGAAAATGTTCAAGATGGAGACATAGAAATTTGCAAAGTGCATACGGATCTGAATGTCGCAGATCCGTTGACTAAACCTCTCTTCATGAAAGCAAAACATGATCAACACCAGAACTCTATGGGTGTTCGGTTCATCACAATGTAACTAGATTATTGACTCTAGTGCAAGTGGGAGACTGTTGGAAATATGCCCTAGAGGCAATAATAAAAGGATTATTATAATATTTCCTTGTTCGTGATAATTGTCTTTTATTCATGCTATAATTGTATTATCCGGAAATCGTAATACACGTGTGAATACATAGACCACAATATGTCCCTAGTGAGCCTCTAGTTGACTAGCTCGTTGATCAATAGATAGTCATGGTTTCACGACTATGGACATTGGATGTCGTTGATAACGGGATCACATCATTAGGAGAATGATGTGATGGACAAGACCCAATCCTAAGCATAGCACAAGATCGTGTAGTTCGTTTTGCTAGAGCTTTTCCAATGTCAAGTATCTTTTCCTTAGACCATGAGATCGTGTAACTCCGGATACCGTAGGAGTGCTTTGGGTGTACCAAACGTCACAACATAACTGGGTGACTATAAAGGTACACTACGGTATCTTCGAAAGTGTCATTGGGTTGACACGGATCGAGATCGGATTTGTCACTCCGTATTACGGAGAGGTATCACCGGGCCCACTCGGTAGTGCATCATCATAATGAGCTCAAAGTGACCAAGTGTCCGTCACGGGATCATGCATTACGGTATGAGTAAAGTGACTTGCGGTAACGAGATTGAATGAGGTATTGGGATACCGACGATCGAATCTCGGGCAAGTAACATACCGATTGACAAAGGGAATTGTATACGGGGTTGTTTGAATCCTCGACATCGTGGTTCATCCGATGAGATCATCGAGGAGCATGTGGGAGCCAACATGTGTATCCAGATCCCGCTGTTGGTTATTGCCCGAGAGCCGTCTCGGTCATGTCTACGTGTCTACCGAACCCGTAGGGTCTACACACTTAAGGTTCGGTGACGCTAGGGTTGTATGAATATGAGTATGCAGTAAACCGAATGTTGTTCGGAGTCTCGGATGAGATCCCGGACGTCACGAGGAGTTCTGGAATGGTCCGGAGGTAAAGAATTATATATAGGAAGTGTTGTTTCGGCCATCGGGAAAGTTTCGGGGTCACCCGGTATTGTACTGGGACCATCGGAAGGGTCCCGGGGGTCCACCGGTGGGGCCACCCATCCCGGAGGGCCCCATGGGCTGAAGTGGGAGGGAACCAGCCCATCGTGGGCTGGTGCGCCCCCCTTGGCCCACCCCCTGCGCCTAGGGTTGAAACCCTAGGGTGGGGGGGCGCCCCACTTGCCTTGGGGGGCACTCCACCCTCCTGGCCGCCCCCCCGGGAGATCAGATCTCCAGGGGCCGGCGCCCCCCTGGGGCCTATATAAAGGGAGGGGAGGGGCGGCCGCACGAAGTTCCGCGCCTCCCTCTCCTGCTACACCTCTCCTCCTCCGTCACGTGCTTGGCGAAGCCTCGCCGAATCTTGCTTCTCCACCAACACCACGCCGTCGTCTGCTGCTGGAGCCATCTTCCTCAACCTCTCCTTCCCCTTGCTGGATCAAGAAGGAGGAGACGTCATCTGCTCCGCACGTGTGTTGAACGCGGAGGTGCCGTCCGTTCGGCACTCGATCATCGGTGATTTGGATCACGGCGAGTACGACTCCATCATCCACGTTCTAGTGAACACTTCTGCACGCGATCTACAAGTGGTATGTAGATGCAATATCTCTCCCATGACTCGTTTCTTAGATGAACTCATAGATGGATCTTGGTGAAACCGTAGGAAAATTTTAATTTTCTGCAACGTTCCCCAACAAGAGAGGGGGAAGAGGTGGAGGGGAGAAAGGAAAGGGGGTGCGCCGCCCCCCTCTCCTTGTCCTAATCGGACTAGGGGGGAGGGGTGCGCGGCCCTGCCCTGGCCTCCTCTCCTCTCTTCCACCAAGCCCCACTAAGGCCCATTAAGTTGCCGGGGGGTTCCGGTAACCTCCTGGTACTCCGGAAAAATCCCGATTTCACCCGGAATACTTCCGATGTCCAAACATAGGCTTCCAATATATCAATCTTCATGTCTCGACCATTTCGAGACTCCACGTCATGTCCGTGATCACATCTGGGACTCCGAACAACCTTCGGTACATCAAAACACATAAACTGAAAATAAAACGGTCATCGTAACGTTAAGCGTGCAGACCATACGGGTTCGAGAACTATGTAGACATGACCGAGACACGTCTCCGGTCAATAACCAATAGCGGAACCTGGATGCTAATATTGGCTCCCACATATTCTACGAAGATCATTATCGGTCAGACCGCATAACAACATACGTTGTTCCCTTTGTCATCGGTATGTTACTTGCCCGAGATTCGATCGTCGGTATCTCAATACCTAGTTCAATCTCATTACCCGCAAGTCTCTTTACTCGTTCCGTAATACATCATCCCGCAACTAACTCATTAGTTGCAATGCTTGCAAGGCTTAAGTGATGTGCATTACCGAGTAGGCCCAGAGATACCTCTCCGACAATCGGAGTGACAAATCCTAATCTCAAATACGCCAACCCAACAAGTACCTTCGGAGACACTTGTAGAGCACCTTTATAATCACCCGATTCGTTGTGACGTTTGGTAGCACACAAAGTGTTCCTCCGGCAAACGGGAGTTGCATAATCTCATAGTCATAGGAACATGTATAAGTCATGAAGAAAGCAATAGCAACATACTAAACGATCGAGTGCTAAGCTAACGGAATGGGTCAAGTCAATCACAACATTCTCCTAATGATGTGATCTCATTAATCAAATGACAACTCATTTCTATGGCTAGGAAACATAACCATCTTTGATCAACGAGCTAGTCAAGTAGAGGCATACTAGTGACACTCTGTTTGTCTATGTATTCACACAAGTATTATGTTTCCGGTTAATATAATTCTAGCATGAATAATACACATTTATCATGATATAAG
The DNA here is from genome assembly GCA_021605145.1 of Aegilops bicornis. Classification (NCBI taxonomy): domain Eukaryota; kingdom Viridiplantae; phylum Streptophyta; class Magnoliopsida; order Poales; family Poaceae; genus Aegilops; species Aegilops bicornis. Next base: position 463,799,696 of record CM038669.1, on the reverse strand, counting down.
GAAATAAATAATAACTTTATTATTGCCTCTAGGGCATATTTCCTTCAGTCTCCCACTTGCACTAGAGTCAATAATCTAGTTCACATCGCCATGTGATTTAACACCAATATTCACATATGTATGTGATTAACACCCATAGTTCACATCGTCATGTGACGAACACCCGAAGGATTTACTAGAGTCAATAATCTAGTTCACATCGCTATGTGATTAACACCCAAAGAGTACTAAGGTATGATCATGTTTTGCTCGTGATGTAAGTTTAGTCAACGGGTCTGTCACATTTAGAGCCGTATGTATTTTGCAAAATATTCTATGTCTACAATGCTCTGCATGGAGCTACTCTAGCTAATTGCTCCCACTTTCAATTTGTATCCAGATTGAGACTTAGAGTCATCTGGATTGGTGTAAAATCTTGTATCAATGTAACTCTTTACGACGAGCTCTTTTATCACCTCCATAATCGAGAAATATTTCCTTAGTCCTCACTAAGGATATTCTTGATCATTGTCCGATGATCTACTCCTAGATCAAAATTGTACTCCCTTGCCAAACTCAGAACAAGGTATACAATAGGTCTGGTACACAGCATATCATAATTTATAGAACCTATGACTGAGGCATAGGGAATGACTTTTCATTCTCTTTCTATTTTCTGCCATGGTCGGGTTTTGAGTCTTACTGAACTTCACACCTTGCAACACAGGCAAGAACTCCTTCTTTGACTGTTCCATTTTGAACTACTTCAAAATCTTATCAAGGTATGTACTCTTTGAAAACTCTTATCAAGTGTCTTGATCTATCTCTATAGATCTTGATGCTCAATGTGTAAGTAGCTTCACTGAGGTCTTTCTTTTGAAGAACTCCTTTCAAACACTCCTTTATGCTTTCCAGAAAATTCTACATTATTTACGATCAACAATATGTCATTCACATATACTTATCGTAAAGGCTGTAGTGCTCCCACTCACTTTCCTGTAAATACAAAGGCTTCACCGCAAGTCTCAGATAAAACTATATGCTTTGATCAACTCATCAAAGCGTATATTCCAACTCCGAGATGCTTGCACCAGTCCATAGATGGATCGTTGGAGCTTGCACACTTTGTTAGCACCTTTTGGATTGACAAAACCTTTTGGTCGCATCATATACAACTCTTCTTCCAGAAATCCATTCAGGAATGCAGTTTTGACATCCATTTGCCAGATTCCATAAAATGTGGCAATTGCTAACATGATTCGGATAGACTTAAGCATCGCTACGGGTGAGAAAGTCTCATCGTAGTCAACCCCTTGAACTTGTCGGAAACCTTTCGCAACAAGTCTAGCTTTGTAGATAGTAACACAACTATTAGCGTCCGTATTCCTCTTGAAGATCCATTTATTTTCTATGGCTTGCTGATCATCGGGCAAGTCAACCAAAGTCCATACTTTGTGCTCATTTATGGACCCTATCTCTGATTTCATAGCCTTAAGCCATTTCGCGGAATCTGGGCTCATCATCGCTTCCTCATAGTCCGTAGGTTCGCCATGGTCAAGTAACATGACCTCCAGAAAAGGATTACTGTACCACTCTGGTGTGGATCTTACTCTGGTTGACCTACGAGGTTCGGTAGTAACTTGATCTGAAGCTTCATGATCATCATCATTAGCTTCCTCACTAATTGGTGTAGGAATCACTAGAACTGATTTCTGTGATGAACTACTTTCCAATTCGGGAGAAGGTACAATTACCTTATCAAGCTCTACTTTCCTCCCACTCACTTCTTTCGAGAGAAACTCCTTCTCTAGAAAGGATCCATCTTAGCAACGAATATCTTGCTTTAAGATCTGTGATAGAAGGTGTACCCAATAGTTTCCTTTGGGTATTCTATGAAGACACATTTCTCCGATTTGGGCTCGAGCTTATCAGGTTGAAACTTTTTCACATAAGCATCGCAGTCCCAAACTTTAAGAAATGATAACTTTGGTTTCTTGCCAAACCACGGTTCCTAAGGCATCGTCTCAAGGGATTTTGATGGTGCCCTTTTAAAAGTGAATGCAGGTGTCTCTAATGCATATCCCAAAACAATAGTGTTAAATTGGTAAGATACATCATAGATCGCACCATATCCAATAAAGTGCGGTTATGATGTTCGGACACACCATTACGCTGTGGTGTTCCATGTGGCGTGAGCTGTGAAACTATTCCTTATTGTTTTATATGAAGGCCAAACTCCTAACTCAAATATTTTACCTCTGCGATCATATCGTAGAAACTTTTATTTTTGTTATGATGATTCTCCACTTCACTTTGAAATTCTTTGAACTTTTCAAATGTTTCAGACTTGTGTTTCATCAAGTAGATATACCCATATCTGCTCAAATCATCTGTGAGTGTCAGAAAATAATGATACCCACCGCAAGCCTTAATATTCATCGGACCACATACATCAGTATGTATGATTTCCAACAAATCTGTTGCTTGCTCCATTGTTCCAGAGAACGGCGTTTTAGTCATCTTGCCCAAGAGGCATGGTTCACAAGCATCAAGTGATTCCAAAATCCCATCCATGGAGTTTCTTCATGCGCTTTACATAATATGACCTAAACGGCAGTGCCACAAATAAGTTGCACTATCATTATTAACTTTGCATCTTTTGGCTTCATTATTATGGGCCATAGCACATGACCAATGAATGACGCTGGGCCATCAATCAACAAGACCGACATCAGTGGCATCATTAGTGTCGGGCGGTAATGTAGTGTTAATAAATAGGAAAGCTGCTGGTTTCACCACCCTTCTCGAGGATTATGGCAATGTGGTGCGGTGGTGTGGCTGATGGCAACAATATCACAGAGTATGTGAGGACTACAAGCAAAGCCAGTGCCAAAGTCATATACAAGAACACCATGCTTGGCGTCCGTCCATCTCCCACGGTCGCGACATTCTCATCCCGCGGTCCTGGCAAGTTCAGCCTCGGTGTGCTAAAGCCAGATATATTGGCACCTGGGCTCAACATCATTGTTGCATGGCCACCACTCACCATGCTTGGATCTGGGCCATTCCACATTAAATCAGGGACGTCCATGTCGACTCCACATGTGAGTGGTGTCGCTGCACTTGTCAAGAGCTGCCATCCTGACTGGTCTGCTGCTGCTATCAAGTCAGCCATCCTCACCACAGCTGACATCATGGACAACACTGGTGGCCCAATCTTGGATGAGCGACATCGAGAGGGCAACCGCAGACGCCATGGGTGCCGCCATGTCAACCCTACAAAAGCAATTGATCCAGGCCTTGTGTATGACATTGGCATTCTTGAATATGCGGCTACATATGTGCTCTCCTTGGTGATCAGGACTTGGCATTCATTACGCGTGACCCGAGGTTGTCCCGCAAAATGCTTCCCGAATACGAAGCACAACTCAACTACCCTACCATAACGGTGCCACTCAAGACAAGGCCGTTCACGATTATGCAGAAGCTGTGACAAACGTGGGCCCATCAAATTCCATATACACATCGAAGATGGAGATTCCCAAATCTCTTACAAAGGCGAGTCTACCCAAAGACGCCGGTGTTCTCCAAGGCTGGACAAAAGATTAGATATAGTCTGACCGTGAGCACTCAGGATAAGGAGAGCTCAAACATCATCGAGTGACGTTTCAGCTGGGTCTCATTCACCCATGTTGTGTGCAGTCCGATCGTTTTCGCACTTTTGTAAGCGGGAAGAGGATGTGTGCCATGTGTGATGTTTTAGAGAAATGACTGTCTTTTAACTAGTAGGATTTCCATGTGTGGAAACTAATTGAAGTTTGGATGTGGAGCATCCATTGCTCTGTCATAAACTGACCACACATACACCGCTAGTTTGTGATGTGGTATCCATTCTCTATAACTCTGTTACTTTGAAAAAGAAAATGATTTGGTATCATATCATTTGGTTCATCAGGTTTGCTTACATCTACATGGAAACATACAACACTATGTTGTTTGGATACTGAAATGTGTGTTTTGAAACTTATTTTTTTATGCTTCATATTATTTATGCATTCAACTATGTGGATGTTGGACATATGCCCTAGAGGCAATAATAAATTAGATATTATTATATTTCCTTGTTCACGATAATCGTTTATTATCCATGCTATAATTGTATTGATAGGTAACTCAGATACATGTGTGGGTACATAGACAACACCATGTCCCTAGTAAGCCTCTAGTTGACTAGCTCGTTGATCAATAGATGGTTACGGTTTCTTGACCATGGACATTGGATGTCATTGATAACGGGATCACATCATTAGGAGAATGATGTGATGGACAAGACCTAATCCTAAGCCTAGCACAAAGATCGTAGTTCGTATGCTAAAGCTTTTCTAATGTCAAGTATCATTTCCTTAGACCATGAGATTGTGCAACTCCCGGATACTGTAGGAATGCTTTGGGTGTACCAAATGTCACAACGTGAATCGGGTGGCTATAAAGGTGCACTACAGGTATCTCCGAAAGTGTCTGTTGGGTTGGTACGAATCGAGATCGGATTTGTCACTCCGTAAACGGAGAGGTATCTCTGGGCCCACTCGGTAGGACATCATCATAATGTGCACAATGTGACCAAGGGGTTGATCACGGGATGATGTGTTACGGAAACGAGTAAAGAGACTTGCCGGTAACGAGATAGAACAAGGTATCGGTATACCGACGATCGAATCTCGGGCAAGTACAATACCGCTAGACAAAGGGAATTGTATACGGGATTGATTGAGTCCTTGACATCGTGGTTCATCCGATGAGATCATCGCGAACATGTGGGAGCCAACATGGGTATCCAGATCCCGCTGTTGGTTATTGATCGGAGAACGTCTCGGTCATGTCTGCATGGTTCCCGAACCCGTAGGGTCTACAATTAAGTTTCGATGGCGCTAGGGTTATAAAGGAAGTTTGTATGTGGTTACCGAATGTTGTTCGGAGTCCGGATGAGATCTCGGACGTCACGAGGAGTTCCGGAATGGTCCGGAGGTAAAGATTTATATATGGAAAGTTGTTGTTCGGGTTAGGAAAAGTTCGGGTTTTTTCGGTATTGTACCGGAAGCTTCGGAAGGTTCCGGAGGATTCGGAGGGTCCGGAGGTCCGGAAATTGTTCCACCACGTCCAATACAGTAGCATGCGCTGTAAGGGGCGCCCTAGCCTTAATGGGCCAGGGGCACCAGCCCCCCAAGGCCCATGCGCATGGGAAGGGAAAACCCTAAAGGGGAGGCCTCCACTTGACTTGGGAGGCACTCCTCCCTTGGCCGCCGCCCCCAACCCTAGATGGGATCTAAGGGGCCGGCCTCCTCTTCCCCCACCTATAAATAGTGGAGGGGTGGGAGGCAGCCACACCACAAGTTCTGGCGCAGCCCTCCCCCTCTCCCAAGTACTCCTCCTCTCCCGCGGTGCTTGGCGAAGCCCTGCAGGATTGCCACGCTCCTCCATCACCACCACGCCGTTGTGCTGCTGCTGGATGGTGTCTTCCTCAACCTCTCCCCTCTCTCCTTGCTGGATCAAGGCATGGGAGACGTCACCGGGCTGTACGTGTGTTGAACGCGGAGGTGTCGTCCGTTCGGCACTAGGATCTCCGGTGATTTGGATCATGACGAGTACGACTCCTTCAACCCCGTTCTCTTGAACGCTTCCGCTTAGCGATCTACAAGGGTATGTAGATGCACTCTCCTTCCCCTCGTTGCTAGTTTCTCCATAGATAGATCTTGGTGACACGTAGGAAAATTTTGAATTTCGCCACGCTCCCCAACAAAGTGGCATCATGAGCTAGGTCTATTGCGTAGATTCTTTGCACGAGTAGAACACAAAGTAGTTGTGGGCGTTGATTTTGTTCAATATGCTTACCATTACTAGTCCAATCTTGTTTCGACGGTATTGTGAGATGAAGCGGCCCGGACCGACCTTACACATACTCTTACGTGAGATGGTTCCACCGACCGACATGCACTTGGTGCATAAGGTGGCTAGCGGGTGCCGATCTCTCCACTTTAGTCGGAACGGATTCGATGAAAAGGGTCCTTATGAAGGGTAAATAGAAATTGGCATATCACGTTGTGGTTTTGCGTAGGTAAGAAACGTTCTTGCTAGAAACCCATAGCAGCCACGTAAAACATTCAAACAACAATTAGAGGACGTCTAACTTGTTTTTGCAGGGTATGCTATGTGATGTGATATGGCCAAGAAGAATGTGATGAATGATATGTGATGTATGAGATTGATCATGTTCTTGTAATAGGATTCACGACTTGCATGTCGATGAGTATGACAACCGGCAGGAGCCATAGAAGTTGTCTTTATTTATTGTATGACCTGCGTGTCATTAAACAACGCCATGTAATTACTTTTACTTTATTGCTAACCGGTAGCCATAGTAGTAGAAGTAATAGTTGGCGAGACAACTTCATGAAGACACGATGATGGAGATCATGATGATGGAGATCATGGTGTCATGCCGGTGACGATGATGATCATGGAGCCCCGAAGATGGAGATCAGTGGAGCTATATGATATTGGCCATATTATGTCACTACTATATATAATTGCATGTGATGTTTATTATGTTTATGCATCTTGTTTACTTAGAACGACGGTAGTAAATAAGATGATCCCTTACAACAATTTCAAGAAGTGTTCTCCCCTAATGGTGCACCGTTGCTAAAGTTCGTCGCTTCTAAGCACCACGTGATGATCGGGTGTGATGGATTCTTACGTTCACATACAACGGGTGTAAGACAGATTTACACACGCTTGAAACACTTAGGGTTAACTTGACGAGCCTAGCATGTACAGACATGGCCTCGGAACACAGAGACCGAAAGGTCGAGCATGAGTCGTATAGTAGATACGATCAACATGAAGATGTTCACCGATGATGATTAGTCCGTCTCACGTGATGATCGGACACGGCCTAGTTGACTCGGATCATGTAATCACTTAGATGACCAGAGGGATGTCTATTCGAGTGGGAGTTCATAAGATGAACTTAATTATCCTGAACATAGTCAAAATACCTTTTGCAAATTATGTCGTAAGCTCGCGTTTTAGTTCCACTTGTTTAGATATGTTCCTAGAGAAAATATAGTTGAAAGTTGACAAGAGGCGATTATGCGGACAGAGATAGCTTATGTCCTTAATGCACCGCTTTCGATGTCTTTGAACCCCAAACGCCGCTGTGGATGTTGCGAACATCGGACATGCACGCTTTTGATAACTACGTGATAGTTCGGTTAAACGGTTTAGAGTTGAGGCACCAAAGACGTTTTGAAACGTCATGGAACATATGAGATGTTTCAAGGGCTGAAATTGGGATTTTAGGCTCGTGCCCACGACAAGAGGTATAAGACCTCCGACGATTTTCTTAGCCTGCAAACTCAGGGAGAAAAGCTCAATCGTTGAGCTTGTGCTCAGATTGTCTGAGTGCAACAATCACTTGAATCGAGTGGGAGTTAATCTTCCAGATGAGATAGTGATGTTTCTCCAAAGTCATTGCCACCAAGCTGCTAGAGCCTCGTGATGAACTATAACATATCAGGGATAGATAAGATGATCCTTAAGGTATTCGTGATGTTTGACACCGCGAAAGTAGAAATCAAGAAGGAGCATCAATTGTTGATGGTTGGTAAAACCACTAGTTTCAAGAAGGGCAAGGGCAACAAGGGATACTTCATGAAACGGCAAAACAGTTGCTGCTCTAGTGAAGAAACCCAAGGTTGAACCCAAACCCGAGACTAAGTGCTTCTGTAATGAGAGGAACGGACACTGAAGCGAAACCACCCTAGATACTTCGTAGATGAGAAGGCTGGCAAGGTCGATAGAAGTATATTGGATATACATTATGTTAATGTGTACTTTACTAGTACTCCTAGTAGCACCAGGGTATTAGATACCGGTTCGGTTGCTAAGTGATAGTAACTCGAAATAAAAGCTACGGAATAAACAGAGACTAGCTAAAGGTGAGCTAACGATATGTGTTGGAAGTTTTCCAAGCTTGATGTGATCAAGCATCGTGACGCTCCCTCTACCAACTAGATTGGTGTTAAACCTAAATAATTGCATTTGGTGTTTGCGTTGAGCATAGACATGATTGGATTATGTCTATCGCAATACGATTATTCATTTAAGGAGAATAATGGTTACTCTGTTTATTTGAATAATACCTTCAATGGTCTTGCACCTAAAGGAATGGCTTATTGAATCTCGATCGTAGTGATACACATTTTCATGCCAAAAGATATAAGATAGTAATGATAATACCACTTACTTGTGGCAATCGCCATGTGAGTCATATTGGTATAAAACGCATGAAGAAGTTCCATGTTGATGGATCTTTGGACTCACTCGTTTTGAAAAGTTTGAGACATGCGAACCATGTACATTTGGTGTATACGCATGAAGAAACTCCATGCAGATGGACCGCTTTGGACTCACTTGATTTTGAATCACTTGATACATGCAAATCATACCACATGGGCAAGATGACTGAAAGCCTCGTTTTCGGTAAAATGGAACAAGAAAGCAACTTGTAGGAAGTAACACATTTTGATGTGTGCAGTCCAATGAGTGCCGAGGCATGCGATGAATATCATTATGTTCTTACTTCACAGATGATTCGAGTAGATGTTGAGTATATTTACTTGATGAAACACAAGTCTGAATTATTGAATGGTTCAAGTAATTTCAGAGTGAAGTTTAAGATCTTCGTGACAAGAGGATAGAATGTCTATGATATGATCATAGAGATGAATATCTGAGTTACGAGTTTTGGCACACAATTAAGACATTGTGCAAATTGTTTCACAATTAATACCGCCTGGAACACCATAGTGTGATGGTGTGTCCGAACATCATAGTTGCACCCTATTGGATATGGTGCGCACCATGATATCTCTTATCGAATTACCACTATCGTTCACGGGTTAGGCATTAGAGACAACCGCACTCACTTTAATGGGGCACCACGTAATTCCGTTGAGACGACACCGTTTGGAGAAACCTAAGTTGTCGTTTCTTGAAAGTTTGGGGCTGCGACGCTTATGTGAAAAAGTTTCAGGTTGATAAGCTCAAACCCAAAGCGGATAAAATGCATCTTCATAGGACACCCAAAACAGTTGGGTATACCTCCTAATTCAGATCCGAAAGCAATAGGGATTGTTTCTTGAATCGGGTCCTTTCTCGAGGAAAAGTTTGTCTCGGAAAGTTGAGTGGGAGGATGGTGGAGACTTGATGAGGTTATTGAACCGTCACTTCAACAAGTGTGTAGCAGGGCACGGAAGTTGTTCTTGTGGCACCTACACCAATTGAAGTCGAAGCTTATGATAGTGATCATGAAGTTTTGGATCAAGTCACTACTGCACCTCGAGGGGTGACAAGGATGCGTCGCTTGAGTGGTACGGTGATCCTGTCTTGAAGGTCATGTTGCTAGACAACAATGAACCTACGAGCTATGGAGAAGCGATGGTGGGCCCAAATTCCGACAAATGGTTAGAAGCCATGAAATCCGAGATAGGATCCATGTATCATAACAAAGCATGGACTTTGGTGGACTTGCCCGATGATCGGCAAGCCATTGAAATAAATGGATCTTTAAGAAGAAGACGGACGTGGACGGTAATGTCACCATCTATGAAGCTCGACTTGTGGCGAAGAGTTTTTCACAAGTTCAAGGAGTTGACTACGATGAGATTTTCTCATCCGTAGCGATGCTTAAGTCCGTCGGAATCATGTTAGCATTAGCTGCATTTATGAAATCTGGCAGATGGATGTCAAGACGAGTTTCCTTACCAGGTTACGTAAGGAAAGGTTGTATGTGATACAATCGTAAAAGTTTTTCGATCCTAAGGATGCTAAAAGGTATGCTAGCTCCAGTGATCCTTCTAAGGACTGGAGTAAGCATCTCGGAGTTGGAATATGCACTTTATAGGATGATCAAAGATTTTGGGTTTATACAAAGTTTATGAGAAACTTGTATTTCCAAAGAAGTGAGTGGGAGCACTATAGAATTTCGATGAGTATATGTTGTTGACATATTGATGATCGAAATGATGTAGAATTTCCGAAAGCAAATAGGGTTATTTGAAAGATGTTTTTCAATAGAAACCTGGATTAAGCTACTTGAACATTGAGCATCAAGATCTATAGGGATAGATCAAAATCGCTTAATGGTACTTTCAAATGAGCATATACCTTGACATGATCTTGAAGGTGTTCAAGATGGATCACTCAAAGAAGGAGTTCTTGCCTGAGATGTAAGGTATGAAGTTAAGAGTTAAAAGCTCGACCACGGCAGAAGAGAGACAAAGGATTTAAGGCCGTCCCCTCACGCTTCAGACGTAGGCTCTATAGTATGCTATGGCCGTGTACCGCACTGAAGTGTGCCTTGCCATGAGTCAAGTCAAGGGTACAAAAATGATCCAGGAACGGATCATTGGACAGCGGTCAAAATTATCCTTAGAAGAATAAGGAAATATTTCTCGATTATGGAGGTGATAACGAGTTCGGCGTAAAGGGTTACGTCGATGCAAGCTTTAACACCTATCCGAATGACTCTGAGTAGCAAACCGGATACGTATAATGGAGAAACCATTTGGAATAGCTTCAAGTGGAACGTGGAAGCAGCATTTACAATATGACATAGAGAATTGTGAAGTACATACGGATCTGAATACTGCAGACCCGTTGACTAAAACTTCTCTTACAAGCAAAACATGATCAAACCCAAGAACTCATTGAGACTTAATCACATGGTGATGTGAACTAGTTTAAGACACTAGTAGACTCTTTGGATGTTGGTCACATTGCAATGTGACCTATCAGTGTTGATCACATGGCGATGTGAACTAGATTATTGACTCTAATGCAAGTGGGAGACTGTTGGAAATATGCCCTAGAGGCAATAATAAATTAGTTATTATTATATTTCCTTGTTCACGATAATCGTTTATTATCCATGCTATAATTGTATTGATAGGAAACTCAGATACATGTGTGGGTACATAGACAACACCATGTCCCTAGTAAGCCTCTAGTTGACTAGCTCGTTGATCAATAGATGGTTACGGTTTCACTGACCATGGACATTGGATGTCATTGATAACGGGATCACATCATTAGGAGAATGATGTGATGGACAAGACCCAATCCTAAGCCTAGCACAAAGATCGTAGTTCGTATGCTAAAGCTTTTCTAATGTCAAGTATCATTTCCTTAGACCATGAGATTGTGCAACTCCCGGATCTTGTAGGAATGCTTTGGGTGTACCAAACGTCACAACGAATCGGGTGGCTATAAAGGTGCACTACAGGTATCTCCGAAAGTGTGCATTGGGTTGGCACGAATCGAGACTGGGATTTGTCACTCCGTGTAAACGGAGAGGTATCTCTGGGCCCACTCGGTAGGACATCATCATAATGTGCACAATGTGACCAAGGGGTTGATCACGGGATGATGTGTTACGGAACGAGTAAAGAGACTTGCCGGTAACGAGATAGAACAAGGTATCGGTATACCGACGATCGAATCTCGGCAAGTACAATACCGCTAGACAAAGGGAATTGTATACGGGATTGATTGAGTCCTTGACATCGTGGTTCATCCGATGAGATCATCGCGAACATGTGGGAGCCAACATGGGTATCCAGATCCCGCTGTTGGTTATTGATCGGAGAACGTCTCGGTCATGTTCGCATGGTTCCCGAACCCGTAGGGTCTACACACTTAAGGTTCGATGACGCTAGGGTTATAAAGGAAGTTTGTATGTGGTTACCGAATGTTGTTCGAAGTCCCGGATGAGATCCCGGACGTCACGAGGAGTTCCGGAATGGTCCGGAGGTAAAGATTTATATATGGAAAGTTGTTGTTCGGGTTAGGAAAAAGTTCGGGTTTTTTCGGTATTGTACCGGAAGCTTCAAAGGTTCCGGAGGATTCGGAGGGGTCCGGAGGTCCGGAAATTGTTCCACCACGTCCAATACAGTAGCATGGGCTGTAAGGGGCGCCCTAGCCTTAATGGGCCTGGGGCACTAGCCCCCAAGGCCCATGCGCATGGGAAGGGAAAACCCTAAAAGGGGAGGCCTCCACTTGACTTGGGAGGCACTCCTCCCCCCTTGGCCGCCGCCCCCAACCCTAGATGGGATCTAAGGGGGCCGGCCTCGTCTTCCCCCCACCTATAAATAGTGGAGGGGTGGGAGGGCAGCCGCACCACAAGTTCTGGCGCAGCCCTCCCCCTCTCCCAAGTACTCCTCTCCCGCGGTGCTTGGCGAAGCCCTGCAGGATTGCCACGCTCCTCCATCACCACCACGCCGTTGTGCTGCTGCTGGATGGTGTCTTCCTCAACCTCTCCCTCTCTCCTTGCTGGATCAAGGCATGGGAGACGTCACCGGGCTGTACGTGTGTTGAACGCGGAGGTGCCGTCCGTTCGACACTAGGATCTCCGGTGATTTGGATCATGACGAGCACGACTCCTTCAACCCCGTTCTCTTGAACGCTTCCGCTTAGCGATCTACAAGGGTATGTAGATGCACTCTCCTTCCCCTCGTTGCTAGTTTCTCCATAGATAGATCTTGGTGACACGTAGGAAAATTTTGAATTTCTGCTACGTTCCCCAACAGTGGACATGTTCTTAGCTGTAAATATTCTGATGAGGGATGTGTCTAACAAAAATGGTTGTGTTTAACTGAATTAGAAGCAGATAAGATCCGAAAGGTTTTGACATTTGTGTTTATTTTACGCCCATATGCTCCGAAGTTACCTTAATCATGCCCCAACATCGTATAACATACAGTGAGTTATATTATACCTTTATTGTGCTGCAGAATTAATGCCATGGTTTTGTTAGAATTTGTGTCCCTGTATTTTGCTAGGAAGATGCTATTTATCTTGGTAAATGTGGAGTTATTGTGTAACTTTGTTTAGATATCTCAGATATACAGTTAAGAAACTGCATTATTATTTATTTTCTGTGTACATGAAGACTTGCGTTACCAGTTTTATTTCGATGATATGTAACTTTTATAAGTTATGTTTTGTTGTGCAGGCGGACACATTCAGATTTTAGAAATATTATTCAAGTGCTTGTTCTTGCTAGTGATTGAGGAATATGGAGTGGCATGCACGACCACAAATGGTATTTCAAGCAGTTTTTCATGTTATGGTCTCCACCGAGTAACAAAATTTGGAAAACCCTAGTCGTAATCCCAAATAGATATTGCATTCTTGATTGGCAACAGAACAACATCCCCAAACCATTCTGAAATTCTCGTCTTTTTTCACCTTTTTCCTTTAGTTTATTTGGTGTGATGTTGCTAAGGTGTTCCGCAACTAACTGTAATTGTTAAAGACACAGTTCTATTCTTCCTTGAGTTATTCCATACCTTAATAATCTCAGGTTTGCCATTTGGACCTTTCTATGAAACCCCTTCTCTAACAGGTGCATGCACCATTATTTCATTGATAATCATTTTCGTTTTGCAACAATGTTTACACCAAATGGTGCTGCAGATGGATAAAGTGATATCACACGCTCAAGCTACCATAGGAACACTTATGTCACAACAATCAATAATTGGTGGCATTACTATGAAGATAAGCAACATTGGTAGGTATTCCCTGTATATCTTTTTTAGTTGCCACCAAAAAAAATATTTCAAGTCTAATGCACATCTGACCAAATTGTGTTTCCTTGCTTCTACAGATTAATCATATGATTGTGACATTGACAAAACAAAATGCCAACACGATGATCATTGGTCAGTAATTGTTGATACCAATTGATCCCAACTCAAAGTGCCTATCAGATGACCATTCCTTGAGATAATGCCACATTCCTCAGCCACCAGACAAGTTCTGTTTGCTCCTGGTTTTACATGTAAGAGTTCACGAATTTTGCATCTCCTCATCCAATTCCCTGCTCATCGCTAAAACCATGATAGTTATCAATATGCACTAGCGAGCCAAAAAAATAAAATTATTAGCATGTTTAATGTTTTTATTTAACTCTCACCCCTATGAACGCACACGCACACCCTACCCCTGGTAAGAACGAAGTAGTCTGATGAGATGAATCATAATGTTCATTCCGACACATCAATAACTTGAATAATCTCTATATCATTTGCCTATTTCTGGACAATGCATTGCATGAGCCAATATAGTCATTGTGCAAGAGAAGGTTTTGAAGTAATTCAGGTCGCATCCGTCCCTGATTGTTGGAACTATTTGGAATTTTTAGCATAAATCAAGAATCCTAGGTAAGCAAATATGGAAACCATTAACAAGCTATCTTTTTTTTGACGGTGGAAAACAATTTCATTAACCACTGGGCTCAGCAACATCGCTGGCTGCCAAATCTAGAACAAAACTTGGCATAAGTTCCCCCCCAAACTAGTGAGGATTCAGCCGAACCAAAACCATACTTCGCCAAAGCATGAGCTATGGCATTACAACTACACTTACAATGCATAAAATCATAACTTTCGAAAGCCAAAACACATAAACTCCTAGCTTCTCGGAATAGGACCCCAATATCCGATAAATCCGCATCTCCCCGCTTCAGCGCGTAGACAAGCTGCTGGGAATCAGACTCTAGCAGCACCCTATGAATACCAATATCTGAAGACCCCTCAATGGCTGCAATGCATGCTAAAGCTTCAGCGTGTAGCGCACTTTTCACATGCTTCAGTTTACCCGCACCGGCCGCAATTGTATCGCGTGTATTAGTTCGAACAACGTAGCCAAACGCCCCATTATTCTGCTGCTCATGGAACGCCGCATCAAAATTTATCTTCACAAAATTCTCAGGAGGACACCTCCAATTTTGAGCTGGCTCTCGATTTAGAACATTAGTTTCAGCTGCACTAGTAAATTCCCCGATGTGCTTACGAATAAAGTAACATAACTCCTCCGTAGTTTTGGCATGTTCCCCTGCGTTTATCTTGTTGCGGGCTGTCCACCAGTCCCATAATAATACGCAGACAATATTTTTCTCCTCAGTTTTAAGAGAACAAATCGCCTCCACAGCAGCCCGAGCAGACCCACAATTTAGCAGTTGTAACCTCTCGGCATCCAGATTCAAAGCTCTCCATAGCCTCTTCACAAACTTACACTTGAGAAAGATGTGACCCGCATTTTCATCCAGCCTCGAGCAAACTGGACATCGAGTATCAAGGTCTACATGCTTCCTTTTAATATTCATACGCGTCAGCAAGCTATCATAAGCCAGTCTTCAAAGAAAAATACGTACTTTTGCTGGCAATTGGATGGACCAAAGTTTCGTCCATTGTGATCTCCCCGCACTCGTTCCTACTGATGAACTCGCATCTGCCTGGCTCCTCGCATCTCTTAGAGTAACTCCTAGTCTGTATGCAGATTTTACTGAAAAACCACCCTTGCTATCAAAATACCAAGCTACATGATCTTTCATCCCACTTCTAAGAGGTATAGCAAGTATCTCTTTCGCATCTTCCGGACAGAATAAATCGTTAACTAGCTCCGCGTCCCACTGCTCCGTGGTAGGATTAATGAGCTCTGCAACTTTATCCAATATTACTTGACCTCGACCGAAGGTCGGCCTCCTTGTACCTCCTCTTGGTATCCATGGATCTCTCCATACATGTATAGATTCACCATCCCCAACTCGCCAAATAACTCCTTCTCTCTGTTAAACGCAGACTTGTAGAGATAGACTAGGGATAGATGTTTAAGTAGTTTCAGTGCTTATCTCCATATCTCCTGAACCGAACCCTGAACCGAACCTCTCTCTTATCCCTTGTTCTCCAAGCATGTAAGCTCAACAACCTCTTGTATGCGCTGTTATCCAGGGAGGTGCTCCCCTGCCATATAAACATGCAACGCGTCCCTCCAACGAGGTAGGACGCTTTCCGCCTATCGCACATGGTAATCAGAGCACCTCTCTTCCAATACATCCAGCTTTCCAATCTCCATTAGTGCCTAGCATGTCTTCCTCCGGCTCCGCCCAGTTCGGCCTCAACAACCAGGTCATGGAGAAGCTCACCCGTACGAACTACGTACTGTGGCGCGTCCAGATCACGCCGCAGCTAAGGGGAGCCGGCGTCTTCGGCAATGCCGACGGCAGCACGCCAGAGCCAGCCTGCGTCCTTCCTGGCAAGGATATGGACGGGAAGGACTCCACCGTGCCCAACCCTCTCCACCCCATCTGGGTCCGGGAGGATCAACAAGTGCTCGGGTACCTGCTCAACAATCTCTCCAAGGAGGTGTTGGTGCAGGTGACCGCGATCACCACGACGCACGCGCTCTGGACAACCCTGGCGGCCATGTTCTCCTTGCAATCGCTTAGCCGCATCAACAACATCCGCACGGCTTTGCTTCCTGCGCAGAAGGGAACTCAGCCGGTCGCCACCTTCTTCGCCCACATGCACGGCCTCACTGATGAACTCGCCGCGGCCGGCAAGCCGCTGCAAGACGACGAGATCGTCTCCTACATCATCCACGCGCTGGACTTGGAGTACCAGCCTCTGGTGTCAGCCCTCGACGCTCGCACCTCCCCTGTCACCCTGGATGAGTTGTTTACCATGCTCAGCAACTTCGACCAGCGCATGGCACTCTACCAGGGGGCGGGTGGCTTCAAGTCGTCCGCGAACGCCGCCTCACGTGGCCGCGGCGGTCGCCGCGGCGGTCCTCCACGCGGCAAGGCACGCTCTGGTGGTGGAGGCAACAACTCCAACCCTCGCGCCGGAAGTTCCCCCTCCACCAACCCCAAGGGCCGCGGCGGTGGTGGTGGCCGCGGCTCCAACAGAGCACTCCCCGATTCATCGCGCTGCCAGATCTGCGGCAAGCTCGGGCACAGCGATCGGGACTGCTGGTACCGCTACGACGACGATGATGACTCCTCCCAGGACGAGGAAAAGGTGGCGGCTGCTGCGGACGGCTCCTACGACGTCGACACAAACTGGTATGTCAACAGCGGGGCCACCGAACACATCACCAGCGAGCTCGAGAAGGTGACCACGCGGGAGAAATACCGCGGCAAGGACCAGATCCACACTGCTAGTGGTGCAAGTATGAAGATTCGTCACGTTGGTCACACAATTATTAAAATTCCCCATCGCAAACTTCATCTTAAGAAAATCTTGCATGCCCCTAGTGCTAGCATGAATCTTCTCTCCGTTCATAGAATTACCATTGATAATCATGTCTTTCTAGAATTTCATCCTTTTTTCTTTTTGATCAAGGATCAGGCAACGAAGAAAGTTCTTTATCGAGGTAGATGCGTTCGAGGGCTCTACCCGTTGATTCCGGAGCGTCGAAGATTCAATAAACGAGCCTACGGTGTTGCCAAGCTTTCGTCAACCCGGTGGCTCGATCGATTAGGCCATGCCTCTTTTTCTTTAGTTGAAAGGTTGCTTAGGAAAAATAAGCTCCCGTTTGTTGGTGAGCGCAATATTGAAACAGTTTGTGATTCATGTCAACGTGCTAAAAGTCATCAGTTACCCTATCCTATATCAACTAGTGTGTCTACAAAACCATTGCAATTAATTTTTTCCGATGTTTGGGGTCCTGCCCCTAGCCCCGTTGGTAGACACACTTATTACGTGAGTTTTATCGATGACTACAACAAATACTCCTGGATCTATCTTCTTAAGAAAAGATCCGATGTCTTTCAAGTTTTTCAAAACTTTCAGGCTCTTGTTGAGCGCAAGTTTGACTGCAAGATCATTGCTGTTCAATCAGACTGGGGGGGAGAGTACGAAAATTTGAACTCTTTCTTCCAAAATCTTGGCATTTCTCACCATGTGTCATGTCCTCACGCTCACCAACAAAACGGCTCTGCAGAACGTAAACACCGACACATTGTCGAAGTAGGACTAGCCCTCTTAGCCGGCGCCTCCATGCCCCTCAAGTTCTGGGATGAGGCTTTCCTCACAGCTGTCCACATCATTAACATGCTTCCTAGTCGCGTTATCAATAATGAGACTTCGGTAGAGAGGCTCCTTCACGTCACACCTCACTACAAGTCACTTCGTGTGTTTGGTTGTGCGTGTTGGCCTAATCTTCGTCCTTACAACAAACGCAAGCTCATGTTCCGCTCCAAGCAATGTGCTTTTCTTGGTTATAGTCCACTTCATAAAGGTGTCAAGTTCCTTGACATCTCCACTGGCCGTGTCTATATTTCTCGCGATGTGATCTTTGATGAAACCAAGTTTCCCTTTGCTGATCTTCATCCTAATGTCGGCGCTCAATTACGTCAAGAAATACTCCTTTTGCCACCTCATCTTTCCGGCCTTGATCATGGGGGAGAAAATATTTGTGATGATCCAGTGGTGACTAACCCTCTTAACCATGCACATGAGCTTTGTGATGTTGCAGGAGAAAACGAAAGTGAAAACAGAGAAGAAAATGATGCACAAATTCATCCCCAAGTGCCATATTTCATGTGTCACGATGTGGGAGCAAATCTGCTTCGGAGTGCGCTAATCCGCCTCGGGATCGCTGCAGGAGGAGCAGCGCAGGCAATCTGCGCCGGGATCCGCGCGGGCTGACGCGTCAGAGCCGACAGCGGGTCCGACCGTCCGTGCGTCCGACAGCGCCTCGGCGCGCGCCACACGCTTGCCCGCAGCTGGCGCTGACCCCGCATCCGCTCCGCTCCATTCAGCGCCTGGCACCTGGCAGCACCCGGGTGGTCGAAGCGGCGCGCGTTTCCTGGACGAATCGCGCTGCTACAAGCGGCGCGTCGAGACACGGCTGACGGGCGCTGGATCCGGTGCTGATTCGCATGGGCCCGCGCAATCATGCGTCCCTGATGAGCCGGTCGGGAGGCCGAGATCTTCTACGGCGCCTACAGCATCTGCGTCAAGGGCCGAAACCATAGAGGATCCGGGGCGAGCACGAGGCGAATCTGCCTGGGAATCCGCAGCGCCCACAACTGTTCCTGACGTAGGATCTTCTGTGGCCGTCCATCCTGCTGCACCGTCACAACGACAAACACGGCTGCGACAAGGTGTGATAAAACCTGTTGATTATAAGCATATAACAAAATATGGCCTAGTTTGTTCTACAGGTGAACCCGGTAAGCCAAGTACACGTGAGGAAGCACCTGGTGATGAAAAGTGGAAAAAGGCAATGAAGGAAGAATACTTGGCACTTGAGAAAAATAACACATGGCATCTAGTCCCTCCACTACAAGGTAAAAACCTCATTGATTGCAAATGGGTTTTTAGAATAAAAAGGAAATCTGATGGTACTATTGACCGATACAAGGCAAGACTTGTTGCCAAGGGCTTTAAGCAACGGTATGGGATTGACTATGAGGACACCTTTAGTCCTGTTGTTAAAGCTGCAACCATACGCCTTGTTTTGTCCATTGCTGTTTCTAGGGGCTGGAGTCTCAGGCAATTGGATGTGCAGAATGATGGCGTTCTGGAAGAGGAGGTATACATGAGACAACCTCCTGGGTTTGAAAATGAAAAAGCACCCTCATTTGTATGCAAACTTGACAAAGCACTCTATGGGTTAAAGCAAGCACCGAGGGCATGGTACTCACGCCTTTGTCACAAGATGCAGACACTTGGTTTTGTTCCTTCCAAGTCTGACACTTCCCTGCTCATTTACAATAAACTGAACACATCCATATTTGTTCTCATTTATGTTGATGACATTATTGTTACAAGTTCATCTGATGAAGCAATAACTGCATTGTTGAAGGATTTGAGTACAAATTTTGCTCTTAAGGATCTTGGAAATCTTCATTATTTCCTAGGGATTGAAGTGAAGAAACATGATGATGGACTTCATCTCTCCCAAGAAAAATATGCCACTGACTTGGTAAAAAAGGCTGGCTTGCAAGGTTGTAAACCCTCACCCACTCCTTTGTCAAGTTCTGAAAAATTGTCTCTTACAGAAGGTACACCTCTAAGCAAAGAGGACAGCACTAAATACAGAAGCCTAGTTGGTGCATTACAGTACTTAACTTTAACAAGGCCTGATATTTCTTTTGCTGTGAACAAAGTATGTCAGTTCCTTCATGCACCCACCACTGTTCATTGGACTGCTACTAAACGTATAGTTCGATATGTCAAAAATACTTTGAGCATTGGTCTTAATTTCAGCAAGTCACCATCCACCTTGGTCAGTGCCTTCTCTGATTCTGATTGGGCAGGCGATGCGGATGATAGACGCTCCACTGGTGGGGTTGCAGTATTTTTTGGTCCTAATCTAATATCATGGAGTGCAAGGAAACATGCAACTGTGTCTAGATCCAGTACAGAGGCAGAATATATAGCATTGGCAAATGCAACATCAGAAATTATATGGGTTCAGTCCATTCTTAAGGAACTTGGTGTGAAAAACACTAAAGCTCCATGTTTGTGGTGTGACAACCTTGGTGCCACTTATCTGTCTGCTAATCCTGTGTTTCATGCCAGAAAAAAACACATAGAGATAGATTTTCACTTTGTCAGAGAAAGAGTTGCCAACAAGCAACTTGACATTCGGTTTGTACACTCCAAAGATCAAGTTGTTGATGGATTCACCAAGGCCTTGCCCACACGGAGTTTTGAAGACTTCAAGCATAATCTCAACTTGATGAAGTTGTGATTAAGGGAGGGTGTTAAACGCATACTTGTAGAGATAGACTAGGGATAGATGTTTAAGTAGTTTCGGTGCTTATCTCCATATCTCCTGAACCGAACCTCTCTCTTATCCCTTGTTCTCCAAGCATGTAATCTCAACAACCTCTTGTATGCGCTGTTATCCAGGGAGGTGCGCCCCTGCCATATAAACATGCAACGCGTCCCTCCAACGAGGTAAGACGCTTTCCGCCTATCGCACACTCTCATCAGATCAAGCCCCCTCAATATACTCATCCATGTGTATGACATACCCTTTTGCGGTACAGCCTCCAATATAGAGCAGTTTGGGAAGTACTTCGCTTTTAGGACAGCACCACAAAGAGAATCTGGGGATTGTAACAAGCGCCAACTTTGTCTTGCTAACATTGCTAGATTGAAAATGTGCAGGTCTCTAAATCCCATACCTCCCTCACACTTTGCTTTAGTCATATGTTCCCAACTAATCCAGTGACATTTATTCTCATCCTGCTGTTGGCTCCACCAATATCTGCATATAAGCTTGCTAATTTCCTCGCACACAGATTTTGTCAGATCGAAACAAGACATGGCGTAAGTAGGGATGGCTTGGGCTACCGCTTTGATCAAGATCTCCTTTCCTGGCTTGGATAAGAGCTTCTCCTTCCACCCCTGAATCCTCTGCCAAATACGCTCTTTTAAGTACTCAAATTCCTGTTTCTTTGACTGACCAAGGTGCATCAGGAGACCCAGGTACGTCTGGTTTCGGGACTCTCGAGCAACCCCAAGAGCTGCAAGCACAGATGTTTTCCTACCACTCAATGTCCCCTTACTAAACATAGCTGACGACTTGGATGTATTTATCACCTGTCCCGAGTGACGCTCATACAGAGCTAAAATTTCCTTCAATTTATTTGCTAATTGTATATTTGCCCTCATCACAATAAGAGAATCATCCACGAAAAAAAGATGGTTTATTCTCGGTGCCCCTTCACATATTTGCACACCTTCCAACGAACCATCTAGATCTGCTTTAGCGAGCAAAACAGAAAATGCCTCAACACATAAGATAAATAGATAGGGAGACAAAGGGTCTCCCTGCTGTAAGCCCCTTTGTGGCGAAAATTCGTCCGTTAATACTCCATTAACTCTGACCCTATAAGTGACTGATCTCACACATCTCATCACCATCTCGACCCATTGAGCAGCAAATCCCATCTTTAGCATCATGCTCTCCAAAAAATTCCATTCTACACGATCATACGCTTTGCTCATGTCGAGCTTGACTGCAACCACACCATCCCTACCCCCCTTCCTTGTCTGCATAAAATGGGTTAACTCGTATGCAAGCAAGACATTGTCAGTTATCAATCGACCAGGCACGAATGCAGACTGCGTTGGTAAAACCCTTGAAGTCAGCCGGCTGATTAAGGACACACATCAGCCGCCTTAATGTCCAACCAGGCAACCACGTGTCCTTGAGGGACCACGCTGGTATTTCCTTGAGAGCACGCTATAATTATTTCCCTGGGATGAAGGTATTATGGCTGGTCAAAAAATCACTGTATGGTTTTGTGATGGAATCTCTATCTCTTCTTTATCTTTATCTTTATCTTTATACTACCTAAAAGAACCGTAAGGTTCCGTTTCCCATCTTACGTAGACGAACCCTTCGTCCAACTCCCCTTCTCTTCCGTCCGCCCGTCGTCCCACATCCACGCCTGGTTTCCTTCCTCTAACCGTTCCACCTGCCTTGCTTGGCTCGATCCCATCTCCTCCCTTCTCTCCTCCTTCTAGCCGCCATGCCTAACCCTCTCTCGCCTCGCTGGACTCAGATCCTGTGGCGCCTTGTCGAAGTGTAGAGCTACGAGACCCTCATCTGCCGGGGCGACCTCTCCGCCGTCTCCAGGTGCTTCTCCTCTTTCGACCTCTCGGCCGCGTTCCACGCCTGGCCGTCCTTCAACTGCCTGCGCATCCGGAAGGCCTTCACCGCCGCGCTTCAACTGTCGAAGACTCCCTCAACATGTTGGCCCAGGGGTTCGGCTACCGTGCAGGGGACCTCAAGATGCCATCCTGGCGACCTACTTCGACATCGGAAAGCAAGGACACTGCAGCCTCGACGATGCGCACATGAACCTCGAGGTACTCGAGCAGTGCGCCCCGTGCTCATGCTGGAGTTCAGCTTCCCCGTTAGCGCGCAGCCCAGCACGGTAGGACCAACGACGATGAAGTCACCAGGTGCAAAGGGACGTGTCTTCCACGACGACTCCTCGTCCTGCTGCTGTTGTGGTTCTGAAGGTGAATGGCAGGTCATGCACGAGAACAATACAGGGAAGGTGGTGGCTGCTACGAGAGCGGCGACCTCAACTGACAGCCGTTGCACCTGGGAGTTCAACAAGATGACGAAGACGTTCAACAAGATGTAAAGATCCTCATGCACCTCGGAGTCAAGGTCAGATGAACCATCGAATGGGCCAGGCTAATTGATTCGGTCATCTGTACACAGAAACGGAAGTATCAATTTCATTCATTCATTCTACAATTCGATGGAAGTGCATGTAGAAATTTCGATGCTAGATAAAATGAATTGATTTTTATGATCACTGCATGCCTGTATTGATTATCACTATGAGTTTAGTTATTTAACAAAAGGTCACGATGATCTCATCTTGTTAATACAAGCACTAGCAGCTATCTGAGTGTACATGCTGCGTTCTGGCCCATTGGTTTACTTGTAGGATTTGTGGTATAGTGATTTTATTCTGAAGTTATAAGATGTAATACGGATCAAAATTACTATACATACGCATGATTGTTGCCTGACCTTTGTATGACGTGGAATCCAGTAGCCTGCTGCATTTTTCTTCTGGGTTTGAATGGTTTGATCCTAATCGTCATACATATAAATTGCATGTGTGTGGTGTCCTACGTGTCGCATTGTTCATACGGGATTAGCAACATCAGCCATGAGTGGGGTTGTGGCTGCCATAGGTGGAATTGGTCATGTGAAAGGGTACTGCTACTCTTTTAACTTTCAATATAGTCTACAAAACTAAGGAAAACTAGAAGAACGCCCGTGCGTTGTAACGGAGCCACGTTAACTTAAAGAGTTCAATATTACGACATTGACGATCTTTTTTATCATCAAATCCTCACACACACACACTTCCTCCCTCTTCCTCACTCTCTCTCCCCCTCTCCCTCTCTCTAACACACACATATCCATCTTATTGGATACGGGACCATAATCCATCTATTTCACACACACACGTTACACTAGTAGAAAAATGGCCTATAGTCCCGGTTCGTGAACCGGGACTAAAGGGTCGGTACTAATACCCTCACCCTTTAGTCCCGGTTCTATCCAGAACCGGGACAGATGGGCCTCCATGTGGCCTGTCCGCTGAGCCCAGGCAGGAGGGACCAATAGGCATCCACGCGTCAGCATTTCTTTGGCTCTGGTTTTGTTTTTTTCAAAAGAGGGGGGGGTTTGGGGGTTTTGGGGGTTAATTTAGGTGTTTCATATATTGTGCTATAGCTAGCTAATTAATAGAGAAAAGTGTCCTTTCTTTTGTCCGTGCTTGGTCGACGCTACGTACTATGCATACGTATAGAGAGGACTAACTAGACATGCTAGCTAGCTAGTAATTAAGCAAACAGAAGATCGTCATGAACATATATATGCATACAGAGAAGTGATATCGACCACCTCTCCTTCTCCGAGAGATTGGTCGAACAACAAGTTCTCGTATATCTATCCGACGCTACCGCTACATATATACAATAATTATCTTTTACAATACGGACGCGTGGTCCACATGGTATTCCCGTCTTCAGCGATCACATAGTCAAGAAAGAATGCCGCCAATTCCTCTTGAATTGCTCGCATGCGATCTGGTGCTAGGAGTTCATCCCGCTGCCGAAACATCTAATTTTAAGAAAGGGGTCAATACATATATATATATATATATATATATATATATATATATATATATATATATATATATATATATGAATGAATGAAACTCAACACAAATGATGGTAATAAAATAAAATTGTGAATATTTTTATTTACGCACTTCATTATTGTTTGTCGGAGTAGCCCCTCTCACAGGTCGTGGTGGCGGATGGACTCGCATAAGCGTAGTATCCACAGAAATCATTCCCTTGTTCCTGCCACAACCACTTTACAAGAAACAGAGGTCAATCAAACTGATAATTAGCAAGCATGCTAAATGGTATTGATGAAACTAGTGCTTGAATCACTAGGAGATGCGCGTGAAATCTGCTACTATATAGTACTTACTTTCGGGTGTCTAAATTGCAGCTTCTTCGGTAGTCCCGGAGCTTTTTTGGGGAATTTTCCCCAAGCCCTGCCATACAAAGAAAACAATTACTTGATATCAGAAATGAACAAAGTTGCTGATATGGTGGATAATGATCGATTTAACTTACTTCTCGAGCATTTCAGTCATGTCCGCATACTCCTTGGGATCTTTTCGTCTCGAGTCTAAGACAGTTACTACTCCCTTCTCAAGCTTAATCTCTAGGAGAATATAGTGGTAGCTGCGCACATGCATAACTCATCAATATTACATTACTATAACCTGGACTAATAAGGAAACCGAATATGCCACAAGACAGTAACACTCACTTGAAGTTGTAAGGAAAGAGTATTATATCTTTGTGTTCATTTATTACCAACGATTGTAGCAAGTTGGCCTCGGTATCTTTGGCACGAAATTCAACCTCATTTGCATCTATGAGATATGTGTTAATGAACCCAATATCACCCACTTGTCTTTTCTTCAATTGACGATCTTCAATCTGCATAATATAGTGAGGATATTTATAAATACATGCAATGAAAGGGCTGAGTTATATAGAGATACTTAATGACAGAAGTAGTACTACTTACATACAGTAGCAGGTGACCGTTGTTTTATCGAGGGCCAATTGATTGAAAAACTGATAGAACTCATCAAATGGAATAGGCAACAGTACAATTCCAAGGAGGTCATGCTCCTTTTTAACTCTCAAATACAAAGTATTCCTCCCCTCAGACTCTTTGCAGGTTTTTATGTACCAATCATGCAATCTTCACATCATCGTTGTTAGAGAGCTTTCATCTTTGACGAGAGGCTTCCCGTACTCGTATCTTTGTATCTGCACCTCCAAGAAATCAAATTGTACATCGTCGGGCAAGTAATCTTCAGGATTGCCATAACCGGGCACCATCCTCGGATCGACGATGTCGCTAGCGAGCACCTTGAGCGGGGGCACGATTCCTTCGGCTTGTTCGCCGAGCTGGGCAATTTGTTTCCCAGCTCGTCGTTCTTTCATCCTTTGATCAGCAGCAGTACTTCCCGATCTCTCCGCCTCGGCAAATGCCTTTCCAATAATGCGCTCATAGTTGCCTTCGGCGGAGACTTGGGTGGTTTTGTCGGGGCAGCAGTGCGCTTCGCTTTGACCGGATCTACCTTCTCCTCCGGAGGTGGATGTCTCTTTGCTTTCAACCCTTGAAACCAGTCATCCACTTCGGTCTGCGCGATCTTCGCGTTTTCCTCCTCGCTCCTCTCGTACGGTAACTTCTCTGGAGTCTTCAGAGAAGGACCGAATCTGTATCTCCTCCCGCCTTTGGCTGTACTGCTAGACGCCGGTAGAGCAGACGGAGCGGATGTCTTCTTTCCTTGCTTACGAGGCGGAGGAGAAGGACTACGACGCGCCGGAGCAGCCGGAGCGGCGGCGGGTCTCTTCCGCCCTTGCTGACGAGGCGGAGAAGGAGGAGGCTGGCTGCCGGACGCCGGTGCAGGCGGAGAAGGAGACGGAGTGCCGCCACGCGCCGGAGAAGGAGCCGGCCGAGTGCCCTGATCGTCACTCGCCGGAAGAGGAGGCGGTGGAGGAGGCGGAGTGCCCTGACTCGCCGGAGGAGGAGGAGGCGGTGGAGGAGGCGGAGTGCCCTGACTCGCCGGAGGAGGAGGAGGAGGCGGTGTTGGGGAACGTAGTAATTTCAAAATTTTCCTACGATCACGCAAGATCATGGTGATGCATAGCAACGAGATGAGAGTGTCGTCTCACGCACTCGTAGACCCACGGTGAAGCGTTGACGCAACGTAGAGGAAGTAGTCGTGCTTCTTCACGATCCAACCGATCCAAGTACCGAGCGTCACGGCACCTCCGAGTTACGCACACGTTCAGCTCGATGGCGTCCCTCGAACTCCGATCCAGCCGAGTGTTGAGGGAGAGTTTCGTCGACCTGACGGCGTGGTGGCGATGATGATGTTCCACCGCGCAGGGCTTCGCCTAAGCTCCGCTCTGGTATTCTCGAGGTGTAATATGGTGGAAGGGGGCACCGCACACGGCTAAGGAAAGATCTCAAGGATCAACTTGTGTGTCATGGGGTGCCCTCTGCCCCCGTATATAAAGGAGGGAAGGAGGAGGGGCTGGCCGGCCAAGGGAGGTGCGCCAGGGGTGTCCTACTCCTACTAGGAGTAGGATTCCCCCCCCCCCCCAATCCTAGTCCAACTAGGTTTCCCCAAGTGGGAAGGGAGAGAGGCGCCCCTTCTCCTAGTCCTAATAGGACTAGGGAAGGGGGAAGGTGCTTGACCAGCACTTGGGCCCCTTCTCTCCTTTCCACTTATGCCCATGTTGGCCCATTAGTATTACGGGGGGTTCCGTTAACCTCCCGGTACTTTGTAAAATTCCCAATTTCACACGGAACACTTCCGATGTCCAAACATAGACTTCCAATATATGAATTTTTATGTCTCGACCATTTCGAGACTCCTCGTCACGTCCGTGATCTCATCCGGGACTCGAACAACCTTGGTACAGAAACATCATAACAACTCATAGTAGCTGTCATCGAAGCGTTAAGCGTTGCGGACCCTACGGGTTCGAGAACTATGTAGACATGGTGAGACACCTCTCCGGTCAATAACCAATAGCGGGACCTGGATGCCCATATTGGCTCCTACATATTCTCTGAAGATCTTTATCGGTCGGACCGCATAACAACATACGTTGTTCCCTTTGTCATCGGTATGTTACTTGCCCGAGATTCGATCGTCGGTATCCAATACCTAGTTCAATCTGCTACGGCAAGTCTCTTTACTCGTTCCGTAATACATCATCTCACAACTAACTCATTAGTTGCAATGCTTGCAAGGCTTATGTGATGTGCATTACCGAGAGGGCCCAGAGATACCTCTCCGACAATCGGAGTGACAAATCCTAATCTCGAAATATGCCAACCCAACATGTACCTTCGGAGACACCTGTAATGTACCTTTATAATCACCCGATTACGTTGTGACGTTTGGTAGCACCCAAAGTGTTCCTCGTGCAAACGGGAGTTGCATAATCTCATAGTCATAGGAACATGTATAAGTCATGAAGAAAAGCACTAGCAACAAACTATACGATCAGGTGCTATGCTAATGGAATGGGTCATGTCAATCAGATCATTCAACCAATGATGTGATCCCGTTAATCAAATAACAACTCCTTGTTCATGGTTTAGGAAACACAACCATCTTTGATTAACGAGCTAGTCAAGTAGAGGCATACTAGTGACACTCTGTAGGTTTATGTATTCACACATGTATTATGTTTCCTGTTAATACAATTCTAGCATGAATAATAAACATTTATCATGATATAAGGAAATAAATAATAACTTTTATTATTGCCTCTAGGGCATATTTCCTTGATCTCCCACTTGCACTAGAGTCAATAATCTAGATTACACAAAGTAATGATTCTAACACCCATGGAGTCTTGGTCTTGATCATGTTTTGCTCGTGGAAGAGGCTTAGTCAGCGGGTACGCAACATTCAGATCCGTATGTATCTTGCATATCTCTATGTCTCCCACGGACCAAATCCGGATGGAGTTAGGCGTCTTTTGATGTGCTTGGTTCTCTTTTGAAATCTGGATTCCTTTGCTAAGGCAATTGCACCAGTATTGTCACAAAATATTTTCATTGGACCCGATACACTAGGTACAAATCCTAGATCGGTTATGAACTCCTTCATCCAGACTCCTTCATTTGCTGCTTGAAGCAGCTATGTACTCAACTTCACATGTAGATCCCGCCACGACGCTTTGTTTGGAACTGCACCAACCGACAGCTCCTCCGTTTAATGTAAATACGTATCCGGTTTGCGATTTAGAATCGTCCGGATCGATGTCAAAACTATGCGTCGACGTAACCGTTCTGACGAGTTCTTTGTCACCGCCATAAATGAGAAACATATCCTTAGTCCTTCTCAAGTACTTAAGGATGTTCTTGACCGCTGTCGATGATCCACTCTGGATTACTTTGGTACCGCCTTGCCAAACTTACAAAGAAGGCACACATCAGGTCTGGTACACGCATTGCATACATGATAGAGCCTATGGCTGAAGCATAGGGAACATCTTTCATTTTCTCTCTATCTTCTGCGGTGGTCGGGCATTGAGTCTTACTCAACTTCACACCTTGTAGCACCGGCAAGAACCCTTTCTTTGCACGATCCATTTTGAACTTTTCAAAACTTTATCAAGGTATGTGCTTTGTGAAAGTCCTATTAAGCGTTTTGATCTATCTCTATAGATCTTAATGCCCAATATGTAAGCAGCTTCACCGAGGTCTTTCATCGAAAAACTCTTATTCAAGTATCCCTTTATGCTATCCAGAAATTCTATATCATTTCCGATCGGTAATATGTCATCCACATATAATATCGTAAATGCTCTGAGCTCCCACTCACTTTCTTGTAAATACAGGCTTCTCCAAAAGTACTGTATAAAACCAAATGCTTTGATCACATTATCAAAACGTTTATTCCAACTCCGAGAGGCTTGCACCAGTCCATAAATGGATCATTTGGAGCTTGCACACTTTGTTAGCTCCCTTTGGATCGACAAAACCTTCTGGTTGCATCATATACAACTCTTCTTCCGTAAATCCATTCAGGAATGCAGTTTTAACATCCATTTGCCAAATTTCATAATCATAAAATGCGGCAATTGCTAACATGATTCGGACGGACTTAAGCATCGCCACTGGTGAGAAGGTCTCATCGTAGTCAATCCCTTGAACTTGTCGAAAACCTTTTGCAACAAGTCGAGCTTTATAGATGATAATATTACCATCAGCGTCAGTCTTCTTCTTGAAGATCCATTTATTCTCAATTGCTTGCCGATCATCGGGCAAGTCAACCAAAGTCCACACTTTGTTCTCATACATGGATCCCATCTCAGATTTCATGGCCTCAAGCCATTTTGTGGAATCTGGGCTCACCATCGCTTCTTCATAGTTCGTAGGTTCATCATGTTCCATTAACATGACTTCCAGAATAGGATTACCGTACCATTCTGGTGCGGATCTTGCTCTGGTTGATCTCCGAAGTTATGTAGAAACTTGTTCTGAAGTTTCATGATCATCATCATTAGCTTCTTCCCTATTTGGTGTAGGTGTCACGAACTGTTTTACGTGATGTACTACTTCTCAATAAGGGAGTAGATACATTGTCTCATCAAGTTCTACTTTCCTCCCACTCACTTCTTTCGAGAGAAACTCTTTCTCCAAAAAGTTTCGAATTTAGCAAAAAATCTTGCCTTCGGATCTGTGATAGAAGGTGTACCCAGATCTCCTTTGGGTATCCTATGAAGACACATTTCTCCGATTTGGGTTCGAGCTTATCAGGTTGAAGCTTTTTCACATAAGCATCGCAGCCCCAAACTTTCAGAAGCGACAACTTTGGTTTCTTGCCAAACCACAGTTCATAAGGCGTCGTCTCAACGGATTTAGATGGTGCCCTATTTAAAGTGAATGTAGCCGTCTCTAAAGCATGACCCCAAAGCGATAGCGGTAAATCAGTAAGAGACATCATAGATCGCACCATATCTAATAAAGCACGATTACGACGTTCGGACACACCATTACGTTGTGGTGTTCCGGTGGCGTAAGTTGCGAAACTATTCCGCATTGTTTCAAATGTAGGCCAAACTCGTAACTCAAATATTCTCCTCCACGATCAGATCGTAGAAACTTTATTTTCTTGTTACGATGATTTTCCACTTCACTCTGAAATTCTTTGAACTTTTCAAATGTTTCAGATTTGTGTTTCATTAAGTAGATATACCCATATCTGCTCAAATCATCTGTGAAGGTGAGAAAATAACGATATCCGCCACGAGCCTCAACATTCATTGGACCACATACATCGGTATGTATGATTTCCAATAAATCTGTTGCTCTCTCCATAGTTCCGAGAACGGTGTTTTAGTCATCTTGCCCATAAGGCACGGTTACGCAAGTGCCAAGTGATTCATAATCAAGTGACTCCAAAAGTCCATCAAGATGGAGTTTCTTCATGCGCTTTACAATCGATATGACCTAAACGGCAAGCCACAAATAAGTTGCACCATCATTATCAACTCTGCATCTTTTGGTTTCAACATTATGAATATGTGTATCATTACTATCAAGATTAAGTAAAAACAAACCATTCTTCAATGGTGCATGACCATAAAAGATATTATTCATATAAATAGAACAACCATTATTCTCTCGATTTAAATGAATAACCGTCTCGCATCAAACAAGATCCAGATATAATGTTCATGCTCAACGCTGGTACTAAATAACAATTATTTAGGTCTAATACTAATCCCGAAGGTAGATGTAGAGGTAGCGTGCCATTGCGATCACATCGACTTTGGAACCATTTCCCACGCCAAGATCGTCACCTCGTCCTTAGCCAATCTTCGCTTAATCCGTAGCCCTGTTTCGAGTTGCAAATATTAGCAATGTAACCAGTATCAAATACCAGTGTGCTCTGCAGTATTAGTAAGGTACACATCAATAACATGTATATCACATATACCTTTGTTAACCTTGCCATCCTTCTTATCCGCCAAATACTTGGGGCAGTTCCGCTTCCAAAGGACCAGCCTGCTTGCAATAGAAGCACTTTCGATTTCAGGCTTAGGACCAGACTTGGGTTTCTTCTCTTGATCGACAACTTGCTTGCTGTTCTTTTGAAGTTTCCTTTTCTTTCCTTTGCCCTTTTCTTGAAACTAGTGGTTTTGTTAACCATCAACACTTGATGCTCCTTTTTGATTTCTACCTCCGCGGCTTTCAAAGATCGCCAAGAGCTCGGGCATTGTTTTGGTCATCCCTTGCATATTATAGTTCATCACGAAGCTCTTGTAGCTTGGTGGCGTTGATTGGAGAATTACATCAATGACGCAATCATCCGGAAGATTAACTCCCAGTTGAATCAAGTGATTGTTATATCCAGACATTACGAGTATATGCTCACCGACGTAACCGCTTCTCCTCCATCTTACAGCTATAGAACTTATTGGAGACTTCATATCTCTCAATCCGGCATTCGCTTGGAATATTAACTTCAACTCTGGAACATCTCATATGCTCCATGGTGTTCAAAACGACGTTGAAGTCCCGGTTCTAAGCCGTAAAGCATGGCACACTGAACTATAGAGTAGTCATCGACTTTGCTTTGCCAGACGTTCACAACAACAGGCGCAGCCCTTGCACCAGGCCTGGCACCTAACGGTGCTTCCAGGACGTAATTCTTCTGTGCAGCAATAAGGATAATCCTCAAGTTACGGACCCAGTCCGTGTAATTGCTGCCATCATCTTTCAACTTTGCTTTCTCAAGGAACGCATTAAAATTCAACGGAACAACGACGAGCCATCTATCTACACATCATAGACAAGCAAGATACTATTAGGTACTAAGTTCATGATAAATTTAAGTTCAATTAATCATATTACTTAAGAACTCCCACTTAGAAAAATATCCTCCAATTCTCTAAGTGATTGCGTGATCCATATCAACTACACCATGACCGATCATCACGTGTGATGGAGTAGCTTCAATGGTGAACATCAATATGTTGATCATATCTACTATATGATTCACGCCGACCTTCGGTCTCCGTGTTCCGAGGTCATATCTTATATGCATAGCTCGTCAAGTATAACCTGAGTATTCTGCGTGTGCAACTGTTTTGCACCCGTTGTATTTGAACGTAGAGCCTATCACACCCGATCATCACGTGGTGTCTCTCACGAAGAACTTTCATAGCGGTGCATACTCAGGGAGAACACTTCTTGATAATTTAGTAAGGGATCATCTTATAATGCTACCGTCAATCAAAGCAAGATAAGATGCATAAAGGATTAACATCACATGCAATCAATATAAGTGATATGATATGGCCATCATCATCTTGTGCTTGTGATCTCCATCTCCGAAGCACCGTCATGATCACCATCGTCACTCGCGCGACACCTTGATCTCCATCGTAGCATCGTTGTCGTCTCGCCAAACTTATGCTTCTACGACTATCGCTACCGTTTAGTGATAAAGTAAAGCATTACAGGCGATTGCATTGCATACAATAAAGCGACAACCATATGGCTCCTGCCGATTGCCGATAACTTCGGTTACAAAACATGATCATCTCATACAATAAAATATAGCATCACGTCTTGACCATATCACATCACAACATGCCCTGCAAAAACAAGTTAGACGTCCTCTACTTTTGTTGTTGCAAGTTTTACGTGGCTGCTACGGGCTGAGCAAGAACCGTTCTTACCTACGCATCAAAACCACAACGATACTTCGTCAAATAGACTCCGTTTTAACCTTCTCAAGGACCGGGCGTACACTTTTCAGTTCAACTAAAGTTGGAGAGACAGTCTTCCACAAGCCATCTATGTGCAAAGCACGCCGAGGAACCGGTCTCGCCAGAAGAGTACGCGTAAGGTTGGTCTGGATCGTCTTTCCAACAATACCGCTGAACCAAAGTATGACATGCTTTGGTAGGCGGTATGACTTGTATCGTCCACAACTCACTTGTGTTCTACTCGTGCATATGACATCTACGCATAAAACCAGGCTCGGATGCCACTTGTTGGGGAACGTAGTAATTTCAAAATTTTCTCACGATCACGCAAGATCATGGTGATGCATAGCAACGAGATGAGAGTGTCGCCTACGCACTCGTAGACCCACAGCGGAAGCGTTGACGAACGTAGAGGAAGTAGTCGTTACTTCTTCAAGAGCCAACCGATCCAAGTACCGAACGTACGGCACCTCCGAGTTCTGCACACGTTCAGCTCGATGACGTCCCTCGAACTCCGATCCAGCCGAGTGTTGAGGGAGAGTTTCGTCTGCACGACGGCGTGGTGACGATGATGATGTTCCACCGGTGCAGGGCTTCGCCTAAGCTCCGCTACGGTATTCTCGAGGTGTAATATGGTGGAAGGGGGCACCGCACACGGCTAAGGAACGATCTCAATGATCAACTTGTGTGTCATGGGGTGCCCTCTGCCCCGTGATATAAAGGAGGGAAGGAGGAGGGGCTGGCCGGCCAAGGGAGGTGCGCCAGGTGTCCTACTCCTACTAGGAGTAGGATTCCCCCAATCCTAGTCCAACTAGGTTTCCCCAAGTGGGAAGGGAGAGAGAGGCGCCTTCTCCTAGTCCTAATAGGACTAGGGAAGGGGGAAGGTGCAACCAGCACTTGGGCCCCCTTCTCTCCTTTCCACTAAGGCCCATGTTGGCCCATTAGTATTCGGGGTTCCGGTAACCTCCGTACTTGGTAAAATTCCCAATTTCACCGGAACACTTCCGATGTCCAAACATAGACTTCCAATATATGAATTTTTATGTCTCGACCATTTCGAGACTCCTCGTCACGTCCGTGATCTCATCCGGGACTCGAACAACCTTCGGTACAGAAACATCATAACAACTCATAGTAATCGCCATCGAAGCGTTAAGCGTGCGGACCCTACGGGTTCGAGAACTATGTAGACATGACTGAGACACCTCTCCGGTCAATAACCAATAGCGGGACCTGGATGCCCATATTGGCTCCTACATATTCTCTGAAGATCTTTATCGGTCGAGACCGCATAACAACATCGTTGTTCCCTTTGTCATCGGTATGTTACTTGCCCGAGATTCGATCGTCGGTATCCAATACCTAGTTCAATCTCGTTACCGCAAGTCTCTTTACTCGTTCCGTAATACATCATCTCACAACTAACTCATTAGTTGCAATGCTTGCAAGGCTTATGTGATGTGCATTACCGAGAGGGCCCAGAGATACCTCTCCAGAGCAATCGGAGTGACAAATCCTAATCTCGAAATATGCCAACCCAACATGTACCTTCGGAGACACCTGTAATGTACCTTTATAATCACCCGATTACGTTGTGACGTTTGGTAGCACCCAAAGTGTTCCTCGTGCAAACGGGAGTTGCATAATCTCATAGTCATAGGAACATGTATAAGTCATGAAGAAAAGCACTAGCAACAAACTATACGATCAGGTGCTATGCTAATGGAATGGGTCATGTC
The DNA here is from genome assembly GCA_021605145.1 of Aegilops bicornis. NCBI lineage: Eukaryota > Viridiplantae > Streptophyta > Magnoliopsida > Poales > Poaceae > Aegilops > Aegilops bicornis. The sequence goes on along the minus strand of CM038669.1, from coordinate 463,764,730 downwards.
AATCGGATCATTCAACCAATGATGTGATCCCGTTAATCAAATAACAACTCCTTGTTCATGGTTTAGGAAACACAACCATCTTTGATTAACGAGCTAGTCAAGTAGAGGCATACTAGTGACACTCTGTAGGTTTATGTATTCACACATGTATTATGTTTCCTGTTAATACAATTCTAGCATGAATAATAAACATTTATCATGATATAAGGAAATAAATAATAACTTTTATTATTGCCTCTAGGGCATATTTCCTTCAAGCGGAGGCGTCCAGTTCGGAAGGTTGATGAGATCCTTCCGCCATAGGCATGGAGTCTTGAGCAGAACCCAGCCGATACTCCCCTTCACCGGTAGGGTGGTCAAGCCGAGCTCCTCAAATCCCTCCATTATTTGATCGACCATCACCTTAGCATATCCTACGGAATCGGCGGCGGTGAAAAGCTGAGTCGGGTTTAGTGGGATAACAGAGCCAACAGCCGCCTTGACCTTTAAATTGCTCCATTGCGCCATAAGGTGGCAATTTTCGGCATCCGTGATAGCATCCACGGGATAGCTGGCAGGAGCCGTCAAGGCATGCTGCTCTGGCTGAAGCAGCTCGGTGGAAGCCACGCTGCTTCTCCGCTGAGATGGCGGGGTAGCTTCGGGGGAAGCTTCGGCGGGTCGTTTGTTGTGATCGGCTGCTTCTCGTTCCTCTAGCCCCATTACCCTTTCGTGCAGCGCTTGCATTAGGCTCTGCTCCAGTTTCTTCCTCCTCTCATGGGTTTTGTAACCCCCTGCGTCCGGGAATCCAGCCTTCCACGAAAGGGAGCCTGGCGTGCCTCGTGTCCGTCCAGGGAACTCAGGATTCCCGAGGGCCATTGTGAGCTCGTCCTTCTCCCTCATCAGAACGAACTTCCCTTGCTGCGTTGCTTTGATATAATGCTTAAGCCTCTTGGTGGTATGTCCAATTGTTCGTCCGTCCAAATGCACTTCCCGTTATAGGGTCCAAGGATCCATGGCCCGAAGAACCAAGTCAAACGGTCTGCAGCGATTCATTGTCTCGGTTCGATCCCTTTATCAAGCAGATCATTCTCAGCCTTGGACCACTTAGGCGGGCTATGAGGTAGCCACGACCCGATGCGATGATGAAGCTTCTTCTTCGCAGCATTTCTCTTGTTTGTCGCCGACATCTTTTTACTCTTTTCCGGTGTCTTGTAGGCCACAAATGCGGGCAGTCATCTCTGATCTTCTCATATTTGCCGTGAATTCTGGTGTCTCATTTTTTTCGACATACGTATTGAGGTCTTTCTTCCAATTCCTGAATAGTTCTGCCATCTTTTAAGAGCAAAAGACTTGATTAATGGCTCTATTACTGGCTTCTCCGGATCATCCTCTGGCGGTAGGGTAAAATTTGACTTCAGCTCGGTCCAAAGATCATTTTACGCATATCATTGACATAAGACACCTCGTGGTCTTCGTTCTTAGGCTTATACCATTGGTGGATGCTGATCGGGATCTTGTCCCTAACCGTAACCCCAGACCGAAAGCAACAAATGCCTTCTTTGTCCGGTAGGGTTCAATCGGTTGGCCGTCAGCGCGATTTCTATGATCTCAAACTTTTCATCCGAGCTCAACTTTTTCTTGGGCCTCGTCTCTTTACCGAAGTTGTGCTCGATCCGGAGGGCTAGAAAAAGAACAAAGACGAGAGTTAATTAATATGTGTACATATATATATACCAAAACAAAGGCGAGAGCTAGTCAACACAGGCTTAACTAATATATATACCTGGCGGACTCGGTTTGGTGATCACCGGAGCCGTCCTCACGGTCTACTTCTTGCACCGGCATTGGGTCGCCAGAGCCATGTAAATCATAGCCAGCTGCTTCTTCACCCTCTCCTTCCAGACCATCGTTATCGACGCTGAGAAACATCATCGAGGAGACGACATCACTTCCGTGTGCGATTATGTCCCTCAACAACGCTTCTTGTGCTTCGTCTCGAGGGGTGTCCATAGTTTCTACAAATATTTACAACATGGCAATTATTATTCAAACATGACAGATATGGATATATTAGTGCCAACGCTTCAAGGGTTAGGGGGTGGCCTCGAGAACGCTTCAAGCTAGGAGGGGGTACGTAATATCGACCCCCCCCCCCACGTGTTGAAGCTATCGGGAGGGGGTCGGCATTGAACAGTACATCTATGTCCCACAAGTAGGGTAGAGGGTCGTGGATCGCCGAGCGGTCGAGGGTCAAGGGGTCGAAGATCGCCGAGGGGTCGGGAGGTTTCCTAGTGTCAAAGGATTCAACAAAACCATGTCTTCATCATTAGGCGAAAGTATGAGGTGCATGATGGTGCGAAGCTCTCCAAAGTTGTTTTGGAGCGGAGTCCCAGATAGGATAATTCGCTTTTTGGTACAAAGTTCAGCAAAAGGCAAATTATCCTATCCGGAACTCCATTCCGTAACAACTTTGGAGGACAATACCATCATGCCATGGTTACTTCCGGCTAATGATGAAACCATGGATTTCTTCAATACTTTGACACTATAGGGACCCTCGACCTGAAACCTTCGACCCTTGACCCCTTAACGACCCTCGACCCTCTACCCTAGTTCCCGACCCTCGACCCCTCGGCGATCCTCGACACCCTCATTATATCGACAACGACGCGCAACATACATATACATGGGAAAATAATGTTATCGGGGAGGAGGTATCGGTACCCCCCCCCCTCGTGTCAAAGTTTCTTCTTTCTCCTCTATTCCTTTCTTTCTTCTTCTCCTCTTCTTTTTCTTCTTATCCCTCGAGAAAGGAAAATAAGGAAAAGGAAGAAAAGAGGAAGAAGGAAGAAGGAAGAAGAAGGAAAAAAGAACAAAAAAAGAGGAGAAGAAGAAAAGAATAGAGGAGAAGAAGAAAAAATAGAAAAATTCTATTTTTTTTTCTTCTTCTCCTCTATTCGTTTCTTCTTCTCCTCTTCTTTTTCTTGTTTTTCGTCTCATTCTTTTTCTTCTTCTTCTTCCTTCTTCCTTCGGATCCTAGAACCCTCGAACCCTCGACCCTAAAACCCTCGAACCCTAGAACCCTCGAACCCTCGACCCTAGAACCCTCGAACCCTCAAACCCTTGTGCCTCGAAACCTCGACCGGCCTCGACGACCCTCGACCCTCAAAACATTGACCCTCGACCGGCCTCGACGACCCTCGACCCCTCTGTGACCCTCTCGACCCTCTAGCCTAGTTCCCGACCGTTGACCCCTCAGCGATCCTCGACACCCCTCGTTCCCGATAAGAAGAAGAAGAAGAAGAAGAAGAAGAAGAAGAAGAAGAAGAAGAAATGAGAAGAAGAAAAAGAGAAGAAGAAGAAAGAAGAAGAAAAATAGAAGAAAAAAGAGAGGAGAAGAAGAAGGAAAAGAGGAGAAGAAGAAATTTTTTCTTCTTCTCCTCTATTCCTTCTTCTTCTCCTTTTCTTCTACTTCCTCTTCTTATTTTTTTCTCCTCTTCTTCTCCTTCTTCCTTCTTCCTCTTTTATTCTTTTTCCTTATTTTCATTCTTCCTCGACGACCCTAACTCTAAACAGTACAACTTCCTCGATGTCCCCGCCTCTCTCATGAACAAAATAAAAGCATCATACATATGAAAACAAAATAAAAAAGCATCATACATATATATGCAGAAAACAAAATAAAAACATCACACAGATATGCAGAAAAAAAACATTAGATCAACACATATGCAAAAAAGCATCATACATATATCCATACATCAATATATATACATGAAAAAAAAACATTAGATCAACACATATGCAGAAAAGCATCATACATATATCCATACATCAATATATATACATGAAAAAAAACATTAGATCAACACATATGTAAAAAAAATCATGGCGGCGTGGCGGGCAGGGCAGGTCTTGTGAGGCTCACTTGTGGGCGGAGGCGACGGCGAGGTCGCACGGGCGGCGGGAGGCGGAGGCGACGGCGAGGTCGGGAGGCGGAGGCGACGGCGAGGTCGGGAGGCAGGCGGCGGTGAGGTCGAGGTCGGCGGAGGTAAAGGCGGGCGAGGCGGCAGCGGCGAGGCGAAGACGGCGGCAGCGAGGCTGGCGGCGTTAGGCGAGATGCGGTCTGGCGGCGGCGGCGGGCAGCGGCGGCGGCATGACGGCGGCGACAATGGCGACAACGAAGCGTGACGGCGATGGTGACGGCAAGGCGTGGGCGGCGGCGTCAGCGGCGTCGGGGCAACTGGCGGCGTCGGGGAGGTTGGGGGAAAATGCGCGATGAATCTGAAATTTCCCAAGTGCTTTCTTATATAGCAAGGGCATTAGTCGGTTCGTGGCGACCGGGACTAATGCCACCTTTAGTCCCGGTTGGTGCCACCAACCGGGACCAAACAAATTTCAGCAGCCCAAAGGGCGGGAAGCGGCGAGCTTTGGTGGGTTGGTGGCACCAACCGGGACTAAAATGGGCATTAGCCGGTTGGTGCCTGAACCGGGACCAATGCCCCTTTAGTCCAGTTGGTGCCACCAACCGGGACCAAACTGTCTGCTCGAACCCAAATATTTAGTCCCACCTCGCTAATTTGAAGGCGCCAGCCTTTGGTTTATAAGCTGGTGTGCCTCCCCTTCGAGCTCCTCTCTAATGCAGGCTTTGGGCCTATTGCTCTTGCTGTGGGCCTATTGGGCCTCTGCGGGCCTGAATCTGGCCCATGTAGGGTTTCTAGTCGTATTCAGGCCGTGGGGGCCCGGTAGGGTGGCAATTTTTTACTTTATATTTTATTTCTTTTTGCTTTTAGTTTTAGAAAAAATATAAACTTTCTATTAGTGCCATTAGTTTTAAAATTGAAAACACTTTTTTGTTTTCTTTGTTGCTTTATTTATTTTATTTTGTTTCTACTTACAACAAAATGCTTATTGTTGCTATTTTTATTTTTATTTTCAAGTTTTTGTTTTGTTTTCTGCATTATTTATTTTCTTTTGGTTTTTTGCTTTATTTTTTAATTCTTTTTGCTTTTAGATCAGCAAAATTATAAACTTTCTGTTAGTGCTTTTAGTTTTAGAAAAAATATAAACTTTCTGTTTGTGCCATTAGTTTTAAAATTGAAAACACTTTTTTGTTTTCTTTGTTGCTTTATTTATTTTATTTTGTTCTACTTACAACAAAATGCTTATTGTTGCTATTTTTATTTTTATTTTCAAGTTTTTTTGTTTTGTTTTCTGCATTATTTATTTTCTTTTGGTTTTTTGCTTTATTTTTTAATTGTTTTTGCTTTTAGGTCAGCAAAATTATAAACTTTCTGTTAGTGCCATTTGTTTTAGAACAATTATAAAATTTCTGTTTGTGCCATTTGTTTTATAAAATTTGAATTCTTTGAAATTTGTGTGAATCACAAGTTTGTGAGCTCAACAAGGCGTAGAGGGACGGGCTTATAAACCGGTGTGAGCGCCCTTCGGTTGGCGAGGTTTTCAAATTCATAGTTTTCAAATGAACTCTGAAAAAAGTTGGCATAGCATGTTCATGAACAAAGCGGACAATGGTATCATACTCGTGTGTTACAAAGTTGGCATGGTATCATCATAATAGTTGCGGGAGAAAGTCTTCACTTTTTCTTCGCTTGTGTCGTTTGCTTATTGCTTGTAGTAACCATGGATAATCTTCATCGTTTATCGGGATGCTTGGGTCAGCCTTGACTTTGAAGGGGGAATTTCATGAAACTTTTCATACTCTTGAGACATATGCATCTTGCCCTCCACTCCCGGGATGTCCCTTTTCTGAAAAGAACTATGTGGCGCTTTGGCTCATTGTATGATGTATTCGCTTCCTTATCTTTTCTTTTCCTCGATGCGGTAGACATGTCCTTCACATAGATAACCTGTGCCACATCATTGGCTAGGACGAACGGTTCGTCGGTGTACCCAAGATTTTTCAGATCCTTTGTTGTCATTCCGTCTTTGTGGGTCTACCTGCATTCCCTGCCTCTGACAGATTGACCCACTTGCACTTAAACAAAGGGACCTTAAAATCTACTCCGTAGTCAAGTTCCCATATGTCTATTATGTAACCATAATATGTGTCATTTCCTTGTCGGTTGCTTTGCATCAAAGCGGACACCGCTGTTTTAGTTGGTGCTCTTTTCATCTTGGTCAATCGTGTAAAATGTATTCCCATTTATCTCGTATCCTTTCCAAATCATTACAGATCGAAGATGGTCCCTGGACAACAAGTACAACTCATCACAAACAGTCTGTCACCTCGAGACGTGTTTCCAACCAAGCTATTTGAAAGTCTGATGTGTTCACATGTAATCCGATCGTCGCCTTTGCTCCGGGTGTTTGGAGCGCAGATTGTTCTTGTGTTCATCGACATACGGGTCACCAAGGTAGAGTTCTCAGAGAAGCTGTAGTGTGCTTGAGATCAAGAATATCCGTCCCTGCATATTATTGAGTCTCTTCCAAGCGTGCCTTTTCGGTCAGTCTCCCCTCATACCGCGATTTAGGGAGACCTATCTTATTAAGGCCAGGAATGAAGTCAACACAAAACCCGATGACATCCTCTGTTTGATGGCCAATGGAGATGCTTCCTACGGCCTATGCAGTTCTGAACATATTTCTTTAGGACTCCATGAGCCTCTCAAAGGGGTACATATTGTGTAGAAATCACGGGCCCAGAATGACAATCTCGTCGACTAGATGAACTAGGGCGTGCGTCATGATATTGAAGAAGGATGGTGGGAACACCAGCTCGAAAGCCCGACAAGACATTGCGCCACATCACTCCTTAGCGTTACTCTGATTTCTGGATCGATCACCTTACGAGATATTGCATTGAGGAATGCACATAGCTTCACAATGGCTAATCGGACGTTTTCCGGTAGAAGCCCTCTCAATGCAACCGGAAGCGATTCGTCATAATCACGTGGCAGTCATGAGACTTTAGGTTCTGGAACTTTTTCTCGACATATTTATTATTCCCTTTATATTCGACGAGAAGCCGGTCGGGACCTTCATACTAAGCAGGCATTGAAAGAATATTTCTTTCTCTTCTTTAGAAGAGCGTGGCTGGCGGGACCTTCATATCGCTTCGGAGGCATGCCCTCTTTTTCGTGCAAGCTATTGCAGGTCCTCTCGTGCCTCGGTGTATCTTTTGTCTTCCCATACACGCCCAAGAAGCCTAGCAGGTTCACGCAAAGGTTCTTCGTCACGTGCATCACGTCGATCGAAGAGCGGACCTCTAGGTCTTTCCAAAGAGGGTAGGTCCCAAAATATAGATTTCTTCTTCCACATGGGTGCGTGATTCTGGCGTCATTCGGAACAGCTAGTCCGCGGGACCCTTTCCAAAGATTACGTGTAAATCATTGACCATAGCAAATGCGTGATCACCGATGCGCATGGCGGGCTTCTTCCGGTGATCTGCCTCGCCTTTGAAATGCTTGCCTTTCTTTCGACATTGATGGTTGGTCGGAAGAAATCGGCGATGGCCCGGTACACATTCTTCCCGCAGCTTCGGTATATACTATCGGTGTCAAGTAAACACTGCGTGCATGCGTGGTATCCCTTGGTTGCCTGTCCTGAAAGGTGACTGAGAGCGGGCCAATCGTTGATTGTCACGAACAGCAACGCCTTCAGGTCAAATTCCTCCTTTTGTGCTCATCCCACGTACGTACACCGTTTCCATTCCACAGCTGTAAAAGTTCCTCAACTAATGGCCTTAGGTACACATCAATGTCGTTGCCGGGTTGCTTAGGGCCTTGGATGAGAACTGGCATCATAATGAACTTCCGCTTCATGCACATCCAAGGAGGAAGGTTATACATACATAGAGTCACGGGCCAGTCTTTGTGATTGCTGCTCTGCTCCACTGAAAGGGTTAATGCCATCCGCGCTTAAAGCAAACCATACGTTCCTTGGGTCCTTTGCAAACTCATCCCGATTACTTTCTCTCGATTTTTCTCACTGCGACCCGTCGTGGGTGCTCTCAACTTCCCGTCTTTCTTACGGTCCTCCTTTGTGCCATCGCATCAACTTGGCATGCTCTCCGTTTTACGAGCAGACGTTTCAACCGTGGTATTATAGGAGCATACCACATCACCTTCGCAGGAACCCTCTTCACAGGAGGCTCGCCGTCAACATCACGAGGGTCATCTAAATACGATCTTATACCGCAATGCACCGCACCGGGCATGCGTTCAGATCCTTGTAGGCACCACGGTAGAGGATGCGATCATTAGGGCATGCATGTATCTTCTCCACCTCCAATCCTAGAGGGCATACCACCTTCTTTGTTGCGTATGTCTTGTCGGGCAATTCGTTATCCTTTGGAAGCTTCTTCTTCATTATTTTCGGTAGCTTCTCAAATCCTTTATCGGTAGCGCAGCATTCTACGCCTTCCACTTTGTAGCAATTCGAGTAAGGTACCGAGCTTTGTGTTGCCATCTTCGCAATTGGGGTACAACCCTTTTTGTGATCCTCTAACATGCGATCGAACTTCAGCTTCTCCTTTTGACTTTCGCATTGTGTCCTTGCATCGACAATGACCGGCGGAGATCATCATCATGGGGCACATCGTCTGGTTCATCTTGATCTTCAGCAGCTTCGCCCATTGCAGCACCATCGTGCACATCGTCTGCAGTGCAATTTGATGTTCGAGTAGCATCACCGTATTCAGGGGCACATAGTTGTCATCGTACTCTTCTTCGTCGCCGTCTTCCATCATAACCCCTATTTCTCGGTGCCTCGTCCAAACATTATAGTGTGGCATGAAACCCTTGTAAAGCAGGTGGGTGTGAAGGATTTTCCGGTCAGAGTAAGACTTGATATTCCCACATATAGGGCATGGACAACACATAAAACCATTACGCTTGTTTGCCTCGGCCACTTGAGAAAAGCATGCACGCCCTTAATGTACTCGGAGGTGTATGCATCACCGTACATCCATTGCCGGTTCATCTGCGTGCATTATATATAATTAAGTGTGTCAAAAATCATTACAGAACATCATGAATAGATAATTAAATGACCAAATTAATAGAAGTTCATCATCACATAAAAACCAAAGTACATACATAGTTCTCATCTAACAACATAAAGCTCTGCAGAGCATCTAAATTAATTAAACCATACATTGAAACTATGTAAAACATTTCAATGTGAAAACAAATACGATCATAATCGCAACCAAGGTAACAAGCGATCCAACGGCATAATGATACCAAGCCTCGGTATGAATGGCATATTTTCTAATCTTTCTCATCTTCAAGCGCATTGCATCCATCTTGATCTTGTGATCATCGGCGACATCCATAACATGCAACTCCAATATCATCTTCTCCTCCTCAAGTTTTTTATTTTTTCCTTCAAGAAATTGTTTTCTTCTTCAACTAAATTTAACCTCTCGACAATAGGGTCGGTTGGAATTTCGGTTCAACAACCTCCTAGATAAATAAAATCTATGTCACGTTGGTCGGCTTAATTTTCATAAACAATAAATGAACCAATAGTTATGAAAAGATAATATATACCACATCCGAATCATAGACAGGACGAGGGCCGACGGGCGGATACCAAAACCATCGCACTATATAAGATGCAATAATAAAAGTAAGAAAATAATACAAGTAAGAATATTTTTCCTTCGGAAAGAAGATAAGAACAAGAGGCTCACCACGGTGGTCTTGGCGATGAGATCGCCATGGGTGATCGGCAATGCGGTGAAGACGGGGACGGGGCGTGACGGACCGCTAAACCTAGACAAATATTAAGGAAAATGGAGGTTAGAGGTCGAGCTTGGAGAGGAGAAAGCTTAAGTAGTGTGGCTCGGGCATTCCATCGAACACCTTGTGTGCATAGAAGGTGAGCTAGAGCACCACCAAGCCCCTCCCCTCGGCGGAAAAAACAGAGCAGTGTGCTCTGCTCTTGCTTGAGGGGCTATATATAGGCAGCACCATTAGCCCGGTTGGTGGCATGAGCCGGGACTAAAGGGAAGCCTTTGGTCCCGATTCATGCCACCAACCGGGACCAATAGTGGTGGGCAGGAGCAGGACCATTGGTCCCGGTTCGTCCCATCAACTGGGACCAAAAGGTCCGGACGAACCGGACCAATGGCCCACGTGGCCTGGCCGGCCCCCTGGGCTCACGAACCGGGATAAATGATCGCATTAGTCCCGGTTCTGGATTGAACCGGGACTAATGGGCAAAACAGGCCTCAACGATAGCCCCTTTTTCTACTAGTGTTAGTGCATAACAATATGGATTATGTGTAATATATTTGCCACCAGAACTGAGGGAATTAATTTCATGTAAATCGGCCAGCCACAGCTCCAAGAATACGCGGAGGAGGTGACCCGGGTCAGCGTCGGCGCCGTCCGGCGCGTGCCACGGGCTCGCTTCCAAGTGCACGTGCAATGCACGTCTTCACAAATATTACAACCAGATGTGAGAAATCACATACTAACACGATGTTGCAATCAATTTGTAATTAAAGAAGCCAAAAGTCTTTTTTCTTAAACCAGAATTCCTTATGCTGGAGTTTAAACAAACCCCACAATAGCCCTACTTATCACCTAATTAAACCCCACTAACCATGATTTCTTATCCGCTTCATAAGTCATGCATCTGCTTAATTAGGTGATAAGTAGGGCTATTGTGGGGTTTGTTTAAACTCCAGCATAAGGAATTCTGGTTTAAGAAAAAAGACTTTTGGCTTCTTTAATTACAAATTGATTGCAACATCGTGTTAGTATGTGATTTCTCACATCTGGTTGTAATATTTGTGAAGACGCATTGCACGTAGTTGAAGCGGCCTGCGGGCTGCGCCGGACGGCGCCGACGCTGACCCGGCCACCTCCTCCGTATTCTTGAGCTGTGCTGGCCGATTTACATGAAATTAATTCCCGCCTGGCAAATATAATACACATAATCCATATTGTTATGCACTAGCGTGTGTGTGTGTGAAATAGATGGATTATGGTCCCGTACCCAATAAGATGAATATGTGTGTGTGTTAGAGAGAGGGAGAGGGGGAGAGAGAGTGAGGAAGAGGGAGGGAGTGTGTGTGTGAGGATTTGATGGTAAATAAGGTCGCCAATGTCGTAATATTGAACTCTTTAAGTTAACGTGGCCCTGTTGCAACGCACGGGCGTTCTTCTAGTAGATGATAAAAAAGGGGAAATCACATCAATATAAGAAAATATCCCATTAATACTTGATCGATTGCGATTTATTTTTTATATGGTAACTAATCTGATCATCAATACTTGATTGATTGCGGTTTTTTTATGGTAACTAATCTGATGGGTTTATGTGGGTGGTGAAGCGAAAAGACAGGTGGGAGGAGGCGAAATAAAAACAGCGAAATAAAACCAACGAAAGTGGTGAGGCGAAATAAAAACCAGCGAAAAATAACCGGCGGACTATTCGTAGATTTTTTTGGTTCGTCTCTCTTGGTGCGACGGGATGTTAGGGCCTGGAGTGCGTGGGGGCGGGCGGGGGACTCGGCTTGAGGTTTTTTTGGTTCTATGCGGCTTAGCGTGAGACGGGAGGTTGGGCGTGTGCGGGACTCGATCGCGGGGTTTTTCTTGGTTTTTCGCGGCTGAGAGGGAGGTGGGAGGAAGTACCAAAGAAGTACCAAAAAAGACCGGGTGAGGTGGGACGAAAATAAAACCCGGAACGCGACCTACCAACTGAGACATTAGGAGTAGAGATCATCAATACTTGATTGATTGCGGTTTTTTTATGGTAACTAATCTGATGGGTTTATGTGGGTGGTGAAGCGAAAAGACAGGTGGGAGGGAGACGAAATAAAACCAGCGAAATAAACCAATGAAAGTGGTGAGGCGAAATAAAAATCAGCGAAAAATAAACGGCGGACTATTCGTAGATTTTTTGGTTCGTCTCTCTTGGTGCGACGGGATGTTAGGGCCTGGAGTGCGTGGGGGCGGGTGGGGGACTCGGCTTGAGGGTTTTTTTTTGGTTCTATGCGGCTTAGCGTGAGACGGGAGGTTGGGCGTGTGCGGGACTCGATCGCGGGGTTTTCCTTGATTTTTTGCGGCTGAGAGGGAGGTGGGAGGAAGTACCAAAGAAGTATCAAAAAAGACCGGATGAGGTGGGACAAAAATAAAACCCGGAACGCGACCTACCAACTGATACATTAGGAGTAGAGATAAACAAGTATTGCTAATCTACAGTACTCTAATGACAATGTCTTTCCTAATACATGGTGTAGGACTTAAATGTATATGTTTGACGATATTAGCACTGATGCCACTAAAATATTTAAATCCCGTTGCAACGCATGGGTAATTACCTAGTACTTATTAATTGTGTGTGTAATTTGAAAGCCAACAAATGCAATAGTCTTGTTAAAGATATTATTTAATTTCACCCGCAATAAAGGATATTAATTAATTTCTTATGTATTTTTTGGGAGACAGCAGTAAATGCCATAATCTTGTTACGGAATGCAAAATAATTTTTGTATGTAATTTTTGGGAGACAACAGTAAATAACTTTGTATGTATTTTTTGGGAACCAATAAATGCCATAATGTTGTCATGGAAAACTAATAAATTTCGTATGGTAATGTTTAGGAGCCAATAAGTGACATAATCCTGTCACGGGATACTAGTAATTAATTTTGTATGGTATATTTTGGAGCGAATAAATCGACATCCAGAGGATATTCCATGATGTGCCTATTACTGGAGTATCTTAATTAATTACCGCGAACCATACAAAGGAAACACTAATGCAGGAAGTAATAATAATAGTAAAACGGCAAAATATGGTACTCCAAGGCGCCTCTATATCTATATAAACAGCAGAAGAAGGATCCAACTAAACACCACAAGCACGACCAAAAATACAATAGTAGAAGGAAGCAAGGAAATAGTAAAAACTTCGTTATGGCTCTAATCAACTTAAGGTTTTTGTGCTTGATGGCCCTTTTGCTGATTTCGACCACTTGCTTGACGAGTCAAGTATCAGGAAGAAACAACATACTAGGTACATTTCTTTCCAGGAGAGCTTATCGACTTTATTATAGAGAAATTTGTGGTTTCCGGGAGCCAGATTTTATCCTGTTGCTTGATTCTCCTGTTTCCAATGATATTCGTCGGAAATAATATTCCTACCAATTTTATATTTAAAGGTCAATTTGTGGGTCACCTATGAATTACAGACATGTCTGAATCTATTGCATGGCCTGCTGCACCCACGGATACAGAGAAGTCTGAATCTATTGCATGTCTTTGTTCGATGGTCCATGACTCAAGTATACAATCTAAATTGTAACATTGGCATGGTTATTTTGTCCATGTTTTATGATTAGCACCCCTTTACTGCCGCAGAACATATCTTAATACAGTACATGTTTTTGATACTAGTCTTGAACTGCCAGTACTAGCCATGGTGGTTGTTCACTCCATCCTGGTATATTGATTCCATCACAACTTCAACGATGACAATGGAATATAACATACCACTAGTTTGTTGCCCCCGTTTTTGTATTCGCGCGCCTCTTCTATCCTGATATTTGCATAATACGAGTACATTTTTTCCAGATTATCTGAGTTTAATTACGAACTGATTTACATATTTTTTCTTTGTACCTTTATAGGTCAGCAAAGCGACATATGCGGCAGACGCGAACCCTACCAGTACGATTGTACGCAACAAGGCTGTGTTACTGCCTGCAAAAAAGCGGGCTGCCCAAGTGGGATTTGCCAGAAAGATGGTAGTTGCAACTGCCTTAGATGAGGCTGCCAAGTCCTCTCTAATGTGTACTCAGAATAAGCTTAGGAAAATAAGAGCATTATGAGTTGTCTTCAGTTCCTGGAATAAGTAAAATGTATGCTGATTCTTTATTTTCACGTGCTCTTACTTGAACTCCTATCATGCATGACGTTTATTAATGGAAATGGTCTTCTGGCCACTCGTTTAAAAAGTCTACCACTTGAGTTCAGTACTTGATTGCAATCAAAACGGCTTGCTCCCTTTGGTTCCGTTATTAAGCATGAGACAAAAACTAACACGTGCCAATGCTCAATAATAATTTGCCAGCAACTTTGCAACTAAAAAAAGGGAGAATCAGTGCCAAATCATATAAACTATCGCATAAACTTGATTTAAGCACTAAAATAATTGCTTTATCAAATAATTTTATCAGATACAAATAGTCGGGACAACTAGCTATCATGGCTGATCCAAAGACAAAATTATCAGTGCACAGCAATTTGCCACCGAAAATTATGGAGTAGTTGCCATGTTTTTTTTGCTATGACCTTTTCATATACCATGGCATTTTGTTTAGCAAAAGTTGTCATGCTAGCTTTTGTTCTACTACATATGTTTGTCTAATTTTGCCACGTATGAGAGATAGGTAAATTCATCCGTTTAAATGTGCAATAATTAAAGCACATCTAGATGTGCCCTAAACACACCCATGTAAATTTGCCTTGAGAAATGTTTGTATAATTATGTACCGCCCTTGACGCTTTCAGTTTTTGTTCTGTTCATCTTCTGCAAATTTGGCATGCCATGATGCAGCAGTTGCGCAATATATTTTTGTGATTGCAGTCTCACTATTTGTAGAGGAGTAGCATTTTCAGTTTTAGAGTAGATTGAGCAGATAACCATGAAGGATTACATCCATATGCATTGAGGTGCCCTGCTCCCCAAAGGTACGCGTCTTCGCATGGAGGCTGGTTTCCAACTCACTCGCTACCTGGGCAAATAAATTATCTCGTCACCTCGACCTTTCTGACGTCTGTCCCCTTTGTGGTGTGGAACGAGAGGATGGCTTCCATGCGGTGCCCCGTGGCGAAAGAGTTGTGGCATGCTATGGCGCGGGACTGGCCCATTCCCAAGGTGGAAAATATCATACATACAAGTCCAGAATGGTTATTCTCACTACTGGAGCCTCTACCTGACACTACACGTATGATAGTCCTAATGGTCATGTGACGTGTGTGGCATGTGCAGAATGAAATAACTCATGGCAAGCCCCCACCTCCAACGAAAGCATCTCGCAGATTTCTGCAAGGCTACATCAATTCCTTGTTGTGCATTCATCTGTGGCCCCAAGGTAAGATGGAGAAAGGAAAGATGGTTGTTCAGGTTGGTCTTCTGGCATCACAAGAGCGCGTACGATAGAAGGTGGAGCTGCGGTGGACGCTACCCCCGGCTGGATGGACAAAATTGAATGTGGATGGCAGCTATGTACCGGCTACAGGAGCAGCTGCAGGGGGCATGGTCTTGCGAACAGACCAAGGGGACATAATCTACACTGCTGTGAGGAAAACCGCTCATGTGTTAATGGCCTAAAAGCCGAGTTGGCGGCGTGTAGGGAGGGGCTCGAGCTAGCCCTGCACCGCACGGATCTGCCCATTCTCATTGAGATGGATAGCGTCGAGGCTGTGAACATGTTGAACGCTTCGACAAGTGATCGCTTGAGGAACCGCGTGCTAGTTGAGGAGATTAAGAGGATGAAGGATGCTAAGACTAGGGAGATTTCTGTCACGTCTATTAGTTGCTCGCAAAATAAAGTTAGCCACGTTCTTGCTACTTACGGTAGGAGTACCCCCCGTACTATGGCCAGGTTCGGGTATGTGTGACATTGTAAACTTGGTTCTGGCGGATTTGCCTCCTTGAGTAATAGAAATCTCCCTTTACCTCGCAAAAAAAAGCACGCAAAACACCATGATAGTTGTACAATGGCAACTTTCTTAATAAGATGGCTATTTTTTCTAGGGAAAAGTATATTTTTCGTCCTTCAATTATCTCGAAATTATAGAAATGGTCCCTCAAGTCTAAAACCAGCAAATATTAGTCCCTGAACTTTTGAAACTGGATAAGTTTAGTCCCTCGTTCTGCTTAAGGTGGTTTTCATCTGACATGGAAGCGGGTTTGACCAAAACTTGACACATACTCCGGGTTTGACCGCCACATCCTTTGTCTCATGGAGCACCCAACACACCAAGCAGTGGGCATTTACACAAACATTTGTTGGGCGCAACGAGGAACTCCGGCAGCGGGCACGACGGCGGCGCTCTGGACGGTGCAGGAGCTAGTAGGGAGAGGTTGCACGCTTTTGGGGAACGAGCTGGGTGTCCGCATGGCTGGGAAAGCAAGCATGGGCACGCGGGACGGCTGAAGCTTTGCCGGCGATGGCTTCCAGCAGCTGAGGTGACGAGTGGCGCTATGCGGGCAGCTAGATGGCACGGGGAGGAAGCTTCGGGAAGGAGAGAAATAACCAGTGTATCACTAGAGCATGTACGCGTGCTCGGACACGGCGGGGAAGCACCGAAGCGACGGTTGCGTCGACGACAGTGGCAGGCGGAGCACAGCCGGGCTGGCGTCGGGGTGAGGTCGAGGATTGGTATGCGCTCGGGGGAGGGCCTTACGAGCTTTGGTAGGACCAAAGCGAGCTTAGGAAGTCTACAGGGAGAACCGGAGCTTCCCGGAGGAGGAGATCGCGGCGCGATAGCGGTCACCTTATTCGGGAAAGACGATTTTGGCGTCAGCGATTTGGGGCCTCCCGCATCAATTGTTTTGGTGTGGTTTACTACGACGGCACGGTGGAGCGTCTGGACATAGTGATTTGGCTCTGCGAGGTTGTTGGCCGCGTGCAGGGGAGATAGCCTTGGCGCCGCTCGCGTCCTCGGGGGAGAAGCAAGGGCTCAACAAGGAGGGCTACGGTGGCGGGAGTGTCCTCAACGAGGAGGGCTATGGTGGCGGGAGTGTCCTGGCGATCACATTGGAGCCAGAGCCCAGAGGCAAGCATGAGGAGGACTGGAGGCGGGTGGCAGCCGCGTCATCCATGGCGAAGGCGGAGGTTGGGACGAAAAGGGCCTCGTCGCCGACGGAGATGCCGGCGAGCCCGGCGTAGTAGAACGTGTTGGTGCGCGGGCTGCAGAGGAGTGGCGCGAGCCCGACGTAGTTTCTGTTAAGATTAATTAACATACTTAATTAAGAGACAATCCCTGCCTGTATTAACCGCCGAAAGATGCTATTTCGGCAACCGTCACGCCGGTTCATATACATGTAGACGCTCAAAAATGGCAGGATCGCAAAGAGTGACTTGAGGCTGTAGTAAGATGAGTTCAAATTCATGATGTCATGTCACCATTGGATGGTTCTCTTCAAGCCGATCGAAATAAATATAGAGATGGTCCAAAACGAAGCTCGGATACAAAAGTTATGACAATCTTAGAGATGCTCGTATAGACAACAGATTAGAAAATGGCATGAAACCGAACCAAGATAGCCTCTGATGGAAAAAAGTTACAACTGCAAAGTTCTTCGTCTCGTCGAAACGGACGATTTTGATATAAAAATCGTCCACATTCAAATTCGTATGCAAAAGTTACAGGCAAAACCGTGCGCTCAGGGGCGGAGAAGGGGGGTGCGAGTAGGGTCAGACACCCCCCATCGCCTCGCCCCTCTATGCGTTTCGGTTACCAGGTATTTATACGTATAGTGCAGATCCGTTGTACGTACTCACGTCTATTTAATCAATATTATTATTATTATGGCCTAACACGCCACTTTCTAGCCCAAAGGCCCAACGTGAGAAAGCATTGCTTGATGCCTTGATCTTTAGATGTCCGCATCAGAAAAAGGGATTGCGTTGCATGCAGCCGTGAGATCTGGCAGTCAGTTCCCTATAATTTCATTCATGGGCATCGTGGCTCCTAGGTCTGGTTGCTCCGTACACCCCAGCACCGCCGCCGTCGCCTCTCGGCTCTTGCTGCTTCCGCCGTTTGTGGCTCATGGCCAAGGGCACTCCACTCCAGCGAGGATTGAATCCATGATAGAGGCTATGCCAGTTTGTTTCCTTCACCGGCATCATGCATCACAAAATCAACTTCAAGGAATTGAGATAGGAATTTTGGTACGTACTGCTAATTAATAATCTTTACGAATTAGTTATATTCCTTTGAAGATAGTAGGATTGTAATTTAAAAATCTAATTTTACTCCTCATCTAATGTTTCAATGACTGGAGTATGAAGAGAGAAAATATAACAAAAAATTCGTTTCTCAAACCCATTGCTTCTAGGTTAAATATTACCGAAAATGCAAATCCACCTAAGGAGCAACCGGTAGATGATAATTCCAACCCAAATCCAGTTGATATGCTACAAATAGAAATGTAATTTTTTTACCCTAAAAAAAGAAATGTATATTTTTATATTACTAAACATATATTTACGCACATTCATATCAATTACACTTTTGATATTATGTTATTGTGTTGTGTCTTTCAAACAATCATTATCTTCCTCGCCCCCCTCATGTCTAAATCCTGGCTCCGTCCCTACGTGCGCTGCAACAATGTTTGGCCGGATCATCCGGGCCGGGGTCTAAATCATCGGGTAATTGGAGCATCAAGACACCATAAGGTTGGCACCGAATACGGATGATCTCGGTCCAGTCCCGGATGATCCTGATGGAGGCCGGACAGTCCGGGTAGAAGTCTGGACGTCCGGACAGTTTTTTCTGCTGCAGATGTTAGAAAACAGCCCGAAACTCCATCAAGATGACCTTAAATCAAAAGGTGTTCAACATCAAAGTTGTGCGTCTCGTCGAAACGGTTGATTTTTATATAAAAATCATCTTAATCCAAGTTCGTATGAAAAAGTTACAGCCCGATTAGTGGACTGCTGTCAGAAATCTAGACTTGGCCGGATCATGCGGGCCTAGAGCCGGACATCCGGGCCGGAGGTCGTGAGAAGTCCGAATTTGATTAGATTTTGATGATTTCGACGGCAAGAAAAGTCCTTTTCTTGTACGAAAAATCCATCCGCCTTTTATATAGATAGGAGGTGACGGCCGATTGAACAACACACAATTGATCAAATCATCTACCACTTTTTATCTTTTATCTTTTCTCCTTAACCCTTGTTCTTCTTCTTCCTCGTTCTTCGTTCGTTCTTCTTTTGCAAGGCGGCGAACCTCGAGGCCCTAGGGGCGGTCAGGCCGACCTAGGGCAGCCCATAGCCGCCGCGCGCACAGACGGAGTCCCTCCGGGGCATGTGGGGTTTCGGGTCTTCAAAAGCGCCCGCCGGATTGTCTTGCGTACCGCGCTTCCGGCGGGTCTCCTTCAACGTGAGCTGCGGTGTGTTGGGGAACGTAGTAATTTCAAAAAAATTCCTACGCACACGCAAGATCATGGTGATGCATAGCAACGAGAGGGAAGAGTGTTGTCCACGTACCCCCGTAGACCAAAAGCGGAAGCGTTAGCACAACGCGGTTGATGTAGTCGTACGTCTTCACGATCCGACCGATCAAGTACGAACGTCACGACACCTCCGAGTTCAGCACACGTTCAGCCCGATGGCGTCCCTCGAACTCCGATCCAGCCGAGTGTTGAGGAGAGTTTCGTCGACCTGACGGCGTGCAGGACGATGTTGATGTTCTACCGACGCAGGGCTTCGCCTAAGCACCGCTACAGTATTATCGAGGTGGACTATGTTGGAGGGGGGCACCGAACACGGCTAAAAGATCAAACAGATCAATTGTTGTGTCTTTGGGGTGCCCCCTGCCCCCGTATATAAAGGAGCAAGGGGGTGCGGCCGACCAAGGGGACAGGCGCGCCGGAGGAGTCCTACTCCTACCGGGAGTAGGACTCCCCCCTTTTCCATGTTGGACTAGGAAGAGAGGGGGAAGAGGTGGAGTAGAGAAAGGAAGGGGGGGGGGGGCGCCGCCCCCCTCTCCTTGTCCTATTGGGACTAGGGGGGAGGGGCGCGCGGCCCTGCCCTGCCCTCCTCTCCTCTCTTCCACCAAGGCCCACTAAGGCCCATTAAGTTGCAGGGGGGTTCCGGTAACCTCCTGGTACTCCAGAAAAATCCCGATTTCACCCGGAATACTTCCGATGTCCAAACATAGGCTTCCAATATATCAATCTTCATGTCTCGACCATTTCGAGACTCCTCGTCATGTCCGTGATCACATCCGGGACTCCGAACAACCTTAGGTACATCAAAACACATAAACTCATAATAAAACGGTCATCGTAACGTTAAGCGTGCGGACCCTACGGGTTCGAGAACTATGTAGACATGACCGAGACACGTCTCCGATCAATAACCAATAGCGGAACCTGGATGTTCATATTGGCTCCCACATATTCTACGAAGATCTTTATCGGTCAGACCGCATAACAACATACATTGTTCCCTTTGTCATCGGTATGTTACTTGCCCGAGATTCGATCGTCGGTATCTCAATACCTAGTTCAATCTCGTTACCGGCAAGTCTCTTTACTCGTTCCGTAATACATCATCCCGCAACTAACTCATTAGTTGCAATGCTTGCAAGGCTTAAGTGATGTGCATTACCGAGTGGGCCCAGAGATACCTCTCCGACAATCGAAGTGACAAATCCTAATCTCGAAATACGCCAACCCAACAAGTACCTTCGGAGACACCTGTAGAGCACCTTTATAATCACCCAGTTATGTTGTGACGTTTGGTAGCACACAAAGTGTTCCTCCAGTAAACGGGAGTTGCATAATCTCATAGTCATAGGAACATGTATAAGTCATGAAGAAAGCAATAGCAACATACTAAACGATCGAGTGCTAAGCTAACGGAATGGGTCAAGTCAATCACAACATTCTCCTAATGATGTGATCTCGTTAATCAAATGACAACTTATGTCTATGGCTAGGAAACATAACCATCTTTGATCAACGAGCTAGTCAAGTAGAGGCATACTAGTGACACTCTGTTTGTCTATGTATTCACACAAGTATTATGTTTCCGGTTAATACAATTCTAGCATGAATAATACACATTTATCATGATATAAGGAAATAAATAATAACTTTATTATTGCCTCTAGGGCATATTTCCTTCAGTCTCCCACTTGCACTAGAGTCAATAATCTAGTTCACATCGCCATGTGATTTAACACCAATATTCACATATGTATGTGATTAACACCCATAGTTCACATCGTCATGTGACGAACACCCGAAGGATTTACTAGAGTCAATAATCTAGTTCACATCGCTATGTGATTAACACCCAAAGAGTACTAAGGTATGATCATGTTCTGCTCGTGACAGAAGTTTAGTCAACGGGTCTGTCACATTTAGAGCCGCATGTATTTTGCAAAATATTCTATGTCTACAATGCTCTGCATGGAGCTACTCTAGCTAATTGCTCCCACTTTCAATATGTATCCAGATTGAGACTTAGAGTCATCTGGATTAGTGTAAAAGCTTGTATCGATGTAACTCTTTACGACGAGCTCTTTTATCACCTCCATAATCGAGAAATATTTCCTTAGTCCTCACTGAGGATATTCTTGACCGTTGTCCAGTGATCTACTCCTAGATCAAAATTGTACTCCCTTGCCAAACTTCGAACAAGGTATACAATAGGTCTGGTACATGACATACCATACTTTATAGAACCTATGGTGAGGCATAGGGAATGACTTTTCATTCTCTTTCTATTTTCTACCATGGTCGGGTTTTGAGTCTTACTCAACTTCACACCTTGCAACACAGGCAAGAACTCCTTCGTTGACTGTTCCATTTTGAACTACTTCAAAATCTTATCAAGGTTTGTACTCTTTGAAAACTCTTATCAAGTGTCTTGATCTATCTCTATAGATCTTGATGCTCAATGTGTAAGTAGCTTCACTGGGGTCTTTCTTTTGAAGAACTCCTTTCAAACACTCCTTTATGCTTTCCAGAAAATTCTACATTATTTCTGATCAACAATATGTCATTCACATATACTTATCAGAAAGGCTGTAGTGCTCCCACTCACTTTCACGTAAATACAGGCTTCACATAAGTGCAGATAAAACTATATGCTTTGATCAACTCATCAAAGCGTATATTCCAACTCGAGATGCTTGCACCAGTCCATAGATGGATCGTTGGAGCTTGCACACTTTGTTAGCACCTTTTGGATCGACAAAACCTTTTGGTCGCATCATATACAACTCTTCTTCCAGAAATCCATTCAGGAATGCAGTTTTGACATCCATTTGCCAGATTCCATAAAATGTGGCAATTGCTAACATGATTCGGACAGACTTAAGAATCGCTATGGGTGAGAAAGTCTCATCGTAGTCAACCCCTTGAACTTGTCCGAAACCTTTCGCAACAAGTCTAGCTTTGTAGATAGTAACACAACTATCAGTGTCCGTCTTCCTCTTGAAGATCCATTTATTTTCTATGGCTTGCTGATCATCGGGCAAGTCAACCAAAGTCCATACTTTGTTCTCCTATATGAACCCTATCTCAGATTTCATAGCCTTAAGCCATTTCGCGGAATCTGGGCTCACCATCGCTTCCTCATAGTCCGTAGGTTCGCCATGGTCAAGTAACATGACCTCCAGAATAGGATTACTGTACCACTCTGGTGTGGATCTTACTCTGGTTGACCTACGAGGTTCGGTAGTAACTTGATCTGAAGCTTCATGATCATCATCATTAGCTTCCTCACTAATTGGTGTAGGAATCACTATAACTGATTTCTGTGATGAACTACTTTCCAATTTGAGAGAAGGTACAATTACCTTATCAAGCTCTACTTTCCTCCCACTCACTTCTTTCGAGAGAAACTCCTTCTCTAGAAAGGATCCATCTTAGCAACGAATATCTTGCTTTCGGATCTGTGATAGAAGGTGTACCCAATAGTTTCCTTTGGGTATTCTATCAAGACGCATTTCTCCGATTTGGGTTCGAGCTTATCAGGTTGAAACTTTTTCACATAAGCATCGCAGTCCCAAACTTTAAGAAATGATAACTTTGGTTTCTTGCCAAACCACAGTTCATAAGGCATCGTCTCAAGGGATTTTGATGGTGCCCTTTTTAAAGTGAATGCAGCTGTCTCTAATGCATAACCCCAAAACAATAGTGGTAAATCGGTAAGATACATCATAGATCGCACCATATCTAATAAAGTGCGGTTATGATGTTCGGACACACCATTACGCAGTGGTGTTCCATGTGGCGTGAGCTGTGAAACTATTCCTTATTGTTTTATATGAAGGCCAAACTCGTAACTCAAATATTTTACCTCTGCGATCATATCGTAGAAACTTTTATTTTTGTTACGATGATTCTCCACTTCACTCTGAAATTCTTTGAACTTTTCAAATGTTTCAGACTTGTGTTTCATCAAGTAGATATACCCATATCTGCTCAAATCATCTGTAAGTGTCAGAAAATAATGATACCCGTCGCAAGCCTTAATATTCATCGGACCACATACATCAGTATGTATGATTTCCAACAAATCTGTTGCTTGCTCCATTGTTCTGGAGAACGGCGTTTTAGTCATCTTGCCCAAGAGGCATGGTTACATAAGCATCAAGTGATTCCAAAATCCCATCAACATGGAGTTTCTTCATGCGCTTTACACCAATATGACCTAAACGGCAGTGCCACAAATAAGTTGCACTATCATTATTAACTTTGCATCTTTTGGCTTCATTATTATGAATATGTGCATCACTACGATCGAGATCCAACAAACCATTTTATTGGGTGTATGACCATAGAAGGTTTTATTCATGTAAACAGAACAACAATTATTCTCTAATTTAAATGAATAACCGTATTGCAACAAACATGATCAAATCATATTTTGCTCAGCATAACGCCAAATAACATTTATTTAGGTTTAACACTAATCCCGAAAGTATAGAGAGTGTGTGATGATGATCATATCAATCTTGGAACTACTTCCAACACTCATCGTCACTTCCCCTCAACTAGTCTCTGTTTATTATGTAACTCCTGTTTTGAGTTACTAATCTAATCAACCGAACAAGTATCAAATACTCAGGGGCTACTATAAACACTAGTAAGGCACATATCAATAACCTGTATATCAAATATACCCTTGTTCACTTTGCCATCCTTCTTATCCACCAAATATTTAGGGCATTTCCGTTTCCAGTGACCATTTCCTTTGCAGTGTAAGCACTTAGTTTCAGGCTATGGTCCAGCTTTGGGCTTCTTCGCGGGAGTGACAACTTGCTTGTCATTCTATTTGAAGTTCCCTTTCTTTCCCTTTGCCCTTTTCTTGAAACTAGTGGTCTTTTCAATCATCAACACTTGATGCTATTTCTTGATTTCTACCTTCGTTGATTTCAACATCGCGAAGAGCTCGGGAATCGTTTTCGTTATCCTTTGCATACTATAGTTCATAACAAAATTCTACTAACTTGGTGATGGTGACTAGAGAACTCTGTCAATCACTTTCTTATCTAGAATATTAACTCCCACTTGATTCAAGCGATTGTAGTACCCAGACAATCTGAGCACATGCTCACTAGTTGAGCAATTCTCCTCCATCTTTTAGCTATAGAACTTGTTGGAGACTTCATATCTCTCAACTCGGTATTTGCTTGAAATATTAAATTCAACTCTGGAACTTCTCCTTATGGCCCATGACGTTCAAAACGTCTTTGAAGTCTCGATTCTAAGCCGTTAAGCATGGTGCACTAAACTATCAAGTAGTCATCATATTGAGCTAGCCAAACGTTCATAACGTGCGCATACCGCTTCCTGCAAAGGTCCGTCACCTAACGGTGCGTCAAGGACATAATTCTTCTGTGCAGCAATGAGGACAATCCTCAGATCACGGATCCAATCCGCATCATTGGTACTAACATCTTTCAACACAGTTTTCTCTAGGAACATATCAAAATAAACATATGAAAGCAACAACGCGAGCTATTGATCTACAACATAATTTGCAAAATACTACGGGACTAAGTTCATGATAAATTAAAGTTCAATTAATCATATTACTTAAGAACTCCCACTTAGATAGACATCCCTCTAGTTATCTAAGTGATCACGTGATCCAAATCAACTAAACCATAACCGATCATCACGTGAGATGGAGTAGTTTTCAATGGTGAACATCACTATGTTGATCATATCTACTATATGATTCACACTCGACCTTTCGGTCTCCAGTGTTCCGAGGCCATATCTGCATATGCTAGGCTCGTCTAGTTTAACCTGAGTATTCCGCGTGTGCAAAGCTGGCTTGCACCCGTTGTAGATGGACGTAGAGCTTATCACACCCGATCATCACGTGGTGTCTGGGCACGACGAACTTTGGCAACGGTGCATACTCAGGGAGTACACTTTTATCTTGAAATTTAGTGAGAGATCATCTTATAATGCTACCGTCAATCAAAGCGAGATAAGATGCATAAAAGATAAACATCACATGCAATCAATATAAGTGATATGATATGGCCATCATCATTTTGTGCTTGCGATCTCCATCTCTGAAGCACCATCATGATCACCATCGTCACCGGCGCGACACCTTGATCTCCATCATAGCATCGTTGTCGTCTCCCAATCTTATGCTTCTACGACTATCGCTACCGCTTAGTGATAAAGTAAAGCATTACGAAGCGATTGCATTGCATACAATAAGCGACAACCATATGGCTCACGCGATTCGATAACTCGGTTACAAAAACATGATCATCTCATACAAATTTAGCATCATGTCTTGACCATATCACATCACGACATGCCCTGCAAAAACAAGTTCGACGTCCTCTACTTTGTTGTTGCAAATTTTACGTGGCTGCTACTGGGCTTAGCAAGAACCGTTCTTACCTACGCATTATAACCACAACGATAGTTCGTCAAGTTAGTGTTGTTTTAATCTTCTCAAGGACCGGACGTAGCCATACTCGGTTCAACTAAAGTTGGAGAAACTGACACCCGCCAGCCACCTGTGTGCAAAGCACGTCGGTAGAACCAGTCTCGCGTAAGCGTACGCGTAATGTCGGTCCGGGCCGCTTCATCCAACAATACCTTGAACCAAAGTATGACATCTGGTAAGTAGTATGACTTGTATCGCCCACAACTCACTTGTGTTCCACTTTCGTGCATATGACATCTACGCATCAAACCTAGCTCGGATGCCCTTTGTTGGGGAACGTAGTAATTTAAAAAAAATTCCTACGCACACACAGGATCATTGTGTTGCATAGCAACGTGAGGGGAGAGTGTTGTTCACGTACCCTCGTAGACCGAAAGCGGAAGCGTTAGCACAACGTGGTTGATGTAGTCATACGTCTTCATGATCCGACCGATCAAGTACCGAACGTACGGCACCTCCGAGTTCAGCACACGTTCAAACCGATGATGTCCCTCGAACTCCGATCCAGCCGAGTGTTGAGGGAGAGTTTCGTCAGCACGACGACGTGGTGACGATGTTGATGTTCTACCGACGCAGGGCTTCGCCTAAGCACCGCTATAGTATTATCGAGGTGGACTATGGTGGAGGGGGGCACCACACATTGCTAAAAGATCAAACAAATCAATTGTTGTGTCTTTGGGGTGCCCCCCTGCCCCCGTATATAAAGGAGCAAGGGGGGGGGGGTGTGGCCGGCCAATGGGAGAGCCGCGCCGGAGGAATCCTACTCCTACTGGGAGTAGGACTCCCCCCCTTTTCCATGTTGGACTAGGAGAGAGAGGGGGAAGAGGTGGAGGGGAGAAAGGAAAGGGGGGGCGCCGCCCCCCTCTCCTTGTCCTATTGGGACTAGGGGGAGGCGGCGGCCCTGCCTGCCTCCTCTCCTCTCTTCCACCAAGGCCCACTAAGGCCCATTAAGTTGCCGGGGGGTTCCGGTAACCTCCCGGTACTCCGGAAAAATCCCGATTTCATCCCGAATACTTCCAATGTCCAAACATAGGCTTACAATATATCAATCTTCATGTCTCAACCATTTCGCGACTCCTCGTCATGTCCGTGATCACATCTGGGACTTCAAACAACCTTCGGTACATCAAAACACTTTAACTCATAATAAAAGTGTCATCGTAACGTTAAGCGTGCGGACCCTACGGGTTCGAGAACTATGTAGACATGACCGAGACACATCTTCGGTCAATAACCAATAGCGGAACCTGGATTCTCATATTGGCTCCCACATATTCTACGAAGATCTTTATCAGTCAGACCGCATAACAAGATACGTTGTTCCCTTTGTCATCGGTATGTTACTTGCCCGAGGTTCGATCGTCAGTATCTCAATACCTAGTTCAATCTCGTTACCGGCAAGTCTCTTTACTCGTTCCGTAATACATCATCCCGCAACTAACTCATTAGTTGCAATGCTTGCAAGGCTTAAGTGATGTGCATTACCAAGTGGGCCCAGAGATACCTCTCAGACTATCGGAGTGACAAATCCTAATCTCGAAATACACCAACCCAACAAGTACCTTCGGAGACACCTGTAGAGCACCTTTATAATCACCCGATTCGTTGTGACGTTTGGTAGCACACAAAGTGTTCCTCCGGTAAACGGGAGTTGCATAATCTCATAGTCATAGGAACATGTATAAGTCATGAAGAAAGCAATGGCAATATACTAAACGATCGGGTGCTAAGCTAACGGAATGGGTCAAGTCAATCACAACATTCTCCTAATGATGTGATCCCCTTAATCAAATGACAACTCATGTCTATGGCTAGGAAACATAACCATCTTTGATCAACGAGCTAGTCAAGTAGAGGCATACTAGTGACACTCTGTTTGTCTATGTATTCACACAAGTATTATGTTTCCGGTTAATACAATTCTAGCATGAATAATACACATTTATCATGATATAAGGAAATAAATAATAACTTTATTATTGCCTCTAGGGCATATTTCCTTCACGGTGCATCACCCCCGGCGTCGAGGGTACACGGTGACATGTTCATGTGCAAACACACTTTTTGGCGACTCCGCTGGGGACGAAGCTTCGAACGGTCTCCGGCCTGTTCTTGCTACAAAGAGATCGTCATCAAGTTGCTGCAATCTACAAAGGTAATATGAATACCCAATTCCCCTTTGTAGATGCAAATAATCCATATGTTGTTGGTAGATCATCTAATGAGCATAATGTATCGGCTAGCCCTAGTTTTATCAATCATGCATCTAATTATGCACAAGGACCGATGCAAAACAATCTTCATGCTTTAAATTCTTATGATTTTAGTAACATACAACATATGTATCCAAACTCGCATTCATCGGCAACCCCAAAAATCCGTATGCCGATGAACAACATGATGGGTTTGGTTAATCAATTTGAAACACCTCATGTTAAAATTTCCAATAGCATACAAGAAAGTGTTTCAAGTTTTTATTCATCGGCAAATAACTTGCAATACGTTAATCCAAACGTGCTGGTGGGTAGGGGAATTGGCCATGTTACTACTAGTTATTTGGCCAATTACCCTCAAACATCATATGCTACACCTAATTCTACTAATTTTTTTGGCACCATACGCAACTGTTGATGTCCATAATTCGGCTCCACACCTTCATGGTCATGGCCGAATAAGTGAAACTTCTGCAGGAGCACAAATGCCTTCACCTACTACCGTGGCATATCATGTACCCCCTACACAATTACAGAATTTCGGCAACATCTCATTGCCGAAAGAGTCTAAAAGCATCCGAGGGCAACCATATCCAGACTGGGTGGTTGAGAACAAGCTTACATTCTCTTGGAATTTGTGTAACTCCATTCGACGGGAACTAATAGAAGGTGGGAAGCCTCATGATTTTGCTACAGTAAAAGCTAGAGTTGTGCAAATGATGCAGTCGCCCAGTGCTGTACCATCTAGTGTACCACTTAAACAATTGCAAAGTTTCGGCACCTCATTGCCGAAAGAGTCTCAAAGTATTGGGGGCAATCTCATGAGGAGTGGATGTAAATTGAGATGAAAAGGTTCAAAGCTCGCCAAGCTGGGACGTGGGCTAAAATTAGACAAGAGCGAGAAGCCTTGCAAATTCAAAAAGATAAAGATATTGATTCGGGTAACAAAGAAAATCCAGTTATTGAAAAAGCCGAATCAAGTAGTATATATTTTGAGTCCATCAAATCCAAAGAAGCAAGCATTATTGAGAAAGCGCATGGCAAGCATAGGAAACAACGGTGCTTGATTTTTCTAAAGTTAATGGAACCTACTTCCTGCCCTATGAGTTCTGTGCCGTATAAATTGACAAGCCTCAAGGACAAGAGCAAGTAGCTGAACAAAGTTCGGCTGACAAGGATCTTCAAAGTAATGATGCATGGAATCAAGAAAAATATTATGATAAGGCGTTGGGGAGCCATCCAAAGATGGATCAAGATATTGTTCAAGTCACACCACCATCATGCTCTCCCAACATATTTGAAAAGGTATGCCTAGCAAGTAATTTTCCTATTTCCAGATTTGGTCGCAACTTCATAGTTGATGCATCTATTAGAAAAATCCTCATAAGTAATTTTGAAAGACCAATGAAGAAGGGTTATTTACTTGTTAGCAATAAAATTGTTATTGAGCATATCGGTCAACCAATTGTGCCATTCAGAAAGACCGATAGCGAAAAATTATTGCAGCCAAGGCTTTCCCCATTGCTTTATCTAAAGCTCATATCCAATTGGGTAGCTTTGCTTATTTCTTACTTGGCTTACACTTGGTCTCAATTGGGACATGTATGTTCTAACTATTTTTGTTTCAGAAATTTAAAGCCAAGGTTAAAATCTTCTGAGCAAACCGATGCTAGTATAGTTTCTTATCCAAAGACATCGGAGATAGAGTGCAAAACACAATGCATAGCCGAATGGGGTGATGCAAAATCTGAATCATTCATTTGCTTAACTCCAAAGCCGTTCTCACAACAAGATCGGCTAGAGAATAAAAAAATTACCTTCAATTCAAGCATGTGTGATCAAATATTTGATTTATTGTTGAGAAATAATTATATTCGAATTCTTGACCACCATGTTGAGCCATCTGTCCAGGGACGAATGTATTGTAAGTTGCATGATTCGTCCAAGCATAATTTTGAGGATTGCAAGATGTTTCGTCAAATAGTTAAATCGGCAATTGATAAAGGACGATTAAAATTTGTTGAGACACCAACAGATGATGAGTCTATTCCAATTGGTCCTGATGGCAAAAGGTTTTTGCATCGGCTGCTTCAAGCCGATCCATTTAAAGAGAAGGTAAAAACTACAGGTGATGGGATCGAGCTTTCAAGTAATCAAGTTGTTGAAGAGCACAATGAACATAATCTTGAGGGTGAGAATTCCATTGAAGCTACAATGAAGACGCCAAGGACTTTGGGCATCAAGGAAATCCAATGATCGATGAAAGCAAACCAAAAGAAAACAAAGGCCGAAATAAGCGCAAGTGTAAGAGATCAAAAATCACCTTTGCTGAACTCTTGGATAAATATCAAAATAAGAGTGAAGAGAAGAATGCTTATCAGCCAAATCATGCAAAGAAACCAAGATCACCCCCAAGGCCCAAATATGAGGATCGGTAGTGGCAAAGCGATAATTCTAATGCAACATATTCATATCCTTATTTTGGGCCACCAATGCCAATGCCATGGATGCCTCCCTATGCTCATGTAGATTCATATCCATCATGGGACATGTATGATACAAGGGCACATTCTCCATCTTATTTTAAACCATCTCACCAATATTATGCAGCTCCGAGAAGATCAACATTTGAACAATCACATGTTAAAGACCGTTTCAATCATAAGGAATCGGTCCAGAGCTCAAGGAAGAAGAAAGAGGTGGTAAAGCAAGTTTACCACGTGAAAAGAGATGGTCGTAAGTGTGCTACTTCAGATTTGATCTCAAATAACAAAGAGCCAATTAAAGTGTTGACGTTGGCTACAAAAGGCAAAGAAGTAAAGCAATCAATTGATAAAAATCAGAGTGCCAAATCTGAAGACAAGAGGTTGAGGGTGCACAAGGCCCAAAACGAGTTGCCATTGGTTGAAATAAAATCACAGCCGACATGCCCACTTGGCTTATCATATTGGCAAAAGAAGAAGTTACAAAATCTTAGTGCACAAGAGCTGAGAAAGAAGAACATGGCATGGGTCCCCAAGAAGATCAATCAAGACAAAAATGATGTGCATGCTTCTATTGCAACAAGTACAATAAAAGTGAAGAAAAAGGAAAAGAATGAAAGCAACAAACAATTAAGCCGAAGGTGCGCATCACAACATCAAAATCTTCGGTTAGCACATCATCCATTTTCTTCAACCATGTCATTGATGCCTTTGCCATGGAATTCATCCCTAGGTATGATCAACTACCCTCCATGGATTTATTTTGATCCATGGATGCAACATAATTTTCTATATCATGAGAGGGTATTACCAAATTACTATACATTTGGTTACTTACATTGTTGCTAATACAAAGGGGCCGAAATATTTTATTCCTATTTTATTTGTTTATTTCGGCTATACATACTTTGGTGGGTGAATTCTACATGGAC
This sequence comes from Aegilops bicornis, assembly GCA_021605145.1. Taxonomy (NCBI): domain Eukaryota; kingdom Viridiplantae; phylum Streptophyta; class Magnoliopsida; order Poales; family Poaceae; genus Aegilops; species Aegilops bicornis. The sequence continues at coordinate 463,733,463 of CM038669.1, read as the reverse complement.
CTCATGTTAATGGCCGATATTTATATATCGCCTTAAGAATATGTCAAAGCATGGCCGGTGTAGTATTCTAACATCGTCCTTAGTTCAATTGGAGACCGAGATAAGGTACATTTAAAGTGATATTACCCTTGTATTTCTAGTACTATGGAGATTATTTTCGATGTTTAATTTCATAACAATGGCCACGGTGTCAGTGTTGTTTATATATCTCCATATGATGCTATTTTGTGAAGCCTCATGCTGCTTAAAATATTTTTGCACAATAATCAGAGCCGAATATGAAATTTTATTCGGTTTGGAGCTTTTGGTTGCCATAGGTGCTACACGTATTGAGTATTTCGGTGATTCGTTATAAGTAGTGCAACAAATATCCAAGAGTTATCAGTGTTTTGACAAATCACTTATAGTTTATCTTGAGGTGTGTCTAGATGCAAAATTTACCTTGGGTCGCTTTAAAATTGTTCGTATTTCTAGACATGACAATTCAATAGAGTTGGCACAGCAAGCATCCGGCTACTATGTTAATCATGGTGTATTGCATTTCTATCAATAGCCGATGCATAGTCTCGTCACCAGAGGTAATGCCGAACCGAAGTCCACTGCTTCGGCCACTAATAATTTTTTATGCAGGTAAAAGTGAGGATTGGAGAAATTTTCTTGTTGATTATCTGCAAAGTCCTAACAAAAGGGTGAACAATATGGTTCGGAGGATGACCTTGAGATACATATCTATGAAACTTTATCATCGAATTTTTAATGAAGTTGAAAAGGTTTAACCCAAATTTGCATCAAGGATTCAAGCAAATAATCGCTGATATATATTTATCGCCCTAAGCACATGCAAATTGGCTGATGGAGTGTTGACATCGTCCTTAGAACCAACACGGTACAAGTTATTTTTCGGCACGCTACCTTTGCCAAAAAACAGGGGGGCATGTGTTGACGCTCAAAAATGGCAGGATCGAAAAGAGTGACTTGAGGCTGTAGCAAGATGAGTTCAAATTCATGATGTCATGTCACCATTGGATGGCTCTCTTCAAGCCGATCGAAATAAATATAGAGATGGTCCAAAATGGAGCTCGGATGCAAAAGTTATGACAATCTTAGAGATGCTCGTATTGGCACCAGATTAGAAAATGGCATGAAACCAAACCAAGATGGCCTCTGATGAAAAAAGTTACAACTTCAAAGTTCTTCGTCTCGTTGAAACGGACTATTTTGATATAAATATCGTCCCCATCCGAGTTCGTATGCAAAAGTTACAGGCAAAACTGTGCGCTGCAGCAATGTTTGGCCGGATCATCCGGGTCGGGGTTCGGATCATCCGGGTAATTGGAGCATCAAGACACCAGAAGGTTGGCACCGAAGACGGATGATCTGGGTCCAGTCCCGGATGATCCGGATGGAGGCCGGACAGTCCGGATAGAAGTCCGGACGTCCAGACAGTTTTTTATGTTGCAGATGTTAGAAAACAGCCCGAAACTCCCTCAAGATGACCTTAAATCGAAAAGTGTTCAACATCAAAGTCGTGCATCTCGTTGAAACGGTTGATTTTGATATAAAAATCATCTTAATCCAAGTTCGTATGAAAAAGTTACAGCCCGATTAGTGAACAACTATAAGAAATCTGGACTTGGACGGATCATCCAGGTCTAGAGCCGGACATCCGGGCCAGAGGTCGTCAGAAGTCCGAATTTGGTTAGATTTTAATGAGTTGGACGGAAAGGAAAGTTCATCCGCCTCTTATATAGATAGGAGGTGACGGCCGATTGAACAACACACAATCGATCAAATCATCTACCACTTTTTATCTTTTATCTTTTCTCCTTAACCCTAGTTCTTCTTCTTCCTCATTCTTCGTTTGTTCTTCTTTTACAGGGCGGCGAACCTCGAGGCCCTAGGGGCAGTCAGGCCGACCTAGGGCAGGCCATAGCTGTCGTGCACCCTGACAAGGTCCCTACTGGGCGTGTGGGGTTTCGGGTCTTCAAAAGCGCCCGCCGGATTGTCTTGCATACCGCGCTTTCGACGGATCACCTTCGACGTGAGCTGCGGTGTATCACCCCGGCGTCGAGGGTACACGGTGACGTGTTCGTGTGCGAACAATACAAACGTCTCTCCAACGAGGTGTCCTCTCTGTACCTATATATATGTAGAATCATCAATGAAAGAGAGGAGAGTTCCATTCATTTTTGCTTTGGTTCTCAACACTTATCAGCACGCTCCCGAGAGCGATTTGGTCGAGAGAAAAAACGACGGCGTGACCGCTCCCTGGCCATCGCCTCTCCTGCAGAGGTCATGATACCGGCCGGCGTCGCCTCCCTCCGGCCGTCGATGCGGGTCCCCTTCCCCCGCGCGGCGCTCGCGCCCGGAGTAGCCAGGCTACGCCCGCCCGCTTCGAGACCTCGCCCTCGCACGCTGCGCCGCACCCCGCGCCAGGCCGTGGCCACGCGTCGCCTGCGCCGAGGCTTCGCCCTCGCTCGCCAGGCGCCCATCCGCCGCGCCTGGCCGTGCGCCGCGCCCGCCTGCGCTGCGACGCGCCAGGGGCCCATCCACCCGGCCGCCGTCCGGGTCAGGGCTGCCCCTGGCCGCGCGCCCGTCCACCCGGCCTCCGCGCCGTGCCGCGCCCCAGGCCACGGGCTCCATGCTGCCTGACCAGCGCCCTGTGCCCGGCCTACGCGCCGCGCCGCGCCCAGGCCACGGACTCCGCCCGACCGTGTGCCGTGCCGCACCGCGTGCCCGTCCGCCGCCCGCGGCGCACCAGCGTCTTCTATCGCTCCGGCAGCACGAATACGTGCGGCAGTGCCCTCCCATCGGCAGCGAACGGTTGTGCGTAGCACGGCGGCGTGAGCCAAAATGAATCCTTCGATTCGTAACCGCACATGGAAATTGGAAAGGCCATGGAGCCTTATCCCTTCGCGATTATACACTTTAGCCCATGCGGCTTTACCTATTTTCATAATAGGTTTGTGTGTATAAATCTTGGAGTAATTCCTGTACGTATCAGGATAACTCAACATGGTTCAACTACTCGTGCTATTCATACTTGTCATCTTTATTAGACCATGTATGTATAGATATGCATTTCAACCCATTTTCTGTTGAGTTTTACAATTTCAGAAATATGTGTATATTTATATTTTACATGTTCAATGTGTTTACCACATTCTCTAGAACATGTTTTTCGCGATTGAGATTATTTCTCGCACAACAATATTGATTTGCGATTGAGAAATATAATTTTTCTCGCAAAACAATCTTATTGTGATTGAGATTAATTTTCTCTCGCAAAATATTAATTCACTTTATTGAATTATCTTGCAACTTGATACAAGATCATCTCATTTAATTTGAAGTCTATACAATTCAAGTTTTTCACTTAAATCAACTTTGCAACATCATTACTATTCATTACAATAGTAGTGTATTTCTGTTGAGTACGATGTATTCCGGAATGTATGTATCTCCATGTTCGCTACATGTCAAGATTAATACGTCTATTTGCAATTGAGATTTTCAATTTCTTGCAAATATTGAATGCAAAATTCTAAGTGTTGTTTTTCAAATTGATGCTTGAGATCACAAGGTAGTCATATGGATCTACTGCATATGCAGATTATCGATGACTACTGATAAAGCCTACATTTTGTCGTTCGCGACATTATGATTGCTTTACAAAGTGCTCACCTACACATTTTACTAAGTCATGACATAAGGCATTACGAGTGAGTATCTACTGATTTCATCAGATTATACTCCCTAGTGCTGCGAGATCTACTCCATTTTGAAGATTATCTTCAAGGTGTCATATTTAGCAATTTGGGATTCACGCTAATGGTTTCAAGATAACTTCTTGAAATACCCATTGATTTTGCTAAGTTCGCTACAACATCAACCATGATGGTCTTTAATTTACTCGTTGTAAATTAATTATCTCTGGTTTACCCATAGAGGTAACATATGACTATAGAGTTTGAGGCATTCGCCCTCAATGGCCACCACTGCCCTATGTGAGCCATCGATATCATGATCGCTCTTGTTTCTCGTGGGATAATGTGTGCAATCCTGGATTCACCTCTCGTCAGGATCACACCGCTAACAGAAAATGGTGTCTTATATATCATAAGGCATTAGATTAAGATCTCAGCATCTGGTTATTCTGTATCAGCAATTCCTGGGATATAATGAACCTCAAGGGCAAAGGTTTTAATCTTACTTCAACCTTCAATCCGACATCACCAGCTGTGACGGGACCGTATGGGCACGGAGAATGTGATGGTTGAATATGCCTCAACTGACATGTTTGGAGACTATGAATAGTCTTTCAATCTCCTGAGTGATCAATATAACTAATGTCCATTTATGATGTTGTAGCAACAACATAAGTATTGTTGTCATCATATATTTGTATATCACAAAATCAGCACTTTGGTACAAATACATTTGTATGTATTTCGATATTTCTGACAGCGATTTTCATATTGAGAATCTTCATGTCTATATATAGATTTCTACAAGAGTCAGTATGATGAAAGATGATTTGTGCCTTGTGGACATATGCACCATGAACTCTGTACTCAGGGAAGTGAAGTGTTTCCACTCTCGCTGAGAGAAATAAGGAGATATTTTAAAATCGCTAGATGCGATGAGGTATTTGTTGGCTCAACTCGAGTTGTATTTACTATTCCTGTGGGTACTCGAGTAATGTCAGGATGCTTTATTGCTTCCCGGTTTAACTCGTACCCTACTAAACTATAGAGGTATCCGTCAAAATAGTTTACATAGCGAACCTTATGATGACAACAAAGAAGACTAACTTCTCTTTACCATATGCAACAGATATGGCAAGCACATTCTCTATGTATCATCTGGGTTGTACTACACATGCTACAAACCCGTAGCACATGTTGCGTATGAGATAGTTTTCCAGAGTGTCTTTTGCATGAAAAACTTGGCATTCCCACTTTGGTCATCATTGACATTGGGTTCAAACCGAAACTATCAGCAATTCCAATGGTTTATGATTATTATGATGCTAAATTCTAACAATATTTGGATTTTGTGTGCACTACATGTGACACAGGGAGGCAAAATTTAAGGCTCGTACACCTTAAAGTGTATGCTGAACCACTCAGGCTCCTTGAATGCATCAAGTCGAGGTAAGTGGTTCTTCCCAACCATTGGGTAGACTATTCAGGTCTTCCATGATTCTAAAAGACATATCTATATGATGGTCTTAAGTGTGTGCTTTATTCACACGAAACAATTGGCTCATTATCTTGACATCGATTTTAAGCAAATCGAATGGATAGCATTGCATAATTCTCCTTGAGTGCCTTCTCTATGGCCCTTGGATTGAAGTTTAGAAATTTGTCCTAATGTCTAGACTCAAAATGGTTTGGTAGAATCCCATGCAAAGAATTGAGCTCATTGCATGATCTTTACTTTGAAATTGCAACTTACCAGCTTTACGTTGGAGTCATGCAGTTTTACACTCATGACCAAACTGCAATTTATTATTCCCCTCTATCTTTGATATGTGGAAATCTACCATGTATTTCCCATCTGCGGTAATTTGGTTGCATACCGATATCACCACCCGGCATACATCATTGGCCCCTCAACATATAGTTGGGATCTATGTGAGGAATAACTGTATTTCTGTCAATACCTCAACCCCTCGCATGGGAAGTTATTCAAGGCCAATATGCTGATTCAATGAGGAACATCTCCAAGCATTAGGGGGAGATATAAAGTACCATAAAGAATGCTAGGAAATTAGTGGAATGTTCAACACATTTCTTCCTCAATTCCACGTACTCAAAGATCTGAACCATGCGTTCCGAAGATTTGCAACACATTGCAAATAAACTGTCAGATTCATTTACTGAATATAAAGGTGTCACACAATCCTACAATCCTGCAAAAGTGTGCCTGAGAGAGTGGAGGTACCAACAAAAATCACTCCACCCCCCGTTTGATGCAGCAGGGGGAGATGTATGGCTAAAGTACATCAGGATTCAGCTTCTCGCAAGCGAGGATATCAAGGCGTGTGAATCAGTAAATGCAAGTCAACTTCACGTTGACATACACCTAATGGGTAGTATACACCCAGTGGATGGGAAACCTCCACCAACCCAGGTCATAGTGCACACAATGACCGGGACATCAGAATACCCGAGTCAGTCATATTGGGAAATCGCGAGCAGTCACCATGGGTAATGATATTTCCATCAACTATATATTGATATATAGATTATGGAGAAACATATAACTGGAAGTCTACAATTGTCGACATACATTTCTCAACTAGATTGCAAAAACCTTTCAAACGATCCAGATCCAAAGACCGTGGCCATGGCAAAGTGTGAACAACACTCGAACCGAACTCAAGCAAAGGGTATAATCTAGGTAGAAATGATCTTGCTCAATAATGGGAAAGTATTCAGCAGCAATACCTACACCAATTTTCTTCTGGAAACAAAATTGAGAACAACAAGGTGGTGAAACACAGAGCAATTATTGTAGCACAAGGGTTCACGCAGATACCCAACTATTCTCCAGAGCTGGAATCTCATTCTGATAACTTATATCATTGGCAGTACAAAATCATCTATTTGTGCCATTGATAGATGTAGTGCTCACATATCCATGTGGATCACTAGATTCAGACACATATGATTGATTCCCGTTGGAATCTCACTTCTGAATCGAAATGCAATACGCAACATACATTGTGTAAAATCAATAAGTCACCATAAGACTTATTGTTGTCGGTACATGTGGTACAACGACGTTGTGAGTTCCTTATACACAAGGATTACTCCTACAGTGATGATTATCCATGTTTGTGTCTCTGCAGTGACGACACATGTAATCATGTAAATGACGGAGTTTAAATGAAGGATTTGTGTAAACCAAAATATCGCTCGTTACTACAACTTGAGCACCTTCATTCATACAATATGGTATACTATGTTGTCTATATCCATAATATATTGGAGAAATTCACTGTGGACAAATCTTATCCATCCATAACTCTCATGGTAGTTCATTCTCTAGAGATAGAGAAAGATCTATTTAGACCAAGAGATGATGGAAATGAGATATTGGGACTCAACGTTCCATAATGCCATTGGATCCACCAAACACAATTGGTACTCAATAATATCTTTCGATATCTCCAAAGGCATCAAAAATCTTGTCCTGATTTTTCAGTTTCATAGAAATGTGAACACCGATATCATTGGATACTTCGATCAGATCCCCACTATGTCAGATCGTAGACAAGCTTAGTATTCATACTAGGTGTGGTAGCCCTCTCATGAAGAGTCTTCAAAACATACCTCATGGCTACATCCACCAACCATTATCACAAAGATGATGTTTCTTGTGTTGCCCATATGCAAACAGGTTACATATAAGCAATATCACTATATTGCATATCTTGCAAGTCAAATCATGACTGATTTGTTCAGGGGTCTCTACCAACTTCTATGTTTTGGTATGTGACGGCTTCGAATTTTGCAAGAATCAGGGGAAGTGTCTTCCTGTTCAATGCATCATATTATACTCTTTTTCCCTTCATGAGTTTACTTTACAGGTTCTCATAAAGGTTTTTAATGAGGTAATATCAACATGAGATCATGTGTCATACTTTCTGTTTTCCCCACCGGGGTTTTTAGGAAAGTATACATGACATATTTATTGTCCTCTAAACTCTATGGGTTTTCTCGTATTGGGTTGAAAGAGACAATAACCATTATATGTTGCATCATTTTCTCCTTATTTTTCCCACTGGGTTTGAAGGAGTTTTAGCAACATATTCTACAAATAGTACTAGTACTACGGCGGAGGAACGGACGGCTGCTCGAATGCTCTCGGCGATTGCCAACTCTTCGGCCGTGGGTTGCCGACCGTTTTCGGAGAAGCTTCGTTCGATTTGTGCGGTGACCGCCACGAGCTGGGCGTGGGCGGCCTCGACATGGTCGTGGGCAGCCTCCATCAAGGCTAATGCCGCTGCTGCGGAACGGACAGCTACTATGCCGCTCTCGCCGGTTGTTATCCCCGAGGCAGATGTTGCTGCCGCCACCTAAGAAGCAACAGCGGCCGTTTGGGCTGCCTTGGCCGCCCGGTCGCAGATTGCGGCCGCGCTCATGCACCTTGTTAGCACGCGCATGGCGGCTGCGGCCACACTCTCGCCAGAGTGGGCCACCGAAGTTTCCCTCATGACGCGGGTCCACGTGCCCATCTTTCACCGGCGACGATTGAATAGTGAAATGATATTTGGGGAGCGAGCTAGTGTGCTTGAGACGCCGGCTGTGGACTGTAGCCGACGCACCTTCTCGTGTAAGCCATAGGCGTACTGTATATACACCGATGGTGCTCCAGGATATTTTGTGCTGCATCTCACACAGTCGGTGATAATAAACTGTGTGTGATCTACTTGATTTTTCATCTTGATTTGAATGACATAATGGGGTCACAACGGAAATGGATAGTGTTTGAATTGCTAGACCTTTTATCTACAGTGAACATGCAACTATGTGTGTGTCATAAAACAATTGGAATTATTCAGGGTTCGTTTGAACATGTTATACATTAAATTGGTTTTCTAGCCATTTCAGGTGCACAATTCAAAATTAAACTACATGCACATGCTCCGGTGCACCAACATGGGTGGTAAAATCATATATGTGACCATGGGTTTATGCTTACGTCCCATGCAACAAATGGGGACAAAATTCGAACACCACGGCACCGTGGCTCTCCGGCAAATGTCGACGTACTTGCTTTTGTAATTCTAGTAAATCCAAAATTCATGAAACTTGGCATGCTATCACGGAGCGGCATCAACATGCCGTGGTAAAATTCTTGTCCCATTTGGGGCAGGTTTGGGTATAAGCTTCTCATAAACCAGAGCTTCTCACAACAAGTGTGATGGTTTCGGTAGGGAACATTCCACCTTTCTCGACGGAAAGATATCCGTTGCCTTTCAAAAAATTTCCTAGTGTCAACATAGAACAACATGAGTGTCGTGTCAATTTTTGGGATTTTTCGGGGTTCGTTTTGACATTTTTATGAATTAATTGAGTTTTCAATGCATTTACGTGCATAATTCAAATTTCAACTACATGCACATGCTCCAGTGCATATAAATTGGTTGAAAATTCATATATGTTTCCTTGGTTGCACGCTTAGGTCTCATGCAAGAAATGGGAATGAATTTCAAACACTAGGGCACCGTTGATTGCTGGAAAAACAGTGAGATACCCGGTTTTTAAATTCTAGTAAATCCAAAATTCATCCGAAATTCATGAAACTTAGCAAGCTATCATGGAGCGGCATCAACATGCCGTGGTAAAAATTTGTCCCAGTTGGGGCAGGTTTGGGTATAAGCTTATCATAAAACAGAGCTTCTCACAACAAGTGTGATGGTTTCGGTAGGGAACATTTCACCTTTCTGGACGAAATGATATCGGTTGCCTCTTATAGCTTTCAAAAAAATTCATAGTATCAACATAGAACAACAGGAGTGTTGTGTCAATTTTTGGGATTTTCGGGGTTCGTTTGGACATTTTTATGCATCAATTGAGTTTTCAATGCATTTATGTGCATAATCAAATTTGAACTACATGCACATGCTCCAGTGCATATAAATTGGTTGAAAATTCAAATATGTATCCTTGGTTGCATGCTTAGGTCCCATGCAAGAAATGGGAATGAATTTCAAACACGAGGGCACCGATGATTGCCGGCAAAAGTTGAGATACATGGTTTTTAAACTCTAGTAAATCCAAACCTTGTCTGAAATTCATGAAACTTTTCATGTTATCATGGAGCGGCAACAACATGCCATGGTAAAAATTTTGTCCCATTTGGGGCAGGTTTGGGTATATGCTTCTCATAAACCTGAGCTTTTCACAACAAGTGTGATGGTTTCGGTAGGGAATGTCCCACCTTTGGGACGAAACGATATCCATTGCCTCTTATAGCTTTCAAATTTTTTCTCATGTCAACATAGAACAACAGGAGTGTTGTGTCAATTTTTATGATTTTTCGGGGTTCGTTTGGACATTTTGATGCATTAATTGAGTTTTCAATGCATTTATGTGCATAATTCAAATTTGAACTACATGCACATGCTCCAGTGCATATAAATTGGTTGAAAATTCAAATCTATGTCCTGGGCTGCATGCTTAGGTCCCATGCAAGAAATGGGAATGAATTTCAAACACCAGGGTACCGTTGATTGCCGGCAAAACAGTGAGATACCTTGCTTTTAAATTCTAGTAAATAAAAAATTCATCCGAAATTCATGAAACTTGGCAAGCTATCATGGAGAAGCATCAACATGCCATGGTAAAAATTTGTCCCATTTGGGGCAGGCTTGGGTATAAGCTTCTCATAAACCGGAGCTTCTCATAACAAGTGTGATGGTTTCGGTAGGGAACGTTTCACCTTTCTGGACGAAACAATATCCGTTGCCTCTTATTGCTTTCAAAAATTTTCCTAGTGTCAACATAGAACAACAGGAGTGTTGTGTCAATTTTTGAGATTTTTCGGGGTTCATTTGGACATTTTTATGCATTAACTGAGTTTTCAATGCATTTATGTGCATAATTCAAATTTGAACTACATGCACATGCTCCATTGCATATAAATTGGTTGAAAAATCAAATCTGTATCCTTGGTTGCATGCTTAGGTCCCATGCAAGAAATGGGAATAACTTTCAAACACCTGATTGCCGGCAAAACATTGAGATACCTGGTTTTTAAATTCTAGTAAATCCAAACCGCGTCTGAAATTCATGAAACTTCTCATGCAATCATGGAGCGGCATCAACATGTCGTGGTAAATTTTTTGTCCCATTTGGGGCAGGTTTGGGTATATGCTTCTCATAAACCAGAGCTTCTCATAGCAAGTGTGATGGTTTCGGTAATGAACGTCCCACCTTTGGGTACGAAACGACATCCATTGCCTCTTATTGCTTTCAAAAAATTTCTCGTGTCAACATAGAACAACAGGAGTGTAGTGTCAATTTTTGTGATTTTTCGGGGTTCGTTTGGACATTTTTATGCATTAATTGAGTTTTCAATGCATTTATGTGCATAATTCAAATTTGAACTACATGCACATGCTCCAGTGCATATAAATGGGTTTAAAATTCAAACCTGTGTCCTTGGCTGCATGCTTAGGTCCCATGTAAGAAATGGGAATGAATTTCAAACGCCAGGGTACCGTTGATTGCCGGCAAAGCAGTGAGATACCTGGTTTTTAAATTCTAGTAAATCCAAAATTCATCCGAAATTCATGAAACTTGGCAAGCTATCATGGAGCGGCATCAACATGCCGTGGTAAAAATTTGTCCCATTTGGGGCAGGCTTGGGTATAATCTTCTCATAAACCAGAGCTTCTCACAACAAGTGTGATGGTTTCGTTAAGGAACGTTTCACCTTTCTGGACGAAACAATATCCATTGCCTCTTATTGCTTTCAAATTTTTTCCTAGTGTCAACATAGAACAACAGGAGTGTTGTGTCAATTTTTGGGATTTTTCGGGGTTCATTTGGACATTTTTATGCATTAATTGAGTTTTCAATGCATTTATGTGCATAATTCAAATTTGAACTACATGCACATGCTCCAGTGCATATAAATTGGTTGAAAATTCAAATCTGTATCCATGGTTGCATGCTTAGGTCCCATGCTAGAAATAGGAATGACTATCAAACACCAGGGCACCGATGATTGCCGGCAAAACATTGAGATACCTGTTTTTTAAGTTCTAGTAAATCCAAACCACGTCAGAAATTCATGAAACTTCGCATGCTATCATGGAGCGGCATCAACATGACGTGGTAAAATTTTTGTCCCATTTGGGGCAGGTTTGGGTATATGCTTCTCATAAACCAGAGCTTTTCACAACAAGTGTTATGGTTTCGGTAGGGAAGGTCCCACCTTTGGGGACGAAATGATATCCATTGCCTTGCTTTCAAAAAAAATTCTCGTGTCAACGTACAACAACAGGAGTGTTGTGTCAATTTCTGTGATTTTTCGGGGTTTGTTTGGAAAATTTTATGCATTAATTGAGTTTTCAATGCATTTATGTGCATAATTCAAATTTGAACTACATGTGCATGCTCCAGTGCATCTAAATTGGTTGAAAATTCAAATTTGTGTCCTTGGTTGCATGCTTATGTCCCATGCAAGAAATGGGAATGAATTTTAAACACCAGGGCACCATTGATTGCCGGCAAAACATCGAGATGCCTGGTTTTTAATTCTAGTAAATACAAAACTCGTCTGAAATTCATGAAACTTGGCATGCTATCATGGAGCGGCATCAATATTCCGTGGTAAAATTATTGTCCCATTTGGGGCAGGTTTGGGTATAAGCTTCTCATAAACCAGAGCTTCTCACAACAAGTGTGATGGTTTCGGTAGGGAACGTTCCACCTTTGTCGACGAAACGATATCTGTTGCCTTTATAAAAATTTCCTAGTGTCAACATAGAACAACATGAGTGTTGTGTCAATTTTTGGAATTTTTCGGGGTTCATTTGGACATTTTTATGCATTAATTGAGTTTTCAATGCAGTTATGTGCATAATTCAAATTTGAACTACATGCACATGCTCAGGTGCATATAAATTGGTTGAAAATTCAAATATGTGTCCTTGGTTGCATGCTTAGGTCCCATGCAAGAAATGATAATGAATTTCAAACACCAGGGCACCTTTGATTGCCGGCAAAACATTGAAATGCCTGGTTTTTAAATTCTAGTAAATCCAAAACTCATATGAAATTCATAAAACTTGGCATGCTATCATGGAGCGGCATCAACATGCCGTGGTAAACTTTTTTATCCCATTTGGGGCAGGTTTGGGTATATGCTTCTCAAAAATTAGAGCTTCTCACAACAAGCATGATGGTTTCGGTAGGGAACGTCCCACCTTCGGGGAAGAAATGATATCCATTGCCTCTTATTGCTTCCAAATTTTTTCTCGTGTCAACATAGAACAATAGGAGTGTTGTGTCATTTTTTATTTTTATTTTTCGGGGTTCGTTTGAACATTTTTATGCATTAGTTGAGTTTTCAATGCATTTATGTGAATAACACAAATTTGAACTACATGCACATGCTCAAGTGCATATAAATTGGTTGAAAAATCAAATCTATGTCCTTGGGTGCATGCTTAGGTCCCATGCAAGAAAAGGGAACAATTTTCAAAAACCATGGCACCGTAGATTGCTTAAGAAAACATTGAGATGCCTAGTTTTTAAATTCTAGTAAATCCAAAACTCGTCTGAAATTCATGAAACTTGCCATGCTATCATGGAGTAGCATCAACATGTAGTGGTAAAATTGTTGTCCCATTTGGGGCAGGTTTGGATATAAGCTTCTCAGAAACCAGAGCTTCTCACAACAAGTCTGATGGTTTCGGTAGGGAACATTCCACCTTTGTCGACGAAATGATTTCTGTTGCCTTTCAAAAAATCCCCTAGTGTCAAAATAGAACAACATGAGTGTTGTGTCAATTTTTGGGATTTTTTGGGGTTCGTTTGGACATTTTTATGCATTAATTGAGTTTTCAATGCATTTATGTGCATATTTCAAATTTGAACTACATGCACATGCTCCAGTGCATATAAATTGGTTGAAAATTCAAATATGTGTCCTTGGTTGCATGCTTAGGTCCCATGCAAGAAATGAGAATGCATTTCAAATACCAGGGTACCGTTGATTGCCGGCAAAACATTGAGATACCTGGTTTTTAAATTCTACTAAATCCAAAATTCTTCCGAAATTCATGAAACTTGGCAAACTATCATGGAGCGGCATCAACATGCCATGGTAAAAATTATGTCCCATTTGGGGCAGGTTTGGGTACAAGCTTTTCATAAACCAGAGCATCTCACAACAAGTGTGATGGTTTGATGAGAACATTTCACCTTCTCGGATTTAAACGATATCCGTTGCCTCTTATTGCATTCAATTTTTTCCTAGTGTCAACAAAGAAGAACAGGAGTGTTGTGTCAATTTTTGGGATTTTTCGGGGTCCGTTTTGACATTTTTATGCGCTAATTGAGTTTTCAATGCATTTATGTGCATAATTCAAATTTGATCTACATGCACATGCTCCAGTGCATATAAATTGGTTGAAAACTCAAATATGTATCCTGTGTTGCATGCTTTGGTCCCATGCAAGAAATGGGAATAAATTTCAAACACCGGGGCACCGATGATTGCTGGCAAAAGGTTGAGAAGCATGGTTTTTAAATTCTAGTAAATCCAAACCTCGTCTGAAATTCATGAAACTTAGCATGCTATCATGGAGCGGCATCAACATGCCGTGGTAATTTTTTGTCCCATTTGGGGCAGGTTTGGGTATATGCTTCTCATAAACCAGAGCTTGTCGCAACAAGTTTGATGGTTTCGGTATGGAACGTCCAACTGTTGGGGACGAGACAATATCCATTGCCTCTTATTGCTTTCAAAAATTTTCTCGTGTCAACATAGAACAACAGGAGTGTTGTTTTAATTTTTGTGATTTTTCGGGGTTCGTTTGGACATTTTTCTGCATTAACTGAGTTTCAAACGCATTTATGTGCATAATTCAAATTTGAACTACATGTACATGCTCCAGTGCATATAAATTGGTAGAAAATTCAAATATGTGTCCTTGGCTGCATGCTTAGGTCCCATGCAAGAAACGGAATGAATTTCAAACACCAGGGAACCGTTGATTGCGAGCAAAACATTGAGATGCCTGGTTTTTAAATTCTAGTAAATCCAAAACTCGTCTGAAATTCATGAAACTTGGCATCCTATCATGGAGCGGCATCAACATGCTGTGGTAAATTTTTTTCCCATTTGGGGCAGGTTTGAGTATATGCTTCTCACAAACCAGAGCTTCTCACAACAAGCATGATGGTTTCAGTAGGGAACGTCCCACCTTTGGGGACGAAACGATATCCATTGCCTCTTATTGCGTTCAATTTTTTTCTCGTGTCAACATAGAACAACAGGAGTGTTGTGTCAATTTTTGTGATTCTTCGGGGTTCGTTTGGACATTTTTATGCATCAATTGAGTTTACAATGCATTTATGTGCATAATTCAAATTTGAACTACTTGTGCATGCTCCAGTGCATATAAATTGGTTGAAAATTTGAATCTGTGTCCTTGGCGGCATGCTTAGGTCCCATGCAAGAAATAGGAATGAATTTCAAAAAGTAGGGCACCGTTGATTGCCAGAAAAACTTTGAGATACCTGGTTTTTAAATTCTAGTAAATCCAAAACTCGTCTGAAATTCATGAAACTTGGCATGCTATCATGGAGCGGCATCAACATGCCGTGGTAAGATTTTTATCCCATTTGGGGCAGGTTTGGGTATATGCTTCTCATAAACCAGAGCTTCTCACTGTTGGGGAACGCAGTAATTTCAAAATTTTCCTACGCACACACAGGACCATGGTGATGGCATAGCAACGAGAGGGGAGAGTGTTGTCTACGTACCCTCGTAGACCGTAAGCGGAAGCGATCACAACGTAGAGGATGTAGTCGTACTTTCTCCTTGCGATCCTGCCGATCCCAGCGCCGTTACTCCGGCACCTCCGAGTCGATGATGACGTAGAGGAAGTAGTCGTACGTTCTCCTCACGATCCAGCCGATCACAGCGCCGTTACTCCGGCGCCTCCGAGTTCTTGGCACACGCTCAGCTCGATGACGCTCCACGGGCTTCGATCCAGCAAAGCTCCGGGGAGGGAGTTCCGTCGGCCTGACGGCGTGGACGATCTTGATGTTTCACCGTCGCAGGGCTTCGCCTAAGCACCGCTACAATATGATCGAGGTGGAATATGGTGGAGGGGGGCACCGCACACGGCTAAGGAACGATCTCAAGGATTAACTTGTGTGTTCTAGGGTGCCCCCCTGCCCCCGTATATAAAGGAGCAAGGGGGAGGCCGGCCAGCCTTGGGGCGCACCAGGAGGGGGGGAGTCCTCCTCCTAGTAGGAGTAGGACTCCTTTCCTAGTCCTACTAGGAAGAGGGAAGGAAAGGAAGAGAGGGAGAGGGAGAGGGAAGGGGCTGCGCCCCCTCCTAGTCCAATTCGGACTCCCCATGGAGGGGCGCACCACCTCCTGGTGCAGCCCTCTCTCCCCTCTTGGCCCAATAAGGCCCATAACTTCCCGGGGGTTCCGGTAACCCTTAGGCACTCCGGTTTTCTCCGAAACTTCGGAACCTTTCCGTGTCCGAATATAACCATCCAATATATCAATCTTTATGTCTCGACCATTTCGAGACTCCTCGTCATGTCCGTGATCACATCCGGGACTCAACTCCTTCGGTACATCAAAATACATAAACTCATAATAACCGTCATTGAAACCTTAAGCGTGCGGACCCTACGGTTCGAGAACTATGTAGACATGACCTAGAACTATTCTCGGTCAATAACCAATAGCGGGACCTGGATGCCCATATTGGTTCCTACATATTCTACGAAGATCTTTATCGGTCAGACCGCATAACAACATACGTTGTTCCTTTTTGTCATCGGTATGTTACTTGCCCGAGATTCGATCGTCGGTATCCAATACCTAGTTCAATCTCGTTACCGCAAGTCTCTTTAATCGTTCCGTAATACATCATCTCACGACTAACTCATTAGTTGTGATGCTTGCAAGGCTTATGTGATGTGTATTACCGAGAAGGCCCAGAGATACCTCTCCGACAATCGGAGTGACAAAACCTAATCTCAAATACGCCAACCCAACAAGTACCTTTGGAGACACTTGTAGTACTCCTTTATAATCACCCGATTACGTTGTGACGTTTGGTAGTACCAAAGTGTTCCTCCGTAAACGGAGTTGCATAATCTCATAGTTATAGGAACATGTATAAGTCATGAAGAAAGCAATAGCAACATACTAAGCGATCAAGTGCTAGGCTAACGGAATGGGTCATGTCAATCAGATCATTCTCCTAATGATGTGATCCCGTTAATCAAATGACAACTCATGTCTATGGTTAGGAAACATAACCATCTTTGATTAACGAGCTAGTCAAGTAGAGGCATACTAGTGACACTGTTTGTCTATGTATTCACACATGTATTATGTTTCCGGTTAATACAATTCTAGCATGAATAATAAACATTTATCATGATATAAGGAAATAAATAATAACTTTATTATTGCCTCTAGGGCATATTTCCTTGATCTCCCACTTGCACTAGAGTCAATAATCTAGTTTACTCAAGAATGATTCTAACACCCATGGAGTCTTGGTGCTGATCATGTTTTGCTCGTGGAAGAGGCTTAGTCAACGGGTCTGCAATGTTCAGATCCGTATGTACTTTGCAAATCTCTATGTCTCCCACTTGGACTTGGTCCCGAATGGAATTGAAGCGTCTCTTGATATGCTTGGTCCTCTTGTGAAATCTGGATTCCTTTGCCAAGGCAATTGCACCAAGATTGTCACAGAAGATCTTCATTGGTCCCGATGCACTAGGTATAACACCTAGATCGGAAATGAACTCTTTCATCCAGTAGTCCTTCATTTGCTGCTTAAGCAGCTATGTACTCCGCTTCACATGTAGATCCCTTCTGACGCTTTGTTTAGAACTGCACCAACCGACAGCTCCACCGTTTAACAAAAACACGATCCGGTTTGCGATTTAGAATCGTCCGGATCGGTGTCAAAGCTTGCATCGACGTAACCATTTACGACTAGCTCTTTGTCACCTCCATATACGAGAAACATATCCTTAGTCCTTTTCGGTATTTCAGGATGTTCTTGACCGCTGTCCGATGATCCACTCTGGATTACTTTGGTACCTTCCTGCCAAGCTTCTTGCTAAGCATACGTCAGGTCCGGTACATGCATTGCATACATGATAGAGCCTATGGCTGAAGCATAGGGAACATCTTTCATTTTCTCTCTATCTTCTCTGTGTGGTCGGGCATTGAGTCGACTCAATTTCACACCTTATGTCTGAGTAAAAACCTTTCTTTGCTCGATCCATTTTGAACTTCTTCAAAACTTTATCAAGGTATGTGCTTTGTGAAAGTCCAATTAAGCGTCTTGATCTATCTCTATAGATCTTGATGCCCAATATGTAAGCAGCTTCACCAAGGTCTTTCATCGAAAACTCTTGTTCAAGTATCCCTTTATGCTATCCAGAAATTCTATATCATTTCCGATCAATAATATGTCATCTACATATAAGATCGGAAATGCTATAGAGCTCCCACTCACTTTCTTGTAAATACAGGCTTCTCCATAAGTCTCAGATAAACCCAAATGCTTTGATCACACTATCAAAGCGTTTATTCCAACTCCGAGATGCTTGCACCAGTCCATAAATGGATCATTTGGAGCTTGCACACTTTGTTAGCTCCTTTGGATCGATAAAACCTTACGGTTGCATCATATACAACTCTTCTTCCGAGAAACCCATTCAGGAATGCGGTCTTTACATCCATTTGCCATATTTCATAATCATAAATGCGGCAATTGCTAACATGATTCGGACAGACTTAAGCATCGCTACTGGTGAGAAGGTCTCATCGTAGTCAATCCCTTGAACTTGTCGAAAACCCTTTGCGACAAGTCGAGCTTTGTAGACGATAATATTACCGTCGTCGGTCTTCTTCTTGAAGATCCACTTGTTTTCTATTGCTTGCCGACCCTCGGGCAAGTCAACCAAAGTCCATACTTTGTTTTCATACATGGATCCTATCTCGGATTTCATGGCCTCAAGCCATTTTATGGAATCTGGGCTCACCATCGCTTCTTCATAGTTCGTAGGTTCATCATGATCTAGTAGCATGACTTCCAGAACAGGATTGCCGTACCACTGCAGTGCGGATTTTATTCTGGTTGATCTACGAGGTTACGTAGTAACTTGATCTGAAGTTTCATGATCAACATCATCAACTTCCTCACTATTTGGTGTAGATGTCGCATGAAACTGGTTTACGTGATAAACTACTTTCCAATAAGGGAGAAGGTACGATTACCTCATCAAATTCTACTTTCCTCCCACTCACTTCTTTCGAGAGAAACTCCTTCTCCGTAAAGGATCCATTCTTAGCAACAAATGTTTTGCCTTCGGATCTGTGATAGAAGGTGTACCCAACTGTCTCCTTTGGGTATCCTATGAAGACACATTTCTCGATTTAGGTTCGAGCTTATCAGGTTGAAGCTTTTTCACATAAGCATCGCATCCCCAAACTTTAAGAACGACAACTTTGGTTTCTTGCTAAACCACGATTCATAAGGTGTCGTCTCAACGGATTTTGACGGTGTTCTATTTAGCGTGAATGCGGCCGTCTCAAGAGCATAACCCCAAAACGATAGCGGTAAATCTGTAAGAGACATCATAGATCGCACCATATCTAGTAAAGTGCGATTACGACGTTCGGACACACCATTGCGCTGTGGTGTTCCGGTGGCGTGAGTTGCGAAACTATTCCGCATTGTTTCAAATGTAGACCAAACTCGTAACTCAAATATTCGCCTCCACGATCAGATCGAAGAAACTTTATTTTCTTATTACGATGATTTTCAACTTCATTCTGAAATTCTTTGAACTTTTCAAATGTCTCAGACTTATGTTTCATTAAGAAGATATACCCATATCTGCTTAAATCATCTGTGAAGGTGAGAAAATAACGATATCCGCCACGAGCCTCAATATTCATTGGACCACATACATCTGTATGTATGATTTCCAACAAATCTGATGCTCTCTCCATAGTACCGAGAACGGTGTTTTAGTCATCTTGCCCATGAGGCACGGTTACTTAAGTGCCAAGTGATTCATAATCAAGTGACTCCAAAAGTCCATCAAGATGGAGTTTCTTCATGCGCTTTACACCGATATGACCTAAACGGCAATGCCACAAATAAGTCGCACTATCATTATCAACTCTGCATCTTTTGGTTTCAACATTATGAATATGTGTATCACTACTATCGAGATCCATTAAAATAGACCACTCTTTAAGGGTGCATGACCATAAAAGATATTATTCATATAAATAGAACAACCTTTATTCTCTGATTTAAATGAATAACCGTCTCGCATCAAACAAGATCCAGATATAATGTTCATGCTTAACGCGGCACCAAATAACAATTATTTAGGTCTAAAACTAATCCCGAAGGTAGATGTAGAGGTAGCGTGCCATTGCGATCACATCGACTTTGGAACCATTTCCCACGCCGCATCGTCACCTCGTCCTTTGCCGTTGTTCGCTTAATCAGTAGTCCTGCTTCGAGTTGCAAATATTAGCAATGAGAACCAAGATCAAATACCTGTGTACTCTGCGAGCTCTAGTAAGGTACACATCAATAACATGTATATCACATATACCTTTGTTCACCTTGCCATCCTTCTTATCCGCCAAATACTTGGGGCAGTTCCGCTTCCATTGACTACCGCTTGCAGAGAAGCACTTTCGATTTCAGGTTTAGGTCCAGACTTGGGTTTCTTCACTTGAGCAGCAACTTGTTTGCTGTTCTTCTTGAAGTTCCTTCTTCTTCCCTTTGCCTTTCTTCTTGAAACTAGTGGTCTTATTGACCATCAACACTTGATGCTCCTTCTTGATTTCTACCTCCGCAGCTTTCAAAGATTGCGAAGAGCTCGGTATAGTCTTTACTAACCCTTGCATATTATAGTTCATCACGAAGCCTTTGTAGCTTGGTGGCGGTGATTGAAGAATTACATCAATGACACAATCATCCAGGAAGATCAACTCCCGGTTGAGTCAAGTGATTGTAATACCCGGACATTCCGAGTATGTGTTCACCGATGCACCCATTCTCCTCCATCTTGCAGCTATAGAACTTATTGAAGACTTCATATCTCTCAATCCGGGCATTACATTTGAAATATCAACTTCAACTCTTGGAACATCTCATATGCTCCACGACTTTCAAAACGTCGTTGAAGACCCGGTTCTAAGCCGTAAAGCATGGCACACTGAACTATAGAGTAGTCATCGGCTTTGCTCGCCAGACGTTCTTAACGTCGTCGGTTACATCAAGAAGAGTCTGGCACCTAGCGGTGCATCCAGACGTAACTCTTACGTGCAGCAATGAGGATAATCCTCGTGTTACGGACCCAGTCCGTGTAATTGCTACCATCATCTTTCAACTTTGCTTTCTCAAGGAACGCATTAAAATTCAGCGGAACAATAGCACGAGCCATCTATCTACAAGCAGACATAGACAAGCAAGATACTATCGGTACTAAGTTCATGATAAATTTAAGTTCAATTAATCATATTACTTAAGAACTCCCACTTAGATAGACATCTCTCTAGTCATCTAAGTGATCACGTAATCCAAATCAACTAAACCATAACCGATCATCACGTGAGATGGAGTAGTTTTCAATGGTGAACATCTTATGTTGATCATATCTACTATATGATTCACGCCGACCTTTCGGTCTCCGTGTTCCGAGGCCATATCTGCATATGCTAGGCTCGTCAAGTATAACTCGAGTATTCTGCGTGTGCAAAACTGGCTTGCACCCGTTGTAGATGGACGAGAGCTTATCACACCCGATCATCACGTGGTGTCTCTAAGACGCATTTAACTTTGGCAACGGTGCATACTCAGGGAGAACACTACTTGATAATTTTAGTGAGAGATCATCTTAAAATGCTACCGTCAATCAAGCAAAATAAGATGCATAAAGGATAAACATCACATGCAATCAATATAAGTGATATGATATGGCCATCATCATCTTGCGCTTGTGATCTCCATCTCAAGCACCGTCATGATCACCATCGCCACCGGTAGCGACACCTTGATCTCCATCGTAGCATCGTTGTCGCTTTCGCCATCTATTGCTTCTACGACTATCGCTACCGCTTAGTGATAAAGTAAAGCAATTACGTATGCGTTGCATTTCATACAACAAAGCGACAACCATATGGCTCTCGCCATTGCCGATAACTCGGTTACAAAACATGATCATCTCATACAATAAAATATAGCATCACGTCTTGACCATATCACATCACAACATGCCCTGCAAAAACAAGTTAGACGTCCTCTACTTTGTTGTTGCAAGTTTTACGTGGCTGCTACGGGCTGAGCAAGAACCGTTCTTACCTACGCATCAAAACCACAACGATACTTCGTCAAATAGACTCCGTTTTAACCTTCTCAAGGACCGGGCGTAGCCACACTCGATTCAACTAAAGTGAGAGAGACAGACACCCACCAGCCACCTTTAAGCACGAATGCTCGTAACGGTGAAACCAGTCTCGCGTAAGCGTACGCGTAATGTCGGTCCGGGCCGCTTCATCTCACAATACCGCTGAACCAAAGTATGACATGCTGGTAGGTAGTATGACTTGTATCGCCCACAACTCACTTGTGTTCTACTCGTGCATATGACATCAACGCATAAAACCAGGCTCGGATGCCACTTTGTTGGGGAACGCAGTAATTTCAAAATTTTCCCACGCACACACAGACCATGGTGATGGCATAGCAACGAGAGGGGAGAGTGTTGTCTACGTACCCTCGTGAGACCGTGGCGGAAGCGATCACAACGTAGAGGATGTAGTCGTACTTTCTCCTCGCGATCCTCGCCGATCCCAGCGCGTTACTCCGGCACCTCCGAGTCGATGACGACGTAGAGGAAGTAGTCAGACGTTCTCCTCACGATCCAGCCGATCACAGCGCCGTTACTCCGGCGCCTCCGAGTTCTTGGCACACGTTCAGCTCGATGACGCTCCACGGGCTTCGATCCAGCAAAGCTCCGGGGAGGGGAGTTCCGTCAGCACGACGGCGTGGTGACGATCTTGATGTTTCACCGTCGCAGGGCCTCGCCTAAGCACCGCTACAATATGATCGAGGTGGAATATGGTGGAGGGGGGCACCGCACGGCTAAGGAACGATCTCAAGGATCAACTTGTGTGTTCTAGGGTGCCCCCCTGCCCCCGTATATAAAGGAGCAAGGGGGAGGGCCGGCCAGCCTTGGGGGCGCACCAAGGGAGGGGGGAGTCCTCCTCCTAGTAGGAGTAGGACTCCCCCTTCCTAGTCCTACTAGGAAGAGGGAAGGGAAAGGAAAGAGGGAGAGGAGAGGGAAAGGGGGCTGCGCCCCCTCCTAGTCCAATTCGGACTCCCCCATGGAGGGGGCGCACCACCTCCTGGTGCAGCCCTCTCTCTCCCCTCTTGGCCCAATAAGGCCCATAACTTCCCGGGGTTCCGGTAACCCTAAGGCACTCCGGTTTCTCCGGAAACTTCCGGAACCTTTCCGTGTCCGAATATAACCATCCAATATATCAATCTTTATGTCTCGACCATTTCGAGACTCCTCGTCATGTCCGTGATCACATCCGGGACTCCGAACTCCTTCGGTACATCAAAATACATAAACTCATAATAACCGTCATTGAAACCTTAAGCGTGCGGACCCTACGGTTCGAGAACTATGTAGACATGACCTAGAACTATTCTCGGTCAATAACCAATAGCGGGACCTGGATGCCCATATTGGTTCCTACATATTCTACGAAGATCTTTATCGGTCAGACCGCATAACAACATATCGTTGTTCCCGTTGTCATCGGTATGTTACTTGCCCGAGATTCGATCGTCGGTATCCAATACCTAGTTCAATCTCGTTACCGGCAAGTCTCTTTACTCGTTCCGTAATACATCATCTCACGACTAACTCATTAGTTGTGATGCTTGCAAGGCTTATGTGATGTGTATTACCGAGAAGGCCCAGAGATACCTCTCCGATAATCGGAGTGACAAAACCTAATCTCGAAATACGCCAACCCAACAAGTACCTTTGGAGACACTTGTAGTACTCCTTTATAATCACCCGATTACGTTGTGACGCTTGGTAGTACCAAAGTGTTCCTCCGTAAACGGAGTTGCATAATCTCATAGTTATAGGAACATGTATAAGTCATGAAGAAAGCAATAGCAACATACTAAACGATCAAGTGCTAGGCTAACGGAATGGGTCATGTCAATCAGATCATTCTCCTAATGATGTGATCCCGTTAATCAAATGACAACTCATGTCTATGGTTAGGAAACATAACCATCTTTGATTAACGAGCTAGTCAAGTAGAGGCATACTAGTGACACTCTGTTTGTCTATGTATTCACACATGTATTATGTTTCCGGTTAATACAATTCTAGCATGAATAATAAACATTTATCATGATATAAGGAAATAAATAATAACTTTATTATTGCCTCTAGGGCATATTTCCTTCACTCACAACAAGTGTGATGGTTCCAGTAGGGAATGTCCCACCTTTGGGGACGAAACGATACCCATTGCCTCTTATTGCTTTCAAATTTTTTCTCGTGTCAACATAGAACAACAGGAGTGTTGTGTCAATTTTTGTGATTTTTCGGGGTTTGTTTGGACATTTTTGATGCATTAATTGAGTTTTCAATGCATTTATGTGCATAATTCAAATTTGAACTACATGCACATGCTCCAGTGCATATAAAGTGGTTGAAAATTCAAATCGGTGTCCTTGGCTGCATGCTTAGGTCCCATGCAAGAAATGGGAATGAATTTCAAACACTGTGGCAATCGTTGATTGCCGGCAAAACATTGAGATGTCTGGTTTTTAAATTCTAGTAAATCCAAAACTCGTCTGAAATTCTTGAAACTTGGCATGCTATCATGGAGCGGCATCAACATGCAGTGGTAAACTTTTTGTCCCATTTGGGGCAGGTTTGGGTATATGCTTCTCACAAACTAGAGCTTCTCACAACAAGCATGATGGTTTCGGTAGGGAACCTCCCACCTTTGGGGACGAAACGATATCCATTGCCTCTTATTGCTTCCAATTTTTTCTCGTGTCAACATAGAACCACAGGAGTGTTGTGTCATTTATTTTCGGAGTTCGTTTGGACATTTTTATGCATTGAGTTATGCATTTATGTGCATAATTCAAATTTGAACTACATGCACGTGCTCCAGTGCATATAAATTGGTTGAAAAATCAAATATGTGTCCTTGGGTGCATGCTTAGGTCCCATGCAAGAAATGGGAATGAATTTCAAACACCAGGGCACCGTTGATTGCCGGCAAAACATTGAGATGCCTAGTTTTTAAATTCTAGTAAATCCAAAACTCGTCTGAAATTCATGAAACTTGGCATGCTATCATGGAGCGGCATCAACATGGCGTGGTAAATTTTTTGTCCCATTTGGGGCAGGTTTGGGTATATGCTTCTCACAAACTAGAGCTTCTCACAACAAGCATGATGGTTTCGGTAGGGAACGTCCCACCTTTGGGGACGAAACGGTATCCATTGCCTCTTATTGCTTTTAAGTTTTTTTCTCGTGTCAACATAGAACAACAGGAGTGTTGTGTCAATTTTTTTGATTTTTCGGGGTTCGTTTGGATATTTTTATGCATTAACTGAGTTTTCAATGCATTTATGTGCATAATTCAAATTTGAACTACATGCACATGGTCCAGTGCATATAAATTGGTTGAATAATCAAATCTGTGTCCTTGGGTGCATGCTTAGGTCCCATGCAAGAAATTGAAATGAATTTCGAACACCAGGGCACCGTTGATTGCCGACATAACATTCAGATGTCTAGTTTTTAACTTCTAGTAAATCCAAAACTCGTCTGAAATTCATGAAACTTGGCATGCTATCATGGAATGGCACCCGACATGCTGTGGCATTTTTCGTATCCATTTTGAGAGAAGGCGCACTCGAATAATGACATCCTACAAAGGCATTTTGAAAAAATAGCCGCCACTTTAATATCTCAAACGTTCGTATAGTTCAAACCGTGTGCGTTCTATTAACCATTCATGTGACGCCACGTGTCTTGGTTTTAATGGTTGTAGGATCTGCCGTGCGGACAACTGCTTGACCTTGACTGAACGGGAGGCGTGCGAGCGCAATCCGGTGCGCAGGCTGACCGAGAGGCGTGCAAGCTGTCCTCCAATGCGTAGGCTCACTGAGAAGCAAGCCCTTTGACTTCCATGGCCACCCACCTTGCTTGCATCCTCTCCATTAATGGCGCCCAAGCCGCAGTTTAATTCGGTGTTTTAATAGGCCCTAAATTCTACTACTACTGCGGAGGGGCTTTGTACTAGTTTCGGCTGCCTCTCCTCTGTCAAGCGCTTAGTAAGAGGCGGAGGAGGAGGAGCCTACCGAAGAGCTGTGAAACCGCAATACGGTGCCTGCCACTGTTGCAGCTTTAGCGACGCTCACCTCGAACGCCCTCTGCCGCTCCAGGCGACCCCTCTCGAAGCGGTGGTTCTCCTCGTAGATCTCCTGATTCCTCGCCTCTGAGGCGGCGTGTGCTGCGCCCATGGCTGCGGTAAGGTTCTTTGCGTGCTCGACGAGGCGCTCCTCGTCCTCCCCTAGGAACTCGGTGTAGCGCGCAAGGTCTCTGACGCACGTGTGGGCATCCACCTCCACCTCCCGCCTTAGGTCGGCGGTGGCGGAGCGGGTGATGACCTCCGCCTCCTCCCTCCCTCCTCCTTCCCGCCTCCTCCCTCCCTAGTCTCTGTTCTTGTAGAATGTAGGTAATTTAAATGTAGATTTTAGAATGTAGACATTGTAGAATGTAGGTTTTTTAATAGAATAATTTTTTTAGACTATTTTAGGTGTTTTGAATAGAATAGGAAATTTATAGTAAGTGGTTAATACAATTAGTTTATTTATAGTAAGCGGTTAATATATTTTGTTTTTGCAGAAATCAAGTTTGCCCCTGCCTCATCCCAGCAGTCGTCCCCATCGTCGACCCCTTAAGACCTCTAGTTGAGAATAGCCAAATGATAATGTGTTGTAAATGTGGATGATGAAAATGCTAGTGCTATATAGTTTCCATGTCATTCATGTCGATGATTATGCATTCTGAATATAGAGTATGTCTTGGTGTTCATGTTTGCAATATGCTTCCGGGTGGCCTATGTTTTGCCGGAATGTTGATTCCTTTCCATCCCGGCAAATTTCAGGCGCTCGATAGGTCCTATTTTAGCAAAGTTCATGCCGGATGTTTCCGTGAATTTAAGCATGTCTTGTGCTAGAATACGTAGGAAATATCTAGTGCCCCGGATTTTCAATTAATGTTTCAACTATGAACATAGGAAATGTCTGACGACAAAAAGGATTTCGGTATTTGCGAATACTGCGAAGACGAGCTTAGCCTGTGCGACGAAATCTTCCTAGTTGATGATAGGCGCTTCAGCATCAAGCTGGACGAGAGCTTCGAAGTGGATACAGTAAGTCATAACGACAAGTCTTTTTTCATAATTAAGCATGATTTCTGCTTCATTTGGTTCAACTTATAATTTATTTTGTTTGCTATTCTACTAGGGTATCCCCTGCCATGCAAGAGTTTTTGTCTTGGATAAGATAGGTTTCAGTCCTATGAAAACTATGGAGGTAAAGAGAGTTTACTTGAAGACCGAGTATGGTTATACTTTCGACGCAAAATTATACAATGCAGACACCTACACCTATTTTGAATGCAAAACTTGGCAAGCACTATGCAAGGCTTATGCATTTGAGCCTGATATGGTTATCACCTTTGATATTCGTCCAGGAAGATGATATTGAAGGTAATAGAGACATCTGGTCGATCTTGTGACGCCTCAGTTCTACCATTATGTGAGTTTCTCAACCATATTTATGTCTTCCATATTGTTTATTCAAAAATAGTTGACAACTAATTTCTATTGACAGCTTATTTCCATTCAAGCAAACATGTCCAACGCTTGGTAGACATGACCGTCCACTATCCCGGGGCTGAACTAAACTGCGAGGAGATAAGTCATTATGTTTCATGGCTTCAGGATCTTGATGTTGTCAAGAGAAATTATATTCCTGGACTTAAAAATCTTAGTACTCAAAACGTGCGACCAATAGTGTTCATATTGAACTACCGTCACATCTATTTAGGAAAGATGGTAGGATTTTTACTATTTTTCCTCAGTGCATCTTTTGCATACATTATTTCTGCTAAGTGTGGTACTATACGATGTTCTTCAACAGGGACTCCCGATGATAGTTCTGCCTCAGTGGATCGAGACTAAAGGCCGCATGTCAATGGTTAACTTACGGCCAAGACATCCTACATTGCACATGAGTGCATTCAGGATTTCTAAAACCGAGGAATGCTTAATAGTGAAAGACTGGAGCAGAATTGTGAATGATCGCAGAGAAGTACTAGGGGGCAACAATCAGAAGCGCATCCCATGATTAGGAGACAGGTTCATCTGCATGCTCCAATATGATGAAGCAAGAGTGCTACACATGTTCTATGCTATTTTACCCGAGAGAGAGCAGCAGGAGTCATTAGCTAGCTAGAATGAGTTTGAAGATGATGATGTGCTGCACTATGACTATGATGATTAAATAGCTAGTGTTGGTGGTAATGACATGATGATTTAATAGCTAGTGTTGCCGACAACAAGTAACGAGTGGCCGACTTCGACCTCGAGTACACCATCGATCATGCCGGGCAGAATCGTGCGACATGACGTCCTCGTCTACCACTACCACCTTGCCACGTATCACACACATCTTGTTTGCCGCGTATCACACACATCTTGTTCAGTTGAACCATTTCCATTGTGTTGCCTAATCACACACAATTCATCCTAGTGAACCGTATGTTGTATATCGCACACGCCTTCAGCCCGCGCGCCCGGGCTCCTCATTGCCTGACATCCTAATCGGCCTCCATTGTCAGAACCTCTTTCAAGCACTGGTGGCCCTGCGACTGCCCACCAACGCCACGAAGAATGTCCACCTGGAGGTCGCGCTAGCCGCGAGGCGCCTCGCCCTGCAAGAAACCATCGACCTACACATCCATGTGTACGAGCGAATCATGTACATAGGTATCTAAAAGGCTAGTGAGGACGCTACGACGTTGGCCGTCTTCAACCGTCTGGAAGCCTTGCATGCCTTTGCTGAGAAGCACCTTGACCTCGCCACAAAAGCCGCCGCTCCTTAGCCGCCGGTCAGTGGCCCGGTGCACTGAGTTGAGGAGGAGGAGGAGGTCGTACGTTGATGGATGCATCTTTCTTCTTGCCTCCTGTAACCACCACTACGGTCGCATCATCGTGGCCTCAATTCTTATTGTGCTATTGCATTCTCATTCTAGTCAATACAAACATTTGCAAACCCTTTGCTTATATGCATCACTGTAACTAGTACTCCATCCGTCAATTTATAAGTTGTGCTGCTAGTGTTTGGGGTCGACGCACGATCACACACGTTTGTGTGCATGCGGTTGCGCCGGGCGGCGCGGCAATGCAGTTACCCGCTGCAAAAACTGCAATGCAGGGGACGTGGCATTGACCATTGGGCGGCAACAGTCAGTCATCCGAGTGCCCAATAAAGGATGCAAAGAGGGATCCTACAGCAGCAAGGACCAGCTTCCCTACCGATAGCTCATCTAACAGAACTCCCAAGTTAAGTGTGCTGAGACTGGAGTAGTCATCAGATGGGTGACCGGATGGGAAGTGGTCTCGATGTTAATTTAACTGATGTGATGGGTCACTGTAAACATTTAATTGCGTTGAATGTATATAGTGCTCCATCATATTAGTTGAATTAACCTCGAGGTCCTTGTTTTGTAATTTTTTACATTTTCTGTTTTTTGTACACATGTTGATTGGCTTGAAGAAGGTCTATCTCGTTACTTTTTGATATTTTTTGTTTTTTTGAACACATGTTGATTGCCTTGAATGAAGGTATATCCCGTTACTTTACGACATGTTTCCAAAACATGGACCTCGAGGTTAATTCAACTAATAGGACGGAGCATTATATACATTCAACGCAATTAAATGTTTTCCAAAAAAAGTGATATGATTTCTGTGAAACTTATAAGTCATGTACGTCAAATTAACCTGTGTGTACTTGTTCACGAATTAACCTCCGGGCATTTTTGCCGTGTATCACACACATCTTTTTAGGTTGAACCATTTATGTTCTCTTCCCTAATCGAAAACAGTTCATTCGACTGAACCGTATGCCGTATATCACACACACCTTGATCTGGCTGACCGTTTCTGTTGCTTTCCATAATAGCAAACAGTTCATCGGAGCGAACCGTATGCCGTATATCGCACACACATTGATATGGCTGCATGTTTCTGTTGTTCTGTCTAATCGCAAACAGTTCTTCTGGATCAATCGTATGCCCTGCATCGCACACGAAACAAAAATCTGAACCGTGTTGGATGCATCCGTCATCGCAAACGTTTTGCACCTTTTTTGATGGTTTTTTACACAATTATTTGCGATTATGGCATCGCACACAGTTTCGTCGAAGGGTCTCTGATCATAGTGTCGCGTTAGCAGCAACCTGCAATAGTGATTTTTCAACCAGCCCTCTCCACGGGGTCCTGTTCAACCACCCCTCCACGGGCTACTGTTCATCCAGCCCTCCACCGGCTACTATTCAACCAGCCCTCCACGAGGTCCTGTTCATCCAGCCCTCCACGGGGTCCTGTTCATCCACCCCCAACCAGCTCGATCGACGGGGTCCTGTTCATCAAGCAGCAACGACCTCTACCACCACGGGGACATGTTCATCCAACCCCCCACCGGGAACTGTCCATCCAATCCCCACAACAACGCTCACTGTTCATCAAGAGGCAGCAGGTTCAACCGGCTTCAGTTAGCAGCAGTAGTGAAGGAATCGCTCGATCGGGTTCAGTTATCATCCAGATTGATCGATCGCTCGGGTTCAGTAACGTGTAGCCTGCGGTGCAATTGCTCGGGTTCAGTAGGCGAACGCCTTGCTCGGGTTTAGTTAGAGCCCAACGCCTCGCACCCACGCACGTACGTGTATGAGAGAAACACGCATTGCTCGGCCCCCAACCACCCACCGTAACCGGGAACTCCCTGATATTTTCCTTGCCCTCGCTTCTACCACAGTTTTCTCCATCATGGACGACCCAAAGAATGTCATGCAGCTGCGTCTCCGGCCCGCCCAGGACGAAAAGCCCATTTTCATCATGATTTTTGTCATAGAAGTAGGAGCCCACCACATCTATGATGATACCGGGTTTTGTCACAATTATCGTCATAGAAGTGTCATAAGCATGACAGGAAAAAAATTCGTTCGGCCCAAAATGTCACGGATGTGTGTTTTTTTGTAGTGTAATGCCTGTGAATATGACACGTGTTCCTGTTCCTAGAACATACTATATCTGATCACACAATGTTCTTACGTGAGACTACTGTTCTTGCATATCCCGCATCAGTCACATATGATAAGGCACCTTTAAGTCACCACTCTGATATTGGTTGCGTCTTGCATATGATTTCTAGCATGTACTGCTTCTAATTTGTTGAAACGCCAGACAGTTTGAACTTGGCAGAGTGATATTGGTTGCATCTTTCATATGGTGTCGAGCTTGCAGTGCTTCTAATTTGTTGAAATGCCTTCTGCTTAGTTACCACATCATAGGTGTGAATATGTCACGCCGTCCTGTTTTTCATACATAATCCATCCTCGTATCATGTGTTTGCCTTTCATCCGAGTAGTGTTCGTCAGTATCATGCATGAATGAGTTCTGAAGAGCGAATTTTATTCCTTTTTCTTATTGGTTTGACTTCACAATGCAAAATCAACATAGCTGGAGGAAATTAGTAAGGCAGTGGATGATGGTGGTCCTTCGGAGCAACTCAAACAGAGGGTCTCTACAGATTCTACTCCGCCATCCTCCCAACAAGATTTGCAAGACAACACAAGGCTGGACAGTCAACGTAGCTGTGTAGATGATGAGCAAATCTCCCCTACTCCACCATCACAGGTGCTTTCTCTAACTTGGAACTGTTATATGTGGTTGTGTGTTCCGTATGATGTCTAGTTTGTATTGCTTCTAATTTTGTTGAATTGCAACTGTGTAGCTTACAACTTATACCTGCAACAATCACTTACCCATAAGACACATTTAACTTGGGAGTGTGATGTAGGTTGCATCTTGCATTGTCTTCTAGCTTGTACTGCTTAAAATTTCTTGAAATGGCACTTACGATGAGACACTTTTTTCCTGATAGTGATATTGGTTGCATGTTCATATGGTGCCTAGCTTTCATTTCTTCTAATTTTGTTGAAATGCCTTCTGCTTACTGTTTTTCATACATATTCCATCCTCCTATCATATGTGTGCATATACAATGTTGCCTTTTTTGTATATATTCCATCCTCCTATCATGCGCTTGCCTTAGATCAAAGTATAGTGTTCGTCTATATCATGCATCAACCAGTTCTGCAGAGCTAATTTTATTCATCTTCTTGTGGTTTTGACTTCATAAGGCAATATCAGAAAAGAGGAAGGAAAAGGGTAAGTTAGGGGATCTTAGTGGTCCTCCGGACCGACGCAAACAGAAACTCTCTAGATTTTCCACTGCTATTGCTAATGTAGTTGAAGTCCCAAGTCTACATAATGAGTTCATCTCCCGTACTCCATCATCGCAGGTGCTTGCTCTAAGTTGACAGTGTGATAATTGGTTTCATGTTGCATATGTTGTCTAGCCTATATTTCTTCTTTTTTGATTAAATTGCACCCGCTGAGTTTATACATTATACATGTGCATATGACATGCCTTTCTGTGTCTAGAATACACTTCATCTATCTATCATACCATGTTCTTACATCAAAGTACTGATGTTGTGTATCCCGCATCAGTCACTCGTGATTGGACGCTTTTAACATGGCAGTTTGATAATGGTTGCATCTTGCATTGGTTTCGACGTTGTACTGCTTCTAGTTTTTTGAAGTGCCACTTATGACAAGACACTTTTAACTTGGCAGAGTGATATTGGTTACATCTTTCATATGGTGTCTAGCTTGCATCACTTCTATTTTCTTGAAAATCCTTCTGCTTAGTTTACACATCGTAGCTGTGAATATGTTATGCCGTACTATTTTTCTTACATATTCCATCCTCATACGGTTGTCTTACATCAAAGTATTGCTTGTCTATATCATGCATCAATGAGTTTTGAAAAGTAGGGGCCCTTTTTGTACCCCTTTGCTTGTGCACGGGCAGTCAGAGCCACACATGCGACCACACTTAGCAGGGCAGAGGACGGAAGCAAAGCTACAAGACAACCAGGGCAATGCCAAGACAGAAACACAAAGAGCAGAGGGGCAAGGTGAACTCCCCCGGCAAGGCCCTTGCCGGAGCGGCCTACACAGCCCTGGCAAGAACCTTGCCGGGGCAACTTGCCCTGGGCTGCCACCCTTGAGCCCAAGGGTTCCAATGACATCAACCACATTGGAACCAAGGCTCGGGAGGCACCTCCATGGTGGCATGCAGATTTTGTGAAGATCAGAAGCACACGAGATTAGATGAGAACCAGAAGACGACGATCCTCGGCAAGATCTTTGCCGAGTAGACCCACAAGACCCCCAGAAAGATCCTTGCCGGGGACGACCGCGATTCCACGGCAAGACCCTTGCCGGGGCTTCGTCAAGGCTCTTGCCGAAGACATCTGCGGAGCCGCAGCCAGGCCCACATCTGCCAAGATTCCATCGCCGTTCCCATGCAACTGCCAGCCCAACAACTAGCGAGCACCTGCATGGCGACGTGCGGCCTCTAGGCCAACTCAGCAAGCACCTGCGTGGTGGCATGCTGATCTTCGTGAAGACCCTACCACCATGCCAACTCAGCAGCCTGCCAGCCTACATGGCGCTACATGCCTCGTTGGCCTGGACGCGTGTCGGAGCAAGGCGGAGCGGCGGCGGACGGGACGGGCCTCGTTACCGTCCCCGATAAAGCAAGAGGACACCTAAGTAGCGCATTTAATGCACTTTGTCCTGTAATGACAGGCGATAAGCTTGTACACTGTATATCTTTCCACCTCTTGTGTGCTGCTGTGGCAGCCCCTTTTGACTATAAAAGGAGGCCCGAGGCGTACTGGAGAGGGATTCAGATCTTCTGGATGACGCACACACCGTTGCTAAGTTCAAGAGCTCAAGAACACCCAAATATACACCAAAGCAGGACTAGGGTATTACGCATCCTCGCGGCCCGAACCTGGGTAAACGATCCTCGTGCTGGCTCCTAGACCCGCTCTTTGCACAACCCTGCGCCCGCCAACCATAGAAGGGATCCCAGTGATCCCATAGGTGTCATTCGCCCCGACATCTTTGGCGCGCTAGGTAGGAGGCGCAGTTGTGAAAATCTGGTCTAGCAGTTCTTCATCGCCATGGCCCCCAAGAAGAAGGGGATGATGGTGATCGGATCGCCCAAAGAAGGCCTGTCCGCACCAGCACGAGCGGGCGATCGGGTGGCCACGTACGGGGCCGAAGACGTGGTCCGCGAGCATCCACGAGATTCTGGCGATCGAAGCCAGGCAAGCGGCATCGTCCGAACCCGAGATGACGAGCTACATGCCACGGGGTCCGGGGTCAGGGTCGTGCTGCCCACGGGCGGCGCAGCAGCCTCTACGGCACCCCAGCTGGCGCCCTGCCGTGCCCTTCCCCGGCCACGCGCGATGAGCAACACCGCGATGCCAGAGCCCCTGGTCACTGCCGTGGAAAGAGCCATGTGCCCCACTCACACGACAAACCAGGACGGCGTGCGCGCTCAGACGCCGGTGCAGGCAGCGTGCGACCGCGAGACCGCGACAGAGCCCCTTCTAACCCGGCTAGGAGTCGGAGCGTGTCACGGTCTACGCAGGTCCCGCCACCGCCTACGCCAGCAGAAGTGCTGGCGCGTGTGCAGCTGCTCCTCGACTCCCCCCCCCCCGCTGCGGAGAAGATCGACGAGTGGAGAGCCACCATCCGAAGCCTTGTCAGCTTTGCCAACAAAGACGAGCCGCTCCCCACGGGACCCTCACACCAGCGTCCTGACGAGCCGGCGCATGCCGGTGGTGGGGGGACTAGAGACACTGCGACCACAGTGCACTCCCCCCCCCACCCCCCCCGCGGCCGTGACAACAGCCACCGGCCCGTCGACCCGACAACGGTGACAACGTTTCCAAAGCATCGTCTGACCCGCGTACCTGCCGCGTCCAACGTCAAGTCCTTCAAGAACGGGCCCAAGACGCTCGAAGCACCATCCAACGACGACGGGAGACGCACCATTAGTCAAATCGGCGCGCGGGGCCTACTATGGACCACCCGGCACCGGGGGGCCCGGCGACCTGCCCTACGAGGTGGGTTGCCCAGCCTTTACCCGAGAGCTGCGGCAGTTCCAGTGGCCCTCCCACCGCACGTTCAAGCCTGATGTTGGCGAGAAGTACAACGGCAAGACTCACCCGTCGGAGTTCCTCAGCATTTACACCATCGCGATGCAGGCCGCTGGGGCTCGCGACGACAAGGTGCTTGCCAATTATTTCCCTTTGGCACTCAAACCCAACGTCATGTCATGGTTGATGCACTTGCCAGTGGATTCCATTTCTTCTTAGTCGGATTCGTGTCATGAGTTTGTTGGCGCCTGCACTGGAGGCCACCAAGCTCATGGACAGGCAAGCGATTTGCATATGATCCCCCAGAAAGAAGGTGAAAACCTGCACAAGTACATAGAGAGGTTCAGCCGGGTGCAGTACAACATCCCAGATGTTCATCCCGCCGCTGTTATTAGCACATTCCATCAGAATGTGCGCAACTGCAAGATGCGTAAAGAGTTGGTGATG
The DNA here is from genome assembly GCA_021605145.1 of Aegilops bicornis. Classification (NCBI taxonomy): domain Eukaryota; kingdom Viridiplantae; phylum Streptophyta; class Magnoliopsida; order Poales; family Poaceae; genus Aegilops; species Aegilops bicornis. The sequence goes on along the minus strand of CM038669.1, from coordinate 463,697,812 downwards.
AACAAGGTCAAAGATGTGGCCGAACTTTATGTTCTGGCTGATAAATGCGCTCGAGATGAAGAGGGGAGGAAGTACCCCGGCGAGGACGCCGGTGTGGAAACCGACTCCATCGACGAAGACATCGCCACCTCGACAAAGAAGGGCCGGCGCCGCAACAGGAAGCGCAAGGGCAAGACTATGCTTGCCGTTGAGGGATTCGGCGAGCTCGGTGCCGCCAAAAAGGCTAAGGCTGACGACCTCGGCAAGGAGGTTGCCGGGTGTGCCGCCTGCTTGGCCCTGGCGGCCGCCGGCAAGCCAGAAGGCTCTGACAAGCAGTACTGCAAGATCCACTGCACCAAGGGCCATGACCTCCAGAACTGCCGACAAGTTGAGCTGCTTGCAGAAAAGAAGAAGGCTGAATATGAGAGGCGGGGCAAGGAGAAGGGTCAAGATGGTGTCGAGGGGTCCGGCAAGAAGCGTGGCGGCCAAGGAGGTCGCCGCGGCAAAGATAACCAACAAGAGAGGCCCACTCGGGGCTGCGACAAGAAAGAGGAGGATGATGATCATGATGAGGACGACGAGTCCGGCGAGCACGAGTTCCAGAAGGCCACAGAGGCTATGTGCGTCGACGGTGGCGCCTCGTTGCACACTCACACCGCCAGCTGAAGTAGTGGGCGCGTACGATGCCCAGAAGCCACTGAAGTGGTCCCACACGCCCATCGTTTTTGACACCGAGGATCACCCTGACCGCACAACTGCGGTCGGGTGTTTGCCGTTGTTGGTTTCACCAACAATATGCAACCTCAAGGTGACAAAAGTGCTGGTTGACGGCGGGGCCGGTCTGAATTTGATCTCGCCCGCTGTGATCAAGAAGCTGCAGATTCCTGATGGAGACCTCGAGGAAACGGGCACGTTTCAAGGGGTCAACCCGGGGAGGAGCGAGCCTAAAGGTAAAATCACGCTGCCCATTATGTTTGGAGGCGAGCTGAACTATAGGACGGAGAAGATCGTCTTCGATGTCGCCGAGATCCCCTTTCCATACAATGGGATCCTTGGCCGCCTAGCGCTGGCCAAGTTCATGGCGGCGTCACACTACGCCTACAACACATTGAAGATGCCGGGGCCGCTGACCATCATCACCTTCCCCTCTGACAAGAAAGACGCACTCATCTGCGCCGACCAACTCTACCGAGAGGCAGTTGCAGCAACTGCCGCCAGGGCACTTGCTCCTGCCGCTGAAGCTCCAAGGAGGAAGAAGACCGACAAGGCTCCTTCCGACAAGACCTCTTCCGGCAAGACCTCTTGCACCCACTCCGGCAAGCGCACCCCTTCGGAGTGTTGTGCTCCCGTTGAGGACGTGCCCGAGAGCTCCACCGGCAAGAGCAAGAAGACCAAGGCTGCACCACCAGAAACCAAGAAGGTGTCTGTCAAGGAGGACGGCACGGGCGGGGCTTTCACTATAAGCTCCACCCTCGAGAGCAAATAGGAAAGCACGCTCGTCGCCTTCCTGCGGGCGAATGTTGATGTATTTGCATGGCAAGCATCTGACATCCCCGGTGTTCCTAGGGAGGTGATTGAGCATCATCTTGCTTTGTGTCCTCACGCGCGGCCCGTCAAGCAGAAGGTCAAGAAGAAAGCTTTGGAGTGACAAGAGTTCGTCATTGAAGATATCAGAAAGTTGGAGGCGGCAGGCCTGGTAAGAGGAGTACTCCACCCCACGTGGTTGGCCAATCCAGTGGTGGTGCGTAAGGCAAACGGGAAGTGGAGGCTGTGTATTGATTACACAGACATCAATAAAGCCTGTCCAAAGGATCCTTTCCCTCTGCCACACATCGACCAGATTGTAGACTCCACTGCCAGGTGTGACATGCTATCATTCCTCAATGCCTATTCAGGGTACCACCAGATCTTCATGATGAAAGAAGACGAAGAGAAGACCGCATTCATCACCCCATGTGGTACGTACTGTTTTGTACGAATGCCTTTCGGGTTGAAGAGCGCTGGTTCGGCTTTTGCCCGAGTAGTCCAGATTGGTTTTGAGCCCCAGCTGCATAGAAATATGGAAGCTTATATGGATGACATAGTGGTCAAAACCAAGAACAGGGCCACGCTCGTGCAAGACTTAGAAGAGACATTCACAAACCTGCACAAGATCAACCTCAAGCTCAACCCAGAGAAGTGCATGTTTGGTGTCCCCTCCGGCAAACTTCTCGGGTTCTTTGTGTCTCAACAAGGAACCGAAGCAAATCCCGACAAGATCAAAGAGATTGAGCAGATTGAGGCGCCGAAACGGGTCAAAGACGTCGGTAGGCTCGTCGGCTGCGTTGCTGCCCTGAGTAGGTTCATCTCCAAATCTGCTGAGCGTGCCCTCCCCTTTTTCAAAGTTTTGAAAAAGGCGGGTCCAGTAAAATGGAATCCAGAGGCGGGGGCAGCACTGCAAGATTTGAAGAGGTACCTCTCCTCCACGCCAATACTAGTCGTGCCTAAGCCACGAGAGCCATTGCTGCTGTACTTAGCAGCAACGAATCAAGTGGTCAGTGCTGCGCTGGCGGCACAGAGGGAACCTGAGGGAGAAGCAGCAGTTGTAGAAGAGCCGTCGGATGGCGGGCCGGGGTCTTCCCCGGCAGAGCCTGAACCCCCGGCAAGGCCCGAACCCGGTGAGGCAGAGCCCGAGCGGATGGGCGAAGTGGGATATAAGAAGAAGATGGTGCAACACCCAATATATTCTGTCAGTTCCCTCTTGCAGGGGGCTAGGTCAAGATATTCTAGAATGCAGAAGCTGCTGTTCGGCCTTCTCATGGCCTTGAGAAAGCTGCAGCACTATTTCCAAGCGCATGAGATCACCGTCGTCACCCGCCTCCCTTTGCAACAGATTTTGCACAACCCAGATGCGACAGGGAGGATTGTGGAGCGGGCATTAGAGCTGTCAAGCTTTGGCCTCAGGTTTGAAAGAACTTCAACGATCAAGAGCCGAGCTTTGGCAGAGTTCATCGTAGAGTGGACTGCAACGTCCGACGAGGAGATCCAAGAGACCACCCTTCCCGGCAAGGAGACGAGCAGTGAGTGGATTATGTACTTTGACGGAGCTTTGTCACTCCAAGGTGCTGGTGCTGGCGTGCTACTCGTCGCACCCACCGGAGAGCACTTCAAGTACGTAAACCAGATGCACTTCCCCCGGGAAAAATCAATGAACAATACGGCGGAGTACGAGGGGTTGCTTGCCTGTCTTAGGATCGCAGCAGACCTCGGAATCAAGAAGCTCATCGCCAGGGGTGATTCGCAGCTTGTCGTCAAGCAAGTTAACAAGGATTACCAGAGTCCGTTGATGGAAGCATATGTTGATGAGGTGAGGAAGTTGGCAGAGCATTTCGATGGTATATGATAACCCACAAGTATAGGGGATCGCAACAGTTTTCGATAAGTAAGAGCGTCGAACCCAACGAGGAGCTAAAGGTAGAACAAATATTCCCTCAAGTTCTATCGACCACCGATACAACTCTACGCACGCTTGACGTTCGCTTTACCTAGAACAAGTATGAAACTAGAAGGACTTTGTAGGTGTGACAGGATAGGCTTGCAATAAAGTAAAGAACACGAAAATAAAACTAGGGGCTGTTTAGATAAAGACACAACTTAAGTAAATATAGCGAGTGTGGAAAAGTGGTGGTAGGAGTTGTGGAATTGTCCCTAAGCAATTGACTATGTTACTAGACCGGTAATCACTATTGCAATTCTATTTGAGGGAGAGGCATAAGCTAACATACTTTCTCTACTTGGATCATATGCACTTATGATTGGAACTCTAGCAAGCATCCGCAACTACTAAAGATTCATTAAGGTAAAACCCAACCATAGCATTAAAGTATCAAGTCCCCTTTATCCCATACGCAAACAACCTACTTACTCGGGTATGTGCTTCTGACACTCACGCCACCCACCATAAGAAAATCATAAACATATTGCAAACCCTACAACGAGAATCCCTCATGCTTGCGCGACACGGAGGGCATAATAGGACAGCACCAATAATAAAATATGGAAGTCAAACCAATCATAGCAATTCATCAATCACAGATAGGATAACGAAAATCTACTCAGACATCATAGGATGGCAACACATCATCGAAAAATAATATGAAGCATAAAGCACCATGTTCAAGTAGAGGTTACAGCGGGTTGCGGGAGAGTGGACCGCTATAGATAGAGGGGGGAAGGTGATGTAGTTGTTGTTGAAGATGATAGTGGTGTTGGTGAAGATCGCGGTGATGATGATGGCCCCCGACAGCCCTCCGGTGCCACCGGAAGCAAGGGGGAGAGAGCCCCCCTTCTTCTTCTTCTTCTTCTTCTTCTTCTTCTTCTTCTTCTTCTTCTTCTTCCTTGACCTCCTCCCTAGATGGGAGAAGGGTTTCCCCTCTGTTCCTTGGCTCCCATGGCTTGGGAGGGGCGAGAGTGTTACGCCCTCGATGCGGCTATATCTCCCACGTGTCGAAGCACGACTTAGAGGCATAACCGCATTGAAAGAAATGTCGGAAGTGAGGTAATCTTCACACAACCCATGTAATACATAAGGGAAAGAGATACATAGTTGGCTTACAGTCGCCACTTCACACAATACATAAATAAACATCCATCATCCGGATTACACTCAAGGTCCGACTACGGAACCAAAATAAAAGAAGACTACCCCAAATGCTACACAGATCCCCGATCGTCCCAACTGGGCTCCACTCACGATCATCAGGAAAGACACATAGTAACGACCACGTTCCTCGTCGAACTCCCACTTGAGCTTGGTTGCGTCATACTGACCGACATCGTTGGCACCTGCAACTGTTTTGGTAGAAGCCGTGAGTCATGGGGACTCAGCAATCTCACACCCATGAGATCAAGACTATTTAAGCTTATAGGTAGGACAGAGTTGTGAGGTGGAGCTGCAGCAAGCGACTAGCATATATGGTGGCTACATTCACAAAAGAGAGCGAGAAGAGAAGCAAGGCACGGTCTTGAAGCTAGAAGCGATCAAGAAGTGATCCTAGAGCAACCTCCGTCAACCATAACTCCAACACCGTGTTCACTTCCCGGACTCCGCCGAGAAGAGACCATCACGGTTACACACGCGGTTGATGTATTTTAATTAAGGTCAACTTCGGGTTTTCTACAACCGGACATTAACAAATTCCTATCCGTCTCATAACCGCGGGCACGCCTTTCGAAAGATAATACCTGCAGTTGGTGTCCCAACTTAGCCCATTATAAGCTCTCACGGTCAACGAAGGATATTCCTTCTCCGGGAAGACCCGATCGATCTCGGAATCCGGTTTACAAGACATTTCGACAATGGTAAAACAAGACCAGCAAAGCCGCCCGAATGTGCCGACAAATCCCGATAGGATCTGCACATATCTCGTTCTCGTGGCACACCGGATGGGCAAGACGTCGGGTTGGCATAGACCTGGATTGCCGAGGCGCCGGTCATCGCCAGTTGGGCCAGCACTCGAAGGAGCACTGGTCCGGGGGTTAAAATAAAGATGACCCTCGGGCTCGCGAAAACCCGGGGGAAAAAGGCTTAGGTGGCAAATGGTAAAACCAAGGTTGGGCCTTGATGGAGGAGTTTTATTCAAAGCGAACTGTCAAGGGGGTCCCATAAATCACCCAACCGTGTAAGGAACGCAAAATCAAGGAACATAACACCGGTATGATGGAAACTAGGGCGGCAAGAGTGGAACAAAACACCAGGCATAAGGCCGAGCCTTCCACCCTTTACCAAGTATATAGGTGCATTAATTAAATAAGATATATTATGATAACCCAAAATATCCATGTTCCAACAAGGAACAAAATTCATCTTCACCTGCAACTAGCAACGCTATAAGAGAAATTTGAGCAAAGCGGTAACATAGCCAATCAACGGTTTGCTAGGAAAGGATGGTTAGGGGTTTGACATGGCAATATGGGTGGCATGATAAAGCAAGTGGTAGGTAACGCAGCATAGGCATAGCAAAAGAGCGAGCATCTAGCAAGCAAAGATAGAAGTGATTTCGAGGGTATGGTCATCTTGCCTGCAAAGTTCTCAGAGTTGTCGAAAGCTTGATCCTCGTAAGCGTTCTCAACAGGTTCCTCGTTCACGTACTCGTCTCCGGCTCTACCCAAAGCAAGAACACAAACAATGGAACCACAATAAATCACGGCGCAATGCACAAGCAACATGATGCAATACATGGCATGATATGCGAGATGTGATATGCAATGCGTATGCGTGCTCCGGAAGGAAAATGATGAACAAGGCATCAACTTGGCAAAACAAGTATGTCGCTGGAAAGGTGAGATGATTTCGGTTGAAATCGATATAAAGATCACCGGAATCGGATGCATGGTTTGCAAATGACAAGCAAAACAAGTATGGCACAAATCTGTGATTAACAGCAGGATACCACTTAGCAAGCAACAAGAAATTAAGCTACTGCACCCAAACATATCAACAAAGCACATGACTGTGATCTACTCAAGATGCTTGACAAAAGCTGAACACTGAGATACGGTTAAATCACAACATAACAGGTTCAAACAAGCATGGCAAAAGTGCAAAATATATCAGCTTCACAGACTTAGTGAAAAAATGAACATGGCAGAAATAGCATCAGGAAGCAATGTTTAGAGCAAGCAAACGTCATGCTACAGGAACATACCATAGAAACTTAAGACATGACATGATACTACTAAATTCATAGAACAGAAGTCCTTTACTGACCATGAGCCAAAAAGGATCAGAAGATAGTATTGCACCCATGTAAACATAGCAAGTTTCGTTAACAGATTCAGGAAACAGAGCATGGCATTAACAACATCATGAAGGCATCTTTGCAAGCTCGATTCACTCACCAAAAGTCATTGCATGACAATACAGGCATATCACCAGCAAGAATACATGTTTATGAAACTAAACAAGGCAAGCACAAGTTTATAACATGCAAGGATCAACTACAATAACCTTGGCAAAATTGAATAACATGTAAACAATCTGCCAGGAAACATTTTATGGCAAAAGTAGAGCTCGATTGACTCAAGCTATGGCACTCCATAATTGCAAACAAGGGCATGTATGGATAGAAAATAACCATATGTTCAAAACATCCTTACTGAAGTATCTCAAAATATGCATGGATCTCTCTGTAGCATCAAGTTTACATGGCATAAAAATAACAGCAGAACAGGGGCTGAAATCAGCAACATCACGAAGCCTAGTTTGCATGCTTGTGCTAGTCACCACAGAGATCACAAAAATATATGGAATACACCCCTGTAAAGATGGCATGGCATAGTACAAAACACATGTAGAGCTCAAGTTCATAAGATGCACACATCAATCATGGCAAAAATGACAAAAGTGCAAGTTCTGAAAAGAATCTGAAACTAACATCACATAGCCCTCTTCCAACAGCATTTCGGGCATCAAGATGAGCTCAACTGAAAATGATGCAATGAGATGAAATTATGTACACGTCGAGGCGAACAATTAGGTATGCTACACGCCCAAAACCGAGCCACGGGTGCAAAGTTACGATGCGATGAACAGTGTAACAGAATGCAATAATTACGGGACTTGGAGAAAATATCAACCTCCGAAATTCTCAGATCTAGGGTTCCTCGAGCACGCGGATCGAGGTTCGCCGGATCTCGCCGGAGTTGCAGCCGGAGAGGAGGGAGAGATGGGGGTGCTGGCCGGATCCGTCGAGGTGGGGGCGACGCTGGGGCGGAGGAGGCGGCGGCGGGCGGCGGCGGCCCGGCATGGCTGGGCGCCGGGCGGGCGCTGGTCGGCGGGCCGGGCCGGGCGAGGCGGGCGCGGCGGGCGAGGCTCGGGCGGCGAGGCGGAGGGCCGACCTTCGGCTCGGACGGGCGGGGAGGCCGCCACGGGCCAGCGGGCCCATGGTGGAGGCGCTGATGGCGGCCCGTGGCGACGTGGCGCGCTCGATTAGGGCGGGCGGCGGGATTTTTGTCCGGCCGGACCGGACGTGTCCGGTGGCTCGGGGTGGAAGAAGACTAGGGTTAGGGGTGGAATGACCCGAAATTTCGGGAGGAGGGGTGTTTTTATAGGTAGGAGGGGCTAGGAGGCTCCAAATGGAGTGTAGTTTTCGCCCACACGATCGTGATCCGACGACGGAGAGCATGGAAGTGACTTAGATGGGTTATTGGGCTGTCTTGAAGGGGTGTTGGGCTGCAACACACAAGAGGCCTTCCCGGTTACCCGGTTAACCGTTGGAATATCAAACGACCTCCAAATGGCACGAAACTTGATAGGTGGTCTACCGGTGGTGTACCAAGGCCACTTGGCAAGCCTCGGTCCATTCCGAGAACGTTTAACACCCGCTCACGAAAAAGAGACAAGAGGGGTGTGTCGGTGCATGTAGGAGTGTCGGATTGCAAAACGGACAACGGGGAAAATGCTCGGATGCATGAGACGAACACGTATGCAAATGAGATGCACATGATGACATGATAAGAGATGCATGACATGAACAAAATGCAAAACAAAAGACAAAAACCCAACCACGGAGGGAATACCATAGCACATAGCCGAAAATGGCAAAAGTTGGAGTTACAAAGATGGAAAGTTACATCCGGGGTGTTACAGAGAGCCCCTCCGAGATTGGATCTATCTCTCTGTTTCTGCGTTCTGTTCTGGCTCTGCTTCACCATTTCGCGTATATATGGAGATCCGTAACTCCGATTGGCCTGAAACCTTCGCCGTGATTTTTTTTCGAATATTAGCTTTCTTGCGGCAAAAGAAGAGCATCAACCGCCTTACAGTGGGCTCACGAGGGTAGGGGCGCGCCCAGGGGGGTCAGGCGCGCCTCCCCTACCTCGTGACCACCTCGGGCACCGTCTCGTGTGGATTTTTCTTCCTGAATTTTCCATATTTTCCAAAAATAAGCTCCGTCCGTTTTTATTCCGTTTGGACTCCGTTTGATATGGATATTCTGCGAAACATAAAACATGCAATGCATGAACTGGCCTTTGGGCCTTTGGATCAATATGTTAGTCCCAAAAATAATATAACAAATTGCCAAAAAGTATATGAAAGTGAATAATATTGGCATGGAACAATCAAAAATTATAGATACGACGGAGACGTATCAGCATCCCCAAGCTTAATTCCCGCTCGTCCTCGAGTTGGTAAATGATAAAAAAAAGAACAATTTTTGATGTGGAATGCTACCTAGCATAATCTTGATCATATGTCTAATCATGGCATGAATATTAAGACACGAGTGATTCAAGGCAATAGTCTGTCGTTTGACATAAAAACAATAATACTTCAAGCATACCAACCAAGCAATTATGTCTTATTGAAATAAGATAGCCAAAGAAAGCTCATCCCTACAAAATCATATAGTCTGGCTATGCTCCATCTTCACCACACAAAATATTCACATCATGCACAACCCCGATGACAAGCCAAGCAATTGTTTCATACTTTTGACGTTTCTCAAACCTTTTCAACTTTCACGCAATACATGAGCGTGAGCCATGGACATAGCACTATAGGTGGAATAGAATATGCTGATGGGGGTTATGTGGAGAAGACAAAAAAAGAGAAAGTCTCACATCGACGCAGCTAATCAACGGGCTATGGAGATGCCCATCAATTGATGTCAAAGCGAGGAGTAGGGATTGCCATGCAACGGATGCACTAAGAGCTATAAGTGTATGAAATCTCAAACTGGAAACTAAGTGGGTGTGCATCCAACTTGCTTGCTCATGAAGACCTCGGGCATTTGAGGAAGCCCATCATCGAATATACAAGCCAAGTTCTATAATGAAAATTCCCACTAGTATATGAAAGTGATAACTCAAGAGACTCTCTATATGAAGAACATGGTGCTACTTTGAAGCACAGGTGTGGTAAAAGGATAGTAACATTGCCCCTTCTCTCTTTTTCTCTCATTTTTTCTTTTTTTGGGCCTTCTCTTTTTTTTGGCCTTTCTCTTTTTCTTATTTTTATTATTTTTTATTTTTTTTCGTCCAGCGTCTCATCCCGACTTGTGGGGGAATCATAGTCTCCATCATCCTTTCCTAACTGGGGCAATGCTCTAATAATGATGATCATCACACTTTTATTTACTTACAACTCAATATTACAACTCGATATCTAGAACAAAGATATGACTCTATATGAATGCCTCCGTGATGTAAGGATGTGCAATGATCTAGCATAGCAATGACATCAAAAACGGACAAGCCATGAAAACATCATGCTAGCTATCTTACGATCATGCAAAGCAATATGACAATGAATGCTCAAGTCATGAATATGATGATGATGAAAGTTGCATGGCAATATATCTCGGATTGGCTATGGAAATGCCATGATAGGTAGGTATGGTGGCTGTTTTGAGGAAGATATAATGAGGCTTATGTGTGATAGAGCGTATCGTATCACGGGGTTTGGATGCACCAGCGAAGTTTGCACCAACTCTCGAGGTGAGAAAGGGCAATGCACAAGATCAAGAGGCTAGCAATGATGGAAGGGTGAGAGTGCGTATAATCCATGGACTCAACATTAGTCATAAAGAACTCACATACTTATTGCAAAAATCTATTAGTCATCAAAACAAAGTACTACGCGAATGCTCCTAGGGGGATAGATTGGTAGGAAAAGACCATCGCTCGTCCCCGACCGCCACTCATAAGGAAGACAATCAATAAACACCTCATACTCCGACTTCGTTACATAACGGTTCACCATACGTTCATGCTACGGGACTTGTAAACCTCAACACAAGTATTTCTCAATTTCACAATTACTCAACTAGCACGACTCTAATATCACCACCTTTATATCATATTCAGCGATCATATTCAGCGATCTACAAGTTTATGAAGGATTTTATGACTAACCATGTGAATGACCAATTCTTGTCATCTCTCTAAATAGATATAAGTGAAGCAAGAGATTTTAATTCTTTCTACAAAAGATATGCCCAAGCTCTAACAAATATAAGTGAAGCAAAAGAGCATTCTACAAATGGCGGTTGTCTATGTAAAGAGAAACAGGCAATCCACACTTCAAATGATATAAGTGAAGCACATGAAGCATTCTATAAAGCCATACTCAAAAGATATAAGTGAAGTGCATAGAGCATTCTATAAATCAACCAATGACCATCTCATACCCTCATGGTGCATAAAAAATAAAAACCTAATTGCAAAAGACGCTCCAAGACTTGCACATATCGCATGAACGAAACGAATCCGAAAACATACCGATATTTGTTGAAGAAAGAGGGGATGCCTTCCCAGCATCCTCAATCTTAGACGCTTGAGTCTCCTTGAATATTTACTTGGGGTGCCTCGGGCATCCCCAAGCTTGAGCTCTTGCCTCTCTTCCTTCTTCTCACATTGAGACCTTCTCGATCATCGAACACTTCATCCACACAAAACTTCAACAGAAAACTCGGTAAGATCCGTTAGTATAATAAAGCAAATCACTACTCTAAGTACTGTTGCAAAACAATTCATATTTTGTTTTTTCATTGTGTCTACTGTAATATAACTTTTTCATGGCTTAATCCACTGATATAAATTGATAGTTTCATCAAAACAAGCAAGCTATGCATCAAAAACAGAATCTGTCTAAAACAGAACAGTCTGTAGAAATATGAACATTCACCATACTTATGATACTTGAAAAATTCTAAAACAATTAGTAAAAATAAACAATTTTTACAGAAAGACAGTGCAAAAAGAATCAGAACCATTTGACGTTCCAGTAAAAAATTAAAATTCGCGCACTACAGCCGAAGTTTCAGTCCTGCACCGTACAAACCAACAAGTATTGTAAACATCCTAAAGGCAAACCTTGGCACATTATTTTTATAATAAAATGGAATTGTACAAGGGGATACTTATTTTTGTTGAAAAGTTTCTGTAATCAAGATTCACAAAGTTGCCGTGAGCATGAACAAAGTTCAAGGAGCTCTCCCACTTCAACAATGCTTGTCTTTCTCACTTTCCTTTCCTTTTTGAAAAAGTTTGAGTTCCCCTCTTTATTTTTGTTGTTTTTAAACTATATTAAAGCACTCAACAGAAATAAATGACTCTCTAAAACTTCCAGGTTGTCTCCCTGGCAGCGCTTTCTTTAAAGTCATTAAGCTAGGCATTTAGTGCTCAAGTAGTGAATCCACCCGGATCCTAAGGTATATCAAAGCCAATTTTAATTAGCAATGATTTGTAATTTAGTAGTGAGCACTAAGTAACATATATCATGTAATGACGAAGTCTAACTCTCTTCCTATGCATCGACATGTCATAAAAGAACAATTCATGCACACATAGTAAAGGCCAATGCATAGTATAAACAGTTTCTTGCAATTTTATTGTATTGGAAACATAGAGAGGTGGAGATATAGTTCCTCTCTCATAATAATTGCAAGTAGGAGCAGCAAGCACATGCATATTATATCTATCAATAATCATGTGCAACGTTATAAGGCAACCCATCAATATAATCCTTAATAAGTGCAAACTTCTCCGATATAGTGTAGTTGGGAGAATTCAAAAAGATAATAGGACTATCATGCATGGGTGCAATAGCAACAATTTCATGTTTAACATAAGGAACTATAGCAAGTTCATCTCCATAAGCATCATTAATATTGGCATCTTGGCCAGAAGCATAGCAAGCATCATCAAAAAGGGATATTTCAAGAGAATCAACGGGATCATAATGTCATCATAGCAATCATCCTTCGGTAAGCACGAAGGGGAATTAAACAATGTATTAGTTGAAGAGTTACTCTCATTAGAAGGTGGGCACGGGTGATCAATCCGCTCTTCCTCCTTTTGTTCTTCGCTCTCCTCCTCATCTTTTGTTGGAGATATGCCCTAGAGGCAATCATGTATGATGATATTTCCTATGTGTTTATGAATAAAGATAGTCCTTGGACATTATCAATGATGTGTATCAGCAAGTATGTGACTTGTTTGTGGGACTATGCATTGTATGATGACTGTCCTAAAAGGTCCCTAGTCAAAAGGGCTGTGTGGACGCCAATGCCGACTAGACCGGCATATGACACGGTCGATGGCTTGGTCTCACTAGCCATGGAGCATTGGATGCTAACCGGATAATATGGACTTGGAAAGGTCTGGTCGGATTCGACATAGTCGGATCCGAGTCGAGATAAGGTCTCGAGTCAGACAGACCCAACTATGAGACGCAGCGATATGTCATCTGCGAGTCTCTAGTACAACATACGTTCTATGTCCTAAGACCTGGTGACACATGTACTGGATGGTGACAGACTTGCTTTGGGCCGACCAAACGCTACTCCGTGTTGGGTAGTTACAAAGGTAGGTTTCGGGTTTGTCCAGTCCCATCTTTGCGAGACACGGTCGATCAAGATGGGATTTGCCCCTCCGATCGGGAGAGATATACTCTGGGCCCCTCGTGTGATCGACCAGGAATAGCATGGCCATGCGACAAGGATTATGAGATAATACGGATTGTGGTCGGTATCACTTTGGAACGAGAAAGAGGTCGGGTTAGCGAGAAGGATGACAGTCTCGCCTTGAGCCCGACAACATATATCGTGCGGCAAAGGGAGCGAAGTGTGACACGTTATGCTGTGTTCGCCTAACCAGCTTCATCGCTCGCTTGGTGGTCGGCACGCCTTGCTAGAGGCCGCTACCAACCGTCTGGTCGGAGGTGATCCGAATCGTGACCAAGCTGACTTGAACCTAAGGGGTCGCGCAGCTTAAGGGAAGGAACCTATGAGGTCAGTTCAGAGGACACCGGTCGGATGTGATCCGAACTGGACTAGGAACGTGACCGAATAGACTTTGGGCTTTAGGGTCCGTCGAGGCCCAAGTGTTGAGCCTGCGACGACGCCTATGTAAAGTGGAGGTGCAGCACACTCAGGCGATTGATCGCTTGGTGCTGCGACTAGGGTTTGCATGTGTTGCGAATAGCCACCTCCACTCGCCGCCGACCGTGTGATCGGACCTAGCAGTCCGCCGCACGACGTTCCTCCCGCACGCGCGGATACCGTTAGAGGCGGTGCACTTGTGCCGCTCCGGCGAACTCGTACGTGGGATCGGACCACCGGCCGCTCGAGGGAGATCGAACAAGGAGGAGACGATCCACGCAGACGCGCTGCCCCAACTCTTCTTCACTGCACGACATCGCTGCGTTTAGTGGTAACGAATCTGTGATCCATCTCCCATAGCATGTTCCCGGATGTTCTGGCGTAGGAATTTTTAATTTGCAGTCGACGCACCCTACCGTAGAGAACCCAACAAAGTGGTATCGAGCCTCTGCTATAGGATTTGGATTCAGATCGTATGCATATTAGATATGTGGAGGCGGCAGATGAGATCTGTTGTCCTTGAAAAGATCGGCTATGTGCACGATTGATGTGATCAACTGCACATGGGGATCGTTGAGGCTATGTTTTCTGTAAATCGGGATCGATGAGGTCGTGACACGATCTACACCTACCGGTCGGTTATCCGCCATCGGGGTTAACAGTCAAACGTAAATCCAAATCAGATTCGCGATGATCGACAAGATCGGTCAGATCATAGAATTCGGCGTGATCGGAGTTCAGATGTGATCTGTGATTTCCCGGCGTGTGCGTAGCGCCGTGTATGTCGTACCCAACACACAAACCGGTAGAATGCGATTCTGTGCATAACTTTGTTTTGCAGGTTTGATGTGAATAGTATGGCTCATGTGTAAGTGATTCAAGTGTGTAATTTATACGTGTACTGCGTGTCAAGTTTGTCACCGGCGAGAATAAAGTGCTGTCATTATAATGTATAACGACCTGCGTGTCGACTTGTGACTCTATGTAAATTCATTACTAGTTGTAGTAGTTGGATAATAGAGATCAGGTTGGTGGCTTGGCGTCCCGGCGTGACAAACAAGATGGAGTTCGTAGATGGTCATCGGAGTCGGAGCCGACCTAGAGGAACGCGTCCATGAAGGAGCCATACTATTTCACAATATGTGTTATTTTGTGATTGTTATGCTTCTTTGTTTCTATGCATGTTAAAATGATAGAATGATCCCTCATGAATATCAAGCGAATTGCCATCCCCGATGTTGCACCTTCGCACGTCAAGTACGTCTAGTAGTGGGCTCATAAAATTGGGGTGCTTCTGGGTGTCCTTGAACTGAAGGGTCATGTCGGACACGGACATGCACTGCGTCAGGTTAACTTGACAAGGCTATCAAAACGGTTTTGGGCCTTGTGGCAAAGAAGGTTGGGGGCCGGGGTATGAGATACCTTCCCGATCGACAGGAGTCGTATAGAGATGCGATTAGCAAGGAGTTTCTTACCGAATAGGTATGTTGGCTAGCAGTGATGCTAAAGCTCACTAGTCGCATGCGCTAGTCGGATCCTGAATCACTGAGAGTTTGCGGAGGGATGATGACTTCAGTGGGAGTATTTACATTTAGGCTAGAATTACTCTACATAAACACATTGCTTAGTGATTGCATGTTTTGTGTTGTAGATCAATGGCACCACCTGCTCAACCCAACTTTGCATTGAAATCAATTACGAAAAGGATAAACTGAATGGAACAAACTTTACCACCTGGTATAGAAATCTGAGAATTGTTCTCAAGCACGATAAAAGGAACATGTTCTAGAGGATCCACTTCGGAGGAACCTGCTGATAATGCTAGTGCCACAGCTAAAAATGCCTACGAAACTCGTTGATGAATCAACGGAGATCGGTTGTCCGATGTCGGCTTGTATGGAGCCCAATTTGCAACAGCATTTCGAAAGCGTTGAGGCTTACGATATGATCGAGAGTCTCAAGAGCATGTTTTAGACACGTGCTAGGACCGAAAGGTTCAACGTCTGGCGATCCTTGATGGATTGCAGGCTAAAGGAAGGTGATCCATCGAGCCCACATGTGATCAAGATGATCGGATATGTGCAAGCTTTGGATCGTTTGGGCTTCCCGCTCTTGGATGAGCTGACTCTTGATGCTGTTGCAGGTTCTCTTCCGCCCAGCTATGGGACGTTCATCTCGAACTATCATATGCATGGCATGGATAAGAAGCTCACTTAATTGCATGGGATGCTCAAGGTGGCAGAGCAGGATATTAAGAAAGGCACGCATCAAGTGTTGATGGTGCAGAAATCGGCTAAGTTCAAGAAGAGTTGGTCCAAGAAAAGGCTAAGGCAAAGGGCACGGAGATGGTAACCTCTGCCGCTGCCAAGTCTGGACCGGACTCAAGACCGCTTTGCTATCATCGCAAGGAGACCGGTCACTGGAAGAGGAACTGTAGCAAGTGGCTTGCAGAGCATGGCAAGAAGGCCGGAAATGCTTCTTCAGGCAAAGGTACACTTGTTGCATATGTTATAGACATTTACCTTGTTGACATACCTAGTAGCTCTTGGGTATTTGATACCGGATCGGTTGTTCATGTTTGCAACTCGATGCAGGGCTGGTAAGAACTAGGCATGTGGCACAAGGGAGATTGACATCAGGTCGGCAACAAAGCAAGAGTTGCTGCGTTGGAGGTCGGCACGATGCAGCTCCAGCTCCCTTCCGGATTCATTATGGAATTGAATAATTGTTATTACATTCCCGCACTTAGTCGAACATTATTTCGCCTCATGTTTGATGAGTCGTGGTTATGAATTCAATTTAAAGGACAATGGTTGTTCGATATTTTTGAATGGTATGTTCCATGGCTATGCACCCATTGTTGATGGGCTATTTATATTGAATCTAGAAGGAACCGGTCTATAACGTAAATGTCAAGAGGCATAAGCCTAATGAGATAAATCCTACATACTTACGGCATTGCCGGCTTGGACACATTAGTCTGAAACGCATGAAGAAGCTCCATGATGATGGGCTCCTAACCCGTCCGACTTCGGATCGTTCGAGCCATGTGAATCATGCTTGCTCGGCAAGATGACTAAGTCTCCTTTCGCAAAGAGTTGCGAGAGGGCGTCCGAAGCTATTGGAACTTATACAAGTGATGTGTGTGGTCCAATGAGCACAAGCGCCAGAGGTGGCTATCAAGATGCCATTGACTTTTACCGACGACTTGAGTAGATATGGATATATCTATTTGATGAGGCACAAGTCGGAGACTTTTGAAAAATTCAAAGAGTTTCAGAACGAGGTAGAGAATCAGCTCGGCAAGACTATAAAGCTTCTGCGATCGATCGTGGAGGTGAGTACATGAGCAGGAGTTCGATGATCATCTGAAAAGTCGAGGTATAGTACCTCGGCTCACACCTCCGATGCATACGGAGAAAGCGGCGTGTCGAGCGGAGGAATAGGACCTTGTTGGACATGGTCCGGTCTATGATGAGCAAATCGGATTTACCCTTGTCATTTTGGGGATACGCTCTAGAAACTGCAGCTTTCACACTTAATAGGGTACCATCAAAATCCGTAGACAAGACACCGCATGAGATGTGGACTGGGAAGAGTCCCGGTTTGTCTTTTCTAAAGATTTGGGGTTGTGAAGCATTTGTCAAGCGACTTATGTCAAACAAGCTTACACCCAAGTCGGATAAATGCATATTCGTGGGATATCCGAGGGAAACCTTGGGATATAGCTTCTACAACCGGAAGAGAACAAAGTGTTTGTTGCTCGAACGGGTTTTCCTTGAGAAAGAGTTTCTCAGTCGGGAGGCCAGTGGGAGGACGGTTCGACTCAAAGAAATTTTAGGACCACTCGGGGACGGCTCGGCTGGTGATGAGATCATACCGGAGTCAGTCAGGGAACCTGTAGTGGAAGCGGCACCGGAACCACGAAGGTCGGAGAGATTGCGCAGAGTGCGTGATGTATTGTTACTAGAAAGCGGCAGGCCAGCCACGTATGCGAAGCGATGGTGAGCCCAGATTCGAGGCATGGCTGGAGGCCATGAGATCCGAGTTAAAATCCATGGATGAGAATCAAGTGCAGGATTTGGTTGATCCGCCACTGGCGAATCGCCATTGGTTGCAAATGGGTCTTTAAGAAGAAAACCGATGTGGATGGAAATGTTCAGATCTACAAAGCTCGGCTTGTCGCTAAAGGTTATGGACAAGTTCAAGGAATTGACTACGACGAGACTTACTCGCCGGTAGCGATCTTTGAAACCGGTGAGGATCATACTAGCTATAGCTGCATATTTCGATTACTTGATATGGCAGATGGATGTCAAGACGGCTTTCCTTCACGGAAATTTAACCGAGGACGTGTATATGATACAGCCCGAGGGTTTTGTCGATCCGACTAGCACTAGTAAGGTATGCAAGCTCAAGAGATCCATTTATGGGTTGAAGCAAGCATCTCGGAGTTGGAACATTCGTTTTGATGAAGTAAATCACCGATCTCGGTTTCATCAAAAGCGAAGAGGACTCTTGTTTATACAAGAAGTTAAGTGGGAGCTCGATAGTGTTTTTGATCTTGTATGTGGATGACATACTACTGATCGGAAATAATGTTTCGATGCTAAACTCGGTCAAGGAATCATTGAATGGCAAGTTTTCGATGAAGGACCTTGGTGAGGCATTCTATATTTTAGGCATTAAGATCTATAGAGATAGATCGAGGAGGCTGCTCGGCTTAAGCCAGAGCACGTACATAGAGAAAGTGTTGAAGCGGTTCAACATGAGTGAGGCGAAGAAAGGGTTCTTGCCGCTCTCACAAGGTATAAGGCTAAGCGAGATTGAGTCCTTCGACATCCGATGAGCGAAGCAGGATGAGTAGGATTCCGTATGCCTCAAAGAATCGGATCCATCATGTATGCCATGATATGTACAAGGCCTGATGTTGCTTTTGCAATAAGCCTAACAAGTAGATACCAGGCCAACCTAGGTGAGAGTCACTGGCAGCGGTAAAGACTATTTTGAAGTACCTGAAAAGGACTAAAGAGATGTTCCTAGTTTATGGAGGTGAGGAAGAGCTCGTCGTAAGGGGTTACGTCGATGCTAGTTTCCAAACCGGCAGAGATGATTGTCGATCACGATCTGGATTCGTGGTACGCCCCGAATGGAGGAGCAATTAATCGGATGAGTTCCAAGCAGGATACGATGGCCGATTCTACCACGAAGCCGAATACATTGCGGCTTGTGAAGTCGCAAAGGAAGGTGTTTGGATCCGGCATTTTCTGGATGATCTTGGTATTTTCCCAGCCTCGGTGAAACCGTTGGACCTTTATTGTGATAATTTTGGTGCCATCGCACAAGCCAAGGAGCCGAGGAATCACCACAAGGTCAGACACATAGACCGGAAATATCACCTGATACGAAAGATCGTAAAGAATGGTGATGTAGAGTTATGCAAGATTCACACGGATGCAAATGTTGCAGATCCGTTGACTAAGCCGCTTCCACAACCCAAGCATGAGGGGCACGTTAGAGCTATGGGCATTCGATGTCTATTTGATTGACTCTAGTGCAAGTGGGAGACTGTTGGAGATATGCCCTAGAGGCAATCATGTATGATGATATTTCCTATGTGTTTATGAATAAAGATAGTCCTTGGACATTATCAATGATGTGTATCAGCAAGTATGTGACTTGTTTGTGGGACTATGCATTGTATGATGACTGTCCTAAAAGGTCCCTAGTCAAAAGGGCTGTGTGGACGCGCAGCCGACTAGATTGGCATATGACACGGTCGATGGCTTGGTCTCACTAGCCATGGAGCATTGGATGCTAACCGGATAATATGGACTTGGAAAGGTCTGGTCGGATTCGACATAGTCGGTCCGAGTCGAGATAAGGTCTGAGTCGGACAGACCCAACTATGAGACGCAGCGATATGTCATCTGTGAGTCTCTAGTACAACATACGTTCTATGTCCTAAGACACAGTGACACATGTACTCTGGATGGTGACAGACTTGCTTTGGGCCGACCAAACGCTACTCCGTGGATCGGGTAGTTACAAAGGTAGGTTTCGGGTTTGTCCGGTCCCATCTTTGCGAGACACGGTCGATCAAGATGGGATTTGCCCCTCCGATCAGGAGAGATATACTCTGGGCCCCTCGTGTGATCTGACCAGGAATAGCATGGCCATGCGACAAGGATTATGAGATAATACGGATTGTGGTCGGTATCACTGGAACGAGAAAGAGGTCGGGTTAGCACAAGGATGACAGTCTCGCCTTGAGCCCGACAACATATATCGTGCGGCAAAGGGAACAGAAGTGTGACACGTTGTACAGGTTCGCTTAACCAGCTTCATCGTCTGCTTGGTGGTCGGCACGCCTTGCTAGAGGCCGCTACCAACCGTACAGGTCGGAGGTGATCCGAACTGTGACCAAGCCGACTTGAACCTAAGGGGTCGCGGCTTAAGGGAAGGAACCTACGAGGTCAGTTCAGAGGACACCGGACGGATGTGATCTGGCTGGACTAGGTACATGACCGAATAGACTTTGGGCTTTAGGGTCCGCGGCGAGGCCCAAGTGTTGAGCCCGCGACGGACGCCTATATAAAGTGGAGGTGCGGCACACTCAGGCGCTTGATCGCTTGACGCTGCGACTAGGGTTTGCATGTGTTGCGAATAGCCACCTCCACTCGCCGCCGACTGTGTGATCGGACCTAGCAGTCCGCCGCACGACATTCCTCCCGCACGCGCGGATACCGTTAGAGGCGGTGCACTTGTGCCGCTCCGGCGAACTCGTACGTGGGATCGGACGACCGGCCGCTCGAGGGAGATTGAATGAGGAGGAGAAGATCCACGCAGACGCACTGCCCCAACTCTTCTTCCGCTGCACGGCATTGCGCGTCTAGTGGTAACGAACTGTGATCCATCTCCCGTAGCATGTTCCTGGATGTTCTGCGCGTAGGAATTTTTAATTTGCAGTCGACGCACCCTACCGTAGAACCCAACATCTTTTTCATCCAATGAGCTCATAGTTTCATCAATTTCTTCTTCCATAGATTCCTGCAAAATATTAGTCTCTTCTTGGACAGCGGAGAATTCCTTAATAAGTGCATTAATATAGGCATTATATTCATAATTCTCATAACAATATTTAAGGATAGCTAAATTTTCAGATCTATAAACAACATCATCAAAATCATGAAACTCTTTAAACATAGATTCAATTTCATAAGCACCCATAAAGGCAACAAATTCTTCTATTTGTTCCACATCATAGTAATCATATATACCTCTAGCATAAGAAGCCAAGGTTTCATTATCATTAAATTTGCATGAAAAGGGGAGGTGTGGAGCATTCATCCTAGAGCAACAAGTATAATCATATTAGAGCATAGTTGTCTAGCATACCACTTCAATATATAAATTTGATCCCATAATAGTTTCCCTTTTTGTGTCAAGCGATAATCCCTAAAGTATTCACGTTGATCCAACGTTACTCCCATTACCAAATTGAATGAGGTTTTCTCAGGATTATCAAAGTGGTACATAATATTTTTCACATATTGAGCATCGAGGGTTTTAGGAGGTTCCTCATCTCCATGAGTAGCAAGTACACCTATTTTTTTTGGTATTTCGTGTTCCGTATCCATAACTAAAGATAAAGAACAACTAATAGCAGCAAATAAAAATTACTTAGTGATAAAGCAAACCAGCACACACGAGAATATTCACCCCACGCTATGACTCCCCGGCAACGGCGCCAGAAAAAGGTCTTGATAACCCACAAGTATAGGGGATCGCAACATTTTTCGATAAGTAAGAGTGTAGAACCCAACGAGGAGCTAAAGGTAGAACAAATATTCCCTCAAGTTCTATCGACCACCGATACAACTCTACGCACGCTTGACGTTCGCTTTACCTAGAACAAGTATGAAACTAGAAGGACTTTTTAGGTGTGAAAGGATAGGCTTGCAAGAAAGTAAAGAACACAAAAATAAAACTAGGGGCTGTTTAGATAAAGACACAACTAAAGTAAATATAGCGAGTGTGGAAAAGTGGTGGTAGGAGTTGTGGAATTGTCCCTAAGCAATTGACTATGTTACTAGACCGGTAATCACTATTGCAATTCTATTTGAGGGAGAGGCATAAGCTAACATACTTTCTCTACTTGGATCGTATGCACTTATGATTGGAACTCTAGCAAGCATCCGCAACTACTAAAGATTCATTAAGGTAAAACCCAACCATAGCATTAAAGTATCAAGTCCCCTTTATCCCATACGCAAACAACCTACTTACTTGGGTCTGTGCTTCTGTCACTCACGCCACCCACCATAAGCAAATCATAAACAT
Organism: Aegilops bicornis; assembly: GCA_021605145.1. Taxonomy (NCBI): domain Eukaryota; kingdom Viridiplantae; phylum Streptophyta; class Magnoliopsida; order Poales; family Poaceae; genus Aegilops; species Aegilops bicornis. Next base: position 463,675,625 of record CM038669.1, on the reverse strand, counting down.
ATTGCAAACCCTACAATGGGAATCCCTCACGCTTGCGCGACACGGAGGGCACAATAGGACAGCACCAATAATAAAATATGCAATTCAAACCAATCATAGCAATTCATCAATCACAGATAGGATAACGAAAATCTACTCAGACATCATAGGATGGCAACACATCATCGAAAAATAATATGAAGCATAAAGCACCATGTTCAAGTAGAGGTTACAGCGGGTTGCGGGAGAGTGGACCGTTGTAGATAGAGGGGGGAAGGTGATGGAGTTGTTGGTGAAGATGACGGTGGTGTTGGTGAAGATCGCGGTGATGATGATTTCCCCTGGCAGCGCTCCGGCGCCACCGGAAGCAAGGGGGAGAGAGCCCCCCTTCTTCTTCTTCTTCCTTGACCACCTCCCTTGATGGGAGAAGGGTTTCCCCTCTGTTCCTTGGCTCCCATGGCTTGGGAGGGGCGAGAGCCCCTCCGAGATTGGATCTATCTCTCTGTTTCTGCGTTACATTACGCTCTGCTTTCACCGTTTCGCGTATATATGGAGATCCGTAACTCCGATTGTCCTGAAACCTTCGCCGTGATTTTTTTCCGAATATTAGATTTCTTGCGGCAAAAAGAAGAGCATCAACCGCCTTATGGTGGGCTCACGAGGGTAGGAGGCGCGCCCGAAGTCGGCGCCCCCTACCTCGTGACCACCTCGGGCACCGTCTCGCGTGGATTTTTCTTCCGGAATTTTCCATATTTTCCAAAAATAAGCTCCGTCCGTTTTTATTCCGTTTGGACTCCGTTTGATATGGATATTCTGCGAAACATAAAACATGCAACAGACAGGAACTGGCACTGGGCACTGGATCAATATGTTAGTCCCAAAAATAATATAAAAAGTTGCCAAAAATTATATGAAAGTGAATAATATTGGCATGGAACAATCAAAAATTATAGATACGACGGAGACGTATCAGTATACAAGCGGAGTATGTTCCCCGAGCGGACAACAGCATTGTCGATTACTTGTCGAAACGCGCTGCCCTCAAGTTGCCTGTGGAACCAGTTACCTTTGTGTTTCGTTTAACTCAACCATCCGTTGAACCATCGACAGAGCAGAACACGCGAAGGAAATTAGGTCCCGGCAAGTACTTTCCCGCCGAGCTCCCAGGAGCCACCGGCAAAGATGTTGTCGAGGACACTGAGCCTGCCATGGGGCAACAGACTCCGACAGGATGTCAAGCCCTGGCCGTAGAGGCAGCCGCTCCCATGGCAGAGGAAATGCTTTTAGTCCTTGCCGTCGAGCCTCAGGCTCCGGCATGGGCACATCATACCGTCCGATTCCTCCAAACAGGGGAGCTTCCTGAGGAGCAGGAAGAAGCGGAGAAAGTAGCTCGTCGATCTGCCATGTATCAGTTCGTCGACGACGTTCTGTACAGAAAAAGGCCGAACGGTGTGAAATTGAAGTGCATTCCCCAGGAGGAAGGACTGGAGCTGTTGGCAGAGATACACTGAGTCATATGTGGCTCCCACATAGGGTCGAGGGCCCTTGCCGGCAAAGCATTCCGGCAAGGTTTCTTCTGGCCCACTACCCTCCAAGATGCAACGGCACTAGTAACCAAGTGTGAAGTGTGTCAGTTCCATTCAAAGAAGCTTCATCAACCAGCTCAAGCCCTTCAAACGATCCCTCTCTCCCGGCCATTTTTGGTCTGGGGGCTCGACATACTGGGCCGCTTCCCCCGTGCTGTCGGGGGCCTTGAGTACTTGTACGTCGCAATCGACAAGTTCATAAAGTGGCCTGAAGTGGAGGCAGTGAGGAAGGTGACAGCACAGTCAGCCGTCAAGTTCTTCAAGGGGCTAGTTTGCCATTTTGGTGTGCCGAACAGAGTCATCACCGACAACGGCACGCAGTTCACAAGCCGCACCTTCATGCAGTACATCCAAGACCATGGTAGCAAGGTCTGTTTGGCCTCTGTTGCACATCCACGGAGCAATGGTCAGGCAGAGAGGGCAAATGCTGAAGTACTGCGAGGCCTCCGGACAAAGACTTTTGATAGGATGCACAAGTGTGGAAGGCACTAGATTGATGAGTTGCCGACGGTTCTTTGGTCGATCAGAATGACGCCAAATCGAGCCAACGGCTAGACACCCTTTGCCCTGGTATACGGGGCAGAAGCAGTTCTCCCCACAGAACTCACATACGGGTCACCCTGAGTGCTCGCTTATGATGAGCTTGAGCAAGAGCAATTGCGGCAAGATGACACAACGCTCCTTGAGGAAGATCGTCTTTGGGCGACTATGAGAGCAGCGCGGTACCAGCAAGCCTTGCGCCGCTACCATAGCCGCAAGGTTCATGCCCAAAGCTTTGAGGAAAGCGACTTTGTTCTTCGGCGCGTTCAGTCGGCCAAGAATCCCAACAAGTTGACGCCAAAGTGGGAAGGCCCTTATCGGGTAATACGAGTCACCAGGCCTGGCGCAGTCCGCCTGGAGAGCGAAGATGGTATCCCACTGAGCAACTCCTGGAACATCGAACATCTTCGTAAGTTTTACCCATGAGGCGCGGTTGCCTGGCCTCCCGGCAAGCCACCTTTTGTACAAGCCTTGCCGACAAGGCATGTAACCCTTTGTACAAAGCCAGGCGCCAACCCTGAGCATAAATAAATGAAGCGCTGGCTGTCGGATCTCGGTTCCGGCAAAACCCTTAAGGTTCGAACTCTGGGGTGCGCACGAAGATCTCCCCCTGTCGATCCACGTCCTAGCTTTGCTAAGATCTCAAGGTCTAACTCCACAAACTCGCAACACAAAGAACACAAGATTTATACTGGTTCGGGCCACCATTGTGGTGTAATACCCTACTCCAGTGTGTGGTGGTGGATTGCCTCTTGGACTAAGGATGAACAGTACAAGGGGAAGAACAGCCTCCTGAGGAGAGGTGCTCTTGTGCTTGGTGAACTTGTGTGGGTGAGGATTATCTCTGTCCCCCTCTATGGTGGTGGCTAGTCCTATTTATAGAGGCCCTGGTCCTCTTCCCAAATACTGAGCGGGAAGGAAGCCAACAACGACCAATTCGAAAGGGGACAGCTAGTACAGCTTATCCTGACAAAAGTAGTCTTCGCCTGCAAAAGGCTCTGGTGGTGACGCCGCCTTGGGCTCCATGGTGACCTCCCTCTTGCCGTCCTGCTGGTCTTGGTCTCATTACACTGATATGGAAACCTTTGCTTGACGCCTCAATACTCTGCGCCTACGCTTGCCTCCATAGAACCAAAGAGGAAACAAGGACTCTGTGCGCGCTGGCGCTCGCCTGGTCTCGGTCGTCATGGCTGACGTCACGAGAACCTCGCGAGGTTTGCCTTGCCTTGATCTCTCCGCCCCTCGCGAGCCAACCTGGTGAGACCGCTCCTGAGGAGGTCTTGCGTCGTCCGCCTCGTGAGGCTTGGCCCCTCGCGAGGGTCTTGAATGCTTGTTGGTGAAGATGAGCCATACGGGCCCGCTTGCAGAGCCACGCCGTGGGCCGCAGTCAGGCAAGTCTGGGGACCCCCGTTCCCAGAACGCCGACAGTATCCCCCGGCCCCAAGGCGCGCTTGGGCTTGGCTTCGAGGCGAAGCCAAGGGTCAAGTGCGGAGCGCCGTGGGCCCCAATAGCCTGCGGCCTTGGTCGACGCGTGGCGGTTGATTGGACGTGGGTGTCTCCGCTTCCCCATGCAGCCTTGGAATCCGCCTGGCTACGCGGCCACCGCAACCTACACAGTTATTCTTCCATCGCCCGCGCCATACTTCCCTGGTTCCCCTGCTTCTCCGAGACTCTGCTCCTCTTTCCAATCTGACCTGAACTCTGCCCACTCCATCATCATGGCGCCGAAACAAGCGGACAAGGGGAAGAAGCCCCTGTCTTCTGCCAGCGTGCCTCCGGCCACCGAACCCGCGGTTGGTCGATCACTGGTGTTCAATGACGAGGCCATGGGCAAGGTGCGCCCCATGCTCGCCTCTTGCTTCAATGAGTGGGGAAAGATGGTGGCTTGGCCTGCGTCTCGCGCTCGCATTGACCGGGCTGCCACCGAGGTCCCAATCTTCATTGATGATCTTTGGGCTGGCCTGCTCCCTCCTTTCTCCACCTTCCCCAACGCGGTGCTTGAACATTACCAGATCCACATGCTGCATCTTGACCCCCAATCTGTGACTCTTCTCGCTGTCTTCGCCTTCGTTTGTGAGGCCATGGTGGGCATTGCCCCTTCCGTGGCCCTTCTCCGCCACTTCTTCTCGTTGCATCTGGTGGATCCCCGGGAGAGCTCGGGGTGTGTGAGCTTCCATGCCGTGGCCGAGACAGCCGGCTCGGGGATCGATTTTGACCTTTCGCCGCCCGCGGGCAGATTTCGGACGCGCTGGGTGTTTGTGGACGTAGGGGCGCTCAGCCCCCTGCTCTCGCCTCCGTCGTCGCCTGCCGTCCCCAACTCCGGCTGGGGCCATGAGAAACTCGTGAGCCCTTGCCTTGTCCCAGTCTGGCTCAGGCTGAAGAAGCTGAAAGACCTTGGTGTGACTGCGCCTATGGTGGTGAAGGAGTTTGCCAGGCGCCGAGTCGCTCCACTCCAATGCCATTCTCGACCAATGTGGGCCTTGCTCAATAGCAAGGACCATATGAGGCTTCAGGAGTCCGGGCTCCCTCCTGAGACACGGCAGACGGTGCTTGAGGTCTTAGCGGGTGTTCCGTTGCCAGACGACATGCCTGGGAAGAGTTGCTTGTTGTACCGTTGCTAGAACAAGGAGGAATTCACGGAGCACATGCCTTCCTTTGACGAGTGGGGCTGCGCCCAGACGGCCTGGTGGGGCCCTGCGAGAACCCTGTCAACGTGGTTCCCCTCTTCGCTGTGGGTGCCGAGCTCACCCCGAGTGTGGAAGCAGGGGGCGAGCACCATCCGGGGTCGGTGGCCCCAGCACCGAGGTGCTGATGCCGCCTGGGGCTCCAGAGGCGTCATCCTCGGGAATCCGTGATTCTTGTCCCGGGGCGGCAGTTTTGGGGGCCACGCAACACGCGACTCCTGAGGCCGAAGCTCTTGAGATCTCGGCTGGTCGTCGTGAGGTGGCGCCCGACAATTCTCCTCAGCTTGGCGCCCCTGAGGCTGTCCCTCTAAGCGCTTCTCCTACTACACCTCGTGTTGTCCGCCATGTCCAACGCTTTGGTCGGCTCTGCGTGGACTTTGAGGAGCTCCGGAAGAGGAAGAGGTTCCCGAGCGGCAGCGGTGGCATCTTCGGGTCGTTGAAGCGTGATGTCTACTACACAACCTTCTTCTTGTAGACGTTGTTGGGCCTCCAAGTGCAGAGGTTTGTAGGACAGTAGAAAATTTCCCTCAAGTGGATAACCTAAGGTTTATCAATCCTTGGGAGGGGTAGGATGAAGATGGTCTCTCTCAAACAACCCTGCAACCAAATAACAAAGAGTCACTTGTGTCCCCAACACACCCAATACAATGGTAAATTGTATAGGTGCACTAGTTCGGCGAAGAGATGGTGATACAAGTGCAATATGGATGGTAAATATAGGTTTTTGTAATCTGAAAAATATAAAAACAGCAAGGTAACAAACGATAAAAGTGAGCGCAAACGGTATTGCAATGCATTAAAACAAGGCCTAGGGTTCATACTTTCACTAGTGCAAGTTCTCTCAACAATAATAGCATAATTGGATCATATAACTATCCCTCAACATGCAACAAAGAGTCACTCCAAAGTCACTAATAGCGGAGAACAAACAAAGAGATTATTGTAGGGTACGGAACCACCTCAAAGTTATTCTTTCTGATCGATCTATTCAAGAGTCCGTAGTAAATAACACGAAGCTATACTTTCCGTTCGATCTATCATAGAGTTCGTACTAGAATAACACCTTAAGACACAAGTCAACCAAAACCCTAATGTCACCTAGATACTCCAATGTCACCTCAAGTATCCGTGGGTATGATTATATGATATGCATCACACAATCTCAGATTCATTTATTCAACCAACACAAAGAATTTCAAAGAGTGCCCCAAAGTTTCTACCGGAGAGTCAAGACGAAAATGTGTGCCAACCCCTATGCATAAGTTCACAAACGGAACCCGCAAGTTGATCACCAAACCTTACATCAAGTGAATCACGTGATATCCCATTGTCATCACAGATAAGCACATGCAAGACATACATCAAGTGTTCTCAAATCCTTAAAGACTCAATCCGATAAGATAACTTCAAAGGGAAAACTCAATCCATTACAAGAGACTAGAGGGGGAGAAACATCATAAGATCCAACTACAATAGCAAAGCTCGCGATACATCAAGATCGTACCACCTCAAGAACATGAGAGAGAGAAAGAGATCAAACACATAGCTACTGGTACATACCCTCAGCCCCGAGAGTGAACTACTCCCTCCTCGTGATGGAGAGCGCCGGGATGATGAAGATGGCCACCGATGAGGGATCCCTCCTCCGGCAGGGTGCCGGAACAGGGCCCCGATTGGTTTTTGGTGGCTACAGAGGCTTGCGGCGGCGGAACTCCCGATAGATTGTGTTCCCCAATGTTTTTAGGGTATATGGACATATATAGGCGAAAGAAGTCGGTCAAGGGAGCCATGAAGGGCCCACGAGGGTCAGGGGCGCGCCCAGGGGGGTAGGGCGCGCCTCCCTGCCTCGTGGCTTCCTCGAAGCTTCCCCGACGTCTACTCCAAGTCTCCTGGATTGCTTCCATTCCAAAAGTAACTCTCCCGAAGGTTTCATTCCGTTTGGACTCCGTTTGACATTCCTTATCTTCGAAACACTGAAATAGGCAAGAAAACAACAATTTGGGATGGGCCTCCGGTTAATAGGTTAGTCCCAAAAATAATATAATAGTGTTCAGTAAAGCCCATAAACATCCAAAAAAGATAATATAATAGCATGAATACTTCATAAATTATAGATACGTTGGAGACGTATCAGCATCCCCAAGCTTAATTCTTGCTCGTCCTCGAGTATAAAAGAAATAATTTATGAAGTGTGAATGCTAGCAGGTGCACAAGTTTGATCAATGATAATTTCAATCACCTTTTCTAGCATCATTATATGTCATAATAGTAGCTCATATCATAAAGCTTCTCGTGATCAAGTAACAAGCTATTCACATTTTAAAGTATAGATCATAAACTCTCTTGAAAACTAACAAACAGTTCTCAGTCATCAAACAATTGCAATTCATCTTATTTTGAGGAAGGGTCTATGTAAGAGCTTTGATTTAGCAAATCCCACATACACAACTATCATATAGTCTTCCATGATTGCTACCACTCAAAGCATAGTTTTAGAACAAACAGCATCCATCGAACACAGAGAAAGATAGGGGCTTAATGTTTCGCCTCCCAACCTTTTACCTCAAGGGTAATGTCAACAATAATAATTCATGATCAAATATATTTGAATGGCCATATATGCTTAGATCTTTCTCCACCACATGATGCTTGCCAACTAAAAAGTAGGTTGGAATGAGAAGGAATACTACTGACTCTTGCATAAAAGTAAAAGATAGGCCCTTCGCAGAGGGAAGCATGGATTTGCAGAGGTGCCAGAGCTCGAAGCTAAAACACAGATGAAAATAATTTTGAGAGGTATGCTTTCATTGTCAACATAACGACCAAGAGTTCCCAATATCTTCCATGCTACACACATTATAGGCGGTTCCCAAACAGAATGGTAAAGTTTTTACTCCCACTCCACCAACAATCACACTCCACGGCTTGTCCGAAACAACGGGTGCCGTCCAACTATCAACAATCCCGGGGGAGTTTTGTTTAAATTATTTGCAATTTGTTTTTGATCTTTTGATCATAGGACTAGGCATCCCAGTTACCAGCCATTTTCTCGTGAATGATGAGCGGAGTCCACTCATCGTGAGAATAACCCACCTAGCATGGAAGATACTGACAGCCCCTAGTCGCTACATGAGCGATTCGGGCATACAAAACAGATTATTATTTGAAGGTTTAGAGTTTGGCACATGCAAATTTACTTGGAATGGCAGGTAAATAACGCATATAGGTAGATATGGTGGACACTCATGGAGGAAACTTGGTTCAAGAATTTTGGATGCACAAGCAGTATTCCCACTTTGTACAGATATTTTGGCTAGCAAAGGATTCTAAATAGCAAGCACCACATGTTAGAGGATCCATAACGTATCATATGGTGAATAAAAATATAGCTCCAAGTAAAGTTACCGATGAACAAAGACGAAAGAGGGGATGCCATCCGGGGCATCCCCAAGCTTAGGCTCTTGGTTGTCCTTGAATATTACCTTGGGGTGCCTTGGGCATCCCCAAGCTTAGGCTCTTGCCACTCCTTATTCCATAGTCCATCGAATCACCACTTAGGTACTATTGTGAACTCATTCTAAATTCATATTGGTGTTAAACCAACTATATTCCAACTTCTCTATGGTTCATACCCTCCGATACTACTCATAGATTCATCAAAATAAGCAAACAACACATAGAAAACAGAATCTGTCAAAAACAGAACAGTTTGTAGTAATCTGTATCAAACGTAAACTTCTGGAACTCAGAAAAATCTGCCAAAATAGGAAGACCTAGATAATTTGATTATTGATCTACTGCAATTGGAATAAGTATTTTATCACTTTCTGGTGATTTCTAACAATTATTTTCATGAGCAGAAAGTTTCTGTCTTTTTCAGCAAGATCAAATAATTATCATCCAAGAAGATCCTATAGGTCTTACTTGGCACAAACACTAATTAAAACATAAAACCACATCTAAACAGAAGCTAGATGAATTATTTATTACTAAACAGGAGTAAAAAGCAAAGAATAAGAATAAAATTTGGTTGCCTCCCAACAAGCTATCATTTAATGCCCCTAGCTAGGCATGATGATTTCAATTATGCTCGTATAAAAGATAAGAATTGAAACATAAAGAGAGCATCACGAAACACATGGCAAGCACATTTAAGTCTAACCCACTTAATATGCATAGGGATTTTGTGAGCAAACAAGTTATGGGAACAATAGTCAACTAGCATAGGATGGCAAAACAGGCATAACTTCGAAACTTTAAGCACATAGAGAGGAAACTTGGTATTATAGCAATTCCTACAAGCATATGTTCCTCCCTCATAATAATTTTCAGTAGCATCATGAATGAATTCAACAATATAACCAGCACCTAAAGCATTCTTTTCATGATCTACAAGCATAGAAAATTTACTACTCTCTACATAAGCAAAATTCTTCTCAATCGGAATAGTGGGAGTATCATAAGGGACTCAAATACTATAAATTGTTTCCATGTTAAAAGAGTAGTGTTCAGAAAAAGGGTCATCATAATCATGACAAGTTTTATAAAGCTATAAGTGTCATCACAATAATCATCATAAGTAGCAACTTTGTTCTCATCATAATCAATTGAAACCTCTTCCAAGATAGTGGAATCATTACTAAATAAAGTCATGACCTCTCCAAATCAACTTTCATAATTATCACAATAATATTCGACATCCTCCAAAATAGTGGGATCATTACTTCCTAAAGTTGACACTCTTCCAAACCCAGTTTCATCAATATAATCATCATAAATAGGAGGCATGCTTTCATCATAACAAATGTTCTCATCAAAACTTGGGGGGACTAAAAATATCATCTTCATTAAACATAGCATCCCCAAGCTTGGGACAAACATTAATTGTGGCAAATATATTTTCAAACTTGTCATTCTCATCAAACATAGCATCCCCAAGCTTGGGCATTTTCATATCATAAGCATAATCACTCTCATCATTAATAGTATTGATAGCACCAATAGTATAGCAATTATGTGGCAACCCGATCCGCATGGAGCAGGGGGCCTTCGCACGTCAGCCCAGAATTACGCCTGACGCACGACATGTCCATGATACAGCATTCGATGTACAATAATATTCATCAAATACATGTGTATAAGATTACATCATTGATGAATACAATTTTCTGGCATAGCCCTAAGGCTATTTACATGGCAGCGGAAGTCCATATAAATGGCAGTAGAAGTCTTGGTTTGGCAGCGTCTCACTAAGGCGGGGCCCCATAACACACAGGAATGGCAAGATTACGACCTAGCACGACGGAACAAGCGAACGACCTACAAAACTGGCATGACACGCCAGGTCAGTACATTGAATGTACTTGCAAGACAACCAAATACATATCATCTCAACAAAAAGAAGACAAAGCAAGAACCAAGCATATGCACTAGTCTACATCAACACAACTTCTAAGCATGGCATGATATTAACTAGAATCATAATTCAAACTAGGCATGAACAACATCATAGCATCAACTATCATGGCATATCAAACTTACTTCTATCATAACGACAGCAAAGCATAGCATATCAAAACAGAGCATGGCATCATGTAACTATGCTGAAAATAAACTACCAGTTACCTCCCGTGAAGACATGTTGTAATAACCTTATGCCACAATCACTTACTCTGCCACGGCTCCTCGGAGCACAATCATGACTTACCGAGACCTCGTCTCGGGGTCATATCAACACATCGTCGTGACTTCTCACGATTATTTCATAGTCCAAGCCATCACATTAGTTATCACATCTTAGTTATCACATAATTTATTAGCTGATTTATCCTCCATTTCGACCGAGACCCGATAGGGTGACCTACTACGAACATGTGCCCATGACCGAGGACGCGACTATCGATAGATTGAATACACTCTGCAGAGGTAGCACACTTTACCCACACTACAGAATCCTGGTCTTGCACTCCCATGCGTGCGGACCAAAGCGTTCCGACAAAACCGATCTACTGCCATGACGCCCTCCCGGCCACTTCGACCAACACCCCTTAAGGGTTCAGTCCTGGGTGGCCCCGTACCTACCAAAGGTACCAACGGCCACCGTCATGGCAAAATGGTCCCAAACGGGGACATGATCTCAAAACCAAACTCGGGCACACAAGGCTTATGTCTGCCTACCTAATCAGGGTAAGCGCGCCCATAACCTTCCCTCGCGGGAGGCACCGGCGAGAGGCATGATAATAGACCCAGCTAGGACCTTCCCACAAGGTAGATATGGTTGCACTGGAGAAAGCTCGATTTAGTGGCACTATGATATCCCAGTGATGGCGAGGAGGTTTGTTATTAAGTCATATTGTTAACTTCACCACCATCACAAACATTATGAGCATATTAAGCAAGAATGCAACAATGAACATGCAGCAAACAAATGCATTAACAAATATCAAGCTACTCAAGTGAACAGTTATAGCATATGAAACATAACAATACTAGGTACTAGCTTATTGACGGTGCAACAAAATCATCATAACATCAAGACTACTGGCATGAACTAAACTAGACAGAGGCATGATATTATCAACAACAATATAACTAGCATGGCAAAAGCTATAAAGAGAGGTAAGCAAGCAGTACTAACATATAGCACAATTGAAATAACGGCAGACGAAACAGGCAAAACTACTGCAACTAAGCACACACACGAGGTACTGGCAAAGTCAACGTGCAAGTTCAGGGCTCATGATAAGAGGTTGGCTTGCCTGGGGGCCGAGGATTACTCCGAAAAAAGTGCGGAACGATCGCGGAAAGATTTGCCGGAAACAGTTCTCTCCCGGAGGGGGCTGTTTACGTGCAAGGGCGAAATGGTCATTTTCAGAATGTGCAAACATGGTTAAAATGATTCCATCAGAACGGGTTCGAGGAAACAAAGACGTGGGCTTTGGAATCACCTAATTTGGAGCTACGGGTACAAAGATACGGAGGGTTGAAGCTCAGGGTCCTATCGGTGAAGTTTTTCCAGCAAACAGGCCCCTGGAGGAAAAACTGAACGTGCCTTTGGGCCGAATACGTCTTCCGCACAGGGAAACGCATTTTGAGCCGAAGTGCCAAGGGAACACGTTTTCTTACTTGGAAGCGTATTCACCGTGTACGTTTCGAGGCAGAAAGCGGCTTTGGTGGGTAGCGTCCACTTATCCGACGTGGCCAGTGGGGCCACGCCCTCCTCTCGTCGACAGGTGGGTCCCGCAGGGTGGGGCCCGCTTGGCATGGCTTCTTCTTCCTCTCGCGTGTACGCACGCCTGGCCGAGGGAAACACCTGCCTCGACGGTGATTGCCGGCGCGCCCGGCTACTTCCCGGGGCGCGCGACCTACCCAGATGCTCAGGGTGGAATGGCGCATCCGGTGGTGGCCTCTATTGCCAGCGAGGAGGACGGGGAACGGAGCAGCAAGGCTCACGGCGGAGAGGGCTTCAGCCATCATCGAGCAAGGTGCTCTGGTGGGGCAACGGAGGGCGCGGGGGGCTGGGGACGAGCACTGGAGCGAGGCGCATCCAGTGGGGTGCTCGGACGGGGTAGGCGATGGCCAAGGGAGAGAATGGCCGAGGGGAATTGGTGGCGGCCATTCGGCCATGGAGCGAATAGAGGATCTCTAAGGCGAGGGGGAAGGCTACGGGAGGCATTGTGGCTGCGAGAAGGCTCTGGTCGCTATTTATAGCCGCGGGGACGAGCTCTAGAGGAGGGGAGGATGTGACACGCGACACGGCTACGTGTCCGCGCGCCGGCGATGTGCATGCGCGGCCAAAGGCCACGGGAAGCGACAGGAACATGACGCGGGGGATGCGGACGACGCGCAGGGGCTCATGGAGACGAAGGGCGCTCGTGGACGAGAGGGAGAAGGGGACAAGAACAAGGAAGACGACGGTGCACGGGCGTGCACTGTGCTCGGCCACGGCGATGGCTCAACGAGGAAGAAAACGAATGGGGAAACGGGCCAAGGCGCTTGGCGACAACGAGGCTGAGCTGGTTGACAAGCTTGGATGAGCCAGAGCCAGCCGGAGATGCACTACTGTGGCCAACAGTGGCTAGACCACCGATTTGGCTGGCACTGCCCATGGTCACCACCGACAACGCATGATCTAGTCGTCTACTTGGTGCCAAATGATGTCTACAACATAGTCCTTCCAATGCTCATTAAGACAGAAGTGATGGAACGAGCAAAGGTGTAGTGAGAAGAGGGAAACAGGCTCGACAAGTTTGCTGTTGCAAACTTAGCAACATCCTGGTGATCAACACAGAGATGTTAAGGGCAAAACTGGTTGTCTAGGAGGTTTAGGATAGCAAGGACTACGGTCCTGGGAAGTTGGAAGGGATTTGGGCAAGGATTTAGCATAGCTGCAGTTCAAATGCCAAATCTGACCCAGAAAGCAAATGATGAAGAAGCACTCACTAGGAGTGATGGATTGGTCTAAAACTTGGCAAAGCTTCCTTATTTGGTCACATGTAGATGCTTCAAAAAGATCATACTAAATGGACTTGCCAAATTGGTACTTGTTTCATAAGCATCAGATCTGACCAGAAACTTTGAAAAATCCAAGAAAATATTGGAAATGAGCCAAAATGGGTTGGAGATAGGTTGTATGGAGAGGAAAAGGCTTAGGAATATTTTCAGCCATAATGGAGCAAGATAAAATAGACTTGCTTCACAAACTGAAAATTTGGACAGAAACCAAGAATTGCTCCTGTGCTCACATAGTTCAATGAATTGAACTGAATTTAGGTGGAGGCTAATGATTTGGAATACTTGAGAAGATGGAAAAGTTTCATCCCATTTGGAAACACTATGAAGGTAGTTCCTTCACAAAGTTACAATCAAGTCAGAAACTTTGGAAAAATTTCACAGGGAGCTAGGATGGATGGATTGAGCTCATCTTTGGTATTCATGGATTATTTATGAAGGTTAATCACCCTACCAAATTGCAGCTCAATTGGAATTAGGAATAAAGCACTTCCTTTGCAAAATTTCAAAGAAGGCAGAAACTTGCATTGGATCATGTGCCAAAATTCTGAACTATGGAACATGGAACAAGGATGGAATTTGTGATTATATAGCAAGGGAAAGCTCCACAATTTATGGGAGAATTTTCCCTGCTATAAAAATAGTAGTACCTTTAGGAAGTGGCAGAAATGCAATATTGGTATTAAATAGGAAAAGGCATTTTTCCATTTTTAATTATGGCCAATATCTTTGCCAGAGCTTGGATTAGACATAAATATCAACTCCACCAATTCTCATGAATTTTGGAGATGGCTAGATATGCCTTTGGATTTTATCCCTCAGAAAGGCAAGAAAAGGAATAAATCCTAATTCAAAAATATTGCATGGGACTTGGCAATATTTTTGCATATCCAAGGTTTACAAGGATAGGAGGGTCTCAGGGAACAGATGGGATGATCAACAGCTCAAGGAAAATGATAGCTCCTTTGTAATCACAAAGGCCATCTTTAAATTCCAACAATTTGGAGTTAGGGTTTGAGAGGGTTTGAGCTGAGGCAAATGAGGTCTTGCCCACTGAAAAGACATGAGCAAAGTTTTGAAAGGTTGGAAATGACAAAATTTCTCAGAGTCATCCAGCTAACTCAGGAGAAAATTTTGAGAATGAGTGCCAGGAAGGAATAACAGCACAAAAAATGATAACCCAATTTTGGGGCTGTTACAACTTATCATCATCACAATGAGTAATAGGAGCAACATCATTTGGGAGGGATACCTTTCTACCTTTTCTTCTCCGTCATTTATTTTTCTTCTTCACATCATGTGTGGGTTTAACCCTCTTTTTTGAGCTCCTTATTAATGAGATTGGTTGAATAGAAGGCTCCTCCTCGTTACCTGATTCATCATAAGAAATAATATGAGATATTGGGAAGCCTCTTCCCTTTCATTAGTATTCTCTTCATCCTCTATTTGTTTTATTTTCTTTATGTAATTGTCAATATAAGGATTTTCAATGCAATTCACCACACAATACATAAAAATTTCTTCTAGATCAAAATCAAGAAATCTATCAAGATTAAATTTTGGAATACCCTCAATTATACGTTTCATTTCTTCATACCCCAAAGAAGATGAAGCTCTTAATGATGCTCAAGGGTAATCACGTTATCACAATTTTTGGACACGATTTGATCATGAAACAAATAGCATTGGAGCCTTAAATGACCATGTTCATTGCAAAGTTCACAAGGATGGAGATAAATATTGAATCTTTCAGCACAATCATCTAGACTTTCTTGCAACCATTCAGTTTCCAAATACTTATGCCTCTTGCAAAAGCTATCATCCCTATTTGGTGTGTACTTGCAAGCTCTATGTATTCCACAAAAGTTGACATGCTTATAAGAGACATTTTCATCATGACTAGGGCAATCATCATTAGTACTACCAATATTCAAAGAATTCATACTAACAACATTGCAATCATGCTCATCATTCAAAGATTTAGTGCCAAACATTTTAATGCATTCTTCTTCTAACATTTTGGCACAATTATCGAAATCCTTATTTTCACGAAAGACATTAAAAATATGAAGCATATGAGGTACCGTCAATTCCATCTTTTTGTAGGTTTATTTTATAGACTAAACTAGTGATAAAACAAGAAACTAAAAGATTCGATTGCAAGATCTAAAGATATATCTTCAAGCACTCACCTCCCCTTCAACGGTGCAAGAAAAGAGCTTGATGTCTACTACACAACCTTCTTCTGGTAGAAATTGTTGGGCCTCCAAGTGCAGAGGTTTGTAGGACAGTAGCAGATTTCCCTCAAGTGGATGACCTAAGGTTTATCAATCCATGGGAGGCGTAGGATGAAGATGATCTCTCTCAAACAACCCTGCAACCAAATAACAAAGAGTCTCTTGTTTCCCCAACACACCCAATACAATGGTAAATTGTATAGGTGCACTAGTTAATGAAGAGATGGTGATACAAGTGCAATATGGATAGTAGATATAGGTTTTTGTAATCTGAAAATATAAAAACAGCAAGATAACAAATGATAAAAGTGAGCGCAAACGGTATTGCAATGCATTAAAACAAGGCCTTGGGTTTATACTTTCACTAGTGCAAGTTCTCTCAACAATAATAACATAATTGGATCATATAACTATCCCTCAACATGCAACAAAGAGTCACTCCAAAGTCACTAATAGCGGAGAACAAACGAAGAGATTATTGTAGGGTACGAAACCACCTCAAAGTTATTCTTTCTGATCGATCTATTCAAGAGTCCGTAGTAAAATAACACGAAGCTATACTTTCCGTTCGATCTATCATAGAGTTCGTACTAGAATAACACCTTAAGACACAAGTCAACCAAAACCCTAATGTCACCTAGATACTCCAATGTCACCTCAAGTATCCGTGGGTATGATTATATGATATGCATCACACAATCTCAGATTCATTTATTCAACCAACACAAAGAATTTCAAAGAGTGCCCCAAAGTTTCTACCGGAGAGTCAAGACGAAAATGTGTGCCAACCCCTATGCATAAGTTCACAAACAGAACCCGCAAGTTGATCACCAAACCTTACATCAAGTGAATCACGTGATATCCCATTGTCACCACAGATAAGCACATGCAAGACATACATCAAGTGTTCTCAAATCCTTAAAGACTCAATCCTATAAGATAACTTCAAAGGGAAAACTCAATCCATTACAAGAGAGTAAAGGGGGAGAAACATCATAAGATCCAACTATAATAGCAAAGCTCGTGATACATCAAGATCGTTCCACCTCAAGAACACGAGAGAGAGAGAGAGAGAGAGAGAGAGAGATCAAACACAGGGGGTAGGGCGCGCGTCCCTGCCTTGTGGCTTCCTTGAAGCTTCCCTGACATCTACTCCAAGTCTCCTGGATTGCTTCCGTTCCAAAAATAACTCTCCCGAAGGTTTCATTCCGTTTGGACTCCGTTTGATATTCCTTTTCTTCGAAACACTAAAATAGGGAAGAAAACAACAATTTGGGTTGGGCCTCCGGTTAATAGGTTAGTCCCAAAAATAATATAAAAGTGTTTAATAAAGCCCATAAACATCCAAAACAGATAATATAATAGCATGAATACTTCATAAATTATAGATACGTTGGAGACGTATCAGCATCCCCAAGCTTAATTCCTGCTCGTCCTCGAGTAGGTAAATGATAAAAGAAATAATTTATGAAGTGTGAATTCTAGCAGGTGCACAAGTTTGATCAATGATAATTTCAATCACCTTTTCTAGCATCATTATATGTCATAACAGTAGCTCATATCATAAAGCTTCTCATGATCAAGTAACAAGCTATTCACATGTTAAAGTATAGATCATAAACTTTCTTGAAAACTAACAAACAGTTCTCAGTCATCAAACAATTGCAATTTATCTTATTTTCAGGAAGGGTCTATGTAAGAGCTTTGATTTAGCAAATCCCACATACTGAACTATCATATAGTCTTCCATGATTGCTACCACCCAAAGCATATTTTTAGAACAAATAGCATCCACCGAACACAGAGAAAGATAGGTGCTTAATGTTTCGCCTCCCAACCTTTTACCTCAAGGGTAATGTCAACAATAATAATTCATGATCAAATATATTTGAATGGCCATATATGCTTAGATATTTCTCCACCACATGATGCTTGCCAACTAAAAAGTAGGTTGGAATGAGAAGGAATACTACTGACTATTGTATAAAAGTAAAAGATATGCCCTTAGCAGAGGGAACCAGGGATTTGCAGAGGTGCCAGAGCTCGAAGCTAAAACAGAGATGAAAATAATTTTGAGAGGTATGCTTTCATTGTCAACATAACGACCAAGAGTTCCTAATATCTTCCATGCTACACACATTATAGGCGGTTCCCAAATAGAATGGTAAAGATTTTACTCCCCCTCCACCAACAATCACACTCCACGGCTTGCCCGAAACAACGGGTGCCTTCCAACTATCAACAATCCTGGGGGAGTTTTGTTTAAATTATTTGCAATTTGTTTTTGATCTTTTGATCATAGGACTGGGCATCCCAGTTACCAGCCATTTTCTCGTGAATGATGAGTGGAGTCCACTCATCATGAGAATAACCCACCTGGCATGGAAGATACTGAAATCCCCTAGTCGCTACATGAGCGATTCGGGCATACAAAACAGATTATTATT
This sequence comes from Aegilops bicornis, assembly GCA_021605145.1. Lineage (NCBI taxonomy): Eukaryota > Viridiplantae > Streptophyta > Magnoliopsida > Poales > Poaceae > Aegilops > Aegilops bicornis. The sequence goes on along the minus strand of CM038669.1, from coordinate 463,657,641 downwards.
TGAAGGTTTAGAGTTTGGCACATGCAAATTTACTTGGAACGGCAGGTAAATACCGCATATAGGTAGATATGGTGGACACTCATGGAAGAAACGTGGTTCAAGGATTTTGGATGCACAAGCAGTATTCCCGCTTAGTATAGATATTTTGGCTAGCAAAGGATTCTAAATAGCAAGCACCACATGTTAGAGGATCCATAACAATATAACTTCTATACAAATATACCCAAGCATAACTCATTATGTTGTCTTCCTTGTCCAACTTCAACTAATTTGCTCAGGTTTGAAAATAATTAATGGGGCTCATAATCATAGAAGATGTCCAAGATAGTATATTTATATGTGAAATCTCTCTTCCTTCAATATTCTTTCATGAATTGTTCAAGTGACCAATACAATGTTTGCTAACCTTGAACAAATTTACCACCTCTACCTCTTATATGTGAAGGCATTACTCCCCATGGGAAAGGCTTATGAAACATATATAATTTCAGATTTATGACATTCAAATCATTCAACCATTTACTCATAGGATATAAGTGAATCACACGAGTAAATGACAAACTACTCCAAAAAGATATAAGTGAAGATCAATGCGTAGTCAAATAATTGTGCAACTATGTGAAGACTCTCTCACATTTAAGAATTTCAGATCATGATATTTTATTCAAGCAGCAAGCAAAACAAAATAAAATTACATTGCAAGGATAGCACTCATCATGTAAAGAAGCAAAAACTTAGGCTCAACCGATACTAACCGATAATTGTTGAAGAAGAAAGGTGTGATGCCTACCGGGGCATCCCCAAGCTTAGATGCTTGAGACTTCTTGAAATATTATCTTGGGGTGCCTTGGGCATCCCCAAGCTTGAGCTTTTGTGTCTCCTTAAATCCTCTCATATCACGGTTTCCTAAATCTCGAAAGCTTCATCCACATCAAACTCAACAAGAACTCGTGAGATAAGTTAGTATAAACCAATGCAAAAACCTTATAATTTTCTATTGTAACAAATCACTAAAATTATTATTAAAAATTGCATACTAAATGCCTCTGCATATTTAATACTCATATCCTAAAATAGAATAATTAAACAAGCAAACATATGCAAACAATGCAAACATAACAACAATCTGCCAAAACAGTACAGTATGTAAAGAATGCAAGATTCATCATACTTCCCTAACTCCAAACATTATGAAATTCTACCACACTGTAGAAAATTTATCAGATCTCAATATGCAAAAAGTTTCAACATTTTTATCATATTCTGACTTTTCTAGGGAATTTTTGCAACGGCGGTAAACTTTCTATTTTGAAACAGCAACATGTATACTTGCAAAATAAGCATGGTAAAAGCTATCCTTGACATTTTTATTGAAAATAGAGATGCAAAAAATTATTCTAAATAACATCAAGAAAATACTAACAAAATAAAATGACGCTACAAGAAAAACACATATCATGTGGTGAATAAAAATATAGCTCCAAGTAAAGTTACCGATGAACAAAGACGAAAGAGGGGATGCCATTCGGGGCATCCCCAAGCTTAGGCTCTTGGTTGTCCTTGAATATTACCTTGGGGTGCCTTGGGCATCCCCAAGCTTAGGCTCTTGCCACTCCTTATTCCATAGTCCATCGAATCTTTACCCAAAACTTGAAAAATTCACAACACAAAACTTAACAGAAAACTCATAAGCTCCGTTAGTATGAGAAAATAAATCACCACTTAGGTACTATTGTGAACTCATTCTAAATTCATATTGGTGTTAAACCAACTATATTCCAACTTCTCTATGGTTCATACCCTCCGATACTACTCATAGATTCATCAAAGCAAACAACACATAGAAAACAGAATCTGTCAAAAAAAGAACAGTCTGTAGTAATCTGTATCAAACGTAAACTTCTGGAACTCAGAAAAATCTTTTTCGGCAAGATCAAATAATTATCATCCAAGAAGATCCTATAGGTCTTACTTGGCACAAACACTAATTAAAACATAAAACCACATCTAAACAGAAGCTAGATGAATTATTTATTACTAAACAGGAGCAAAAATCAAAGAACAAGAATAAAATTTGGTTGCCTCCCAACAAGTGCTATCATTTAATGCCCCTAGCTAGGCATGATGATTTCAATGAACTCGTATAAAAGATAAGAATTCAAACATAAAGAGGGCATCACAAAACACATGGCAAGCACATTTAAGTCTAACCCACTTCCTATGCATAGGTATTTTGTGAGAAAACAAATTATGGGAACAATAATCAACTAGCATAGGAAGGCAAAACAGGCATAACTTTTCAAAACTTTAAGCACATAGAGAGGAAACTTGGTATTATTGCAATTCCTACAAGTATATGTTCCTCACTCATAATAATTTTCATTAGCATCATGAATGAATTCAACAATATAACCAACACCTAAAGCATACTTTTCATGATATACAAGCATAGAAAATTTACTACTCTCTACATAAGCAAAATTCTTCTCAATCGGAATAGTGGGTGTATCATAAGGGACTCGAATACTATAAATTGTTTCCATGTTAAAAGAGTAGTGTTCAGAAAAAGGGTGATCATAATCATGACAAGTTTTATAAATATGATCATCACTACTTTTTATAGCATAAGTGTCATCACAATAATCATCATAAGTAGCAACTTTGTTCTCATCATAATCAATTGTAACCTCTTCCAAGATAGTGGAATCATTACTAAATAAAGTCATGACCTCTCCAAATCCACTTTCATAATTATCACAATAATATTCAACATCCTCCAAAATAGTGGGATCATTACTTCCTAAAGTTGACACTCTTCCAAACCCACTTTCATCAATATAATCATCATAAATAGGAGGCATGCTTTCATCATAACAAATGTTCTCATCAAAACTTTGGGGACTAAAAATATCATCTTCATAAAACATAGCATCCCCAAGCTTGGGACAAACATTAATTGTGGCAAATATATTTTGAAACTTGTCATTCTCATCAAACATAGCATCCCCAAGCTTGGGCCTTTTTATATCATAAGCATAATCACTCTCATCATTAATAGTATGGATAGCACCAATAGTATAGCAATTATCATCATCACAATGAGTAATAGAAGCAACATCATTTGGAGGGATACCTTTCTACCTTTGCTTCTCCCTATTTTCTTTTTCTTCTTCACATCATGTAATTGTCAATATAAGGATTTTCAATGCAATTCACCGCACAATACATAATAATTTCTTGTAGATCAAAATCAAGAAATCTATCAAGATTAAATTTTGGAATACCCTCAGTTATACGTTTCATTTCTTCATACCCCAAAAGAAGACTAAGTTCTTTATGATGCTCAAGGGTAATCAAGTTATCACAATTTTTGGACACGATTTGATCATGAAACAAATAGCATTGGAGCTTTAAATGACCATGTTCATTGCAAAGTTCACAAGGATGGCGATAAATATTGAATCTTTCAGCACAATCATCTAGCCTTTCTTGCAACCCTTTAGTTTCCAAATACTTATGCCTCTTGCAAAATCTATCATCCCTATTTGGTGTGTACTTGCAAGCTCTATGTATTCCACAAAAGTTGACATGCTTATAAGAGACATTTTCATCATGACTGCAATCATCATTAGTACTATGGATATTCAAAGAATTCATACTACAACATTGCAATCATGCTCGTCATTCAAAGATTTAGTGCCAAACATTTTAATGCATTCTTCTTCTAACATTTTGGCACAATTATCGGAATCCTTATTTTCACGAAAGACATTAAAAAGATGAAGCATATGAGGTACCCTCAATTCCATTTTTTTTGTAGGTTTATTTTATGGACTAAACTAGTGATAAAACAAGAAACTAAAAGATTCGATTGCAAGATCTAAAGATATACCTTCAAGCACTCACCTCCCTGGCAACAGCGCCAGAAAAGAGCTTGATGTCTACTACACAACCTTCTTCATGTAGACGTTGTTGGGCCTCCAAGTGCAGAGGTTTGTAGGACAGTAGCAGATTTCCTCAAGTGGATGACCTAAGGTTTATCAATCCGTGGGAGGCGTAGGATGAAGATGGTCTCTCTCAAATAACCCTGCAACCAAATAACAAAGAGTCTCTTGTGTCCCCCAACACACCCAATACAATGGTAAATTGTATAGGTGCACTAGTTCGGAGAAGAGATTGTGATACAAGTGCAATATGGATGGTAGATATAGGTTTTTGTAATCTGAAAATATAAAAACAGCAAGGTAACAAACGATAAAAGTGAGCGCAAACGGTATTGCAATGCGTTAAAACAAGGCCTAGGGTTCATACTTTCACTAGTGCAAGTTCTCTCAACAATAATAACATAATTGGATCATATAACTATCCCTCAACATGCAACAAAGAGTCACTCCAAAGTCATTAATAGCTGAGAACAAACGAAGAGATTATTGTAGGGTATGAAACCACCTCAAAGTTATTCTTTCTGATCGATCTATTCAAGAGTCCGTAGTAAAATAACACGAAGCTATTCTTTCTGTTCGATCTATCCTAGAGTTCGTACTAGAATAACACCTTAAGACACAAATCAACCAAAACCCTAATGTCACCTAGATACTCCAATGTCACCTCAAGTATCTGTGGGTATGCTTATACGATATGCATCACACAATCTCAGATTCATCTATTCAACAAACACAAAGAACTTCAAAGAGTGCCCCAAAGTTTCTACCGGACAGTAAAGACGAAAACGTGTACCAACCCCTATGCATAAGTTCACAAACGGAACCCGGAAGTTTATCACCCAAACATACATCAAGTGAATCACGTGATATCCCATTGTCACCACAGATAAACACATGCAAGACATACGTCAAGTGTTCTCAAATCCTTAAAGACCCAATCCGATAAGATAACTTCAAAGGGAAAACTCAATCCATTACAAGAGAGTAGAGGGGGAGAAACATCATAAGATCCAACTATAATAGGAAAGCTCGCGATACATCAAGATCGTACCACCTCAAGAACACGAGAGAGAGAGAGAGAGAGATCAAACACATAGCTACTGGTACATACCCTCAGCCTCGAGGTTGAACTACTCCCTCCTTGTCATGGAGAGCGCCGGGATGATGAAGATGGCCACCGGTGAGGGATCCCCCCTCCAACAGGGTGCCGGAATAGGGTCCCGATTAGTTTTTGGTGGCTACGGAGACTTGCGGCGGCAGAACTCCCTATCTATTGTGTTCCCCGATGTTTTTAGGGTATATGGACATATATAGGCGAAAGAAGTTGGTCAGGGGAGCCACGAGGGGCCCACGAGGGTGGGGGGCGCGCCCAGGGGGTAGGACGCGCCTCCCTGCCTCGTGGCTTCCTCGAAGCTTCCCTGACGTCTACTCCAAGTCTCCTGGATTGCTTCTGTCCAAAAATAACTCTCCCGAAGGTTTCCTTCCGTTTGGACTCCATTTGATATTCCTTTTCTTCGAAACACCGAAATAGGCAAGAAAACAACAATTTGAAATTTGGGCCTCCGGTTAATAGGCTAGTCCCAAAAATAATATAAAAGTGTTTAGTAAAGCCCATAAACATCCAAAACAGATAATATAACAACATGAATACTTCATAAATTATAGATACGTTGGAGACATATCAAAGCGGAGGAAGTACATCGCCATTGACGAGTAAGTACTGTACCTCTGTGGCTTCTTAAGTGCTGCCTTCCTTCCTGACGTTGGTTCTTCAGGGTCCCTTCCGCCATAGCCGGTGAGTCTTCCGAGAAGCAGTCTCCTCCCTCTTCGACTCCCCCGCTGGCTTGAGCACCCTGAGCCCGCACACCGCTCCTGGTGCGGGGTCGGTTGGAGAGGCACTCTCGCCTCCTTGGCGCCTTGAGTCCGCGGCTGATACATCTCCAACGTATCTATAATTTTTTATTGCTCCATGCTATATTATCTACTGTTTTGGACCATATTGGGCTTTACTTTACACTTTTATATTACTTTTGGGACTAACCTATTAACCGGAGGCCCAACCCAGTTTTTTTTGCCTATTTCAGTGCTTCGAAGAAACGGAATATCAAACGGAGTCCAAACGGAATGAAACCTTCGAACGTGATTTTCTCACTTGAATATGATCCAGAGACTTGGACCCCCGTCAAGAAAGAAAGGAGGCGGCCATGAGGGTGGAGGCGCGCCCCTGCCTCGTGGGCCCCCTTTGCTCCACCGACGTACTCCTTCCTCCTATATATACCTCGTACCCCGAGCGATCGAGACGGAGCCAAAAACCTAATTCCACCGCCGCAACTTTCTGTATCCATGAGATCCCATCTTGGGGCCTGTTCCGGAGCTCCGTCGGAAGGGGAATCTACCACGGAGGGCTTCTACATCATCATAGCCTCTCCGATCAAGTGTGAGTAGTTTAGCTCAGACCTTCGGGTCCATAGTTAGTAGCTAGATGGCTTCTTCTCTCTTTTTGGATCTCAATAGAATGTTCTCCCCCTCTCTTGTGGAGATCTATTCGATGTAATCTTCTTTTTGCGGTGTGTTTGTTGAGATCGATGAATTGTGGGTTTATGATCAAGATTATCTATGAGCAATATTTGAATCTTCTCTGAATTCTTTTATGTATGATTGGTTATCTTTGCAAGTCTCTTGAATTATCCGTTTGGTTTGGCCAACTAGATTGGTAGTTCTTGCAATGGGAGAAGTGCTTAGCTTTGGGTTCAATCTTGCGGTGTCCTTTCCGATGTGAAGGGGCAGCAAGGCACGTATTGTATTGTTTCCATTGAGGATAACAAGATGGGGTTTTTATCATATTGCATGAATTTATCCCTCTACATCATGTCATCTTGCTTAAGGCGTTACTCTGTTTTCATTAACTTAATACTCTAGATGCATGCTGGATAGCGGTTGATGAGTGGAGTAATAGTAGTAGATGCAGGCAGGAGTCGGTCTACTTGTCTCGGACGTGATGCCTATATAAATGATCATACCTAGATACTCTCATAACTATGCTCAATTATGTCAATTGCTCAACAGTAATTCGTTCACCCATCGTAAAATACTTATGCTCTTGAGAGAAGACACTAGTGAAATCTATGGCCCCCAGGTCTATTCTCTATCATATTAATCTTCCATCACTTTATTATTGCTTTTCTTTTTTATTTTACTTTGCATCTTTATTCCAAAAATACCAAAAATATTATCTATCATCTCTATCAGATCTCACTCTCGTGAGTGACCGTGAAGGGATTGACAACCCCTAATCGCGTTGGTTGCGTTGAGCTATTTGTTTTGTGTACGTATGAGGGACTTGCGCGTGGCCTCCTACTGGATTGATACCTTGGTTCTAAAAAACTGAGGGAAATACTTACGCTACTTTGCTGTATTATCCTCTCCTCTTTGGGAAAATCCAACGCAAGCTCAAGAGGTAGCAGCGGCCTCGTCGCCGCTCCTTTGCGGCCTCTCTTGGAGCTTGGCGGGTGTGCCCAGGACCCCTCCGCTGGTCATGGACGGTGGCTTGTTGGCTTCGGTCTTCAGCTCCTCTTCAAGCAGCGGGCCTCGTCTAGTTCAGGCCCCTCGCGAGGCCTGGCTGGCGCATGTGGCAGCGCCAGCCCCCAGCCCCCTGTTGAGAGGGGGCGCACCGCTTTACGCCTCGCCCGTAGCCCCCATGGTGGAGGACAAGATGGGCCGTGCGCTTGAGTTTGAGCACGAACGGAGCGTCGTTCACCACGAGCTCTTCCAGGAGGCGATGGGCGCAATGAACCGACTCGGCGGTGAATCGCGGATGTTGACGCGCGCCTCAAAGCTGAGTGTCTTCGGCTGGCGGATGAACGGCGTAAGCTGAAGGTGGCTATCAACCTTGGCCGCCGTCAGCGCGATTTTGACAATGCGAAGGCCAAGGCGTCTCTTGAGGTCTCTCGTGAGGCTTGCTTCCGAGCTTTGGAGGAGGCTCGCGAGGCTGACCGCCGTCGCGAAGCTGCGGAGAAGCGCGCATGGGAGCTCCAGGCCTGGAGCTCGTCCCTGGAGCAGCAGGTGGAGGCGCGCAAAGCCGCCCTTGTGCCGCTGAGGGGTACGCCCGTCGAAGAAGAAGAGGTCCGGAGGCATGAGGAGGCGTTGGCACTGGAAGCCGTGGAGCGTAGCCTCGAGCTTGAGCGGTTGGAGACGAGGGAGTGTAGAGTTGCCCAAGCGGAAGATACCGTTGGTGCATGCAAGGCCAAGGCTCAGGAGGAGGTCGATCGCCGGGTGGCCGAGGTTTGCGCGGGTCTTGAGGGTAGGCATGACCTAAAGCTGCAGCTTGAGGAGACAGAGGCTGCAGGTAGGGCCGCTGAAAGCACAAGTGCTCCCTAGGTGGTTTTGGTAATTAATGTCAACATATCTCTTGTTGGACTAACACTTTTATCTGGTATGCTTCAGATAAGTTCAACAATGGAGTGGCATGGGCTAAAGGATGTGGGAACTCCTTCAAGATGCTAAGGACAAAGGATTGGCTCAAGCTTCAAGCTCAAGACTCTTCATTTTACATTTTAGTGATCCAAGATCACATTGAGTCTATAGGAAAAGCCAATACTATCAAGGAGGGATGAGGTGTTGCTTAATGAGCCTCTTGCTTCAAGTGCTTAGTGATATGCTCCAAATACCCTCAACTACTTTCCCACTTCCACACATATGTCCTAAAACCTAAAGTCAAACTCGCCCATCGATTCTTCCTATCCGACGCCACCGAGTTTGGATGTCTTAGCCAACGCCACAAACCCTAGGCAAATCGGTCTCACCGATAGGGATCTCGGTCTCACCGAGATGGGATTGTAATCTCTCTGTGTATGTCCATTATCAAAATCAGTCTCACCGAGTTTGAGCAATCGGTACTACCGAGATTACAATGCAAACTTTCTCGTTGACTTATTACCAAAATCGGTCCCACCGAGTTTGTGTAATCGGTCTCACCAAGTTTTCCTGACCAACTCTCTGGTTAGCTTATTACCAAAATCGCTCTCACCGAGTTTGTGTAATCGGTCTCACCAAGATTACGTTATGCCCTAACCCTAACCATATCGGTCCTACCGAGTTGCATTTCGGTCCCACCAAAAATCCTAACAGTCATTAGATTTGCTGAATCGGTCCGACCGAGTTTCTCAATTCGGTCCCACCGAGTTTGGCAAATTGTGTGTAACGGTTAGATTTTGTGTGGAGGCTATATATACCCCTCCACCTCCTCTTCATTCGTGGAGAGAGCCATCGACTGAACCTACACTTCCAAAGCATCCTATCTCCGAGAGAGAACTACCTACTCATGTGTTGAGGCCAAGATATTCCATTCCTACCATATGAATCTTGATCTCTAGCCTTCCCCAAGTTGCTTTCCACTCAAATCTTCATTCCACCAAATCCATATCTTGTGAGAGAGAGTTGATTGTTGGGGAGTCTATCATTTGAAGCACAAGAGCAAGGAGTTCATCATCAACGCACCATTTGTTACTTCTTGGAGAGTGGTGTCTCCTAGATTGGCTAGGTGGCACATGGGAGCCTCCGACAAGATTGTGGAGTTGAACCAAGGAGTTTGTAAGGGCAAGGAGATTGCCTACTTCGTGAAGATCTACTGCTAGTGAGGCAAGTCCTTCGTGGGCGACGGCCATGGTGGGATAGACAAGGTTGCTTCTTCGTGGACCCTTCGTGGGTGGAGCCCTCCGTGGACTCGCGCAACCGTTACCCTTCGTGGGTTGAAGTCTCCATTAACGTGGATGTACGATAGCACCACCTATCGGAACCACGACAAAAACATCCGTGTCTCCAATTGCGTTTGAATCCTCCAAACCCTTCCCTTTACTTTCTTGCAAGTTGCATGCTCTACTTTCTGCTGCTCATATACTCTTTGCATGCTTGCTTGTTATGTATTGAAAAAGTTAAACTTGTGCCTAAACTCCACTTAAACTTTAATAAGGTTAAAAACTGCAAGTTTGGTACTTAGTGTCTAATCACCCCCCTCTAGACACCTCTTCTCAAGATCCTACAAGTGGTATCAGAGCATTGGTCTCCATTGCCTTGGTTTAATCACCATTGGAGGAAGATGGATGAGTCTACTTCAGGGAGTCTTAGTCATAGAGTGCCTATTCTTGATGGAGAGTATTTTCATGAGTGGAAAAATGAGATGCTTGTAATTTTCAATCAATATCAATTGAACAAGTACATTGCTAGCCCTTGTGCACCTCATGTTGATCCTATGCATCCTACCCTTGATGAATCTATTGACATGACTAGAAATCTTAGAACTGTTAATCTTATCACTAGAGGCTTGCCTAGAAACTTAATTAGAATCCTGCCTACTCTTGAGTGTGCCTACACTATATGGAAATTTCTTGAGGAACGCTTTCCAAAATATTCCTTGAAAAATCTAGATGAGATTCTCTATAAATCTATTGCCTTGAGTAAGATGAATACTAGTGATCCTATGTTTGGTGATCGTCTATTTGATCTTACAAACCTTATGCGTGCCAAAGGAAATGTTGGTATTATTAGTGATATTATTTCCGAAGCTATAAGAATTCATAAGAAAGATCATTGTCAAACTCACTCTAACGAATTACCCTCTCTAGGATTTGATCCACCACATGACGATGTTGAACATGGATACTATGATGAGGATGATGATATCGACTTCGATCTTGATGATGCAATGAGACACTTTGGTCTTATGGCAAATCTTCGGGGATATATGTCGGGGAGGAAAGGAATGGGTTCTTGATAGTGGATGTACCGATCACATGACCGGAGATAAAGACATGTTTCGTGAGCTTGCTGATAATGATAGTCCTCGAAAGTATGTCACTTTTGGTGACAACTCATAGGGTAAGGTGGTTGGTCTCGGTAAGGTGGCCATCTCACATGATAGCTCCATTCAGAATGTCATGCTCGTTGAATCTCTTGGCTACAACTTACTTTCAGTATCTAGACTTGTAGATTTCGGTTTCAATGTCCTATTTACTGAAATTGATTGCCAAGTGTTTCGTCGAGACAATCATAAAATGGTCTTTACCGGTGTGCGTAGAGGTGATCTATACATTGTTGATTTCACTAAAAAGGCTCAACCTAAAACTTGCTCCATTGCCAAATCCTCAAAAGGTTGGTTATGGCATAGACGGTTAGGTCACGTTGGCATGCGAAACCTTGACAAGCTTATTAAAGGGAATCATATCCTTGGAGTTAACGATGTCATATTTGATAAGGATAGACTTTGCAGTGCTTGTCAAGCAGGTAAACAGGTTGGAGGAAGGCATCCCATGAAGAACATCATGACCACAAAGAGGCCACTCGAGCTACTTCACATGGATCTCTTTGGTCCCAACTCCTACAAGAGTCTCCGTGGAAATTCTTTTGGTTTAGTTATAGTTGATGATTTTTCAAGATTTACGTGGGTGTTCTTTCTCGATGATAAATTGCAGGTCCAAAAGATCTTCAAAAACTTCGCTAGAAAGGCCCAAAATCAATTTGAAGTGAAGATCAAGAAGGTTCGCAGCGACAACGGAACAGAGTTCAAGAACGCAAATGTGGACACCTTTCTTGACGAAGAAGGGATTTCACACGAGTTCTCGGCTATGTACACACCTCAACAAAATGGAGTTGCTGAGAGGAAGAGCCGGACGCTCATCAAAATGGCGAGAACGATGCTTGATGAGTACAAGACGCGGAAGCACTTTTGGGCAGAAGCGGTTGAGACATCTTGTCATGCAACAAATCGCTTGTATCTTCACAAGCTACTTGGCAAGGCAACATCTGAGCTCCTCACGGTAACAAACCCCAAGTTGGATACTTTCGAGTATTCGGCTCAAAGTGCTATATTCTTGATAAGCATCGTCGTTCTAAATTTGCTGCTAAGTCTCATGAAGGTTTCCTACTAGGTTATGGCTCAAACTCTCACACATACCGTGTCTACAACAATTTCACCCGAAAGGTTGAAGAGACAGTAAATGTGAAGTTTGATGAATCTAACGGCTCGCAAGTAGAGCAATTGCCAATTGATGTAGGAGACAATGACCCTTCGGAAGCAATCCAAGACTTGTGTATTGGAAAGGTTCGTCCAACGGAGGTGAAGGAGAGTACCTCGTCTGTCCAAGTGGAAGCTTCTACTTCACGACTAGGTGAACCAAGAGTTGATACGAAAGCATCCACAAGTGGGACACACCAAGATGAAGAAAATGAGGAAGTGCATCAAGATGAACGTCAACGACCTCCTTCTCCACCACGACAAGAGAACGACAACGCCAACAATGAAGAAGGCCAAGAAGAAGGACAAGATGAAGAAGATGTTCAACGAAGACCAAAGCAAAAGCTTTCATGAGTTCGAGCAAGAATTGCTAAAGATCATCCCGTTGAGCAAATCTACAATGACATTCAAATCGGGAGAATCACTCGCTCTAAAACTCGTTTAGCTAACTTTTGTGAAAACTATTCTTTCATCTCTAGAATTGAACCTATGAAGGTTGAAGAAGCATTGGAAGATCCGGATTGGATAAATGCTATGCATGAAGAGCTACACAACTTTGAGAGAAACCAAGTTTGGACATTGGTTGAGAAGCCCGACAACAACCACAACATCATCGGTACCAAATGGGTGTTTCGCAACAAGCAAGATGAAGATGGACAAGTAGTTCGCAACAAAGCACGTCTCGCCCAAGGCTACACACAAGTCGAAGGTATGGACTATGGTGAGACTTATGCTCCGATTGCTAGACTTGAGTCCATTCGCATCTTACTTGCCTATGCTAATCATCATGATATCACCTTGTACCAAATGGACATTAAAAGTGCTTTTCTAAATGGTGAAATAGAGGAGGAAGTTTATGTTAAGCAACCTCCCGGCTTTGTCAATCCTAAGAAACCCAATCATGTTTACAAACTTCACAAAGCTCTTTATGGTCTTAAACAAGCTCCTAGAGCGTGGTAGAAATGTGTAACATCCCAAATTTTCAATTTGGAATGTTATACATTAGGTCATCATGCATATCATATTTTCTCGCATTTTTCCGATCCTAGAAAATTTCACGCAACTCAAGGACCCTCGAAGAGAGTTGGAAGTTTCATTATTTTCATATTTGGGATTTCTCAAATTTTGAAAATAGGATCATTGGATTTATTTAATTATCTTCATAAAGTTTTTTCGATAAAAAAATTAAGAGAGGGAATAATATGACTTTCCCAATATTTAGGAAAAATGAAGATATTATAAATAAATCAAAATTTGGTTTTGGAAGATTTATTTTGCTTAGGCAAAAATGAGCATTTAAAAAAAATGCATGTTTGCCGTTTTTTAAAGTTCATTTTGTTCGACTCATTTTTAGGAGTCGGGGAAAATTTATTTTATTAAATTGAGTTCGTTTGGTATCTTTTTTAATCCGTTTAGTTTTGTTTTGTTTTAAAAAATCGCCAGACCCGGGCCAAGGCCCAGTGCCCAGCCAGACGCCTGCCCGCCTCCTCTCTCCTCACGACGCCTTGTGAAACCCGCCGCCACAGACGTCGCCTTGCAGCCGGAGTCCGCCTCCGACCCGCCGCCTTGCCCCTCCCAAAGGCGCCGCCACCCCCTTCCATAAATACGGACCCCCCCCCTCTCTCACCGTCGCCACCCACGCCCCAAAGCCGAGCCCGCCGCCGCCAAGGGCGCCCGCCGCCGACCTCGTCGCCCGGCAATGGAACCCCCGCCCCTCGCCGCCCTCCCGACCCGGGACCCCGCCCCACCGGAGCCCACGGGAGCCCACGTGAAGCCCCGGAGGTAGCCGCCGCCGCCCCGCCCGATCCGGGTTTAAAAAAAAAAAGATGTTCGGTTTTTTTTAAAAGAAAAAAAAACCTAGATGGTTTTTATTTTTTTATGGTTTTATTAATTAACAAACGTTCACCGAACCATTCGTTTCAATGAATGTGTTCGTTGGATTAGTTCTGTTAACGAACGTCCGTTATTTAATCCGTTCGTCGTTTTCTTTTAATCGGATTTAATCCGTTATTTTTCTGATTCGATTTCCGATCCGATTTTCAAATCTGTTTTATTTCTTGCTCGTTTATCGGAATCAGATGATTCAAGCGCCTGGAGTTTCGTTACGAAACCGCCGTTCCGATTAACCTACTTACACGGAGTTTTGCTACTGTAAAATTTTGACCTAGTTTCCGATTGCTAAATCGAGTCGTTCTCTCTCGAGTTTCGACTTTCGATGCTTTATTTGATTCGATTCTTTTGCAACCAGGTATCTTAATATGAACAATATGGTTAGATCTTTAATTCGAGAATTCACTGTGCATTATATTAGTACTTATAGTATGCTTGTTGTTTGTCTGCGTTAGATCACCCGTGAGTGCGCCGCTTGTTACTTGAATCTCTAGGTCTCATGGATCATCGCCAGGCAAGTAACACTTGATCATATTTTTCTACTACCCAGTTTTTATGCATTAGATCAATCCTCAAACACTTGCATGATTAGGATCTAATTAAATTGTGGGATGGGAAGTAGATGGAGGTAGTACCTATTACCTGTTTTACTTATGAAACCTTGGGAGTTACTTCTACGTTTGCTTATTATGCCATGCTATGCTAGTAGGCGTGGATTGGGTGAGTGATATCCATGACAGATGTGAGATTGTTAATTTAATGGTTTATTTAAGGTGGCAACTTAAACACACATCCGGGTGGATTGAGGCACCTGGTTTCTATCAGGACTTGCCTGTTTTCTTTGGACCGCCACCTGGGCTCAAAGGGATCATAAGATCATTCATGCTAGAAACTTCCGTGTGCAGCCACAAGCCAATTATGGGCTCTGGCATAGTTGAGTAAGTCGTGCGAACTCTTATAGTGGTGGACTAGCAGATGTAGGGGATGTAGGTGTACGGTCCACCCATCGTAAGGTGCTAAGCGCTTACGAAGGCTGTGTCTCGGTCATCCGTCTCTCAAACACCATGTAGTCACGAGAACCAAGCGGAGGCGATCGAGTCTTGTGGGGAAAAGTCATAAACCTCTGCAGTGTATAAACTAATCATGATTAGCCGTGTCCCCGGTTATGGACATCTTGAGTATCTAGTACTTGAATATCATGTGAATCTCAACATGTTACTTCAAATAAATGTTATTGGGATTTGATGAGTACTTTTAATTGGGATTGAGGATGCTGTCAACCATTCTCAATGTTTAACAACCACCATGATAGTTAAATAAAATTATTTCTTTGTTGTAGGGAAAAACTAGCTTTATGCAAAAATGTAACCGTAGAGCTTTTCCACCAGCCATATATGCATGTAGTATAGGCTTATTCCTTCATTGCTCTCTATGTGTTACATTGCGGCATATTCCATGTCTTGACCCGTTTTGGCTGCAACTTTCACGTTCTGAGACTTTTCGCATGACGAAGTAAGGTGTTAGGTCGTGGTTCTATACTCGGTGATGCCGATGGAGTTGATGGACTCACTTATCTTCCAAGCCTTCCGCTGTTATTATTAGATGGCCTTAAGCCATATTATTGTATTAAGTTCCCTTGTGGACAACGATGTAATAAGTGTGTGATTGCTACTCTGCTATAAATCCTTGAAATCTTGTGTGGTGTCGGCATTAACGTCTGAGGATGACACTAAGCACGAGAGACTTGATCCATTCGGGTCTGGTCGCTCTGAGAGAGAATGGTATTAGAGCACACTGTTGTGAGACACGACCACTAAGATAAAGCCATAGATCACTACTCTCTTCCCATTTTCTAACTCCTCATCTTTTCTACTCTCTTTAGGATGACGGACGCGAAGATCAAGTACACCCAACCGGATGAAGGCACGCCTTTTGGATTTCACTTGAAGGAAGTTACCAAGTACTTGAACATTGGACTACCCAGCTTCACCGGAACTTTCAACGCCACTCTGCCTGAAGAGGAGTGCTGGAAGATTCAAGCTCACGTTCCAGGAAGGACATTCGCCCCAATCACCAAGCCTATAGATAGTGTTTTCGATTGCACCAACTTGGAGTGCAGGAAAGAGCATGGCAGCTCACATCACCATGGGACGCATTGGAGAAGTTTATCAAGAAGACCTCAAGGACACTATCTACCAGATTTGTGGACGCCTTGAGATGACCACCGGGACATAGTCGGCACCAAGAAGGATAGGTCCATTGCAGCTTTCATCCAGAGTTAAATCAGCACATTCGACGCCAGGAGAACCAAATGTGCAATGATATGTTGGAGTTGCGAGAATGCAAAGGGAAGGATCATCGAACTTGAAAAGAACTAAAGACTACACGTTAAGGACTACATGGGCGAGATCGTAGCTCTGGCAAGACACAATAACGATCTTAAGTACGAGATCGAAGAACTCAAGAAGAAGTTGGCGCCAGGAATGAAGACCAGTATGTCGATTACCCAAGCGACTACATCAACATCGACGACACCGATTCGGATCCAAGTGAACCCGACTTTGAAGACGAAGTTGGAAGCAGACATTATGGAGTCTTCCACGGTTCAAATTAGTAGAAGTCTCCCACATATTAGTAGTATTCCCTCCATGTAAACATTATAGTACCCGCACTTTTGCGATAGTTAGATCGTTGTAAGCCCTTGTTTGATTGAATGAAGTGATTTTGTGTGCATTTGCTCATGTGCATTTGGGTAGTGATTTCCCTTAGACCTCAATCTGTTCTAAATTCTCGTCTTTTCTAAACCCATCAGATGCCTCCGAGACGCGACCCCGGATTCGTTTTCCCGCCAGAGATCACCCAACTGATCCAAAGTGAGAATACCCTGATTCAAACATTGGTGCGTAACCGAGGCAACAACAACAACAACCCACCACCACCACCACTGCGGATCATCGACTCGTTTCCTTAGACTAAACCCGCGGTGTATTCCAAGAGCACCGAGCCGATTGTAGCAGATGGTGGCTCCGCAAGATAGGAAGGAGCTGACCACTGCAGGATGCATGAGATGGAGAAAGAGTGAAGTTTGCGGCACATCAGCTCGAAGGACCCGGCAGCATGGTGGGAGAATTTCACGACCCACTTACCCGGTGACACCTTTGTCACATGGGATCAATTTCAGCAAGCTTTTCGCCTTGCCCATGTTTCAAAGAGGAGCTATGGCCATGAAGAAGCGTGAGTTTCGCAACTTACGCCAAGGAGGAAGGACCGTTGGCGGTCGTGGATGACTTTAGTAAATTAGCACGTTATGCCCCGGATGACGTTACTCTTGATGCAACTAAACAGGAGAAGTTTCTAGAAGGACTGAATGATGAGTTCAGCATGCCGTTGATGGTAGCCAGTTTCAACAACTACCAGGAGTTGGTAGACCGAGCCCTCATGATTGAAGGAAAGCAGCAGCAAATTGAGAACCGCAAGCGGAAGTATGGGCAAGGGAAGTATAACTCTGGAGCTCAGCAGAAACCTCGTTATACCCCTAAATCAGGAATTCAGTTTCAGCATACCCATGGAGGAGGTAATTCGCATAACCATAATGGCACCAAGAATGGGAACGGGAATGGAGGAAGCAACGGACAGAATCGCACCAACCCGTCAACACCATCCAAAGTAGACCTGAGTCATATTACTTGCTTTAAGTGCCGCAAGATCGGGCATTATGCCAATGACTGCCTGAAGGCGAATGGAAATGGCAATGGAAGCTCGGAAAGAAGCCAAACCCTTTCAACAGGGACAGGTGAACCACATTGATGTGGAGGAGGTTGAAGATCAGCCCGATGCACGATGTCGGTAAGTTTTTGGTTAAGTCATTTACGGCACTAGTTCTTTTCGATGCGGTGCATCGCATTCATACATATCAAGGGGATTTGTAGAGAAGTATAGCCTACCTACCGGATTCTTAAAACCCCTTTGCTAGTAAGCTCACCAGAGCGGAGTATATGGCGGAACAAGGATGTTTTCAAGTGCCATTAAGTATAGGAAGGCATGTATTCCCGACGGATTTGATCATTACGGAATCTCAAGGATTTGATGTAATTCTCGGTATGGATTGGCTGTCGATGTATGGAGGAAACATCGATTGCGCAAGTAAGACGATTTTGCTCGTAACACCGGAAGGAAGAAGGATTAAGTATGTATCACGGCATCACCGAGGAGAGCTCATGTAAATTGCTTATCGTGAATTGTGCGGGAAGAAGTACCAAGAGTGAAGGATTACCACGATGTATTTCCTGAGGAATTGCCAGGAATGCAACCGTATAGCGACATTGAGTTTTTGAGAGCAATTTTGCCAGGTACAGGCCCAATATCGAAGCGACCATACAGGATGCCCGCACGAGATTTAGCGGAAATCAAGAAAGCAGATTAAGGAACTATTGGATAAAGGTTTTATACGCCCAAGTTCTTCACCTTGGGGATCACCCATTTTGTTAGTAGAGAAGAAGGATGGATCTTTGAGAATGGTTGTTGATTATCGTGGATTGAATGAAGTAACAATCAAGAACAAGTACCCACTACCTATGATAAATGATCTGTTTGATCGTTTGCAAGGAGCTAAAGTGTTTTCCAAGATCGATTTGCGATCGTGGTACCATCGATTGAAGATTCGGGAGCAGGACATACCCAAGACTACATTCACCACGAGATATGGATCTGTACGAGTATACCGTTATGTCATTTGGATCGACTAACGACCAGCCTATTTCATGAACCTGATGAACAAAGTGTTTATGGAGTTTTTGGATAAGTTCGTCGTGGTATTCATTGATGACATTTTGATTTTCTCAAGAATGAAGAGGAACACAAGGATCATTGCGATTGGTTTTGGAGAAACCGAGGAACACCGGTTGTATGCCAAGTTCAGCAAATGTGAGTTTTGGCTAAAGGAAGTTGGATTTCTCGGACATGTTATATCCGGAGAAGGAATAGCGATTGACCCCACAAAGGTTGAGACCGTAACCAAATGGGAAGCACCAACGACAGTTGGAGAGATTTGGAGTTTCCTTGGACTCGCAGGATACTACCGAAGATTCATTGAGAATTTCTCAAGGATTGCAAAGCCTATGACTGAATTGTTGAAGAAGGATAACAAATTCATATGGACTGAGGACTGCGAGGCAAGTTTTCAGGAGTTGAAGAAAAGATTGGTTACCTCACCAGTTTTGATATTGCGGATCGGACTAAGGATCATCAGCTGTATTGCGACGCTTCACGTCGAGGACTTGGAGCAGTGCTTATGCAAGAAGGAAGAGTTGTTTCGTACGCCTCACGACAACTTAAGCCCCATGAGTTGAATTATGCCACTCATGATTTGGAGTTAGCAGCCGTTGTGCATGCCCTGAAGACGTGGAGACATTTTCTCATTGGAAATCATTGTGAAGTATATACGGATCACAAGAGTTTGAAGTACATCTTCACACGAGAAGGAATTGAATCTCGAGACAAAGGAGATGGTTAGAACTTATCAAGGATTATGATATGAGATTGCATTATCACCCTGGAAAGGCTAACGTTGTAGCTGACGCATTGAGCCGTAAGAGCCACGTCAATACCCTAATGATGGGAGGGATACCCAATGAGTTAGCCGAGGACCTTTGAGAACTATGCTTGGAAATAGTTCCGAGAGGCTATGTAGCAGCATTGGAGATTCAGTCAACACTAATGGACAAAATTAGAGAAGCCCAAAAGGCAGATAAGGAAGTTGCCTCTATAAAAGAGAAAATGAGCAAAGGAAAAGCTAAAGGATTTCGTGAGGATGAGCACGATACCCTATGGTTTGAAGACCGTGTTTATGTGCCCAATGACCCAGAGATCAGGAAGTTGATTTTGCAAGAAGCTCATGATTCACCCTATTCAATTCACCCAGGAAATACCAAGATGTATTTGGATTTGAAGAATACTTTCTGGTGGACCGGAATGAAGAAAGATATTGCGGAGTATGCAGCAGTCTGCGATGTATGTCAGAGAGTAAAGGCGTAACATCGTAAGCCAGCAGGATTTTTACAACCATTGCCGATACCGAATGGAAGTGGGATAAACTAGGCATGGATTTTATCACAGGATTGCCAAAGACCTGCTCAGGATATGACTCGATTTGGGTCATAGTCGAATCGCTTAACGAAGGTAGCTCATTTCATTCCAGTCAAGACTACCTATAGCAAAGTGCTAAGTTGGCAAAGATATACATGACCAGAATTGTGTGTTTGCACGGAGTTCCAAGGAGTATCGTATCAGACAGAGGAACCCAATTTACCTCAAAATTTTGGAACCAGTTGCACAAAACATTGGGAACCCGATTGGAATTCAGTACAGCTTTCCACCCACAGACCGATGGACAGACTGAGAGAGTCAATCGGATTTTGGAGGACATGATGAGAGCTTGTGCCCTAGATTATGGATCTAGCTGGGATGATAATTTGCCGTATGCAGAATTTTCTTACAACAACAGTTACCAAACCAGCTTGAAGATCGCACCTTTCGAGGCTCTATATGGAAGAAGGTGCAGGACACCGTTGTCATGGGACGAAACCGAGATCGCCATTGTTTGGACCAGATTTGATTAAGGAGTGCGAGCGAGAAGGTTAAGTTGATTCGAGACAGGCTCAAGGTAGCCCAGTCCTGCATAAAAGAGCTATGCCGATTCAAAGCGCAGCGATTGAGTATGAAGTTGGAGACAGAGTATATCTCAAAGTATCCCCGCTTGAGGAGTTAAGCGTTTTGGAGTTAAAGGAAAGTTAGCACCCGTTTCGTTGGACCGTATAAGATTTTGCAACGCATGGGAGAAGTTGCTTATAAGTTGGAATTGCGGAAGGACTGTCGAGTTCATGATGTATTCCATGTTTCTCGATTGAAGAAATGTCACCCCGAGATAGCAGAGGTACCGTTAAGAGACACGGTGCCACTGGGAGCAATTCAGTTGAAGGATGACTTGACATATGAGGAAAAACCGGTTAAGATTCTAGATTATGCCAGCAGAGTTACCCGCAGCAAGGTTATCAAGTTTTGCAAAGTTCAGTGGAGCCACCACACTGAGGATGAAGCCACCTGGGAAAGAGAGGAAGTTTTGCTCAAGGACCACCCTCACCTATTTTTCTAGCCAACCCGAATCTCGAGGGCGAGATTCATCTTAAGGGGGTAGGTTTGTAACATCCCAAATTTTCAATTTGGAATGTTATACATTAGGTCATCATGCATATCATATTTTCTCGCATTTTTCCTATCCTAGAAAATTTCACGCAACTCAAGGACCCTCGAAGAGAGTTGGAAGTTTCATTATTTTCATATTTGGGATTTCCCAAATTTTGAAAATAGGATCATTGGATTTATTTAATTATCTTCATAAGGTTTTTCCGATAAAACAATTAAGAGAGGGAATAATATGACTTTCCCAATATTTAGGAAAAATGAAGATATTATAAATAAATCAAAATTTGGTTTTGGAAGATTTATTTTGCTTAGGCAAAAATGAGCATTTAAAAAAAATATGCATGTTTGCCGTTTTTAAAGTTCATTTTGTTCGACTCATTTTTAGGAGTCGGGGAAAATTTATTTTATTAAATTCGGAGTTCGTTTGGTATTTTTTTAATCCGTTTAGTTTAGTTTTGTTTTTTTTTAAAAAAATCACGCACTTCGGCCAAGGCCCACTGCCCAGCCAGCCAAATACCCGCCTCCTCTCTCCTCACAAGACGCCTGCTGGAGCCCCACAAGACGTCGCCTCACGCCCGAGTCCGCCTCGAGACCACGCCTTGCCCTCCCCCAAGGCGCCGCCACCCCCTTCCATAAATACCGGACCCCTCTCTCTCACCCGTCGCCACCACAAGACTACCAAGCCGAGCCCGCCGCCAAGGACGCCGCCGCCGCCGACCTCTTCGCCGACCTTGAACCCCGCCGCCCCTCGCCGCCCTCCCGACCCGAGCCGCCCCACCAAGCCTCGCTGAGCCCGCCAAAGCCTGAGGTAGCCGCCGCCGCCCCGCCCGATCCGGTTTTTTTAAAAAAAAAAGATGTTCGGTTTTTTTTTAAAAAAGAAAAAAAACTTAGATGGTTTTTATTTTTTTCGGTTTTCTTAATTAACGAACGTTCACCGAACCGTTCGTTTCAATGAATGTGTTTGTTGGATTAGTTCTGTTAACGAACGTCCGTTATTTAATCCGTTCGTCGTTTTCTTTTAATCGGATTTAATCCGTTATTTTTCTGATTCGATTTCCGATCCGATTTTCAAATCTGTTTTATTTCTTGCTCGTTTATCGGAATCAGATGATTCAAGCGCCTAGAGTTTCGTTACGAAACCGCCGTTCCGATTAACCTACTTACACAGAGTTTTGCTACTGTAAAATTTTGACCTAGTTTCCGATTGCTAAATCGAGTCGTTCTCTCTCGAGTTTCGACTTTCGATGCTTTATTTGATTCGATTCTTTTGCAACCAGGGTTCTTAAGTTGAACTATCTGGTTAGATCTTTTATTCGAGATTTCCTGTGCATTAGATGAGTACTTATTGTATGCTTGTTGTTTGTCTGCGTTAGATCACCCGGAGTGCGCCGCTTGTTACTTGAATCTCTAGGTCTCGCGGATCATCAGCAAGTCAAGTAACACTTGATAATATTTTTCTACTACCAAGATTTTATGCATTAGATCAAACCTCAAACACTTGCATGATTAGGATCTAATTAAATTGTGGGATGGGAAGTAGATGGAGGTAGTACCTATTACCTGTTTTACTTATGAAACCTTGGGAGTTACTTCTACGTTTTCTTATTATGCCATGCTATGCTAGTAGACGTGGATTGGGTGAGTGATATCCATGACAGATGTGAGATTGTTAATTTAATGGTTTATTTAAGGTGGCAACTTAAACACACATCTGGGTGGATTGAGGCACTTGGTTTCTATCAGGACTTGCCTGTTTTTCTTTGGACCGCCACCTGTGCTCAAAGGGATCATAAGATCATTCATGCTAGAAACTTCCGTGTGCAGCCACAAGCCATTATGGGCTCTGGCATAGTTGAGTAAGTCGTGCGAACTCTTATAGTAGTGGACTAGCAGATGTAGGGGATGTAGGCGTACCGGTCCACCCATCGTAAGGTGCTAGCGCTTCTGAAAGACTGTGTCTCGGTCATCCGTCTCTCAAACACCATGTAGTGCGAGAACCAAACGGAGGCGATCGAGTCTTGTGGGGAAAAGTGCGCAAACCTCTGCAGAGTGTATAAACTAATCATGATTAGCCGTGTCCCGGGTTATGGACATCTTGAGTATCTAGTACTTGAATATCATGTGAATCTCAACATGTTACTTCAAATAAATGTTATTGGGATTTGATGAGTACTTTTAATTGGGATTGAGGATGTCACAACCATTCTCAATGTTTAACAACCACCATGATAGTTAAATAAAATTATTTCTTTGTTGTAGGGAAAAACTAGCTTTATGCAAAAATGTAAATCAGAGAGCTTTTCCACCAGCCATATATGCATGTAGTATAGGCTTATTCCTTCATTGCTCTCTATGTGTTACATTGCCAAGATATTCCATGTCTTGACCCGTTGGCTACAACTTTCACGCTATGCACTTTTCTGCATTTAGTAAGGTGTTAGGTCGTGGTTCTATACTTAGTGATGCCGATGGAGTTGATGGACTCACTTATCTTCCAAGCCTTCCACTGTTATTATTAGATGGCCTTAAGCCATATTATTGTATTAAGTTCCCTTGTGGACAACGATGTAATAAGTGTGTGATTGCTACTCTGCTATAAATCCTTCGAAGTACTGTGTGGTGTCAGCATTACTGATCCAGGGATGACACTGAGCACAGAGACTTGATCCATTCGGGTCTGGTCGCTACAAAATGCTTGACCAAGTTCCTTATTGAGAAAGGTTTTGAAATTGGGAAAATTGATTCCACACTTTTTACTAAAAGGGCTAATGGTTTTGAAATTGGGAAAATTGATTCCACACTTTTTACTAAAAGGGTTAATGGTGAACTATTTGTGTGCCAAATCTATGTTGATGATATTATATTTGGTTCAACTAACCCTCATTTTAGTGAAAAGTTTGGGAAGCTAATGTCGGAGAAGTTTGAGATGTCAATGATGAGTGAACTCAAATTCTTTCTTGGGTTGCAAATCAAGCAAACTAAGGAAGGTACTTTTGTCTCTCAAACGAAGTACACCAAGGACTTATTCAAGAAGTTCAATATGCAAGAATGCAAAGGTATGACTACACCCATGCCCACTAGTGGACATCTTGACTTAACCAAAGATGATGAACCGGTTGATCAAAAGGTTTATCGCTCTATGATTGGTTCATTGTTATATCTATGTGCTTCATGTCCCGATATCATGCTAAGTGTGTGCATGTGTGCACGATATCAAGATGCTCCTAAAGAATGTCACCTTAAGGCCGTGAAAAGGATAGTGAGATACTTAATCCATACACCAAATTTTGGCATTTGGTATCCTAAGAGGGCCTCCTTCGATCTTGTTGGCTACTCCGACTCGGACTATGCCGGTGACAAGGTTGATAGAAAGTCCACTTCGGTACTTGCCAATTTCTTGGTAGATCTCTTGTGTCTTGGTCCTCCAAGAAACAAAACTCGATATCCTTATCCATCGCCAAGCGGAATACATTGCCGCTGGTTCATGTTGTGCTCAATTACTTTGGATGACCCAAACTCTTAAAGATTATTGGATATATGTGAAACATGTTCCATTGCTTTGTGACAATGAAAGTGCTATCAAAATTGGTCATAATCCCGTACAACATTCTCGAACTAAGCATATTGAAGTTCGTCATCATTTCATTCGAGATCATGTTGCTAAGGGTGACATTGATCTTAAGCATGTTTGCACCAAAAAGCAATTAGCGGATATATTCACTAAACCTCTTGATGAGAAAGTGTTTAGCAGGTTAAGAGGAGAATTGAACATCATTGATGCTTCAAACTTGGAGTAGAAACTCCATTGGATACATGAAAGACATGAGCTTATGCCTACTCCTTGATATCTCTCCTATGATGGAAATCTTATGTCTTGGATATATTAGTATCTTGCATGTTATCTAACCCATGTAGGTACTTTGTTGAATCAAATTCCATGAGGTTGTAACCTACTCATATCTTGAGCAATCTCTACATCACCAAGTCTCTACACAAGGTGGTTGAAGCCAAGGAAGAACAAAACCATTTAAAGATATCCTTTGACAAATTCTATGTTGAGCTTCATGATTGTCATTGTTGGATACACAAGTGCTCTTCCTTGCACGAACTAACCCATGTAGGTAGATGGACTCAAATTCCAAGTGGTGCTCCAAATTCTTGATGAGCTACATCAACCTTGAGCAACCCACACAAGTTCAACTACATGGACGACACCACCAACCAAGGTATGTTATTCCATCTTAGAGAAGCTTTACTCCAAGTCATGAGTTAAAGCAACTCGACAAGATGTGAATACATCAAGATGCTTAAACGAAAAATGGCAACCCCATTTTGAGCTTAAACGATGAGTATGACCTATGATCAAGTGATCTCACTTGATTCCTAAGTCAATATACTCTAACATAGGCGACTTTGTCGCCGACCATCTCTAGATGAAGTTATCTTGTGTTCTTTTCTGTGTTTTTGCATTCGTCTTATGCATATGTCTTTCCCCTTTTCACAACAAAGAAAAAAAACTTCATCTAGATTTCTTTCTGTTTGCTATGCATTTTCTGCATTCCAATTCATTGCATATCATTCAGTAAATTCCTTGCAAATCTTTGTGAGATCTTATTAGTCAAGTGAGCTGAGGTGACAAGTGTTTTCTCTGCGATGAACTCGGTTACACCAAGTTGTTATTTTCGGTTCAACCGAAAACTTTCGGTACCACCGAAGCATACCACTCGGTGCCACCGATTTCACAACAGGAAAAACAGGTTGCCACATATTCTGTGTTTCTTTTGATCCAGCTCCACTCAATGAATCTTGTCCTCTACAAGCATCACATTTTTATCAAGTGCTTTATGTTGTGACTCAAGGATCAAACCCATTCACGACAAATTCCAGCGGGGGAGAGAGAGCTCACATTTTTTTATAAAGCCCTTCTTGGAAATTGATGTCAAAGGGGGAGAGAGAGATCACATCAAAGCTTATCATTTAAAGAAAGAGATCACATCCCAGAGGGAGAGAGAGATCCTTCAGGGAGAGAGAGAGAGATCTCCAGGGGGAGAGAATACTAGTAGAGAGTATTTCTCAAGGATCCCAGATGCTTGGTGTTCAAGAGGAGAGATGCCACATGTCTTCTTGAGGGGAAAGACACGTTCATATGTGCTTATTTGCATTAGCTTGCATTAGCTCTGTTCATTTATATCTTTCAGCTATGATTTTCTGTTCCCTATCTTCTCCCAGTATCCCATGCTAGATCTGTGGGGAGCAAGACATCTAAGGGAAAGAAATCATCTAAATTCATTGCATATCTTTACTCTTGGGGACATGTCAAATCCAATGTAGTACTTAGTACTCACTCTCTACATGTCATCCCAGTCTTGGTAGTCTTGTGGTTTCTTTTGTTTGCTCTGGCTAGTTGGTGCATCTGTGTTATCTAACCTTGTTTACGCAGGTTCATTCCATCCTAAGCCAACTCAAGACTACAAGGTAAGTATATGCATCACAATCATGTGTATGAGGAATTCTTGCTGATGTACATACTGTTTGCAAGAAGGACTCATGGGCATGAAGGTATTTTCTTTAATATTCTTTGCTCTGATGCATATGGCCAAGATACATGTAACACATTGCCTGCTCTATCATGGTTATGGTATCACATGCCTCTATATTCCATATTCACATGATTGCATACATGTAGGGGGAGCCTATGCCTGTTACATGTCTTTCCAAAGCTTTACTTGCTATTCTTTATATCTTTATCTAAAGCTTTGATATGTTCTCATCAATTATCAAAAAGGGGGAGATTGAAAGCACAAGTGCTCCCTAGGTGGTTTTGGTAATTAATGTCAACATATCTCTTGTTGGACTAACACTTTTATCTAGTATGCTTCAGATAAGTTCAACAATGGAGTGGCATGGGCTAAAGGATGTGGGAACTCCTTCAAGATGCTAAGGACAAAGGATTGGCTCAAGCTTCAAGCTCAAGACTCTTCATTTTACATTTTAGTGATCCAAGATCACATTGAGTCTATAGGAAAAGCCAATACTATCAAGGAGGGATGAGGTGTTGCTTAATGAGCCTCTTGCTTCAAGTGCTTAGTGATATGCTCCAAATACCCTCAACTACTTTCCCACTTCCACACATATGTCCTAAAACCTAAAGTCAAACTCGCCCCACCGATTCTTCCTATCCGCGCCACCAAGTTTGGATGTCTTAGCCACTGCCACAAACCCTAGGCAAATCGGTCTCACCGATAGGGATCTCGGTCTCACCGAGATGGGATTGTAATCTCTCTGTGTATGTCCATTATCAAAATCGGTCTCACCGAGTTTGAGCAATCGGTACTACCGAGATTACAATGCAAACTTTCTCGTTGACTTATTACCAAAATCGGTCCCACCGAGTTTGTGTAATCTGTCTCACCGAGTTTGCCTGACCAACTCTCTGGTTAGCTTATTACCAAAATCGGTCTCACCGAGATTACGTTATGCCCTAACCCTAACCATATCGGTCCTACCGAGTTGCATTTCAGCCCCACCGAAAATCCTAACGGTCACTAGATTTGCTGAATCGGTCCGACCGAGTTTCTCAATTCGTTCCCACCGAGTTTGGCAAATTGTGTGTAACGGTTAGATTTTGTGTGGAGGCTATATATACCCCTCCACCTCCTCTTCATTCGTGGAGAGAGCCATCAGACTGAACCTACACTTCCAGCATCCTATCTCTGAGAGAGAACTACCTACTCATGTGTTGAGGCCATGATATTCCATTCCTACCATATGAATTTTGATCTCTAGCCTTCCCAAAGTTCCTTTCCACTCAAATCTTCTTTCCACCAAATCCATATCCTGTGAGAGAGAGTTGAGTGTTGGGGAGTCTATCATTTGAAGCACAAGAGCAAGGAGTTCATCATCAACGCACCATTTGTTACTTCTTGGAGAGTGGTGTCTCCTAGATTGGCTAGGTGTCACTTGGGAGCCTCCGACAAGATTGTGGAGTTGAACCAAGGAGTTTGTAAGGGCAAGGAGATTGCCTACTTCGTGAAGATCTACCGCTAGTGAGGCAAGTCCTTCGTGGGCGACGGCCATGGTGGGATAGACAAGGTTGCTTCTTCGTGGACCCTTCGTGGGTGGAGCCCTCCGTGGGCTCATGTAACTGCTACCCTTCGTGGGTTGAAGTCTCCATCAACGTGGATGTACGATAGCACCACCTATCGGAACCACGACAAAAACATCCGTGTCTCCAATTGCGTTTGAATCCTCCAAACCCTTCCCTTTACTTTCTTGCAAGTTGCATGCTTTACTTTCCGCTGCTCATATACTCTTTGCATGCTTTCTTGTTATGTATTGAAAAAGTTAAACTTGTGCCTAAACTCCACTTAAACTTTAATAAGGTTAAAAACTACAACTTTGGTACTTCGTGTCTAATCACCCCCCGTCTAGACACCTCTTCTCAAGATCCTACAACCGCTGCCCTTAGGCCCAGGCTAGCTGAGGTAGAGAGGCACGAGGAGGCCACGGCAGCCGCCCTGGTTACGGCGCAGGCGGATCTGGCCTCCGCCCGCGCCGAGCTGCTCTCTCTTCAGAAGCGGGTTGCCGACGCCGAGGCCATCGCGCAGCAGAACAGGGAGGAAGTGCTTCAGCGGTGGACATTGGAGCGCGGGCATGCCCCCATGCTCCAGAGTCTCAGGAACAGGGCCAACACCGCGCTGGGCCATATCTGCGATGAGAATGCTCCTCATCCCCATACGGACGACTACACCAGCCACCTTCGCTTCTTCTCCGACGTGGTGACGCGCCTGGAAGCTCCATCTGATAGAGCTCGCTAGCTCGTGGAAGAGAGGGTCCATGGCATGCTCGGGCGCGCGTCCTCCCGCGTCTTCAGCCATCTTCAGAACACCTTCCCCGACTTTGATTTCGACGCCGCCATTGCCCCCATACCCGCGACCATCCGAGGCGACCTTGCACGGTGGGTGGAGGACAACGAGGATGTGCTGGTCAGGGCCTTCGCCTTTGATGATGACGCGGTGGTAGTCACGGTAGACGAAGGTGACGTGGTTGACAACGGCAATGTCGGGGCCGACGAAGGTGGATGCAACGCCAGCAACGGCGACAGCGACGCCAGCGGCACGTCTGAAGATGACCTGCGGGACGCAGTGAGCGACATATCCGGCTGACTCCATGTTCCCCTGCTGTTTTACCCTGTATGCAGGAACTTGGGCGGGGCCCCTAAAGATTGTAAGAGAATTTTGGGAGGGGGAGCCCCTCGTGTAAACAAATCGCAGTTTTTATTCTTCTATGCCAAGCTGAGTGTGTGCCTTTGTGGATCCATGAGTCTGGTGACAAGTTTTGCTGTTGCGGCTTACCTTAGCCGAGGCAAGCCCTGAACCGGATCGTGAGGCCATGAGTTCCCTCGGAGCTCCTGGAGGGTCTGCTGACTCGCCCGAGAGGGCCTCGCGAGGATCAAGTGCCGATCGGCGCGCGCGGTGCGTGTGCGCGCCCAGCCCCGCTCGCGAGGGGCCCGCGAGGGGGAGGCAGCGAGCGCGAGCTTCGGAATAAGGAAAGAACAAGATAGCAAGAAATCGCTTGAACGAGAAAAGGCACCCTGTCGGCGTTCTGGGAACGGGGGTCCCCAGACTTGCCTGCCTGCGGCCTGCGGCGTGGCTCAAGGGGGGCCCATCACGGCCCATCTTCATCAACACAAGCTCAAGACCCTCGGGGAGTGACGGCTGTGGAGCTTCCTCGAGCACGACCTCATCGGGCTGGCTCACGAGGAGGCGGAGAGATCAAGGCGGGTACCTCACGAGGTGCCCATGACGCAAGCCATGACGACCAAAGGGCGCCAAGGGCGCCACCAGCAGTGTCCTCCTTTCCTCTTTGGTGCAAAGGGAGCAAGCGCAGGGGAGAGCATCAAGAAAAGGCGTCCATTTCGGTGCAACAAGACCAAGACCAGCCCAACGGTAGGAAGGAAGTCATTGTGGAGCCCAAGCCGGCGTCACCACCAGAGCCTTTGACAGGAGAGGACCAACTTTAGTCGGGATAAGTGTACCAGATGTTCCCCTTCAAAATGGCCAATTGTTGGCGCCCTTCCCGCTCAATATTTGGGAAGAGGCCCAGGGCCTCTGTCTATAAATAGGACTAGCCTCCCACAGGGTAGAGGGAGCTGCGTCTTGAACAGGCAGAGCTAGAGGGATCGAAATGTCATCAAGAGAGAGAGAGAGAGAGAGAGAGAGAGAGAGAGAGAGAGGCGGTGAACTCCTCCAAGAAGTTCATCGCCCGCCAAGAACAGACCCTCATGAGGCTGTTCTTCCTTGTATTGTTCATCACCATCAGCCCTAGAGGCAATCCACCACACCACAAACTAGAGTAGGGTATTACACCACAATGGTGGCCCGAACTAGTATAAACCTTGTGTCTCTTGTGTTGGTCCTTTCGTAGTTTAGATCCTAGCGAGGCGGCGGGGTGCAGGTAGGTAGAGGGCGAGATCTCCGCATGCACCCCAGTGTTCGAACCTCAAGGGTCTGCCGGAACCCGAAATCCGACATTTGGCGCGCCAGGTAGGGGTGCGCCGGAATTCTTCTTCCGCCGCCATGTTCTCCTTCGACCACCGCATCCATGTCTGACGCTCGCCAGGCCCGCGCCGAGCGCCGAGCCGCTCTCACTTCCCGCGTCGCCCAGACGGCCCCCGTTAGCGGCCGCCCTCGTCGTTCCCCATTGCTTGACGTCAACGCCGCCACCGGCCCGGCGGGGAACGAGCAGCAAGCATCGTCCCAGCATCCCTCCGTGAGGCAAGACGGCCGCACTGCTACCCCCTCACTCGCCCCGGCTGGTTCTTCGTCTCGCGCGTTCCGCGCACCCATGGAGGCTCGAGCTACGCTCATCGCGGCAAACGAGCTCCTGCGCTAAATCGATCGGCAGCGTCTCTGAAGAGTAGCTCGACTGCGTCACCGAAGCTCGTCCGCGCAGGCTCCCCATGCCGTCCCGTCCCTGCCGCACCCGCCTGCTGGCGGCGGCGAAGCTCCGGGGCGCCTACCGCCTCCCCTCAAGAAGGTGCCCTGCCCCAAGGCGCGTGGACCTGGGCGGAACCCGCTCCGATCCCGCCCAGCACAAGGCAAGAGCAGAGCTGCCAGGAGGTCCTCGCCCGCAAGAAGCTGCCCGAGTGCTCCTCGCTCCAGCTCGTCCGCGACCACGCACTCCGCCCGCAAGACGCTAAGACCCCGCTGCTCCCGGCTGCTGCACGTGGGGGACCCGCAAGACCAAGCTCTTCGTCATCCAAGGCCTCCCGTGGCTACAGCAGTTGTCGTGCCTTCACCACCGAAGGCGCAGCCGCTCGCGTGGCCCGGCAAGTTCAAGCCGGACCTGCCTCCTCGCTTCTGACAGTGCAGCCGACCAAGAGTTCCTCCAGCTCTCACGAGCTGGGCTTCAAGCTTCCAACGGAGACGAGAAGGTCATGGCGAACTGGTTTCCCATGGCGCTCAAGGACGGGCCCACACTGCTCTGAAATCGGCTCTGTGCATGATCTCCTCCACGGGGACGAGATGCGCACCCGCTTCATCGCCAACTTCCAAGGTACTTCGTGGACCGCCACCTGCCGTGAGGCGACATGCGCTGCATCAAGCAAAGAACCGGGGAGACCCTGCAGAAGTACATCCAGCGCTTCAACAACGCATGCCTCAAGATTCCCAAGGTCACCGAGGAGGCCATCATCTCCGCCTTCTCCGACGGTGTGCGCGACGTCAAGATGAAGGAGGAGCTGGCGATGCATGAAGACTTGTGCACTTCCTTGGAGCTGTTCAACTTGGCGACCAACTGCGCCAGGGCCGAGGAAGGGCGTCTATCCCTCCTCGAGCTGCCTGCCGCAGACCCAGAAGAGAAGAAGCCCAAGGCCAAGGATGTGAAGCGCAAGGGGGCCGCCGTGCTCGCGGCAGAACCGGACACCAAGAAGGGCAGAGATCAGCCCGAGTCTTCCAAGGGCAGCCGGTACTGCGTGTACCACGACTTCCACACCCACAACACCAACGAATGTCAAGAGCTCTGAGCCGTGCGAGAAGGGAGGATCGGCGGACGTCCCGACTGCAGCGACCGGGGCTACGGCCGAGGAGGAGGAAGGAACGCAGGACGCTGGGAAGACCGCGGCCCTCGCCAAGGATGGCGCGACCAACCTCGCGAGGATCGCTGGCGAGACCCGCCTCGCGAGGGAGGCTGGAGGGATCAGCCTCGCAAGGATCGCCTGCAAGGCAACGCAGGCCTCCCTCCTCTGCCACCGTAGCCAAGGAGAAATGAAGACCATCATCAGGACGAGGGGGCTGGGGGCTTCCAGGAGCCGCGCGCGATCGCCTGCATCCTGGGCGGAGCTCAAGCCCCAGCCTCTCAACGCATCTTTAAGAAGTTCGCCCGCGAAGTGAATGCAGTCCTCCCCAAGCTCGAAGCCACACGCCTCGGTGGTCGGCGTGCACCATCACGTTCAGTTCGGCGGATCAGCTCAAGTGTGCTGCCACAGCCGGAGTCCTCCCGATGCTTTGCTCCCCAATCATCAGCAACGTGCTAGTCACCAAGACCCTCATCGATGGCGGGGCAGGGCTCAACGTCCTGTCCGTAGAGACATTCAACAATCTCCAAGTGCCTTACAATCAGCTTCAGCCAACCAAGCCTTTCTCCGGAGTCACCGATGGCTCCATGGTCCCGATTGGGCAGGTTCGCCTCCCTGTCACCTTCGGCGCACGCGACAACTACCGCACCGAGCTCATCGACTTCGACGTCGCCCACATTCGCCTGCCATACAACGCCATCCTCGGGTACCCAGAGCTGGCCAAGTTCATGGTCAGAACCCACCACAGCTAACGTCCTCAAGATGCCGTGAACTGGCGGAGTCATCACGGTGCCCTGCAAAGAGAAAGACGGTGTGCTCCCCGGAGCGAGCCTTTCAGCCGCATCACCGGAAGACCCGGATCAGCGAAGGTGGGGGGGCTTCCCAAGACCGCCCCCAAGAAGAAGAAGACATCGTCCGGCCCGGTCCCTCAGGAGGCAGGCCCCTCAGGGTCCGCGCCTGCTTAGGGGAAACCTCCTTCTATCGCATAGGAAAGCGCGCCCGGCGCCTTCCTCGAGCAGGCTCGGGGCTCCCCACGGAGGGCCACCGACCTTGCTAAGGTCACGAGGAAGGCGCTTGGGCACCACTTGGAGGCGTGTTTCGAAGCACGTTTCCCTCAAGAAGGAGCAAGGCAAGGAGGGCCAAACCCTCAGGAGTTCGTCAGCAAGATCATTCAGGAGCTGCAGGAGTCAAGAGTCATGAGTGGCAGCCACCACTTACCTGCCGTAGCTCCCCATCCAGGCGAGGATGGTGGGCTGCGGGTCTGCATCGACATACTAGGGCTCAACCGAGCCGCCTCTCAGGAGCGCCTCTAGCCCTCTCGCGTGGGGCGCTACGAAGGTCCACCCCACATCTACATTCGCATGCCCTACGGCCTGCCGAACGCAGCCGCCACGTACCAGTGCCTCATGAGGGATATCCTGGAGGCTCAAGAGGCCAGGCGTTCCGCAGCCCTGGCAGAGATCAATATGGTCCACGAGGAGCCACTAGCGCCTCCGGACCCTCCCGAGGCCCCCGAGCCTGGGGGCTCATGAGGATCGGCTCCCGCAGCCCACCGAGTCTGCTGCACCGACCCCCTTTCGTCTTCAACGCTATCAGGTGACATCTTTCAAGTTTCAATTCTAGCTGGAGCGCCCCTGTGGCTGCATTATTCCCAGCCGCGTGGGTCCGCCCCCGGCGTGTATCCCTTTTACTTCATGTTCCTAGCTTATCTTATTGGGGGCGCCCTCGGGCTGCATCATCCCAGTCGCCGGGTCCGCCCGGCGATGTTCGTCTCCTTTGCGCTTATCTAAATGGACTTGCTCCTTCGTGATTAACATGCTTGACCTAGTTGCCCGCTCAACTGACACCAACTGCTGGAGCTGCTCCCTTAACGGCACGACGCTTGCGCATGGGTCCGTCCCTGCAACACCGACAAACCTGAATGGCTGAGCTCTGGCCGCGGCAGCCCCGCATAGCGCCACCTCGTCAAGCCTTCAGTGCCTCGTCACCCCTCCAGGGCAACTAACGGCTGACTGTCGATTGTCACGGCGAACTTTCGTCCTTTCTGTGATGAGCCTGCAGGATCTCTTCAAGGAGCAGCGTCAGGCGAGGCCCCCACGGTGTCTCCTTCACTCTCATCTGCGCGAACCGCTTGCCGCGTTAAAGGGCGGTGCACGAGCATCGCGACTCGGCTCCTACTGGCTCTCCAGCCCTCACCCTCTGGCCTTGACCACGGCATCGCGACCTGGCATACCAGCGATGGCTGAGACTCGCTCGAGGGCCGGGACCCGAGGACGTAGAGCAGAAAGGGGAGCAAAGGCGAGAGGGGAGGGACACGGGAGGACCTCGTCAAGTGACCCCTCGCCTGCCGATGCACGGACCCGGCAACATACCAGGAAGCGACTCCTGATTCTCGAGATAAGTCACCCTCCGGAGGCACTAACTAACATGGCACCGTCCCCTCACCCAACGCAATCCCGTGTTAGCAACGTCGCTCTCCTTTCTCACCGAACGATGGCTGCTTGAGCGCTAAGGGGGACCTCCTGAGCATCGCGACTCAGGGGCTCTTACCGGACCCCGGGCCGCTCACCTCCTGGCCTTGACCACAGCATCGCGGCCTGGCATACCAGCGACGGCTGAAGCTTGCCTTGGGACTGGGACCTGTCGGCGCAGAGCGTCAAGCCCTCGCAAGGTTCGAAAGGGAGAACTGAGCTAAGGCGGAATGAGCAACTTGCACTGCTTCACAACAAGGATCATATCAACAAACAGGACCACAGGCACCTTACAAGCCCCCACGGGGCGCGCTTTTGATTCCTTGCAGGGAGCAGATCCTAAAGAATGCTAACTACACGCGCTCCTGCAAAAGACGCCATCATCAACAGTGGGCCGCCAGGCACCGGCACCAACCCCATCCAGATCAGAAGCGGCGACGGACTGCCGAGCCTGCCCTGCTCCGAGAGCGGCGCAGGCTCGGGGGGCTCAGCTGCCGCCGCTCGTCTCGAGTCGCGAAGAGCTCGTGGGAGTCGCTGGATCCTCCGACGCCTCCACCGCTCGAGGAGCTGCCGAGGAGCGGTCGGCGAGCCTAGCCCTCGCCATGGCGGGGCCTCGATCACCTCTCCCGGGCAGCACTCCAGCCGGGCGCCTTCCGCATCGAAGACCTTGAAGAGCATGACCAAGCGCCGTCGTACTCGGTGGATCGCGAGGGCACCCTTGTCCTGCAGACCCGGGCGATCTCGCCCCAGCCTCGAGTCATGAAGACCTCGCCCGGGGCAACGACCGCAACCTCTGCCCCGGTCGCGAGGGTGCCGCAGCCGGCGTGCTGCAGCCAGGCTCCAGGGATCCTCCCCGCGGAATCGCGGAAGCAAAGAAGGGAGGAAGGCGAATCCTAGACCGAGGAGACATGGAGGCGTGGAGCACGAACTCTCGGGAGGAGCCCTCGGCGTGGAATCCAGGGGGAATGACGCGCACCTTCGTGACCCGCCGGCGCCGACGGCCGCGTCGCCCGTGGCGTTCGGCATCAACCCCTTCAGAGCCCTCGATCTGGGCGTACAAGGGAAGCAGGAACCCCGGTGGTGGCCGCCCGCACCAGGGCCTCGACACCACCTGGTGGGCACCCTCATTCCGATAGCAGAGGGTTAGACGTTTCTTCGGCGGGAGCGGGTTAGGACCCTCTCAGGGAGCCTTTCCCTTCTCCGCCGAGGAGAACCGGCGGATCGGAGCCATTGCAGCAAGATGGAGCAAGAACCGGGAAGAAGAAGAAGCAAGAAGAGACGGACCAGAGGAGCGCTCGTCGTTCCATACTTAAAGCCAGAGAAGGCCAACCGCCGACCTCCACGATCACAGGTAATCATGACCCGCTTTGCATGCAGGTACTTGTCGATTCGTGCAGTTGCCGAGGCATCATGGGGAAGTGGAGACGCCCACGTCCAATCAACCGTCATGCGGCACCCAAGGCCGCAGGCTGTTAGGGCCAGCGGCACCCAAGGCCGCAGGCTGTTAGGGCCAGCGGCACTTCGCACTTGCCCCTTCGCCTCTCTGCTCGGCCAAGCCCGGGCGCGCCATGGGCCCGGGGGCTACTGTCGGCGTTCTGGGAACGGGGGTCCCCAGACTTGCCTGCCTGCGGCCTGCGGCGTGGCTCAAGGGGGGCCCATCACGGCCCATCTTCATCAACA
Source organism: Aegilops bicornis (assembly GCA_021605145.1). Taxonomy (NCBI): domain Eukaryota; kingdom Viridiplantae; phylum Streptophyta; class Magnoliopsida; order Poales; family Poaceae; genus Aegilops; species Aegilops bicornis. The sequence goes on along the minus strand of CM038669.1, from coordinate 463,621,371 downwards.
CAAGCTCAAGACTCTCGCGAGGGGCCAAGCCTCGCGGGGCGGACGACAGGGAGCTTCCTCAGGCACGGCCTCATCAGGCTGGCTCGCGAGGAGGCGGAGAGATCAAGGCGGGGTACCTCACGAGGTGCCCATGATGCAAGCCATGACGACCAAGGGCGCCAGGCGGGCGCCAGCCCGCGCAGTGTCCTCCTTTCCTCTTTGGTGCAAAGGGAGCAAGCGCAGGCGAGAGCATCAAGCAAAGGCGTCCATTTCGGTGCAACAAGACCAAGACCAGCCCAACGGCAGGAAGGAAGTCATTGTGGAGCCCAAGCCGGCGTCACCACCAGAACCTTTGACAGGCGAGGACCAACTTTAGTCGGGATAAGTGTACCAGATGTTCCCCTTCAAAATGCCAATTGTTGGCGCCCTTCCCGCTCAATATTTGGCAAGAGGCCCAGGGCCTCTGTCTATAAATAGGACTAGCCTCCCACAGGGTAGAGGGAGCTGCGTCTTGAACAGGCAGAGCTAGAGGGATCGAAATCTCATCAAGAGAGAGAGAGAGAGAGAGAGAGAGAGAGAGAGAGAGAGAGAGGGCGACTGAACTCCTCCAAGCAGTTCATCGCCCCGGCCAAGAACAGACCCTCGCGAGGCTGTTCTTCCTTGTATTGTTCATCACCATCAGCCCAAGAGGCAATCCACCACACCACAAACTAGAGTAGGGTATTACACCACAACGGTGGCCCGAACTAGTATAAACCTTGTGTCTCTTGTGTTGTTCCTTTCATAGTTTAGATCCTAGCGAGGCGGCGGGGTGCAGGTAGGTAGAGGGCAAGATCTCCACGTGCACCCCAGTGTTCGAACCTCAAGGGTCTGCCGGAACCCGAAATCCGACACACCCCCTCGTGTCACGACCGGTTTTTCAATAAAATACTTATTGAGAAATCGATCTCTTGATTTCAGTATAGGAAGAATTATCCTTACTTGTAGACAAATACTTGATACAGAAGGCCGGTAGCATTAAATATATTACAGGGTTGAGCTGAGGCTGCTCAACAATTTTATTACAAACACGCCAATATTGTACATAAGGGCGGTTATGATACAGGGGTGTGGTGGCATACTACTGACTCGATATAAAAGTGGTGGTGGAAATATCACAGTGGAATGGATAACATGACTCCTAAACTGGCAGCTCATCGAGCGTCAAGGTGAGGCTCGATGAATTTATTTGGGTAGCGGAAGCGGATATAATAAAGTGACCAAATCCAGGATCGCACGAGACTGACTGTGACTCCTCTAGGCGCCGGACTCGCTATCGAACTCTTCATCCATGAGATCGCCTTCGTCAACATCTGGCCAAATCAACAAGCCTGGTGAGTACTTTGAAAGTACTCACAAGACAGTTCGGACATAAGATATAACAAATGCATGCATGAATGCGTCATGGGCAAATAGCGATGCACATTCAAATAATAAATATTTGCACAACATGATAAGTAAAAAGGGAGTTGGGCGGTAGTCTTCCCGAAATCCCAACAAAATAATTGAAAGCCGATCGGGTGTCTGGAGCGACGCCTCGAAGGGTAAACAAATAAATTATCATGCCGCAGTCGGGCGTCTAAGCGACGCCACATAAAGGGCTTATATTGAAAGTAAATGACATGCGTTCCATAGTCGGACGTCGGAGCGACATCGCAGAAAGGGCTTATATTGAAAGTAAATAACAGGCGTGCCACAGTCAGACGTCGGAGCGACATCGCAGAAAGGGCTTATATTGAAATTAAATAACAGGCGTGCCACAGTCGGATATCTGAGTGACATCGCAGAAAGGGCTTATATTGAAAGTAAATAACAGGCGTGCCACAGTCGGACGTCTGAGCGACATCGCAGAAAGGGCTTATAGTGAAAGTAAATAACAAGCATGCCACCGTCGGCGTCTGAGCGACATCGCAGAAAGGGCTTAAATTTCATTATTCATATCTGATAAATTCATGAATATATAATACTCATAGGAAATATTCAACACATAATAATAAACGGGTTAGTCCATCCGCGGGAATAAACATTTAACCGGACTTAACACTCATGTGGTTCACCGGAGTTTTGTCACTGAGACTGACACTTGACAAGATAAGTTGAACACAGTACTTGGACATGGATAAGATGATTCAAAGGATTTTTGACTCTGCAGAGTTTGTACTAATTATCCACAGCCAACGGATTTCCGTAGTCATGAAGGACTAGTTCCGTTTACGGTATTTCGCAGAAAAACATCTAACCAAAGACACACCCATCCCACCTCACGATGCCAGGAATCACCCTAGACAACGCTCAAGAAAAACTTTGAGACGGGAGATCACAACCTCGAATAGCATGGGATCAAATTTATATACGCGCTCTAAGGGTGCCCCCTCTCGGTCCCAACCGGAAACACCCATGCCCCTTGAACGGATGACTGGCTTTAATCCAGGGCCATGGAACCCTCATCACGGCCTCTCTATTTGGTGTGTACCAGGAAAGAGGTTTGCAACTTACTAAGCCATATCCCTTGCGGAAAACATGTGGTAGTACAGGAAGGGAAAACGGATGGAACGTGGCTTGGTTCACGTTGTCACTGGAGTCAAATAGTCTGGCATAAGACTGGCATGCTACAACACTGCCATCTTACCCATTCTCATGCCATCACATGGCCATGCAAACTCATATCCAACAACATATGGATTTTCGAAACTCACTTGCCTCAACTTTGCAGGTAATATAACATTTATCGAAATGCTCATAAACATGGCATGAAACTACTAAATGCAAACATGCCAAAGACACTCATCATATCAAAATTTCAAACATGCTTGCCTGGTTCGGAGTAGTCGGAGTCTAGCTTGGTGAAGTTCGCGGTTAGTCACCTCCTCCGGTATCTACGGTATAAGAAAATACGTACTAACGTAAATACCGTGAGTGCAAAAAAAAGTGTTCCAAATATTTTTCAAATAAATATGATACAAAACTAGACAGAGAAATAAAGATGACAGAAAAAGAATCAATCAAAAATCAGTTTATGTTTAAAAGTTATAAAGGTTTTAATCCAGGGGCTCATCTGTAATGAAACAGAAAGTTTCCAGGGGCCAACTTATAAAAACAGAAAACGCTTCGGCTAAAAAGCCGTCAATAGCAAAGGGAAACGTACTCTGCCCGAAGGCGTTTTCAGAAAACGGTTTGAAAAAAAGAAAATACTTACGAGGGGTCCCACCCGTCGGGTTTGAAATTTCAAACGGGGGGAGAAGCAGAGCTCGACGGCGCCCGAGAGCTGCGGTGGTCGCCGGCGGCGATCCACAGCGAGTTAGGAGGATCGGAGAGTACCTACGTGACCAGCGTGTCCTTCCGCATCTGTGGGTGGTGATGGTGGTCGCCGACGAGCACCACGTCGACGGCGGTCCTTGCTCCGGCGGACGGCGGCTCGGGTGAAGATGGATCTCGTCGGGGAGGGCTGCGGAGGTCAAATTGCAGCTTGGGTTAGATCACTGGGTGCACGAGGAGACGACTGACGAGGTTTGGGAGGCGGGGAGAGCTGGTGGCCGAGGCGGAGTTGGGGGAGGAGACCTCCTCGAGGTCCTCCTAGTGGCTTGGCGGGGTTCTGGTGGGGTGCAGAGGTGGTGCGTGCTCGAGAACAAGCTCGGGACCTCTTTTTATAGGCGATCCGAGGCGGTGGCCGTGAACGGGGATCTCCGGCGATGGTTACGGCGGCGTAGTGTTTGGTCGGGGTATTTAGGAGGTTGGGCATCAACGTGGAGGTCCATGGGTTCCGTTTATAAGCTAAACCAGGTTGGATTAGGCGCGCATGGGTGGTTTCGACAGAACGGGGCGGCGCGGGCCCGTCAGCGGCAGAGGGCGCGCCCTGTGCTTGCCGGGCCACAGCGACGGTGCTGCGGTGTGCGCTGGCATGCATGAGGCTATGCAGAGGGCTAGGGTGCGTTGGGTGGCGGCGGACGGTGTAGCGAGCTGGCGCTGGCTCCCGTTGGCCGACACGGGTGGCTCTGCCACCGCAGAAGCTGCCGGCGTCGGTGATGCTCGCCGCCACCGACACCTGCGCCCGTCCAAGAGCGCGTGCGGTGCTCTGGTTAAGGAGGAGAGGCTGCATTAACGCGCGCCAGGGTGCACTGGTGATCGAAGACAAGGCACTGACGAAAAACGACACTGACAAAACTCTGAATCTTCTGAATTTACTGAATATGCACAGGAACAGTGCCGACCAAGTGTTTGATGAAATGATTCAAGCATGAGAATTTTTTTTCTGGGGCTGATCTTTGGTGTGGTGGCCTGTCAAAGCACCTGGGGGCTGCCTGAATTTTGGTGGAATTTTTGGAGAAAGGAAAATATGAATTTCACCAAAAATGATGAATCTGGTCCAAACTTGCAGAGGTTCAAACTTGAAAATTTTGAAAAGAGGAAGAGTGGATCTTGATGGTTCTAGGTTGGGGGTGCTAAGGACTATCCAGAGGAGTTGGTTTGAGATCAAAACTCAAAGGAAATTAGGTACTTCCTTTGTAAATCAGCTAGGCTTAGAATAATGGACATAATTGTTTTTGGGAAAAAAATAAATGAAATAAAATCCAAAAATGGGTTGGACCTATTGGAACAGAATGTTTGGGTTGCCCCAAAGTGGAGGGAGGGGTTTTGGGAGAATTTACCACAAGAGGCATGGTAAAACCATGGATGGTTTCAAAACAAAAGAGTAGCCCCAAAACCCATAGGGTTTCTTTTTAAAAGAAAATTAATTCCAAAAAAAAAATATTTGAGGGGGTGAAAGTCAGAAGGAAGGTTTTTCAAATAACCAAGCACCAAGGTTGAAGAAGATACCAAATAAAATCATTGTCATGAGGAAAAAATTTGAGAGAGAGGGGTTTTTGGAAGGATTTTAAATGACCTCCTTCAAATCAAACAAAGTTTTTGTTGAAAACCAAATAAATTTTTTTGGAGTGTCACAACACCTACCCCCTTAGGGAAAATCTCGTCCCCGAGATTTCAGCTGATCCTGAAATAAGTGTGGGTGCTCTGTCCGAAGAAAATCCTCTCTTTCCCAAGTTGCTTCATTCTCGGTGTGATTGCTCCAATCGAACTACGAAAAACTTGATGGTTTTCTGTCGGGTCCTCCTTTCGGACTCCTCCAATATTTTTATCGGACGTTCCCGATAGGTGAGGTCTGGTTGCACATCAATGTTTTCATGGGATACTTGCTTCTCTAGGTTGCTCACACACTTCCTCAACTGCGAGACGTGGAACACGTCGTGGACATCGGATAATTCTTCGGGTAAGTCTAGCTGGTAGGCTACCGTGCCTCTTCGTGCCACTATACAGAAGGGTTCGATGAATCTTGGTGTTAGCTTTCCCTTAACCTTGAATCGTTGCAGGCCCCTCATAGGAGATACTCGTAGGTACACAAACTCACCGGGTTCAAAACTGACTCCCCGATGTTTTTGATCGTAATAACTCTTCTATCGACTTTGAGCTGTCTTGAGTCGATCCCTAATTATGTTAACTTTCTCCTCAGCCTCCTTGAGCATTTCTGCGTCGAAGATATGGCTGTCTCCGGTTTCTGACCAATTTAGCGGGGTACGACATCTTCGCCCGTACAGAGCTTCAAATGGTGCCATTTGCAGGCTGGCTTGGTAACTGTTGTTGTATGCGAACTCTGTGTATGGCAAGCTTTCTTCCCAACTGGTTCCATAGGTGAGGACACATGCCCTCAGCATGTCTTCTAGAATTTGGTTTACGCGTTCGCTTTGTCCATCGATGCAGGGGTGGTATGCGGTACTAAACGCCAGCTTGAGTTCCCGAGCTTGTTGTAATTGATCCCAAAATCGGAGACGAATTGAGTGCCTCATTCGATATTATAGTCTTTGGAACTCCATGCAAGCAGACGATACGGGAAAGATAAAGCCTGGCAAGCTTCTGAGTGGTGTGGGTTGTCTTCACGGGGATGAAGTGTGCCACCTTAGTCAGTCTATCTGTGATGACCCATATGGCATCATTCCCGTGTCGTGACCGAGGTAGTCCAACAATAAAATCCATTCCAATCTCGTCCAATTTCCACTCGGGTATGTTGTTTGGTTGTAATAGTCCGGCCGGTTTCTGGTGCTCGGCCTTGATGCGTTGACATGAGTCACAACATGCAATGAACGTGGCTATGTCCCTTTTTATACCGTGCCACCAAAAATTTTCCTGAAGGTCCTTGTACATTTTGTTCCTCCAGGATGGATTGAATACGGAGCGGTGTGGCCTTCAGCTAAAATTTGCTGTTTAAGGTCCTCGATATTTGGTACGCAAAGCCTATCTCCGTACCACAATATTCCCTGCTCGTCTATGATGAATTCTGAGGCCTTGCCCAAACTCACTTTCCGTTTTATGCCTTTAATGCTGGGGTGCCCATGCTGAGCCTCCTTAATCTTTTCTATCGAGGTAGGCTGTATTTCCAAATTCGACAATCGCCTTCGGTGACCACCATTAAGTTGAGTTTAGCAAACTCCTGCCGAAATTCAGGTCTCAGACTTGATAGGTTGTCGTCGTCCGAGCTGGGGTTCCGACTTAGAGCATCCGCCACTACATTTGCTTTTCCTGGATGGTAGTGAATTCCAACATCATAATCCTTCACTAATTCCAACCAACGTCGTTGCCGTAAATTTAGTTCTAGTTGTGTAAAAATATACTTGAGGCTCTTATGGTCTGTGTATATTTTACAACGATTTCCAAGTAGGAAGTGTCTCCACTCTTTGAGTGCATGGATGACTGCTGCCAACTCCAAGTCATGAGTAAGTCATGAGTAGGATAATTTTCTTCATGCTTGCGAAGTTGTCTAGAAACATACGCGACTACCTTGCCTTCTTGCATCAATACGCATCCGAGGCCCTTCCGGGATGCGTCACAATACACCTCAAAATTCTTGTGTATGTCTGGCACAATTAATACTGGTGCTGTCGTTAATTTCCTTTTTAGTTCTTGGAAACTTTTCTCGCAAGCTTCAGTCCATTCAAACTTCTTATCCTTCTTGAGTAAATGCGTCATTGGCTTTGCTATGCTGGAGAATCCTTCAATAAATCTTCGGTAGTATCCTGCCATTCCCAAGAAACTTCGTACGTCTGTTACGTTGGCTGGTGGTTTCCAGCCAATGCACGGCCTTGACCTTTTACGGTCTCACGGCAATACCTTCTTGGGTCAAGACGTGGCCCGTAAAACCTACTGTCTTAGCCAAAATTCACACTTGCTGAACTTGGCGTACAATTGATGTTTCCTTAGTTCTCCTAGTACAATTCTGAGATGTTCAGCGTGCTCTTCTGGTGTCTTGGAGTATATCAGAATATCGTCGATGAATACCACAAAAACTTGTCCATAAACTTCATAAATACTTTGTTCATGAGGTGAACAAAATATGCGGGGGCGTTTGTTAGTCCAAACGGCATTACTGTGAACTCATAAAGTCAGATCACGGAGGTAAAGGCTGTCTTGGGGATATCTTCTATTCACACTTTTAATTGATGGTATCCCGACCTTAAGTCAATTTTTGAGAAGACCTTGGCCTGAGCGAGCTGATCAAATAAATCATTTATCCATGGCATCGGGTATTTGTTCTTGATTGTGACCATGTTAAGTGCTCGATAGTCTATACACAATCTTAGTGTCCCATCCTTTTTCTTGGCAAATAAAATTGGTGAACCCCAAGGTGAGGAGCTGGCTCGTATATATCCTTTGTCCAGTAATTCTTTTATTTGCTTCTTTAATTCTACCAACTCGGATGGTGCCATTCTGTATGGTTTCTTGTATATGGGGGCGGTTCCGGGTGCTAGCTTAATGCTGAATTCTATCTCTCGCTCTGGTGGCATGCCTGGTAGTTCTTCAGCAAATACGTCTGGAAACTTACACACTATTGGAACTTTTCTTAACTCAGAAACGTCCACCTTGTTCAACCTCGGTTGCCGAGATATTCGTCTCTCTTTGGCTGAAACTTTTATTGTCTTCCCGTGATGGTGGGTGAGAATTACGGTCCGGTTGAAGTAGTTAATAAATCCTTTGTTGGTGGTTAACCAATCCATCCCTAAGATGACATCCAGTCCTTTATTTTCCAATACAATAAGGTTGGCGTGAAACTTCAATCCTTCAAACTCAATAACCACACCTTGGCAAGAATCTCCGAGTCACTTGCTTAGTCCTGTGGGGACTTGATGATCATGGATTTTTCCAAGGGAAGCATCGAAAAATTATTTTGCAAAGCAAATCTCTTCGAAATGAACGAGTGAGAAGCTCCAGAATCAAACAAAACCGTGGCAGGTATTGTGTTGACAGGGAACGTACCGAGTACGATATCCGGGGCATTTTGTGCTTCTTCTCTGGTCACGTGGTTCAGATGACCCTTCCTGTGGTTGTTATTGGGGTTGAAATTGTTTCGCTTGGGCGCTGAATTATTGCCACCGTTTTTCGGCTTTGGGGTCGAGTTCCTTGGCTTGGGGCACTGCTTGGCATAGTGCCCTTCTTCTCCACAAGCATAGCAAGTAACGCCTGGGCGATATGTGAACTCCTTGTCCCTCGCATGGAAATTCTTGATTGGGTATGAAACATTCGTCGTGGGTTTTTGTGTCCCACCTTTTTGAAAATCCGTCTTGCTCCGGTGGTTGCGAGAAAGAGTAGTCTGGTCCCTCTTGCATTTGCGGAAATCCTCCAAGCTGCGTCGCTCATTTTCCAAGGTAATCGCTTTATCCACTAGTGTTTTGAAATATGGGAAAGTGTGCACGACCAACTGGCATTTAAGCGCGGGTGCCAGACCGTCCAGGAATTTTTCCATTTTCTTGCTTTCAGTCATACGCTCTTCGTTGGCGTAGCGAGACAACAGAGTAAACTGACTGTTGTATTCCGACACCGTCATGGTCCTCTGTTTGAGGTCATCAAACTCCCTCTTCTTGATCTTCATAACACTTTTAGGAATGTGCGCCCTACGAAAACCTTCTTTGAACTCCTCCCAGGTTATATCATTTTTGTTGGGGTGCATGTGTAGGAAATTTTCCCACCATGATGCAGCTGCTCCCGTAAGATAGTGCGGTGCATATAGTACCTTCTCACGGTCTGAACACTATGCAATAATTAATTTTCTTTCTATGTCTCGAAACCAATCATCGGGCTCAAGAGGTTTGTCAGTATGGGAAAATGTTGGGGGACGCGTCTTCTGTAGCTCAGACAATTTGGATTGCTGCTGATACTGTCCATGGTGATTTCCCATATTGATGACTTGGTTCATCATTTCCTGATGTTGTTGCTGACTCTGTTCATAAAGGCGGCATACTTGGGAAAATGCTGTTTCACTGCCCTGTTGACTTGACTGCCCCTGTGTGAAATTGTTGCTTGTTTGGGTGCCATAATTTTCCTCTGGCGGATTTGGCATGGAGCGCGTCCAAGGAAGAGACATTTTTCACTCTAGGGATACATTTTTTAAAACTCATAAGAAAAGAAATTGAGTCGCAAAAATCAATAAATTTATGAAGACGGGAAATTTTTAAATGCTCCAAGTTTTTTCAAGAGACTCAATGATTGCGCATGGAGAAGGACTGCTCATTACATATCTTACACGCAAGCAGTAATTATATAATACATCACTCAGGATATGCGTTCATATTCCTGACATGTTATTTAGGCTAGTGCACTTCTCCCAGTTCCTAGATGATGCGCAAACAAGCTACTTCTCACAACCTACGTACATATAAACATATCGTACAATCCGGTACATCGCATGGCGGCTAAGCATACTCGGTCGGAGATGGTAAGGATCTCCCTTGGCCTGCCGAGGGTGAGGCGCAGTGAGGCTGGGGACTCAACCTCCTCCTCGCTAATTGGCTCCAGACGTGAAGTGCTGCGCTGAGTTGATGGAGCGGGTGCCATAGGTGGAGCAACACGAACAAGAGTGGGCGCAATAGGTGGTGCAGTACGGACCGAAATGGGCGCAATGACTTGGTTGAACTCCTCAGTGGTAGGCAGGCGACGAGCAGTGGCGAGAATGGTAGGTGAATAAGATGCCAAGGACGAGGCGAAAGTCAGTGGTGGTGCGGTGTGCAGAAGCTCCCTCCTGTTGGCGGCACAGCCATGGACTGAGTCCATGCGGGCAGCCACAAGGTCGTCCACCAGGTTGTCGAAGGCTGCCTCCAGAGCCCGAAGGTACTCGACAAGCATCTCAATAGCCTCGTCTCGCTCTCCTCTAGGGCAAGCGAATGCATAGTGACAGGTGTATGGCACGTGGCATGGAAGGTAGCGGTAACGACGAGTCTTCATCAAAGGAAGAACATCCCGGAGACGAGCTATCGCCTCACGGGCAGCCATCTGCATAGCATGCTTCTCCGTAGGCATGGCTCTCCCCAAGAACCGGAAGCGGCAGAACTCAACACGCCCTCCCTTGAATTGCACCTTGACCGGGTGCATGGTCGACTGTCGTTGATCTTTGTGCTTTGGTAGAGTGTGAAGACTGGCGACCTTGATGGCCCCATCGCGGCCTGGACGATGAAGGAGAGGAGCTTGACGAACCCCTCAGGCACGTTGGCGAACACCTGTGACTCACAGTCGTTGCCAGCCATCTACAAAAGTAGGCAAAAATTCGGAATGGTCAAATCATAAATTTATGCTGACTGTTAGAAAATGACTACATTTGCAAAAATATGAATTAACTCTATTATGCTAACAACCGATTAGCGATCGCACCTAGTGGCTTCCTACAGTTAGCCTGGCTCTGGTACCAAGTTTGTCATGACCGGATTTTCAATAAAATACTTATTGAGAAATCGATCTCTTGATTCCAGTATAGGAAGAATTATCCTTACTGGTAGACAAATACTTGATACAGAAGGCCAGTAGCATTAAATATATTACAGGGTTGAGCTGAGGCTGCTCAACAATTTTATTACAAACACGCCAATATTGTACATAAGGGCGGTTATGATACAGGGGTGTGGTGGCATACTACTGACTCGAGATAAAAGTGGTGGTGGAAATATCATAGTGGAGTGGATAACATGACTCATAAACTGGCAGCTTATCGAGCGTCGAGGTGAGGCTCGATGAATTTATTTGGGTAGCGGAAGCGGATATAATACAGTGACCAAATCCAGGATCACACGAGACTGACTGGGACTCCTCTAGGCGTCGGACTCGCTATCGAACTCTTCATCCATGAGATCGCCTTCGTCAACATCTGGCCAAATCAACAAGCCAGGTGAGTATTTTGAAAGTACTCGCAAGACAGTTCGGACATAAGATATAAAAAATGCATGCATGAATGCGTCATGGGCAAATAGCAATACACATTCAAATAATAAATATTTGCACAACATGATAAGTAAAAAGGGAGTCGGGCGGTAGTCTTCCCGAAATCCCAACAAAATAACTGAAAAGCCGATTGGGTGTCTGGAGCGACGCCTCGAAGGGTAAACAAATAAATTATCATGCCGCAGTCGGGCGTCTAAGCGACGCCACATAAAGGGCTTATATTGAAAGTAAATGACATGCATGCCACAGTCGGACGTCGGAGCGACATCGCAGAAAGGGCTTATATTGAAAGTAAATAACAGGCGTTACATGATCCGGACGTCGGAGCGACATCGCAGAAAGGGCTTATATTGAAAGTAAATAACATGCGTGCCATTGTCGGACATCTGAGCGACATCGTAGAAAGGGCTTATATTTAAAGTAAATAACAGGCATGCCACAGTCGGACGTCTGAGCGACATCACAGAAAGGGCTTATAGTGAAAGTAAATAACAAGCTGCCACAGTCGGACGTCTGAGCGACATCGCAGAAAGGGCTTAAATTTCATTATTCATATCTGATAAATTCACGAAGATATAATACTCATAGGAAATATTCAACACATAATAATAAACAGGTTAGTCCATCCACATGAATAAACATTTAACTGGACTTAACACTCATGTGGTTCACCGGAGTTTTGTCACTGAGACTGACACTTGACGAGATAAGTTGACCACAGTACTTGGACATGGATAAGATTATTCAAAGGATTTTTGACTCTGGAGAGTTTGTACTAATTATCCACAGCCAACGGATTTCCGTAGTCACGAAGGACTAGTTCCGTTTACGGTATTTCGGTAGAAACACATCTAACCACTACACACCCATCCCACCTCACGATGCCAGGAATCACCCTAGACAACGTTCAAGAAAAACTTTGAGACGGGGACATAACAACCTCGAATAGCATGGGATCAAATTTATATACGCGCGCTCTAAGGGGTGCCGCCCTCTCGGTCCCAACCGAAAACACCCATGCCCCCTGACCGGATGACTGGCTTTAATCCAGGGCCATGGAACCCTCATCACGGCCTCTCTATTTGGTGTGTACCAGGAAAGAGGTTTGCAACTTACTAAGACATATCCCTTGCGGAAAACATGTGGTAGTACAGGAAGGGAAAACAGATGGAACGTGGCTTGATACATGTTGACACTGGAGTCAAATAGTCTGGCATAAGACTGGCATGCTACAACAGTGCCATCATACCCATTCTCATGCCATCACATGGCCATGCAAACTCATATCCAACAACATATGTATTTTCGAAACTCACTTGCCTCAACTTTGCAGGTAATATAACATTTATCGAAATGCTCATAAACATGCCATGAAACTACTAAATGCAAACATGCCAAAGACACTCATCATATCAAAAGTTCAAACATGCTTGCCTGGTTCGGAGTAGTCGGAGTCTAGCTTGGTGAAGTTCGCGGTTCCGTCACCTCCTCCGGTATCTACGGTATAAGAAAATACGTACTAACGTAAATACCATGAGTGCACAAAAAAAGTGTTCCAAATATTTTTCAAATAAATATGACAAACAACTAGACAGAAAAATAAAGATGACAAAAAAAGAATCAATCAAAAATCAGTTTCTGTTTAAAAGTTATAAAGGTTTTAATCCAGGGGCTCATTTGTAATGAAATAGAAAGTTTCCAGGGGCCAACTTATAAAAACAGAAAACACTTCGGCTAAAAAGCCATCAACAGCAAAGGGAAACGTACTCTGCCCGAAGGTGTTTTCAGAAAACGGTTCGAAAAAAAGAAAATACTGACGAGGGTTCCCACCCGTCGGGTTTGAAATTTTAAACGGGGGGAGAAGCAGAGCTCGTCGGCGCCCGAGAGCTGCGGTGGTCACCGGCGTTGATCCACGGCGAGTTAGGAGGATCGGGGAGTACCTACGTGACCAGCATGTCCTTCCACATCTGTGCGTGGTGTTGGTGGTCGCCGGCGAGTACCACGTCGACGGCGGTCCTTGCTCCGGTGGATGGTGGCTCAGGTGAAGATGGATCTCGTCGGGGAGGGCTGCGGAGGTCAAATTTCAGCTTGTGTTAGATCACTGGGTGCACGAGGAGACGACTGACGAGGTTTGGGAGGCGGGGATGGCCTCACCGGAGTGAATCGAGCTGGTGGCCGAGGCGGATCGGGGCGGCCGGAGTTGGGGGAGGAGACCTCCTCGAGGTCCTCCTAGTGGCTTGGCGGGGTTCTGGTGGGGTGCAGAGGTGGTGCGTGCTGGAGAACGAGCTCGGGACTTCTTTTTATAGGCGATCCGAGGCGGTGGTCGTGAACGGGGATCTCCGGCGATGGTTACGGCGGCGCAGTGTTTGGTCGGGGCGTTTAGGAGGTTGGGCATCAACGTGGAGGTCCACGGGTCCGTTTAGAAGCTAAACCAGGTTGGATTAGGCGCATGGGTGGTTTCGACAGAATGGGCGGCCTTGAGCCCGTTGGCGGCGGAAGCGCGCCTGCTTGCGAACCACGGCGATGGTCTTTGCGGTGTCGTTGGCATGCATGAGGCCACGCGGAGGGCTAGGGGCGTTAGGCGGCACCGGACGGTGTAGCGAGCTGGCGCTGGCTCCCGTTGGCCGACACGGGTGGCTCTGCCACCGCAGAAGCTGCCGGCGTCGGTGATGCTCGCCGCCACCGACACCTGCGCCCGTCCAAGAGCGCGTGCGGTGCTCTGGTTAAGGAGGAGAGGCCGTGCGCAACGCGCCAGGGTGCACTGGTGATCGAAGACAAGGCACTGACGAAAAACGACAGTGACAAAACTCTGAATCTTCTAAATTTACTGAATATGCACAGGAACAGTGCCGGCCAAGTGTTTGATGAAATGATTCAAGCATGAGAATTTTTTTTCTGGGGCTGATCTTTGGTGTGGTGGCCTCTCAAAGCACCTGGGGGCTGCCTGAATTTTGGTGGAATTTTTGGAGAAAGGAAAATATGAATTTCACCAAAAATGATGAATCTGGTCCAAACTTGCAGATGTTGAAACTTGAAAATTTTGAAAAGAGGAAGAGTGGATCTTGATGGTTCTAGGTTGGGGGTGCTAAGGACTATCCAGAGGAGTTGGTTTGAGATCAAAACTCAAAGGAAATCAGGTACTTCCTTTGTAAATCATCTAGGCTTAGAATAATGGACATAATTGTTTTTGGGGAAAAAATAAATGAAATAAAATCCAAAAATGGGTTGGACCTGTTGGAACAGAATGTTTGGGTTGCCCCAAAGTGGAGGGAGGGGTTTTGGGAGAATTTACCACAAGAGGCATGGTAAAACCATGGATGGTTTCAAAACAAAAGAGTATCCCCAAAACCCATAGGGTTTCTTTTTAAAAGAAAATAAATTCCAAAAAATATATTTGAGGGGGTGAAAGTCAGAAGGAAGGTTTTTCAAATAACCAAGCACCAAGGTTGAAGAAGATACCAAATAAAATCATTGTCATGAGGAAAAAATTTGAGAGAGAGGGGTTTTTGGAAGGATTTTAAATGACCTCCTTCAAATCAAACAAAGTTTTTGTTGAAAACCAAATAAATTTTTTTGGAGTGTCACACCTCGCGCATACATGAAAACTCAACTTTGACTTAAATCCATATCCAGAAGGCAAGGCTACAGAAAAGGGATCCAAAGCAAATGGCCGCATCCGGCACCTTGTCTAGTCTTCTTGTCTTCGAGTCTTCTCAGTAGCGCGAAGCTAAGTGCTGCCACTAGGACGTGGAGGGAGCCCCCGAGGCCCGAGGGCGGCACTCCTGACACTCCGGGGCCTGTACAACCCCACTCGTTATTACGTGAGAGTGTCACGGGCGGCGATCTTCACAGTCGTGAGCATTACTTCATATCGCCAGATGAGGGCCCCGCCTTGCGCCTCCCTCGGCCACTATTGGGGGCGACCGGAAACCAGGACGCCACCAAAGGGGCAAAGGGGACGCCAGCGGCGCCCCCGGCGACCACGGGTCCTCTGCCGGGGTAGGGCTCGTCGGCGCTTCCCCGGCAGAGGGTATACCTCTGGGTAACGCCTTGCTCCATGCGGCGCGGGAAGGGGCCTTGCTCCTGGCTCCTCCCGCGCAGCCCCTAGTGGGCCTCTCCTGATGGGGCGGACATCGCCGTGCCGGAACCATCGCCTGGTGCTGTGACCTGGTTCACCCGTGACTCATGGTTAGCGTAAGCTTGCCCCTGAGGAATTAGTGGTACCCTGTATCTATTATCGACGGTGCGGTTGGTGGGTGAGGGAGTCCCGGACTAGGGGGTGTCCGGATAGCCGGACTATCGTCACGGCCGGACTCCAAGACTATGAAGGTACAAGATTGATGACTTTGTACCGTGTCCGGATGGGACTTTCCTTGGCGTGGAAGGCAAGCTTGGCGATACGGATATGTAGATCTCCTACCATTGTAACCGACTCTGTGTAACCCGAACCTATCCGGTGTCTATACGGATATGTAGGACGAACAACAATCATACCATAGGCTAGCTTCTAGGGTTTAGCCTCCTTGATCTCGTGGTAGATCTACTCTTGTACTACCCATATCATCAATATTAATCAAGCAGGAGTAGGGTATTACCTCCATCGAGAGGGCCCGAACACAGGTAAAAACATCGTGTCCCTTGTCTCCTGTTACCATCCGCCTAGATGCACAGTTCGGGACCCCCTACCGGGATCTGCGGTTTGACACCGACATTGGTGCTTTCATTGAGAGTTCCTTCCGTGTCGCCGCCATCGGTAGGATGCCTCATCTCGCCTTTTTAAAGACGATACCATCGCCAAAGAAGCCTTGGCCACTGGTCAAACTCTTCGGCTAGGCGGTTTTCTCATGACCGCTAGTTCGGCCGTCGCGCCGACGATGACCTCTTGAGTCATCGAAACCAATCTCCATGTCAGTTCGGAACTTGCCGAACAGTTAGATCCGATCGAGCTCTCCTCCGTAAACGAGCTCTTGGATCGCATCGCCACCCTGGGAGTCGCCACAGATTACGACCGGATCGGGCCTAAAACCGATCTGAGAGAGATCAACTCTCCCCAGGCTACCCATCATGTTGCTGTGATAGAGGAGCAATGTGGCGACTCTTCTCCTATCTTAAGGACTAGCTACGTTCGATTCCCGATCCCTCCATGCCGGATTCCTGCGGAGGGACGGATGTCGATCAAGCCACGAACTTAAAGTCGAGGCGGGTCGGACTCATTGGATAGCACTCAAAATCCAAGCTTCCGAGTTCGAAACTTCCCAGCCTCGAGTCCTAAATTGGACGGGGTTCCGGATTTAGTGCCAGCCGCCCACCCAAACATTAGCGATCTCTCTCAAATTCGGCAAGAGCCCGCCGAAACAGTACATCATTACTGGGCCAGATTCCTCCTGGTTATGAACAGGATAAAGGACTGCCGAGTGGAGGATGCAATACCAATCTTCTGCAATAATTGCACGGACAAGGGAATCCTAAATGCCATAAGTCGTCGCGAAATCACACGCTTTTCTGACTTGGTGACCATCGTACAAAAGTACTGTGCGATGGAGAGCGCCTGGAAAACCGAAAGTAAATTTTGGGACAATCCGGCCCCGAATACATCCCTAGTCTGGAACAAAAGGGTGCATCATTATCAAGCACTTTGGTTGAATACCAAAAAATCAAAACCCCCTAAAGGGTACGGAACCGTACTGGAGGGTTGGCTAAACGGACCCTGCAAAATTCATAGCACAGAGGGCGCCACTCCAACTCATAGCCTTCGAGCATGTTGGATACTACGGCAGGTGGCCAAAAGTGGCGAAGAGCTTCTAGCTTCAAAATCCCAGCCCAGCAACACCAGTACGGTGTTAACAGTCTTCGAGACTTTCGCATCAAATAACATGCGAAAATGACAACTCCGCAACCTTGCCGAAGTCTACCAAGTAGCAACAATAAATCCATGGAGTGACACAGCTATTACCTTCAATGCCAGCGACGAACCTAAATTCCGAACTGCCGGGCACCACCGCATTGGTCCTCGGCCCGATAGTAGACGGCGTTCGCCTTACTAAGGTACTCATGGATGGCGGCAGCGGACTAAACCTCATCTATGAGGAAACCCTACGAAAAATGGAAATAGACTGGAACCGCATTGAGCGAAGCAGCACAACCTTTAGAGGAATAATCCCCAGCCGGGAAGCATGCTGCACAGGAAAAATCACGCTGGACGTAGTGTTCGGCTCGCCGGACAATTACAGGTCCGAGGAGGTCACATTTCAAGTGGCCTCGTTCAATAGCGGATACCATGCTTTATTAGGACGAGAGGCATTCACAATTTTTCAAGCTATACCCCATTATGGGTACATGAAGCTTAAAATGCCCGGTCCCAACGGAATCATCACTCTCGCTAGTGATCCAAACATAGCACTCCGCGCCGAAAATAAGACGGCCGCACTAGCCCTCGAGGCACTATCCGAAGCCCTAGCGGCCGAGGAACTCACTGCGATGCGCTCCATGGTGAACAGGGATGATGTGATACTTGATAAAAGATCACAGTCCACCTCTTTAAACCAAATGACGAAATAGTCAAATTCCAAGTCCACCCAACGGACCACCGCAAAGACGGCCTCCATCGGGCACAATTAAACCACGATGTAGACGCCAGACCACGAGAATTTCTACAAGAAAACTGGGACATCTTTGCCTGGCACCCTTCAGACATGCCAGGAATCCCACGTCAGCTGGCTGAGCACAGCCTAAACATCCTAAAAGGATTCAAGCCGGTCAAACAGGCTCTTCGACACTTTTCCGAACCCAAGAGACAGGCCATGGGAGAGGAGCTAGACAAACTTTTGGAGGCCGGATTCATCAGAGATATAAAACATCCGGACTGGCTAGCTTAACCCGGTGATGGTACCAAAGAAGGATAAATCACAGGCGCCTATGTGTTGATTTCAAAGACCTTAATAAGGCTTGCCCAAAGGATCCCTTCCCCCTCCCTCGAATTGATCAAATCATTGACGCTACAGCAGGACATGACTCATTGTGCTTCCTTGACGCGTACTCTGGCTACCATCAAATCAAGATGGCGGAGCCGGACCAAGCTGCAACAACATTCATCACTCCATTCAGCCCGTTCTGCTTCAACACAATGCCCTTTGGGCTCAAAAACGTCGGCGCAACATATCAACACATGATTCAGACATGTCTGGCAAACCAGATCGGCAAAACAGTGGAAGCATATGTAGACGACGTGGTCGTCAAAAGCAAGCACGTCGAAACTCTAGTAGACGACTTGAGGCTCACATTCGACAATCTTGAAAATATGACATCAAGCTCAATCCGGAAAATGCGTCTTGGCGTTCCAGTAGGAAAGCTCCTTGGCTTCATTGTGTCCTGTAGATGAATTGAAGCAAACCCAGACAAGCTTCGAGCCCTGTCACAATTGGATATTCCAAAAGACCTCAAACAAATACAAAAATTGACGGGATGCGTAGCGGCTCTAAGCCGCTTTATCTCCCGTTTAGGAGAAAAGGCATTACCTCTTTACCGCCTCCTCCGCCGCACCGAACACTTCGAGTGGACGGATGCCGCCACGGCCGGACTCGAAGAAATAAAGGCCATTTTGGCAACAAATCCGGTCCTGGCCGCGCCCAACGTGGGCGAACCAATGCTATTATACATCGCCGCAACACATCAAGTTGTCAGCACGGTGCTCGTTGTCGAACGAGAAACGGACGGACATCGGTTCCCTATTCAAAAACCGGTTTATTATGTGTCCGCTGTCCTAACTCCATGCAAGTCCCGGTACCCACACTATCAAAAGATAGCATACACGGTGTTCATGGCATCCCGGAAGCTGCGACACTACTTTCAAGAGTGTTCGATAATGGTAGCCTCAAGTACCTCTTAATGACATTATAAACAACCGACGCGACGGGCCGGATTGCTAAATGGGCCATAGAGCTCCTCCCATTCGACATAACTTAGAAGCCACGACGAGCTATCAAGTCGCAGGTTTTGGCCGACTTCATGGCGAATGGATCAAGCCGAACTCCTAAAGAGTATGGCGCATACTCCAATTGGATCATGCACTTTGACGGCTCCAAAATGTTGGCTGGCCTGGGGCTGGCGTCATCTGACGCGTCCCCGACCAGGGACACAGTCCAATACGTCCTTCAGATAATGTATACGGACTCCAACAACGCAGCCGAATACGAGGCCCTCCTGCACGGCCTCCGGATGGCAGTCTCCATGGGCATTAAACGCCTAGAGGTGCGCGGGGATTCAAACCTCGCAATATCCCAAATAAACGGAGACTTTGACGCCAAAGATCCGAAAATGGCAGCATACCGCAATGCGGTCCTAAAAATGTCAGCACGGTTCGAAGGGTTCGAATTTCATCATATAGCCCGGGATAACAACCAGGCGGCGGATATATTGGCGCGCATCGGTGCAAAACGCGATGCCGTCCCACCCAATATCTTTTTGGAACGGCTGTTCAAGCGATCCGCATTATGGGAAGGAGTCCGGCAATAACAATCCGGACCCAACCGCACCGCTGACGCCGAACACTTCGACACAACCGAGGCTCCGCCGAGATAACACCCTCTGCTCACGAAATAATGGCGGTTATCGCCCCGTGGACAGAACCATTCCTAGACTACCTAACTAGGCAGGAACTCCCCGAAGACCAAAATGAGGCTCGCTGCATAGTACGGCGCTCTAAAGCCTATAAAGTCCATGAGGGAGAGCTTTATAAGAAAAGCACTACCTGAGTCCTTCAAAGGTGCATCTCCGAAGAGGAAGGGAGAAACCTCCTGGCTGAAATTCATGCCGGACTGGGTGGGCACCATGCCGCAGCCCGGGCCCTTGTAGGCAAGGCCTTCCGTATAGGATTTTATTGGCCGACGGCCCGGGCAGATGCGCAGGACTTAGTCCAATGGTGCGTCGGTTGCCAGCTTTTTGCTAACCAAAGCCACATGTCACCCACCGCCCTTAAAACTATACCCATCACCTGGCCGTTCGCATGTGCAGGGGCTTGACATAGTTGGACCCCTCAAGGAGGAACCCACAAGCAAAAATACCTATTGGTCATGGTGGACAAATTCACCAAATGGACAGAGGCCAAACCTGTTAAAACGGCCGAATCCGGACCAGTGATAGACTTCATATCGGGGTAGTGCACCGACACGGTGTCCCCACAAGATCATCACCGATAATGGCGCCAACTTCACGGCCGATGAGGTCAAATCATGGTGCAAAAACATGGGGATCAAGCTCGATTACGCCTCGCCTATCACCCTCAAACCAACGGCCAAGTCGAACGGGCAAATGGTCTAATAATGAGCGGCATTAAACCCGGACTAGTGCAGTCCCTCAAGGAATCTAACACGCCTTTGGGTTGAGGAGCTCGACTCCGTACTACGGGGCTGCGGACCACACCGAATCGTACTACCGGATTCACACCATTCTTCATGGTGTACGGCACAGAGGCAGTCTCGCCCTGCGACATAATACATGACACACCTCGAGTGCGCATGTACGAAGAAAGAGAAGCCGAGCTTGATCGGCAGGACAGTTTGGACGCATTGGAGGAGGAGCACGACGTGGCAAAGGCTCGTTCCGCATTCTATCAACAACAGGCTCGAAGATATCAAAGCAGGGAAGTACGGGCCAAAGCTTATAACGTTGGCGAACTAGTTCTACGCCTGCCGGACAAGAAAAAGGACAAACTCAAGCCCAAATGGGAAGGTCCCTTCATCATCGACCAGGTCCTGACCGGCGGAGCATACCGTCTGCAAACGCATCGGATAACCGACTCGAGCCGAACCCATGGAACGCAGCCCGTCTACGAAGATTCTACGCCTAAGTGCTGGACTCCAAGTTCGTCTCCTTCCTCCGTCCGCATTCTTTATTTTTTGCTTTTTGCTGTCTTCTATTTCTCTCCTTCCCCCTTCTTCCTCTTGTAGCCTCTAGAGGCTCGTTTGCGCTTTTTTCAAGACACTTGACGCGCTGTCCGCGCTCATTATACCTGGGGGCTTCTTTAACAGAAGCTTATTTATACGGGCTCTCATGCCCAACACATGCGTTAAACTTTGGCATGTACCTTTCATTCACCGTTATATGCATTGATATGACTTAAGTTTTGGCCAAGCTGGGTTGCCTGGCTCCTGTGCTTACCCCTACGTTCCCGATTGTTCGGCTAGGAGGTAAAGGGAGCACCTCTGCGATTGTTACTGCCGGGTCAGCCGGATGTGTACCTTAGACTGGGCGAAGCCGAAAGCTAGCGTTCTTAAGGGAATATTCGGTCAGTGAACTAAAAGATGATTTTTATCTATTTACACATCTGCCCCCAGATGATTTTCTGCTTTTATAGCAGCTTTGACATGCACTTTAGGGCATGCATCCCAGCAAAAGGAACCCCTAACGGAACTATTCTCCCTGGAAGATGTTTCTTACTACCCATGTAATATAACATAACTAGTTGGGCACTTGTCTGATACAACAACAATGACCCCTACGCCTGGTCTCCATGCATACCATGGTTCTTATATAACCACGAAGGTATTCGGACACACTCCGGATTATTGGGTCCGGAGGTCAAAGCGAAAAGGTCCGCTATGACAAACGATCTACAATCCGGCTAGAAGACATTCTTTCATGTCATATTTTTTACATAGTCAACTCGACTCATTGTATTCCTCCTCAATGCCATCTAATAGGCTATCTAATTTACTATCTTGCTGGGAATACTTGGCGGCCAATTCTACTTGGTCAGACACTAAGCTTCTGAGGATCTCCATCCCATCCGGCCACACAGGTCCGACCTCGGCCATGTGGTTTGGGTCAGCCTTTGTGTACCGCGTCTTCACCATTGCCCAGGCCTCCCTGGCGCCATGACGGCAGGCCGATATCTTCCATAGCCGGAAGCGCCGCCGTGCTCCTTGAAGCCGCTCCGCCAACTCCCCAACGCCTTCGGGCAGGGAGATAGATGGCCACAAGGCTTGGCCGATGCCTTTCATCACCTGCCAGACTCGTTCGCGCAGCTGACGCAATTCGGGAAGAAGATCACCTGAAGAACTAGGCATCTCCTCCTCAGGACGACCTGTGAGCAAACCTACAAACACGTTTATGTTAGCGGCCTTCCTCGCCGAACTCTTTTCAAAGTTCGCTCAAGCACTTACTGAAAATGCCGCGACGAAGCCGCCGATTCTCCTTTACGGAGTCAACTAACTGGGCACGAACGTCCTTTAGTTCCTCACCCAGCTTGGTGTTGGCGTCTTGGAGGTTATTCTTCTCCTGCCGCACCCTCGTAAGCACGCTCTCACCGGCCTTTAACTGGCGTAAGAGCTGTTGCTTGTCCGGATCTAGTCCGGCGCCATCTGCAATGTTTTTGTCAGATTTACACACCCGCCACACTTCATAAATTATTTATCTTCTGAAGCGTATATTAACAGAGGGGGTCTCTGTGGCTCCCCCCGTAGCGGCTTGTGCGGCCTCAAGTTGGGCCCTGCGCTCTTCCAGCTCTGGGACGGTCGGGTATTCTTTTTCTCAGAAGATCCTCAAGATAACAAATGATCCTTAAATCAGTTATTCTAACTATTTTAAGTCTCGGGGGCTACTCGCATATATAACTTTCCAATTTCCTTACCCGTATGTCCTTCACATACTGCTCCGTGGCTCTGGCTAGACCATCTTGAGTGGCACGGAGATGCGCATCTCCCAAATCAAAGGCATTCAAGGCCTCTGGGGAGAAACATGTGTCACGAAGAACTGTCCGGCGGCGCCTGTGATTCAAGGCGCTCTCCACCTCGGAGTTGGTGGCGGACAACCTGTCGGCATCCTCTGTCGGAGGAGCATCCGACGCACGTCTCGTGCTCGCTTTAGCCTCCGGACCCGGCTTTGAAGCTTGTCCGGTGAAGGTTCGATCGGCAGCCTCTCCGGCTCGGTCCGTGGCGCTTTTTTCTGAAAAGAGCATCGGCGTTAGTACGCCTTCCCGAAACAATCTCGGAAGTATGGTGACATGCCATACCGTTGCGGGCGGAGTTTCGATCCGGACCGCCCTTCTTTTTAACTGCGGGTCAAGACCGCCCTTTGTTGGCCAGTCGCCGTGGGCTCGGCTTCCTGCCTCGAAGGTACCCCCTGCGAAGCACCATTGGTATACGGTGATCAAAAATAAGCATGGATGGGTTGTTATCAGGGTTTTGGGGTCTCGGTCTCAGTTACCTGTGGGGCTGGAAGTATTCTGGGGTAATCGGCCGTAATGGCTACCAAAGCATTGTCGATGCTAAGTTGGTAGAACACCCCTTCAATCAACTCCACCGTTATATCCGGATCCTCTTCGGATGTCGGATCGAGGGATCGCTCCGAATCCTCGGGATGTGGGGGCGGGCTGTGTATCTTCTCCACAGTCCGGCGCAGTTCCTGCGCAAAAACCATGAAATGAGATATTTAACTACGGGAATATGGATCGGACAGGTCACAAGGATGTTTGCTTACCCAGCTTCGAGGGTTATTCGAAGAAAACTCCTTCAGTGGGTTGACACGGAGGAAATCCTCCTCCTCTCCTTTGTACATGGCAGACAAGATCTTCACCCGTTCGGTGACCGATCCTGGCCCTTTGCGGCCATGACGAGTGGCATCGTCCTCCCCGTTGAAGTCCCACATGGGGTGGCCCCTGTATTGGAGCGGCTGCACTCCCCTCATAATGCAGATTGCCATGACTCCTGTCATGGTCAGTCCGGCATGAGCCAGTAACCTTATTCGGCTCATCAAATAACGGACATCCCGGCCATCTTCTCTCCGGGGGCTCTGAGGGTGCCAGCTTAGGCGCTTCTTCAGTGGAGCATTGCTGAACTCCGGAAGGCCGATCCGAATAGGATCCGGCAGTGGGACGTCCTCCATGTAAAATCATTCCGAAGGCCAGTCTTCGGACGCCTTCTTTGGGGTTCCGGACAGGTATTCGGTCCCGGCGATGCGCCATAGCTCGGCTCCGCCAACTTGATATATTGACCCCTCGTGAGAACGGAGAACTAGGCAGAATATTCTCTTCCACAGCCCAAAATGAGCCTCGACGCCCAGGAACAGTTCGCAAAGGGCCACGAAGCCCGCGATGTGCAAGATGGAGGCAGGAGTAAGATGGTGCGATTGGAGGCCAGAGAACTCCAAGAGCCCCGGAGAAATGGATGGATTGGAAATCCGAGTCCTCTTACTAGATAAGAGATGAAGCACACCCGCTCTCCTTTAGAGGGATCGGGACGCTCTCCGCTTACTTTCCGCCCTTGTAGGTCGCAAGTCCGCTCGAACTGAACCATGAAGGCCGGAGGGAGAAATCCCTTGGCTTGGAGTATAACTAGCTCGCTATGCAGGACTGAGCATCTCTCCCAATTTCCTGGCTGGGGGCTGGGAGCGCCAGAGGAGGAGCCGCCTCGACTGTCCATGATGGAATGGGCTTTGGTCAGAGGCGCTCCGATGAAAGCTCGCAAAGGGGGGATGGTGTGACTCAGATCTAGATCCTTGCCCCTTTTATAAGCGACTCCTTGCTTGGCGGCTAGGGGAATATTGTAAAAATACCTGGCTTTTCGCATTCATTCAAACACGTGGAAGATGGCCATTATTGGTCGCAGGCCGAGGAGCGCAACATTTATCGTAAGCGGACACTATTCGACAAGTATATGGAATTTGGAGAAGAACCCGCCTCGCAATGCCGAAGACAATCAACGTGCCGGACTCATCGTCATTGAAGCCTGGTTCAGGGGCTACTGAGGGAGTCCCGGACTAGGGGGTGTCCGGATAGCCGGACTCCAAGACTATGAAGATACAAGATTGAAGACTTCGTCCCGTGTCCGGATGGGACTTTCCTTGGCGTGGAAGGCAAGCTTGGCGATACGGATATGTAGATCTCCTACCATTGTAACCGACTCCGTGTAACCCTAACCTATCCGGTGTCTATATAAACCGGAGGGTTTTAGTGCAGAGGACGAACAACAATCATACCATAGGCTAGCTTCTAGGGTTTAGCCTCCTTGATCTCGTGGTAGATCTACTCTTGTACTACCCATATCATCAACATTAATCAAGCAGGAGTAGGGTATTACCTCCATCGAGAGGGCCCGAACCTGGGTAAGAACATCGTGTCCCTTGTCTCCTGTTACCATCCGCCTAGACGCACAGTTCGGGACCCCTACCCGAGATCCGCCGGTTTTGACACCGATAGTGGGGCTCTTTAGCGGCTCCTGGAAGGCTTTAGCTCCTAACGCCTCCTCCTCCCAACCTGGTCCGAGGAAGGAGCCGGGGTCATCCTCCGGCGTGTACTCCTGGTCCATCATGCAGGGCACATAGGCCTCTGAGGCCGCTGCCCCGAAGACCTTGCCGAAGTGCCCCATGCTCCATGTCGCCCGGCCTGTCATGCTGTCCTGAGGATGGCAGGGCAGTGCTCCGATGGGGCCGTATACGGCAACGCTCGTGCTCGCACCCATTTGGGGTGGTGCGGGCGCGACAGGGCGCCCTCCACCGTGGATCGTTTTGATGTCGACGAGGCCCTCGGACGCGCCCGAGAGCGCGTGGGCGCGCGAGGCCCGCCGTGGGATCCAGCCGCCGCTTGAGGCATGAGCTGATAGCAGAAGGGCGGCGCTCCCGTGACCGCTGCGTCCAGTAGCTCGGTGACGCGTTCTAGCAGCGCATCCCGGCCACTCTCCATCAGTTGGCACCGCAGCAGCTCCCGTGCCACTGTGAGTGCAGCCCGCATGTTCGCCTGCTCCCGCCAGGTGTGTGGCGCCGTTGCCGCGGCGTGGCTTGCGGCCCTTGCAGCACCTCGCGCTTGTCGTGGAGTAAGGGTGGACGGAGCCTGGCCGCGCCTCCCATGCCCAGCAGTGTTAGGTGGCGCCCGTGCCGCCTGGAGCGAGGCGTTGAGGTCTTCCTCGGCAGGCAGCACCGTCCGGGCGGGCCAGGCTGCCCAGCGGTCGGCGTCAGCCCTCGGGTCGCCGGACATCGGAACCGCGGAGCGTCGGTGGATCAGCTGATGGGGAAGAGGCTCCGGCGCACCCCTACCTGGCGCGCCAAATGTCGGATCTCGGGTTCCGGCAAAACCCTTAAGGTTCGAACTCTGGGGTGTGCACGAAGATCTCCCCCTGCCGATCCACGTCCTAGCTTTTCTAAGATCTCAAGGGCTAACTCCACGAACTCGCAACACAAAGAATACAAGATTTATACTGGTTTGGGCCACCGTTGTGGTGTAATACCCTACTCAAGTGTCTGGTGGTGGATTGCCTCTTGGGCTAAGGATGAACAGGTACAAAGGGAAGAACAACCTCCTGAGGAGAGGTGCTCTTGTGCTTGGTGAACTTGTGTGGGTGAGGATTATCTCTATCCCCATCTATGGTGGTGGCTAGTCCTATTTATAGAGGCCCTGGTCCTCTTCCCAAATACTGAGCGGGAAGGGAGCCAACAACGGCCAATTTGAAAGGGGACAGCTAGTACAACTTATCTTGACAAAAGTAGTCTTCACCTGCAAAAGGCTCTGGTGGTGACGCCGCCTTGGGCTCCATGGCGACCTCCCTTTTGTCGTGTGGCTGGTCTTGGTCTCGTTGCACTGATATGGAAACCTTTGCTTGACGCCTCGGTACTCCGCGCCTGCGCTTGCCTCCTTAGCACCAAAGAGGAATCAAGGACTCTATGCACGCTGGCGCCCGCCTGGTCTCGGTTATTATGGCTCACGTCACGAGAACCTTGCGAGGTTTGCCTTGCCTTGATCTCTCCGCCCCTCGCGAGCCAACTTGGTGAGGCCGCTCCTGAGGAGGTCTTGCGTCGTCCGCCTCGCGAGGCTTGGCCCCTCACGAGGGTCTTGAATGCTTGTTGGTGAAGATGAGCCATACGGGCCCGCTTGCAGAGCCATGCTGTGGGCCGCAGGAAGGCAAGTCTGGGGACCCCGTTCCCAGAACACCGACACTGGCGCCCTAAGTTTTAGCATGCATGCTAGGTTAAGTCTCTCTTTGGTAGTGTTGATAGTGCCCGGCGGCAACTAACCCCTAGCATAGAGGTTGGGTGTGTGTCTTTCCGTCCTTTCCAGTCTTTTCTTTGGTTCGTAGGCTGCACATGCGTTACTGCTAAGCCATTTAAGGGCAGGGAGATGGATCGACATCCCCGATAGCCATTGCTGGGGGGGGGGGCTGCAGATTGAAGCACCCGACCACGGCAAGCCAAGGTCACCGGTGGCTGCAGATCCAGATAAGTCCTTTATCCCCTGTTATGCATTTCCATATGGAATTGGGACGTATGAAGCCTCGTTTATTTCTGGGCCACTGTGCTCCCCCTTTCCCGCGCCCAAGAACTATTCCCTGGGCCGGAACTTGGTTGTAGTTGTGGTGACAAGGAAGCAAACGAAGGGTCTAACCCTACTTAGCCCCTACCTCCGCCGAAAGCATGAGTACGGTCGTGAATAAATTAAGGGGACGACAAGGTCTATTGCCGGGCGACGATGTTTATCTTAAAAATAACAAGGATTCATTCCTTGCCATGGGCCTCGCTCACGCACAAAGAACCCGACAAGCATCCTTTTTCATTAATACGTTCCAAACAGGTACAGTTCATACGGGATGCAAACATGAGCAAGGGGTTTACAAGTTTTAAAGCTAACAAATGCCCGCAGGCTTAAAAACTAAAAAAGATAAGTGCCCCGTGATCCCCGTTCTTGTCTCTTTCCTCCCAGGTGCAGCAGGTGAAGTGTCGGATTTCGGGTTCCGGCAGACCCTCTAGGTTCGAACACTGGGGTGCGCACGGAGATCTCGCCCTCTACCTACCTGCACCTTGCCGCCTTGCTAGGATCTAAGCTATGAAAAGAACAACACAAGAGACACAGGGTTTATACTAGTTCGAACCACCATTGTGGTGTAATACCCTACTCTAGTTTGTGGTGTGGTGGATTGCCTCTTGGGCTGATGATGAACAATACAAGGAAGAACAGCCTCGCGAGGGTCTGCTCTTGGCTGGTGCGATGAACTGCTAGGGCGAGTTCAGTCGCTCTTTCTCTGCTGATCCCAGATGCTGGATCCTCTCTCTAGATGCCTCTCTCTAGATGCCTCTACCCTGTGGGTGGCTAGTCCTATTTATAGGCAAAGGCCCTGGGCCTCTTCCCAAATATTGAGCGGGAAGGGCGCCAACAATTAGCCATTTTAAAGGGGAACATCTAGTACACTTATCCTGACTAAAGTTGGTCCTTGCCTGTCAAAGGCTCTGGTGGTGACGCCGGCTTGGGCTCCACAATGACTTCCTTCCTGCCGTTGCAACGGTCTTGGTCTTGTTGCACCAAAATGGATGCCTTTGCTTGATACTCTTGCCTGCGGTTGCTCCCGTTGCACCAAAGAAGAAAGGAGGACACTGCGCGGGCTGGCGCCCGCCTGGCGCCCTTGGTCGGCATGGCTTACGTCATGGGCACCTCGTGAGGTACCCCGCCTTGATCTCTCCGCCTCCTTGCGAGCCAGCCTGACGAGGCTGCGCCTGAGGAAGCTTCCTGTCGTCCGCCCCGCGAGGCTTGGCCCCTCGCGAGGGTCTTGAGCTTGTGCTGATGAAGATGGGCCTTGCTGGGCCGCCCCTTGAGCCACACCGCAGGCCGCAGGTAGGCAAGTCCGGGGACCCCCGTTCCCAGAACGCCGACAGTAGCCCCTGGGCCCAAGGCGCGCTTGGACTTGGCTGAGTAGAGAAGCAAAGGGGCAAGGGCGAAGCGCCGCGGGCCCTAACAGCCTGCGGCCTCGTGCGCTGCATGGAGGTTGATTGGACGTGGGCGGCCCCTCCTTCCCCACGACGCCTCGGCAACTGCACGAATTGACAAGTCCCTGCATGCAAAGCGGGTCATGATTACCTGCGATCGTGGAGGCCGGCGGTTGGCCTCCTCTGGCTATAAGTACGGAACGGCGTGTGCCCTTCAAGTTCATCTCTTCTTGCTTCTCCTTCTTCTCCTTCCTTGCTCCATCTTGCATAATGGCTCGATTCGCGGTTCTCCTTGAAGAGAAGGGAAAGGCTCCCCGAGAGGGTCCCACCCACTTCCGCCGAAGAAACGGCTTGCCCTATGCTGTCGAGATGAGGGCGCCCGGTAGGAGGTGTCGAGGCCTAGGTGCGAGCGGCCGCCACCAGGGTTCCTGCTGCCCTTGTATGCCCACCTTGAGGGCCCCGTAGGAGTTGATGCCGAGTGCCATGGACGACGCCGCCGCCGGTGTCGGTGGGTCACGGCGGTGCGCGTTGTCCCTCCTGGAGTCCATGCCGAGGGCTCCTCCCGAGAGTTTATGCTCCACGCCGCCATGCCTCCTCAGTCTTGGATTCGCCTTCCTCCCTCCTTCGCCTTCATGATGCCGTAGGGGGGATACTTGGAGCTCTGGTTGCAGCACGCCGGCTGCAACACCCTCGCGATCAAGCGGAGGTCGCAGCTGCCGCCTGCAAGGTCTTCATGACTTGAGGCCGGGGCGAGATCGCCCGGGTCTGCAGGACGAGGGGCGCCCTCGCGATCCACTTGGAGTACGACGACTCTTACATGATGCTCTTCAAGGTCTTCGACGTGGACGTACGCCGGCTGGAGTGCTGCCCTGAGAGAGGCGGTCGGGGCCCTGCCATGGCGAGGACTAGGCTCGCCAACCACTCCCTTAGCAGCTCCTCTGGTGGCGGGGGTGTCGGAGGATCCAGCGACTCCGCCGAGCTCTTCGTGACTCCGGAGACGAGCGACGACAGCTACGAGCCCCCGAGCCTGCGCCGCTCTCGGAGCAGGACGGGCTCGTCAGGCCGCCGCCGCCTCTGATCTGGATAAGGTTGGCGCCGGTGCCCGGCGGCCCACTGTTGATGATGGCGTCTCTTGCGGGGCACATGTAGTTAGCGTTCTTTAGGATCTGTTCCCTGCGAGGAATAAAAAAATCGCGCCCCGTGGGGGCATGTAAGGTGCCTGTGGTTCTGTTTGTTAATATAGTCCTTGCCATGAAGTAGTGCGAGATGCTCATTCCGTCTTATCTTAGTGCTTCCTTTCGAACCTCACGAGGGCTTGGTGCTCTGCGCCGACAGGTCCCGGTCCTAAGGCAGGCTTCAGCCGTCGCTGGTATGCCAGGTCGTGATGCCGTGGTCAAGGCCAGGAGGTGAGCGGCTCGGGGTCCAGTAAGAGCCCCTGAGTCGCGATGCTCAGGAGGTCCCCTTTAGCGCTCAAGCAGCCATCGCTCGGTGAGAAAGGAGCGCGACGTTGCTAACACGGGATTGCATTGGGTGCGGGGACGGTGCTGCGATAGCTAGTGTTTCCGGAGGTGACTTATCTCGAGAGTCAGGAACCGCTTCCTGGTGCGACGCTAGGTCCGCGCATCGGCAGGCGCGGGGTTGCCTGGCGAGGTCCCCGCGTGCCTCTTCCCTCTCGCCTTTGCTCCCCTTTCTGCTCTACATCCTCGGGTCCCGGCCCTTGAGCGGGTCTCAGCCGTCGCTGGTATGCCAGGTCACGATGCCATGGACAAGGCCAGAGGGTGATGGCTGGAGAGCCAGTAGGAGCCCGTGAGTCGCGATGCTCAGGTACCCCCCCTTTAACGTGCAAGCGGTTTGCACGGACGAGAGTGAAGAAGACGCCGTGAGGGCCTCGCCCGGTGCTGCTCCTTGAAGGGATCCTATAGGCCCACCACAAGAAGAACAAGAGTCCGCTATGATAAGCGACGGTCAGCTGTTGGTTGCTTTGGAGAGGTGACGAGGCACTGAAGGCCTGACGAGGTGGCGCTGTGCAGGGCTGCCGCGGCTAGAGCTCAGCCATTCAGGTTTGTCGGCATTGCAGGGACGGACCCATGCGCAAGCGCCGTGCCGTTGGGGGAGCAGCTCCATCAGTTGGTGTTAGTTGAGCGGGCAACTTGGTCAAGCACGTTAATCACAAAGAAGCAAGTTCATTTGGATAGATGCAGGGAAGGCAGACATCGCTGGGTCTGGCCCGAGCGACTTGGGGATGATGCAGCCCGAGGGCGCCCCAACAAAGTAATCTAGGAACATGAAGTAAAGGGATACATGCATGAGGACGGACCCACGCGGCCTGCGAATAATGCAGCCCTGGGGGGCGCTCCCAGCTGGAAATGAAACTTGAAGGATGTCACCTGATAACGTTGAGGATGAAAGGATGTTGAAGTAGCGGACGTCGTGGGCTGCGGAAGCCGACCTTCACGAGCCCCCAGGCCCAGGAGCCTCGGGAGGCTCCGGAGGCGCTGGTGGCTCCTCGTGGACCATCTCCATCTCCGCCAGGACTACGGAACGCCTGGCCTCTTGAGCCTCCAGGATGCTCCTCATGAGGCGCTGGTACGTGGCGGCCGCGTTCGCCATGCCGTAGGGCATGCGAATGTAGCTATGGGGTGGACCTTCGCAGCGCCCCGCGCGTGAGGGCCAGAAGTGCTCCTGAGAGGCGGCTCGGTTGAGCCCTGGGATGTCGATGCAGACGCGCAGCCCACCATCCTCGCCTGGATGGGGAGCTACGGCGGGTAAGCGGCGGCTGCCACTCATGACTCTTGACTCCTGCAACTCCTGCGTGATCTGACTGACGAAGTCCTGAGGGTTCAGCCTTCCTTGCCTTGCTCCTTCCTGAGGGAAACGTGCTTTGAAGCACGCCTCCAAGTGGTGCCCAAGCGCCTCCCTCGTGACCTTAGCAAGGTCGGTGGCCCTCCAGGAGAGAGCCCCCGAGCCTTGCTTGAGGAGGGCGCTGGGCGCACCTTCCTATGCGACAGAAGGAGGTGCCCCCTGAGCAGCCGCGGACCCTGAGGGGCCTGCCTGCCGAGGGGTCGGGCCTGGCGATGTCTTCTTCTTCTTGGGAGCGGTCTCAGGGAGCCTCACGCTCCTGCGATCTGGGTCTTCAAGGGATGCGCCCTGAAAGGCTCGCTCCAGGGAGCACACTGCGTCTCTCTCTTCCCAAGACACCGTGATGACTCCGCTGCTTCCTGGCGTCTTGAGGACGTTGTAGCCGTGATGAGTCACGACCATGAATTTGGCCAGAGCTGGGTACTCGAGGATGGCATTGTATGGCAAGCGAATGTGGGTGACATCGAAGTCTATGAGCTCGGTGCAGTAGTTGTCGCGCGCCCCGAAGGTGACAGGGAGGCAGACCTGCCCAATCGGAACCGTGGAGCCATCAGTGACTCCGGAGAAAGGCTTGGTTGGCTGAAGCTGATTGTAAGGCACTTGGAGATTGTTGAATGTCTCTACGGACAGGACATTGAGCCCTGCTTCCGGCCGATGAGGGTCCCGTGACTTGCACGTTCTTGATGATTGGGGAACAAAGCATCGGGAGGACTCCTCATTGTGGCAGCCAAGACTTGAGCTGATCCGCTGAGCTGAACGTGATGGCGCACGCTGATCACCTGAGAGGGCGCGTGGCTTCGAGCTTGGGGAGGACTGCATTCACTTTGTGGGTGAACTGCTTGAAGATGCGTTGAGAGGCTGGGGCTTGAGCTCCGCCCAGGATGCAAGCGATCGCTGGCTCTTGAAGCCCCCAGCCCCTCGTCCCCGATGATGGTCCTCGCTTTCTCCTCGTTGGCGGCAAAGGAGGGAGGCCTGAGTTTCCTTGCGGGCGATCCTCGCGAGGCAGATCCCTCCAGTCTCCCTAGCGAGGCTGATCCTGCCAGCGATCCTCGCGAGGTCGGTCGCGCCACCCTTGGCGAGGGCCACGGTCTTCCCAGCGTCCTGCATTTCTTCCTCCTCCTCGGTCGTAGCCTTGATCGTTGCGGTCGGGGCGCCGGCCGATCCTCCCTTCTCGCACGGCTCGGAGCTCTTGACATTTAAGTAATTCTGTGGCCGAACATGCTGCCTTTTTATTTGTCACAACATCATTCTGAAAAAATCGCTCTCGGCCAGGACTGGATAAGAAAGGCGGAGAGGATCAGGTGTTCGGCCCCCCTTCCCGAAGGCTCACCGGATCTTGTACTAGCCAGTATGCTTGACCACGCACCTTATCAAGTGCCATCCGGGGAAGATAAAGGGAGGAATAAAGAAGCCGAAAGCGGGCTTCACACATTACACATCCAAATCGGGGGAATTAGTGTCTCCGCGAAGGAGGATAATCGGGGAGAAGAATCTAGAATCCCCTCTCCCCAAGGAAGGAAAAGGACCGCCTCTAAAGACTTGGAAAAGAGGTTTCCAAACAAGGGAAGAAACCTTCGCCAGGGGGCCCTGCCCCGGAGGGCGTCCTTACCGCACATCGCCCGCCAGGGGGCCAGCCCTCCACCGAGCTGTAAGTGAACAAAAGTACTTTGGTAAATGTATCCTACTTTATCTCTGAGGACAATAACCGAGACATATATCTTGCAGTCCGCCTCGTAGCCCTTCTCGACAGAGTTCATCTTTGCGGGATCTTCTTCCGGAGATGATGGAGAGCGAAACGCCTCCCCGTGCCTCCCCGCCTCATGAGGCGGACGACCCTGAGGTGTCGTCACGGAGGATTTCTCCTGATCCACCAAGGCCAGAAGGTAACCCTTCGGCCACCCGAAGTCCGGAGTATTCGGCTCCTAAGGAGAGCAACAGAAAGAGTCCGGGACTGTCCGGTGCACAATCGGACGCACTGATGGGTCTTCTGGAGCAAGCGGCTATCTCAGAGGCGCATCATACTTTAATGGGTACGGTGGTTGAGAGGATTTCATCCGCCAAAAGTGGGTTGCATGAAGCTTTTACGAGCCTACTAAGAGGCTTTGAGGTACGCAAAGTAATATATATAATATATATATATATATATATTGATTTGATCAAGACACGCCAGTGTGCTCTATATGTATAGTAGCCCTGAGACTCGGGTTGTTGTCCAAAGGCGGCAAACAGAGGATCATAGTCCTGTGTAATGATCACGCTGCTTTCATGTGCAAAGGGCCGAGGGTCCGTGGCTGGCGGACTGCTGAGTTTGTTTAACCGAGGCGGCAGCTTGACACGCCGATGTCCGACATCGGCTTGTGAACAAGCGGCTTGACGAGGCACACATGGTATGTATTTTCGGTGGTCAACAAATATTAAGAGGAGCATGATGCTAGTATCTATAATATGCTATGACTGCAGATGGAGCTACCGCCATGGAGACCCTTCGGGCGGAACTTGCCCGAGCCAAGGAACAAGCCAGGAGAAGTGATGCGGCCTCCCTAAAGGCGGACGAAGAGTTAAGAGCCGAACAGGCTGCTCATCGCCAGAGCGAAGATAAAATAGCCAAGATGGCTGTTCAGCTGAAAGATGCCGCCGGCCGATATGAGCTTCTTGAAAAGGAAAGCCAAGCGAAAGCGGCTGACCTGAAGAAAGCCATGGAAGCAGCCAAGGAAACCCGCTCTAAAATCAGAGCAGCGAAGGAGGAGCTCCGTCAAGCCGGAGATATCACGGATGGGAAGCCATTTTTGTTGTGGACGAAGTTCGGAGATCCGAATTATGCCCCTCTGGATCAATTATGGAGTGCTGTAGACGCGTACTTGGACCTGGCAATGAGTGCTGCTGATGCGACTTAGTTTTTCAAATATCAGAAGGATCATGAAGTGGAAAGGTTGTTCTGGTTGCAGTTCAGTGCTCCAACGTGTCCGCTGCTGTTAAATGAACAAATGGCCGAGTGGGCCGAGCTCCATAGGTTGTCCGGACTTGCCATGAGGTCAGTCGTGAATCATCTTTGGACGAAGGGACCAAGGACGAATAGTTATTTTGGTTTAGTGCAACGATTCCTTGGTGCTGTTCCGCATATCGACACTGTAAAGAGGTCGGCGTGCATAGAGGGTGCATGGATGGCTCTTGCCCGTGTTAAGCCATACTGGGCAGAGATGGAGGCCACCGCTATTGCAACCCGGGTCCGCCATAGGCTGTCTCGCCGAGCACTATTTTGAAGAAGTCCTAGAAGGCGCTCGTTTAATAGAGGCTCAGTGCTCGAAGAGTATCATGTTTGAGTGACATGTATCCCAATTGTAAAAATCAATGCTATTTGGATTGTAAGGGCTGTGCTTATACTTCTGCCTGAAAGTATTATGATGCCTCCTGTGCGGCAGTTTATGTATGTATATAACCTAAAAGTTTGCAGTCGTCGGCTTCAGCCCCCACACATATAATGCAGGGGTGTTCAGAAAAGCATGTATTCACACTTGATCCAACGTCTTGGTCCATTAAGGAGGTGATAGCGCGGCGAACAAGGCAATTAGACTATATAGCTTTAATACTTTCACTTAGCCATAGGAGTTTGACGGTGGGGCTACTATATAGCCCCTAGTACTTCCGCGCTCATCCGAGTACGGTGCGCGTACATACATGACCGAGAAACCGGTCCTTCGTTAATGCGGAGGAATTGCGAAGATTCCGCTGAGTCATCGAGTGGTTGACCAGTCTCGCGCTTTATCATGACAGTCAGTTTTCGGCTTTCTCTACTGAGGTGCTCATCCAGATGAACCAAGGCACAATCACAGTAGGTCTCCCGGTGCCACCTTAGCCGGTAGAGCGGAGCATAAGGTAGCAAAACACGGGAGCCGAGCAAACCCAACTATTGACCAAAGACATGATTCAGAGCTGATGCATATAAGGCCAAACTCGCGACGCCGAACACTCCCTAAGGTATTCGGACTTTACAACATATCTTCGGGCTGAGTAACGCCGATAATGAGCCCTGAATTTCTGTGCACGTGCTTTAGTCTGACGTGACGAAATGCCAATAATGCCAGCATCCCTCTCGGTTGTGTTGAGTATCCGGAGGGTGTGAAGCAACAAGAGACAGTAAAAAAAAGGTTTACACAGGTTCTTAATCTAAAAAGAAACCTTTGAGCGGGGCCCTGCTACACGTCTGCGCCTGTGTCTCCGTTGTGCCGTATCCTGGAAGGGTGTAGCACGATGATCATCTGTAAAAGAGAAAAACCCAGGTGAAAGTCTTCGTGCGAAAAATTGGTTATTCTTAATGAACCACTAGAATGCAATCTAAATAGGGTCAAGCCGAACTGTAGCCCTTTTTAGATGCGGGAAGCCCCTAGCACCACCTATGGGGTTATATCCACCGACCCAATCTCAGGTTTATCTGAGCTGTTACAGCTAGTGTGTAACACCCCAAAAATTTAACCATGTTTTGTTTATTAAAAATTTTGCCGGG
Source organism: Aegilops bicornis (assembly GCA_021605145.1). Taxonomy (NCBI): domain Eukaryota; kingdom Viridiplantae; phylum Streptophyta; class Magnoliopsida; order Poales; family Poaceae; genus Aegilops; species Aegilops bicornis. The sequence goes on along the minus strand of CM038669.1, from coordinate 463,585,064 downwards.
AAATTTAATTTGCATTTTTTGAATTTAATTTTGATCTCAAAACCTCGCTTTTCTTATAAGTTGTGGAGTTTTCACCCCAAGTAAAAACTTTCCAATTATTATTGGACTTGTTTACCCTCTCAAATAGAACAATTATTTTATCAGTGGGATTATTTATATAATTATTTTTCCCTGGGCTTTATTTCTCTAAAATGGTTTTTCATAAGTTTTAGGGTCCCATTTGCACTGCAACCCTTTGATAAATTCATTTAAAAATCCCACCAAAATTTGGGAATGACATATGATGCCCCTAAATCTGTTTTATGCAAAAATATCCTTTAGTCATTTGGAGATTTTGAGCTTTACCCCTACTTTTCAAATCTGGTCCAATAGCACTTTTGCACTACAACCTATTTAAATATTTCCTTAAAACTTCCACCAAAATTAGGGGATGTTAGTAGGAGTATATTATTCATCTTTGTGCAAAAACCCACTAATGGTCTTTGAAAATTTTGAGCAAATCATCCTCTTTTGCTCTGTGGTCCAGTTTGGCATTTTCTACTGCAACCATATTTTAAATTGCCCTTTTTCCCTTGATTCTTTTTCCTTCTTATAGTCCTCCCCACAAAACCCTTAAGTCCAGGAGAATGGACCTATTGGAGTGTTTTTGGTCCATGGAAAGATAGATTTTAGTTTCTGTCCAAAAATGGTTTTCTCAAAAACCTCCACTAGCAAGTTTCTATTTCTGCCAAACTAACATCGCCACCCTCTCTATCACCCAAAGAGACACTGGTCTGGAGCTTTTAGCAACCCCAAGAGTTGCCTAGATGCCCCTGGCATTCTGTCAATCACCTTGAGTGCATGAGCAGTTTTGACATGATTATTAGTTTGCATTGTAAACTTGATCTTCTGACCCAACAAGCTTGTCCACTGATCTCCTCGCAAACCGTAGCCTAGACCTGGTAATCCCCAGCCCCACCCAAGCCTCCTAGCATGTCGTGGCATTTTGCCGAACACACAGCGTGCGTGCTCTGGGCGTGCCCAGAGCGCACGTTTTGCACGCGCGCACGCCGAGCCACCGCGTCCCACTGCCGATGCCCCGCGCTCGTTCCGCCACTCCTCAAGACAGCCAAAGACGCCCCCTCCCTCGCCGCAGAGCCGCCTCGAGCTCCACAACGCCGCTGCCGTCGGGTTGGCTACTTAGCGTCGGCCACAAAGAAGCTCCTGCCTCGACGGCGCCGCCCGAGCCACACGCGCGCGCCAGCTGCCCCCTTGAACAGCTCGATCCCATACGCAAGCCCGTCCGCTAGCTCACGTCGCCGCCACGTCGCCCTGCAGCACAGAACGGTGGTTCGCCATCGAGCTTATCTCTGGCCGCCGCGGAACCGACCTCAACTGCCTATAAAAGGAGCCCCGAGCCCCTCCAAACCCTCAGGCTACCTCGTGCCATCCCCCTAGTGCACCCCACGGCCAGCCAGCGGCGGCGGGAGGCCTTCTTCCCCATCTCCGGCAGGTTTGGCCGCCGGCACTCCCCGGTCCCGCCCGTCGCAACCAGAGCCTCGCCCGTCCGTCTAGCACCACCATCCTCTTCCCCTCGACCATGCGGAGCTGCCCAGCCTCTCAAACGCGACCGGTAACCACCGTAGCCCAGACCCCCAAATCCTCCCGAAGCTGCCGTCCGCCGTGGAGCTCGCCGTCGGCGACTCCTCCACCCCCACCAACCTAACAACCACCGGGAGGACCGCCCTGGCCTGGCGGATCCATCCCCGCCCTCAGAACCTCGCGAGAAGCCGCCGTTTGCCGGCGTTGATCGCCGGAGCCCCGCCTCTGTTCGGCCAGAGGAGGAAGGAGGCGGGGGCGACCGGTCAAACCTGACCAGTGGGCCCCCCTGGACCCACTGCCAGTGACCACGGGCCGGTCCACGCAGGCGTAGGTGGAGGTGTAATCCCGGAGTACGTCTTCTACGTGTCCTTTTATTCGAAACGTTTCCTTTTCTTTTTCTGTTTTATTTTAAAAACAGAGTTGACCAAAGCTTTGACTGGCTATAACTTTTTAAATATAACTCCAAATGAGTCGATTCTTTTTCCTACCTCTCTCAAATATTGTCTAGTTTATTTTCAGATTTAGACAACTTTTTTGTACTGTTTTGAAACTATGTTTTAATTCAATATTTTCAAAAATAGGATTTTTGGAGAAGAAGAAGTTTTAATTCAATATTAGCATAACCAATATTTTCAAAAGTTTTAGGATGCACCCTGCCTCTACACAACTTGAAGGCAAGCATTCTGAACCCTGGCATAATATTATCGTGTGTTGTTTGATATGGTTACAACACCCCTCGTTTCGGAGTTTCATTATTGTATGTGGTGATATGAACATACTCATAAGTGCATATTGGTGATTCCGTGCTTTTGAAATTGATGCGTTGAGATAGTACTCACCATCGTATGCCCTTCATGCATACCGGAAGGAATCCAGTAAGACCTCTGTCTTGGATAGACACGGGCTTGTCTCTAGTCCTCCTTCGGGACGGTTGTGTCCGGTACGGCATGATGAGGTATGACGAGTGGTGATTCTATCTGTTGGTTGAAATATATTGGTTATGCTAATCATGTAGGGAATACTTAAACCTCCTAAGTCGACCATAGATCGAGTCTTGTTCCGGTAACCCCCATACTTGTTTCGTACTACCACATGTCCCTGCCATAGGTAGGGTACGGTTCAGTAAGTTGTCAACCCCTTCCTAGCACACACCGTACAGAGAGGCCATGGTGGAAGATACCGGATGCATCCGGTAGGCATGCCATCTGGTCCGGGGGCATGGGTGTTTCCGGTTTGGACCGAAAGGGGGGCACCCCTTAGAGCGTGCGATATAAATTTGATCCCATGCTACGCGAGGTTGTAGCCTCCCCACTTAGAGTTTCGCTTAACAGGTGTCGTGGGTGATTCCAGACACCGGTAAGTTAAGCTGGTGTGTGCGGTCAGGTGTGTTTTCAATTAAAAGACCGTAAATGGAATTAGTCTCGATGGACTAAAGGAATCCGTTAGTCGTGTGTAAAGAGTACACCCTCTGCAGAGGATAAATCTATTCGAATAGCCGTGTCCATGGTTAAGGACTACAGTCTGGGATGGGTCAAGTGTCGGTCTTAGTGTCGGTCTTCGGAGGAGAAACTGCTAAACCAGAACATGGATCATGACAAATGACTTATGATGATTATTATTATATTGGACTAACCATTTTTGTATTACTTGAATTATTGAGTATCCCTGGGACGGTTCTACCTCCTGGATATTCATTGTGATTATTTTCTTATAAGCCCTTTATGTGGTGTCGCACAGACTCCCGACTGTAGCATGTTTGTTACTCATTTCACTTATAAGCCCTTTATGTGGTGTCGCTGAGACGCCCGACTGTGGCATGCTTGTTATTTATTTACCTTATAAGCCCTTTATGTGGTGTCGCACAAATGCCCGACTGTGGCATGTTTGTTACTCATTCCACTTATAAGCCCTTTATGTGGTGTCGCTGAGACGCCCGACTGAGGCATGCTCTATATCATTGTCCTTTCGAGGCGTCGCTTCAGACACCCGATCGGTGCATTTTTTTATTCTTTGATTGCATACTCATATTTTATAGGAACAACCTGCTTGCGTGCATAATGGGTTTTGATTGCATGACTGACATTATGATCATAGAATATTTCAGAGCATGACTATCATTTGTTATATTATACCCGTGTTCATAATGTTTGCGAGTACATTCAAAGTACTCACTGGCTTGTCCCTGGCTATTGTCTTGGCCAGATTTCTTGCTTGGAGAGGAGCATTGAGATGGCAGCCCCGGAACCTAAGCAACGGTGATAGCAGCCTCGCGAAGATATGAGTTATCCAGGTCAGTTGTTCGTGTGGGAAGTGGAGTCCCATAGACGCTGACGATCCACAAAACGCTTCCGCCATCAACCACTAGAAACCATTTGTTGTACTCATAGGCCAGAATGGTCTTGTACTACATTTTATGTACTTTGCTTGGAATTCCTGTATCGAGTTCGTGCCTCATCAGCTAACAGTAATCCTGGGGCTGATGAGCACAAGGGCCATTTTCTGGGAAATTAATATCCCGAAAATTTGGTCGTGACATAGTGGTGCACCGGACTCGTCTAACCGTGTCCGCGATCTTGACGATCGATCATTTATTCTGGTTGGAGAGGATGTTCAGTGTTCGGCTGCTAGAGCCGCCACATATTCCTCCACACGTAAGGAACGCTCTGTGTTTCCGCTAACTATGATGATGCCACGTGGACCAGGCATCTTAAGCTTAAGATAAGCATAATGGGTACTACATTAAATTGAGCAAAGGCCGTTCTTTCGAGTAGTGCGTGATAGCCGCTTCGGAATGGAGCGATGTCGACGGTTAATTATTCGCTTCGGAAGTTGTCGGGAGAACCGAATACAACCTCTAGTACTAGAGAGCCCGTGCAGCGGGCCTCTGGGCCTGGTATTACTCCTTTAAAGGTAGTGCTGCTTTAGCTGATTCATGTCGGGTCTATCCCCATTTTGTGGGCGGTGTCCTGATATATCAGATTAAGACTACTGCCGCCGTCCATAAGGACTTGGGTGAGATGGTATCCGTCAATTATTGGGTCTAGCACCAAGGCAGCCGATCCTCCGTGCCGGATACTAGTCGGGTGATCCCTGTGCTCAAAAGTGATCGGGCAGGCCGACCAAGGGTTGAACTTGGGGGTGACGGCATCCACGGTGTATACGTCTCGGAGTGCGCGTTTGTGCCTCCTCTTCGGCATGTGAGTTGTGTAAATCATGTTCACTGTTTTGACCTCTGGTGGGAATTTTTTCTGTCCCCCAATGTTCGGCTGGCGAGGCTCATCCTCGTCTTCACTTGGTGTCTCCCTCCCCTTGTGTTCGGCGTTTAGCTTGCCGGCCTGCTTGGAGACCCAACATTCTCTGTTGGTGTGATTTGCAGGTTTGTCAGAGGTGCCATTAATCTGACATAATCTATCTAGAATCTTGTTTAGGCTGTACGATCCATCTCTGCTACCTTTAAATGGCTTTTTCCATTGACCGGGTCGAGAGCCGCATGAATCCGGTGTCTACCGCCGTGTTGTCTCGGTTGTCTTCATTGTTTCGACGCTTGCTTTTATTGTGTCACGGTTTCCCGTTGCCATCCCTGACTTCTGATGTGCCTGGGTTGCTGGTGCCGCTATGGGCCAGCCAACTATCTTCGCCCGTGCAAAAGCGGGTCATAAGGCTTGTTAGGGCTGTCATTGTCCTTGGTTTTTCCTGGCCAAGGTGTCTGGCGAGCCATTCATGCCGGACACTGTGTTTGAAAGCCGCTAAGGCTTCGGCAACCGGGCAGTCGATGATTTGATTCTTCTTCATGAGAAATCTGTTCCAAAGCTTTCGGGCTGACTCTCCGGGCTGTTGAATTATGTGACTTAAATCGTCCGCATCCGGAGGTCGGACATAGGTCCCTTGAAAATTAGCCCTAAAAGCATCCTCAAGCTCTTCCCAACTTCCAATTGAGTGTTCGGGGAGGCTTTTCAGCCAGTGCCGAGCTGGTCCTTTCAACTTGAGGGGCAGGTATTTGATGGCTGGGAGATCATCTCCGCGAGCCATGTGGATGTGAAGGATAAAGTCTTCAATCCAGACCCCAAGGTCTGTCGTTCCGTCGTATGCCTCTATGTTCACGGGTTTGAATCCCTCTGGAAATTCATGATCCAGCACCTCATCGGTGAAGCATAGGGGGTGCACGACACCCCTGTATTTGGATGTGTTACGGCATTCTTCTGACGGTTGTTGTGTTCGGTTTTGATTCCAAGCTGTTATTCGGTCAGTACAGTCGTTTGGGCGGCCATGATTCTGTGCCGGAGCGCGCTTCCTAGATCCATAGATGGACCTGGCCATACCGGCTTTTTTGTGCAGGTCCTCACGTAAATCGTGTGCTAACTTGTGTGCGACGTCGTTAGCCGCCTTGTCGCGGCCACGGGGTGGTCGATCCGGCTGATCGGCTATTTTATTTTTCAGCTGAATGGGCTCTAAAGCCTCATCGTCGAATTCAGGCAGCAGCTTGCGCTTTGGATAGCTCTTTGTGTGGCGACTGCCACCGTACTTTTCTTCAGTGTCAAGCAGTTTGTTCCATCGGCTGTTGAGCGTATTCTGCGCGGCCTTAAGCCTTTGCTTCTGCTTCTTCAGGCTCCTCGCAGTGGCAATAAGCCTTCTATGGAGGTTCTCTTGTTCCAAGTGCCTTTCCGGGATGATTTGTGCATCATCGTCCCGACTGTTCTCCTCTCCGGAGACAGGTTGATGAGCTTTACCCTCGTTGTCGCCTTGATCTGATAGCGGCTCTGTACTATGTTCATCGTCCGCTGGCTCATCCTGCTCCATCGCTGGGTTCATGTGGTTGTCATTTCCTTTGGAGTTGACCGGGGTATTATTCTTTCTTGCGCTGTTATCGCTGTTTTTGCTGAGGTGGGATTTGGAGCGGCGCCTACGTCATTGCTTTGGTTGCTTCTCGAGGGGATTATCCTTTGCTAAATCCTTCCGTTCCTCGTCGTTGTTTTCTTTGGGTGTATCCACCATGTATATATCGTATGATGAAGTGGCTGTCCAGCGCCCTGTGGGCGGTGGTTCCTATTCCTCTCCTGCATCATCGTCCATACCGTTGATGTCTTCGGAGTCGAAATCAAGCATGTCGGTTAAGTCGTCGACAGTGGCTATTAAGTGGGTGGTGGGTGGGGTACGAATTTTTCGTCGTCCGCTTCCCACTCGAGCCGGACATAGTTCGGCCGAGGATCTCCTGACAAAGAGAGAGACCTCAATGAATCTAGCACGTCGCCCAAGGGCGAGTGCTGAAAAATATCTGCGGAGATAAACTCCATGATCGGTGCCCAATCAGATTGGATAGGCACGAACGCAAGCGGTTCGGAGTCTGTGGCCGGGGACGAATCCAAGGGTCCGATAGCACAGGTCTCATAGGAGGTGAAGTCAGTATTCGGCTCTATCGCCGCTGAGTGTGCGGCCTTCGTGGCAGGGTCCATCCACCCGTCCTCGGATGGCACGATCTGCTCCGGATTGAGGGCCGGAGTAGCCGCAGGTGTGATCTCCCGAACACCGTCCGATGGCAGAGCTAAGTCATGCTCGTCGTGACTGTGCAGCGCACCTGACATGAGCTCGAATCCATCGAAGATCAAGTCTCCATGGATGTCAGCAGTATAGTTCAAGCTTCCAAATCTGACCTGATGGCCAGGGGCATAGCTATCGATCTGCTCCAGATGGCCAAGCGAGTTGGCCCATAGTACGAAGCCACTGAATACGAAGATCTGTCCGGGGAGAAAAACCTCACCCTGGATCGCATCATTGCCGATGATCGAAGGAGCCATCAAGCCTTTATCGTGATGACACAGTGGAACTCTCAATGAAAGCACCAATGTCGGTGTCAAAATATGCGGGTCTCGTGTAGGGGGTCCCGAACTGTGCGTCTCAGGCTAATGGTAACAGGAGGCAGGGGACACAAAGTTTACCCACGTTCGGGCCCTCTCAATGGAGGTAATACCCTACTTCCTACTTGATTGATCTTGATGATATGAGTATGACAAGAGTTGATCTACCACGAGATCGTAGAGGCTAAACCCTAGAAGCTAGCCTATGATTATGATTGTTGTTCCTGTCCTATGGATTAAACCCTCCGGCTTATATAGACATGGAGGGGGCTAGGGTTACACAGAGTCGGTTACAAGGGAGGAGATCTACTTATCCGAATCGCCAAGCTTGCCTTCCACGCAAAGGAGAGTCCCACCCGGACACGGGACGAAGTCTTTAATCTTGTATCTTCATAGTCCAACAGTCCAGCGAAAGTATATAGTCCGGGTGTCCGAGGACCCCCTAATCCAGGATTCCCTCAACAGCACCGAAGCGATCAACTAAATGAGTGTGCTGCACCTCCACTTTATATAGGCGTCCGTCGTGGGCTCAACACTGGCCTCGCACGGACCCTAAAGCCCAAAATCTGTTTTGTCGGGATCCTAGTCCGAGTAGGATGATATCTGACTCGTGGAGTCCGATCCGGCCTCACGAGTTCTCTTCCTTAAGCGCGTGACCCTTAGGTCCAACTTTTCTTGGTCGTACGTCAGATCACCTCCGACCCGCTCAGCTGGTAGCAGCCTCTAGCAAGGCGTGCCGACCACCGAGCAGACAATGAAGCCGGTTGGCGAACATGTACATCACACTTACATTCCTTTTGCCACACGATATATGTTGTCGGGCTCAAGGCGAGTCTATCATCCTTGTGCTAGCCCGACCTCTTTCTCGTTCCAGTGATGCCGACCATAAACCAGATTATCTCATAATCCTTGTCGCATGGCCATGCTTATCCTGGTCGGATCACACGAGGGCCCCAGAGTATATCTCTCCTGATTGGAGGGTCAAATCCCATCTTGCTCGACCATATCTCGCAGCATGGGTCTGGACAAGCCTGAAGCCTACCTTTGTAACTACCCTATCACGGAGTAGCGTTTAGTCGGCCCAAAGTAGGTCTGTCACCATTTCGAGTACATGCGCCAGCTCAGGTCTTAGGACATAGAACATATGTTGTACTAGAGAATCACATATGACATATGTCACAGCCCTAGAATACGTGAGTGTAATAGTTGCATCAGTGAGCATGCATCATGTTTAATTCAAGAAATTGAAATGAGGAATATTCAAAGCCTCAGAAATTATTTTAAAAGAAGGGCAAGAACCCTTTAAATTGCATTGAGTGATTCCAAAAGGCCCTAAAAATAGTTTTGAGAATTTTGGCAATGGTTATATACCAAACCAAAATTTTGGAACATTTTTAAGGAATTATTTGGTCTCTGAATTTAAAACAATATTCTATTTGAATTTAAATATATTCAAATATATATAGGATATATTTTCAAATGCTCTGTGATCATTTATGTGCCTATGGAAAAGTCCATGAAGCAACATAAAAATACTCAAAGGATGTTTTGGCATTGTTTGAATTCAAAACAGTGGCAAAAGATTAAATAAAAGAAAAACATAAGGAAAATAAAATAGAATAGATCTTACCTGTAACTTACCTGGCACTTTTGGCCTAGCACTGTGCACCTCGGCCCACCACCTGGGCACCTGGTGCTGCCAGTCATCCCCAACCTCCCGCCAGGAGGACTGGAGCGCATGCTCGCTGCGCGCTGGCACACGCAGGGCCACGTCCTGCTTGCCGCCTTCTCCCCGACGCACCCAGATGGCGCCACACACCTCCCCGCCTCACTCTCTCACTCTCCCTCGCTCTCACCCCCTTCCCTGGCTCTCTCCCTCCCACGCAACCGAGCACGCCGTCGCCGCCGTTCGCTGCCACAGCGCCTAGAGCCACTGCCCCGCCTCGTCCCCATGACCACGAGCTCTGTCTCCTCGCACTAAAGCTCTCCGCCGAGCCATGCATCGCCGGAAGCCCTGCAACGGCCTCACCAACCTCATCTTCAACCTCGGGCGTCTGAGATCGTCGGTGACAGTGCGCCCACTCCGATGCTTCCTTGAGCCTGTTGAGCCCTCCTTTGGAATCCCAGTGAGCTCCTCCGTCTTACCCTCACTTCTCGTGCCCTAATTTGCGCACTAGCCACCGCGCCACGAGCACCCAAAGCCGTTGTCCGCCATTGCCGACGAGCTCGACGCTCTCGAGCTTCTCTGCTCGAACGCGTTGCACCACCGAGCTCCTGGTGACCCCAGGAGGTTGTGAAACGCTTTACCTTGCTCTCCTGTGCTCCGCAACACCGTTTTCGCCGAGGTCCGAACTCCGGCCACCGCCACGAGCTCTGTTCCGGCAAGCTCCGGCCACCCCAGCTCCATCCGCCGCCACCTCTAGATGCGCCGCACCCCCAGCTACCTGTAGCCGCAAAACGCGTACGAAACCATCCCCTGTAGCGCTTTCCCGCGACGTCTCTATCGTCAGTTTTGGTCGCCGCTGGCCGAACTCCGGTGAAGTCGACGTGGCTGCGTAATTAGCGCTAACCACCGCTAGCTATATCAACCGTAGACGCTGATAGCGGGCCCCACAATGGGTCAAACCTGGTTAGCACCAGATTAAACCGGGTCAGCCTCTGTGTCACTGACCAGTGGGTCTGATGACCCACAAGTATAGGGGATCTATCGTAGTCCTTTCGATAAATAAGAGTGTCGAACCCAACGAAGAGCAGAAGGAAATGACAAGCGATTTTCAGTAAGATATTCTCAGCAAGCAGTTAAATTATCGGTAACAAATAGTTTTGTGATAAGGTAATTTGTAACGGTTAACAAGTAACAAAAGTAAATAAGTTGCAGCAAGGTGGCCCAATCCTTTTTGTAGCAAAGGACAAGCCTGGACAAACTCTTATATGAAGGAAAACGCTCCCAAGGACACATGGGAATTATTGTCAAGCTAGTTTTCATCACGCTCATATGATTTGCGTTCGTTACTTTGATAATTTGATATGTGGGTGGACCGGTGCTTCGGTGCTGTCCTTCCTTGGACAAGCATCCCACTTATGATTAACCCATATTGCAAGCATGCGCAACCACAAAAGAAGTATTAAGATAAACCTAACCATAGCATGGAACATATGGATCCAAATCAGCCACTTACGAAGCAACGCATAAACTAGGGTTTAAGCTTCTCTCACTCTAGCAACCCATCATCTATTTATTACTTCCCAATGCCTTCCTCTAGGCCCAAAAAATGGTGAAGTGTCATGTAGTTGACGTTCACATAACACCACTAGAGGAAAGACAACATACATCTCATCAAAATATCGAACGAATATCAAATTCACATGACTACTTATAGCAAGACTTCTCCCATGTCCTCAGGAACAAACATAACTACTCACAAATCATATTCATGTTCATAATTAGAGGGATATTAATGTGCATAAAGGATCTAAACATGTTATCTTCCACCAGATATACCAACTATCATCAACTACAAGGAGTAATCAACACTACTAGCAACCCACAGGTACCAATCTGAGGTTTTGGGATAACGATTGGATACAAGAGATGAACTAGGGTTTGAGAGGAGATGGTGCTGGTGAAGATGTTGATGGAGATTGACCCCCTCCCGATGAGAGGATCGATGGTGATGATTTCCCCCTCCTGGAGGGATGTTTCCCCGGTAGAACAGCTCCGCCGGAGCCCTAAACTGGTTCCACCAAGGTTCCGCCTCGTGGCGGCAGTGTTTCCTCCCGAAAGCTTCCTTCTGATTTTTTCCAGGGTGAAAGACACCATATAGCCAAACATGGGCATCAGAGGCCTGCATGGTGGCCCACGAGACAGGGGAGCGCGCCCAGGGGGTAGGGCGCACCCCCACCCTCGTGGCCAGGGTGTGGGCCCCCTCTGGTTGATTCTTTCGCCAGTATTTTTTATATATTCCAAAACGTGCTCCCGTGAAGTTTCAGGACTTTTGGAGTTGTGCAGAATAGGTGTTTAATATTTGCTCCTTTTCCAGCCCAGAATTCCAGCTGCCGACATTCTCCCTCTTCGTGTAAACCTTGTAAAATAAGAGAGAATAGGCATAAGTATTGTTACATAATGTGTGATAACAGCCCATAATGCAATAAAAATCGATATAAAAGCATGATGCAAAATGGACGTATCTGTCGGATTTCGGGTTCCGGCAGACCCTCTAGGTTCGAACACTGGGGTGCGCGCGGAGATCTCGCCCTCTACCTACCTGCACATCGCCGCCTCGCTAGGATCTAAACTATGAAAAGAACAACACAAGAGACACATGGTTTATACTAGTTCGGGCCACCATTGTGGTGTAATACCCTACTCTAGTTTGTGGTGTGGTGGATTGCCTCTTGGGCTGATGATGAACAATATAAGGAAGAACGGCCTCGCGAGGGTCTGTTCTTGGCTGGTGCGATGAACTGCTAGGGGGAGTTCAGTCGCTCTCTCTCTGCTGATTCAAGATATCTCTAGCCCTGTTCTGGATTCCGGATCCCCCTACCCTATGGGTGGCTAGTCCTATTTATAGGCAAGGGCCCTGGGCCTCTTCCCAAATATCGAGTGGGAAGGGCGCCAACAATTGGCTATTTTGAAGGGGAACATCTAGTACACTTATCCTGACTAAAGTTGGTCCTCGCTTTGTCAAAGGCTCGTGGTGACGCCTTGGCTTGGGCTCCACGATGACTTCCTTCCTGTCGTTGACGGTCTTGGTCTCGTTGCAATCAAACAGATGCCTTTGTTTGATGCTCTCGCTGCGCTTGCTCCCTTTGCACCAAAGAGGAAAGGAGGACACTGCGGGCTGGGCGCCTTGGTCGTCATGGCTTGCGTCATGGGCACCTCGTGAGATACCCCGCCTTGATCTCTCCGCCTCCTCGCGAGCCAGCCTGACGAGGCCGTGCCTGAGGAAGCTCCCTGTCGTCTGCCCCGTGAGGGTCTTGAGCTTGTGCTGATGAAGACAGGCCGTGCTGGGCCACCCCTTGAGCCACGCCGCAGGCCGCAGGCAGGTAAGTCTAGGTACCCCCGTTCCCAGAACGCCGACAGTATCAACTCCCTCAAGCTTAGATCTCGCTTGTCCTCAAGCGGAAGCTGATAACAATAGATATGTCCACATGTTTAGAGGTAGAGGTGTCGATAAAATAAAATACAGACATGAGGGCATCATGATCATTCTTATAACAGCAACATATATATAAATTGTCATATGATTTCCTATGCTCATGTAACAATCCATCCACAATGTAAAGTATGAACCAGAAACTTCATTGAAAACTGACAAACTATAATCTCAGTCATTGAAGCAATTACAGTTTATCATAACATCAGAAAGAGTCTATGTAAAAGCTTTTCAGCAAGTCCACATACTCAACTATCATTTAGTATTTCACAATTGCTAACACTCACGCAATACTTATGGGTATGGAGTTTTAATCGGACACAGAGAAAGATAGGGGCTTATAGTGTCGCCTCCCAACCTTTTACCTCAAGGGTAAAGTCAACAATAATAGTTCATCATGAATCTTGTATAAAGTATGAGACAAGAATAAAAGATAGGCACTTCGCAGAGGGAAGCAGAGGTTGTCATGTGCTTTTATGGTTGGATGCACAAAATCTTAATGTGAAAGAACGTCACTTTATGTTGCCACTTGTGATATGGACCTTTATTATGCAGTCTGTCGCTTTTATTTCTTCCACGTCACAAGATCATATAAAGCTTATTTTCTCCACACTAATAAATCATACATATTTAGAGAGCAATTTTTATTGTATGCAATTATGACAACTTACTTGAAGGATCTTACTCAATCCATAGGTAGATATGGTGGACTCTCATGGCAAAAACTGGGTTTAAGGATATTCAGAAGCACAAGTAGTATCTCTACTCGGTGCAAAGAATTTGGCTAGCATGAGGGAGCAAGGAAAGCTCAACATGTTGGTCCATGACAATATACTTTATTTCGGATATAAGAAAACATAACCCATTACGTTGTCTTCCGTGTCCAACAGCAACTCTTTAGCATGTCATATTTTAATGAGTGCTCACAATCATAAAAGATGTCCAAGATAGTATATTTATATGTGAGAACCTCTCTTTCCTTATTACTTCCTATTAATTGCAACGATGACCAAAACTATGTTTGTCAACTCTCAACAGCTTTTATTCATCATACTCTTAATATGTGAAGTCATTACTCTCCATAAGATCAATATGATCTCTTTATTTCTTTCTTTCTTTCTTTTATTCCCTCAAGATCATATCAAGCCGTTGACTCAAAACTAATCTTTATTATATATAGCTCACGAACTCGATTACATAGAAGGAATATCAGGCAAAACTCAAAACTAGATCATACTAAAACTTTATTCTACTAGATCAAGATATTACTAAAAGGATCAAACTAAGAAAAATGGTAAAGATAGGAGTGTGATGGTGATAAGATACCGGGGCACCTCCCATGTGTTTATGTCTCCTTCGGCGGAGGTGGTGATGATGGAGTTGTTGATGATGTAGGCTTGTCGTCCATCTTCCAAGGCATAGTGTCTGTGTCAAAACCGGCGGATCTCGGGTAGGGGGTCCCGAACTGTGAGTCTAAGGCGGATGGTAATAGGAGGCAAGGGACACAATGTTTACCCAGGTTTGGGCCCTCTCTATGGAGGTAATACCCTACTTCCTGCTTGATTGATCTTGATGAATATGAGTATTACAAGAGTTGATCTACCACGAGATCGTAGAGGCTAAACCCTAGAAGCTAGCCTATGGTATGATTGTTGTTGTCCTACGGACTAAGCCCTCCGGTTTATATAGACACCAGAGGGGACTAGGGTTACACATAGTCGGTTACAACAGAAGGAGATCTACATATCCGTATCGCCAAGCTTGCCTTCCACGCCAAGAGAGTCCCATCCGAACACGGGACGAAGTCTTCAATCTTGTATCTTCATAGTCCAACAGTCCGGCCAAAGGATATAGTCCGGCTGTCCGTATACCCCATAAGCTATGACTCACTCAATAGCCACTGAACCAGGCTTCAATGACGATGAGTCCGGCGCGCAGATTGTTTTCGGCATTGCAAGGCGGGTTCCTCCTCCGAATACTCCATAGAAGATCTTGAACACAAGGATAGTGTCCAGCTCTGCAAAACAAGTTCCACATACCACTGTAGAGAGAATAATGTTTCCACAAATCTAATCTGCTGACGTATTATAGCATGACATCACACCATGGCCCGGTCATTATTCGATCTGTTTTTCGCAACCAGCCACCGCACATATCGCGAGGCAGTTTCCTAGGCACGTCTTGTCGAAGCAGAGATCGTGTCCCCTTATCACGGGATTCTCATCAATGCGGACGTGGGTAACCCAACCGTGCCATCAACTACGGCGCTTGGGGATCAAGCGAGTTTTACTAGGCAAGTGGGGGTGCATAGTTTCGTCTGCCTTTATAAAGGGATAGGGACTGCACCTCTTTCACCCACGCCTTATTCTCTCTCGCATATCCATGCTTGCGCACTCGAGCTCCAACGCCCAAGCTCGCACCTTTTCTCCTCAGACCGCTTCAATCATGTCCGGAGCGGGAGGCAAGTGGATGAAATCCTCCGTCATGGAGGAGGACATCAAGAAGTTGCGGGAAGCCGGATACTTGACCGTGGATATCGCGCACCGGCTGCCCGACGCGGGGCAGATCGTTCCTACCCCGGAACCTTACGAGAGGGTAGTCTTCCTCACCCACTTCGTCCGCAGACTGGGATTTCCTCTCCACCCATTCGTCCGCGGCCTCATGTTCTACTATGGGCTGGACTTCCATCACCTCGCCCCAAACTTCATCCTCAACATCTCGGCATTTATCGTCGTGTGCGAGGTCTTCCTCCGCATCCAGCCCCACTTCGGCCTATGGATAAAGACCTTCAATGTCAAGTCTAAGGTTGTAGGCGGCCAGCAAGCGGAATGCGGCGGCGCCATGGTGGGCAAAATGCCCAATGTCACATGGCTCGAGGGCTCCTATCTGGAGACCATAAAGGGGTGGAAATCGGGGTGGTTCTACATCACCGAGCCGCGCGACACCAACTGGGTGGCGGCCCCCGAGTTCCGATTCGGAATCCCCACGCGGCTCACCTCCTGGAAAGAGAAGGGTTTGTCCTGGGTAACCCGGTAGAGCTGACCGGACTCCAGACCTGCATCAGGAACATGGTGAGCAAGAAAATCAATCTTGTCAACGTGCTCCAGGTCATGCTCTTCCGCCGGATCCTCCCGTGTCAACAACGGGTATTCAGTTTCTGGGAGTTTGACCCAGCCGAGCACCAGACGCTGCAGGAGCTTTTCGACACGACGCACAAGGACGTCTGGAGGGTGCTGTTTAAAGGCGCCGAGGTACCTCCTCCCCTTACCGAGGACCGCGGACTCAGCGCAAAGCGCCGCGCCAATCCGGTAGGTTTTTACACATCACGAGATGTTTAGTTTCCTTAGTTTAATCATGTGCAGGATCTAAGCCCCCATGCCTTTGACAGGACTGGGTGGAGACGGCCGAGCGGATTGACTGCCCAGCTCCCATGCCCGAAGATCCAGCAGACGTTCTCTCGACGGAGATACTGACTCCGGCACCTTACGAGGTGCCAGCGAAAACGGCCAAGATGAAGGCCACGGGGACCCGACAGGGTCTCCGGCACAAGGTTGTGTTGGACTCATCGTCCGAACACTCCGAGGCGCACTCCTCCCACGGCGACGAGGAGGAAGAGGAAAGTTCTCCCCCAGCCGGGGGAGACAAGAAAAGGAAGGCCGCCCCAACCGGGGAGGCTGAAGGGTCCAAGAAAGGAAGGACCCTCCTTCCGGACTGCTCCACGACCGCCGCCCACAGTGACGACGAGTGGTTACCCAGGGACAAGCCCCCGGCGATGTCGTAAGTATCCGGATACCATAATAATTCTTGATATATTTTATAGCACTGCTTCTCATCATGTCGAACATGATTACATAGCCCGCCCCGAGCCCATATCGACGTATCTTCGTCGGATGGCTCTTTGGGCCCGTCGGATATGAATAGTGATTCACTTCCGACCGCCTCCACCCCTCGCCCTACGGGTGATGCCGAGGTGTTGTCCCAAAGGGCACCGAGCCGGGGGTAAGTAGTCCTGGAGGCGCCTCAAGGTGACGCTCCGGACCTTGGGTGCAAAGGGAGCAAGACTCCCATGGGCTCCGAGTTCGCCCTCCAGTCGAACACCGCGCCGGAACCTCCAGTGGTTCCGGACTCTGTCAGGCGACCCCCTGTGAAGAGGGGCAAGCCGCCCGTGCCGGTGACCTCTGTCCATCCAGAGGCACCGGACAACTTGCTGGAAGCGCTCCAAGGCGCTTCCATCGACGAAGAGCACCGCACTATCATGAGTGCGGTGATGGAGAAGGTTCAGTCCGCCAAAAGTGGACTAACTGAAGCTTGCGCCAGCCTCCTAACATGCTTTGAGGTAAGTAATTAAATTATAGGGAAATATCACCGCACAGATAGTAGCCCCTGATGCTCTGTTTGGCGTTCGCGAAGAAAAGCCGAATAGAGGATCGAATAATAATCGCAGGAGTCTAATTATAGTATGTCTATGTGAATCTGCGAAGGCTTCCCTCATTGCCGCGCCAAGACATATCTGGAGGTCGCCAAGACTACGGGACTGGAGCGATCCAAGGAAGAGCTCGGCTTTGCCAAGAGGCAGCTTGAGGAGAACAAAGGTAAGCAGTACCTTGTCAATATGAAAAAAAGAAAGAGTTGGTTGCAGGATAATAGGATCATCATGAATTTTGCCAGGGGCCACGACCGAAGTGGCGACCCTCAAGAAGGCGTTGTCCGAGGCCGAAAACAAAGCGGCCAAGGAGTGCACTGAGCGAGAAAGACATGAAGCCCGGGTAGGCGAGGTGCAGCAAGAGCTCCAGGTGCTCATCAAGAAGCATGAGTCCCTGGAGCTTGACTCGAGGACGCGAGAGTCCGAGCTTGCCCAGGCCCTCGAAAGTGCAAAAAATGCCAAGGCTGAGGCCCATAAGGCCCTCCAGGAAGTTGAGGCGGTGAATAAGATAGCAGCGGGTAAGGCATTCATTATGCAAAGTAGGTATGCGAAAGAAAATTTCCTTTTACTTACCCGAGTTCGGAGCTCTCGGTGAGCGTTCACAGATCTGCCCAGCGGTGTCTCGACGCCGTGAGTTTTACCGGGCCGAGGAGGGAAGCTCGACAGAGAAGTTGTTCTGGTCACAGTATACTGGGACCGAACACCCGATGCCCGTGAGCGACCAGCTGAAGCAACTGGTCGAGCTCCACAAAGCAGCCGAACAGGCCATGAGGGGCCTTATAGTCCGGATGTGGCCTGGCGACTCCCTGCCCAACAACTACTTTGGCCTAGTGAGGCGGCTTGTAGATGCCTGCCCACGGCTGGAAGTCATCAAGCGGTCCGTCTGCATCGAAGGTGCACGCAGGGCTCTTGCCCGTGCAAAGGTGCACTGGGCGAAGATGGACGCCGAGAAGCTGGTGAAGGAGGGGCCGCCGCAGGGCAAGGAGCATCGCCACCCCGAAATGTATTATGAAAGTGTCCTGAAGGGTGCCCGTCTCGTGGCGGACGAGTGTACCAAAGATGTAATATTGGAATGAACTTGCTCATGTGATCCTTGTGTTTATGAAAACTAGTTCATGTTCGTTATGCAACGCTTTTGTATTTAAAATATTACCTTCTGTGCGGCCGTTTTTCAAAATTCTGAGAGTTGCTAGTCGTCGGCTGCCCCCATGCAACTAGTGCTGGGGTGTTCGGGATAAATCTGAGCACTCTTTTTCCCATTCTTTGGTCGTTCGAGGGAGGTGTTCAGCGCAACGAACCAGGCAATCGGACTATAATGCTTTATCGCTCTCACTTAGCCATAGAAGTCTACAATTTTAAATTTTGGCGAAGCCCCTAGTCTTCGGAAAGCCGAATTTGGGGCGCTATACACGCCGAAGCCGAACAAGGTCGGCTCCTCGCCCGAAGTGGAAAAAGTCTTTAGGGACTTGAGACCTCTCGAACAGCGACCAGCTCTCGCCTCATCATAATAGTCAGTTTTAGCTTTCTCTACTGAGGTGCTCGGCCGGAAGAACCGGGGCACAATCGCAGTAGTTCTCCCAGTGCTACCTTAGCCGATATAGCGGAACGTAAGGTACCAAAACATGGGAGCCGTGCAAACCCAACTATTGACCCAAGACATGATTCGGAGCTGATGCATATAATGCTATAAGTTCGGGGTGCTGCACTGTCGAAAGTGTTCGAACTTCTCCCGCCGAATTATGGGGTATACAGAAGCCCCTGGCGTATTTGCTGTACCACAGTGTACGGGTGCTGATTGTCATAAATAAGCATATATATAAAAGAAAATAGGATGCAATAATAGACTAGTACTATGCATTGCTTATTTAAGAAATGCGTTAAAGCAGAATGATACAATTTGTGTGGTAAGCAAACGATAGGACTATTTGACATGTCCCATCCAAGGGCAAGATGCGGACTGGTATCTTAAAACAGGTATTTAGCTCGCTATCAGAGACCACGTGGGGATTCCGTTTGTACGACGTAGCTTCCTACCTCCTTGGGTGTTGTATCATGTATCCGGCTACCGTACTGCCAGACATTGCTTCCAGAGAGTAGAGTCCTGAAAGAGAGAGAGTGATGATGGTAGTAAGCCCCTAGTGCGGTTAAACCGCATTGTGGGATGCACCGTGATCGTGCCCCCGCCTAAACCCATGGTATTTTCAATGCATAATCATGCACACGTGGGACAGAATTTTGCCGTTGTACTAAGACTAGGGCGGGGGCCGAATTGCTAGGCGAGCTCTGAGCGTGCCAGGCGATCCTGTTGCAGGTTATCCTGGACGCGCTTGACGGTGTCTGGGGGCTTGATCGCCGAACTGGTGGATTGCCTCAAAAGGCTCCTTTGAGCTTCTGTTGCAAGGGCCGCGGTATGCTCCTCCGTACGGAGCGAGCATTCCGTATATCCATTGACCGTGATGACCCCTCTAGGTCCTGGCATCTTGAGCTTGAGGTATGCGTAATGCGGTACCACATTGAATCTTGCAACTGCGATGCACCCGAGCAGTGCGTGATAGCCGCTGCGGAACAGGACGATATCGAAGATTAACTCCTCGCTTTGGAAGTTGTTCGGAGATCTGAAGACCACTTCCAGTGTGATTGAGCCCGTACAATGGGCCTCTACACCTGGGATAACGCCTTTAAAGTTTGGTTTGGTGGGTTTGATCCTCGAGGGGTCTATACCCATTTTGCACACTGTATCCTGGTAAAGTAGGTTCAGGCTGCTGCCGCCGTCCATAAGGACTCGAGTGAGGTGATATCCGTCGATGATTGGGTCTAGGACCAATGCTGCGGATCCGCCATGACGGATACTCGTGGGGTGGTCACTATGATCAAATATGATCAGACAAGAGGACCATGGGTTGAACTTTGGGGCGACGGGCTCCATCGCGTATACGTCCCTTAGTGCATGCTTCCGTTCCCTTTTCGGGATGTGTGTTGTGTATATCATGTTTACTGTCCGCACTTGTGGGGAGAACCTCTTCTGTCCTCCCGTGTTCGGCGGCCGGGGCTCCTCCTCGTCATCGTTGTGCATCCCCTTGTCCTTGTCTTCGGCATTTATCTTGCCGGCCTGCTTGAACACCCAACATTCTCTGTTGGTGTGATTGGCTGGCTTATCGGGGGTGCCGTGTATTTGACACGAGCGATCGAGTATGCGGTCCAAACTGGACGGGCCCAGAGTACTTCTTTTGAATGTATTTTTCCGCTGACCGGATTTAGAGCCTCTAAATCCGGCATTAACTGTCGTGCCCTCGGCGTTATCACCATTGCGGCGGCGCTTGTGTTTGCTGTGACGTGACATGTCGTTGATGTCCTTGGTATCCGAAGTGCCAAGGTTCCTTGATATGTTATTGCTACGAGCCAGCCAACTATCCTCTCCCGCGCAAAAGCGGGTCATGAGTGTCGTGAGGGCTGCCATTGATTTCGGCTTTTCCTGACCGAGGTGCCGGGCGAGCCACTCGTCACAGATGTTGTGCTTGAATGCCGCTAGGGCTTCTGTGTCCGGACAGTCGACAATTTGGTTTTTCTATGTTAGGAACCGTGTCCAGAATTGCCTGGCCGATTCCCTTGGCTGCTGAATTATGTGGCTCAGGTCATCGGCATCTGGTGGTCGCACATAAGTGCCCTGGAAATTGTCGAGAAATGCGTCTTCCAGATCCTCCCAAGAGCCGACGGAGTCTGCTGGCAGGCTATTCAGCCAATGCCAACCTGGTCCTTTGAGTTTTAACGGGAGGTACTTGATGGCATGTAGATCATCACCGCGGGCCATGTGGATGTGGAGGAGGAAGTCCTCGATCCATACCAAGGATCTGTTGTACCATCATATGATTTGATGTTTACAGGTTTGAAACCTTCTGGGAATTCATGCTCCATTACTTCATTGGTGAAGCATAGGGGGTGTGCCGCGCCTCTGTGCTGGGCTATGTCGCGACGCAGCTCATATGAGTCCTGCCTGCTGTATTCGGCCCGTCCGAAATTGCTTTTACTGTATCCGGCGAGGCGGTCACCGTCCCTTGTAGGGGCACGAGCCCGTGATCCATAGATCGACCTAACATGTCTTGCCCTGTCTTCCAATACGTCTCACAGGTCTCACGTGTTTCCCGTTGCCTTGGTATATTTGTTTGAATGGCGGCGGGGTCCAGGCTGATTTTCGGGTCGTACTGCCTCTCTATCTCGGCCATGGGGTGGCCGATCAGCCATATCGAATGCAGGGTGACCTCTGGCAGGGTGTTCGAGTTCGTGCTCCTCAGCCGCAAGGACTTCAGTCCATCTATCTGCTAGCAGATCCTGATCAGCTCGAAGCTATTGCTACTTTTTCCTCAGGCTGTTTGCTATGGCAATAAGCCGGTGCTTAAAGCGCTCCTGCTCGACGGGATCCTCAGGCACGACAAATTCTTTGTCGTCGAGGCTCACTTCCTCTTCGGAGGGAGGCATATAGTTGTCGTCCTCCATTTCTCCCTCTGCCGCTCTCTTAGGAGGGCTGGCTTGTTCATCCTCCGGCTCTTGATCATTCAGGAGGGGATTGTCATCATCTTTGGCACTGTTCAGAGCATTGTTATCTCCTGTGCCGGTATCACCGCTTTTGCTGTGGCGAGACTTAGAGTGGCGCCGCTGACGTCGGCGCTAAGGTTGCTTCTTGGAGGGGTCGTCCTCCGTTATCTTGTCGCCATTGCCTTCTTTGGGTGTGTCCACCATGTATATATCGTATGATGAGGTGGCGGTCTAGTGCACTGTGGGCAGTGGTTCCTGATCGTCTCCGGCATCGGTGTCCATACCATCGATGTCTTCGGAGTCGAAGTCGAGCATGTCGGTTAAGTCATCGATAATGGCTACTAAGTGGGTGGTGGGTGGGGATTGGATTTCTTTGTCGTCCGCATCCCACTCTAGCCGGACATAGTTTGGCCAAGGTTCTCCGGACAGGGAGAGAGATTTCAATGAGTTTAGTATGTCGCCAAAGGGTGAGTGCTGAAAGATATCTACGAAGGTGAACTCCATGATCGGCGCCCAATTGGATTCAATAGGTATGGGCGCGGGTGGTACGGAGTCCGTGGCCGAGGGCAAGTCCAGCATTTCGGTGACACGGCTCTCGTGATGGGTAAGGTTAGTATTCGGCTTTATCGCCGCTGAGGGCGCGGCCTCCGTGGTGGCGTCTATCCTCCCATCCTCGGATGGCACGATCTGCTCCAGACTAGAGGCCGGAGTAGTTGCTGGCGTGATCTCCCGAACATCGTCCGACGGCAGAGCTATATCGTGCTCGTCGTGATCGTGCAACACACCTGGCATGGGCCCGAAACTGTCGAATATCAAGTCTCCACAGATATCGGCAGTGTAATTTAAGTTTCCAAACCTGACCTGATGGCAAGGGGGGTAGCTTTCCATCTGCTCTAGATGGCCAAACGAGTTGGCCCGCAGTGCAAAGCCGCCGAACACGAAGATCTGTCCGGGGAGGAAAACCTCACCCTGGACCGCATCGTTGTTGATGATCGAAGGGGCCATCGAACCTTGCAGCGACGACACAGTGGAACTCTCAAGAAAGCACCAATGTCGGTGTCAAAACCGGCGGATCTTGGTTAGGGGGTCCCGAACTGTGCGTCTAAGGCGGATGGTAATAGGAGGCAAGGGACACAATGTTTACCCAGGTTCGGGCCCTCTCTATGGAGGTAATAGCCTACTTCCTGCTTGATTGATCTTGATGAATATGAGTATTACAAGAGTTGATCTACCACGAGATCATAGAGGATAAACCCTAGAAGCTAGCATATGGTATGATTGTTGTTGTCCTACGGACTAAACCCTCCGGTTTATATAGACACCGGAGGGGGCTAGGGTTACACAGAGTCGGTTACAACAGAAGGAGATCTACATATCCGTATCGCCAAGCTTGCCTTCCACGCCAAGAGAGTCCCATCCGGACACGGGACGAAGTCTTCAATCTTGTTTCTTCATAGTCCAACAGTCCGGCCAAAGGATATAGTCCGGCTGTCCAGATACCCCCTAATCAGGGACTCCCTCACATAGGCTCACCATCAGAGAAGGATGATCGAGTCTCCGGGATCCTCAAATCTGCAGCCAAACTCATCGTCTTGAATCTATATTCATATTCATAGTTTTTGTTTTGCAGGTCATAGATCTGGGCTTGGAGGCGCTCGATTTTCTCGTGAAGTTTGAAGATGGCCTGCCCAATGTTCTTGACATCTAGCTTGTGGTTGTTGGTGAACTCCGTGATCATTATGTGGTTGGCGTCAAGTCCATGTTCCATCATCTCCTGGAACTTGAAAACTTGTTGCTTCATTGCTTCGAGCCTTGTCTCCGTGCTTCCGGTCCTCCTTGGTCCCTCAACATCGCGGATGTGCAGCAACCCCTCACGCATCTCAATGGTTTGAGGATGTTGCAGCACCTCCGCGAGGTAGGGGTTGATGACCTTCTCGAAGAACTTGTCCATGGGGGCGCTTGGAGACGTCATGGTGATCTAGCTCTGTCAGAAAAACAGATCGAAACAAAAACAGAGGATATTTTCGTGGTACGGTGGTCAAAACCTCTGGGAGATTATATACTGAATTCTTACCGACCAAAAGAAGTATTGTGCAAGAAAACGGAGTCCGGAGAGCACACGAGGTGTCCACGAGGCAGGGAGGCCCGCCCAGGGGGTAGGGCACGCCCTCCACCCTCGTGGATGCCTCGTGTCCTTCCCAGACTACTTCTTATTTTCCCATTTTCTTAAATATTCCAAAATGGAGAAAAATTGCCATTAGAACTATTTTGGTGTCGGTTTACTTACCATACCACATACCTATTCCTTTTCAGAGTCTGAAACATTCTGGAAAGTGTCCTTATGTATTCCTCCGGGGTTACGGTTTCAATAACATTAGTTTCAACATTTATGGGATTAACTGAGATATAATGTTTGATTGTTTGACCGTTCACCACCTTCGGATTTGTGCCTTCGAAGTTGTTGATTTTTATGGCACCAGAACGATAGACCTCCTTGGTAATGTAAGGACCTTCCCATTTAGAGAGAAGTTTTCCTGCAAAAAATCTTAAACGAGAGTTGAATAGCAACACATAATCACCTACATTAAACTCACGCTTTTGTATCATTTTTTCATGCCATCTTTTAACTTTTTCTTTAAACAGTTTAGCATTCTCATAAGCTTGGGTTCTCCATTCATCAAGTGAGCTAATGTCAAATAGCCTCTTCTCACCGGCAAGTTTGAAATCATAATTGATCTCTTTAATAGCCCAATATGCCTTATGTTCTATTTCGAGAGGTAAGTGACATGCTTTTCCATAAACCATTTTGTAAGGAGACATACCCATAGGATTTTTATATGCAGTTCTATTGGCCCATAATGCATCATCGAGTTTCTTGGACCAATTCTTTCTAGATCTATCAAAAGTCTTTTGCAAAATTAATTTAAGCTCTCTATTGCTCAATTCTACTTGACCACTAGACTATGGGTGATATGGAGATGCAATTCTATGATTAACATCATACTTAGCAAGCATTTTACGAAAAGCACCATGAATAAAATGTGAACCACCATCAGTCATTAAGTATCTAGGGACCCCAAAACTCAGAAAAATAACTTCTTTAAGCATCTTAATAGAGGAGTTATGATCAGCACTACTAGTTGGAATAGCTTCTACCCACCTAGTAACGTAATCAACAACCACTAAAATATGTGTATACCCGTTATAGGAAGGAAACGGTCCCATATAATCAAAGCCTCAAACATCAAATGGTTCAATAACAAGTGAATAATTCATAGGAATTTCTTGACATCTACTAATATTACCAATTCTTTGACATTCATCACAAGACAAGACAAACTTACGGGCATCTTTGAAGAGAGTAGGCCAATAAAAAACGGATTGCAATACCTTATGTGCAGTTCTATCTGTAGGATCTTGAGAAGAGGTGTCTAGAGGGGGGGTGATTAGACACTAAGTACCAAAGTTGCAGTTTTTAACTTCTTTAGGTTTAAGTGGAGTTTAGGCATAAGTTTAACATTCTCAATACATAACAAGCAAGCATGCAAAGAGTATGTGAGCAGCGGAAAGTAAAGCATGCAACTTGCAAGAATGTAAAGAGAAGGCTTTGGAGAATTCAAACGCGATTGGAGACACGGATGTTTTTGTCGTGGTTCCGATAGGTGGTGCTATCGTACATCCACGTTGATGGAGACTTCAACCCATGAAGGGTAGCAGTTGCTTGAGTCCACGGAGGGCTCCACCCACGAAGGGTCCATAAAGAAGCAACCTTGTCTATCCCACCATGGTCGCCGCCCACGAAGGACTTGCCTCACTAGCGGTAGATCTTCATGAAGTAGGCGATCTCCTTGCCCTTACAAACTCCTTGGTTCAACTCCACAATCTTGTCGGAGGCTCCCAAGTGACACCTAGCCAATCTAGGAGACACCACTCTCCAAGAAGTAACAAATGGTGTGTTGATGATGAACTCCTTGCTCTTGTGCTTCAAATGATAGTCTCCCCAATACTCAACGCTCTCTCACAGGATTTGGATTTGGTGGAAAGAAGATTTGAGTGGAAAGCAACTTGGGGAAGGCTAGAGATCAAGATTCTTGTGATTGGAATGGAATATCTTGGCCTCAACACATGAGTAGGTAGTTCTCTCTCAGAAATAGGATGCTTTGGAAGTGTAGGCTTGTTCGATGGCTCTCTCCACGAATGAAGAGGAGGTGGAGGGGTATATATAGCCTCCACACAAAATCTAACCGTTACACACAATTTACCAAACTCGGTGGGACCGAATCATCAAACTCGATCGGACCGATTTAGTAAACCTAGTGACCGTTAGGGTTTTCGGTGGGACTGGCATGCAACTCGGTAGGACCGATATGATTAGGGTTAGGGCATAACGTAATCTCGGTGAGACCGATTACACAAACTCGGTGAGGCCGATTTTGGTAATTAGCTAACCAGAGAGTTGGTCAGGCAAACTCAGTGGGACCGATTACTCAAACTCGGTGGGACCGATTTTGGTAATAAGTTAACCAGAGAGTTGGTCAGGCAAACTCGGTGGGACCGATTACTAAAACTCGGTGGGACTGATTTTGGTAATAAGTTAACCACAAAGTTTGCATTGTAATCTTGGTAGTACTGATTACACAAACTAGGTGAGACCGATTTTGGAAATGGACATACACAAGGAGATTGCAATCCCATCTCGGTGAGACCGAGATCCCTATCGGTGAAACCGATTTGCCTAGGGTTTGTGGCAGTGGCTATGACATGTGAACTCGGTGGAGCCGGATAGAAAGAATCGGTAGGGCCGAGTTTGACTCTAGGTTTAGGTCATGTGTGGAAGTGGGAAAGTAGTTGAGGGTTTTGGAGCATATCACTAAGCACATGAATAAAGAGGCTCATTAAGCAACACCTCATCCCTTCTTGATAGTATTGGCTTTTCCTATAGACTCAATGTGATCTTGGATCACTAAAATGTAAAATGAAGAGTCTTGAGCTTGAAGCTTGAGCCAATCCTTTGTCCTTAGCATCTTGAAGGAGTTCCCACATCCTTTAGTCCATGCCACTCCATTGTTGAACTTAAGCTGAAACATACTAGATAAAAGTGTTAGTCCAACAAGAGATATGTTGACATTAATTACCAAAACCACCTAGGGAGCACTTGTGCTTTCAATCTCCCCCTTTTTGGTAATTGATGGCAACATACATCAAAGCTTTAGATAAAGATATAAATAATAGCAAGTAAAGCTTATGAAAGACATGTAACAAGCATAGGCACTCCCTACATGTATGCAATCATGTGAATATGGAATATAGAAGCATGTGAGAGCATAACCATGATAGAGTAGGCAATGTGTTACATGTATCTTGGCCATATGCATCAGAGCAAAGAATATTAAAGAAAATACCTTCATGCTTATGAGTCCTTCTTGCAAACAGTATGTACATCAGCAAGAATTCCTCATACACATGAGTGTGATGCATATACTTACCTTGTAGTCTTGAGTTGGCTTAGGGTGGAATGAACCTGCATAAACAAGGTTAGATAACACAGGTACATCTACTAGCCAGAGCAAACAGAAGAAACCACAAGAATACCAAGACTAGGATGACATGTAGAGAGTGAGTACTAAGTACCACATTGGATTAGACATGTCCCCAAGAGTAAAGATATACAATGAATTTAAATGATTCCTTTCCCTCAGATGTCTTGCTCCCCCTGAATCTAGCATGGGATACTGGGAGAAGATAGGGAACAGAAAATCAGGGCTGAAAGATATAAATGAACAGAGGTTAATGCAAAGAAAAACATATGAACATGTCTTTCCCCCAAAAAGACATGTGGCATCTCTCCTCTTGAACACCAAGCATCTGGGATCCTTGAGAAACACTTTCTACTTGAGTATTCTCTCCCCCTAGAGATCTCTTTCTCCCCCTTAATACTCTCTCCCTTTTGGAAGTGATAAGCTTTGATGTGATCTCTCTCTCCCACTTTGACATCAATTTCCAAGAAGGGTCTTCTGGAATTTGTTGTGAATGGGTTTGGTCCTTGAGTCACAACACAAAGCACTGCATAAAATTGTGATGCTTGTAGAGGACAAGATTCATTGAGTGGAGCTGGATTTAGAAGAAACACAGAATAAGTGGCAAACTGTTTTTCCTGTTGTGAAATCGGTGGCACTGAGTGGTATGCTTCGGTTGTACCGAAAGGATTCGGTTGGACCGAAAAAAACAAATCGGTATCGCAGAGAAAACACTTGTCACCTCAACTCACTAGACTAGTAAGATTTCACAAAGATTTGCAAGGAATTAACTGAGTGATATGCAATGAATTGGATGTAGGAAATGCAGAGCAACTGAAAAGAAAAGAAAGAAATCTAGATGACGTTTTTTTGAAAGGGGAAACAAACATGCATGAGACAGATGCAAAAACTCAGAAAAGAACACGAGAGAACTTCATCTAGAGATGGTCGGCGACAAAGTCACCTATGTTAGAGTATATTGACTTAGGATTCAAGTGAGATCACTTGATCATAGGTCATACTCATCGTTTAAGCTCAAAATGGGGTTACCATTTTTCGCTTAAGCATCTTGATGTATTCACATCTTGTCGAGTTGCTTTAGCTCATGACTCGGAGTAAAGCTTCTCTAAGATGGAATAACATACCTTGGTTGGTGGTGTTGATCATGTAGTTGAACTTGTGTGGGTTGCTCAAGGTTGATGTAGCTCATCAAGAGTTGGGAGCACCACTTGGAATTTGAGTCCATCTACCTACATGGGTTAGTTCTTGCAAGGAGTAGCACTTGTGTATCCAAAAATGATAATCATGAAGCTCAACATAGAGTTTGTCAAAGGATATGTTTGAATGATTCCGTGCTTCCTTGTATTCAGCCACCATAGTGTAGAGACTTGGTGATGTAGAGATTGCTCAAGATGTGAGTAAATTACAATCTCATGGAATTTGTTTCAACCAAGTACCTACATGGGTTAGATAACATGCAAGATGCAAATATATCCAAGATATAATATTTTCATTATAAGAGAGATATCATGGATTAGTCATAAGCTCATGTCTTGCATGTATCCAATGGAGTTTCTACTCCAAGTTTGAAGCATCAATGATGTTCAATTCTCCTCTCAACCTGCAAAACACTTTCTCATCAAGAGGTTTAGTAAATATATCCGCTAATTGTTTTTCGGTGCGAACATGCTTAAGATTAATGTCACCCTTAGCAACATGATCTCGAATGAAGTGATGACGAACTTCAATATGCTTAGTTCGAGAATGTTGTACGGGAGTATGACCAATTTTGATAGCACTTTCATTGTCACAAAGCAATGGAACATGTTTCACATATATCCCATAATCTTTAAGAGTTTGGGTCATCCAAAGTAATTGAGCACAACATGAACCAGCGGCAATGTACTCCGCTTCGGCTGTAGATAAGGATACCGAGTTTTGTTTCTTGGAGGACCAAGACACAAGAGATCTACCAAGAAATTGACAAGTACCCGAAGTGGACTTTCTATCAACCTTGTCTCCGGCATAGTCCGAGTCGGAGTAGCCAACAAGATCGACAGAGGCCCTCTTAGGATACCAAATGCCAAAATTTGGTGTATGAATTAAGTATCTCATTATCCTTTTTACGGCCTTAAGATGACATTCTTTAGGAGGAGCTTGATATCTTGCACACCTGCACACACTTAGCATAATATCGGGACGTGAAGCACATAGGTACAACAATGATCCAATCATAGAGCGATAAACCTTTTGGTCAACTGGTTTACCATCGTTGGTCAAATCAAGATGTCCACTAGTAGGCATGGGTGTAGACATACCTTTGCACTCTTGCATATTGAACTTCTTGAATAAGTCCTTAGTGTACTTCATTTGAGAGACAAAAGTACCTTCCTTACTTTGCTTGATTTGCAACCCAAGAAAGAATTTGAGTTCACTCATCATTGACATCTCAAACTTCTCCGACATTAGCTTTCCAAACTTATCAGTAAAATTAGGGTTAGTTGATCCAAATATGATATTATCAACATAAATTTGGCATACAAATAATTCTCCATTAACCCTTTTAGTAAAAAGTGTGGAATCAATTTTCCCAATTTCAAATCCCTTTTCAAGAAGAAACTTGGTCAAGCATTTATACCAAGCTCTAGGAGCTTGTTTAAGACCATAAAGGGCTTTGTGAAGTTTGTAAACATGATTTGGTTTCTTAGGATTGACAAAGCCGGAGGTTGTTTAACATAAACTTCCTCCTCTATTTCACCATTTAGAAAAGCACTTTTAATGTCCATTTGGTACAAGGTGATATCATGGTGATTAGCATAGGCAAGTAAGATGCGAATGGACTCAAGTCTAGCAACGGAGCATAAGTCTCACCATAGTCCATACCTTCGACTTGTGTGTAGCCTTGGGCCATTTAGACGTGTTTTGTTACTTAACTACTTGTCCATCTTCATCTTGCTTGTTGCGAAACACCCATTTGGTACCGATGATGTTGTGGTTGTTGTCGGGCTTCTCAACCAATGTCCAAACTTGGTTTCTCTCAAAGTTGTGTAGCTCTTCATGCATAGCATTTATCCAATCCGGATCTTCCAATGCTTCTTCGACCTTCAGAGGTTCAATGCTAGAGATGAAAGAATAGTTTTCACAAAAGTTAGCTAAACGAAGTTTTAGAGCGAGTGATTCTCTCGGTTTGAATATCATTGTAGATTTGCTCGACAGGATGGTCTTTAGCAATTCTTGCTCGAACTCGTGAAAGCTTTTGCTTGGGTCTCGGTTGAACATCTTCTTCATCTTGTTCTTCTTCTTCTTCTTGATCTTCTTCATTGTTGGCGTTGTCGTTTTCTTGTCATGGTGGAGAAGGAGGTTGTTGACGTTTTGTGATGTTATTCCTCGTTTTCTTCATCTTGCTGTGTTCCACTTGTGGATGCTTCCGTATCAACTCTTGGTTCACCTTGTCGTGAAGTAGAACCTTCCACTTGTACAGACGAGGTACTCTCCTTCACCTCTGTTGGACGGACCTTGCCAATAGACAAGTCTTGGATTGCTTCCGAAGGATCTTTGTATCCTACATCAATTGGCAATTGCTCTACTTGCGAGCCGTTAGATTCATCAAACTTCACATCTACCGTCTCTTCAACCTTTCGGGTGAAATTGTTGTAGACACGATATGTGTGAGAGTTTGAGCCATAACCGAGTAGGAAACCTTCATGTGATTTAGGAGCAAATTTTGAACGACAATGCTTATCAAGAATGTAGCACTTTGAGCCGAATACTCGAAAGTATCCAACTTGGGGTTTGTTACCGGTGAGGAGCTCATATGCCGTCTTGCCGAGTAGCTTGTGAAGATACAAGCGATTTTTTGCATGACAAGCTGTCTCAACCGCTTCTGCCCAAAAGTGCTTCGGCGTCTTGTACTCATCAAGCATCGTTCTCGCCATTTCGATGAGCGTCCGGTTCTTCCTCTCAACAACTCCATTTTGTTGAGGTGTGTACGTAGCTGAGAACTCGTGTGAAATCCATTCTTCGTCAAGAAAGGTGTCCACGCTTATGCGTTCTTGAACTCCAAATCTGTTGTCGCTGCGAACCTTCTTGATATTCACTTCAAATTGATTTTGGGCCTTCCTAGCGAAGTTTTTGAAGATCTTTTGGACCTGCGATTTATCATCGAGAAAGAACACCCACGTAAATCTTGAAAAATCAGCAACTATAACTAGACCAAAAGAATTTCCACCGAGACTTTTGTAAGCGTTGGGACCAAAGAGATCCATATGAAGTAGCTCGAGTGGCCTCCTTGTGGTCATGATGTTCTTCACGGGATGCCTTTCTCCAACCTGTTTACCTGCTTGACAAGCACTGCAGAGTCTATCCTTATCAAATATGACATTGTTAACACCAAGGATATGATTCCCTTTAATAAGCTTGTCAAGGTTTCTCATGCCAACGTGACCTAGTCGTCTATGCCATAACCAACCTTTTGAGGATTTAGCAATTAAGCAAGTTTTAGGTTGTGCCTTTTTAGAGAAGTCAACAATGTAAAGATCACCTCTACATATACCGGTAAAGACCATTTTATGATTGTCTCGACGAAACACTTGGCAATCTACTTCAAAGAATAGGACCTTGAAACCGAAATCAGCAAGTCTAGATACTGAAAGTAAGTTGTAGCCAAGAGATTCAACGAGCATAACATTCTGAATGGAGCTATCATGTGAGATGGCCACCTTACCGAGGCCAACCACCTTACCCTTTGAGTTGTAGCCAAGAGATTCAACGAGCATAACATTTTGAATGGAGCTATCATGTGAGATGGCCACCTTACCGAGGCCAACCACCTTACCCTTTGAGTTGTCACTGAAAGTGACATACTTTCGAGGACTATCATTTTCAGCAAGCTCACGAAACATGTCTTTATCTCCGGTCATGTGATCGGTACATCCACCGTCAAGAATCCATTCCTTTCCTCGACACATATCCCGAAGATTTGCCATAAGACCAAAATGTCTCATTGCATCATCAAGATCGAAGTCACTATCATCATCCTCATCATAGTATCCATGTTCAACATCGTCATGTGGTGGATCAAGTCCTAGAGAGGGTAATTCGTTAGAGTGAGTTTGATAATGATCTTGCTTATGAATTCTTATAGCTTTGGAAATAATATCACCAATAATTCCAACATCTCCTTTGGCACGCGTAAGGTCGGTAAGTTCAAATAGACGATCACCAAACATAGGATCACTAGTATTCATCTTACTCAAGGCAATAGACTTATGGAGAATCTCATCTAGATTTTTCAAGGAATAATTTGGAAAGCGTTCCTCAAGAAATTTCCATATAGTGTAGGCACACTCAAGAGTAGGCAAGATTCTAATTAAGTTTCTAGGCAAGCCTCTAGTGATAAGATTAACAGTTCTAAGGTTCCTAATCATGTCAATAGATTCATCAAGGGTAGGATGCATAGGATCAACATGAGGTGCACAAGGGCTAGCAATGTACTTGTTCAAATGATATTGATTGAAAATTACAAGCATCTCATTTTTCCACTCATGAAAATACTCTCCATCAAGAATATGCACTCTATGTCTAAGAATGCCCAAACTAGACTCATCCATCTTCCTCCAATGGTGATTAAACCAAGGAAATGGATACCAATGCTCTGATACCATTTGTAGGATCTTGAGAAGAGGTGTCTAGAGGGGGGGGTGATTAGACACTAAGTACCAAAGTTGCAGTTTTTAACTTCTTTAGGTTTAAGTGGAGTTTAGGCATAAGTTTAACATTCTCAATACATAACAAGCAAGCATGCAAAGAGTATGTGAGCAGCGGAAAGTAAAGCATACAACTTGCAAGAATGTAAAGAAAAGGGTTTGGAGAATTCAAACGCAATTGGAGACACGTATGTTTTTGTCGTGGTTCCGATAGGTGGTGCTATCGTACATCCACGTTGATGGAGACTTCAACCCACAAAGGGTAGCAGTTCTTGCGAGTCCACGGAGGGCTCCACCCACGAAGGGTCCATGAAGAAGCAACCTTGTCTATCCCACCATGGCCGTCGCCCACGAAGGACTTGCCTCACTACCGGTAGATCTTCATGAAGTAGGCGATCTCCTTGCCCTTACAAACTCCTTGGTTCAACTCCACAATCTTGTCGGAGGCTCCCAAGTGACACCTAGCCAATCTAGGAGACAACACTCCAAGATGTAACAAATGGTGTGTTGATGATGAACTCCTTGCTCTTGTGCTTCAAATGATAGTCTCCCCAACACTCAACTCTCTCTCACAGGATTTGGATTTGGTGGAAAGAAGATTTGAGTGGAAAGCAACTTGGGGAAGGCTAGAGATAAAGATTCTTGTGATTCGAATTGAATATCTTGGCCTCAACACATGAGTAGGTAGTTCTCTCTCAGAAATAGGATGCTGGAAGTGTAGGCTTGTTCTTGTAACATCCCAAATTTTCAATTTGGAATGTTATATATAGAGCATCATTGCATATCATATTTTTTTCGTTGCATTTTTGCTCCGCCAAAACCCTAGCCCGCCGCCGGAGCCACCCGCCGCCGTCGTGACCCGCCGCCCGAGGTTCGCCGCCGCCTCAATTTCCGTGCCTGTTTTTTATAAAAAAAACCAAGCGGTTTTTCTTCGGTTTTATTTCGGTTTTTTCGGTTTTTTTATTTTCCGTTTTTTTGTTTTAGTTTCGGTTTTTTTCGCTTTAGGCTAATTAGCGAACGTTCTATGTTAGTTCATTTAAACGAGCGAGTTCGTCAGATTAGTTTAGTTAATGAACGTCCGTTCGTTAACCCGTTCGTCGTTTTTCTTTTTCTCGGATTTAATCCGCGATTTTTCTAATCGCGATTCCAGATCCGATTGTCGTTTTAGTATAACTTTTCGCTCGTTTATCGGAACCAGGCGATTCAAGCGCCTAGAGTTTCGTCTCGAAACCCTCTTTCCGGATAATCTACTTAAACAAGTTTTTGCTTTTGTAAAATTTGACCTAGATCCAGATTAGTAACACGAAGTTGTTTTCTTCCGCCGTTTGACTTTCGTTGCTTCGTTTGATTTGATTCTTTTTGCAAACCGGAGTTCTTAAGTTGAACTATCTGGTTAGATCTATTTGAGTTTTACCTGTGCATTAGATGATTACTTATTGTATGCTTGTTTGTTTGTCTGCGATAGAATACCTGAGTGCGCTACCGTTACTTGAGTCTCTAGGTTTCATGGATCATCAAGAAGGCAAGTAACACTTTGATCATACTTCTTCTCATACCCAGTTTTTATGCATTAGATCTATCCTCAAACACTTGCATGATTAGGATCTAATTAAATTGTGGGTTTTGGGAAGTAGATTGAGGTAGTACCTATTACCTGTTTTATTATCAAACCCTTGGGAGTTACTTCTACGTTTGCTTATTATTCCATGCTATGCTAGTAGACGTGGATTGGGTGAGTGAATCCATGACAGATGTGAGATTGTTAATTAATGGTTTATTTAAGGTGGCAACTTAAACACACATCTGGGTGGATTGAGGCACCTGGTTTCTATCAGGACTTGCCTGTATTTCTTCGGACCACCACCCAGGCTCAAAGGGATCATGAGATTATTCAAACTAGAAACTTCCGTGTGCAGCCACAAGCCATTATGGGCTCTGGGATAGTTGATTAAGTTGTGCGAACTCTTACGGGTAGGCTAGCTGATGTAGGGGATGTAGGTTGGTACGGTCTACCCACATGTAAGGTGCTAGCGCTTCTGAAAGACTGTGTCTCGGTCATCCATCTCTCAAACACCATGTAGTGCGAGAAACCAAACGGAGGCGATCGAGTCTTGCGAGGAAAAGTGCGCAAACCTCTGCAAAGTGTATAAACTAATCATGGTTAGCCGTGTCCCCGGTTATGGACATCTTGAGTATCTAGTACTTGGATATCATGTGAATCTCATCATGTTACTTCTAAATTAATATTGTTGGGTTTGTTAATGAGTACTTTTAATTGGGATTGAGGATGCTGTCAACCATTCTCAATGTTTCACAACCACCATGATAGTTAAATAAATTTATTCCTTTGCAGTAGGGAGAAATTGGCTTTACGCAAAAACTGTAACCATAGAGCTTTTCCACCAGCCAAATATGCATGTAGTATAGGATTATGATTCCATTATTCTCTATGTGTTACATTCCAGCATATTCCATGTGCCGACCCGTTCTCGGGCTGCAACGTTTCATGTTGCAGACTTTTCAGACGACGAGTAAGGTGCTTAAGTCGTGGTTCTATACTCAGTGATGTCGTTGGAGTTGATGGACTCGCTTATTATTCCAAGCCTTCCGCTGTTATCGTATTAGATGGCCTTAAGCCATATTTATTTTTATTAAGTTCTCTCTTGAGACATTCGATTGTAATAAGTGTGTGATTGCTACTCTGTTATAAATCCTTCGAGTACTGTGTGGTGTCAAGATTATCGATCCAGTGGATGACACTCGAGCACGTAGATCGATCGTTTGAGGTCTGGTCGCTACAAATATGGTATCAGAGCACACGCTGACTATAGGACACGACCATTAAGCTAAAACCCTAGATCACTACTCTCTCTTCTCATTTCTAACTCCTCATCTTTTCTACTCTTTTAGGAGACCGAAGCGAGGATCAAGTTCACTCAGCCGGATGAAGATACACCCTTTGGACGACACCTGAAGGAAGTCACTAAGTACCTTAACATCGGATTACCAAGCTTCACCGGGACCTACAATTCCACTTTACCCGAAGAAGAGCGCTGGAAGATTGAAGCTCAAGTTCCCGGAAGGATGTTTGCGCCAATCACGGAGCCCATAGAGTGCGTTTTCAATGCACCAACCTGGAGTTTGGGAAAGAGCATGGCAGCTCACATAACCATGGGGCGCATTGGAGAAGTTTACAAAGAAGACCTCAAGGATACTATCTATCAGATTGGTGGGCGCCGAGATGAATAATGGGAGATAGTTGGCACTAAGAAGGATCGATCCATTGCAGATTTCATCAGGAGTTAAACCAGCACATTCGGCCTTGAGAGAAAACCCGGATGTCTTGCAGACATGATGGAGTTGAAGACAGCAAAAGCCAAGATTATCGAACTAGAAGGAGAAGTGAAGGCCACTTGCAAGGACTACATGGAGGAGATTGTAGCTCTAGTGGGACAAAACGGCGATCTTAAGGAGAAGATTGAAGAACTCGTGGGAAATTCAGCACCCGGAGGAGAAGATGAAGATAGCACCTGTCCAGAGAACTACATCGTCATCGACGACACCGATTCCGATCCTAGTGATGATGATTACGAAGATGAAGCTGGAGCAGATATCATGGAGTCTTCATCGGAGCAGTTTTTCTAGTTGACCACCATAACAGTAGTAGATTACCCCCATGTTATATTAGTTTTAGTTTCAGCACTTTGTAACGATAGATAGACCGATGTATGCCCTTGTTTGAATTGATTGGAGTGATATTGTGTGATTTGTCTCATGTGCATATGGGTAGTGTTTCTCTCTAGACCTCATTCTATTCTAAATTCTCGTCTTTTCTTAAACCCTCAGATGCCTCCGAGACGCGACCCCGGATTTGTTTTCCCTCCAGAGATCACTCAGTTGATTCAGCAGCAGAATGCCTTGATTCAAACATTGGTACAGAACCAAGGCAACAACAACAACAACAACAACCCACCGCCACCACCACCAGTTGAACATTTGACCCGTTTCTTAAGGCTGAATCCGCCGGTGTTTTCCAGTAGCACCGAGCCGATTGTTGCAGATGATTGGCTCCGTAAGATAGGGAGGGAGTTGACCACTGTAGGATGTACAGATGGAGAAGGGTGAAATTTGCCGCACATCAGCTTGAAGGACCCGCTGAAAGCATGGTGGGAGAATTTTATGACCACTTACCTCAGAGACACCGTCACATGGGATCGGGCCAACAAGCTTTCCGTCTGCCCATGTTTCAAAGAGGAGCTATGGCCATGAAGAAGCGTGAGTTTCACAACTTGCGCCAAGGAGGACGGACAGTTGGCCAGTATGTGGATGATTTTAGCAAGTTAGCACGTTATGCCCGAGACGACGTTGCTACAGATGCAACTAAGCAAGAGAAGTTTCTAGAAGGACTGAATGATGAGCTGAGCATGCAGTTGATGGTAGCCACTTTTAATAACTACCAGGAGTTAGTAGATCGTGCTCTCATGATTGAAGGGAAGCAGCAGCAGATTGACAATCGCAAGAGGAAGTATGGACAGGGGAAGAATAACTCTGGAGCTCAGCAGAAACTTCGCTTTACACCAAAGACAGGAGGACAATTTCAGCATATCCATGGAGGAGGTAGCTCGCACAACCATAATGGCACCAAGAATGGGAATGGGAATGGAGGAAGCAATGGACAAAACCGCACCAACCCGTCAACACCATCCAAGGTAGACCTGAGCCACATCACTTGCTTTAAGTGCCGCAAGACTGGGCATTATGCAAATGATTGTCCGGAAGGCCAAAATGGAAATGGCAATGGAAGCTCAGGAAAGAAGCCGAACCCTTTCAACAAATGACAAGTGAACCACGTTACCGTGGAGGAGGTTGAAGCTTCACCAGACGCAGAATAGGTAAGTTTTTGGTTAAGTCATTTATCGCAGTTGTTCTTTTTGATACTTGGTGCATCGCATTCATACATATCAAGGGATTTGTGGATAAGTATAAATTACCAACCCAAGCCCTTAGGTCACCCATGCTAGTAACCTCACCCGAGCAGAATACATGGCTAGTATATGGTGTGATCGACTGCCCTTAAGGATTGGACACTATGTATTTCCCTCGGACCTAATAGTTCTGGAATCGCAAGGATTCGATGTGATATTAGGCATGGATTGGTTATCGAAGTATGGAGGGAACATAGATTGCACCAGTAAGTCAATTTTGCTTACCACCCCAGAAGGGAGAAGAATCAGGTTTGTATCACGGCATGAGCCGAGGGGAGCACATGTAAATTCCATAACATGAGTTGTGCAGGAGGAAGTACCAGTGGTAAGGGATTTCCCGGACGTGTTTCCGGAAGATTTGCCAAACATGCCGCCGGACAGAGACATTGAATTTCTGATTGAACTACTGCCAGGCACTGGGCCGATATCTAAGAGACCGTATAGGATGCCAGCCCAGGATTTGGAGGAAATTAAGAAGCAGATTAAGGAGTTACTGGATAAAGGTTTTATTCGCCCAAGTTCTTCGCCTTTGGGGATCACCAAGACTTCTAGTGGAGAAGAAGGATGGATCATTAAGAATGGTTGTTGATTATCGAGGATTGAATGAAGTGACCATTAAGAACAAGTACCCACTACCGATGATCAATGACTTGTTTGACCAATTACAAGGAGCTAAGGTGTTTTCCAAGATCGATTTGCGATCAGGGTACCATCAGTTGAAGATTCGAGAGAAGGATATACCTAAGACGGCTTTTACCAGCAGTGCACGGGCTGTATGAGTATACCGTTATGTCATTTGGTCCGACTAACGACCTGCCTATTTTATGAACATGATGAACAAAGTGTTTATGGAGTTTTTGGATAAGTTCGTCGTGGTGTTCATTGATGATATTTTGGTTTACTCGATGAATGAAGAGGAACATAAGGAGCATTTGCGTATGGTACTCGAGAAGCTCAGAGAACACCAGTTATATGCCAAGTTCAGCAAGTGTGAGTTTTGGTTGAAGGAATTTGGATTTCTTGGACATCTTATATCCGGAGAAGGTATAGCAGTAGACCCCACTAAAGTTGTCACCAGAATAAATCGGGAAGCGCCAACAACAGTTGGAGAGATCCGGAGTTTCCTTGGACTCATGGGATACTATCGGAGATTCATTGAGAATTTCTCAAGGATTGCGAAGCCTATGACAGAATTGTTGAAGAAGGATACCAAGTTCATTTGGACCGAGGAGTGTGAAGCTAGTTTCCAAGAGTTGAAGAAACGTTTGGTTACCTCACCAGTGTTAATCCTACCAGATCAGACCAAGGATTATGAGGTGTATTGTGACGCTTCACGTCGAGGACTTGGAGCAGTGCTTATGCAGGAGGGAAGAGTTGTTTCGTATGCTTCACGACAGCTTAAGCCTCATGAGCTAAATTATGCTACGCATGATTTGGAGTTAGCAGCCGTTGTGCATGCGTTGAAAACATGGAGACATTTCCTCATTGGAAACCATTGTGAGGTGTATACGGATCACAAGAGTTTAGAATACATCTTCACGCAGAAGGAGTTAAATCTCAGGCAGAGGAGATGGTTGGAGCTCATCAAGGATTACGATATGAGATTACACTATCACCCGGAAAGGCTAACGTTGTAGCAGACGCGTTGAGCCGTAAGAGTCACGCCAATGACTAATGACGGGAGTAATACCAAAGGAGCTAGCCGAGGATCTTCGAGAGCTATGTTTAGAAATAGTTCCGAGAGGCTATGTAGCAGCATTGGAGATTGATCAACTTTGATGGATAAAATCAGGGAAGCTTAAGATCGACAAAGAGATTGCCTCTATAAAGGAGAGAATGAGCGAAGGAAAAGCAAAGGGATTTCGTGAGGATGAGCACGATACCCTATGGTTTGAGGACCGTGTCTATGTGCCCAATGACCCGGAGATCAGGAAGTTGATTCTACAAGAGGCACATGATTCACCGTATTCGATTCACCCAGGAAATACCAAAATGTATTTGGATTTGAAGAATACTTTCTGGTGGAGCGGAATGAAGAAGGATATTGCAGAGTACGTCGCAGTTTGTGGTGTATGTCAGAGGGTGAAGGCGTAACATCGAAGCCAGCAGGATTGTTACAGCCATTGCTTATACCCTAATGGAAGTGGGATAAACTAGGTATGGATTTCATCACGGGATTGCCCAGGACTCGTTCAGGCTATGACTCGATTTGGGTTGTAGTCGACCGTTTGACGAAGGTAGCTCATTTCATTCCAGTAAAGACTACCTACAGCAGTGCCAAATTGGCTAAGATATACATGACCAGGATTGTATGCTTGCATGGAGTTCCGAGGAGTATCAGATCGATAGAGGAACCCAGTTTACCTCAAAGTTGAAGCGGTTGCACGAAACTTTGGGAACCAGGCTGAGTTTAGCACAGCTTTCCATCCACAGACAGATGGACAAACCGAGAGAGTCAACCAGATTTTGGAGGATATGCTTAGAGCTTGTGCTTTGGATTATGGATCAAGTTGGGAAGACAACTTGCCATATGCGGAGTTTTCTTACAACAATAGTTACCAAACCAGTCTTCAGATGGCCCCTTTCGAAGCCTTGTACAGAAGGAGGTGCAGGACCCCGTTGTTGTGGGATGAAGTTGGAGACCGCCAGTTGTTTGGACCAGATTTGATTAAGGAGTCTGAACAGAAAGTAAATTTGATTCGCGATAGGCTCAAGGTAGCCCAGTCAAGACAGAAGAGTTATGTGGACTCAATACGCAAGGAGACAGAATACGAAGTCGGAGACAGAGTTTATCTTTGAGTATCGCCGCTTCGAGGAGTTAAGCGTTTTGGAGTTAAGGGAAAACTAGCACCCCAATTTGTAGGACCTTATCGTGTTTTGGAACGCATGGGAGAAGTTGCGTACAAGTTGGGACTACCCGAAGGATTGTCAGGAGTTCATGATGTGTTTCATGTTTCCCAGTTGAAGAAGTGTCATGCAGAGATGGCCGATATACCACTGAGAGATACAGTGCCACTGGAAGCGATTCAGTTGAATGATGATTTGACCTACGAGGAGAAACCGGTTAAGATTCTGGAGTATGCCAGCCGAGTCACTCGCAGCAAGGTCATTAAGTTTTGCAAAGTTCAGTGGAGCCACCACACTGAGGATGAAGCCACCTGGGAGCGAGAGGAAGATTTGTTGAAGGACCACCCTCACCTATTTTCTAGCCAACCCGAATCTCGAGGGCGAGATTCATCTTAAGGGGGTAGGTTTGTAACATCCCAAATTTTCAATTTGGAATGTTATACATAGAGCATAATTGCATATCATATTTTTTTTTGTTGCATTTTTGCTCGATCCTAGGAATTCTACACAACTCAAGGACCCACGGAGAGAGTTGGGGATTTTCGTTATTTTCATATTTGAGTTTTATCAAATTTTGAAAATAGGATAATTTGATTTTAATTATTTTATCTTCAATTATTTCTACTACCAAAATATGAGAGAGGGAATAAAATGACTTTCCCCAAAATAAAGAAATAATTAAGATTTAATAATAAAATCAAATAAGATTTTATTTTGGAGTTTTTCTCCTTTTTTTGGAATTTAGGAAAAATACGCGTTTTTCAAAATTGCATTTAGGCCCCAAATAAATGTTCATTAAATCCGGCTTGATTTTAGAAGCCGGGGAAAATTATTTCGGGATTTTTGGAGTCTGTTTAGTATTTCTTTTTATTTTTTTCTGCGCGTAATTATTTAAAAAGAAAAGCGAACCGCCTTTGGGCTCTGCCCGAGCGGGACTCCGCTCAGGGGCACACTTTATAAGCGCAGCCACCCGGTGCCCCCAGCCCACCCCGCGCCCCGGCCCGCCCCGCAGAAACCCTAGCCGCCGCCGCCCAGCGCCGCCGTTGAGCAACCGCCCGCCGGAGCCGCCCGCCGCCACCGTGACCCGCCGCCCGAGGTTCGCCGCCGCCTTGTTTTCAGTGCCGTTTTTTTTAATAAAAAACCAAGCGGTTTTTCTTCGGTTTTTTTTATTTTCGTTTTCTTAGTTTTGGTTTTTTTTCTTCGGTTTAGGCTAATTAACGAACGTTCGTTCGTTAGTTCGTTTAAACGAACGAGTTCCTCAGATTAGTTTAGTTAACGAACGTCCGTTCGTTAACCCGTTTGTCGTTTATCTTTTTCTCGGATTTAATCCACGATTTTTCTAATCGCGATTCCAGATCCGATTGTCGTTTTAGTATAACTTTTCGCTCGTTTATCGGAATCAGGCGATTCAAGCGCCTAGAGTTTCGTCTCGAAACCCTCTTTCCGAATAATCTACTTAAACAAGTTTTTGCTTCTGTAAAATTTGACCTAGATCCAGATTAGTAACACGAAGCTGTTTTCTTCCGCCGTTTGACTTTCGTTGGTTCGTTTGATTTGATTCTTTTTGCAAACCGGAGTTCTTAAGTTGAACTATCTGGTTAGATCTATTTGAGTTTTACCTGTGCATTAGATGAGTACTTATTGTATGCTTGTTTGTTTGTCTGCGATAGAATACCCGGAGTGCGCCGCCTGTTACTTCGAGTCTCTAGGTTTCAGGAATCATCAGCAAGGCAAGTGACACTTTGATCATACTTCTTCTCATACCCAGTTTTTATGCATTAGATCTATCCTCAAACACTTGCATGATTAGGATCTAATTAAAATGTGGGTTTTGGGAAGTAGATTGAGGTAGTACCTATTATCTATTTTATTATCAAACCCTTGGGAGTTACTTCTACGTTTGCTTATTATGCCATGCTATGCTAGTAGACGTGGATTGGGTGAGTGAATTCATGACAGATGTGAGATTGTTAATTAATGGTTTATTTAAGGTGGCAACTTAAACACACATCTGGGTGGATTGAGGCACCTGGTTTCTATCAGGACTTGCCTGTATTTCTTCGGACCGCCACCTGTGCTCAAAGGGATCATGAGATTATTCAAACTAGAAACTTCCGTGTAGCCACAAGCCATTATGGGCTCTGGCATAGTTGATTAAGTTGTGCGAACTCTTACGGGTAGGCTAGCTAATGTAGGGGATGTAGGTTGGTACGGTCTACCCACATGTAAGGTGCTAGCGCTTTTGAAAGACTGTGTCTCGGTCATCCGTCTCTCAAACACCATGTAGTGCGAGAAACCGAACGGAGGCGATCGAGTCTTGTGGGGAAAATTGCGCAAACCTCTGCAGAGTATATAAACTAATCATGGTTAGCCGTGTCCCCGGTTATGGACATCTTGAGTATCTAGTACTTGGATATCATGTGAATCTCATCATGTTACTTCTAAATTAATATTGTTGGGTTTGTTAATGAGTTTTTAATTGGGATTGAGGATGCTGTCAACCATTCTAAATGTTTCACAACCACCATGATAGTTAAATAAATTTATTCCTTTGCAGTAGGGAAAATTGGCTTTACGCAAAAACTGTAACCATAGAGCTTTTCCACCAGCCAAATATGCATGTAGTATAGGATTATCATTCCATTATTCTCTATGTGTTACATTGCCAGCATATTCCATGTGCTGACCCGTTCTCGGGCTGCAACGTTTCATGTTGCAGACTTTTCAGAACGATTTAGTAAGGTGCTTAAGTCGTGGTTCTATACTCGATGATGCCATTGGAGTTGATGGACTCGCTTATTCTTCCAAGCCTTCCGCTGTTATCGTATTAGATGGCCTTAAGCCATATTTATTTTTATTAAGTTCTCTCTTGAGACATTCGATTGTAATAAGTGTGTGATTGATACCCTGTTATAAATCCTTCGAGTACTGTGTGGTGTCCGCATTGCTGATCCAGGGATGACACTGAGCACCGAGATCAGACTGTTTGAGGTCTGGTCGCTACAGTTCTGATGGCTTTCTCCATGAATGAAGAGGAGGTGGAGGGGTATATATAGCCTCCACACAAAATCTAATCATTACACACAATTTACCAAACTCGGTGGGACCGAATCATCAAACTCGGTCGGACCGATTTAGTAAACCTAGTGACCGTTAGGGTTTTCGGTGGGACTGGCATGCAACTCGGTAGGACCGATAAGATTAGGGTTAGGGCATAACGTAATCTCGGTGAGACCGATTACACAAACTCGGTGAGACCGATTTCGGTAATTAGCTAACCAGAGAGTTGGTCAGGAAAACTCGGTGGGAACGATTACTCAAACTCGGTGGGACCGATTTTGGTAATAAGTTAACCAGAGAGTTGGT
This sequence comes from Aegilops bicornis, assembly GCA_021605145.1. Taxonomy (NCBI): domain Eukaryota; kingdom Viridiplantae; phylum Streptophyta; class Magnoliopsida; order Poales; family Poaceae; genus Aegilops; species Aegilops bicornis. The sequence continues at coordinate 463,541,103 of CM038669.1, read as the reverse complement.
CAGGCAAACTCGGTGGGACCGATTACTAAACCTCGGTGGGACCGATTTTGGTAATAAGTTAACCAGAGAGTTTGCATTGTAATATCGGTAGTACTGATTACACAAACTCGGTGAGACCGATTTTGGTAATGGACATACGCAGAGAGATTGCAATCCCATCTCGGTGAGACCGAGATCCCTATCACTGAAACCGATTTGCCTAGGGTTTGTGGCAGTGGATATGACATCTGAACTCGGTGGCGCCGGATAGAAAGAATCGGTAGGGCCGAGTTTGACTCTAGGTATAGGTCATATGTGTGGAAGTGGGAAAATAGTTGAGGGTTTTGGAGCATATCACTAAGAACATGAAGCAAGAGGATCATTAAGCAACACCTCATCCCTTCTTGATAGTATTGGCTTTTCCTATAGACTCAATGTGATCTTGGATTACTAAAATGTAAAATGAAGAGTCTTGAGATTGAAGCTTGAGCCAATCCTTTGTCCTTAGCATCTTGAAGGAGTTCCCACATCCTTTAGTCCATGCAACTCCATTGTTGAACTTATCTGAAACATACTAGATAAAAGTGTTAGTCCAACAAGAGATATGTTGACATTAATTACCAAAACCACCTAGGGAGCACTTGTGCTTTCACTATCTCCAGCGTGGTGTCCTCCATTAGCCTCGGAGTGACACTTGCGTAGGATCTGTTCCTGCTCATGCTTAGGTACACAACGTCTAATAACACCATCTACTCCTTCTTTATAGAGATGTGGGTCATCCCAGAAGTAATGTCTTAAATCATAGAAAAACTTTTCTTTTGCTGGTATGTGAAGCTTGGCGGTATAAATTTAGCAACAATATAATTAGCATAATCAGCATACCAAGGAGCAGTACAAGAAGCATTTATGACAGCTAATTGTTCATCAGGAAAGCTATCATCTATAGGTAGTGGGTCATCAAGAGCATTCTCTAACCTAGACAAGGTGTCTGCAACGGGGTTCTCAGCTCCCTTTCTATCAATAATATGCAAATCAAATTCTTATAGTAGGAGAACCCATCTAATAAGTCTAGGTTTAGCATCTTTCTTTTCCATAAGATATTTAATATCAGCATGATCAGTGTGAACAGTTACTATTTAATCCAGAATATAAGGTCTGAACTTGTCACAAGCAAATACAACTGCTAAAAATTATTTTTCAGTAGTAGCATAATTTCTCTGGGCACTGTCTAGAGTTTTACTAGCATATTGGATAATATTTAATTTCTTATCAACTCTTTGTCCTAGAACATCACCTACAGCATCACACATAATTTTAAAGGGTAAATTCCAATCAGGAGGCTGAACAATGGGTGCGGAAATCAAAGCTTTCTTAAGTATTTCAAATGCTTCTACACAATCAACATCAAAGATAAAAGGAACATCTTTTTGTAAGAGGTTAGTCAGAGGTCTAGAATTTTTTGAGAAGTCTTTAATGAACCTCCTATAAAAACCGGCGTGACCAAGGAAACTTCTTATACCCTTAATGTCCTTGGGATACGTCATCTTTTCAATAGCATCAAATTTAGCTTTGTCAACTTCAATACCTCTTTCAGAAATTTTATGCCCCAAGACAATACCTTCATTAACCATAAAGTGGCACTTCTCCCAATTCAAGACAAGATTAGTTTCTTCACATCTCTGCAAAACTCGATCAAGGTTGCTCAAGCAATCATCAAAAGAAGTTCCATATACGGAGAAATCATCCATGAAAACCTCAACAATCTTTTCACAAAAATCAGAGAATATAGCCATCATGCATCTTTGAAAGGTAGCAGGTGCATTGCATAAACCAAAAGGCATACGTCTATAAGCAAAGGTACCGAAAGGGCAAGTAAAAGTGGTCTTTTCTTGATCCTCTTTTGACACACGTATTTGAGAGAAACCATAGTAACCGTCTAGAAAGTAAAAATGTGTATGTTTGGATAATCTTTCTAGCATTTGGTCAATAAAAGGTAAAGGGTAATGATCCTTTTTAGTGGCTTTATTTAATTTGCTGAAATCAATTACCATCCTATAACCTGTAACAATTCTTTGTGGGATCAATTCATCTTTGTCATTAGGAACAATAGTAATTCCTCCCTTCTTAGGGACACAATGGACAAGACTTACCCACTGACTATCAGCAACGGGATAAATTATACCTGCCTCCAGAAGCTTTAGTATTTCTTTTCTTACCACTTCTTTCATCTTAGGATTCAATCATCGTTGGTGATCAACAACCGGTTTAGCGTCTTTCTCCAATTTTAAATTGTGCTGGCATAAAGTGGGACTAATGCCCTTAAGATCATCAAGAGTATATCAAATAGCAGCACGGTGCTTCTTCAGAGTTTTCAATATTTCTCTTCTTTCTTCCCTGAAAGGTTAGCACTAATAATAACAGGATATATCTTCATCAAGATAAGCATATTTAAGAGTATCAGGTAATGGTCTAAGCTCAAACACGGGATCACCCTTGGGTGGAGGAGGATCACCTAGGATTTCAACAGGCAAGTTGTGTTTCAAAATAGGTCCGTGTTTAAATAATATTTCATCTATTTCCCTTCTTTCATTCATAAACATATCATTTTCATGGTCTAGCAAATATTGTTCTAAAGGATCATTAGGAGGCACGGCAATAGAAGCAAGGCCAATAATTTCATCTTTACTAGGCAATTCTTCCTCATGGGGTTGTCTACGAAGCTTAGCAAAATTAAACTCATGAGACATATCCCCCAAGCCAATAGTAACAACATCCTTTTTGCAGTCTATCCTTGTATTAACAATATTCAACAAGGGTCTACCAAATATAATGGGACAAAAGTTATCTTGTGGGGAACCAAGAACAAGAAAATTAGCAGGATATTTAACTTTCCCACACAAGACTTCAACATCTCTAACAATCCCTACTGGTGAAATAGTATCTCTATTGGCAAGCTTAATTGTAACATCAATTTATTCTATCTCAGCAGGTGCAATATCATGCATAATTATTTGTATAAGGAATGAGGTATTGCACTTGCACTAGCCCCCATAGCACACAAGCCATGATAACAATGATCTCCTATTTTAACATAAATAACAGGCATGCCTACAATAGGTCTATGTTTATTTTTAGTGTCAGGTCTAGCAATTCTAGCAGCTTCATCGTAGAAGTAAATAACATGCCCATCAATATTATCGGCCAAGAGATCTTTAACCATAGCAATACTAGGTTCAACTTTAATTTGCTCAAGAGGTGTAGGTGTTCTAGTATTACTCTTACAAACCACAGTTGAAGCTTTAACATGATCCTTTATTCTAACAGGGAAAGGTGGTTTATCAATATAATTAGTAGGAACAATAGGATCAACATTATAAGTGATAGTCTTTTATTCAACTTTAATAGGTGCAACTACTTTTACTTCAATGGGAGGATTATATTTAAACCAATTCTCCTTAGGGAGATCAACATGAGTAGAAAATGATTCACGGAAAGAAGCTACTATCTCAGAGTCAAGTCCATATTTAGTGCTAAATTCATGGAAAACATCGGTATCTATAAAAGATTTAACACAATCAAACTTAGGTGTTATACCTCGCTCCTTACCTTCGTCGAGATCCCAATCTTCAGATTTGCGTTTAATTATTTCCAATAAATCCCATTTGAATTAAATAGTCTTCATCATAAAAGAACCAATACAAGAAGTATAGAGCATGGAGCGATTATTGAGAGAAAGCCGACCATAAAATTTTTGAATAATAATTTCTCTTGAGAGCTCATGATTGGGGCATGAATATAAAATTGACTTAAGCCTCCCCCAAGCTTGAGTGATGATTTCTCCTTCGCGAGGCCAAAAATTATATATATAATTACGATCACGATGAATAAGATGCATAGGATAAAACTTCTGATGAAATTCCAATTTCAATCGGTTGTAGTTCCATGATCCCATATCATCACATAGCCTAAACCATGTCAATGCCTTTCCCTTCAAAGATAAAGGGAAGACCTTCTTCTTGATAACATCCTCGGGCATACCTGCAAGCTTAAATAATCCACAAGCTTCATCCACATAGATTAGGTGCAAATCGGAATGCAATGTTCCATCTCCTGTAAAAGGATTAGCTCGGAGTTTCTCTATCATACCCGAAGGAATTTCAAAGTAAACATTTTCAGTAGGTTCAGTAGGTTGAGGAGCAACTCTTTGCTCTACTGGTCGGGGTGAAGATACCCCGAACAAGCCCCTCAAAGGATCATTTTCCATAGTAACAAGTGACAGTAAATTTCAGCACACTATATAAATTTTTCCTTACCAAATTCCACCTACCAAAGGCGCTTAAATCACCGGCAACGGCGCCAGAAAAGAGTCTTGATGACCCACAAGTATAGGGGATCTATCATAGTCCTTTCGATAAGTAAGAGTGTCGAACTCAATGAGGAGCAGAAGGAAATGACAAGCGGTTTTCAGTAAGATATTCTCTGCAAGCACTGAAATTATCGGTAACAGATAGTTTTGTGATAAGGTAATTTGTAACGGGTAACAAGTAACAAAAGTAAATAAGGTGTAGCAAGGTGGCCCAATCCTTTTTGTAGCAAAGTACAAGCCTGGACAAACTCTTATATGAAGGAAAACGCTCCCGAGGACACACGGGAATTATCGTCAAGCTAGTTTTCATCACGCTCATATGATTCACATTCGTTACTTTGATAATTTGATATGTGGGTGGACTGGTTCTTGGGTGCTATCCTTCCTTGGACAAGTATCCCACTTATGATTAACCCCTATTGCAAGCATCCGCAACCACAAAACAAGTATTAAGGTAAACCTAACCATAGCATGAAACATATGGATCCAAATCAGCCCCTTACGAAGCAACCCATAAACTAGGGTTTAAGCTTCTGTCACTCTAGCAACCCATCATCTATTTTACTTCCCAATGCCTACCTCTAGGCCCAAACAATGGTGAAGTGTCATCTAGTCGACTTTCACATAACACCACTAGAGGAAAGACAACATACATCTCATCAAAATATCGAGCGAATACCAAATTCACATGACTACTTATAGCAAGACTTCTCCCATGTCCTCAAGAACAAACGTAAGTACTCACAAATCATATTCATGTTCATAATCAGGGGGATATTAATGTGCATAAAGGATCTAAACATATAATCTTCCACAAAATAAACCAACTAGCATCAACTACAAGGAGTAATCAACACTACTAGCAACCCCCAGGTACCAATCTGAGGTTTTGGGATAAAGATTGGATACAAGAGATGAACTAGGGTTTGAGAGGAGATGGTGCTGGTGAAGATTTTGATGGAGATTGACCCCCTCCTGATGAGAGGATCGATGGTGATGACGATGGTGATGATTTCCCCCTCCCGTAGGGATGTTTCCCCGACGGAACAGCTCCGCCGGAGCCCTAGATTGGTTCCGCCAAGGTTCTGCCTCGTGGCGCTGGTGTTTCATCCCGAAGGCTTCGTTCTGATTTTTTCCAGGGTGAAAGACACCATATAGCCAAAGATGGGCATCGGAGGCCTGCATGGTGGCCCACGAGACAGGGGGCGCGCCCAGGGGGTAGGGTGTGCCCCCACCCTCGTGGCCAGGGTGTGGGCTCCCTCTGGTTGATTATTTCACCAGTATTTTATATATATATTCCAAAACATGCTCCCGTGAAGTTTCAGGACTTTTGGAGTTGTGCAGAATAGGTCTCTAATATTTGCTCCTTTTCCAGCCCAGGATTCCAGCTGCCGGCATTCTCCCTCTTCGTGTAAACCTTGTAAAATAAGAGAGAATATGCATAGGTATTGTGACATAATGTGTAATAACAGCCCATAATGCAATAAATATCGATATAAGAGCATGATGCAAAATGGACGTATCAGGGTCCCACTGGTCAAGTTTAACCCTGCTGACGTCGTGCTGATGCAGTGCTGACGTCATATATATTCCTGGTTTTTAAATAAGTCTTAAATGATTTATAAATATTAGAAATTTCATTAAACTTTGAAAAATCATAGAAATTAAACCGTAACTCCAAATGAAATAATTTATATATGAAAAATGATCAAAAATCCAATCTATCCATCTGTACCATTTTCATGCATATTAGAACAACTTATGGCTTCTGTTTAGGAACAATCAAATAAATGGCATTTGCATATCCACATATGGAGTTTGAATTTGAATCTTGGATTCAAAAAAACTTCATTTAAATTGTTGCTAGTTGCATTAGCTCAAACCACAACATATTGCCATGTCATGATCATGCATCATATTCTTGCATTGCATTGATTGTGTTCCTTCTCTGTTGTCGGTATTTGTCCCCTCTCAGTAGACGTGGTTCCGATGATGAGATCGATGACACCGATGAAGAACTATACTATCTTCAGAAGTGCCAGGCAAGCAAAATCCCCTTGTTCATTCCGATACAATCCCACTCTCTTGCTTCTGGTCTCTTTTACTGCATTAGGACAACAACACTTCAACTGTTACCTGCTGCGGTAGTTGAACCCCTTTCCTCTGCATGACCTGTCGTTGCCACAGTAAATATATGAAACCCACTAGCATGAGTAGGAGTTGATTGAGCCCTGATGTGCCTACTCATTCATGCTTGTTGTCATGCCTGCTACTGCTTAGAGTTGAGTCAGGTATGATTCATCGGGGATGAATTGGAATGTGGTGAACTTGTCCAACTATTGAGAGCTAAGTGTGTGAACACGATTTGGTAAAGGTAGCGGTGAGAGGCCATCTAGGAGTACATGGTGGGTTGTCTCATTGAAACCGTCCTCAGGAACTGAGTTCTGTGTTTGTGATCCATGAACAGCTACTACCACGCATTGGAATGCTTAAGTGCCCCTCTCGACTTATTAATTGCCTTGATCTCTGTCCAGGAGTTGCAACTAGTTTCTGGTGTTTGTAGGATATGTGTTGGGGGCCGTGCATAGCGTTGACCCTAGGGGTGGGCTATGATGCGGTAGAGACACGAGGCACGGTGTACCGGGGCGCCCGTTTGGTGCCTCGGGAACCCTGCTCTCACCGTTTGGGGCCATGAGTGAAACCCCGGCCGGATCTCCTTGTGGATGGAACCCGAATAGGCGATAAACCTGGACTAGAGACTAGTGCGGTTAGTCAGGTCGTGGCCAACACCCTCGCTGGGCTTCCGCTTGAAGGTTGCCGAGTACATGTTGTGTAAACAGCGATAAGTGGTGAGAGCGTGTGTGAGGAAGTACACCCCTGCAGGGTTAACATGATCTATTCGAATAGCCGCATCCACGCTAAAGGACTTCTGGGTTGCCTATACAGTTCATAGACAAGTGGAAGTGGATACTCTAAAATGTGCAAGATAAGCGTGAGCGCTATGGATGGTGTTCTCGTAGGGAGACGGGAGCGGATCCATAGTTGTGTATTGATTGGTGAATATGTGGACTTGTGTGCGCCACCCCAAAAGTGTTACTTGCAGTCATAGTTTAGGATAACCATCGAGTAAAAGCTGGCTTGCTGCAGTTAAGCTCCACCACCCCATTGTTGATACTGATGCATTTGTAGCTAGTTCTTATGTAAGTCTTGTTGGGTACATTTGTACTCACATTTGCTTAATTTATGTTTTTGCAGAGAGACTTCAGTCTCACTAGTACTTCCGCATGGACTTCGATGTTTAGCTTGTTACCTCAGCTACGATCTTGTACCCTCGGCAGGGTCTTGTAGATAGTCAGGCTTCTCAGCCTTTTCCATTTGTAGTTGTCTGTACACAGACAAGTTAAGCTTCCACATGTGCTTATTGCTTGTATGACTTGAATGATGGGTCATCGGACTCATCCTTGTAATATCTGGCTCCTCGGAGCCTAATGAATAAATACTTGGAGTCGTAGAGTTTTGTTGTGATGCCATGTTGTATTTGCACATTGTCGGTGTACAAAAGAAGGGGCGCACCTTTGTACCCGTTTACCTGTGCACGGACAGTCGGAGCCGCGCCCGCGGCCACACCAAGCAGAGCAGGGGAGGTGAACCAAGGTAAAACCAAAGCTCAAGACGGCCAGAGCAACGCCAAGATCAAGACCGCAAAGAAGCAAAAAGGCGAAGCAGGTTCCCCCGGCAAGATCCTTGCTGGGGGCAGCCTCAGCGGCCCCAGCAAGACCCTTGCCGGGGCGGCTCGTCCACACCAGCAGAGTGAGCCACCCTCGAGCCCAAGGGTTCCAACTCAGCGAACCACGTTGGAACTACGCTCGGGAGGCACCTCCATGGTGTCATGCAGATCTTTGTCAAGACCAAGGAATGTTCAAGATCAGATGAGGATTAAAAGACAACAGCCCTCGGCAAGATCCTTGCCGAGGAAGGCCACAAGACCCCCGGCAAGATCCTTGCCGGGGACGACAGCGCGCCACGGCAAGACCCTTGCCGGGCCACCCGGCAAGGCCCTCACCGAGGACGCCAGCAGGGCCACTGCCAGACCCACACCAACCAAGTCTCCGCCGCCGTTCGCATGCAGCTGCCAGCTCAACCAGCTGAGCAGGCACCTGCGTGGCAACATGCAGCTCCCAGGCCAACTCATCAAGCGCCTGCGTGGCGGCATGCAGATCTTCGTGAAGGCTCCACCACCGCGCCACCCCAGCTGCCTGCCTACCTACATGGCGCCGCATGCATCGCTGGCAAGGGCGCGTGTCAAAGCAAGGAGGAGCAGCGAGAGACGGGACGGGCCTCGCCCCCGTCCCCGATAAAGCTAGGGGACACCTCAAGCCCGACGTCGGCGAGAAGTACACTGGCAAGACCCATCCGTCCGAGTTCCTCAGCATCTCCATCATCGAGATGCAGGCTACTGGAGCTCGCAACGACAAGGTGCTTGCCAATTATTTCCCGCTTGTTGAATTTCGGGTTCCGGCAGGCCCTCTAGGTTCGAACTCTGGGGTCCACGCGGAGATTGCACCTTAACCTACCTACGTCTCGTCGCCTCGCAAGGATCTAAACTACACAAAGAACAACACAAGGGACACGAGGTTTATACTGGTTCAGGCCACCATTGTGGTGTAATACCCTACTCCTGTGTGTGGTGTGTGGCTTGCCTCAGAGGCTGATGATGAACAATACAAAGGGATAACAGCCTCGCGAGGGGCTGTTCTTGAGCTGGTGCGATGAACTGCTAGGGGAGTTCAGTCGTCTCTCTCTCTCTCTCTCTCTCTCTCTCTCTAGATGCCGATCCTCTCTCTCTGATCGATCCTTTCGATGCCCTCCTGCCTTGGTGGTGGCTAGCTCTATTTATAGTGGGAGGCCCTGGGCCTCTTCCCAAATATTGAGCGGGAAGGGCGCCAACAATTGGCCAATTTGAAGGGGAACATCTAGTACACTTATCCTGACTAAAGTCGGTCCTCGCCTGCCAAAGACTCTGACGGTGACGCCGGCTTGGGCTCCACGATGACCTCCTTCCTGCCGTTCTGCTGGTCTTGGTCTTGTTGCACCAAAATGGTTGCCTTTGCCTGATGCCTTGGCCTGCGCTTGCCTCCTTTGCACCAAAGGGGAAATGAGGACACTGCGCGGGCTGGCGCCCGCCTGGCGCCCTCGGTCGTCATGGCTTGCATCGTGGGCACCTCGTGAGGTACCCCGCCTTGATCTCTCCGCCTCCTCGCGAGCCAGCCTGACGAGGTCATGCCTGAGGAAGCTTCGTGTCGTCCGCCCCGCGAGGCTTGGCCCCTCGCGAGGGTCTTGAGCTTGTGTTGATGAAGATGGGCCGTACTGGGCTACTCCTTGAGCCACGCCGCAGGACGCAGGCAGGCAAGTCTGGGTACCCCCGTTCCCAGAACGCCGATAGTAGCCCCCGGGCCCAAGACGCGCCTGGACTTGGCTTAGCGGAGAAGCGAAGGGGCAAGTGCGAAGCGCCGCGGGCCCCAACAGCCTGCGGCCTTGGGCACCGTGTGGCGGTTGATTGGTCATGGGCATCCCTGCTTCCCCACGCCTCCTTATTTTGCGCCCAGCTAGGCGGACCCGCAGTTGCACACAGTTATCCCTCCTCTCGCCGCTCGCGCATCTTCCACTCTTCCACCTCTCGAGCTCCAGCTTCTGCTTCCAATCCAATCTCGAATCCTCCCCCTTCCTGTCGCCATGGCGCCGACGAAGAAGGGGAAAGGGCGGAAGCCTGTGCCTTCGCCCCGCTCGCCATCGCTGACGGCTCCTGCTGTCGACCGGTCGATCATACTCAACCGAGAAGGCTTGGACAAGGTCAGCTCTTCCCTGGCCACCATCTTCAAAGAGTGCGGGAGGACAACGGTCTGGCCCGCGTCTCACTTCTCCATTGATAGGATAGTCACCGAGGTCTGGAACTTCGCCGACGCCCTGTGGGCGGGACTGGTTCCCCCCTTTTCTAATTTCTTCAACGCTGTACTTTCCCATTACCAGATCCACATGATGCATTTGGGTCCCGAATCCATTACTCTTCTTGCCGTTTTCGCTTTTGTCTGCGAGACGATGATGGGCATTCCTCCTTCAGTTGCCTTGCTGCGCCACTTCTTCTCTTTGCGCCTCAGCGTACCCACCCAATGCTCGGGGATGCATGAGCTTCCTTGCCGCACCAGAAACAGCAGCTTCGGGAATTGATTTCAGCCTTCCTCCGCCTGCGACTGGGTTCCGCGAGCGGTGGCTGTACATGGATGTCAGGGTGCCCAGCCCCCTGCTTTCGGAGCCGACCTTACCCGCTATCCCAAATTCGGGTTGGGGCCTGGAGACGCTCACGAGCCCCCGGCTTGTCTTTGTCTGGCATCGCTTTGCGAACTTGAGGGCGCTCGGCGTGACGGCACCCAAGGTGGTGAAGGAGTTCCTGCCGCATTGCCCCTCTCCAGCGCCATTCCCGCCGGATGTGGGCCTTCGGGGGGCGTGAAGACTGCATGAGGCTCCAGGAGGAAGATCTGACGCCTAAAGTGCTGAGGAAGGTTCTCATGATCCTGACTGGGGACCCTTCCCCTGGCAACATCCGGCAAGGGGGTGCCCTGCTGTACCTTTGCTTGAACAGGGGTGATTTCGTGAAGCAGATGCCCAGCTTCGATGAATGGGGGCTGCGCCCCACAGGCCTCATGGGACCTCGTGAGAACCCAGTGGCGGTGGTTGCCCTTCCGGTTGCCCGCGGCAGTCCTTCCTCGAGTGCTGGAGCTGGGAGGCAAGGGCCACCGGGGGCTGAGGAGGCCGTCGTCGAGACGATGACGCCATGCGGAACTCCTGGGGCAGCAGCCCCTGAGGCCCGCCCTGCGGCGGCTGGAGGTGCCGAGCCGCGGCCGGCGGCTCCCGTGGCAGAGGCCCCTGAGGCCCCGGCCACCCTTCTTGGTGCGGCGTCTGGCGACGTGCGCCAGGTCGATGCCCCTGATGCCGGTCACTTTGGCGCTTCTTCGTCGTCCCAGGCTGACCCCTGCGCCGAGCTCCTGGGCTGCTTCCGCATGGACTTCGAGTCTCTCCGAAAGAGAAAGGAGGTGTTGGGTGATGATTACCCTTGCGGCCTATTGAAGCGCAGGAAGTACTTCGCCATTAATGAGTAAGCCTTCCCCTTTCTTAGTTCCTTACTTTCCCATTGCTTCAACTGATCATTGCCCTGCAGGGCCCTTCCTGCCGAGCTCGCGGAGACGGCTGAGGAGCCATCCTGTGATGCGTCATGATTCTGCGCACCTTGCGACCCTCCTTCGCGAGCCCTCCCAGGGTATAGCCAGCCTGCCTTGGGCTCTTCGATTGGTCGTGGACGGCGACTGGCTGAGGTCGGCCCTGCGTTCTTCCTTTGAGGATGAGCCGACTCTGGGTCGGGCTTCTGGCGAGGCGCGTCCGGCCATCGCGAGGGCGCCAGCCCCAGCCCCCCGCCTGTAGGGGAGTGCTGGTTCAGGCCCTCTGCACGCCCGGGCGGGGGACGACGCGGAAGATGTGATCGAGCGCGCTCGGGAGCACCGCGCCCTTCGCCAAGGGTTTCTCCGGAGGGCAGCTAACGCAGTGAGCCAGCTCGGTGTAGAGCTTGCTAACGAGGACGCGTGCCTTGAAGCTGAGGGCCTGCGCCTAGCTGAAGAGAGGCGCAACCTGAAGGTGGCCATTGCCCTTGCGCGCCACCAGCGTGACCTTGACAATGAGAAAGCCGAGGTGTCGCTGGCAGCTTCTCGGGAGGCCCGCTCCCGGGCTGTCGGGGAGGCCCGGGAGGCTGACCGGCGGCGCGAGGCTGCGGAGGAGCGGGCACGGGAGCTCCAGGCCTGGAGCAATTCCCTGGAGCAGCAGGTGGAGCTGTGTGAGGCGGCCCTTGCGTCGATGAAGGGGGCTTCGGTCGACCAGGCGGAGCTCCAGAGACGTGAGGAGGCACTGACGCTGGAAGTCACCGAGCGCGCCCGTGACCTTGAGCGGCTGGAGACGAGAGAGCGCTTGGTGGTGCAGGTGGAGGACGATGTCGCTGCGCAGGAGGCCCGAGTCCTAGAAGAGGTTGATCGCCGGGTGGCAGCGGCCCGCTCAAACCTCGAGCGTGAGTTCGAGGAGAGGCTGGAGTTGATTAAATTCGAAGCAGAAGGCAGGACCGCCGCCCTGAGGGCCAAGCTGGATGAAGTGATGCGGCGGGCGGACGCTACCCGGGCCGCCCTTGTCGCGGCACAGGGGGAGCTGACTTCCCCCTGCGCCCAGGTGCTTCTTCTCCATCAAAGGGTGGACGCGGCTGAGGCCGTCGCACGGCGGAGCGAGGACGAGATACGCCAACGGTAGATCCTGGAGCATGAGCATGGCCCTATGCTCCGCACGCTCCGGGAAAGAGCTAACACGGCCTTGGGCAACATCTGTGAGGCGGCCGTTGGGGAGCCTCATGTGGTTAACTATGCTGGTAACCTCTAGTTCTTAGAGATTAACTCATCAGCTAGATGCCTCAGCTAGTGCTTATCAGCTAATAAGCTACTTCAAAAAGACCAGATACTGGAGAACATGGTGGTGACGCAGCTGGAGGCGCGGTCTGGCAGAGCCAACAGGTTGGTGGAGGAGAGGAGCCGTGCCCTGCTCGGGCGTGCTTTTTCTCGCGTCTTAAGTCATCTTCAGAACATGGATCCCCACTTTGACTTCGATGCCGCCATCACCTCGGTACCCCTGGCCATCCGGGGCGACCTGGCGCACAGGGTGGAAGACAACGTAGATTCCTTCATCAGGGCCTTCACTACTGATAACGACAGCGTGGTCGTGGTTGCTGATGAAGGCGGCATGGTGAACGGCCCGGACGCTGCCGACGGCGACGCGGAGGGTGATGGCGAGGCCAGCGACGCCAGTGACCACCCAGGAGGTGCCCTTGAGGATGCATTGGGGGATTTATCCGATTGACCGCGTGTTGTTCCTGCTTTCTATCCTGTGCAGAGAGAGTTCGGGCTTGGCCCTGAAGATGTAAGAGCATTTTGGGAGGGGGAGCCCCTCGTGTAAAAACTCGCAGTTAGCGCATTAATAGACACAAATTTACCCGTACGCCTATGCCAAGTGGCTGGTCTTGTGACGAGCCGACTGGCTTGTTTACCTTCGACCCACGTGGGCCTCAAGATAGCCTGCGGAGGGCTGTGGTGCCCTGAGTGCTCCCTGAACGAGCCCATTGAACCTGTAATGAGAATCTCCTGAGAGGGTGTGGTGACGGCAGTCCGGGCTGCACGCATGCTAGGCCTGGCCCGGCTCGGGAGGGGCTCACAAGGGGAGGCAGCTGAAGCGGGATGGACGCAAAGGAGTAACCAGAATGCGAGAGATTGCTCGAACGAGACTAAACACCCCTTCCCCGAACACACACAAGTCTCAAGCTCAAATCCAACTTAAATCCAAATGGGGGAAAAACGACAACCAAAGGAAAGGCAAAAAGAAGCAGAAAGGCCGCGTCCGGCACCTAGTCTAGTCTTCGACGTCTTCTCACCAGCGCGAAGCTAAATGCCGCCACTAGGCGTGGGCGGGAGCCCCCGAGCCCCGAGGGAGGCTCTCCGAAGACTCCGGGGCGTGTACAGCCCCACTCATTATTACGTGAGAGTGTCACGGGGTGGCGAGCTTCACAGGCACTGGGCCTTCTTCACAGGTACCGGCCTTGCTTCATATCGCCAGACAAGGGCCCCGCCTTGCGCCACACTCTAGTGCCATCGACGACGGCCGGAGACCGAGGACGCCGCCGATGGGGTAGAGCGGTCGCCAGCGGTTCCCCTGACGACCACGGGTCCTCTGCCAAGGGTAGGCCCTGAGGCACCTCCTCGGCAGAGGGCCTACCTCCTGAGGATGCCTTGCTCCGAACACCGCGGTGGTGATGCCGGATCTCGGCCCCTCTCCTGCAGCCTCCGACGCCCTCCTCCTGAGGGGTAGGAAGCTGCTGGATTGGGGTAGCCATCCGCCGCGACGACATGTACCTCCTATGATCCATGGTTAGCGTATGCCTGCTCCTGAGGAATTAGCGGTACCCGATAATCGCTGCCTCCAGCACGGCCCATAGGGCTTTCCCGGGCCTCCTGAAAGAGCTCAGCTTCGGGTGTCTCTTCCCCCCAGCTTGGGCCGAGGAGCGAGCCATGGTATTCCTCCTGTGCGTGCCCTTGATCCAACATGTGGGGCACATACTCTTCCGGGGCCGCCACCCCGAATGCTTCGCTGTAGTGCCCCGTGTGCCACACATCCCTGCTTGAGGTGCCAACCTTGGGGTGGCAGCGCGGCGGCCCACTGGGACCATGGTCTGTGGCGAGTCCTCCTTCGCTGGCCGTGGGCGGAAGCGGCGCCATTGTTAGCCCGGTGCTGACGGCCTGGTTGGCGTTGGAGTAGCCTTGGAATTCGCTCAGAGCTGCGCGGGCGCGCGCGGGGCCTCCTTGTGGTCCGCCTTGGACCGGAGGCGGTGGCTGGGTGCAGAAGGGGTGAGCCCCCGATGCGGCGAAGCCCAGGAGCTCTGCCACCCGCTCCAGCAGCACGTCGTGGCTGCCCTCTAGCAGCCTGCATTGCAGTAGCTCTCGGGCCACCGTGAGCGCAGCCCTTGAGTTCGCCTGCTCCCGTCGGGTGTACGGCGCCGTGGCCGCGTCGTGGCTCGAGGCCCTCGCCGCCGACCGCACTTGCCGCGGTGTGAGAGCTGACGTCGCCTAACCGCGTTGCCCACGGTCCGCAACGCCCTGCGGACCGCAGGCCGCCTGTGGCACAGGGTTGAGGTCGCCCTAGGCGAGCGGCTCTGCACGGGCGGGCCAGGATGCCCAGGGATCGGGGTTGCCCATTGGGTCGCCGGACATGATAATGACGATGCGACGGGGAGCGGGGCGGCAGAAGGTAGATTCCGATGCACCCCTACCTAGCGCGCCAAATGTCGGATTTCGGGTTCCGGCAGACCCTCTAGGTTCAAACTCTAGGGTGCACGCGGAGATCGCACCATCAACCTACCTACGTCTCGTCGCCTCGCAAGGATCTAAACTACACAAAGAACAACACAAGGGACACGAGGTTTATACTGGTTCAGGCCACCATTGTGGTGTAATACCCTACTCCAGTGTGTGGTGTGTGGATTGCCTCAGAGGCTGATGATGAACAATACAAAGGAAGAACAACCTCGCGAGGGGCTGTTCTTGAGCTGGTGCGATGAACTGCTAGGGGAGTTCAGTCGCCTCTCTCTCTCTCTCTCTCTCTCTCTCTCTCTAGATGCCGATCCTCTCTCTCTGATAGATCCTTTTGATGCCCCCTGCCTTGGTGGTGGCTAGCTCTATTTATAGCGGGAGGCCCTGGGCCTCTTCCCAAATATTGAGCGGGAATTGCGCCAACAATTGGCCAATTTGAAGGGGAACATCTAGTACACTTATCCTGACTAACGTCGGTCCTCGTCTGCCAAAGACTCTGACGGTGACGCCGGCTTGGGCTCCACGATGACCTCCTTCCTGCCGTTCTACTGGTCTTGGTCTTGTTGCACCGAAATGGTTGCCTTTTCCTGATGCCTTGGCCTGCTCTTGCCTCCTTTGCACCAAAGGGGAAATGAGGACACTGCGCGGGCTGGCGCCCGCCTGGCGCCCTCGGTCGTCATGGCTTGCGTCATGGGCACCTCGTGAGGTACCTGCCTTGATCTCTCCGCCTCCTCGCGAGCCAGCCGACGAGGCCGTGCCCGAGGAAGCTTCCTGTCGTCCGCCCCGCGAGGCTTGGCCCCTCGCGAGGGTCTTGAGCTTGTGTTGATGAAGATGGGCCGTACTGGGCCACTTCTTGAGCCACGCCGCAGGCCGCAGGCCGCAGGCAGGCAAGTCTGGGTACCCCCGTTCCCAGAACGCCGACACCACTGGCGCTGAAGCCCAATGTTATGTCTTGGTTGATGCACTTGCCGGCGGACTCCATTTCTTCTTGGTCGGATCTGTGTCATGAGTTTGTTGGCGCCTTCATGGGAGGCCACCAAGCTCATGGCCAGGCTAGTGATCTGCATATCATTCCCCAGAAGGAAGGGGAATCCCTGCGCAAGTACATCCAGAGATTCAGCCGGGTATAGTACAACATCCCCGACATTAATCCCGCCACTGTGATCAGCGCGTTCCATCAGAGCGTGCGCAACCGCAAGATGCGCGAAGAGTTGGCGATGACCAAGGTTAAGGATGTGGCCGAGCTCTACGTTCTGGCTGATAGATGTGCCCGGGCTAAAGAGGGAAGGAAGTACCCCGGCAAAGACGCCGGTGTGGAAACCGACTCTACCGACGAAGACACCGCCACCCCGACGAAGAAGGGCCGGCGTCGCAACAGGAAATGCAAGGGCAAGGCCGTACTTGTCGTCGAGGGGTCTGACGACACCGGCGCTGCCAAGAAGGTTAAGGAAAACGGCCCCGGCAAGGAGATCGCTGGGTGCGCCGCCTGCCGGGGCAGCTGCCTATAAGCCAGGGGCTCCAGCAAGCAGTACTGCAAATCCATCGCACCAAGGGCCACGACCTCCAGAATTGCCGACAAGTCGAGCTGCTTGCTGAAAAGCAAAAGGCCGAGTATGAAAGGCGGGACAAGAAGAAGGGTCAGGACGGTGCCGAGGGATCCGGCAAGAAGCGTGGCGGCCAAGGAAGCCGCCCCGGCAAGGACAACCAGCAAGAGAGGCCCGCCCGGGGCCGTGACAAGAAACAAGAAGACGATGATCACGACGAGGACGACGAGTCCGGTGAGCAAGAGTTCCAGAAGGCTACGGAGGCCATGTGCGTCGATGGTGGTGCCTCGCTGCATACTTCTCACCGCCAGCTCAAGCAGTGGGCGCATGAGATTACAACAGCGGAGCCGTTGTTCGATGCTCAGAAACCGCTGAAGTGGTCCAACACGCCCCTTATATTTGACCTCGAGGACCACCCTGACCGCACAACCGCGGTCGGGTGTTTGCCATTGTTGGTCTCACCAACGATACGCAACCTCAAGGTGAACAAGATGTTGGTTGACGGCGGGGCCGACCTGAACTTGATCTCGCCCGTCGTGATCGAAAGGCTGCAAATTCCTGATGGAGACCTCGAGGAAACGGACACTTTCAAGGGGTCAATCCGGGGAGGAGCCAGCCGAAGGGGAAGGTCACACTGCCCGTGATGTTTGGAGGAGAGTTGAACTACAGGACGGAGAGGATCATCTTCGACGTGGCCGAGATCCCCTTGCCCTACAATGGGATCCTCGGCCGCCCGACACTAGCCAAGTTCATGGCGGCATCACACTATGCCTACAACATGCTAAAGATGCCCGGGCCGTTGACCATCATCTCCGTCCCCTCCGACAAGAAGGACGCGCTGATTTGCGCAGACCAACTCTACCAGGAAGCAATCGCAACAGCTGCCGTCAAGGCACCTGCTCCTGCCGCTGAAGGCCCGGGAGGGAAGAAGAAGAAGCCCGGCAAGACCTCTCGCGCCCACTCCAGCAAGCACACCTCTTCGGAGTGCTGCGCTACCGTCGAGGACGTGCCAGAGAGCTCTACCGGCAAGAGCAAGAAATCCAGAGCCGAGCCACCGCAGACCAAGAAGGTGTCCGCCGGGGGGATGGCACGGGAGGGGCCTTCACCATAGGCTCCACCCTCGACAGCAAATAGGAAGGCGCGCTCGTCACCTTCCTACGGGCAAATGTCGACGTGTTTGCATGGCAAGCATCCGACATCCCCGGTGTTCCCAGGAAGGTGATTGAGCACCACCTAGCTATCTGCCCTCATGCGCGGCCCGTCAAGCAGAAGGTTAGAAAGCAGGCTCTGGAGAGGTAGGAGTTCATCACAGAGGAGATCAGGAAGTTGGAAGCGGCGGGTTTGGTGAGAGGAGTGCTCCACCCGACGTGGTTGGCCAATCCGGTAGCGGTGTGCAAGGCGAATGGGAAGTGGAGGCTGTGTATTGATTACACAGATATCAATAAGGCTTGTCCTAAGGACCCCTTCCCGTTGTCGCGCATCAACCAGATTGTTGACTCCACAGCCGGGTGTGATCTGTTATCATTCCTCGGCGCCTACTCGGGCTACCACCAAATGTTCATGACAAGAGAGGATGAAGAGAAGACAACATTCATCACCCCTTGTGGTACGTATTGCTTTTTACGGATGCCTTTCGGGTTGAAGAGTGCTGGCTCAACATTTGCAAGAGTAGTCTAGATTGGTTTTGAACCCCAGCTCCATAGAAATATGGAGGCATACATGGATGACATAGTTGCCAAAACCAAGGACGGGGAAACTCTTGTGCAAGATCTAGAAGAGACATTTGCCAACCTGCGCAAGATCAACCTTAAGTTGAACCCTGAGAAGTGTGTCTTCGGCATTCCGTCCGTCAAGCTTCTTGGATTATTCGTGCCGCAGCGCGGGATCGAGGCAAACCCAGACAAAATCAAAGCCATTGAGCAGATTGAGGCGCTCAAGCGGATCAAAGATGTCCATCAGCTCACTGGCTGCGTTGCCGCCATGAGCCGATTCATCTCCAAGTCCGCCGAGCGTGCCCTTCCCTTCTTCAAAATCTTGAAGAAGGCAGGCCCAATGGAGTGGACCCCAGAAGCCGAGGCGGCGTTGCAGGATCTGAAGAAATACCTTTCCTCCATGCCAATACTGGTTGCGCCTAAACTACAAGAGCCGTTGCTGCTGTATCTAGCAGCGATGAATCAAGTGGTAAGCGCCGCACTGGTGGCGCAGAGGGAGGTCGACGAGGAGGCAGTGGCGATGGCAGAACCAGCGGATGGCAAGCCAAAGATCCCCCCGGCAGGGCATGGTGCCGGCAAGGCAGGGCCCCCGGCAGGGTCTGACGCCATGAAGGCAGTGCATGCGCAGTCGGGTGAGGTGGTGCAGAAGAAGATGATGATGCAGCACCCGGTTTAATTTGTTAGCTCCCTCTTGCAGGGGGCTAGGTCGAGGTACTCCAGTGTGCAAAAATTGCTCTTCGGCCTCCTTATGGCCTCGAGGAAGCTGCGTCATTACTTCCAAGCCCACGAGATCACTGTCGTCACCCGCCTCCCATTGCAACGGATACTGCATAACCCAGATGCAACCGGAAGGATTGTGGAATGGGCCTTGGAGTTGTCAAGTTTTGGTTTGAAGTTTGAAAGTACCTTGACAATCCAGAGCAGAGTCTTGGCGGAGTTCATTGCAGAATGGACCTCAATGCCCGACGAAGAAATCCAGGAGACCGCTGTCCCCGGCAAGGAAGCAAACCGCGACTGGATCATGTACTTTGATGGGGCTTTCTCGCTGCAAGGTGCCAGTGCCGGTGTGTTGCTCGTTGCACCCACCGGAGAGCACCTCAAGTACGTGGTCCAGATGCACTTTCCCAGGGAGATGTCCACCAACAACACCGCGGAGTATGAGGGGCTGCTTGATGGTCTCAGGATCGCGGCAGACCTCGGGGTTAAGAAGCTCATCGTCAGGGGTGACTCGCAGCTTGTTGTCAGACAGGTCAACTAGGATTACCAGAGCCTATTAATGGAGGCCTACGTAGATGAAGTGAGGAAGCTGGAGGAACGCTTTGACGGTATCCAAGTGGAGCACATTTCCCAAGCAGAGAATGACATCGCCGATTACCTGTCGAAGCGTGCCGCATTCAAGCTACCTGTGGAACCAGGTACCTTTTTGCTCCGGTTAACTCAGCCATGCGTCAAACCATCAATAGGGCAGAACAGGCGGAGGAAATCAAGTCCCTGCAAGTACTTTCCCACAGAGCCCCCTAGGACGGCCGACTAGGATGTTGCCGAGCAAACCGAGCCTGCCCAAGAGCAACTGGCTCAGGCAGGCCGTCAAGCCCTGGCCATAGAGACAGCCGCTCCCATGGCAGAAGAGATGCCTTTGGTCCTTGCCGTCGAGCCCCCGGCTCCGGCATGGGCACAGCATACCGTCTGATTCCTCCAAACAGGGGAGCTTCCTGAGGAGCAGGAACAAGCGGAAAAAGTAGCCCGTCGGTCTGCCCTGTACCAGTTCGTCGACGACGTCCTGTACAGGAGGAGGCCGAACGGTGTGAAATTGAAGTGGATCCCCCGGGAGGAAGGACTGGAGCTATTGGCAGGGATACATGGAGGCATATGTGGCTCCCACATAGGGTCGAGGGCCCTTGCCGGCAAGGCGTTCCAGCAAGGTTTCTTTTGGCCCACTGCCCTCCAGGATGCGACGCCATTAGTAACCAAGTGTGAAGCATGTTAGTTCCATTCAAAGGAGCTTACCAGCTCAAGCCCTTCAAACAATCCCTCTCTCATGGCCATTCTTGGTCTGGGGGCTCGATATACTTGGCCCCTTCCCCCATGCAGTCGGGGGCTTTGAGTACCTGTACGTTGCAATCGACAAGTTCACAAAGTGGCCGGAAGTGGAAGCAGTGAGAAAGGTGACAGCACAGTCAGCCGTCAAGTTCTTCAAGGGACTGGTCTGCCGCTTTGGTGTGCCAAGCAGAATTATCACCGACAATGGCACGCAGTTCACAAGCCACACCTTCATGCAGTACATTCAAGACCTCGGCAACAAGGTCTGTTTTGCTTCCGTGGCACACCCTCGGAGCAACGGCCAAGCGGAGACGGCGAATGTTGAAGTGTTGCGAGGCCTGAGAACGAAGACCTTTGACAGGCTGCACAAGAGCGGAAGGCGCTGGATTGATGAGTTGTCGGCGGTTCTTTGGTCGATCAGGACGACGCCAAATCGAGCCACCGGTTAGACACCCTTTGCCCTAGTATATGGGGCAGACGCAGTTCTCCCCACGAAACTCATACACGGGTCACCTCGAGTGCCCGCTTATGATGAGCTTGAGCAAGAGCAGTTGCGGCAAGATGACGCAATGCTCCTTGAGGAAGATCGTCTTTTGGCGGCTGTGAGAGCAGCACGCTACCAGCAAGCCTTGCGCCGCTACCATAGCCACAAGGTTCATGCCCAAAGCTTTGAGGAAGGCGACCTTGTTCTTTGGCGCGTTAAGTCGGCCAAGAATACCAATAAGTTGACACCGAAGTGGGAAGGCCCTTATCGGGTAATACGAGTCACCAGGCCCGGTGCAGTCCGCCTGGAGACCGAAGATGCCGTCCCAGTGAGTAATTCCTGGAACATCGAGCATCTTCGCAATTTTTTACCCATAAGGCGCGGCTTGCCGGGCCCCCGGCAAGCCACCTTTTCTACAAGCTTTGCCGGAAAGGCATGTAACCCTCTATACAAAGCCAGGCGCAGACCCTGAGCATAAATAAACGAAGCGCTGCCGCCCTAAGTTATAGCATGCATGCTATCTAGGTCGAGTTTCTTCCTTGGTTACGGTTGATAGTGCTTACCGGCGGCTAACCCTAGCCTAGAGGTCGAGTGCGCGTCTCTATGTCTCTTTTCTGTCCTCTTTTAGTTTGCAGGGCACATGAGCACTTCTGCTGAGCTACTTGGAAGAAAGGGCAGGGACCAGTTGTCGGGGGCTGCAAGTACAAGGATCCAACCGCGGAAAGATGAGATTGCCGGGGGCTGCAAATCCAGATAAGTCTTTCATCCTCTGTCATGCATTTCGTTATGAAACTGGGATATGTGAAACCTCGTTTTATTTCTAGGCCACTTTGCTCCCCTTTTCTGTACCCAAGGATTATATCATGTGCCCGGATTTGGTTGTAGTCGCGGCAGCAAGGAAATAAAACGAGGAGCTGTGACGCCCCAAAAATTTAACCATGTTTTGTTTATTAAAATTTTGCCAGGAAACTTAAACTTTTAGTTTCTGGATTTCCTTTTGACTTCAGAACCATTCTTTTCTTTATTATTATGGAGTTTTTAGCCCAAGTGAAAACTTTTCAATCATTATTGGACTCATTTACTCTCTCTAATAAAACAATTCTTTTATCAGTAGGTTATTTATATAATTATTTATCCCTGAGCTTTATCTCTCTAAAATCGTTTTTCATAAGTTTAGGACCCTATTTGCACTGCAACCCTTTGCTAATTTCATTTTAAAAATCCCACCAAAATTTGGGGATGTCATGTGATGTTTTTAAATCACTTTTATGCAAAAATATATTTCTTTCATTGAATATTTTGAGCTCTACACCAAGTTTTCAAATCTGGTCCAGTGGGCAATTTTGCACTACAACCTAATTAAATATTTCTTTAAAACTTTCACCAAAATTATGGGATGTCAGTAAGAGTATATTATTCAACTTTTTGCAAAAACCCAGTTGTGTCCTTTGAAAAATTTGAGTGAATCACCCTCATTTTCATTCTGGTCCAACTTGATGATTTGTACAACAACCACACCTTATGTTGCTCTGTTGCCCATGATTCTTCCTCATGCTTATAGTCCACCCTGCCAAACCCTTAAGTCCAGAAGAGTGGACCCATTGGAGGATTTTTAGTGCATGCAATCATGCCTTCTCCTTTCTGTCCAAAACTGAAGATTTGCAAAACTTGCATTAGCAAGTTTATGGTTTTGCCCAAATGACCTTGCCATCCCCACCTGCATCTAAAGAGACCCTGAGCTGGAGATTTTGGCCTCTCCAAGGGTTTCCTAGATGCTCTTGGCATTTTGTCAAACACCTTGAGTGCAGGGACATTTTTGGCATGATTTTAGTTTTGCACTGTGACCTTGCACCTCTGGGCAAACTAGCATGTCAATTAAGCTCCTAGACGACCTTAACACAGGCCTGCAAATACCCAGCATCATCCTAATCATCTAGCACATGCTGACATTTCGTCGAGCGCCTCGCGTGCACGCTCTGGGCGCCGCCAGAGCGCGAGTTTTGCACGTGCATGCGCGCGGGTCGCCGTGTCGCGTTGCCGCCTTCCCCGCGCCCGTTCTGGCCCCTCCTCACTCGCAACCAGCACCCCGGCTCCTCCCTTGCTGCAGAGCCGCCTGGCCCCCCTTCCTAGCGCCCTATAGCACCGCCTCCGCAAGGTGCCACCGGCGCCCTACAGCCTCTGCCCTGGTCGGCGCCGCCCGAGCCACCAGCGCTCGCCAGCTGCCCCCTGGAGCAGCTCAAGCTCATCCGCAAGCTTGTCCGCAAGCGCTCGTCGCCGCCACGTCCCCCTGCTGCTATAGAATGGCGGTCGCCGGCGATCCTATCCACGGCCACCGCGAACCGACATCTACCGCCTATATAAGGGCCCCCAAGCTCAACCGAGTCCTCAAGCAACCTCAAGCTACCCCCCTAGGGCCGCCATGGCCAGCAGTCGAGGAGAGGAAGGCCGTGTTCCCCGAGTCCGGCCGGTTCGGCCGCCGCCTAGTCCCGGCCGATTTCGTCGCAACCAAAGCCCCTTCCGTCCGTCCGACGCCACCGCTCGACTCCTCATGACCCTACGGAGCCGATAAACACCTCGGACCCGCTCGGAAACCACCGCAGCCTAGGACCCCAAATCCACCCGAAGCCATCTCCGCCGCGAAGCTCGTCGCCGGCGACTCCGTCCACGTCGGCGACATGGCGGGTACCCACGGGTTCACCTCGACCACCTGAGCACACCCATGTACTCAGATCCCAGAGGGATGCCTCCGCTCGCCGGCGAGCCTCGCCGGAGCTCCGCCTCCGTTCGGTCGGAGGAGGCGACGTGCGCGTGGACTGGTCAAACCTGACCAGTGGGACAGGCGGGCCCACTGTCAGTGACCCAGCGCCGGTCCACGCAGGCATAGGTGGAGGTGTATTCCCAGAGTACGTCTTCGAAGTGTACCTATTCGAAACGTTTTCTTTTCTTTTTCTGTTTTATTTTAAAAATAGAAAGTTGACTAAACTTTGACTGGCTATATCTTTTAAAATGAAACTCCAAATGAGTTGATTCTTTTTCCTACCTCTCTCAAATATTGTCTAGTTTATTTTAAGATTTATTTGAAAAAAATTCAGGAAACTTTTTTGTACCATTTTGAAACTATGTGTTAATTGGAATATTTTCAAAATAGGATTTTTGGAGGAGAAGATAACTTTCAAAATGTTTTGGAGAGCACCTCACCTCTCCACACCTTGAAGGCAAGCATTCTGAACCCTGGCATAATATTTTTCATGCATTGTTTGACATGATTATAACACCACCTCAATACGTAGAACTCATTATTTTATGTGGTGATATGATCATTTGCATGAATGCATATTGGAGATTTCCTTGCTGTTGGAAATAGTCAAGCTTGTGACAGTAATCATCGTCGTATGCTTTTCGTGCCTGCCGGAACGAAGCCGGGAAAAGTCTCTGTCTTGGGTAGACCTGAGCTTGCCCCTAGTTCCTCGTCGAGACGAGTGTGTCCAATATGGCATGAGGGGGTATGATGAGTGGTGATTCTGTCTGTTGGATGAAATATATTCGTTATGCTAATCATGCAGGGAATACTTAAACCACCAAAATTTGGGGATGTCATGTGATGTTTTTAAATCACTTTTATGCAAAAATATATTTCTTTCATTGAATATTTTGAGCTCTACACCAAGTTTCCAAATCTGGTCCAGTGGGCAATTTTGCACTACAACCTAATTAAATATTTCTTTAAAACTTTCACCAAAATTATGGGATGTCAGTAAGAGTATATTATTCAACTTTTTGCAAAAACCCAGTTGTGTCCTTTGAAAAAATTGAGTGAATCACCCTCATTTTCATTCTGGTCCAACTTGATGATTTGTACAACAACCACACCTTATGTTGCTCTATTGCCCATGATTCTTCCTCATGCTTATAGTCCACCCTGCCAAACCCTTAAGTCCAGAAGAGTGGACCCATTGGAGGATTTTTTGTGCATGCAATCATGCCTTCTCCTTTTTGTCCAAAACTGAAGATTTGCAAAACTTGCATTAGCAAGTTTATGGTTTTGCCCAAATGACCTTGCCATCCCCACCTGCATCTAAAGACACCCTGAGCTGGAGATTTTGGCCTCTCCAAGAGTTTCCTAGATGCTCTTGGCATTTTGTCAAACACCTTGAGTGTAGGGACAGTTTTGGCATGATTTTAGTTTTGCACTGTGACCTTGCACCTCTGGGCAAACTAGCATGTCCATTAAGCTCCTAGACGACCCTAACACAGGGCTGCTAATACACAGCCTCATCCTAATCCTCTAGCACAGGCTGACATTTCGTCGAGCGTCTGGCGTGCACACTCTCACTACTAGGAAAAGGGCTATAGATGGGATGGACACTAATGGCGCACTGTACATGTGGTGCGCCATTACTAAATACTAATGGCGCACCATGTGTTGGTGCGCCATTAGTGTGCAAATACTAATGGCGCACCACATCCCACGGTGCGCCATTAGTATTAGTAATTTTTTAATTTTTTCAAAACTACTAATGGCGCACCGTGGGAGTGGTGCGCCATTACTAGTCCGAGGGAGTGGTGCGCCATTACTAGTGTCAACTAGTAATGGCGCACCACTCCCACGGTGCGCCAGTAGTATTTGGTCCCAAACATTCCCCGAATGCACCCCCCCCCTTGGACCGCCTTTTCAGTTTCAAAAAAATAAAATAAAAGAAAATGATATAAATGTCAAAAAAATAAAAGAAAATAAGATTCCCATGTGATATGTGGTCTAGTTGTTAGCAAAATTTACAAACATGAATTTTCGACTTCTTTGCAAAATCTCTCGAGAATTTGTAAAAATGGGCATAACTTTTGCATACGAATTCGGATGAAAAGGTTTTTTATATGAAAAATCATCTACTCGAAAAGTTACATCCAAATTTAAATGGGGGAACCCCGTTAAACATTTTCAAAATCCTCAAAAACCTAAAAGAAAAAAGATACGGGGCTTTTAAGATCTGGAGAGGCAAAAAAATTCAAAAAAATTCAAACTTACTAATGGCGCACCTGCCCATGGTGCGCCATTAGTATCTTCCCGCCTTCAAAATTCAAAATAAATCAAAAAAATAAAAAAAAAGTTACTAATGGCGCACCTGCCCATGTTGCGCCATTAGTATCTTCCCGCCTTCAAAATTCAAAAAAAATCAAATTTTTTTTAGTAATGGCGCACCTACCCACGGTGCGCCATTACTATGCCGTATATATGGCTGGGCGTGTCCTCTCCTCCTTACCTCTTCATTCTTCTCTTCCACTCCACCTCTCCTCCGCTCCACCTCTCCTCCACTCCTCCACTCCATCTTCCCTTCTCTCCTCCACCATACTACCCTCCTCCTCTCCGGCGACCTCCTCCTCCTCTCCGGCGACCTCCTCCTCCTCTCCGGTGACCTCCTCCTCCCTCCTCTCCTCTCCTCCCCTCCCATCCCCTCATAGTTTCTCCTCCCTCCCCTCCGGTGAGCTCCTCCTCCCTCATCTCCGGTGAGCTCCTCCTCCCTCCTCTCCGGTGAGCTCCTCCTCCCTCCTCTCCGATGAGCTCCTCCTCCCTCCTCTCCGGTGAGCTCCTCCTCCCTCCTCTCCTCCCATCCCCTCATGGTTTCTCCTTCCTCCTCTCCGATGCTTCGGTGAACTCCTCTCCGGCGACCTCCTCCTCCTCTCTGGCGAACTCCTCTCCGGCAAAAGAACACAGCAAAAGAACGTACAAGATCCAAAAACGGGATTTTTTTTGAAATAATATCGTGCAAAAAAAATGAGCAAAAAAGACGAGCAAAAAATGGGCCAAAAAATCGCGATCCAGATCCAAATTCAAAATTCAAAATAGCAATGGTGCACGGTGGGGGTTAGACGGTGCGCCACTACTATTTTCCCGCCTTCAAAATTCAAAAATACTAATGGCGCACCGTGGCCTATACTAATGGCGCACCAGTGGCCTATACTAATGGCGCACCGTGGCCTATACTAATGGCGCAACAGTGGTGCGCCATTAGTATCTGGTATGCTAATGGCGCACCACTGGTGCGCCATTAGTAAAAAATACTAGTGGCGTGATACTAATGGCGCACCAGTATTGCGCCATTAGTAGGCAAAACTGGTGCGCCATTAGTAGGCCTTTTCCTAGTAGTGTCTGGGCGTGGCCAGATCGCGCGTTTTGCATGTGCATGCGCACGGTTCGCCATGTCGCGTTGCTGCCTTCCCCGCGCCCGTTCTAGCCCATCCTCACTCGCAGCCAGCACCCCGGCTCCTCCCTCGCCACAGAGCCACCTGGCCCCCCTTCCTGGCGCCCTACAGCACCGCCTCCGCAAGCCGCCACCGCCGCCCGACAGCCTCTGCCCTGTTCGGCGCCGCCCGAGCCACCAGCGCTCGCCAACTGCCCCCTGGAGCAGCTCAAGCTCATCCGCAAGCTTGTCCGCAAGCGCTCGTCGCCGCCACGTCCCCCTGCTGCTACAGAATGGCGGTCGCCGGCGATCCTATCCACGGCGGCCGCGAACCGACATCAACTGCCTATATAAGGGCCCCCGAGCTCAACCGAGTCCTCAAGCAACCTCAAGCTATACCCCTAGGGCCACCATGGCCAGCAGTCGAGGAGAGGAAGGCCGTCTTCCCCGACTCCAGCCGATTCGGCCGCCGCCAAGTCCCGGCCGATTTCGTCGCAACCAAAGCCCCTTTCGTCCGTCCGACGCCACCGCTCGACTCCCCATGACCCTACGGAGCCGCCCAACACCTCAGACCCGCTCGGGAACCACCGCAGCCCATGACCCCAAATCCACCCGAAGCCATCTCCGTCGCGAAGCTCGTCCCCGGCGACTCCGTCCACGTCGGCGACATGGCGGGTACCCACGGGTTCGCCTCGACCA
This sequence comes from Aegilops bicornis, assembly GCA_021605145.1. Taxonomy (NCBI): domain Eukaryota; kingdom Viridiplantae; phylum Streptophyta; class Magnoliopsida; order Poales; family Poaceae; genus Aegilops; species Aegilops bicornis. Next base: position 463,513,163 of record CM038669.1, on the reverse strand, counting down.
CCTGAGCACACCCATGTACTCAGATCCCCGAGGGATGCCTCCGTTCGCCGGTGAGCCTCGCCGGAGCTCCGCCTCCGTTCGGTTGAAGGAGGCGACGCGCGCGTGGACTGGTCAAACCTGACCAGTGGGACAGGCGGGCCCACTGTCAGTGACCCAGCGCCGGTCCACGCAGGCATAAGTGGAGGCGTATTCCAAGAGTACATCTTCGACGTGTACCTATTCGAAACGTTTTCTTTTCTTTTTCTGTTTTATTTTAAAACAGAAAGTTGACTAAACTTTGACTGGCTATATCTTTGAAAATAAAACTCCAAATGAGTTGATTCTTTTTCCTACCTCTCTCAAATATTTTATAGTTTATTTTAATATTTATTTGAAAAAATTTCAGGCAACTGTTTTGTACCATTTTGAAACTATGTGTTAATTGGAATATTTTCAAAATAGGATTTTTGGAGGAGAAGAAAACTTTCAAAAAGTTTTGGAGAGCACCTCACCTCTCCACACCTTGAAGGCAAGCATTCTGAACCCTGGCATAATATTTTTCATGCATTATTTGACACGATTATAACACCACCTCAATACGTAGAACTCGTTATTTTATGTGGTGATATGATCATTTGCATGAATGCATATTGGAGATTTCCTTGCTGTTGGAAATAGTCAAACTTGTGACAGTAATCATCCTCGTATGCTTTTCGTGCCTGCCGGAAGGATGCCGGGAAAAGTCTCTGTCTTGGGTAGACCTGAGCTTGCCCCTAGTTCCTCGTCGAGACGAGTGTGTCCAGTATGGCATGAGGGGTATGATGAGTGGTGATTACATGCATTGGATGAAATATATTCGTTATGCTAATCATGCAGGAATACTTAAACCTCATGAGTCGACCATAGATCGAGTCTTGTTCCAGTAACCCCCATACTTGTTTTGTACTACCACTTGTTCCTACAACAAGTAGGGTACGGTTCAGTAAGGCGTCAACCCCTTTCTAGCACACACCGTACATAGAGGCCATGGTGGAAGGCACCTGTTGTAGCCGGTAGGCAGGCCACCTGGTCCGGGGGCATGGGTGTTTCCGGTTGAGACCGAGAGGGGAGGCCACCCCTTAGAGCGCGCGATATAAGTTTGATCCCATACTACGCGAGGTTGTAGCCTCCCCACTTAGAGTTTTGCTTGACAGGTGTCGAGGGTGATTCCAGACACCGGTAAGTTAAGCTGGTGTGTCTTGGTCAGTGTGTTTTCAATTGAAAGACCGTGAGACGGAATTAGTCCCGATGGACTAAAGGAATCCGTTACTCGTGGGTAAAGAGTACACCCTCTGCAGAGATTAAACATCTATTGAATAGCCGTGTCCATGGTTAAGGACAACGATGCAGGATGGGTCAAGTGTCGGTCTTAGTGTCGGTCTTCGGAGGAGAAACTATTAAACCAGGACCTGGATCATGACTTGTGACTTGTGATGATCATGATTATTATTTGTCATGGACTAACCCGTTGTATTATTTGAATTATCGAGTATCCCTGGGATGGTTCTACCTCCTGGATATTCACTGTGATTTATTTATAAGCCCTTTATGTGGTGTCGCTCAGACGCCCGACTGTGGCATGCTTGTTATTTATTTACCTTATAAGCCCTTTATGTGGTGTCGCTCAGACGCCCGACTGTGGCATGCTTGTTATTTATTTACCTTATAAGCCCTTTATGTGGTGTCGCACAGACGCCCGACTGTGGCATGCTTGTTATTTATTTACCTTATAAGCCCTTTATGTGGTGTCGCACAGACGCCCGACTGTGGCATGCTTGTTATTTATTTACCTTATAAGCCCTTTATGTGGTGTCGCTCAGACGCCCGACTGTGGCATGCTTGTTATTTATTTACCTTATAAGCCCTTTATGTGGTGTCGCTCAGACGCCCGACTGTGGCATGCTTGTTATTTTATTTACCTTATAAGCCCTTTATGTGGTGTCGCTCAGACGCCCGACTGTGGCATGCTTGTTATTTAATTACCTTATAAGCCCTTTATGTGGTGTCGCTCAGACGCCCGACTGTGGCATGCTTGTTATTTAATTACTTTATAAGCCCTTTATGTGGTGTCGCTTAGACGCCCGACTGTGGCATGCTCGTTATTTGCTATCCTTTAGAGGCGCTCGTATTAATTCGATCGGTGCATTTTTATTACTACTCATATTGCTTATTCTTGTATATAAATAACCTGCTTGCATGCATTAGAGATTTTATTTCTATGACTAACGTTGTGATCATAGAATATTTCGTGAGCTGCATTTATCATTTGTTATATTATACCCGTGTTCATAATGTTTGCGAGTACATTCAAAGTACTCACCGGCTTGTCCCCTGGCTATTGTCTTGGCGGATCCCTTGCGTGGAGAGTAGCGTTGTGAAGACAGCCCCAGAACCTAAGCCATGGTGATAGCAGCCTCGCGAAGATAGGAGTTAACCTGGTTAGCTGTTCCTGTGGGAAATGGAATCCCATAGATGCCGACGATCCACAAACCACTTCCGCCATCAACCACTAGAAACCATTTGTTGTACTCACAGGCCAGAATAGTCTTTTACTACATATCTTGTTTTTTTGCTTGGAATTTCTGTATCAAGTTGGTGCCTCATCAGCTAACAGTAATCCTGGGGATGGTGAGCACAAGGGCCATTTTCTGGAAATTAATATCCCGAAAATCCGGTCCTGACAGGAGCCTAAGCCCGCTTCATCCCTGCCTCCGCCAAGGGCGCGAGAATGGTCGAGCGAAGTGGGGACACAGCAAGGCCTATTGCCGGCGGAAATTGTTTATCTTAAATAGTAACAAGGATTCGCTCCTTGTCGTGGGTTCCATCCACGAACGAAAACCCCCGGCAAACACCCCTTTTTCATTAAAAACATCCCGTACAGGTACAGTTCATACGAAATGAAACCCATGAATAAGGAGGATTACAAATTTTAAATTTAACGAGGCCCGAAGGCATATAGATTAAAAAAGAGAGGAAATGCCCGTAATCCCTTTCTTGTCCCTCTCCTCAGGAGGCAGGTCAAGGAGGCGAAAGGGAAAAGGGGCACGTAGGCGAGTTACGAGCAGCAGAAAGCACCAAGAGAACACCTCGGTGGCCGCCCACAGATGGGCCGGTGATGACGGTGCCGGGAAAGGAGCTGGAAGACGAGGCGGCAGGACCGGCAATACGCGATGAAGGCGTCGGTGCCCGCGTACTCCGAGTTGACGGCCTTGCCGCCCGCCCTCTTCCTCTTCCGCAGCCTCCCGACGCCAGCCGCCCAAGGAGACGGCCCCGAGAAGTTCAAGGAGCAGGCCCCTCCCCCGGCAAAACCCTGCCGGAGGAGCGGCCAGGTGCAGATGCTGCTGCTGCCGCACCTGCCCAGGCGCGGGGCATCCAACGCCTAGTCGGTCTCGTCCTCGTCATCTGCCCCGCTGCCCTCCTCGTGACTTTCGCTCGAGGAAGAGCTTCCATCGTTGGAATCTCCGTCGGAGGAGCTCTCCACGCAGCACTTCAGGCGAGTCCCGAAGTCTCCGAAGACCTTGACGGAGAGGAGGCCGTCCTCCATTAATTTGAAGTAGAGGATGAGCCCCGCCGCCAGGCTGTGGATGCGGGCGAAGTTCTTACATCCACGACGGAGGTACATGACCCGAGGAGCCGGGAAGTCGACGTCGACCCGCGTGCCCCCATTCCCACAACCCCTCATGTGCAATCTGAGGGATTGGGGCGGGTGACGCTCCATCTCCCGAGCGAACGGGGCGGGAAGACGAAGACGGCGACGCGGAGGCCGGCGCAACCTGATGAAGAACTCGCGGGGCTGGTCTCCAACATGGCCTTCCATCGAAAAGGCATCATTGGGGAAGCCAGCGCGCCGCCCCGTCTTCCTCTTCCCCGAGCACCACGACCTCTGCCCTGGCCTCGCCCACGGCCTCGCCCCTCCCCCTTCCCCTCACGGCCGGCTCCACCACCGCGAGCTCAGGAGGAGGAGGGACGCACTGTCGAGCAGCGACCCTCGCCGCCACCATCGAGGGACCGGGATTCCCTTTCTCCACGGCAAGTGAAAGGAAGAAGCAAAAGCAGGAGGAGATAGATGACAGAAGAGTGCGGGATGCCGTCCCCCCTCCTGAGGTTGGGGCGGGGTCGGGGCTCGGCCGCCCCGCTCGGCTAATCCAGCCACCAGAGGCGTAGGGAATCGAGAACGACCCGCTGCCCCAATCAGTGACGGCCCGGTTTCTCGTTGTCGGATGTGGGGTTCCAGCAAATCCTTAAGGTTCAAAGACTGGGTTGCGCACGAAGTCTCTCCCTCCTACCGATCTACGCTCTAGCTCGCTGCGATCTCGCGGATGAACTCGACGAACTTGCAACACAGGAAGACACGAGGTTTATATTGGTTCGGACCACCGTTGGGGTGTAATACCCTACTCCAGTGTGGTGGTGGTGGATTGCCTCTCGGGCTGATGATGAACAATATAAGGGAAGAACAACCTCCTGAGGTTGAGGTGTTCTTGTGCTTGTGAACTTGTGGCGTGAGGATTCGATGCCCCTACTGTGGTTTCTAGCTCTACTTATATAGGCCCTGGTCCTCCTCCCAAATATCGAGCGGGAAGGGAGCCAACAACGGTGGGCAAATTTGAAGGGGGGCAACTAGTACAAGCTATCCTGACAAAAGCGGTCTTCGCCTGCAAAAAGCTCTGGGGTGACGCCGTCTTGGGGTCCATGATGACCTCCGCCTTGCCGTCCTCCTGGTCTTGGTCTCGTTGCACCAATATGGCAACCTTTGCTTGATGCCTTGGTACTCTTTGCTTGCGCTGACCTCCTTAGCACCAAAGAGGAAATAAGGACGCCAGCGTGACTGGCGCCCGCTTTGGCACCCTTTGGCACCGTTAAATCATGGCTCATGTCACGAGAGCCTCGTGAGGTTTGCCTTGCCTTGATATCTCCGCTCCTCGTTAGCCTGCCTGGCTAGGCCACTCCAGAGGAGGTCTTGCGTCGTCCGCCTCGCGAGGCTTGGACCCCCGTGAGGTTCTTGGGTGTCTTGTTGACGAAGATGGGCCGTATGGCTTTCTGCTTGAAACGCGCGTGGGCCGAGCGAGCAAGTCTGAGGGACCCCGTTCCCAGAACACCGATAGTAGCCCCCGGGCCCAAGGTGCGCTCGGGCTTGGCTTCGCGGCGAAGCCAAGGGTCAAGTTCGAAGCACCACGGGCCCCAAAAGCCTGCAGCCTCGGTTGGCGCGTGGTGGTTGATTGGACGTGGGCGTCTCTACTTCCCCATGCTGCCTTTGAATCCGCCTAGCTATGCGGCCCCTGCGGCCTACATAGTAATTCCTCCGCCTCCTGCACCTTGCTTCCCCAATTCCCCTGCTTCCTTGTGGCTCTGATTCTCTTCTCCAATCTGAATCGCGCTCCGCCTGCTCCATCGCCATGGCGCCTAAACAAGATGAGAAGGGGAAGAGTCCTCTGTCTCTTCTAGCTGCGCTTCCGTCCTTTGCGCCGGCGCTCGGCCGGTCTCGGGTGCTCAACGACGAGGCCATGGACAAGGTGCGCCCGGTGCTTGCTTCCAGCTTCAATGAGTGGGGGAGACGGTGGCTTGGCCCGCGTCTCGCACTCGCACGTCTCAGACAGCCACCGAGGTCCCAATCTTCATAGATGCCCTCTGGGCTGGCCTGATTCCACCCTTCTCCTCCTTCTTCAATGTTGTGCTTGAGCATTATCAGATCCACATGCTACATCTCAACCCTCAGTCTGTGACTCTTCTTGCTGTCTTCGCCTTCGTCTGCAAGGCCATGTTGGGCATCGCTCCTTCAGTGGCTCTCCTCCGTCACTTCTTCTCATTGCATCCGCCGACCCTCAAGAATGCTCAAGTGCGTGAGCTTCTGTGCCATGGCTGCGGCAATGGCGAGGGATCGATTTCGAGCTCCCTCCATCCACGAGCGAATTCCGGATATGATGGGTGTTCGTTGATGCTAGTGTGCTCAGTCCTCTGCTTCAGGCTCCGTCAGGGCCCGCTGTTCTTAACTCCGGCTGGAGCCATCAGCGGCTCGTGAGCCCTGGCCTTGCCCACGTCTGGCTCAGGTTGAGGTTGCTGAAGGATCACAACGTAACTGCACCGATGGTGGTGAAGGAATTCGTCCAACGCCGGGTCACTCCGCTTCAACGCCATTCTCGCCCAATGTGGACCTCGCTCAGCAGCCAATATCACATGAGGTTTCAGCAGTCCGGGCTCCTCCTCGGGACGCGGTGAACAGTGCTTAAGGTCCTGACGGGTTTCTTTCTGCCGGCAGAACTGCCTGGGAAGAACTGTTTGTTGTACCGGCTACAAGAATAAGGATGAATTTGTGAAGGACATGCCTCTCTTTGATGAATGGGGGCCGCGACCGATCGGCCTGGAGGGGCCTCGTCAGAACCCCGTCGTCGTGGTTCCCTTCCTTGCCCCTGATGCTGAGCTCGCCCCAAGTGACGGTGCAGGTGGGCGAGCTCAGGCGGAGGCCAGCGGCTCGAGTGCTGAGGAGCACGTGCCGAGTGGTGATCCTGGGGCATCGTCTTCAGGAGCCTGCCACTCCCCTCCTGGGGAGTCTGTTGATGAGGAGACACAGCATGCGGCTCCCGTGGCCAAGGCTCCAGGAGCCTTGGGAGGTCGTGGTGAAATGGTGCCCGGCTGTTCGCCGCAACCGGGCACCCCTGAAGATATTTTTCCGAGCTCTTCTTCAGCCCTGCTGCGCACCAGCAGTCACGTCCAGTGTTTCGGTCGTCTTTGTGTGGACTACGAGGAGCTCCGCAAGAGGAAAGGATCTCCCAGCGACAGCAACATCTTTGGACCACTGAAGCGGAGGAAGTACATTGCCATTGACGTGTAAGTATCATACTGCTGTGTCTCTCTGTGTGTTGCTTTCTTCTTCTGACGCCAGTCTTTCGGGGCTCCTTCCACTGAGGCTGCTAAATCTCCTAAGAAACGGCCTCCTTCTTCCTTAACTCTTCCGCCAGCCTCCAGCGCTCCGAGTTCGCTGGTTGCCCCTGGAGCAGGGCTGGTTGAAGGGGCACTCTTGCCTTCCTGGTGCGTTGAACCTGTGGCCTCGTCGCTCCTCCCCCTTGGTCTGGCGTGGAGCTTGGCAGGCGTGCCCAAGACTCCTCCGCTGATTTTTTACGGCAACTTGTTGGCTTCGATCCCCGGCTCCTCTTTGAGCAGCGAGCCCCAGCGGGCTTGGGCTTCTCGCGAGGACGGGCTGGTGTCGGGTGTGGCGCCAGCCCCCAACCCCCTGCCGAGGGGTGGCGTGCCGCTTGACGCCTTGCCCGCAGCCTCCGAGGTGGAGGACGAAGAAGGCCGGGCGTTCGAGCTCGAGCGCGGGCGGAGCGTGGTTCGCCATGAGCTCTTCCAGGAGGCGATGAACGCGATGGGCCAGCTTGGTGGAGAGCTCGCGAGTGTCGATTCGCGTCTTGAGGCTGAAGGTCTCCGGCTGGCGGAGGAGCAGCGCAAGCTGAAGGTGGCCATCAACCTCGTCCGCTATCAGCGTGACCTTGAGAACGCGAAGGCTGAGGCGTATCTCAAGGTTTCCTACGACACCCGCTCACGAGCCTTGGAAGAGGCTCGCGAGGCTGATTGCCGCCGCGAGGCTGCGGAGAAGCGCGCATGGGAGCTCCAGGCCTGGAGCGCGTCTCTTGAGCAGCAGGTGGATGCGCGCAAGGCCACTCTTGCATCGCCCGGGGACGCCAGCGGAGGATGAGGAGGTACGGAAGCATGAGGAGGTGCTGGCCCTGGAGGCCATGGAGCGTAACCGCGAGCTCGAGCAACTGGAGACAAGGGAGCGTCAAGTTGCCCAAGCAGAACACGCCATAGGGGCTCGCGAGGCTGGAATTGAGGAGGAGGTGAACCGCCGGGTGGCCGAGGTTCGTGCGGACCTGGAGGGCAGGTATGACCTGAAGCTGAAGCTCGCGGGCGCGGAGGATGAGGGCAGGGCCGCTGCCCTCAGGCCCAGGTTGGACGAGGCTGAGAGGCGCGCGGAAGCCACGGCCGCTGCCTTGGTCATGGCGCAGGCGGACTTGGCCTCCGCCAGCGCCGAGTTGCGTTCCCTCCGTAGGCGGGTTGATGACGCAGTGGTCGTCGCGAGGCAGAACATGGAGGAGGTGCTCCAACGTCGAACGTTGGAGCGCGAGCATGCCCCCATACTTCAAGATCTCCGGAACAGGTCCAATATCGCTCTGGGCCATATTTGCGACGTGGAGGCACCGACCCCTCACTCAAATGATTATGCCAGCCACCTGACCTTCTTCACCGAGGTGGTGACGTGCCTGGAGGCTCGATCTGCCAGAGCTCACCAGCTTGTGGAGGAAAGGGGGCATGGCCTGCTCGAGCGCGCTTTCTCCCGTCTCTTTAGCCACCTCCTGAATGCCGACCCCAACTTTAACTTTGACGCCGCCATCGCCCCCGTACCCACGGCTGTCCGGGCTGGCTAGCGCGCAGGTTTGAGGACCATGGGGACGCGCTGGTCAGGGCCTTCGCTTCAAAGGATGATGCGGTGGTGGTCATCACAGATGAAGGCGACGTGGTCCACGATGGCGACGGGGGCGTCGCCGATGGCGGCGGTGATGCCGATGAAGACGACGACGACGCGTGTGACGCGTCTGCAGGTGGCGCAGCGAGCGACATTTCTGGCTGATCCCTTGTTCTCCTGTCATTTCTTCCTGCGCACAAACTCGGCCGTGGCCCTTGGAAACTTGTAAGAGCATTTTGAGAGGGGGAGCCCCTCATGTAAGCAAATTGCAGTTTTTACTTTTCCATGCGATGTGAGTTTGTGTCCTCGTCAACTAGTGAATCCTGATGCAAGTTTTCTGTCTTGGTTTACCTTAGTCAGCGCCAACTTTGAGCTGGGCTGCGATGTGTCGAGTTCCTGAGGTCCTTACGGAGCTCGTCGCCCCGTCGGAAGGGGCCCTACGAGAGGTTAGCACCAGTTGCAGCGCGCGCTCGGCGCGCGCGTGCTTCGTGCAGTCCCGCTCGCGAAGAGCTTGTGAGGGAAAGGTGATGGACATGAGTCCCAGACAAAACGATATCCAGAAGGCAAGAAATAGCTCAAACGAGAAAAAGGCTCCCACCGCATGCATCGACAAAAACTCAGCTTCAACTCAAATCCAGATCCAGAAAGCAAAGCTACAGAAAGAGAGATCCAAAGCAAAAGGCCGCGTCCGGCACCTAGTCTAGTCTTCTGGTCTTCAAGTCTTCTCACCAGCGCGGAGCTAAGTGCTGCCACTAGGCGTGGGAGGGAGCCCCAGGGCCTGAGGCCGGCACCCCTGAGACTCCGGGGGGTGTACAACCCCAACTCATTATTATGTGAGAGTGTCACGGGCAGCGAGCTTCACAGGCACTGGGCCTTCTTCACAGGTACGGGCCTTGCTTCATACGCCAGATGAGGGCCCCGCCTTGCGCCACCCTCGACCTCCTCTGAGCCGGCCGGTCACCAGGACGACGCAGAGGAGGGAAAGAGGACGCCAGCGGTTCCCTCGGTGACCACAGGTCCTCTGCCGGGGGAAGGGTTGTCGAGGCCTCCCCGGCAGAGGGCCTACCTCCAGGTGTCGTCAGGCATCGCGCGTCGCGGGGAGGGGCCTTGCTCCTGGCTCCCGCTCGGTGACCCCCAGTGTGTCTCCCTTGTTGGAACGGGTGCTGCCGTTCCTGGGTCATCAATCGACGCTGCAACCTGGTTCATCTGTAGTCCATGGTTAGCATAAGCCTGTTCCCGAGAGACTAGCGGTACCCTGTAATTGCCGCTGCTGGCGCGATCATTGTGGTTCTCCTTCGATTCTTCGAAGGCTTCGGCTCGTAGCGCCCCCTCTCCCCAATCTTCTCCAACGAATGAGCCGATGTCGTCCTCTGGTGCGTACCCTTGGTCCACCATGCGGGGCACGTAGGCCTCCGGGGCCGTCACCCCGAACACCTCGCTGTGGTGCCCCATGCTCCATGTTGCTCCACCAATGATGGCGTCTTGGGGATGAAAATACGGCATCCGGCCGGGACCATGGGGGTGACGCTTGCGCTCATGCTTGTCGAGGGCGACATCGGGGAGTTGGAGCTCCCTACGCCGCCTGGCCGTGCTGATGTTGATGAAGCCCCCGGGCGTAGTCGATGGCGTCCGGATGTGGTGAGGTTCGCCACGCGGCCCTGCAGTGGCCTGGGGAGGAAGCCGATAGCAGAAGGGCGGACCTCCTGACGCTGCTGCATCCAGCAGCTCGGCAACACGCTCCAGCAGTGTATCCCGGCCGCTTTCCATCAGCCTGCACAGCAGCAGCTCCCTTGCCACGGTGAGCGCTGCCCGCATGTTTGCTTGCTCCCGCCGTGAGTGCGGCGCCGTTGCTGCGGCCTGACTTGCTGCTCTTGCCGCGGCCCGTACCTGTCGTGGGGTGAGGGTGGATGACGCCTGGCCGCGCTGCCCACGCTCGGCAGGGTTTGGCGGCGCCCGTTGAGGGAGTCCTGGATTAGGAGGTATCCGGACAGCCGGACTGTGTACAACGTCCGGACTACTGAAGCGTGAAGATACAAGACTCAAGACTTCGGCCCGTGTCCGGGTGGGACTTTCCTTGGCATGGAAGGCAAGCTTGGCGATCCGGATATTATATTTCCTTCCTTGTAACCGACTCCATGTAAACCTAGCCCTCTACGGTGCCTATATAAACCGGAGAGGTTGGTCCTTAGAAGGCCGATCACAATTACATTCATACCATCATAGGCTAGCTCTTAGGGTTTAGCCTCTACGATCTCGTGGTAGATCTACTCTTGTACTACCCATATCATCAATATTAATCAAGCGAGGAAGTAGGGTTTTACCTCCATCGATTGGGCCCGAACCTGGGTAAACACACGTGTCCCTTACTTCTTGTTACCATCAGCCTTAGCGCCTGAGATCGGGACCCCCTACCCGAGATCCGCCGGTTTTGACACCGACATTGGTGCTTTCATTGAGAGTTCCTCTATGTCGTCGCTGTCAGGCTCGATGGCTCCTTCAATCATCATCAATGACACTGTCCATAGCAAGACTTTCCTCCCCGGACAGATCATCGTGTTCGGCGGCTTCGCACTGCGGGCCAACTCGCTTGGCCATCTGGAGCAGATCGATAGCTACACTCCTGGCCACCAGGTCAGGTTCAGAAACCTGAACTACATGGCGGACATCCGCGGAGACTTGATCTTCGACGAATTTGGGCCTATGCCAGGAGCACCGGACAGTCACGACGAGCATGGCTTAGACCTGCCGTCGGGCCGGAGCCGAGGTATCATCCTCACATCTTGTCCCGGACCTAGATCCGGAGCAGATCGCGTCGCTGAGGGCGGAGGATGGACCCCGCCTGTGTCGCACACTCATCGGCGGTGGAGTCGAACACGGGCCTTACCTCTGCGGCGGCTGTGACTCTGAATCCCGGATTCGTGTCACGGGCGTTGGTTCGATCGCACGCTCCCGAGCCTCTCGGGCCAGGATGGGCTCCGGTAATGGAGTTCACCGCGGCGGATATCTTCCAGCACTCGCCCTTTGGCGACATGCTGGACTCATTAAATTTTCTCTCTTTGTCAAGAGGCTCTTCGTCGAACTATGTCCGGCTTGAGTGGGAAGCAGGCGACGAAGGAATTTGTTGCCCACCCACCACCCATTTCATTGCCACGGTCGATGACTTAACCGAGGTACTGAACTTTGACTCCGAAGAAATCGACGGTATGGACAACGATGCAGGAGAAGAACATGAACCACCGCTCACTGGGCGGTGGACAACCACTGAGGGAGTCCTGGATTAGGGGGTGTCGGGATAGCCGGACTATGACCTTTGGCCAGACTCCTGGACTATGAAGATACAAGATTGAAGACTTTGTCCCGTGTCCGGATGGGACTTTCCTTGGCGTGGAAGGCAAGCTTGGCTATACGGATATGTAGATCTCCTACCATTGTAACCGACTCTGTGTAACCCTAACCCTCTTGGCGCCTATATAAACCGGAGGGTTTTAGTCCGTGGGACGAACAACAATCATACCATAGGCTAGCTTCTAGGGTTTAGCCTCTCACGATCTCGTGGTAGATCTACTCTTGTACTACCCATATCATCAATATTAATCAAGCAGGAGTAGGGTTTTACCTCCATCGTGAGGGCCCGAACCTGGGTAAAAACATCGTGTCCCTTGTCTCCTGTTACCATCCGCCTAGACACGCAGTTGGGGACCCCCTACCCGAGATCCGCCGGTTTTGACACCGACATTGGTGCTTTCATTGAGAGTTCCTCTGTGTTCATCTTTAGGCCCGATGGCTCCTCCGATCATCAACAACGATGCGCTCCAGGGTGAGACTTTTCTCCCCGGACAGATCTTCGTATTCGGCGGCTTTGCACTGCGGGCCAATTTGTTTGGCCATCTGGAGCAGATTGAACGCCCCTGGCCACCAGGTCAGATTTGGAAGTTTGAACTACACGGCTGACGTCCGTGGAGACTTGATCTTCGACGGGTTCGAGCTACAGCCAAGCGCGCCCGCCTTTATCACGAGGGGCATGATCTAGCTCTGCCGCCAACAGTGTCTGGAGGCCGCACCGGTCCGCTCCGACCTTTAGCTTCCGGAGCCGATCGCGCCTAATCGAGGATGGGTGGCTGGACACCGCCTCGGGGCTGCGATATCTCTGGCGATTGGGCGTACACCTACCCGTCCTTTGCGGCTTCGTGACTCCAAGGTGCCCGACTCCTCCGGACTCCGAGCCTTCGCGCCCACCAATCGAATCCGATTGGGCGCCCGATCATGGAATTCATTGCGCGGACATCTTTTCGCTTTTCGCCCTTTGGCGACATCCTGAATTCACTAAAGTCTCTCTCTTTATCAGGAGAGCCCTGGCCGGATTATGGTCAGGAAGGTTGGGATGCGGACGACGAAGAAATTCAAAGCCCACCCACCACCCACTTCGTAGCCACTGTCGATGATTTAACCGACATGCTCGACTTCGACTCCGAAGACATCGACGGTATGGAAGACGATGCAGGAGATGACCAAGAACCAGCGCCCACAGGGCACTGGAAGGCGACCTCGTCATACGCCATATACATGGTGGACATCCCAAAAGATGGGAATGGCGATGGAACAATGGAGGATGACCCCTCCAAGAAACAACCTAAGCGTCGGCGTCAGCGGCGCCGCTCTAAATCCTGCAACAGCAAAAACGGTGATTCCGGCACGGGAGACAATAACACCCTGGACAGTGCCGAAGACAACCCCCTCAAACATGATTCAGCGTAGGAGGATGGAGAAGCCAGCCCTCATGAGAGAGCGGCAGAAAGAGAGGTAGAGGACAATAATTACATGCCTCCCTCCGAAGATGAGGCAAGCCTCGACGACGACGACTTTTTCATGCCCGAGGATCCCGTCGAACAAGAGCGTTTCAAATGCAGGCTTATGGCCACGGCAAGCAGCCTCAAGAGAAAGCAGCAACAGCTTAGAGCTGACCAAGACTTGCTAGCTGACAGATGGACTGAAGTTCTTGCGGCCGAAGAGTATGAACTCGAGCGCCCCTCCAAGAGCTACCCAAAACGCAGGCTGCAACCCCGATTAGAGGAGGAAGCACCCAAACCTACATCACCAACAAGATGATACGGCTGACCGGCCACCTCATGGTCATGACAGAGGCCTCTCGACCCTCAACTCAAGCCGCACTCAGCGCCGCTCAAAAAATACCAAGGTGCGGGAAATGCGCCAGACTGCGAGATATATTGGAGGACAAGGCAAGGCAAACAAGATCGATCTACGGATCGGCGTGGGCGCCCATGACACGCGTGATTTATAACCGCCACGCCGGATATGGCAACTCGGCCGGGCGAACCACGATGAGACAAAGCTCATTTGAGCTGCGTCGTGATATAGCCCAATACAGAGGAGCCGCACACCCACTATGCTTCACAGATGAAGTGATGGATCATCAAATCCCTGAGGGTTTCAAACCCGTAAACATTGAATCATACGATGGCACAACAGATCTTGCGGTTTGGATCGAGGACTATCTCCTTCACATCCACATGGCCCGCGGTGATGATCTACATGCCATCAAATACCTCCCACTCAAGCTTAAAGGACCAGCCCGGCATTGGCTTAACAGCTTGCCAGCAGGAGTCAATTGGTTGTTGGGAAGACCTAGAAGCCGCATTCCTCGACAATTTCCAATGCACATATGTGCGACCACCAGACGCCAATGACCTCAGCCACATAATTCAGCAGCCAGAGGAATCGGCCAGACAATTCTGGACACGGTTCCTAACCAAGAAAAATCAAATCATCGACTGTCCGAATGCAAAGGCCCTTGCAGCCTTCAAACACAAGATCCATGACGAGTGGCTTGCCCGGCACCTAGGACAGAAAAGCGAAATCCATGGCAGCCCTCACAACACTCATGACCGGCTTTTATGCGGAGAGGACAGCTAGCTAGCTTCGTAGTAACAACATGACCAAGAGCCCTGGTAATTCGGATACCAAGGACAGCAATGGCAGGTCGCGTTGCAACAAGCACAAGCGCCGCATTAACGGCGATAATGCTGAGGATACGCCAGTCAATGCCGGATTCAGAGGCTCTAAACCCGGTCAGCGGAAAAAGTCATTTAAAAGAAATACTCCGGGACCGTCCAAATTGGACCGAATACTTGATCGCTCGTGCCAGATACACGGCACCCCCGGAAAACCAGCCAACCACACCAACAGAGATTGCTGGGTGTTCAAGCAGGCAGGCAAGTTAAATGCCGAAAACAATGACAAGGGGCTGCATAGCAATGACGAGGAGGAGCCCTGGCCGCCGAACAATAGAGGACATAAGGGCTTCCCCCCACAAGTGTGGACGGTGAACATGATATACGCAACCCACATACCCAAAAGGGAGCGGAAGCATGCACTAAGGGACGTATATGCGATGGAGCTAGTCGCCCCAAAGTTCAACCTGTGGTCTTCCTGCCCGATCACTTTTGATCGAAGGGACCACCCCACTAGCATCCGCCATGGCGGATTCGCCGCATTGGTTCTAGACCCAATCATTGACGGATTTCACCTCACTAGAGTCCTAATGGACGGCGGCAGCAACTGAACCTGCTTTATCGTGACACGGTCGCAAAATGGGCATAGACCCATCAAGGATTAAACCCACGAAGACGACCTTTAAAGGCGTCATACCAGGTGTAGAGGCCAACTGTACAGGCTTAGTTACACTTGAAGTGGTCTTCGGATCCCCGGATAACTTCCGAAGCGAGGAGTTAATCTTCGACATAGTCCCGTTCCGCAGCGGCTATCACGCACTGCTCGGACGAACCGCATTTGCAAAGTTCAATGTGGTGCCGCACTACGCATATCTCAAGCTCAAGATGCCAAGTCCTAGAGGAGTCATTAAGGTCAATGGAAACACCGAACTCTCTCTCCGAACGGAGGAGCATACGACAACCCTCGCGGCGGAAGTACAAAGCAGCCTCTTAAGGCAATTCTCGAGTCCGGCTATTAAACGTCCGGACACCGTCAAGCGCGCCCGGAGTAACCTACAACAAGACCGCCTGGCACGTTCCGAGCATGCATAGCAATGCAGCCCAAACCCCAGCCCTCGCGAAATTGCGAAACCAGTACTACGCGTACATAATTACGCTCTAGAAATACCATGGGCGTAGGGGGAGGGGCACGACCACGGCATGCCCAGAATGCGGCTCAACCACACCAGGGGCTCCCGATTGTGTCATTCTTTTCTTTTCTTCTTTCTTTTACTTTCAGGACTCTGTTTTTTCATGAAGCCCTGTCCGGCAGTAGAATCGCCAAACACACGATGCAACAGCCAGGGAAGCAGAAAGCTACATCGAGTGTCCAGGTGGTCTCTATTACGAGAAGTATACCTGTTTTACATACCATCCCGCAGCTTACCCCTGGAGGGGACATGTTAAAAGTCCCGCCCCTTGCTTATCGTGACTATTTGTATCGCTCTGCTTCATCGCAGCCCTTTTGAATAAACAATACATAGCTTCTGCCTATTATTGAATTCCTTTTTTCTATATACATATGTTCAGTTATGAACATTGTGCAACCGTACACTTGGTACGGGCAATACACCAGGGGCTTAAGTACCCCACAATATGGTGTGATAAGTCCGAACACTTTCACAAGTGCGGCATCCCGAACTTATAGCATTATATGCATCAGCTCCGAATCATGTCTTGGGTCAATAGTTCGGTTTGCCCGGCTCCCATGTTTTGGTACCTTATGTTCCGTTATATCGGCTAAGGTAGCGCTGGGAGAACCACTGCGATTGTGCCTCGGTTGAGCTGGGTTAAGCACCTTAGTGGAGAAATCTAAAACTGACAGTCATGATAGGGCGAGAGCCGGTCGCTGTTCAAGAGGTTTTCGAGTCCCTAAAGACTTATGCCGCTTTGAGCGAGGAGTCGGCATTGTCCAGCCTAGGCGTGGATAGCGCCCCGAACTCGGTCTTCGAATACACTGTGGGCTTCACGAAATTTAAAATTATAGAATTCTATGGCTAAGTGAGAGTGTTCAAGCATTATAGTCCGGTTGCCTTGTTCGTTGTGTTGAGCGCCTCCCTCGAAGGACCCAAGAATGGGAACAAGAGCGCTCAAGTTCATCCCGAACACCCCAGCACTCGTGGCATGGGGGCTGAAGCCGACGACTCGCCATCTCTCAAATTTAATAAACGGCCGCATAGAAAGTAATATTTTAAATTCAAAAGTGTTGCTTCGCGCATATGAACAAGTTTTCAAAGACAGGATAACAAATGCGAGTCTACTAAAAAATTACATGTTTGGAGCATTCACCCGCTATAAGGCGGGCACCCTTCAGGACGCCCTCATAATACATATCAGGCTTGCGATGCTCCTTGCCCGGTGGTGGTCCGTCCGTCACAAGCTTCTCAACGTCCATCCTGCCCCAGTGCACCTTAGCACGGGCAAGGGCCCTACGGGCACCTTCGATGCAGACGGAGCGCTTGACGACTTCAACCCATGGACAGGCGTCCACCAGCCGCCTCACCAGCCCGAAGTAGCTCCTACGCACGGCTTCCTTAGGCCACAGCCGAACTATGAGGCCTTTCATGGCCTGTTCGGCCACCTGATGGAGCTCGACCAGCTGCTTCAACTGGTCGCTTAAGGGCTCCGGTGTCCGCCTCAAAGATACTAAGACCAGAACACCTTCTCCGCCGAGCTCCCTCCTCGGCTCGGTAGAATGCGGCACATCGGACACCTTCAAGGGGCAGATCTGCGAATGCTCCTGGAGAGCTCCGGATTCGGGTAAGTAACAGATAATTCACTTTCACGTGCTTGCTTTGCATAAAGAATGCCTTACCCGCCACTGTCTTCTTCATCGCCTCGATTTCCTGGAGGGCTTTTTGGGCTTCGGCCTTAGCGGCTTTGGCGCTCTCAAAGGCCAAGGCGAGCTCGGACTCTCGAGTCTTTGAGTCACGCTCCAAACTCTCGTGTTTTTCCATGAGAGCCTGGAGCTCTTGCCGCACCTCCGCCACCCACGCCTCCTGCTTCTCTCGCTCGGTGCGCTCCGCGGCCTCATTGCTTTCGGCCTTGGACACGATTCCTTCAGGGTCGCCACCTCGTTCGTGGCCCCTGCAATATTCACGTTATTCCTGTCATTTTTTGCAACCACATCTTTTTAATACTCCCATAAGGTATTACTTACCTTCCCTGTCCTTGAGCTGCTTTTTGGCAAGGCCGAGCTCGTTCTCGGACCGCTCGAGGCTCTGCTTCAAGGCATCAACCTCCGCAGTCAGTGCGGCAGAGGTCGGCAGCGCAGCCTGCATTCCCATATTGACATCCTTAGGTTAGACTCCTGCGTATATCTTTTAGATCCTCAGTTCGGCCTTTTCTTTCCGAACACCAAACTGAGCATCAGGGGCTACTGTCTATGCGGTAATATTTTTACATATCTTAAATACATACCTCAAAGCCTGTTAGAAGGCTAGCACAGGCTTCAGTCAGCCTGCTCTTGGCGGACTGAACTTTCTGGATCACCACACTCATAACAGTGCGGTGTTCCTCGCCGATGGAAGCGCCGTTAAGCACCTCCATAAAATTATCCGATGCCTCCGGTTGGACGGAGGTCACCGGCGTCACTGTCTTGCCCTTCTCATGAAGGGGTCGCCTGCCGGACTCCGGAACCACTGAAGGTTCCGGTACGGAGTCCGGCATAGGGCCGGACTTAAAGCCCTTTGGGATTTTATCCCCTTTGCACCCGGAGTCCGGGAGGTCACCTTGCGGCGCCTCCAGCGCCACCTCCTCCTGGCTGGTCCCCTTTTGGGACTCCACCTCGGCGTCATCCGCGGCGGGAGGACACGAGGCAGTCGGAAGTGAGGCGCTATTCACATCCAACGAATCCAGGGAGCCGCTCGACGAAGCGTCGAGCCCGTCCTTGGGCGGGCTGCATGGTTATATTCGGCGTTAGAAGATGTTGTGCGACAAATGGAACGCCATGAGTTATTCTGGTGTCCGGATACTTACGATATCGCCAGGGGCTTGGCCCTCAGTGGCCACCCCTCTTTGTCGTCGTCGGCGTTGGTGGCGTAGTCCGGAGGAAGGGTCCTTCCCTTCTTGGACCCTCCGGCCTCCCCAGTTGGGGCGGCCTTCCTTTTCTTCTCTCCCCTCGCTGGGGGAGAGGCCTCTTTTTCCTCCTCCTCGTCTTCACGGGAGGAGTCCTCCTTGGAGTCATTAGACGATGAGTCTGACAACACCTGGCACCGGGAACTCCTTCGAGTTCCCGTGGCCTTCTTCTTGGCCTTCTTCTCTGGCATTACGTAAGGTGCCGGAACCAGCAGCCCTGTCAATCGGGGATCCGCTGGGTCCTCTGGCAAGGGAGCCGGACAGTCGACCTGTCCGGATGTCTTCTGCCAGTCCTGTCAAAGGTGAGGGAGTTTTAGATCCCGCATAGAGTCAAACTATGAAAAAGAGTCCCGTAAAGGGTAAAATAGCTTACCTCACTGGCTTGATGCCGCGAGCTGAATCCGCGATCTTCGGTAGCGGATGCGGAGCCTCGGCGCTCTTGAACGGCACCTTCCGGGCATCTTCGTATGTAGTGTCAAGAGCCGGCTCAAGGTTCGGTGCTGTGCGGATCAAACTCCCACAAGTTGAAGTCCCGTTGCTGGCATGGGAGGATCCGGCGGATGAGCATAACCTGGACTACATTGACAAGCTTGAGCTTCTTGTCCACCAGGTTTCGGACACAGGTTTGGAGTCCGGTCAGCTCTTTCGAATTACCCCACGTCAGGCCCGTCTCTTTCCATGAGGTGAGCCGTGTAGGGAAGCCAGATCGGAATTCGGGGGCCGCTGCCCATTTAGAGTCGCGCGGCTCGGTGATGTAGAACCACCCCGATTTCCACCCCTTTATGGTCTCCACAAAGGAGCCCTCGAGCCATAGGACTCTGGCCATCTTGCCCACCATGGCACCTCCGCACTCCGCTTGGCGGCCGCCCACTACCTTCGGCTTGACATTGAAGATCTTCAGCCATAAGCCGAAGTGGGGCTGGATGCAGAGGAAGGCCTCGCACACGACGAGGAACGCCGAGATGTTGAGGATGAAATTCGGGGCCAGATGTGGAAATCTAGGCCGTAGTAGAACATGAGCCCCCGGACAAATGGGTGAAGTGGAAATCCTAGTCTGTGGAAGAAGTGGGGGAGGAACACCACCCTCTCATTGGGCCTGCGGGTGAGGATGAGCTGCCCCTTGTCGGGGAACCTATACGCGATGTCGTAGGACAAGTATCCGGCCTTTCGCAGCTTTTTGATGTGCCCCTCCGTGACGGAGGAGGCCATCCACTTGCCTCCCGCTCCGGACATAGTTGGAGAAGGTTGAGGTGGGATGTGCGGGCTTGGGCGCTAGAGCTCAAGTCTTGGCGGAAATGGATGAGCAAAGGAGGAAGAAGGCGTGTGTGAAAAAGTGGATCCTTATCCCCTTATATGGACCGACAAAGCTATGCGTCCCCACCGGCCTGATAAAACTCGCTTATCTCCCAAGCGCCGTAATCAATGGCACGGTTGGGTTACCCACGCCCGTATTGATGAGAATCCTGGAATAAGGGGACACGATCTCTGCTTTGACAGATGTGCCAAGGAAACCGCCTCGCTAAACGCACTGAGGTGGGACAGTGAAAACGATTCGAATAAAGGCTTGGCCGTGGTGTGATGTCACACTGCAGAATATGTTAGTAGATTGAGTTTGTGTAAATAGTATTCTCTCTACGGTGGTGTGTGGAATTTATTTTGCAGAGCCAGACACTATCCTTGTGTTCAAAATCTTCTATGAAGAATTCGGAGGAGGAACCAGCCTTGCAATGCCGAAGACAATATGCGCGCCGGACTCGTCGTCATTGAAGCCTGGTTCAGGGGCTACTGAGGGAGTCCTGGATTAGGGGTGTCTGATAGCGGACTATGACCTTTGGCGGACTCCTAGACTATGAAGATACAAGATTGAAGACTTCGTCCCGTGTCCGGATGGGACTTTCCTTGGCGTGGAAGGCAAGCTTGGCGATACGGATATGTAGATCGCCTACCATTGTAACCGACTCTGTGTAACCCTAACTGACGGTGTCCTGGACTAGGGGGTACTCACCACGTCGTCTCCCGATCAGTTGGATTGGGCCGAGGATCCCCATGGCCGTATACTCATGGGCCAGTCCGGACACTTGCCGCATACAAAGAAGATTCCACAAGACTTGGCGATCAAGACAAGGACTCCTCCCCCACCGCCGTATTCCGCTAGGACTGTTGTTATCCTAGGCCTCTGGTGCATTATATAAACCGAGGCCAGGCTAGTCGATAGATATACAACAATCATACCATAGGCTAGCTTATAGGGTTTAGCCTCTACGTTCTCGTGGTAGATCAACTCTTGTACTACCCTTATCATCAATATTAATCAAGCAGGAGTAGGGTATTACCTCCATCGAGAGGGCCCGAACCTGGCTAAACATCGTGTCCCCTGTCTCCTGTTACCATCCGCCTAGACGCACAGTTCGGGACCCCCTACCCGAGATCCGCTGGTTTTGAGACCGACATTGGTGCTTTCATTGAGAGTTCCGCTGTGTGTTCGGCATAAGGTTGATGGCTCGCCTGCAGATCAACTGCGACTTTGGCATCTTCGTCACCAGCTCGCCTGGTCACCTTGGTTCGACCAAGGACTGCGCCCTACCTCCGATCGTCATGTTCGGATGAGGGCCTTCATCAACATCACCTCCGATCTCTATCAAGATCATGGACGAATCATCCAGGGAGCCCGGGGGCTCAACGTCAACATTGCCCTCAGGCGACCGTGCTATTTTTCTGGGCAGCGAACTTGTATCCGCCGTCACCGCCTCCTCGAGCATCGGTTTGACGATTGCTTCGGTGGAATTGTGCGGAATTTAGTCTAAAAAACCCTGGAAAATTTCATCGAGTAACGATGGAGGAACCTCTGGTAATCTCTGATATACCGGAGCCGCATTGAATCTGGACGAGAATCCGGACGAGTTTAGGGCGTGGTGTCCAGCTTCTAGCTCGGACTTCCTTTGTAAGATCCAACCATTGATCGTCTGCGGAATTCCTATATCTACCATTCCTCAAAATTTCAGCTTGATCCGACCGTCCAAACTCCGGGAACCTTCCGATTAGTGCATCATTTTTCGGATCTGTTTTCTGCGCGAAAACGAATCCGACCGGAGTTCGTCTTTTTTATGAACGGGATTTTGGACATCCTTTTTGAAGGAAGTTTTGTATGGGGTGTTATGTTTTGATTCCGAACACATCCCACTAACTTTAAAATCTTTTGAACATGATCTTCAATATCATGCTGGTGTCAAACCAGTCCGACAATATTGCTCCACGGCCGCCGACCTATGCTAGACACGTCGTCATTTTGTTGAGCCGAGCTCAACTTCTTCGGATCATCATCTCGGCAAGCCGAACAAGAGTCCGGCATCGCGAAGGATAAATCATCACCAACATCGCCGCCCTACGGATTACACGGAGCGGGCATACCGGCATCGCCGCACGGTCGCTTCATCAAGCCGGCATCGACCACGTCACGACATGCATCGACATTGACTTCGACGCTAGGCCATATTTCTTTTATTACTCACTTTGCATAAATTATTTATTATGTAACATTTTTTTAATTCCTATTATTACTATTATCCCCGGTCTGCACTATTTTTTGTGCACAGGAAAATGATCCAGCCGGACTATATCCTTTGGCGTCACCTCGGCTGGATGGGGGGCTTCGTTAACACTTCATTACCCCATGCAAGGGACTTCGGCATCACCCTGCCGTCCTGCATTAACTGTGCTATGTCACCACTTCGGAGTGCCGAGCTCTTTGCTCCGCCACCTCGGGACCGGCTTGGGGGATGGAACCTTGTCCCGCATCAAGCTTGGACCGCGTCATCAATACCGAACACATTAACCAGCTAAGTTGGCTTCATGCTCAAAGTTTTAAATTTTTAAATTGTGTTCGGCTCGACCAAGCATTATACTTTTTTGGAAAAAAGTTGCTTGTAAAAATTTCCTTGTCCAAACTTTGCTTGTGACGCGCAAATTCAAATACCCCGTTCACTTGGGGGCTTCCTTCATGAAGCATTTTCCTCTTGCACATGATTATACTTGTACGGCTTTGTTCCTTGTTCGTGTATTACGCCACAATATGCACCATATTGACTTAAGTGATTTGCAAGCTGGGTTGCCTTGCTCCTGTGTTTACCCCTACGTTCCCGATTGTTCGGCTAGGGAGTAAAGGGAGCACCACTGCGATTGTCACGATCGGGTCACCCGTGCCGGACCTCAGACTGGGTGAAGCCGAAAGCTAGCACTCTTACTATTCTCAATAATGGTCGGCACACAACGGAACTCATGAGTACAAAAAATCTATTGCACAAGTCTCATATTAACAATGAGCACCGAAGGAAGGTATCGGTGGGGGTACTATTTTCTTCGAAGATGCTTCTTACACTTTATCAGTAATATAGCATAAATTCCCTGAGCGCGCTTTGTCTATTATAGCCTTATGACCTGATTGCCTGGTTATTGGAAACACCGTCGATATTCTCGACAGATGGAGTACATAGCACTTTTCGGTCCTTGACTGAAGAGGGAGAAGCCGACGGTCGGCTAAGATGCGTTTAAAGTTCGGTTGAACATATAGATATGATATAAGTACTTCGGTACATAGAATCATTCTTTTTACCCAAGTCACTTGGGGGCTCTTATGTTTATTTGAGCCGTTTTATAATAAGTGTTTTTCTTCTTAGTCGTTGCAGAGTTATTATTATTATTTATCACTCCTATTCTCGACACGAGTGTGCGGTCACTAGTCGGGAGCCTAACTTCTCTCTCAAAACCGCTTAGAGTTTAGTTTTCTAAACTGGCCTAATGAGAAGTACTCCGCCTTTGGGATGGGAGACTGAAGCCGTAGGCTGACCCGCTTGAAGTCTTGAGATAGGATGTGTCATGTTAAAGCACGGCAAAAGCACTTTTTTTCTAAAGTCCAATTTTCGGATTGGCACCGAACACTTGATCTTGTTCGGACGTCATGTTTTTACTGACGTATTTTGGTTTTCCAAGCTTTTGGCACTTTTAAACTATTTGTGTGTTTTCAGCACAAGTCTCGCAGTGCAACGCCGGACACCTTTAGATTTTCGGCAAAAAATTCTCGGATATTGCTATATATGCATCAGTTTTGAATTGCGTCTTCGGTCAATAGTTGGGTTGCCCGGCTCCCGCGCTTGCCTCCTATGTTCCGCTTTGTTCGGCTAGGTGTGCAAAGGGAGAACCACTGCGATTGTGCTTCCAGCTCGCATGGTCAAGCACCTCAGTGGAGAAAGCCAAAACTGACTGTCACAATAGGTGTAAACTGGTCAGCGATCCGATGACTATATTAAATGACGTGCCATTCATAAAATTGGCCGAAGTGTTTCCGGCTTGACCTCGACTATCGCCGAACACTACCGGGGGCTAGTAACTGGCCTCCCAAACTAAATCCTCAATATTTTGCTCTTACATTGGAGCTGAGGTTTCATGATCATGCTTAGCATGACAACCCAAAGAAAGGAACCGATAGCGGGACTATTTTCTTTGGAAGACATTTCTTCTGTTAAATAGTAATATAACATATCTCTCTACGTACCTTTGTTTATAAAACTGTATGGCCAGATTGCCTTGTTTGTTGTAAATCTTTGCCCTCATAAAGGCTTTATAAAGTAGGACAAACACTCCTCGGCTATTGGCCGAGGAGGTGGAAGCCGATGGTCGGTCAACAAAGTTTTGTACAATGCGGATCCGAGCATTAATGACGAAAAGTACTTGGATACATAGAGTCATTACACATAGTTTGTGATTTTACTATGGATATCGATCCTTAATTGACCACCCGTGCCCGCATTAAGGCTCGGGGCTCTTGGGCTTCGGGCTTATTATGTACAAATATTAAAGGGGCACATCAATCCTCGATGCGGTGTTGCCACTCGACCAGTTGTCTCGGGGCTACTGCATTGCCTGTTCTATGCGAGAAAATTTTAAGTGCAATACAGTTTCCGAGGAGATTTTGATCCTCGGGTTGGTCGGCCGCACCCAACCCGAGTCTCGAGGATCGAGCACGCCGCTTTTTGTGTCGAAGTATTCTCGGCTGAAGCTAGGACTTGATCCTCAGCCGATTTTGCAAATCAACACGAGTCTCGGCTGACTCTTTGGGATCAGCGCTCTTACGTCATCCTTCAGTGCATCTCGGGTTTTAGACCGATACACACCTTGTAGACTCTTGGCTATGTATCTCGGCAGAGAATAAATTGCACCAATCAAAAATATTGACAAAAATCGGCCCATATTTGGGGTGGTGCACCACCTCGGAAGCAGTCCGGCATAAAGCTCGGGCGCTAGTGGCTGGCTCCATGGAGGGCATTTCCGGCATTAAGCTCGGCTAAACTCCTTCAAACTTCTTTGAACCAAGGTGATTTACGACACCTCGGATACAATCCGGCGTTGGAGCTCGGATACATAGTCCGGCGTTGGAGCTCGGATACAGTCCGGCGTTGGAGCTCGGATACATAGTCCGGCGTTAGAGCTGGGAAGCAGTCCGGCGTTAGAGCTGGGAAGCAGTCCGACATTGATGCTCGGCTGCAAAAGATACCTCGAATGCAGTCCGGCGTTGGAGCTCGGACGCAAGAGGACGCTGCCGCCCGGGAACAACTTCAAACCCGAGGTGCGGCATAAAAATAACAAGGAATTGATAAAGGCCGGAAACTTAAAGGGGCTCCTCGGATACCCGACGTGTAAACTCGTCGAATGCATTTCGGCGATCCTCAAGATCGAAGATGAGAAGATTTGTTGAACCAGTTTTCAAGACCGACGACTGAAGATGAAGAACGGTTCGGAAGAATCGAGGAGCGTCCCTAAACTTGAAGACCGGTTCAGGGGGCTACTAACGGTGTCCTGGACTAGGGGGTACTCACCACATCGTCTCCCGATCAGTTGGATTGGGCCGAGGATCCCCATGGCTGTATACTCATGGGCCAGTCCGGACGATTTACCGCATACAAGGAAGATTCCACAAGACTTGGCGATCAAGACAAGGACTCCTCCCCCACCGGCGTATTCGGCTAGGACTCTTGTTATCCTAGGACTCTGTTGCATTATATAAACCGAGGCCAGGCTAGTCGATAGATATACAACAATCATACCATAGGCTAGCTTATAGGGTTTAGCCTCTACGATCATGTGGTAGATCAACTCTTGTACTACCCTTATCATCAATATTAATCAAGTAGGAGTAGGGTATTACCTCCATCGAGAGGGCCCGAACCTGGGTAAACATCGTGTCCCCTGTCTCCTGTTACCATCCGCCTAGACGCATAGTTCGGGACCCACTACCCGAGATCCGCTGGTTTTGACACTGACACTAACCCTCTTTGGTGCCTATATAACCAGAGGGTTTTACTCCGTAGGACGAACAACAATCATACCATAGGCTAGCTTCTAGGGTTTAGCCTCTCTGATCTCGTGGTAGATCTACTCTTGTACTACCCATATCATCAATATTACTCAAGTAGGAGTAGGGTTTTACCTCCATCGACAGGGCCGAACACAGGTAAAAACATCGTGTCCATTGTCTCCTTTACCATCCGCCTAGACGCGCTTGATTCGGGACCCCCTACCCGAGATCCACGGTTTTGACACCGACAGCCACCTCTTCTTATTTTATATATATATATATATATATATATATATATATATATATATATATATATATATATATATATATATATATATATATGGTGGACACTCGAAGGAAACAAATGGGGATGAGGCAACGGGGATAAAACCTCGGGGAAAAAAGCAAAGAATGGGCGCCCGGGCCACTCCAAGCCCCGCCACACCAATACCGGCCCAGGAGACGAAAACAATCCGAATGGTGCCGAAGAAGAATACAACCCCGAACAGCCCGCCTTCGAGCAGGCCGAATAGGAGGATGAGCATGTCAGCCCAGAAGCAGCAGCAACTCCAAGCTAATCAAGACCTGCTCACGGACAGATAGACTGAAGTCCTGGCAGCCGAGGAATACGGACTCGAGCACCACACGGCTGACCGGCCACCTCGTGGCCGGGATAAAGCGGCATACCAGTGCACATACCAGCCAACACCCCCACGCCAACATACTACGGCCCGGGGCAACAAAACGGGACAGCCAAGATCAATCGACGGATCGCGGGGGCGCGCCTCGAATCGCGACGAGGACCATCATGCCGGACACACCTTCAACAAGTCCGGCCGGGCCAAATATAGCCATCCAGAGCAATTCGACCTGCGTATCCACATAGCCCGGCACAGAGGCGACGCGCACCCCCTCTGCTTCATTCATGAAGTAATGGATCATGAATTCCCAGAAGGGTTTAAACCCGTAAACATCGAATCATATGATGGCACAACAAACCCCGCAGTATGGATCAAAGATTTTCTTCTCCACATTCACATGGCCCGCGGAGATGATCTGCATGCCATGAAATATCTTCCACTTAAGCTCAAAGGACCAGCCCGACACTGGCTAAACAGCCTGCCAGCAAACTCCATTGGCAGCTGGGAAAACCTGGAAGACGCATTCCTCGACAACTTCCAGGGAACATATGTGCGACCACCTAACACCGACGACTGAGCCACATCACCCAACAGCCCAGAGAGTCAGCCAGGAAATTCTGGACTCGGTTCCTAACTAAGAAGAACCAAATAGTTGACTGTCCGGACGCCGAAGCCCTGGCGGCTTTCAAGCATAATATCCGTGATGTGTGGCTCGCTCGACACCTCGGCCAGGAAAAACCCAAGTCTATGGCCGCTCTCACCACACTAATGACCCGCTTTTGTGTGGGCGAAGACAGTTGGTTGGCCCGCAGCAGCACTACGCCACAGCCTGGCAATTCAGATGGCCGCGACAATAACGGCAAGCCATGCCGTACCAGACATAAGCAACGGAACAACAGAGACAGCACTGAAGACACGACAGTCAACGCCGGATTCAGTGGATCCAAGCCCAGTCAGCGGAAGAAGCCGTTCAAAAGAAATAATCAGGGACCGTCCAGTCTGGACCGCATACTGGAGTGCTCGTGCCAGATCCATGGCACGCCGGACAAGCCAGCCAACAACACAAATAGAGATTGCTTGGTATTCAAACATCCTCAAAGGAGCGGAATTACCGGACTTATAAGGAGGAGACATCCAGGGAGGCAATAGACGTTGTGCACAGAAGAAAATACCCAGGTGGAAT
Source organism: Aegilops bicornis (assembly GCA_021605145.1). Classification (NCBI taxonomy): domain Eukaryota; kingdom Viridiplantae; phylum Streptophyta; class Magnoliopsida; order Poales; family Poaceae; genus Aegilops; species Aegilops bicornis. The sequence continues at coordinate 463,485,427 of CM038669.1, read as the reverse complement.
CTATTTACGATCATTATACCTGCTTTATCTACCTGCACACAGCCTGCCCCTAGATAGGACATGTCAAATAGTCCTATTTTATATTTTCTTAACGCATCCATTGTAAATGTACGCCTAAACGTATTTTTTTCAATGAGAGATTATATATAGCGTCAGCTTATTATTCTCGTTCGAGCATTTTTCTCTTATAAATGATTATTTGATATTGCATCCGTACACCTTGGTGCGGCCGATTTGCCAGGGGCTTCTTATGGCGCCCCGCTATATGGAAACTAAAGTCCGAACACTTTCAATAGTGCGGCACCCCGAACTTATAGCACTATATGCATCAGCTCCGAATCATGTCTTGGGTCTACAGTTGGGATAGCCCGGCTCCCTTGTTTTGGTGCCTTACGTTCCGTTATATCGGCTAAGGTAGCGCGGGAAGAACTACTGCGATTGTGTCGGTTCACCGGACGAGCACCTCGAGAGAAAGCCGAAACTGACCGGCATGATGTGGCGAGAGCTGGTTGCTGTTCGAGAGGTTTTAAAATCCTTAAAGATTTTCCGCTTTAGGCGATAAATCGGCTTCGTCCGATCTAGGCATGTATAGCGCCCCAATTCGGCCTTCCAGATTCTAGGGGCTTCGCGAAATTTAAAATTGTAGACTTCTATGGCTAAGTTAAAGTTATAAAGCCGCATAGTCCGATTGCCTTGTTATTGCGCGGACACCTCCTTAAGGGACCAAACATTTGGGCAAAGAGTGTCCGGGTTTTCCATGAACACCCCTGTGCTAGTCACGTGGGGGCGGAAGCCGACGACTGGCCTACTTTCAGGATTTTATAAACAGCCGCATAGAAGGTAATATTTTAAATAACAAAAGCGGTATATAGCGCAAGTAACTTCGTCTTTCATTACAAACATGACAGAAGTGAATTCATTCAAATATGGCATCCTTGGTACATTCATTAGCGATGAGGCGAGCACCCTTCATCACGCCATCGTAGTACATTTCGGGATGGCGATGCGCCTTGCCCTCCGGTGGCCCGTCCTCGACCAGCTTCTCCGCATCCAGCTTGCCCCAATGCACCTTGACGCGGGCAAAAGCTTGGCGGGCACCTTCGATGCAAACAAATCGCTTGATCACTTCAAGCCGCGGGCAGGCATCCACCATCCGCTTGATCAGGCCAAAGTAGCTACTGGGCACTAGCTCACCAGGCCACATCCTGACTATGAAGTCCTTCATAGCCAGTTCGGCTGCCAGGAGTTCGACCATAGCTTCAGTTGGTCGCTCAGAGGCATCGGATGTTCGGCCCCAACATACTGGGACCAAAACAGCTTCTCCGTTGAGCTCCCCTCCTGGGCACGGTAGAACTCCGCAGCGTCTGAGGCGCTGCGTGGCAGATCTGCAAATGCCCCTGGAGAGCTCCGTGTTCGAGTAAGTAAAAGAAACGCCTCCTCCACATGTTTGCTTTGCATAAAGAATTTCTTACCCACTGCTATCTTCTTGGCCTCCTTGATCTCCTGCTGTGCTTTCTCGGCTTCGGCCTTGGCATCTTTCAAATTCACAAGGGCCTTCGCAAGCTCGGCCTCCTTCATCTTCAGATTATGCTCCACGGACTCGCACTTCTTGCCGAGGTCCTGGAGCTCCTGCTGTACCTCGCCCACTCTAGCACTTTGCTTTTCGCGCTCCTTACACTCCGAGGCGCCTTGTCTTCGGCCTCGGACATCACCCTCTTTAGGGACACCAATTCGGCGGTGGCCCCTGTTACACGGTCACGAAACTTAGATGTTAGACTCATCAATTCTGCCTATCCTTAAACACATAAGAGCGGGAATTACTTACCCTTGTTCTCTTCGAGCTGCCTCTTTGTGAGGATGAGCTCTCCCTGCGCCTGCTCCAGGTGCCGCTTCAGTTCGGCAACCTCGGTAAATGCGATGCGGCGTGACAAGCGACAAGCAGCACTGACCTACTTATTCACAACAATACTTATTATTAGACTCCATGGATTATAGTTGACCCTCCGTTTGGCTTCTCTTCGAACACCAACCAGAGTATCAGGGGCTACTACCTATCGGGTGGTAATTTCATACATTTTTTACTTACCTCAAAGCCCGTCAGGAGGCTTGTGCAGGCTTCGGTCAGTCCGCTTTTGGCGGGCACGACCTTTTGAATCACCACACTCATAAGAGTACGGTGCTCTTCTTCCATGTAAGCGCCTCAAAGTGCTTACACTAGGCTATCCGGCGCCATTGATGCGCCGGAAGTCCTCAGCACGGGCGGCTCGCCCTCCCTAACGGGGGGCTGCCCGCAAAAGTCCAGAACCGTTGGGGGTTCCGGAGCAGTGTTCGATCGAGATTTCGCCTTGTTGCGACTCTCATCGACGCGATCCGCGGGGATCTTGAACCCCGCATGCCCAACATCTGGAATCCTACCATGGGGCGTCTCCAGAGTCACCTCCCCCTGCTCTGAGAGCCTTTGGGACAACACCTCCGTGTCATCCGCGTGTGGAGGGGTAGTGGCCGTCGGGAGCGAATTTATCGCCGAATCGCTCAGGGACCCGGAGGAGGATTCCTCGGGGTGAACCCTGGCCGGACTGCATATATGTTCGGCACTATAAGTATAAAAACTATGAAGTGAAACCATGATAGGATGCGGACACTTACGATCGCACCGGGGGCTTCCCCCGGGGCAGCCGACCTTCATCACTGTAGGCGGCCGTGGTGGAGTAGTCCGGAAGGGATGCTTTCCCCATCTTGGATGCCCCAGCCTCCCCCTCCGGGGCGGCTTTTCTCTTCTTCTCCCCCCCAGTGCGGGGAGGCGGAATTTATTCTTGATTCCCCCACCTCCGCGGGAGGAATGTGTCTCGTCATCATTGGACGACAGAGGAATAACGGCCTTGCACCGAGGGCCTTTTCCGGGCCCCTGGCCCGCGTCGTCGGGCCTCTCATCCTTCCCGGATGGGGCATCTTCTTCCTCTTCCTCCTCCCCTTCGTGGGAGGAGTCCGCCTCGTCGTCTTCGGACGAGGCTTCGGACGCAACCTTACGCCGGAGACCCTTCCTGGTCCCCGGGGCCTTCTTTTCGGCCTTCTTCTCCGGCACCTAAATGCGGTGCGGGACTATATCTTCGTCAGGAGAGCATCCGCTAGATCTTCTGGCAACGGAGCCGGACAGTCAATCTGCTCCGCTGTCCACACATAATCCTGAGGCAAATATATACAAATACTTAAAACTGCCCCCATGAATATATTGGGAAAAGACTAAACCAGGTGGAGGTCCCAAAACTCACCGGATTCGGGGGCCGCGCTGCATGAAGTCCACGGTCCTCGGATGTGGGAGGAGGTACTTCGGAGGCCTTGAACAACACTTTCCATGCGCCTTTGTGCGTCATGCCGTATAGCTTCCGGAGCGTCTGGTGTTCGGCCGGGACGAACTCCCATAGATTTACCGCCCGCCTTTGGCAGGGCAGGATCCGGCAAACGAGCATGACCTGGATCACATTGACAAGCTTGATGTTCTTGTCCTTCATGCTTTTGATGCATGTTTGGAGTTTGGCCAGCTTCGTGGAATCGCCCCTGGACAGGCCCTTCTTTTCCCAGGAGGTGAGCCGCGTAGGGATTCCGGATCGAAATTCGGGGGCCGCCGCCTAGTTGTCGCTGCGCGGCTCGGTGATGTAGAACCACCCCAATTGCAAGGCTTGGGCTTGGGCGCTGGAGCTCGAGGGGGCAAGAATGGGTAGAGAAGGAAGAAGGCGTGGGTAAAAATGGGGAAATCTTATCCCTTTATAGAGGCTTTAAAAAGCGTGCGCCTCCCCACTTGCCCGTTGGGAATCGCTTGCTTCCCAAGCGCCACGATTAGTGACGTGGTGAGATTACTCGTACCCGTATTGATGAGAATCCCGTGATAAGGGGGGACGATCCCTACTTTGACAAGACGTGTCAAGGAAACCGCCTCGCAATATGCGATGTGGCTGGTTGTGGAAAGACGGTTCGAATAATGACCCGACCGTAATGACACGTCACTTGAAAAGTTGTTAGCAGATTGCATTTGCGAAACATTATTCTCTCTACGGTGGCATATGAAGATCATCTTGTGGATCCGGACACGGTTTGAGTGTTCTATAAATACCTTGGAGTATTTGGAGGAGGAACCCGCCCTGCAATGCCGAAGACAATACTGCGTGCCGGACTCATCGTCATTGAAGCCTGGTTCAGGAGACTCGAGGAGTCCTAGATTAGGGGGTATCCGGACAGCCGGACTGTGTACAATGTCCGGACTATTGAAGCGTTAAGATACAAGACTCAAGACTTCGGCCCGTGTCCGGGTGGGACTTTCCTTGGCGTGGAAGGCAAGCTTGGCGATCCGGATATTATATTTCCCTCCTTGTAACCGACTCCATGTAAACCCTAGCCCTCTCCGGTACCTATATAAACCGGAGAGGTTGGTCCTTAGAAGGCCGATCACAATTACATTCACACCATCATAGGCTAGCTCTTAGGGTTTAGCCTCTACGATCTCGTGGTAGATCTACTCTTGTACTACCCATATCATCAATATTAATCAAGCAGGAAGTAGGGTTTTACCTCCATCGAGAGGGCCCGAACCTGGGTAAACACATGTGTCCCTTACTTCTTGTTACCATCAGCCTTGACGCACAGATCGGGACCCCCTACCCGAGATCCGCCGGTTTTGACACCGACACCCGTGCCGCTTGGAGTGCAGGGTTCAGACCTTCATGGGCAGGCAGCGCTGCCCGGGCTGGCCAGGCTGCCCAGCGGTCAGAGCCGGCCCTTGAATCGCCAGACATCGTGGCTAGGGAGCGTTGGCGAGCTGGCTGGCGGAGAAGAAGCTCCGGCGCACCCCTACCTAGTGCGCCAAATGTCGGATGTGGAGTTCCGGAAAACCCTTAAGGTTCGAACACTGGGTTCGCGTGAAGTCTCTCCCTCCTACCGATCTATGCTCTAGCTCGCTGCGATCTCGCGGATGAACTCAACGAACTCGCAACACAGGAAGACACGAGGTTTATACTGGTTCGGGCCACCGTTGTGGTGTAATACCCTACTCCAGTGTGGTGGTGGTGGATTGCCTCTCGGGCTGATGATGAACAGTACAAGGGAAGAACAGCCTCCTGAGGTTGAGGTGTTCTTGTGCTTGTGAACTTGTGGCGTGAGGATTCGATGCCTCTACTGTGGTGGCTAGCTCTACTTATATAGGCCCTGGTCCTCTTCCCAAATATCGAGCGGGAAGGGAGCCAATGTCGCGACCGGTTTTTCCGGATATTAATTCCAGAAAATGGCCGACGTGCTCATCAGCCCCAGGACTACTGTTAGCTGATGAGGCACCAACTTGGTACAGAAAATCCAAGCAGAAATTACAGGATATGCAGTACAAGACCATTCTGGCCTACGAGTACAACAAATGGTTCCTAGTGGTTGATGGCGGAAACGTTTTGTGGATCATCGGTGGAACTCCATTTCCCACGGGAACAACTGACCAGGTTAACTCCTATCTTCGCGGGGCTGCTATCACGGTTGCTTAGGTTCCGGGGCGGTCGTCGCAACGCTCCGCTCCTTGCAAGAAATCTGGCCAAGACAATAGCCAGGGACAAGCCAGTGAGTACTTTGAATGTACTCGCAAACTTTATGAACACAGGAATAATATAACAATGATGTGCTGAAATTATTTTACGCTCATGACGTCAGTCATAAAAGATAATAAAAATACTGACGCACGCAAGCATGTTGTTTATGAATATGCAATAACATAGTAGTATTAAAAATTATGAAATAAATAACAAACATGCCACAGTCGGGCGTCTTAGCGACACCACATAAAGGGCTTTAAAAGAAATGCCGCAGTCGGGCATCTCAGAGACACCACATAAAGGGCGTATAAAAGAAATGCCACAGTCGGGCGTCTCAGCGACACCGCATAAAGGGCTTATAAAGAAATGCCACAGTCGGGCGTCTCAGGGACACCACATAAAAAGGCTTATAAATAAACAGAAGCAATGCCACAGTTGGGCGTCTCAGCGACACCACATAAAGGGCTTATAAAAGAAATGCCACAGTCGGGCGTCTCAGCGACACCACATAAAGGGCTTATAAATAAACAGAAGCAATGCCACAGTCGGGCGTCTGAGCGACACCACATAAAGGGCTTATAAAATGAATACGGTGAATATCCAGGAGGTAGAACCGTCCCAGGGATACTCAAGGATTCAAATAATATAAAGGGGTTAGTCCATAATAATAATCATCCATAATAATAATCATCATCATCATCACAAGTCACAAGTCATAAACCAAGTTCTGGTTTAACAGTTTCTCCTCCGAAGACCGACACTAAGACCGACACTTGACCCATCCCAGACTGAAATCCTTAACCAAGGACACGGCTATTTGAATAGGTTTAAATCTCTGCAGAGGGTGTACTCTTTACCCACGAGTAACGGATTCCTTTAGTCCACCGGGACTAATTCCGTATACGGTCTTTTAATTGAAAACACACCGACTTGGTACACACCAGCTTAACTTACCCTTGTCCGAATCACCCATGACACTGTTAAGCAAAACTCTAAGTGGGAGGCTGCAACCTCGCGTAGCATGGGATCAAATTTATAACGACGCTCTAAGGGGTGGCCTCCCTCTCGGTCTCAACTGAAACACCCATGCCCCGGACCAGGTGGCATGCCTACCGACTTCAACCGATATCTTCCACCATGGCCTCTGCATGCGGTGTGTGCTAGAAATAGGTTGACAACTTACTGAACCGTACTCTACTTGTTGTAGAGACGAGTGGTAGTACGAAACAAGCATGGGGGTTACTGGAACAAGACTCGATCTAGGGTCGACTCACGGGGTTTAAGTATTCCCTGCATGATCAGAATAACAAATATATTTCATCCAACAGACAGAGTCACCACTCATCATACTCTTCATGCCATGCCGGACACACTCGTCTCGGCGAGGAACTAGGGACAAGCTCTGGTTTACCCAAGACAGCGACTTTCCCATTTTTCCTTCCGGTAGGCACGAAAGGCATACGAGGATGGTCATCATCTCCAGCAAGTCCATTTCCAATAGCAAGGAAAAATCTAAATAAGCATGCATGCAAATGATCATACCACCACATAAAATAACGAGTTCCATGTAATGAGGTGGTGTCATGATTGTGTCAAACAATGCTTTCCTTCAATGTGTGGTAAGGCAGGGTGCACTCCAAAACTTTTGAAAGTTTTCTTCTCTTTCTCCAAAGTCCTATTTAAATAAATTTGAATTAATACACAAATCCAAAACAGCACAAAAAGTTGTTTTGAAAAATTATCAAATAAATCTTAAAATTAACTAGGTTAAATTTTAGAGAGGTAGGAAAAGGAATCAATTCATTTGGAGTTGTATTTAAAAAGTTATAGCCAGTCAAAGTTGTGGTCAAAAAATCTGTTATTTTTTTAAATAAAACAGAATAAAAAGAAAAACGATTCGAATAAACGTACACGTCGAAGACGTATCCCGACTATACGCCTCGACTTACTCCAGCGTGGACGCGCGTGGGTCACTGACAGTGGGTCCAGGGGGCCCACTAGTCAGGTTTGACCATTCTCCCTTCCCTCTTCATCCTCTGGCCGAACAGAGGCGGGGGCTCCGGCGATCGTCGCCGGCGTTAGGCGGCTCCTCGCGGGCCCCCGAGGGTGGGGATGGATCCGCAAGACTGGGGCGGTTCTTCTGGTGGTCGAGGGAGTGATGGGGATGGAGGGAGTCGTCGGCGACGAGCTTCGCAGCGGCCGGCGGCGTCGGGAGTAAAGTGAGTTTGTGGTTTTGGTGGCTCTCCATCGCAGCTGGGGGTCTGGGTGGCACCGCAAGAAGGAGTGGAGTCATCTGGTGGCGTTGGATTGGCCGGGGAGGCTCTGGCTGTGCCGAACGGAGCTAGGAGGCGGCGGTGGCCGAACTGGCCGGAGTCGGTGAAGATGACCTCTTTCCCCTCAATTGACGGCAGTTGGGCACTAGGAGAATAGTGAGAGGCTGCCTGCGTGCGGGGATGAGCTCGGGGCTTCTTAAATAGACTTGCCAAGGTGGTTCCGCGGCGGCCGGGGATAAGGTTGCCGGCGACCGTATTTCTGTAGCTATGGCGACGTGGCGGCGACGCGCGCTAGGAGACGAGGCTGCGGATGAGTTGGAGATGCTTAAGGGGGCAGCTGGCGAGCGCTGGTGGCTTGGGCGGCGCCGACACGGCTGGGGCCTACTTGCGGATGCCGGCGTGCCGCCAAGGCTCTGACAGCGGCGCTGTAGGCTTCCAAGGCGGCTTGGCGCGTTGCTGTGAGAAGGGGAGTGCGTGGCGTGGCGCTACAGAGCGGGCCAAAACCAGGGGTGCGACGTGTAGACTCGGACGTGGCTCGTGCAATACACGTGCTCTGCTCGCGCCCAGAGCACGCACGGAATGTGTTCGATAAAATGCATGGGCATGTTAGAGGTCTCAGGTGAGGTTGGCAAGCAACAGGACTAGGTTAGTGATAGAGGGAAGATCAAATGACAAGGTGGTTTGATCTGGAGACCAAGTCCACCATGCAGACTTGAAATCATGCCAAATCTGGCCTTGCACTCAGGGTGTTTGTCAAAATGCCACAGGCACCTAGGCATTTCTTGGAGTGGCCAATTCTTCCAGATTGAAGTCTCTTTGGATGCTCAAGGGGGTGGTGAGGTTGGTTTCTGAAAAGCACAAACTTGCTAGTGCAAAGTTTTGTAGAACTTCAGTTCTGGAACTTAAATGGCATCATCTCGTGAACCAAAAGTATTCCAATGATTGCATGCTCCTGGACTTAGGGGTTTTGCAGGGTTGACTACAAGCAGGAGGAAGAATCAAGGTCCAATGAGCAAGCAAGGATATGGTTGCTGTACAATCCATCATGTTGGACCAGAATGAAGATGAGGCTGATTCACTCAAAATTTTCAAATAACATCCTTGGATTTTTGCATATAGTGGAATAATATGCTCCTACTGACATCCCATAATTTTGGTGGAGGCTAGAAAGAAGTATTTAAAAGAGTTGCAGTGCAAAAAATGCCTACTGGACCAGAGAAGAAAATTGGGTGGAGAGCTCAAAATAATTCATGAATAAATTATAACTCTGCACAAAAGTGATTTAAAAACATCACAGACATCTCCAATTTTTGGTTGGAATTTTAGGTGAATTTATAAGAGGGTTGTAGTTCAATTATGGCCATATAATCTTGGAAAACCATTTTTCAAGCAACTAAAGATCAAGCAATTTAATTATGTAATTAGTTCTACTAATAAAAGAAATTTTTTTCTTGAGTGGTTAAACAAGTCCAATATTATAAGTAAAAGATTTTCCATCTTAGGGAACAACTCCAAGATAACCAAGAAAAGAATGGTTTTGAAATCAAGAAAAACCAAGAAAAAGGAAAGTTAAATATCCTGGCAAGATCTTTGTTAACAAAACAAGGTTAAAATTTTTGGGGTGTCACATCCAACAACAGCGGGCAAATTTGAAGGGGGGTAGCTAGTACAAGCTATCCTGACAAAAGCGGTCTTCGCCCGCGAAAAGCTCTAGGGTGACGCTGTATTGGGCTCCACGATGACCTCCGCCTTGCCGTCCTCCCGGTCTTGGTCTCGTTGCACCAATATGGCAACCTTTGCCTGATGCCTCGGTACTCTTCGCTTGCGCTGGCCTCCTTAGCACCAAAGAGGAAATAAGGACGCTGTGCGCACTGGCACCCGCCCGGCACCGTTCGTCATGGCTCACATCACGAGAGCCTCGTGAGGTTTGCCTTGCCTTGATATCTCCGATCCTCACTAGCCTGCCTGGCTAGGCCACTCCAGAGGAGGTCTTGCATCGTCCATCTCGCGAGGCTTGGACCCTCGCAAGGGTCTTGGGTGTCTTGTTGACGAAGATGGGCCGTACGGCCTGCTGCTTAGCCACGCTATGGGCCGCAGGCAGGCAAGTCTGGGGACCCCCGTTCCCAGAACACCGACACCCGTCTCCACTGCTTGCCACCCCAAGCGCATGGAGGACACATGGCGAAGATGCAGAATCGAGGGGACAGGTGAAGCGACCTCTCCCCACCCCGTGATCATGGGGTGTGGATGCCTTGAAAACCGCGACCCGGCCCTGCGTAGTAAATGAGCCGCGCCTCCACGCCTCCCTCTTTTTATGGGGAAGGCACGAGCCGCCTCTTTACCATGATGTGACGCATGCATGCGGAAACCGCCCCACACATGCCGCCCACGTCACCCGCACCCCTCCACATCACGCATTCAACACAGGTCGTGGGAAGCATGGCGCGCGAAAAGTTTCACGCGGTAAAAACCGCCCCGCCTGCCCGCGCAACCATTTTGGGCCTGGCCCAACAACGTGCGCGCTTATGTGTGGCCCAGGCTCACGGGCTCCTGTCGGTGTACAAAAGAAGGGGTGCACCTTTGTACCCCTTTACCTGTGCACGGACAGTCGGAGCCGCGCCTGCGGCCACATCAAGTAGAGCAGGGGAGGTGAACCGAGGTAAAACCAAAGCTCAAGACGGCTAGAGCAACGCCAAGATCAAGACCGCAAAGAAGCAGAGAGGCGAAGCAGGTTCCCCCGGCAAGATCCTTGCCGGGGGCAGCCCCGACAAGACCCTTGTCGGGGTGGCTCGCCCACACCAGCGGAGTGAGCCACCCTCGAGCCCACGGGTTCCAACTCAGCCAACCACGTTGGAACTAGGGCTTGGGAGGCACCTCCATGGTGGCATGCAGATCTTTGTCAAGACCAAGGAATGTTCAAGATCAGATGCAGGACCCCAATTCTAGGTCACACAGATCTAGCCTGTAACACCTCATATCACTTTGCGGCCTCACGCACGGTATTCCCACGGGTGTCGCCTTGCCATGGCCTGGGACCGTTTGCACCTTTTGACTCACGTATATGATAGTGTCGCTAGCATCCATATGACAAAGAACCCGGGCCGACATGACTAGTCGTGAACCCAAAGTGGCACTAACTTACGGGGACAGGCATACATGAATCAATATCGAGCATGTCGGTCAGCAGTGTGCGAATCCGGGCTGTAGCACTGGGCTAACAGGACTCCGGGAACCCGGGCTGTAGCAGGCTAGGCAGGACTCCGGATGTCACCGCGTGACATTTACCCGAAGGATAGACACATGAACGAAGTGAATCACATGCCGCCAGTCAAGTGTTCGGAGGCGGTAGTCTTGGGCTAGCAGGACTCGGTGAATCGGGTCAGAAGCGGACTACTATGGCTCATGGAAGCACAAGACTACATTTCCCCATAAGAGAGGCTACCAAGGATAAACAACTAGGTTGTCGGATCCCACACATTCCAAGTATTTCAATCATACACAAAATATGCTCGATATGTGTAAATACAACATGGCATCATAGCATAACTCTACGACTCAAGTATTTATTCATTAGGCTCCGAGGAGCGAGATATTACAAACATGGGTCTCATGACCCAACATTCAGAGCATACAAGTCAAAGCACATGCAGAAGATTAACATGTCTGAGTACAGACATCTACAAATGAAAAAGGCTGAGAAGCCTGACTATCTACCAGATCCTGCCGAGGGCACAAGATCGTAGCTGAGGTATCAAGCTAAACGTCGAAGTCCACACGGAACTACTAGCGAGACTGACGTCTCTCTGCAAAACATAAAATAGGCAAACGTGAGTACAAATGTACCCAGCAAGACTTACATCAGAACTAGCTACATATGCATCGGTATCAACAAAGGTGGTGGTGGAGTTTAACTGCAGGAAGCCAACTTTGACTCGGTGGCTATCCTGAATTACGACTTCAAGTAACTCTTTTGAGGTGGCGCACACGAGTCCACATATTCACTATATCAATACACCACTATGGATCCGCTCCCGTCTTCCTACGAGAAGGCCATCCATAGCACTCACACTTATCTTGCGCATTTTAGAGTATCCACTTCAAGTTATCTATGAAATGTACAGGCAACCCAGAAGTCCTTTTCTGCGGACACGGCTATTCGAATAGATGATGTTAACCCTGCAGGGGTGTACTTCTTCACACACGCTCTCGCCACTTACCACCATTTAAACGTCGAGTATCTCGGCAACCTACAGCGGAAGCTTTGGCGGGAGTCGGCCACGACCTGACTAACCACACAAATCTCTAGTCTAGGTTTATCGCCTATTCGGGTTCCATCCGCAAGGAGATCCGGCCGGGGTGTCTCTCACGGCCCCAAACGATTTGAGCAGGGTTCCCAAACCCACCATCCGGGTGCCACTTGGTACACTTTGCCACTGTGCCTAGTCTGTCCCAAGCCCACCTATACCGGGTGCCACTTGGTAGACTACTAACACTACCTACAAACACCAAAAACTAGTTGCAACTCCTAGACAGAGATCAAGTTGAATAATAAGTCAAGAGGGGTCGAGTTACCGGAACCGAATGTGTGGTAGTAACTGTTCATGGATGACAAACACAGAACTCAGTTCCTGAGGACGGTTTCAATGAGACAACCCACCATGTACTCCTACATGGCCTCTCACCGCTACCTTTACCAAATCGTGTTCACACACTTAACTCTCAACAGTAGGACATGTTCACAACTTCCCAAATCATCCCTGATGAAGCAGACCTGACACAACTCTAAGCAATAGCAGGCATGCCAAACAAGCATGAATGAGTAGGCACATCAGGGCTCAAACAACTCCTACTCATGCTAGTGGGTTTCATCTATTTACTGTGGCGATGACAGGTCATGCAGAGGAAAGGGGTTCAACTACCGCAACATGTATCAGTTGAAGTGTTGTTGTCCTAGTGCAATAAAAGAGAGCAGGAGCGAGAGAGTGGGATTGTATCGGAATGAACAAGGGGGTTTTGCTTGCCTGGCACTTCTGAAGATAGTATAGTTCTTCATCGGTGTCATCGATCTCATCGTCGAAACCACGTCTACTGAGAGGGGACAAACACCGGCAACAGAGAAGAACACAATCAATGCAATGCGCAATATGATGCATGATCATGACATGTCAACATGCTGTGATTTGAGCTAATGCAGCTAGCAACAATTTAAATGAAGTCCATATGAACCAAGGGTTCATATGCAAACTCCATAAGGGGTCTTTAAAATGCCATTATCATGTTTTCACTTATATAGGGGTATAAGTTGGTTGGACATGCATGAAAGTAGCATAAATGGATAGATTGGATTTTTCTGATTTAGTTTCATATATAGAACTTTTCATTTGGAGTTACGGTTGAATTACTATGAAATTTTGAAGTTTAAATCATTTTCTGGATTTTCCTGGATTGTTTAGAATTAAACAAAATCCAGTAAATGATTTAACGCGTCAGCATATCGTCAGCATGACGTAAGTGAGTCAACGGGGCACGGTCCAGGTTAAACTGACCAGTGGGGTCCACTAGTCAGTGAACCAGTGCTGGTTGGTGTTGCTGACAGGTGGGGCCGGGTCAACAGCCACGTCAGCAAGTCAGCACTGACGTGTGGCGCTGGTCAACAGGTGACGTGGCCAGGTCAAACTGACCTATGGGGCCCGTGGGGTTAGTTTAGTCTAAACAGGAGCTAAGCAGGGTTAATTAGGCCGTGGAGCCCGGTAGTCAGTGGCTCTGGGGAGGGTTAGCTGGCCGTGATTAGTGCTAATCACGCGGCCACGTCGGCTCACCGGTGTTCAGCCGGCGGCGACCTCGAACCACGGCGGAGCCCGCTTGGAACTCGCCAGAGGCCACGGGTCGACGCGCCAGGGGAACTATAAGGAAGCCCGTGCCCGTGCGTATCTAGGGAGACCAACGGGAGGGCGCAGGGTGGCCGGAGTTCGCCGGAAGCGAGCTCCGGGCGGCGGCCGGAGCTTGGGCAGGACCGGCTACTCGCAATGGTGCATGGGAAGGTGAGCTAGGAGGTGCATTCGTCTCTTGGGAGCAGCACGATGACTTGCTCAGGGGCAAGCTACGGTGTCTGTAGCCATGACAGCGACATGGCCGTCGGCGGCGAGCTTCGGGCACTTATGGAACGACGGCTAGAGGACGGGAACGGAGGGGGCGAGCAAGGAGGAGATATGAGGAGCTCACAGGGAGGCGGCGCAGAAGTTCATTGGGCTCGGGGGCGCGCCAGACGTCGCGAATCGACGGCGGTGATCGGTGGCGCCCGAGGTGGAAGACGAGCTCGAAGGCGTCACCATGGTGCTCTTGGGTTTGGGATCTTCCGCGTGAAGGATCTTTGCGTCGTCGCGGAGCTTTTGCACACAGGGAAGGGGCGAGAGGACCACGGTGATCACGGTGGCAGCGAACGGCGGCGACAGACCCGTTCGGATGAGTGGGAGGGAGAGGTCCAGGGGAGGGGAGAGGCCACGGGTGAGGGAGAGGGGAGAGAAGCCTCTAGGCGTCTCCGTGGCGCGTCCAGAAGAGCCGGCGTCGCGATGGAAGCAGGAGCTGGCGCGCGCGCAGCGACCACGCACCCCTACTCCTACTGGCAGGAGGTAGACGACGCGGTGAGGAGGTGGGCTGGGCCCTTCTGGCCAGCCCGCACTGGCTTCTAGATGGCTGCTGGGTAATTCCACTCTCTCTCTCTCTCTCTTTACTAATTTGTTCTGCTTTTCTATTTTTGTTATTTTGTTTTGATTTAATTTATAACCCAGATCATTTTAATAAATCCTGAAAATAATTGTGGGCATTAAATGAATTATTACAGAGGCCCTTAACTATTTTCAGAATTGTTGGAGCATTTAAAAATATTAATAGTATTTAAATGCCCCAATTCAAATACAGTATGGGTTATTCAAAAATCCAGAGTGGCCTAAAAAATATTGGCATCATTTTTGGCAGAGGTTTTCACCTTTATCAAAAATCATGAACATTTTCAAAGGGCATTTTGGGTTCATTGAAAATGTTGTTTATTTGAACCTAGTTGAATTCATTTAGTGCTAGGGTTTCAACATCCCCATTTCAAGTTTCTTTGGGAAATAAACATGATGACATGATGAGCAAGCAAAGTCAAACAAGAGCTGATCTGAGGCTGTGACAGCTCACCCCCACTAAACAAAATCTCGTCCCAAGATTCAAGACGTGAGGTAAGAAGACAGAGGGGACACGGAACTGACATAGTCTTCACGATCCATTGCATTTCTGAAGATGTTGATTCGTTGCATCATATTGATCATTGACATCTTGTCCTTCGAGATCTTTGTCCAACACGACACGAAGGAGAAAGGGAAACTCTAGAAGGATCGATATTCTCGAAGATCGAACAACTCAGGATCAACTTACGGAATGAGACGTTGAAGATCTCTTGAGCTGAGAGGCAAAAAGAATTACTTTTGATTCAGAGATCATTGAAACTCTTTATACCAGCCTAAGGCAAATCACAATCGATCGTTTGAGGGAGCTCGGAAGAATGACATACTCGAACTAGAACGAAAGATGTGGACTACCTTGTTGAAGACAACGTAATGGATGATTTTTGCCTATCATCGGAAATGGGTGGGACCCATGCTAGGAATACTTTTGAAGATGATCCTGGACAGCAACTGCTGAGAAGGGCAGCCCATGGAAAACTGGCACAATGGTGGTGCGAGCTGGGGACAAAATGCAAATACTGGGAATGACCCAACCATCATATCTGCCTGAGATTCATATCTGGTTGGTAACGGGATATTTTGGACAGCATGCCTGGAGAAGAAAGTTTGCAACACAAACCGACGAGATGACGTTGTGAGATTCTCGAGAAATGAACTACAATAGCAAGCTCCAAAACATGAGCTGGTTCTACTACATACATGTGAACACACTGTCCTAGACAAGCATGATCACGTAGTAGTCTTATAATAAAACACTACCGAGTTCAGATAGGGAACCATCTTCGAGGATATTGGAATCTTGTGCATGACCTAGTATTCGCACAACAACTCCTTTTCCTCGAACAAACCAGTCAGTGGCTTGGTGTGCTAGGAACACATATGGAGTGGAGGCGGCCTACCTATCAAACCATAGAGCACTTCGCATGTGCATGACTAACTTGGGATGATTCCAGAGGAGGCAAAAATAAACTTTCTCGAATTCACGGCTGCAACTGCATCAAATGCACATGAATTAGAGGCATTCACTTCTTTCATCCAAACATATGCTTCATGAGCTAGCATGAAGAAATGCTTTCAAACGTTTCCAACACTAGCTTAATGTTCAACATGAATCATGGGGAGACAAAATGCCGCTGATGGGCTCAACAACAACTCATCGGAATTTCCATATCACTGGACTTCCACCATTATGTGAACACGGTGATAGTATTGGTCAGACCAAAAGATGTAATGGGGTATGCTCGAGGGATCAACCACGAGTAAGACAACATTACGAACATCGTAGGTTCTGATTTGATTTGATGATAGCCCATACTCAAATCAAAGATTGGTAAGATAATAGATCCAACAACTGATCACGAGGGTCAATCAATGAAGATATCATCTTTCTTTAACACACACACACACACACACACACACACACACAAATATCCCTTAATGATGAACTAAGTCGGACAAAGCTTTTATCTTCCAACTCTCCAAGTTGCTGTTTAGCTCAACCAACTAGCTCAGGGGTATCCAACACAGATTCTTGGAGAAGGGGTGTGAGGGAGTCCCGGACTAGGGGGTGTCCGGATAGCCGGACTATCATCACGGCCGGACTCCAAGACTATGAAGATACAAGATTGAAGACTTCGTCCCGTGTCCGGATGGGACTTTCCTTGGCGTGGAAGGCAAGCTTGGCGATACGGATATGTAGATCTCCTACCATTGTAACCGACTCTATGTAATCCTGACCTATCCGGTGTCTATATAAACCGGAGGGTTTTAGTCCATAGAACGAACAACAATCATAGCATATGCTAGCTTCTAGGGTTTAGCCTCCTTGATCTTGTGGTAGATCTACTCTTCTACTACCCATATCATCAATATTAATCAAGCAGGAGTAGGGTATTACCTCCATCGAGAGGGCCCGAACCTGGGTAAAAACATCGTGTCCCTTGTCTCCTGTTACCATCCGCCTAGACGCATTCGGGACCCCCTACCGAGATCCGCCAGCTTTTGACACCGACATTGGTGATTTCATTGAGAGTTCCTCTGCGTTGCCGCCATCAGGTAGGATGCCTCATCTCGCCTTTTAAAGACGATACCATCGCCAAAGAAGCCTTGGCCACCGGGTCGACTCTTCGGCTAGGCGGTTTTCTCATGACCGCTAGTTCGGCCGTCGCGCCGACGATGACCTCTCGAGTCATCGAAACCAATCTCCATGTCAGTTCAGAACTTGCCGAACAGTTAGATCCGATCGAGCTCTCCTTCGTAAAGGAGCTCTTGGATCGCATCGCCGCCCTCGGAGTCGCCACAGATTACGACCGGATCGGGCCTAAAACCAATCTGAGAGAGATCAACTCTCCCCAGGCTACCCATCATGTTGCTGTGATAGAGGAGCAATGCGGCGACTCTTCTCATATCTTAAGGACTAGCTACGTTCGGATTCCCGATCCCTCCATGCCGGATTCCTGCGGAGGGACGGATGTCGATCAAGCTCTGAACTTAAAGTCAGGCGGCGGATCGGACTCATTGGATAGCACTCAAAAATTCAAGCTTCCGAGTTCAGAAACTTCCCGGACCCTGAGTCCTAAATTGGACGGGGTTCCGGATTTAGTGCCACCCTCCCACCCAAACATTAGCGATCTCTCTCGAATTCGGCAAGAGCCTGCCGAAACAGAACATCATTACTGGGCCAGATTCCTCCTGGTTATGAACAGGATAAAGGACTGCCGAGAGCAGGACGCAATACCAATCTCCTGCAATAATTGCATGGACAAGGGAATCCTAAACACCATAAGTCGTCGCGAAATCACACGCTTTTCTGACTTGGTGACATCGCATGAAATCTTGTATGCGATGGAGAGCGCTGAAAACCGAAAGTAAATTTTGGGACAATCCGCCCTGAATACATCCCAAGTCCGAACAAAAGGGTGCATCATTATCAAGCACCTGGGTTGAATACCAAAAACCAAAACCCCTAAAAGTGCACGGAACCGCATCGAGGGTTGGCTAAGCGGACCTCGCAAAATTCATAGCACGTAGAGCGCCACTCCAACTCATAGCCTTGAGCATGTTGGATACTACGGCAGTGGCCAAAAGTGGCGAAGAGCTTCTAGCTTCGTAATCCCAGCCCAAATAAACCAAGACGGTGTTAATAGTCTTGAGACTTTCGCATCAAATAACATGCGAAACGACAACTCCGCAACCTTGCGAAGTCTACCAAGTAGCAACAATAAATCCATGGAGTGACACAGCTATTACCTTCAATGCCAGGATTTAACCTAAATTCCGAACTGCCCGGGCACTAGCCGGATTGGTCCTCAGCCCGATAGTAGACGGCTTTCGCCTTACTAAGGTACTCATGGATGGCGGCAACGGACTAAATCTCATCTATGAGGAAACCTTACGAAAAATGGAAATAGACTAGAACCGCATTGAGCGAAGCAGCACAACCTTTAGAGGAATAATCCCCAGCCGGGAAGCATGCTGCACAGGAAAAATCATTTGGGCGTAGTGTTCGCTCATGGGACAATTACAGGTCCGAGGAGGTCACATTTCAAGTAGCCCGTTCAACAGCGGATACCATGCTTTATTAGGACGAGAGGCATTCACAATTTTTCAAGCTATACCCCATTATGGGTACATGAAGCTTAAAATGCCCGGTCCCAATGGAATCATCACTCTCGCTAGTGATCCGAACATAGCACTCCGCGCCGAAAATAAGACGGCCGCACTAGCCCTCGAGGCACTATCCGAAGCCCTAGCGGCCGAGGAACTCACCGCAATGCGCTCCACGGTGAACAGGGACGATGTGATACTTGATAAAAGATCCAAGTCCACCTCTTTTAAACCAGCGGACGAAATAGTCAAATTCCAAGTCCACCCAACGGACCCTTCAAAGACGGCCTCCATCGGGGCACAATTAAACCCTGATGTAGACGCCGCACTACGAGAATTTCTACAAGAAAACTGGGACATCTTTGCCTGGCACCCTTCAGACATGCCAGGAATCCCACGTCAGCTGGCTGAGCACAGCCTAAACATCCTAAAAGGATTCAAGCCGGTCAAACAGGCTCTTCGGCGCTTTTCCGAACCCAAGAGACAGGCCATGGGAGAGGAGCTAGCCAAACTTTTGGAGGCCGGTTTCATCAGAGATATAAAACATCCGGACTGGCTAGCGAACCTGGTGATGGTACCAAAGAAGAAAAAATCCTGGCGCCTATGTGTTGATTTCAAAGACCCTAATAAGGCTTGCCCAAAGGATCCCTTCCCCCTCCCTCGAATTGATCAAATCATTGACGCTACAGCAGGACACGACTCATTGTGCTTCCTCGACGCGTACTCCGGCTACCACCAAATCAAGATGGCGGAGCCGGACCAAGCTGCAACAGCATTCATCACTCCATACGGCCCGGCGCAACATATCAACGCATAATTCAGACAAGTCTGGCAAACCAGATCGGCAAAACAGTGGAAGCATATGTAGACGAAGTTGTCGTCAAAATCAAGCACGTCGAAACTCTAGTAGACGACTTGAGGCTCACATTCGACAATCTTCGAAAATATGACATCAAGCTCAATCCAGAAAAATGCGTCTTCGGCGTTCCAGCCGGAAAGCTCCTGGGCTTCATTGTGTCCGGTAGAGGAATTGAAGCAAACCCAGCCAAGATTCGAGCTCTGTCACAATTGGATATTCCAAAAGACCTCAAACAAATACAAAAATTGACGGGATGCATGCGGCTCTAAGCCGCTTTATCTCCCGTTTAGGAGAAAAGACATTACCTCTTTACCGCCTCCTCCGCCGCACCGAACACTTCGAGTGGGCCGGATGCATATGACGGACTCGAAGAAATAAAGGCCATTTTGGCAACAAATCTGGTCCAGGCCGCGCCGAACATGGGCGAACCAATGCTATTATACATCGCCGCAACACATCAAGTTGTCAGCGCGGTGCTCGTTGTCGAACGAGAAACGGACGGACACCGGTTCCCTATTCAAAAACCGGTTTATTATGTGTCCACTGTCCTAACTCCATGCAAGTCGGTACCCACACTATCAAAAGATAGCATACGTGGTGTTCATGGCATCCGGAAGCTGCGACACTACTTTCAAGAGTGTTCGCTAACGGTAGCCTCCAAGTACCTCTTAATGACATTATAAACAACCATGACGCCGACGGGCGGATTGCTAAATGGGCCATAGAGCTCCTCCCATTCGACATAACTTATAAGCCACGACGAGCTATCAAGTCGCAGGTTTTGGCCGACTTCGTGGCGAATGGACAAAACTGAACTCCCTAAAGAGTATGGCGCATACTCCAATTGGATCATGCACTTTGACGGCTCCAAAATGTTGGCTGGCCTGGGGGCTGGCGTCGTCCTGACGTCCCCAACCGGGGACACAGTCCAATACGTCCTTCAGATAATGTATACGGACTCCAACAACGCAGCCGAATACGAGGCCCTCCTGCACGGCCTCCGGATGGCAGTCTCCATGGGCATTAAACGCCTAGAGGTGCACGGGGATTCAAACCTCGGAATATCCCAAATAAACGGAGACTTTGATGCCAAAGATCCAAAAATGGCAGCATACCGCAATGCGGTCCTAAAAATGTCAGCCCGGTTCGAAGGGCTCGAATTACATCATATAGCCCGGGATAACAACCAGGCGGCGGATATATTGGCGCGCATCGGTGCAAAACGCGATGCCGTCCCACCCAATATCTTTTTGGAACGGCTGTTCAAGCCATCCGCATTACTATGGGAAGGAGTCCGCAATAACAATCCGGACCCAACCGCATCACCGACGCCGAACACTCGACACAACCGAGGCTCCGCCGAGATAACACCCTCTGCTCACGAAATAATGGTGGTTATCGCCCCGTGGACGGAACCATTCCTAGCCTACCTAACTAGGCAGGAACTCCCCGAAGACCAAAATGAGGCTCGCTGCATAGTACGACGCTCTAAAGCCTATAAAGTCCATGAGGGAGAGCTTTATAAGAAAAGCACTACCGGAGTCCTTCAAAGGTGCATCTCCGAAGAGGAAGGGCGAAACCTCCTGGCTGAAATTCATGCTGGACTGGGTGGGCACCACGCCGCAGCCCGGGCCCTTGTAGGCAAGGCCTTCCGTACATGATTTTATTGGCCGACGGCCCGGGCAGATGCGCAGGACTTAGTCCAACGATGCGTCGGTTGCCAGCTTTTTTCTAACCAAAGCCACATGCCACCACCACCCTTAAAACTATACCCATCACCTGGCCGTTCGCGGTCTGGGGGCTTGACATGGTTGGACCCCTTAAGAGAGGAACCCACAAGCAAAAATACCTATTGGTCATGGTGGATAAATTCACCAAATGGATAGAGGCCAAACCTGTTAAAATGGCCGAATCCGGACCAGTGATAGACTTCATATCAGGGGTAGTGCACCGACACGGTGTCCCCACAGTATCATCGCGATAATGGCACCAACTTCACGGCCGATGAGGTCAAATCATGGTGCAAAAACATGGGGATCAAGCTCGACACGCCTCGGTCTATCACCCTCAAACCAACGGCCAAGTCGAACGGGCAAATGGTCTAATAATGAGCGGCATTAAACCCGGACTAGTGCGGTCCTCAAGGAATCTAACACGACCTTGGGTTGAGGAGCTCGACTCCGTACTCTGGGGGCTGCGGACCACGCCGAATCGTACTACCGGATTCACACCATTCTTCATGGTTTACGGCGCAGAGGTAGTCTTGCCCTGCGACATAATACATGACTCACCTCGAGTGCGCATGTACGAAGAAAGAGAAGCTGAGCTTGATCGGCAGGACAGTTTGGACGCATTGGAGGAGGAGCACGACGTGGCAAAGGCTCGTTCCGCATTCTATCAACAACAGGCTCGAAGATATCAAAGCAGGGAAGTACGGGCCAAAGCTTATAATGTTGGCGAACTAGTTCTACGCCTGCCGGACAAGAAAAAGGACAAACTCAAGCCCAAATGGGAAGGTCCCTTCATCATCGACCAGGTCCTGACCGGCGGAGCATACCGTCTGCGAAACGCATCGGATAACCGACTCGAGCCGAACCCATGGAATGCAGCCCGTCTACGAAGATTCTACGCCTAAGTGCCGGACTCCAAGTTCGTCTCCATTGTCGGATTTCGGGTTCTGGCACACCCTTAAGGTTCGAACTCTGGGGTGCGCGCGGAGATCCAACCCTCCACCGTCTCGTACCTCGCCGAATCGCAAGGACCTAAACTACTAAGAAGAACAGCACAAGAGACACGAGATTTATACTAGTTCGGGCCACCGTTGTGGTGTAATACCCTACTCTAGTTTGTGGTGTGGTGGATTGCCTCTTGGGCTGATGAAGAACAGTACAGGGAAGAACAGCCTCGTGAGGGTCTGTTCTTGGTGGGTGCGATGAACTGCTAGGTGGTGTTCCGTCGCTCTAGCTTGAGGATCGGGTCTCTATCTCCCTCTCTGGATTCCGAATGCCGGATCCTTCCTCACCACTTCGTGGATCCCCCCTACTATGGTGACTAGCTCTACTTATATAGACGAAGGCCCTGGGCCTCTTCCCAAGTATTGAGCGAGAAGGGCGCCAACAATTGGCCATTTTGAAGGGGAACAGTGGGTACACTTATCCTGACTAAAGTTGGTCCTCGCCTGCCAAAGGCTCTGGTGATGACGCCTGCTTGGGCTCCACGATGACTCCCTTCCAGCTGTTGGGGCTGGTCTCGGTCTTGTTGCACAAAATGGATGCCTTTGCTTGATGCCCTCACCGCGCTTGCTCCCTTTGCACCAAAGAGGAAAGGAGGACGCTGCTGTGGCTGGCGCCCGTGGGCGCCCTTGGTCGTCATGGCTTGCGTCATGGGCACCTCGCGAGGTACCCTGCCTTGAACTCTCCGCCTCCTCGTGAGCCAGCCTGACGAGGCCGTGCGTGAGGAAGCTCCTGGTCGTCCTCCCCGCGAGGCTTGGCCCCTCGCGAGGGTCTTGAGCTTTTGTTGATGAATATGGGTTGTCCTGGGCCTCCTTTGAGCCACGCCGCAGGCCACAGGCAGGCAAGTCTGGGGACCCCCGTTCCCAGAACGCCGACATCCTTCCTCTGTCTGCATTCTTTATTTTTTGCTTTTTGCTGTCTTCTATTTCTCTCCTTCCCCCTTCTTCCTCTTGTAGCCTCTAGAGGCTCGTTTGCGCTTTTTTCGCACACACTTGACACGCTGTCCGCGCTCATCATACCTGGGGGCTTCTTTAACAGAAGCTTATTTATACGGGCTCTCATGCCCAACACATGTGTTAAACTTCCGCATGTACCTTTCATTCACCATTATATGCATCGATATGACTTAAGTTTTGGCCAAGCTGGGTTGCTCGGCTCTGTGCTTACCCCTCGTTCCCGATTGTTCGGCTAGGAGGTAAAGGGAGCACCTCTGCAATTGTTATTGCCGGGTCAGCCGGATGTGTACCTCAGACTGGGTGAAGCCGAAAGCTAGCGTTCTTAAGGGAATATTCGGTCGGTGAACTGAAAGATGATTTTTAGCTATTTACACATCTGCCCCCAGATGATTTTCTGCTTTTACAGCAGTTTTGACATGCACTTTAGGGCATGTATCCCAGTGAAAGGAACCCCTAACGGAACTATTCTCCCTGGAAGATGTTTCTTACTACCCATGTAATATAACACAACTAGTTGGGCACTTGTCTGATATAGCAACAATGACCCCTACGCCTGGTCTCCATGCATACCACGGTTCTTATATAACCACGAAGGTATTCGGACACACTCCGGACTATTGGGTCCGGAGGTCGAAGCGAAAAGGTCCGCTATGACAAACAATCTACAATCCGGCTAGAAGACATTCTTTCATGTCATTTTTTACATAGTCAACTCGACTCATTGTATTCCTCCTCAATGCCATCTAATAGGCTATCTAATTTACAATCTTGCTGGGAATACTTGGCGGCCATTTCTACTTGGTCAGACACTAAGCTTACAGGATCTCCATCCCATCCGCCCCACAGGTCCGACCTCGGCCATGTGGTTTGGGTCACCTTTGTGTACCGCGTCTTCACCATGGCCCAGCCTCCCTGGCGCCTTTGACGGCAGGCCGATATCTTCCATAGCCGGAAGCGCCGCCGTGCTCCTTGAAGCCGCCCGCCAGCTCCCCAACGCCTTCGGGCAGGGGAGATAGATGGCCACGAGCTTGGCTGATGCCTTTCATCACCGCCGGGACTCGTTGCAGCAAATGATTTAATTCGGGAAGAAGATCACCTGAAGAACTGGGCATCCCCTCCTCAGGACGACCTGTGAGCAAACCTACAAACATGTTTATGTTAGTGGCCTTCCTCGCCGAACTCTTTTCAAAGTTCGCTCAAGCACTTACTGAAAATGGCGCGACGAAGCCGCCGATTCTCCTTTACGGAGTCAGCTAACTGGGCACGAACGTCCTTTAGTTCCTCACCCAGCTTGGTGTTGGCGTCTTGGAGGTTATTCTTCTTCTGCCACACCCTCATAAGAACGCTCTCGCCGGCCTTTAACCGGCGTAAGAGCTGTTGCTTGTCTGGATCTAGTCCGGTGCCATCTGCAATGTTTTTGTCAGATTTACACACCCGCCGCACTTCATAAATTATTTATCTTCTGAAGCGTATGTTACCAAAGGGGGTCTCTGTGGCTCCCCCCGTAGTGGCTTGTGCGGCCTCAAGTTGGGCCCTGCACTCTTCCAGCTCCTGGGACAGTCGGATATTCTTTTCTCTAAGATCCTGCATAACAAATGATCGTTAAATCAGTTATTCTAACTATTTTGAGTCTCGGGGGCTACTGGCATATATAACTGTCAAATTTCCTTACCCGTATGTCCTTCACATACTGCTCCGTGGCTCTGGCTAGACCATCTTGAGCGGCACGGAGATGTGCATCTCCCGAATCAAAGGCATTCAAGGCCTCTGGGGAGAAACATGCGTCACGAAGAACTGTCCGGCAGCGCCTGTGATTCAAGGCGCTCTCCACCTCGGAGTTGGTGGCGGACAACCTGTCGGCATCCTCTGTCGGAGGAGCATCCGATGCACGTCTCGTGCTCGCCTCAGCCTCTCCGGACCTGGCTTTGAAGCTTGTCCGGTGAAGGTTTGATCGGCAGCCTCTCCGGGCTCAGTCCGGCGAGCGCTCTTTTTCCTAAAAAGAGCATCAGCGTTAGTACGCCTTCCCGGAATCAATCCTGGAAGTATGGTGACATGCCATACCGTTGCGGCGGAATTTCGATCCAGACCGCACTTCTTTTTAGCTTCTTGGCAGCCGCCTTTGCCCTTTGTTGGCGGTCGCGCGGGCTCGGCTTCTGCCTCGAAGGTACCCCGAAGCACCATTGGTATATGGTGATAAAAAAATAAGCATGGATGGGTCATTATCAGGGTTTTGGGATCTTGGTCTCAGTTACCTGTGGGGCTGGAAGTATTCCGGGGTAATCGGCCGTAATGGCTACCAAAGCATTGTCGATGCTAAGTTGGTAGAACACCCCGTCAATCAACTCCACCGTTATATCTGGATCCTCTTCGGAGGTCGGATCGAGGGATTGCTCCGGATCCTCGGGTTGTGGGGGCGGACTGTGTATCTTCTCCACAGTCCGGCGCAGTTCCTGCGCAAAAACCATGAAATAAGATATTTAACTACGGGAATATGGATCGGACAGGTCACAAGGATGTTTGCTTACCCAGCTTCGAGGGTTATTTGAAGAAAACTCCTTCAGTGGCTTGACACGGAGGAAATCCTCCTCCTCTCCTTTGTACATGGCAGACAAGATCTTCACTAGTTCAGTGACCGATCCTGGCCCTTTGCGGCCATGGCGGGTGGCATCGTCCTCCCCGTTGAAGTTCCACATGGGGTGGCCCCTGTATTGGAGCGGCTACACTCCCCTCATAATGCAGATTGCCCTGACTCCTGTCATGGTCAGTCCGGCATGAGCCAGTAACCTTATTCGGCTCATGAAATAACGGTCATCCCGGTCATCTTCTCTCCGGGGGATCCGAGGGCGACAGCTTAGGCGCTTCTTCAGTGGAGCATTGCTGAACTCCGGAAGGCCGATCCGAACAGGATCCGGCAGCGGGACATCCTCCATGTAAAACCATTAGAAGGCCGGTCTTGGACGCCTTCTTTGGGGTTCCAGACAGGTATCCGGTCCCGGCGATGCGCCATAGCTCGACTCCGCCCACTTGATATATTGACCCCTCGTGAGAACGGGGAACTAGGCAGAATATTCTCTTCCACAGCCCGAAATGAGCCTCGACGCCCAGGAACAGTTCGCAAAGGGCCAGGAAGCCCGCGATGTGCAAGATGGAGGTAGGAGTAAGATGGTGCAGTTGGAGGCCGTAGAACTCCAAGAGCCCCCGGAGAAACGGATGGATTGGAAATCCGAGTCCTCTTACTAGATAAGAGATGAAGCACACCCGCTCTCCTTTAGAGGGATCGGAAGCTCTCCGCTTGCTTTCCGCCCTTGTAGGTGGCAAGTTCGGCTCGAACTGAACCATGAAGGCCGGAGGGAGAAATCCCTTGGCTTGGAGTATAACTAGCTCGCTATGCGGGACTGAGCATCTCTCCCAATTTCCTGGCTGGGGGCTGGGAGCGCGAGAGGAGGAGCCGCGTCGACTATCCATGATGGAATGGGCTTTGGTCAGAGGCGCTCTAATGAAAGCTCGCAAAGGGGGGATGGTGTGACTCAGATCTAGATCGTTGCCCCTTTTATAAGCGACTCCTTTGCGCGGCTAGGGGGAATATTGTAAAAATACCTTGGCTTTTCGCATTCATTCAAACACGTGGAAGATGGCAATTATTGGGCGCAGGTTTGAGGAGCGCAACATTTATCGAAGCCGGGACACTATTCGACAAGTATATGGAATTTGGAGAAGAACCCGCCTCGCAATGCCGAAGACAATCAACGCGCGGACTCATTGTCATTGAAGCCTGGTCTGGGGCTACCGAGGAGTCCCGGACTAGGGGTGTCCGGATAGCGGACTATCGTCACGGCCGGACTCCAAGACTATGAAGATACAAGATTGAAGACTTCGTCCCGTGTGGGATGCGACTTTCCTTGGCGTGGAAGGCAAGCTTGGCGTCTGGATATGTAGATCTCCTACCATTGTAACCAGCTCTGTGTAACCCTAACCTATCCGGTGTCTATATAAACCGGAGGGTTTTAGTCCGTAGGACGAACAACAATCATACCACAGGCTAGCTTCTAGGGTTTAGCCTCCTTGATCTCGTGGTAGATCTACTCTTGTACTACCCATATCATCAATAGTAATCAAGAAGGAGTAGGGTATTACCTCCATCGAGAGGGCCCGAACCTGGGTAAAAACATCGTGTCCCTTGTCTCCTGTTACCATCCGCCTAGACGCACAGTTCGGGACCCCCTACCCGAGATCCGCCGGTTTTGACACCGACAGGGTGGTTTATAGGAAACTAACTTGATCACCAGCTCAACATAATGGTCAGGGAACAACCTGGTGATACTTCCGAGAAGATATTCAGAAAATCACGAACCACCAATATGTTACTAGGCTCGAGAACAATCTCACCTTTCAGGGCAAGACGATATGATCAGGAGAGCGAGGGACTGACACAATCCTAACTCATTGATCGAAGAGTGCACCAGGAAATATGGACTAGGTAGCACGATCAGTCTTAGAATGATAATTCAATAACTAACACACTAAGAATGAGATTGTTGTCCATTAGCTACCAAGCAACAAAGTTTCTAGGAGTATTCATTTCGCACATCACGGTTCACTTGTCGGCATTCCGGTTGCAACAACACAGAACCGAGGAACGAATGATGATGGCGAGAAGTATCACTTCATCAAGAATTCATAAGAGTTGGTGCAATTCTCATGACATTCCTGACATCAAGAGGGCAATACTTCAGGGTAGAACAGAATCAAAAGCTGGATTGGCATTTTGACCTGCGGAATACAACTGCTTTGACCCAATCCTAAATATGGATGAGGTACTGGAGTTTGTTTCTCCTAGTCATTCCAGAACAGAATGGCTTGACAGACCACAAGAATAAGAGGTATCAATGAGCATGAATGCAAGACATGCTCTTAACTATCAAATGATAGACAGAGATCATGATACAACTAAAGAGAGGGACAACTCAAAGGAACATATAACTTTTTGAGTTGTGGATGCATAGATTAGTATGTCGAACCAAGTTCAACATATTTCTTCCGGATAACCCATGCAAAGAAGGTAGAACTGGTAGAGTCACATCATAGAATTGAGAACTCGTCAAGAGCACTCTTATTGTGATCTTTTGGTTCAACGAACTTCCGCCATGGATGGTTCATGGTATTAGGAAGAATGATATACCACGGACATCGAGGACTATCACAAGGTTACTAATATCCTAAAGGAACTAGCAAACAATATCAACATGAAGTAAGTAGGGTGAATCTCGGGTTCAAGAACCCAGGAATAGAATACCTACTACTAAATGGCATCACGGGATGCTTTCGAGAATGGTGGCCAGAATCATCACACCGGGAACAGAAAACCTGTCTAGTTTACTAGGTAATCTCCTAAGACACCTAGGGTCATAATAATAACTCCAACATATATGTCAAGGCAAGGAGTACCTCAACAGACGATTAGTGTGCTTATTCTGACCAAAAGGACACCGTGAACAGGAAGGAAGAATTTGCAAATGCATCAGATAGTTTAGAAACCTGGGATGACACGGACATCATAACGGCTGTAAATGCTCAAAAAGATTTAAGACATCCTGCAAAATGGTGGCATAACCACTCGATCATCACAATATCAAGATTCTGAGACCAACTATGAACACACGGAAGTAATAGGAACTGAAACGAGGCTTAAGTCCAACAATCTTACAAGTCTACAAATTAGTAACACGTGATCCTGATAGAAAGAGGAGATAGCCAAGTTCCTTAACCCCGTAGGAAAGATAAGATGACTCAGATCAGAAGGCATAAGGTATAAGGAGTAAAAAGAGCCTTACGTTCCATTCCACAATCAATTCCCTTATATAACTAAAGAATTTCTAGACTCAACTTCGACCAGTTCGGCTTGGTAATCCTACAAGCAGGCAGGCTCTGATACCAAAGCTGTCAGGACCCCGATTCTAGGTCACACAGATCTAGCCTGTAACACCTCATATCACTTTGCGGCCTCATGCACGGTATTCCCGCGGGTGTCGCCTTACCATGGCCCGGGACCGTTTGCGCCTTTTGGCTCACGTATATGATAGTGATGCTAGCATCCATATGATAGAGAACCCGGGCCGACATGACTAGTCGTGAACCCAAAGTGGCACTAACTTACGGGGATTGGCATACATGAATCAACATCGAGCATGCTCGATTGCCGTAGCGTGCGAATCCGGGCTGTACTGGGCTAACAGGACTCCGGGAACCCGAGCTGTAGCAGGCTAGGCAGGACTCCAGATGTCACCACGTGACATTTCCCCGAAGGGACAGACACAGTAACGAAGTGAATCACATGCCGGCCAGTCAAGTGTTCCAGAGCAGTAGTGTTGGGCTAGCAGGACTCCGGTGAACCGGGCTGTAGCGGACTACTATGGCTCATGGAAGCACAAGGCTACATTTCCACATAAGAGAGGCTACCAAGGATAAACAACTAGGTTGTCGGATCCCACACATACCAAGCATTTCAATCAGACACACAATATGCTCGATATGTGTAAATACAACATGGCATCACAGCATAACTCTACGACTCAAGTATTTATTCATTAGGCTTCGAGGAGCGAGATATTACAAACATGGGTCTCATGACCCAACATTCAGAGCATACAAGTCAAAGCACATGCAGAAGCTTAACATGTCTGAGTACAGACATCTACAAATGAAAAAGGCTGAGAAGCCTGACTATCTACCAGATCTTGCCGAGGGCACAAGATCGTAGCTGAGGTATCAAGCTAAACGTCGAAGTCCACACGGAACTACTAGCGATACTAACGTCTCTCTGCAAAACATAAAATAGGCAAACGTGAGTACAAATATACCCAGCAAGACTTACATCAGAACTAGCTACATATTCATCGGTATCAACAAAGGGGGTGGTGGAGTTTAACTGCAGCAAGCCAGCTTTGACTCGGTGGCTATCCTGAATTACAACTGCAAGTAACTCTTTTGAGGTGGCACACACGAGTCCACATATTCACCATATCAATACACCACTATGGATCCGCTCCCGTCTTCCTACGAGAAGGCCATCCATAGCACTCACACTTATCATGCGCATTTTAGAGTATCCACTTCAAGTTATCTATGAACTGTACAGGCAACCCAGAAGTCCTTTTCCATGACACGGCTATTGAATAGATGATGTTAACCCTGCAGGGGTGTACTTCTTCACACACGCTCTCTCCACTTACCACCATGTACACGTCGTGTATCTTGGCAACCTTCAAGCGGAAGCCTGGCGGGGGAGTCGGCCACGACCTGACTAACCACACAAATCTCTAGTCCAGGTTTATCACCTATTCGGGTTCCATCCGCAAGGAGATCCGGCCGGGGTGTCGCTCACGGCCCCAAACGATGTGAGCAGGGTTCCCAAGCCCACCATCCGGGTGCCACTTGGTACACCGTACATCAGTGCCTAGTCCGTCCCAAGCCCACATGCACTGGTGCCACTTGGTAGACTACTAACACTACCTACAAACACCGAAACTAGTTGCAACTCCTAGACAGAGATCATGTTGATTAATAAGTCAAGAGGGGTCGAGTTACCGGAACCCAATGTGTGGTAGTAACTGTTCATGGATCACAAACACAGAACTCAGTTCCTGAGGACGATTCCAATGAGACAACCCACCACGTACTCCTACATGGCCTCTCACCGCTACCTTTACCAAATCGTGTTCACACACTTAGCTCTCAACAGTAGGACATGTTCACAACTTCCCAATTCATCCCTGATGAATCAGACTTGACACACAACTCTAAGCAATAGCAGGCATGACAAACAAGCATGAATGAGTAGGCACATCAGGGCTCAAACAACTCCTACTCATGCTAGTGGGTTTCATCTATTTACTGTGGCAATGACAGGTCATGCAGAGGAAAGGGGTTCAACTACCGCAGCATGTATCAGTTTAAGCGTTGTTGTCCTAATGCAGTAAAAGAGAGCAGGGGCGAGAGAGTGGGATTGTATCGGAATGAACAAGGGGGTTTTGCTTGCCTGGCATTTCTGAAGATAGTATAGTTCTTGATCGGTGTCATCGATCTCATCGTCGAAACCACGTCTACTGAGAGGGGACAAACACCGGCAACAGAGAAGAACACAATCAATGCAATGCGCAATATGATGCATGATCATGACATGTCAACATGCTGTGATTTGAGCTAATGCATCTAGCAACAATTTAAATGAAGTCCATATGAACCAAGGGTTCATATGTAAACTCCATAAGGGGTCTTTAAAATGCCACTCTCATGTTTTCACTTATACAGGGGTATAAGTTGGTTGAACATGCATGAAAGTAGCATAAGTGGATAGATTGGATTTTTCTGATAAAGTTTCATATATAAAACTTTTCATTTGGAGTTACGGTTGAATTATTATGAAATTTTGAAGTTTAAATCATTTTCTGGATTTTCCTGGATTATTTAGAATTAAAAAAATCCAGTAAATGATTTAACGCGTCAGCATAACGTCAGCATGACGTAAGAGAGTCAACGGGGCACGCTCCAGGTCAAACTGACCAGTGGGGTCCACTAGTCAGTGACCCAGTGCTGGTTAGTGTCGCTGACAGGTGGGGCCGGGTCAACAGCCACGTGAGCAAGTCAGCACTGACGTGTGGCACCGGTCAACAGGTGACGTGGCCATGTCAAACTGACATGTGGGGCCCGTGGGGTTAGTTTAGTATAAACAGGAGCTAAGCAGGGTTAATTAGGCCACGGGGCCCGGTAGTCAGTGGCTCTGGGGAGGGTTAGCTGGCCGTGATTAGCGCTAATCACGCGGCCACGTCGACTCGCCGGAGTTAAGCCGGCGGCGACCTCGAACCATGGTGGAGCCTACTCGGAACTCTCCAGAGGCCACGGGTTGACGCGCCAGGGGCACCAGAAGGAAGCCCGTGCCCGTGCGCATCCGGGGAGACCAACGGGAGGGCGCAGGGTGGCCGGAGTTCGCCGGAAGCGAGCTCCTGGCGGCGGCCGGAGCTCGGGCAGGACCGGCTAGTCGCTACGGTGCATGGGAAGGTGAGCTAGCAGGTGCGTTCGTCTCCTGGGAGCAGCACGAGCACGATGACGTGCTCAGGGGCAAGCTACGGTGTCTGTAGCCACGACAGCGACATGGCCGTCGGCGGCGAGCTTCGGGAACTTGTGGAACGACGGCTAGAGGACGGGAACGGAGGGGGCGAGCAAAGAGGAGAGATGAGGAGCTCACAGGGAGGCGGTGCAGAAGGTCAGTGGGCTCGGGGGTGCGCCAGACGTCGCGAATCGGCGGCGGTGATCGGTGGCGCCCGAGGTGGAAGACGAGCTCGAAGGCGTTACCATGGTGCTCTTGGGTTCGGGATCTTTCGCGTGAAGGAGATTTGCGTCGTCACAGAGCTTTTGGACATGAGGAAGGGGCGAGAGGACCACAGTGGTCACGGTGGCAGCGAACGGCGGCGATGTACCCGTTCGGGTGAGTGGGAGGGAGAGGTCCAGGGGAGGGGAGAGACCACGGTGAGGGAGAGGGGAGAGAGGCCTCTAGGCGTCTCCGTGGCGCGTCCAGAAGAGCCGGCGTCATGATGGAAGCAGGAGCTGGCGCGTGCGCAGCGACCACGCACCCCTGCTCCTACTGGCAGGAGGTAGACGATGCGGTGAGGAGGTGGGCTGGGCCCTTTACAGCGTTGGGCCGCAGCTGGGCTGCTAGATGGCCTATGTCAGGTAAGTCCACTCTCTCTCTCTCTTTCTTTACTAATTTGTTCTGCTTTTCTATTTTTGTTATTTTGTTTTGATTTAGTTTATAACCCAGATCATTTTAATAAATCCTGAAAATAATTGTGGGCATTAAATGAATTATTATAGAGGCCCTTCACTATTTTCAGAATTGTTGGAGCATTTAAAAATATTAATAGTATTTAAATGCCCCATTTCAAATACAATATGGGTTATTCAAAAATCCAGAATGGCCTAAAAAATATTGGCATCATTTTTGGCAGAGGTTTTCACCTTTATCAAAAATCATGAACATTTTCAAAGGGCATTTTGGATTCATTGAAAATATTGTTTATTTGAACCTAGTTGAATTCATTTAGTGTCAGGGTTTCAACATCCCCATTTCAAGTTTCTTTGGGAAATAAACATGATGACATGATGAGCAAGCAAAGTCAAACAAGAGCTGATCTGAGGATGTGACATCAGATGAGGATTAAAAGACAACAGCCCTCGGCAAGATCCTTGCCGAGGAAGGCCACAAGACCCCCGGCAATATCCTTGCCGGGGACGACAGCGCGCCACGGCAAGACCCTTGTCGGGCCACCTGGCAAGGCCCTCGCCGAGGACACCAGCAGGGCCACTGCCAGACCCACACCAACCAAGGCTCCGCCGACGGTCGCATGCAGCTGCCAGCTCAACCAGCTGAGCAGGCACCTGCGGTGCTACATGCAGCTCCCAGGCCAACTCATCAAGCGCCTGCGTGGCGGCATACAGATCTTCATGAAGGCTCCACCACCGCGCCACCCCAGCTGCCTGCCTGCCTATATGGCGCCACACGCATTGCTGGCCAGGGCGCGTTCGAAGTGAGGACGAGCAGCGACGGACGGGACGGGCCTCACCCCCGTCCCCGATAAAGCTAGGGGACACCTCAGCGGCGCTTTAAAGGCGTCTTGTCCTGTAATACGAGTGATAAGCTCGCATCAGACGCCTTTTCCACCTCACAGTATGCCATCGTGGCAGCTCCTTTCGACTATAAAAGGAGGCTCATGGCATACTGGAGAAGGATTCAGCTCTTTGGAACCACGCACCCCACCATAGGTAGTTCGAGAGCTCAAGAACTCTCTGAAATACACCCATCAATGCAGGACTAGGGTTTTACGCATCTTCGCGGCCCGAACCTGGGTAAACGATCCTTGTGCTGACTACTAATCCCGCTCTTCTCGCAACCCTGCGCCCCGACAACCGTATTAGGGATTCTTGTGATCCCATAGGTGTTGCTCCACACCGACACACATATCAAGAATATTGTGTGTATGATTTTGAAATGCTTGGTATGTGTGGGATCCGACAACCTAGTTGTTTATTCTTGGTAGCCTCTCTTATGGGGAAATGTCTCCTAGTGCTTCCACTAAGCCATGGTAGCTTGCCACTGCTCCGGAACACTTAGGCTAGCCGGCATGTGTCCTTCTTCTTTCATGTGTCTGTCCCTTCGGGTAAATGTCACGCGTTGTTCCTTTAAGTCCTTGTAGCTTGCTACGACTTGGGTTCATACGTTGATGACCGACACGTTCATTGATGGGTCATGTATGCCTGTCCCTGTAAGTTAGTGCCACTTTGGGTTTATGACTAGTCATGTCTGTCGGTGTTCTGGGAACGGGGGTCCCCAGACTTGCCTGCCTGCGTTCCACGGCGTGGCTAAGTTAGCAGGCCGTCCGTCCCATCTTCATCAACAAAGCATTCAAGACCCTCGCGAGGTGCCAAGCATCACGAGGCGGACGACGCAAGACCTCCTCAGGAGTTGCCTAGCCAGGCGGGCTCACGGGGAGTGGAGATATCAAGGCAGGGCAAACCTCACGAGGCTCTCATGACGTGAGCCATGACGGTCGGCGCCAGGCGGGGGCCAGCCTGCGCAACGTCCTTGTTCCCTCTTTGGTGCCAAGGGGGCAAGCGCAGGCGAGGAGCACCGAGGCATTAGGCAAAGGTTTCCATATCGCTGCAACGAGACCAAGACCAGAAGGACGGCAGGACGGAGGTCATCGTGGATCCCAAGACGGCGTCACCACCAGAGCCTTTCGCACGCGAAGACCACTTTTGTCAGGATAGCTTGCACTAGCTGTCCCCCTTCAAATTTGCCCGCCGTTGTTGGCTCCCTTCCCGCTCAATATTTGGGAAGAGGACCAGGGCCTATATAAGTAGAACCAGCCACCATAGTAGGGGCAACTAGGCCTGAGGCATCTCAGCTTGATCTGATCTGATTGAGAGCCTACCATAGCCACAAGAACACCTCAACCTCAGGAGGCTGTTCTTCCCCTTGTATTGTTCATCATCAGCCCAAGAGGCAATCCATCACCACCACACTGGAGTAGGGCGTTACACCACAATGGTGGCCCGAACCAGTATAAATCTGGTGCCTTTCTGTGTTGCGAGTTCGTTGAGTTCGTCCGCGAGATGTTAGTGAGCTAGGGCGTGGATTGGTAGGAGGGAAAGACTTCGCGCGGACCCCAGAGTTTGAACCTTTAGGGTTTGCCGGAACCCCACATCCGACATTTTGTGCGAGACGTAGGGGTGCGCCGTAGCTCCCCTTCCATCAATTCATCGCTCCATCGCTCCGTCGTCTCCATGGTGGACGCTCGCCGTGCTCGAGCTGAGCGCCGGGCTGCCCTCACCGCCCGCGTTGCTCAGACGGCTCCCGTCGGCGGGCCACCTCGTCGTTCTTCATCTCCCGCCGCCAACGCTGCCATCGGCCCGGCGAGGAACGAGCAACAGGCGTCCTTGCTGCATCCATCGGTGCGGCAGGATGGCCGCACCGCCACTCCGTCAATGACCCCAGCCGGTTCTTCGTCTCATGCACGTCG
Source organism: Aegilops bicornis (assembly GCA_021605145.1). Lineage (NCBI taxonomy): Eukaryota > Viridiplantae > Streptophyta > Magnoliopsida > Poales > Poaceae > Aegilops > Aegilops bicornis. The sequence continues at coordinate 463,449,639 of CM038669.1, read as the reverse complement.
CGCTCCCATGGAGGCGCGGGCCACGCTCCTCGCAGCGAACAAACTCCTGCACTACCGCCCGGTCGATGACCTCTACGAGGAGTGGCTCGACGGCGTCGCCGAGCTTGTCCGCGCCGCAGGGGTCTCCCCAGCGCCGTCCCTCTCTCTGCCTCACCCGCCGCCAGCCACAGGCGACATGGCTCATGGCGCGCCTCCACCACCTTTGCCCCAAGACTGCGCCTTGGCGCTAAGGCGTGCGAAGAGAGAAGCTGCCAAGAAATCCCTCGGCCGCGAGAAGCTGCACCTGCGCTCCCCGCGCCGCCTCATCAAGACCGCGTGCCGCCTGCGGTGGCGCCGCACGGACCCCATCAAGTCCAAGCTCCACCTCCAAGGCGGGCCCAGGCAACCACGACCGCCTGCCGCGCCTTCACCCCCGAGCTGCGTAGCGTCGCCTGGCTAGGCAAGTTCAAGCCGGATCTGCTTCCCCGCTACGATGGCACCTCCGATCCCGCGGAGTTCCTGCAACTCTATGAGCTGAGCATTGAAGCGGCCAACGGCAACGAGAAATACATGGCGAACTGGTTCCCTATGGCTCTCAAGGATGGTGCCCGCTCCTGGCTCCTGAACCTGCAGCACGACTCGATCTCCTCCTGGGATGAGATGGCAACCGCTTCGTCGCCAACTTCTAGGGCACCCGCGACTGCCCGCCGGCCGCGGGTGACCTGCGCCGCATCAAGCAACAGCCAGGGGAGACCCTCCAGAAGTACATCCAGTGCTTCAACAACACTCGCCTCAAGATCCCCAAGGTCACGAACGAGGCCATCATCTCCGCGTTCTCAGACGGCGTCCGTGATGTCAAGATGAAGGAAGAGCTTGCTATCCATGAGGAGTTGTGCACTTCTCATGAGCTGTTCAACCTAGCGACCAAGTGCGCAAGAGCTGAGGAGGGGCGCCTCTCCCTCCTCGAGCTGCCAGCCACGGGCACAGAGGAGAAGAAAGCCAAGGCTAAGGACGTGAAGCGAAAGGAAGCGGCAGTGCTAGCAGCGGAGCCCGACACCATGCGGGGCTGGGATCAGCCCGAGTCATCCAAGAATAGCCGACCATTCTGCGCCTTCCACAATCTAAACACCCACAACACCAGTGACTGTCAAGAGCTCAGAGCCATTCGCAAAGGACGTTTCGGTCGACGCCCCGAGCACAGCGACCGGGGCTACGGCCTGGAGGAGGACGTGGAGGCGGACGATGGGATGACCGCGGCCCGTGCCAGGACTGGCACGACAGGCCTCGTGAGGACCGCTGGCAGGACCATCCTGGCGGGGGCGCCTGGAGGGACCAGCCTCGTGAGGATCGCCCCCAGGGCAACGCCGCTCTTCCCCCGCTGCCGCCACCAAGAAGGAACGACGATCACCATCGGGATGAGGGGGCTGGGGGCTTCCAGGAGCCGTGTGTAGTCACCTGCATCTTGGGCGGCACGCAGGCCCCAGCCTCTCAACGCATCTTCAAACAGTTCGCTCGATAAGTGAACGCGGTGCTCCCCAAGCTCGAGGCCACACACCCGCTCAAGTGGTCCCAATGCGCCATCACTTTCAACTCGGCGGATCAGCTCAAGTGCGCAGCCACCATTGGCGCCCTCCCGATGTTGTGCTCCCTAGTCATCAGCAATGTGCAGGTTACCAAGACCCTCATCGACGGCGGCGCGGGGCTCAACGTCTTGTCCGTCGACACGTTCAACAACCTCCAAGTGCCATATCAGTAGCTTCGGCCTACCAAGTCTTTCTCAGGACTGAACAATGGTTCCACCACACCGATAGGGCAGGTCCGCCTGCCTTTCACCTTCGAAGAACGCAAGAACTACCGCACCGAGCTCATCGACTTCTACATCGTGCACATCCGCCTGCCGTACAATGCCATCCTCGGGTATCCGGCCCTGGCCAAGTTGATGGCAGTCACCCATCACGGCTACAACGTCCTCAAGATACCAGGAAGTGGCGGAATCATCACGGTCCCATGTGAAGAGAGAAATGTGGTGTGCTCCCTTGAGCGCGCCTTCCAAGCTACAGCAATCAACGACCCCGACACCAGAAGTGAGGACCATCCGGAGGCCATCCCCAAGAAGAAGCAGTTGTGTCGTGCCGGGCCTCAGGAGGGGGAATTGCAGCTGGAGCCTCGTCAGGATCAGCGCCCGCTCCAGGGGCACCTCCCTCCATCGCATAGGAAGGCGCGCCCGGCGCCCTCCTCGGGCATGGCTCGGGGGCTCTCTTCTAGAGGGCCTCAGGCCTTGCCAACCTCACGAGGGAGGCGCTTGGGCACCACTTGGAGGTGTGCTTCGCGGCACGTTCCCCTTAGGAGAACACATGCCAAGGAGTGCCCACCACTCAGGAGTTCAACACCAAGACCACTCAGGAACTGCAAGACGCAAGAGCCATGCGTGGCGACAACCGCTCACGAGGCGCAGCTCCCCACCCAGGCGAGGATGCTAGGCTGCGTGTCTGCATCAACGTCTCAGGGGCTCTTACTGGACCTCGGGCCGCACACCTCCTGGTCTTGACCACGACACGTGACCTGGCATACCAGCGACGACTGTAGTCTGCCTGGGGATCGGGACCTGTCGGCGTAGAGCAACAAGCTATCGCGAGGGAAGAAAGGGGGGACCAAGCCTTAACAGGACATGCGTTCACAAATTTTCGTAACGGGGAAGATGAGCGCAAAAGATATTACAGACCCTTACATGCCCCCACGGGGTACTTCATGATTCTCTGCAGGAAACAAAAGCTAGAATTAAAAGGAATCCTATCTACACCCTCCCGCGGCAGACGCCATCATCAACAGTGGGCCACGGAAGGCCGGCGCCCCCATCCAGATTAGCGGCGGAGACAGCCAGAGGCTGCAGCTCTGCTCCGAGCGCGGCGAGAGCTCAGGGGCACGTAGCTGTCGTCGCTCGTCTCCGGAGTCTCATAGGGCTCGGGAGAGCTGCTGGACTCCCAAGGGTTGCTGCTGCTGGAGTGGCCGCGAGCGGAGCGCGCGTCAGCCTGACGCTCCTCTCCGGAGCAACACTCCAGGCGGCGGCCCTCCGCATCGAAGACCTTGAAGAAGAGCGTGGAGGCGCCGTCGTACTCAAAATGGATCGTGAAGGCGCCCCGCGCTACCTCGCCCCAGTCGCGAGTCATGAAGATCTTGCCGGGGGGACCGCTTCGATCTCTGCTCCGGTCGCTGGAGTGTCGCAGTCGGCGTGCTGCAACCAGAGCTTGAGAGGCCCCCTCGGCAGCATCACGTTGGAGAAGAACCGTGGGAAGCGGATCCAAGAGCTTGGAGGCATCAGCGCCCATAGCACAAGCTCGCGCGAGGAGTCCGCGACATGGATTCCAGGGGCGGCATCGCGTGTTGCCGTGACGCAGAGACCACGGGCGCGGCGCGGGTGACGCCGTTCGTTGCTCTGTCCTCCTGAGCCCTTGGCTCGGGCGTACAGGGGTAGCGGGTACCCCGGAGGAGGCCGCTTGCACCAAGGGCTCGTCACCACCTGCATCGCCGCTTCATCACAGCGGTGGACCGGCCTCTTCTTCGGCGGAAGCGGCCCCGGATCATCGCGCGGGGCCTTTCCCTTCTCTTCAGCGGAGAACCTTCTGATAGGCGCGATTGCAACTCGTGGCGGAGCGAGGAGGAAGAAGCAAACAAGCAAGGAAGAGATGGGCGACGGGGCTCCGCCCCCTCCCCATTTATAGCAAAAGAAGGCCAACCGGTGCATCCCACGATCGCAGGTAATGATGGTTTTCCTTGCATGTCACAGGGACTTGTCAAGTCGTGCAGTTTTCGAGGCAGCATGGGGAAGCGGATAAGCCCACGTCCAATCAATCGCCACGCGTCAACCATGGCCGCAGGCTTTTGGTCCCCGCGGCGCTCCATACTTCACCCTTGGCGCACCTTGGGCCCGGGGGCTACTGTCGGCGTTCTGGGAACGGGGGTCCCCAGACTTGCCTGCCTGCATCCCACTGCGCGGCTAAGTTAGCAGGCCGTCCGACCCATCTTCATCAACAAAGCATTCAAGACCTTCGTGAGGGGCCAAGCCTCACGAGGCGGACGATGCAATACCTCCTCAGGAGTGGCCTAGCCAGGCGGGCTCACGAGGAGCGGAGATATCAAGGCGCGGCAAACCTCACAAGGCTCTCGTGACGTGAGCCATGACGGTCGGCGCCAGGCGGGCGCCAGTGTGCGCAGCATCCTTGTTCCCTCTTTGGTGCCAAGGGGGCAAGCGCAGGCGAGGAGCACCGAGGCATCAGGCAAAGGTTGCCATATCGATGCAACGAGACCAAGACTAGAAGGACGGCAGGACGGAGATCATCGTGAAGCCCAAGACGGCGTCACCACCAGAGCCTTTTGCAGGAGAAGACCACTTTTGTCAGGATAGCTTGTACTAGCTGTCCCCCTTCAAATTTGCCCGCCGTTGTTGGCTCCCTTCCCGCTCAATATTTGGGAAGAGGACCAGGGCCAATATAATTAGAACCAGCCACCACAGTAGGGGCAACTGGGCCTGAGGCATCTTAGCTTGATCTGATCTTATCGAGAGCCTACCATAGCCACAAGAACACCTCAACCTCAGGAGGATGTTCTTCCCCTTGTATTGTTCATCATCAGCCCAAGAGGCAATCCACCACCACCACACCGGAGTAGGGTGTTACACCACAACGATGGCCCGAACCAGTATAAATCTCGTGTCTTTCTATATTGTGAGTTCGTCGAGTTCGTCCGCGAGATCTTAGTGAGCTAGGGCGTGGGTTGGTAGGAGAGAAAGACTTCACGCGCACCCCAGGGTTCGAACCTTAAGGGTTTGACGGAACCCCACATCTGACAATGTCGGCCCTGGTTCTCTGTCATATGGATGCTAGCGACACTATCATATACGTGAGCCAAAAGACGCAAACGGTCCCAGGCCAGGTAAGGTGGAACCCGTGGGAATACCGTGCATGAGGCCGCAAAGTGATATGATGTGTTACATGCTAGGTCGGTGTGACTTAGGATCGGGGTCCGGATAAAATATCGATGCGTCTCATAGTTGGCTTTGTCCTACTCGGACCTAATCTTGACTCGGATCTGACTACATCGAATCCGACCAAATGCTTCCAAGCCCATATTATCCGGTTAGCATACAATGCTCCATGGCTAGTGAGATCAAGCCATCGACCGTGTCAGATGCTAGTCTAGTCGGATGCGCGTCCACACAACCCTTTCGACTAGGGACCTTTTAGGACAGTCATCATACAATGCATAGTCCCACAAACAAGTCATGTACTTGCTGATACACATCATTGATAATGTCCAAGGACTATGTTTATTCATAAACACATAGGAAATATCATCATACATGATTGCCTCTAGGGCATATCTCCAACAGTCTCCCACTTGCACTAGAGTCAATCAAATAGACATCAAATGCCCATATCTCTAACATGCCCCTCATGCTTGGGTTGTGGAAGTGGCTTAGTCAACGGATCTGCAACATTTGCATCCATGTGAATTTTGCATAACTCTACATCACCATTCTTTACGATCTTCCGTATCAGGTGATATTTCCGATCTATGTGTTTGACCTTGTGGTGATTCCTCGGCTCCTTGGCTTGTGCGATGGCACCAGAATTATCACAATAAAGGTCCAACGGTTTTACCAAGGCTGGGAAAATACCAAGATCATCCAGAAAATGCCGGATCCAAACACCTTCCTTTGGAGCTTCACAAGCCGCAATGTATTTGGCTTCTGTGGTAGAATCGGCCACTATATCTTGCTTGGAACTCATCCAGCTCACTGCTCCTCCGTTCATGACGTACACGAATCCGGACTGTGATCGACAATAATCTCTATCAGTTTGGAAACTAGCATCGGTGTAACCCCTTACGACGAGATCTTCCTCACCTCCATAAACTAGGAACATCTCTTTAGTCCTTTTCAGGTACTTCAAAATAGTCTTTACCGCTGCCCGGTGACTCTCACCTGGGTTGGCCTGGTATCTGCTTGTTAGGCTTATTGCAAAAGCAACATCAGGCCTTGTACATATCATGGCATACATGATGGATAAGATTGCCGAGTCATACAAAATCCTACTCATCCTGCTTCTCTCATCAGATGTCGAAGGACTCTGTGTTTCGCTTAGCCTTATACCATGTTGAACCGCTTCAACACTTTATCTATGTATGTGCTCTTTCTTAAGCCGAGTAGCCTCCTCGATCTAACTCTATAGATCTTAATGCCTAAAATATACACTGCCTCACCAAGGTCCTTCATCGAAAACTTGCCATTCAATGACTCCTTAACCGAGTTCAGCATCGAAACATCATTTCCGATCAACAATATGTCATCCACATACAAGATCAAAAACACTATCGAGCTCCCACTTAACTTCTTGTATAAAAAAGTGTCCTCTTTGCTTTTGATGAAACCGAGACCAATGACGACCTCATCAAAACGAATGTTCCAACTCCGAGATGCTTGCCTCAACCTCCATGATCCCGGAGTTGGAACATTTATGGGCTCGTCGCTTCCTAGCAACAATACACTACGCACTCTGCGCAATCTTTCTGACCTTTGTGGTTCCGGTGCCGCTTCCACTACGGGTTCCGTGACTGACTCCGGTATGATCTCATCACCAGCCGAGCCATCTCCGAGTGTTCCTCGAATTTCTTCGAGTCGGACTGTCCTCCTACTAGCCTCCCGACTGGGAAACTCTTTCTCAAGGAAAACCGCGTTCCGAGCAACAAACACTTTGTTTTCTTCCGGGTTGTAGAAGCTATATCCCAAGGTTTCCCTCGAATATCCCACGAATATGCATTTATCCGACTTGGGTGTAAGCTTGTCTGACATTAGTCGCTTGACAAATGCTTCACAACCCCAAATCTTTAGAAAAGACAAACTGGGACTCTTCCCGGTCCACATCTCATGTGGTGTCTTATCTACTGATTTTGATGGTACCCTATTAAGTGTGAAAGCTGCAGTTTCTAGAGAGTACCCCCAGAATGACAAAGGTAAATCCGATTTTTTCTCATCATAGACCGGACCATGTCCAACAAGGTCCTATTCCTCCGTTCCAACATGCCATTTCTCTGTGGCGTACCCGAAGGTGTGAGCTGAGGTACTATACCTCAGCTTTTCAGATGGTCATCAAACTCCTGGCTCATGTACTCACCTCCATAATCAGGTCGTAGAAGCTTTATAGTCTTGCCGAGCTGATTCTCAACCTCATTCTGAAACTCTTTGAAATTTTCAAAAGTTTCCGACTTGTGCCTCATCAAATAGATATATCCATATCTACTCAAGTCGTTGGTAAAAGTCACGAAGTACTGATAGCCACCTCAGGCAATTGTGCTCATTGGTCCACGCACATCACTGTATCGGTTCCAACAGCTCGGACGCCCTCTAGCAACTCTTTGTGAAAGGAGACTTAGTAATCTTGCCGAGCAAGCATGATTTGCATGTCTCGAACGACCCGAAGTCGGACGAAGTTAGGAGCCCATCATCATGGAGCTTCTTCATGCGTTTTAGACTAATGTGTCCAAGCCGGCAATGCCAGAAGTATGTCGGATTTATCTCATTCGGCTTATGCCTCTTGACATTCACGTTATAGACCGGTTCCTGTTCCAGATTCAATATAAATAGCCCATCAACAATGGGTGCATAGCCGTGGAACATTCCATTTAAATAAAATGAACAACCATTGTCCTTTAAATTGAATTCATAACCCCGACTCATCAAGCATGAGGCAGAAATAATGTTTTGACTAAGTGCAGGAATGTAATAACAATTATTCAATTCTAAAATAAATCCAGAAGGAAGCTGGAGCTGCATCGTGCCGACCTCCAACATAGCAACTCTTGATTTATTGCCGACCCTGATGTCAATCTCCCCTTGTGACACACGCCTAGTTCTTACCAGTCTCTGCATCGAGTTGCAAATATGAACAACCGATCCGGTATCAAATACCTTAGAGCTACTAGGTATGTCAGCAAGGTAAATGTCAATAAAATGTGTAACAAGTGTACCTTTTCCTGAAGCAGCATTTCCGGCCTTCTTGTCGTGCTCAGCAAGCCACTTGCTACAGTTCCTCTTCCAATGACCGGTTTCCTTGCAATGATAGCAAAAGATCTTCGAGTCCGGTCCTGACTTCGGCGTAGTGGTGGAGGTTACCATCTCCATGCCCTTTGCCTTAGCCTTCTTCTTGTACAAACTCTTCTTGAACTTGCCAATGTTGATGAAGGAAATGTGCCCTAGAGGCAATAATAAAGTTATTATTTATTTCCTTATTTCATGATAAATGTTTATTATTCATGCTAGAATTGTATTAACCGGAAACATAATACATGTGTGAATACATAGACAAACATAGTGTCACTAGTATGCCTCTACTTGACTAGCTTGTTTATCAAATATGGTTATGTTTCCTAGCCATGGAAAAAAGAGTTGTCATTTGATTAACGGGATCACATCATTAGGAGAATGATGTGATTGACTTGACCCATTCCGTTAGCTTAGCACTTGATCGTTTAGTATGTTGCTATTGCTTTCTTCATGACTTATACATGTTCCCATGACTATGAGATTATGCAACTCCCGTTTACCGGAGGAACACTTTATGTGCTACCAAATGTCACAACGTAACTGGGTGATTATAAAGGAGCTCTACAGGTATCTCCGAAGGTACATGTTGGGTTGGCGTATTTCGAGATTAGGATTTGTCACTCCGATTGCTCTGGAGAGGTATCTCTGGGCCCACTCGGTAATGCACATCACTATAAGCCTTGCAAGCATTGCAACTAATTAGTTAGTTGCGGGATGATGTATTATGGAACGAGTAAAGAGACTTGCCGGTAACGAGATTAAACTAGGTATTGAGATACCGATGATCGAATCTCGGGCAAGTAACATACCGATAACAAAGGGAACAACGTATGTTGTTATGCGGTTTAACCGATAAAGATCTCCATAGAATATGAGGGAGCCAATATGAGCATCCAGGTTCCGCTATTGGTTATTGACCGGAAACGTGTTTCGGTCATATCTACATTGTTCTCGAACCCGTAGGGTCCGCACGCTTAAGGTTTTGATGACATTTATATTATGAGTTTATATGTTTTCATGTACCGAAGGAGTTCGGAGTCCCGGATGAGCTCGGGGACATGACGAGGAGTCTTGAAATGGTCGAGACGTAAAGATCGATATATTGGACGACTATATTCGGACTTCGGAAAGGTTCCGAGTGATTCGGATATTTTTCGGAGTACCGGAGAGTTACGGGAATTCGCCGGAGAGTATATGGGCCTTATTGGGCCATACGGGAATAGAGGAGAGAGGCCAAAAGGAAGGAGGCCTGCACCCTCCGAATTGGACTAGGGGCGCAGCCCCCTTTTCCTTCTCCCTCTCCTCCTCTTTCCTTCTTCCTACTCCAACAAGGAAAGGAGGAATCCTACTCCCGGTGGGAGTAGGACTCCCCCCTTGGCGCGCCCTCCTCCTTGGCCGGCCGCCTCCCCCCTTGCTCCTTTATATACGGGGGCAGGGGGGCACCCCATAGACACAACAACAATTGATCCCTTGGATCTCTTAGTCGTGTGCGGTGCCCCCCTCCACCATAGTCCATCTCGATAATATCGTAGCGATGCTTAGGCGAAGCCCTGCGACGGTAGAACATCAAGATTGTCACCACGCCGTCGTGCTGACAGAACTCTCCCTCGATACTCGGCTGGATCGGAGTTCGAGGGACGTCATCGAGCTGAACGTGTGCTAGAACTCGGAGGTGCCGTAGTTTCGGTTCTTGATCGATCGGGCCGTGAAGACGTACGACTACATCAACCGCGTTGTTCTAACGCTTCCGCTTTCGGTCTACGAGGGTACGTGGACACACTCTCCCCTCTCGTTGCTATGCATCACCATGATCTTGCGTGTGCGTAGGAATTTTTTTGAAATTACTACGTTCCCCAACAGTGGCATCCGAGCCAGGTTTTTATGTGTTGATGTTATATGCACGAGTAGAACACAAGTGAGTTGTGGGTGATACAAGTCATACTGTTTACCAGCATGTCATACTTTGGTTCGGTGGTATTGTTGGATGAAGCGGCCCGGACCGACATTACGCCAGACGCTTACGCCGAGACTGGTTCTACCGACGTGCTTTGCACATAGGTGGCTGGCGGGTGTCAGTTTCTCCAACTTTAGTTGAACCGAGTGTGGCTACGCCTGGTCCTTGCGATGGTTAAAACAACACTAACTTGACAAACTATCGTTGTGGTTTTGATGCATAGGTAAGAACGGTTCTTTCTCAGCCCGTAGCAGCCACGTAAAATTTGCAACAACAAAGTAGAGGACGTCTAACTTGTTTTTGCAGGGCATGTTGTGATGTGATATGGTCAAGACGTGATGAGATATAAGTTGTTGTATGAGATGATCATGTTTTGTTGAAGTTATCGGCAATCGGCGTAAGCCCTATGGTTGTCTCTTTGTTGCATAAGATGCAAGTGCCAAATAATTTCTTTACTTTATGGCTATGCGATAGCAATAGTTGCAAGAGCAATAGTTGGCGAGACGACCATGTGACGACACATTGATATAGATCAAGATGATGAAGATCATGGTGTCGTGCTGGTGACAATAGAGATCATGACAATACTTTGGAGATGGAGATCAAAGGCGCAAGATGATCATGGCCATATCATGTCACATATTTTGATTGCATATGATGTTTATCTGTTATACATCTTATTTTGATTAGTTCGATGGTAGCATTTTAAGATGATCTCTCACTAATTATCAAGAAGTGTTCTCCCTGAGTATGCACCGTTGCGAAAGTTCTTCGTGCTGAGACACCATGTGATGATCGGGTGTGATAGGTTCTATGTTCAAATACAACGAGTGCAAAACAGTTGCACACGCGGAATAGTCAGGTTAAACTTGACGAGCCTAGCATATACAGATATGTCCTCGGAACACGGAGACCGAAAGGTCGAACGTGAATCATATAGTAGATATGATCAACATAGTGATGTTCACCATTGAAAACTACTCCATCTCACGTGATGATCGAACATGGTTTAGTTGATTTGGATCACGTGATCACTTAGATGACTAGAGAGATGTCTGTCTAAGTGGGAGTTCTTAAGTAATATGATTAATTGAACTTAAATTTATCGTGAACTTAGTCCTGGTAGTATTTTGCAAATTATGTTGTAGATCAATAGCCCGCGTTGTTGCTTTCATATGTTTATTTTGATATGTTCCTAGAGAAAAATTATGTTGAAAAATGTTAGTAGCAATGATGCGGATTGGATCCGTGATCTGAGGTTTATCCTCATTGTTGCACAGAAAAATTATGTCCTTGATGCACTGCTAGGTGAGAGACCTATTGCAGGAGCAGATGCAGACGTTATGAACGTTTGGCTAGCTCAATATGATGACTACTTGATAGCTTAGTGCACCATGCTTAACGGCTTAGAATCGGGACTTCAAAGACGTTTTGAACGTCATGAACCATATGAGATGTTCCAGGAATTGAAGTTAATATTTCAAGCAAATACCCGAGTTGAGAGATATGAAGTCTCCAACAAGTTCTATAGCTAAAAGATGGAGGAGAATTGCTCAACTAGTGAGCATGTGCTCAGATTGTCAGGTACTTCAATTGCTTGAATCAATCGGGAGTTAATCTTCCGGATAAGATAGTGATTGATGTAATTCTCTAGTCACCATCACTAAGTTACTAGAACTTCGTGATGAACTATAGTATGCAAGGGATGACGAAAATGATTCCCGAGCTCTTCGTGATGTTGAAATCGATGACGGTATAAATCAAGAAAGAGCATCAAGTGTTGATGATTGACAAAACCACTAGTTTCAAGAAAAGGGCAAAGGGAAAGAAAGGGAAACTTCAAGTAGAATGGCAAACAAGTTGTCACTCCTGTGAAGAAGACCAAAGCTGGAGCAAAGCTCAAACCGAAAGTGCTTACACCGCAAAGGAAATGGTCCTTTGGAAGCGGAAATGCCCTGAATATTTGGTGGATAAGAAGGATGGCAAAGTGAACAAGAGTATATTTGATATACAGGTTATTGATGTGTGCCTTACTAGTGTTTATAGTAGCCCACAGTATTTGGTACTTGTTCGGTTGCTAAGATTAGTAACTCAAACAGGAGTTCTGAATAAACAGAGACTAGTTGAGGGTGAAGTAACGATGTGTGTTGGAAGTGGTTCCAAGATTGATATGATCATCATCGTACACTCCCTATATTTTCGAGAATAGTGTTGAACCTAAATAAATGTTATTTGGTGTTTGCGTTGAGCATAAATATGATTAGATCATGTTTATTGCGATACGATTATTCATTTAAAGTCAGAGAATAATTGTTGTTCTATTTACATGAATAAAACCTTCAATGGTCATACACCCTATGAAAATAGTTTGTTGGATCTCGATCGTAGTGATACACATATTCATAATATTGATGCCAAAAGATGCAAAGTTAATAATGATAGTGCAACTTATTTGTGGCACCGCCGTTTGGGTCATATCGGTGTAAAGCGCATGAAGAAACTCCATAAAGATGGATTTTCATAATCACTTGATTATGAATCATTTGATGCTTGCGAACCGTGCCTTTTGGGCAAGATGACTGAAACTCCGTTCTCCAGAACAATGGAACGAGCTACTCACTTGTTGGAAATAATACATACCGATGTATATGGTCCAATGAGTGTTGATGCTCGTGGCAAGTATCGTTATTTTCTGACCTTCACAGATGATTTGAGCAGATATGGGTATATCTTCTTAATGAAACACAAGTCTGAAACATTTGAAAAGTTCAAAGAATTTTAGAGTGAAGTTGAGAATCATCGTAACAAGAAAATAAAGTTTCTATGATCTGATCGTGGAGGAGAATATTTGAGTTACAAGTTTGGCCTTCATATAAAACAATGTGGAATAGTTTCACAGCTCACGCCACATGGAACACCACAGCGTAATGGTGTGTCCGAACGTCATAACCACACTTTATTGGATATGGTGCGATCTATGATGTATCTTACCGATTTACCACTATCATTTGGGGTTATGCATTAGAGACAGTTGCATTCACTTTAAATAGGGCACCATCAAAATCCGTTTGAGACGACGCCTTATGAACTGTGGTTTGGCAAGAAACCAAAGTTGTCGTTTCTTAAAGTCTGGGACTGCGATGCTTATGTGAAAAAGTTTCAACCTAATAAGCTTGAACCCAAATCGGAGAAATGCATCTTCATAGAATACCCAAAGAAACTATTGGGTACACCTTCTATCACAGATCCGAAAGCAAGATATTCGTTGCTAAGACGGATCCTTTCTAGAGAAGGAGTTTCTCTCGAAAGAAGTGAGTGGGAGGAAAGTAGAACTTGATGAGGTAACTGTACCTGCTCCCTTATTGGAAAGTAGTTCATCACAGAAACCGGTTCCTGTGACATCTACACCAATTAGTGAGGAAGCTAATGATGATGGTCATGAAACTTCAGATCAAGTTATTACAGAACCTCGTAGGTCTTCCAGAGTACGGTCTGCACCAGAGTGGTATGGTAATCCTATTCTGGAAGTCATGTTACTAGACCATGATGAACCTACGAACTATGAGGAAGCGATGATGAGCCCAGATTCCGCGAAATGGCTTGAGGCCAAAAAAATCTGAGATATGATCCATGTATGAGAACAAAGTATGGACTTTGATTGACTTGCTCGATGATCAGCAAGCCATGTTAAATAAATGGATCTTCAAGAGGAAGACGGACACTAATAGTAGTGTTACTATCTAGTAAGCTCGACTTGTTGCAAAAGGTTTTCGAGAAGTTCAAAGTGTTGAACACGATGAGATTTTTTCACTCGTATCGATGCTTAAGTCTGTCTGAATCATGTTAGCAATTGCCACATTTTATGAAGTCAGGCAAATGGATGTCAAAATTGCATTCCTTAATGGATTTTTTAAAGAAGAGTTGTATATGATGCAACCAGAAGGTTTTGTTAATCCTAAAGGTGCTCACAAAATGTGCAAGCTCCAACGATCCATCAATGGACTGGTGCAACAATCTCGGAGTTGGAATATACGCTTTGTTGAGTTGATCAAAGCATATGGTTTATACAGACTTTTGGAAAGGCATGTATTTACAAGAAAGTGAGTGGGAGCACTACGGCCTTTCTGATAAGTATATGTGAATGACATATTATTAATTGGAAATGATGTAGAATTTTCTGGAAAGCATAAAGGAGTGTTTGAAAGGAGTTTTCGAAAGAAAGACCTCGGTGAAGCTACTTACACATTGAGCATCAAGATATATATAGATAGATCAAGACGCTTGATAAGTTTTTTCAATGAGTACATACCTTGATAAGATTTTGAAGTAGTTCAAAATGGAACAGTCAAAGAAGGAGTTCTTGCCTGTGTTGCAAGGTGTGAAATTGAGTAAGACTCAAATCCCGACCACGGCAGAAAATATAAAGAGAATGAAAAGTCATTCCCTATGCCTCAGTCATAGGTTCTATAAAAGTATGTCATGGTATGGACCAGGCCTATTGTATACTCTGCCCTGGTTTGGCAAGTGAGTACAATAGTGATCTAGGAGTAGATCACTGGACATTGGTCAAAATTATCCTTAGTGGAATAAGGATATATTTCTCGATTGTGGAGGTGACAAAAGGTTCGTCATAAAGGGTTAGGTCGATGCATGTTTTGGCACTGGTCCAGATGACTTTAAGTCTTAATCTGGATACATATTGAAAGTGGGAGCAATTAGCTAGAGTAGCTCCGTGCAGAGCATTGTAGACATAGAATATTTGAAAAATACATACGGCTCTGAATGTGACAGACCCGTTGACTAAACTTCTATCACGAGCAAAACATGATCATACCTTAGTACTCTTTTGGGTGTTAATCACATAGCAATGTGAACTAGATTATTGACTCTAGTAGACCCTTTGGGTGTTGATCACATGACGATGTGAACTATGGGTGTTAATCATATCTGAGATATGAATATTGGTGTTAAATCACATGGTGATGTGAACTAGATTATTGACTCTAGTGCAAGTGGGAGACTGAAGGAAATATGCCCTAGAGGCAATAATAAAGTTATTATTTATTTCCTTATTTCATGATAAATGTTTATTATTCATGCTAGAATTGTATTAACCGGAAACATAATACATGTGTGAATACATAGACAAACATAGTGTCACTAGTATGCCTCTACTTGACTAGCTTGTTTATCAGAGATGGTTATGTTTCCTAGCCATGGACAAACGAGTTTTCATTTGATTAATGTGATCACATCATTAGGAGAATGATGTGATTGACTTGACCCATTCCATTAGCTTAGCACTTGATCGTTTAGTATGTTGCTATTGCTTTCTTCATGACTTATACATGTTCCCATGACTATGAGATTATGCAACTCCCGTTTACCTGAGGAACACTTTGTGTGCTACCAAACGTCACAATGTAACTGGGTGATTATATATGTGCTCTACAGGTGTCTCCGAAGGTACATGTTGGGTTGTCGTATTTCGAGATTAGGATTTGTCACTCCGATTGTCGGAGAGGTATCTCTGGGCCCACTCGGTAATGCACATCACTATAAGCCTTGCAAGCATTGCAACTAATTAGTTAGTTGCGGGATGATGTATTATGAAACGAGTAAAGAGACTTGCCGGTAACGAGATTGAACTAGGTATTGAGATACCGATGATCGAATCTCGGGCAAGTAACATACCAATAACAAAGGGAACAACGTATGTTGTTATGCAGTTTGACCGATAAAGATCTTCGTAGAATATGTGGGAGCCAATATGAGCATCCAGGTTCCACTATTGGTTATTGACCGGAAACGTGTTTCGGTTATGTCTACATTGTTCTCGAACCTGTAGGGTCCGCACGCTTAAGGTTTCGATGACATTTATATTATGAGTTTATATGTTTTGATGTACCGAAGGAGTTCGGAATCCCGGATGAGACCGCGGACATGACGAGGAGTCTCGAAATGGTCGAGACGTAAAGATCAATATATTTGATGACTATATTCGGACTTCGGAAAGGTTCCGAGTGATTCGGGTATTTTTCGGAGTACCGGAGAGTTTCGGGAATTCGCCGGGGAGTATATGGGCCTTATTGGGCCATACGGGAATAGAGGAGAGAGGCCAAAAGGAAGGAGGCCTGCGCCCCCCCTCTGGTCCGAATTGGACTAGGGGCGCAGCCCCCTTTTCCTTCTCCCTCTCCTCCTCTTTCCTTCTCTCCTACTCCAACAAGGAAAGGAGGAATCCTACTCCCGGTGGCAGTAGGACTCCCCCCTTGGCCGGCCACCTCCCCCCTTGCCCCTTTATATACAGGGGCAGGTGGGCACCCCATAGACATAACAACAATTGATCCCTTGGATCTCTTAGCCGTGTGCGGTGCCCCCCTCCACCATAGTCCACCTCGATAATATCGTCGCGGTGCTTAGGCGAAGCCCTGCGATGTTAGAACATCAAGATCGTCACCACGCCGTCGTGCTGACAGAACTCTCCCTCGATACTCGGCTGGATCGGAGTTTGAGGGACATCATCGAGCTGAACGTGTGCTAGAACTCGGAGGTGCCGTAGTTTCGGTGCTTGATCGATCGGGCCGTGAAGACGTACGACTACATCAACCGCGTTGTTCTAACGCTTCCGCTTTCGGTCTATGAGGGTACGTGGACACACTCTCCCCTCTCGTTGCTATGCATCACCATGATCTTGGTTGTGCGTAGGAATTTTTTTGAAATTACTACGTTCCCCAACAGTTGAACCTTGCAGTCCTAGCCTGCACCTGAAACATGCTCTTGAGACTCTCAATCATATCGAAAGCCCCAACATCTTTCAAATGCTACTTCAAATCGGGCTCCATACAAGCCAGCATGAGGCAGCTGATCTCATTTGATTCATCAACAAGTTTCTGATAGGCATTCCTTGTTGTGGCATTAGCATTATCGGCAGGTTCCTCTGGAAGTGGATCCTCTAGAACATGTTCCTATTTATCATGCTTGAGAACAATTCTCAAATTTCTATACCGGGTGGTAAAGTTTGTTCCATTCAGTTTATCCTTTTCCAGAATTGATTTCAATGCAAAGTTGGGTTGAGCAGGTGATGCCATTGATCTACAATAGAAAATATGCAATCACTAAGCAATGTGTTTATGTAGAGTAATTCAAGCCTAAACAGAAATACTCCCACTGAAGTCGGCATCCCTCCGCAAACTCTTAGTGATTCAGGATCGACTAGCGCATGCGACTAGTGAGCTTTAGCATCACTGCTAGCCAACATAACTATCTGGTAAGAAACTCCTTGTTAATCGTATCTCTATACGACTCCTGTAGGTCGGGAAGGTATCTCATAGCCCGGCTCCCAACCTTCTTTGCCACAAGGCCCAAAACCGTTTTGATAGCCTTGTCAAGTTAACCTGATGCAGTGCTTGCACGTGTCCGACACGAACCCTTAAGTTCAAGGACACCTAGCAGCACCCCAATTTTATGAGCCCACTACTAGACGTACTTGACGTGCGAAGGTGCAACATCGGGAATGGCAAATTGCTTGATATTAACGAGGGATCTTTCTATCATTCTAACATGCATAGAAATAAAGAAGCATAACAATCACAAATAAACATATATTGTTAAATAGTATGGCTCCTTCATGGATGTTCTTCCAGGTCGGCTCCGACTCTGATGACCATCTGGGAACTCCATCTTGTTTGTCACGCTGAGACGCCAAGCCACCAACCTGATCTCTATTATCCAACTACTACAACAAGTAATGAATTTTACATAGAGTCATAAGTCGACACGCATGTCGTTATATATTATAATGACAACACTTTGGCTCCTGCCGGCTGACAAACATGACGTGCAGGCCATGTATAAATTACACACATGCATTACATACACATGAGCCATACTATTCATATCAAACCTGCAAAACAAAGTTACGCATAGAATCACATTCTACCGGTTTGAGTGATCGTGTACGAAATACAAGACATTTTCGGAACTCACAGATCACATCTGAACTCCGATCACGCCGAATTTTCTGATCTGACTAATCTCATCGATCATCGTGACTCCGATTCGGATTTACGTTTCACTGTTAGCCCCGATGGAGGATACCGACCGGTAGGGGTACGTTGTGTCACGACCTCATCGATTCTGATTGACAGAAAACATAGCCACATCGATCCCCATGTGCAGTTGATCTCATCAACAATGCACATAGCCGATCTCATAAACGACAACAGATCTCATTTGCCGCCTCCACATATCTAATATGTATACGCTCCGAATCCAAATCCTATAGCAGAGGCTCTAACACCACTGTTGGGTTCTACGGTAGGGAGCGTCGACTGCAAATTAGGATTTTTCCTACGTACAAAACAACCAAGAACATGCCACGGGAGATGGATCGTAGTTCGTTACCACTAGATGTGCAGTGCCGTGCAGCGGAAGAAGAGTTGGGGTAGCGCGTCCGTGTGGATCGTCTCCTCCTTGTCGGATCTCCCTCGAACAGCTGGTCGTCGGTTCCCACGTATAGGGTCGCCAGAGTGGCGCAAGTGCACCGCCTCTAACGGTATCCGCGCATGCAGGAGGAACATCGTGATGTGGACTGCTAGGTTCAATCTGAAGGAAATATGCTCTAGAGGCAATAATAAAGTTGTTATTTTATTTCCTTAGATCATGACAAATGTTTATTATTCATGCTAGAATTGTATTAACCGGAAACTTGATACATGTGTGAATACATAGATAAAACAAAGTGTTCCTAGTATGCCTCTACTTGACTAGCTCATTAATCAAAGATGGTTAAGTTTCCTAACCATAGACATGTGTTGTCATTTGATGAACGGGATCACATCATTAGGAGAATGATGTGATGGACAAGACCCATCTGTTAGCTTAGCATGTGGATCGTTCAGTTTTTATTGCTATTGCTTTCTTCATGACATATACATGTTCCTCTGACTATGAGATTATCCAACTCCCGAATACCGGAGGAACACCTGTGTGCTATCAAGCATCACAACGTAACTGGGTGACCATAAAGATGCTCTACGGGTGTCTCTGAAGGTGTTTGTTGAGTTGGCATAGATCGAGATTAGGATTTGTTACTCCTTGTATCGGAGAGGTATCTCTGGGCCCTCTCAGTAATGCACATCACTATAAGCCTTGCAAGCATTGTGATTAATGAGTTAGTTGTGGGATGATGCATTACGGAACAAGTAAAGAGCCTTGCCGGTAACGAGATTGAACTAGGTATGATGATACCGACGATCGAATCTCGGGCAAGTAACATACGGTTGACAAAGGGAACAATGTATGTTGTTATGCGGTTTGACCGATAAAGATCTTCGTAGAATATGTAGGAGCCAATATGAACATCCAGGTTCCGCTATTTGTTATTGACCGAAGATGTGTCTCGATCATGTCTACATAGTTCTCGAACCCGTAGGGTCCGCACGCTTAATGTTCGATGACGATTTGTATTATGAGTTTTGTGTTTTTGGTGACCGAAGTTTGTTCGGAGTACCGGATGAGATCACAGACATGACGAGGAGTCTCTAAATGGTCGAGAGCTAAAGAGTCATATATATAGGACGATGGTATTTGTACACCGGAAGTGTTCCTGGTGATACCGGGTCACATGAAGTGGTTCCGGGCAACCCCCGACAAAGATATGGGCTTAATGGGCCAAGTAAGGGAACACACCAGCCCCCCCTATAGGGCCAGCCACGTGGGGAGAAAGGGAAAGGAGAGGAGGAAAAGGAAAGTATGAAGTAGGACTCCTACTTCCTTCCCATCCCCCCTCGTTCCTTTCCCCCTTGTCCAAATATGGTATGGGGGGCGAATTGGACTAGGGGCCCAAGTAGGATTCCTCCTACTTGGGTGCGCCCTAGGCTGCCTCCCTCCCTCTCCCTCCTTTATATACATGGGGACGGCACCCCTAGAACACACATCAATTGTTCTTAGTCGTGTGCGGTGCCCCCTCCATAGTTTGCTCCTCCGGTCATATTGTCGTAGTGCTTAGGCAAAGCCCTGTGCGGATCACATCACCAACACCGTCACCACACCGTCCTACTGACGGAACTCTCCCTCGACCCTCTGCTGGATCACATCAACCGCGTTACTAAAAGCTTCCGCTTTCGGTCTACTAGGGTACATGGACACACTCTCCCCGCTCGTTGCTATGCTTCTCCTAGATAGATCTTGCGTGATCGTAGGAATTTTTTGAAATACTACACTGTCAGGACCCCGATCCTAAGTCACGCCGATCTAGCATGTAACACATCATATCACTTTGCGGCCTCACGCACGGTATTCCCACGGGTGTCGCCTTACCATGGCCCGGGACCGTTTGCGCCTCTTGGCACACGTATATGATAGTGTCGCTAGCATCCACATGACAGAGAACCCGGGCCAACATGGCTAGTCGTGAACCCAAAGCGGGCGCTTAACCTATGGGGACAGGCATATATGAATCACATCGAGCATGTCGGTCATCAACGATAAATTCGGGCTGTAGCACTTTGGGCTAACAGGACTCCGGTATTCCGGCTGTAGCAGGCTAGGCAGGACTCCGAATAACACCGCGTGACATTTCCCCGAAGGGACAGACATAGGAACGAAGTGAAACACATGCCGGCCAGTCAAGTGTCCAAGCAGTAGTGCTGGGCTAGCAGGACTCCGGTGAACCGGGCTATAGCGGACTACTATCGCTCAGAAGCACGAGACTACATTTCCCCATATGAGAGGCTGCCAAGGATAAACAACTAGTTTGTCGGATCCCACACATACCAAGCATTTCAAACATACACACAATATGCTCAATATGTGTAGATACAACATGGCATCACAACATAACTCTACGACTCAAATATTTATTCATTAGGCTCCGAGGAGCGAGATATTACAAACATGGGTCTCATGACCCAACACTCAGTGCATACAAGTCAAAACACAAGCGGAAGCTAAACATGTCTGAGTACAGACAACTATAAATGAAAAAGGCTGAGAAGCCTGACTATCTACCAGATCCTGCCGAGGGCAGAAGATCGTAGTTGAGGTAACAAGCTAACCGTCGAAGTCCAAGCGGAACTACTAGCGAGACCGAAGTCTCTCTACAAAACATAAAATAAGCAAACGTGAGTACAAACGTACTCAGCAAGACTTACATCAGAACTAACTACATATGCATCAGTATCAAAAGGGGGTGGTGGAGTTTGTTGCAGCAAGCCAGCTTTGACTCGGTGGCTATCCTAAACTACTTAATCGCAAGTAACTCTTTTGAGGTGGCACACGAGTCCACATATTCACCATATCAATACACCACTATGGACCCGCTCCCGTCTCCCTACGAGAACGCCATCCATAGCACTCACGCTTATCTTGCGCATTTTAGAGTATCCACTTTCACTTGTCTATGAACTGATATAGGCAACCCAGAAGTCCTTCTCCGTGGACACGGCTATTCGAATAGATCATATTAACCTGCAGGGTGTACTTCTTCACACACGCTCTCACCACTTACCGCCGTTTACCACGACATGTACTCGGCAACCTTCAAGCGGAAGCCCAACGTGGGTGTCGGCCACGACCTACCTAAACACTCGTGTCCCTAGTCCAGGTTTATCGCCTATTCGGGTTCCATCCGCAGGAGTCCGCCGAGGTTTCCCATACAGCCCCGAACGATGTGTGCAGGGTTCCCGAGACACCAAGCAGGCGAATCGGTACACCGGCCACGGTGCCTACCGCAACACAACCCACCCCTACGGTCAGCGTTGCGTGCGGCCCCCAAAGATACTACAAACACGAAACTACTTGCAACTCCGGACTAAGGACAAGGGTGGTTAAGAAGCGAGAGGGTCCATTGGTTTCGGGCCCAATGCGTGGTAGTAACTGTTTCATGGATCACAAACACGTAACTCAGTTCCCGAGGACGGCTGCAATGAGACAACCCACCATGTACTCCTACATGGCCTCTCACCGCTACCTTTACCAAATCGTGTTCACACACTTAGCTCACACACGCAGATGGGACATGTTCACACACCTCCGATTCATCCCGATGAATCGGACCTGACTCAACTCTAAGCAGAGCAGGCATGACAACAAGCATGAATGAGTAGGCACAACATGGCTCAAACAACTCCTACTCATGCTAGTGGGTTTCATCTAATTCTTGTGGAATGACAGGTCATGCGAGAGGATAAAGGGGTTCAGCTACCGCAGCAAGTAACACATGAGTCGTTGTTGTCCTAATGCGGTAAAATAGAGCAGGAGCGAGAGAGTGGGATTATATCGGAATGGACAAGGGGTTTTGCTTGCACGACACTTCGAAGATATTATAGTTCTTCATCGGTGTCATCGAACAATCGTCGAACATAAATCTCTTGAGAGGGGACAAACACCGACAAGCGAGAAAGAACACAATCAATGCAATGCACATTCACATGAATGACATGTCATGTTAAGGAACTGAATTGACCTAATGCAGCGATAAGCCAAGTTAATTGAAGTGGAATTCAAACAAGGTTAGACTCCAACTCCAAATGTTATTTCATAAATTGCCCTAATCATGATTCATCCTATTCAGTGAGGTTAACTTGTTTAATCATGCATGAAAGTTCCATAAACAGATTCTTCATATTTTTCTGATCATTTTTCATATATAAATTATTTAATTTGGAGTTACAGATTAAAAGTTATGAATATTTGAAGTTTGGGGTATTTTCTGAAATTTCCTGAATTAAATTAAATCGGAAAAGGGTTCTTTGCGTCACAAGATGACATTGGCATGACGTCAAGAGGTCAACTGGCGCCCAGGTCAAACCTGACCTGTGGGACCCATACGTCGGCGTCTCGAGCTGGTTTAGGTGGATGACATGTGGGACCACCAAAGGCTGACTTGGCCAAGGTCAAACCGCACGTGGGGTCCACGGTATTAACACTAATTTAACAGAGAAAATAAACTAATCCTAATTAGCGCGAGGGCCCACATGTCGCTGGGTGTGGGTTGTTTAGTTAGCTGGGTTAGCTCCTAATGACGGCCACGTCGACGCTCGCCGGAGCATGGCCGGCGACGACCACAGCCGACGGCGGAGGCACACCGGAAATCCGCTGCGGGGCTCGGTTTTGCGTGTGGTTTACGTCTACGGGACGCTGGTAGTGAGGCGCATCCGGGGGTGGCAACAGCTCGAGCTGGGGTGGCCGGAGCTCACCGGAATGGAGCTTCATGGCGCCAGCGTTCGGGTGAACTGGGTTCGAGGTTAGGGAGCACGGCAGAGGCAAAGAGGGTGCTACGACCTCGGGGGCACCGAGCACGGTGACACGCCAGCGCTGGTTGCGGTGGCCACAGCCACGGCGGTGAGGAACTACTGGCGATGGCTCTCGGGTCCGGTGGTTAGTGCGGCTCACGCACGCAAGGGAGGAAGAGAGGAGAGGGAAAGCGACAAGGTGCTCACGGCGATGTCGTAGGGAGGCTCGGGCGCCGGGGGGCGGCTCGATGGCGGCGGAATGGCGATGACGATCTCCGGTGTCCCGAGGTTGAAGACGGGTCGATGGCGACGAAGCAGAGCCCTCCGGCTCATTTCCTTCAGCGTGGGGATGGGGTGCTCGATTTCGGAGCTGCTGGACATGGTCATGGGACGAGGGGACGGTGGTGGTCGTGCCAACGACGAGCGGCGGCGACGGTGGCGCTCGGGTGCGAGAGGGAGAGAGCGAGGGAGGGAAAGCACGGAAGAGTGAGCAGGGGGGTTCCAGGGGTGCGTGGCGTCGGGAGGCGCCCAGGCGTCGGGGAGGGAAACGGCAAGCAGGAGGTGGCCGTCGGTGGCCGTCTTGTATGGCGCCCACGCTCATCCTCTGGCGAGGAGGAAGGCGACAGGAAGGAGGCGGTGGTGGGCTGGGCGGTTTTGCCTGAGGCTGCTCTGATGCCGAGGGTGGGCTGCTTGGGTAAGCAGGTAAGGTTTCTCTCCTCTGCTTATTTCTATTTTATTTCTCTTTTCTATTTTACGTAATTGTGTTTGGCTTTAATAAAATGCGGGGCATTTCCAAAAATCATGAAACTGCTCAACGTCACTGTTTGGAATATTTCCAACAACAAACATTTCAGCTTGTGATTATTTGAGCACCTAATTATTTTATAGTATTTAAATGCCCAAATGCAAATAAGTAATGAATTAACCCGGTGACCAAATGTGACATAAAAATGTGCAGCACCTCTAGTTACGGTTAAAAGCATTTTCCGTAAATGATGAACATTTTTGAAGGCCATTTGGGTTCATTGAAGAATATTTCTTAGTTGAACCTATTTGAATTGCTTTGGTGCTAGGGCTTGGTCATCCCCATTTCAAATTTCATGAAAATTAAACATGATGCATGGATGCAATGCCATTAGTTACCGCAAGCTCTAGGGCTGTGACAACTCACCCCACTAAACAAGAATCTCGCCCCGAGATTCAAGACGTGAGGTAAGACTAAAAGGGGAGGTCACAAAGCTATCACAATCTCCATGATCCATTTGCCCTTCTCGAAAATGTTGATCCAT
The DNA here is from genome assembly GCA_021605145.1 of Aegilops bicornis. Lineage (NCBI taxonomy): Eukaryota > Viridiplantae > Streptophyta > Magnoliopsida > Poales > Poaceae > Aegilops > Aegilops bicornis. Next base: position 463,425,084 of record CM038669.1, on the reverse strand, counting down.
TCCATCATCTTGGTCTTGACGTCTTGCTTTCGAGATCTTCACTCGACATGACAACAGAAAGAGGGGGAAACCCTACAGGATTTAATCTTCTTGAAGATCGAGCAACTCACGATCAACTCACGGAATGAGAGGGTGAACATCTCGAGTTGAGACACAAAACACATCGAGAGGGATGGAAGAACAAACAACGGTGTGTGATTAGTGGGCAACAATTCCACGCTTAGAAAGATGGTAGATGGTGTCAAGGTGGCGAGGAAAAAAAATTGCCACGGCTCAATAACAGGGCACCCCAGGGGAGGTGACGTGAGGAACTATTCCTTAAGTGGCAAAAAGAATTACTTTTGAATCGTAGATCATTGAAACTCTTCATACCAGCCTAAGGCAATTCACAAAGATCGTTTGGTGGAGTGCAAGGAATGGCATACCAGACTTCGAATGGATGATGTGGACTACCTTGTTGAAGACAGCGCAATGGATGAATTTTGCTTATCACCGGAGATGGATGGGACCCATGGTAAGTCCACTTTGAAGATGATCCTGGACAACAACTGCTGAGAAGGCAGCCCATGGAAAATTGGCATGATGGGATGAAAGCTGGGAACAAAATGCAAATGTTGGAATGTTCCAACCATCATATCTGCCTGAGATTCAGATCTGGTTGGTGTTAGGATATTCCGGACTCATCGAGTCTAGAGAGAAAAATGAAAGTTTGCAACACAAATCGACGAGATGACGTTGCGAGATTCTCGAGGAATGAACTACGATAGCAAGCTCCAAGACATGAGCTGGTTCGCTACAAACAAGTGAACACGTTGTCCAAGACAAGAATGACCACATGGTAGTCTTACAACAAAACACTACCGAGTTCAGGTGGGGAACCATCATCGAGGATATCAAGTCTTTACGCATAAGTCCATGGATTAGATCCCAAGCATAGGCTTCTTTTCTTTGAACAAGTCAATCAGTGGCTTAGTATGCTAGGAATACATATAGAATGAAGGTTGCAAGTCTCCAGACTACAGAATACTTCGCACATATGCATGACTGAATTGGGATGATTCCAGAGGAGGCAAAACAAATCTTTCTCAAATTCATGGCGGCAACTTACACCTAAAGCACATGAATTCGAGGAAGTCACTACTTCCATCCAAACATATGCTTCATGAACGAAACATGAAGAAATGCTTACACAAGTTTCCAATACTAGGTTGATGTTCAACATGACTCATGGGGAGACAAAATGCTCTTGATGGGCTCATGACAAAGAACTCATCGGAATTTCCATATCCCGGACTTCCACCATCATGTGAACACGGTGATAGCATTGGTCGGACCAAAAGATGTAATGGGGTATGCTCGAGGGATCAACCACGAGTAAGACAACATTACGAGCATCGTTAGTGCTGATTTGATTTGACGATAGCCCACACTCAAATCAAAGGATTGATAAGACAATAGATCCAAAGAATCGATCATAGGGACCAATCGATGAAGATATCATCTTTCTCCAACACACACTACGCAAGAATATCCCTTTGGAACGAACTAAGTTAGGCAAACTTTTATCTTCCAACTCTCCAAGTTGTTGTCTAGCTTAAGCAACTAGCTCAGGGATATCCAACACAGATTCTTGGAGAAAGGGTGGTTCACAAGAAACCAACTTGATCACGAGCTCACCATAACAATCAGGAAAACAACCCGGTAACACTTCCAAGAAGATATTTGGAAAGTCACGAACCACCGGTATGTTACTAAGCTCGAGAACAATCTTGCTTTTGAGGGCAAGACGATATGATCAAATGAGTGAGGACTTGATATAATCCTAACTCATTAATCGAAGTGTGCACCGTAAATAAGGACTAGGTAGCACGATCAATCTTAGGATGATGATTTAATAACCAACACGCTAAGAATGAGAATATTGTCCATTAGCTGCCAAGCAACGAGTTGCTCGGAGTATCGATTTCACACATCACCCAATTCACTTGTCGGCATTCCGGTTTCAACAACTCGGAACCGAGGAATGAATAATGATGGCGAGAAGTATCACTGCATCGAGAATTCATAAGAGAAGGTGCAATTCTCATGACATTCTTGACATAAAGATGGTAACACTCAGGTGGAACGGCATCAAAAGCTGAATTGGCATTTTGATCGTGGGATACAACTAAAGAGAGCAACTCAAAGGAACATATAATTTTTTCGAGTTGTGGGGCATGGATTAGTATATCGAGCAAAGCTCAACATTTCTCCGGATAACCCATGCAGAAAGGTAGAATTGGCAGATTCACAATTATGAATGGAGAACTACTCAAGAGTACTCTGATTGTGATCTTTTAATTCAAAGAACTTCTGCCTTAACTAGTTCATGGTATTTGGAAGAAGGAAATGCCACGAGCCTCGAGGACTATCGCAAAGTTACTAATATCCTAAAGGAACTAGCAAATACTAACAACATGAAGTAGGGTGACTCTCGGGTTCAAGAACCCAGGAATAGAATGCCTACTAACTAATAACATCACGGGATGCTTTCAGGAATAATGGCCAGAATCATCGCACTGGGGAACACAAAACATGGCTAGTTTACTAGGTGACTTCCTAAACACACAGGGTCATAATAATATCTCCAACATCTACGCCGAGGCAACGGCAAGTACCTCAACTTACCGATTAGTGTGCTTATTCGACCAAAAAGGACATCGGGATCGGAAGGAAAGGATTTGCAATTGCATCAGACTATTTAGAGACCTGGGATGACTCGGACAGCATAACGGCTGTAAATGCTCAAAATGATTTGAGACATGATGCAAAATGGTGGCATAGCCACTCAACATCACAATATCAAGGTTCCGAAATCAACGGTTATCTTACGTAAGTAGTAGGAACTGAACCGAGGCTTAAAACCAACAATCTTAATAGTCTATGGTGTAGTAACACGTCATCCGATAGATAGATGAGAAGCCTAGTTCTTGAACCCCGTAGAAGAGAAGAGGATGACTCGGATCGAGAAGGCCATAAGGTATAAGGAGTAAAAAGAGCCTTACGTTCCTTCCACAATCAATTCCCTTACATAACTAAAGCATTTCTAGACACAACTTGACCCGGTTTGGCTTGGTAATCCTCTGAGCGATCAGGCTCTGATACCAACGCTGTCAGGACCCCGATCCTAAGTCACACCGAGCTAGCATTTAACACATCATATCACTTTGCGGCCTCACGCACGGTATTCCCACGGGTGTCTCCTTACCATGGCCCGGGACCGTTTGCGCCTCTTGGCACACGTATATGATAGTGTCGCTAGCATCCACATGACAGAGAACCCGGGCCGACATGGCTAGTCGTGAACCCAAAGCGGCGCTAACCTATGGGGACAGGCATATATGAATCACATCGAGCATGTCGGACATCAACGTATAAATTCGGGCTGTAGCACTGGGCTAACAGGACTCCGGTATTCCGGGCTGTAGCAGGCTAGGCAGGACTCCGAATAACACCGCGTGACATTTCCCGAAGGGAACGGACATAGGAACGAAGTGAAACACATGCCGGCCAGTCAAGTGTCCAAGCGGTAGTCTTTGGGCTAGCAGGACTCCGGTGAACCGGGCTGTAGCGGACTACTATCGCCGAAGCACGAGACTACATTTCCCCATATGAGAGGCTGCCAAGGATAAACAACTAGTTTGTCGGATCCCACACATACCAAGCATTTCAAACATACACACAATATGCTCAATATGTGTAGATACAACATGGCATCACAACATAACTCTACGACTCAAATATTTATTCATTAGGCTCGAGGAGCGAGATATTACAAACATGGGTCTCATGACCCAACACTCAGTGCATACAAGTCAAAACACAAGCGGAAGCTAAACATGTCCGAGTACGCATAACTATAAATGAAAAAGGCTGAGAAGCCTGACTATCTACCGAGATCTGCCGAGGGCACAATATAAATGGTGAGGTAACAAACTAAATGCCGAAGTCCAAGCGGAACTACTAGCGAGACCGAAGTCTCTCTACAAAACATAAAATAAGCAAACGTGAGTACAAACGTACTCAGCAAGACTTACATCAGAACTAACTACATATGCATCATTATCAAAAGGGGGTGGTGGAGTTTGACTGCAGCAAGCCAGCTTTGACTCGGTGGCTATCCTAAACTACATTTGCAAGTAACTCTTTTGAGGTGGCGCTACGAGTCCACATATTCACCATTTCAATACACCACTATGGACCCGCTCCCGTCTCCCTACGAGAACGCCATCCATAGCACTCACGCTTATCTTGCGCATTTTAGAGTATCCACTTTCACTTATCTATGAACTGATATAGGCAACCCAGAAGTCCTTCTCCGCGGACACGGCTATTCGAATAGATTATATTAACCTGCAGGGTGTACTTCTTCACACAAGCTCTCACCACTTACCGCCGTTTACGACATGTACTCGGCAACCTTCTAGCGGAAGCCCAACGTGGGTGTCGGCCACGACCTACCTAAACACTCGGGTCCCTAGTCCGGGTTTATCGCCTATTCGGGTTCCATCCGCAGGAGTCCGCCGAGGTTTCCCATACAGCCCCGAACGATGTGTGCAGGGTTAGGAGACACCAAGCAGGCGAATCGATACACCGGGCCACGGTGCCTACATAACACAACCCACCCCTACGGTCAGCGTTGCGTGGCCCCAAACATACTACAAACACCAGAAACTACTTGCAACTCCCGGACTGAGGACAAGGGTGGTTAAGAATCCGAGAGGGTCCATTGTTTTTAGGCCCAATGCGTGGTAGTAACTGTTTCATGGATCACAAACACAGAACTCAGTTCCTGAGGACGGCTGCAATGAGACAACCCACCATGTACTCCTACATGGCCTCTCACCGCTACCTTTACCGAATCGTGTTCACACACTTAGCTCACACACCTTGATGGGACATGTTCACACACCTCCGATTCATCCCCGATGAATCGGACTGACTCAACTCTAAGCAGTAGCAGGCATGACAACAAGCATGAATGAGTAGGCACAACATGGCTCAAACAACTCCTACTCATGCTAGTGGGTTTCATCTAATTAATGTGGAATGATAGGTCATGCAGAGGATAAAGGGGTTCAGCTACCGCAGCAAGTAACACATGAGTCGTTGTTGTCCTAATGCACTAAAATAGAGCAGGAGCGAGAGAGTGGGATTATATCGGAATGGACAAGGGGTTTTGCTTGCACGGCACTTCGAAGATAATATAGTTCTTCATCGGTGTCATCGAACAATCTTCGGAAATTCGTCTACTGAGAGGGGACAAACACCGGCAACTGAGAAAGAACACAATAAATGCAATGCACATTCACATGAATGACATGTCATGTTAAGGAACTGAATTGACCTAATGCAGTGATAAGCCAAGTTAATTGAAGTGGAATTCAAACAAGGTTAAACTCCAACTCCAAATGTTATTTCATAAATTGCCCTAATCATGATTCATCCTATTCAGTGAGGTTAACTTGTTTAATCATGCATGAAAGTTCCATAAACAGATTCTTCATATTTTTCTGATCATTTTCATATATAAATTATTTAATTTGGAGTTCTGATTAAAAGTTATGAATATTTGAAGTTTGGGGTATTTTCTGAAATTTCCTGAATTAAATTAAATCCAGAAAAGGGTTTACTGCGTCAGCATGACGTTGGCATGACGTCAGCAGGTCAACTGGGCGCCCCAGGTCAAACCTGACCTGTGGGACCCATACGTCAGCGTCTCAGGCTGGTTTAGGTGGATGACATGTGGGACCAGTCAAAGTCGACTTGGCCAAGGTCAAACCGCACGTGGGGTCCACGGTATTAACACTAATTTAACAGAGAAAATAAACTAATCCTAATTAAGCGAGGGCCCACATGTCGGTGGGTGTGGGTTGTTTAGTTAGCTGGGTTAGCTCCTAATGACGGCCACGCCGACGCCGCCGAGCATGGCCGGCGACGACCACGTACCGACGGCGGAGGCACACCGGAAATCTGCGGGGCTCGGTTTTGCGTGTGGTTTACGTCACGGACGCCGGTAGTGAGGCGCATCCGGGGTGGCAACAGCTCGAGCTGGGGTGGCCGGAGCTCACCGGAATGGAGCTTCATGGGCGGCGCCGGCGTTCGGGTGAACTGGGTTTCGGGTTAGGGAGCACGGCAGAGGCAAAGAGGGGTGCTACGACCTCACGGGGGCACTGGCAGGGTGACGCTTTCGGTAGCGGGTTGCGGTGTGGCCACAGCCACGGCGGTGAGGAACTACGGCGGCGATGGCTCTCGGTCCGGTGGTTAGTGCGGCTACGGCACGCAAGGGAGGAAGAGAGGAGAGGAAACGACGAGGTGCTCACGGCGATGTCGTGGGAGGCTCAACAAGGCCGGGACGGCTTCGGCGGCGACGGAACAGCGATGACGATCTCCGGTGTCCCGAGGTTGAAGACGGGTCGATGGCGACGGGCAGAGCCCTCGGCTCATTTCCTTCAGCGTGGGGATGGGGTGCTCGATTTGAGCTGCTGGACATGGTCATGGGACGAGGGACGGCGGTGGTCGTGCTAACCAAGCGGCGGCGGCGGTGGCGCTGGTAGAGGGAGAGAGAGCAGGGAGGGAAAGCACGGAAGAGTGAGCAGGGGGTTCTGTGGGTGCGTGGCGTCGCGGGAGGCGGCCAGAGCGTCGGGGAGAAACGGCAAGCAGGAGGTGGCCGCCGGTGGTTGTGCGCGCGGCGGCCACGCGCTCATCCTCCTGGCAGAGGAGGAATGCGACAGGGAAGGAGGCGGTGGTGGGCTGGGCCGGTTTTGCCCGGCTGGGCTGCTGATGCCGAGCCAGGTGGGCTGCGCGGGTAAGCTGTAAGGTTTCTCTCCTCTGCTTATTTCTATTTTATTTCTCTTTTCTATTTTACGTAATTGTGTTTGGCTTTAATAAAATGCCGGGCATTTCCAAAAATCATGAAACTGCTCAACGCCACTGCTTGGAATATTTCCAACAACAAACATTTCAGCTTGTGATTATTTGAGCACCTAATTATTTTATAGTATTTAAATGCCCAAATGCAAATAAGTAATGAATTAACCCAGTGACCAAATGTGACATAAAAAATGTGCAGCACCTCTCGTTCTGGTTAAAAGCATTTTTCCAGAAATGATGAACATTTTTGAAGGCCATTTGGGTTCATTGAAGAATATTTCTTAGTTGAAACTATTTGAATTGCTTTAATGCTAGGGCTTGGTCATCCCAATTTCAAATTTCATGAAAATTAAACATGATGCATGGATGCAATGCCATTAGTTACCAGCAAGCTCTAGGGATGTGACATACGTTCCCCAACACGATCACACAGTCGGCGACGAGTGGAGGTGGCTATTCGCAACACATGCAAACCCTAGTGACAACACCGAAGTGATCAACTAAATGAATGTGCCGCACCTCCACTTTATATAGGCGTCCGTTGCGGGCTCAAAACATGGGCATCGCACGGACCCTAAAGCACAAAATCTATTTGGTCGGGATCCTAGTCCGAGTAGGATGATATCTGACTCGTGGAGTCCGATCCGGCCTCACAGGTTCCTTCCTTAAGCGCGCGACCCCTTAGGTCCAAGTCATCTTGGTCGCAGGTCGTATCACCTCCGACCTTCTCGGCTGGTAGCAGGCTCTAACAAGGCGTGCCGACCACCAAGCAGACAATGAAGCCGGTTGGCGAACCTATACATCACACTTCCATTCCTTTCGACACACGATATATGTTGTTGGGCTCAAGGCGAGTCTGAGATCCTTGTGCTAGCCCGACCTATTTCTCGTTCCAGTGATGCCGACCACAAACCGGATTATCTCATAATCCTTGTCGCATGGCCATGCTTATCCTAGTCGGATCAAACGAGGGGCCCAGTGTATATCTCTCCTGATCGGAGGGGAAAATCCCATCTTGCTCGACCATGTCTCGCAACATGGGTCTGGACTAGCATGAAACCTACATTTGTAACTACCCAGTCACGGAGCAGTGTTTGGTCGGCCCAAAGCAGGTCTGTCACCATCCCGAGTACACGCGCTAGCTCAGGTCTTAGGACATAGAACGATGTTGTACTAGAGACTCACAGATGACATATCGCTGCGTCTCATAGTTGGGTCTGTCCGACTCGGACCTTATCTCAACTCGAATCTGACTACGTCGAAGCCGACCAGATCCTTCCATGTCCATATTATCCGGTTAGCACCCAATGCTCCATGGATAGTGAGACCAAGCCATCGACCGTGTCATATGCTAGTCTAGTCGGCTGCGCGTCCACACAGCCCTTTCGACTAGGGACCTTTTAGGAAAGTCATCATACAATGCATAGTCCCACAAACAAGCCACGTACTTGCTGATACACATCATTGATAATGTCCAAGGACTATCTTTATTCATAGACACATAGGAAATATCATCATACATGATTGCCTCTAGGGAATATCTCCAACAGTATGCAAATTTGAAAAATGGTTGTGGTATTCCCCATTTGAAAAATCCTCATACGTTGTTGATAGTCATGCTTATGTGCATAGAAACTTTACTAAATATATGCATGTTGTTTGCTTTTTAGTACACACACGGAAGCTTTTACCTGCTATGTTTTGCTATGATTTTGATTTACCCACTCGCTGACTGCTGCATTTTTCCTAATATAGGCATATGCTTTTTTCGTCGTCGTCCATCCGTCCAAGCTGTTGTTGTCCGCTCGGTCACCTTTTAGTTGCTTTTGGAGCATGCTGCAGATTCATTTTCCTCCTTCCAATGTAAGTTCTTGTGCTGAGAAGTTCCTGACTAATTAATGCAGTGGCCATGGCATATGTTTGTTAGTCATTCGGCTGGGTCAAGCTTATGTAGGTAATTTTTCCTTAATGAAGGATATGGTAATAGGAAATAGTAAGTGTTGTTCTGGCATATGTACCTGCATATTTCTCAAGGATCAATCATAGTTGTTCTTGAACAAAGCATTCATGGAATTTCATTTGCAGTTTCAATTATTAAACAAAAGGCCGAATCTAAAGAAATAGAATTGTGATTCTCTGATGCAATGTAAAGAAAATAGGTGATAATGTTGAATTGCTTCCTTCCATACTTGTATCTAGCAAGATTATTTATGTTCCATTGGATTAAGCATGAGAATATCCCTTGATAGTTTTTTTCACTTGAGTAGTTGACAAAATGAGGTGAGATGATAGATAAATCAGAACTACTGGAGAATAATGCATAGAAAAGGTAACTTTGGAACGACGAAAGAATGGTGGAGATAAATATCTTGGAATCTCAAAGACATTTCATAACAGTATCGGGTGAAAAAAATTATACCTCCAGGATGGGATAAAACTGGGACAACATCCATGTTGATTCTTCCTCTATTCATTCTTTTCTGATACCACGCTTTTTCTGAAAATTGTAGAATTGACTAAATAACTTCTAGTATATTTAAAAACTATATGTTTGGAAGAACTAAGACACAAGTAAAATAATGCAATGGGTTACTTTACACATTTCAAAATTCGTAGGAAACCAAGTTTTGAAGACTTTTTTGTTTCACGAACACATAGGCAACACATATTATTCACAGCAATCATATCATCGGCAGATAATCTGGCCAACTGGGAAAAAAACTCTTACTGAATTAGTTATGAAATAACAAATAAACAACTGGCTGATTGAAGAATAGAAGCTACAAGCCCCTGTTCTGCATTCCCATTCTTATGAGTTCTTGCCTTCATCCTTGAGGTGAGGGGTCTTTCCCGTATTTTCCTGTTATTCGATGAAATGCCCATCTCATAATGAGCACCTTTTCTTCCGATTCATCTTGCTGCCGCTGCTATAAACTGGTTAGTTTGTTCTTGCTGCTACTAGGAATTGGTGCTCTTGTTGATCTTGCATGCTTTTCTTGTCGGTGTTGCCTTTGAAGTTAAGGTAAGTGGCATTGCTTATAGCTACGGATATGTGTTTTGCTTCAATCCAATATCACTCATGTCTGGACCAGTATTAATGGTCGTTTTCGGCACAAGGTTTGTGAGAAAGGCTATAAAAGTAGTTAACTCACTCAATCTCTCGTTTAAAATTACAAACCGCTCGTCGGTCCAATATTTTGTGGAAGGTGGATTTTTTGTAAGTGGTTGCTTGAATCCAATATCGCTCGTCCTGTCCTGTTTTAATTGTGCTTTTTGTCACAAAGTTCTGTAAAAAAAACTATACAAATACTTAGCACCCGGAACCTATAGATCCATAGGTGAATTTTGTGAAGGTGGTCTCCAAATAATCCTAAAATGCTCATCCTCTGGATTAAGGAGGCCACTCTGTCAGGCATTGATGTCTACTACGCAACTTTTCTTCTTGTAGACATTGTTGGTCCTCCAAGTGCAGAGTTTTGTAGGATAGTAGCAAATTCCCCTCAAGTGGATGGCCTAAGGTTTATCAATCCATGGGAGGCATAGGATGAAGATGGTCTCTCTCAAACAACCCTGCAACCAAATAACAAAGAGTCTCTTGTGTCCCCAACACACCCAATACAATGGTAAATTGTATAGGTGCACTAGTTCGGCGAAGAGATGGTGATGCAAGTGCAATATAGATGGTAGATATAGGTTTTTCTAATTTGAAAATATAAAAACAACAAGGTAGCAAGTAACAAAAGTGAGCAAAAATGGTATTGCAATGCTTAGAAACAAGGCCCAGGGTTCATACTTTCACTAGTGCAAGTCCTCTCAACAATGATAACATAATTAGATCACATGACAATCCCTCAACATGCAACACAGAGTCACCCAAAGTTCCTATCACGGAGAACATAAGATGAAATTGCTTGTAGGGTACGAGACCACCTTAAAGTTATCTTTCTAATCAATCCATTGAGCTATTCCTATAAGTGTCACAAACAACCCTAGAGTTCGTAGTAAAATAATACCATATGACACACATCAATCAACCCTAATGTCACCTAGATACTCCAATGTCACCACAAGTATCTGTGGGTCAATTATACGATATGCATCATACAACTTCATATTCATAATATTCAATCCAACACAAAGAACTTCATGAGCATCCTAAGATTTCTACCGGAGAAAGGAATATGAAAACGTGTATCAACCCCTGTGCATAGATTACCCCAATGTCACCACGGGAATCCGCAAGTTGATAACCAAAAGATACATCAAGTGGATCAACAGAACATCCCATTTTCACCACGGATATCCAACTGCAAGACATACTTCAAGTGCTCTCACATCCAAAGATTCAACCCGACATAACAAAACCTCAAAGGAAAAGACTTAATTCGTCACAAGGAGATAGAGGGGGAGAAACACCATATGATCCAACTATAGTAACAAAGCTCGCGGTACATCAAGATCGTGCCATATCAAGAACATGAGAGAGAGAGAGAGAGGTCAACACATAGCTACTGGTACATACGCTCAGCCCCGAGGGTGAACTACTCCCTCCTTATCATGGAGAGTGCCGGGATGATGAAGATGGCCACTGGTGATGGTTTCCCCCTCCGACAGGGTGCCGTAACAGGGTTCCGATTGGTTTTTGGTGGCTACAGAGGCTTGCGGCGGCGGAACTCCCGATCTAGGTTTATTTCTGGGAGTTTCTGGATTTATAGGAATTTTTGGCGTCGGTTTCATGCCAGGGGGGCCCATGAGTCAGCGATAAGGTAGGGGTGCGTGCCCTAGGGGGGTGGGGCGCCGTCCACCCTTGTCGTTTACTTGGGACTCTTCTGTCCCAACTCTTTTGCTTCAGGGGCTTCTTCTGGTCCATAAAAAATCACTGTAAATTTTTAGCTCGTTTGGACTCTGTTTGACATTCCTTTTGTGTAAAACTAAAAAGCAAGGGGAAAACATAAATTAGCATTGGGCTCCAGGTTAATAGGTTAGTCCCAAAAATAATATAAAATAGCACATAAATGTATATAAAACATCCAAGACGGATAATATAATACCATGGAACAATAAAAAATTATAGATACGTTGGAGAAGTATCAAGCATCCCCAAGCTTAATTCCTGCTCGTCCTCGAGTAGGTAAATGATAAAAACATAATTTTTGATGTGGAATTCTACGTAACATATTTATATATGTAATTCTCTTTATTGTGGCGTGAATGTTCAGATCCATAAGATTCAAAATAAAAGTTTCATATTGACATAAAAACAATAATGCTTCAAGCATACTAACAAGGCAATTATGTCTTCTCAAAATAACATGGCCAAAGAAAGTTATCCCTACAAAATCATATAGTCTGGCTGTGCTCCTTCTTCATCACACAAAGTATTCAAATCATGCACAAACCCGATGACAATCCAAGCAATTGTTTCATACTTTTGATGTTCTCAAACCTTTTAAACTTTCACGCAATACATGAGTGTGAGCCATGGACATAGCACTATAGGTGGAATAGAATATGGTAGTTGTGGAGAAGACAAAAAGAAGGAGATAGTCTCACATCAATTAGGCGTATCAACAGGCTATGGAGATGCCCATCAGTATATATGAATGTGAGTGAGTAGGGATTGCCATGCAACGGATGCACTAGATCTATAAAGTTTATGAAAGCTCATAAAGAAACTAAGTGGGTGTGCATCCAACTCGCTTGCTCAGGAAGACCTAGGGAAATTTGAGGAAGCCCATCATTGGAATATACAAGCCAAGTTCTACAATGAAAAATTCCCACTAGTATATGAAGTGACAACATAGGAGACTCTCTATCATGAAGATCATGGTGCTAATTTGAAGCACAAGTGTGGTAAAAGGATAGTAACATTGTCCCTTCTCTCTTTTTCTCTCATTTTTTTGTTTGGGCTCTTTGGCCTCTCTTTTTTGTCCGGAGTCTCATCCCGACTTGTGGAGGAATCATAGTCTCCATCATCCTTTCCTCACATGGTACAATGCTCTAATGATGAAGATCATCACACTTTTATTCACTTAGAACTCAAGAATTACAACTTGATACTTGGACCAAAATATGACTCTATATGAATGCCTCCGGTGGTGTGCCGGGATGTGTAATGAATGAAGAGTGACATGTATGAAAGAATTATGAACAGTGGCTTTGCCACAAATATGATGTCAACTACATTATCATGCAAAGTAATATGACAATGATGAAGTGTGTCATAATAAATGAAACGATGGAAAGTTGCATGGCAATATATCTCAGAATGGCTATGGAAATGCCATAATAGGTAGGTATGGTGGCTGTTTTGAGGAAGGTATATGGTGGTTGTATGCTACTGGCGAAAGTTGCGCGGCACAAGAGAGGCTAGCAACGGTGGAAGGGTGAGAGTGTGTATAATCCATCGAATCAATATTAGTCATAAAGAACTCACATACTTATTGCAAAAAATCTATTAGTTATTGAAACGAAGTACTACGTGCATGCTCCTAGGGGATAGATTGGTAGGAAAAGACCATTGCTCGTCCCCGGCCGCCACTCATAAGGAAGACAATCAATAAATAAATCATGCTCCGACTTCATCACATAACGGTTCACCATACGTGCATATGCTACGGGAATCACAAACTTTAACACAAGTATTTATTTCTACAATCCACAATTACTCACTAGCATGACTCTAATATCACCATCTTTATATCTCAAAACAATCATAAGGAATCAAACTTCTCATAGTATTCAATGCACTTTATATGTAAGTTTTTATTATACCCCTCTTGGATGTCTATCATATTAGGACTAAATTCATAACCTAAGAAAATTACCATGTTGTTCTAATACTCTCAAAATAATATAATTGAAGCATGAGAGTTCATCAATTTATTCAAAATAAAACCACCGCCATGCTCTAAAAAGATATAAGTGAAGCACTAGAGCAAATGACAAACTACTCCAAATATATAAGTGAAGATCGATGAGTAGTCGAATAATTATGTAACTATGTGAAGACTCTATAACATTTAAGAATTCCATATATTAAGTACTTTATTCAAACAACAAGCAAAACAAAATAAAATGACATTCCAAGGATAACACATATCATGTGAAGAAGTAAAAACTTAGGCTCAACCAAAACTGATAGATCATTGTTGAAGAAGAAAGGTGGGATGCCAATCGAGGCATTCCCAAGCTTAGATGCTTGAGACTTCTTGAAATATTATCTTGGGATTCCTTTTGCGTCCCCAAGCTTGAGCTCTTGTGTCTCCTTAATTCCTCTCATTTCACGGTTTCCCTAATTCTTAAAAACTTCATCCACACAAAACTCAACAAGAACTCGTGAGATAAGTTAGTATAAATCCATGCTAAACCTTATCATTATCTACTGTAGAAAATCACTAAAATTATAATTTGACATTTCATACTAAATGCCTCTGCATATTTAATACTCCTATCCTCAAATAGGATCATTAAACAAGCAAACATATGCAAACAATGCAAACATAATAGCAATCTGTCTAAACAGGACAGTCTGTAAAGAATGCAAGAGGAATCATACTTTCCTAACTCTAACAATTCTAAAAAATTACCACAATGTAGAAAGTTTGTTGTAACTCATTATGTAAAAATTTCAAGATTTTATCATGTTCTGACTTTTCAGAAGAATTCAGACAATGATAGAAAACTTTCTGTTTTCAAAACAGCAACGTATAGACTTGTAAAATGAGCATGGTAAAGGCTATACTTAACATTTTTTATTGAAATAAAAGATACAAAGCCTTATTCTAAATAAAATAAAGCAAAACAAAATAAAATAAAATGAGGCTCCAAGCAAAACACATATCATGTGGTGAATAAAAATATAGCTCCAAGTGAGGTTACCGATAATGTTGAAGACGAAAGAGGGGATGCCTTCCGGGGCATCCACAAGCTTAGTTGCTTGGGTATTCCTTCAATATTACCTTGAGGTGCCTTGGGCGTCCCCAATCTTAGTGTCTTATCACTCCTTATTCTCCTCATATCGATATCTCACCCAAAACTTGAAAACTTCAATCACACAAAACTTAACGGAACTTCGTGAGATGCGTCAGTATAATAAAGCAAATCATTCACTTGGGTACTGTCAAAGACAAGATTCATAATTGTTCTCACACAATTCCTACTGTAACTTATCATTTCCACAATTTATATCACTTGTTATAAGCTATGGAAACACTAAAACAAGCAAACTATGCATTGAAAACATAATCTGTCAAAAAACAGAACAGAGTGTAATGATGTGGACTTAAAAATTCTGAAAATTTAGGACAACCTAGGAAATTTGTATATAAATCTTGTGTCAAAAATTCAGATCAAAGCACGTTCCAATGAATTTTCAAAATTCCTGGACTGAGAGCAAAAGTTTCTGTTTTTGCACAGAATCAAGTCAACTATCATCCACACTATCCCAAAGGCTTTACTTGGCACTTTATTGAAAGAAAAGCTATAAAACATGATTACTATAGTAGCTGTCAGGACCCCGATTCCAAGTCACATCGATCTAGCTGGTAACACCTCATATCACTTTGCGACCTCACGGACGGTATTCCCACAGGTGTCGCCTTACTCGGACAGCATAACGGCTGTAAATGCTCAAAATGATTTGAGACATGATGCAAAATGGTGGCATAGCCACTCAACATCACAATATCAAGGTTCCGAAATCAACGGTTATCTTACAGAAGTAGTAGGAACTGAACTGAGGCTTAAAACCAACAATCTTAATAGTCTATGGTGTAGTAACACGTCATCCTGATAGATAGATGAGAAGCCTAGTTCTTGAACCCCGTAGAAGAGAAGAGGATGACTCAGATCAGAAGGCCATAAGGTATAAGGAGTAAAAAGAGCCTTACGTTCCCTTCCACAATCAATTCCCTTACATAACTAAAGCATTTCTAGACACAACTTCGACCAGTTTGGCTTGGTAATCCTACAGCAACAGGCTCGATACCAACGCTGTCAGGACCCCGATCCTAAGTCACACCGATCTAGCATTTAACACATCATATCACTTTGCGGCCTCACGCACGGTATTCCCACGGGTGTCGCCTTACCATGGCCCGGGACCGTTTGCGCCTCTTGGCACACGTATATGATAGTGTCGCTAGCATCCATATGACAGAGAACCCGGGCCGACATGACTAGTCGTGAACCCGAAGTGGCACTATCTTACGGGGACAGGCATACATGAATCAACATCGAGCATGTCGGTCAGCAGCGTGCGAATCCGGGCTGTAGCACTGGGCTAATAGGACTCCGGAAACCCGGGCTGTAGCAGGCTAGGCAGGACTTCGGATGTCATAGCGTGACATTTCCCCGAAGGGACAGACACAGGAACGAAGTGAATCACATGCCGGCCAGTCAAGTGTTCCGGAGCAGTAGTGCTGGGCTAGCAGGACTCCGGTGAACCGGGCTGTAGCGGACTACAATTGCTCATGGAAGCACAAGACTACATTTCCCCATAAGAGAGGCTACCAAGGATAAACAACTAGGTTGTCGGATCCCACACGTACCAAGCATTTCAATCATACACACAATATGCTCGATATGTGTAAATACAACATGGCATCACAACATAACTCTACGACTCAAGTATTTATTCATTAGGCTCCGAGGAGCGAGATATTACAAACATGGGTCTCATGACCCAACATTCAGAGCATACAATTCAAAGCACATGCGGAAGCTTAACATGTCTGAGTACAGACTTCTACAAATGAAAAAGGCTGAGAAGCCTGACTATCTACCAGATCCTGCCGAGGACACAAGATCGTAGCTGAGGTATCGAACTAAACGTCGAAGTCCACACGAAACTACTAGCAAGACTGACGTCTCTCTGCAAAACATAAAATAGGCAAACGTGAGTACAAATGTACCCAGCAAAACTTGCATCAGAACTAGCTACATATGCATCGGTATCAATAAATAGGTGGTGGAGTTTAACTGCAGCAAACCAGCTTTGACTCGGTGGCTATCCTAAACTACGACTGCAAGTAACTCTTTTGAGGTGGCGCACATGAGTCCACATATTCACCATATCAATACACCACTATGGATCCACTCCCGTCTCCCTACGAGAATGCCATCCATAGCACTCACGCTTATCTTGCGTATTTTAGAGTATCCACTTTCACTTGTCTATGAACTGTACAGGCAACCCAGAAGTCCTTTTTCGCGGGCACGGCTATTCGAATAGATCATATTAACCCTGCAGGGGTGTACTTCTTCACACACGCTCTTGCCACTTACCGCCATGTACACGTCATGTACCTCGGCAACCTTCAAGCGGAAGCCTGGCGAGGGTGTCGGCCACGACCTGACTAACCACACAAGTCTCTCGTCCAGGTTTATCGCCTAAACGGGTTCCAACCGCAAGGAGATCCGGCCGGGGTGTCGCTCACGGCCCAAACGATGTGTGCAGGGTTCCCAAGCCCACCATCCGGGTGCCACTTGGTACACCGGGCCACTGTACCTAGTCTGTCCCAAGCCCACCTGTACCAGGTGCCACTTGGTAGACTATTAACACTACCTACAAACACCAGAAACTAGTTGCAACTCCTGGACAGAGATCAAGTTGATTAGTAAGTCGAGAGGGGCACTTAAACATTCCAATGTGTTGTAGTAGCTGTTCATGGATCACAAACACATAACTCAGTGCCTGAGGACGGCTTCAATGAGACAACCCACCATGTACTCCTACATGGCCTCTCACCGCTACCTTTACCAAATCGTGTTCACACACTTAGCTCACACACAGTAGGACATGTTGACACACCTCCAATTCATCCACGATGAATCAGACCTGACTCAACTCTAGGCAATAGCAGGCATGACAAACAAGCATGAATGAGTAGGCACATCAGGGCTCAAACAACTCCTACTCATGCTAGTGGTTTCATCTATTTACTGTGGCAATGACAGGTCATGCAGAGGAAAGGGGTTCAACTACTGCAGCATGTAACAGTTGAATCGTTGTTGTCCTAATGCAGTAAAAGAGAGCAGGAGCGAGAGAGTGGTATTGTATCAGAATGAACAAGGGGTTTTTTTTCTTGCGTGGCACTTCTGAAGATAGCATTGGGTCTTCATCAGTGTCAACGATCACATCGTCGAAGCAACGTCTACTGAGAGGGGGCAAATACCAGCAAACAAGGAAGAACACAATCAATGCCATGCAACAAAATGATGCATGAATGTGACATGGAAATATGATGTTGATTGGCCTAATGCAACTAGCAACAAGTTAAATGGAGTTGGTATGAACACTAGGTTCAAATTCAAACCCCATATGTGCTTTCTTAAATGCCATTTAATTGAATTGTCCTAAAAAGCAACTTTAAGTTGTTCCAACATGCATGAAAATGGTACGGATGGATAGATTGGATTTTTCTGATCATTTTTCATATATAATTTGTTTAATTTGGAGTTATGGTTGAATTACTATGAACTTTTGAGGTTTTGGATATTTTCTAGAATTTCCTGTAAAAGAATAAATCCAGGAAAAGAGTTACTGCGTCAGCACTACGTCACTGTGACATCAGCAGGTCAATGGGGCGGTCCAGGTCAAACTGACCAGTGGGTCCCATGTGTCAGCAGTTAGTTAAACTAACTAGGTTTAGTTAGCGTTAAACTAATACTAACCTAGTTTAGTTAGTGGCCTGGGGCCCACACATCAGTGAGTCAGGGGGAAAGTCAAACCCTGGTCAAGCGGGGTCAAACCCGCCGGACCCGGTCAACGGCTCGTCACGATTTACAGCGAGACGGCGGAGGGCTTCAGAAACGTTGTTCCGGCGACCAAAAGAGCGGCAGAGGAGATCTATGCGTAGCTGGAGATCTCGCGCATATAACGGTGTAAGAAGTAGCAGCTGGGGTGGTGCGAAACGACGGCGACGTCGAGATTTGCGGTAGCCGGAGTTCGGCCAACGGCGGGTTAGGCGATGCAGGGAACGGCAGGAGCCACAGGTGGTCGCGGTCGACTTTCGGAACGCGTTGGCACGGTGGCAAGCTTCGCTGCGAAGCTTGCGGCGGGCAGCTACGCCATGGCCGGCGGCGAGATGCTTCGGTCACGGTTGGGGATCGGGGCTAGAGGACGAACGCATCGACGGGGAGAGGGGCGAGGGGCGTAGGAGCTCACAACGGTTCCGCAGGGTTGGTCAGTGGGCTCGGGAAGAGGCCGGAGCAAGCGGGGCGGCGATGGAGATCTCCGGCGTTGGGAGGTTGAAGACGATGACGTGGAGGCGCTCGGGGGCGTCCGGCGTTGCACAGCTCGACGAGGACGAAGAGGGGTACTAGGCGGATCTCTTGGGCACCTCAGGGCATCGCCGGGATGGCGGTGTCCGCGGTGGTGGCGAGCGGCGGCGACGGAGGCGTTCGGGCGGAAAGAATAGAGGAGGGGGAGAGCGTTCGGGGAAGAGAGAGGGAAAGCCGGACGGCTCTGGGGGTCGCGTGGCGTCGTCCAGACGCGTTGAGGAGGAGCCAGGCAGGCTGGGAGGGAGGAGGTGGAGGCCTCGGACACGATGGCGTGGACACGCCCGCCCTCGGGCAGAGGTTGAAGACGACAACCCATACTGGTGGCTGGGCCTCGGACACGATCTTTGGGCCAGCTGGGCTTCCAGGTAAGCACCAGGTAAGTTCTCTCTCTCTCTCTCTCTCTTGTTTCTCTATTTTATTTTTGTTTCTGTTTTCTATTTTTGCTGTTATGTTTTGATTTAGTTCAAAGACCAAATCATTTCAAAATTCATGAACATAATTGTGTGAACTAAATGGACTTATCCAAAGCTACACAACAAATTTTCAGAATTATTGAACATATATTTATTATATAACAAATATAGATCCAATTCAAATATTTATTGGATTAATTCAAAGGCCCAAAATAATTGTTTATGAGATTCAAAAATATTGCTTTGAATTTTAACCCTTGCCAATATTTCCAGAGATTAATAGGAACATTTTCTTGGACCCATTTGAAGAAATTTTTATCTTGGTCATTTTCAGAAATGATTTCTAAGGCTTTCACATGTCCCTATTTCAAATTTATTGAAATTTGAACATGATGCACACATGACTAGCTAGCCTAGAGCAAACCAGAGCTAGGGATGTGACAGTAGCATAATCATGTGAACAAACAAAAACAGTAGGTATAAATATTGGGTTGTCTCCCAACAAGCGCTTTTCTTTAATGCCATTTTTCGCTAGGCATGATGATTTCAATGATGCTCAAATGAAAGATAGGAATTGAAACATAACAGGAGCATCATGAAGCATATGACTAACACATTTAAGTCTAACCCACTTCCTATGCATAGGGATTTTGTGAACAAAAAATTTATTGGAGCAAGTGAAGGAAATATGCCCTAGAGGCAATAATATAGTTGTTATTTATATTTCCTTATATCATGATAAATGTTTATTATTCATGCTAGAATTGTATTAACCGAAAACTTAGTACATGTGTGAATACATAGACAAACAGAGTGTCCCTAGTATGCCTCTACTTGACTAGCTCGTTAATCAAAGATGGTTAAGTTTCCAAGCCATAGACATGTGTTGTCATTTGTTCAACGGGATCACCTCATTAGAGAATGATGTGATGGGCAAGACCCATCCGTTAGCTTAGCACTACGATCATTTAGTTTATTGCTATTGCTTTCTTCATGACTTATACATGTTCTTATGACTATGAGATTATGCAACTCCCGAATACTGGAGGAACACTTAGTGTGCTATCAAACGTCACAACGTAACTGGGTGACTATAAAGATGCTCTACAGGTGTCTCCGGTGGTGTTTCTTGAGTTGGCATAGATCGAGATTAGGATTTGTCACACCATGTATCAGAGAGGTATCTCTGGGCTCTCTCGGTAATGATCATCACTATAAGCCTTGCAAGCAATGTGACTAATGAGTTAGTTGCGGGACGATGCATTATAGAACGAGTAAAGAGACTTTCCGGTAACGAGATTGAACTAGGTATGAGGATACCGACGATCGAATCTCGGGAAAGCAACGTACCGATGACAAAGGGAACAACATATGTTGTTATGTGGTTTGACCGATAAAGATCTTCGTAGAATATGTAGGAGCCAATATGAGCATCCAGGTTCTGCTATTGGTTATTGACCGAAGATGTGTCTCAGTCATGTCTACATAATTCTTGAACCCGTAGGGTCCGCACGCTTAACGTTCGATGACGATTTGTAGACATCGAACGTTAAGCGTGCGGACCCTATGGGTCCAAGAATTATGGTCGAGACATAAACATTGATATGGTTGAGACATGACGAGGAGTCCCGGATGAGATCACGAACATGACGAGGAGTCTCGAAATGGTCGAGACATGAAGATTGATATATTAGACCATGTTATTCGGACATCGGAGGTGTTCCGGAAAGTTTCAAGTAAAATCAGAGTGCCGGAGGGGTTACCGGAACCCCGCGGGGGAACTAATGGGCCACCATGGGCCTTGCAGTCCTAATTGGACAAGGGAAGGGGGGCGGCGCCCCCCTTTCCTACTCCCTCTCCCTCTCCTTCCTTCCCCCTCTCTCCCTTGTGGTGGAATCCTACTAGGACTAGTAGTCTTAGTAGGACTCCCCCTCCTTGGGCGCGCCCCTAGGGCCGGCCGGCCTCCCCCTTCCTCCTTTATATACGTGGGGAAGGGGGCATCCTAGAACATACAAGTTCATCTTTTATTCATGTGCGGTGCCCCCCTCCACAGTACCTTCATCATCACCATCGCCACGCCGTCATGTTGAAGAAACTCTCCCTCGGCCTCAACCGTATCAAGAGTACAAGGGACGTCATCGAGCTGAACGTGTGCTGAACACGGAGGTGCCGTACGTTCGGTGCTAGGATCGGTCGGATCGTGAAGACGTACGACTACATCAACCGCGTTGTTAAACGCTTCCGCTTTCGGTCTAAGAGGGTACATGGACACACTCTCCCGCTCGTTGCTATGCTTCTCCTAGATAGATCTTGCGTGATTGTAGGAAATGTTTTGAAATACTACGTTCCCCAACGGCAAGAATCAACTAGCATAGGAAGGTAAAACAAGCAAAACTTCAAGATTTTCAATACATAGAGAGGAAACTTGATATTATTGTAATATGTAAAGGCATATGTTCCTCTCTCATAATAATTTTCAGTAGCATCATGAATGACTTCAACGATATAACTATCACATAAAACATTCTTTTCATGATCTACAAGCAAAGAAATTTTATCACTCTCCACATAAGCAAATTTCTTCTCATTCATAATAGTGGGAACAAACTCAACAAAATAACTATCATGTGACTAAAAATTAAAATCATGATGACAAGTTTCATGGTTATCATTATTCTTTATAGCATACATGTAATCACAATAATCAACATAGATAGGAGGCATGCTATCATCATAATTAATTTGCTCGTCAAAACTTGGGAGACTAAAAATATCATCTTCATCAAACATAGCATCCCCAAGCTTCTAGCTTTGCATATCATTAGCATCATGGATATTGAAAGAATTCATACTAACAACATTGCAATCATGCTCATCATTCAAATATTTAGTGCCAAATATTTATTGACTTCTTCTTCTAACACTTTGGCACAATTTCCAGATCCATCATTTTCAAGAAAGACATGATAAAGATGGAGCGAATGAGGCAACCTCAATTCCATTTTTTTGTAGTTTTCATTTATAGACTAAACTAGTGATAAAACAAGAAACTAGAAGATACGATTGCAAGATGTAAAGATATACCTTCAATCACTCACCTCCCCGACGACGACGCCAGAAAAGAGCTTCATTGACGGGATGATAGTGCCGCTTACCAAGCCTCCCCGGCAACGGCGCCAAAAAAGAGCTTGATGTCTACTACGCAACTTTTCTTCTTGTAGACGTTGTTGGGCCTCCAAGTGCAGAGTTTTTTAGGATAGTAGCAAATTTCCCTCAAGTGGATGACCTAAGGTTTATCAATCCATGGGAGGCGTAGGATGAAGATGGTCACTCTCAAACAACCCTGCAACCAAATAACAAAGAGTCTCTTGTGTCCCCAACACACCCAATACAATGGTAAATTGTATAGGTGCACTAGTTCGGCGAAGAGATGGTGATACAACTGCAATATGGATGGTAGATATTGGTTTTTGTAATCTGAAAATATAAAAACAGTAAGGTAGCAAGTAAGAAAAGTGAGCAAAAACGGTATTGCAATCCTTAGAAACAAGGCCTAGGGTTCATACTTTCACTAGTGTAATTTTTCTCAGCAATGATAACATAATTAGATCACATGACAATACCTCGACATGCAACAAAGAGTCACTCCAAAGTTCCTATCGCGGAGATCATAAGATTAAATTGCTTGTAGGGTACGAGACCACCTCAAATTTATCCTTACCGATCAATCCATTGAGCTATTCCTATAAGTGTCACAAACATCCCTAGAGTTCATAGTAAAATAAAACCATATGACACAGATCAGTCAACCCTAATGTCATACTCCAATGTCACCACAAGTATCGGTGGGTCAATTATACGATATGCATCACACAACTTCAGATTCATAATATTCAATCAAACGCAAATAACTTCATTAGCATCCCGAGATTTCTACCAGAGAAAGGAATATAAAAACATGCATGAACCCCTACGCATAGATTACCCCAATGTCACCACGGGAATCCGCAAGTTGATAACCAAAAGATACATCAAGTGGATCAACAAAACATCCCATTGTCACCACGAATATCCCATCGCAAGACATACATCAAATGCTCTCACATCCAAAGATTCAATCCGACATAACAAAACCTCAAAGGAAAAGACTCAATTCATCACAAGGAGATAGAGGGGGAGAAACACCACATGATCCAACTATAGTAACAAAGCTCGCGGTATATCAAGATCGTGCTATATCAAGAACACGAGAGAGAGAGAGAGAGAGAGAGAGAGAGAGAGAGGTCAAACACATAGCTACCGTTACATACCCTCAGCCCCGAGGGTGAACTACTCCCTCCTCGTCATGGAGAGCGCCGGGATGATATAGATGGCCACCGGTGATGGTTTCCCCTTCCGGCAGGGTGCCAGAACAGGGACCCGCTTGGTTTTTGTGGCTACAAAGGCTTGCGGCGGCGGAACTCCCGATCTGGGTTTCTATCTGGGGGTTTCTAGATTTTTAGGAATTTTGGCGTCGGTTTCACGCCAGGGGGGTCCACGAGTCAGCGACAAGGCAGGGGGCGTGCCCTAGGGGGGTGGGGTGCCCTCCACCCTCGGTGTTGACTCGGGACTCTTCTGGCCCAACTCTTTTGCTTCAGGGGCTTCTTCTGGTCCATAAAAAATCATCGTAAATTTTCAGCTCGTTTGGACTCTGTTTGATATTCCTTTTCTGTAAAACTCAAAAATGAGGAAAAAAATAGAAACTGGCACTGGGCTCTAGGTTAATAGGTTAGTCCCAAAAATAATGTAAAATAGCATATAAATGCATATAAAACATCCAAGATGGATAATATAATAGCATGGAACAATAAAAAATTATAGATACATTGGAGACGTATCAGGCATCTACATATATGTACTTAATGTCTCATAAGAAACCAAACTCATGTTCTGACGATCAACTAGAGTGATCAGTGCACGATAGATGGCTTTTGGTCATCATCATAATACTTCGTTTCGAAGTTTTTAATAGACTAATATGCTAAATGGAAAGCATCTGAGCAGTTATCATGGTTCTTTGTCCTAATGAGTTCTTCTACTTTATTTTGCAGGGCATATATCTTTGAGGTTGCTGCTTCTTTGTATCGGATCAAGGTTTCTTATTTTCCTTTCTAGCTGCCTCTGTCGTATTTGTTTTATATCCTATATAAATATATGATGTCATGATCCTTGTTTCACTGGTCGTGTTGATTTTATTCTGGCATAAACATGTTGTCATAGTGTCAACATAATAACAGAAAAATCTTTTCAAATTTCAACATGATAGAATATAAAGGTAGACAAAGTTATCTCCTTGAAATGATCACTTCCCTATCCTCGCCATAGTGGATGTTTGTAAGTTCAAATCTCATGTTGAACCCACGGTTCTCAACTTTTCTTCTCCTTTTCTTAGAAACTTAAACATTGATACTCTTTGTTGTAATTTTAAAAGTTAGAAAATTTCTGTTTTGAGGAATGGCAACAACAATCTCTGGGTGGTACTATTTGTTGTATGCTTACAATTAAATATTGTATTAGATTTATGTTTTTTCTGGAGCTATTGACATGTAATGGAGGCTGCATTTGATTTGTTGGTGTGTTAGGTACATAAATAGTTGGTTTTGCCATCAATTCAAACCAAGCTGAGGCACATAACTGACTTTAGTGTATCCCTCAATGCATATGGGTCATTCTCTATCCTTTTTAGTGCAGATAAGTATAGGAACAATGCTTGAGGTTGCGGCTCCGCTGCAAATATGCCCATTGCCATTGAGCCTTTCTATCTATATGCTTCTAGGGAGTATTTGGTTTTTGTACTATACGTTTGACGAAATGATTTCCTTATAAGTTGGGACAAGGCGTATGTACTTGGTACTTGTATTACAAGCTCAACAATTTGTTGGTTCATCTCATCTCGGTTCTTTTCTAGTTCTCGTACTTCTGTAGCATATAGGTATTCTAGATCCGTCATGGCGTTTTCCAGAACCCCCGTGAGTTTTTTGGTAATAAATCCGCGTTACTGGTTTACCTTGGGAAAAAAAGGGGATCAAGTGATGAAAAAAATAAGCGATCCGGATGGGAGTCAATGAAGGAAATATGCCCTAGAGGCAATAATAAAGTTCTTATTTATTTCCTTATTTCATGATAAATGTTTATTATTCATGCTAGAATTGTATTAACCGGAAACTTAGTACATGTGTGAATACATAGACAAACAGAGTGTCACTAGTATGCCTCTACTTGACTAGCTCGTTAATCAAAGATGGTTAAGTTTCCTAGCCATAGACATGAGTTGTCATTTGATGAACGGGATCACATCATTAGAGAATGATATGATTGACAAGACCCAACCGTTAGCTTAGCATAATGATTGTTTAGTTTATTGCTATTTCTTTCTTCATGACTTATACATGTTCCTCACAACGTAACTGTGTGATTATAAAGATGCTCTACAGGTGTCTCTGATGGTGTTTGTTGGGTTGGCATAGATCGAGATTAGCATTTTGTCACTTCGTGTACCAGAGAGGTATCTCTGGGCCCTCCCGGTAATGCAAATCACTATAAGCCTTGCAAGCAATGTGATTAATGAGTTACTTGCAGGATGATGCATTACGAAATGAGTAAAGAGACTTGCCGGTAACGATATTGAACTAGGTATTGAGATACCGACGATCGAATCTCGGGCAAGTAGCATACCGATGACAAAGGGAACAATGTATGTTGTTATGCGGTTTGACCGATAAAGATCTTCGTAGAATATGTAGGAGCTAATATGAGCATCCAGGTTCCGCAATTGGTTATTGACCGGAGATGTGTCTCGGTCATGTCTACATAGTTCTTGAACCCGTAGGGTCCGCACGCTTAACGTTCGATGACGATTTGTATTATGAGTTATGTGATTTGATGTACCGAAGGTTGTTCGGAGTCCCGTATGAGATTGGGGACATGACGAGGAGTCTCGAAATGGTCGAGAGGTAAAGATCGATATATTAGAAGGCTATATTCGGACATCAGAAAGGTTCCGAGTGATTCGGGTATTTTTCGGAGTACCGGAGAGTTACGGGAATTCGCCGGGAGAAGTATTGGGCCTTATTGGGCCATACGGGAATAGAGGAGGCAGGCCAAAGGGAAGGAGGCACGCGCCCCCCCATGGGTCCGAATTGGACTAGGGGAAAGGGGGGCACCCCCCTTGCCCTTTCCTACTCCCTCTCTCTTTCCCTCTTTCTTCTCTCCTACTACGGAAAGGAAAGGGGAATCCTACTAGGACTTGGGAGTCCTAGTAGGACTCCCCACACTTGGCGCGCCCCGTTTAGGGCCGGCCTCCTCCACCTCCCTCCTTTATATACGTGGGCAGGGGGCACCCCAAAGGGACAACAGACAATCTCTTAGCCGTGTGCGGTGCCCCCTCCATAGTTACACACCTTCGTCACATCGTCGTAGTGCTTAGTCGAAGCCTTGCGCCGGTAACTTCATCATCACCGTCGCCACACCGTCATGCTGACGGAACTCTCCCTCGGCCTCAACTGGATCAAGAGTACGAGGGACATCATCGAGCTGAACGTGTGCTGAGCACGGAGGTGCCGTACGTTCGGTGCTGGGATCGGTCGGATCGTGAAGACGTACGACTACATCAACCGCGTTGATAAACGCTTCCGCTTTCGGTCTACGAGGGTACGTGGACACACTCTCCCGCTCGTTGCTATGCATCACCTAGATGGATCTTGCATGTGCGTAGGAAATTTTTGAAATTACTGCGTTCCCCAACAGTCAAACCCACGAACCCTATGTAGAGGCCTCGAGCAAACAACTACCAGCGCAGTGTACATTTTCTTCTCAAAAGATAGAATTTTCTATAATTTGAATGGTCGCCCTTAGTCCACTTAAGAAACGCGGTCAAGTGATAGAATAAAACACGGGCAGGGGGTGGGAGTCGAACACAATACCTCAGCGTAGGGGACACCGCCACCCCTCACCTCACCTCTCCCCTCCCTCGCCGCCGCTAGGGGACGCCGCCGGGAAAAGCCCGTGCATGCGCCGGCGGTGGCGGGGATCTTCCCTCCCCACGAGGTGTCTGGGTGGCTCGGGACGGCCGGTCTTGTGGTGCCGCGCGGCTCGGCGGGGTAGGTCGGGCCGGCGGCGGCTCGGGGCGGCTGCTAGGGGCGGTGCCGGTGTTTTATTGCACTGGGCGGCACGGGACCGGCTTGGCCCGTAGCATGGCCGGGTGTGGGACAACGCATGGATCTGGCGCGGTGCTGGGAGGCAGCGGGCTGGTGCTGGGCGGTCGCGTCGGGCGGCTGTGTGGCCTGGCGGGGAGGTGCGGCGTGGAGGCTCGGGCGATGCTCAGCTGCTTGGGTGCTCTGCTCCTTGCCGCGATGAGTTCGCCTGATCTGGGCATGTGCGAGCAGGGGCGAGGAGGAAGCCGGGGCGGCGGCCCCGGGCTGGGAGCCATGGCGTTTTGGACATGGTGACATGTGAGCTCGCATCTCAGTCGCAGCTTGAGGTGCTGCTGTTGTGGGTGCTGCGTAGTGAAGCATGGTGGTCGACGTTGGAGAGTGCAAGGCGCAATAGGAATGGCTCCAATGATCTCCACGCTTTTGGGTGGATCTGATCTACAGGCCTCCATAGGATGTGTGATTTCCGGGCGAAAGCCTTGACCCGACTTTGTCGATGCCGTCGACGGCGGCGCTTTCGTGCGTCATTTCCCTCCTTGGAGGAGTCGTTGTGGAACCCATCTTCTTCTACGTGGGGCTCGGGCTCTTTGGGTGAAAACCTAGGCTCCAGATGCATCTGGAGCGGGCGACGGCGGCGTCTTCGTCGTTCCCCCCTTGGGGGCGTTGCTTGGGAGATTTAGCTTGTGCTTGGTGCGTCTGGTTTTCTCCTATGTCGGGTTTGGTGGATGCTGGGGCAGTGTCCCCGAACGGCTGATGTGCGTCGAGGCGGCAGCCTCGGAAAGTGATGCTAAGGGCGGCTCCTGAAGAAATATGCCCTAGAGGCAATAATAAATTTGTTATTTTATATTTCCTTATATCATGATAAATGTTTATTATTCATGCTAGAATTGTATTAACCGGAAACTTGATACGTGTGTGAATACATAGACAAACAGAGTGTCCCTAGTATGCCTCTACTTGACTAGCTCATTAATCAAAGATGGTTAAGTTTCCTGGACATAGACATGTGTTGTCATTTGATGAATGGGATCACATCACTAGAGAATGATGTGATGGACAAGACCCATCCGTTAGCTTAGCATAATGATTGTTTAGTTTATTGCTATTGCTTTCTTCATGACTTATACATGTTCCTTTGACTATGAGATTATGCAACTCCCGAATACCGACGGAACACTTAGTGTGCTATCAAACGTTACAACGTAACTAGGTGATTATAAAGATGCTCTATAGGTGTCTCTGATGGTGTTTGTTGAGTTGGCATGGATCGAGATTAGGATTTGTCACTTCAAGTATCAAAGAGGTATCTCCAGGCCCTCTCGGTAATGCACACCACTATAAGCCTTGCAAGCAATGTGATTAATGAGTTAGTTGCAGGATGATGCATTACAGAACGAGTAAAGAGACTTGGCGGTAACGAGATTGAACTAGGTATGAGGATACCGACGATCGAATCTCGGGCAAGTAACATACTGATGACAAAGGGAACAACGTATGTTGTTATGCGGTTTGACCGATAAAGATCTTCGTAGAATATGTAGGAGCCAATATGAGCATCCAGGTTCCGCTATTGGTTACTGACCGGAGATGTGTCTCAGTCATGTCTACATAGTTCTCGAACCTGTAGGGTCCGCACGCTTAACGTTCGATGACGATTTGTATTATGAGTTATGTGATTTGATGACCAAAGTTTGTTAGGAGTCCCGGATGAGATCACGGACATGACAATGAGTATCTAAATTGTCGAGAGGTAAAGATCGATATATTGGAAGGCTATATTCGGACATCGGAAAGGTTCCGAGTGATTCGGGTATTTTTTGGAGTACCGGAGAGTTACGGGAATTCACCAGGGGAATTAGTGGGCCTTAATGGGCCATACGGGAAATGAGAGAAGGGCCTCAAGGGGTGGCCGCGCCCCCCCCCCCCCCATGGCAAGTCCTAATTGGACTAGGGAGGGGGCGGCGCCCCCTCTCTTTCCTTCTCCCTCTCCTACTCCTTCCCTCTCTCCCCTCTTGGGAAAGGAAGAGGACTCCAACTAGGATTGGGAATCCTAGTTGGACCCCCCCCCTATAGGCGCGCCCCACCTAGGCCAGCCTCCTCCTCCTCCCTGCTTTATATACGTGGCCAAGGGGGCACCCCAAATAACAACAGACAATCTCTTAGCCGTGTGCGGTGCCCCCCTCGATAGTTACACACCTCGGTCATTGATAACCCACAAGTATAGGGGATCTCAACAGTTTTCGAGGGTAGAGTATTCAACCCAAATTTATTGATTCGACACAAGGGGAGCCAAAGAATATTCTCAAGTATTAGCAGCTGAGTTGTCAATTCAACCACGCCTGGAATATATCTACAGCAAAGTATTTTGTAGCAAAGTAGTATGGAAGTAACTGTAACGGTGGCAAAAGTAACAGTAACAGTTTTGTAGTAATTGTAACAGTGGCAACGGTAAAGTAACTAAGCAAAGATCAATATGAGAAAAGCTGCATTGGATCAGTGTTGGATAATTATGTCGGATGTGATTCCTCATGAAACAGTTATGACATAGGGTGACACAGAACTACCTCCAGTTCATCAATGTAACGTAGGCATGTATTCCGAATATAGTCATACGTGCTTATGGAAAAGAACTTGCATGACATCTTTTGTCCTACCCTCCCGTGGCAGCGGGGTCCTATTGGAAAGTAAGGGATATTAAGGCCTCCTTTTAATACAGTACCGGACCAAAGCATTAACACTTAGTGAATACATGAACTCCTCAAACAACGGTCATCACCGGGAGTGGTCCCGATTATTGTCACTTCGGGGTTAACGGACCATAACACATAATAGGTGACTATAGACTTGCAAGAAAGGATCAAGAACTCACATATATTCATGGAAACATAATAGGTTTAGATCTGAATTCATGGCACTCGGGCCCTAGTGACAAGCAATAAGCATAGCAAAGTCATAGCAACATCAATCTCAGAACATAATGGATACTAGGGATCAAACCCTAAAAAAACTAACTCGATTACATGATAAATCTCATCCTACCCATCACCGTCCAGCAAGCCTACGATGGAATTACTCACGCACGGCGGTGAGCATCATGAAATTGGTGATGGAGGATGGTTGATGATGATGACGGTGACGGATTCCCCTCTCCGGAGCCCCAAATGGACTCCAGATCAGCCCTCCCGAGAGAGATTAGGGCTTGGCGGCGGCTCCGTATCGTAAAACACGATGAATCCTTCTCTCTGGTTTTTTTCTCCCCGAACATGAATATATACAGTTGGAGTTGATGTCGGTGGAGCCTCAGGGGGCCCACGAGACAGGGGGGCGCGCCCCCCGCCCTCATGGACAGGGTGTGGGGCCCCTGGTCTTGATTCTTTCGCCAGTATTTTTTATATATTCCAAAAATATTCTCTGTGAAGTTTCAGGTCGTTCCGATAACTTTTATTTCTGCACAAAAATAACACCATGGCAATTCTGCTGAAAACAGCGTCAGTCCGGGTTAGTTCCATTCTAATCATGCAAGTTAGAGTCCAAAACAAGGGCAAAAGTATTTGGAAATGTAGATACGATGGGGACGTATCAGTCATATCGTCGTAGTGCTTAGGCGAAGCCCTTCGCTGGTAGCTTCATCATCACCATCACCACGCCGTCGTGCTGACGGAACTCTCCCTCGGCCTCAACTGGATCAAGAGTACGAGGGACGCCATCGAGCTGAACGTGTGCTGAACACGGAGGTGCTGTACGTTCGGTGCTAGGATCGGTCGGGTCATGAAGACGTCCAACTACATCAACCGTGTTGATATAATACTTCCATTTTTGGTCTACGAGTGTACGTGGACACACTCTTCCCGCTCATTGCTATGCATCGCCTAGATAGATCTTGCGTGATCGTAGGATTTTTTTTTGAAATGACTGCGTTCCCCAACAGTGGCATCCGAGCCAGGTCTATGTGTAGATGTTATATGCACGAGTAGAAAACAAAGAGTTGTGGGCGATAATAGTCATACTGCTTACCAGCATGTCATACTTTGATTCGGCGGTATTGTTGGATGAAGCGGCCAAGACCGACATTACATGACCGCATTCATGAGACTGGTTCTACCGCCGTGCTTCGCACACAGGTGGCTAGTGGGTGTCTGTTTCTCCAACTTTAGTTGAATCGAGTGTGACTATGCCTGGTCCTTGTTGAAGGTCTAAACATCACACTTGACGAAAAATCATTGTGGTTTTGATGCGTAGGAAAGAATGGTTCTTGCTAAAGCCCGTAGCAGCCATGTAAAACTTGCAACAACAAAGTAGAGGACGTCTAACTTGTTTTTGCAAGGCATGTTGTGATGTGATATGGTCAAAACGTGATGAGATATAAATTATTACATGAGATGGTCATGTTTTGTAAAGTTATCGGCAACTGGCAGGAGCCTTATGCATCTTATTTTGCTTAGTATGGCGGTAGCATTATAAGATGATCTCTCACTAAAATTTCAAGGTATAAGTGTTCTCCCTGAGTATGCACTGCTATGGCAGTTCTTCGTCTTTGAGACACCACGTGATGATCGGGTGTGATAAGCTCTACATTCACATACAACGAGTGCAAGCCAGTTTTGCACACGAAGAATACTCGGGTTAAACTTGACTAGCCTAGCATATGCAGATATGGCCTCGGAACACTGAGACCGAAAGGTCGAGCGTGAATCATATAGTAGATATGATCAACATAGTGATGTTCACCATTGAAAACTACTCCATCTCACGTGATGATCGGACATGCTTTAGTTGATATGGATCACGTGACCATTTAGATGACTAGAGGGATGTCTATCTAAGTGGGAGTTCTTAAGTAATATGATTAAATTGAACTTTAATTTATCATGAAATTAGTCCTGGTAGTATTAGCATATCTATGTTGTAGATCAACAACTCGCGTTTAGCTCCCCTGTTTTATTTTTGATATGTTCCTAGAGAAAATTAAGTTGAAAGATGTTAGCAGCAATGATGCGGATTGGATCCTTGATCTCAGGATTATCCTCATTGCTGGACAGAAGAATTATGCCCTTGATGCACCGCTAGGTGACAGACCTATTGCAGGAGCAGATACAGACGTTATGAACATTTGACAAAGCTCGGTATGATGACTACTTGATAGTTTAGTGCACCATTCTTTATGGCTTAGAACCGAGATTTCAAAAACGTTTTGAATGCCACGGAGCATATGAGATGTTACAAGAACTGGAATTGGTATTTCAGACTCATGCCCGAGTCAAGAGGTATAAGTCCTCTGACAAAGTACTTAGCCTACAAGATGGAGGAGAATAGCTCAACTAGTGAGCATGTGCTCAGAATGTCTGAGTACTACAATCGCTTGAATCAAGTGGGAGTTAATCTTCCAGATAAGATAGTGATTGACAGAGTTCTCTAGTCACTATCACCAAGTTACTGGAACTTCGTGATGAACTATAATATGCAAGGGATGATGGAAACGATTCCCGAGCTCTTCGCGATGCTAAAATCGGCGACGGTAGAAATCAAGAAAAGCATCAAGTGTTGATGGTTGACAAGACCACTAGTTTCAAGTAAAAGGGCAAGGGAAAGAAAGGGAACTTCAAGAAGAATGGCAAGCAAGTTGCCACTCCCATGAAGAAGCCCAAAGCTAGACCCAAGCCTGAAACTGAGTGCTTCTAGTGCAAAGGAAATGGTCACTGGAAGTGGAACTTCCCTAGATACTTGGCGGATAAGAAGGATGGCAAAGTGAACAAAGGTATATTGGATATACATGTTATTGATGTGTACTTTACTAGTGTTTATAGCAACCCCTCGGTATTTGATCTTGGTTGGTTGCTAAGAGTAGTAACTCAAAACGGAGTTGCAAAATAAACAGAGACTAGTTAAGGGCGAGGTGATGATGTGTGTTGGAAGTGATTCCAAGGTTGATAAGATCACCATCGCACACTCCCTTTACCTTTGGGATTAGTGTTGAACCTACAATAAATGTTGTTTGGTGTTTGCGTTGAGCATGAATATGATTGGATCATGTTTATTCCAATACGGTTATTCAGTTAAGTCAAAGAATAATTTTTGTTCTATTTACATGAATAAAACCTTCTACGGTCATACAATCAATATAAATGGTTTATTGAATCTCGATCGTAGTGATACACATATTCATAATATTGATGCCAAAAGATGCAAAGTTAATAATGATAGTGCAACTTATTTGTGGCACTGCCGTTTAGGTCATATTGGTGTAAAGCGTATGAAGAAACTCCATGCCGATAGGCTTTCTGAATCACTTGATTATGAATCACTTGATGCTTGCGAACCATGCCTCATGTGCAAGATGAATAAGATTCTGTTCTTCGGAACAATGGAGCGAGCAACTGACTTATTGGAAATAATACATACTGATGTATACGGTCCGATGAGTGTTGAGGCTCGCAGCGGGTATCGTTATTTTATGACCTTCACAGATGATTTGAGAAGATATGGGTATATCTACTTCATGAAACATAAGTCTGAAGCATTTGAAAAGTTCAAAGAATTTCAGAGTGAAGTGGAAAATCATCGTAACAAGAAAATAAAGTTTCTATGATCTGATCGCGGAGACGAATATTTGAGTTACGAGTTTGGTCTTCATTTGAAACAATGTGGAATAGTTTCGCAAGTCACACCACCTGGAACACCACAGTGTAATAGTGTGTCGGAACGTCATAACAGTACTTTATTAGATACGGTGTGATCTATGATTGTCGGTGGAAATGACACCTATGGAATCACTAGGATCCCTTCTACGGTTGGAGGCCGCGGAGTTGTGCTAAGAGTGGGTCTGGTAGTCAGCACAAGGATCGTTTACCCAGGTTCGGGCCGCAGAGATGCGTAATACCCTAGTCCTGCTTTTATGGATATTTGAGTGTTCTTGAGCTCTCGAAGTAGCTACGGGGCGTGCCTAGTCCAAAAGATCTGAATTACTCTCCAATACGCCCCGGGCCTCCTTTTATAGATGAAAGGGGTTGCCACAGTGGCACACAGGAGGTGGAAAGGTATACAGTGTACAAGCTTATCGCCTGTCATTACGGGACAAGGCGCATTAAATGCGCTCCTTAGGTGTCCCGTTGCTTTATCAGGGACGGCAACGAGGCCCGTCCCGTCTGTCGCCGCTCCGCCTCGCTCCGACATGCGTCCAGGCCAACGAGGCATGCAGCTCCACGCAGGCTGGCAGGCTGCTGAGATGGCGTGGTGGTAGGGTCTTCACGAAGATCTGCCTGCCACCACTACTAGGAAAAGGGCTATAGATGAAATGGACACTAATGGTGCACCAGACATGTGGTGCACCACTACTATATACTAATGGCGCACCATGTGTTGGTGCGCCATTAGTGTCCAAATACTAATGGCGCACCACATCCCTGGTGCGCCATTAGTAACAATTTTTTTCAAAACTACTAATGGCGCACCAGGGGATAGTGCGCCATTACTAGTTCAACTAATAATGGCGCACCACATCCACGGTGCACCATTAGTAAAAAAAATTCAATTTTTTTTCATTTTTTTCATTTTTTTTTCAAAACTAGTAATGGCGCACCAGGTGATAGTGCGCTATTACTAGTTTTAACTAGTAATGGCGCACCACATCCACGGTGCGCCACTAGTAAATTTTTTTCAAATTTTTTTTCAAATTTTTTTATTTTTTTCAAAACTAGTGATGGCGCACCGTGGGAGTGGTGCGCCATTACTAGTTGAGCTAGTAATGGCGCACCACTCCCACGGTGTGCCATTACTAACTTGGCCCAAAAATTCCACAGAATGCACCCCCCCCCCTCGTGTGGACCGCCTTTTCAGTTTTAAAAAAATAAAAGAAAATTATAAAAATGTCAAAAATATAAAAGAAAATAAGTTTCCCATGTGATATGTGGTCTAGTTGTTGGGAAAATTTACAAATATGAATTTCGACTTTATTTGCAAAATATCTCTGGAAATTTGTAAAATGGGCATAACTTTTGCATACGAACTCGGATTAAAAAGTTTTTTATATGAAAAATCATCTACTCGAAAAGTTACATCCGAATTTAACAGGGAACCCCGTTAAACATTTTCAAAATCCCCAAAAACCTAACAGAAAAAAGTTACGGGGCTTTCAAGATCTAGAGGCAAAAAAATTCAAAAAATTTCAAACTTACTAGTGGTGCACCGTGGATGTGGTGCGCCACTAGAAACAGAAAAAAAAATTGGTTTTGAATTTTTTTTTATTTTTTTCAAAAAATGATACGTAATATGACCGGGAAGTTTGAAATATTTTTCAAAATTTCATCATAGTCATGAACATGAACAAAGTCCTAGACATCAACAAGGTATAATAGGATTGATATGCTAGATATATCAACAAGTGCCCGTGAAGTGAGCTGTTCTTTGGGGTTGGATAGAACTCTGAAGTTAAGCGTGCTTGGGCTGGAGTAGTGTGAGGATGGGTGACCTTTCGGGAAGTTTGACCACGGAGTGCGATTTTACCCGAGATTAAGCCATAGTGACCTGAGATTAAGGAAAAAACGAAAAAAATTGAAAAAACTTGAAAAAAAATTCTGAAAAAAAATTTAAAAATTTTGTTACTAATGGCGCACTTCTATGTGGTGCGCCATTAGTATACCAGATACTAATGGCGCACCGTGGGCTATACTAATGGCGCACCACAGGTGCGCCATTAGAAGAAAAATCTAATGGCGTGGTGCTAGTGGCGCACCTGTAGTGCGCCATTAGTAGCGAAAACAGGTGCGCCACTAGCAGCCCTTTTTCTAGTAATGCACCATGCAGGTGCTCGCTCAGTCGGCCTGGAAGCCGCACGTTCCCACTCAGGTGCCTGCCCAGCTGGTTGGGCTGGCAACTAGATGGGAACGGCGGTGGAGTCTTGGCAGACGTGGGTCGGGCTGTGGCCCCGCAGGTGTCCTCGGCAAGGGCCTTGCCGAGGCCTCGACAAGGGTCTTGCCGTGACATCACGGTCGTCCCCGGCAAGGATCTTGTCGGAGGTCTCGTGGATTGCCTCGGCGAGGATCTCGCAAGGATCGTCGTCTTCTGGTCTTCATCTGGTCTCGTGTGCTTATGATCTTTTCAAAGATCTGCATGCCACCACGGGGGTGCCTCCCGAGCCTTGGTTCCAATGTGGTTGATGGTGTTGGAATCCTTGGGCTCAAGGGTGGCGCGCTCTGCTGGCATTGGGCAAGTTTCCCCGGCAAGGCTCTTGCGGGGGCAGCGGAGGTCGCCCCGGCAAGGGTCTTGCCGGGGAGTACACTTCACACTCTTGCTCTTTGTGTCTCTGGTCTTGGCGTTGCTTTTCCCGTCTTGTGCTTTTGGCTGGAGCGCTGCTCTGGTATTCTTGTGCTTCGGCTCCCTCCCCTTGCCCTGCTAAGTGTGGCCGCAGGTGCAGCTCTGACTGCCCGTGCACAAGTAGAGGGGTAAAAAGGTGAGCCCCTACTTTTGTACACCAACAGGAGCCCCCGGGCCTGGGCCACACATAAGCGCAACGCGTTGTTGGGCCAGGCCCAGAACGGTGCGCGGGAAGGCGGGGCGGATTTTTACCACAGTAATTCCTCCGCTCACTCGCTTCCCCACGACCCGCGTTAAATACGCGACGTGGAGGGTCGTGCGTGACGTGGGGGTCGTGCGTGAGCCGCCTTCCCCATAAAAAGAGGAAGACGCAGGGGCGCGATTCATTTACTGAGTGGACTCGGGTCGTGGCCTTCGAGGCGCCCGTGCCCTACGATCACAGGGTGGAAAAAGGTCGCCTCACTCGTCCCCTCGATTTCTGTTTGCTCGCCACATGTTCCCCATGCTTTGAAGATGGTAGGCGGCGGGTGCGGGCCTTGAATGACGAGGCAGGGAACCGGGCCACTGCTGATTGGAGCAGCGGGTCGGTCTCGATTCCCTGCGCTCCTGATGGCCGGATTGGTTGAGCGGCGCGACCGAGCCCCGACCCCACCCCTTTATAGGAAGGGGAGGTGGATGGCACCCCTCAATCTTTCACCATCTGCCTCCTTCCACCTTGGCTTCCTTCTTTCTTCTGCTATGGCGAGAGGGTGCACTGGTGCTTCGACGGTGGCGATGAGGGTCTCCACTCGACAACGCGCCCCTCCTTCCCAAGAGCTCGTGGCGGCAGAGCCGACCATGAGGGGAAGGGGAGGGGCGAGGCCGAGGTCGCCGTGGCGCTTGGGGAAGAAGAGGACAGGGCGGCACACCGGCCTCGCCTTCGTCGGCGGTCCCTCCCCCAATGGAGGGCCACGTCGGGGACTGGCCCCGCGAGTACTTCATCAGGCTACACCGGCCAGCACGCCGTCGTCTTCGTCTCCCTACTCCATTCACTCGGGAGATAGAGTTCGACCCGCCACAGACTGTGAGATTGCATATGAGGGGATGCGGGAATAGCGGAACGCGGGTTGATGTCGATTTTCCCGCCCCTCACATCATGTATATTCGTCGCTGATGGAAGACCTTCGCTCGTATCCACAGCCTGACGGCGGGGCTCGTTCTCTATTTCAAATTAATGGAGAACGACCTGATCTCTATCAAGGTCTTTGGAGACTTTGGAACTTGCCTAAAGTGCTGTGTGGAGAGCTCCTCAATTGACGAAGACTCTTCCTCAAGCGGTAGTGATGAGGAGGACAGCGACGGTGACAACGAGGGTGTCGAGCGGGGGAACGCCGACTCCGACTGACCGCGCCACCCCTCCCTTGGCCACGTGCCCTGCCGAGGGCCTTCCTCGTCAAGCTCTCCATCGGCGCGTTCCCCGTCGCCCCCCTTTTGCCTTCACCTGCCGCACCTGGGAGGAAAAGGGCAAGAACGGGGATCACGGGGCACTTATCTTTTTTTAGTTTGTAAGCCCACGGGCCTTAGTAGAATTTACACCTTGTAATGCCTTCGCTCATGTACTCATTCCGTATGAATTGTACTTGTTTACAACGTATGAATGGAAAGAAGGGTGTTTGCCGGGTTTTGTTAGCGCGTGGGCGAGGGCCACACCGAGGAACGCGTCCTTGTTATCTTAAGATAAACATTGTATCCCGGCAACAGGCCTTGCCGTCCTCCTGCTCTATAGCTCGGCTACACTCACGCCCTTGGCGGAGGTAGGGGCCGAGTAGGATTAGGCCCTTCGCTCGCCCCCTTCCCATCGCACTACAACCAAGTTCAGTCCCAAAGTAAGGTTTTCGGACATGGGACAGAGGGAGCAAGATGGTTTGAGAGCGAGTGAAGTCTTATACGTTCAAGTTTCATACGGAGGCACAGAGTGGGGGAGAAAGACTTATCTGATGCCGCAGCCCCCGGCAATCTTGGCTTGCCGTGATTGGATTCTCAAACCTGTAGCCCCCGGCAACCTCGCGTTGTCGGGGTCCGGGCGTCGGCATGTTCTCTTTTCTCCCAAAATAGCTTAGCAGAAAATGTCCATGCACCCTGCAAACTAAAAAAGGACGGGAAGGAACAGAGATATGGATACTCGACCTCTATGCTAAGGGTTAGTCGCCGCCAAGCACTATCAACCCTAACACAGAGAGAGACTCAATGTAGCATGCATGCTAAAACTTAGGGTGCTAGCGCTTCATTTATTTATGCTCAGGGTCAGCGCCTGGCTTTGTACAAAGGGTTACATGCCTTGCCGGCAAGGCTTGTACAAAAGGTGGTTTGCCGGCGAGCCCGGCAACCGCGCCTTATGGGTAAAACTTGCGAAGATGTTTGATGTTCCAGGAGTTGCTCACTGGAATGCCATCTTCGGTCTCCAGGCGGACTGCGCCGGGCCTAGTGACTCGTATTACCCGATAAGGGCCTTCCCACTTTGGCGTCAACTTGATGGAATTCTTGGTTGACTAAACATGTCGAAGAACATGGTCGCCTTCCTAAAAGCCTCGGGCATGAACCTTGCGGCTATGGTAGCAGCGCAAGGCTTGCTGGTAGCATGCTGCTCGCACAGCCACCCGAAGACGATCTTCCTCAAGGAGCATTGCGTCATCTTGCCGCAACTGCTCTTGCTCAAGCTCATCATAAGCGAGCACTCGAGGTGACCCGTACGTGAGTTCTGTGGGGAGAACTGCTTCTGCCCCGTAAACAAGGGAGAGAGGTGTCTGGCCGGTGGCTCGATTTGGTGTCGTTTTGATCGACCAAAGAACCGCCAGCAATTCATCAATCCAGCATCGCCCGCACCTGCGTAGCCTGTCAAAATTCCTTGTCCGGAGGCCTCGCAACACTTCAACATTTGCCCTCTCAGCCTGGCCGTTGCTCCGTGTATGTGCAACAGAAGCAAAACAAACCTTGCTACCGAGGTCCTGGATGTACTTCACGAAGGCGTGGCTCGTGAACTGTGTGCCATTGTCGGTGATGACTCTATTTGACACACCAAAATGGGAAACTAGCCCCTTGAAGAATTTGACGGCTGATTGTGTTGTCACCTTTCTCACTGCCTCCACCTCCGGCCACTTTGTGAACTTGTCAATTGCAACGTACAAGTACTCAAAGCCCCCGACAGCACGGTGAAAAGGGCCCAGTATGTCGAGCCCCCAGACCGAGAATGGCTAGGAAAGAGGAATTGTTTGGAGAGCTTGAGCTGGTTGATGAATCTTGTTTGAATGGAACTGGCACGCTTCACACTTGGTTACTAGTGCCGTTGCATCCTGGAGGTCTGTGGGCCAGAAGAATCCTTGCCGGAACGCCTTGCCGGCAAGGGCCCTCGACCCTATGTGGGAGCCACATATGCCTCCGTGTATCTATGCCAACAACTCCAGTCCTTCCTCCGGGGGAATGCACTTCAATTTCACACCTTTTGGTCTTTTCCTGTACCGAACTTCGTTGACGAACTGATACATGGCAGACTGACGGACTACTTTCTCCGCTTCTTCATGTTCCTTAGGGAGTTCCCCTGTTTGGAGGAATCGGATGGTATGTTGTGCCCATGCCAGAGCCTGGGGCTCGATGGCAAGGGCCAAAGGCATTTCCTCTACCATGGGTGCGGCTGTCTCCACGGCCAAGGCTTGACACCCTGCCGGAGTCTGTTGCCCCATGGCAGGCTCAGCGTCCATGACAACATCTTTGCCGGCGGCTCCTGGGATCTCGGCGGGAAAGTACTCGCCGGGGCCTGATTTTCTTCGCTTGTTCTACCCTATCGATGGTTCAACGGATGGTT
This sequence comes from Aegilops bicornis, assembly GCA_021605145.1. Taxonomy (NCBI): domain Eukaryota; kingdom Viridiplantae; phylum Streptophyta; class Magnoliopsida; order Poales; family Poaceae; genus Aegilops; species Aegilops bicornis. Next base: position 463,384,138 of record CM038669.1, on the reverse strand, counting down.
GAGTTAACCGAAGCACAAAAGTACCTGGTTCCACATGCAATTTGAAGGCAGCGCGTTTCAACAGGTAGTCGTCAATGCCGTTCTCCACTCGGGGAACATGCTCCGCTTGTATACCGTCAAAATGCTCTTCCAGCTTCCTCACTTCGTCGATGTAGGCCTCCATCAATGGGCTTTGATAATCTTTGTTGACTTTGTTGATGACAAGCTGTGAATCACCCCTGACGATAATCTTCTTGATCCCGTGGTCAGCCGCGGTCCTGAGACCGGCAAGCAACCCCTCATACTCTGCGGTGTTGTTTGTTGATATCTCCCTGGGAAAGTGCATCTGGACTACATACTTGAGGTGCTCTCCGGTGGGTGCGACGAGTAGCACACCAGCACCAGCGCCTTGCAGCAAGAAAGCCCCGTCGAAGTACATAATCCAGTCGTGAGTTGCTTCCTTGCCGAGGAGGGCGGTCTCCTAAATTTCCTCGTCGGGCGTTGAGGTCCATTCCGCAATGAACTCCGCCAAGACTCTACTCTGAATTGTCGAACCGCTTTCAAACTTCAAGCCAAAGATCGACAGTTCCAAGGCCCATTCCACAATCCTCCCGGTTGCGTCTGGGTTATGCCCGTTGCAATAGGAGGCGAGTGATGATGGTGATTTCGTGGGCTTGGAAGTAATGACGCAGCTTCCTCGAGGCCATAAGGAGGCCGAAGAGCAATTTATGCACGCCGGCGTACCTTGATCTAGCCCCCTGCAAGAGGGAGCTGACAAAGTAAACCATGTGCTGCATCATCTTCTTCTTCTGCACCACTCCATTTGGTTGCACAGGCCCTAACCCGCTGGTGTCAGACTCCCCCGGGGGCCTTGCCTTGCCGGCATCAGGCCCTGCCGGGGGGGCTCTGGCTCGTAATCCGCCAGTCCTGCCATTCTGATACGTCTCCGTCGTATCTATAATTTTTGATTGTTCCATGCCAATATTATTCAACTTTCATACACTTTTTGGCAACTTTTTATACTATTTTTGGGACTAAAATATTGATCCAGAGCCCAGTGCCAGTTCCTGTATGTTGCATGTTTTTGGTTTCGCAAAATATCCATATCAAACGGAGTCCAAACGGGATAAAAACGGACGGAGCTTATTTTTGGAATTTTTGGAAAATCTGGGAGAAAGATCAACGTGAAACAGTGTCCGAGGTGGCCACGAGGCAGGGCCCACGCCCGTACAAGGAGTGCGCGCCCCCCACCCTTGTGGGCCACCCGTAAGGCGGTTGATGCCCTTCTTTTGCCGCAAGAAAGCTAATTTTCAAAAAAAATCACGGTGAAGGTTTCAGTCCAATCAGAGTTATGGATCTCCATATATACACGAAACAGTGAAACTGAGCCAGAACAGAACGCAGAAACAGAGAGAAACAGAGAGATAGATCCAATCTCGGAGGGGCTCTCGCCCCTCCCAAGCCATGGGAGCCAAGGACCAGAGGGGAAACCCTTCTCCCATCTAGGGAGGAGGTCAAGGAAGAAGAAGAAGAAGGGGGACTCTCTCCCCCATGCTTCCGGTGGCGCCGGAGCGCTGCCGGGGGCCATCATCATCACCGTGATCTTCACCAACACCACCGCCATCTTCACCAACGTCTCCATCACCTTCCCCCTTCTATCTAAAGCGGTCAAATCTCCCGCAACCCGCTGTATCCTCTACTTGAACATGGTGCTTTATTATTCATATTATTTTTCGATGATGTGTTGCCATCCTATGATGTCTGAGTAGATTTTTGTTGTCCTATCGGTGATTGATGAATTGCTATGATTGGTTTGAATTGCATGTTTGATTATTGGTGCTGTCCTATTGTGCCCTCCGTGTCGCGCAAGCATGCGGGATTCCCGTTGTAGGGTTTGCAATATGTTTATGATTTGCTTATGGTGGGTGGCGTGAGTGACAGAAGCACATACCCGAGTAAGTAGGTTGTTTGCGTATGGGATAAAGGGGACTTGATACTTTAATGCGATGGTTGGGTTTTACCTTAATGAATCTTTAGTAGTTGCGGATGCTTGCTAGAGTTCCAATCATAAGTGCATATGATCGAAACAGAGAAAGTATGTTAGCTTATGCCTCTCCATCAAATAGAATTGCAATAGTGATTACCGGTCTAGTAACATAGTCAATTGCCGAGGGACAATTCCACAACTCCTACCATCACTTTTCCACACTCGCTATATTTACTTTATTGCTTCTTTATCTAAACAACCCCTAGCTTTTGTTTACGCTCTCTTTATTTTCTTGCTAGCCTTTCCGAAAAACACCTACAAAGTACTTCTAGTTTCATACTTGTTCTAGGTAAAGCAAACGTCAAGCGTGCGTAGAGTTGTATCGGTGGTCGATAGAACTTGAGGGAATATTTGTTCTACCTTTGGCTCCTTGTTGGGTTCGACACTCTTACTTATCGAAAACTGTTGCGATCCCCTATACTTGTGGGTTATCAAGACCTTTTTCTGGCGCCGTTGCCGGGGAGTCATAGCGTGGGGTGAATATTCTCGTGTGTGCTTGTTTGCTTTATCACTAAGTAATTTTTATTTTCTGTTCTGAGTTGTTGTCTATCTTTAGTTATGGATATGGAACACGAAATACCAAAAAATTTGGTGTACTTGCTACTCATGGAGATGGGGTAACTCCTAAAACCCTCGATTCTCATTATGTGAAAGATATTAAGTACTACTTTGATAATCCTGAAAAAACCCCATTCAATTTTATAATGGGAGACACGTTGGATCAACGTGTATACTTTAGGGATTGTCGCTCGACACAAAAAGGGAAACTATTATGGGATCAATTTATTATGTTGCGTTGGTATGCCCGGAATCGATGCTTGAGATATGATATTACTTGTTGCTCTAGGATGAAGGCTCCACACCTTCCCTTTTCATGCAAATTTAATGATAATGAAACCTTAGCTTCTTATGCTAATGTTATATATGATTACTATGATGTGGAACAAATAGAAGAATTTGTTGCTTTTAAGGCTTCTTATGAAATTGAATCCTTGTTTGGAAAGTATGAAGCTTTAGATGATGATGTTTATAGGCCTGAAAAAATCTTGCTATACTTAGATATTGCTATGAAAATTATGAATACAATTACTATATTAATGCATTTATTGAGAAAGTCTCCGCTGTCCAAGAAGAGACTAATATTTTGCAGGAATCTATGGAAGAAGAAGTTGATGAAACTGTGAGCTCATTGGATGAAAAAGATGAGGAGGATAGCGAAGAACAAAAGGAGGAAGAGCAGGTTGATCACCCGTGCCCACCTTCTAATGAGAGTAGCTCTTCAACTCATACATTGTTTAATTCCCCTTCGTGCTTACCGAAGGATGATTTCTATGATGACTATTATGATCCCGTTGATTCTCTTGAAATATCCCTTTTTGATGATGCTTGCCATGCTTGTGGCCAAGATGCCAATATGAATTATGCTTGCGGAGATGAACTTGCTATAGTTCCTTATGTTAAACATGAAATTGTTGCTATTGCACCCACACATGATAGTCCTAATATCTTTTTGAATTCTCCCGACTACACTATATCGGAGAAGTTTGTGCTTATTAAGGATTATATTGATGGGTTGCCTTTTACCATTGCACATGATGATTTTTACAGATGTAATATGCATGTGCTTGTTGTTCCTACTTGCAATTATTACGACCTCTCTATGTTTCCAACGTGATAAAATTGCAAGAAACTGTTTATACTATGCATTGGCCTTTACTATGTGTGCATCAATTGTTCTTTTATGACATGCCGATGCATAGGAAGAGGGTTAGACTTCGTCATTGCTTCATATATGTTGCTTTGTGCTCACTACTAAATTACAAATCATCGCTAATTAAAATTGGCTTTGATATACCTTGGGATCCGGGTGCATCCATTACTTGAGCACTATATGCCTAGCTTAATGGCTTTAAAGAAAGCGATGCCAGGGAGACAAACCGGAAGTTTTAGAGAATCATTTATTTCTGTTGAGTGCTTTCATATATTTTAAAAACAACAAAAATAAGAGGGGAACCCAAAAATTCTTCAAAAAGACAAGCGAAAGTGAGAAAGACAAGCATTGTTGAAGTGGGAGCTAGCCTTGAACTTTGTTCATGCTCACGGAAACTTTGTGAGTCTTGATTACAGAAAATTTTCAATAAAAATAATTATCCCCTTGTACAATTCCATTGTATTATAAAAATAATGTGCCAAGTTTTGCCTTTAGGATGTTTACAATGCTTGTTGGTTTGTGCGGTGCAGGACCGAAACTTTGGCTGTAGTGCGCGAATTTTATTGTTTTACTGAAACGTCAAATGGTTCTGATTCTTTTTGAACTGTCTTTCTGTACAATGTTTTTATTTTTCCTAATTTTGGAAGAATTTTTCAAGTAACATAAGTATGGTGAATGTTCAGATTATTACAGACTGTTCTGTTTTAGACAGATTCTGTTTTTGATGCATAGTTTGCTTGTTTTGATGAAACTATTGATTTATATCAGTGGATTAAGCCATGAAAAAGTTATATTACAGTAGGCACAATGCAAAAAAAATATGAATTGGTTTGCAACAGTACTTAGAGTAGTGATTTAATTTATTATACTAACGTATCTTACCGAGAGAAGGTTTTGATGTGAGAAGAAGGAAGAGAGGCAAGAGCTCAAGCTTTGGGATGCCCGAGGCACCCCAAGTAAATATTCAAGGAGACTCAAGTGTCTAAGCTTGGGGATGCCCCGGAAGGCATCCCCTCTTTCTTCAACAAATATCGGTATGTTTTCGGATTCGTTTCATTCATGTGATATGTGCAAATCTTGGAGCGTCTTCAACATTTAGTTTTCACTTTTCTTTTATTCATCATGCTGGTATGAGATGGTCCTTGGTTGATTTATATAATGCTCTATGCACTTCACTTATATCTTTTGAGTACGGCTTTATATAATGCTTCATGTGCTTCACTTATATCATTTGAAGTTTGGATTGCCTGTTTCTCTTTACATAGACAACCGCCATTTGTAGAATGCTCTTTTGCTTCACTTATATTCGTTAGAGCGTGGGCATATCTTTTGTAGAAAGAATTAAGACTCTCTTGCTTCACTTATATCTATTTAGAGAGATGACAGGAACTGGTCATTCACATGGTTAGTCATAAAGCCCTACATAAAACTTGTAGATCGCTGAATATTATATGTTAGATTCCTTGCAATAGTTTTGCGATATAAAGGTGGTGATATTACAGTCGTGCTAGTTGAGTAATTGTGAAATTGAGAAATACTTGTGTTGAGGTTTGCAAGTCCCATAGCATGCACGTATGGTGAACCGTTATGTAACGAAGTCGGAGCATGAGGTGTTTATTGATTGCCTTCCTTATGAGTGGCGGTCGGGTTACGAGTGATGGTCTTTTCCTACCAATCTATCCCCCTAGGAGCATGCGCGTAGTACTTTGTTTCGATGACTAATATATTTTTGCAATAAGTATGTGAGTTCTTTATGACTAATGTTGAGTCCATGGATTATACGCACTCTCACCCTTCCATCATTGCTAGCCTCTTCGGTACCATGCATTGCCCTTTCTCACCTCGAGAGTTGGTGCAAACTTCGCCGGTGCATCCAAACCCCGTGATACGATACGCTCTGTCACACATAAGCCTCATTATATCTTCTCAAAACAGCCACCATACCTACCTATCATGGCATTTTCATAGCCATTCCGAGATATATTGCCATGCAACTTCCATCATCATATATACTGACTTGAGCATTTATTGTCATATTGCTTTGCATGATCGTAAGATAGCTAGCATGATGTTTTCATGGCTTGTCCGTTTTTTTGATGTCATTGCTACGCTAGATCATTGCACATCCCGATTACACCGGAGGCATTCATATAGAGTCATATCTTTGTTCTAGATATCGAGTTGTAATATTGAGTTGTAAGTATATAAAAGTGTGATGATCATCATTATTAGAGCGTTTCCCCTATGAGGAAAGGATGATGGAGACTATGATTCCCCCACAAGTCGGGATGAGACTCCGGACGAAAAAAATAAAAAAATAAAAAAAGAGAAAGGCCAAAAAAAGAGAAGGCCCAAAAAATAAGAAGAAAAACAAAAAATGAGAGAAAATGAGAGAAGGGGCAATGTTACTATCCTTTTACCACACTTGTGCTTCTAAGTAGCACCATGTTCTTCATATAGAGAGTCTCTTGAGTTATCACTTTCATATACTAGTGTGAATTTTCATTATAGAACTTGGCTTGTATATTCCAATGATGGGCTTCCTCAAATGCCCTAGGTCTTCATGAGCAAGCAAGTTGGATGCACACCCATTTAGTTTTTGTTTGAGCTTTCATATACTTATAGCTCTAGTGCATCCGTTGCATGGCAATCCCTACTCCTCACATTGATATCTATTAATGGGCATCTCCATAGCCCGTTGATACGCCTAGTTGATGTGAGACTTTCTCCTTTTTGTCTTCTCCACATAACCCCCATCATCATATTCTATTCCACCTATAGTGCTATGTCCATGGCTCACGCTCATGTATTGCGTGAAAGTTGAAAAGGTTTGAGAAATGTCAAAAGTATGAAACAATTGCTTGGCTTGTCATCTGGGTTGTGCATGATGTGAATATTTTGTGTGGTGAAGATGGAGCATAGCCAGACTATATGATTTTGTAGGGATGAGCTTTCTTTGGCTATGTTATTTCAATAAGACATAATTGCTTGGTTGGTATGCTCGAAGTATTATTGTTTTTATGTCAAATGATAGACTATTGCTTTGAATCACTCGTGTCTTAATATTCATGCCATGATTAGACATATGATCAAGATTATGCTAGGTAGCATTCCACATAAAAAATTATCTTTTTTATCATTTACCTACTCGACGACGAGCAGGAATTAAGCTTAGCGATCTTGATACGTCTCCGTCGTATCTATAATTTTTATTGTTCCATGCCAATATTATTCAACTTTCATATACTTTTGGCAACTTTTTATACTATTTTTGGGACTAACATATTGATCCAGTGCCCAGTGCCAGTTCATGTCTGTTGCATGTTTTTGGTTTCGCAGAATATCCATATCAAACGGAGTCCAAACGGGATAAAAACGGACGGAGCTTATTTTTGGAATATTTGGAAAATCTGGGAGAAAGATCAACATGAAACGGTGTCCGAGGTGGCCACGAGGCAGGGGCCCACGCCCGTACCAGGAGGGCGCGCCCCCCACCCTCGTGGGCCACCTGTAAGGCGGTTGATGCCCTTCTTTTGCCGCAAGAAAGCTAATTTTCTAAAAAAATCACGACGAAGGTTTCAGTCCAATCGAAGTTACGGATCTCCATATATACACGAGACGGTGAAACAGAGCCAGAACAGAACGCAGAAACACAGAGAAACAGAGAGATACATCCAATCTCGGAGGGGCTCTCGCCCCTCCCAAGCCATGGGAGCCAAGGACCAGAGGGGAAACCCTTCTCCCATCTAGGGAGGAGGTCAAGGAATAAGAAGAAGAAGGGGGCCTCTCTCCCCCATGCTTCCGGTGGCGCTGGAGCACTGCCAGGGGCCATCATCATCACCGCGATCTTCACCAACACCACCGCCATCTTCACCAACGTCTCCATCACCTTCCCCCTTCTATCTACAATGGTCCACTCTCCCGCAACCCGCTGTACCCTCTACTTGAACATGGTGCTTTATTATTCATATTATTTTCCGATGATGTGTTGCCATCCTATGATGTCTGAGTAGATTTTCGTTGTCCTATCGGTGATTGATGAATTGCTATGATTGGTTTGAATTGCATGTTTTATTATTGGTGTTGTCCTATTGTGCCCTCCGTGTCGCGCAAGCTTGAGGGATTCCCGTTGTAGGGTTTGCAATATGTTTATGATTTGCTTATGGTGGGTGGCATGAGTGTGAAGCCTGAGACCGAGTAAGTAGGTTGTTTGCGTATGGGATAAAGGGGACTTGATACTTTAATGTTATGGTTGGGTTTTACCTTAATGAATCTTTCGTAGTTGCGGATGCTTGCTAGAGTTCCAATCATAAGTGCATATGATCCAAGTAGAGAAAGTATGTTAGCTTATGCCTCTCCCTCAAATAGAAATGCAAAAGTGATTACCGGTCTAGTAACATAGTCAATTGCCCAGGGACAATTCCACAACTCCTACCACCACTTTTCCACACTCGCTATATTTACTTTATTGCTTCTTTATCTAAACAGCCCCTAGCTTTTGTTTACGCTCTCTTTATTTTTTTGCTAGCCTTTCCGAAAAACACCTACAAAGTACTTCTAGTTTCATACTTGTTCTAGGTAAAGCGAACGTCAAGCGTGCGTAGAGTTGTATCGATGGTCGATAGAACTTGAGGGAATATTTGTTCTACCTTTGGCTCCTCGTTGGGTTCGACACTCTTACTTATCGAAAACTGTTGCGATCCCCTATACTTGTGGGTTATCACATTGCCACCGCCTCTTCGTCGACCTCCCTCTACGCCACTAGCGCGGCGCTGACCACTTGGTTTGTTGCCGCTAGATACAGCAGCAATGGCTCTTGTGGTTTAGGCGCAACTATTATTGGTGTAGAGGAGAGGTATTTCTTCAAATCCTGTAGTGTTGCTTCGGCCTCGGGGGTCCACTCCAGTGGGCCCGCCTTCTTCAAGATTTTGAAAATGGGGAGGGCACGCTCAGCAGACATGGAGATGAACCTGCTCATGGCGGCAACGCAGCCAGTGAGCCGACGCACATCCTTGATCCGCCTAGGTGCCTCAATTTTCTCAATGGCCTTGATCTTGTCTGGATTCGCCTCGATCCCGCGTTGTGACACAAAGAACCCGAAAAGTTTGCCAGACGGAACACCGAAGACACACTTCTCAGGGTTCAGCTTGAGGTTGATCTTGCGCAAATTTGCAAATGTCTCTTCGAAATCTTGTACAAGTGTCGCCTTGTCCTTGGTTTTGACCAATATGTCATCCATATAAGCTTCCATATTTCTATGTAGCTTGGGCTCGAAACCAATTTGGACTGCTCTTGCAAACATCGAGCCAGCACTCTTCAACACGAAAGGCATTCGTAAAAAACAATATGTACCACGTGGGGTGATGAATGTTGTCTTCTCTTCATCTTCCCTCGTCATGAAGATCTGGTGGTATCCTGAGTAGGCGTTAAAGAATGATAACAAGTCGCACCCGGCCGTGGAGTCAACAATCTGGTTAATGCCCGGCAAAGTGAAAGGGTCCTTTGGGCAAGCCTTATTGATATCTATGTAATCAATACACAGCCTCCACTTCCCATTTGCCTTGCGCACCACCACCGGATTGGACAACCACGTCGGATGGAGCACTCCCCTTACCAAGCCTGCCGCTTCTAACTTCCTGATCTCCTCTGTGATGAACTCCTGCCGTTCTAAAGCCTGCTTCCTGACCTTCTGCTTGACGGGTCGCGCATGAGGACAGACAGCAAGATGGTGCTCAATCACCTCCCTCAGAACGCCGGGGATGTCAGATGCTTGCCATGCAAACACATCGACATTCGCCCACAGGAAGGTGACGAGCGCGCCTTCCTATTTGCTGTCAAGGGAGGAGCTTATGGTGAAAGCCCCTCCCATGCCATCCTCCTTAACGGACACCTTCTTGGTCTTTGGTGGTGCAACTCTAGATTTCTTGCTCTTGCCGGTAGAGCTCTCTGGCACATACTCGACGGGAGCACAACACTCCGAAGAGGTGCGCTTGCCGGAGTGGGTGCGAGAGTCCTTGCCGGTCTTCTCCCCCCCCCCGGGGGCTTCGGCGGCAGGGGCAAGTGCCTTGGCGGCAGTCGCCGCAACTGCCTCCCGGTAGAGTTGGTCAGTGCAAATCAGCACATCCTTCTTGTCGGAGGGGACGGTGATGATGGTCATCGGCCCAGGCATCTTCAGCGTGTTGTAGGCGTAATGCGACGCCGCCATGAACTTGGCTAGTGCTGGGCGGCCGAGGATCCCGTTATAGGGCAAGGGGATCTCGGCTACATCAAAAACAATCCTCTCCCTCCTGTAGTTCAACTCGCCTCCAAACGTCACGGGCAGCGTGAACTTTCCCTTCGGCTGGCTCCTTCCCGGGTTGACCCCTTGAAATGTGCCCGTCTCTTCGAGGTCTCCGTCAGGAATCTGCATCCTTTTGATCACAACAAGCGACATCAAGTTCAGACCGGCCCCGCCATCAACTAGCATCTTTGTCACCTTGAGGTTGCGTATTGTTGGCAAAACCAACAATGGCAAGCACCCGACCACAGTCGTGCGATCAGGGTGGTCCTCGGCGTCAAAAATGATAGGCGTGCTGGACCACTTCAGTGGCTTTTGAGCATCGAGTGATGGTTCCGCTGCCGTGATCTCACGCGCCCACTGCTTGAGTTGGCGGTGAGAAGTGTGCAGCTAGGCGCCACCGTCGACGCACATGGCCTCCGTAGCTTTCTGGAACTCATGCTCGCCGGACTCATCGTCCTCGTCATGACCGTCGTCTTCCTGCTTCTTGTCGCGGCCCCGAGCGGGCCTCTCTTGCTAGTTATCCTTGCCGCGGCGACCCCCTTGGCCGCCACACTTCTTGTCGGATCCTACGGCACCATCCTGACCCTTCTCCTTGTCCCGCCTCTCATACTCAGCCTTTTGCTTCTCGGCAAGCAACTCAACTTGTCAGCAGTTCTGGAGGTCGTGGCCCTTGGTGCGGTGGATCTTAGAGTATTGCTTGTCGGAGCCTCCTATCTTGTCGACAGCCGCCAAGGGCCGGCAATCGGCACACCCGGCAATTTCCTTGCCGGGGTCGTCTACCTTGGCCTTCTAGGCAGCGCCGGTGTCCTCGGATCCCTCGACGGCAAGCACGGTCTTGCCCTTGCGCTTCCTGTTGCGGCGCCGGCCCTTCTTCGTCGGGGTGGCGGTGTCCTTGTCTGTGCAGTCGGTTTCCGCACCGGCGTCCTCGCCGGGGTACTTCCTCCCCTCTTCAGCTCGAGCGCACCTACCGGCCAGAACGTAAAGTTCAGCCACATCTTTGACCTTGTTCATCGCCAACTCTTCACGCATCTTGCAGTTGCGCACATTCTGATGGAATGCGTTGATCACGGCGGCGGGATGAACATCTGGGATGTTGTACTGAACCCGGCTGAACCTCTGTATGTACTTGCGCAGGTTTTCACCTTCCTTCTAGGGGATGATATGCAAATCGCTCGCCTAGCCATGAGCTTGGTGGCTTCCAGTGAAGGCGCCAACGAACTCATGACACAAATCCGACCAAGAAGAAATGGAATCCGCCGGCAAGTGCATCAACCATGACATGACATTGGGTTTGAGTGACAACGGGAAGTAATTGGCAAGCACCTTATCCTCGCGAGATCTAGCAGCTTGCATGGTGATGGTGTAGATGCTGAGGAACTCCGACGGATAGGTCTTGTCATTGTACTTCTCGCCGACATCGGGCTTGAACGTGCGGTGGGAGGGCGACTGGAACTGCCGCAGCTCACGGGTAAAGGCTGGGCAAGCCACCTCATAGGGTAGGTTGTCAGAGCCTGCTGGTGCTGGGTGGTCCATAGTGGGCCCCGCCCGCCTATCTGTCTGGTAGCGTGCATCGCACCGACGCTCGATGGTGGTTCGAGCATCTTCATGGGCTCGCTTCCGAAGAACTTGGCGCTGATCGTGGTGGGGCCGCAGGTCGGATGACGCTATGGAAATGTTATCACAAGCGTCATCACGACAGATCGACACCCGCGGTGGCTGGTGTGGAGGAGGAGAGTGCACTATGGCCGCAGCACCTCCAATCCTTCCACCACTGGCATGCGGCGGCTCGACGGAGCGCCGGCCTGAGGGCCCCGCCGGTCGTGGCTCATCTTTGTTGGCAACACCGACGAGGCTTCGGATGGTGGCTCTCCACTCGTCGAGTTTTTCTGCAGCAGGAGGAAAGTCGAGGAGCAACTGCGCACACCAAAGCTTCTGCTGGCGTGGGTGGCGGCGAAAGCTGCGTGGACCGTGACGCGCTCTGACTTCTAACCACGTCAGAAGGAGCTCTATCACGGCCTGGCGGCTGTGCGCCATTTTCGCCAGCGTCTCGGCGTGCATGCTGGCCTTCTACGTCCCGCGAATGATGCACAAGACTCTTCCCACGGCGGTGCCCAGGGTCACTGAGGCAGTCCTGGACTAAGGGGTCCTCGGGCGTCTGGCCTGTTAGCCATGGGCCGGACTGATGGGTTGTGAAGATACGAAGACCGAAGACTGCACCCATGTCCAGATGGGACTCTCCTTGGTGTGGAAGGCAAGCTTGGCGACCAAATATGTAGATTCTTTTCCTTTGTAACCGACCTTGTGTAACCCTACATCCTCCTGGTGCCTATATAAACCGGAGGACTTAGTCCGGAATGGGAGAGACACATTACCATAGTCATACAAGCTAGACTTCTAGGGTTTAGCCATTACGATCTCGTGGTAGATCAACTCTTGTAATACTCATATCCATCAAGATCAATCAAGCAGGAAGTAGGGTATTACCTCCATAGAGAGGGCCCAAACCTGGGTAAACATCGTGTCCCCTGTCTCCTGTTACCATCGACCTTAGACGCATAGTTCGGGACCCCCTACCCAAGATCCGTCGGTTTTGACACCGACCTTGGTGCTTTCACTGAGAGTTCCACTGTGCCTTCCCCAAAAGGTTCGGTGGCCCCTTCAATAGTTAACAATGATGCTGTCCAACAAGAAACCTTCCTCCCCGGACAGATCTTCGTGTTCGACATCTTCGCACTGCGGGCCAACTCGTTTGGCCACCTGGAGCAGATCGATAGCTACGCCCCTGGCCATCAAGTCATTTTTGGGAGCTTGAATTATGTTGCGGACACCCATGGAGATTTGACCTTTGCCGGATTCGAGACCGCGGCGGACCGCATCCAGGAGATAGCTCCTATGACCACTCCGGCCTTAGATCCAGAGCACACTGGGCATCCAAGGATTGGAGGTTCAACCCCACCATGGAGGCCACAGATTCTCCAGCGTTGTAGCCGCACATGGACTTAACCTCACGCAATACTCATGTCACCGGAACTCCGGACTCTTCTCCGGGTATAAGTTCCGAACCATGTGAATCCGCGGATACCGAACTTGGTCGTTTATCAATCTTCGAGTTCAGCACCGCAGACATCTTCTAGCACTCCCCCTTGGGTGATGTGCTGAACTCATTAACGAACTTGTCCTTGGTGGGGGACTCACTACCGAACTATGTACGGTTCGAACTAGGGGCTGATGATGGGGAATTTTGCTTCCCACCCGCCACCCACTCCATAGCCACTGTCGAGGACTTAACCGACATGCTTGATTACGACTCCGAAGACATCCTCAGTACGGACGACGATGCCTATGAGAAGCAGGGCCAAAACTCGCCATCATTGGGCGATTGTCGGTGGGAACGACACCTATGGGATCACAAGAATCCCTACTACGGTTGCGGGGCGCGGGGTCGTGAGAAGAGCGGATCAAACAGATAGCACACTGTTTCTTTATCCAGGTTCGACGCGAGGATGCGTAAAACCCTACTCCTGCTTTGGTGGTTTGTTTATACGTGTTTTGAACTAGCAATGGGGCGTGAGGAGCTCCAAAAAGTGGAATCCTCCTCCTGGTCGCCTTGGGCCTCCTTTTATAGGGAAAGGGGTTGCCACAGTGGCACACAGGAGGTGGAAAGGGTACAGTGATGCAAGTTTATCCCTCGCATTACATGACAAGGCGCCTTTAATGCGTCTTGTTTAGGTGTCCTTGCTTTATCGGGGACGGGAGAGAGCCCCGTCTCGTCCGTCGCCGCTCCCTTTCATGTAAACCGCGCATACAGGCCAGCGGTGCCCGCGGTGCCATGTAGGCGGGCAGGTAGCTGAGGTGGCGCAATGGTGGGTCTCCACGAAGATCCGCTTGCCGCCACGCAGGTGCCTGCCCAACTGGTTGGGTCGGCAGCTGCATGCGAACGGTGGTGGAGGTTTGATTGGCGTGGGCCTGATGGTGGCCCTACGGGTGTTCTTGGCAAGGGCCTCGTCGTAGCCCCGGCAAGGGTCTTCCGGGGCCCGGCAAGGGTCTTGCAGCGGCGCTTCTTGTCATCCCGGCAAGGCTCTTGCCGGGGCCTTGTGGTCCTCCTTGGCTGGGATCCCGCCAAGGGTCGTCATCTTCTATAGTGTGTATCTGATCTTGAATGTCTTCACAAAGATCTGCATGCCACCACGGGATGTCTTGAATCCTTGCCCCATGGGGGTAGTGGACTCAAGGGTGATTCGCTCCATAGGTGTGGGGCGAGCTGCCACGGCAACGGTCTTGCCGGGTTTGCTAAAACCGCCTCCCGGCAAGGATCTTGCCGGGGGAGTCCGCTTTGTCCCCTTCGCTCTTTGTGGTCTTGGTCTTGGCGTCGTTCTGCTCCTTTCGAGCTTTGGCCTTACCTTGGCTCACCTCCCTTGCCTTGCTCAGTGCGGTGGTGCCCGCGGCTCAGACTGCCCGTGCACAGTTATAGGGGTACAAAAAGTGTACCCTTCTTTTTGTACACCGACAGGAGCCCCCGGGCCTAGGCCACACGTAAGCGCAATCGCGTCATTGGGCTAGGCCCAAAAACGGTGCGCGGGCAGGCAGGGTGGTTTTTACCGCGGTAAGTCCCTTCGCGCACTACGCTTCCCATGCCTTCCGCGCGTGGCTCGGCGTTGGGAGGCGTGCGTGACATGGGCGGCATGCGTGGGTCTGAGCTCTGCACGCATGCGTCACGTCGTAGTAAAGGGGGTGGTTCGCGCCTTCCCCATAAACGGAGGGAGGCGTGGAGGCGCGGCCCATTTATTAAACGGGGCCGAGGCGTGGTCTTCAAGGCGTCCACTCCCCACGATCACGGGGTGGGGAGAGGTCGCCTCATCCGTTGCCTTGGTCCCTCATGCCTGCCACGTGGTTCTCATGCGCTTGGGGTGGCGAACGGTGGAGGCGGGAAACCGGGCCGTCGCGGGCTGGGGCAGCGGGTTGGTCGATTCCCTGCACCTTCCGTGTCTTGATTGGCTGGCCAGGCGGCGAGCCCGCACCCGTTCCTTTATAAAGAGCGGGGATGGCGTCCGCACTCTTCCATCTCCTCCTTCCTTCAGCTTCGCTCCCCCCTCCATCCGCCATGGAGAGAGGGAATCCTGGCCCTTCAGCGGTGGCGGCGAGGGTCGCCGCCGACAACGCGTCCTTCCTTCTCCTGCACTGCGGTGGCAGAGCCAGCCGCGAGGAAGGGGAGAAGCGAGCCGTGGGGCGAGGCCGAGGCGCTCGGGGAAGAGGAGGACGGGGCGGCGCGCCGGTCTCGCCTCCGCCAGTAGTTCCTCCCCCCATGGAGGGCCATGTTGATGACCCTTGCCAGTTCTTCGTCAGGCTGCGTCGGCCGCCTCGCCGTCGCCTTCGTCTCCCGACTCCATTCGCGCGGGAGATGGAGCTGGATCCGCCAGAGTCATTGCGGCTGCACATGAGGGGCTGTGGGATCAGCGGTACGCGAGTTCGCGTCGACTTCCCAGCCCCTCACGTGATGTATCTTCGACGGGGATGGAAGACGTTCGCTCACATCCACCGCTTGACGGAGGGGCTCACTCTCCATTTCAAGCTGATGGAGGGCGGCCTCCTCTCCGTCAAGGTCTTCGGGTGCTTCGGGACTCGGGCAAGGTGCTGCGTGGAGAGCTCTTCTGATAGCGAAGACTCCTCCTCGGGCGGGAGTGGCGAGGAGGACAGCGGCAGCGACGACGAGGGTAGTAGGCGGCAGGATGACGGGTCCGACTAGGTGTCGGGCGCCGCTCCGTGCGGCACCGGTGACCCCATCATCCGTGTCGCCGGCTTCCTGAACTTCTCGGGGTCGTCTCCTTGGGCGGCTGGCGTTGGGAGGCTGCGGAAGAGGAAGAGGGCGGGCGGCAAGGCCGTCAAATCGGAGTACGCGGGCACCGACGCCTTCGACGCGTGCTGACGTCCTGCCGCCTCGTCTTCGAGCTCTGCTTCCGGTGCCGCCATCACCATCCAGCCTTCGGACGGCCACCGAGATGTTCTCTTGGTGTCTCCTGCCACTCGTAGCTCGCCTAGGCGCCCCTTTTGCCCTTTTCGCCTCCTTGACCTGCCTCCTGAGGAGAGGGACAAGAAAGGTGTTACGGGCACCTTATCTCTTTTTAGCTTGTAAGCCTCTGGGCCTTGGCTGAATTTAAAACTTGTAATCCCATCATTCATGTTTTTCATTCCCCGTGGGTTGTACCTGAATGGAATGTTTTTAGTGAAAAAGGGATGCTTGCCGGGTCATTTGTTTGCGGGTAGAACCCACGACAAGGAGTAAATCATTGATATCCCTAAGATAAACATTTCCTTGCCCGGCAACAGGCCCTGCCATCTTCCCACTTCGCTTGACCTTTCTCACGCTTTTGGCGGAGGCAGGGATGGGGTGGGTTCAGGCTCCTCGTTTCATCCTTTTGCTGCCGTGACTGCGACCAAACCTGGCCCCAGGAACGAGCCCTAGGGCCTAGAGTTTTAGGGGAGCACGGTAGCTTTGGGAAAAAACGAGGTTTCACATACCTCAGCCCATAAGGGAATGCATGATAAGGGATGAAGAACTTATCTGAAGCTGTAGCCCCCGGCAACTCTGGTTTGCCGTGGATGAATCTTTGCACTTGCAGCCCCCGGCAGTACTGGCTTGCCGGGGTCTAGATGCCGGTCTGTCCCTCTTCTCTTTTTCATCATCAAGTGATCCGGCAAGGATATCTGTGAGTCATGCGAACCAAAGAAGACAAAAGAACGGCAAAGAGACGCACACTCGACCTCTAAGCTAGGGGTTAGTCGCCGCTAAGCACTATCAACCCTAACCAAGGACGAGACTCGACCTAGCATGCATGCTATAACTTAGGGCGCCAGCGCTTCATTTATTTATGCTCCGGGTCTGCGCCTGGCTCTGTACAAAGGGTTACATGCATCATCGGCAATGCTTGTACAAAAGGTGGCTTGCCGGGGGCGGCAAGCCGCGCCTTAGTAAAACTTGCGAAGATGCTCAATGTTCGGGGTTACTCACCGAACGGCATCTTGATCTCCAGGCGGACTGCGCCGGGCCTGGTGACTCGTATTACCCGATAAGGGCCTTCCCACTTTGGCGTCAACTTGTTGGAATTCTTGGTCGATTGAATGCGCCGAAGGACAAGGTCGCCTTCCTCAAGGCTTCGGGCATGAACCTTGCGGCTATGGTAGCGGCACAAGGCTTGCTGGTAGCGTGCTCCTCTCACAGCCGCCCGAAGACGATCTTCCTCAAGGAGCATTGCGCCATCTTGCCGCGGTTGCTCTTGCTCAAGCTCGTCATAAGCGAGCACTCGAGGTGACCCGTATATGAGTTCAGTGGGGAGAACTGCTTCTGTCCCGTACACTAGGGCAAAAGGTGTCTGGCCGGTGGCTCGATTTGGCGTCGTCCTGATCCACCAAAGAACCGCCGGCAACTCATCAATCCAGCGCCTTCCACTCTTGTGCAGCCTGTCAAAGGTCTTGGTCCTTAAGCCTCGCATGATACTTCAGCATTTCCCTCTTAGCTTGACCATTGCTTCGTGGGTGAGCAACGAAAGCAGACTTTGCTGCCGAGGTCTTGGGTATATTGCATGAAGGTGCGGCTTGTGAACTGTGTGCCGTTGTCGGTGATAACCCTGTTGGGTACACCAAAACGGCACACTAGTCCCTTGAAGAACTTGACGGCTGATCGAAGCTGTGACCTTCCTCATCGCCTCCACCTCCGGCCACTTTGTGAACTTGTCGATTACAACGCATTACAAGTACTCAAAGCCCCCGACAGCGCGGGGGAAAGGGCCCAGTATGTCGAGCCCCCAGACCGAGAAGGGCCGGGAGAGAGGAATGGTTTGAAGGGCTTGAGCTGGCTGATGAAGCTTCTTTGAATGGAACTGACACGCTTCACACCTGGTGACTAGTGTCGTCGCATCCTGGAGGGCGGTGGGCCAGAAGAAGCCTTGCCAGAATGCCTTGCCGCAAGGGCCCTTGACCCAATGTGGGATCCACATATGCCTCCGTGTATCTCCGCCAACAGCTCCAGTCATTCCTCTCGAGGGATACACTTCAATTTCACACCATTCGGCCTCTTTCTGTACAGGACATCATCGACGAACTGGTACATGGTAGAGCGACGGGCTACTTTTTCCGCTTCTTCCTGCTCCTCAGGAAGTTCCCCTGTTTGGAGGAATCAGACGGTATGTTGTGCCCACGCTGGAGCCTGGGGCTCGACGACGAGGACTAAAGGAATTTCCTCCGCGATAGGAGCGGCTGTCTCGACGGCAAGAGCTTGACGCTCCGCCGGAGCTGGGCCGTCCGTGGCGGGCTCAAGATCCCGGCAACATCCTTCTTTGGCGGCTCCAGGGAGCTCGGCGGGAAAGTACTTACCGGGCTCTGATTTCCTCCTCTTATTCTGCTCTATTGATGGATCAACGGATGGCTGAGTTAGCTGAAGCACAAAGGTACCTGGTTCCACAGGTAACTTGAGGGCAGCGCGTTTTGACAGGTAATCGGCGACATCGTTCTCCGCTCGAGGAACGTGTTCAGCCTGTACCGTCGAAACGCTCTTCCATCTTTCTCACTTCATCGACGTAGGCCTTCATCAATGGGCTCTGGTAATCCTTGTTGACTTGCTTGACGACAAGCTGCGAGTCCCCTTTGACGATGAGTTTCTTGATTCCGAGGTCCGCCGCAATCCTAAGACCGGCAAGCAGCCCTTTGTACTCTGCCGTATTGTTTGTTGACACCTCCCTGGGGAAGTGCATCTGGATCACATACTTGAGGTGCTCTCCGGTGGGCCAAGCAAGCGACGCCAGCCCGACGCCTTGTAAGGAGAAAGCTCCATCAAAGTACATGATCCAATCACAACTTGCCTCCTTGCCCGGGAGAGCAGTCTCTTGGGCTTCTTCGTCAGGCGTTGCGGTCCATTCTGCAATGAACTCCGCTAGGACTCGGCTCTGAATCGTCGAAGTACTTTCAAACTTGAGGCAAAGCTGGACAGCTCCAGTGCCCATTCCACAATTCTTCCCGTTGCATCCGGATTTTGCAATATCTGTTGCAGAGGGAAGCGAGTGACGAGAGTGATCTCTTGTGCCAGGAAGTAGTCAT
The DNA here is from genome assembly GCA_021605145.1 of Aegilops bicornis. Lineage (NCBI taxonomy): Eukaryota > Viridiplantae > Streptophyta > Magnoliopsida > Poales > Poaceae > Aegilops > Aegilops bicornis. The sequence goes on along the minus strand of CM038669.1, from coordinate 463,365,034 downwards.
GCAGCTTCCTCGAGGCCATAAGAAGGCCGAAGAGCAGTTTCTGCACGCCGGAGTACCTTGATCTAGCCCCCTGCAGGAGGGAACTAACAAAGTAGACCGGGTGCTGCATCATTTTCTTCTTCGGCGGAACTTCAACTGGCTGTGTCGTCTCTGCATTGGTGATGTCGGGCTCTGCCGCTGCCATTACCTTGTCGTCAACCTCTCTCTGTGCCACTAGTGCGGTGCTTACCACCTGGTCCGTTGCCGCCAGGTATAGCAGCAACGGCTCCTATGGCCTAGGCGCAACTAGTATTGGCGCGGAGGAGAGGTACTTCTCCAAACCTTGCAATGCTGCTTGACAAGGCGTCCACTCCATCGGGCCCGCCTTTTTCAGGATCTTGAAAAAGGGAAGGCGCGCTTCGGCATTCTGGAAATGAACCTGCCCATGGCGGCGATGCAACCAGCAAGCCGACGCACATCCTTGATTCGCATGGGTGCTTCAATCTGCTCTATAGCTTTGATTTTGTCCGGATTGGCCTCTATCCTACGCTGTGACACCAAGAACCCGAGAAGCCTGCCAGATGAGACGCCAAAGACGCACTTCTCAGGGTTCAGCTTGAGATTGATCTTGCGCAGGTTTGCAAATGTTTCTTGCAAATCTGGTATGAGGGTTGCCCTGTCCTTGGTTTTGACCACTATGTCATCCATATAAGCTTCCATATTTCTATGGAGCTGGGGTTCAAAACCAATCTGGACCGCCTTGCAAACGTCGAACCAGCACTCTTCAACCCGAAAGGCATCCGCATGAAACAATACGTACCACATGGGGTGATGAATGATGTTTTCTCTTCGTCTTCTCTTGTCATGAAGATCTGGTGGTAGCCGGAGTAGGCGTCGAGGAATGACAACAGATCACACCCAGCCGTGGAGTCAACAATCTGGTCGATGCACGGCAACGGGAAGGGGTCTTTAGGGCAAGCCTTATTGATATCTGTGTAATCAATACACAGTCTCCACTTCCCATTTGCCTTGTGCACCACGACCGGATTGGCCAACCACATTGGATGGAGCACTCCTCTTACCAAACCCGCTGCTTCCAGTTTCCGGATCTCCTCTGTGATGAACTCTTGTCGTTCCAAAGCTTGCTTTCTAACCTTCTGCTTGACGGGCCGGGCATGAGGGCAGACAGCAAGGTGGTGCTCAATCACCTCCCTGGGAACACCGGGGATGTCAGAAGCTTGCCATGCAAACACATCGACATTCGCCCGCAGGAAGGTGACGAGCGCGTCTTCCTATTTGTCGTCAAGGGTGGAGCTTATGGTAAAAGCTCCTCCCGTGCCGTCCTCATTGACAGAAACCTTCTTGGTTCCCGGCAGTATGGCCCTGGGCTTCTTGTTTCCGCCGGTGGAGCTCTCTGGCACGTCCTCGACGGCAGCGCTACACTCCGAAGAGGTGCGCTTGCCGGAGCGGGTGCCCGAGGTCTCACCGTTCTTCTTCTTCTTCTTCCCTCCCGGGGTCCCAGCGGCAGGAGCAAGTGCCCTAGTGGCGGCAGCTGCTCCAACTGCTTGCTGGTATAGTTGGTCAGCACAAATCAGCGCATCTTTCTTATCGAAGGGGATGGTGATGATCGTCACAGGTCCTGGCATCTTCAGGGTGTTGTAAAGCGTAGTGTGACGCCGCCATGACCTTGGCCAGTGCTGGGCGGCCAAGGATCCTGTTGTAGGGAAAGGGGATCTTGGCAACATCAAACACGATCCTCTCCATCCTGTAGTTCAGGTCGCTTCCAAAAGTCACGGGCAGCGTGACCTTTCCCTTGGGTTGGCTTCTTCCTAGGTTGACCCCCTGAAACGTGCCCGTCTCTTCGAGGTCTCCATCAGGAATCTGCAGTTTCTCGATCACGGCAGGCGAGATCAAGTTCAGACTGGCCCGGCCATCGGCTAGCATCTTCGTCACTTTGAGGTTGCGTATTGTTGGTGAAACCAACAATGTCAAGCACCCGACCGCAGTAGTGCGATCAGGGTGATCCTCAGTGTAAAAAATGATAGGTGTCTTTGGACCACTTGGTGACCTTTGGGCATCAAACGACGGCTCTGCCGCTGTAATCTCTCGCGCCCACTGTTTAAGCCGGCGGTGAGAAGTATGCAGCGAGGCTCCGCCGACGACGCACATGGCCTCTGTAGCTTTCTGAAACTCTCGGTCGCCGGATTCGTCGTCCTCTTCGTGATTGTCGTCTTCTGGCTTTCTGTCACGGCCCTGGGCAGGCCTCTCCTGTTGTTTATCCTTGCCGCGACGACCCGCCTGGCCGTCACGCTTCTTGCCGGACCCCTCAGCACCGTCTGGGCCCTTCTCCTTGTCCCGCCTCTCATACTCAGCCCTGTGCTTCTCAGCGAGGAGCTCAACCTGTCGGCAGTCTTGGAGAGCATGGCCTTTGGTGCGATGGATCTTGCAGTATCGCTTGTCGGAGTTCCCTGGCTTCTCGGCAGCCGCCAAGGCCCGGGAGGTGACACATCCGGCAACTTCCTTGCCGGGGTCATCTGCCTTGGTTTTCTTGGTGGAGCCGGCGTCATCAGATCCCTCAACGGCAAGCACGGCTTTTCCTTTGCGCTTCTGTTGCGGCGCCGGCCTTTCTTCGCCGGGCGGCAGTATCCTCATCTGAGGAGTCGGTTTCCACGCCGGCATCTTCGCTGGGGTACTTCCTTCCCTCTTCAGCCCGGGCACATCTGTCAGCAAGAACATAGAGTTCTGCTACATCTTTCACCTTGTTCATTGCCAGCTCTTCGTGCATCTTGCGGTTACACACGTTCTGATGGAACACGCTGATGATGGCGGCAGGGTGAACATCAGGGATATTGTACTGTACCCGGCTGAACCTCTATATATACTTGCCGAGACTCTCGCCTCCCTTCTGGGGAATGACATGCAGGTCGCTTGCTTGGCCATGGGCTTGGTGGCCTCCAGTAAAGGCGCCCACAAACTCATGGCACAAATCCGACCAGGAGGAAATAGAGTCTACCGGCAAGTGCATCAACCATGACATGGCGTTGGGTTTAAGAGCCAATGGAAAGTAATTCGCAAGCACCTTATCGTCGCGGGCTCCGGCAGCTTGCATCGCGATGGTGTAGATGCTGAGGAACTCGGACGGGTGGGTCTTGCCGCTGTACTTTTCGCCCACGTCCGGTTTGAAGGTGCGGTGAGTGGGTCACTGGAACTGCCGCACCTCATGGGTAAAAGCCGGACAGCCTACCTCGTAAGGTAGGCCTCCAGGGCTCCCCGGTGCCGGGTGGCTCACAGCAGGCCCTGCTCGCCTGTCTGATTGGTGGCGCGCTCCGCGCCGACGCTCGATAGTGGTTCGAGCGTCTTCATGTTCTCGTTCCCGAAGAACTTGGCGCTGGTCACAGTGGGCCCGCGGGTCGACGATGCTACGGAGATTTCGTCGCTCGTAACGTCGCGACGGGCTCGTGTCCGCTGTACCGGGCGAGGAGGAGGCGAGTGCACCGTGGTCGCGGCGCCGCCGGCTTTCCTTCCATTGGTGCGTGATACTCCGTCGAAGCGTCGACCCAGGGGCTCCACCGGACTCGGTTCGTCTTTGTTGGCCACCGCAACAAGGCTTCGGATAGTGGCTCTCCATTCGTCGAGTTTCCCCGTAGTGGGAGGAAAATCGAGGAGCAACTGCGCGCGCGCCAGGGCTTCTGCTGGCGTTGGTGGCAGCAAAACCTACACGGATCGTGACGCGCTTCGACCCCGTGGTCAGAATGCCATCTTCACCAGCGCCTCGGCGAGCGGGCAGGTCTTCTAAATCCCGGGAGTGGCGCTCGGGGCTCTTTCCACGGCGACGCCCGGGGTCCTTGGCGTGATTACACCGTTCATCGCGCGCCGCTTGAGAGGAGCGCGCCGTCGGCGGGCGTGGAGTCTTGAAGCCCTCGCGTCGCCTTCGGGCGGGTGGCAGCGATCTTGAAGGCCCGCGCCACCCGCGGAGGCCTGGCCCGTCTTTGATTTGGCGGCGTGCGGCCCGTTACCGGCAAGACGAGCATCGCCGCCTCCCAAACTTCGCTCTTTGGGGACGGTGTTGGTGTTCGCGAACGGCGCCCCGGGTCCTTTCTGCGACCAGTCCGCTGCTCGCCTGCATCGGGACGGGATGTCCGGCTTCCGACGGGCCAACCGCCACCGTTATCTTCTTCTTGGGCGCCATGATGATGAAGAAGCGTCGAACTAGCTGCTAGAGCTGATTCTCACAAATGCGCCCCCTACCTGGTGCGCCAAAGATGTCGGTGGGAACGACACCTATGGGATCTCAAGAATCCCTACTACGGTTGCGGGGCGCGGGGTCGTGAGAACAGCGGATCAAACAGATAGCACACGGTTTCTTTATCCAGGTTCGGGCCACGAGGATGAGTAAAACCCTACTCCTGCTTTGGTGGTTTGTTTATCTGTCTTTTTGAAATAGCAATGGGGCGTGAGGAGCTCCAAAAAGCCGAATCCTCCTCCTGGTCACCTTGGGCCTCCTTTTATAGGGAAAGGGGTTGCCACAGTGGCACACATGAGGTGGAAAAATGCGATGATGCGAGTTTATCCCCGCATTACATGACAAGGCGCCTTTTAATGCGTGTTGCTTAGGTGTCCTTGCTTTATCGGGACGGGGAGAGCCCGTCTCGTCTGCTGCCGCTCCCTTCGTGTCGACACGCGCCTGGCCAGCGGTGCCCGTGGTGCCATGTAGGCGGTGCAGCTGAGGTGGCGCAGTGGTGGGTCTCGACGAAGATCCGCTTGCCGCCACGCAGGTGCCTGCCCAACTGGTTGGGTCGGCAGCTGCATGCGAACGGTGGTGGAGGTTTGATTGGCGTGGGCCTGATGGTGGCCCTACGGGTGTTCTTGGCAAGGGCCTCGCCGTAGCCCCGACAAGGGTCTTGCCGCGGCCCCGGCAAGGGTCTTGCCGCGGCACCTGCTGTCATCCCCGGCAAGGCTCTTGCCGGGGGCCTTGTGGTCCTCCTTGGCTGGGATCCCGCCAAGGGTCGTCATCTTCTATAGTGTGTATCTGATCTTGAATGTCTTCACAAAGATTTGCATGCCACCACGGGGATGTCTCCCGAATCCTTGCCCCATGGGAGCAGTGGACTCAAGGGTGATTCACTCCGTAGGTGTGGGGCGAGCTGCCACGGCAAGGGTCTTGCTGGGTTTGCTAAAACCGCCTCCCGGCAAGGATCTTGCCGGGGGAGTCCGCTTCGTCCCCTTTGCTCTTTGTGGTCTTGGTCTTGGCGTCGTTCTGCTCCTTTCGAGCTTCGTCCTTACCTTGGCTCACCTCCCTTGCCTTGCTCAGTGCAGTGGTGCCCGCGGCTCAGACTGCCCGTGCACAGTTATAGGGGTACAAAAAGTGTACCCCTCTTTTTGTACACCGACAGCGATGGACGGCCACTTCTTCCTACGGCGTATACATGGTGGATACGCCTAAAGAAACTAACAACGATGACAAAGAGGATCCAGTTGAAGACAAACCTCCTGAGACAAAGCCCAGTGGTCGGCGTCAGCGGCGCCGCTCTAAGTCACATCATAGAAAAGACAACAACACCGGCACCGGGGAAAACAATACTCCGAACGATGCCGAAGACAATGAAGACCCTATTGGAACAACATCCGAACAGGATGAACAGGCCATACACGAAGACTTGAAGGACATTAACTATCTTCCGCTCTCCGAGTAAGAGGAAAGCCTCGGCAACGAGGATTTTATCGTGCCCGAGGAACCTCTCGAGCAGGAGTGCTTCAAACGCCAGCTAATAGCAACTGCAAGAAGCCTGAAAAAGAAGCAGCTGCAGCTTCAAGCGGACCAAGATCTGCTCAAGGACAGATGGACCAAAGTCCCGGATGCAGGAGAACACGGAATTGGTGGCCTAGCCAAAAGCTACCCGAAGCGTAGAATGCTACCTCAGTTCGATGGCGGGGCGCCGGAGCCCGTACCATCATCGCACCATGCAGCAGGCCGACCAAAGCTTGGTCCGGATAAAGCGCCAACTCAAGCCGAACACCAGACCGCCCCACCTCACTGTAAAGGCAAGAATAAAGCAGCTCGGGTTTGTACATACAACCTTCAACAGGACTTGGACAGTAGAGTAGGACACGCAAGATCGGTCTACGGATCGCGAGGACGTGCCACGACACACGACGACGGCTACCTATTCAGACGTGACAAACTTAGCCATGCCCAGGAAGAAAACCGCAAATGGACTCCATCGGAGGTATGCCGCAGTGTGGCCCAGCATAGAGGCTCCGCACACCCTCTATGCTTCACAGACGAAGTAATGGTGCATGAACTCCCAGACGGGTTCAAACCCATGAATATCGAATCATACGATGGAACAACGGATCCCGCGGTATGGATCGAAGACTTCCTCCTCCATATCCACATGGCCCGCGGAGATGACCTTCATGCCATCAAATACCTACCACTCAATCTCAAAGGACCAGCTCAGTACTGGTTAAACAGTCTGCCGAAAAATCCTATTGGCTGCTGGGAGATTTGGAAGACGCCTTCCGCAACATCTTCCAAGGAACATATGTCCGGCCACCGGATGGCTTTGACTTAAGTCACATTGTCCAACAGCCCGGAGAGTCAGCCAGAAAGCTCTAGACTAGGTTCTTAGTTAAAAAGAACCAAATCGTAGATTGTCCGGACACGGAAGCCCTTGCGGCCTTCAAACACAGCGTCCGGGATGAATGGCTGGCACGCCACCTCGGTCAAGAAGGACCTTAATCCATGACAGCCCATACCGCTCTAATGACCCGCTTTTGCGCCAGAGAAGACAGCTGGCTCGCTCGTACAGGCAACAGTGCCAGCGACTCGGGCACTTCCGAAATCCGAGGCGGCAATGGCAAGCCACAACAAAGCAAACACAATAGTTGCAATGATAATGAAAGATCACGCGACACAGCGGTCAACGCCGAATTTAGAAATCCCAAATCCGGTCAGCGGAAAAAGCCATTCAAGGCGAACGGAGACGGACCATCCAACCTAGACAGGATATTGGACCGACCCTGCCAGATTCACGGCCACCCCGATAAACCAGCTAATCATACCAATAGAAACTGTTGTGTTTTCAAGCAGAACGGCAAGCTCAACACCGAACACAAGGGGAGGAGGCCGTCAGGCGATAGGGACGACGGAGAGGTTCACCAACCAAATACTGGAGGTCAGGAGCAATTTCCCCCCGAGGATCGACCAACCCCGGAGCGGAAATAGCAGTTCGCCTTCCGCCGCCCACCTCATATACGCGCAAAATTTGTACCGTGCATACATCACTACGCACTCAAGATACCATGGGCATATGCGGAAGCACAATAGGGACAAGCCTGCAAGCATTCCAGTAACATTTTGTATCTACTTTCTTTTTACTTCTTTCTTCATTATCTCTTAAAAATAGGTGACGCAAAGGACAAGCATCTAAACCGACTCCATCTGAGTTCGAATCCGTACACTCACCTAGGGGCTACCTCCATCAAGGATTCCCCTCGCCGAGGACATGGGACGCAGACGTGCAACAGGAGGTCCAAAATAACTTTTTTGTAGACCGCACTCTTTATTTCGAGCCTGTAATATGCCTTTTTCCTCTGCCTTCGACCCCGGGCATGTCAAATAGCCGGTGTTGTGGTCTTTATATATACAAAGTAATCAGTGGCATATCGCTCAGGTCCTAGTAAACATTATCCGAATTAATCATTCGTGTCTTTTCACCAATGAATATGGCTCCTATGGCTGTTTCACAGATATACCTCGGCATAACCTGCCAGGGGCTCGGTATGGGAACAAATGAATTGGCAACAAAGTCTGAACAGCTTTACAGCGTACTTCGGCGTCGCAAGTTTTGCCTTATATGCATCAGCTTCGAATCATGTCTTGGGTCAATGGTTGGGTTGCCTAGCTCCTGTTCTTGCTAACTTACATTCCGCTCTATCGGCTAGGGTAGTAAAGGGAGAACTACTTCGATTGTGCTTCCGGTTCATCTGGTCAAGCACCTCAGTAGAGAAAGCCGAAAACCGACTTTCATGATGCTGCGAGAGCTGGTCAACCACTCGATGACTTACCGGAATATATCACGATTCCCTCCGTGTCACACAAAGGACCTTTTTTTTCAGGTCATATATGTAACGCACCCTATTGGAATAAGCCGTACGTATGCCAGGGGCTATATCGTAGTACCCCCTATAAAACTCCTATGGCTAAGTGAATGTGTTAACGCCCTATAGTCTGATTGCCTGGTTCGCCGCATTATCACCTCCTTCGCGGACCAAGACGTTGGGTCAAGAGTGATCAAATGCTTTTCCGAACACCCCCGTACTCCCTACGAGGGGGCTGAAGTCGACGACTGGAAAACTTTCAGATTATATTAAAACGGCCGCATAGGAGGAACACAAGATTTCGAGCAAAATATAAAAAAGATTAACTATAAAATTGTCTTTTACAATTCTCATACACCTCACTCGAACATTATGTTTTTCGAGCATTGACCCTCTATCAAGCGGGCGGCCTTTAGGACGTCTTCAAAATAATGCTCCGGTTCATAACGGTCCTTGCCCTTGGGTGGACTCCTCGCCGCAACATCGATGGCCTTCATCCTCCCCCAGAATGTCTTGACACGGGCAAAGGCCATCCGTGCACCCTCAATGCACGCAGACCACTTCACAGCGTCGACATGTGGCATTGCATCAACGAGCCGCTGCACCAAGCCGAAGTAGCTATTTGGAACAGGCTCAGTCGGCCACAGTCGGATTATGACGTTCTTCATAGCAGCGCCGGATATCCTATGAAGCTCGGCCTATTGAGACATCTGTTCATTCAGCAGCAGAGGGCGCTCCGACGCACCAAATTGTGACCAGAAAAGCTTCTCCGTTGCATACCCCTCTCGCGCTTGATAAAACTGCGCTGCATCGGAAGAACTCTTCGGCAAGTCTAAAAACTCGTCCGGAGAACTCCACACTTGGTTAAACTGAGCATAGTTCGGATCACCGAACTTAGCCTGTAGCTAAAAGGGCTTACCGGCCGCAATCTCCCCAGCTTATTGGATCTCCTCACGGGCTGCTCTGGATTCAGACCGCGCTTCTCTCGCCTCTCGTAAGGCCTTGTCAAGTTCAGCCGTTTTGGCATCATTTTCCTTCTCAAGAAGTTCACAGCGGCTAGCAACATTTTTAATTCGAGCGCCATCGTAGATATCTTCTCCTCGTCTTGGCGCCGAGCAGCTTGTTCGGCTTTTAACTCAGCCGATGCCTTCTCAGCAGCCGCATTACTAAACCGGGCCAGCTCCTTGGCCCGGGCCAACTTTGCCCGAAGTATTTCAACAGCGGCAGCACCATCTGCAATCATGCATATTCCAGTATATAACCTTCAGCGTCATGCTTATATCACAAAACTTTATGTGAAGGGACTGCCCCAAATGCATACCTTGCGACTCGTCCAAGCGCATATTGATTAACGCAATGTCATCCCCTGCCACATCAAGCTTTTGCTGCAGCTCGGCAATATCTGTAGTCTGGGAAGTAGCCAGGGGGGAAACAGCCTGGGTTTCAGTTAATCAGATTAGTCCTTGAGTGTTTCTTTTTGATCCTCCGTTCGCCTCCCATGGGGAGCCAACCCGAGTCTCAGGGGCTACTACCTATACACAGGTGCATATTTGCAAATAAAATATAGTTGAAAACATTACATTACAAACCTCGAAGCCTCTTAGCAGGCTCATGAAGGCTTCATTCAATCCGCTCTTCGCGGACAGAATCTTCTGAACCACCGTACCCATCAAGGTACGATGATCCCCCGAGACAGATGCTTTTCGCAGCACATCCCTCAAGATATCCAGCGCCGCCGGGTCTCCGGAAGCCGCTGTAGGAGCATGACCATCCTTTGAAGGAACCCGTCCACCCGTCTCAAGAATCATCGGTGGCTGAAAACTGGACAGTCCGGAGCCTTCATTATTGGGACCCGAATCCTGAACGATAGGAGGTCCACCTTCGGGTACTGTCTCCTTCATCCCCTGCACCGCTAGTTGATCAAGAATAATCCTCCGAGATGACACTTCAGAGTCGTCCGCCTTATTGAGCGAGGAGGTCGGGGGAGGCGTCTCGCTTTCCATCATCTCTGGGAGGAGATCTCCCGAAGAAGAGGAGTGCCCAGAAAAACTCTGTGCCGGACTGTAAAAATACACAGGCATGTTACGTATCTCTTTGGTAACATGAAAGAAGCGGGACGCTATAGAAGTACCCCGGATTCACTTACGGTTTGGTTGAGGGCTTGTTCTCATGACGGAGCTGTCCACTAGCATCGCCTTCCAATCCCGAGCCGCTCGACGGTGGCATCTTTATCGTTGTTCTGGGAACGGGGGTCCCCAGACTTGCCTGCCTACGGCCCACAACATGGCTAAGCCAGCAGGCCGTACGGCCCATCTTCATCAACAAGGCATCCAAGACCCTCGCGAGGGGCCAAGCCTCGAGGCGGACGACGCAATACCTCCTTAGGAGCGGCATTGTCAGGCAGGCTCACGAGGAGCAGAGATATCAAGGCGGGGCAATCCTCACGAGGCTCTCGTGACGTGAGCCATGACGATCGACACCAGGCGGCCGCCAGCGCGCGCAGCGTCCTTGTTTCCTCTTTGGTGCTTGATAACCCACAAGTATAGGGGATCAATTGTAGCCTCTTTCGATAAGTAAGAGTGTCGAACCCAATGAGGAGCTAAAGGTAGAACAAATATTCCCTCAAGTTCTATCGACCACCGATACAACTCTACGCACACTTGACGTTCGCTTTACCGGAAACAAGTATGAAACTAGAAGTATGTTGTAGGTGTCTTTGGGGAAGCTTGCAAGAAACTAAAGAGCACGTAAATAAAGACTAGGGTCTGCTAAGATAAAGACACAACTAAAGTAAATATAGCGAGTGTTGAAAAGTGATGGTAGGTGTGGCGAAATTGTCCCTTAAGCAATTGACTACTTTACTAGACCGATAACAAGTATTATGTGGGAGAGGCCACTGCTAGCATGTCATCCCTAACTTGAAATTCTATGCACTTATGATTGGAACTATTAGCAAGCGTCCGCAACTACTAATGTTCATTAAGGTAAAACCCAACTATAGCATTAAGATATATTGGTCCCCTTTCAATCCCGTATGCATCAATTTCTATGCTAGGTTGAAGCTTCTGTCACTCTTGCCCTCCAATACATAGTCCTATCGACATACAACTAACCCTATGGTGTGATCCACGCGCGCGATCATATGATGGGCACCAAAGGACAGCAACATAACCACAAGCAAATTAAATCAATCATAGCAATTCATCAACCACCAATAGGATAAGGAAAATCTACTCAGACATCATAGGATGGCAACACATCATTGGATAATAATATGAAGCATAAACCAGCATGTTCAAGTAGAGGGTACAACGGGTTGCGGGAGAGTGGACCGATGTAGATAGAGGGGGGAAGGTGATGGAGATGTTGGTGAATATGGCGGAGGTGTTGGTGAAGATCGCGGTGATGATGATGGCCCCCGGCGGCGTTCTGGCGCCACCGAAAGCGAGGGGGAGAGAGCCCCCCTCCTTCTTCTTCTTCCTTGACCTTCTACCTAGATGGGAGAAGGGTTTCCCCTCTGGTCCTTGGCTCCCATGCCTTGGGAGGGGCGAGAGTGTAACGCCCCGGAATCGATGCGCCAGGTGCCTGCCAGTTATTCGTCGTTGTTGTCATGTCATTTGCTTGCGTGTTGCATTTTATCATGTCATCATTTGCATTTCATTTTGCATACGTGTTCGTCTCATGCATCCGAGCATTTTCCCCGTTGTCCGTTTTGCAACCCGGCACTCCTATGTCCCCCGGCGCCCCCTTTTACCTCTTTTCGTGTGTGGGTGTTAAACGGTCTCGGAATGGACCGAGGTTTGTCAAGCGTCCTTGGTATAGTACCGGTAGACCGCTTGTCAAGTTTCGTGCCATTTGGAGGTCGTTTGATACTCCAACGGTTAACCGGGTAACCGTAAAGCCCTCTTTGTGTTGCAGCCCAACACCCCTCCAAAGTGGCCAAAACCCAGCAAACTCCCCTCCATGCTCTCGGTCGTTCGATCACGATCGCGTGGGGCGAAACCGCTCCTCATTTGGACTCTCCTAGCTCCCTCTATCTATAAATATGCCCTCCCCGTCCAAATTCGCGGATGAATCCCCCTGAAACCCTAGCCCCGCTCCCTCTCCGCCGCCGGACATGTCCGTCCCGGACCGGACGAAATCGCGCCGCCGCCCGCATCCACTCCCGTGCCGCCATGTGGCGCCCCGATGCCCACATCACCACCGGCCCGTCAGGCCCGTGCGGGGCCCTCCCTGGCCCGCTCCGCCGCTGCCGGGGCAGCGCTTCGCCCTGCCGCCCTCCTCCGTGCGGATCCCGCGCCGGCCTGGACCGCCGCCGCGGCTGCCGCCTCCGCCGCCTGGCCCAGCTCTCCCCCGCCGACGCGCCCGGTCACCGCGCCCGTCGCTGTTCTCCGCCGCCCGCCGCCCGGCTTCTGCGTCACCGGCCGCCTCCGGCCACCGAGCTCCGCCGCCGCCCCGCGAACCTTCGCCGCCCTCGTCGACTCCGGCCAGATCCGGTCGAGGAGTGACCGGATCCAGACCCCCCGCGCTCCGGCGGCCCCTTCTCCCACTCCGGCCGCCGTCCCTGTCGTCTCCGTCGATTTTCCCCTGAGATTTGACATTATCATACCATGTTCATCGCATCATAACTCCATGCATACTGCTCCGTTTCGTGCGTGTATTATGTCGAATTGTTCGCCTCAACGAGTAATTCATTTCATTATATTGCATCATGTTCATTTGAGTTAATATTGATGCCTAAATCATTGTTGCAAAAGTGCTTCATGATGTTAATCTGCTGAAACTGTTATAACATGAGCTTTTGTCATTTTTGTCATGATTGATGTGTGCATCCTATGAGGTTGATGTCTACATGTGTTTTGATCTACGTCATGCCACCATTATAGGGGTGCATCCATGTATTTTTGTGAGTTGTGTAGTGAGTGCATCAAGCCTGTTAAGTAGGGTACTTGTTGTTGCTGTTTTGCTAGGCTGAATTTGTTATTTGGTGATGCTATGTAAACCTGCTGCTACAAATCATTCTATGCATAATCTGGAGATGTTCACTAAGAGTGTTTTGTTATACATGTTATGCTATATACATTCATGCCCCTGGTTTCATTTATAGCCTGCTGTAGCTTGTTGTAATATTTCTCCAAAGTTGCTAAATAATGTTGCTGTCAGCCTGTTAACATTAAGTTCAATGTTGCGATGATTGTTGTTAGTGATCCATGTACCCTATGAACTTGCTCTTGTCATGCTTAGCTTTATAAACATGTCTTTGTACTGTTGGTTGCCTTGTCATGCCATTTAATTCTCTGTGGTGAGTGGTACAAGCTCACCAACATGCCTACTTATTGCTGTTCCTGCCATGTATTAATCTGTCATATAACTTGCCATGTTTACATGGGTGCCATCATATCTTATGTTCCTTTTTTGCTCATGGTTAGTAAATGACTTTTGTTCTATGCATTTATTAGTATCATTCCATGCCTTTTTTTGCAATGTTAACTTCCTGTAGCATGTTGTTTGATAGCTCTAAACATTGCAACCGGATGTTATTTCCTCACAAGTCTGAAACTGTTATTAATTGCAATCTTGCCATGTGTGTTTGAGCATGTTCTAGTGATTTCTGGAGTTAGCTCAGTGTTCATGTTTTATCATGCTTTACCTGTACATCACGTACATGCCTTTGGTTATCATGTTAAGGTGCTGTTGCATGTTGTTTTGATGCTTGCAATATGCCTAGTTGCTGTTTTCGACAGCTTGTCCTTTAAACTTGTATAGAGTGTATGTGTTGAACCGTTGCTCCGTTTTGAGTGTGCTCTATATGAAACTTGCTTGATTTTGCATGTAGTTTCATATTATCATGTTGCATCCTTGTTTTGAGGTGTTTTCTTGATGTTTGTATGCATTTTGCATCAATGCCATGTTTAACTTGTTTTGCTCATATCTTCTAGACCGTAGCTCCGAATTAAATGAATTTTATATGTAAATTGACTAGAATCTCGTGTAGATCATCATGGTGCATCTTAACTTGCTGTTTAACAACTTGAACATAAGGTTTATTCAGATCTGGACCAATTTCGAAATATGCATATGAGGACTTACCGGAATTGTTATATGTTGTTCCCGGCCTCATTTAAACTTGCTTTGATGTGTTGCCCTTGTTTGCATCATCTCTTGCCATGAGTAACTTCCTGTAGTCTTGTCTTGCATCAATCTTGTTTGTGCATCATGTCTTGTATATGTGTGGTGTGTTTACCATGTTGTGTGCTTCTCTCGATAGTTCCCGTTTCATTGCGATCGTGAGGATTCGTTCGTCTACGCTTGGTTCGTCTTCATGGCTTCATCTTCTTCATGGACTCGTTCTTCTTCCTAGCGGGATTTCAGGCAAGATGACCGTCACCTTGGATCTCATTACTATCATTGCTATGCTAGTTGCTTCGTTCTATCGCTATGCTGCATTACCTACCACTTGCTGCTCAAGCCTCCCAAATTGCCATGAACCTCTAACCTTTGTCACCCTTCATAGCAAACCGTTGTTTGGCTATGTTACCGCTTTTGCTCAGCCCCTCTTATAGCGTTGCTAGCTGCAGGTGAAGATGAAGATTGCTCCATGTTGGATTATGTTTATGTTGGGATATCACAATATCTCTTATATTATTAATGCATCTATATACTTGGTAAAGGGTGGAAGACTCGGCCTTATGCCTGGTGTTTTGTTCCACTCTTGCTGCCCTAGTTTCCGTCATACCGGTGTTATGTTCCCGGATTTTGTGTCCCTAACGCGGTTGGGTGGTTTATGGGACCCCCTTGACAGTTCGCTTTGAATAAGACTCCTCCAAAGAAGGCCCAACCTTGGTTTTACCATTTGACTACCTACCACATATACCCCTTCCCTTGGGTTCTGCAGACTCAAGGGTCATCTTTATTTTAGCCCCCGGGCCGTTGCTCCTTCGAGTGTTGGTCCGAACCGAAATACCAAGGGGCCACCTCGGGAAACTTGAGGCTTGGTTTTACGTAGCTAGTCTCATCCGGTGTTGCCTCGAGAACGAGATATGTGCAGCTCCTATCGGGATTTGTCGGCACATCGGGCGGCTTTGCTGGTCTTGTTTTATTACCGTCGAAATGTCTTGTAGCCGGATTCCGAGACTGATCGGGTCTTCCCGGGGAGAAGGAATATCCTTCGTTGATCGCGAGAGCTTATCATGGGCTAAGTTGGGACACCCCTGCAGGGTATAAACTTTTGAGAGCCGTGCCCGCGGTTATTTGGCAGATGGGAATTTGTTAATATCCGGTTGTAGTACACTTGAAGTAAACTCTTCTAAAATACACCAACCGTGTGTGTAACCGTGAGTGTCACTTTTCGGGGTTGATCGAGAGGACAACACGGTTTCTGGGTTATGTCTGACGTAAGTAGGAGTTCAGGATCACTTCTTGATCATTACTAGTTGACGACCGCTTGCTTTGTTTCTCTTCTCGCTCTCAGTTGCGTATGTTAGCCACCATATATGCTTAGCCGTTGCTGCAACCTCACCACTTTACCCCCTTCCTTACCCTTTAAGCTTTGCTAGTCTTGTTACCCATGGTAATGGGATTGCTGAGTCCTCCTGGCTCACAGATTACTACACCAACAGTTGCAGGTACAGGTTATGCGATGATCATGACGCGAGAGCAATGTTTGCTTGTTTTGGAGTTCTCCTTCTGCTTCTTCTACGATCAGGGGATAGGTTCCAGGTCGGCAGCCTGGGCTAGCAGGGTGGATATTGTTTGAGTTTTTGTTTATGTTTCATCCGTAGTCGGATGTTGATCTTATCTATGTTGTAATGTGGTATTCATGTGACATTGTATGTATTGGATGTATCCCCACTATTATGTAATGTTGATGTAATGATATCCACCTTGCAAATGCGTATCAATATGCGGTTCTATCCTTGGTGGGACCTTCGAGTCTCTTTAGGATAGTATCGCATATTGGGCGTGACAAGTTGGTATCAGAGCCTCAACCGACCCTAGGAGCCCCCTTGACTGATCGTGTAGTTTGGCCGTTGTTGAGTCTAGAAGAAAACTATTTTCGGAGTCTAGTCATATCGGAGAGTAGGATTTCTTTTTACTCCTCAGCCCCTTCGTCGCTCTGGTCAGGAATCTTGACGTAGGTGTTTTGAGTTACTCCTCTTCCCCTTCAAATTTTTATTTAGGTTCACGCAGTTGGTTTTCCGGTAGTTGTTCCTCAGCTCTTCTTATCCGCTGCATTTCTCGTCAAGTCAACTCGAACCCCTTCATCTTTGCAAATTCAATCCTCAGTTGTCTTATTTTCCCACCCGCCCACCCTTCTTCTTCTCGGAACCGGAGTCCGTAATTGAGTATCCATCCTACTCGTGCGAAGTCTTTGCTTTCTTTCCTCAATGATTTCAACCGGTGTTTTTCTCTTCAAGATATTCGTCGGTTCCCCCTTCCAAGTTGTCTTTGTTTTCCCGCCCTCCCACCCTATTATTCCCGGAGTTCGAGTTTCTTCCGACCATCAATTCCATTCGTGTGGAGCCTCTTCAGTCTTCCCTCAATTATTTCAACCGGTGAATTCTCGTCTTGTTCGTCATTCTTCATCCCTTTCTTTTTCCGGTGCACTCAATTCAAGTTTTTTCGGTGTTGATCATATTCTTTTCCTTGGATCAAGTGTTCTCCTTGCTTATTTGCCTCTCGCCATTCAATCATTCCGGAGTTCAAGACATCTCAGAGATTCGTCTGTGTTCGAATTAACTCGAGGTTGTCACCTCATTTAAATATTCCAATCATCCCGGTGCATCATCTATCTCTTCAACAATCCCTTTCCAACGGTGTTTTTTTTATTTTAGTGGGCCCTAACCCACAGGTCTTTTTCCAGGATCTTACCTGACTCTTCTGATTTTCCTGGAGTTATTCTCAAATCCTTTTCGAAGTTTGACGTAAGTATGAATTTCATCAGTCAGACACCTTTCCAAGGTCGATTCCAAATCTTTTTCATCTTTGGGTCAACCCTTCCTCTTTTCATTCTCCCGGAGTATCTCAATAATTTTTTGCGATGTTTCTCGTTGTCATTTGAAGATTGAAGAAGAGTTCCTCTTAAACCTTGTCCGTCCTCTCGAAGTTCCGTGGTTCTAGCTTCATATTATCCTCTCAAATTATTCCATTTGTCAGATATTCCTTTTCTCTACCATCCGGAGTTTGTCAAGAGTTGTTTTTCCATTTCTTTTCACCGGAGGCCATCGTTCCAGAAGAATTCTTCGTCCTCAGATTTCAGCTACCGTTATCCAATTATCCCGGTGCTTCATTCAAGTGTTCCTTAATCAGCTCATGATCTCTTTATTGTTTTGCATCTAAATTTCCTCTAGCATATTTGCCTTCTAATTCTTCCGGTGATTATTTCTCTTTGTCAGTCATTTCCGAATTCTAACGGTGGTTCCTTCAGATTCTTTTCCTTAATTATCATTTCAATCCATTCGTTTTTTTCAATCCTTCCGGTGGTTCAGTAAGACCTTCTCCAGTTTGCGACATGTCACTTCTAGTTCCTTTTCAAGAAGAATAAGTGGTATGCAAAAATCCATTGCTTGTCATCAATTTAATTTGATGAAGGATAAGCATACAATATATCTTATTCTTATTTCATTCAAGTGAGTAATCCCTTCCTTCGGAGTTTGTTCTTGTTGAATAAATTCTAGTTCCTAGTGTTTTCATCTTTTCTTTTCCGGAGTTCAAATTTTCTCGGCCATTTCGTCGGAACCTCCATCTAAATCATCACAAGACTCATCTTATTCTTTCTTCCTTCATTCTATCTCATCATCCTTTTGTCACCGGAGTTCTTCATGGTGGTTCATCATGATTCAATTCATTCTTCAAGAGTTCATCAAGATTCTTGTTGGTAGAGTTCAAGTATCTTTCCTTCTTGCTTTTCGAAGTGCAATTAAATATCTATATTTGAAGTGGAGTTTTGCATTTCTTCGTTCTTCGAAGCTATCCATTCATTTCCGTTTGCGGCTGGTTATCACCTCATAATTTCTAAGATGTTATCCATAAGTCCACGACAAGCTTATTCTTTTCGTTGTTGAATTTTCTCAACAACTCCATTCAATCTTTTCTTCTAAGGTTGCTTTCTATTCCATTCGTGGCACAAGTTGTCATTTTCTTCTCCGTTCTTTTCATTCAACTCTTTTAATTCTTTCCGAAGGGTTTTGTGTCATGTCTTCATCAAGTATCATTCCATCCTCTCAAGTTTTTGTTCTATTCCTTCCATTTTTAGCCGGAGTGCTGCCTAAATCCTTTCAGTCTTATTCGTTTCTTATCTCGTTCTAAACGGAGTGGTTTCATAGTCTATCTGATTTCGTGAGCTTTCGATTCTCGTCATTCTCGTCGTTCCTCTCTTCTTCTCGAGTGCTCTCGATTCTTTGCTTCTTCTCTTGAGTTTTTGTTTCACCTCATCCCTTTTCCCTTCCACCTCGGTCCTAAGATCTCGGGACGAGATCTCTTGTTAGTGGAGGAGTGTTGTAATGCCCCGGATTTGATACGCCAGGTGCCTGCCAGTTATTCGTCGTTGTTATCATGTCATTTTCTTGCATGTTGCATTTTATAATGTCATTATGTGCATTTCATTTTGCATAAGTGTTCGTCTCATGCATCCGAACATTTTCCCCGTTGTCCGTTTTGCAATCCGGCACTCCTATGTCCCCCGGCGCCCCCTTTTACCTCTTTTCGTGTGCGGGTGTTAAACGGTCTCGGAATGGACCGAGGTTTGTCAAACGGCCTTGGTATAGTACCGGTAGACCGCCTGTCAAGTTTCATGCCATTTGGAGGTCGTTTGATACTCCAACGGTTAACCGGGTAACCGTAAAAGCCCTCTTTGTGTTGCAGCCCAACACCCTCCAAAGTATTTAAAACCCATCAAACTCCCCTCCATGCTCTCGGTCGTTCGATCACGATCGTGTGGGCGAAAACCGCTCCTCAATTGGACTCTCCTAACTCCCTCTATCTATAAATATGCCCTCCCCGTCCAAATTCGTGGATGAATCCCCCTGAAACCCTAGCCCCGCTCCCTCTCCGCCGCCGGACATGTCCGTCCTGGACCGAACGAAATCGCGCCGCCGCCCGCATCCACTCCCGTGCCGCCACGTGGCGCCCCGATGCCCACATCACCACCGGCCCGTCAGGCCCGTGCGGGGCCCTCCCTGGCCCGCTCCGCCGCCGCCGCCGGGCCCGAGGCGCCCGCCTCACCCTGCCGCCGCCCTCCGCCCGTGCGGATCCCGCACCGGCTTTGGCCGCCGCCGCCGCCGCCCGGCTGCCACTGCCGCCGTCGGCTCTCCCTCCGCCCGCGCCCGATCACCGCGCGCCCGCGCCGCCGTTCTCCGCGCCCGCCGCCCGGCCTGCGTCACCGGCCGCCTCCGTACCGAGCTCGCCGCCGCCCGCGAACGCCGCCGCCCTCGTCGACTCCGGCCAGATCCGGTCGAGGAGCGACCGGATCCAGACCCCCCGCGCTCCGGCGGCCCCTTCTCCCACTCCGGCCGCCGTCCCTGTCGTCTCCGTCGATTTTCCCCCGCCATCCTCGGGATACGTGCCGACGAACCCTAGATCTGGATCTGGGCGAGGTGATTTTCCACCAAGTCCCTGAGATTTGACATTATCGTGCCATGTTCATCGCATCATAACTCCATGCATACTACTCTGTTTCGTGCGTGTAATATGTCAAATTGTTTGCCTCGACGGGTTCCTCGTTTCATTCCATTGCATCATGTTCATTTGAGTTCATCTTGATGCCTGAATCATCGTTGCAAGAGTGCTTCATGATGTTCATCTGCTGAAACTGTTATAACATGCTCTTTTGTCATTTTTGCCATGATTGATGTGTGCATCCTATGAGGCTGATGTCTACATTTTTTTGATCTACGTCATGCCATCATTATAGGTGTGCCATCCATGTATTTTTGTGAGTTGTGTAGTGAGTGCATCAAGCTTGTTAAGTAGGGTACTTGCTGTTGTTGTTTTGCTAGGCTGAATCTGTTATTTGGTGATGCTATGTAAACCTGCTGCTACAAATCATTCGATGCATAATCTGGAGATGTTCACTAAGGGTGTTTTGTTACACATGTTATGCTCTATCCATTCATGCCCCTTTTTGCATTCGTAGCCTGCTGTAGCTTGTTGTAATCTTGCTCCAAAGTTGCTAAATAATGTTGCTATCAGACTGTTAACTTTAAGTTCAATGTTGTCATGATTGTTATTAGTGATCCATGTACCCTATGAACTTGCTTTTGTCATGCTTAGCTTCATAGACATGTCTTCTTACTGTTGGTTTCCTTGTCATGCAATTTAATTCTCTGTGGTGAGTGGTACAAGCTCACCAACATGCCTACTTATTGCTGTTCCTGCCATGTATGAATCTGTCATATAACTTGCCATGTTTACATGGGTGCCATCATATCTTCTGTTCCTTTTTGGCTCATGGTTAGTGAAGGACTTTTGTTCTATGCATTTAGTAGAATCATTCCATGCCTTTGTTTGCCATGTTAACTTCCTGTAGCGTGTTGTTTGATAGCTCTAAACATTGCAACCTGATGTTATTTCCTGATAAGTCTGAAACTGTTATTAATTGCAATCTTTCCATGTGTGTTTGAGCATGTTCTAGTGATTTATGGAGTTAGCTCAGTATTCATGTTTTGCCATGCTTTACTTGTACATCACGTCCATGCCTTTTGTTATCATGTTAAGGTGCTGTAGCATAATGTTTTGATGCTTGCAATATGCCTAGTTGCTGTTTTGGACAGCTTGTCCTTCAAACTTGTAGAGTGTATGTGTTGAACCGTTGCTCCGTTTTGAGTGTGCTCTATATGAAACTTGCTTGATTTTTCATGTAGTTTCATATTATCATGTTGCATCCTTGTTTTGAGGTGTTTTCTTGATGTTTGTATGCATTTTGCATCAATGTCATGTTTAACTTGTTTTGCTCATATCTTCTAGACCGTAGCTCCGAATTAAATGAACTTTATATGTAACTTGACTAGAATCTCGTGTAGATCATCATGGTGCATCTTAACTTGCTGTTTAACAACTTGAACATAAGGTTTACTCAGATCTGGACCATTTTCGAAATATGCATATGAGGACTTACCGGAATTGTTATATGTTGTTCCCGGCCTCATTTAAACTTGATTTGATATGTTGCTGTTGTTTGCATCATCTCTTGCCATGAGTAGCTTTGTGTAGTCTTGTCTTGCATCATGCTTGTTTGTGCATCATGTCTTGTATATGTGTGGTATGTTTACCATGTTGTGTGCTTCTCTCGATAGTTCCCGTTTCGTTGCGATCGTGAGGATTCGTTCGTCTACGCTTGGTTCGTCTTCATTGCTTCATCTTCTTCATGGACTCGTTCTTCTTCCTAGCGGGATTTCAGGCAAGATGACCGTCACCTTGGATCTCTTTACTATCATTGCTATGCTAGTTGCTTCGTTCTATCGCTATGCTGCATTACCTACAACTTGCTGCTCAAGCCTCCTAAATTGCCATGAACCTCTATCCTTTGTCACCCTTCATAGCAAACCGTTGTTTGGCTATGTTACCGCTTTTGCTGAGCCCCTCTTATAGCGTTGCTAGCTGCAGGTGAAGATGAAGATTGCTCCATGTTGGATTATGTTTATGTTGGGATATCACAATATCTCTTATATTATTAATGCATCTATATACTTGGTAAAGGGTGGAAGACTCGGCCTTATGCCTGGTGTTTTGTTCCACTCTTGCCGCCCTAGTTTCCGTCATACCGGTGTTATGTTCCCGGATTTTGCGTCCCTAACGTGGTTGGGTGGTTTATGGGACCCCCTTGACAGTTCGCTTTGAATAAGACTCCTCCAGCAAGGCCCAACCTTGGTTTTACCATTTGACTACCTACCACATATACCCCTTCCCTTGGGTTCTGCAGACTCAAGGGTCATCTTTATTTTAGCCCCCCCGGGCCAGTGCTCCTTCGAGTGTTGGTCCGAACCGAGCTGCCTGCGGGGCCACCTCGGGGAAACTTGAGGCTTGGTTTTACTCGTAGCTAGTCTCATCCGGTGTTGCCCTGAGAACGAGATATGTGCAGCTCCTATTGGGATTTGTCGGCACATCGAGCGGCTTTGCTGGTCTTGTTTTATTCTTGTCGAAATGTCTTGTAGCCGGATTCCGAGACTGATCGGGTCTTCAGGGAGAAGGAATATCCTTCGTTGATCGCGAGAGCTTATCATGGGCTAAGTTGGGACACCCCTGCAGGGTATAAACTTTCGAGAGCCGTGCCCGCGGTTATGTGGCAGATGGGAATTTGTTAATATCCGGTTGTAGTACACTTGAAGTAAACTCTTCTAAAATACACCAACCGTGTGCGTAACCGTGAGTGTCTCTTTTCGGGGTTGATCGAGAGGAGAACATGGTTTCTGGGTTATGTCTAACGTAAGTAGGAGTTCAGGATCACTTCTTGATCATTACTAGTTGACGACCGCTTGCTTTGTTTCTCTTCTCGCTCTCATTTGCGTATGTTAGCCACCATATATGCTTAGCCGCTGCTGCAACCTCACCACTTTACCCCTTCCTTACCCTTTAAGCTTTGCTAGTCTTGTTACCCATGGTAATGGGATTCTTTGAGTCCTCGTGGCTCCTGATTACTACACCAACAGTTGCAGGTACAGGTTATGCGATGATCATGACGCGAGAGCGATGTTTGCTTGTTTTGGAGTTCTCCTTCTGCTTCTTCTTCGATCAGGGGATAGGTTCCAGGTCGGCAGCCTGGGCTAGCAGGGTGGATATTGTTTGAGTTTTTATTTATGTTTCATCCGTAGTCGGATGTTGATCTTATCTATGTTGTAATGTGGTATTCATGTGACATTGTATATATTGGATGTATCCCCACTATTATGTAATGTCGATGTAATGATATCCACCTTGCAGAAGCGTTTCAATATGCGGTTCTATCCTTGGTGGGACCTTCGAGTCTCTTTAGGATAGTATCGCATATTGGGCGTGACAGAGA
This sequence comes from Aegilops bicornis, assembly GCA_021605145.1. Lineage (NCBI taxonomy): Eukaryota > Viridiplantae > Streptophyta > Magnoliopsida > Poales > Poaceae > Aegilops > Aegilops bicornis. Next base: position 463,341,954 of record CM038669.1, on the reverse strand, counting down.
GCCCCTCCGAGATTGGATCTATCTCTCTGTTTCTGTGTTCTGTTCCGGCTCTGTTTCACCGTTTCGCGTATATATGAAGATCTGTAACTCTGATTGGCCTGAAACCTTCGCCGTGATTTTCTTTCCGAATATTAGCTTTCTTGCGGCAAAAGAAGAGCGTCAACTGCCTTACGGTGGGCTCACGAGGGTAGGGGCGCGCCCCCCTACCTCGTGACCACCTCGGGCACCGTCTCGCGTGGATTTTTCTTCCGGAATTTTCCATATTTTCCAAAAATAAGCTCCGTCCGTTTTTATCCCGTTTGGACTCCGTTTGATATGGATATTCTGCGAAACATAAAACATGCAACAGAGGAGGCGGCCCGGGCCTTTGGATCAATATGTTAGTCCCAAAATAATATAAAAAGTTGCCAAAAAGTATATGAAAGTGAATAATATTGGCATGGAACAATCAAAAATTATAGATACGACGGAGACGTATCAGCATCCCCAAGCTTAATTCCTGCTCGTCCTCGAGTAGGTAAATGATAAAAAAGAATATTTTTTGATGTGGAATGCTACCTAGCATAGTCTTGATCATATGTCTAATCATGGCATGAATATTAAGACACGAGTGATTCAAAGCAATAGTCTATCCTTTGACATAAAAACAATAATACTTCAAGCATACCAACCAAGCAATTATTTCTTACTGAAATAACAAAGCCAAAGAAAGCTCATCCCTACAAAATCATATAGTCTGGCTATGCTCCATCTTCACCGCACAAAGCATTCACATCATGCACAACCCCGATGACAAGCCAAGCAATTGTTTCATACTTTTGACGTTCTCAAACCTTTTTAACTTTCACGCAATACATGAGCGTGAGCCATGGACATAGCACTATAGGTGGAATAGAATATGATGGTGGGGGTTATGTAGAGAAGACAAAAAAGGAGAAAGTCTTGCATCAACTAGGCATATCAACGGGCTATGGAGATGCCCATTAATAGATATCAATGTGAGGAGTAGGGATTGCCATGCAACGGATGCACTAAGAGCTGTAAGTGTATGAAAGCTCAAACTGAAACTAAGTGGGTGTGCATCCTACTTGCTTGCTCATGAAGACCTAGGGAATTTGAGGAAGCCCATCTTTGGAATATACGAACCAAGTTCTATAATGAAAATTCCCACTAGTATATGAAAGTGACAACATAGGAGACAATCTATATGAAGAACATGGTGCTACTTTGAAGCACAAGATATGAGACTCACTACATGAAGAACATGGTGCTACTTTGAAGCACAAGTGTGGAAAAAGAGATAGTAACATTGCCCCTTTTTATTTATTTTCTTTTTTTTGGCCCCATTTTTTATATTTAGGCTTCTTTGGCCACTTTTTTTATGGGGCAATGCTCTAATAATGATGATCATCACACTTTTATTTACTTACAACTCGATATTACAACCCGATACTAGAACAAAGATATGACTCTATATGAATGTCACTTGCGGTGTGCGGGATGTGCAATGATCTAGCGTAGCAATGGCATCAAAAAATGGATAAGCCATGAAAACATCATGCTAGCTATCTTACGATCATGCAAAGCAATATGACAATAAATGCTCAAGTCATGTATATGATGATGATGGAAGTTGCATGGCAATATATCTCGGAATGGCTATGGAAATGCCATGATAGGTAGGTATGGTGGCTGTTTTGAGGAAGATATAATGAGGCTTATGTGTGACAGGCGTGTCGTATCACGGGGTTTGGATGCACCGGCGAAGTTTGCACCAACTCTCGAGGTGAGAAAGGGCAATGCAGTGCAATCAAGAGGCTAGCAATGATGGAAGGGTGAGAGTGCGTATAATCCATGGACTCAACATTAGTCATAAAGAACTCACATACTTATTGCAAAAATCTATTAGTCATCGAAGCAAAGTACTACGCGCATGCTCCTAGGGGGATAGATTGGTAGCAAAAGACCATCGCTCGTCCCCGACCGCCACTCATAAGGAAGGCAATCAATAAACACCTCATGCTCCGACTTCGTTACATAACGGTTCACCATACGTGCATGCTATGGGACTTGCAAACCTCAACACAAGTATTTCTCAATTTCACAATTACTCAACTAGCATGACTCTAATATCACCATCTTTATATCGCAAAACTATTGCAAGGAATCAAACATATCATATTCAGCGATCTACAAGTTTATGTAGGATTTTATGACTAACCATGTGCATGACCAGTTCCTGTCATCTCTCTAAATAGATATAAGTGAAGCAAGAGAGTTTAATTCTTTCTACAAAAGATATTCCCAAGCTCTAACATATATAAGTGAAGCAAAAGAGCATTCTACAAATGGCGGTTGTCTATGTAAAGAGAAACAGACAATCCAAACTTCAAATGATATAAGTGAAGCCCATGAAGCATTCTATAAAGCCATACTCAAAAGATATAAGTGAAGTGCATAGAGCATTCTATAAATCAACCAAGGACCATATCATACCAGCATGGTGCATAAAATGAAAATAAAAACCTAATTGCAAAAGACGCTCCAAGACTTGCACATATCGCATGAGCAAGCGAATCCGAAAACATACCGATATTTGTTGAAGAAAGAGGATGCCTTCCCAGCATCCCCAAGCTTAGACGCTTGAGTCTCCTTGAATATTTACTTGGGGTGCCTCGGGCATCCCCAAGCTTGAGCTCTTGCCTCTCTTCCTTCTTCTCAAATCGAGACCTTCTCGATCATCGAACACCTCATCCACACAAAACTTCAACAGAAAACTCGGTAAGATCCGTTAGTATAATAAAGCAAATCACTACTATAAGTACTGTTGCAAACCAATTCATATTTTTTTTTTCATGGTGTCTACTGTAATATAACTTTTTCATGGCTTAACCCACTATTATAAATTGATAGTTTCGTCAAAACAAGCAAACTATGCATCAAAAACAGAATCTGTCTAAAACAGAACAGTCTGTAGCAATCTTAACATCCACCATACTTCTGGTACTTGCAAAATTCTGCCAAAATTAGGAAAAATAAAAAATTTGTACAGCAAGACAGTGCAAAAGGAATCAGAACCATTTGAGTTCCAGTAAAAAATTAAAATTCGCGCACTACAGCCAAAGTTTATGTCCTGCACCGCACAAACCAACAAGCATTGTAAACATCCTAAAGGAAAACCTTGGCACATTATTTTTATAATACAATGGAATTGTACAAGGGGATAATTATTTTTATTGAAAAGTTTCTGTAATTAAGATTCACAAAGTTCCCATGGGCATGAACAAAGTTCAAGGGCGTCCCCCACTTTCACAATGCTCGTCTCTCTCACTTTCACTTTTCTTTTTGAAAAAGTTTTGGGTTCCCCTCTTTATTTTTGTTGTTTTTAAACTTAATGAAAGCACTCAACAGAAATAAATGACTATCTAAAACTTCCGGGTTGTCTCCCTAGCAGCGCTTTCTTTAAAGCCATTAAGCTAGGCATATAGTGCTCAAGTAGTGAATCCACCCGGATCCCAAGGTATATCAAAGCCAATTTTAATTAGCAATGATATGTAATTTAGTAGTGAGCACAAAGTAACATATATCATGTAATGACGAAGTCTAACTCTCTTCCTATGCATCGGCATGTCATAAAAGAACAATTCATGGACAGTAAAGGCCAATGCATAGTATAAACAATTTCTTGCAAGTTTACCGTATGGGAAACATAGAGAGGTGGAGATATAGTTCCTCTCTCATAATAATTGCAAGTAGGAGCAGCAAGCACATGCATATTATATCTATTAAAATCATCATGTGCAACGGTAAAAGGCAACCCATCAATATAATCCTAAATAAGTGCAAACTTCTCCGATATAGTATAATCGGGAGAATTTAAAAAGATAATAGGACTATCATGCACGGGTGCAATAGCAACAATTTCATGTTTAACATAAGGAACTATAGCAAGTTCATCTCCATAAGCATAATTCATATTGGCATCTTGGCTACAAGCATAGCAAGCATCATCAAAAAGGGATATTTCAAGAGAATCAATGGGATCATAATAGTCATCATAGCAATCATCCTTCGGTAAGCATGAAGGGGAATTAAATAATGTATGAGTTGGAGGGTTACTCTCATTAGAAGGTGGGCACGGGTAGCTAATCCGCTCTTCCTCCTTTTGTTCTTCGCTCTCCTCGTCATCTTTTTCATCCAATGAGCTCACAGTTTCATCAATCTCTTCTTCCATAGCTTCCTGCAAAATATTAGTCTCTTCTTGGACAGCGGAGAATTTCTTCATAAATGCATTAATATAGTAATTGTATTCATAATTTTCATAGCAATATCTAAGTATAGCAAGATTTTCAGCCCTATAAGCATCATCATCTAAAGCTTCATACTTTTCAAACAAAGATTCAATTTCATAAGCAGCCTTAAAAGCAACAAATTCTTCTATTTGTTCCACATCATAGTAATCATATATACCATTAGCATAAGAAGCTAAGGTTTCATTATCATTAAATTCGCATGAAAAGGGAAGGTGTGGAGCCTCCATCCTAGAGAAACAAGTAATATCATATTTCAAGCATAGATTCCAGGCATACCAACGCAACATAATAAATTGATCCCATAATAGTTTCCCTTTTTGTGTCGAGCGATAATCCCTAAAGTATTCACGTTGATCCAACATGTCTCCCATTATGAAGTTGAATGGGGTTTTCTCAGGATTATCAAAGTACTTAATATCTCTCACATAATGAGAGTCAGGGGTTTTAGGAGTTACCCCATCTACCTGAGTAGCAAGTACACCTAATTTTTCTGGTATTTCATGTTCCATATCCATAACTAAAGATAAAGAACAACTAAGAACAGCAAATAAAAATTACTTAGTGATAAAGCAAACAAGCACACACGAGAATATTCACCCCACGCTATGACTCCCCGGCACCGGCGCCAGAAAAAGGTCTTGATAACCCACAAGTATAGGGGATCAATTGTAGCCTCTTTCAATAAGTAAGAGTGTCGAACCCAACGAGGAGCTAAAGGTAGAACAAATATTCCCTCTAGTTCTATCGACCACCGATACAACTCTATGCACACTTGACGTTCGCTTTACCGGAAACAAGTATGAAACTAGAAGTACTTTGTAGGTGTTTCTGGGGAAGCTTGCAAGAAAGTAAAGAGCACGTAAATAAAGACTAGGGGCTGCTAAGATAAAGACACAACTAAAGTAAATATAGAGAGTGTGGAAAAGTGATGGTAGGTGTGGCGAAATTGTCCCTTAAGCAATTGACTACTTTACTAGACCGATAGCAAGTATTATGTGGGAGAGGCCACTGCTAGCATGTCATCCCTTACTTGGAATTCAATGCACTTATGATTGGAACTATTAGCAAGCGTCCGCAACTACTAATGTTCATTAAGGTAAAACCCAACCATAGCATTAAGATATATTGGTCCCCCATCATCCCGTATGCATCAATTTCTATGCTAGGTTGAAGCTTCTGTCACTCTTGCCCTCCAATACATAGTCCTATCAACATACAACTAACTCTATGGTGTGATCCACATGCGCGCTCAATGATGGGCACCAAAGGACAACAACATAACCACAAGCAAATTAAATCAATCACAGCAATTCATCAACCACCAATAGGACAAGGAAAATCTACTCAGACATCATAGGATGGCAACACATCATTGGATAATAATATGAAGCATAAAGCACCATGTTCAACTAGAGGGTACAGCGGGTTGCGGGAGAGTGGACCGCTGTAGATAGAGGGGGGAAGGTGATGGAGATGTTGGTGAAGATGGCGGAGGTGTTGGTGAAGATCACGGTGATGATGATGGCCCCTGGCGGCGTTCCTGCGCCACCAGAAGCAAGGGGGGAGAGCCCCCCTCCTTCTTCTTCTTCCTTGACCTTCTCCCTAGATGGGAGAAGGGTTTCCCCTCTGGTCCTTGGCTCCCATGGCTTGGGAGGGCGAGAGCCCCTCGAGATTGAATCTATCTCTCTGTTTCTGCGTTACATTAGGCTCTGTTTCACCGTTTCGCGTATATATGGAGCTCTGTAACTCCGATTGGCCTGAAACCTTCGCGGTGATTTTTTCCGAATATTAGCTTTCTTGCGGCAAAAGAAGAGCGTCAACCGCCTTAAGGTGGGCTCACGAGGGTAGGGGGCGCGCCCCGGGGGGTCAGGCTCGCCCCCTACCTCATGACCACCTCGGGCACCGTCTCGCGTGGATTTTTCTTCCGAAATTTTCCATATTTTCCAAAAATAAGCTTCGTCCATTTTTATACCGTTTGGACTTCGTTTGATATGGATATTCTGCGAAACATAAAACATGCAGCAGATGAGGCGGCACTGGAGCCTTTGGATCAATATGTTAGTCCCAAAAAATAATATAAAAAGTTGCCAAAAAGTATATGAAAGTGAATAATATTGGCATGGAACAATAAAAATTATAGATACGACGGAGACGTATCAGTGCTGAGGAAGCAGGTGCAGGCGAGGAGTACCGAGGCATCAGGCAAAGGTTGCTACATCGGTGCAGCGAGACCAAGACCAGGAGGACGGCAAGACGGAGGTCATCGTGGAGCCCAAGACGGCGTCACCACCAGAGCTTTTCACAGGCGAAGACCACTTTTGTCAGGATAGCTTGTACTAGCTGTCCCCCTTCAAATTTGCCCGCCGTTGTTGGCCCCCTTCCCGCTCGATATTTGGGAAGAGGATCAGGGCCTATATAAGTAGAGCTAGCCACCACAGTAGGGGGCATCGAGCAGTTCATCCAGCTCTCACCCGCTTAGTTCACCAAGCACAAGAACACCTCAACCTCAGGAGGTTGTTCTTCCTTATCTTGTTCATCATCAGCCCAAGAGGCAATCCACCACCACCACCTTTGGAGTAGGGTATTACACCACAACGGTGGCCTGAACCAGTATAATTCTTGTGTCTTTCTGTGTTGTGAGTTCATCGAGTTCGTCCGCGAGATCTTAGCGAGGTAGGGCATAGATCGGTAGGGGGAAAGACTTCGCGCGCACCCCAGTGTTTGAACCTTAAGGGTTTGCCGGAACCCCACATCGGACATTTGGCACGCTAGGTAGGGGTGCGCCGGAGCTCTTCTCCACCAACCTGCATCCCGCTCCGCAGCACTTCGCCCCCATGGCAGGTGCCCCGCCATCCACCTCTGCGGCCGACATCGACAGCGGGGTGTCTGGCTATCGAGCCCTGGCCCCCGCCCTACGGCGAGTGCGGTGGCCAGCCAAGTTCAAGCCAGAGATGCCTCCGCGTTACGACGGTGTGGCAGACCTGATGATGTTCCTGCTGGCGTACGAGGAGGCTGTCCTCGAAGCGGGAGGCAACGACAAGATCATGGCCAACTGGTTCCCCGTGGCCCTTGCCAGTGAGCCGCGCGCCTGGCTGCTCAACCTCTCGGGATCCACAGTGGCCTCCTGGGGGGAACTCCGCGACCTCTTCACCGCTTGCTACGCGGTGCCGGCGCACCACCCAGTCACGGCCCTGCTGGGCGGCTCTCAAGCACCACCTTCAGGTCGCCTCGTCAAGCCGTTCCTCCGTCAGACCGGGGCCACCTCCAAGCGCCCGGGGGCTCCGCCGGGTTGGGCTGCGCCAGAGGCCGACCTCACCTTCGGCTCAGAAGACCACCCCGACTCCACCGACGGCTTCGGCATGCTCCCAATGCTCTGCACTCCCACCATCTACAACGTGGCCGTTACCAAGACCCTCATCAACGGCGGTGCCGGCCTCAACTTGCTCTCCGTAGAAGCCTTCAGCCTTCTTCACGTGCCGCTCGAGCGGCTCCGCCTCAGCAAGCCCTTCTTGGGAGTGGGTGGTGGAGCTTCCCACTCCCTGGGGCAGATCCGCCTCCCTGTCACCTTCGGCACATGTGACAACTACCGCACCGAGCTGGTGGACTTCGACATCGCCCGCATCGGTCTCCCGTACAATGCCATCCTCGGGTACCCGGCTCTTGCTCAGTTCATGGCGGCGACTCACCCGGCCTACAACCTCATGAAGATGCCAGGGAGCAAGGGCGTCCTCACCATCAAGGGGGACACTAAGGAGGCCGTGACGGCACTCAGGCTCGCCTTCAAGACCACGACAGCAGCACAGCCCGCCGACGCCGGTACCCCCGAGGCCAAGGAGGCCGCACCTACCAAGAAGAAGCAGATGTTCACCCAAGACAACACGGAAACCAAGCAGGTGCCGGTCAATGAGGACGGGTCTTCAGGAGCCACCTTTAACATAGGAGCCGGCCTTGACCCGGGACAAGAAGAAGCCTTGGTGAGGTTCTTGCGTGCGAACAAGGAGATATTCCGCGTGGGAGCCCATTCAGCTGGTAGGGGTCCCGAGCGAGGTGATCCAGCATCATCTAAGGGTATGCCCCAACATACGCCCCATGAAGCAGCGAGCTAGACGGCAGTCCACTGAGAAGCAGGCCTTCATCTTCCAGGAGACACGCAAGCTGGAGGCGGTAGGCGCCATTCGAGAAGTTCGATATCCCGAATGGCCGGCAAACCCCCTCGTAGTGCCAAAGAAAGGCGAGAAGGAACAGATGTGCGTCGACTTCACCAACCTTAACAAAGCCTACCCCCAAGATCCGTTCCCACTCCCGCGCATCGACCAGATTGTCGACTCCACCGCCGAGTGCGACCTGCTGTGCTTCCTGGATGCGTTCTCAGGGTATCATCAGATCAAGATGGCGGTGGAAGATGTGGAGAAGACAGCTTTCCTGACACCATGTGGGGTGTACTGCTACACCTGCATGCCCTTCGGGCTGCGCAACGCGGGCGCGACCTTTCAGCGGTTGATGCACATCGCCCTGGGGCGGCAGCTCGGGAGAAACACAGAGGCCTACGTCGACGACATAGTGGTAAAGTCTCGCGAGGCGAGGACATTGATTCAAGACTTGGAGGAGACCTTTGAAAGCCTGCGCCAGGTGAACTTGAGGCTTAACCTGGAGAAGTGCATGTTCGGTGTCCCCTCCGGCAAGCTGCTGGGATTCCTCGTATCCCACAGAGGGATCGAGGCGAACCCGGAGAAGATCAAGGCCATTGAGGGCATGAGCCCACCATAGACCCTCAAAGAGATGCAAAAGCTAGCAGGGCGGGTGACCGCATTAGGGCGTTTCATCTCCAAACTGGAAGAGCGCGCCTTACCCTTCTTCAAGCTGATGAAGAAGAAGGCCCGTTCGAGTGGACCCCGGAGGCCGACCAGGCCTTCTGAGACCTCAAGAAATACCTTACCAGCCCCCCGGTGATGGTGGCACCACGGCTTCTCGAGCCCCTGGTACTCTACCTTGCCGCCACCCCATACTCCGCCAGCGCGGCGCTGGTGGCGGTTCGGGAGGAGCGCCAAGCCAAGGGCACGCTGCGCCAAGCCTGAGCTGAAGTGGTGCAGGGTCAGGAAGGCGCAGCAAAGGCATCAGCGGTGGAAGACCAAACTCGGCAGAGCAACGTCGCAGAAGCTCCTGAGGACAGTCAGGTCTCAGGAAGCCCTTCACCTCAAGATATGCCGCAATCTCCGCAGGACCCGAGCCTCGACAGTGTGCTAGCCCTCGTAGAACACCCGGTGTACTTCGTCAGCACCGTACTGCGGGACGCGAGGGCACGCTACCCTATGCCCCAGAAACTCCTGCTCGCACTCTTGGTGGCATCTCGCAAGCTGCGACACTACTTCCAAGGCCACCCCATCAAGGTCGTCCCAGCCTACCCATTGGAGAGGGTGCTCAGGAGCCCTAACTCAGCCGAAAGGGTCGCTGAGTGGAACATCGATTTGCAAGCATTCCAGTTGGAGTTCAGCACTACCAGGATCATCAAGGGGGTTGCGCTTGCTGACTTTGTGGCAGAATGGACGGATGCCCCGACACTTGAGGAAGGAGAATACCGGTCCACCTCCCCAGGGAGCGAGGCTCCAGACGGCTGGGTCATGTATTTCGATGGCGCCTTCGCGCACCGGCGCGGGGGCTGGAGCAGTGCTCATCTCGCCTACTCAGGACAAGCTCTACTACGCCGTGCAACTATGCTTTCAGCACGGCGAGAAGGTTGCCAACAATATCGCTGAATACGAAGGGTTCATAGCTGGCCTGAAGGCTGCGACAGCTCTAGGGGTGAAGCTCCTTACCGTCAAAGGCGACTCGCAACTCCTCGTTAACTTCTCTAACAAGGTGTACGAGCCGAAGGACGAGCATATGGAGGCCTACCTCGCAGAGGTGCGCAAGATGGAAAAACAGTTCTCGGGCCTGGAGCTGCAGCAAGTGCCCCGGGGCACCAACAAGGAAGCCGACGACATCGCCAGGAGAGCATCCAAGCGGCAACCGCAAGAGCCCGGTGTCTTTGAGGAGCGGCTCTTCAAGCCATCAGCTTCACCACCTCTTTCAAGCACGACTCAGCCTCGGGAGGAGCTCCCACAGCCTCCAGTCACGGGAGCCCCAGCCTGTGGCCCGACCTCAGGAGCTCGGTTGCTCTTGGCGCTCGAGCCCCAGGAGGAATGCTGGACCAAGGAATTCAAGGAGTACCTGACACACGGGACGTTGCTGGAGAAGGAAGAGGACGCGGAGCACGTGGCCCGGCAAGCCACGGCATACTGTATCCAGGACAGCGAGTTATACAGGAAACGGTCGAACGATGTCACTCTGCACTGCATCTCTAGTGATAAAGGAAGGGAGTTGCTGATTGACATACACGGCGGGGACTGCGGACACCACTCGTTGTCACGGACCCTTGTGGGTAAGGTGTTCCGCAGTGGATTCTACTGGCCCACAGCACTCAACGACGCAGCCGAGCTGGTGAAGTCCTGCGAAGCTTGCCAATTCCACGCCAAGCTAATCCATCAGCCTGCTCAGGGCCTCCAAACCATCCCGCTCACATGGCCATTCGTTGTTTGGGGGCTGGACAACTTAGGCCCGTTCCCTCAGGCGCCAGGGGGCTACCGCTATCTCTACGTGGTCAGGCCGAACGCGCTAACGCGGAGGTCCTGAGGGGCCTCAAGACCAGGACCTTCAAGATGAAGCTAGAGGCCTGCGGCAGGGGCTGGCACGACGAGCTCCAGTCCGTGTTGTGGTCCATCCGCACCACCGCCACCAAACCAACGGGTGAGACTCCATTCTTCCTCGTCTACGGAGCTGAAGCAGTCTTTCCTCACGAGGTCAAGCATCACTCCACACGGGTCCTGGCGTTCGACGAAACGCAGCAGGACGCCACGCGGGGGATCGATCTCGTGCTCGGGGAGGAACGTCGTCGTGAAGATGTACTGAGGGCGACAAGGTACCAGCAAGCGCTGCGGCGATACCACTGCCGCAACATCCGCTCCAGGACACTCGAGACGGGTGACCTAGTCCTGAGGCGGGTCTCTCCAGGGAAGGGCTGCATAAGCTTTCACCAATGTGGGAGGGCCCATTCAAGGTCGTCCACATCTCCAGGCCTGGCGCTGCGCACCTGGAGACACAAGACGGGCTACCTATCCAAAACTCCTGGAACATCCAGCACCTCCGGAAGTTCTACCCATGAAGCAAGGCCCAGAGCCTGTGAAGAAAGGCCCAGAGCCTATGAAGAAGGCCTGGTGCCTGTGAAGAATCGCCACCCGTGAAACTCTCACATAATAATGAGTTGGGGTTGTACACGCCCCGGAGTCTCAGGAGCGCCGGCCTCAGGCCCTGGGGCTCCCGCCCATGCCTAGTGGAAGCACTTAGCTCCGCGCTGGTGAGAAGACTTGAAGACTAGATTAGGTGCCGGACGCGGTTTTTCATTTGCTTTCCATAGTTGGCTCGCTTTTCCTTAATTGAAGTTTGCTTTTGGCGTTCCTTGCTGATTTGATTCCCTCGCCTCTCACCACATTTTTCTGGCTCGAGTTTGCTCGTGTTCTCTCTCTCGCATACCTCACGAGGGGGCTAGGCAGGTGCCCTCGCGAGCATTTTTCTCCCCTCTGCCTTCTCACGAGCCACCCTCGTTCGAGCCCAAAAGCTGGTGCACCTCTCCTAGTCTGTGCCCCTCCGGTACCGCGATACAAAGCGCCAGGTCAGGGCATGGGTGAATAGCAAATCTTTTAACGCACTTCCTAACGAATTTTTGCAGTCCCTGAGCAATTGCAGGATGCCAAGGCAAGATGGACACGAGGAAACAAACACCTCCTGAGGAAAGGGGGCGTCCTAAATATGCCAGGTTAAGTTATCTTTGCGCAAAATAACGACACGGCATGGGAACAACACACATAGTGCAATAACCGAGGAACCATAGTTCGGTACACGCCCCCCTGGGCCCATACTGGTTTCATTATTGATGCAGGAAAAGGAGTAAAACAAAAGTAGCGTTGCAGCGATCCGCGGAGGCAGGCCCCTAGCGGCACCCCAAGCCTAGTCGGATCCTTCCTTGCGCTTCACGGAGGCGTGACGACGAGATGACCCACTGATGCCTTCAAAGTGGGCGCGGCGGTGCGGCGGCTGGTCGTAGCCGCCACTGCTGGAGCTGTCACCGAAGGAAGAGCTGCCGTAGCTAGACGAGACACGGTTGCCGCCGAGAGCAGGATCGCCCTCATCCTCATCGCGACCGTCACCAAGGCCGAGCACCTCCTCACTGTCGTTCGCCTCGGGGCAGCACCCGGCGCGGCGACCATCTTCCCCAAACACACTCACATAGAGGGTCGATCCACCATCGTACTTGAAGTGGAGGATGCACCGCCTGCCCAGGCCACGCGCACGGCCGAACATCTGCCAGCCGCGGGCCATGGCTATGTTGCCCGCGGCGGAAGTCTCGACCGCAACCCAAGAGGCCTTGCTGCAGCAACTATCCACCTGCAACCAGAGTCCGCCTAGACCAGAGGCCGGCAGTTCGCCGGCGAAGAAGCGCGGAAGATGGAGCCAGTTGCTGGCCGGGTTCTCCGACCAGACGACAAACTCCGGTGACACCTCCGCCGTGTGGAAGCGTGGACGTGGGGGCCGTGCCACCATAGCACGCCTCCCCTCGTCAACTGGACCGCCATGGCTGGGACAACCCCCTCCGCATGCCGCGACGCCGCTACGACAGTGGGCCACGGCGGGGGTCGCGGCATGCTTGCCGCGTTCGCTCTTGGGCGCCAGGGAGCCGGGTCCCTCGCGAGGGGCCTTTCCCTTCTCGGCGGCAGAGAACTTCCTTCGTGGCGACATTGGTGGCACAACAAGCAATGGAGCAAGGAGGAAGAAGCAAGGAAGAGACGGGCGACGGGTGCTCCGCCCCCTCCCCATTTATAGCAAGAGGAGGCCAACCGGCGCCTCCCACGATCGCAGGTAATGATGGTTTTCCTTACATGTCGCAGGGACTTGTCAAGTCAGGCAGTTGCCGAGGCAGCATGGGGAAGCGGAGACACCCACGTCCAATCAACCGCCACGCGTCAACTAAGGCTGCAGGCTTTTGGGGCCCGTGGTGCTCCGTACTTGACCCTTGGCTTCGCCGCGTAGCCAAGCCCGAGCGCACCTTGGGCCCGAGGGCTACTATCGGTGTTCTGGGAACGGGGGTCCCTAGACTTGCCTGCCTGCGGCCCATGGCGTGGCTAAGCCAGCAGGCCATACGACCCATCTTCTTCAACAAGGCATCCAAGACCCCCGCGAGGGGCCAAACCTCGCGAGATGGACGACACAAGACCTCCTCAGGAGCGGCCTAGTCAGGCAAGCTCACGAGGAGCGGAGATATCAAGGCGGGGCAAACCTCACGAGCCTCTCGTGACGTGAGCCATGACGATCGACACCAAAGTGAGGCGCCCGGTAGCGTGCGATGTCCTTGTTTCATATTTGGTGCTAAGGAAGCAGGCGCAGGCGAGGAGTACCGAGGCATTAGGCAAAGGTTGCTATATTGGTGCAACGAGACCAAGACCAGGAGGACAGCAAGACAGAGGTCATCGTGGAGCCCAAGACGGTTTCACCACCAGAGCTTTTCGCAGGCGAAGACCACTTTTGTCAGGATAGCTTGTACTAGCTGTCCCCCTTTCAAATTTGCCTGCCGTTGTTGGCTCCCTTCCCGCTCAATATTTGGGAAGAGGACCAGGGCCTATATAAGTAGAGCTAGCCACCACAGTAGGGGCATCGAGCAGTTCATCCAGCTCTCACCCGCTTAGTTCACCAAGCACAAGAACACCTCAACCTCAGGAGGCTGTTCTTCCCACTGTACTGTTCATCATCAGCCCAAGAGGCAATCCACCACCACCACACTGGAGTAGGGTATCACACCACAACGGTGGCCCGAACCAGTATAAATCTCGTGTCTTTCTGTGTTGTGAGTTCGTCGAGTTCTTCCGCCAGATCTTAGAGAGCTAGGGCGTAGATCGGTAGTAGGGAAAGACTTCGCGCACACCCCAGTGTTCGAACCTTAAGGGTTTGCCGGAACCCCACATCCGACAATCTTGCCTCTCTTAGGAGACCGCCCCTGCCAACCTTCGGAGGCGGTCCTTTTCCTCCTGAATGGAGAAGGTATACATGCTTCTCTTTCTCCATCGTCTTTGGGCGAGGAAATGTCGATTTCTCCGGAATCAGTATCTAATTTACCTCCGGAACGAAGGTCTCCCAAGCTCTTCTCACTCTCCACCTTGCCCTCCCCTGTCGGCGCCTGGTACGGTGCCGGTGCCAACATCCTTGTTAACACGGGATCCGCTGAGTCTTCAGGAAGAGGGGCCGAACACCTAATCCGTTTTGCTTTCTTTATCCAGCCCTGGAAGAAGATGGTTTGCTCAGTGTCTTACCACAGAATATCTGATTATGAGGTGTTCAGCAGACGAGTACTTACCAGGGTGTCCGGATGGTTACAGTCTAGGCCAGTATCTTCGGTGGTGTCCGACCATTGTTTTCGTCTCCCGAAGAAAAATTCCCACATTCCTTCGTGCTTAGTGCTGAAGAAGTGCTGAAGAGTCCGTGGCCCTTCTGGGTTAAACTCCCATAGGCGGAGAGGCCGTCGCTAGCACGGCAGGGTCCGGCGGACTAGCATTACTTGAATAACGTTGGCAATATTGATGTCCTTTTCAATGAGGCTTCGGATGCGACTTTGCAGAGTCCACACCTCGTCAACTGATCCCTAGTCCAACCCCTTATTAATCCACGATGCAAGCTGAATTGGGGGGCTGGATCAAAACGCAGGCGCAGCTGCCCACTTGGAACCACGGGGCTCGGTGATATAGAACCACTCCTGCTGCCATAAGTCGAACAATTCTTTGAAAGATCCTTTTAGCCAGACAGCGTTGGTAAGCTTGCTCACTGAGGCACCACCGCATTCCGCCTGCTCCCCTTCTAACATTTGCGGTTTCACAGTAAAGGTCTTGAGCCACAAGTCGAAGTGTGGAGGAGTTCGGAGGAAGGCTTCGCACGTGACGATAAACGCCGAGATGAGAAGAAAAAAGATCGGGGCAAGATCGTGAAAATCTAACCCGTAATAGAACATGAGCCCCCGGACGAAGGGATTGAGGGCGAACCCTAACCCTTGGAGGAAGTGGGAAATGAACACGACCCTCTCGCTGGATCTGGGGGTAGGGATAACCTGCCCCTCCGTGGGAAGCCAATGGAGGGTTTCTACGGTCAGATATAGTGCCGCCCGAAGCTTTGCGATATCCTCCTCTGTAACAGAAGAAACCACCCACCAGCCTTGACGGCTGGATCCGGACATGACTGAGGCTTACGGAGGGTGAAACCTGGGTGTTGGAAATCGAGGTAGTAAGAGTCGAGGAAGGAGCAAGCATGGAGAGGAAAGGCGGGTCTATGCCCCTTTATAAAGGCCGAGAATATCAAACGCCTTCTCTCGGGCCTTAAAATTTGCCTATTCCCAAGGAGTTGTACCCTGAGGATGGTTGGGTTACCCACGTTCGTGTCGATAAAAGAATCCCTCAATAAGAGGACACGATCTCTGCTTGGATAAGACGTGTCAATGACAACCGCGTTTCGGAACGTGGGGCCGCAGGCGAAACAACGGTTCGAAATAATGACCGGACTGACATAATGTCATATTGTAAAGGGGGGGGGGGGCGGGGGTTGCCAGAGGATTGGGCTTATAAATTATCATGCCCTCTGGGAAGTGTATGCTGCTCGTGCTGCCGAGCCAAACTTGATCGTTCACTGTGAAGTATCCATAAAAAAGGGAACTCGCCTTGCAATGCCGAAGACAAATCTGCGCGCCGGACTCCTCGTCATTGAAGCTAGGTTCAGGGGCTACTGAGGGAGTCCTGGACTAAGGGGTCCTCGGGCGTCCAGCCTGTTAGCCATGGGCCGGACTGATGGGCTGTGAAGATACGAAGACCGAAGACTGCACCCGTGTCCGGATGGGACTCTCCTTGGCGTGGAAGGCAAGCTTGGCGACCCAATATGTAGATTCTTTTCCTTTGTAACCGACCTTGTGTAACCCTAGATCCTCCCGGTGCCTATATAAACTGGAGGACTTAGTCCAGAAAGGGAGAGACTCATTACCATAGTCATACATCCTAGACTTCTAGGGTTTAGCCATTACGATCTCGTGGTAGATCAACTCTTGTACTACTCATATCCATCAAAATCAATCAAGCAGGAAGTAGGGTATTACCTCCATAGAGAGGGCCCGAACCTGGGTAAACATCGTGTCCCCTGTCTCATGTTACCATCGACCTTAGACACACAGTTCGGGACCCCCTACCCGAGATCCGCTGGTTTTGACGCCGACAGTCACCAGCGTGGTGACGCTGCTCGTCACGTACAACCTGGGAAGAGCGCGTCATGGGTGCCGGTGTAGACGTCTTGGAAGTCACCGCACCGCTCGTGGGTGGCATGACGCCACCCCTGGAGGGCCCCGAGCTGCCTGCTGGGGGCCCGGTTCCGTCTTTGGATTTCGTGGCGCGCGACCCGTCGTCTCGCGCACGAACGGCGCCGCTCGCCAGGCTTTAACTACCAGAGCGATGTGGGTGTTTGCGGGCCGCGCCTCGGCTTCCGTCCGCGACCGCCCCACCACTCGCCCCCACTGGTACAGGCCGTTCGGCCCCCGATGAACCGATCGATGTGATCGCCTTCTTCTTGGGAGCCATGACGATGAAGAACTGCTAAACTAACTGCTAGACCGGATTTTCACAACTGCGCCACTCCCCCCTACCTGGCGCGCCAAAGATGTCGATGGAAACGACACCTATGGAATTACTGGGATCCCTTCTACGGTTGACGGGCGCGGGGTTGTGCAAAGAGCGGGTCTGGTAGTCAGCACAAGGATCGTTTACCCAGGTTCGGGCCCCAGAGATGCGTAATACCCTAGTCCTGCTTTTATGGATATTTGAGTGTTCTTGTGCTCCTGAACTAGCTACGGGGCATGCGTAGTCCAAAAGATCTGAATCCCTCTCCAGTACACCTCGGGCCTCCTTTTATAGACGAAAGGGGTTGCCACAGTGGCACACATGAGGTGGAAAGGTATACAGTGTACAAGCTTATCGCCTGTCATTATGGGACAAGGCGTATTAAATGCGCTCCTTAGGTGTCCAATTGCTTTATCGGGGACGGCAACGAGGCCCGTCCCGTCCGTCACCGCTCCGCCTTGCTCCGACACGCGTCCAGGCCAAGGAGGCATGCAGCGCCACGTAGGCTGGCAGGCTGCTGAGATGGCGTGGTGGTAGGGTCTTCACGAAGATCTGCATGCCACCACGCAGGTGCTTGCTGAGTTGGCCTGGAAGCCGCACGTCGCCACGCAGGTGCCTGCCCAGCTGGTTGGGCTGGCAGCTGCATGGGAACGGCGGTGGAGTCTTGGCAGACGTGGGTCGGGCTGTGGCCCCGCAGGTGTCCTCGGCAAGGGCCTTGCCGAGGCCTCGGCAAGGGTCTTGCCATGACATCGCGGTCGTCCCCGGCAAGGATCTTGCTGGAGGTCTCGTGGATTGCCTCGGCGAGGATCTCGCGAGGATCATCGTCTTCTGGTCTTCGTCTGATCTCGTGTGCTTATGATCTTCGCAAAGATCTGCATGCCACCACGGGGGTGCCTCCCGAGCCTTGGTTCCAATGTGGTTGATGGTGTTGGAATCCTTGGGCTCAAGGGTGGCGTGCTCTGCTGGCGTTGGGCAAGTTGCCCCGGCAAGGCTCTTGCCGGGGCCGCCGAGGTCGCCCCGGCAAGGGTATTTCTGGGGGAGTCCACTTCGCCCTCTTGCTCTTTGTGTCTCTGGTCTTGGCGTTGCTTTGCCCGTCTTGTGCTTTTGGCTGGAGCGCTACTCTGGTATTCTTGTGCTTCTGCTCCCTCCCCTTGCCCTGCTAAGTGTGGCCGCAGGTGCGGTTCTGACTGCCCGTGCACAAGTAGAGGGGTAAAAAGGAGAGCCCCTTCTTTTGTACAACGACAATGATGTCTCTTACCGATTTACCACTATCATTTTGGGGTTATGCATTAGAGACAGCTGCATTCACGTTAAATAGGGCACTGTCTAAATCCGTTGAGACGACACTGTATGAACTATGGTTTGGCACGAAACCTAAGCTGTCGTTTCTTAAAGTTTGGGGTTGCGATGCTTATGTGAAAAAGTTTCAACCTGATAAGCTCGAACCCAAATCGGAGAAGTGCGTCTTCATAGGATACCCAAAATAAAATGTTGGGTAGACCATCTATCACAGATCCTAAGGCAAGACATTCGTCGCTAATAATGGATCCTTTCTAGAGAAGGAGTTTCTCTCAAAAGAAGTGAGTGGGAGGAAAGTAGAACTTGATGAGGTAATTGTACCTGTTCCTGAATTGGAAAAAAGTTCATCACAGAAATCAGTTCTAGTGATGCCTACACCAATTAGTGAGGAAGTTAATCGTGATGATCATGAAACTTCAGATCAAGTTACTACCGAACCTCGTAGGTCAGCCAGAGTAAGGTCCGCACCAGAGTGGTACAATAATCATGTTCTGAAGGTCATGTTACTTGACCATGACGAACCTACAAACTATGAGGAAGCGATGATGAGCCCAGATTCCACGAAATGGCTTGATGCCATGAAATCTGAGTTGGGATCCATGTATGAGAACAAAATGTGGACTTTGGTTGACTTGCCGGATGATCGGCAAGCCATAGAGAATAAATGGATCTTCAAAAGGAAGATGGATGCTGATAGTAGTGTTATATCTACAAAGTTCGAATTGTCGAAAAAAGGTTTTCGACAAGTTCAAGCTGTTGAATACGATGAGATTTACTCACTCGTATCGATGCTTAAGTCTGTTCGGATCATGTTAGCAATTGCCGCATTTTATGAAATCTGGCAAATGGATATCAAAACTACATTCCTTGATGGATTTATTGAAGAAGAGTTGTATGTGATGCAACCAGAAGCTTTTGTCAATCCTAAAGGAAAAATGTGCAAGCTCCAGCGATCCATCTATGGACTGGTGCAAGCATCTCGGAGTTGGAATATACGCTTTGATGAGTTGATCAATATAGTTTTATACAGACTTGCGGTGAAGCCTGTATTTACAAAAAAGTGAGTGGGAGCACTACAGCCTTTCTGATAAGTATATGTGAATGACATATTGTTGATCATAAATAATGTAGAATTTTCTGGAAAGCATGAAGGAGTTTTTGAAAGGAGTTTCAAAGAAAGACCTCGGTAAAGCTGCTTACATATTAAGCATCAAGATTTATAGAGATAGATCAAGACGCTTGATAAATTTTTCAATGAGTACATACCTTGACAAGATTTTGAAGTAGTTCAAAATGGAACAGTCAAAGAAAGAGTTCTTGCCTGTGTTGCAAGGTGTGAAGTTGATTAAAGACTCAAAACCCGACCATGGCAGAAAATAGAAAGAGAATGAAAAGTCATTCCCTATGCCTCAGTCATAGGTTATATGAAGTATGCTATGCTGTGTACCAGACCTATTTTGTACCTCACCATGAGTTTGGCAAAAGAGGGTACAATAGTGATCCAGGAGTGGATCACCGGACATCGGTCAAAATTATCCTTAGTGGAATAAGGATATGTTTCTCGGTTATGGAGGTGGCAAAAAGTTCATCGTAAAGGGTTACGTCGATGCAAGTTTTGACACTGATCCGGATGACTCCAAGTCTCAATCTGGATACATATTGAAAGTGGGAGCAATTAGCTAGATTAGCTCCGTGCAGAGCATTGTAGACATAGAAATTTGCAAAATACATACTGATCTGAATGTGGCAGACCCGTTGACTAAACTTCTCTCACAAGCAAAACATGATCATACCTTAGTACTCTTTGGGTGTTAATCTCATGGTGATGTGAACTAGATTAACTCACTCTAGTAAACCCTTTGGGTGTTGGTCACATAGCGATGTGAACTATGGGTGTTAATCACATGGTGATGTGAACTATTGGTGTTAAATCACATGGTGATGTGAACTAGATTATTGACTCTAGTGCAAGTGGGAGACTGAAGGAAATATGCCCTAGAGGCAATAATAAAGTTGTTATTTTATATTTCCTTATATCATGATAAATGTTTATTATTCATGCTAGAATTGTATTAACCGGAAACTTGATACATGTGTGAATACATAGACAAACAGAGTGTCCCTAGTATGCCTCTACTTGACTAGCACGTTAATCAAAGATGGTTAAGTTTCCTAGCCATAAACATGTGTTGTCATTTGATGAACGGGATCACATCATTAGAGAATGATGTGATGGACAAGACCCATCCCTTAGATTAGCAGAATGATCATTTAGTTTATTGCTATTGCTTTCTTCATGACTTATACATGTTCCTATGACTATGAGATTATGCAACTCCCGAATACCGGAGGAACACTTAGTGTGCTATCAAATGTCACAACATAACTGGGTGATTATAAAGATGCTTTACAGGTGTCTCTGATGGTGTTTGTTGAGTTGGCATGGATCGAGATTAGGATTTGTCACTCCGAGTATCAGAGAGGTATCTCTGGGCCCTCTCGATAATGCACATCACTATAAGCCTTGCAAGCAATGTGACTAATGAGTGAGTTGAGGGATGATGCATTACGGAACAAGTAAAGAGACTTGCCAGTAACGAGATTGAACTAGGTATGAGGATACCGACGATCGAATCTCGGGAAAGTAACATACCGATGACAAAGGGAACAACGTATGTTGTTATGCGGTTTGACCGATAAAGATCTTCGTCGAATATGTAGGAGCCAATATGAGCATCCAGGTTCCGCTATTGGTTATTGATCGAAGATATGTCTCGGTCATGTCTACATAGTTCTCAAACCCGTAGGGTCCGCACGCTTAACTTTCGATGACGATTTGTATTATGAGTTATGTGATTTGATGACCGAAGTTTTCTCAAAGTCCCGGATGACATCACGGACATGACGAGGTGTCTCGAAATGGTCGAGAGGTAAAGATTGATATATTGGAAGGATATATGCGGACATCGGAAAGGTTCCGAGTGATTCGGGTATTTTTCGGAATACTAGAGACTTACGGGAATTCGCCGGGGGAAGTAGTGGGCCTTAATGGGCCATACGGGAAATGAGAGAAGGGCCTCAAGGGCTGGTCGCGCCCCCCCCATGGCAAGACCGAATTATACTAGGAAGGGGGTGGCGCCCCCCTCTCTTTCCTTCTCCCTCTCCTACTCCTTACCTCTCTTGGAAAAGGAAGGGGACTCCAACTAGGATTGGGAATCCTAGTTGGGCTCCCCCTATAGGCGCGCCCCTCCTAGGTCGGCCTCCTCCTCCTCCCTCCTTTCTATATGTTGGATTTCGGGTTCCGGTAGACCTTTGAGGTTCGAAAACTGGGGTGCGCGCAGAGATCCAACCTCCCACCGTCTCGCCCCTCGCCGAATCGCAGGGACCTAAACTACTAGAAAGAACAGCACAAGAGACGCAAGATTTATACTAGTTCGGGCCACCGTTGTGGTGTAATACCCTACTCTAGTTTGTGTGTGGTGGATTGCCTCTTGGGCTGATGAGGAACAGTACAGGGAAGAACAGCCTCGCGAGGGTCTGTTCTTGGTGGGTGTGATGAATTTCTAGGTGGTGTCCCGTCGCTCTAGCTTGAGGATCGGGTCTCTATCTCTCTCTCTCTGGATTCAAAATGCCAGATCCCCTACTCTGAGTGTGGCTACTCCTATTTATAGGCGAAGGCCCTGGGCCTCTTCCCAAATATTGAGCGGGAAGGGCGCCAACAATTGGCCATTTTGAAGGGGAACAGCAGGTACACTTATCCTGACTAAAGTTGGTCTCGCTTTGCCAAAGGCTCTGGTGATAGCCTTTGCTTGGGCTCCACGATGACTCCCTTCCAGCCGTTGGGGCTGGTCTTGGTCTTGTTGCACCAAACGGATGCCTTTGCTTGATGCTCTCGCTGCGCTTGCTCCCTTTGCACCAAAGAGGAAAGGAGGACGATCTGGCTGGCGCTGGCGCCTGGCGCCCCAGGTCGTCATGGCTTGCGTCATGGGCACCTCGCGAGGTACCCTGCCTTGAACTCTCCGCCTCCTCATGAGCCAACCTGACGAGGCCGTGCTTGAGGAAGCTCCTGGTCGTCCGCCCAGCGAGGCTTGGCCCCTCGCGAGGGTCTTGAGCTTGTTGATGAAGATGGGCTGTCCTGGGCCTCCTTTGAGCCACGCCAGGCAGCGAGCGAGCAAGTGCAGGGACCCCCGTTCCCCGAGCGCCGTGATAGCCCGGGCCTGGCGCACCCGAACTTGGCCCTGCAGAGAGGCGAAGGGCAAGTGCGAAGCGTCGCGGGCCCTAACAGCCTGCGGCCTTGGGCGCCGCATGGCTGTTGATTGGACGCATGCGCACTGCTTCCCCATGATGCCTCGGTAACCGCCTGGATTCGACAAGTCCCTGCATGCAGAGCTGGTCATGATTACCGGTGATCGTGGAGGCCAACGGTTGGCCTTCGCCGGCAATAAGTACGGAACGGCGCGCGCCCTTCCAGTCTATCCTTCCTTGTCTCTCCTTCATCTCCATGGCTCCACCAAGGAAGTTCTCGGCCGCGGAGAAGGGGAAGGGCCGTCAGGTCGAGTCTTCCTCTCCTCCGCCTAAGCGTGGCCGAGGTCGCCCTCGCAAGCACCCCGTGGCCTCCTCGGCGGTCCCCCGCGGTCGTGGGGGAGGCTCTCAGCATGGCGACGAGCGGCTGGTCATGGTCAGAGGGCGTGCCCCGATAGCGCGTCCTTCGAGACAGCGCCTCCATGCCGCTGAAGCGCTGCCGGAGTTCATGGTGAGGGCGGAGGAGCCGTCCGGCGTCCGGCTTCAGCTCCCGTGCTTCCTCCTGGGTGAGCTCCTAGATGGCGCCCTGGGTGGCCTCACAGCTCCCGAGCCGAGATGGCTGCTGCGGATCGGGCCGTGGGCTTCTCTGGAGGTCTCGGCTGAGGGGACCTATTCCGCCCTTGGTGGCAGACGTTCGCTTCGCGCCGACGTGGTCTCCGCCGCCCGGTGCTCCCTGCACTTCAAGTACGATGGCGACGCCACCCTCTACGTGAGGGTGTTCGGGGAAGACGGCCGCCGCATGGGGTGCTGCCCTGAAGACGACGACCGCGGCCGAGGACTCAGCCCCGGCGTGGGCGGAGAGGGCAGCACGCGGGCGGCCGGTGATATCCGCGACCCCTCACGCTTCACCAGCTCTTCTTCGGGTGGTGACTCTTCCAGCAGCGGCCGCGGCCAGCCCCCACGCCGTCGCACCTGCTTGGGGGTGGCAGCGGGTCCGCTTGCCGCCACGCCCCGCTGAAGCGCGAGAGGGAGTCCCCCTGAGCTCCGGAGGTGGCTCGGGCCTTCCAAGAGAGCCGGCACGGGGCGTGCTTCACACCTTACATCCTTTTCCTTTCTTTTCTCCTGTGTAAAAAGGGAACAATGTATGGCCCCGTGGGGGCGCGTTTAGGTCAACGTCGTTAATTATTGTACTGCTTTTGTTATCCTGGTAATGTTCCCTTCTGCCGTGCGCCCATTCGTAAGTGAATCCCAGCCGTGGCCGCCGGGGCGACCGATCCAGGCCCCGTGTTCGTGTTGTGCTGCCCGTGAGGCATGGGCAGGAGGGGTGCTCCAGCTGTGGACCAGTGCCGTGAAAACTTGAGCGATAGGGGCAGAAACGCCTGGGCTCCCGAGGCTCCGCCTCCACGAGCCCTCGCGCAAGAGAAATCGAGGCGGGAGAGTGAGAAAGATCGAAGAACCACGGATCAAAAAGGGCAATAGTTTCGATAAAAACTCCAAATGGGAATAACTAGTCAAGCTGCGAGAAAGCAAATGAAAAAGCCGCGTCGGCACCTAGTCTAGTCTTCGACGTCTTCTCACCAGCGTGGAGCTAAGTGCTGCCATCATGCGAGGAGGGAGCCCAGGGGCTGAGGCGGCACTCCTGAGACTCCGGGGCGTGTACAGCCCCAACTCATTATTACGTGAGAGTGTCACGGGCGGCGAGCTTCACAAGCATTCGCCTTCTTCACAGGCTCCGGGCCTTTCTTCTGGGAAGCAAGCTTCACGGGCGTTTTCCCTCTTCACAGGCTCCGGGCCTTTCCAGAACGCGTCAGCTTCACAGGCATTCGCCTTCTTCACAGGCTCCAGGCCTTTTCCAAAAAGATGAACTTCACAGGCATTTGCCTTCTTCACAGGCTCCGGGCCTTTCTTCTGGGAAGCGAGCTTCAGGGGCGTTTGCCCTCTTCACAGGCTCCGGGCATTTCCTCTGGGAAGCGAGCTTCACGGGCGTTTGCCCTCTTCACAGGCTCCGGGCCTTTCCAGAACGCGTCAGCTTCACAGGCATTCGCCTTCTTCACAGGCTCCGGGCCTTTTCCAAAAAGATGAGCTTCATAGGCATTTGCCTTCTTCACAGGCTCTGGGCCTTTTCCAAAAAGATGAGCTTCACAGGCATTTGCCTTCTTCACAGGCTCGGGGCCTTTTAGGGGTAAAACCTCCGGAGGTGCTGGATGTTCCACGCGTTCTGTATAGGTACACCCTCTTGAGTCTCCAAGCGCACGGAGCCAGGCCTGGAAACATGAACAACCTTGAATGGGCCCTCCCACATGGGAGAGAGCTTATGCAGTCCCTCCCTGGAGAGGACCCGTCGGAGCATGAGGTCCCCTACCTCGAGAGTTCTGGGGCGGATGTTGCGGCAGTGGTATCGCCGGAGTGCCTGCTGGTACCTTGCCGCTCGCAGCGCAGCTTCTCGACGGCGCTCCTCCCCCAGCACGAGGGCCGTCCCCCGCATGGCGTCCTGCAGCGTTTCATCGAACGCCAGGACCCGCGCGGATCGACACTTGACCTCGTGAGGGAGGACCGCTTCGGCTCCGTAGACTAGGAAGAAGGGGGTCTCTCCAGTTGGCTTGGTTGCGGTTGTGCGGATGGACCACAACAGGGACAGAAGCTCGCCGTACCAGCCTCTGCCGCAGGCTTCCAGTTTCTTCTTGAACGTCCTGGTCTTGAGGCCTCTCAGGACCTCTGCATTGGCCCGCTCGGCCTGTCCATTGCTGCGAAGTGCGCCACAAAGCGTAGCATATCTGCGTCCCAAGGTTAGCGCAGACGTTTTAAAAGGTTCTTGGTGAGCTGCGAACCGTTGTCGGTGATGATGCGGTTCGGCACTCGAACCGCTCACGATGCCCTTGATGAACTTGACCGCAGAACCAGCGGGGATGGCGCGGACGGCCTCGACTTCGGCCCACTTGGTGAATTTGTCCACGGCGTAGTAGAGGTAGCGATAGCCCCCTGGCGCCCGAGGGAAAGGGCCCAGAATGTCCAGCCCCCAGACCGCGAATGGCCAAGTGAGGGGGATGGTTCTGAACCTCTGGCTGGCTGGTGGATCTGCTTGGCATGGAATTGGCAAGCCTCGCAAGCCGTCACGAGTTCGATAGCGTCATTGAGCGCGGTGGGCCAATAGAAACCGCTGCGGAACGCCTTGCCGACAAGGGTCCGTGACGATGAATGGTGCCCACAATCTCCGCCATGTATATCTGCGGCAATTCCTTCCCTGTTCCTGGTGATGCAGCGAGGATACGTCGTTTGGTCATTTCCAGTAGAGCTCTCCATCCATGATGCTGTATGCCGTGGCTTGCCGCGCCACACGTTCTGCCTCCTCCTCCTTCTCCGGCAAGGTCCCACGCGTTAAGTAACTCTTAAGCTCCATGATCCAACACTCCTCTTGAGGCTCCATCGTTAGAAGCAGGCGTGCTTCGAGGCAGACCCACAGTGGGGCTCCCGGCAGGTGGCTGAGGAGCTCCTCCCGAGGCTGTCTTGTGCTTGATAATGGCGGCAAGGCTGATGGCTTGAAGAGCCGTTCCTCAAAGACGCCCGGCTCACGGGTAACCTCCTGAGGCTCGTTTGGCGATGTCGTCGGCCTCTTGATTGGTGCCGCAGGGGCACGTCTGCAGCTCCAATCCCAGGCTGTTTCTCCATCCTGCGGACCTCCGCAAGGTAGGCCTCCATGTGTTCATCTCTTGGCTCATACACTTTGTTGGAGAAATTCACGAGGAGCTGTGAATCACCCTTGATGGTAAGGCGCTTCACCCCCAGGGCAGCAGCAGCCTTCAGACCCGCTATCAGCCCCTCGTATTCCGCTATATTGTTGAAGACCTTCTCGCCATGCTGGAAACAGAGCCGCACGACATAGTAGAGCTTGTCCTAAGCGGGGGATATGAGCACTGCCCCAGCCCCAGCGCCCTGTCTGGAGAATGCTCCGTCGAAGTACATGACCCAACCTTCCGGCGCTTCGCTCCCTGGGGAGAGGGACCGATCCTTGCCGGCCCTGAGGCCGGGTGCTTCTGTCCATTCGGCCACGAAATCTGCCAGCGCTGCCCCCTTGATGACTCTGGTTGTGCTGAACTCGAGATGGAATGCTTGCAGCTCAATGTTCCACTCGGCGACCCTTCCGGCCGAGTTGGGGCTCCTGAGCACCCTCTCCGAGGGGTATGCCGAGACAACCTTGATTGGATGACCACGGAAGTAGTGCCGCAGCTTGCGAAGCCACCAACAGCGAGGAGGAGCTTCTGCGGCATGGGGTACCATGCCCTCGCATCCGTAACACGGTCTTGACAAGTACACCGGGTGCTCGACTAGGTTAGGGGCGTCGGTGCTGGCGGCGTCTTCCGGAAGCTGAGGTACCTCCCGAGGCGACGGCGCCTCCGGAAGCTGGGTGCTTGGATGGGAGGCGTCCCCCGCCCTCGGTGCGCTCTGCTGTGATGGCTGATCTTCTTCCATTGCGGTGCTGGCTTCTGCTAGTTCCTTATGATTCGGTCTTGCCTTAGCTCGGGTGGCTGTCGTGGTCTTGGCCTGACGCTCCTCCCTAACTGCCACCAGAGCAGCGCTAGCAGAGTAGGGAGTGGCGGCGAGGTAGAGTACCAAGGGCTCCTGAGGGCGCGGGGCCACCATCACTGGAGGGCTGGTCGGTACCTCTTGAGGTCTTGAACGCTTTGTCGGCCTCTTGATCCACTCGAAGGGCCCTTTTCTTCATCAGCTGGAAGAAAGGCAGCGCCCGCTCCCCCAATCGGGAGATGAAACGGCCCAGCACCGTTACGCGCCCCGTGAGCTTCTGCATTTCCCTGAGGGTCTTTGGTGGGCTCATGTCTTCCACTGCCTTGACCTTTTCTGGGTTGGCCTCGATGCCTCGGAGGGACACGAGGAAACCCAGGAGCTTACTGAGGAACTCCAAACACACACTTCTCGGGTTGAGTCGCGGGCTCACTGCGTTGAGGCTCGCGAAGGTTTCTTCCAGGTCTTGTATCAAGGTCTTGGCCTCGCGAGACTTCACCACGATGTCGTCGACGTATGCCTCCACGTTCTTCCCGAGCTGCGGGCCCAAGGTAATGTGCATGAGCCGCTGGAAGGTTGCCCCCGCGTTGCGCAACCCAAACGGCATGCACGTATAGCAGTACACTCCACACGGGGTTAGGAAGGCCGTCTTTTCGACGTCTTCCACCACCATCTTGATTTGGTGACACCCGGAAAAGGCGTCCAAGAAGCATAGCAGGTCACACTCGGTGGTGGAATCGACGATCTGGTCGATGCGAGGGAGCGGAAACGGATCCTGCGGGCATGCTTTGTTGAGGTTGGTGAAGTCGACACACATGCGCTCCTTTCCTCCCTTCTTTGGCACCACCACGGGCTTGGCCAGCCAATGTGGGTATCGGACCTCGCGAATAACCCCCGCGGCTTCTAGCTTGCGGGTCTCTTGGACGATGAAGGCCTGCTTTTGATGGACTGCCTTCTCGCTTCGCTTCCTTTGGGCGCGTTGGGGCACACGTTGAGGTGGTGCTCGATTACGCCCCATGGAATCCTCGCCAGCTGATCGGGCTCCCAAGCGAACACCTTCTTGTTCGCACGCAGGAACTTGACAAGGGCTTCCTCCTGTTCGGGCTCGAGGTTGGCGCCTATGGTGAAGGTGGCGTTTGTGGACCCGTCCTCATCGACAGGTATCTGCTTGGTCTCTGCCTTGTCTTGAGTGAACAACGGCTTCTTCTTGGTCGGCGCAGCCCCCTTGGGCTCGGGGGCTTCCGCATCAGCGGGCTGTACTGCAGCCGCCGTCTTGAGGGTGAGCCTGAACTGGCCATAAGCGCACCTTCGTGTCCCAGACGCAGTGAGGACGCCGCTGCTCCCGGGAATCTTCATGAGGTTGTACCCCGGGTGGGTTGCGGCCATGAATTTGGCCAATGCTGGGTAGCCAAGGATGGCATTGTAGGGGAGGCCGATGGGGGCGATGTCGAAGTCGACCAGTTCCGTGCGAAAGTTGTCGTACGTGCCGAAGGTCACCGGGAGCCGGATTTGCCCCAAGGAGCTGGATGACCCTCCTCCTACACCCGAAAAAGGCCGACTGGGCTGTAGCCGCTCCCTGGGTATGCAGAGGAGTTTGAAGGCCTCGACTGAGAGTACGTTGAGGCCGGCGCCGCCGTTGATGAGGGTCCGGGTGACGGCAATCTGGCAGATGGTGGGTGTGCAGAGCATGGGGAGCGCACCCGAGCCGGCCGAGTTGGCGGGGTGGTCTTGACAGTCGAAGGTCAGCCCGGCCGACGACTCCGTCCGACTGAGGAGCCCCTGCCGCGTGGAGGCGGCGCCGACCCGGTGGACGAATGTCTTGACATGGCGGCTGGAAGGCGGCGCCTGCGAGCCGCCCAGGAGGGTCGTGACGAGCTGAGGGACCGGCGCGACGGGGCGGATGACGAGGAAGCCGCGCGGCCCCTCCCCTGAGGTCGCCGAGGAGCACAGGGACGATGCTTGCTGCTCGTTCCCCGCTGGGCCGGTGGCGGCGTTGACGGCAGGTGACGGGGAACAACGAGGGCGCCCGCCGACGGGAGCTGTCTGGGCGACGCGGGAAGCGAGGGCGGCTCGGCGCTCGGCGTGGGCCCGACGGGCGTCAGACATGGTTGCGGTGGTCGGGGAAGAACGAGGCGACGAAAGGCAGATTCCGGCGCACCCCTACCTGGCGCGCCAAATGTCGGATTTCGGGTTCCGGCAGACCCTTGAGGTTCGAACACTGGGGTGCGCGCGGAGATCCAACCTCCCACCGTCTCGCCCCTCGCCGAATCGCAGGGACCTAAACTACTAGAAAGAACAGCACAAGAGACGCAAGATTTATACTAGTTCGGGCCACCGTTGTGGTGTAATACCCTACTCTAGTTTGTGTGTGGTGGATTGCCTCTTGGGCTGATGAGGAACAGTACAGGGAAGAACAGCCTCGCGAGGGTCTGTTCTTGGTGGGTGTGATGAACTGCTAGGTGGTGTCCCGTCGCTCTAGCTTGAGGATCGGGTCTCTATCTCTCTCTCTCTCTGGATTCCAAATGTCAGATCCCCTACTCTGAGTGTGGCTACTCCTATTTATAGGCGAAGGCCCTGGGCCTCTTCCCAAATATTGAGCGGGAAGGGCGCCAACAATTGGCCATTTTGAAGGGGAACAGCAGGTACACTTATCCTGACTAAAGTTGGTCCTCGCCTGCCAAAGGCTCTGGTGATGACGCCTGCTTGGGCTCCACGATGACTCCCTTCCAGCCGTTGGGGCTGGTCTTGGTCTTGTTGCACAGAAACGGATGCCTTTGCTTGATGCTCTCGCCTGCGCTTGCTCCCTTTGCACCAAAGAGGAAAGGAGGGGCCTTGCTGGCTGGTGCCCGACTGGCGCCCTTGGTCGTCATGGCTTGCGTCACGGGCACCTCGCGAGGTACCCTGCCTTGAACTCTCCGCCTCCTCATGAGCCAGCCTGACGAGGCCGTGCCTGAGGAAGCTCCTATTCGTCCGCCCCGTGAGGCTTGGCCCCTCGCGAGGGTCTTGAGCTTGCGTTGATGAAGATGGGCCGTCCTGGGCCTCCTTTGAGCCACGCTGCAGGGCACAGGCAGGCAAGTCTGGGGACCCCCGTTCCCAGAACGCCGACACTATACTTGGCCAAGGGGGCACTTTCATAACCTGCTAGATCTTCTACAAACTTCGGCCTGGAGCATTTGGAAAGGGAGAAACAACAAGCATTTTAGAGGGGTGGCTCCTAGTGTGGGGTCCTGGTTTATCCGCTTTAAAGAGGACATCAAGCTTCTCCAATATAGGGTTAAAGCAGCTCATATAGCTGCCTTGATTAACTTTTGTAACTCTATTGTATAGACCACAGTCTCATTTCTTTTGGTTGACTAGCTGCACACTAGGTGCACGGTGCACCTTGTAACGATCTGGTTGATATGTCTATGTAAACACCCCATTTATATAGATATATGAAAAAACAGTAGGGGTTTTCACCCTACTGTCAAGTTTCTCAAAAAAAAATGGGGCACCCCAAAGCACAACAGACAATCTCTTAGCCATGTGCGGTGCCCCCTTTCATAGTTACACACCTCGGTCATATTGTCGTAGTGCTTAGGCGAAGCCCTGTGCCTGTAGCTTCATCATCACCGTCACCATGCCGTCGTGCTGACGGAACTCTCCCTCGGCCTCAACTGGATCAAGAGTACGAGTGACATCATCGAGCTGAATGTGTGCTGAACACGGAGATGCCGTACGTTCGGTGCTAGGATCGGTTGGATCATGAAGACGTACGACTACATCAACCGCGTTGATATAATGCTTTTGTTTTTGGTCTTCAAGGATACGTGGACACACTCTTCCCGCTCGTTGCTATGCATCGCCTAGATAGATATTGCGTGATCGTAGGAATTTTTTTGAAATTACTGCGTTCCCCAACAACTCCATGGGGCGGGGCGGCGGCTCGGCCTTCGCTTGGGTGGCAGGCTTGTCGGTCCAGTCGACGCACTCCAGAGGGGGCGATCTAACTAAACCTCGGGGCGGTGGCACCGGATGTGTTGCGACATTCATGGTCTGCGAGCGGTTGCCCTGAGCAGTTTGGGCTGCGGGCAGCTGGGTTGTGTGGCATTGTTGCTCGAGGGGAGCGGTGGTATGTTGGGGCGGCGGCCCCGGAAGGTGGTGCCGGTTGATTGTGCTGGGCGCGACGGAGCATTGCATGTCAGGACGGCGGCCCCGAGAGAATCACTGTGGTGGCCAGACTTCTGTGGCAACGATGATTGTGGGAGTGATGTCGGCGACGTGGCAATGATTGCGATAGTCGGCTCTTCTCCGGCATGTCCACGGTATTGCCTCGGTTTGTTTGTAGTTGTGGAGTCGAAGCTGCGACGGCGGGGCCCTGTGGTGTACGATGACTGGCTGCAGGCGGCCCTTTCGGTGATCTTACATGGCGCCAGCCGTGCCTGGTTTAGTTCTTCTGAGTTCTCCGTCAGAGTCGGAGCTGCGTTGTATGGCCGCAGGTCGACATGTCGTCGATAAGGGTGGGCTTTGCCCTGTGTGTTTTAATCATGGGAGTGGGCTTGGCCCTTGTTGTTCTGATTTTTGTCCGGTTTTCCGTAATTAACTGGGCAATTCTCTTCTGCTTAATTAATAGATTAGACAATCTTTGCCTCCGTTTCGAAAAAAATACCTCAGCACAGAAGCCTCGACCGAACAACCACGCGTACGAGTTGCTTCTCTGTTGGCTGTAGGCCCCTTATGGGAATTTTAGATTTGCAGCTGAGGAAAGCGCGTGTAAATTCATTGGAAGGAAACCAGTAGGGTCCACACTACAAGTAAATAACGGGTAGAGTTTGAGCTGTTGCACTACAAGTTCACCTGGCCCCACGTAAATAATCTGACAGATGAAAAAGGACAAGTTATTCCTACACAAAAGTGTGGATTTTGTGCAATCATCAAATCTTAACTAAGTAGGGTTTTGAATTTAGGTCCTATTTGACAAAACATGACTTAGAATGTTGAACAGTCTTCCTAAATCTTAGTAGACTGAGAGTTGGTTACGTCTTAGTTGATGCTATATTCGCAAGATCTTACATCGAGATTTGTGCAAAATTTTCTTTTCAGTTTTTTCTTCTCTTTTGTACATGTTATGTCACTTGACCGAGACTCCGTGAAGTCTCAATCGACTAAGACCTAGCCACATCCAATATAGGAATATTTAGCTTCCTATTCATTCTTTAGCTACTTTCAAGTTTTCATCGTCAATGATTTCCATTATATAGTTTAGCTGGTAGATAAAGACATGAATTATTAGCAATTCATCGTGGCAACTATTGTTTTGTGGAGAAGCAGGGGTGTTGTGATGAGGCACGAACTAGCGAGATGCTAATCCGTGTGTGTAGATGGCCCGATCTTTCACGGCGATGGTCGGTCAACAATTCCTCCCCTGTTCCTCCTTGCAACCTCCAAGATAATTTTCACACGCGTACAAAAATACACGAATAAAAATAATGACCCCCTTGGATCAGCACGTAGGCGTCAACATGATGATCAACCCTTCGTCGCTAGTAAATTTTCTTGATGGAAAAATCACCGAAAAATACTCATAATTTGGTCGCCCAGAACTAGGAGTTTTCTGACCTTTGTTTCATAACTCAAAATAAACTCCCCCTTTACATTGGCCGAAGCTAGCCTCTTATATGGCTCGGCTCTCGTACTCTTAAACAGAAAGTAATAAAGATCTGGACTCTAAAAGGAATCATATTATTTTAATGACTAAATCCTAACGGAAGCCGACGAGCGTACTCCTACTTGTCTAGCTAGCACAAACACAAAAGGAAATCTATCTCCTGTCTTCTATTTGGATGTGGACTCCAAGACACCATCTTAATTTGCATGCAACGTGATCTTGCCATGCAAACCGAGATCAATGAGGTCGATTCTTATAAAATCAGGAGGTGTGCGGAACGTCGGTTTTACCTCCGCAGGCTCCGGTTCCTCATAGTTGTTGTCGCATGGTCTTCTGTCGTATATTTGGTGCACCTCTTGGACCATATTTTTGCCTCGACACAATATTTTTTGTTTGTTCCATGCATTACGCGAATTATCTTTCTGTCTCAGCTGCACAATAGATAAAATGTGTCGCGATAAAACTTTAGCAATCCTAGGTCCACAAACCTCACGTATTTTTCCATCTTTGCCTTGATGCACTTTACGTGGAATCGTAGACTCTTTTTCTTTTCGAGCCTCTCTAGAACAACACTGAACATAATCAACCATTCCACTAAATAACTCATTGCTCAACTCCTTAACCGGTTCAGTTTTATTAGCATCAACAATCAACGGTGCCATGCCCGTATCATCCTCCCTCCCTTCAAACGAAACCGTCCTCGGTTTCGAGTCTATTTTTGATATATTTAATTTTTCCGGAGTGTGCAGTTCTATTTTGATCACAGAATCTGCCGTTGGTTTCAGTACGTGTCGCCTTCCATCATGCATGAACGTGTATGTGTTGGTTTTTCCTGCATGCACCGCGTCATGATCGAACTGCCATGGTCTTCCTAATGGTAACTAACAAGCGTTCATTGGCAAAACATCACAATCCACCTTGTCCATATAATCTCCAATAGCAAATGACACACGTACCTTATGTGTAATCTTTAATTTTCCGGAGTTGTAGAGCCACTCCACATGGTGGGGTTGCGGGTGTCGCCACATTGACAGACCCAATGCATGCACAAGATCTTTGCTAATGGCGTTTGTAAAGCTGCCACCATCAATTATCACCTTGCAAGAACGATTCTTGATTTTACATTGTGTTTTAAAAACACTCCACCGCTGTCCTTTTGCACCACCATCCTCTGGCACCTTTTCTACCAATAGATTTATCCCCTTCGTTGGTGCACCAACTTCTTCTTTTACCTTTTCCTTCTCTTCTCTTCTTTTTCGCAAACGGTCTTTCCTATCTATCGAGAACACATCCACTGGCATAGGAATAAAACAAATTTGTTGGCCCTTCCATGATACAGAATAACTATTTTTCTTGACATCCCGAACAGCCCCAACGCGCTTGCACCATGGGTTCCCAAGTAGCAGATGACACGACACCATGGGTACAGGACAAACGTGAAAAAATTCCACACAACAATATTTCCCCAGATAAAAAATTAGCAAAATCCGATGCGTAATTTTGATTTCACCTTTGAACCACTTCAGCGTGTACGGACTTTCAAGAGGCGCCATCTTCAGCCCCAATTTTTCCACCACGTCGATGCTCACCATATTGACTGCGGTACTCTCATCGATTGTCAGATTGACACGTCGTTCGTTCACGACGCAACGAATGTGAATAAGAGTGACCTCGCCAATGCCTTCCTCCTCCATCAATATGTTCCTGCTCAACATGTTGATGCTTGACTCCGCAGACGATATTACAATCTGAGTTGCCGTGACTAACCTTTGCTCTGAATACCACTTGATGAAGCACGAACTAGCGAGATGCTAATCCGTGTGTGTAGATGGCCCGATCTTTCACGGCGATGGTCGGTCAACAATTCCTCCCCCTGTTCCTCCTCGTAACCTCCAAGATAATTTTCACCCGCGTACGAAAATACATGAATAAAAATAATGATCCCCTTGGATCAGCATGTAGGCGTCAATATGATGATCAACCCTTCGTCGCTAGTAAATTTTCTCGATGGAAAAATCACCAAAAAATACTCATAATTTGGTCGCCCAGAACTAGGCGTTTTCTAACCTTTGTTTCATAACTCAAAATAAATTCCCCCTTTACATTGGCCGAAGCCAGCCTCTTATATGGCTCGGCTCTCGTACTCTTAAACAAAAAAGTAATAAAGATCTGGACTCTAAAAGGAATCATATTATTTTAATGACTAAATCCTAGCAGAACCAACGAGCGTACTCCTACTTGTCTAGCTAGCACAAACTCAAAAGGAAATCTATCTCCTGTCTTCTATTTGGACGTGGACTCCAAGACACCATCTTAATTTGCATGCAACATGATCTTGCCATGCAAACTGAGATCAATGAGGGCGATTCTTATAAAATCAGGAGGTGTGCGGAACGTCGGTTTTACTTCCGCAGGCTCTGGTTCCTCATAGTTGTTGTCGCATGGTCTTCTGTCGTATATTTGGTGCACCTCTTGGATCGTATTTTTGCCTCGACACAATATTTTTCATTTGTCGCATGCATTACGTGAATTATCTTTCTGTCTCAGCTGCACAACAGATAAAATGTGTCGCGATAAAACTTTAGTAATCCCAGGTCCACAAACCTCACGTATTTTTCCATCTTTGCCTTGATGCACTTTACGTGGGATCGTAGACTCTTTTTCTTTCCGAGCCTCTCTAGAACAACACCGAACATAATCAACCATTCCACTAAATAACTCATTGCTCAACTCCTTAACCGGTTCAGTTTTATTAGCATCAACAATCAACGGTGCCATGCCCGTATCATGTTGTGTCATCTGGATCATGGCCATTGGTGTTTGTTCCATAGCAAAGCACGAGCGTTGACACAAACCAAACAATGCATAGATTTCTTGGCTGTTTTGCGAAGAATATGGTAAGCTGAAAGCACATTTTTTCAGACTTATTATAGGCTAGGGGACTGTAATGATTTTTTCTCCCGTTGCAACGTACGGGCATATTTGCTAATTATTATTATTAGCATATAAAGCCTCTTATGTTTCTTGTTTCTAATGATTATTCTTTGCAGGGAAGACTCTATGATCACGTATCCAGGCCATATTGCACGATCAATTTGTAGCCGGAAATTTGATCATGGTTACGACTTCTGCACGGTCCATCTCAGCAATAATAGGATGAATTGTACGCTCTAAAGGCAATGCAATTCTCTCTCACCAAGCAGCTAATTTAGCTTGGAGCGCACTATCGCATGTAAGAGACCCTTTGCACGATGTGAAAATAATGGCTCATGTAGCCTCTCCAACACCATTTCGGCTCTAGCCGATCTGTTTGTTACCACAAACAAACCGTTCGGGTTCAATTTTGTTCAACCTTCAGGTGGTCCAGTCTAGCTCCAGTCATCACCTACCGTACTAGTGTGCCTCTATGCCGATGTTGAAGCATTTATCTATCCTGTTATGTGCAATGACATTTTTTTTCTTTGACAATGTCACTATGTGGGTATTTCTAGATGCACAACAGAGAGTTGATGTACTCCTATAAACCTGCAAGAAGCTTTAGTCAGGGCGGGTCCTTGGCGTGGGTTATCATCATGAGAGTCATCCTTTACTTCTCTAGCATAGACTCAAGCACACCGTAGTTGTGGGGATTAACTGAACGGCTAAGTAGTTGTAATGGCAACTACTAACACTCGTATATTATGGGATGGAAAGAGTACTTGAATAAGATCTACTTTCATCCTGCAAAAAAGACATTTTCTTTCATAACATGAAAAATGTTCTTAAGCAGAACCTCTGTCAATACAGCGTGACAGTGAATAAAAAAACAGCGCTGAAATCTCTATCCCTATCTCTACTACCTAAAAGATATGTAAGATTCCCTCTCCCCTCTTACGTTCCCCTCACTTCGTCCGACTCTTCCGTCTACGAGCGATTGCTCGCCCTTCGCCCGCCCCTAATAAAAGCCTAAAAGGAAACACAATCAACCACTAAAAAAAAATCAGGCGTAGGAAATAAGGACGTAATCTCCAGATGGGCATGCAATCCCAGGAGTTCTGCTTTCTACCATGTATGCTTTGTACAAATCAGGGAGTCCCTCGGCGCTCCACCTCGCCCGACTGCCACATCCCACGCCAGTGCGTCACCAGATGAAAAGCCTAGGCCGTGTGGCCCATCCTCGGCCGCAGACGCGCCCTCAAGCAGAACCCCCCACCAACAGAACATGGGACCTCAGCCAGTTCCAGCGGAACCGCTGACGCATTCGCCTTGCGAGTCGCGGCAACATTACAAAAAAAGACACATCTGTTACATTTTGGGCTGAACGATTTTTTTTCCTGTCATACTCATGACACTTCTATGATGATAATTGTGACAAAATCCGGTATCATCATAGATGTGGTGGGCTCCTACTTCTATGACAAAAAATCATGACAGAGAATGGGCTTTTCGTCCTGGGCAGGCCGGAGACGCAATTGCATGACATTCTTTGGGATGTCCATGACGGAGAAAACCGTGGTAGAAGCGAGGGCGAGGAAAATATCGGGCAAGTTCCTGGTTACGGCCGGTGGTCGGGGGCCGAGCGATGCACGTTTCTCTCGTACGTACGCGCGTGTGTGCAAGGCGTTGTGCTCTAACTGAACCCAAGCGAGGCGTTGCGCTCTAACTGAAGCCGAGCGATTGCACTGTAGGCTAAACGAAACTGAACCCGTGCGATCGATCAACCCCTTGATGTTAACTGAACCCGAGTGATTCCTTCGCTACTGTGCTAACTCAAGCCGATCGATGCTGCCTCTCTATGAATAGTGAGTGTTGTTGGGGGGTTTGGATGAACAGTTCCCGGTGGGGGTTGGATGAACAGGACCTCGTGGTAGTAGAGGCCGTTGCCGCTGGATGAACAGGACCCCGATCGATAGAGCCGGTGGATGAACAGGACCCCGTGGAGGGCTGGATGAACAGGACCCCGTGGAGGGCTGGATGAACAGGACCCCGTGGAGAGATGGTTTAATAGTAGCCGGTGGAGGGCTGGATGAACAGTAGCCCGTGGAGGGGTGGCTGAACAGGACCCCGTGGAGAGAGCTGGTTGAACAGTAGCCGATGAAGCAGCGCGCGGTGGAGGCTGGATGAACAGGAGCCCGTGGATGAACAGTCGCAGGTGGAGGCTGGAGGAGGTCGACGGTGGATGAACAGTAGCCTGTGGAGGCTGGAGGAGGTCGACGATGGAGATGAACAGTATCCCGTGGAGTCCCGTTTTACGGTACGCCACACCCCTCCCGATGAACAGGACCCCCCGTTTCGACCATAGCGCTCCAACACAAGTCTGTTTCCTCCGTTTTGCGGTATGCCACACCCCTCCCGATCAACAGGACCCTGTTTCGATCGTAGGAGGTCCATTTCCTCCGTTTAGTGGTACGCCAGAGCCCTCCTGATGAACAGGATCCCGTTTCCATCGTGGACGGTTGAACACAAGGCCGTTTCCTCTATTCTGCGGTATGTCGGGCCTCGTTGCCATCGGCTGTTCCGTCCAAGCCAGTTGGCTCCCGATGAACAGCACGCGTTCCGTTGCCTCCCGATGAACAGGACGCATTCCGTTGCCTCCCCATGAACACGACGACGACGCAATTCCTCCGTTCTGACCCAGCCACAGCCATGTACACGATCCCTGGCCATACATATGCATGAGTAGGCGTTCGAGACCCCGCCCGTATGTACATACGTGGCCGTATTTACTTTCTTGCACCCTGGCCGTTGTATGTACGTGTACATGCTACGTGCGTGCCTCTACTACCACACGTGCGCGCCTCTACTACCACACGTGCCCTTCCTTTTACGGCCATGGTTCATCACTGCAGCCTGCAGACAGACCAATCGACCAGTATGTACGTACATGTTCGCGACCAGAATGACAACACTACATACGCTTCGACCGGGTGGGTCCCGACTATCAGGCACTTCCTTGTGTGCGAAGATGTAGCTAGTGCGACCCAGCAGTCAAGGGGGCGAATCATTTTTCTTGCCCGTAATATGGACGCACTTCCTTGCGTGCGAACATGTAGCTGGTGGGTCCCAGCAGTCAGGGGGAAACGTTTTTTTCCACAAAATAAGGTGGCCCGTCCGGTGGGTCCCTGCTGTCAGGTGGAGGAATCATTATTTTCCGTGAAATAAGGAGGCACTTCCTTGCTGTGGCCGTGGACCCAGCTGTCAACCTCTCCACGTACAGTACTCTTTCCGATGGAAGTCGTTCCTTGACCACGTTGACCACGCCGCGACGAGAGCACCAGGGCGGTGGATGACGGCGAGGCCTAGGAAGGGTAGGACGCGGAGCCGGGGAAGACGCGGTAGTGGAAGCCTGCGCGGAGAGGAGTACGAGGGTTCAC
This sequence comes from Aegilops bicornis, assembly GCA_021605145.1. Lineage (NCBI taxonomy): Eukaryota > Viridiplantae > Streptophyta > Magnoliopsida > Poales > Poaceae > Aegilops > Aegilops bicornis. The sequence continues at coordinate 463,302,854 of CM038669.1, read as the reverse complement.
TGGTTCGGCTTCGGTGTGAGCCTGCCATCACCGCAGGGCCTGGCCAGGGGTGGGAGTAGTAGGGTGCGGTGAGGCCTCAACGACAGCATAGCCAGCCACTGGAGGCAGGAGCAGGCGGTCTCACCGGTGCTGGTTTGGACGGCTGGTGCAAGAAGAGCAACGATTGAAGAAACAACAGGACTGTTTGATTCAAATCCAACGTTCACTGCTGCTAGAATCGTTTCTTGACTAAGTTGACAAAGCCCTGCATACGCGTCAACTTAGTAGGCCCACAGGTCAGCCTCCGAACCGGTGCGCCCCAGATGTCAGTGGGAGGAATCATTTTTTCTGCGTAATAAGGAGGCAGTTGATTGCTTGCGGCCAGGCCAGCGAAGGGAGTAGGGTGGGCCGGTGAAGCCTGCGCGGCATGACAGCGGGTCACAAGAGGAGGGAGCAGGCAGTCCCGTCGGCGCTGGTTTAGGTGGCTGGGGCAGGAAGATCAGAGATTGAAAAAGCACGTCGGCCGTTGGATGGACACCCAACATTCACTTCTGCTAGAATCGTGTGTTGACTGACAAAGCCTTGCGTAAAGAAGTCAGCCTTGAAATTTGTGGCGTGTACAACCCATTTGCTATTATTTTTATAATTCTTACTCATTTTCTAATTCATATGGAATTTATTGCAGCCCATTTTCCATTTTTAGAATTGCTGCCCATTTTCTGGCCAGTACCACGGTTAAAAAAATGAACTAAAAATGTGCGAAATTTTGAAAATTCGCCAAAAAATTCTAGGAACAAAATATTCTTAATACAAAAATTATTAGCCATACTAAATCAAATTTAAAAATAAATTACTAATATGTCATGTTAAAATCCAATGAAATATAAAATATCAGTGAAGAACAAAAACAAAAAAACTAATTTTCCCATTTACTTTTAACAGATACTGACCAAACTCTTTGGCCAGGCCGGAATGCATCCCTCCTCGTCTTGAAAGATTTGCAGCCCAGTAAGTCGGAGAAAACAAATAGCCCTAGCTTGGGTATTCTTCCAAAAGAAATAGTGGCCTACCTATTTTCCCAAAGAAAAAACTGCTGGGCTGGTCATGTTGTTATACGGGCCACAGAGACCGCACAACCCAGTTTATAGCGTGCTCCTTCGAACAAATCCTCAAAAAAATTGTGCAATTCTATCGTTAATTGACTATATGTTGAGAATGATGTGGGTCCCAGATATCAGCAGGGTGGATTAGAGTAAAAAAATATGGGTGCATCTGAGTAGTAAAAGAGGTGCTTTGCTTGTGTTCGGGAGTGGACCTGGTCGGTCTGTACTATCATACTCACATCTGCAGTGTTGTCCCGATTCACTATGTTGACAGGGCCGGACGGCGGCACCGCGGCGAGCGCACCAAGGCGGAGGATAAAGTGATGTCGCCAATGTGCTAGGCTGTGTTGGACATTCTTATTGAAACATAAAAATGGACGAGAACTATTTACGACGTTGACTACGATTTACATGGGTCCGCTGGTTGTAGGAAGAAAATTGTGGGAGAAAGAAGACCGGTCGCTATCTTTGCCTAAGAATTATATCGACTGAATGTAACGGCACTATCATAGGAAATAATATCCTCCTGTTAAATCGTGAATTTAAAGAACTGGTGCATGAGCATTTAGCTTTATTTATTTATTTACTTATTTATGTTTAGGGGACCATGAGCATGTACCTGGACCGGATTCAGGTGAGAGCCTCCCTTTCAGCTAATTATGGGCTCCTCTATTGGGCCTTCATCAGTGGGCTGCATGTTATCAACAAGTGGAAAATGTGTTCCGTACGAAAAATAGTATGTTCTACGTACGGTACGGGGCACTAAAGGATCGGACCGTGCAACGACTTCCAACACATTGTGTTTGTCGTTCTAACAACACATTTATTCAACCAATAGACGAAATATACTACTGATTGTACATTGAAAACAGCAGCAGTAGCAACCAGGGCTGGGGGTGCAACAGAAGCAGTAAGTAGGCCAAAAGAGTAAAGATGCAGCACTCTATTCCAAACCAAACATCAGCCATCATTACAAAAGGGCTACCAAAAAAGAACAAGTGTATGCATCAAACTAAATAAAGATCCTACTACACCAAGAGTACGTATCAAACTAACTGGCATGGTGACCGTCGTATCTACAATTTTTTATTGTTCCATGCCAATATTCTACAACATTTACATACTTTTGGCAACTTTTTATACTTTTTTTGGGGACTAACATATTGATCTAGTGCCTAGTGCCAGTTCCTGTTTGTTGCATGTTTTTTGTTTCGCAGAAAATCCATATCAAACGGAGTCCAAACAGGATAAAAACTGACGGAGATTTTTTTGGAATATATGTGATTTTTGGGAAGAAGAATCAATATGATACGATGCCCGAGGGGGCCACGAGGCAGGGGGTGCGCCCTAGGCCCTCGTGGCCACCCCATAAGGCGGTTGGTGCCCTTCTTTCGCCGCAAGAAAGGTAATATCCGGATAAAAACCGGTCCAAATTTCAGCCCAATCGGAGTTACGGATCTCCGGGAATTTAAGAAACGGTGAAAGGGAAGAATCAGGGAACGCAGAAATAGAGAGAGACAGAGAGACATATCCAATCTCGGAGGGGCTCTCGCCCCTCCCATGCCATGGAAGCCAAGGACCAGAGGGGAAACCCTTCTCCCATCTAGGGAGAAGGTCAAGGAAGAAGAAGAAGAAGAAGAAGGGGGGCTCTCTTCCCCTTTCTCCCGATGGCGCCGGAAAACCGCGGGGGCCATCATCATCACCGCAATTTACACCAACACCTCCGTCATCTTCACCAACATCTCCATCACCTTCCCCCATCTATATACAACGGTCCACTCTTCCGCAACCCGCTATACCCTCTACTTGAACATGGTGCTTTATGCTTCATATTATTATCCAGTGATGTGTTGCCATCCTATGCTGTCTGAGTATATTTTGGTAGTCCTATCAGTAATTGGTGAATTGCTATGATTGGTTTCATTTGCTTGTGGTTATGTTGCTGTCCTTTTGTGCCCATCATATTAGCGCGTGCGTGGATCACCACCATAGGGTTAGTTGTATGTTGATAGGACTATGTATTGGAGGGCAAGAGTGACAGAAGCTTCAACCTAGCATAGAAATTGATGCATACAGGATTGAAGGGGGACAAATATATCTTAATGTTATGGTTGGGTTTTACCTTAATGAACGTTAGTAGTTATGGATGCTTGCCAATAGTTCCAATCATAAGTGCATAGAATTCTAAGTCAGGGATGACATGCTAGCAATGGCCTCTCCCACATAAAACTTGCTATCGGTCTAGTAAAGTAGTCAATTGCTTAGGGACAATTTCGCAACTCCTACCACCACTTTTCCACACTCGCTATACTAACTTTATTGCTTCTTTACCAAAACAGCCCCTACTTTTTATTTACGCGCTCTTTATTATCTTGCAAACCTATCCAAAAACACCTACAAAGTACTTCTAGTTTCAAACTTGTTCGAGGTAAAGCGAACGTTAAGCATGCGTAGAGTTGTTTCGGTGGTCGATAGAACTTGAGGGAATATTTGTTCTACCTTTAGCTCCTCGTTGGGTTCGACACTCTTACTTATCGAAAGAGGCTACAATAGATCCCCTATACTTGTGGGTTATCAAGACCTTTTTCTGGCGCCGTTGCCGGGGAGTTATAGCGTGGGGTGAATATTCTCGTGTGTGCTTGTTTTCTTTGTCACTAAGTAAATTTTATTTGCTGTTCTAAGTTGTTCTCTATCTTTAGTTATGGATTTGGAACACGAAATACCAAAAAAATTAGGTTTAGTTGCTACTCATGGAGATGGGGAACCTCCTAAAAACCCTCGATGCTCATTATGTGAAAGATATTATGTACTACTTTGATAATCCTGAGAAAATCCCATTCAATTATGTAATGGGAGACACGTTGGATCAACATGAATACTTTAGGGATTATCGCTTGACTCTAAAAGGGAAACTATTATGGGATCAAATTTATATGTTGTATTGGTATGCTAGGCAACTAGATATGATTATACTTGTTGCTCTAGGATGAAGGCTCCACACCTTCCCTTTTTCATGCAAATTTAATGATAATGAAACCTTAGATTCCTATGCTAATGGTATATATGATTACTATGATGTGGAACGAATAGAAGAATTTGTTGCTTTTAAGGATGCTTGTGAAATTGAATCTTTGTTTAAAGAGTTTGAAGATTTTGATGATTCAGTTTATAGACCTGAAAATTTAGCTATCCTTAAATATTGCTATGAGAATTATAAATACAATTATGATGTTGATGAATTTATTGAGAAAGTCTCCGCTATCCGAGAAGAGACTAATATTTTGCAGGAGTCTATGGAAGAAGAAATTGATGAAACTGTGAGCTCATTGGATGAAAAAGATGATGAGGAGAGCGAAGAACAAAAGCAGGAAGATCGGATTAGCTACCCGTGCCCACCTTCTAATGATAGTAACTCTCCAACTCATACATTATTTAATGTCCCTTCATTCTTACCAAAGGATGAATGCCATAATAATTGCTATGATCCCGTTGATTCGTTTGAAATATCCCTTTTTGATGATGCTTGCTATGCTTGTGGCCAAGATGCCAATATGAATTATGCTTATGGAGATGAACTTGCTATAGTTCCTTATGTTAAACATGAAATTGTTGCTATTGCACTCATGCATGATAGTCCTATTATCTTTTTGAATTCTCCCAACTACACTATATCGGAGAAGTTTGCCCTTATTAAGGATTAGATTGATGGGTTGCGTTTTACTACTACACATGATGATTCTGATAGATATAATATGCATGTGCTTGCTGCTCCTACTTGCAATTATTATGAGAGAGGAACTATATCTCCACCTCTCTCTGTTTCCCATATGATAAAATTGCAAGAAACTGTTTATACTATGCATTGGCCTTTAGTATGTGTGCATGAATTGTTCTTTTATGACATGCCGATGCATAGGAAAAGAGTTAGACTTCGTTGTTGTATGATATATGTTACTTTGTGCTCACTACTAAATCACAAATCATTGTTAATTAAAATTGGCTTTGATATACCTTGGGATCCGGGTTGATGCATTATTTGAGCACTATATGCCTAGCTTAATGGCTTTAAAGAAAGCGCTGCCAGGGAGACAACCCAGAAGTTTTAGAGAGTCATTTATTTCTGTTGTTTGCTTTTATAAAGTTTAAAAACAAAAAATATATAGGGGAACCCAAAACTTTTCAAAAAGGAAAGTGAAAGTGAGAGAGACAAGCATTGTAGAAGTGGGGGAGCTCCTTGAACTTTGTTCATGCTCATGGAAACTTTGTGAATGTTGATTACAGCAACTTTTCAAAAAAAATCCCTTTGTACAATTCCATTGTATTATAAAAATAATGTGCCAAGATTTGCCTTTAGGATGTTTACATTGCTTGTTGGGTTGTGCGGTGCAAAACAGAAACTTTGGCTGTAGTGCGCGATTTTACATTTTTTACTGGAATGTCAAAAGGTTCTGAAACTTTTTGCACTGTCTTTCTATACAACTTTTTTATTTTTCCTAATTTTGGCAGAAGTCTTGGAGTACCAGAGGTATGGTGAATGTTCAGATTACTACAGACTATCCTGTTTAAGACAGATTCTGTTTTTGATGCATAGTTTGCTTGTTTTCATGATACTAACGATTTCTATCAGTGGATTAAACCATGGAAACGTTATATTACAGTAGATACAATGCAAAAAAACAAAATATAAATCGGTTTGCAACAGTACTTAGAGTAGCGATTTGCTTTATTATACTAACGGATCTTACCGAGCTTTCTGTTGAGTTTTGTGTGGATGAAGTGTTCGAAGATCGAGGAAGTCTCGATGTGAGGAGAAGGAGGAGAGGCAAGAGCTCAAGCTTTGGGGATGCCCAAGGCACCCCAAGTAAATATTCAAGGAGACTCAAGCGTCTAAGCTTGGGGATGCCCCGGAAGGCATCCCATCTTTCTTCAACAAGTATAGGTATGTTTTCGGATTCGTTTCATTCATGTGATATGTGCAAATCTTGGAGCGTCTTTTGCATTTAGTTTTCACTTTTATTTTATGCACCATGCTGGTATGAGATATTCCTTGTTTTATATAATGCTCATTGCACTTCACTTATACCTTTTGAGTATGGCTTTATAGAATGCTTCATGTGCTTCACTTATATTATTTGAAGTTTGGATTGCCTATTTCTCTTCACATAGAAAACCGCCATTTGTAGAATGCTCTTTTGCTTCACTTATATTTGTTAGAGCATGGGCATATATTTTGTAGAAAGAATTAAACTCTCTTGCTTCACTTATATCTATTTAGAGAGATGACAGGAACTGGCCATTCACATGGTTAGTCATAAAATCCTACATAAAACTTGTAGATCAGTGAATATGATATGTTTGATTCCTTGCAATAGTTTTGCAATATAAAGATGGTGATATTAGAGTCATGCTAGTGGTGTGGATTGTAGAAATACTTGTGTTGAAGTTTGTGATTCCCGTAGCATGCACGTATGGTGAACCGTTATGTGATGAAGTCGGAGCATGATTTATTTATTGATTGTCTTCCTTATGAGTGGTGGTCGGGGATGAGCGATGGTCTTTTCCTACCAATCTATCCCCTAGGAGCATGCGGCGTAGTACTTTGTTTCGATGACTAATAGATTTTTGCAATAAGTATGTGAGTTCTTTATGACTAATGTTGAGATCATGGATTATACGACTCTCACCCTTCCATCATTGCTAGCCTCTTCTGCACTGCAGCATTTCCCTTTCTCGCCTTTGAGAGTTGGTGCAAACTTCACGGTGCATCCAAACCCCATGATACAATACACTCTATCACACATAAGCCTCCTTATATCTTCCTCAAAACAGCCACCATACCTACCTATCATGGCATTTCCATAGCCATTCCGAGATATATTGCCATGCAACTTCCATCATCATCATATACATGACTTGAGCATTTATTGTCATTTTGCTTTGCATGGTCGTAAGATAGCTAGCATGATGTTTCATGGCTTGTCCGTTTTTTTATATCTTTGCTACGCTAGATGATTGCACATCCTGGTACACCGCCAGAGGCATTCATATAGAGTCATAGCTTTGTTCTAGACATCGAGTTGTAATATTGAGTTGTAAGTAAATAAAAGTGTGATGATCATCATTATTAGAGCATTGCCCTAGTGAGGAAAGGATGATGGAGACTATGATTCCACCACAAGTCGGGATGAGACTCCGGACTTTAAAAAAAGAGGCCAAAGAAGCTCAAATAAAAAAAGAGGCCAAAGAAGCCCACCAAAACAAAAAAAGAACAAAAAAATGAGAGAAAAAGAGAGAAGGGGCAATGTTACTATCCTTTTACCACACTTGTGCTTCAGAGTAGCACACTGTTCTTCATATAGAGAGTCTCTTGAGTTATCACTTTCATATACTAGTGGGAATTTTCATTATAGAACTTGGCTTGTATATTCCGATGATGGGCTTCCTCAAATGCCGAGTTCTTCATGAGCAAGAAAGTTGGATGCACACCCACTTAGTTTCCAGTTTAAGCTTTCATACACTTATAGCTCTTAGTGCATCCGTTGCATGGCAATCCCTACTCCTCACATTGACATCAATTGATGGGCATCTCCATAGCCCATTGATTAGCCGCGTCGGTGTGGGACTTTCTTCCTTTTTGTCTTCTCCACACAACCTCCACCATCATATTATATTCCACCCTGGTGTTAAATCCATGGCTCATGCTCATGTATTGCGTGAAAGTTGAAAAGTTTTGAGAACCTCAAAAGTATGAAACAATTGCTTGGCTTGTCATCGGGGTTGTGCATGATTTGAATACTTTTTGTGGTGAAGATGGAGCATAGCCAGACCATACGTTTTTTGTAGGGATAACTTTCTTTGGCCATGTTATTTTGTAAAGACATGATAGCTTTATTAGTATGCTTGAAGTATTATTGTCTTAATGTCAAATGATAGACTATTGCTTTGAATCACTCGTGTCTTAATATTCATGCCTTGATTAGATTACATGATCAAGATTTTGCTAGGTAGCATTCCACATAAAAAATTATCTTTTTTATCATTTACCTACTCGAGGACGAGCAGGAATTAAGCTTGGGGAAGCTGATACGTCTCTGTCGTATCTATAATTTTTGATTGTTCCATGCCAATATTCTACAACCTTTACATACTTTTGGCAACTTTTTATACTATTTTTTGGGACTAACATATTGATCCAGTGCCCAGTGCCAGTTCCTGTTTGTTGCATGTTTTTGTTTCACAGAAAATCTATATCAAGCAGAGTCCAAACGGGATAAAAACTGAAGGAGATTTTTTTTGGAATATATGCGATTTTTGGGAAGAAGAATCAACGCGATACGATGCCCGAGGAGGCCACGAGGCAGGGGGCGCGCCCCAGGGGGTCAGGCGCGCCCTGGGCCCTCATGGCCACCCCGTAAGGCTTTTGGTGCCCTTCTTTCGCCGCAAGAAAGCTAATATCCGGATAAAAATCGTGTCCAAATTTCAGCCCAATCGGAGTTACGGATCTCCGGGAATTTAAGAAACGGTGAAAAGGCAGAATCAGGGAACGCAGAAACAGAGAGAGACAGAGCGAAATATTCAATCTCGGAGGGGCTTTCGCCCCTCCCATGCCATGGGAGCCAAGGACCAGAGGGGAAACCCTTCTCCCATCTAGGGAGAAGGTCAAGGAAGAAGAAGAAGGGGGCTCTCTCCCCCTCTCTCCCGGTGGCGCCAGAACACCGCGGGGGCCATCATCATCACCGCAATCTACACCAAAACCTCTGTCATCTTAACCAATATCTCCATCACCTTCCCCCATCTATCTACAGTGGTCCACTCTTCCGCAACCCGCTGTACCCTCTACTTGAACATGGTGCTTTATGCTTCATATTATTATCCAATGATATGTTGCCATCCTATGATATCTGAGTAGATTTTCTTTGTCCTCTCAGTAATTGGTGAATTGCTATGATTGGTTTCATTTTCTTGTGGTTATGTTGTTGTCCTTTGGTGCCCATCATATGAGCGCGCGCGTGGATCACACCATAGGGTTAGTTGTATGTTGCTAGGAGTATGTATTTGAGTGCAAGAGTGAATTAATCTTCAACCTAGAATAGAAATTGATGCATACGGGATTGAAGGGGGACCAATATATCTTAATGCTATGGTTGGGCTTTACCTTAATGAACGTTAGTAGTTGCGGATGCTTGCTGATAGTTCCAATCATAAGTGCATAGAATTCCAATTCAGGGATGACATGCTAGCAGTGACCTCTCCCACATAAAACTTGCTATCGGTCTAGTAAAGTAGTCAATTGCTTAGGGACAATTTCGCAACTCCTACCACCACTTTTCCACACTCGCTATACTAACTTTATTGCTTATTTACCTAAACAGTCCCTACTTTTTATTTACGCGCTCTTTATTATCTTGCAAACCTATCCAAAAACACCTACAAAGTACTTATAGTTTCAAACTTGTTCTAGGTAAAGCGAACGTTAAGCGTGCGTAGAGTTGTATCGGTGGTTGATAGAACTTGAGGGAATATTTGTTCTACCTTTAGCTCCTCGTTGGGTTCGACACTCTTACTTATCAAAAGAGGCTACAATTGATCCCCTATACTTGTGGGTTATCACGGTTTTGTCAAATACTATGGCTTAAAAGCAGGCCACCGTCGGATGGAAATATGACGGTTACGTGGGATTCGCCATGATTGAGCTGGTGGCAAACAATCGCCAGATATCATTACTAAAAAAAGGTTAAAACACCCGGGGCTATAACTTGCACTTGCAGACCACTAACAATGATACTAACATAGTTTTAAAATGGTCAAAGACCGTGTCTACGTGGTGTTTGGAATTATATGCAAAAAAACTAGCAAGATGCACGTATATTGCACGGAACATCAAGCTGCATTTTTTTATAAAACACCTATTGTGATTGACCCATGCAGGACTAATCCCATGTGTAAAAACTAATGATATCTCGAGAATTTTATCGAAAACATGGTATCTCGACCATTTCATCAAAAAAATGATATCTCTTGAAAGATGATAGATAAGGTGAGGAGGAGTGGGGCGTGGTGGTGACTGGTGGTCGGACTGGGCGGAGGCATGGGGATAGACGAGCCGCAGCCACCATGCCAGACTGTTCCAGAGACTTCATTTTTTAATTGCTCGGCAATGAGGTTGTGGGAGATAAGGATGAACGAGGCAATGCCTTATCTGTAAATGTGGAGAGAGGTGCAGGTATCTTTTGTAAAATTGTCATAGTTTGCTTTCTATCTGTCAGATATAGATCGGACGATCTATACTATAAGATGGCAGGCACACCATCATCACCAACTCGTTTTTTTTCTCTACTCCTACTCCTATCTCTACTCTTATAAAAGACCGAGTTGGTGATGATGGTGTGTCTGCCATCCTGCAATATGGATCGTCTGATCTATATCTGACGGATAGAAACCAAACTATGACAATTTTGCAAAATGATACCCGCACCCCTCTCCACATTTGTAGATAAGGACTTCCCTCGTTCATCTTCGTCTCCCACGAGATAAACAGCTCGTATAAATGCATCTTGATGTTCCATGCAACGCATGGGCCTCTTGCTAGTATTACTTATACTTATCTCTACTCTTATAAAAAACAGAGTTGGTGATGATGGTGTGCCTGCCATCCTGCAATATAGGCCGTCCGATCTATATCTGACGGATAGGAAGGAAACTATGGCAATTTTGTAGAAAGATACCCGCACCCCTCATCACATTTGCAGATAAGGCCTTCCCTCGTTCATCCTTATCTCCCACAAGATAAACTATTCATATAAATGCATCTTGATGTTCCGTGCAACGCACGGGCATCTTGCTAGTACTCCTATAAAAGACTTAGTTGGTGATGATGGTGTGTCTGCCATCCGCCATTTCTGACCATTAGATCTGCATCTAACGGTTGTGATGTAAGTTGTGGCCTTTTGCAACAATTCCCACTTCTCTGCTCCAATTTACACAAAACCCCTTAGTATCTTTAAATCAACCACATTCCTCCCTTACCTCATCAAAACAACCCAAAGAATATATTTGGAGTGAAACATAAGATATTTTTAGTGATACGTATATCAAAACTAAACTGTTTTCTTTCAAATTTGTGTATATGTATTATTCTACTCTGGATCCATTGCAACGGACGGGCTCATTGCTATAAAGGTTTATCTCTTGAATCGTCCGCAACGAACACCTGGTGTACTGGTCCGGGCCGGATCCTTGCAGCGCGATGGCCTGAGTTCGAATTCTGTCCTAAACTGTAGCTTTTTATATATTTTTAATATATACTTCTTTCGCTACTGTACTGGGAATGGAACCCACAGAGTACTTAGAATACAAGATTAAGGATGAATTGTTTCTTTCTAACTTTCGATACGAATCTGTAGCCATCCTGCAAGTAATGTACGCTGTACTGACAGTGGAACCCACAGAGTACTTAGAATACAAGATTAAGGATGCAATTAACTTTTTATAGAGGGAGAATCATACACGCAATTAACTCAAATGGATTGGACCAGAGTAGGTTTCTCCAACGACAATCGGCAAATTTCCTCGCGCGGGCCGGAGTAGTTTTCTCGGTTTGCATGCGGGTTTAATGGAGGGGTTTGATGGAGGCGAGGAAGCGTGTTCAGCCGGGCATGCAGCGGGCGGCACAGTACTATTCGATTTTGCAGCTACTAGTATATTATAAAAAAGAAAGAAGAGTGGTATAGATAAGAGTAGAGATAGAGACTAGGGAGGAGCACCATCTACTGCTTCGTGTGCTACTTCTGCACTCCATTCGGCGGCCGCAACGTCCCCTACAGCCACTCCCTCATGCGCTCCATTCGGCGGGCGTTGTTGAAATTTGGGGAGCGCACTCTCACGACTGCTGGCAGCAACGACTTCACCGACGATGACTTGTGCCCCGACCTCGGCAACCTCTTCCTCAACGACATGGGCGACAACCTCAACGCCAACGGTGCTGCTCCCGTTGCACCATATGTGTTTCTGTCCTTCCTGTTTGAAATCATGGTAGAATTCATGTTTCTAGTCTGTGTCCTAGATTCGATCTGTTCATCTACTATGCTAGTCCACATGATTAGTTTAATCTCTGTTATAGCCGTCATGATTTATTTTGTGCTTATTCGGACTAAATCTCGTAGTAACTTGCTCATATATTGAACTGGCGCAACATCCCCTACAGCCACTCCTGTTTTCATGGATGGCATGGTCGATGCCTCCAAAGAGCCCTTCGTCTACTGCTATGAGTGCCCAATGTCGTTTTGGGGCTCGCCGGCAGACATCGTGCATCACCTCACGCAGGCGTGCGGCGATCACTACTGGCCCATGGTGGAGAACATCAAGTACGAGATGTGCTACCCGTTCACCATGCCGGAGTCACTCGAGGATCACAACCGCCTGCTAGTCTCGGAGGAGGACGGCAGCGTCTTCCTCTTGATCGTGGGCACCGACGAGGCCCGCGCAGGCCGACACCCCGTCTCTATAGTGTGCGTCAGGGGCGACGCCACTGACGCTGACACTGACACGAGGCCGATGTATGGGTGTGTGCTCACTGTTACTACCCCTCAGAGGTACGTGGGCGGCGACACTGGCTGGGCTGGCTACATCAAGCTGACTAGGACTATGCAGAGCTGGGACCTTCCCGCCGATGTGGACATGGAAGACGCATGGTATGATTTGACCCCAATGAGGTGCACGTGGACTCCAAGGAGGTTCACCTGGACATATGCATTACCAATTTAAATGTTGATCATTAGTCTTCGCTCAATGTAATCCGTTGTTTAAGCATGTGGAGACTTCCATGCATGATCTTGCTCTATTGGAGTAACGCGCATGAATAAAAGTGTATTCATTTATGGTTTAGTCTAGAATCTTCCCTGTATGAAATTTTTACTACAGTACTGGTGAAAGACTTATGATGAACCATTTCTTACATCTCCTCTGCCCCCTTCCAAGTCATCCTGATTTAATCCCTCCGTCTAGGTGTATAAGGGCATGGTTAATACTTAATAGTATAGCCAACTGTTGACTATATGAAAGTGCCATGTCATCTGTAGCCAACATCTATAACAATCGATACTCAAAAACTAATTCTTAAAGATCATTTCTTGCAAAGCACAATAAGTGTTTTTTCTTCACAAGTTTTGGATGCAGGTTGAACAGTTGAACGCTTTTGTTTGCAAAAGATACTTTTTTATCTATTTCAGCCGGATGTTTGTGAGATCTAGAGATGAAATAATATCCGAAGAAACCTATCGATACCCGTTACACATGAGATGACACCCACATCCTTTGTCAAAATAAACAAATCCCCAATCAATGCACTTCACTGTTCCGTGCAACGCACGGGCACCTTACTATAGATCAGTACGACCAAAAATTGAACTAACATTATATATAGTACGATAAATGCTGATGCATGTCACCTAAATTATATCATTGAAAACTATGTTCAAATACGAATCCAACGATATAGTTTTTGTTGACATGCACTAACATTTTGTCAGTTAAATCTTCATTCAAATTCAATGGGGGACTAATAAACCTCGACCGATGTAGTACAAGTGTAGAGGGCGGCGCTGCACGCGAGTCTCACCCCGCTCGTGGTGCGGCAGTAAAGTCTTCATATCACAAAACCCAACCACTCCGAGTAATAAGCGGCCTGGTAAAATAAACGGACAAGCAACCATCACATCCCTCCATCTTGTTTGCATTTCATCTCTCTACATTTACTTTCTCCGGTTCATCTGCACACTCGATCCCTAGCTACTACTCCTAGTATCCCTAGCTACTACTCCTAGGGCCAGTTCTTTTGGCGGCTTAAAAAATAAGCCGTCTCTTCCCCAGCTTTTCCCATAAGACTAGTCACAGTGGAGAGTAACATTAAGGTGCCTCACTCATTTATTTGGGTTTCTAAACTACTACTACCTCTGTCCTGGTTTATAGGTCACCTTTGTAGTTCGTGCAAAATTTTGACAAAATATTTAGCTAACAAAAGGTTAATGCATGTCAACAAAAATTATATCGTTGGATTCATATTTCAACATAGTTTTCAATGATATATTTTTTGGTAACATGCATGAACGTTTTGTTAGTTCAATTATAGGTAAAATTTGACACAATATACAATGGGGACCAATAAACCAGGACGGAGGTAGTACTAGTAGTACTTCCATCCTGATTTATTCGTCACCATTGTAATTTGTGCTAAATTTTGACCAAAGATTTAACTGATAAAATGTTAGTGCATGTGACATATGCATGTACTTACAAAATGCGTACGGATACACAAGGTTTCCAAACTTTACCTTTTACATACCAAATTAAAGACGTTAATAATTCCCGAACGTTCGGGATTTATCATTTGCGTCCAAAAACTAATGAGATCTCCTTACGAAACTAAATTATATTCCTAATAAAAGCCACGACGCTCGTAGGAGCTCTTGCGGCACGCCACGAGTGCCCTGGTGCGCGGCCGTTTCCCAGCGCGACGACACAACGCCTCTTCCTCAGCCTCGCAACTCGCAAGGTCCTGATTGGCGGCTTGCAGGCGGGCGAGCGCGATCTCACCCGCGTGGTGATCCGGTGCCAATAGGTACTCCTCCCCGTTGGAAGCGTGCACCCGGTCCACGTACCGCCAAGCGTAGATGAGGCGCTTAGGCTCGACTGCACTCAGGGCTTTGGCACGGGTGTCCTCCGCCACCCTCACGGCCCTCGCATGAGCCTTCTACCAAAGAGCCAATTGCCTGACTCTCTCGGACGCGACATAGGCCTACCAGGTAGTTTTCCCTGCGGTGTGCTTCTCTTCCTCGGCCTTCTTCACCGCCTCTATTTTGGCACGCTCTGCCAGAGGCAAAGCCTCCCATAGGGTGACATCCATTTCTTTCCAAAGCTCCTGAAGGCTGGGGGGGCTCGGCGGTCGGCGCGGCGTTCTCCTCGTAGCGGGGAGCCGACGCGTCCTCCGACGCGCGTGCTGGGGAGATTGGGAACGGAGACGCGTCCACCTCGACGCGTTGCAGCGAGGAGTGGAACACTGACGCGTCCTCCTCGACTAGTGGCGGCGAGGAACGGAACGGCGACGCGTCCTCCTCGAGTAGTGGCGGCGAGGAACGGAACGGTGACGCGTGACCGTCCGCTCGGTGCAGCGAGGGGTGCCTAGGGCTTGGGAGGGGAATGCCATGGTGGTCGACATGAGAGGGAGGGGGAGGAGATAGCGATGAACGTGAGCGTTCTTCCGAATGCCGTGGGAGGCGCAGTATTTATAGCGATCAATGGCACACCTATGTAATATATGGAGTGACCTTCACTGACTTAACTGCAGGTCCAGTTGCGTCACTGACATGTGGGCCAGATGCCTGTTGGGCCCACATATCAGTGACCCAATGTGCCTACAGTTAAGTAACTGAAGCAGCTACGTGGGCATATTTGTTGGAGTAAATTACGGGTGAGGGAAGGGGGGAAATATTGCTGGTCACAATGGATTGGACGAGCGTGGGAGAGGAGAGTCATGCATGCAGATTTTTTCCACACGGGGTGGAGTGGTGGGACTGCTGGAGGGAGAAGGATAGTCAAGCAGATGTTCAGATTTCAAGGTGCACTAAATTATTGCATGCGATGATTAAGGCTAGCCATAGTGGTGGTAATGTGGTATTCCCTCCTTTCCGGTTTAATTTGAAAATCTCTTCAACCAAGGTAGATGATGAATGGTGGAATTAATTCTGTAGTTTGCAAAAGTACTCAATTAGTACTCTCGTTTTTCTCAAAAATATGTGTAAACCGATGCATTAATTACACCACATGCATAGCATGACCACTCCTATAAAAATCTCAGTTGGTGGTGATTGTATGTCTGCCTCTGGACAGCGTGAGCCATTCGATCTACTTGGAACCAACGGCTGAGATGTGTGTGCATAGAGACATGGCCTTGCCACCAGAGGTACTGTATAGCAAATATTTACCCACCTCTGCCACTGTATAAATACGGAACTACTCATTCCAGTCTCATTTCCTTTCTGGTTCATCTCCTTGCATTCTTGTCGGCGGCGGCGAAGGTTCCTAAAGATGGAGTCAAGACTCTAGAAACCACTACAAAAACTATTCCACCACCTCTATCTTTTTTTTGAAAGGATTCCACCGCCTCTATCTTGGTAAGAGTAGGTGAAATTTTTTAATCGAGCCCTTTAAACTAGAAGGGAGGTAGTGGTAATCTAATAGCTAACCTTGTTGTGATGACTAGATAGGACATGGCACGCACCTGGACGGAGGAACTAGTCTGCATTGTGCATTTAAGTTTTGTCTGAAGTCAATGTACCTCTACTTTGACCAAACTTACAGAAAAATGTACATCAACATTCACAATGACAAATCAATATTTTTATACTCATTATAAAACATAGTTTTTATACTCATTATAATCAGTATTGTAGATATTGATATTTTTAGTATAAATTTGGTCAAAACATTGCAAACGGTTGACGGAAGTAAAAAGGACCAGAGGGAGTATCATGCATGCGGAGTAGGCAAAAAATTGCTCATTTATAGCCGGTCGAAGTCTCAAAGGGCGCGACCACGTGAGGGAGGAGAAGGTCGTGGGAGGCGCGATGGTTGAGGGAATTAAGTGAAGTTACATCCATGCGCCGGCATGGCGTGCGAACAGGCATGAGCTATACCGTCAGGCCTACGATATGGGTCTAGTAGACATGACATCTAGTGGGTCCCGCATAGTACTCGAGAACTCTTTGGGGGCTTGCGGCCATTTATCCACCGGGAAAGCCAACAACCCCACGCCGTTCGCACGCCCTACTCTTCCCCGTCTTCTACCTTACAATAGTTTGCTCCCAGTCGTCCCGTCCTTTCACATTACACCAGTTCAACTTCTCCTAACCCTCCACCAAAATCCATGGCCTCCCAAATCTCCATGGTCACCGCTGAGTACCAGGTTAGAGCCATCAGCGGCGATGAGTTCGTCGTCATCTACACCCGTGGATCCGCGATGGTGAAAGCATCTCTTGCTCGCTTCATGTGCATGTTCACCAGTTCAAAGGATGAGTGGGTCGCTGGGCTAGATGTTGAGTACATCACAGTCCTGCAAAGCGAGAAGATTCTAAAGGAGGCAGAGGAGAAGAAGCCCGCCGTGATCCAGGTTTGCATACATAACGTGTGCTTGGTCTACCACATATGCTATGCTGACGTTGAGTGCCAGGATTTTAAGAACTTCCTCAAGGACGAAAGAGTGAAATTCATTACTGTAGACTTTAGGAACGACAGGGATGTCCTGGGTCGGATAGGCCTCGTTGTAGGCCAGCCCTTCGATCTCCAGAAGGCAAGCCTGGTGTCCTCCTCTCAGCCTTCAGTGCTGACCCTGGCCGCAGCCATGATTGATCCTTCATATGCTAAACTGAAGAAACCTCACCACGAGTTTCATCATGCATGGGAGTCGAAGACAATAGATGAAGATCACATCCTATACGCAGCAATGGATGCCTACCTTTGTTTAAATATCTACAAGGGTTGGATGAAGAAGCAGAGCCCAGTATCTGGTTCAAGCAAAGAAGCGGCATCGAAGAGGAAGAGGAAGAGGGACGTGGACTCGGACTCTGAGTAAGGAGGTAGTGCCGTCGCTCATGTTGGTTCTACTATAGTGTCAAGCGGACTAGTTGCTTTGTTTTATTTCAGGGGTGTGTTGTGCTGAGCCCCGAGCAGAACTATGTTTATGTTCTTTCTCGTTATTTGAACTTTATGTTCTTTCTCGTTATTTGAACTCTTTAGTACGTACGGTAGTACTAGTACTATGTCTTACTACTGTTGTTCTTGCAGTTGGTACTACTGCTCGTATCTTCGTGTTCCTACTGTACTTAATATGTTCGTACTGGTAGTATAATTTGGGTCAGTCGATTTGTGAAAGAAGTTCGACGGAGTGAAGGAAGAAGACGGCCGAGAAGCTACCCCAGTATCTATATTAGGGTGGTAGGGTGCCCATGATCTATCTTATGAGTGTTGGGTGTGGAATGCAGTTCGCCGGAAAAAATGGATCGTGCCCGGGGTTAAACGGATGGGGGTGGGGGGAGCATGGCGGTGGCAGGCGGTTCAGGGGAGGGCAGGGCAACGGCAGCAGGCGGTTAGGCGTGTAGCGGGCTGAGAAGACGAACAGTGCATCAATTTCGGAGGTTGAAGAAGCCCTTCTAGCCATCCATGTTGCATCCAACGGCTCACAAGAGTCGACTGACCCAAATTGCTCCTTCAGATTGCAGGATCCGCGTGGCATTCAAGGTCTCGAAGGTAGATTCCGCGTCCGCACCCAATTTGCAGGCTCGGCGCGGGCGCAACCGGCTTCCGCCGCGACAGCCACCATGCGTGCCTCCTCTGCGAGGGCGGAGACGACTATGACACGCTAGTTCCTCCTCGCCGGTGTGCTGGAGCACGCGCTCGTCCTCCTCTTTGTACGCTGCGTGCACAGACGCGGCTCCACCAGCTGCTCGCATGCTTGGCAGCGCGGCGTCATCGCGGGGAGGAACTGCAGACGACGTGAGCGGGCGAGCCTTCGGCTTCATGGTACTGGGATGGCGGCGACACGGTGGTGATGGGCGAGAAGTGGTTGGCCGGAGCAGGTGGGCACTGGCATGCGCAACGGCTGCGGCATATTGATGAGTGCGCGTATGGGAGCTTAGTTTAGTTTTATATAGGGTTGGTCAAACTTAAAAGAAAACCGTACTAGTACACGTATGCAAGCACGTGAACCGCGGCCGCGCGGTCGATCAAACGGTGCGTCACCGTGTCGCGGAATGTGAAGTACTATAGACCTCGTATACATCTTGGAATTCAACAATGATTGTAACTATTGAATTGTATAGGCCATTACATTCGAAGTCAGTAGCCTAATATATTTATTTCACAATTACAACAAATGATTAATTCACTACAAACTAAGAAAACAAATGTGTACTCGCTCCGTTTTTATTTAAGTTCACGTATTAGCATTGGTCAAAGTCAAATTTTGTAAACTCTCAGAAAGTTTATAACAAAAAAGTTTGAACATATACAATAACAAATAAATACCATTAGATTCATTATTGAGTGCACTTTCACATCATACATATTTGTTATGGTAAATGTTTATATTTTTCTTTAAACTTGGTCAAACTTTAGGAAGTTTGACTTCGGTCAAACCTAATATGCAGTTAATAAAATCGGAGGGAGTACTAGTAGTTACTGGTACTACTCGATAGTTCTTAGCCCAATCACCCAAAACACCATATGGGGAGTTCAGTGTCACAAAATTTTGAGGTCGGCGTGAAAATCTCCCGCGACCCAGAATCGAGTAGTGTGAAGTTACCATCATAACCTTCAGAACATGTCTACAGATTATAATTGGTAGGGGCCTGTTTTTGTAACTTCAGGTTCACCCTACCCAGCCAGCCCCACCCAGCACCCAGAGTAGTACACCTGAATACTCCCCATTTTCTATCTCCACACCAAAATAGACTTCTCCACGGCACCGCAGCCTTCGTGCTCCTCCCCTTCTCCATCGGCGCACTCATCCACCGCAGCGCATCTGCCTAATCAACGACCTCGTACGCCGCACTGTCTCGGATCTGCTTCCCGGAAGCCGACGCCAAGCACAGAAGCACGACCGTCGTGGACAATGAACTGACTCCCGCTGCCGACCATGATGCATAGAGGCCGCCGTGACCATCGTTCTCCTCCTCGATTGGTAATGTGTGTATTGAGTCACTTAGCAGTACATGTGCAGTTCCAATTCTGTTCATACCTACCCTTCAAATTTCCTGGTTGCTATTGTTCCCATAAAATTAATTGGTTATAGCCTCCATTCTTCAACAGAATATCAGCTTGTAATTGTGCGTCGCTCCTGTATCATGCTGTGTTTGGGTAGGTTCTTCATCTGCAACCAGTAGTGTGGCAAATGATGGAAAGTTTTTTAGAACTAGCAAGATGCCCATGCGTTGCACGGAACATCAAGAGGCATTTGTATGAGTAGTTTATCTTGTACGAGAAAAGGATGAACGAGGGAAGACCTTATTTGCAAATCTGGAGAGGGGTGTGGGTATCTTTCTGCAAAATTCCCATAGTTTCCTTCCTATCCGTCGGATATAAATCGGACGGCCTATATTGCAAGATGGCAGGCACACCATCATCACCAACTCTGTTTTTTTTAAAGAAAAAAAAGTAGAAAAAAGAGTAGACAGTAGAGACGTAGAGATAAATATTACTCCCACCGTCCCATTATATAAGAGCGTTTTTGACACTAGTGTAGTGTAAAAACCGCTCTTATTTTTGGGACGGAGGAATATAAATTAAATATAATAGTAGAGAAGAGAGTAGAGATAAATATTAAATATAAAATAAATATAACAGTAGAGAAGAGAGTAGAGATAGCAGGGACGTCGAAAAAGGATCGCTTGCGCGGGAAAAAGAGGTCGAATAGGGGGTAGGTAATGTAGAGGCAAGATCTCAGCTATGGAGGAGTTGTACACGCAAGGTTTACGAGTTCAGGCCCTTCTCGGAGGAAGTAACAGCCCTACATCTCGGAGCCCGAAGGCGGTCGACTGGATTATATGCGCGTGAGTTACAGAAGATGCGAACCCTTGTCCCAGAGGAGGGGGGTGGCTTATATAGAGTGCGCCAGGACCCCAGCTCCCCTCCGTTACATAGGATTCAATGTACATAAAGAGGTGGCGTTACAGGTAACGCTTGTATTGAAGTGCTACAAATGGTCATTAAATATACGAATAAGTGCCTGGCCGTTGCTGCGCAGAGCGGCTTTAGGTCCTCTTATATGTCGAGTGGTTTTATGGTCGAGTGGTTTTATGGTCGAGTGTCCTGGATAGAGAGAGGTCTCCGAGTGAATGATAGGTCGAGTGCTTCTTTGTTCTTAGGACAAGGACCTTAGGTAGGGTGTATAGGTCAGGCCTATTACCCTACCACAGGTTTGTGTCCTCATCATTAGCCCCCGAATGGATCGAGGTTCGAGTGAAAGAGAAAGATGAAGTTGACCTTGCTTTTGCTCTTGCTTTGACTTGTTTTCACCTCTGAGTGGAGGCCAGTTGGTAGAACTTAGCTTCGTTTCAGTCGCCTTGATCGATTCAGAAATTGCCGACTGGTTTGTACTACGACATCTGTCGAGTGATGTCTCTAACATGAAATCTTTGGCGTGATCTTCGCTTCGGCAGGAGGATTTGGATGATATGGCCGAGTTAGGGCTGATCGTCCATAAGTCTGCGCGTCTGCCGGGGGGAGAAATGGAGCCGCAGCCGCGACCGGGTGAGTGTGTTCTGCTCACCACTCATGTCGACTGTGGCTTCTCGCTTCCACCGCATCCCTTCTTTAGTGGTTCCCTGAATTTCTTTGGTGCCCAACTCCACCATTTTACCCCCAATACCATCACATATCTTGCTGCATTCGTCTCCATGTGTGAGAATTTCCTAGGGTGCCAACCGCACTGGGGCCTTTTCAACCACATCTTTACCATCTGATCCCAAACTGTGAAGAAAGCAAACTCGAACGACGAGAAGACCCACATTCTTCAGATGTGTGGAGGTCTGGGCATTCAGAAGAGGAAGAGGAGTTCTTTCCCCCCGATGACTCTTCCAGAGTCGGTCAGGGGCAGGCAGTCGACTTGGTTCTACTGCCAGGATATCGCGACCCCAGGCCAGTCAACCGGGCTCCCCCCTTTCTCTTTTGATCGTGTTCAAACTCCATCTTCATTACAAGTGACTGCCGCGGAGAAGGCGGAGACATGCATGCTAGTCGAGAAAGTAGTCCAACTGATCAACCAAGGTGTCACCGGTATGGACCTGCTGGAGGTGTTCCTCAGTCGGCGGATCCAACCCCTTCAAGCTCGAGACCACTCCATGTGGATGTACTCCGTGGCTAGCGACACTGCCCGAGTTCATCCAGAGGAGGTGGAGGCCAAAACAATGGCCGAGTGGTTGATGGGGATCACCAGGAACAAGGACAACCCCAGGGGCGCTAGGAGAGTCGACCCTTTCAGCGACAGCAACCTGCCAGAAAAGGTCTGGTCATCATCATTGAATTTTTGAATGTATTTTCCGACTGATTGTTGATCCGACTGACTTGTGAATGGTCCCTTGTTTTGCAGATCTACACAGAGATGTATTCAATGCCCAATGGTGAACAAGCTCTGGAGCAAGACCAAGAGGGTGAGGACAGTGCCGAGGAGAGCGGCGAGTGGGAGTCTCCAGCTGACGATGATGAAGACGAGAGTGACGAGTCAGACAATGAAGAAGTGGACGACTCCTCGCCTCGTTCTGAACATCGATCCAAGCTGCGCCATGACCCTGCGAGCAAGCGCGGCAAAGCTGTGGCGTCGAGTGCTCCATCTCACAAGCGCGCCCGGCCCTCGACTCCAGAATTAACTGAGAAGACCACCAAGCCGCCCAAAGTTAATCTTTCGAAGGCTCGGAGACCTTGCCTAGAATCAAGATGGACGTCCCTGTTGCCTCTGGGTAAACGTTCTTCTCGTATTTTCTTGTTCCGACCGATTTTCCTGTTCTGACTGGTTTTCTTGTTCTGACCGAGTGGATGATGAACTTGTATAGCCAGACCTTAGTTGCGACTGACATGGATATTGACAAGACTCCAGCCGACGAGGAAGCTGACGACGCCGTCACCTCCAAAGCCAGTAAGTCTGCCTGACTCGAATTTATTTGGTCGACTGGATGGTTTGTCAGTTGTCCTTATGGCTTTCTCTGTTTATTGCAGTTCCACGAGACGTTGTTGTGCTCCCGGACGATGAAGAAGAGGTACCGCTGAGAGGGAGGAGGAGGAAGGACAAGGAACTGGGCGGGAAGGCTCCTGAAGTCCAGGTTCCTCGGTCAACTATGACGCCTGGGACGACGGTCGAGCGATCGACAGATCCGGCTCGAACCAACGTCACCTTCGCTGTTCCATTGTCGCGGATTTCCCCTCAGGATCAGCTGCTCAGACTTCTGCTGCACCGATACAACCCCCTGCTTCAGATCCGGCGGCTGCTTCGATTGCTCTGCCTTCATCACTTTGTACTGTATATCAAACTCCGGACGATCCACCGTCTGCTGCCAAGGAAGCTCTTCTTCAGTTGAATCTGGTGATGGGACAAATGAAAGTGGTGCATGAGGCTAGTCAGGTAGCCTTCAACGCTGGAGCTGCTCTGCAAGCCAATGTCCAAGTTAGTTGATTTTCCGACCGGCTGTATTTCGTGTCTGATTGCCCACTTGGGTGTGGCTGTTTTGAAATTGCATGTCTCTTTGTGTCAATTCGAGCTGAATATTTGCACTTGTGGGGGCATGCTGAGTGCACCCGTTGGGTGTAGTCCCCGAGACCGTAGTTGACTGCGGGCAGTCGACTGTGGTCTGAGAACATGAACTCTCTTTTTTTTTCAAATCAGTGGGGGCACGCTAAGTGCACCCACTGGGTGTAGTCCCCGAGACTGCCATTGAATGTTTTATTCGGTGGTAGTCTTAGAGTAGCTATCATTGTGATGTCTTTTATCTCTGTCGACTGATATGGCTTTAAATGCAGAAATCTTGTGATCTTGGGGCTCAGCTTTCTGCAATGAACAAACAGCAAATCAGCCTCAACCTTGATCTGGAATTGGCCAAGAAGAATCACAAGACCGCTCGTGACGAAGTACCTGCCATGGGAGGTAACTAATCGCCAACTGTATATCCTGCTGTTGGCACTTTTCCTTTCCATTTTTTGAACCGAGTGACTCCACTCGAGCAGATGTATGTAGTGAAAACCGCCAACTCCAAGCCCGTCTGAAGAATGTTATTTCTTTAGAGAAAATGAAGCGTGCTTTGGAGAAGAAGGATCTGGATCTTGCCGCAGCTGAAGGAGGCGCGCGAGAAAACAACACTTGCTGACAAGAAGCTTGCTTCAGTCGGCAAGTTAGAAGAAGAAAACTCCAAGCTGAAGACTGCTGTTTCTGACGCCAATCGGGAGGTCGAGCAACTGAAGAAGGACAAGGAGAAACTGACCGACGAGCTTGGGAGTCTCAAGGCCAAGAATAATGAGCTGGAGTCTTATCTGCGCCAGCTTGCTGCAAAGCTGGTCTTAAAACTTGAAGGTACTGAATAATCTGTCTTATTTCTATCGACTGCCAAGTCTAATTATACCGTCGACTCACCATTCACTCGACTATGCAGAATTTTGCCAAGACTTTGAAGCAAAAACTGGACAGGTCGAGACGGGTCTTGATCCCATAAACTGTCCAGTCAAGGATGATGTCGTGATGAACGTGTTGCGGTTGGAATCTCGTATAGACAGCGCGGTTGCTTATCTTGCCCGCCTGAAAGCTGCGATGACTCGGGTTGATGCTGAAATCTGGCCCCAGGCGGAATTGTCTCAGGGTCTTGAGTCTCTGATGGCTCGACGGAATCAAATCCCCGAGCGAGTGCAAGAATGGAAGAAGTCATCTGCTTGCTGTGGTGCTAATGTCGCGTTGTCCTTGGTCCGAGTGCACTGCAAGGATGTCAATGAAAATAAGCTGGCGGAACTCAAGGTTGCTAACATGAAGAGGCACACTTTTCAGTCTTTCATGGACACCTTCCTTGATGCCGCCACTCGTATTGCAGACAGCATTGACCTTGACAGTTTCTGTGACCCAGCCAGTCCTTCTCTTGATGCGTGACCGAAAAACACTATGCTTCACCTTTATTTGCCTCGGAATGCTGAGTGATTGTGTAACCGTTAAACTTCTTCGGGCTTGATGCTCGAATACTTTTGATCCATCGTCCGAAACTTTAGGATTTATTCGAACTTGGTTTATTTCTGAATATGCTTGTGTTTGCCTTCGAATGGGCTTTGTCCTTCACTCAGAATAATCTTTGTGTTTGAGATGCGGCTCTGAGGTGGTGACTCCAGTCGACCTGCAACCTCGTCGTATTTGTGGTGTAGCTCCGAAGGAGATGGTTGTAGTCAACCTGCACCTCGTCGTCCTTGCGGGTAGGGACAGAGTGCACATTGTACTTGTGGTGTAGCTCTGAAGGAGGAGGTTGCAGTCGACCTGCACCTCATCGTCCTTGCGGATAGGGATGGAGCGCACATTGTACTTGTGGCTTAGCTCTGAAGGAGAAGGTTGCAGTCGACCTGCACCTCGTCGTCCTTGCGGATAGGGATGGAGCGCATATTGTACTTGTGGCGTAGCATCGAAGGAGAAGGTTGCATTCGACTTGCACCTCATTGTCCTTGCAGATAGGGATGGAGCGCACATTGTACTTGTGGCGTAGCTCCGAAGGAGAAGGTTGCAGTCGACCTGCACCTCGTCGTCCTTGCGGATAGGGATGGAGCGCACATTGTACTTGTGGTGTAGCTCCGAAGGAGAAGGTTGCAGTCGACCTGCACCTCGTCGTCCTTGCGGATAGGATGGAGCGCACGTTCTACTTGTGGCGTAGCTCCGAAGGAGAAGGTTGCAGTCGACCTGCACCTTGTCGTCCTTGCGGATAGTGATGGAGCGCACATTATACTTGTGGTGTAGCTCCGAAGGAGAAGTTTGCAGTCGACCTGCACCTCGTCGTCCTTGCGGATAGGGATGGAGCGCATGTTGTACTTGTGGCGTAGCTCCGAAGGAGAAGGTTGCATTCGACCTGCACCTTGTCGTCCTTGCGCATAGGGATGGAGCGCACATTATACTTGTGGCGTAGCTCCGAAGGAGAAGGTTTCAGTCGACCTGCACCTCGTCGTCCTTGCAGATAGGGATGTGTTTCAAACTTAGGCGAGTTGTACTGCAGCTAAGCCTGCGAGTGGGAGGGTTGCTCTCCACTCGGCAGGATTTTTCAAACTTAGGCGAGTACTCGACTGCAGCTAATCCCTCGAGTGGGAGGGTTGCTCTCCACCCGGTAGGCTTTTTCAAACTTAGGCGAGTACTCGACTGCAGCTAAGCCCCCGAGTGGGAGGGTTGCTCTCCACTCGGTAGGATTTTTCAAACTTAGGCGAGTACTGGACTGCAGCTAAGCCCCTGAGTGGGAGGGTTGCTCTCCACTCGGTAGGATTTTTCAAACTTGGGCGAGTTCTTGGACTGCATCTAAGCCCCCGAGTGAGAAGGTTGCTCTCCATTCGGTAGGATTTTTCAAACTTAGGCAAGTTCTTGGACTGCAGCTAAGCCCCCGAGTGAGAGGGCTGCTCTCCACTCGGTAGGATTTTTCAAACTTAGGCGAGTTCTTGGACTGCACCTAAGCCCCCGAGTGAGAGGCTTGCTCATCACTCGGTACGATTTTTCAAACTTAGGCGAGTACTAGACTACAGCTAAGCCTCCGAGTGAGAGGCTTGCTCATCACTCTGTAGGATTTTTCAAACTTAGGCGAGTACTGGACTGCAGCTAAGCCTCCGAGTGAGAGGCTTGCTCATCACTTGGTAGGATTTTTCAAACTTAGGCGAGTACTGGACTGTAGCTAAGCCTCCGAGAGAGGCTTGCTCATCACTCGGTAGGATTTTTCAAACTTAGGCCAGTACTGGACTGCAGCTAAGCCTCCGAGTGAGAGGCTTGCTCATCACTCGGTAGGATTTTTTAAACTTAGGCGAGTTCTTGGACTGCAGCTAAGCCTCCGAGTGAGGAGCTTGCTCATCACTCGGTAGGATTTTTTAAACTTAGGCGAAACGGATTCGCAGCTAAGCCCCCGAGTGAGAGGCTTGCTCATCACTCGGTAGGATTTATTGAACTTAGGCGAAATGAATTCGCAGCGAAGTCACCCACTGGGGGATTTTAAACGTAAGCAGAGGCAACAACAGATTGTTCAGAAAGATTATAATGCTCTTGGCTTTGATAAACAAACTACAAAGGTATTTCTTATTACATCTCATCTGAGTGAGTACTTAAGTATAAAAGGGGCGGAGCAGCTCCGCGTTCGAAGCCCGTGGCTCATCTTTCCGATGCTCGACATTATAAAGGTGGTATGCTCCATTGTGGAGAACTCTGGTGACAATGAAGGGGCCTTCCCAAGCAGGGGCGAGCTTGTGTGGTTTCTGTTGATCCACTCGAAGAACCAAGTCTCCCTCCTGAAAGGCTCGACCTCTCATGATAAGTGCACGCTAAGTAGCTATCTGCAGTTAAAGTCATATCAGTCGACAGAGATAAAAGACATCACAATGATAGCTACTCTAAGACTACCACCGAATCAAACATTCAATGGCAGTCTCGGGGTCTACACCCAGTGGGTGCACGTAGCATGCCCCCACCGATTTGAAAAAAAAGAGAGAGTTCCTGTTCTCAGACCACAGTCGACTGCCCGAAGTCAACTACGGTCTCGGGGACTACACCCAGTGGGTGCACTCAGCGTGCCCCCACTAGTGCAAAGATTCAGCTCGAATCGACACAAAGAGACATGCAATTTCAAAACAGCCACACCCCAGTGGGCGATCAGACAAGAAATACAGCCGATCGGAAAATCAACTAACCTGGACATTGGCTTGCAGAGCAGCTCCAGCGTTGAAGGCTACCTGACTAGCCTCATGCACCACTTTCATTTGTCCCATCACCAGATTCAACTGAAGAAGAGCTTCCTTGGCAGCAGCCGGTGGATCGTCCGGAGTTTGATATACAGTAAAAAGTGATGAAGGCAGAGCAATCGAAGCAGCCGCCGGATCTGAAGCAGGGGGTTGTATCGGTGCAGCAGAAGTCTGAGCAGCTGATCCTGAGGGGCAATCAGTCGACAACGGAACAACGAAGGTGACGTTGGTTCGAGCCGGATCTGTCGATCGCTCGACCGTCGTCCCAGGCGTCACAGTCGACCGAGGAACCTGGACTTCAGGCGCCTTCCCGCCCAGTTCCTTGTCCTTCCTCCTCCTCCCTCTCAGCGGTACCTCTTCTTCATCGTCCGGGAGCACAACAACGTCTCGTGGAACTGCAATAAACAGAGAAAGCCATAAGGATAAGATCTCAGCTATGGAGGAGTTGTACACGCAAGGTTTACGAGTTCAGGCCCTTCTCGGAGGAAGTAACAGCCCTACGTCTTGGAGCCCGGAGGCGGTCGACTGGATTATATGCGCGTGAGTTACAGAAGATGTGAACCCTTGTCCCAGAGGAGGGTGGTGGCTTATATAGAGTGCGCCAGGACCCCAGCTCCCCTCTGTTACATAGGATTCAATGTACATAAAGAGGTGGCGTTATAGGTAACGCCTGTATTGAAGTGCTACAAATGGTCATTAAATATACGAATAAGTGCCTGGCCGTTGTTGCGCAGAGCGGCTTTAGGTCCTCTTATATGTCGAGTGGTTTTATGGTCGAGTGTCCTGGATAGAGAGAGGTCTCCGAGTGAATGATAGGTCGAGTGGACTTTACTCGAAACCTTTGCTGGATCCCTTCTTCTGATTCTTGAGCTTCTTTGTTCTTAGGACAAGGACCTTAGGTAGGGCATATAGGTCAGGCCTATTACCCTACCCCAGGTTTGTGTCCTCATCACCAGGTGTGCACTAGTTTTGGCGCGCGGCATCCGGCGCGCTTTATAAAATCCAACGCCCTCCCACCGCTCTATGCCTTGCCACCTCTCTCTCCCTGCTCTGTGCTTCGCCACTGCTCTCTCCCTGCTCTACGCCTCGCCATTGCTCTCTCCCTGCTCTGTGCCTCACCACCGCTCTCTCCCCGCTCTGTGCCTCGCCACCGCTCTCTCCCTGCTCTGCTCCTCGCCACCGCTTTCTCACCACTCTTTCTCGCCTCGCCGCCGCCGCGTCACCGGGAAACTTGGGGATATCGCGGCGTCCGCGCACGCCCCTCCAGCGGCTTCTCCGCCGAGATCTGGTTTCGCCGGATGCGCCTCGGCCTCGGCAATTTCGTCACCGCCAACAAGGCCGCCCGCGCGTACGACGCGGCGGCGGGCGCCTCCGGTGGCCTCATAGAACATTGAACTTCTCCAACGTGCCAACGTGGGAGCGGGCGCAGGAGCTCGCGCCTCTTCCACGGCTTATCACCGACAAGGATTGTCGGGACAACCGGAGGTGGGAGCACCGTCTCAGCATCACCGAGATGGACGAGGAAGCCATGGCGCTGTGGCGCCAACGCTTCCTACAGGACATCATCAACGAGCGCGAGTTCTACGCGCAAAGGAGGGCGGAGAGGGAGAAGAGGAGGGCAGAGCGAGCCGCCTATCTCGAGGACAAGCGTACACAAAAAGCTGACGCTCAATTCAACGTGAGGCTAGGAGCAGCGTCGCCCTGGGAATCTGACAACGATCGGTATCTTCATGCCTACATTGAGACGTCGGAGGAGGACATCATCGAGGAGGAGTCGGACGGCGAGGAGTAGCTGAACTATCTATTTTTTATCTATCTATTCTATATCTATGCTGAGAACTATCTATGTCTCTACTCTCTACTCTCTACTCTCTATCTCTACTTCTCGATCTCAGCACTGTAAACGCTTTTTTAAAGAGCCACGCCTTGCGCTTCTGTTGGAGATGCTCTAACATGGCAGACGAGTGCTTTAATGTTGCCCACAAGATGCATGAGTATTACTAGTATATTTTTCTTGCCATGTTGAGATTTTAAAACCACGAAAAGAACATGCAGAGGAGCAATGAAGACCAAACACGGGATATTGGGGACATCTTCAAGGAGCGTGGCAAGTTAAAGAGGAGCTGCACCGAACCTATAAAACGAGCTTTGGTAAGTAACACCCTTTCAATTACTTTCGTTTAGCCTCGTGTTCTTCGATGTGTATATGTGGTAGTTTCTGTTTCTCTTAGCCTCGTGTTCTTTGATGTGTAATAAGAAGAGTCTTAATCATCCTAGTGCTTTCGTTTTTAGCTTGATGTAGGAAGTGGGTGTTCTCACCTTGTAGTATGTTTTTATATTTTTCCTTTTTAATTCACTTCTCCGAGTCCTGTTTATCTGGCTTCTACTAAATGGATCTGGGTTGCTCTGAGTATTGATCTAAAAAAGAAGTAACTTCATGTCAGGATGCAGTTCCTGCGAGGAGGGAAGTATGGTCAACCTCGAGATCATGTTTCCAAAATGAGGTTCGATAACACACAAGGTGCCAGTTCCCTAATGATGCTGGATTAGACACAAGGTGCAAATTCCCAGATGATGCTAGATTACACACAAGCCAGGTGGAGTCGTCAACTATTTGTGTCCTCGTGGCTCTAGTAAAGGCTGAAAGAAAGCGTGCAGCAGCCCTTGAGAATGTAGCTGAGTTCCTGAAGAAGCGAAAAGAGCAATCAGATGCTCTCTTCACCCAAGCCAAAGAAGAGATGGAAGAAGCCAGAAAGAAGCTAGCAGAGGCAGAGTAGGCTAGGTGTCTCCTACTATCTAAAACTGTTGTCAATACAAATTTTCCTTCATAATAGCTAGGTTCAAATGTTTATGCAGTTAGTATGCCGGTTGTGATGTCCATGCATCTACTGATGTGGCACAAAATAAAAAAATTTGGGTCATGTAATAACAACAATTACTTTCCAAACAATAACAGACGAAGCATTGGACACGGTATAGTTCACGCGCAAGCCCAACATTCCAAAACTTCCACATCAAACTCATGTTCACATATATCTGCACATTCATAGATAATGTCCACAACCATGATTCACTTGAAAGCCAATAAAATGTGAGGAGAGTTATAAATAAAGAAAAACCTCTAGTTCCTTCTACCAGTGCGAGCACAACAAGTCAAGACCATGCGTAATTAATTGTATTTTGGTCATTTTTTGACTAATCATGACTAACTTCTGGAAGCAGGTATAATTTCTAATGCCTACCGCGGCTGGGGTCCATGATGTTTTGAGCCAAAATGGGCAACACACCGGGTGTCTATGCTGGTGACGCGGTGGTCGTAGCATTCGTGGGTTCAGAGCGGCAGCGGCTCCCGTGGTCTACTATTCCTCGGTGCCGGCGATGGCTGCAAACGTGTTGGCCACCTCCGCTAGCATGTTGCGGTTCTGCCAACGTTTACGTCGAATGGCGCGGCCAACCATGGTGCACTGGACACAGTGGTCCCCCGTGTGCCGGCGTGTAGCAACTGGCCACTCCTCTACGAGCAGGCTTGGAGCGTCGAGTTGATGCACCAGGGGCCAGCTTGGAGCGGCGGCTTGCTCCTCTGCTTGCCCACCTATAGCCTCGCCCATCGTACTGACGGCCTGGGGCAGGGAGGGAGGTGGGGCAGCAAATTGCCTGGCTTGTCGGGGCACCCAGCCGGCTTTTATGCCGGAGAACTCATCTTCCTGCTCACCGGATGGTATCGAGAGTGTGGAGAAAATGGTGCAAGGAGGATATGGGGAGCGGCGGTGTGGTGCGGTTCTTGCCAGGCGTCTGGCCTCGTTTAAATAGCAAGCGGACGAGAGGAGCCAGCCGCCGATGTTGTGTTCTAAAATGCCAGCTGGCTCATGTGGCACCCCGGCTTAGAGCTACCGGTTTACCCTGCATTGCCAGCCCAGAGACCATGTCTTCTCGCAACACACAACATCTTGGTATAGAAAACAACCGCTTTATTGATGCTAGTTGATCAAAGTTTATATTACAACAGATGCCGAGGCCAAGCGGGACGCACGGTGCGGCTGAACAATATGTACATTATTTAGTGAACATAAAGGGGCCTCGATCATGACAACTACGCGACAGCGGAACAACGTCGTAGCGGAAGCTCCATAGCACGGGGACACCGATGTGGACATGATCTAGACCAGGACAACACTCCTTTCCAACGAGACTTTCCTGAAATCTGGCATGATACGCCAGGTCAGTACATTGAATGTACTTGCAAGCTAACAACAGGCATAATCATAATGACAAACAATATCATGATAATTAACAAATTAATAATAATGCAACACCATATATCCAACATGGTGTGATCATGCTCGAACGTTCCTCGGGACGGACTTACCAACCGTGATCATTTACGGATCACAAACAAATCACCATCGTTGTCTTGACAAGAGTAACTCGTGATCCTTACGGCGATCACAACCACGACCAATATTTGGTCTCGAACATCTCGATGGCCTTTCCGCCATCATCAACAGTGCAAAGTTCATAACTTAGTGTGCAACTTTATTAAACGTTGACTCATGGCGAGACCTACTACGAGGCGTCCATGACCGTGGACTCAGCTATCCATAAATTATACACTCTGCAGAGGTAGTACGTTGTACCCACACCACAGAACCCATGGCCTCGCACTCCCATTCGGGTGGACCAACGGCATTCCGACGAAACCCCTCCATTGCCATGACACTCTCCCGGCCACTCCGACCCAATCCCCAACGGGCTAGTCCAGGGTGGCCCCATGTCTACCAAAGACACAACGACCACCGTCATGGCCAAAACGTTCCCACTCGGGGACCCAGTACCATAATCTCAACAACGGGCACACAAGATTATGCCTGCTTACCGGGCCAGGGTAAGCATGTCCATAACCTTCCCTAGTTGGAGGCACCGACCAGAGGCATGTCAATGGACCGAATCAAGGCCTTCTCACAAAGGCAAATTTGGTTGCACTGGGAAAACTCGATTCAGCGGCACCATGATCCAGTCAACGATATATTCAAGTTCAGTTATATTCAGGTTCAACTTAAAATGAAAATGACTGGTGTCATAGCATGCCATGAGATGCAATACTACACATGCATCACATATTAATGAAAATGGCTGATGTCAACCATATTCACACTAAGCATAAACATCAACAACTTATATTACTTTCCTGGTCAGGGTAACTCTCACTTTAACAAGATATTTTGTAGCAAGTTTTATTATTTTTCTCATGCAAGAAAATAACTTCGATTAATTTCTCATATGCATAGCAAAAATTATACTATCATCACCACAAGAAAATCCTAATTTCTTTACCAACAAAGTTAGGTTCAAACATTCTGTAAATCAAGCAAAATAGCTAAACAAGCACGAAATAGAATATTTTCTAGCAAATTTTACTATTTTATTTGTGCAAGAAAATAACTTTAAGTAATTACTCATATGCATAACAAATCATTTTATCATTACCACAAGTAGATCTTAGCTTCTTTACCAACTAAGATAGTTTCAAACATTCTGTAAATCAAGCATACTAACTAACAAATACTTAATAGAATATAAATAACATAATAGTTATTTAAATGCATGGATTAATCATTTCATTCAAGTAAGAAAATCATAAATATTGAAATGACACCATGAAAATGTTGTCGTGGCTTGCTTTAGTGCAGATGAGGTTCACAAGCCTTCTGGTGATCCTCAAGACAAGCCTCACCCTCTGAAAATAATTTTAAATACAAGAAGACGATATCAAGAACACTTCTGAAAATCACCAGGAAATCTAGGCAGCACCGAAAAATCTCATTTTTTGGCGAGCTGCTAGATTTCTTTGCAAAGAACACAATGCAAAAAGAATCAATTCATTTGGACTTATGGTTGAAGAGTTATGGCTGTTTGAAGCTTTCTGTAAATTCAAATGAATTTTAATAAAAATAAAACAAACTGGGGGGTGACATCGAAGGCGTAAAGCCCAGGGGCGCCACCACTCGTACCGCTTCATGCGCGTACAGTGTGGCTGACTATCGGGCCCCGCTAGTCAGGTGACGAGGAGGGGGGAAGGAAACAAAGGGGGTCGCGGCTTCGCCGGAGCTCTCGCCGGCGACGAGGGCTCCTTGGCCAAAACGAGAGGGAGGGATTGAGAGAGGGGACGGAGGCACACCTGCCCGTACCCGTAGCATAGCTAGGGGTGGTCGGACGGCATCGGAATCGACCTTGCAAGCAGAGGAAGAATGCGGTGGTCGCCGGAGATGAGGAAGACGGCGAGCAGAGGCAACTCCAGGGGCTCCAAGAGGTTGGAACAGCTTCACCGGTGAGAGGCGGAGGCTCTGGAAGGGTCGCCCTGGCCTGAGAGGGGCTGGAGCTACCGCGACGACCAGAGGGGATCGCCGGCGACCTCGAGCTCGGGGACGGCGGCCCATGGCCTGCCCGGCCGGCTACGGTGGCCTACGTGCTAAAGGAGTGGGTGGGAGTGGTGGATGGTGCTCGAGGAGGCTGGGGGCGGCTCCATTTATAGGCAAGCGGAGAGGGGGTGTTCGGGCTCTGTCGTTGGACACCTGTCCACGGCGCCCCGCGACGAGCGGCGTCAGTGATAGGGGGAGAAGGCGACGCAACTCACGCGATGACTGTTGGCGAACGAGGACAAGCACAGGAGCGAGGAGAAGGCGACGGGCACAGTGCGCACCGCATTGTTGTGTTGGCCGGACCGTGCCCGTGCTTGCTGCGGCGAGCTCCGGCGTCAGCGAGCGCCAGGGGGGAGTTAATGGCGTCGAGACGAGGATGGTGGCGAAGTTTGGCACGCTCGGGCAGACGGGGGAAGCGAGCACGCGTGAACAGAGCGCTCGACGGCACTCAGAGCGCGTCGACACGCAGGCATGGCATGGAGGACACGCGTGGTCACCACGCGAACTCTTCCCTCAGGCCAGCGTACGTCCAAAAATCATGTCTGGCTTGTTGTTCATGGTGGTTTTGAAGTTTACCACGCTTTGGTTTGGATTCAGGTGAAGTAGAGGAGTTTTTACAAGCCAAGTAAGTTTCTGATCAGTAACTTTGAGAGGTTACTGAGGTCAAATGGTTGGGAGTTGGGGGCTGTGCTTTGGAGGTTAGCCATGATCTACTAAGGTGAAGATGCACAAGAAAATCCAGGAACAATGGAGCAAGTAAAATGGTAGTTCTTTGTAGAAACCACCATTTCTGTCCAGAACAGAAAATATTTTCTGTAGCAAAAATATTCCAAAAAGTGATGAAATATTTTTGCTTAGGAATGTGTCCTAGGGTTCAAAGAATATTTGTGAATTATCTCAGATTTTTCTGGGCCATAAAAATTGGGGTTGCTTTGGAGCATATTGAACTAGCTAGGGTTTTTGAGAGGAAAATGAATATTTTTCATTTAAGAAAAATACCAAAGATTATTTTGGAGTGGATCAGAAGGGAAATGATGATTAGGGAGGGAAATGAAGCACTTGGGTGAAATCCAAGGATACCCAAGTGTTTAAGTCCATATGAAAAGATTCAAAAATTCCAAATTTCAGAATAACTCCAAATGAAAATCAGGCAAATAAGATGGGGCAAAAACCAGGCTGTCACAAACCTCCCCACTTAGAATGAATCTAGTCCTCGAGATTCGGTTTATGGGAAAACCACCGGATAATGAGCCCTTAGGAATTATTCCGCTCCCAAGTTGATTACGATTACGTGTGATGCTCCCACTGAACCTTGTAGAATTTTCTTACTTTACTGCGAGTGACACTTTCCATCTGATCCAAAATTCTAAACGGTCTTTCTTCATAGGTCAAATCATTTGCCAATTCTACCTCAGCCATAGCAGTCCTTTTCTCAAAGGGATATGCAACGTCTTAATTGTGAAACATGAAACACGTTATGCACGTCTCGCCAATTCAATGAGTAGTTCCAACTGATATGCAACAGTACCCACTCGGGACATAACCGGGAATGGACCAATAAATCTGGGTGTCAATTTTCCACGGGTATGGAATCTCTTGACGCCTTTCATAGGAGTGACTCGGAGGTATACGTGTTCTCCGGGTTCAAAATTGATCTGTCGGTGCTTTGCATCATAATAACTTTTCTGTCGAGATTTGGCCAATTGCAATCTGTCTCTGATTTCCTTAACTTTTTTCTCAGCTTCCATCATGAGATCTGTTCCGAAGATACGGCTATCTCTAGTTTGAGACCAATTTAAACGAGTGCGGCACTTACGGCCATATAGAGCTTCATACGGTGACATCTTTAGACTGGTCTGGAAGCTGTTGTTATAAGAAAACTCGGCATATGGCAAGCAGTCTTCCCATTTAGGTCCTTGGGCTAAAGCAAAGGCTCGCAACATATCTTCAAGTATTTGATTTACCCGCTCTGTCTGTCCATCTGTCTGAGGATGATAAGCACTACTATATTTCAGTGTTGTCCCCAAGGCTTGATGGAGACGTGACCAAAAAGCGGAGGTAAACAGGGAACCTCGGTCGGAAGTGATGGTTCGGGGTACTCCATGCAGACTGACTATTCTGGATACATACAGCTGTGCAAGTTGATCCGCTCGGTATCTGGTGCTGATCGGAATGAAGTGAGCAACCTTGGTTAAGGTGTCCACTATGACCCAGATTGCATCCTTGCCTCGCTGAGTCTTAGGCAGTCCTGTAATGAAATCCATACAAACGTCATCCCATTTCCATTGTGAAACTGGCAGCGGTTGGAGAAGTCCGGCTGGCTTCTGATGTTCTGCCTTCACCTTTTGCATATTCACAACATGCCACAAAATAGGCAATGTCTTTCTTCATTCCATCCCACCAGAATATTTTTCTAAGGTCTTCATACATTTTCGTACCTCCCGAGTGAATGGAACATGAGGATTTGTGTGCTTCCGACAAGATTTTCTACTTTAAGCCAGGCTGATTGGGTACACAATCCTTCCACAGAATCGGAGGTACCGAATTTGTCCTTGGAGAAATCTGGGGTCTGCTCTTCCATCGGGCTCTTGGCACATTTTTGCAGCTTGATGTCAGCTGGCTGGGCCTTGCGGATCTCTTCCTCAAGTGTGGGGGTAACTTCCAAAATATTAGCGAGGCCAGCATCCACTATGACCAGGTTGAGCTGAGCGATCTCCTCTTGGAGTTCGGGAGGCAAGGATTTCAATATGACATTTAAGCTGACAGGCTTTCGACTGAGTGCATTGGCAACCACGTTGGCCTTACTCGGGTGGTAATTTATTCCAAGACCATAATCCTTGACCAACTCTAGCCATCTTCGTTGACGGAGATTTAAATCCGGCTGAGTAAATATGTATTTAAGACTTTTGTGATCGGTAAAAATTTGGCACCTTTTTCCAATGAGGTAGTGTCTCCAAATTTTTAGCGCATGAACCACCGCAGCCAATTCCAAATCATGAGTAGGATAATTTCCCTCGTGGGGTCATAGCTATCGTGATGCATATTCTACTACCTTGTTGTCTTGCATAAGTACGCAACCAAGGCCTTGCCTGGAGGCGTCACAATACACTCTCCTACATTGCCATGCGAGCTCCGGCGTCGGCGAGCGCCAGGGGTGAGTTAATGGCGTTGAGACGAGGATGGTGGCGAAGTTTGGCACGCTCGGGCAGACGGGGGAAGCGAGCATGCGTGAACAGAGCGCTCAGCGACACTCGGAGCGCGTCGAAACGTAGGCGTCGCATGGTGGACACGCGTGGTCACCGTGCGAACTCTTTCCTCAGGCCAGCATACGTGCAAACATTATGTATGGCTTGTTGTTTGTGGTGGTTTTGAAGTTTACCATGCTTTGGTTTGGATTCAGGTGCAGTAGAGGAGTTTTTACAAGCCAAATAAGTTTCTGATCAGTAACTTTGAGAGGTTACTGAGGTCAAATGTCTGGGAGTTGGGGGCTGTGCTTTGGAGGTTAGCCATGATCTACTAAGGTGAAGATGCACAAGAAAATCCAGGCACAATGGAGCAAGTAAAATGGTAGTTGATGTAGAAACCACCATTTCTGTCCAGAACAAAAAATATTTTCTGTAGCAAAAATATTCCAAAAAGTGATGAAATATTTTTGCTCAGGAAGGTGTCCTAGGGTTCAAAGAATATTTGTGCATTATTTCAGATTTTTCTGGGCCATAAAAATTGGGGTTGCTTTGGAGCATATTGAACTAGCTAGGGTTTTTGAGAGGAAAATGAATATTTTTCATTTAAGAAAAATATTCCAAAGATAATTTTTGGGTGGATCAGAAGGGAAATGATGATTAGGGAGGGAAATGAAGCACTTGGGTGAAAGCCAAGGATACCCAAGTGTTTAACTCCATATGAAAAGATTCAAAAATTCCAAATTTCAAAATAACTCCAAATGAAAATTAGGCAAATAAGATGGGGCAAAAACCAGGCTGTCACAGCTCGCGGAAGGACGTGTTGCCGGCACACGCGCGGATTTAATGAAGGCAGGTGGGGCAGTCTGAAGCCGGTTGCATGTGGCGAGGAGACGTGTTTAGC
Source organism: Aegilops bicornis (assembly GCA_021605145.1). Taxonomy (NCBI): domain Eukaryota; kingdom Viridiplantae; phylum Streptophyta; class Magnoliopsida; order Poales; family Poaceae; genus Aegilops; species Aegilops bicornis. Next base: position 463,264,789 of record CM038669.1, on the reverse strand, counting down.
CTGGCCTGCAGCGAGTGGGGCCCTCTTGGCCAGCGCGCCGATTCAATGCCTGCGCTATGAGAGGTTGCGTCCGTGTCAGAGCAATCACTCCCTCCAGTCCTTTTTTGTTTGGGTATAACAAAATCTTGTTTTCCATTCACATTTTACAAGTAAAATTCGTGGACAAACTTTGACCCAAAATACGATGGGGACTAGTAAACCAGGACAAAGGTAGTAGTTTTTTTTATCAAAGAAGGGTTTCCCACTTCCGACCTTCATTACTAAAAACCAACATCTAAACCATAGTATTTGCCCTAGAACTACCAGGTTCAACATCTTGCAACATAAACCCATACAACCATACGCCAAGGAGGTAGTATTTATAAATTCCATTTTTGCTCCATACGAATCGTTCTAAAAACTACTTAAGTACTTATAACGCGCCCTTGAAAATCGGAACTCTTACCCCGCTAAAAAATGATATTTTAAACGTGGCTACTCGATCTGTGCCAACTAGTGAGCCACCGCCTCCAGGTCGTTCACCTGTGGTCCTGACCATCAACTCCTACGTGTCATAGCCCTAGAATTTGATCGCAAATAATTGCACAAGCATCCATGCATCATGTCTAAATTTCTTTGAAAGTTGAAATGGGGATTGTTGAAACCCTAGCACCAAATGAATTCAACTAGGTTCAATAAAAATATCTTCAATGAATCCAAATGCCCTTTAGAAAAGTTCATGATTTTTGTTAAAGGTGAAAACCTCTGCCAAAAATGATGCACATATTTCTAGGCCATTCTGGATTTTTGAATTAAATCTTATTGTATTTGACTTTGGGCATTTAAAATACTATAAATAATTTAAATGTTAAAATAATGTTGGAACTATTTTTGGGCCATTGAAATAATTCAGCAAGTGTCCATGAATATTTTCAGGATTTTAGGAAATGCCTTGGTATTTTTCCTAAGCTCAAAACAGAGGCAAATAATGAGAAAACAAAAACAAAATTAGAAGATGTAAGAGAGGAAACCTACCTGGCCCAAACTTACCCGGCGCCCACCAAGCCCACAGGTCTCACCAGGCTGCCCAGCCCACCTGGCCTGGTGCCAGTCATCCCCAACCTCTGCCAGTAGGCAGAGGAGGGACAACGCACGGCGCGCGGGGGCGCCACGCCACCAGGTTGCCTGCATGCATCGCCTGGCCACCGCGACGCCTCGCGTCTTCTCCTCGGCGCCGCCTCGACCCCTTGGACACCACTCTCCCCTCCTCTGCCCTCTCCCTCGTTCCTCTCTCTGACGGCCACAGAAGCTGGCCGCCGCCGCCGTAGTCGACGCCATCGCCTCTCCCTCGCCACCCTGGAGCTTCCCACGAGCTCCACCTAGTCCTTCTCCTCCTCCTCACCAAGCCGCCTGACGCCGGACGCCCTACATCACCCTCTGCCCCGCCATCTTTGCCGCCTCTGCTCCGAGATCGCCGGCGGCCGCACGACCTCACCAGCCCTCCCCGAGCTCTCCGTTCGCTCCCCTGCACTCGCGGTGAGCCACTGACCCTTCTCCCCCTCTCCGTTCTCGCTCTCGTGCGTTGTAGCCGCTGCACCCTGCTCACCCGCATGCGCCGCCGCCTATGACCGCCGCCGATGTGCCTCTGGCCACCTAGTGGTCCGGCCGTCGTGCCCATCTCCCTTCCCACACCACGTAGAGCATGTAGGTGCCCCGCACGAGCCTTCCCGGCCACCGTAGCGTCGACCCAGAGCTCACCCGAGCTCCGGCGACCGCCAAGGTCGACGCCGGTGACAAATCCGGCCACCTCAGGCCCAGCCACTGCCACTACTCGACGCGGACGAGTGCCCGCGTCACGTAGACGCCCTCCGCCAGCCATTTGGTAGCCGGAGGAGGAATCCCGACGCCCTCCGCTGTCTATGGCGTCGCCGGCGACGAGCCGCGGGTCAACTCCGGCGAGTTGACCCGGGTTTCACCCTTGTTTGACCCTCCAGGGTCACTGACACGTGGGCCCTCCCGTGTTAATTCCTAGTTAGGTTTAGTTAGTACTAATTAACCTAGATTAGTGCCTAATCTAACACTAACTAACGCTATTAGTTAGATGTGTCACTGACAAGTGGGCCCCACTGGTCAGGTTTTACCCGGACTTGGCCAGTTGACCTGCTGACCTCAGCCTTACGTCATGCTAATACAGTAAGTGATTTTCTGGTTTTAAAATAAATTAGAAAACAATTAGAAATTCCAGAAAATGCTCTAAACTTCAAAAATTCATATAAATTCAACCGTAACTCAGAATGAAATAAGTTATATATGAAAAATGATCAGAAAAATCCAATCTATCCATCTGTACTGGTTTCATGCATGTTAGGACAGTTTATGACTACTGTGTAGGACAAATGGAATGAATGGCATTTAAATAACCACACGTGGAGTTTGAATTTGAATCTTGGATCCAAACCAACTCCATTTAGCCTACTGCTAGATGCATTAGCTCAAACCACAGCATATTGCCATGTCATGATCATGCATCATATTGTGGATTGAATTGATTGTGTTTCTTCTTTGTTTTCTGGTAATTGTCCCCTCTCGATAGACGTGGTTCCGACGATGTGATCAATGACACCAATGAAGAACTATACTATCTTCAGAAGTGCCAGGCAAGCAAAACCCCCTTGTTCATTCCGATACAATCCCACTCTCTCGCTCCTGCTCTCTTTTACTGCATTAGGACAACAATGATTCATCTGTTACTTGTTGCGGTAGTTGAACCCTTTATCCTTTGCATGACCTGTCATTGCCACAGTAAATAGATGAAACCCACTAGCATGAGTAGGAGTTGTTTGAGCCCCGATGTGCCTACTCATTCATGCTTGTTTGTCATGCCTGCTATGCTTAGAGTTGTGTCGTGTCCGATTCATCGGGATGAATTGGAGCGATGATGAACATGTCCCATCGTGTGTGAGCTAAGTTTGTGAACACGATTTGGTAAAGGTAGCGGTGAGAGGCCATGTAGGAGTACATGGTGGGTTGTCTCATTGAAACCGTCCTCAGGAACTGAGTTCTGTGTTTGTGATCCATGAAACAGTTACTACCACGCATAGGGCCCGAAACCAATGGACCCTCTCGACTTATTAACTGCCTTGCCCTCTGGCGGGGAGTTGCAACTAGTTTCGTGTTTGTAGGATATGTGTTGGAGGCCGTATGAAGGCGCTGACCCTAGGGGTGGGCTATGATGCGGTAGATACACCGTGGCCCGGTGTACCGAGCGCCCGTTTGGTGTCTAGGGAACCCTGCACACATCGTTTGGGGCCATGAGCGAAACCCCGGTCGGATCTCCTCGCGGATGGCACCCGAATAGGCGATAAACCTGGACTAGAGACTTGTGTGGTTAGTCAGGTCGTGGCCGACACCCACGTTGGGTTTCCGCTTGAAGGTTGTGGGGTACATGTCGTGTAAACGGCGGTAAGTGGTGAGAGCGTGTGTGAAGAAGTACACCCCTGCAGGGTTAACATCATCTATTCGAATAGCCGTGTCCGCGGTAAAGGACTTCTGGGTTGCCTGTACAGTTCATAGACAAGTGATAGTGGATACTCTAAAACTCGCAAGATAAGCGTGAGTGCTATGGATGGCATTCTCGTAGGGAGACGGGATTGGATCCATTGTGGTGTATTGATTTGGTGAATATGTGGACTCGTGTGCGCCACCTCAAAAGAGTTACTTGCAGTCGTAGTTCAGGATAGCCACCGAGTCAAAGCTGGCTTGCTGCAGTTAAACTCCACCACCCCCTTTGTTGATAATGATGCATATGTAGCTAGTTCTGATGTAAGTCTTGTTGGGTACATTTGTACTCACATTTGCCTATTTTATGTTTTGCAGAGAGACGTCAGTCTCGCTAGTAGTTCTGTGTGGACTTCGACGTTTAGCTTGTTACCTCAGCTACGATCTTGTGCCCTCGGCAGGATCGGGTAGATAGTTAGGGTTCTAAGCCTTTTTCATTGGTAGATGTCTATACTCAGACATGTTAAGCTTCCGCATGTGATTTGATTTGTACGCTCTGAATGTTGGGTCATGAGACCCATGTTTGTAATATCTCGCTCCTCGGAGCCTAATGAATAAATACTTGAGTCGTAGAGTTATGCTGTGATGCCATGTTGTATTTACACATATCGAGCATATTGTGTGTATGATTGAAATGCTTGGTATGTGTGGGTTCCGACAACCTAGTTGTTTATCCTTGGTAGCCTCTCTTATGGGGAAATGTAGTCTTGTGCTTCCATGAGCCATAGTAGTACGCTACAGCCCGGTTCACCGGTGTCCTGCTAGCCCAGCACTACTACTCCGGAACACTTGACTGGCCGGCATGTGATTCACTTGCTCGTGGTTCTGTCCCTTCGGGAAATGTCACGCGGTGACATCCGGAGTCCTGCCTTAGCCTGCTACAGCCGGGTTCACGGAGTCCTGTTAGCCCAGTGCTACAGCCCGGATTCACACGTCAACCGACATGCTCGATGTTGATTCATGTATGCTTGTCCCTATAAGTTAGTGCCACTTTGGGTTCACGACTAGTCATGTAGGCCCGGGTTCTCTGTCATATGGATGCTAGCGACACTATCATATACGTGAGCTAAAAGGCGCAAACGGTCCCGGGCCATGGTAAGGCGACACCTGTGGAATACCGTGCGTGAGGCCGCAAAGTGATATGAGGTGTTACCGGCTAGATCGATGTGACTTGGAATCGGGGTCCTGACAGTTTTGGTATCAGAGCCTGACTGCCTATAGGATTACCAAGTCAAACTAGTCGAAGTTGAGTCTAGAAATTCTTTAGTTATGTAAGGGAATTGATTGTGGATGGGAACGTAAGGCTTTTTTTACTCCTTTACCTTATGGCCTTCTGATCTGGGTCATCCTCTTCTCTTCTACGGGGATTAAGAACTAGGTCTTCTCATCTATCTATCAGGATGACGAGTTACTATGATAGAGACTTATAGGATTGATGGATTCAAGCCCCAGTTCAGTTTCTACTACTTCTGTGTGTTCATAATTGGTCTCAAAACCTTGATATTGTGCTTCTGAGTGGTTATGCCACCATTTTGCAGGATGTCTCAAATATTTTTGAGCATTTACAGCCGTTATGTTGTCCGAGTCATCCCAGGTTTCTAAATAGTCTGATGCATTTGCAAATTCCTTTCTTTCCGTTCCCGGTGTCCTTTATGGTCAGAATAAGCACGCTAATCGGTGCATTGAGGTAAATTATTGCCTTGACATATATGTTGGAGTTATTATTACGACCCTAGGTGTCTTAGAAGATTACCTAGTAAACTAGCCATGTTTTGTGTTCCCCGTGTGATGATTCTGGCCATCATTCTCGAAAGCATCCCGTGATGTTATTAGTTAGGAGGTATTCTATTCCTGGGTTCTTGAACCCGAGATTCACCCTACTTACCTTATGTTGATAGTTTGCTAGTTCCTTTAGGATATTAGTAACTTTTCGATAGTCCTCGAGGTCCGTGGTATTTCCTTCTTCCAAATACCATGAACCATTAAGGCAGAAGTTCTTTGAACCAAAATACCACAATCAGAGTACTCTTGAGGAGTTCTTCATTCATAATTGTGATTCTGTTAGTTCTACCTTTCTCCATGGGTTATCTGGAAGAAACCTGTTGAACTTGGTTCAACATATTAATCTATGCATCCACAACTCAGAAATATATATGTCCTCTTGAGTTGTCCCCCTTCAGTTGTATTCTGACCATCGTCTATCAATTGATAGTCGGGAGTAATTGTGCATCCGTGTTATTGATGCTTATTATTATTATGGTCCGTTAAGCCATTCTATTCCGGAATGACTAGGAGAAACAAACTCCAGTACCACATCCATTTCTAGGATTGGGTCAAAGCAGTTGTATTCCGCACATCAAATACAATCAAGCTTTTGTTCTGTTCTACCCTGAAGTGTTACCCACTTTATGTCAGGGACTTCATGAGAATTGCACCTTCCCTTATGAATTCTTGACGTAGTGATACTTCTCGCCATCATCATTCGCTCCTCGGTTCCGTGTTGTTGCAACCAGAATACCGACAAGTGAACCGTGATGTGTGAAATCAATACTCCTAGCAACTAGTTGCTTGGTAGTAAATGGGAAATACTCTTATTCTTAGTGTGTTGGTTATTGAGTCATCATTTCTAAGATAGATTGTGCTACTTAGTCCTTATTTCTGGAGCACTCTTCGATCAAGGAGTCAGGATTGTGCCAATCCTTGCTTATTTGATCATATCGTCTTGCCTGAGGAGCAAGATTGTTCTCGAGCTTAGTAACATATCAGTGGTTCATGATTTTCTGATTATCTTCTCGGAGGTATCACCAGGTTGTCCCCTGACTGTTATGTTGAGCTCGTGATCAAGTTGGTTTCTTGTAAATCACCCCTTCTCCAAGAATTTGTGTTGGATACCCTGAACTGGTTGGTTAAGCTAAACAACAACTTGGAGAGTTGGAAGATGAAAGCTTGTCCAACTTAGTTCGTCACTAAGGGATATCCTTGTGTGTGTGTGTGTTGAAGAAAGATGATATCTTCGTTCATTGATCCTCGTGATCAGTTGTCGGTGCTATTGTCTTATCCAATCCTTGATTTGAGTATGGGCTATCGTCAAATCAAATCAGAACCAACGATGTTCGTAATGTTGTCTTACTCGTGGTTGATCCCTCGAGCATACACCATTATATCTTTTGGGTCTGACCAATGCTATGACCGTGTTCACATGATGGTGGAAGTCCAGTGATATGGAAATTCCAATGAGTTTTTGTTGAGCTCATCAGCAGCATTTTGTCTCCCCCATGATTCATGTTGAACATCAACCTAGTGTTGAAAATTTTATAAGCAATGCCTTCGTGTTCCGTTCATGAAGTTTATGCGTGGATGGAAGGAGTTACTTCCTCGAATTCATGTGCATTTGGTGCAAGATGCCGCCGTGAGTTCGAGAAAGATTGTTTTTGCTTTCTCCGGAATCATCCCAAGTCAGTCATGCATGTGTGAAGTATTCCATGGTTTGATAGGCTCGCTACCTCCACTCCATGTGTAATCCCTAGCACACCAAGCCACTGATTGATTTGTTCAAGGAAAACAAGTTCTTAAGTGCTAATCCTTAAGGACCCAAAGGTGCGTGCGCAGGACTTCGCTCTCTGCAATGATGGTTCCCAATCGGAACTCGATAGTGTTGCATTGTAAGACTACTGTGTGGTCATGCTTGTCTGGGATAGCGTGTTCACATGTGTGTAGCAGAACCGGCTCATGTTTTGGAGCTTGCTATCGTAGTTCATCTCCAGAGAATCTCGCAACATCATCCCATCGGTTGTGTTGCAAACTTTCCCTTTCAGGCACGTGGATGTCTGAAATATCCCTTTACCAACCAGATCTGAATCTCAGGTAGATATGATGGTTGGAACATTCCCATCATTTGCATTTTGTTCCAGCTTGCACTGCCATTGTGCCAATTTCCATGGGCTGCCCTCTCAGTAATTGTTGTCCAGGATCATCCCCAAAAGTGGTCATGTCATGGGTCCCATCCATTTCCGGTGATAAGCAAAAGTCATCCATTGCGTTGTCTTCAACAAGGTAGTCCACATCATCCATTCGAATCCGGATATGCCATTCCTTTGAAGTCCGCCAAACGATCGTTTGTGATTGCCTTAGGCTGGTATAAAGAGTTCCAATGATCTAGATATCAAAAGTAATTCTTTTTGCCACTTAAGGGAATAGTTCTTCGAGTCACCTTCCCTGAGGTGCCCCGTTTTGGAATCATGGCAATTTCCCTCGCTACTTTGAAACCCTCGTCAAATTGTTTCTTCTGTCGCTCCTGATGCATGCTTTGCCTCTTAGCTCCAGAGATGTTTCTGTGTCTCATTCCGTGAGTTGATATTGTGATCGTTAAGATGATCCTAAATTGTTCGAACCTCAAGAAGATCGATTCTTCTAAAATCCGCCCTTTCTTCTCGTTGTCATGTTGGATGTAGTTCTCAAAGCAAGACGTCGAGATCAAGGTGATGCAATGAGTCAATATCCTCAAGAAAGACATCTGGATCATGAAGATTGTATTAGCTTGTGTCCCTTTGTCTTCTTACCTCACGTCCTGAATCTCGGGACGAGATTCTTGCGTAGTGGGGGTGAGTTGTCATAGCCCTAGAATTTGATCGCAAATAATTGCACAAGCATCCATGCATCATGTCTAAATTTCTTTGAAAGTTGAAATGGGGATTGTTGAAACCCTAGCACCAAATTAATTCAACTAGGTTCAATAAAAATATCTTCAATGAATCCAAATGCCCTTTAGAAAAATTCATGATTTTTGTTAAAGGTGAAAACCTCTGCCGAAAATGATGCACATATTTCTAGGCCATTCTGGATTTTTGTATTAAATCTTATTATATTTGACTTTGGGCATTTAAAATACTATAAATAATTTAAATGTTCAAATAATGTTGGAACTATTTTTGGGCCACTGAAATAATTCAGCAAGTGTCCATGAATATTTTCAGGATTTTAGGAAATGCCTTGGTATTTTTCCTAAGCTCAAAAGCAGAGGCAAATAATTAGAAAACAAAAACAAAATTAGAAGATGTAAGAGAGGGAAACCTACCTGGCCCAAACTTACAGGCGCCCACCAAGCCCACTGGCCTCACCTGTGGCCCAGCCCACACCCGGGTGCAGTCATCCCCAACCTCTGCCAAGAGGCAGGGAGGGACAACGACGGCGCTGCAGGCGTCTGGCGCCACGCCACCAGGCTGCCTGCATGCGTCGCCTGGCCCCCGCGACGCCTCGCGTCTTCTCCTCGGCGTCGCCGCAACCCCCTGGACACCACTCTCCCCTCCCCCGCCCTCTCCCTCGTTCCTCTCCCGCTATGGCCGACGCGCCCGTAAGCCGCCGCTGCCGTAGTCGACGCCACCGCCTCTCCCTCGCCCCCCTGGAGCTGCCCACGAGCTCCACCTAGTCCTTCTCCTCCTCCTCACTGAGCCGCCCGACGCCGGATGCCCTGCATCACCCTCTGCCTCGCCATCTTCGCCGCCTCTGCTCTGAGATCGCCGGCGGCCGAACGACCTCACCAGCCCTCCCCGAGCTCGCTGTTCGCTCCCCTGCACTCGCAGTGAGCCACTGACCCTTCTCCCCCTCTCCGTTCTCGCTCTCGTGCGCTGTAACCGCTGCACCCTGCTCACCCGCATGCGCTGCCGCCTGTGACCGCCGCCGACGTGCCTCCGGCCACCTAGTGGTCCGACCGTCATGCTCATCTCCCTTCCCGCACCACGTGGAGCATGTAGGGGCCCCGCACGAGCCTTCCCGGCCACCGTAGCGTCGACCCCGAGCCCACCCGAGCTCCGGCGACCGCCAAGGTCGACGCCGGTGACGAATTCGGCCACCTCAGGCCCAACCACTGCCACTACTCGACGCGGACGAGTGCCCGCGTCACGTAGACGTCCTCCGCCGGCCATTTGGTCGCAGGAGGAAGAATCCTGACGCCCTCCGCCGTCTCTGGCGTCGCCGGCGACGAGCCGCGGGTCCACTCTGGTGAGTTGTCCCGGGGTTGACCCGTGTTTGACCCCTGTGGTCAGCGACACGTGGGCCCTCCATTAATTCCTAGTTAGGTTTAGTTAGTACTAATTAACCTAGATTAGTGCCTAATCTAACACTAACTAACACTGTTAGTTAGATGTGTCACTGACAAGTGGGCCCCACTTGTCAGGTTTGACCCGGACTTGGCCAGTTGACCTACTGACCTCAGCCTTACGTCATGCTGACGCAGTAAGTGATTTTCTGGTTTTAAAATAATTCAGAAAACAATTAGAAATTCCAGAAAATGCTCTAAACTTCAAAAATTCATATAAATTCAAGCGTAACTCAGAATGAAATAAGTTATATATGAAAAATGATCAGAAAAATCCAATCTATCCATCTGTACTGGTTTCATGCATGTTAGAACAGTTTATGACTGCTGTTTAGGACAAATGTACTGAATGGCATTTAAATAACCACATGTGGAGTTTGAATTTGAATCTTGGATTCAAACCAACTCAATTTAGCCTACTGCTAGATGCATTAGCTCAAACCACAGCATATTGCCATGTCATGATCATGCATCATATTGTGCATTGCATTGATTGTGTTTCTTCTTTGTTTGCTGGTAATTGTCCCCTCTCGATAGACGTGGTTCCGACGATGTGATCTATGACACCAATGAAGAACTATACTATCTTCAGAAGTGCCAGGCAAGCAAAACCCCCTTGTTCATTCCGATACAATCCCCTTCTCTCGCTCCTGCTCTCTTTTACTGCATTAGGACAACAATGATTCATCTGTTACGTGCTGCGGTAGCTGAACCCCTTTATCCTTTGCATGACCTGTCATTGCCACAGTAAATAGATGAAACCCACTAGCATGAGTAGGAGTTGTTTGAGCCCTGATGTGCCTACTCATTCATGCTTGTTTGTCATGCCTGCTATGCTTAGAGTTGTGTCAGGTCTGATTCATCGGGATGAATTGGAACAGTGATGAACATGTCCTACTGTGTGTGAGCTAAGTGTGTGAACACGATTTGGTAAAGGTAGCGGTGAGAGGCCATGTAGGAGTACATGGTGGGTTGTCTCATTGAAACCGTCCTCGGGAACTGAGTTCTGTGTTTGTGATCCATGAAACAGTTACTACCACGCATTGGGCCCGAAACCAATGGACCCTCTCGACTTATTAACTGCCTTGCCCTCTGGCCAGGAGTTGCAACTAGTTTCTGGTGTTTGTAGGATATGTGTTGGAGGCCGTGCGTAGCGCTGACCCTAGGGGTGGGCTATGATGCTGTAGATACACCGTGGCCTGGTGTACCGAGCGCCCGTTTGGTGTCTCGGGAACCCTGCACACATCGTTTGGGGCTGTGAGCGAAACCCCGACCGGATCTCCTCGCGGATGGAACCCGAATAGGCGATAAACCTGGACTAGAGACTTGTGTGGTTAGTCAGGTCGTGGCCGACACCCATGTTGGGCTTCCGCTTGAAGGTTACCGAGTACATGTCGTGTAAACGGCGGTAGGTGGTGAGAGCGTATGTGAAGAAGTACACCCCTGCAGGGTTAACATCATCTATTGGAATAGCCGTGTCTGCGGTTTACCTGTACAGTTCATAGACAAGTGAAAGTGGATACTCTAAAACTCGCAAGATAAGCGTGAGTGCTATGGATGGCGTTCTCGTAGGGAGACGGGAGGGGATCCATAATGGTGTCTTGATTTGGTGAATATGTGGACTCGTGTGCGCCACCTCAAAAGAGTTACTTGCAGTCGTAGTTCAGGATAACCACCGAGTTAAAGCTGGCTTGCTGCAGTTAAACTCCACCACCCCCTTTGTTGATAATGATGCATATGTAGCTAGTTCTGATGTAAGTCTCGCTAGTAGTTCTGTGTGGACTTCGATGTTTAGCTTGTTACCTCAGCTATGATATTGTGCCCTCGGCAGGATCTGGTAGATAGTCAGGCTTCTAAGCCTTTTTCATTTGTAGATGTCTGTACTCAGACATGTTAAGCTTCCGCATGTGCTTTGATTTGTATGCTCTGAATTTTGGGTCATGAGACCCATGTTTGTAATATCTCGCTCCTCGGAGCTTAATGAATAAATACTTGAGTCGTAGAGTTATGCTACGATGCCATGTTGTATTTACACATATCAAGCATATTGTGTGTATGATTGAAATGCTTGGTATGTGTGGGATCCGACAACCTAGTTGTTTATCCTTGGTAGCCTCTCTTATGGGGAAATGTAGTCTTGTGCTTCCATGAGCCATAGTAGTCCGCTATAACCCGGTTCACCGGAGTCCTGCTAGCCCAAACACTCTCGCTCGGAACACTTGGTGGCGGCGTGTGATTCACTTTGTTCTGTAATACATCCCTTCGGGGAAATGTCATGTGGTGACATCCGGAGTCCTGCCTAGCCTGCTACAGCCCGGGTTCCCGGAGTCCTGTTAGCCCAGTGCTACAGCCCGGATTCGCACGCTGCTGACCGACATGCTCGATGTTGATTCATGTATGCATGTCCCTATAAGTTAGTGCCACTTTGGGTTCACGACTAGTCATGTCGTCCCGGGTTCTCTATCATATGGATGCTAGCGACACTATCATATACGTGAGCCAAAAGGCGCAAACGGTCCCGGGCCATGGTAAGGCGACACCCATGGGAATACCATGCGTGAGGCCGCAAAGTGATATGAGGTGTTACCGGCTAGATCGATGTGACTTGGAATCGGGGTCCTGACATACAGATCAAATTATCACGCGAGCTGACTATTCCTACAAAGGTGCGCACCACCACGTACCCGGTACCCGCGCATGCAGCAATCGTGCACCTAGGGTTTTAGGGTTTATTTGTTAACGATACATTTACGTAACTCCCATGCGTGCGAGACAGCGAGAGACCGACTGTGTGCATGCGCCTCTTCTCTTCATATATGTACTCCACCGTTTGTCTGGTGTCCAAAAAAATTATACAATAGTAATAACTACTACCAATGTGCCAATGCGTTGCCACACAATCAGACTATATTAATACATATTCACCGATTTGATAGAAAAAAGAGTCTAGTTTTGAAATACATGTATCACTAAAAATATCTGTTGTTTCACTCAAAATATATTTGTCAGGACCCCGATCCTAAGTCACACCAATCTAGCATGTAACACATCATATCACCTTGCGGCCTCACGCACGGTATTCCCACGGGTGCCACCTTACCTGGCCCGGGACTGTTTGCACCTTTTGGCTCACGTATATGATAGTGTCGCTAGCATCCATATGATAGACAACCCAGGCCGACATGACTAGTCGTAAACCCAAAGTGGCACTAACTTACAGGGACAGGCATACATGACCCAACATCGAACGTGTCGGTCAACAACGAGTGAATCCGGGTTGTAACTGCTGGGCTAGCAGGACTCCGGTAAACCGGGCTGTAGTAGGCTAACAGGACTTCGGTATACACCGCGTGACATTTCCCCGAAGGGACAGACACAAGATCGAAGTAGCACAAATGCCAGCCAGTCTAAGTGTTCCGGAGCAGTAGCAACTGGGCTAACAGGACTCCGGGAACCCCGGGATGTAGAAGACTACCATGGCTCAGGGGAAGCACTAGACTACATTTCCCCATAAGAGAGGCTACCGAGGATAAACAACTAGGTTGTCGGATCCCACACATACCAAGCATTTCAATCATACACACAATATGCTAGATATGTGCAAATACAACATGGCATCACAACAAAACTCTACGACTCAAAGTATTTATTCATAAGGCTCCGAAGAGTCAAGTATTACAAACATGGGTCTCATGACCCAACATACAGAGCATACAAGCAACAGGCACATGCGGAAGCTTAACTTGTCTGAGTACAGACAACTACAAATGAAGAAGGCAGAGAAGCCTGACTATCTACAAGACCCTCCGAAGGGTACAAGATCGTAGCTACACAAATGAAGAAGGCTGAGAAGCCTGACTATCTACAAGACCCTCCCAAGGGTACAAGATCGTAGCTGAGGTAACAAGCTAAACGTCGAAGTCCATGCGGAACTACTAGTGAGACTGAAGTCTCTCTGCAAAAACATAAATTAAGCAAACGTGAGTACAAATGTACCCAGCAAGACTTACATCAGAACTATCTACATATGCATCAGTATCAACAAAGGGGTGGTGGAGTTTGATTGCAGCAAGCCAGCTTTGACTTGGTGGCTATCCTGAACTACGACTGCAAGTAACTCTTTTGAGGTGGGGCACACGAGTCCACATATTCACCATATCAATACACCACTATGGATTCGCTCCCGTCTCCCTACGAGAACGCCATCCCTAGCACTCATGCTTATCTTGCGCATTTTAGAGTATCCACTTTCACTTGTCTATGAACTGTACAGGCAACCCAGAAGTCCTTTATCGCGGACACGGCTATTCTAATAGATGATGTTAACCCTGTAGGGGTGTACTTCTTCACACACTCTCTCGCCTCTTACCACCATGTACACGTCGTGTTTCTCGGCAACCTTCAAGCAGAAGCCTGGAGAGGGAGTCGGCCATGACCTGACTAACCACACAAGTCTCTAGTACAGGTTTATTGCCTATTCGGGTTCCATCCGCAAGGAGATCTAGCCGGGGTGTCGCTCACGGCCCCAAATCATGTGAGCAGGGTTCCCAAGCCCACCATCCGGGTGCCACGGTGTATCTACCGCATCATAGCCCACCCCTAGGGTCAGCACTACGCACGGCCTCCAACACATATCCTACAAACACCAGAAACTAGTTGCAACTCCTGGACAGAGGGCAAGGCAGTTAATAAGTCGAGAGGGTCCATTGGTTTCGGGCCCAATGCGTGGTAGTAACTGTTTCATGGATCACAAACACAGAACTCAGTTCCTGAGGACGGTTTCAATGAGACAACCCACCATGTACTCCTACATGGCCTCTCACCGCTACCTTTACCAAATCGTGTTCACACACTTAGCTCACACACAGTAGGACATGTTCATCACTGTTCCAATTCATGCCCGATGAATCAGACCTGACACAACTCTAAGCATAGTAAGCATGACAAACAAGCATGAATGAGTAGGCACATCAGGGCTCAAACAACTCCTACTCATGCTAGTGGGTTTCATCTATTTACTGTGGCAATGACAGGTCATGCAGAGCAAAGGGGTTCAACTACCGCAGCATGTAACAGTTGAATCGTTGTTGTCCTAATGCAGTAAAAGAGAGCAGGAGCAAGAGAGTGGGATTGTATCGGAATGAACAAGGGGGTTTTGCTTGCCTGGCACTTCTGAAGATAGTATAGTTCTTCATCGGTGTCATCGAACTCATCGTCGGAACGTCGTCTACTGAGGGGGAACAATTACCGGCAACAAAGAGGAAACACAATCAATGCAATGCAACAATATGATGTATGATCATGACATGGCAACATGCTGGTGTTTTGAGCTAATGCAACTAGCAACAAAGTTAAATGAAGTTGGTTTGAACCAAAGGTTCAAATTCAAACTCCATATGTGATTATTTAAATGCCAAACATATGATTTTCCCTATTCAGCAGCTATAAGTTGTTCCAACATGCATGAAAATGGTACAGATGGATAGATTGCATTTTTCTGATAATTTTTCATATATAAATTATTTCATTTGGAGTTACGGTTGAATTTCTATGATTTTTAGAAGTTTAGGATATTTTCTGAAAAATAAATAAATCGTTTAGATTTATTTAAAATCTAGAAAAGTGATTACTGTATCAGCATGGCGTCATGCTAACCTCAGCAGGTCAACGGACCCGGTCCAGGTCAAACCTGACCTATTTGGCCCGCACGTCAGTGTAACAGGGCAAGAACAGAGGCTGACCAGTGGGCCAGGTCAACGTTGACGTGGCAGGGTCAACTGACATGTGGGCTCGGCTGGTTTAATTTAAACTAAACAGGGAATAAATCCCAGGGTTAATTAGGGCACGGGGCCCACTTTCAGTGGCACATGGTTTAGTTAGCAGGGTGATTAACCCCTAATGACGGCGCCACGTCAGCCTCGCCGGAGTTCAGCCGGCGGCGACCAAAACCGACGACGGAGACGACGCGGGAAGCGCTACAGGGGACGGTTTCGGCCGCGGTCGGTCCCGTTGGAAAGCTGGCACTCGGTCGCATCCAATGGTGCAAGCGGGGTTGCTGGGACGGCATGTCGCGACGACGTTGGCGGGCAGGAGCGGTGGCCGGAGTTCGGCTCGAGCGGGTCCGGGGCTGCAGTGCTCGAGTGAGCAAACGGGGTGGCTAGGCAACCTCCTGGAGGCGCCAGGAGCATGTCGATGCCCCTGAAGCAAGCAGGAGAGTCCCAAGAGCATGCGCTCGCCGGCCATGGCGGACGCTAGCCTCGGGTGACCTCGGGGCTATGGCTAGAGGGCGGGAGCAAGCAGGGGGTCAGAGTGGAAACGGTCAGTAGCTCACCGCGGTTCGAATGAGCCAGGCGTCGAGCTCAGGGTGGCAGGGACGACGGCAGGAGGTCGGAGGCGATCTCGGTGACCGAACGGTGAAGGCAAGGTCGGGGAGGTTGCGTCGGGGCGTCCGAGCACTTGGGGCTCGGCTATCTTGACGAAGCGGACGACGGAGACACCCGTAGACACGTCGGGGAGATGAGGGGAAGGCGGTGGTTACGCCGGCGACGGCGGCGAACGAACAGCGGCTACGGCCATGGTGGGAGAGGGCGAGGGAGAGAGCCAGGGGGAAAGTGAGGTGTCGCCTGGAACGGGACAGCAGCGGGGTGTTCAACCACGCGTCCAGGAGCTCAGCGGCAAGCAGGAGGTGGCGTGCGTCGGGCACGCGCTGTGCATCCGACTGGCGGGAGGAAGAAGACCTCCCTGCCCCTGGTGGGTTGGGTCGACCAGATGGGCTACCAGGTAAGTTCTCTCTCTCTCTCTGGTTTTCTCTATTTTGTTTTCTGTTTTCTGAAGTTTGTTTTGATTTGATTTAAAATATCAAATCATTTTAGTAGCTTCTAAAAAGATTTATGTCGCTTGATACTAAATATTCAAAGCCACTCATAGTTTCTCAGGGTTATTGGATTTATATTGTATACATAGCAAATATAAACCCAGTTCAAATAATTATTGATTTAATTCAAAGTCCCAAAATAATCATTTCTGAGATTCCAAAATATTGGTTTAAGTTTTATCTCTTGCCAATATTTTCAGAGATTAGCAGGAACATTTTCTTGGGCTCATTTGAAAAGATTTTAATGTTGATCATTTTTAAAGGTTTCTGAGGCTTTGAAAATTCCCTCAATTCAACTTCCTTGAAATTAAAATGATGCATTGATGCTTGATGCAACTAATACACTTAGGTATTCTAGGGCTGTGACAACTCACACCCACTAAACAAGAATCTCGTCCCGAGATTCAAGACGTGAGGTAAGAAGACAGAGGGGACACAAAGCTGTCACAATCTTCATGATCCATTGCATTCTTGAAGATGTTGATTCGTTGCATCATATTGATCTTGACACCTTTGCCATTGAGATCTTTGTCCAACACGATGATGACAAAAATAAGCTCTATAGAAATTGATCATCTCGAAGATCGAGCAACTCAAGATCAGCTCATGGAGTGAGACAAAAACACACATAGTGAGGGGTCAAGAGGAATACACGACGAAGGTTCAATTTGGTGGGCAACAATTCCACTCTTAGATAAGAGTGAAGGGGTTTCAAAGTAGCGAGAATATAAATTGCCATGATTGCGTAACGGGGCACCCTAGAGAAAGGTGACTCGTAGAATTATTCCCTGAAGTGGCAAACGAATTACTTCTGATATGGAGATCATTGAAACTCTCTATACCAGGCTAGGGCAATTCGCACTACCAGGCTAGGGCAATTCGCAATCGATCATTTGAAGAAGTCCAAAAGGATGGCATACTCCGACTAGAATGGATGATATGGACTACCTTGTTGAAGACAACGCAATGAGTGATCCACCTTTGAAGATGATCTTGAACAACAATTACTAAGAAGGGAAGCCCATGGTGAAAAGGCACAATGGTGGTCCAAGCTGAGAACAAAATGCAAATGTCGGGAATGTTCTAACCATCGTATCTGCCTGAGATTCAGATCTGGTTAGTAACAGGATACTTCAGACTCAACATGTCTGCGAAGAAAGTTTGCAACACAATTCGACGAGATGATGTTGCGAGATTCTCGGGAATTGAACTACGATAGAAAGCTCCAAAACATGAGATGGTTCTTCTACATACATGTGAACACGTTGTCCCAGACAAGCATGACCACATAGTAGTCTTACAACAAAACACTACCTAGTTCCGGTTGGGAACCATCATCGAGGATATCAAAGTCCTTGTGAACTTATCGAAGAACTTCTTATCCTTGAACAAATCAATCAGTGGCTTGGTGTGCTAGGAATTACATATGGAATGAAGATGATCAGTCTATCAGACCATAGAATACTTTGCGCGGGCATGACTGACTTGGGATGATTCCAAAGGACGCAAAACAAACTTTCTCAAATTCACGGTGGCAACTTACATCAAATACACGTGAATTAGAGGAAGTCACTTCTCTCATCCAAACATATACCTCATGGACGGAACACGAAGGCATTGTTTAGAAAGTTTCCAACACTAGCTTAATGTTCAACAAAATCATGGATAAGATAAGGATGTTGTCAATGGGCTCAACAACAATTCATCCAGGTTTCCATGTAGATGGAATTCCATAATTATGTGAACACGGTGACAACGTTGGTCAGACCAAAAGATATAATGGTGTATGCTCGAGGGATCAACCACGAGTAAGACAACATTACGAATATCGTTGGTTCTGATTTGATTTGAAGATAGCCCATACTCAAATCAAAGTTTTGATGAGACAATAGGTCCAACAACTGATCACAGGGATCAATCAATGAAGATAACCTCTTTTTCAACAAACACACAAACACAAGGATATCCCTTTGGAAATGAACTAAGCTAGGCAAGATTTTATCTTCCAACTCTCCAAGTTGTTGTTCAGCTTAACCAACTAGCTCAGGGATATCCAACACAGGTTCTTGAAGAAGGGGTGGTTTATAAGGAAACCAACTTGATCACGAGCTCAACATAATAGTCAGGGGGAAACCTGGTAATACTTCCGAGAAGATATCCAGAAAATCACGAACCACTGATAGGTTATTAAGCTCGAGAACAATCTTGCTTTTCAGGGAAAGACGATATGATCAAAAAGAGCAAGGGTTTGACAAGATCCTAACTTTTTGATCGAAGAGTGCGCCTGAAATAAGGACTAGGTAGCACGATCAATCTTAGGATGATGATTCAATAACCAGCACACTAAGAATGAGAGTATTGTCCATTAACTACCAAGCAACGGGGTTGCTAGGAGTATTGATTTCACACATCATGATTCACTTGTCGGCATTCCGGTTGCAACAACACGGGGACCGAGGAATGAATAATGATGGCGAGAAGTATCACTGTATCAAGAGTTCATAGGATGGTGTGCAGTTCCCATGATATTCCTGATATAAAGATGGTAATACTCCAAGGTAGAACAGAACAAAAGCTGGATTGGCATTTGATCTGTGGAATACAACTGCTTTGACCCAATCCTAGAAATGGACAAGGTACTGGAGTTTGTTTCTCCTAGTCATTCCAGAATAGAATGGCTCGACGGACCACAAGAATAATAGACATCGATGAACGAATGCACGCATACTCTTGACTATCAATTGATAGACGAAGATCAGAAAACAACTAAAGAGGGACAACTCAAAGGAACATATGATTTTCTGAGTTGTGGATGCATAGGTTAGCATGTCGAACGAGTTCAACATATTTCTTCCGGATAACCCATCCAGAAAGGTAGAACTGGCAGAGTCACAACATAGAATCGAGAACTCATCAAGAGCACTCTGCTTGTGATCTTTCGGTTCGACGAGGAACTTCTGCCATAAGTAGTTCATGGTATTTGGAAGAGGGAAATACCATGGACCTCGAGGACTATCGCAAAGGCTATTAATATCCTAAAGGAACTAGCAAACACTATCAACATGAAGTAAGTAGGGTGAATCTCGGGTCAAGAACCCAGGAGTAGAATACCTACTACTAAATGGCATCACGGGATGCTTTCGAGAATGACGGCCAGAATCATCACACTAGAAATATAGAGCATTGCTAGATTAGTGGGTGGTCTCTAGGATGCCTAGGGTCATAATAATGGCTTCAACATATATGTCGAGGCAACGAAGTACCTCAACTCGACGATTAGTGTGGTTAATCTGGCCCAAAGGAACATCGAGAACGGAAAGAAGGGATTTGCAAATGCATCATACTATTTAGAAACATAGGATGACTCGGACAGCATAACGACTATAAATGCTCAAAAAGATTTGAGACATCAAGCAAACTGGTGGCACACAATCAATTCCCTTATATAACTAAAGAATTTCTAGACTCAACTTCGAACAGTTTGGCCTGGTAATCCTACAGGCAGTCAGGCTCTGATACCAAAGCTGTCAGGACCCCGATCCTAAGTCACACCAATCTAGCATGTAACACATCATATCACTTTGTGGCCTCACGCACGGTATTCCCACGGGTGCCACCTTACCTGGCCCTGGACTGTTTGCGCCTTTTGGCTCACGTATATGATAGTGTCGCTAGCATACATATGACAGAGAACCCGGGCCGACAAGACTAGTCGTAAACCCAAAGTGGCACTAACTTACACGGACAGGCATACATGACCCATCATCGAACGTGTCGGTCAACAACGAGTGAATCCGGGCTGTAGCAGCTGGGCTAGCAGGACTCCGGTAAACTGGGTTGTAGCCGGCTAATAGGACTCCGGTATACACCGCGTGACATTTCCCCGAAGGGACAGACACAGGATCGAAGTAGGCCACATGTCGGCCAGTCTAAGTGTTCCGGAGCAGTATCAACTGGGCTAACAGGACTCCGGGAACCCCGGGCTGTAGCAGACTACCATGGCTCAGTGGAAGCACTAGACTACATTTCCCCATTAGAAGGCTACCAAGGATAAACAACTAGGTTGTCGGATCCCACACATACCAAGCATTTCAATCATACACATAATATGCTCGATATGTGCAAATACAACATGGCATCACAACAAAACTCTACGACTCAAAGTATTTATTCATAAGGCTCCAAAGAGTCAAGTATTACAAACATGGGTCTCATGACCCAACATACAGAGCATACAAGCAACAAGCACATGCGGAAGCTTAACTTGTCTGAGTACAGACAACTACAAATGAAGAAGGCTGAGAAGCGTGACTATCTAGAAGACCCTCGCAAGGGTACAAGATCGTAGCTGAGGTAACAAGCTAAACGTCGAAGTCTACGCGGAACTAATAGTGAGACTGACGTCTCTCTGCAAAAACATAAATTAAGCAAACGTGAGTAAAAATGTACCCAACAAGACTTACATTAGAACTATCTAAATATGCATCAGTATCAACAAAGGGGTGGTGGAGTTTGACTGCAGCAAGCCAGCTTTGACTTGGTGGCTACCCTGAACTACGACTGCAAGTAACTCTTTTGAGGTGGCGCACACGAGTCCATATATTCACCATATCAATACACCACTATGGATTCGCTCCCGTCTCCCTACGAGAACGCCATCCATACACTCATGCTTATCTTTCGCATTTTAGAGTATCCACTTTCACTTGTCTATGAACTGTACGGGCAACCCAGAAGTCCTTTACCACGGACACGGCTATTCGAATAGATGATGTTAACCCTGCAGGGTTGTACTTCTTCACACACGCTCTTGCCTCTTACCACCATGTACACGTCGTGTATCTCGGCAACCTTCAAGCGGAAGCCTGGCAAGGTAGTCGGCCATGACCTGACTAACCACACAAGTCTCTAGTCCAGGTTTATTGCCTATTCGGGTTCCATCCACAAGGAGATCCGGCCGGGGTGTCGCTCACGGCCCCAAACGATGTGAGCAGGGTTCCCAAGCCCACCATCCGGGTGCCACTTGGTACACTGTGCCACTGTGCCTAGTCTGTCCGAAGCCCACCTATACCGGGTACCACTTGGTAGACTACTAACACTGCCTACAAACACCAGAAACTAGTTGCAACTCCTGGACAGAGATCAGGTTGATTAATAAGTCGAGAGGGGCCGAGTTACCGGAACCCAATGTGCGGTAGTAGCTATTCATGGATCACAAACACAGAACTCAGTTCCTGAGGACTGCTGCAATTTGACAAACCACCATGTACTCCTACATGGCCTCTCACTGATACCTTTACCAAATCGTGTTCACACACTTAGCTCACAACAGTAGGACATGTTCACACACCTATAATTCATCCCCGATGAATCAGGCCTGACTCAACTCTAAGCAGTAGCAGGCATGACAAACAAGCGTGAATGAGTAGGCACATCAGGGCTCAAACAACTCCTACTCATGCTAGTGGGTTTCATCTATTTACTGTGGCAATAAAGGTCATGCAGAGGAAAGGGGTTCAACTACCGCAGCATGTAAAAGAGAGCAGGAGCAAGAGAGTGGGATTGTATCGGAATGAACAAGGGGGTTTTGCTTGCCTGGCACTTCTGAAGATAGTATAGTTCTTCATCGGTGTCATCGAACTCATCGTCGGAACATCATCTACTGAGGGGGGACAATTACCGGCAACAGAGAGGAAACACAATCAATGCAATGCAACAATATGATGCATGATCATGACATGGCAACATGCTATTGTTTTGAGCTAATGCAACTAGCAACAAAGTTAAATGAAGTTGGTTTGAACCAAAGGTTCAAATTCAAACTCCATATGTGATTATTTAAATGCCAAACATATGATTTTCCCTATTCAGCAGCTATAAGTTTTTCCAACATTCATGAAAATAGTACAGATGGATAGATTGCATTTTTCTGATAATTTTTCATATATAAATTATTTCATTTGGAGTTACAGTTGAATTTCTATGATTTTTAGAAGTTTAGGATATTTTCTGAAAAATAAATAAATCGTTTAGATTTATTTAAAATCCAGAAAAGTGATTACTGTATCAGCATGGCGTCATGCTGACCTCAGCAGGTCAATGGACCCGGTCCAGGTCAAACTTGACTGTGGGGCCCGCTGATGACCCACAAGTATAGGGGATCTATCGTAGTCCTTTCGATAAGTAAGAGTGTCGAACCCAACGAGGAGCAGAAGGAAATGATAAGCGGTTTTCAGCAAGGTATTCTCTGCAAGCACTGAAATTATAGGTAGCAAATAGTTTTGTGATAAGATAATTGGTAACGAGCAACAAGTGACAAAATTAAATAAAGTGCAGCAAGGTGGCCCAATCCTTTTTGTAGCAAAGGACAAGCCTGGACAAACTCTTATATAGAGAAAAGCGCTCCCGAGGACACATGGGAATTATTGTCAAGCTAGTTTTCATCACGTTCATATGATTCGCGTTCGGTACTTTGATAATTTGATATGTGGGTGGACCGGTGCTTGGGTGCTGTCCTTACTTGGACAAGCATCCCACTTATGATTAACCCCTATTGCAAGCATCCGCAACTACAAAAGAAGTATTAAGGTAAACCTAACCATAGCATGAAACATGTGGATCCAAATCAGCCCCTTACGAAGCAACGCATAAACTAGGGTTTAAGCTTCTGTCACTCTAGCAACCCATCATCTACTTATTACTTCCCAATGCCTTCCTCTAGGCCCAAACAATGGTGAAGTGTCATGTAGTCGACGTTCACATAACACCACTAGAGTATAGACAACTACATCTTATCAAAATATTGAACGAATACCAAATTCACATGACTACTAATAGCAAGACTTCTCCCATGTCCTCAGGAACAAACGTAACTACTCACAAAGCATATTTATGTTCATAATCAGAGGAGTATTAATATGCATAAAGGATCTGAACATATGATCTTCCACCAAAAAAACCAACTAGCATCAACTACAAGGAGTAATCAACACTACTAGCAACCTATAGGTACCAATCCCAGACTTAGAGACTAGAATTGGATACAAGAGATGAACTAGGGTTTGAGAGGAGATGGTGCTGGTGAAGATGTTGATGGAGATTGCCCTCTCCCGATGAGAGGAGCGTTGGTGATGATGATGGCGATGATTTCCCCCTCCCGGAGGGAAGTGTCCTCGGCAGAACAGCTCTGCCGAAGCCCTAGATTGGTTCCGCCAAGGTCCCGCCTCATGGCGGCGGAGTCTCGTCCCGAAAGCTTGCTTCTAATTTTTCTTCGGACGAAAGACTTCATATAGCAGAAGATGGCCACCAGAGCGCCAACAGGGGGCCCACGAGGCAGGGGGTGCGCCCCCCACCCTCGTGGCTAGGGTGTGGGACCCCTCTAGTATTTCTTCTGCTCAGTATTTTTTATTATTTCCAAAAATAACTTTCGTGGAGTTTCATGACTTTTGGAGTTGTGCAGAATAGGTCTCTAATATTTGCTACTTTTCCAGCCCAGAATTCCAGCTGCCGGCATTCTCCCTCCTTATGTAAACCTTGTAAAATAAGAGAGAATAGGCATAAGTATTGTGACATAATGTTTAATAACAGCCCATAATGCAATAAATATCGGTATAAAAGCATGTTGCAAAATGGACGTATCAACTCCCCCAAGCTTAGACCTCGCTTCTCCTCAAGCAAAAGCCGATAACGATAAATATGTCCACATGTTTAGAGGTAGAGGTGTCGATAAAATAAAATACAGACATGAAGGCATCATGATCATTCTCATAACAGCAACATATATGGATATTGTCATATGATTTCTTATGCTCAAGTAATAATCCATTCACAATGCAAAGTATGAATTAGAAAGATTATTGAGAACTAACAAACTATAATCTCAGTCATTGAGGCAATTACAATTTTCATAACATCAGAAAGAGTCTATGTCAGAGCTTTTTAGCAAGTCCACATACTCAACTATCATTTAGTCTTTCACAATTGCTAACACTCACGCAATACTTGTGGTTACAGAGTTTTAATCAGACACAGAGAAAGATAGGGGCTTATAGTTTCGCCTCCCAACCTCTTACCTCAAGGGTAATGTCAACAATAATAATTCATGCTAACTTACATCCAATTAGATATATATATATATATATATATATATATATATATATATATCAGGATCTTTCCAACATCCTGTGCTTGCCAAAAGGATAAAATGTAAAAAGGAAAGGTGAAGATCACCATGACTCTTGCATAAGGTAGAAGGTAATAATAAAAGATAGGCCCTTCGCAGAGGGAAGCAGAGGTCGCCATGTGCTTTAAGGGTTGGATGCACAAAATCTTAATGCGAAAGAACATCACTTTATATTGCCACTTGTGATATAGACCTTTATTATGCAGTCCGTCGCTTTTATTTCTTCCACATCACAAGATTGTATAAAGCTTATTTCCTCCACACCAATCAATCATACATATTTAGAGAGCAACTTTTATTGCTTGCACTGATGACAACTTACTTGAAGGATCTTACTCAATCCATGGGTAGATATGGCGGACTCGCATGGCAAAACTGGGTTGAAGGGTATTTGGAAGCACAAGTAGTATCTCTACTTGGTGCAAAGAATTTGGCTAGCATGAGGGGGAAAGGCAAGCTCAACATCTTGGATGATCCATGACAATATACTTTATCTCAGATATAAGAAAACATAACCCATTATTGTCTTCCTTGTCCAACATCAACTCTTTAGCATGTCATATTTTAATGAGTGCTCCCAATCATAAAAGATGTCCAAGATAGTACATTTATATGTGAAACCTCTCTTCCTTTATTACTTCCTATTAATTGCAATGATGACCAAAGCTATGTTTGTCAACTCTCAACAATTTTTAATCATCATACTCTTTCTATGTGAAGTCATTACTCTCCATAAGATCAATATGATCTCTTTGTTTCTTTTTATTCTTTTCTCTTCTCTTTTATTCACTCAAGATCATGGCAAAATAATCAAGCCCTTGACTCAACACTACTCTTTATTATATAGCTCACGGACTCGATTACATAGAGAGATCATAAAGCAAAACTTAAGGCTAGATCACACTAAAAAAATTATTCTACTAGATCAAGATACTACTAAAAGGATCGAACTAAGAGAAACGGTAAAGATAGGAGTGTGATGGTGATACGATACCTAGGCACCTCCCCCAAGCTTGGCAGTTGCCAAGGGGAGTGCCCATACCCATATGATTATGTCTCCTTCCTCAGAAGTGGTGGTGATGGAGTTGTTGATGAAGTAGGCTTGTCATCCATCTTCCAAGGCATGGGCTCACCATCATAGAAGGATGATTGAGTCTCCGGGATCCTCAAATATGCAGCCAAACTCATTCTCTTGAATCTATATTCATACTCACAGTTTTGGTTTTGCAGGTCATAGATTTGGGCTTGGAGGTGCTCGATTTTCTCGTGGAGCTTGAAGATGGCCTCCCCAATATCCTTGGCATCCAGCTTGTGGTTGTTGGTGAACTCCACGATCATCATGTGGTTGGAGTCAAGTCCACGCTCCACCATCTCCTGGCACTTGAAAACTTGTTGCTCCATTGCTTCAAGCCTTGTCTCCACGCTTCCGGTCCTCCGTGGTCCCTCAACATCGCGGATGTGCAGCAACCCATCACGCATCTCAATGGTTTAAGGGTGTTGCAGCACCTCAGCGAGGTAGGGGTTGATGACCTTCTCCAAGAACTTGTCCTTGGGGGCGCTTGGAGACGTCATGATGATCTAGATCTATCAGAGAAACAGCTCGAAACAAAAACAGAGGATATTTGCGTGATACAGGAGTCAAAATCTTCGGGAGATTATATAATGAATTTTCACCGACCAAAATACGTATCATGCAAGAAAACGGAGTCCAGAGAGCACACGAGGTGCCCACGAGGCAGGGGCACGCCCAGGGGGTCGGGCGCGCCCTCCACCCTCGTGGAGCCCTCGTGTCCTTCCCGGACTGCTTCTTATTTTTCTATTTTTCTAAATATTCCAAAACGGAGAAAAATTGCCATTAGAACTGTTTTGGAGCCGGTTTACTTACCATACCATATACCTATTCCTTTTCGGAGTCTGAAACGTTCTGGAAGGTGTCTCTTATGTATTCCTCCGGGGTTACGGTTTCAATAACATTGGTTTCAACATTTATAGGATTACCTGAGATATAATTTTTAATTCTTTGACCGTTCACCACCTTCAGATTTGTGCCTTCGAAGTTGTTGATTTTTATGGCACCGGAACGATAGACCTCCTCGATAACGTAAGGGCCTTCCCATTTAGAGAGAAGTTTTCCTGCAAAAAAACTTAAACGAGAGTTGTATAGCAATACATAATCACCTACATTAAACTCACGCTTTTGTATCCTTCTGCCATGCCATGTTTTTACTTTTTCTTTAAACAATTTGGCATTTTCATAGGCTTGGGTTCTCCATTCATCAAGTGAGCTAATGTCAAATAACCCCTTCTCACCGGCAACTTTGAAATCATAATTGAGCTCTCTAATCGCCCAATATGCCTTATATTCTAGTTCTAGAGGTAGTGACATGCTTTTCCATAAACCATTTTATACATAGACATACCCATAGGATTTTTATATGTAGTTCTATAGGCCCATAATGCATCATCAAGTTTCTTGGACCAATTCTTTCTAGATCTATTAATAGTCTTTTGCATAATTAATTTGAGTTCTCTGTTACTCAATTCTACTTGGCCACTAGACTGTGGGTGATAAGGGGATGCAATTCTATGATTAACATCATACTTAGCAAGCATTTTACGAAAGGCACCATGAATAAAATGTGAACCACCATCAGTCATTAAATATCTAGGGAGTCCAAACCTCGGGAGAATAACTTCCTTAAGCATCTTAATAGAGGTGTTATGATCAGCACTACTAGTTGGAATAGCTTCTGCCCACTTAGTAATGTAATGAACAACAACTAAAATATGTGTATATCCATTGGAGGCAGGAAAAGGTCCCATATAATCAAAGCCCCAAACATCAAATGGTTCAATAACAAGTGAATAATTCATAGGCATTTCTTGACGTCTACTAATATTACCAATTCTTTGACATTCATCACAAGATAAAACAAACTTACGGGCATCCTTGAAGAGAGTAGGCCAATAAAAACCGGATTGCAATACCTTATGTCCAGTTCTATCTCCAGCGTGGTGTCCTCCATAAGCCTCAGAGTGACACTTGCGTAGGATCTAGTCCTGTTCATGCTCAGGTACACAACGTCTAATAACACCATCTACTCCTTCTTAAAGATGTGGGTCATCCCAAAAGTAATGTCTCAAATCATAGAAAAACTTTTTCTTTTGCTGGTATGTGAAACTAGGTGGTATAAATTTAGCAACAATGTAATTAGCATAATCAGCATACCATGGTGCAGTACGAGAAGCATTTATGACATTTGATTGTTCATTAGGAAAGCTATCATCAATAGGTAGTGGGTCATCAAGAACATTCTCTAGCCTAGACAAGTTGTCC
Source organism: Aegilops bicornis (assembly GCA_021605145.1). Classification (NCBI taxonomy): domain Eukaryota; kingdom Viridiplantae; phylum Streptophyta; class Magnoliopsida; order Poales; family Poaceae; genus Aegilops; species Aegilops bicornis. Next base: position 463,236,765 of record CM038669.1, on the reverse strand, counting down.
GCTACGGGGTTCTCAGCTCCCTTTCTATCAATAATATGCAAATCAAATTCTTGTAGCAAGAGAACCCATCTAATAAGTCTAGGTTTAGCATCTTTATTTTCCAAAAAATATTTAATAGCAGCATGATCCGTGTGAATAGTTACTTTAGAATCAACAATATAAGGTCTGAACTTATCACAAGCAAATACAACTGCCAAGAATTCTTTTTCAGTAGTATCATAATTTCTCTGAGCATTGTCTAGAGTTTTACTAGCATATTGAATAACATTTAATTGCTTATCAACTCTTTGCCCTAGAACAGCACCTACAGCATAATCACTAGCATCACACATAATTTCAAAGGGTAAATTCCAATCAGGTCGCTGAACAATAGGTGCAGAGATCAATGCTTTCTTAAGTATTTCAAATGCTTCTACGCAATCATCACCAAAGACAAATGGTATATCTTTTTGTAAAAAACTAGTCAGAGGCCGAGAAATTTTTGAGAAGTCCTTAATGAACCTCCTATAGAAACCGGCATGACCAAGGAAACTTCTTATACCTTTGATGTCCTTGGGACATGGCATCTTTTCAATAGCATCAACCTTAGCTTTATCAACTTCAATACCTCTTTCAGAAACATTATGCCCCAAGACAATACCTTCATTAACCATAAAGTGGCACTTCTCCCAATTCAAGACAAGGTTAGTTTCTTCACATCTCTGCAAAACTCGATCAAGGTTGCCTAAGTAATCATCAAAAGAGGATCCATAGACGGAGAAATCGTCCATGAAAACCTCACAAATCTTTTCACAAAAGTCAGAGAATATAGCCATCATGCATCTTTGAAAGGTAGCAGGTGCATTACATAAACCAAAAGGCATCCGTCTATAAGCAAAAGTACCAAAAGGGCATGTAATAGTGGTCTTTGATTGATCATCGGTACGACACGTGTATTTCAGAGAAACCAGAATAACCATCTAGAAAGCAAAAATGTGTATGTTTGGATAATCTTTCTAGCATTTGATCGATAAAAGGTAAGGGGTAATGATCCTTTTTAGTAGCTTTATTTAGTTTGTGGAAATCAATTACCATCCTATAACCTGTAATAATTCTTTGCGGAATCAATTCATCTTTATCATTAGGAACGACGGTAATACCTCCCTTCTTAGGGACACAATGGACAGGACTTACCCACTGACTATCAGCAACGGGATAAATTATACCTGCCTCGAGGAGCTTTAGTATTTCCTTTCTTACCACTTCTTTCATCTTAGGATTCAGCTATCGTTGGTGATCACGAACTGGTTAGGCATCTTTCTCCAAATTTATTTTGTGCTGGCATAGAGTGGGACTAATGCCCTTAAGATCATCAAGAGTATATCCAATAGCAGCACGATGCTTCTTCAGAGTTTTCAATAATCTCACTTCTTCATGCTCTGAAAGGTTGGCACTAATAATAATAGGATATATCTTTTTCTCATCAAGATAAGCATATTTAAGGGTATCAGGTAGCGGTTTAAGCTCAAACACGGGATCACCCTTGGGTGGAGGAGGATCCCCTAGGATTTCAACAGGCAAATTGTGTTTTAGGATGGGTTCCTGTTTAAAGAATACTTCATCTATTTCCCTCCTCTCATTCATAAACATATCATTTTCATGGTCTAGAAAATATTGTTCTAAAGGATCACTAGAAGGCACGGCAATAGAAGAAAGACCAATAATTTCATCTTTACTAGGCAATTCCTCTTCACGGTGTTGTCTATGAAATTTAGAGAAATTAAACTCATGAGACATATCACCTAAACCAATAGTAACAACATCATTTTCGCAATCTATCTTAGCATTAACTGTGTTCAAGAAGGGTCTACCAAAAATAATGGGACAAAAGCTATCTTGTGGGGAACCAAGAACAAAAAAATCAGCAGGATATTTAGTTTTCCCACACAAGACTTCAACGTCTCTAACAATTCGAATGGGTGAAATAGTATCTCTATTGGCAAGCTTGATGGTAACATCAATATCTTCTATCTCAGCAGGTGCAATATCATGCATAATTTCTCTGTATAAGTCATGAGTTATAGCATAGCACTGACACCCATATCACATAAGCCATGATAACAATGATCTCCTATTTTAACAGAAATAACAGGCATGCCTACCATAGGTCTATGTTTATCTTTAGCACAAGTTTTGGCAATTCTAGTAGTTTCATCACAGAAATGAATAACATGCCCATCAATATTATCAGACAAGAGATATTTAACAATAGCAATATTAGGTTCAACTTTAACTTGCTCAGGAGGTGTATAGGTTCTAATATTTCTCTTTCGAACAACTGTTGAAGCTTTAGCATGATCTTTTATCCTAACAGGAAAAGGTGGTTTCTCAACATAAGCAGTAGGAACAATAGGATCATTATAAGTGATAGTCTTTTCTTCAACTTTAATAGGTGCAGCTACTTTTACTTCTATGGGAGGATGATATTTAAACCACTTCTCCTTAGGGAGATCAACATGAGTAGCAAAAGATTCACAAAAGGAAGCTACTATCTCATAGTCAAGTCCATATTTAGTGCTAAATTTACGGAAAACATTGGTATCCATAAAAGATTTAACACAATAAAACTTAGGTGTCATACCTGACTCCTTACCTTCGTCGAGGTCCCAATCTTCAGAGTTGCGTTTAATTCTTTCCAATAAATCCCATTTAAATTCAATAGTCTTCATCATAAAAGAACCAGCACAAGAAGTATCGAGCATGGTGCGATTGTTATCAGAAAGCCGAGCATAAATTTTTTGAATAATTATTCCTCTTGGAAGCTCATGATCGGGGCATGAATATAACATTAATTTAAGCCTCCCCCAAGCTTGAGCGATGATTTCTCCTTCGCGAGGCCAAAACTTATATATATAATGGCGATCACGATGAACAAGATGCATAGGATAAAACTTCTGATGAAATTCCAATTTCAATCGTTTGTAGTTCCATGATCCCATATCATCACATAGCCTATACCATGTCAATGCATCTCCCTTCAAAGATAAAGGGAAGACCTTCTTCTTAATAACATTATCGGGCACACACCGCAAGCTTAACTAATCCACAAACTTCATCCACATATATGAGGTGCTCATCAGGATGCATTGTTCCGTCTCCTGCAAAAGGATTAGCTAGCAGTTTTTCTATCATACCCGAAGGAATCTCAAAGTAGACATTTTCATTTTCAGTAGGTTGAGGAGCAACTCTTTGCTCTACTGGTCGGGGTGAAGATACCCCGAACAAGCCCCTCAGAGGATTACTTTCCATAGTAACAAGTGACAGTAAATTTCAGCACACTATATAATTTTTTTCTTACCAAAATTCCACCTACCAAAGGCGCTTCACTCCCCGGCAACGGCGCCAGAAAAGAGTCTTGATGACCCACAAGTATAGGGGATCTATCATAGTCCTTTCGATAAGTAAGAGTGTCGAACCCAACGAGGTGCGGAAGGAAATGATAAGCGGTTTTCAGCAAGGTATTCTCTGCAAGCACTGAAATTATAGGTAGCAGATAGTTTTGTGATAAGATAATTGGTAACGAGCAACAAGTAACAAAAGTAAATAAAGTGCAGCAAGGTGGCCCAATCCTTTTTGTAGCAAAGGACAAGCCTGGACAAACTCTTATATAGAGAAAAGCGCTCCGAGGACACATGGGAATTATTGTCAAGCTAGTTTTCATCACGTTCATATGATTCGCGTTCGGTACTTTGATAATCTGATATGTGGGTGGACCGTGCTTGGGTGCTGTCCTTACTTGGACAAGCATCCCACTTATGATTAACCCCTATTGCAAGCATCCGCAACTACAAAAGAAGTATTAAGGTAAACCTAACCATAGCATGAAACATGTGGATCCAAATCAGCCCTTACGAAACAACGCATAAACTAGGGTTTAAGCTTACGTCACTCTAGCAACCCATCATCTACTTATTACTTCCCAATGCCTTCCTCTAGGCCCAAACAATGGTGACGTGTCATGTAGTCGACGTTCACATAACACCACTAGAGGATAGACAACATACATCTCATCAAAATATCAAACAAATACCAAATTCACATGACTACTAATAGCAAGACTTCTCCCATGTCCTCAGGAACAAACAGAACTACTGATAAAGCATATTTATGTTCATAATCAGAGGAGTATTAATATGCATAAAGGATCTGAACATATGATCTTCCACCAAATAAACCAACTAGCATCAACTACAAGGAGTAATCAACACTACTAGCAACCTGCTGGTACCAATCCGGACTTAGAGACAAGAATTGGATACAAGAGATGAACTAGGGTTTGAGAGGAGATGGTGCTGGTGAAGATGTCGATGGAGATTGCCCTCTCCTGATGAAAGGAGCGTTGGTGATGACGATGGCGATGATTTCCCCCTCCCGGAGGGAAGTGTCCCTGGCAGAATAGCTCTGCCGAAGCCCTAGATTGGTTCCGCCAAGGTTCCGCCTCGTGGCGGCAGAGTCTCCTCCCGAAAGCTTGCTTATAATTTTTCTTCGGATGAAAGACTTCATATAGCAGAAGATGGCCACCGGAGGGCCAACAGGGGGGCCCATGAGGCAGGGGGGCACGCCCAGGGGGGTAGGGCGCGCCCCCACCCTCATGGCCACGGTGTGGGCCCCCTCTGGTATTTCTTTCGCTCAGTATTTCTTATTATTTCCAAAAATAACTTTCATGGAGTTTCAGGACTTTTGGAGTTGTGCAGAATAGGTCTCTAATATTTGCTCCTTTTCCAAATTTAGAATTCCATTTGCCGCATTCTCCTCCTTATGTAAACCTTGTAAAATAAGAGAGAATATGCATAAGTATTGTGACATAATGTGTAATAAGAGCCCATAATGCAATAAATATCGATATAAAAGCATGATGCAAAATGGACGTATCACCCGCACGTCAGTGTAACAGGGCAAGAACAGAGGCTGACCAGTGGGGCCAGGTCAAAGTTCACGTGGCAGGGTCAACTGGCATGTGGGGTCGGCTAGTTTAATTTAAACTAAATAGGGAATAAATCCCAGGGTAAATTAGGGCACGTGGCCCATTGTCAGTGGCACATGGTTTAGTTAGTGGGGTGATTAGCCCCTAATGACGGCGCCACGTCAGCCTCGCCGGAGTTCAGCCGGCGGAGACCAAAACCGACGAAAGAGACGACGCGGGAAGCGCTACAGGGGACGGTTTCGGCCGCGGTCGGTCCCGTTAGAAAGCTGGCACTTGGCCGCATCCAACGGTGCAAGCGGGGTTGCTGGGGACGGCGTGTCGCGGCGACGGCGGCAGGCAGAAGCGGCGGTCAGAGTTCGGCTCGAGCGGGTCCAGGGCTGCAGTGCTTGAGCGAGCAAACGGAGTGGCTAGGCAGCCTCCTGGAGGCGCCAGGAGCGTGTCGATGCCCCTGGAGCGAGTAGGAGAGGCTCGGGAGCACGGGCTCGCCGGCCATGGCGGACGGCGGCCTCAGGTGACCTCGGGGCTATGCCTAGAGGGCGGGAGCAAGCAGGAGGGTCAGAGGGGAAACGATCAATAGCTCACCGCGGTTCGAATGAGCCAGGCGTCGAGCTCGGGAGGCAGGGACGATGGCAGGAGGTCGGAGGCGGTCTCGGCGACCGAACGGTGAAGGCGGGGTCGGGGAGTTCGCGTGGGGGCGTCCGAGCACTTGGGGCTCGGCTATCTTGATGAAGCAGACGACGGAGACCCCCGTAGACACGTCGGGGAGACGAGGGGAAGGCGGTGGCTACGCGGGCGACGGGGGCGAACGAACAGCAGCTACGGCCATGGCGGGGAGAGGGCGAGGGAGAGAGCCAGGGGGAAAGTGAGGTGTCGCCTGGAACGGGACAAAAGCTGGGCGTTCAACCACGCGTCCAGGAGCTCAGTGGCAAGCAGGAGGTGGCGTGTGGTGGTCGTGCGTGCGTCGGGCACGCGCTGTGCATCCGACTGGCGGGAGGAAGAAGACCTCCCTGCCCCTGGTGGGCTGGGCCGACTAGATGGGCTGCCAGGTAAGTTCTCTCTCTCTCTCTCTCTCTCTCTCTCTCTCTCTCTGGTTTTCTCTATTTTGTTTTCTGTTTTCTGAAGATTGTTTTGATTTGGTTTAAAATATCAAATCATTTTAGTAGCTTCTGAAAAGATTTATGTGGCTTGATACTAAATATTCAAAGCCACTCATAGGTTCTCAGGGTTCTTGGATTTATATTGTATACATAGCAAATATAAACCCAGTTCAAAGAATTATTGATTTAATTTGAAGTCCCAAAATAATCATTTATGAGATTCCAAAAACATTGGTTTGAGTTTTAGCTCTTGCCAATATTTTCATAGATTAGCAGGAACATTTTCTTGGGCTCATTTGAAAAGATTTTAATGTTGATCATTTTTAAAGGTTTTTGAGGCTTTGAAAATTCCCTCAATTCAACTTCCTTGAAATTAAAATGATGCATGGATGCTTGATGCAACTAATACACTCAGGTATTCTAGGGCTGTGACAATATTCCTTTGGCGGTTTTGATGAGATTAGGGAGGAATGTTGTTGGTTTCAAGATTCGAAAAGTGGTATATCTCTAATTTCTATTCTTACTAGCAAGATTCACATGCGTTGCACGGAACATCAAGATCTTGTGGGAGAAAAGGATGGACGAGGGAAGGCCTTATCTGCAAATGTGGAGAGGAGTGCGGGTAAATTGCCATAGTTTCCTTCCTATCCGTTAGATATGGATCGGATGGCCTATATTGCAGGATGGCAGGCACACCATCATCACCGACTATGCTTTTTATAAGAGTTCAATATAAAAACAGAGTTGGTGATGATTGTGTGCCTGCCATCCTGCAATATAGGCCGTCCGATTTATATCTGACGGATAGGAAGTAAACTATGGCAATTTTGCAAAAAGATACCCACACCCCTCTCCACATTTGCAAATAAGGCACACAATCTGGTGTACGAGATAGTGGAAGCACGAGTGTGCGGGTGTATAAACCTATCTGGAGGCTAGTCGATCAATGGTGTGAGAGAAATACGAGTCGGGGTGCGAAAGCGAGAGTTTTATGTGTGTGTGAGAGAGACGATAGTCGGGAAGGGGAGTGGAAGCAGGAGCTGTGTGTGTGTGTGTGTGTGTGTGTGTGTGAGAGAGAGAGAGAGAGAGAGAGAGAGCGGGTGTCGGTGTCAAATCCGGCGGATCTCGGGTAGGGGGTCCCGAACTGTGCGCCTAGGATCGATGGTTACATGAGACAGGGGACACAATGTTTACCCAGGTTCGGGCCCTCTCTATGGAGGTAATACCCTACTTCCTGCTTGATTGATCTTGATGAACATGAGTGTTACAAGAGTTGATCTACCACGAGATTGTAATGGCTAAATGATACGTCTCCAATGTATCTATAATTTTTTATTGTTCCATGCTATATTATATTCTGTTTTGGACATTATTGGGCTTTATTATACACTTTTATATTATTTTTGGGACTAACCTATTAACCGGAGGCCCAGCCCAGAATTGTTGTTTTTTGCCTATTTCAGAGTTTCGTAGAAAAAGAATATCAAACGGAGTCCAAACGGAATGAAACCTTCGGGAATGTGATTTTCGGAACGAATGTGATCCAGAGGACTTGGACCCTACGTCAAGACATCAACCAGGAGGCCACGAGGTAGGGGGCGCGCCAACCCCCCCGCCCCCCCAGGCGCGTCCTCCACCCTCGTGGGCCCCCTGTTGCTCCACCGACGTACTCCTTCCTCCTATATATACCTACGTACCCCCAAACTACCAGATACGGAGCCAAAAAACCTAATTCCACCGACGCAACCTTCTGTACCCATGAGATCCCATCTTGCGGCCTGTTCCGGAGCTCCGCCGGAGGGGGCATCCATCATGGAGGGCTTCTACATCAACACCATAGCCTCTACGATGATGTGTGAGTAGTTTACTTCAGACCTTCGGGTCCATAGTTATTAGCTAGATGGCTTCTTCTCTCTTTTTGGATCTCAATACAATGTTCTCCCCCTCTCTTGCGGAGATCTATTCGATGTAATCTTCTTTTGCGGTGTGTTTGTTGAGACCGATGACTTGTGGATTTATGATCAAGTTTATCTATGAACAATATTTGAATCTTCTGAATTCTTTTATGTATGATTGGTTATCTTTGCAAGTCTCTTCGAATTATCAGTTTGGTTTGGCCTACTAGATTGATCTTTCTTGCAATGGGAGAAGTGCTTAGCTTTGGGTTCAATCTTGCGGTGTCCTTTCCAGTGTGATGAGGGGCAGCAAGGCACGTGTTGTATTGTTGCCATCGAGGATAACAAGATGGGGTTTATATCATATTGCATGAATTTATCCCTCTACATCATGTCATCTTGCTTAAAGCGTTACTTTGTTCTTATGAACTTAATACTCTAGATGCATCTTTGGATAGCGGTCGATGTGTGGAGTAATAGTAGTAGATGCAGGCAGGAGTCGGTCTACTTGTCTCGGACGTGATGCCTATATACATGATCATACCTAGATATTCTCATAACTATGTTCAATTTTGTCAATTGCTCAACAGTAATTTGTTAACCCACCGTAGATACTTATGCTCTTGAGAGAAGCCACTAGTGAAACCTATGGCCCCCGGGTCTATTTTCCATCATATTAATCTCGCGACAACAAGCTATTTCTGGTGCCATTTTTATTTTTACTTTCTTTACTTTGCATCTTAATCATAAAAATACCAAAAATATTATCCTATCATATCTATCAGATCTCACTCTCGTAAGTGACCGTATAGGGATTGACAACCCCTTATCGTGTTGGTTGCGAGGATTTATTTGTTTGTGTAGGTGCAAGGGACTCGTGCGTGGCCTCCTACTGGATTGATACCTTGGTTCTCAAAAACTGAGGGAAATACTTACGCTACTTTGCTGCATCACCCTTTCCTGTTCAAGGGAAAACCAACGCAGTGCTCAAGAGGTAGCAAGAAGGATTACTGGCGCCGTTGCTGGGGAGTCTACACAAAAGTCAACATACCAAGTACCCATCACAAACCCTTATCTCCCGCATTACATTATTTTCCATTTGCCTCTCGTTTTCCTCTCCCCCACTTCACCCTTGTCGTTTTATTCGCCTCTCTCTTTCTCTTTGCTCCTCGCACTTTCTGCCGTTATGTCTGAAATTGGGGAAACTATTGTCGATATGGACAATAGTAATAACATGGAAAATTCGGATGCTCCTGCTGAAGAACCCCCTACCTTACATACAAAAAATTCTGAATTAGTAGTGGTAATATTATTGGAAAAGGGGTTACTCAAGATTTCTTTACTTATGCCGGTGCTTTGCCTTCTATGGGTAGTTCTATTCTTCATAAAACTAGTAGTCTTGCGGACGCCATTGCCATGCTTGTAGTTGAACTTGAAAGGCAATTTATGCACATGCACCCTTGCATACAAAGGATTTTCCTAGAATTTTCTAATATTGAGCATTCTTCTGTCAAGCGTGCCGCTACTATCTTTTTGTCTCATGAATTCGGATTTATAATAAAAGAGGCTAAAGAAATCTTTGCGCATTATAGGGTGGACGCTGGCCGTCTTCCCATAGAAACTATCCTATTTGATCAAGAGGAAATAATGCGTTTTCAATCTCTAGATTATGTTGCTTTTAATGAAAACCTTAGAAAAAAGATTCCTACCAATGTTCTAGTTGATAGAATTTATGAACTTAATAATGATTTTGCTATTCGAAATAATGAACTAGGATATTCTCTCGAGTATTGGCTCACAAAGTTCTGTCAAAAGAATGCTTATAATGATGAATTGGTTGTGCAATACGAAGGGCCGAAGGAGGAACCTATACCTCCTAAAGTTGATCTTGGGGACTTTTGTCCCATTAAATTTAGCCTTTTTGATTACTTTTGCTTGCCTCAAAGAAAACTTGCTGCTGAACATAGACAATACGAAATGAGTTTTAATGATCTATCCTATTATTATGGTGACACCTAGATCTATCCTTGCCTTTATGCCTAGCTAGGGGCGTTAAACGATAGCGCTTGTTGGGAGGCAACCCAATTTTATTTTTAGTTTTTTTTGCTTTTTACTTCTGTTTAGGAATAAATCTTTGATCTAGCCTCTGGTTAGATGTGTTTTTATGTTTTAATTAGTGTTTGTGCCAAGTTAAACCTATAGGATCTTCTTGGATGATAGTTATTTGATCTTGCAGAAAATTCCAGAAACTTTCTGTTCACGAAAATAACTGTTAAAAATCACCAGAACGTGGTAAAATATTGATTCCAATTTCTTCTGATCAATAAACAAATTGTCTAGGTCTTCCTATTTTGGCTCAATTTTTTGAGTTCCAGAAGTTTGCTTTAGTTACAGATTACTACAGACTGTTCTGTTTTTGACAGATTCTGTTTTTCTTGTGTTGTTTGCTTATTTTGATGAATATATGGCTAGTAAAATAGTTTATAAACCATAGAGAAGTTGGAATACAGTAGGTTTAACACCAAAATAAATAAAGAATGAGTTCATTACAGTACCTTGAATTGGTGTTTTGTTTTCTTTCGCTAACGGAGCTCACGAGATTTTCTGTTAAGTTTTGTGTTGTGAAGTTTTCAAGTTTTGGGTAAAAGATTTGATGGATTATGGAACAAGGAGTGGAAAGAGCCTAATCTTGGGGATGCCCATGTCACCCCAAGATAATCTAAGAACACCAAAAAGCCAAAGCTTGGGGATGCCCCGGAAGGCATCCCCTCTTTCGTCTACTTCCATCGGTAACTTTACTTGGAGCTATATTTTTATTCACCACATGATATGTGTTTTGCTTGGAGCGTCTTGTATTATTTGATTCTTTATTTGTTAGTTTTCCACAATCATCCTTGCTGTACACACCTTTTGAGAGAGACACACATGATTCGGAAATTATTAGAATACTCTTTGTGCTTCACTTATATCTTTTGAGTTACATAGTTTTTGCTCTAGTGCTTCACTTATATCTTTTAGAGCACGGTGGTGGTCTTGTTTTATAGAAACTATTGTTCTCTCATGCTTCACTTATATTATTTTGAGAGTCCTACAAAACAGAATGGTAGTTTGCTTTGACAATGATAGGCATCCAAGATTAGTAAAAACAAATTTTCTTATGAGTGTGTTGAATATTATGAGAAGTTTGATACTTGATAATTGTTTTGAGATATGCAGATGGTGATATTAGAGTCATCCTAGTTGAGTGGTTTTGTATTTGCGATATACTTGTGTTAAAGTTTGTGATTCCCGTAGCATGCACGTATGGTGAATCGTTATGTGATGAAGTCGGAGCATGATTTATTTATTGATTGTCTTCCTTATGAGTGGCGGTCGGGGAATGGCGATGGTCTTTTCCTACCAATCTATCCCCCTAGGAGCATGCGCGTAATACTTTGCTTTGATAACTTGTAGATTTTTGCAATAAGTACATGAGTTCTTTATGACTAATGTTAAGTCCATGGATTATACGCACTTTTCCTTCTTCCACCATTGCTAGCCTCTCTAATACCGTGCACTTTTTGCCGGTATCATACACCCACCATATACCTTCCTCAAAACAGCCACCATACCTACCTATCATGGCATTTCTATAGCCATTCCGAGATATATTGCCATGCAACTTACCACCGTTTCGTTTACTATGACACGCTCCATCATTGTCATATTGCTTCGAATGATCATGTGGTTGACATCGTATTTGTGGCAAAGCCACCGTTCATAATTCTTTCATACATGTCACTCTTGATTCATTGCATATCCCGGTACACTGCCGGAGGCATTCACATAGAGTCATATTTTGTTCTAAGTATTGAGTTGTAATTGTTGAGTTGTAAGTAAATAAAAGTGTGATGATCATCATTTTTAGAGCATTGTCCCAAGTGAGGAAAGGATGATGGAGACTATGATTCCCCCACAAGTCGGGATGAGACTCCGGACGAAAAAAAAGAGGCCATAAAAAAGAGGAAAGTCCCAAATAAAAAAATAAAAAAATGAGAGAAAAAGAGAGAAGGGACAATGCTACTATCCTTTTACCACACTTGTGCTTCAAAAGTAACACCATTATCTTCATGATAGAGAGTCTCCTATGATATCACTTTCATATACTAGTGGGAATTTTTCATTATAGAACTTTGCTTGTATATTCCAATGATGGGCTTCATCAAAATGCCCTAGGTCTTCGTGAGCAAGCGAGTTGGATGCACACCCACTTAGTTTATTTTGGTGAGCTTTCATATACTTATAGCTCTATTGCATCCGTTGCATGGCAATCCCTACTCACTCACATTGATATCTATTAATGGGCATCTCCATAGCCCGTTGATACGCCTAGTTCATGTGAGACTATCTTCACCTTTTTGTCTTCTCCACAACCACCATTCTATTCCACATATAGTGCTATGTCCATGGCTCACGCTCATGTATTGCGTGAAGATTGAAAAAGTTTGAGAATGTCAAAAGTATGAAACAATGGCTTGGCTTGTCATCGAGGTTGTGCATGATTTAAATATTTTGTGTGGTGAAGATAGAGCATAGCCAGACTATATAATTTTGTAGGGATAACTTTCTTTGGCCATGTTATTTTGGGAAGACATAATGGCTTAGTTAGTATGCTTGAAGTATTATTATCTTTATGTCAATATTAAACTTTTGTCTTGAATCTTTCGGATCTGAATATTCATACCACAATTAAGAAGAATTATATTCAAATTATGCCAAGTAGCATTCCACATCAAAAATTCTGTTTTTATCATTTACCTACTCGAGGACGAGCAGGAATTACGCTTGGGGATGCTTGATAGGTCTCCAACGTATCTATAATTTTGTATTGTTCCATGCTATATTATATTCTGTTTTGGACATTATTGGGCTTTATTATACACTTTTATATTATTTTTGGGACTAACCTATTAACCGGAGGCCCAGCCCAGCATTGTTGGTCTTTGCCTAGTTCAGAGTTTCGCAGAAAAAGAATATCAAACGGAGTCCAACCGGAATGAAACCTTCGGGAACATGATTTGTGGAATGAACGTGATCCAGAGGACTTGGACCCTACGTCAAGACATCAACCAGGAGGCCACGAGGTAGGGGCGCGCCTACCCCCCCCCCCCCCCAAGGCGCGCCCTCCACCCTCGTGGGCCCCCTGTTGCTCCACCGACGTACTCCTTCCTCCTATATATACCTACGTACCCCCAAACTACCAGATACGGAGCCAAAAAACCTAATTCCACCGCCGCAACCTTCTGTACCCGTGAGACCCCATCTTGGGGCCTGTTCCGGAGCTCCACCGGAGGGGGCATGGATCACGGAGGGCTTCTACATCAACACCATAGCCTCTCCGATGATGCGTGAGTAGTTTACTTCAGACCTTCAGGTCCATAGTTATTAGCTAGATGGCTTCTTCTCTCTTTTTGGATCTCAATACAATGTTCTCCCCCTCCCTTGTGGAGATCTATTTGATGTAATCTTCTTTTGCAGTGTGTTTGTTGAGACCGATGAATTGTGGGTTTATGATCAAGTCTTTCTATGAACAATATTTGAATCTTCGGAATTCTTTTATGTATGATTGGTTATCTTTGCAAGTCTCTTCGAATTATCAGTTTGGTTTGGCCTACTAGATTGATCTTTCTTGCAATGGGAGAAGTGCTTAGCTTTGGGTTCAATCTTGTGGTGTCCTTTCCCAGTGGCAGCAAGGCACATATTGTATTGTTGCCATCGAGGATAACAAGATGGGGTTTATATCATATTGCATGAATTTATCCCTCTACATCATGTCATCTTGCTTAAAGCGTTACTTTGTTCTTATGAACTTAATACTCTAGATGCATGCTGGATAGCGGTCGATGTGTGGAGTAATAGTAGTAGATGCAGGCAGGAGTCGGTCTACTTGTCTCGGACGTGATGCCTATATACATGATCATACCTAGATATTCTCATAACTATGTTCAATTCTGTCAATTGCTCAACAGTAATTTGTTCACCCACCGTAGATACTTATGCTCTTGAGAGAAGCCACTAGTGAAACATATGGCCCCCGGGTCTATTTTATATCGTATTAATCTCCCGACAACAAGCTATTTCTGGCGCCGTTTTTATTTTTACTTTTTTACTTTGCATATTTATCATAAAAATACCAAAAATATTATCCTATCATATCTATCAGATCTCACTCTCGTAAGTCTCCGTGTAGGGATTGACAACCCCTTATCGCATTGGTTGCGAGGATTTATTTGTTTGTGTAGGTGCGAGGGACTCGTGCATGGCCTCCTACTGGATGTATACCTTGGTTCTGAAAAACTGAGGGAAATACTTACGTTACTTTGCTGCATCACCCTTTCCTCTTCAAGGGAAAACCAATGCAGTGGTCAAGAGGTAGCACTAAACCCTAGAAGTTTAGCCTATATGACTATGGTAATGAGTATAGCCTTTCCGTACTACACCCTCCGGTTTATATAGACACCGGGGGGACCTAGGGTTACATAGAGTCGGTTACATAGGAAGGAATCTTCACAGTTGATCGCCAAGCTTGCCTTCCATGCCAAGGAGAGTCCAATCTGGACACGGGTATAGTCTTCGGCCTTCATGTCTTCACAGCCCACCATTCCAGCCCATAGATAACAGGCCGGACGCCCGAGGACCCCTTAGTCCAGGATTCCCTCAGTAGCCCCTGAACTTGGCTTCAATGACGAGGAGTCCGGCGCGCAGATTGTAATCGGCATTGCAAGGCAGGTTCCCTTCTATCCGAACACCAAGATAGTCTTCGGATGCGATGATAGTATCTGGACCTATAACACGCACCACACACAACTGCAGAGAGAATATAATACTCGCACGAGTCAAATCCGCTGACAGCTTTTTACAACATGACATCAAATATGTCCGGTCATAATTTCGAACCATTTTTTGTCTGTCGCTCCGTGTTTCGAGACGCGGTTGCCATTGGCACGTCTTGTCGAAGCAGAGATCGTGTCCCCTTATTGCGGGATTCTCATTAATGCGGGCGTGGGCAACCCAACCGTGCCGTTTGCTCGGCCCTTGGGAATAGGCGAGTTTAAGGCGAGTGGGGAGGCGCTTCATATTCGCAGCCTTTATAAGGGGATAAGGATTCCCTTCCGTCACCCACACCCTTTCTCTCCTTCAGTCCTTCCATCCTTGAGCTCCAACGCCCAAGCTTTAGCTTTTCCTCGCTCGAGAAAGCACTCCAAACATGTCCGGATCCAGAGCTGGAGGCAAGTGGATGGCCTCCTCTGTTAAGAAGAAGGACATCACGGAGCTCCGGGAGGCCGGATATCTGGCCAAGGAGATTGCTCACCGACTCCCGGCCAAAGGGCAAATCGTCCCCACTCCAGAGCCCCATGAGAGGGTTGTGTTTCTCACACACTTTGTCCACAGGCTGGGGTTCCCTCTCCACCCATTCGTCCATGGACTGATGTTTTACTATGGGCTAGACTTTCATGACTTAGCCCCCAATTTCATTCTCAACATCACGACATTCATTATCGTGTGCGAGGCCTTTCTCCGCATCCCACCTCATTTCGGCCTATGGCTGAAGACCTTTAACATGAAGCCGAAAGTGGTGAGCGGCCAACAGGCAGAGTGCGGAGGCGCCATGGTGGGTAAGATGCCCAATGTTACCTGGCCCGAAGGCTCTTTTGTGGAAACGGTGAAGGGGTGGTAATCGGGGTGGTTCTACATCACCGAGCCGCGCGACCCTAACTGGGCGGCGGCCCCCGAATTTCGATCTGGAATCTCGATGCGGCTCACCTCCTGGCAAGAGAGGGGCCTAACCTAGGGTCCCTCGAGCGAGCTGACTGGGCTCCAGATGTGCGTCCAGAACATGATAGATAGGAAAATCAAGCTCATCAATGTGATCCAGGTCATGCTCATTCGTCGAGTTCTTCCATGCCAACACTGGACTTGCTATCTGTGGGAGTACAATCCAGCCAAGCACCAGACGCTACTAGAGCTCCTCGGCATGACGCACGAAGACATCTGGAAAGTGCTCTTCAAGGCCGGCGAGATGCCACCGCCCATGATCGAGGATCGCGGGCTCAGCTTAAAACGCCAGGCTAATTCGGTAAGTCGTTCCATGTTTTCAAGGCATACCCTTTACTAGCATATTTTGAGAAAAAAAATCCTAAGCCTTCCTATCCATGTTTTCAGGCCTGGATCGAGGTAGCAGGGGGGATTAACTGTCCAGCTCCGCTGCCAGAAGACCCCGAATTTCCATTACTGACGAAAATGCTGTTTCCAGCACCTTATGACGTGCCGGAGAAGACGGCCAAGAAAGCGGCTAAAGGGGCCCGGAAGCACCCTCGCCAAAAAGGCACCCCGGATGTGATGTCCGAAGACGAGACTCGCTCTTCGTCCACCGAGGACGATGATGACGAGGAGGAAGATGACTCCCTACCCGAGGTGGGGAGAAAGAAGAGAACGGCCTCCACGAATCTGGAGGCGGGGGCACCCAAGAGGGGAAAGGCTTCCCCGCGGATAACCCCGCGTGGGATGTCGATAGCAGTCCCGCGCGGCCTTCCTGGGCCAAGCCTCGGGCCGCATCGTAAATGTCAAAAATCTTTATGCACACCTAAACGCCTGTCCTTTCCGCCTTGCAATATTTGATATGTTTGAATTGTGTTATTGTAGTCCGGCTCGGGACAGTTATCCGCGATCTTCATCAAAAGGTTCGCTGGACCCAAAGGAGAGGGTCAGTATGCCACCGCCGCCAGCCTACTCCCCTTCGGCCAAGGGTGATGACGAGGAGGCGTCCCAAAGGGCCTCCTCAGGCTGGGGGAAGGCTCCGGAGATCGTCAGGGTGGCGCCCGAGGATGACTCCCGGGCCGCCGGATATATGGGGGAAAAAGCCCCTATGGAGACGGACTATGCGGGCCGAGTTCTACTCGACCCTCATCCGGATTCTATTACATAGACCTATACGGCTCCGGAGTCCGGCAAACGACCCTTCCCAAAAGGAGGGAGTGAACTACCGGTGACCTCTGTCCAACCGGAGGCGCCGGATCGTCTACTCGAGGCGCTGCGAGGCGCCTCCATTGTGGATGAGCACCGTGCGCATATGGGTACGGTGATTGAAAGGGTTCAGTCCGCCAAAAATGGACTGACCGAGGCCTGCTCTAGCCTTCTAGCAGGCTTTGAGGTGAGTAATGTAATTGTAAGAGGAATATCACAGCATAGACAGTAGCCCCTGATGCTCTGTTCGGTGTCCCTCAAGAAGAAGCCGAACAGAGGATCAAAAATAATTATCGCAGGATACTAACAAAAAGGTGTATATGTGAATAAGCAGGCCTCGTTGCGGGCTGCTACCGCTATAACCGCGGAGGTCTCTAGACTAAAGCAGAAACTGGAGCGAGCCGAGGAAGAACTCGGCCTCGTGAAGAAGCAGCTGGAGGATAGCCAAGGTATGCAGTAACCTGCGGGTATATTGAAGAATAACTTGTTCAAGCTGACTAAAGTGTCATGAACTTTATTAGGGGCCACGACCGAGGTGGCTGCCCTCAAGAAGGCGTTAGCCGAGGCCAAGGACAAAGCGGCCAAGGAACACGCCGCGCGGAGAAGAACGAGGCCCTGGTTAGCAAGGCCCAACAAGAGCTCCAGGACGCCGTTGAGAAGCTCGAGACCTTGGAGCGCGATTTTAAGAAGCAAGAGTCCGAACTTGCGAAGGCTCATCAAAGTGCACAGGATGCCCAGAGCGCCCTCCAAGAAATTCAGGCGGCCAAGAAGATTACGGCGGGTAAGTCTTTCGCTATGCAAAGCCAGAAGGCGAAGGAAACATTCCTTATAATCGACCAATTTGGGTTTTCGAGGCGTTCTGAATCTGCCGCCAAAGCATATCAGATGCTGCCAAGTTTTATCGAGCCAAAGAGGGGATGTCTACGGAGAAGCTATTCTGGTCTCAATATTTTGGACCAGAACATCTGGTGCCCTTTAGCGACCAGCTGAAACAGCTGGTCGAGCTACACAGGTCGGCCGAGCTAGCCATGACGGACCTGATAGTCCGGCTGTGGCCTACCGAGCCCATACCCACCAGCTACTTCAGACTTGTGAAGCGGCTCGTGAGTGCCTACCCACGGCTCGAAGCCGTGAAGCGATCGGTCTGCATTGAAGGCGCACGGATGGCCTTTGCCCGCGTCAAGACTCATTGGGCGAAGCTGGATGCCAAGAAGCTGGTGACCGAGGGGCCACTTGAGGGCAAGGAGCATCATCGACCCGAGCTATATTTTGATAGTTTCCTGGAGGGGTCCCGCATGGTGGCGGAGCAATGTGCGAAGGATGTTATTTTCCCATGAAAACATTCGTATTATCTTGTCCTGTAGGATGAAAAAATGATGTTATGTAATATAATGCTTGTGATTTTTAAAATTTTACCTCATGTGCGGCCATTTGTGAAATCTGAGGGTTGACCAGTCGTTGGCTTCTACCCCCACGTAGGTAGTACGGGGGTGTTCGGGATAAATCTAAACACTCTTTTATCCATGTTTTGGTCCTTAAAGGAGGTGTTTAGCGCAACGAACAAGGCAATCAGACTATACGGCCTTTATCACCCTCACTTAGCCATAGGAGTTTGACAATGAAACTTTTGGCAAAGCCCCTGGTGTTCAGAAGGCCGAACTAGGGGCCCTATACACGCCTAATTGGAGAATCACCGATTCCTCGCGTAGAGCGAAATAAATCTCTAAGGATTTGAGACCTCTCGAACAGCTGACCAGCTCTCGCCGCATCATGACAGTCAGTTTTCGGCTTTCTCTACTGAGGTGCTTGTCCGGAAGAACTGGGACACAATCGCAGTAGTTCTCCCTTTACTACCCTAGCTGATGTAGCGGAACGTAAGGTTGTAAGCACAGGAGCCGGGCAACCCAACTATTGACCAAAGACATGATTCGGAGCCGATGCATATAATGCTATAAGTTCGGGGTGCCGAACTATATTGTAAAAGTGTTCGGACTTTTGTTGCCGTAATTCGGGGCGTGATGAAGTGGCCCAGTAATACGTACCAGCGTGTACGTGTGCAATGAGTTGACGCTACCATTCGTTTACCATTGTGGTGTTATTAATACGTCGAGGCGTATTTGTACAAGTAATGCGATAAGCAAGTAAGGATATTTATTATGCCAAGACCAAGGGCGAGCTGCGTATAGGTATGTAAAACAGGTATAGCAATCGTTAGCAGAGACCACCTGGGGATTCCCTTGTACGCCAGAGCTCCTTGCCTCCTTGGTGTGTTCTACCCGCGGGTCGTCCGAATAGACCTTGAAAAGAAAAACCCGAAATGAAAATGAAAAGTAAAGGTGTGCGATCCCCAAGGTCGGTTGAGTCGCATTGTGGATCGCAAGCTAGTTATGCCTCCGTCAGCACCCATGGGGTTTTGAGTGTGTAGTTATGTACGCGTGGTACGAATGCCACTACATGAAGGGGGCTGGGGCGGAGTTTGGATTGCTAATCGAGCTCTTGACGAGCCAAGCTGTCCTGTTGCAGCGTAGTCCGGACCTTCTTAATGGTGTTTAGGGGCTCGGCAGCCGGATTATGGTTCTGCTTGAGAAGGCCGCTCTGTGCTTCTGCTGCTAGGGCGGCTGTGTGCTCCTCTGTATGGAGGGAGCGTTCTGTATTTCCATTGACTGTTATGACGCCGAGTGGACCGGGCATCTTGAGCTTGAGATAAGCATAGTGTGACACCGCATTGAATCCAGCAAACCCGGTTCATCCGAGCAGTGAGTGATAGCCGCTGCAGAAGGGGACGATATCGAAGATTAGCTCTTCGCTTCGGAAGTTGTCCGGAGAACCGAAGACCACCTCCAGGGTGATTGAGCCCGTGCAACGGGCCTCTACGCCTGGTATGACTCCTTTAAAGGTGGTCTTTGTAGGTTTGATTCGTGAGGGATTAATACCCATTTTGTGCACTGTATCCTGATAGAGCAGGTTGAGGCTGCTACCCCCGTCCACTAGGACTCGTGTGAGGTGAAATCCGTCGATGATTGGGTCGAGGACCAGTGCGGCCGAACCACCATGATGGATACTAGTTGGGTGATCTCGACGATCAAAGGTGATTGGGAATGATGACCATGGATTGAATTTCGGGACGACTGGCTCTGCCACATAGATGTCCCTGAGTGCGCGCTTGCGCTTCCTTTTGGGGATGTGCGTAGGATATATCATATTCACCGTTTTGACTTGAGGGGGCAATTTTTTCTGTCCTCCAGTGTTCGGCTGCTGGGGCTCTTCATCGTCGTCCTCGCTTTGCGATCCCGTTTTCTTGCTTTCGACATTTGACTTGCTGGCTTGCTTGAAAACCCGGCAATCTCTGTTGGTATGATTGGCTTCTTTGTCTGGGGTGCCATGTATCTGGCACGGACGATCGAGTATGCGGTCCAAGCTGGATGGTCCCTTGCTGTTCCTTTTATAAGGTTTCTTTCACTGGCCAGGCTTGGAGCCACTGAATCCGGCGTGAACTGCAGTGTCATCGGTGTTATCGCCATTACTTCGGCGTGTGTGTCATTTGCGCCGGGTCTTGCCGGTGCTGTTTTTGGCCTCAGAGGGGCCTGCCTCATCGGCTGTGTTTTTACTACGAGCCAGCCAACTATCTTCACCCGTGCAAAAGCGGGTCATGAGTGCCGTGAGGGCTGCCATAGACTTCGGCTTTTCTTGGCCGAGGTGGCGGGCGAGCCATTCGTCACGGATGTTGTGTTTGAAGGCCGCTTGGGCTTCGAAATCCGGACAGTCAACGATTTGGTTCTTTTTGGTTAGGAACCTAGTCTAGAAATTTCTGGCTGATTTTCCATGTTGTTGAACTATATGACTTAAGTCATCAGCATCTGGTGGCCGGACGTAAGTACCTTGGAAGTTGTCAAGAAAAGCTTCTTCCAAGTCCTCGCTGCCGATGGAATTTTCAGGCAGGCTATTTAGCCAGTGTCTAGCTGGCCCTTTTAATTTTAGTGGGAGGTATTTGATGGCGTGGGGGTCGTCTCCTCGGGCCATATAGATGTGGAGAATAAAATCTTTGATCCACACTGCGGGATCGGTTGTTCCGTCGTATGATTCAATATTGACGGGCTTGAACCCCTCAGGGAATTTGTGATCCGGTACTTCATCTGTAAAGCAGAGAGGGTGTGCGGCGCCTCTATATCGGGCCGCGTCGCGGCACACATACAATGGAGTCCGTCTGCATTTATCGGCCCGGGCGTGACTAGGTTTGTCACGTCCGAATAGGTAGCCGTCATCCCGAGTCAGAAACCGTCCTCGCGATCCATAGATTGATCTAGTGTATCCTGCTCTGTTGTCTAAGTCCTGGGTTGTTTTGTCTCTGCTTTTACGAGGCGGTGGGGCGGGTTGTTGTTCAGCTTGGGTTGCCATTTTATCCCGACCGCGGGGTGGTCGGTCCGCCGCACTATCCCGACCACGTGGTGGTCGTTCCGCATTACGCAATGGAAGTATGGGATCTGGTGCCTGCTCATCGAACTGAGGTAGCAGTCTGCGCTTCAGGTAACTCTTGGCTAGGCGCTTGAGGCCGTATTCTTTGGCTGCCAGGACATCGGTCCATCTGTCAATGAGTAGGTCTTGATCGGCTTGGAGCTGCTGCTGCTTTTTCTTCAGGCTTCTAGCAATAGATACTAGCTGGCGCTTGAAGCGCTCCTGTTCGAGGGGTGCCTCGGGCATGATGAAATCCTCACTGCAGAGGCTCTCCTCATCCACGGAGACTGGACGATAACTATCGTCATCCGGGTCATTGGGCATGGCCTGTTTATCGGGGTTAACTTGCCCGTTGTCTTGTTCCTCCTGTTCGGATGCTACTCCAATAGGGTCTTCATTGTTTTCGACGTCGCCCGGAGTACTATTTTCTCCAGTGCCAGTGTTGCCATCTTTTGAGCGACGAGGCTTAGAATAGCGTTTAGGGTGCCGGCGCTTGGACAGTGTCTCAGAAGGTTTGTTCGCAACTGGATCTTCTTTGTCATCGTCGCTAGCTTTTTTAGGTGTGTCAACCATGTACACATTGTACGAAGAGGTGGCCATCCAACGTCCAGTGAATGGCGGGTCTTGGCCTTGCTCCTTGTCAGCATCGTCGTCCATACCGTCGATGTCTTCGGAGCCATAATCAGGTACGTCGGTTAAGTCATCGACAGTGGCTATGAAGTGGGTGGCGGGTGGGAAGCAAAATTCCCCATCGTCAGCCTCTAGCTTGAACCGAACATAGTTCGGCTGTGAGTCCTTCTCCAAGGACAAATTCTTTAAAGAGTTCAGCACGTCACCCAAAGGGAGTGCTGGAAGATGTCTGCGGCGCTGAATTCGAAAATCGATAACCGATCTAGCTCGGCGTCCGCAAGCGTACATGGTTTGAAACTTATAGCCGGAGACGAGTCCAGAGTTCCTTTGACGCAAATATTGCAGGGTGTCGAGTTTGTGTGCGGCTCCAACGCCGCGGACTCTATGGCCTCGGATGGCACGATCTGCTCCGGTTCTAAGGCCGCTGCGAACAGAACCATCTCCTGGATGTGATCCGATGACAGATTCAGGTCATGTTCATCGGAGCGAGGGGGAGCGATCATCGCGGTCTCGAATTCGTCGAAGATCAGGTCTCCACGGACGTCCGCGACGTAGTTCAAGCTTTCGAATTTGACCCGATGGCCAGGGGCATAGCTATCGATCTGCTCCAGATGGCCAAGCGAGTTGGCCCGCAGTACGAAGCCGCTGAACACGAAGATCTGTCTGGGGAGGAAGGTTTCTCCTTGGATGGCGTCACTATCGACGATTGAAGGGGTCATCGAACCTTTCGTCGACGGCACAATGGAACTCTCAATGAAAGCACCAATGTCGGTGTCAAAACCGGCGGATCTCAGGTAGGGGGTCCCGAACTGTGTGTCTAGGATCGATGGTTACAGCAGACAGGGGACACGATGTTTACCCAGGTTCGGGCCCTCTCTATGGAGGTAATACCCTACTTCCTGCTTGATTGATCTTGATGAATATGAGTGTTACAAGAGTTGATCTACCACGAGATCGTAATGGCTAAACCCTAGAAGTTTAGCCTATATGACTATGGTAATGAGTATAGCCTTTCCGGACTACGCCCTCCGGTTTATATAGACACCGGGGGGACCTAGGGTTACATAGAGTCGGTTACATAGGAAGGAATCTTCATAGTTGATCGCCTAGCTTGCCTTCCATGCCAAGGAGAGTCCAATCCGGACACGTGTACAGTCTTCGGCCTTCATGTCTTCACAGCCCACCAGTCCGGCCCATAGATAACAGGCCGGACGCCCGAGGACCCCTTAGTCCAGGACTCCCTCAGCGGGGGGGGGGGGGAGTTTGTCTGATCGGTAAACAAATGAATAATGTCAGTTTATAACTGGGATGGAGACGGAAAGGAGACCGCAACAAATGTTGTGTCTGCAGGAGAGAGTAATTTTAGTGGTATGAGTCATATCTAGAGACATATAGGGTGTGTGAGAGAACCCCATAGAGAGAAAGACAAAGTGAAAGACGAGTGAGACTGTGTGTGTGGCGGTGAAAAAGAAAGCTTAGTTACCTAGTGATACCAGAGAACGATAGAGACATGAGAGATAATGAAAACCGTGTAATGTATAATGATAGGGAGAGTGTGATACTTCTCAAGGGAGACGTCGAGAGACCATATTTGCAAAGATAGGAGAAACATGAAGTGAGCGTGCGGGTGAGCTGGAGAAAAGAGAATGATAGCTACATGAAGGAGCATGCCAGAGAGATGGGCGTGAAAGGAGTCAACATAAAAGGGATTCAAATATTTGAATTCGAGATGATGATGCATGTAATTCGTACTCGAACCAAAATTGATCTATCAAACATGCATACTCATATGAATTCACACACATCTATGTTATTTAATATGTAAATATTACTAATCCATACATTTTACAAGAACATAATTTGGTTTAATTTTTTTTGAATTCAACCTTATGATTTTGATACCATTGTATTTGTAAATCATATTATATACATATAAAGGAGCATAATTCTTTGTTGTGCTTTTGAAAGTCTATATAAAAAAATGATGTATATAGAATTTTATTCGAATCGCAAATGGATCCTGGCCGAACAAAAATAGAATACAAACTGGATTCGAATTGAGTTGGCATGGTAAACGTGCACTATTGCTCTGCAAAAATTTGAACGAAGCGGGGAAAGTCGTAGTAACCGCCCGAAACCAAAATATGCGAGATGGAAATTACTGCCTATCCCTGACACGCAAAGCCTATCGGCTCGATTTCTATAGGTTTCGATAGGGGTAGGTTTGTAATTTCACTCAAATGTGACATAACCGCCTCTCTCCCGGATTCATACACGGTGGGCGCCAAAACACAGTGTCTCCTTGGACGAAATCGACTCCCTCCCCAATTCATACACGGTGGGCGCCAAAAACAAACTCTCATCGGCAAATATTCGGTGTATGCGAGATTACCGTCCTATCCCCAACCGACTAACATTGCTGTGATGTAGGAAATTTTAAGGGGCTAGGTTTGTAAATTTCCTCGCATTTGGGACAAGCACGCTCTGAAGACATGGTTCCCCCTTCCTCTCTCTCCCTCCATTTCTCCATTCGTACTCCGTGGGCGCCAAAACAGCCTCTCCACCCCAGCGTCCTCCGCCCGCCACCCCATCCACCACCATCCTCCTCCACCATGCCGGAGCTGATACCCCAACGCCATCGTCCATTACAAGAGTTCGACCTGCTTCAGGCCGGGATCCTTGCATCCCGTCCTCTCGCTTCATCCCCACCTTCGTCCACCTTGCCGGCGCCGCTCCTACGACCGTCTCATCCACCGCGCCCCGCCGCCACCGTTTACCCTCCTAGATCTACTTCCACGCCGCCGACAGCCATCGCTACCGCGGCACCGTCAAATTCTCAGCAGATGCATACACGGTGTGCCAGAGGCGGTACTCTTTCGTATCTGCTCAATTTATTTATCGCAGCAAGAAAATAGATTGCCAGTGCTTTAATTTGATTTCTTGTCCATCACTTACTTGCTAGTTGAAAGCAAACATTGGTTGCGAAGTTGCCTTTGTCCGGTTTGCACCTTCAGATCCGCCATGGCACGCTAAACACTATACTCACAATGCTTATGGTTTCCCCTTTTATATTCCACACTAGTTAAATGAAACTAACTAAATTTCAAAATTGGGTCAGTCGATTTTTCAGAGCTCGCCGGAGTTCGCGGTCTTGAAGGAAGGGGCTAAATGTGGGGAGCGATGATTGTGGGGCGGTGGTGGGGCCTCGCCAATCGAAGAAAACTCGATGCGGGTGGGGCGGGGGTGGAGGGTGTGGTGGCAGAGGAACACAGGCGATGGGGCAGTTCAGGGGAGGGCGGGTGGTCGGGGCCGGTGGTTTGGCTGGTGGCCCGTGCGGTGTTCTGTATGGGAAGAATCAGAGACGAGGAAGAAGAAGGGTTAGGAGACGTAGAATCTTCATCCAACCGCCTGAAATGGTCGACTAACCCAAATAACAAAAGTCACGCGACTTGCATGCAGACAAGCCTTTATATTCAATACCATCATCGTACCTGCTTAGCACTGCTCCTGAATCCATCAAAGTAAACAACGTGCCACTCATAATTCCAAACTTGTTGCTCAAATACGAATCTGATATGATGCTGATATTACTAAAACAGATAACGTTTAATTGGTCAGCTAATGTTCCTAGTTTACTTTCGAAAAGAACGTGCACCACATATAGAGAGACAGCAGGGAGTTGCATTCTTAATGCGCTCTGGTTCATCATGTGTGGGCACTGTGCAACAAACATTTTATTATCCAAAATCTGCTTGCTCTTCATTAGCATGTTCCTCTTCTGTTCTTTTTTAATAAGTACTCTCTCTGTTCCTAAATACAAGTCTTTGTATAGATTCCACCATGGACTACATATGGAGCAAAATGAGTGAATCTACACTTAATGTATCTGTATACATTTGTATGTGATCCATAGTGGAAATCTCTACAAAGACTTATATTTTGGAATGGAGGGAGTATGATAGTAGTACAGTATGTTCCTTGTAGTGAAGATGAGCAGGGACATTTGCAGTGTAGAGGTTTATACGGTCGGTTGTGATGGATGATGAAGTCATGTACCTGGGGTAGGGTCATGGACCTGCCCAAGGGTACCCTCCACAAGGACATTCACAAGAGAAGCAACCTTCCAGTCGACCTGGTAGGCTTCCACTCGACAGATCCAAAGGCACTCGACTATGAAGACCCACTCGACCACCAAGAGTCCAAGAGCCACTCGGTGTCCAAACGGTCTGTAGTTAAATAGTCTTTATGACCTTAATGACACTTTATGTAAGGCGTTACCAGTAATGCCTAGCTTTAATGTACCTTAAACCCTCTACTACGTAATGGCTGGCTGGGGTCTGGCGCACTCTATATAAGCCACCCCTCCACGGTAGAAGGGTTCGCACCCTATAACACATACGCAGATATTCCAAATGACCGCCTCGGGGCTCCGAGGGCGAGGGGCTGTTACTTCCTCGAGAAGGGCCTGAACTCGTAAATCTCTTGCGTATACAACTACTCCATAGCTAGGATCTTGCCTCTCCATACCTACCCCCCATTCTACTGTCAGACTTAGAACCACGACAGTTGGCGCCCACCATGGGGCCGGTGTTCTAGCGAATTGTTGGAGAAGTTGGGATTCTCTCGATCTCCGGCATCATGGTTTCAGGTGGAGTTCTGGTCGACGGCCACGGGATCCGTCTCGGTGCGCTCACGTTCGTCGCCGACGACTCCGCTTGGCTTCAGGAGGCTCCACTCGATGTCGACGCGCTCCCCATCCGCGGGGCGACGCACTTTCACTCGTGGGTCCGCGGTGTCCTCCTGCGGCAACCGTCGACCCAGTATGGGTCGGCTCCTGTACCGTCTTCACTCCCAGTCTCCCACCGGCGCAAGCGTTCCGATCGGTCGAGGCTTCAGCGGTGGGTGAGGCATGCGGTGGCCCGCCAGTCGGCCACCCCCCAAGTCGCGGCGATCGAGCCCGATGAATCTCTCTATGGCATGTTCGACCTGTCGACTGGCTCCGTGAGACAGCGTCCGAATGCGATAGCGATGACCCGGCGAGAGGTTACGATGGTCGATGGACCATGCAGTCCCCTGGATTCACCCGCACCAACGAAGGTGGCGGTGGAAGCGATCCGGCGCAAGCCCACGAAGAGTACTTGCTCGAGCCCCTCACTTCGCCTCCAGAGGGAGGAGCTTCGTCGTCGAACATGGATGCACTTCACACTCCTATCGTTGGAGAAACCCCGAGGCCCGCGCCTTGGAGGATGCGACTTAGCCAACCTGGCTGAGCGCACTCGACCGAGAATCTTCAGCCGAATCTTGGATGAGCGTCTGTGACCGAGGGTTCGAGAATCCGGTCGACGCCAGACTCTTTCAACCGCCAACCAGGTATATCGAACTCTGATTCAGAATTTAGCAGCTGCCGCCCATATAGCAGAATCAATTCAGCCTTCCTAGTCGGAGGCAGGTAGAGGTTTGCAGCAAATCCGGGATTTGCTCCGGGCGGCAGGAGATCAAAACTCAGTTGTATCCCAGTCGCGGAACAGGGTTCACAGCCGATCCGTCGCTGCGAATTCATTCCAGTCGGCCCATAGTCCAAGATCGCCCCCAAGGCGTGAGGAACATGGAGGCCGGCGTCATGATCAATACAAGGGCCGCGAGCAGTATGAGCACCGATTCGATCGCAGCAATCGACGTCGAGTGCCCACCCCTCCCCCAAGGGGTGGATCATACGCTCCTCAGCAGCAGGATGATAGACGCCAAAACAGTGCTGGACGAAGATTTCCAGTCGACCCCAGGGAACCAGGCTTTGATGCGAGATCCATTATTGTTCAAGGTTTGGTCGACAGGAACAGAGCTCACCGAGACGGCCATGATAGAGATGTTCCTTCCAGTAGTAGAGTCCATGTCTCGGGACCAGAGTGTTTCAGCAGAGCCATCAGGGCTGCAGTGATTCCCCCCAACTTCAAAGTTGGCGATCGAGTCGACAAGTTCACTTGGAGAATCCAAGCGACACACTGGCTTGAAGATTACCGAGTGGCGGTTCAGATCGGCGGTGGCAACGATGAGGTAGCCATGAAGCATTTACCTCTTATGTTGGAGGGTTCAGCCGGGCGTGGTTGAATCGATTAGCACCCAAAGAGTATTTACACTTGGGAAGATCTTTCCCGAGTGTTTGTCAGGACATTTGAAGGAACTTGCAAATGACCAGCGGGTTTGACAGAGTTGCAGTCGTGCGTGCAAAAGTCGAGTGAAACCTTGAGAGATTATATCCAGAGGTGGATCACTTTGCACCACACAGTGGAGAATGTGTCTGATCACCAGGCAGTCTGTGCCTTCAAGGAAGGCGTCAAGAACAAAGAATTGAGTTTGAAATTTGGTCGAACCGTAGATATGACCCTGAGTCGGATGATGGAGATTGCCACCAAATATGCAAATGGTGAAGAAGAGGACCGGCTTCGGAGTGGTAAATATAAATCTAACGCCAATGAGACCGGCGGAGGAAATTCTAGTCGGAAGCAGAAGCACAAAGCCGAGCCAGCGGCTCCCGGAGAGGCCTTGGCAGTGACCCCAGGAAAGTTCAAGGGGAAACCCAAGGGTCCTTGGAACCCTAAGAAGGTGAAAGATCAGGATGGGAATGACGTGTTGGATTTACCATGTCATATTCATACAAAGAAAGATGAAGAGGGTAAACTCATTTACCCGAAACATACCACTCGACGGTGTCGGCTCTTGATTCAGCAGTTCCAAGGGAAACAACCCAAGGACAAGGATAAGGAGACAGACAAAGTTGAGGATAGAGATGACAGTGATGGTGGATATCCCCAAGTCAATTCCACCTTGATGATTTTTGCTGACGTCGAAAACAAAAGTCGATTGAAGGTTATCAATCGGGAAGTAAACTTGGTTGCTCCGGCGACTCCCAATTATCTGAAATGGTCCCAGACCGCCATCACATTCGACCAGTCTGATCACCCGACGCACATTGCCACCCCTGGGAGGCAAGCATTGGTGGTCGACCCAGTTGTCGAAGGCACTCGACTCACCAAAGTCCTGATGGATGGTGGTAGTGGTTTGAATATATTATACGCGGAGACGTTGAAAGGGATGGACATTCCGATGTCCAGACTCAGTACCAGTAACATGAGCTTCCACGGAGTCATTCCTGGAAAGAAGTCTGAGTCACTCGGCCAAATTGCTCTTGATGTAGTTTTTGGTGATTCAAAGCATTTCCGGAAAGAAAGGTTGACCTTCGAGGTCGTGGATTTCAGGCGCTTATCACGCTATTCTGGGGAGACTAGCTTATGCACGTTTCATGGCCCGACCATGTTACGTGTATCTTAAACTGAAGATGCCTGGTCCCAAGGGCGTGATCACTGTCACGGGCAATCGGAAGAAGGCTGAAGAGTGCTTCCAGAAAGGCTCTAAGATCGCCAATGCTCAGTTGGCAGTGGTAGAGCTACAAGAGTATCAGAAAACTGCAGATCCAAGTGATTTGTTACGAGCTAAGAGGCCCGCTACGGAGTCAGCATTCCAGTTGACTGGCGAGACAAAACAGGTTCACATTCACCCGACTGATCCCGACGCTGCTCCGACCAACATCTCAACAACAATCGACTCAAAATAGGAAGAAGCGCTCATCCAGTTCCTCCGTGAGAATCGGGACATCTTGCATGGAAGCTCACGACATGCCGGGTGTTCCTGTGGGGCTGGCTGAGCATCGCCTACAAGTCGACCCAAAATTCAAACCAGTTAAAGAGTATCTTGGCGGTCCGCCGTCCAGAAGAGAAAAGCCATTGGCGAGGAGGTGGCTCGGCTCTTAGCAGCAGAGTTCATCCGAGAGATCTACCACTCCGAGTGGCTCGCCAACGTTGTCATGGTCCCCAAGAAAGACAAGTCGTTGCGCATGTGCATCGATTTCAAGCATATCAATCGGGCCTGCCCGAAAGATCATTTCCCTCTTCCTCGCATCGACCAAATAGTCGACTCAACTGCGGGATGCGAGAGGTTGTCTTTTTTAGACGCCTATTTCGGGTACCATCAGATCCGTATGTATGGACCCGATGAGATTAAAACAGCGTTCATCACTCCATTCGGGTGCTTCTGTTATGTCACCATGCCATTCGGTCTCAAGAATGCCGGAGCCACATTCATGAGGATTATTCAAAAGTGTTTGCTCACTCAAATCAGTCGGAATGTGGAAGCGTACATGGATGATATAGTGGTCAAGTCACGAAAGGGTTCCGACCTGTTGACTGACCTTGCTGAAACATTTGCCAATCTCAGGAGGTATGATATCAAGCTTAACCCATAAAGTGTACATTCGGAGTCCCTGGTGGAAACTTACTCAGGTTTCTTGTTTCTGAGCGAGGAATCGATGCTAACCCAGAAAAGGTTGGCACCATACTCCGAATGAAGCGCCCTGTGCGTGTGCACGATGTCCAGAAACTTACTGGATGCTTGGCCGCTTTAAGTCGATTCATCTCTCGCCTCGGTGAAAAGGCATTGCCTCTGCATGCCGATTGATGAAGAAGTCGGACAAGTTTGAGTGGACTCTAGAAGTTGATGCAGCGTTCGCAGAGCTCAAAGCTCGCTCTCCACCCAGCCGGTGCTTGCTTTGCTCCAATCGACAAGGAGCCTTTGCTGCTTTACATTGCAGCCCTTTGGACAAGTCGTCGATGCCGTACTTACTACGGCCGGGAAGAAGAAGGAAAAGCCTTCAAAGTTCAACGCCCAATTTATTATCTTTCAAGTATCGAATCTTGGCCCGTCAAAGCAAAGATACCCTCACTATCGGAAGCTTGTTTATGGGATCTATATGACCACGAAGAAGGTTGCTCATTATTTCTCCGATCATTCCATTACAATGCCACGACGCCTTTGTCGGAAATTCTTCATAACAAAGATGCAACTGGTCGAGTGGCAAAATGGGCGATTGAACTCCTTCCCCTTGATATCAAATTCGAGGCAAAGAAAGCCATCAAGTCCGAAGCAATAGCAGATTTCCTCGCCGAGTGGACTAAACAGCAGCTTCCGACCCAAGTTCACTCGGAGCACTGGACTATGTTTTTCGACGGTTCCAAGATGCTGAACGGTTCTGGTGCAGGGGTTGTATTGGTTTCCCCCCGAGGAGATAGGCTCAAGTATGTTCTCCAGATTCACTTTGATTCTTCCAACAATGAAGCAGAATATGAAGCACTCCTGTATGGGTTGCGCATTGCCATTTTACTCGGCGTCCATCGCCTTATGGTTTATGGCGACTCAGATCTGGTGGTTAATCAAGTGATGAAGGAGTGGGATGTCAGAAGCCCAGCTATGACAGGTTATTGTAATGCAGTGAGAAAGCTGGAGAAGAAATTCGAGGGTTAGAGCTTCATCATATACCTCATTGAAAAAATCAAGCTGCGGATGATTTGGCGAAGATAGGGTCCAAGAGGGAAGCCATTCCCAGTGATGTATTTTTAGAACACATTCATGCTCCATCAGTGCAGGAGGATCCTTTCACAGAAGAAGCCCCGCAGCAAAAGAGTTCCAATGATCCGACTGTAGTTGAGGTCCTAGCCGTGGTCGACCTAATTATGGAAGTTGTGGTCATCACTCCCGACTGGACAGTGCCGTACATCGCATATATCCTTAGGAAAGAGCTCCCAGAAAATGAAGAAGAGGCTCGACAGATCGTCCGTCGATCCAAGGCCTTTACAATAATCAAGGGACAATTGTACAGAGAAAGCGCGACTGGAGTCGGCCAGAAGTGTATCACGCCAGAAGAAGGTCGATAATTCTTGAGGATATCCACTCGGGGACTGTGGCCATCATGCGTCCTCTCGGACCATTGTGGCTAAAGCATACCGGCGGGATTTTCTTGGCAAGGCAAATGAAATGGCAAAAGAAATAGTCGACAAGTGTGAAGGATGTCAGTTCTATTCCAACACGTCGCACAAGCCAGCCTCAACCTTGAAGACCATTCCACTCGTTTGGCCCTTCGCTGTTTGGGGATTGGACATGATTGGACCTTTGAGAAGCTGGCGAAGCGGCTTCACTCATTTGCTAGTAGCAGTCGACAAGTTCACCAAGTGGATCGAAGCCAAGCCCATCAAGAACCTCGATGCATGCACTGCTATCAGTTTCATCAAAGAGTTGATATTCAGATATGGAGTTCCACATAGCATCATCACGGATAATGGGTCAAACTTCAATAATGACAAGTTCAAAGCCTTCTGCGCCTCTCAAGGCACGCGGTTCGACTATGCTTCAGTGGCTCATCCTCAGTCGAATGGACAAGCAGAACGTGCAAGCGGCCTCATTCTCAAAGGGCTGAAACCTCGGCTGATGCATGATCTCAAACACGCAGCAGGAGCTTGGGTCGATGAACTTCCATCAGTTCTCTGGGGATTGAGGACCACTCCTAATCGGTCGACTGGGAGAACTCCATTCTTCCTGGTCTATGGAGCTGAAGCAGTTCTGCCGAGTGACCTGCTTCACAATGCGCTCCGAGTCGAGCTATACTCTGAAGAGGAAGCAGAACAAGCCCGACAAGATGCAGTTGACCTCTTGGAAGAGGAGAGAGATATGGCCTTGATCCGCTCGACTATCTATCAGCAAGACTTGCGTCGATTCCATGCTAGAAATGTGAAGAGTCGAGCCTTCCAAGAGGGAGATTTGGTCCTCCGAGTGGATCAACAGAAACCACACAAGCTTGCTCCCACTTGGGAAGGTCCCTTCATCGTCACGAGGGTCCTCCACAACGGAGCGTATCATCTCTACAACGTTGATCGCCAGATCGACGAGCCTTGAGCTTGGAGCGGAGCTGCTCCGCCTTTTACACTTAAAACTCACTCGGTTGAGATGTAATAAAAGTACTTTTGTAGTTTGTTTATCTAAGACAAGAATGTTATAATTCTCCCAAAGTGATTAATATTGCTTTTGTTGGAATTTCCCCAGGTGGGTGGCTTAGCTGCGAATCCGATTCGCCTAAGTTTGTAAAAAATCCTTTCGAGTGCGAGCAGGTCTCTCACTCGGGGGGCTTAGCTAACGAATCGCCCGCCTAAGTATTCAAAATCCTACCGAGTGGCGAGCCAGCCTCCCACTCGGAGGCTTAGCTGCAGTCCAAGTACTCGCCTAAGTATTCAAAATCATACCGAGTGGCGAGCCAGCCTCCCACTCGGAGGCTTAGCTGCAGTCCAAGTACTCGCCTAAGTATCCAAAATCCTACCGAGTGGCGAGCCAGCCTCCCACTCGGAGGCTTAGCTACAGTCCAAGTACTCGCCTAAGTATCCAAAATCCTACCGAGTGGCGAGCCAGCCTCCCACTCGGAGGCTTAGCTGCAGTCCAAGTACTCGCCTAAGTATCCAAATCCTACCGAGTGGCGAGCCAGCCTCCCACTCGGAGGCTTAGCTACAGTCCAAGTACTCGCCTAAGTATTCAAACCCTACCGAGTGGTGAGCCAGCCTCCCGCTCGGGGGCTTATAACAGCCCAAGGATTCGCCTTAAACATCCAAAGTAATAAAAATCCTACCGAGTGGAGAGCAAACCTCCCGCTCGGAGGCTTAGCTGCAGCCTAGTGCTCGCCTAAGTAATAGAAATCCTACCAAGAGTAGAGAAAACCTCTCACTCGGAGGCTTAGCTGCAGCCCAGTGCTCGCCTAAGTAATAAAAATCCTACCGAGTGGAGAGCAAACCTCCCACTCGGAGGCTTAGCTGCAGCCCAGTGCTCGCCTATGGAGTAAAAATCCTACCGAGTGGAGAGCAAACCTCCCACTCGGAGGCTTAGCTGCAGCCAGTGCTCGCCTAAGTAATAAAAATCCTATCGAGTGGAGAGCAAACCTCCCACTCGGAGGCTTAGCTGCAGCCCAGTGCTCGCCTAAGTAATAGAAATCCTACCGAGAATAGAGCAAACCTCTCACTCGGGGGCTTAGCTGCAGCCCAGTGCTCGCCTAAGTAATAAAATCATACCGAGTGGAGAGCAAACCTCCCACTCGGGGGCTCACCTGCAGCACAGTACTCGCCTAAGTAAGGAATTCATCCGGATCCGCAAGGACGATGAGGTGCAGGTCGACTGCTACCTTCTCGCCAGAGCTTCTCCACAAGTACAACGTCCGGCCCATCCCAATCCGCAAGGACGACGAGGTGCAGGTCGACTGCTACCTCCTCCTTCGGAGCTTCAACGGAATATCTTCCGGAATGAAGAATAAAGTTCTCCCGAAGGCAAGCAAAGCATGTTAAAGGAAAAATCAAGTTTGGATAAACGTCCTATGGATCCAAAGGTGCTCAGGCGTTAAGCCTGTTAAAGTTTATCGGTTACAGAAACCACTCGGCATTCCGAGGCAAATTTAAAGTGGGACTTGGAAGTTTTTTACTCCTCCGGTGGAGGACTGGAAGGCGCAACAAACTGGTCGAGGTCGATTCCGTCCGCAATACGGGTAGCAGCAGCGATGAAAGTCTCCATGAAAGATCTGAAGTCGTTCTTCCTGGTATTAGCAACCTTGAGAGACACCAGCTTGTCCTCTTGCGCTTCTTTGCAGTGGACACGAACCAGAGATAGAGCAACATCAGCACCACACCGGCGGATGACTTCTTCCATTCTTGCACTCGACTTGGAATCTCATTCAGTCGAGTCATCAAAGATTCAAGATCATTCTGGAGAGTCTGTTCTGGACAGAGAGTCGAGTCGATCCGCGACACTGCAACTTTCAGTCGAGCAAGATAATCCACTACGCTAGCAACACGAGACTCCAGTCGGAGCACATTCATAGCAGCCGTCCTTCACGGGAGAATTGATGGGGTCCAAACTGGTTTCCACTCATTGGTTTCTTCTTCAAAGTTTTGGCAGAATTCTGAAAACACAACTCAGATTCAAAATGAAGATCATATGATGAGCCGGTGAGAGCAAGGCAGTTGGATAAAAGAGATTACCTTCGAGCATGAGAAACAGCTTCTTGGCGAACCCTCCAAGATAAATCTCCAGGTCGTTTCGCTTCCCCGCCAGCTGGCCAATCTTGTCAGACATAACATTCTTGTCGTTCTTCAGTCGACTGACTTCCTTGTTAGCCGCGTCAAGAGAGCCTTTCAGCTTGGCATTTTCATCTTCAAGTTTGTCGACTGAGGCAAGCTTCTCTTCAGCGAGCTTTGTTTTCTCCAAAGCCGCCTATACGGCCTCTCTGCAAGGTCAAGGTCCTTCTTCTTCAAAGTCTCTTCGGTTTATCTGCAAAGCAACAATGAGAACAGAGTTGAGAATGAGCAGAAAAAGCAGGCAGTCACCAAAAATTCTCACCAGCCAATACCTTTTGCTTCATCCTGTGCCTTCGCAAATTCTCCCGAGCAAGCTTCAAATCGAGGTTGAGCTGAATCTGCTTTTCTCTAACTTCGATTATAGCGAGCCACAAGCTTGCAAGATTTCTACAAAGAGTCAACCAACGAAAGACATCAAAGACAGATCACTTCCGAAAGTGACTAAGGAAAAATAGTAGCATTTCTAAGACTACGGTCGAATAAAAACATTCGACAAGAGTCTCGGGATTACACCAGCGGGTGCACTCAATGCCCCCCACTGGTTTACCAATTTGGTTCGATCGATCGACCAAAAGAGGCAAAGAGGCTATGATTCTAAAAACATGGCTAATTGTCACCGGTCACCTTGATAAAAAAATAGTTCTTTAGACTATAGTCAATCGCACGCGATCGACCATAGTCTCGGGGACTACACCCGGTGGGTGCACTTAGCGTGCCCCCACCGCTTTTTTCAGTTCCATTCGACTTGGTCCGTCCATGTCGGTGAAGAAGATCACAACATAAAGACCATAGCCGATCGCACGCGATCGACCATAGTCTCGGGGACTACACCCGGTGGGTGCACTCGGCGATGCCCCCACAAAAGTTCAACGACACACACACCCGGTGGGTGTACAGATATGGAAATTTCAAGAAAGCAGTTTAGGATAGTATATCCTAACAAAGCAAGCGACGGTGACTTACTTGGACATTCTTGTTTGGAGAGCTGAACTAGCATCATAGGCCGCTGACTTGCCTCTCGAGCCGCTTTCACCTGCTCCATCATGATCCCTGCCTCGGCGTATGGCCTCCTTAGCAGCACTTACTTGGTCTTAGGGACATGGTGTGTAGCAAAGAGAGATGGTGGATCAGCAGTCGACGAAGTGGGTCGGGCACTTGTCAGCGGCACAGCGAAAGATACAGAAGTCCGAGTGGGGTTGCCTCCCTCAGAAATCAACGTCTCAAGAGTCACCGCGACTTGAGCAGCCTTGCCAGCAGGCACTTTCTTGTTCCTCCTTTTCCTCAATGGCGCGTCCTCGTCATCATCGGGAAGATCAATGACGTGGCGGAACTACAAGAGAGATCCGAGTAAACATGGAAGCCCAATCGACTAAAAAGCCCCAGTCGGCTAAAAGTGAAATCTCAGAGATCTTACCAAGATTGGAAGTAGCCGCATCCTCCATTTCCTGATCATCGTGCTTGGCTGAAGTCTCGGAGGTAGCGGCGCTGTAGATTTCAAGAGTCGGCTGATCAGTCATCAAGTCGACTAAAAGTTCACTCATGTTGAAAAAGGAAATACAAGGTTCTGTTGGTTACCCGGAGATGGTGGGGATGACCATTCGCATCTTGGGCGGGGCCTTCGCCGGCTTCGACGACGTCGCCGAGGTTGCTTGGCGGCTTCTCGATCGGTAGCGGAGAAGTTGTCCTAGGTCGCTTCGTCGACTGACCGGTGGGCACAACAGCTTTACCGCGTCCGGCCGCCGGGTCGTGCGTCGACTTGGACCTTCCCTCCAAGCGAGGAGGGTCGACGTCTTCCTCCTCTTCTTCCTCCTCCTCCTCATCATCAGAGCCATCATCCTCCTCATCCTCTTCGCCGTTGGACTCCCATTCCTCCGGACTCTCACCTCCACTTCCTTCTTCTTCTTCGGCTGCTTCCTGCGCCCCGTTGGGCATTGAGTACATCTCAGTGGTGACCTAGAAGACAACAAAACAAGGTTAAAGTCAGTCGACGAAATTGACATCAAAACAGAAGGTATGCAGCAGAATCACAGTCGGAGATAAGTAATGATACCTTGTCTGGTTCGTAACTCTGGTCGAGTGGTGGAATCCTCCTAGCTCCGCAAGGGTTATCTTTATTTCCTGTGATGGCAGTCATCCACTTCTCCAGTATGGCGTCATCAACCTCCTCCGGATGGACCCGAGTGGTATCATCCGTACCAGAGTACATCCACATTGGATGACCTCGGTATTGGAGTGGCTGAATACACCGTCGGAGAAAAACCTCCAGAGATCCATGCGGTCACCCCTTCGCGAATAAGCTGGACTACACGCTCCATCGGAAGCTTTACTTGGGCCTTCTCCTCCGGAAACACCTTCAGGGAAGATGGCTTGTTCACTCGACTCATGGAGAAAGGAGGGAGCCCAGTCATCGCCCAAGGCGTCGGCTGGTCTTGGCAATAAAACCAGGTCGGCTGCCACCCTCTAACCGAGTCGGGAGAGTCATAGCTGGAAAGGCGCTCTTCCCCTCATCCGGACTCCGAGTCCCCACACATTTGGATTACTTGGGTCCTCTCGTCATTCGGGCTCGTTTTCTTCACCGTCTGAGAGCGGCGGTGAATATGTGCTTGAAAAGACCCCAATGCGGTCGACAACCCAAGAAATTCTCATGAGCAAAGCAAGCAGCAAGATACACAATGGAGTTTGGAGTGAAATGGTGGAGTTGCGCTCCAAAAAGTTCGAAACCCCGGAAAAAAAGGATTTGGCGGCAGAGAAAACCCCCTATCTACGTGGGTGGCTAGGAGGACGCACTCACCCTCTTCAGGCTGCGGTTGCCACTCCGTGCCCGGAAGCCTCGCCGACCCATGGGGTATCAGTCCTTCATTGGCCAGATCAGTGAGATCTTTGTCGATGATGGTCGACCGGATCCAATCTCCTTGGACCCAGCCCTGCGGCAGCTTAGACCGCGAAGAGGAACCGCCCCGACTGGGCGCTCTCCCCTTGGACTTCGCCGCCGTCTTGTTCACCCGTTCCAAGGCGGCAGTCTTGTCCTTCACCATGGTCTCCGGCGAGAAAGGTACCGAGCTTCGGTGTTGAACGGACGGAGAGCATGGCGAGAAAGTTTTGGAGGCGGAGAGAGGAGAAATCTGAGGGCGCACTGTTCAAAATGCCCGGTCCAACGCCTTATATGGGGTCGCTTCCGAGTGGCTGACCGGTAGGCCCAGGCAATCCCGTCACGATCCCGCAACAGGCGCGCACATGATACGTGGCGAAAAAGGCGGCACGAGGATCGAGGCATCATCGTCTTATCCCATCCCAGTGCCGTGGTTTTCTCTGCTTCGCGCGCTTCCCAAAATTCGGATCCCACGAAATCCGCTAACTGCAGAGCAACTCGTCAGATAACAGATTTCCTCAGATCCGTCGCTTGGAAATCCTCAGGTTCACAAAGTTCACTCGACAAACATGAAGAATGGATCAAGGTGACTGAAAGAAAGGTTGACGTCATCACCAAAAGGTCGTTGATCCAGAGTAAGACGCACTCACAACACGAAGAACAGGTCGGAAAGATTCTCAACTCCTTCCTCACTCAAACCTCGATCCATTCGGGGCTAATGATGAAGTCATGTACAGGGTAGGGTCATGGACCTGCCCAAGGGTACCCTCCACAAGGACATTCACAAGAGAAGCAACCTTCCAGTCGACCTGGTAGGCTTCCACTCGACAGATCCAAAGGCACTCGACTATGAAGACCCACTCGACCACCAAGAGTCCAAGAGCCACTCGGTGTCCAAAGCGGTGCGTAGTTAAATAGTCTTTATGACCTTAATGACACTTTATGTAAGGCGTTACAGTAACACCTAGCTTTAATGTACCTTAAACCCTCTACTACGTGGGCTGGCTGGGGTCTGGCGCACTCTATATAAGCCACCCCTCCACGGTAGAAGGGTTCGCACCTGTAACACATAAGCAGATATTCGATCGACCGCCTCAGGGATCCGAGACGTAGGGCTGTTACTTCCTCCGAGAAGGGCCTGAACTCGTAAATCTCTTGCGTATACAACTACTCCATAGCTAGGATCTTGCCTCTCCATACCTACCCCCCATTCTACTGTCAGACTTAGAACCACGACAATGGACACTTTGAACTCTTCGGGCCTCTTTCATTCGTAGGATTTTGTAAACATAGGAATAGGATTTGTAGTGTCCTGCCCACTTGAATCCTATAAGATTAGCAAGGAAATGCGGGGAGTTGTGTCACCTTTGAGAGTTAAACTGATATTAACAGTACCACACCTTCAGTTGAAGAGAGCTGGTATCCGAAGCCTTTCTAGCCGTACCGGCAATACTAGCACATATATTCCAGCAAGTTCCACTTTGCTGATTTTACTCCTGATGCTTACGGTTTTCCCGTTATATCTACACTATGATCTGTGTAGCTGCTATGTGTCGCACTAGCAGCAGTCCACTCTTGAAGCTAAACAACACACCAATCATAAGTCCAAAGCTTACTTTTTCAAATATGAATTGTGATATGATACTGATATTAGTTAACAGACACACATTTAATTGGTCAGGTAATGCTCCCCCTTTATTTTCCAAATGCATGTGGCCACATATAGAGAGACAACATGGAATTGCATTTCTTTGGGCGCTATGATTCATCATGAGTGGGCAACCAACATTGTATGCAATGCAGCGGAACCTCAAGAATATGATTCCTCTTCTGTTCTTTAACATGTTCCTCTTTTGTTATTCTGTATTTAGTACGTACAGTATGTTCCTTGTCCAGAAGGGGAGCAGGGACATCTGCAGTCAACAGCTGATAGAGCTGGCCTGTAATCGATAGGCTTTCAATTAGTAGAGGCAATACAACACCGTATTTTCCAGCCAGTTCCACTTTCCCGATTTATATATCTTGGTTATGGTGTACCCCATTTATGTACACTATGATGTGCCTAGTTGTTGTGTGCTCTTGTTATCAGGGTTTGGCAATAAAATCTCTGTATATTATATTATGAACCTATCATTTGCCAACTATCCATACTTCTGGAACCTATTTTTTGTGTACTTGTGCCAGATTATATTAATGCACGCACCATATTACATCACACATGAGCTCTCTCATCAGAATCCAGTGATAGCACACAAGGGTTTACAAGGGCGCCCCTATATTAGAATATCCTCTGCATTACAAAGATATTCTCACTACTATTTATGTTTTCATGGTTCTCAGATATTATACGTAATTA
The DNA here is from genome assembly GCA_021605145.1 of Aegilops bicornis. Classification (NCBI taxonomy): domain Eukaryota; kingdom Viridiplantae; phylum Streptophyta; class Magnoliopsida; order Poales; family Poaceae; genus Aegilops; species Aegilops bicornis. The sequence continues at coordinate 463,196,511 of CM038669.1, read as the reverse complement.
CAGTGAATATCAGAATCCGCGCATCAGAAGAATATTATGGAACACTGCAACGACTTACAAAATTGGCACCAAGGCATTGAGTGCCATTCTGGATGCAATGAGACTCATACGCTCCCCACCTGTAGATTCTTGTTCAGAATATGATCCTAATGACTATTCTAACCTCGAGGAGTCAAAGGCAGATGGCCTGTCCTGTTCACCCATCAAGGTGCATGTTCTAATTTGGCAAAGTTTTATTGATTGCTCGTATCTTGCATATGCTGTCTTGCATTTCTTCTACTTTGTTGCACCGCCATCTGCTTAGTTTACTCATCATATATGTCAAGATGCCATGCCCATCCATTATCAATAAATATTCTATCTATCATCATACCATGTTTTTCCATTCAAATGCTGTTCTTATGCATCAGACATCAAAAACGAAGAGGGTGATTGTCGAACCTGAAGGAGCACCAGCAGAGTCATTGAAAAACATGGTGGTGCCGGAGAAATCAGACAACACCCCACTTATATTGGTTGTACAACCAGTGACACAAAATGTAGGACCGACTCCAGCAGACTGTACCCATACTTCACTGGCCACACCACTAGCCCCACCATACAGGACCTGCACTCCAGCAAAAGGTATGTCGATTTCAGTTGCCATAGCACCAGCCGTACCACGGAAAAATCGCACTCCAGCAAAAGTACAACAAGTCCACCGGCCGAAGACCTATCCCAACTGCAGAGACGGCCAATTCCTGCAGATTGGAACCCCATTCCAGTTATTCCCAGTTTTAAAGACAATGCTTTCAATGTTGTTAGGGACTACGTGCATATATTCCCATCATGGGAAGATTATAGTGAAGACAAACACCATTTTCACATCTTCTTGTCCCACTTACATGAAAGTGCTATTATTCATGGTGATTATTTTCCTGTTTTCTGTTGATTGAACACGTCAATGATTTACATTACATTGTTGTAAGTAGGCGAGGGTCAATCTGGATAGTCATGACGAGCAAAGCTTGCTTGCGCTTTTCAAGGAAGCATTGCAGCAGTACCGGTGTTACCTGAGGAAATCACACTTTGATGGCAATTCTATAAATGAATTTCTGGTGAAGTCTCCTGTGCTAAATTTAGAAGACACTGAATGGAAAAACCTTGTTATGCACGGGTCTCATTCCCAGGATGAGGTACTGTCTATGATATGACATGAAAATTTGAACTTCTACTTTTTCGCATGTGCCTTACGAATCTATTTTGCAGGAAATTAGCTTGAAGAAGAATTCCGGTTTGAAAAGAATGACAGGATATCGCAAATGTGCTGCCCGCTGCTTTTCTCTTGTTAGTACCTATTGTCCTGCATCACTGTATTTGCATTCATACCTGGTTCATTATGTGACAGCAGTCTGCATGATAACTTGCTTATCAATTGTTTGCTCCAAATTATCTGATCTGTATGAATGGTTACATTAGTGTAGAATATATCCAATGCCAATGAAAATTTTTAGCTCTGCATTGTTCTTGTAAGTACCTGTTGTCCTTTATCAGTGTACTTATATTGACAGGTAGTTGTTCATGTACCATCACTCTGTAGCTTATTTTCCTTTGCCCTCCATTTTCTACGCATCAGATCTATATTTACTCTTACCATAAGGTTGGATAACACCGATGGTCCTGAAGAAGTTTAGCTCTGCATTGCTCTTGGCTTGTACCTTTTGCCTGTATCTTTGTACTTACATTTATAGCTATTTGGTCATGTAGCATCACTCTTCATCTTATCTTAAATATTCTCCATTTTTTCTTATATTATCACATCTATATTTACTCTTAACAAAATGTAGAATAAAGACAATGCTTATGAAGAATATTCTGTGGTAAACTTCTTGAATTCCCCACCCCCCATCAGCATGGACAAGGGCTTTATAGAGCCTATCTTCACCAATAATGTAAGTTTGTCCTTCTCAAGCCTTAAAACTTTGTTGTGTATATTTGGTTAGGCATGACTGCAACAGCTGTTTATTTTTGGTGTTTGCAACAAATTGCATGTTTAAAGTTTATTATGTAGTTCATAAACAAAAGTTTGTCCTTCTCAATTTAAGTTTTCAGTTGTACAACCAAGTTCCTTCTTCATACCATGTAAATTAAACTATACAGAGCAAGTGATCTTCTTTTGCACTGCATGTATGCTTCTGTTCTTGATCTGTAATGTGCGAGCCTGGTTTTTGCCCTCTCTTATTTGCTTGATTTTTTATTTGAATATTTTTTGAAACTTGGAGTTCCTGAATCTTTTCATTTGGACTTAAACACTTGGGCATCCTTGGCTTTCACCCAAGTGCTTCACTTCTCTCCCAAATCATCATTTCACTTCTGATCCACCCCAAAATAATCTTTGGAATATTTTTCTTAAATGAAAAATATTCATTTTCTCTCAAAAACCCTAAGCCAAATCTGTTTGCTTCAAAGCAATCCCAATTTTTATGGCTCAGAAAATTCTGAGATAATTCACGAATATTCTAGGAACCCTAGGGCACCTCCCTGAGCAAAAATATTTCATCACTTTTTGGAATATTTTTGCCATGAAAATATTTTCTGTTCTGGACACAAATGGTGGTTTCTACAGCAACTACCATTTTACTTGCTCCATTTGACCTGATCTTTCTTGTGCATAGTTACCTTAGTAACTCTAAGCTAGCCTCCAAAGCACAACTTCAAACTCCTAGCCATTTGATCACAGTAACATCACAAAGTTACTGGCCAGAAACTTACTTGGTGGGTGAAAACTTCTCTACTGGACCTGGATCCAAACCAAATCATGATAACACTCAAAACTACCACGAACAACATGCCAGACATCAAGTTTTTGCTTAGGTCGAAATCATGTCATAGTTCACGCGGTGACCGCGTTCGTCTAGGCGTGCTGGCATGCGGCCGACGCGCTCTGCGACGTGCTCGAGCCTCTGTTGCTCGCGTGCTCGCTTCCCCGCCTGCCCAACCTTGCCAAAACTCGCCACCATCATCGTCTCAACACCCTTAACTCCTCCCTGGCACTCACGACGATGGAGCTCGCCGTAGCGAGCACGGGCAAGGTCCGGCCAGCCCAACAGTGCGGAGCGCACTGTGCTCGTCACCACCCTCTTGATCATGTGCTCGTCTCCACTCGCCCACAGTGGTCGCGTGACCTCCGTCGCCTTCTCCCCCTCTCACTGACGCCGCTCGTCGTCGGGCGCCGTGGACAGGTGTCCATCGGCGGAGCCCGAAGCACCCTCGCCGCTCGCCTATAAATAGAGCCCCCCCCCCAGCCGCCTCGAGCATCATCCAGCACTCACGCACACTCCACGATCGAGTAGGAAGCCGTTGTTGGAGATATGCCCTAGAGGCAATCATGTATGATGATATTTCCTATGTGTTTGTGAATAAAGATAGTCCTTGGACATTATCAATGATGTGTATCAGCAAGTATGTGACTTGTTTGTGGGACTATGCATTGTATGATGACTGTCCTAAAAGGTCCCTAGTCAAAAGGGCTGTGTAGACGCCAAGAGCCGACTAGACCGGCATATGACACGGTCGATGGCTTGGTCTCACTAGCCATGGAGCATTGGATGCTAACCGGATAATATGGACTTGGAAAGGTCTGGTCGGATTCGACATAGTCGGATCCGAGTCGAGATAAGGTCTGAGTCGGACGGACCCAACTATGAGACGCAGCGATATGTCATCTGTGAGTCTCTAGTACAACATACGTTCTATGTCCTAAGACCTGGTGACACATGTACTCGGATGGTGACAGACTTGCTTTGGGCCGACGGGCGCTACTCCGTATTTGGGTAGTTGCAAAGGTAGGTTTCGGGTTTGTCCGGTCCCATGCTTTGCAAGACACGGTCGAGCAAGATGGGATTTGCCCTCCGATCGGAGAGATATACTCTGGGCCCCTCGTGTGATCGACCAGGAATAGCATGGCCATGCGACAAGGATTATGAGATAATCCGGATTGTGGTGATATCTTTGGAACGAGAAAGAGGTCGGGTTAGCACAAGGATGACAGTCTCGCCTTGAGCCCGACAACATATATCATGCGGCAAAGGGAGAAGTGTGACACGTTATGCCAGGTTCGCCTAACCAGCTTCATCGTCTACGCTTGGTGGTCGGCACGCCTTGCTAGAGGCCGCTACCAACCGTCTGGTCGGAGGTGATCCGAATCGTGACCAAGCCGACTTGAACCTAAGGGGTCGCGGCTTAAGGGAAGGAACCTATGAGGTCAGTTCAGGACACTGGTCGGATGTGATCCGAACTGGACTAGGAACGTGACCGAATAGACTTTTGGGCTTTAGGGTCCGTGCGAGGCCCAAGTGTTGAGTCATGACGGACGCCTATATAAAGTGGAGGTGCGGCACACTCAGGCAGTTGATCGCCGGTAGCTGTGACTAGGGTTTGCATGTGTTGCAAATAGCCACCTCCACTCGCCGATTGTGTGATCGGACCTAGCAGTCCGCCAGACGACGTTCCTCCAAGACGCGCCGGATACCGTTAGAGGTGGTGCACTTGCGCCGCTCCGGCGAACTTCGTACGTGGGATCGGACGACCGGCCGCTCGAGGGAGATCGAACAAGGAGGAGACGATCCACGCAGACGCGCTGCCCCAACTCTTCTTCCGCTGCACGGCACTGTGCGTCTAGTGGTAACGAACTGTGATCCATCTCCCGTAGCATGTTCCTGGATGTTCTGCGCGTAGGAATTTTTAATTTGCAGTCGACGCACCCTACCGTAGAACCCAACAGTGGTATCAGAGCCAGGTTATAGGATTTGGATTCAGATCGTATGCATATTAGATATGTGGAGGCGGCAGATGAGATCTGTTGTCTTTGAAGAGATCGGCTATGTGCACGGTTGATATGATCAACTGCACATGGGGATCGTTGAGGCTATGTTTTCTGTAAATTGGGATCGATGAGGTTGTGACACGATCTACCCCTACCGGTCGGTCATCCGCCATCGGGGTTAACAGTGAAACGTAAATCCGAATCGAATTAGCGATGATCGATAAGATCGGTCGAGATCGAGAGAATTTAGGCGTGATCGGAGTTCGAGATGTGATATGTGATTTACGAAAGCGTGTATTTCGTACCCGACACACAAACCCGGTAGAATGCGATTCTATGCATAACTTTGTTTTGCAGGTTTGATGTGAATAGTATGGCTCATGTGTATGTGATGCATGTGTGTAATTTATACGTGGCTGCGTGTCATGTTTATCGGTGGCGAGAATAAAGTGCTTGTCATTATATTGTATAACGACCTGCGTGTCGACTTGTGAATCTATGTAAAATTCGTTACTAGTTGTAATAGTTGGATAATAGAGATCAGGTTGGCGGCTTGGCGTCCCGGCGTGACAAACAAGATGGAGTTCGTAGATGGTCATCAGTCGGAACCGACCTAGAAGAACGTCCATGAAGGAGCCATACTATTTCACAATATGTGTTATTTGTGATTGTTATGCTTCTTTGTTTCTATGCATGTTAGAATGGTAGAATGATCCTCATGAATATCAAGTGAATTGCCATCCCGATGTTGCACCTTCGCACGTCAAATACGTCTAGTAGTGGGCTCATAAAATTGGGGTGTTGCTGGGTGTCCTTGAACTGAAGGGTTCGTGTCGGACATGACATACCTTGCATCGAGTTAACTTGACAAGGCTATCAAAATGGTTTTGGGCCTTGTGGCAAAGAAGGTTGGGGGCGGGGTATGAGATACCTTCCCGATCGGCGAAGTCGTATAGAGATGCGATTAGCAAGGAGTTGCTTACCGAATAGGTATGTTGGCTAGCAGTGATGCTAAAGCTCACTAGTCGCATGCGCTAGTCGGATCTGAATCACCGAGTGTTTGCGGAGGGATCCGACTTGATGGGAGTATTTCTGTTTAGGCTAGAATTACTCTACATAAACACATTGCTTAGTGATTGCATGTTTTCTGTTGTAGATCAATGGCACCACCTGCTCAACCCAACTTTGCATTGAAATCAATTACGGAAAAGGATAAACTGAATGGAACAAACTTTACCACCTGGTATAGAAATCTGAATTGTTCTCAAGCACGATAAAAGGAACATGTTCTAGAGGATCCACTTCGGAGGAACCTGCTGATAATGCTAGTGCCACAGCTAAAAATGCCTACGAAACTTGTTGATGAATCAACGGAGATCACCGTCTGATGGCTTGTATGGAGCCCGATTTGCAACAGCATTTGAAAGCGTTGAGGCTTACGATATGATCGAGAGTCTCAAGAGCATGTTTCAGAACCACAGGCTAGGACCGAAAGGTTCAACGTCTGGCGATCCTTGATGGATTGCGGTTGAAGGAAGGTGATCCATCGAGCCCACATGTGATCAAGATGATCGGATATGTGCAAGCTTTGGATCGTTTGGGCTTCCCGCTCTTGGATGAGCTGACTCTTGATGCTGTTGCAGGTTCTCTTCCGCCCAGCTATGGGACGTTCATCTCGAACTATCATATGCATGGCATGGATAAGAAGCTCATTGAATTGCATGGGATGCTCAAGGTGGCGAGCAGGATATTAAGAAAGGCACGCATCAAGTGTTGATGGTGCGATAAATCGCTAAGTTCAAGAAGAGTTGGTCCAAGAAAAGGCTAAGGCAAAGGGCACGGAGATGGTAACCTCTGCGCTGCGTCAAGTCTGGACGGACTCAAGACCGTTTGCTATCACTGCAAGGAGACCGGTCACTGGAAGAGGAACTGTAGCAAGTGGCTTGCGAGCATGGCAAGAAGGCGGAAATGCTTCTTGAGCAAAGGTACACTTGTTGCATATGTTATAGACATTTACCTTGGCCGACATACCTAGTAGCTCTTGGGTATTTGATACGGATCGGTTGTTCATGTTTGCAACTTTCGATGCGAGGCTGGTAAGAACTAGGCATGTGGCACAAGGGAGATTGACATCGTGGTCGGCAACAAAGCAAGAGTTGCTGCATTGGAGGTCGACGCGATGCAGCTCCAGCTCCTTCCGGATTCATTATGGAATTGAATAATTGTTATTACATTCCTGCACTTAGTCGGAACATTATTTACGCCTCATGTTTGATGAGTCGAGTTATGAATTCAATTTAAAGGACAATGGTTGTTCGATATTTTTGAATGGTATGTTCCACGGCTATGCACCCATTGTTGATGGGCTATTTATATTGAATCTAGAGCAGGAACCGGTCTATAACGTAAATGTCAAGAGGCATAAGCCTAATGTGATAAATCCGACATACTTCTGGCATTGCCGGCTTGGACACATTAGTCTGAAACGCATGAAGAAGCTCCATGATGATGGGCTCCTAACCCGTCCGACTTGGATCGTTCGAGACATGTGAATCATGCTTGCTCGGCAAGATGACTAAGTCTCCTTTCGCAAAGAGTTGCGAGAGGGCATCCGAGCTGTTGGAGCTTATACAGTGATGTGTGTGGTCCAATGAGCACAACTACCGAGAGGTGGCTATCGATGCCATTGACTTTTACCGGCGACTTGAGTAGATATGGATATATCTATTTGATGAGGCACAAGTCGGAGACTTTTGAAAAATTCAAAGAGTTTGAGCGAGGTTGAGAATCAGCTCGGCAAGACTATAAAGCTTCGCGATCTGATCGTGGAGGTGAGTACATGAGCCAGGAGTTCGACGATCATCACGAAAAGTCGAGGTATAGTACCTCAGCTCACACCTCCGGGTGCATACGGAGAAAGCGGCGTGTCGAGCGGAGGAATAGGACCTTGTTGGACATGGTCCGGTCTATGATGAGCAAATCGGATTTACCCTTGTCATTTTGGGGATACGCTCTAGAAACTGCAGCTTTCACACTTAATAGGGTACCATCAAAATCCGTAGACAAGACACCGCATGAGATGTGGATGGGAAGAGTCGGTTTGTCTTTTCTAAAGATTTGGGGTTGTGAAGCATTTGTTAGCGACTTATGTCGGACAAGCTTACACCCAAGTCGGATAAATGCATATTAAATGCGATATCCGAGAAACCTTGGGATATAGCTTCTACAACCGGGAAGAGAACAAAGTGTTTGTTGCTCGGAGCAGGGTTTTCCTTGAGAAAGAGTTTCTCGGTCGGGAGGCCGATGGGAGGACGGTTCGACTCGAAGAAATTCGAGGACCACTCGAACGCGGCTCGGTGGTGATGAGATCATACCGAGTCGATCGGGGAACCTGTAGTGGAAGCGGCACCGGAACCACGAAGGTCGGAGAGATTCTTGAGTGTGTGATGTATTGTTGCTAGAAAGCAACGAGCCGGCCACGTGTCACGAAGCGATGGTGAGCCCAGATTCCGAGGCATGGCTGGAGGCCATGAGATCCGAAAGTTAAAATCCATGGATGAGAATCAAATGCAGGATTTGGTTGATCCGCCACCTGGCGTAGCTGCCATTGGTTGCAAATGGGTCTTTAAGAAGAAAACCGATGTGGATGGAAATGTTCAGATCTACAAAGCTCGGCTTGTCGCTAAAGGTTATGGACAAGTTCAAGGAATTGACTACGACGAGACTTACTCGTGGTAGCGATCTTTGAAATCGGTGAGGATCATACTAGCTATAGCTGCATATTTCGATTACGAGATATGGCAGATGGATGTCAAGACGGCTTTCCTTCACGGAAATTTAACCGAGGACGTGTATATGATACAGCCCGAGGGTTTTGTCGATCCGACTAGCACTAGTTAGGTATGCAAGCTCAAGAGATCCATTTATGGGTTGAAGCAAGCATCTCGGAGTTGGAACATTCGTTTTGATGAAGTAAATCACCGATCTCGGTTTCATCAAAAGCGAAGAGGACTCTTGTTTATACAACAAGTTAAGTGGGAGCTCGATAGTGTTTTTGATCTTGTATGTGGATGACATACTCTTGATCGGAAATAATGTTTCGATGCTAAACTTCGGTCAAGGAATCATTGAATGGCAAGTTTTCGATGAAGGACCTTGGTGAGGCAGTCTATATTTTAGGCATTAAGATCTATAGAGATAGATCGAGGAGGCTGCTCGGCTTAAGCGAGCACGCATTACATAGATAAAGTGTTGAAGCGGTTCAACATGAGTGAGGCGAAGAAAGGGTTCTTGCCGCTCTTACATGGTATAAGGCTAAGCGAGACTTCGAGTCCTTCGACATCGATGAGCGAAGTAGGATGAGTAGGATTCCGTATGCCTCGGCAATCGGATCCATCATGTATGCCATGATATGTACAAGGCCTGATGTTGCTTTGCAATAAGCCTAACAAGTAGATACCAGGCCAACCCGGTGAGAGTCAGTTGGGCAGCGGTAAAGACTATTTGAAGTACACGAAAAGGACTAAAGAGATGTTCCTAGTTTATGGAGGTGAGGAAGAGCTGCGTCGTGAGGGGTTACGTCGATGCTAGTTACCAAACCGACAGAGATGATTGTCGATCACAGTCTGGATTCGTGTATGCGTCACGAGCGGAGGAGCGATTACCTTTGGATGAGTTCCAAGCAGGATACGGTGGCGATTCTACTGAAGCCGAATACATTGCGGCTTGTGAAGCCGCAAAGGAAGGTGTTTGGATCCGGCATTTTCTGGATGATCTTGGTACTTTCCAGCCTCGGTGAAACCGTTGGACCTTTATTGTGATAATTCTGGTGCCATCGCACAAGCCAAGGAGCCGAGGAATCACCACAAGGTCGGACACATAGACCGGAAATATCACCGTCACGAAAGATCGTAAAGAATGGTGATGTAGAGTTATGCAAGATTCACACGGATGCAAATGTTGCAGATCTGTTGACTAAGCCGCTTCCACAACCCAAGCATGAGGGGCACGTTAGAGCTATGGGCATTCGATGTCTATTTGATTCACTCTAGTGCAAGTGGGAGACTGTTGGAGATATGCCCTAGAGGCAATCATGTATGATGATATTTCCTATGTGTTTATGAATAAAGATAGTCCATGGACATTATCAATGATGTGTATCAGCAAGTATGTGACTTGTTTGTGGGACTATGCATTGTATGATGACTGTCCTAAAAGGTCCCTAGTCAAAAGGGCTGTGTGGGCCTTGGCCGACTAGACTGGTATATGACACGGTCGATGGCTTGGTCTCACTAGCCATGGAGCATTGGATGCTAACCGGATAATATGGACTTGGAAAGGTCTGGTCGGATTCGACATAGTCGGATCCGAGTCGAGATAAGGTCTGAGTCAGACAGACCCACCTATGAGACACAGTGATATGTCATCTGTGAGTCTCTAGTACAACATACGTTCTATGTCCTAAGACCTGAGCTGACACATGTACTCTGGATGGTGACAGACTTGCTTTGGGCCGACCAAACGCTACTCCGTATTTGGTAGTTACAAAGGTAGGTTTCGGGTTTGTCCAGTCCCATGCTGCAAGACACGGTCGAGCAAGATGGGATTTGCCCCTCCGATCAGGAGAGATATACTCTAGGCCCCTCGTGTGATCTGACCAGGAATAGGATGGCCATGCAACAAGGATTATGAGATAATCCGGATTGTGGTCGGTATCACTGGAACGAGAAAGAGGTCGGGTTAGCACAAGGATGACAGTCTCGCCTTGAGCCCAACAACATATACTGTGCGGCAAAGGAGCGAAGTGTGACACGTTATGCAGGTTCGCCTAACCAGCTTCATCGCTCGCTTGGTGGTCGGCACGCCTTGCTAGAGGCCGCTACCAACCGTACAGGTCGGAGGTGATCGAGCTGTGACCAAGCCGACTTGAACCTAAGGGGTCGGAAGATTAAGGGAAGGAACCTATGAGGTCAGTTCGTAGGACACTGGTCGGATGTGATCCGAACTGGACTAGGAACGTGACCGAATAGACTTTGGGCTTTAGGGTCCGTGCGAGGCCCAAGTGTTGAGCCCGCGACGGATGCCTATATAAAGTGGAGGTGCGGCACACTCAGGCAGTTGATCGCTTCGGCGCTGCGACTAGGGTTTGCATGTGTTGCGAATAGCCACCTCCACTCGCAGCCGACTGTGTCATCGGACCTAGCGATCCGCCGACGACGTTCCTCCCGCGCAGCGGATCTTTAGAGGCAGTGCACTTGCGCCGCTCCGGCGAACTTCGTATGTGGGATCGGACGACCGCCACTCGAGGGAGATCGAGCGAGGAGGAGACGATCCACGCAGACGCGCTGCCCCAACTCTTCTTCACGCTGCGGCCTTTGGCGTCTAGTGGTAACGAACTGTGATCCATCTCCCGTAGCATGTTCTTGGATGTTCTGCGTGTAGGAATTTTTAATTTGCAGTCGACGCACCCTACCATAGAACCCAACAGCCGTAGCCCGACCGGGCAGGCCTCGGGCCGCCGTCCCCGAGATCAAGCTCGAGCTCGCCGGCGATCCCCTCTGGTCGCCGCAGTAGCTCCGGCCCTTCCCAGGCCTGGGCGACCCCTCCAGGGCCTCTGCCTCTCTCTGGTGAGGCCGTCTCGCCCGCTTGGAGCCTCTGGAGAACTCCGGCGACCCTCTCGTTCTGCCTCCGCTTGCGAGCTAGATTCCGACGCCGTCCGGCCACCCCTAGCCACGCTACGGGTACGGGCAGGTGCGCCTCAGCCCCTTCTTGCCATCCCTCCCTCTCGTTTTGGCCAAGGAGCCCTTGTCGCCGGCGAGAGCTCCGGCGAAGCCGTGGCCGTCTCTGTTTCTCTCTCCCTCATCCCCCACCTGACTAGCGGGGCCCGCTAGTCAGCCACTCTGTACACGCACGAAGTGGTACGAGTGGTGGCGCCCCTGGGCTTTACGCCTTTGACATCACCCCCCCAAGTCTATTTCTTTTTATTCAAATTCATTTGAATTTACAGAACACTTCAAACAGTTATAACTTTTTAACCATAAGTCCAAATGAATTGATTCTTTTTGCATTGTGTTCTTTGAAAAGAAATATTGCAGCTCACCAAAGATGAGATTTTTCTGAGCTGTTTAGAATTTCTGGTGATTTTCAGAAGAGTTCTTGATATTTTCTTTTTGTGTTTAAAATTATTTTCAGAAGGTGAGGCTTGTCTTGAGGATCACCAGGAGGCTTGTGAACCTCATCTGCACTAAGGCAAGCCACAGCAACATTTTCATGATGCCATTTCAATACTTGTGATTTTCTTACTTGAATGAAATAATTAATCCATGCATTTAAATAATTATTGAGTTATTTGTATTACATTAAATGTTGGTTAAGTTGTTATGCTTGATTCTGAGAATGGTTGAAACTAGTTTAGTGGATAAAGCAAGATAAGATTTATTTGAGGTGATGTTAGAAATAATTTTGTTATGCATGTTAGTAATTATTTAGCTATGTTTTTGCCTTCATAAATTGATAAAAAAATTGTTAGAAAATATTCTTTTAAATACTTGTTAAATCATATTACTTGTTTTACAGAATGTTTGAACCCAACTTAGTGATAAAGAAATTAAGAGTTGTTGATAGTGAAATCTTTTGTTATGCATATGAAAAAGTTATCGGAGTTACTTTCTTGCGGAAGAAATTAATAAAACTTGTTGCAAAATATTTTGGTTAAGTTGTGAGTCATTTTGAGCTAGTAGAGTAATATGAGTTGTTGACGGTTATGCTTGGTGTGTATATGGATGGCGTCGGTCATTTTTATCATTATATGATGCATGTGTTGTTTTGCATTTCATGGCATGCTATGACACCGGTCATTTTTAGTTTAAAGTTGAACCTGAATATAACTCAACTTAAATATAATGTTGGCTGGGTCATGGTGCCGCTGAATCGAGTTTCTTTCCAGTGCAACCACATTTGCCTTTATGGGAAGGCCTTGATTCGGTCCATTGACACGGCCTCTGGTCGGTGCCTCCATCTAGGGAAGGTTATGTCATGCTTTCCCTGGCCCGGTAAGTAGACATAATCTTTTGTGCTCGTTGATGAGAATATGGTACCGAGTCCCCGAGTGGGAGTGTCCCCGAGTGGGAGTGTTTTGACCACGACGGTGGTCGGGGTGTCTTTAGTGAACAGGGGCCACCCAGGACCAGCCCGTTGGGGATTTGGGTCGGAGTGGCCGGGAGAGTGTTGTGGCAATGGAGGGGTTTTGTCGGAATGTCGTTGGTCCACCCGAATGGGAGTGCGAGGCCATGGGTTCCGTGGTGTGGGTACAGTGTGCTACCTCTGCAGAGTGTATAACCTATCGATAGCTGAGTCCACGGTCACGGACACCTCGTTGTAGGTCCCACCATGAGTCAACGACTAATAAAAATTGCACACTAAGCTGTAAACCTTGCATTGTTGAGGATGGCAGAAAGGCCATCAAGGAAATTGGGACCAGATATTGGTCATGGTTGTGATCGCCGTAAGGATCACGAGTCATTTTGTTGAAGACCATGTTGGTGGTGTGTTTTACCACGTTGGTGTTGTGTTTTACCATGTTGGTGGTGTGTTTGTGATCTAAGGATGATCACGGTTGGTAAGTTGTCCTGAGGGACGTTCGAGCATGATCACAGCATGTTGACATATAGTGTTGCATTATTAATATTTGGTTAAATATCATGATATTGTTTGTCATTATGATTATGCCCGTTGTGAGCTGGCAAGTACATTCAATGTACTGACCTGGCGTGTCATGCCAGATTTCAGGAAAGTCTCGTTGGAAAGGAGCGCTGTTCGGGTCTAGATCGTGTCCACATCGGTGTCCCTGTGATATGGAGCTTCCGCTGCCACGTAGTTGTTCGGTTCGAGGCCCCTTTATGTTTCAGCCGCACCGAGTGTGCCGCTTGGCCTCGACAGCTGTTGTAATGTAAACCCTGTTCCACTAGCATCAATAAAGCGGTTGTTTTCTGTACCAATATGTTGTGTGTTGCTAGAATACATGGTCTCTTGGCTGGCAATGCAGGGTAAACCGGTCGCTCTGAGCCGGGATGCCACAATGATTGGTATCAGAGCCGCACTGACTGTAGGCCACGCTAGACTACGACGTGTTAACTGGATGCTAGGCGCGAGTAAATTTGAGTGCGGTAGCGATTATAGCTGGTTGTTGCATTGTAGCCATTTGAGTATTATTTTTATGCTAACCTGCTAATGGTTGTGAGTGTAGATGGCTCCGGTGCCGTATCCGTGCCAGTTGCAGCTGATGCCGTACACGTCACCGCACCTTCTCCGCAACGTGTGGCATCGTCTGTGCCCTCACGGAGACGAACCAGTCTACCGTGTGTACCGGGAGCAGCTAGCAGACTCAGTGTATGAGTATCAGGCAGTGGTTACTCTGCGCACCAGTTCCGATTCCGGCTCTTACACTCGCACTTCTCGGAGTGGTTACGCCTCCACCGCTTCTCAGGCAGTCCAGTTTGCCGCATTTGAGGTCCTTGTCGAGCTTCGTTATACCGAGGTCCAAATGCAGCACCACCCAGGTTTCTATTACTACCCATCTCTGCACGACAACGGTCGTGTCCGTTTCCTTCTCGTTGATCCGGAGTCTGATAGTGTTGCTAGCAATCTTGCTCGCTATATCCCTGCTAGCTATCTGATGATCCACGAGCTGGCTCGAGAGCTGACTCGTGCCCGTACTTCTTTAGCCACTACTTTGGTCACTTCTAGATATGCCACTACTCCGTCCTAACTGGGATTTACCCCTTATGTCCTAGTTAGCTCTAGCTCCCCTATTTCGCCAGTTACTCCCCCGAGTAGTACGGGCGTTGTCGTGGAATTGTCACGGCAGATGTCCTCATGAAAGGACTTAGTCGTAGGGCCACCGTACGGGTTAACCTAGAGGGGTTAGAGCGGACACAAGACACGGGAATTATACTGGTTCGGCCCCTTCGATGAAGGTAAAGCCTACGTCCATTTGTGATGTGATTGATATGATCTCGGCGACTAGGGAGCAATAGCTTTGCCTTAGCCTCGAATCCTCTCCCCTCAACTCGCCGCCGGGTCGTCCCCTTATATACACGGGTTGATGCCCGGCCGGTCTACAGAGTCCCGATCCGGCTCATAGAAGCGTCCGGCTCGGTCTCTTCTTTCTTAACTTACAACACAAGTTACAATACTAAGGCGGTTTACATAAATGGACCTTAATTCGCCTCTGGGCTCCAGGCCTCCTCCGTGGGCCTGAATCATGGACGAGGGTAAACCGGCCCCTTCGGGGCGGTTCACGCTCAGTAGTTGTATCCCCAACATTAGGCCCCAGATTGACTTGAACCGGTTCATGTTAATCTTCAACGCCTTCAGAAAACTCTTGATCTCTTTTCACATTTTGTAAACCGCCAGCTGCTTGAACCGCCGTGATGTCATCTTCCGATCCGGCGTGTCGAGGTGTCTTAGCGTCATTTTAATAAAGAAATCCAAACAGTAAGATTCCCTGCATTTAATGCCATCCCGAAATCGAGGCGACGCTGCACCATCCGCCGCTTTTGACTCCTCGAATCTCGCGCCCGTTGATTGCTCCGGTTCCTTATAAATAGACCGCCGCCTCCTGTCTCTTCTTCTTCTCCTTCCTCGCGCCGCTCAGTCTTGAAGCTCCGCCGTCGCCTCCGACCTTGAGCAGCCCAACGCCGGGTCAGCCGCCGCATCAACCTGACCGTATCGAGGCTTCCGGCGCTCCTCCTCGGCTTCGCTCATCGGTAAGGTCCTTTTTCAACCCCTAGATCGCATCTCAGAGACCCTGTTCATCCCGCAGTTCATCTCGGTTTCTTCACACCTGCTCCGCCATGGCCATGCGATCGATGCATAGCGTATATCTGTGCAGGGACTGCCCCGTCGTCCATCTAACCTTTCACGCATCGGCTTTTTTCCGTAGATCCTCGAGTTTAGAATACCCGAACCCTCCTGTTCTTTCTGAGGTTTGCATAGGTCGTGAAGGTTTTTTCTTACTGGAACTTCGGTAGATCTTGATTACTTCCCTTCGCATGTGAAAACTGTTTCTGTCCATACTTAGCAGATTTTTCAATTCTGCCTTATTCGGGCGGTTTAACTTTTGATAGCTAATCCGTCACTCCATTAGCCCTCGATTAAACGGAATGGGAGGCCGACCGTTGAATCGCCGGTTTAACAATGCATAATATGCCTGAACCGTTTAATGGTGAACCGTTTCTCCCTTTATTCCACAGCTTAGTCTTCCGGAATGGCTCCTCAATTCTCAGCTTGCAATTGGGTCGGTCAAAAATCAACTGAAACGCAACTCAACGGCTATGTCACCTTGGCGGTTTGGCTCCAAAAATGCCCTCCTTTGGCGTGTTCGGATGGCGAGTTTCCTCCGGAGCCACAAGAGGGAGAAGTAATTGTTTTTATGCAGCATTTAGACCGGGGTTACGCCGCCCGGTTCAAAAATTTTCGGGGCGTCCTTGCAAGCTTGCAACTCCATCCGCAGGATATCGGCCCGAACTCTATGTCAAACATATGCAACTTTCAAGTCTTCTGTGAAGTCTATCTTCAGGAAGAGCCCTCTGTGGAGCTATTCTGGGATTTCTTTCACTTGAACCGCCGTACGGAGTTTTCTGATGGTCCCAACACAGAACTAGGCGGCGTTTCAATCCAGAAAAGGAAGGAAGCGGACTTTCCTCACGCCAAACACCACAGCCATCCAAAGGATTGGAACCAAACCTGGTTCTATTGCCGGAACAACACTCCTGCCTTAGCGAAAATCCCTTGCCGGGTTACCGTCCTCACCGGCTCAGCAACAACCATCCGCTGCCTTTACGCTTAACCGCATGAACGGAAGAACTTTTGCACCTCGGATCATAAAACTCCGGGCTCTAATGGCCAATGGACTAACCGGTGTGGACCTTGTGCGATGCTGGGTTTCTTGGGGCATCTTGCCCTTAAGCCGCCGGCCGGATTGATGCGAGTATCTTGGCAGCCTCAAAGACCCTCAAAGGCGTCACGAATTACCAATAACTGAATCTGAGGTTACAGAGGCTGTAAAAAGATGCTTGATGAACCAATCTCCGTCTGCAGCCCTAACTTGGGTTGGCTCCGTTACGTGTTGCCAACTCCGCCACTGTGATAAGACTTTGCTCACCGCTTTTCGGGCTTTTAACATTTTGTTGATATTCATTAATCCTTGCTACCTCGCGGTGACAGCTCCTACGGAGACGGACCAAACCGCCCGAGCTCCGTAGATAAAGTCCAAGGCTACCAAAAAGGCTGGCAAGAAAACCACCGGGTCTTACGATCCGGCGGAAGATGAAGAATCTGAAGCTGAGGTAAAACTTGATATCCTTACGAGGGAGCCGCCGTAAACCGGCTCTCCTCCTTGTGTTTCTTTCTTATGATTTATCCCTCTATTCTTCCATGTACTGATAAATGTAACTCCCAGGATGATGCTGAAGCCAGCCATGCCGACCATGTTGAGGTAATCCTTCTTTCTTCCAACTCCGACCTCGTGCCGGTTAAAAGAATTCGCCGCGCCGTTCGGAAAGTGAAAAATCTCATTCCTCTACTTATTTGAAGACACAGCAGGCCAAAGAGCTCCGTACAACCCGGCACAGTGGTCAACAGATTCTATCCTCCGGTTTACCAGATACACCAAACCGGAAGCGTCGCCCAGTGGTGACTTGTTCTCCTGAAAAACGTTATCCCTTAAAGGGTTTCTTCTGATGTCCTCTTAATTCGTACGATCCGAATTATCAGGCCTCTTCCAACTCTTACGGCGGTTCATCAACCACGCATAGCTGCCTCCGCTGAAAGTTGCTGCAGGGTATGTAACTGCTGTCCATCAGTTCGATTTACAACTGCCTTGGTTGATTTGCCTTGATTCAATTCTGAACATTGCAGCACCAAGGCTCGCTTGAGTAAGACTGAGATCAATTAGCCATTAGCCCCCAAGTGCCAAGGTGAATATGTATATTGAGCTTGGGACTTGATAATGAGACACCTAACATGCTTCCTTTGTTACCGTAATGAAATAGAGCAAAGAAAAGCGTGCAACTCAAAGACCTGCGAGCCAATCTGGAGACTCGATAGCGAGAAACCTCTAAGGCCAAGGAAGAATTGCGAACGGCCTTGGCCACTATGGAACAGCTGAAGGAGTGGTATAAATCCGAGCAGGCCAAGCTGGGACACGGAGAAGGCGGTTTGAAAAAAGCAGGCGGAAGAAGTCAAGCAGCCCTTAAACCGGTGTTGAAGAGCTTACGGACTCAAGCGCCAAGTGCATGGCATGACCTCTGCCGTCTTTGGTAAGAAACTATGCAATCGACTATCTTAATTTTGATATTTCCGCGGTTTATCCTGAGTTGTCTTAAACCGTGCAGCAAACGTATTGCACATATGGGCTCGATGTGCGGAAGAAGCTCAAGGCCGCTTATACGCTGATTGAGCAGCTGTATACCGGCGCCAATGAGTCATATGTGCTACATCATACGACAACACGGGCGCCGTCCACGATCGGAGAGACCTGGACGGTTGTCCATGGTCCCGGGGCAGCTTGAAGAGTTGAAGCGATCCGCGGCTCGGCTGGCACCTTCGCTCGGCAGCGCCAAGGCGTGGATAGCAGATCTTGATCCGGTGACATAGCCAAAGGTTTCCCAGTGCTCAAGAGAATGGTGAAGCCTTTGATAACGGCATACAAACGGATCACAAAGGAAATGCGTCATTGGCGAGTCAATCGGCAGACGGTTAACCTCGACGGTTCACCGCTCCTTTTATGACGCCAACAACAAGCGGGTGGAGTTTGTCATCCCCGAAGTGCGAGCCTTGTTCCCCAATCCGTAAGCACACTTATGCCCCGACGTTGATCCGGCTGAGCTGATAAGTGAAGAAGCTGTCTTCGGGCCTTAACTGGATTGGTGGTCTACCAATGACTTCGGGCTTTGGGTGAGGAAGAAGAAGAAGTTGAACCGACGTCAGCGCCTCTACCTCACGTCAACCCGGCGAAGCGGCGTAATTAAATCAAAGGCGGGTGACGCCTCCAAGCTTCAAGGCATAACCCCACATGAAACGCCGGGCCTCAAAAGGCTTTGTAATAGGATATTCGATTACTTTGTTTTGAACAATGCCGTTACAACCTCAGTCTGTAAACTTTTGCATGGCGGTGCCGGATACTTTGGTTTTGAAGTAGTGAATCCTTCAACATATTTTGCCTGCAATCACAAATTCTTAAACCGCCATGGCGGCTTGCGCCTCTAGCCGGATTGTGATACCAATATATTTATATAAGAAAATATCGAGGTATACGATCAAAATTTTGTGATACAAACATACACGCGATTGTCGGGCACACATTGGCTTTAGCCAATCTCAAGCGGAGGCTTTATAAACCATCACCGTCAAGGAGAACAATCCCTGTGTGTATAATACCGATTTACCGTGTAAATGGGTAGCCGAACATGATAAGCCCCCTGTTACTCCATAATGGGATGTTAACAGCAAAATCAAACCGGAACAATCAATCGCCGGAAAAAATGGACCAAATTCTGAAAATTTGAATCCGGTTGAAAGAAGGTTTGTCGGTGTAAGAAAACAAACAAAAGCCAAATTATACGTATAAAAAAAACACATGGAAGCAAAAACAATGACAAAGACTGTTTGCAAGAAGAGGCTTTATTGAGTACGATAGGATGATGCGTTACCATGGTCGGACAGACCAAGCTCCCTATGAGGTGTAGCGATGGTTCAAGTTAGCCAGTCCCCTAATCGACATCGTGGCATTACGCCGATCAAGTGGCATTGCATTGGTTCGGGTTCGACCAAGCCCCAAGTGATTCTATGGCCTTAGGCCGACCAAGAGGCGTGACGGGTTCAGACGTGACCATGTCCCCAAGTGATCTGGTGGCTTTTTCGCTGTCAAGAGGTGTTGCATTAGTTCGGACACGACCAAGCCCCAAATGATCTGGTGGCTTTACGCCAAGAGGTGTTGCATTGGTTCGGACACGACCAAGCCCCCAAGTGACAAAAATTTCACAAAAGCAAGGCCAAGGGTCAAACCGGAGGCCGCTTCACGATAGCATCTCCATGTATCCAAACCGGACTTTTATACAGAACAGATACCCCGCTTTAGCCGAGGATCTGGTTTATTGCCTTTATTCATAATATATACATTGTCTTAATGTGTACATAAGTGGAGCCAATGGCTCAGGTATAATAAGGCCGAAGATGAGCTATGTTCCACGGCCTGTTGGTCTCCTCCTCTGACGTGCGCGAGTCCTTTCGCTCTCGAACATCAATCAGATAGTAGGACCCGTTGTATAGATTCTTGCTAACCACAAAAGGCCCCTCCCAAGGTGGGGATAGCTTGTGCATATCTTTACGGTCTTGAATGAGCCGCAGCACTAAGTCTCCTTCACGAAAGGTTCTGGTTTTAACTCACGGCTGTGATACCGACGAAGATCCTCTGGTAAACCGCCCGAACGAGCAGCTGCCATATCGCGCTCTTCATCCGGTCGATCCAAATCGTCTTCTTGCCGTCTTGCCTCGCTATTCCGCCTCAACATAAGCTGCCACTCGAGGCGAGTCGTGACGGATATCGCTTGGAAGAACCGCCTCCGCTCCATAGACCATAAAGAACGGCATGTATCCAGTGGATCGGTTGGGGGTAGTATTTATACTCCATATCACCGATGGTAGCTCTTCCACCCAACAACCCGGCGTCCTCTCTAAAGGGACCATAAGTCGGGGTTTGATACCTTTCAAGATCTCCTGATTAGCTCGTTCCGCTTGACCATTGGATTGCGGGTGGGCTACGGAAGAAACATCAAGCCGGATGTGCTCTCGTTCACAAAATTCCTTCATAGCTCCTTTGGACAAATTGGTGCCATTGTCCGTGATGATACGTGTGGAAACCCAAACGGAAAATCACCTTTTTGATGAACTGAACCGTCGTGGCCGCATCACACTTGCTAACAGGCTCTGCCTCAACCCACTTGGTAAATTTATCAACCGCCACCAACAGGTGGGTCTTTTTGTCCTTGGACCTTTTGAAAGGTCCAACCATATCCAGCCCCCAAGTCGCAAACGGCCAAGTAATTGGAATCATCCTCAATTCTTGGGCTGGCACATGAAACACGCCTTTGGAGAACTTTTTGCAACCATCACATCGTCAGACCAGATCCTCCGCATCAGCATGGGCAGTCAACCAATAGAAACCATGGCGGAACGCTTTGGCCACCAAGGACTTTGATCCGGCGTGGTGACCACAATCCCCTTCATGGATCTCTCGCAATATCTCACAGCCCTCTTCAGGGGACACACAACGCTGAAACGCCTACGACACTTTGCGCAATGGTGCAACTTCGCCATTAACAATGGTCATAGATTTAGACGCGCGAACTATCTGCCGGGCCAACGTCTCATCTTACGGTAACTCGCCCGGTTCATGTATGCCAAATAAGGGAGCGTCAATCCGGAATGACATGCGGGGCTGCCACCAATTGAGCCTCCGGATCAGGGATAGCCAAACCAATTTCATCAGAAGCTTAAGCGACGGATTATGCGGTACATCAAGGAAGATGTTGGGCGGGACGGTTTACGTTGAGAGCCCAGCCGGCTTAAAGCATCAACCCGCTTCGTTCTTCCGACGATCCACATGGTCCACGATATCCTTTAAAATGTCCTGCAACAACATCCACCTCCCGACGATATGCAGCCATGAGTGGATCTTTGGAATCCCAAGTACACGATACTTGCTGAGCCACCAAGTCCGGAAGTCACCAAAGCATTTAACCCGCTGAGATTCATTTCTTTAGCCATCCGGAGACCATGGAGCAAAGCTTCATACTCGCTGCATTGTTAGTACAAAGGGAACATTAGGCGGAGAACGTAATGTGAGAACTTGTCACCTCGCGGGGAAGTTAATACGACTCCAGCCCCGAGCCCTCAATTGCTGGACCCATCAAAGTAGATGGTCCAATAGGTATGATCCGCTTCTCTTCAGCGCTTGCAACTCCGTCCAATCATTAATGAAATCCACAAGTGCACGAGATTTTACGGCCGTCCGAGGCACATACCTTAAACCGTGCGGCCCAAGTTCGATAGCCCACTTAGCAATCCGCGATCGCTTCCGGTTACGTATGATGATATCGCCCAAGGGAGCCGAATCGACCATCGTGATGGGGTGCCTTGGAAATATTGCCTTTAGCTTCCGACTTGCCATAAAACCACAGATACCAGCTTCGCCAATGCGGATATCTTCGCTTAGACTCAATGAGGACCTCGCTGATGTAATAAACCGCCGTTGAACCGGATACTCCTTCCCCGCCTCCTTCCGCTCCACCACGATAGCCACGCTTAATCGCCTGGCATTAGCGGCAACATATAGCAGCAGCGGCTCTTTGTCAATGGGGCGGCTAGAACGGCGGGTTGGCCAACTGCCGCTTCAAATCCTCCAATGCTTCATCGTGGTGAACTCGAGACAAAGCGATCCGTTTTCTTCAACATCCGGTACAAAGGAATGGCCTTCTCGCCTGGGCGGTGATAAACCGGCTTAAGCGCAGGCAATCCGCCCGCCAAACGCTGGACGTCATTGATGCACTTCGGCTTAGCCAAGGAGGTGATAGCCGTAATTTTTTCTGGATTAGCTTCGATCCCCCTGTTGGACACGAGAAAACCCAATAACTTGCCTGCTGGAACACCAAAAATGCATTTGGCCGGGTTGAGCATCATCTTGTACACCCGCAAGTTGTCAAAGGTTTCCTTTAGATCCTCAATCAAGGTTTCCTTCTTCCTTGACTTAACCACGATATCATCCACATAAGCATGCACGTTACGGCCGGTCTGTTCGTGCAAGCAATTCTGAACGCAACGCTGATAAGTCGCTTGGGCGCTCTTGAGTCCAAAAGGCATAGATACATAGCAGAAGGCTCCAAAGGGGGTGATAAACACCGTCTTCTCCTGGTCCTTAACTGCCATCTTAATCTGATGATAACCGGAGTACGCATCCAAAAAGCTCAAACGCTCACAACCCGCCGTAGCATCAATAATCTGGTCAATGCGGGGGAGGGCAAAAGGATCTGCTGGACAGGCCTTGTTGAGATCTGTAATCCACACACATGCGCCAAGTGCCGCTTCTTCTTAAGAACCAACACCGGATTGGCAAGCCACTCTGGATGAAAGACTTGACGATAAACCCTGCTGCCAAGAGCCTAGCAACTTCTTCTCCGATGGCCTTGCGCCTTTCCTCATTAAACCGGCGAAGAAACTGCTTTACCGGTTTGTATTTTGGGTCAACATTAAGAGTGTGCTCAGCGAGTTCCCTCGGTACACCTGGCATGTCAGAAGGCTTCCATGCAAAATGTCCGATTCTCACGGATGAACTTCGATGAGCGCGCTTTCCTATTTAGGATCCAAGTTGGCATTGATGGTGAACTGCTTGGGCCGAATCGCCGGGCACAAAATCAACAAGCTTCGTCTCACCGCCGATTTGAACTTTAAGTCCGGATCATGCTCCGTAGTTGGCTTCTTCAAAGGGTCATATCCGCCGGATCAACATTGTCTTTATAATATTTTAGCTCTTGATGGCACAAACCGACTCTGCGTAAGCCACATCACCTTCCTCGCACTCCAAAGCGATCCGGCGGCTCCCATGAACCATTATCGTTCCTTTGTGACCCGGCATTTTCAGCTGTAAGTAAACATAACAGGGCCGTGCCATAAACTTAGCATAAGCCGGCCGCCCAAAGAGGGCGTGGTAAGGGCTTTGAATTTTCACCACCTCAAATGTCAATGTTTACGATCTGAGTCATGTTCGTCCCCAAAGGTCACCTCCAGAGCTATCTTACCGACCGATGCACGCTGACTTGCTGTGCACCACTCCGTGAAACTCTTGTCTTTGGATGGCCTAAGATGCCTATCCGTCAACCCCATACGCGGAAGGTCTCGTAGTACAAGATGTTGATGCTGCTTCCTCCATCCATAAGAACCTTGGTAAACTTGTACCCTCCTACAGGGTGCCACCACCAGGCTAATCGACCCGGATTGTAAACCGGGAGGATGGTCCTCTGCTCCACCACGATCGGTTGCTCGGACCAGCGTAGGTAATGCGGCGCAGCAGTTCAACCACACCGACCGCCCGCTCAAGTTTTTGGTCTCGTCTGTCCAAACTGGTGGTAAAGACGTGGCATCGCCCACCGTTCAACTGCTTTGGGTTACTTTGATAACCCGATTGCCGCTGTTGTTGATTGTAGCCCCTTGGTTACGATTGTTCGACTGTTCGATTACTTTGATTTTTCTGATTGCCTTGCCCGCCGGATTACCACGAATCCTGGGCCGAATTTCCTCCACCGTAACCCGGGCGGACCACGAACCGCCGGGCCCTTGATCATACCGGAAAGAGTTGGAGTTTTTGAACTCCTGCATAATGTAATGTAACAATCCTTCCAAAGGTGGTTCGCCGGTGCCTCCTTCGTCCCATGCTTCGGACAAGGTTGATTCAATATGAAATTCAAACGATCCGGATTGTGACCGCCCCGGTTTGATTGCCTACCCCTGTGCCACTGACCCTTGTCCTGTAGCGTTGGTGTTGGCCACAAAGCCCATGTTGCCGTTAAACTTTACGCTTGTTCCCTCCATTGCTCGTCGAATGATGCTGCTGGCCCCTAGAGTTGCCGCTCTGTTTTCCCTTCCCACTTCATCATTCTCAGATTCGGGATCCTTGGTACTATCGTAATCAGCGTACTTTACTAATACGCCCATTAGAGTGCCCATGTCATGGCAAAACGCTTCATGCGGCCCAGCTTCAATTTCAATGGCTCGAACCGCAATTGGCTTCCAAAGGTCAAGATCGCGGAATCAGGGTTGATCCGGTCTGCAGAATGTAAAACTTCCAAACGCCGGCGCACCCAATGGGTTGTGGATTCTCCTCCGCTCGACACAAGCTGCTAAATCCACCACAGACATGGGCTGCTTACGGTGTCTTTGAAATTTTGAATGAATCGGGTTCGCAACTGGGTCCACGAACTGATAGAGTTGGGCGGCAAATTTTTCAACCAAGTCCGGGCCGTTCCTTCCAACATCATTGTGAAGTACTTCGCACATGCGGCTTCATCCACATCTAGCATCTCCATGGCCATCTCATAGCTTTCTATCCATGCTTCTGGAGCCAAATCGGCAGTATAATTGGGCACCTTGCGCGGCTCCTTGAAGTCCTTGGGCAAGCGCACGTTGCGTAAAGCGGGGACGAGGCAAGGCACCCCCAAAGAGCCAGACGTGACCCCTGGTTCGGAGATGGTCGGACGAACCGGCGCGAGCGGATGATCCTCTGCTTGTGCTGCTAACTCGGCCTCCCTACGTGCCCTGGCGCGGTCCACTACCACTTGAGCATCCTCGAAGCCGCTTGCGGATTGTTGCCGCGAGGCGGACCGCGCTGCGCATTGCTTGACACGGCCGGTTCGTCGACGCATCGACTATAGCTCCGGCTTGGGCGGGGGGTAGAGTGGATCCGATCCCGACTGTATGAATACGCTTCCTGTTGAGCCAGGGCCGTCCTGAGGAGCTCCTTAACCCGGCGTGTCTCTACTGCCTGTGGTGAATCACCTTCAATTGGAATCGCCTCCAACCGTGCCGCAGCCGCAACAAGGTTATCCATCGGGTTGGAGTAGTGACCCGGAGGTGTCTGCGCGATGCAGGCGCACCGGTATGATGGCGAGGTAGATCTATCACACGGGCTGAACCGGTGCGGCCGTCCCAGTGCTTCGGCGGTTTACCAACGGCGGCGGATTATCGGTCCCTCGCACAGGGTATTGAAAAGCTCCCTTCCCTCAAAACTGAAGGTAAACGTGACTGTACTTCCTTTTCATGACTTCTGTGATGCGCTCTGGTCGGCTCGAGCCTATAAGCTAACGCATCCAAAGCGGCCCGTTCCGCCGCCATCCTTTCGTCCCGGCTGCCGGTCCGCTTTAGCATTAGTGATCTGTTCCCTCACCTTTGCAATCTCCGCGTTGTGCAGGTCCCGATCCGGCGGATTAGCTTCCGCCATGAGCACAGCCTAATGCGTCGAAAAGCTCGACAAAACTTGAGCGGTGGGCGACAGGGCCTCCTTCCCGGCTGCCATCACCGCTGTTGAACCGGCGACCAGGGCGCCATGATCGAAGAGTGAAGCGCCGCTGCATCGCCATGAAGATCCCAACCCGGTTGGGTAGATCGAAGGGGTTTGGAATACTCTCACCGTCGGAACAGCCCCCGATCTGGCCATCTTGCAGCTGGTATAGAGACTCAGTTTCTCCGGCCGACGATTCGTCGCCAGAGTAGACAACAGTTTCGTCACGAATCGATCCGTCCTCGTAGCCTCCATGGACGACTCCCACGAAAACGCGTGCGACCGCCCGGTTTAGCCAGGCGGACTCTTCTTCGCCCGCCGAGCCGTCTCGGCGAGGTCGGTCTGCAGACGTCCGCCCAGCCCTGGCTCGCCGATCTTGCCGATGAACACGTGTATGCCGCCAAAGGGGACCGGTACCCGTACTCAACCGAGCCGACCTCGGGGCCCCGATGCTGCATCGTCGATGTAGAGCTTGCGCTGACGACTCTTAGTCATCCGGCCCTTTGCATAGCCTTCGAGTCGCTTCGAACTTGCCCTCTAAGATCATCAAACCATCGATGCGATAGCCCCATGGTGGGCGCCAACTGTCGTGGAATTGTCACGGCAGATGTCCTCATGAAAGGACTTAGTCGTAGGGCCACCGTACGGGTTAACCTAGAGGGGTTAGAGCGGACACAAGACACGGGAATTATACTGGTTCGGCCCCTTCGATGAAGGTAAAGCCTACGTCCATTTGTGATGTGATTGATATGATCTCGGCGACTAGGGAGCAATAGCTTTGCCTTAGCCTCGAATCCTCTCCCCTCAACTTCGCCACGGGTCGTCCCCTTATATACGGGTTGGCCTTGGCGGTTTCTGAGTCCCGATCCGGATCATAGAAGTGTCCGCTCGGTCTCTTCTTTCTTAACTTACAACACAAGTTACAATACTAAGGCGGTTTACATAAATGGACCTTAATTCGCCTCTGGGCTCCAGGCCTCCTCCGTGGGCCTGAATCATGGACGAGGGTAAACCGGCCCCTTCGGGGCGGTTCACGCTCAGTAGTTGTATCCCCAACAGGCGTCTCGGCCGTGAACCCTCTCAGTGCTCCTGCCGAGTGGGTCTCACTTCTCGCTACCCCTGCAGCCCTGACGCTTCATCCTACCCCTGCCCCTGAGGGAGAGCCCTCGAGGCAGCGCCGTCGTGTTACCAGCTTTAAACCAGAGGTTTCTGTTAACCACGTCAGTTCGGGATCCGAGACCGCTTCAGGGGAGAACACTGCAGCACCAGCAGAGCAGTAGTGTCTTTGAGTATTCGCAGTCGTTTGGATGATGTACGGATGTAGTTGTACCAGTCATGATGCTTCATGTATGAGAGTAGTGGAACATGTCATGTTGTTTACTTTTCTTGTATGAGTCTATGTATAATTATGTTGGGACTTTAATCACCGTATTTTCTTCGCTCTTTTGTCTTTTTCGAGATTTGTTGCTGGCTTTTCCCCAATTTTATTCTTGGATGTCTCTCATCTCGATTGTGTTGTCTTGGGAAAAATCCTCAATAGGATGACGCGGGGAGGCAGCAGTAGCAACGTTCGTGAGGGAACTCCTGTTCGTCGTTCCGCATGACAGGCATGATATTCTCTTGAGCCGTACGTTCCGCCACCACCTCCACCACCTAATCCTCCCTCCACCGAGCAAGTTCTGCATATGTTTGAAGAAAAAAGGAACAATGATCTGATTGAAATATTGAGAAGTGTGCAAGCTATGGTTGGACAGAATGGAAATCAGAATGGTCATCACTCCAAGCTGTCAGCTTTTTAGAGGACCAATCCACCCAGTTTCAGTCAGATTGTTGATCCATTGGATGCAGACGATTGGTTGTGCACCATGGAGAAAAAGCTTGAGATTGCCCGTACTGAAGGAAGTGATAAAGTTCCATTTGCAACTCACTACCTCGAAGGCGCAGCTGCCATATGGTGGGAAAATACAAAGGCCATGTGGCCGATTGAGGAGGAAATCACCTGGGAAAAATTTAAGGATAAGTTCCGAAAGTATCATATCCCTACTGGAGTTATGAAGGCCAAGCAGCGTGAATTTCTCGCGCTCGTCCAAGGAAATCAGTCTGTGGCTGAATATCTGCAAAAGCTCAATCATTTGGCCCGTTACTCTCTGTATGACATGGCCACTGAAGAAAGGAAGATTGACAGATTTCTTGGAGGTTTAATCCGCAACTTCGATGTGTTCTCAGTATGTTTGATTTCACAGATTTCCAAACTCTGGTGGACAAGGCGTTCATTGCTGAACGGGAGCACAAGCTTATATCAGACAAAAGGCCTGCTAACAATGACAAAGAGCGCAAGTTTGAGCCAAAGAAGGATGGGCAACCTGTGCAAAAGGCTCGTACCTGGCAGCAGACTCAGGTGGAATACAGGCCAAATTGGCAGCAGAATGTTAACAGGACCACCACTCAAGTCAAGAATATTGTGACCAATCCAACACATGAGGAGCGCCAGCGCAATAATTCTTGTTTCATTTGCGGGCAGCACGGACATTATGCCAAACAGTGCCCCAAGAACCACAAGATGAATGCCCTAAGCAGACCACAAGTCAACTTTATGGAGTCAGGGCCAACCCAGCAAAACTTCACTGGGCACGTGCATCATATCTCCGCCGATGAAGCCCAAGAGAAGCCAGAAATCGTCATTGGTAGGTTTTCTGTTAATGACATACCTGCCGTAATTTTATTTGACTCTGGGGCTTCCCTTTCTTTTATTTCTCGGAGTTTTGCTGCCCAAAACAATTTTCCTTGCACAATTTTGGGCAAAAATATGCTCGTACAAACCCCGGGATCTATAATCAAGAGCAATCTAGTCTGCCGTGACCTGGAGATCAATATCAACGAAATCTACTTTCCAACATCTCTGATAATCATTGAGTCTAAGCAGTTGCATATTATATTGGGTATGAATCGGTTGACCAAATATCAAGTTTGCATAAACTGCGCAACCCGAGAAGTCAATTTGACCAGTCTGAATGGACAGCTCACCAAATTCTATGTTCGCAAGCATGTACCCAAGCCAGAACTAGTGTGCCTTTGCTATAGTTGAATTGGAATTTATTCCTGTGGTCGATGAAGTACCACGATGTGTTTCGGAAGAACTGCCGGGCATGCCACGGATCGAACTGGAGTTTGCAATAGATCTTGTGCACGGAACCGCACCGCTATACAAGAAGTATTAGGATGCCCTCATCGAATTAGTGGAGCTAAAGAAACAGCTTGACGAATTACTCCGTAAAGGTTATATTCGTCCCAGCTCTTCACCGTGGGGATCACCTGCTATTTTTGTGAGCAAAAAGGATGGTAGCCTCCGTATGTGCATAGACTATCGCCAACTGAATGAGGTCACCATCAAAAATAAATATCTGCTGCCAAGGATTGATGATCTGTTTGATCATTTCGATTGGGGCTAAAGTATTCTCAAAAAATCGATTCTGGACGGATATCATCAGCTCAAGATTAAAAAGGAGGATATTCCTAAGACCGCATTCACTACACGGTATGGTCTTTACGAATATACCGTGATGTCCTTCACCAATGCCCACTACAAAAAAGGACACATCCGTGACATTTTGGGCCGAACGAAACTTTTTTATGTCATACATATGACACTTCTATGATGATAATTGTGACAAAACATGGTATCATCATAGATGTGGTGGGCTCCTACTTCTATGACAAAAAATCATGACAGAAAATGGGCTTTTCGTCCTGGGCGGGCCGGAGGCGCAGCTGCATGACATTCTTTGGGCCGTCCATGACGGAAAAAAACCGTGGTAGAAGCGAGGGGGAGGAAAATCTCGGGGAGTTGCCGGTTACGATGGGAGGTCGGGGGCCGAGCGATGCACATTTCTCTCGTACACGTACGCGCGTGTGTGAGAGGCGTTGGCTCTAACTGAACCCGTGCGAGGCATTGGGCTCTAACTGAACCCGAACGATTGCACTGCAGGCTACGTGTTACTGAACCCGAGCGATCGATCGATGGCTCTTAACTGAACCCGATCGAGCGATTCCTTCGCTACTGCTGCTAACTGAAGTCGATCGATGCTGCCTCTGGGATGAACAGTGAGTGTTGCGGGGGGGTTTGGATGAACAGTGAGCGGTGGCATTTGCCTCTGGATGAACAGGACCCCGTGGTGTGGAGGGCTGGATGAGCGATGAGCGGTGGAGGGTGCCCGTGGAGGGGTGGTTGAACAGGACCCCGTGGTGTGGAGGGCTGGATGAACAACAGACGGTGGAGGGGTGGTTGAACAGTAGCCAGTGGTGTAGCGCGCGATGGAGGCTCGATGAACAGGAGCCCGTGGAGGCTGGAGGAGGTCGACGGTGGAGATGAACAGTATCCCGTGGAGTCCTTTTTTGCGGTACGCCACACCCCTCCTGATGAACAGGACCCCCATTTCGACCGTAGGAGGTCTATTTCATCTGTTTTGTGGTACGCCACACCCCTCCCGATCAACAGGACCCCCGTTTCGACCATAGGAGGTCCGTTTCCTCCGTTTTGCGGTACGCCACACCCCTCCCGATCAACAGGACCCCCGTTTCGACGTAGGAGGTCCGTTTCCTCCGTTTTGTGGTACGCCAGACCCCTCCCGATAAACAGGACCCCGTTTCGAACGTGGCCGGTCGAACACAAGGCCGTTTCCTCCATTCTGCGGTACGCCAGGCCTCGTTTCCATCGCCTGTTCCGTCCAAGCCGGTTGGCTCCCACGCGTTCCGTTGCCTCCCGATGAACACGATGCATTACGTTGCCTCCCCATGAACACGACGCATTCCGTTGCCTCCCCATGAACACGACGACGACGCTGTATCTCCGTTCCGACCCAGCCATGTACATGAGCCCTCGCCGTACGTATGCGCGAGTAGGCGTTCGAGACCCTGCCCGTATGTACGTACGTGGTCGTATTTCTTTCTTGCACCCTGGCCATTTATGCGTGCGTGTACATGCTACGTCGCGGCGCCTCTACTACGACTGCGTCGCGGCGCCTCTACAGCGACCCATATGCGTACCGCGTTCGCGACCAGAATGACAACGCTACGTACGTTTTGACCAGGTGGGTCCCGCCTGTCAGGCACTTCCTTGCATGCAAAAATGTAGCTGGTGGGTCCAGCAGTCAGAGGGGCGAATCATTTTTTTTGCCCGGACGGACTTCCTTTGCGTGCGAAGATGTAGCTGGTGGGTCCCAGCAGTCAGGGGGGCAAATCGTTTTTTTTTGCCCGGACGCACTTCCTTGCGTGCGAAGATGTAGCTGGTGGGTCCCAGCAGTCAGGGGGGCGAATCGTTTTTGTTTTTGCCGGACGCACTTCCTTGCATGCAAAGATGTAGCTGGTGGGTCCCAGCGATCGGGGAAATGTTTTTTCATGAAATCGGTGGCCCGTCCGGTGGGTCCCTCACGGCAGTGGAGGAATCATTATTTTGCACGTAATAAGGAGGCACTTCCTTGCTGCGGCCGTGGACCCATTGTCGGCCTCTCCACATGCTGATCCACGTCCGATGGAAGTCGTTCCTTGACCACGTTGACCACGCTTGGCGCCGAGCACCACGGCGGTGGGACGACAGCGAGGCCTAGGAAGGGGACGACGGAGCCGGGAAGACGCAGCGATGGATGCCGCGAAGAGGATCTGAGGTTCTTTGGTTGAGCTGCGGTGTGAGGCTGCTGTCGCCCTTGAGAATAACAGGGGTGTGGGTGAGTAGAGGGATTGCACGGCCGTGGGAGTAGTAGGGAGGCGGTGAGGCCTCCGCGGCATCCTGACCCGGCCACGGGAGGCGAGGAGCATGCGGCACGACCGGTCTTTGGTTTGGTAATTTGGAGCAAGAAGACCAGAGGTTGAAGAAGCACTATGGCCGTTGGATGAACATCGACGCAATAGGAGCTAGAATCGTTCATATTGACTAAGTTGACAAAGCCCTCCATTCCGTCAACTTGGTATGCCCACAAGTCAGCCTCCCACTATCTTTGGGTTCGGTGGCGGGGAGTATTCATTTTTGTGCTTAATAAGGAGGCACTTCCTTGCGTGCGAAGATAGCTGGTGGGTCCGACATGTCGTGAGGCATGTTTTTCACGAAATCTGAGAGGCCCTTCCGGTGGGTCCCAGATGTCGGTGGAGGAATAATTATTTTGCACGTAATAAGGAGGCACTTCCTTCGTGGCCGTGGACCCGGTATCGGCCTCTCCACGTCTGATCCACGTCCGATGGAAGCCGTTCCTTGACCACGTTCACCACGCCAAGCACCGAGAGCACCAGTGGCGGTGGGCGGCAGTGAGGCCTAGGAAGGGCACGCGGAGGCGGGGAAGACTCGGCAGTTGTTTCCCACGCTGAGGGGAGTACGATGCATTTAGGGTTTACCGGTTCGCGCCTCGTCTGGAGAATAACGGTAGGTGTGGGTGAGTAGAGGGATGGCTAGGCCAGCGATGGGAGTATGGTGGGGGCGGTGAGGCTGTCGGCGACCTGACAGCCGGCCATGGGGAGGAGCGAGCAGTCCGACGGCGCTTGTTTGAGCGGCCGGAGCAGGAAGAGCAGAGATTGAAGAAGCACGACGGTCGTTGGATGGACATCGTGCCAGTTCGGAGCTAGAATCGTTCATATTGACTAAGTTGACAAAGCCCTCTGTCCCCGTCAACTTAGTAGGGCCACAAGTCAGCCTCCCACCATGGTGGGTCCCAGCTAGCAGGGAGAGTATTCATTTTTCTGTGCGTAATAAGGAGGCAGTTCCGGTGGGTCCGAGCTGACAGGGCTGACGTTTTTCGCTAAATACGGTGGTCTGCTCGGTGGGTCCCAGCGATCGAGGGCAAACGTTTTTGCGAAATACGGTGGCCGTCCGTTGGGTCACAGCAATGATCGGGAAACGTTTTTCCATGAAATACTGGTGGCCCGTCCGGTGGGTCCCTTGTCGGTGGAGGAATAATTATTTCTTGGCGTAATAAGGAGGCTCTTCCTTGCGGCTGCCGTGGACCCGATTGTCGACCTCTCCATGTACGATTTTTCTTGATGGAAGTCGGTCGTTGACCACATTGACCACGCCGCGCCGAGAGCACTAGGGCGGTGGACGACGGCGAGGCCTAGGAAGGGGACGACTCGGAGCCGGGGAAGACACGGCAGTGGATGCCCACGCGGAGAGGAGTACGAGGGTTCACTGGTTCGACTGTGGTGTGAGGCTGCCGTCGCCGCAGAGTAACAGGGGGAGTGGGTGAGTGGAGGGATGGCCTGGCCAGCGGTGGGAGTAGTATGGGGACGGTGAGGCCTCCACGGCAGCACAGCCGGCCACAGGAGGCAGGAGCATGCGGCACGACCGACGCTGCTTTGGGCGGCTGGGGCAAGAAGACCAGAGGTTGAAGAAGCACTATGGCCGTTGGATGGACATCGTTGACCACGCCCCGCCGAGAGCACTAGGGCGGTGGACAACGGCGAGGCCTACGAAGGGAACGACACGGAGCCGGTGAAGACACGGCAGTGGCTGCCCACGCGGTGGAGAGTACGAGGGTTGACTGGTTCGGTTGCCGTCGCCGGAAAATAACAAGAGGTGTGGGTGAGTAGAGGGATAGACAGGCCAGGGATGCGAGTATGATGGGGCCGTGAGGCCTGCCCGACAGCACTCCTGGCCACGGGAGGCGGGAGCAGGCGGTTCCGACGGCGCTGGTTTGGGCGGCTGGGGCAAGAAGATCAGAGACTCAAGAAGCATGATTGCCGTTAGATTGGCATCTAACGGTCTGACGCTGGTAGAGTCGATTGTTGACTAAGTTTCTTTTTTAAGAAACCTTGTGTAGACCCACAAGTCAGCCTCCAAATCTGTGGCAGACAACATAAAGCCCATTTGCTATTTTTTATAATTTGCATGCCATTTGCTATTTTTTATAATTTGCAGCCCATTTCCTAATTCTTAAGTAATTTATTACAGCCCATTTTCTGCCGGGACCACGGTCAAAAGTTCAACCTTATTTTGCATATTTCGGTGGAGTCCAAACTGTTGTAATCCCGAAATGATAAACATTTTTTTAAGAACTTATTGATTTGCCAAAAAAATGTTTTGTTTTTGTAAGCAAATAAGACGTGGGACAATTGAGTTTGTTTAAGGGAAAACCAGTGGTAAAAAAATCTGCGCTAGGTGGGAAAAAACAACAAAGATAAGGATGTAAATATGAAAAGGGAATTTTATGTGTTTTCAATATAATGATACTTGTACATGAACTAGTAAAATTATGGGTAGAGATTAGAAAACGGATGTAGGACATGCGTTTCAAGAGGAAAATAGAACTGGGTTGTGTGTTTGATTCAGTAAAAAAACTGCATGCGGATGTTGTAAAACAAAATATAACTAACTTATTTGGCAGGCGAGAGGCGATAGAAACCTGTTGGATCTTTGTGCCCCGTTGTGCGTCATGGGCTGGGCCTGTTAAAACAAAACCAACCCTGGGCAGTCTACAACCCAGTTGAAACTTGCTCGACCTGAAAAAACAATATCGTGGTCAATAAGCGAGAGAATTACGCAAGCACGCATCGATAAGCGGGATGCAGCATGGATATTGTTTTTTTATCGTGATAATAAGTGCATGCACTTGTTTCGAAAAAACTGCAGAACTGGGAATTCGAACGGCGGGTGCATAGGCTACCCATCAAATAAAAATCAGGTGCCTGAGAATTCGTTTCAAAACAAATGGTTCAGCTTTATATCCACGTCGACCCTTGGCATGATGGTTGGAAGCAAATGCAAGTTCATACCAAAAGATCGTTAACAACAATACCAACTTGCGGACGACAAGGTAGTACAACTACCAATACTAAACTAACTTATAATCTTTTTACTCCTGGCCCTAGTGTTCGTCTAGTAGAAAATCTTGCAGAGGACCAGCTCCCGCTCCTTCTCTTGCTCCAGGTCCCGAGGTGAACCGGTGCATCACCCGATTGGTCCTCTGCTGGTCGAAGTTCTTGTTGGTGTGCAGCACGGTAACCTTTAGCTGCCCGTCTGCCGGTTGTTGACCATCACCGGCAAGGTATTGCTGGTCTTGTGCCACATCAGCGTGCATGCCGCACTCGATTTGTATCTTGCAACGCGTCCCACGTGCCTTTTGAACGCATACGGAATTGTCTTTGGAAGAAATGCTTCCTTAGGCCACTCAGTGTGATACCTGCAGTATTGTGGAATACAGGTTTTAGTGTACCTAGTTGGCATTTTCATAACATCTTTGGCATGTTGCAGTCACTTGTTTCACTTTTTATTAACTGTCAAATTGTAATTGCTTCGCCAAGTCTACGTATAAAAATAAAAATAGAGCTATAAAGAAAGGAATATGTTTGTGCAAGTAGACGGCCGATCGGTGTCTTACCTGGAAGTTTCTCAGGTTAGGTGTAGCATATGCCGTGCTCGCTGTCGATGATTGGTATGAACAAATCGATGAGAGACTGGAATCTCATGCTGTCAGCACTCACTTTGGCCTCAAGGTGCTCGATCAGCTCCTGATCCGTGGGATCGAACTTGACGCCAGCCGGCAGCACCGGCCAATCCTTCTTTGACTTGCATCGGTAATTCCAGTTATATGGTACTCAATGTATGATCAATCGACTGTTTTAAGTGAATGATGAAAGATTTCGACAGATAAGTGGTACTCCAAATCTGAAGTCCAGAATACCCGAACGCGCCGCAGGGATTCTTGGGTCACCTCATGTGCAGCATGTTGTCACGTCAATTCAATGTATGGACATGATGAATAATTTGACCGACGTATACTAGTTCTGCTACTGTACTACTTACTAGTCGTATTTAGTGTCACAATTTATACATAGGTTTAACTAACAAGTACGCACTTGAAGCCTAAC
The DNA here is from genome assembly GCA_021605145.1 of Aegilops bicornis. Classification (NCBI taxonomy): domain Eukaryota; kingdom Viridiplantae; phylum Streptophyta; class Magnoliopsida; order Poales; family Poaceae; genus Aegilops; species Aegilops bicornis. The sequence goes on along the minus strand of CM038669.1, from coordinate 463,160,752 downwards.
TGATATATATGGCTTCTGCACAGCATCCCCATCAGCATTATCAGTACATCCTACGTATGTGAGTTATGATGCACTTGATCCCAGGAAGGTATCTATCCTTCAAACCAGAGGAGTGCTTCAAACTAACAACAGTACATAATATCCAACAAAAGAGGGTCGTGCTACAGCAGCAGAATACATGGCTCAGTCTAGATATCAGCACAAATCAAGTTGTGCATATTTGCTGTTGGCATGAACCACATCGTCGCATGTCGGGTTTGCAAAAGCCATCCATCGCATGGAAGCTTGATGCCATTCACACACTGAAGATTATCTGGCAACAAGCAGTGTCGACGAATCTCTGGATATGGTGATTCATGAAACCCATGGTATGATGTGTAAACACAGCCCCCCCTCCCCACTGGAAGTTGCATAGAACAGTAATCATCGCCGGTGATATGATCGATGATTGGTTGGATGATCGGATAATTGAGCCCGAGGAACAAGGAGTGGTTGCCGAGGGGCGTAAACCCGCCTCGATTGAATACGCCTAGCCCAACGGAGCTGGGATCTTTCTCGAAACGAAGCAACCATAGCCATCAATGTCACAAACGCATACGCATTGTACTGCATGTGGTTTGATGTAATGGTTTGGTCAATTTGGTACGTGCGAATGAGCATCAAATGACCGTCGTCGGTGAACGAGCGATAAACCACCACCCATCGGCTGGTATGATTCCAGGTCCTGGAATCATGAAGGCCGACGCATTTGCGTCTGCTGCAAAAATTCAAATTGGAGACCAAAAGGACAAAAATAAACAATCATGTTCAGAGTATGTGTGGAATTAAGATTATTATAACAATGACACATATCATAGACAGAGAATTGCAATGCCGTGGTCATAATCATACCCCAAGTTAAAAAAATAGGCCAATGGCTTTCATATTCTAGCAACATGTCATGGTTCAAACATCATGTAACAATGAGAGGAAAACAGTTATGACAGCGCCTGATACGTCTCCAACGTATCTATAATTTTTGATTGCTCCATGCTACTTTATCTACTGTTTTGGACTATATTGGGCTTTATTTTCCACTTTTATATTATTTTTGGGACTAACCTATTAACCGGAGGCCCAACCCGTAATTGCTGTTTTTTTGCCTATTTCGGTGTTTGAAGAAAGCGGAATATCAAATGGAGTCCAAACGGAATGAAACCTTGAAACGTGATTTTCTCACGAACGTGATCCAGGGACTTGGACCCTACTCCAAGGAACGAAAGAGGCGGTCACGAGGGTGGGGCGCCCCTAGGCGCGCCCCGCCTTGTGGGCCCCTGTCACTCCACCGACGTACTCCTTCCTCCTATATATACTTACGTACCCCAAACGATCGTAACAGAGCCAAAAACCTAATTCCACCGCCGCAACTTCCTGTATCCACGAGATCCCATCTTGGGGCCTGTTAGGAGCTCATGGGAGGGCATCCACCACAAAGGGCTTCTACATCATCACCATAGCCCCTCCGATGAAGTGTGAGTAGTTTACTTCAGACCTTCGGGTCCATAGCTAGTAGCTAGATGGATTCTTCTCTCTTTTTGGATCTCAATACAATGTTCTCCCCCTCTCTCGTGGATATCTATTCGACGTAATCTTCTTTTTGAGGTGTGTTTGTTGAGATCGATGAATTGTGGGTTTATGATCCAGCTTATCTATGAATAATATTTGAATCTTCTCTGAATTATTTTATGTATGATTGGTTATCTTTGCATGTCTCTTCGAATTATCCGTTTTGTTTGGCCAACTAGATTGGTAGTTCTTGCAATGGGAGAAGTGCTTAGCTTTGGGTTCAATCTTGCGGTGTCCTTACCCAAAGGATGTAAAGGGTTGCAAGGCACGTATTGTATTGTTGCCATCGAGGATAACAAGATGGGGTATTTATCATATTGCATGAATTTATTCCTCTACATCATGTCATCTTGCTTACATGCGTTACTCTGTTTTAACTTAATACTCTAGATGCATCTTTGGATAGCGGTCGATGAGTGGAGTAATAGTAGTAGATGCAGAATCGTTTCGGTCTAGTTGTCTTGGACATGATGCCTATATACATGATCATACCTAGATATACTCATAACTATGCTCAATTCTGTCAATTGCTCAACAGTAATTTGTTCACCCACCGTAGAATACTTATGCTCTTGAGAGAAGCCTCTAGTGAAACCTATTGCCCCCGGGACTATTCTCATCATATCAATCTCCATCACTTTAATACTTGCTTTGTTTTTACTTTGACTTTTACTTTTCACTTTGCATCTATATACCAAAAATACCAAAAATATTATCTATCATCTCTATCAGATCTCACTCTCGTAAGTGACCGTGAAGGGATTGACAACCCCTAATCGCGTTGGTTGCGAGTAGCTATCGTTTTGTGCAGGTACGAGGGACTTGTGTGTGGCCTCCTACTGGATTGATACCTTGTTTCTCAAAAACTGAGGGAAATACTTATGCTACTTTACTGCATCATCCTCTCCTCTTCGGGGGAATCCAACGCAGTGCTCAATAGGTAGCAAGAAGAATTTCTGGCGCCGTTGCCGGGGAGTCTATGCAAAAGTCAACATACCAAGTACCCATCACAATCCCTATCTCTCGCATTACATTATTTGCCATTTGCCTCTCGTTTTCCTCTCCCCCACTTCACCCTTGCCGTATTATTCGCCCTCTCTTTCCCAATCTCCTCCTCTTTTTCCCCGTTGCCTTTCTCGCTTGCCTTTTGTTAGCTCGTGTGTTGGATTGCTTGTTTGTCGCGATGGCTCAAGATGCTACCAAATTGTGTGACTTCACCAATACCAATAATAATGATTTCCTTAGCACTCTGATTGCTCCTCTTGCCAATATTGAATCATGTGAAATCAATACTGCTTTGTTGAATCTTGTTATGAAAGATCAATTCGCCGGCCTTCCGAGTGAAGATGCCGCTACTCATCTGAATAGCTTCGTTGATTTATGTGATATACAAAAGAAAAAAGATGTTGATAATGATGTTGTTAAATTGAACCTATTTCCTTTTTCGCTTAGAGATCATGCTAAAGCGTGGTTTTCATCTTTGCCTAAAAATAGTATTGATTCTTGGAACAAGTGCAAAGATGCTTTCATCTCTAAGTATTTTCCTCCCGCTAAGATTATCTCTCTTAGGAACGATATTATGAATTTAAGCAACTTGATCATGAACATGTTGCACAAGCTTGGGAGAGAATGAAATTAATGATACGTAATTGTCCTACTCATGGTTTGAACTTATGGATGATTATACAAAACTTTTATGCGGATTGAATTTTGCTTCTAGAAATCTTTTAGATTCGCCACGGGAGGCACTTTTATGGAAATCACTCTAGGAGATGCTACTAAACTTCTAGATAATATTATGGTTAATTATTCTCAATAGCACACTGAAAGATCTACTAATAAAAAAGTGCATGTGATAGAAGAAATTAATGTTTTGAGTGGAAAGATGGATGAACTTATGAAATTATTTGCTACTAAGAGTGTTTCTTCTGATCCTAATGATATGCCTTTGTCTACCTTGATTGAGAATAATAATGAATCTATGGATGTGAATTTTGTTGGTAAGAATAATTTTGGTAACAACGCGTATAGAGGGAATTTTAATCCTAGGCCTTATCCTAGTAATCCTTCTAATAATTATGGAAATTCCTACAACAACTCTTATGGAATTTTTAATAAGATGCCCTCTGAATTTGAGAGTAGTGTTAAAGAGTTTATGAATTCACAAAAGAATTTTAATGCTTTGCTTGAAGAGAAATTGCTTAAAGTTGATGATTTGGGTAGGAACGTTAATAGAATTTCTCTTGAGGTTGATTCTTTAAAGCTTAGACTATTCCTCCTAAGCATGATATCAATGAGTCTCTCAAAGCTATGATAATTTCCATTGATGAGTGCAAAGAAAGAACCGCTAGGATGCATGCTTTCAAAGATGCCTTTATTAAAGCGTGTTCTTCCAATTCCTATGAAAATCAAGATGAAGATCTGAAAGTTATTGATGTGTCCCCCATTAAATCTTTGTTTTGCAATATGAATCTTGATGAAACTGAATATGATCTTCCTTTACCTAGAAGGCGTTCTAAGAATTCGAAGTTTTAGATCTTGATGATGAAATTGATAAAAGTGGGATTGAAAGAAATAAAACCTAGATGTTGCTAAACCCACTATTTTGGATCTCACGGAATTTAATTATGAAAATTGCTCTTTAATTGATTGTATTTCCTTGTTGCAATCCGTGCTAAATTCTCCTCATGCTTATAGTCAAAATAAGGCCTTTACCGAACACATTGTTGGTGCTTTGATGCAATCTTATGAAGAAAAACTTGAGTTGAAAGTTTCTATCCCTAGGAAGCTCTATGATGAGTGGGAACCTACTATCAAAATTAAAATTAAATATTATGAGTTTCATGCTTTGTGTGATTTGTGTGCTAGTGTCTCCACTATTCCCAAAGCTTTGTGTGATTTGCTAGAATTCCGTGACTTTGATGATTGCTCTCTAAACTTGCATCTTGCGGATTCCACTATTAAAAAGCCTATGGGAAGAATTAATGATGTTCTTATTGTTGCAAATAGTAATTATTTGCCCGTAGATTTTATCGTTCTTGATATAGATTCAATCCTTCATGTCCTATTATTCTTGGTAGACCTTTCCTTAGAACGATTGGTGCAATTCTTGATATGAAGGAAGGAAATATTAGATTCCAATTTCCCTTAAAGAAGGGCATGGAACACTTTCCTAGAAAGAAAATAAAATTACCATATGAATCTATCATTAGAGCCACTTATGAATTGCCTACCAAAGATGGCAATACCTAGATCTATCCTTGCTTTTATGCCTAGCTAGGGGCGTTAAACGAAAGCGCTTGTTGGGAGGTAACCAAATTTTATTTTTAGTTTTTTGTTTTTGTTTCTGTTTAGGAATAAATAATCCATCTAGCATCTGTTTAGATGTGATTTTATGTTTTAATTAGTGTTTGTGCCAAGCTAGACCTATTGGATCTTCTTGGATAATAGTTATTTGATCTTGCTGTAATTTCCAGAAACTTTGCGCTTAGTGCCCGAATTGTTAAAAATCACCAGAACGTGATAAAATACTGATTCCAATTGCTTCTGATCAATAAACAAATTGTCTAGGTCTTCTAATTTTGGTAGAAGTTTTGGAGTTCCATAAGTTTGCGTTAGTTACAGATTACTACAGACTGTTCTGTTTTTGACAGATTCTGTTTTTTCTGTGTTGTTTGCTTATTTTGATGAATCTATGGCTAGTAAAATAGTTTATAATCCATAGATAAGATGGAATACAGTAGGTTTAACACCAATATAAATAAATAATGAGTTCATTACAGTACCTTAAAGTATTCTTTTGTTTTCTTTCTCTAACGGAGCTCACGAGATTTCTATTGAGTTTTGTGTTGTGAAGTTTTCAAGTTTTGGGTGAATTCTTTTGATGGATTATGGAACAAGGAGTGGCAAGAGCCTAAGCTTGGGGATGCCCATGGCACCCCCGAGATAATCCAGGGACACCAAAAAGTCAAAGCTTGGGGATGCCCCGGAAGGCATCCCCTCTTTCATCTACTTCCATCGGTAATTTACTTGGAGCTATATTTTTATTCACCACATGATAAGTGTTTTGCTTGGAGTGTCTTGTATTATTTGCGTCTTTGCTTGTTATTTTACCACAATCATCCTTGCTGTACACACCTTTTGAGAGATCCATACATAAATTGGAATTTGCTAGAATACTCTATGTGCTTCACTTATATCTTTTGAGCTTGATAGTTTTGCCCATAGTGCTTCACTTATATCTTTTGAGCGTGATAATTTTTGCTCTAGTACTTCACTTAGATCTTTTAGAGCTCGGTGGTGGATTTGTTTTAAAGAAACTATTGATCTCTCATGCTTCACTTAGATTATTTTGAGAGCCGTTAATAGCATGATAATTTGCTTAATGTTAATATACTTGGTATTCAAGATATGTGAAACTTTCTTTTGAGTGCGTTGAATACTAAGATAAGTTTGATGCTTGATAATTGTTTTGAGATATGGAGGTGATAATATCAAAGTTGTGCTAGTTGAGTAGTTGTGAATTTGATAAATACTTGTGTTGAAGTTAGCAAGTCCCGTAGCATGCCGCATTATGGTTAAAGTTGTGTAACAAATTTGAAACATGAAGTGTACAGCTTGTGCATCCTTATGAGTGGCGATCGGGGACGAGTGATGGTCTTTTCCTACCAATCTATCCCCTAGGAGCATGCACGTAGTACTTGATTTTTGATGACTTCTAAATTTTACTTAACAAGTATATGAGTTCTTTTGACTAATGTTGAGTCCATGGATTATACGCACTTTTACCTTTCCGCCTTTGCTAGCCTCTTCGGTACCGTGCATTGCTCTTTCTCACCTTGAGAGTTGGTGCAAACTTCGTCGGTGCATCCAAACCCCGTGATGTGATACGCTCTTTCACACATAAACCTCCTTATATCTTCCTCAAAACAGCCACCATACCTACCTATTATGGCATTTCCATAGCCACTCCGTGATATATTGCCATGCAACTTTCCACTGTTCCGTTCATCATCATCATGACATACATTACTTTTGTCATATTGCCATTGCATGATCATGTAGTTGACATCGTATTTGTGGCAAATCCACCATGCATTATTTTTCATACATGTCACTCTTGATTCATTGCACCATCACAGTACACACGAGGCATTCATATAGAGTCATATCTTGTTCTAGTTTCGAGTTGTAATCCTTATGTTGTAATCAATAGAAGTGTGATGATCATCATTATTAGAGCCTTGCCCAAAAAAGGAGAAAGGCCAAAAAGAAAAAAATTAAGGCCCAAAAAAAGGGTAATGTTACTATCTCTTTTTCCACACTTGTGCTTCAAAGTAGCACCTTGTTCTTCATGTAGTGAGTCTCATATATTGTGCTTCAAAGTAGCACCATGTTTTTTCATATAGTGAGTCTCATAAGTTGTCTTTTTACACTAGTGGGAATTTTTCATTATAGAACTTGGCTTGTATATTCCTACGATGGGCTTCCTCAAATGCCCTAGGTCTTCGTGAGCAAGCAAGTTGGATGCACACCCACTAGTTTTCTTTTGTTGAGCATTCATAGCTCTAGTGCATCCATTGCATGGCAATCCCTACTCCTCATGTTGACATCAATTGATGGGCATCTCCATAGCCCGTTGATTATCCTCGTCAATGTGAGACTTTGTCCTTTTTTGTCTTCTCCACACAATCCCCATCATCATATTCTATTCCACCCATGGTGCTATATCCATGGCTCACGCTCATGTATTGCGTGAAGATTGAAAAAGTTTGAGATTATTTAAGTATGAAAGAATTGCTTGGCTTGTCATCGGGGGTATAGAAGTTGGGAACATCTTTGTGTGTGAAAATGAAGCATCGCCTAACTATATGATTTTGTAGGGATGAACTTTCTTTTGCCATGCTATTTTGAGAAGACATGATTACTTTGATTAGCATGCTTGAAGTATTATTATCTTTATGTCAATATGAACTTTTGTCTTGAATCTTTCAGATCTGAATATTCATACCACAATTAAGAAGATTTACATTGAAATTATGCCAAAGTATCACTCCGCATCAAAAATTCTCTTTTTATCATTTACCTACTCGAGGACGAGCAGGAATTAAGCTTGGGGATGCGATACGTCTCCAACGTATCTATAATTTTGATTGCTACATGCTACTTTATCTCTTGTTTTGGACTGTATTGGGCTTTATTTTCCACTTTTATATTATTTTGGGACTAACCTATTAACCGGAGGCCCAGAATTGCTGTTTTTTGCCTATTTCAGTGTTTCAAAGAAACGGAATATCAAACAGAGACCAAACGGAATGAAACCTTCAGAAACGTGATTTTCTCACCGAACGTGATCCAGGGGACTGGACCCTACTCCAAGGAACGAAAGAGGCGGTCACGAGGGTGGGGGGCGCCCCCCCCCCTAGGGCACGCACCCTGCCTCGTGGGCCCCCTGTCGCTCCACCGACATACTCCTTCCTCCTATATATACCTACGTACCCCCAAACGATCAGAACAGGAGCCAAAAACCTAATTCCACCGCCGCAACTTCCTGTATCCACGAGATCCCATCTTGGGGCCTGTTCCGGAGCTCCGCCAGAGGGGGCATCCACCACGGAGGGCTTCTACATCATCACCATAGTCCCTCCGATGAAGTGTGAGTAGTTTACTTTAGACCTTCGGGTCCATAGCTATTAGCTAGATGGCTTCTTCTCTCTTTTTGGATCGCAATACAATGTTCTCCCCCTCTCTCGTGGAGATCTATTCGATGTAATCTTCTTTTTGCGGTGTGTTTGTTGAGACAGATGAATTGTGGGTTTATGATCCAGCTTATCTATGAATAATATCTAAATCTTCTCTGAATTCTTTCATGTATGATTGGTTATCTTTGCAAGTCTCTTCGAATTATCCGTTTTGTTTGGCCAACTAGATTGGTAGTTCTTGCAATGGGAGAAGTGCTTAGCTTTGGGTTCAATCTTGCGGTGTCCTTACCGAGTGACAGAAAGGGTTGCAAGGCACGTATTGTATTGTTGCCATCGAGGATAACAAGATGGGGTATTTATCATATTGCATGAATTTATTCCTCTACATCATGTCATCTTGCTTAAGGCGTTACTCTGTTTTAACTTAATACTCTAGATGCATCTTTGGATAGCGGTCGATGAGTGGAGTAATAGTAGTAGATGCAGAATCGTTTCGGTCTACTTGTCTTGTATGTGATGCCTATATACATGATCATACCTAGATATACTCATAACTATGCTCAGATTACATCAATTGCTCAACAGTAATTTGTTCACCCACCGTAGAATACTTATGCTCTTGAGAGAAGCCTCTAGTGAAACCTATGGCCCCCGGGTCTATTCTCATCATATCAATCTCCATCACTTTAATACTTGCTTTTTTTTACTTTGCCTTTTACTTTTCACTTTGCATCTATATACCAAAAATACCAAAAATATTATCTATCATCTCTATCAGATCTCACTCTCATAAGTGACCGTGAAGGGATTGACAACCCCTAATCGTGTTGGTTGCGAGTAGCTATCCTTTTGCGTAGGTACGAGGGACTTGTGCGTGGCCTCTTACTGGATTGATACCTTGGTTCTCAAAAACTGAGGGAAATACTTATGCTACTTTACTGCATCATCCTCTCCTCTTCGGGGAAATCCAACGCAGTGCTCAAGAGGTAGCAGCGGCTACTCATATTCTACCATAGCACTTACTACTACTATTCTCATATCAACTCTAAGCAATAACATGCGTTGTTATAAAAATCTTGTAAACGAGAGTAACATATAGCAATCATGATGTTATGCTCATAATATGTATTCTAACAATCATTAGACGCCAATTTTTCTCATATCAACCCTAACAATAACATGAGTGGTCATAAAAATCTAGGAAATGAGAGGAACATATAGCAATGATGTGGTTATAGACATGCTATGCATTCTAAATTTGTAACAAATGAACAGGCAGTCGTATTCATAAGGTAAACATGAGATGAGATAGAACAATTACACGACGATAGATTCCACGGTATAGGCAGCCAATACGTAAATGCGTCCGCGTAAATGATGGCATCATGCACTATAGCATCGCATGAAATGTTGCCTCAACAGGATTGATGATGAGCCATAACCATGTATGGCGACGGATTCCAGATAGACTAATTCCATGTTGAACAAGGCAATGAGCTTGTAATCCATGTAGTCTTACGATGGTGTGGACACTTCGCATGATTACAACTTTACGCAAGCGAGGTCGAGCCAAAAGCTTGACGCGTCTCGTGCGTAGTAGGCAGGAGTGTCCGGTGGGCCGCAAGGCTCGATGGCGGCGGTATCCAACGATGGAAGGGTGATCTCTCGTTGGGTGTAGATATCCACGAGACGCCACGGACTACCGGTGTGGTGGATGAGGACGATCTAGTTGGCCTTCATGCCCGCCCAGTAGTGGCCGCGCATGAAGGACAGGTGGACGGGTAGTGGTAGCATGTCGAGGGGCACCACGGCAACCTCCGTAGGATCGTCAAGTCGGTGTCTGGGCCACCTGCGAGGATCGAGCATCAGCAAGCAGGGTGTCTTGAAAAGAACGGCCAGTTGCAGACGGGTAGAAGGTACAAAGACACCGAGCATGCGGCCAGACGGACGGTGCTGATTAGGTCCATACGACTACAGATCTGCTCCAAGAGAACATCGGGGAGGGAATTCCAATCGCGGCTCTGCGTGTCAGTCGGTTTTGCCATTGGGGTTTTCGGTGCCTGCGAGCCAGCAGGGAAGTGGATTGGTAGGCGGCGAAGAAGCTTCTCCTCGTGTGGCCGAGCACTGAGCGGGGGGATATGGTACGCGCGAGCTACCAAGGAAGATGGCGTGGGCGGGCGAGCAGTGAGCGGGGGTAAATGGTGTGCGACCGACGATGGGGAAGAGAGGAATTTCTTTTATAGTAGAGCCGATAATGGAGTGAAGTCCATGCGTGCAACGCCACAAGCTACAGAGTAGTAGTAGAGCACTTTACATACAGAGCCATATTGCACAGTTCCCAATGCCCCGCTTTTTTCCGGCTCCTCGGGCTTAATTGGGAGGCGCTAGTTTAAATATGCTACTAGCTGATGAGGAAGCTGCAAGCGACGTGCGGCTAGGGCGAGCACGCGAGCCATGGGATGCTGGGAAGGAAAACCCGTTCACATGGCTAGGCTGTCTAGTGCACCTAGATTGTGGGGCCGCACGTCCGTTTGACTTCAAAACTCAAACTACCCGTGTAAAATATTGGCTCGCAGCGAAGTGTAGTAGTACTATTTTTTTAAAGGCCGCCGTGCGTTCGGCCGGGATCGAACCCACAAAACGAGGTATACACTCCTGCGACCACTAGTAGTACTCGTTGGAGTACAACGCAACCTAGAATCGCCTTTTGTTGCTAGTAGTACGTACATTGTTCCTTACAAGAAACCCCTAATAATGCAAGAAACCACTAAAATGCCAAGAAACTACTACCACTTGCATACGTGATACGTGGCAGACTTAAGATAAGACTACCTTATAAACCATTGTACATGCTCTTACCAACAAAAATCCTCAAGTGACCTCCTACCTCCGGCCCGTCCACCTAGTCATCCTCGGCCATGGGACGCAGCTACCGCCACCGGCAGAAGGCGAGGTCAAAACCACCGGCGGTGCGGAGCCCATGTTGCGGCAGCCCGGATGCCAGCTCTGTCCGGCGCTCGCGGCCGCTAGCTAGCCAAGATAGCTCCGTCCAGCTGCTTGTCTGCAAGGTTTTCTAGCTAGATTGGCACGGCAGTGTGATGGCTTGCTCGTGCGCGCCGCGCTAAGGCCAGCCATCTGGCTCGAGCAAAGGCCAGCGCGGCGGCTTGCTCGCTCGTGAGTCACGCTCGGGCCAGCCTGCCAACCCGTGCGGAGGCCAGCGCATCGTCCGGCCCGTCCGGCGAAGCGGCGGCCAATTCGCTCATCACCGGCGCCACCGACGAACACGCATCAGTACTGTTTGAAGTAATGTTCAGGAAAAATAATGATTTGAGGGGGAATAACAGGATAGAAGGTCAGACATGCGTCCCTCGTGTCAACGGTCAAACAAAATGTGTTGGTTTAAGCTGCCTCGTCAGCACGGACGTGTGGGCCAACCCAGTCATAAATGGGTTTAAACGAACCTAATCGGTAGGATTACTAGGTAGTAGTTTTTGGCGTGGATTAAGAAATTTTGGGTATGTTTTTGCTATTTTTTGTACAATAGATTCTTCCTAGGGCTGGTTGAAAGTGGTAGTTTTTTGTTAAATACTCTACATATTGTAAGTAGGAGTGAAAGTTAAGCTTTGGAAGCCAATAAGCAAGGCTAGTTACATAGTGCATATGTGTACATGATTGAAAGTAAATATCAACCATGAGTGACTAATATCTTGATGGAAAACTCTAAAATATGGAATAATAGGAAAAAATGCATGGTTGGAAATACTAGCAATGTTCATGTCCGTTGCAACGAATCATAATTAGAATAATACTTATTCACAAACTTGGTACAAAACACCCTAATTTTGATTTACATATGTCACTAGAGATATATTATGTTTCAATTAGAATATATTCCTTGGGTTGTTTTGGTGAGGTCAGGGAGGGATGTGGTTGGTTTTAAGATACTAATTATGGGTTTTTCTGCAAATTGGTAGACAAGTGGGATGTTGGTGAGAAAAGGCAACAACTTACCTCACAATCGTTAGATGTAGATCTAACGGTCAGAAGCGACGGATGGCAGACACACCAGCATCACCAACTTAGTCTTGTGTAGGAGTACTAGCAAGATCCGTGCATTGCACGGAACATCAAGATGCATTTTGTTATAAAACACTTGTTGTGATTGACCCTTGTGGGAGTAATCCCATGTGTAAAAACTAATGATGTCTCGAGAAATATGAGATAAGGTGAAGAGGAGTGGGGTGTGGTGGTGGTTGGTGGTGGTTGGCGGAGGCATGGGGATTGACGACGCCCGGCGGCCACCAGGCCAGTTTGTTCTAGAGGCTTCCTTTCTTAATTGCTCAAAAATGAGGTTTGTTGGAGATAAGGATGAACGAGGGAAGGCCATGTCTGCAAATGTGGAGAGGGGTGCGGGTATCTTTTAGTTTAATTTCCATCCGTCAGATATAGATCGGAAGGTCTATATTGCAAGATGGCACACGTACCATCATCACCAACTCGGTTTTTATAAGAGAAGAAATATAAGTATGGAGATACAAACGTATTATCGATACTTGCTTCCGTAAACTAGCATCTATATTCTATTCAACGCCTCGGCATGTGGGGCCTTAGCACAATGACTTCTCATTTGTGTAAAACAAAGATTTTCCCGTCGCCCGACAAGGAGGGGGTGACGGTGGCCGCTTTTGGCTTGCTCTAGTCCTAGTAGTCATACTAGGTGGTCTAAGCACGTGTAGATTTATTCTTTTTCACGTCTCGTGTTCGCCGTACTGCCACACTATTGATGAATAGACGGTAAGTTATTCACGGGGAAACCCTTGTTGAGCGTGTTTGCGAGAGAGAGAGAGAGAGAGAGAGAGAGAGAGAGAGAGTGTGTGTGTGTGTGTGCGTGTGTGATATGTTAGAGACTGAGGCAATGATAACAGATTCTTTGTGTCTATGTGTGTGGACGATAGAGAGAGACATGTACATGGGGCTTTGTGTTGTGTAACATGGAGACACATATACATAATTAGAGAGTGAGTGTGTGAGATACACATGCGGACATGGGGAGAGATGAGGATCCAGATAAATGGGTGTTTGTGCATGTCTGTGTGTGTTTGTGTACGCGTTTATGTGTGACAGGGAGAGAGTGTATGTGGAGTAGAGAGACCACTGATGATGTAAACCTAGTATAAGGGAAGGGGGAATGGTGTGACATGTGTAGTAGCGAGATAGCACTGGTGCGGCGGGGGAGACTATTTGGAAGAGACATCGAGTGTGTGTGTGGGAGAGGGTGTGAGAGCGAGAGAAGAGAGAGCTAGCGACGGAGAGAGAGAGAGAGAGAGAGAGAGAGAGAAATAGAGAGAGAGAGAGAGAGAGAGGAAGAGAGGGGCGAGAGGGGTCGTTTGTGTCCATAAATTTCGTATAGATAGGCAGACAAAGTTTATGTTGTCCGAAATTGGCCTATGAACGGAGACGCAAGGGAAGCGAGTCATCGTGTGTGTGATAGGGACTTCATGAGAGATCTAGAATAGATGGTGTAGAGAACAATGTGCGAAATTGAGAACGATTATACATTAGGGAGCTATGCAAAGAGTCACGACATATATGTATACAGGAAAGGATATGGGGCGGGTCCGCATGTGGGAGAGATAGAAAGAGGAGAGTAGTGCACAAGGAGACAAAGTGTGCTTGTTTGCAGTGGGGGTGGTGCGTGAGGTGAGTGCGCGAGAACCACATAACTAGGGAGATAGACGTTTGGGGGTGACGTTTTGTGTGTATGGGAAATATACACACTACATAGTGCGTGTGCTTGGGTAAGAGAGATAGCAGGAGACCTAGAGAGTGAGGGAAGAGATGTGTGCATGCCCGAGAGACAAAGTGATAGAGACCTATGTTGGGGTCCGGACTTTACAAGAGAGAGGGGTGTTAATGTGCTTGTGGGTTGGTGTCTGGGGGAGAGGACGACTTCTCTATGTATGTGTGTGTGGTGGTGGTGGGGGGGTGACTTCAGATAAACAGTGAGGTGTCTATATTTGAGGGACTTTTGCATAATTGAGATATTGTGCACTCATGGTTGATCAATTTGTTTCACAGTTTGTACTATGAGATTACGATACTTAACATGCGTGATATACCTTGATGTATCAGAATTACAAACCTAAGATTGGAATTTTTTGGAATTCGACTCCATCATTAGCTTTTGTAATTCATTTAAACAGAGGTACATTTTAAGCCGGGATTTCGTGATTTCAAATTCATATATCAAACCTAGAGATATACACATACGGGCATGTTCAAACTTTATAATCATTCACTTTATTCAAACACATAAACATTTTTGCTTTTGCCATCATATTTAGGATAAACACATTTGGAATTTCATTTGAATTGGACCGTATGATGGTATTTGCTTGTAGTAGCTCAATGATCCATATTTGAATTGAATGGACAATCTAAGTTTCGAGTTGAGTCATTGATTTTCAAAACTTGCACATTTTTGCGTGCAAAACAAACAAATTGTCGGCCATGATATCATAGTCGATTAAATGCGAGAGCAGAATACTTATAATTTTAGGCACCAAAAGCTTTCAAACTTACCGCTCACATCGAAATATCACGCGCTCGAAAGTTTAGCACTGCGATATTCCTGTTTTACACCTGCCACATGAACGGAAAAGGGTTGCTTTGGTACCTCAATTGGTTTCCCTCTTTGCCCCAACATTCTTCCGAGAGCCCTCCCGACCCCCCCAACCACGGCAAGCCGCCGAATCTAGTCCTCCGCCGCAGCGGTGGACCTCACACCCCGCCGGATCTACCTTCCGCACCTTGGAACCCCCAACTGCCAACTCACCACTTCACCGAAGCCGCTTCAGCGACTGGCTTGTCCACCGCTCCAGATCTCCTTGACCGCCATCATGGTCCACCGCACCGGATCTGCTTAACCGGCGCCCTCGTCCACCACAGCGTAGGCCCTTCACTGACTCCCTCGTCTGCCCCTTCGCTGGCCCTTCATACAAGCCCTTGTCTGCGGCAATAGATCCGCCTCACCGAAAGCACTGTACAACGCTCCCGCCGAAGCCTTCGTCCACTGCACCAGACCCGCTCCACGGACGCCATATTCAACTCCACCGGCCCTGCTTTACCGACGCTGCAGCCTCATCAGGTTATTTCAATTTGTACTCCTTCGGTTTTTCTCTTTATCGTGCAACTGTTCACTTACCACAGATGAGCTCTCTTGTATGTCGATAGGCGCCGCAACCGTAGCACCGGAGCCGCTTCAGCGACGGTGATAGCCGGCCCAAACTCAACCGCAACACGAGCACCATCAAGGATCCTTAGATATCAAGTATGACAATGATACCCATGCGCCGCCGAGAATCAGGTAATATTATCCAATGGTCGGCGCCTACGTTCACTTTCCTAGCATAAGCACCGCACCTTTGAATTTCTTCAGGGCATCATTCAGTTTTTCATGAGACGCGTTATTCTGCTTGCACCTGTAGGGCCATACTTCTGGCAGTGAACATGTTACATGTGCTAAATTACATAACAGTGCACTATAGTTAATATGCTTTAGTTTTGTTCTGATGCCACCTGTTGGTTCCATCGCATCGCTTAATGTTCTCTATGCTTAATTACACATCAGCAAACTAGCATGTGGTTCCGCTGCTTTTTGTTCGTTTTACCCTACATTTTCTGATGCTAGCTATTACATCACTGCTCCGAGCCTCTGTTCATTACTTGTTTGTGTGTTCTTGATCTTCCCAAGTTGCATGACCAATTTGATGCTTCTATTAATTATGGAGCTGCCAACCCCATCAAGCAAAATATTTGTTCTTTTGGGGCTGGCACCTCGAACAAGCATAAAAATAGAGGGAAGCAGATATATATTGTCGTGTATGCACACACCCTTCTTTCATTAGTTTAGATGAACCATTGATGATCAATTCAGACCAGTGCATGCGATAAAAATTAATTTTACCTAAATAGATGGTGCATAATAAACTACAACAACTAGATTTGCAACCACGGGATGCTGATGATATCTTCAAAGAACATTGCAACAGCAGCTAGGCTTCACAGCAACATATGGTAAGCCAGTGTGTTTTAGTACATGTGAAATGTAATGCGAGTGGGCTGCTTTCTTGGCTTGTGCCCTCAACGTGTAATCCTACCGAATTACAAATAGTTCAGTTATACGCTTTCTTGTATTGCTTGATTCGAATGCTTGTTTGTTGTTATGCTATACGTGAGTTGGCCAATATGTCAGCAGTGCCTACTGTACTATCATAAAGAAATGCATGCCTATTTCATTTGAGTCCTTAACTTTTCCTCTCAACTTCATCACAAGACTGTCTTCGTAGTTTATATGAGGCCACACTGTTAAGTGCTTTCTCAGATTATTTCAACTGCTTAGATGCCTTGGCAACTTAAATATAGCGGTTGTACACTCCCTTTCAACTAGGGATGTCAACTGGTCCCGTTTAATCCCAATTAAAGTCCACTAGTGGTATGATAGTTCAAAAGAGTTTTTGTTTTTTGAGGAAAATGAACTAGGGAGGTAGCAAAAACTAACTAGATGGGACTGGCGGATGTCGTTTATTTGCCACTTACATCCCTAGTTTCATCTTACCATTTTAATTTCTTTTCGGTGATGCTTTGCTTGAACCATTTAAATATAGTTTGCCATGCTCGGCAATAATTCATCCGTCGTTTACCATGTAAGCTTACTACCTGGATCATACGATAACTATCTCTTACTTATGTCCAGCGAAACCTTTCAGGATGCCGTTCACACTAGGACACAATGTACAACCCCAGAATCTATTTGTGGAAGCAGTGCGCCATCCATGTTACCAGATGGTAGCAGTTCAGAGGCAACACCGCCGGAGAGCAGTCTGAGCACAGATATTGTAGTGCTTGAGGCTCTACTAGAGGCAGAAAGAGATGGTGTGGCTGCCATGAATGAGGTAATCTTTATCTTGAGGCTGGAAGTTATGGAATTAGCGGCACGCATTATGCAAGCAACCCAAGAATTGGAGGAAGTAAGAATGTTGCATTTGAAGACGGAGGAGGTCCTGCTGTTTCTGCTATCTGAAGCCCAAGGTAATCCTGGTTCTTCTTTAGATGCCAGTTGAAATTGTCATTAGGTTATTGTACTTGCATGTTGTGTCATGTATCTGAATGGATTATGTTGCAAGACCCCCTATGTTGTCCATGTGTTGTAATGATCCGAATTTTTTAGGCGAGGTAATCCTCAGTACTTGTATGATTGACATAAGGTGAACTGTTTTTCGAGTGAGCATATTGTATTGGATGAAATAACTATTTGAATCAGAGTGTATCCAACCTACTGAATTTGAAGATCACGGCATTTCTAAATCATAATCATATATAAAGGTGGAATAAATCTTTCTTGTGGTTTTGAAGAAATAAATAACAAAACGTATAATTATCTGTGGATATTCGTAATCGAGTACAAATTGGATTTGAATTTAGTTTGCCAAGTCCCAGGGCAAACGTGAATGCTAATTCTCCCAAGTTTTGAACGAAGCGGCTAAACACCTACTATAATTTGTGGGCTGCCCGAAGCGAGTGTTTGAGAGATGGAAATTACTGTCTACCCATGACACTTGACATCCTTCTCGACCGGATTTACATGCTGTCGATAGGGGTAGACTAGTAACTTCAATCAGACGTGGCATGACGGCCTCTGAGCCCATTCAGACACGGTGGGCGCCAAACATGGGCGGCAAAACACATTTGATTCAAGGTCGTCCGAAAGACATGTGTATCTTCCTCCATTTCCCCATTCATACACGGTGGGCGGCAAAACAAACTCTCCTCGTCCGAAATGGATGTAGGCTAATATTTTAAATAGGGGCAGATGTGTAACTTCCATCAGACGTGACACAACCGCCCTACACCGTCAGCCCGTTCATACACCATGGGCGCCAACCGTGGGCGGAAAAGCACCCTCTCCTCGCCCGAAATAGTTACCGGCAAATTGGGAGATGCGAGATTACCGTCCTATCCCCAACCGACGCGATGCCCCAAATTTTAAACGAGGGATAAGTTCGTAACTTTCCCCCATTTCAGAGAAGCGCGTCCCAAAGTTTGAGATCCCCCCCTCCCCTCCATTTCCCCATTCATACACCATCGGTGGCATGACAACCTCCGCACTGCGGCCAACCTCCTCCGTCCGCCACCCCATCCTCCACCTTGCCGGAGCCGCTACCCCTACCCCGTCGTCCACTGCAAGAGATGGACGTCTCTCATCCACAGCGCTGGACCAGGATCCTTTCATCGCCTCCTCTCACTTCATCGGCACCGTCGTCCACCTTGCCATCGCCGCTCCTACGACCGCCTCGTCCACGGCAACAGGATATATCCCCCGACCCGGCCGTCTGCCGTCTAAAGTCTTCTTCCCCGCCGCCGACAGCCATCGCACCCGCAGCACCCTCAACGTATCAGCATAGGCCTACACGGCGTCGCAAGAGAGGTGGTACTCTTCCATATGTGCTTAAGGTATTGATCTCACCCGGAAAATAGATCGTAATTTGTTTATTGTACTTTTCTTGTTCGTACCAAATCGTAGTGGCTAGTTGAAAGCAAACATTGGTTGCGAAGTAGCTTTGTACGGTTTGCACCTTCAGATCTGCCATGGCACGGGCACTATGTTGGAAATATGCCCTAGAGGCAATAATAAATTAGTTATTATTATATTTCCTTGTTCATGATAATCGTTTATTATCCATGCTATAATTGTATTGATAGTCAACTCAGATACATGTGTGGGTACATAGACAACACCATGTCCCTAGTAAGCCTCTAGTTGACTAGCTCATTGATCAATAGATGGTTACAGTTTCCTGACCATGAACATTGGATGTCGTTGATAACGGGATCACATCATTAGCAGAATGATGTGATGGACAAGACCCAATCCTAAGCCTAACACAAAGATCGTGTAGTTCGTATGCTAAAGCTTTTCTAATGTCAAGTATCTTTTCCTTAGCCCATGAGATTATGCAACTCCCGGATACCGTAGGAATGCTTTGGGTGTACCAAACGTCCTAGCGAATCGGGTGGCTATAACGGTTGCACTCTGGTATCTCCGAAAGTGTCTGTTGGGTTGGTACGAATCGAGACTGGGATTTGTCACTCCGTGTAAACGGAGAGGTATCTCTGGGCCCACTCGGTAGGACATCATCATAATGTGCACAATGTGACCAAGGGGTTGATCACGGGATGATGTGTTACGGAACGAGTAAAGAGACTCGCCCGATAGCGAGATTGAACAAGGTATCGGTATACCGACGATCGAATCTCGGGCAAGTACAATACCGTTAGACAAAGGGAATTGTATCTGAGATCGATTGAGTCCTTGACATCGTGGTTCATCCGATGAGATCATCGTGGAACATGTGGGAGCCAACATGGGTATCTAGATCCCGCTGTTGGTTATTGACCGGAGAACGTCTCGGTCATATGCGCATGGTTCCCGAACCCGTAGGTCTACACACTTAAGGTTCGATGACGCTAGGGTTATAAAGGAAGTTTGTATGTGGTTACCGAATGTTGTTTGGAGTCCCGGATGAGATCCCGGACGTCACGAGGAGTTCCGGAATTGTCCGGAGGTAAAGATATATATATATGGAAAGTTGTTGTTCGGGTTCCAGGAAAAGTTCGTTTTTTCGGTATTGTACCGGGAAGCTTCCAGAAGGTTCTGGAGGATTCCGGAGGGGTCCGGAGGTCCGGAAATTGTTCCACAACGTCCAATACAGCAGCATGGGCTGTAGGGGGCGCCCTAGCCTTAATGGGCCAGGGGCACCAGCCCCCCCCAAGGCCCATGCGCATGGGAGAGGGGAAACCCTAAAGGGGAGGTCACCCACTTGACTTGGGAGGCACTCCTCCCCCCTTGTCCGCCGCCCCCAACCCTAGATGAGATCTAGGGGGGCCGGCCCCCTCTCGCCCCCACCTATAAATAGTGGAGGGGTGGGAGGGCAGCCGCACCGCAAGTTCTGGCACAGCCCTTCCCCTCTCCCAAGTACTCCTCCTCTCCCGCGGTGCTTGGCGAAGCCCTACAGGATTGCCACGCTCCTCCATCACCACCATGCCGTTGTGCTGCTGCTGGATGGAGTCTTCCTCAACCTCTCCCTCTCTCCTTGCTGGATCAAGGCATGGGAGACGTCACCGAGCTGTACGTGTGTTGAACGCGGAGGTGCCGTCCGTTCGGCACTAGGATCTCCGGTGATTTGAATCACGCATTTAGCACGACTCCTTCAACCCTGTTCACTTGAACGCTTCCGCTTAGCGATCTACATGGGTATGTAGATGCACTCCTCTCTCTCTCGTTGCTAGTTTCTCCTTAGATAGATCTTGGTGACACGTAGGAAAATTTTGAATTTCTGCTACGTTCCCCAATAGTGGTATCAGAGCTAGGTCTATTGCGTAGATTCTTTGCACGAGTAGAACACAAAATAGTTGTGGGCGTTGATTTTGTTCAATATGCTTACCGTTACTTGTCCAATCTTGATTCAGCGGCATTGTGGGATGAAGCGGCCCGGACCGACCTGACACGTACACTTACGTGAGACAGGTTCCACCGACTGACATGCACTTGTTGCATAAGGTGGCTAGCGGGTGCCGATCTCTCCACTTTAGTCAGATCGGATTCGATGAAAAGGGTCCTTATGAAGGGTAAATAGCAATTGGCATATCACGTTGTGGTTTTGCGTAGGTAAGAAACGTTGCTAGAAACCCATAGCAGCCACGTAAAACATGCAAACAACAATTAGAGGACGTCTAACTTGTTTTTGTAGGGTATGCTATGTGATGTGATATGGCCAAAAAGAATGTGATGAATGATATGTGATGTATGAGATTGATCATGTTCTTATAATAGGAATCACGACTTGCATGTCGATGAGTATGACAACCGGCAGGAGCCATAGGAGTTGTCTTTATTTATTGTATGACCTGCGTGTCATTGAACAACGCCATGTAATTACTTTACTTTATTGCTAACGGTAGCCATAGTAGTAGAAGTAATAAGTTGGCGAGACAACTTCATGGAGACACGATGATGGAGATCATGATGATGGAGATCATGGTGTCATGCCGGTGACGATGATGATCGTGGAGCCCCGAAGATGGAGATCAAAAGGAGCAATATGATATTGGCCATATCATGTCACTATTTGATTGCATGTGATGTTTGTCATGTTTATACATATTATTTGCTTAGAACGACGGTAGTAAATAAGATGATCCCTCATTAAAATTTCAAGAAAGTGTTCCCCCTAATTGTGCACCGTTGCGAAAGTTCGTCGTTTCGAAGCACCACGTGATGATCGGGTGTGATAGATTCTTACGTTCACATACAACGGGTGTAAGCCAGATTTACACGCGAAACACTTAGGTTAACTTGACGAGCCTAGCATGTACAGACATGGCCTCGGAACACAAGAGACCGAAAGGTCGAGCATGAGTCGTATGGAGGATACGATCAACATGAATATGTTCACCGATGATGACTAGCCCGTCTCACGTGATGATCGGACACGGCCTAGTTGACTCGGATCATGTAATCACTTAGATGACTAGAGGGATGTCTATTCGAGTGGGAGTTCATGAGATGAACTTAATTATCCTGAACATAGTCAAAAGATCTTTGCAAATTATGTCGAAGCTCGCGCTTTAGTTCCACTTGTTTAGATATGTTCCTAGAGAAAATATAGTTGAAAGTTGACAAGAGCGATTATGCGGACGGAAGAACTTATGTCCTTAATGCACCGCTCAGTGTGCTGAACCCCAAACGTCGTCTGCGTGGATGTTGCGAACATCGGACATACACGTTTTGATAACTACGTGATAGTTCGGTTAAACGGTTTAGAGTTGAGGCACCAAAGATGTTTTTCAAACGTCATGGAACATATGAGAAGTTTCGAGGGCTGAAATTGGGATTTCAGGATCGTGCCCACGACAAGAGGTATAAGACCTCCGATGATTTTCTTAGCCTGCAAACTAAGGGAGAAAAGCTCATTCGTTGAGCTTGTGCTCAGATTGTCAGAGTGCAACAATCACTTGAATCGAGTGGGAGTTGATCTTCCGTAGATAGTGATGTTTCTCCAAAGTCATTGCCACCAAGCTGCTAGAGCTTCGTGATGAACTATAACAAATCAGGGATGGATCCGATGATCCTTGAGATATTCGCGATGTTTGACACATGAAAGTAGGAATCAAGAAGGAGCATCAATTGTTGATGGTTGGTGAAACCACTAGTTTCAAGAAGGGCAAGGGCAAGAAGGGATACTTCATGAAACAGCAAATCAGCTGCTGCTCTAATGAAGAAACCCAAGGTTGAACCCAAACCTGAGACTAAGTGCTTACGTAATAAGGGGAACAACCAACTGGAGCAGAATTACCCTAGATACTTGGTAGATGAGAAGGCTGGCAAGGTCGATAGAAGTATATTGGATATACATTAAGTTATTGTGTACTTTACTAGTACTCCTAGTAGCACCAGGGTATTAGATACCGGTTCGGTTGCTAAGTGTTAGTAACTTCGAAATAAAAGGCTACGGAATAAGCGGAGACTAGCTAAAGGTGAGCTGACGATATGTGTTGGAAGTGTTTCCAAGTTTGATGTGATCAAACATCGCACACTCCCTCTACCATCAAGATTAGCATTAAACCAGAATAATTGTCATTTGGTGTTTGCGTTGAGCATAGACATGATTGGATTATGTCTATCGCAATCTGATTATTCATTTAAGGAGAATAATGGTTACTCTATTTATTTGAATAATACCTTCAATGGTCTTGCACCTAAAGGAATGGTTTATTGAATCTCGATCACGATAATACACATTTTCATGCCAAAAGATATAAGATAGTAATGATGGTACCACTTACTTGTGGCACTGCCATGTAAGTCATATTGGTATAAAGCAAGAAGAAGCTCCATGTTGATGGATCTTTGGACTTACTCGCTTTTGAAAAGCTTGAGACATGTCGAACCATGTCTATTGGTGTATACGCATGAAGAAACTCCATGCAGATGGATCGTTTGGACTCACTTGATTTTGAATCACTTGAGATATGCAAATCATACCACATGGGCAAAATGATTTGAAAAGCCTCGGTTTCAAAGAAGATGGAACAAGATAGCAACTTGTTGGAAGTAACACATTTTGATGTGTGCAGTCCAATGAGTGCTTTGAGGCATCTGATGAATATCGTTATGTTCTTACTTCACAGATGATTTGAGTAGATATTGAGTGTATTTACTTGATGAAACACAAGTCTGAATTATTGAATGGTTCAAGTAATTTCAGAGTGAAGTTGAAGATCATCGTGACAAGAGGATAAAATGGTCTATGATATGATCATAGAGATGAGTATCTGAGTTACGAGCTTTGTACGCATAATTAAGACATTGTGGAAATTGTTTCACAATAAATACCGCTGGAACACCATAGTGTGATGGTGTGTCCAAACATCATAGTTGCACCCTATTGGATATGATGCGTACCATGATGTCTCTTATCGAATTACCACTATCGTTCATGGGTTAGGCATTAGAGACAACCGCACTCACTTTAATAGGGCACCACGTAATTCCGTTGAGACGACACCGTTTGAACTATGGTTTGGAGAAACCTAAATTGTCGTTTCTTAAAAGTTTGGGATCATGACGCTTATGTGAAAAAGTTTCAGGTTGATAAGCTCGAACCCAAAGCGGATAAAATGCATCTTCATAGGACACCCAAAACAGTTGGGTATACCTCGATCTCGATTCGAAAGCAAAGAGGATTGTTTCTAGAATTAGGTCCTTTCCGGGGAAAAGTTTCTCTCGAAAGAATTGAGTGGGAGGATGGTGGAGACTTGATGAGGTTATTGAACCGTCACTTCAACAAGTGTGTAGCAGGGCACAGGAAGTTGTTCCTGTGGCGCCTACACCAATTGAAGTAGAAGCTTATGATAGTGATCATGAAGTTTCGGATCAAGTCACTACCGTACCTCGTAGGGTGACAAGGATGCATACTACTTCAGAGTGGTACAGTAATCCTGTCTTGAAGGTCATGTTGCTAGACAACAATGAACCTACGAGTTATGGAGAAGCGATGGTGGGCCCATATTCCGACAAATGGTTAGAAGCCATGAAATCCGAGATAGGATCCATGTATCAGAACAAAGCATGGACTTTGGTGGACTTGTCCGATGATCGGCAAGCCATTGAGATAAATGGATCTTTAAGAAGAAGACGGACGTGGACGATAATGTCACCGTCTATGAAGCTCGACTTGTGGCGAAGAGTTTTTCACAAGTTCAAGGAGTTGACTACGATGAGATTTTCTCATCCGTAGCGATGCTTAAGTCCGTCAGAATCATGTTAGCATTAGCGGCATTTATGAAATCTGGCAGATGGATGTCAAAACGAGTTTCCTTACCAGACTTTGTAAGGAAAGGTTGTATGTGATACAATCAGAAAGTTTTTGTCGATCCTAAGGATGCTAAAAGGTATCTTGGCTCCAAATGATCCTTCTAAGGACTGGAGTAAGCATCTCGGAGTTGGAATGTGCGCTTTGATGAGATGATCAAAGATTTTGGGTTTATACAAAGTTTATGAGAAACTTGTATTTCCAAAGAAGTGAGTGGGAGCACTATAGAATTTCTGATGAGTATATGTTGTTGACATATCGTTGATCAGAAATGATGTAGAATTTCTGGAAAGCATATAGGGTTATTTGAAAGGTGTTTTCCAATAGAAAACCTGGATTAAGCTACTTGAACATTGAGCATCAAGATCTATGAGGATAGATAAAAAACGCTAAATGGTACTTTCAAATGAGCACATACCTTGACATGATCTTGAAGGTGTTCAAGATGGATCAGTCAAAGAAGGAGTTCTTTCCTGAGTTGTAAGGTATGAAGTTAAGAGTTAAAGCTCGACCACGGCAGAAAAGAGAGAAAGGACGAAGGACGTCCCCTCTGCCTTAGACGTAGGCTCTACAGTATGCTATGCTATGTACCGCACCTGATGTGTGCCTTGCTACATATCTGGCAAGAGGGTACAAAGGTGATCAAGGAGTGGATCACCAGATAGCGGTCAAAATTATCCTTAGAGGAATAAGGATATGTTTCTCGATTATGGAGGTGATAAAGAGTTCGACGTAAAGGGTTACATCAATGCAAGCTTTAACACCTATCCGAATGACTCTGAGTAGCAAACCGGATACGTATAGTGGAGCAACCATTTGGAATAGCTCCAAGTGGAGCGTGGAAGCAGCATTTACAATATGACCTAGAGATTTGCGAAGTACATACGGATCTGAATGTTGCAGACCCGTTGACTAAAACCTCTCTTACAAGAAAAACATGATCAAACCCCAGAACTCATTAAGTCTTAATCACATGATGATGTGAACTAGTTTAGTGACACTAGTAAACTCTTTGGATGTTGGTCACATGGTGATGTGACCTGTGAGTGTTAATCACATGGCGATGTGAACTAGATTATTGACTCTAGTGCAAGTGGGAGACTGTTGAAAATATGCCCTAGAGGCAATAATAAATTAGTTATTATTACATTTCCTTGTTCATGATAATCGTTTATTATCCATGCTATAATTGTATTGATAGGAAACTCAGATACATGTGTGGGTACATAGACAACACCATGTCCCTAGTAAGCCTCTAGTTGACTAGCTCGTTGATGAATAGATGGTTACGGTTTCGACCATGGACATTGGATGTCGTTGATAATGGGATCACATCATTAGCGAGAATGATGTGATGGACAAGACCCAATCCTAAGCCTAGCACAAAGATCGTGTAGTTCGTATGCTAAAGCTTTACTAATGTCAAGTATCTTTTCCTTAGACCATGAGATTGTGCAACTCCGGATACCGTAGGAATGCTTTGGGTGTACCAAACGTCGTGGCAATCTGGGTGGCTATAAAGGTGCACTATAGGTATCTCCGAAAGTGTCTCATTGGGTTGTACGAATCGAGACTGGGATTTGTCACTCCGTGTAAACGGAGAGGTATCTTTGGGCCCACTCGGTAGTACATCATCATAATGTGCACAATGTGACCAAGGGGTTGATCACGGTATGATGTGTTACAGAACGAGTAAAGAGACTTGCCCGAACTTGAGATTGAACAAGGTATCGGTATACCGACGATCGAATCTCGGGCAAGTACATTACCTTTAGACAAAGGGAATTGTATACGGGATCGATTGAGTCCTTGACATCGTGGTTCATACGATGAGATCATTGTGGAACATGTGGGAGCCAACATGGGTATCCAGATCCCGCTGTTGGTTATTGACCGGAGAACGTCTCGGTCATGTCTGCATGGTTCCCGAACCCGTAGGGTCTACACACTTAAGGTTCGATGACGCTAGGGTTATAAAGGAAGTTAGTATGTGGTTAATGAATGTTGTTCGGAGTCCCGGATGAGATCCCAAACGTCACGAGGAATTCTGGAATGGTCCGGAGGTAAAGATTTATATATGGAAAGTTGTTGTTCGGGTTCCGGGAAAAGTTCGTTTTTTTCGGTATTGTACCGGGAAGCTTCCAGAAGGTTCCGGAGGATCCCGGAGGGGTCCGGAGGTCCGGAAATTGTTCCACCACGTCCAATACAGTAGCATGGGCTGTAGGGGGGCGCCCTAGCCTTAATGGGCCAGGGCACCAGCCCCCCCCAAGGCCCATGCACATGGGAGAGGGAAACCCTAAAGGGAGGGCCTCCACTTGACTTGGGAGGCACTCCTCCCCCTTGGCCGCCGCCCCAACCCTAGATGAGATCTAGGGGGCCGGCCCCTCTCCCCCACCTATAAATAGTGGAGGGTGGGAGGGCAGCCGCACCCCAAGTTCGGGCGCAGCCCTTCCCTCTCCCAAGTACTCCTCCTCTCCCGGTGCTTGGCGAAGCCCTGCAGGATTGCCACGCTCCTCCATCACCACCACGCCGTTGTGCTACTACTGGATGGAGTCTTCCTCAACCTCTCCCTCTCTCCTTGCTGGATCAAGGCATGGGAGACGTCACCGGGCTGTACGTGTGTTGAATGCGGAGGTGCCGTCCGTTCGGCACTAGGATCTCCGGTGATTTGAATCACGACGAGTACGACTCCTTCAACCCCGTTCACTTGAACGCTACCGCTTAGCGATCTACAAGGGTATGTAGATGCACTCCTCTCTCTCTTGTTGCTAGTTTCTCCTTAGATAGGTCTCGGTGACACGTAGGAAAATTTTGAATTTCTGCTACGTTCCCCAACACACTATACTCGTAAAGCTTATGGTTTCCCCCTTTATATTCACTACCATCATCGTAGGTGCTTCGTGTCGTGCTAGCACTGCTCCTCAAGACCTCAACCCAAAGCTTACGTGTTGAAATACGAATCTGATATGATGCTCATATCACTAAAACAGAAAAACATTTAATTGGTCACCTAATGTTCCTATATTCGTTTCGAAAAGCATGTGCGCCACCCACTGGTCCAGCTAGTTCCACTTTCCTGATTTTTCTCTTGATGCTTAGGGTTTTCCCCTTTTATCTACTCTACTATGATCTACGTAGGTGCTTCGTCGTACTAGCATTACTCCACCCTTCAAGCTAAACAACACAACACTCGAATTGAAAGCTTAGTTGTTCAAATATGATTGTGATATGATACGATATTAGTTAACCGACACATTTAATTGGTTAGCTAAAGGTCCCACTTGAGTTTCCAAATGCATGTCGCGACATATAGAGAGACAACATAATTGCATTTCTTTTTCACTTGTTGACCGTACTTTCTTGTCCATACCAAATCTTAGTTGTTATTTCAAAGCAAACATCGGTTGCTAACTACCCTTTCTTGTGGTTTGCGACTTCAGATCTGCCATCCCATCGCCACGGTCAACACCGTACTCATCATGCTTATGTTTCCCCATTTTATGATGACCACAATCAGCTACGTGGTTAGGTCGTAATAGCACTCGCTCCACCCATCGAGCTAAACAAGCTTAGTTGTACAAATTCATATATGATATTATTGCTGATATTAGTAAAACTGAGAGATGTTTAATTGGTGAGTTAAATGTTCCTACTTTAGTTTCGAAATGCATGTGAGCCACATATGGAGAGACCGGAAATAATAGTATTTCTCTGTGCGCTCTGGTTCATCATGGGTGGCCAACCGACATTTTATTGAAAGACTTGTAATATCTTCAATCTGCTTGCTCTTACGCTCTTCTTTAAGATGATACTCTTCTCTTGCGGTTATTTGGTCGTGTCGAGTTGTTCTCCCTTAGTATATTTTGAATCTGTCAGTCAGTCGACTTGTTCTTCTTTACTATATGTTGAAGCTATCATCTGCGAAGTGTCATCACTTACGGAGCTCTCATATTTTGAGTAGTAGGCCACATTATATTAATGCACACAACAAATTACAGCATGCATGGCATCTTTTAAAAGAATTGCGAGATAGCACAAAGGGGTTTACAGGAGGCAGTATTGGATTAGAATCATACGCATTACAAAGAAAATCTCACTTGTTTTTATGTTTTCATGCATGTCGGATATTGAACATTATCAAAATGAATATGAGAATGGGCATACGAGAGGAATATTATGAACGATCCTTTGGCTAACAAACTTGGCATGGTGGAGGATGGCCTATCTTATTCACCCATCAAGGTGCTTGCTCTAACTTTGCAAAGTTGTATTGGTCGCACATATTTTGCATCTGACCTCTTGCATTACTTCTACTTTGTTACACCATCTGATTAGTTTAAGCATAATATATGATTATATGCCATACCTATCCATTTTCTGTACCTATTCCATGTGTCGTCACACTATGTTTTTCAAGTCAAATGTTGTTCTTTCGTAATAGATGTCCAAAAGGAAGAGGGTGAGTGCAGATCCTCAAGGAGTACAAACTAGGTATTTGGAAAAGGTAGTGATACATTAAATCAGATAGATCAGCAGCCTCGAAAACACAGGCCCAACTGTACCACACTTTACCCCTACTCCGTTGGCCAAACCCCTATTAGAACTGCTTTGGGAGCCCAGTAATCGGTACTGTCTATGATATCAATTCAAAATTTGAACTCCTAAATTTCTTCTTGTGCCTTACCTTCTCTCTTGTATGAAAACTAATTTCAGATGAATCTTGCTCAAAGGATCATACGATCTCAAAACAATAATGGGCTCTGCATTGCTCTTGTCAGTATCATCAGTCTGCACCTGAGCTTCATTATCCTCTGTTTCTTCCAATATTATTTGATCTATATTTACTCTTTGCAAAATGTAGAATAATGGCAATGCTTATAAAGAATTTTCTTTGGGGAATTTATTGAATTATCCTTCCATCAACATGGAGAAGGGCTTTGTCCAGCCCGTGTTAACATGTAATGTAAGTTCATCCTTCTCAAGCCTTCAAACTTTGTTCTAGTATAGATTTGGATAGGCATCATTTCCTCCACTGTTGTTTGCTTTGCTGTTTACATCTGATTGGATGTTTGCAACAACTACCAGTTTCAAATTGTAGTTGTAAAAACATGTTCCTTATGCAGAACAGATCCATTTATTTGCTTATATAAATGTGAAACCTGCTATGTGTCTCCTTGTTTCTCTTTCAGAGTCGTATCTCTTACGCCAGGTAGAACTTTAGGGAAGATAGTGAGCCAAACCATCTTGAGGACAGCGAGATGACCCCAAGGTCCTGTCTTGATGAAGACAGTGAGTTGAAAGTACTCACTAGCAGGTGTGAGACAACCTTTGTGCAGTCGCTGCCTCAATCAGTTCGACTTCTGCAGTCTCAACTTAAAGTGGAAAGGCTTGCTTCAGCTCAGCTCCGACTTGAAGTCAAAGATGCAATGAAGATGTCAGAGGACTGCCGTGCACACCATCATGCCTTAAATCTAGTGTTGATGCATCTATCGTTGACACAACTGAGGTCTACTCACCTTCTTGACTTTTTGGGGGGCCGACTGGCGGGCCTAGTGCCTTCGAAGTGCTCTCGGTTTTGTATATTCTTTTGTCGGTAGCGTTTATTTGCAGCGATGGCGAACTTTGATGCCCAGTGGATGTAATATGTGATAGCGGTGATAGCCTAGCGTAAGTTGCTTGCTTATTTATTTCCTTGTTGTCTTGTTTATTTGTTTGATTGTAGTCATTGCAGTTCTTTTTCCGCGGTTTGCTAGTGGCTGCAATAACCTATTTTTTAAAATTAGGCTACAATAACCATGGGCTAATATTTACTGTAGTGACACTGGGCCTCCTACGGGCTGTAGAAACAGTGGGCCTTCTACGGGCCGTAGAAACAATGGGCCTTCTACGGGCCGTAGAAACAATGGGCCTTCTACGGGCCGTATCATCAATGGGCCTTATACGGGCAGTATGATAACATGGGCCAATAACAGGCCGCGTTATGGCCGTAAACGGGCTAGAGTTGGAATTGTCCGTTCATGGGCCGACCATAACGGGCCATCGTTAATAGGCCGTATTTCATGACACTATGAAGACGACCCAACGTATTAACGGACCACAAACGGGCCGACTATAACCACGGGCTGAATTTGGCCAACAAGCAGAAAATAGCGATGAACGGGCCGTAAGTAAGCGAATCTTTGGAAATGAGCCCAAGAATAAATGGGCTCCGAGAAGGCCGAAAGATAACATGGGCTGGAAACGGCCCAATGGAATAACGGGCCGTTAATTGGTATAAAGTGATACACTGCTCATTACGGGCCAGTTTCACCACGGGCCGTTAATGGGTGTAAAGTGATACACTGTTCATTACGGGCCAGTTTCAGCATGGGCCATTAATAGGCCAAGAGTTACATAGGGCCTCATATGGGCCGAAAGACGTCATGGGCCATACATGGGCCGAAGTGAAAACAATTTGGAATCATATTGGGTGGCCGGATGACGCTACTGGGCCTAATTCGGATAGGGTGTAACGGGCCTTGGGTTAGCGGGCTGTAAATGGGCTATATGCGAACAGGTCGTTAACAGGCTTTCCATGGGCCGGCCCGCCACCTTTTGACCAAGTCAAACGTGCCGGCCTTTTCACGGGAATGGGCCTCTGTTGGGCCGTGCCACGTGTCGACGTATCATAGGCGCCTTCTGTCCAATGAGTGGATGACATCTGTCCCAACGATGAGCCGACACGTGTTTTCTCCAGCCAATGATGATTTTACATGTGGAAAATCCCCATTGGTCGGGGTTGTTAACGGGTTATCGGATCCAAAACCCGACCCGATGGCTTAACGGCGTTCTGTTACGGTGGATGCCACGTGTCGGTCACCCTTGACGAAAGCACTTTTGTGACGCGGGATTTATCGTCATGGAAGTGGACACTTCCGTGATGATAATTTTGGTAATGTCATGGAACACTTCTACGACATCACATGTATGACTATCTTGATTCTGTCATAAAATCGTCATGGATGTACATGCATGACAAAAAACGCGACCTATTGTGACAAACACGTATCATCACGGAAGTGTATTTTTTTGTAGTGGCCCCTGCCTTCTTCATGCATATGATGAACAAAGTGTTCATGGAATTCCTCGACAAATTCGTGGTAGTCTTCATCGACGGCATCCTCATTTACTCCAAGGGTGAAGAAGAGCATAAGGATCACCTCCGAGCAGTGCTACAACGGCTCCGCAACCATCAGTTATACGCCAAGTTCAGTAAGTGCGAATTTTGGCTCAAGCAAGTTGGGTTTCTCGGACATGTACTATCCGCCGAAGGTATAGCCGTGGACCCGAGCAAAGTAAAGGATGTGCTCGATTGGGTACCGCCCACGACTGTAACACAGATCCGGAGTTTCCTCGGATTAGCTGGATACTATCATCGTTTCATTGAAGGGTTTTCCAAAATTGCTAAACCCATGACGGAGCTGCTCAAGAAGGATACAAAGTTTAAGTGGACAGAGGACTGCGAGAAGAGTTTTAGTGAGCTAAAGACACGTCTGACAACCGCACCTGTATTGACTCTTCCAGACATTTATCGCAGCTTTGATGTGTACTGTGATGCCTCCAGACAAGGTATTGGTTGTGTGCTGATGCAAGATGGCAAGGTAGTAGCATATGCATCGCGACAGCTACGACCCCATGAGGGAAATTATCCTACTCATGATTTGGAATTGGCTGCAGTGGTTCATGCATTAAAAATTTGGAGACACTACCTCATTGGAAAAAGGTGCCAAACTTTTACCGACCACAAAAGTCTCAAGTACATTTTCACTCAGCCAGATTTAAATCTACGTCAGCGCCGATGGCTAGAGTTGGTCAAGGATTATGACCTTGGAATAAATTACCATCCAGGCAAGGCCAACATCGTTGCCGATGTGCTCAGTCGAAAGCCCATCAGCTTAAATGTCATGTTAAAATGATTGCCTACCGAACTTCAAGAGGAGATCGCTCAGCTCAAGTTGGTCATCGTGGATGCTGGACTCGCTAATATTTTGGAAGTTACCCCCACACTTGACATGGAAATCCGCAAAGCCCAGCCAGGTGATGTCGAGCTACAAAAACGTGCCAAGGGCCAGATGGCAAGGCAGCCCCCAGATTTCTTCAAGGACAAATTCGGTACCCTCCGATTCCGTGGACGAATTTGTGTACCAAATCAACCGGACTTGAACAATAAAATCTTGTCAGAAGCACACGAATCCTCATATTCCATTCATCCGGGAGGTACGAAAATGTATGAAGACCTTAAACAAATATTCTGGTGGGATGGAATGAAGAAAGACATTGCCTATTTTGTAGCCTGTTGCGACATATGCAACAAGGTGAAAGCAGATCATCAGAAGCCAGCCAGACTTCTCCAACCGCTGCCAGTTTCAAAGTGGAAGTGGGATGATGTTTGCATGGATTTCATCACAGGATTGCCTAGGACTCAGCGAGGCAAGGATGCAATCTGGGTTATAGTAGACACCCTCACCAAGGTTGCTCATTTCATTCCGATCAGCACCAGATACAGAGCAGATGAACTGGCACAACTATATGTATCCAGAATCGTCAGTCTGCATGGAGTACCCCGAACTATCACTTCCGATCGAGGTTCTTTGTTTACCTCCGCTTTCTGGTCCCGTCTCCATCAAGCCTTGGGGACAGCACTGAAATATAGTACTGCTTATCACCCTCAGACCGATGGACAGACTGAGCGGGTAAATCAAATACTCGAAGGCATGTTGCGAGCCTGCGTGCTAGCCAACGGAGCTAAATGGGAAGATTGCTTGTCATATGCCGAGTTCTCTTATAACAACAGTTTCCAGACCAGTTTAAAGATGTCACCATGCGAAGCTCTGTATGGCCGTAAGTGCCGCACTCCTCTAAATTGGTCCCAAGCTGGAGATAGCCGTATCTTCGGAACAGATTTCATGATGGAAGATGAGAGACAAGTTAGGGAAATCAGAGACAGACTACATTTGGCCAAGTCCCGTTAGAAGAGTTATTATGATGCAAAGCATTGGCAGGTCAGTTTTGAACCCGGAAAACACGTATACCTCCGAGTCACTCCTATGAAAGGAGTTAAGAGATTTCAGACTGATGGAAAGCTGGCACCCAGATTCATTGGTCCATTCCCGATTATGTCTCGAGTGGGTACGGTTGCATATCAACTGGAACTACCCCTGGAATTGGCAGACATACACAACGTGTTCCATGTTTCGCAATTGAGGCCATGCATACCCCCACCTGAGAAAAGGACTGCAATGGCTGAGATAGAATTGGCAAAAGATTTGACTTATGAAGAAGGACCGTTCAAAATAATGGATCAGATGGAAAGGGTCACTCGCAGCAAAGTCAGATAATTTTACAAGGTTCAGTGGGAGCATCACACAGAGTCAGAAGCAACTTGGGAGCAGGAAGAATTCCTTAAGGATCAGTATCCGGAGTGGATTTCCCAAGCAACCGAATCTCGAGGACGAGATTCATTCTAAGTAGGGGAAGTTTGTGACCGCCTAGTTTTTGCCCTCTCTTATTTGCTTGCTTTTTCATTTGATTTTTTTTAGCTTGGAGTTCCTGAATCTTTTCATTTGGACTTAAACACTTGGGCATCCTTGGCTTTCACCCAAGTGCTTCACTTCTCTCCCAAATCATCATTTCACTTCTGATCCACCCCAAAATAATCTTTGGAATATTTTGCTTAAATGAAAAATATTCATTTTCTCTCAAAAACCCTAAGCCAAATATGTTTACTTCAAAGCAACCCCAATTTTTAAGGCTCAGAAAATTCTGAGATAATTCACAAATAATCTAGGAACCCTAGGGCACCTCCCTGAGCAAAAATATTTCATCACTTTTTGGAATATTTTTGCTACAGAATTTTTTTTCTGATCTGGACAGAAATGGTGGTTTCTATAGAAACTACCATTTTACTTGCTCCATTTGACCTGATCTTTCTTGTGCATAGTTACCTTAGTAACTCTAAGATGGCCTCCAAAGCACAACTTCAAACTCCCAGCCATTTGATCACAGTAACATCACAAAGTTACTGGCCAGAAACTTACTTGGTGGGTGAAAACTTCTCTACTACACCTGGATCCAAACCAAATCGTGGTAACACTCAAAACTACCACGAACAACATGCCAAACATCAAGTTTTTGCTTAGGTCGACATGATGTCATAGTTCATGCAGTGACCGCGTTCGTCCAGGCATGCTGGCATGCGGCCGACGCGCTCTGCGACGCGCCCGAGCCTCTGTTGCTCGCGTGCTTGCTTCCTCGCCTGCCCAACCTTACCAAACCTCGCCACCATCATCGTCTCGACACCCTTAACTCCTCCACGGCACTTTCATGACGCTGGAGCTTCGCCAGAAGCGAGCATGGGCAAGGTCCGGCCAGCCCAACAGTGCGGAGCGCACTGTGCTCGTCGCCACCCTCTTGATCCTGTGCTCGTCTCCGCTCGCCCACGGTGGCCGCGTGACCTCCGTCGCCTTCTCCCCCTCTCACTGACGTCGCTCGTCGCCGGGCGTCGTGGACAGGTGTCCATCGGCTGACCCCGAAGCACCCTCGCCGCTCGCCTATAAATAGAGCCCCCCCCAGCCGCCTCGAGCATCATCCAGCACTCACACACACTCCACGATCGAGTAGGAAGCCGTAGCCCGGCCGGGCAGGCCTCGGGGCGCCGTCCCCGAGCTCGAGCTCGCCGGCGATCCCCTATGGTCGCCGCAGTAGCACCGGCCCTTCCCAGGCCTGGGCGACCCCTGCAGGGCCTCCGCCTCTCTCCGGTGAGGCCGTCTCGCCCGCTTGGAGCCTCTGGAGTGGCTTCTGCTCGCCGTCTTCCTCAACTCCGGCGACCCCCTCGTTCTGCCTCCGCTTGCGAGCTAGATTCCGACGCCGTCCGACCACCCCTAGCCACGCTACGGGTACGGGCAGGTGCGCCTCAACCCCCTCTTGCCATCCCTCCCTCTTGTTTTGGCCAAGGAGCCCTCGTCGCCGACGAGAGCTCCGGTGAAGCCGCGGCCGTCTCTGTTTCCCTCTCCCTCTTCCCCCACCTGACTAGTGGGGCCCGCTAGTCAGCCATTGTGTACGTGCGCGAAGCGGTACGAGTGGTGGCGCCCCTGGGCTTTACGTGCTCGACGTCACCCCCCCAGTCTATTTCTTTTTATTCAAATTCATTTGAATTTACATAACACTTCAAATAGTTATAACTTTTTAACCATAAGTCGAAATGAATTGATTCTTTCTGCACTGTGTTCTTTGAAAAGAAATCTAGCAGCTCACCAAAGATGAGATTTTTCTGAGCTGTTTAGAATTTCTGGTGATTTTCAGAAGAGTTCTTGATATTTTCTTTTTGTGTTTAAAATTATTTTCAGAAGGTGACGCTTGTCTTCGTGGATCACCGGGAGGCTTACGGACCTCATCTCGCACTAAGGCAAGCCACAGCAACATTTTCATGATGCCATTTCAATACTTGTGAGTTTTCTTACTTGAATGAAATAATTAATCCATGCATTTAAATAATTATTGAGTTATTTGTATACATTAAATGTTGGTTAAGTTGTTATGCTTGATTTACAGAATGGTTGAAACTAGTTTAGTGGATAAAGCAAGGTAAGATTTATTTGAGGTGATGTTAGAAATAATTTTGTTATGCATGTTAGTAATTATTTAGCTATGTTTTTGCCTTCATAAATTGATAAAAGTTTGTTAGAAAATATTCTGTTAAATACTTGTTAAATCATATTACTTGTTTTACAGCATGTTTGAACCCAACTTAGTGATAAAGAAATTAAGAGTTGTTGATAGTGAAATCTTTTGTTGTGCATATGAAAAAGTTATCGGAGTTACTTTCTTGCGTAAGAAATTAATAAAACTTGTTGCAAAATATTTTGGTTAAGTTGTAAGTCATTTTGAGCTAGTAGAGTAATATGAGTTGTGGACGGTTATGCTTGGTGTGTATATGGATGACATCGGTCATTTTTATCATTATATGATGCATGTGTTGTTTTGCATTTCATGGCATGCTATGACACCGGTCATTTTTAGTTTAAAGTTTAACCTGAATATAACTCAACTTGAATATACCGTTGACTGGGTCATGGTGCGGATGAATCGAGTTTCTTTCCAGTGCAACCACATTTGCCTTTATTGGAAGGCCTCGATTCGGTCCATTGACACGGCCTCTGGTCGGTGCCTCTGTCAGATTTCAGGTTCCGGCAGACCCTTGAGGTTCGAACACTGGGGTGCGCGCGGAGATCTTTCCCCTACCAGCTCACACGTGTATGGATTGCGAGGGATCTAAACTAGGAACGAAGAATCAACGCAAGGGGCGCGAGGTTTATACTAGTTCGGGCCACCATTGTGGTGTAATACCCTACTCTAGTTTGTGGTGTGGTGGATTGCCTCAGGGGCCGATGATGAACAATACAAAGGAAGAACAACCTCGTGAGGGGTTGTTCTTGAGCTGGTGCGATGAACTGCTTGGGTGAGTTCAGTCGCCTCTCTCTCTCTCTCCGCGTGATCTCGATGGATCAATTTCTCGTCCCCTCACTCTGCGGTGGCTAGTCCTATTTATAGAGGGAGGCCCTGGGCCTCTTCCCAAATAATGAGCGGGAAGGGCGCCAACAATTGGCCATTTTGAAGGGGAACATCAAGTACACTTATCGTGACTAAAGTTGGTCTTCGGCTGCCAAAGGCTCTGACGGTGACGCCATCCTGGGCTCCATGATGACCTCCTTCCTACCGCTCTACTGGTATTGGTCTTGTTGCACCGAAGCAGTAACCTTTACCTGATGCCTTGGCCTGTGCTTGCCTCCTTTGCACCAAAGGGGAAAAGAGGACACTGCGAGGGTTGGCGCCCGCCTGGCACCCGCCTGGCCTCGATCGTCATGGCTTGCGTGACAGGGCACGCTCGCGAGGTACCCTACCTTGATCTCTCTGCCTCCTCGCGAGCCTGCCTGACGAGGCTACTCCTGAGGAAGGTTCCTGTCGTCCGCCCCGTGAGGCTTGGCCCCTCGCGAGGGTCTTGAGCTTGAGCTGATGAAGGCGGGCCGTGCTGGGCCCCCACTTGAGCCACGCTGCAGGCCGCAGGCAGGTAAGTCTGGGGACCCCCGTTCCCAGAATGCGGACAGTAGCAGATGGGCCCAAGGCACGCCCAGACTTGGCTTAGCAGAGAAGCGAAGGGGCAAGTGCGAAGCGCCGCGGGCCCCAACAGCCTGCGGCCTTGGGCGCCGCGTGGTGATTGGTTGGTCATGGGCGTCTCCGCTTCCCCACGATGCCTCGGCAACCGCATGACTTGACAAGTCCTTGCATGCAGAAATGGGTCATGATTGCCTGCGATCGTGGAGGCCGACGGTTGGCCTCCCCCGGCTATAAGTACGGAACGACGCAGGCCCTTCCAGTCCATCTCCTCTTGCTGCTCTTTTCTCTCCATGGCTCTGTCGAAGAGGTTCTCGGCCGTGGAGAAGGGAAAGGCCTGCCAGGTAGGGCCTGACTCTCCCCCGGCCAAGCACGGTCGAGGCCGTCCTCGCAAGCATCCCGTGGCTCCCGCAGTGGCTTCCCGCGGCCGTGGAAGCGATCTCCTGCGCGGCGACGGGCCCCAGGCTGTCGATGGGGGGCGCGCTACGACCGCACGGCCTCCCAGGCCGCGCTTCCACTCGGCGGAGGTGCTGCCGGAGTTTGTCGTGTGGTCGGTGGAGCCGACCAGCACCTGGCTCCAGCTTCCCCGCTTCCTTTTAGGTGAACTTCCGGCCGGCGCCCCGGGCGGCCTATGGCTTCAGGCGGATGGTTGTTGCAGCCGGGCCTCCTGGGCTTCGCAAGAGGTCTCCGCCGCCGGGAGTGTGGCCCTGACCCGCGGCTGGCAAACATTTGCCTGCGCGGGTGGCCTAAGCCGGCGGTGCACCCTGCACTTCAAGTTCGACGGCGATGCCACCCTCTACGTGAGGGTGTTTGGAGAAGACGGTCGCCACGCCGGGTGCTGCCCCGAAGACGATGATCGCGGCCGTGGACCCAGCCCTGGCGATGATCAGGATGAAGATGACAGCGCGCGCATGGTCGGCGGTGCTCGGGGCTCATCGAGCTTCGGCGGCTCTCCTTCGGACAACAGCTCCTCCAGTGGTGGCCGCGACCAGCCTCCGTGCCGTCGCGCCCGACTGGAGGGAGGTAGCGGGTCAGCCCGTCGTCGCACCCCGGTGAAGCGCGAGAGGGAGTCTGCCTGAGCTGCGGAGGCAGTACGAGCCTTCGCCGCAAGTTGGTGCCGGGCGTGTCGTGCCTATTTTGTTTTTCTCCTTTTCCTGCGCAAAGAGACAGTAGTGTAGGGCCTCGCGGGGGCGTGCTTGACCTGTTGCTGTTAATCACCGTGTTGTTTCCGCTGTTTCTGTGCCATGCTTTTGTGCCACATGCACCCACGTATAAATTACTTAGCTTGGGGGGACCTGTCGTGGTCTTCGCTTCCCGAGGCCGAGGCCTCGTCGAAGCTTCCGGCCTCAGTTGTGGAGGCGACCGACCCAGGTCCTGCGTTCGAGTCACGGTGCCCGTGGGGCACGGGCTGGGAGGGGTGCTCCCGTAGTGGACCCGACTACTAAAGCCTCAAACGATGAGGGCAGAAAACACTCACGAGGGTGCCCGCGCCGCTCCCTCGCGAGACTTGCGCGAGAGAAATCAAGGCAGGAGAGCGAAAAAGACAAAGAGTCACAAGCCAAAGATGGCAACAACTTCAATAAAACTTCAAATAGGAATGAACAAGCCAACTGCAGAAAGCAAATGAAAAAGCCGCGTCTGACACCTAATCTAGTCTTCGACGTCTTCTCACCAGCGCGGAGCTAAGTGCTGCCACTAGGCGTGGGAGGGAGCCCCAGGGCCTGAGGCCGGCGCTCCTGAGACTCATGGGCGTGTACAGCCCCAACTCATTATAATGTGAGAGTGTCACGGGTGGTGAGCTTCACAGGCATTGGCTTCTTCACAGGATCCGGGCCTTTCTCGGGGAAATGAACTTCACAGGCGTTTGCCTTCTTTACAGGCTCCGGGCCTTTCTCAGGAAATGAGCTTCACAGGCGTTTGCCTTCTTCACAGGCTCCGGGCCTTTCTCAGGAAAATAAGCTTCACAGGCGTTTGCCTTCTTCACAGGCTCCGGGCCTTTCTCAGGAAAATAAGCTTCACAGGCGTTTGCCTTCTTCACAGGCTCCGGGCCTTTCTCGGGAAAATAAGCTTCACAGGCGTTTGCCTTCTTCACAGGCTCCGGGCCTTTCTTCAGGAGTAGAACTTCCGGAGATGCTGGATGTTCCACGCGTTCGGGCTGGGCACCCCCTCCTGAGTCTCCAAGCGTCTGAGCCGGGCACGGAAACATGAACAACTTTGAACGGGCCCTCCCACATGGGGGAGAGCTTATGCAACCCTTCCACAGAGGACCCGTCGAGCACGAGGTCCCCTACCTCCGAGTCCTAGGGCGGATGTTGCGGCGGTGGTATCACCACGGCGCTGTTGATACCTTGCCGCTCAGCTTGTGCCTCTCGACGATGCTCCTCTCCCAAAGACGAGATCCGCCCCGCATGGCGTCTGCTGCGCCTCGTCGACGCCGGGACCCATGCGAACAATGCCTGACCTCGCGAGGGAGGACGGCTTACACTCCGTGAAGCGAGGAAGAAGGGGTCTCGCCAGTCGACTTGGCCGCGGTCGTACGGATGGACCACATCACAGACTGGAGCTCGTCATGCCAGCCCCTGCCACAGACCTCCATCTTCTTCTTGAAGGTCCTGGTCTTAAGGCCCTTAAGGACCTCCGCGTTGGCTCGCTCGGCCTGGCCGTTGCTCCGAGGGTGCGCCACTGAGGCGTAGCATATCTGCGTTCCAAGGTTAGCACAGTATGTTTTCAAGAGATTACTGGTGAATTGTGAACCGTTGTCGGTGATGATGCGGTTAGGCACCCCAAACCGGCTCACGAGGCCCCTGATGAACTTGACCGCAGAGCCTGCTGGGATGGTGCGGACAGCTTCCACCTCGGTCCACTTGGTGAATTTGTCCACGGCGACGTAGTGGTAGCGATAGCCCCCCGGCGCCCGAGGGAACGGGCCCAGAATGTGCAGCCCCCAAACTGCGAATGGCCATGAGAAGGGTATAATTTGCAGACCTCCCGTCGGCTGATGGATCTGCTTGGCATGAAATTGGCAGGCCTCGCAAGCCTTTACCAGCTCAACTGCGTCGTTGAGCGTTGTGGGCCAGTAGAACCCACTGCGGAACGCCTTGCCAACGAGGGTTCGCGACGATGAGTGGTGCCCACAGTTTCCGCCGTGTATGTCTTCCAGCAATTCCTTCCCTTGCTCTCTGGGAATGCAGCGTAGGGACACGTCATTCGGCCGCCTCCGGTAGGCTCTCCATCCCTGATGCAGTAGGCCATGGCTTGCCGCGCCACACGCTCCACCTCCTCCTCCTTCTCCGGCAGGGTCCCCTGTGTTAAGTAGCTCTTGAGCTCTATGATCCAGCACCCCTCCTGAGGTTCTAACGCCAGGAGCAGGCGTGCTCTTGAGGCTGGGCCGCAGGCCGGGGCTCCTGAGGCAGGCGGCTGGGGGAACTCCTCCTGTGGTTACGCCGCGCTTGATAGTGATGGTGCCGCTGAGGGCCTGAAGTGTCGTTCTTCGAAGACGCCAGGCTCCTGAGGCAGCCGCCTGGACGCCCTCTTGGCGATGTCATCTGCCTCTTGATTGGTGCCGCGTGGCACATGCTGCAGCTCCAGTCCCCAGAACTGTTTCTCCATCCTGCGAACCTCCGCGAGGTAGGCCTCCATGTGTTCGTCCTTCGGCTCGTATATCTTGTTGGAGAAGTTGACGAGGTTGTGAATCACCCTTGATGATGAGGCGCTTTACCCCCAAAGCGATTGCGGCTCTCAGGCCGGCTATCAGGCCTTCATATTCTGCTATGTTGTTGGAGACCTTTTCCCCATGCTGGAAACAGAGCTGCACGGCGTAATAGAGCTTGTCCTGAGTAGGGGACACGAGCACTGCGCCGACCCCCGCGCCATGTCGGGAGAATGCCCCATCGAAGTGCATGACCCAGCTGTCCGGTGCCTCGCTTCCCGGAGAAAGCGATCGGTCTTCGCCTGCTTCGAGGTCGGGCGCCTCCGTCCATTCTGCCACGAAATCTGCCAATGCGGCCCCCTTGATGACTCTGGTTGTGCTGAATTCTAGCTGAAATGCTTGCCGTTTGATGTTCCACTCGGCAACTCTTCCAACTGAGTTGGGGCTGCTGAGCACCCTCTCCAGAGGGTATGCTGAGACGACCTTGATGGGATGACCCTGTAAGTAGTGCTGCAGTTTGCGTGATGCTACCAGCAGCGCGAGGAGGAGTTTTTGGGGCATGGGGTACCGCGCCCTCGCATCCCATAACACCATGCTGACGAAGTACAATGGGAGTTCGAAGAGAGTAGGAGTGCTGACGAGACCCGGGCCCTCTGGAGGGTCTGACGCCTCCTGAGGCGATGGAGCCCCAGGCGCTGGCTGCACTGTGACCTCTTGACCCCTAGGGGCATCTTCCTGCTGGGGCTGGTTTCTGTCTGCCGAGGCCGTAACCTTCGCGAGGCCTTCTTGGTCTTGTGCCTCCATGGCCAGGCGTGACGCAGCCTTGGTCTGGCGCTCTTCCCGAACCGCCACTAGGGCTGCGCTGGTGGAGTAGGGTGTGGCGGCGAGGTAGAGCACCAGGGGCTCAAGTGGGCGTGGCGCGACCATCACAGGGGAGGCTGGTAAGGTACCTCTTGAGTTCTTGGAATGCCTTGTCGGCCTCTTGATCCATTCAAAGGGCCCTTCTTCTTCATCAGCTTGAAGAATGGCGGTGCTCGTTCCCCAGCTTGGAGATGAAATGTCCTAAGCGGTCACGCGCCGGTGAGTTCTGCATTTCTCACGAGGGTCTGTGGCGGGCTCATGTCTTCGACTGCTTTGACCTTTTCTGGGTTGGCCTCGATGCCCCTATGGGACATGAGGAATCCCAGGAGCTTGCCCGAGGGGACTCCAAATACGCACTTCTCCGGGTTGAGCCGCAGATCCACTTTATCAAGGCTCGCGAAGGTTTCTTCCAAGTCCCGTATCAGGGTTTTTGCCTCCCGAGACTTCACCACAATGTCATCGACGTATGCCTCAGCATTCCTCCCGAGCTGCTGGCCCAGGGCGATGTGCATCAGTCGCTGAAAGGTCGCGCCCGCGTTGCGCAACCCAAACGGCATGCAGGTGTAGCAGTACACTCCGCACGGGGCCAGGAAAGCCATTTTTTCCACGTCTTCCACCGCCATCTTGATTTGGTGATAGCCTGAGAAGGCATCCAGGAAGCACAGCAGGTCACACTCAGCGGTGGAGTCGACGATCTGGTCGATGCGAGGAAGCGGAAAGCGGATCACGTGGGCAGGCCTTGTTGAGGTTGGTGAAGTCGACACACATATGTTCCTTTCCCCCTTTCTTTGGCACGACAAGCTGGGTTGGCGGCCAATCCGGGTAGCGGACCTCACGAATAACCCCTGCTGCTTCTAGCTTGCGGGTCTCTTGGACGATGAAAGCTTGTTTCTCTGTGGACTGTCGCCTCGCCTTCTGCTTCACGGGGCGCACATTGGGGCACACATTGAGGTGATGCTCAATCACGCCCCTCGGGACCCCTGCCAACTGATCAGGTCCCCATGCGAACACCTTCTTGTTTGCGCGCAGGAACTTCACCAAGGCCTCCTCCTGCTCGGGTTCGAGGTTTGCACCTATGGTGAAGGTGGCGTCAGTGGACCCGTCCTCGCTGACTGGTACCTGCTTGGTTTCCGCCTTGTTTTGAGTGAATAGCTGCTTCTTCTTGGACGGCGCAACCCCATGGGCTCAGGGGCGTCAGCGCTGGCAGGCCGTGCCGCTGCAGCCACCTTGAAAACAAGCTCGAGCGCCTGCAGTGCATCTCCGGTGTTTCCTGACACAGTAAGGACGCCGCTACTCCCGGGTATCTTCATGAGGTTGTACTCCGGGTGAGTTGCTGCCATGAACCGGGCCAAGGCTGGGTAGCCGAGGATGGCGTTGTAGGGGAGGCCGATGGGGGCGATGTCGAAGTCGATCAGCTCCGTGTGGTAGTTGTCGCAAGTGCCGAAGGTCACCGGGAGGCGGATTTGTCCCAGGGAGGCGGTGGAACCGGCTCCGACTCCTGAAAAAGGTCTGCTGGGCTGGAGCCGCTCTGGCGGCACATGGAGGAGGCTGAAGGCCTCCACAGAGAGCACGTTGAGGCCAGCTCCGCTGTTGATGAGGGTCCTGGTGACTGCCACTTCGCAGATGGTGGGGGTGCACAACATTGGAAGCGCACCCGACCCGGCGAGGTTGGAGGGGTGGTCGTCCGAGTTGAAGAGCAGGTCGGCCTCGGGCGCCACCCCGCCCGGCGGGGCTCCCTGGTGCTTGGTGGCGGAGGCGATCTGGTGGGTGAACGGTTTGATGTGGTGGCTCGAATAAGGTGGCGCCAGTGAGCTGCCCCGGAGGGCTGCAACGACCGGGGGTGCCGGCCCGGCGCGATGGGTGA
Organism: Aegilops bicornis; assembly: GCA_021605145.1. Lineage (NCBI taxonomy): Eukaryota > Viridiplantae > Streptophyta > Magnoliopsida > Poales > Poaceae > Aegilops > Aegilops bicornis. The sequence goes on along the minus strand of CM038669.1, from coordinate 463,116,490 downwards.
GGTAGAGGTCGCGCAGCTCCCCCCAACAGGCCTGCTGCTTGTTCCTCGCCGGGCCGGTGGCGGCGTTGGCGGAAGGCGACGGCGAACGACGGGGGCGTCCGCCCGCGGGAGCCGTCTGGGCGACCCGAGCGGCACGAGCAGCCCGGCACTCGGCACGAGCTCGGCGAGCGTCAGCCATGGGCACGATGGAAGATCACACACGACCAGCAGAAGAAAGATTCCGGCGCACCCCTACCTGGCACGCCAAATGTCGGATTTCGGGTTCCAGCAGACCCTTGAGGTTCGAACACTGGGGTGTGCGCGGAGATCTTTCCCCTACTAGCTCACGTGTGTATGGATTGCGAGGGATCTAAACTAGGAACGAAGAATCAACGCAAGGGGCGCGAGGTTCATACTAGTTCGGGCCACCATTGTGGTGTAATACCCTACTCTAGTTTGTCGTGTGGTGGATTGCCTCAGGGGCCGATGATGAACAATACAAAGGAAGAACAGCCTCGCAAGGGGTTGTTCTTGAGCTGGTGCGATGAACTGCTTGGGTGAGTTCAGTCGCCTCTCTCTCTCTGCGTGATCTCGATGGATCAATTTCTCGTCCCCTCACTCTGCGGTGGCTAGTCCTATTTATAGAGGGAGGCCCTGGGCCTCTTCCCAAATAATGAGCGGGAAGGGCGCCAACAATTGGCCATTTTGAAGGGGAACATCTAGTACACTTATCCTGACTAAAGTTGGTCTTGGCTGCCAAAGGCTCGGCGGTGACACCGTCTGGGCTCCACGATGACCTCCTTCCTGCCCGCTCTGCTGGTCTTGGTCTTGTTGCACGAGTAGTAACCTTTGCACGATGCCTTGGCACATGCTTGCCTCCTTCGCACCAAAGGGAAAAGAGGACCTTCTTGGCGGGCAGCGCCACCCAGCCTCGATCGTCATGGCTTGCGTCACAGGGCACCCTCGCGAGGTACCCTGCCTTGATCTATCCGGCTCCTCGCGAGCCTACCTGGCGAGGCTGCTCCTGAGGAAGATTCCTGTCGTCCGCCCCGCGAGGCTTGGCCCCTCGCGAGGGTCTTGAGCTTGAGCCGAGGAAGCCGGGCCGTGTTGGGCCCCCACTTGAGCCACGCCACAGGCCGCAGGCAGGCAAGTCTGGGGACCCCCGTTCCCAGAATGCCGACAGCCTCCATCTAGGGAAGGTTATGTCGTGCTTGCCCTGGCCCAGTACGCAGACATAATCTTGTGTGCTCATTGATGAGATTATGGTACCGAGTCCCTGAGTGGGAGTGTTTTGACCACGACGGTGGTCGGGGTGTCTTTGGTAGACATGGGGCCACCCAGGACCAGCCCGTTGGGGATTTGGGTTGGAGTGGCCGGGAGAGTGTTGTGGCAATGGAGGGGTTTTGTCGGAATGCCGTTGGTCCACCCGAATGGGAGTCCGAGGCCATGGGTTCCGTGGTGTGGGTATAGTGTGCTACCTCTGCAGAGTGTATAATCTATCGATAGCCGAGTCCACGGTCACGGACACCTCGTAGTAGGTCCCACCATGAGTCAACGACTAATAAAAATTGCACACTAAGTTGCAAACCTTGCATTGTTGAGGATGGCAGAAAGGCCATCAAGGAAGTGGGACCAGATATTGGTCGTGGTTGTGATCGCCGTAAGGATCACGAGTCATTTTGTTAAAGACCATGTTGGTGGTGTGTTTTACCACGTTGGTGGTGTGTTTGTGATCTAAGGATGATCATGGTTGATAAGTTGTCCTGAGGGACATTCGAGCATGATCACAGCATGTTGAGATATAGTGTTGCATTATTAATAATTGGTTAAATATCATGATATTGTTTGTCATTATGATTATGCCTGTTGTGAGCTTGCAAGTACATTCAATGTACTGACCTGGCGTGTCATGCCAGATTCGAGAAAGTCTCGTTGGAAAGGAGCGCTGTTCGAGTCTAGATCGTGTCCACATCGGTGTCCCTGTGATATGGAGCTTCCGCTACGACGTTATTCCGCTGCCACGTAGTTGTTCTGTTCAAGGCCCCTTTATGTTCACTAAATAATGTACGTATTGTTCAGCCGCACCGAGTGTGTCGCTTGGCCTCGACAGCTGTTGTAATGTAAACCCTGTTCCGCTAGCATCAATAAAGCGGTTGTTTTATGTACCAATATGTTGTGTGTTGCCAGAAGACATGGTCTCTGGGTTGGCAATGCAGGGTAAACCGGTCGCTCTAAGCCGGGGTGCCACACGTAATCCAGTGGTGTGGTGAACCTGCCCACTACAGCACATTGTCATATTCTGCAATGTCTTAACTATGAACAATGTCATATCATTCTACTATTATTTAAACCGTCTCTTTATTTGCCAATCTGAAATGGGATAAATTTACAGCACACTAGCCATTGATACTTATGAGTTCTTGATCTGTAATCCAGTGGTGTCGTGAAGCTGCCAACTCCTTCACAATGTTATTTCCTGTCATGTCTTAACCTGAACAATACCATATTGTGTTAATGCTATTTTAAACTGTGTCACTTTATTCGTCAGTAAGAAATGTGATGAATTGTCAGCACTGATACTTATATGTGCAAAACCTATCATATGTCTGCTTGTTTATCTTTCAGAGTGAGGGGGATATAAGTTTCAAACTAGCGCCGTCTCATCAGCTTGCTCAGTTGCTTGCGCTGCAGCTCCCGAGCAGGGCTAACCTTTCTTGAACTCTACTGAAGTGTTGTCGGTTTTGTATATTATTTTGTCGGCGTGTTTATTTGCACTGGTGGCGATCTTTGATGCCCAGTGTATGTAATCTGCTACCTGCTTCTGCTTTATTATCATAGTGGCAAACTTTGATGCCCAGTTGTGACGCCCGGGTAATTAAGCTACAGTAACCTCTGCAAATGATGCCACATCACCTCGATTACTGTTGATTAATCTCGCATTAGTTCAAAAACGATTCAAATTTAAATCCAAGATAAGTCAAACGACAGAAGTTTTCAAATATTAAAATAAAAATGTCCGGGCTATGTCAATTATTGCATCAGTAATTATAGTAAAGAAAACACAAATTTATAAAATACTTAAGTGCCCTGAGTTGAATAAAAATAGTGAAAGAAAATAAATAAAAGAACAGAGAGAAAACAGAAAAAACAAAAGACAAAAGAAAAAATAAATAAATAGGAGAGAAGCCCCCTTGGGCCCGGCCCAGTGACCTCGAGGCCCAGCCAGGCCACCACCAGGCCAGCCCACCCGGCGCCCTCCTCTCCTTGTCCCCCGCAACCCTAGCCGCCACTCCACTCTCCCACTCGCCCCACTCGCTCTCGCCCCTCCTCCCGATCCAGATCGGATCGGAAACGAACTATAGCCCGGCCTTGCGCGCCTCGCCGCCATGCCGCCCGTCGCGGACCGTCATCGTCCTCCTCCCGCGGCACCGCCCCCCTCTTCGTCCTCCTCCCGGCGCCTCCGCCGACCCAGCGCGCCCACGAACCGCCCTCGCCGAGCGCCATTCGCCGGAGCTCCTCCGTCGTCGGAACGCCGTCCCCGTCCTCCTCCCCGCCGTTCCTCCCCAACCTCCATCGAGCACGCTGCCCGTTCCCTACGCACCCCGGTGAGGACCCCGGTCCTCCTTCTCCCCGTCCCCTCTTGTCGGCGCTTGCCTCGCTCCGGTGCCGCGCTCGTCGCGCCCCGGTCCCTCCCTTCCCTACACTGTCGCCGGTGCCGTCCCGTGCGTGCACGCTCCGTCGTGACCGCGCCCATTCCCCTTTCACCACGCCGGCGTCGCAGTCACCGCCGTCGACCTCACCCCACTCCTGCAACCCCCCTGCTTCGGCGCCCTGCCGGCTCCGGCCGCGCCCTGGCCGTCTGGCTCGGCCTCCCCCGTGACGCCCAGGCCGTGTCTGCGTGCTCCCGCGCCTCCCCACGCCATGACCACCCTCTCCGTCGGCGCCCGTCTCCGGCCGCGCGACCGGCGATTCCCACAACCGGCGGCGTCGCCCAGCTGGCGCCTGCTGCGCGGGTTGTGGGTTCCGCCCGCTAGCAGGCGCCCGCGACCCTAACGCCCATGGCCCGTGCGCCCGCTAACCCGCATCGGCCACTCTGGGCCAATGACAAAAGGGGCCCGCGCCCCAAAACGATTTAAGAAAAAAAAGATAATAATAAATATAATTAAATACTAAATAATTAACTAAATAACTAAATAATTAACTTAATTAATCATGTTTAGTTTAACTAATTAAGATTAATTAACCTAATAAATAGTTACCCTAATTAACTACTGTTAATTAGTTAAACAATCCCTAATCAGGTGGGACCCACCTATCAGGTTGACCAAGTCAACTCCGTTGACTGCTGATGTCAGCATGACATCATGCTGATGTCATTAATCTGTTTTTTGAATTAATTAAATAATTCATTAAATTCCAGAAATTAATAAAATCTTTAGAAAATCATATCTTTTAATCCGTAACTCGGATTAAAATATTTTCAACATGAAAGTTGCTCAGAACGACGAGACGATTAGGATACGCAACCCGTTCGTCCGCCACACACCTAACCTACCGAACTGCATAATTTTCCCCTCGGCTCCTCACTTGAAAGCAACGCCCGGGAATACTTTCCCGGATGCTTCCCCCTTTCACCGGTATCACCTCATACCGCGTTAGGGCACCCCTAGCATAGTTACTTGTCATGTCATGCATCGATATGCATCTGTTTGCATGGTATTCATTGTTTCTTCCCCCTCTTCTCCCTGGTAGACTACGAGACCAAACCTGCTGCTTTGCCCGGTTCGACTCACGGAGTTGACAACCCCTCTCTCTTGCGAGCAACCAGGCAAGCCCCCCCTTGATCACGGATATCGCCTATTCTACTCTATCTTTGCTTGCATTAGAGTAGTGTAGCATGTTCTTGCTTTCGTTATACCTATCACGATGCATAGCTTTGTCCTTGTTACTCTTTGTTACCTTTACACCGCAATCCTATATGCTTAGTATAGGATGCTAGTATTTTCATCTGTGGCCCTACATTCTTGTCCGTCTGTGCATGCTATACTATCGGGCGTGATCACTTTCGGAGGTGATCTCGGGTATATACTATATACTTATACATGATACATGTGGAGACTAAAGTCGATTAAATTCGGTGGTGGGGTACCCATGAGTGGATCTTTGTGGCGGAGGCAGCAGGGCAGGTTGAGACCGCCTAGGAGAGGTGGGCCTGGCCCTGTTCGGTGTTCGCGGATACTTAACACGCTTAACGAGATCTTGGTATTTGATGCGAGTGCAGCTCACGGGCCTATACGCACTAACCAACTACGTGGGAAAGATATGGGCACTTCGGCGTCGTGGTATCGGTAGAAACGCCGTGACGTCGGCGGCCCAGGCGGCCGCCCGGATTGGTGGAACGCCACTAGGCTAGGTCTGCACTTCCGGCAGCGTCACATAGCGTGCAGGTGTGCTCAGGGCGATGGACCCAGACCCCTGTGCGCTTAGGTTTAGACCGGCGTGCTGACCTCTCTGTTGAGCCTAGGTGGGGCTGCGACGTGTTGATCTTCCGCGGTCGGGCATGACCCAGGAAAGTGTGTCCGACCAAATGGGATCAAGCGTGTTGGGTTATGTGGTGCACCCCTGCAGGAAAGTTAATCTATTCGAATAGCCGTGATCTTCGGTAACAGGACGACTTGGAGTTGTACCTTGACCTTATGACAACTAGAACCGGATACTTAATAAAACACACCCTTGCAAGTGCGGATACAACCCGGTGATCGCTCTCTAATAGGGCGGCGAGGAGGATCGCGGGTAGGATTATGCTATTCGATGCTACTTGGAGGACTTGATCTGCTCTCTTCTACATGTTGCAAGGCGGAGGCTGCGAGCGTAGTCTTGACGGATTAGCTATCCCCTCTTATTACGGCATTACGCAGTTCGGTCCTTGATATGGCCCTTTACACATATATCCATGCATATGTAGTGTAGCTCCTTGCTTTCATGAGTACTTTGGATGAGTACTCACGGTTGCCTTGTTCCCCTTTCCCCTATCTCTACTCGGTTGCGGCGACCAGGGCGATGGAGCCGAGGAGCGACGCCACCGTCGATGATGACTACTACCTTTGGGCGCCTACTACTACGTGCAGCCTGGCGGCGGCGACCAGGAGTAGTTGGGAGGATCCAGGCGGGAGGCCTGCGCCTCTTCGATCTGTATCCCTGTTTGTGCTAGCTTTCTTAAGGCAAACTTGTTTAACTTATATACGTACTCAGATATTGTTGCTTCCGCTGATTAGTCTATGATCGAGCACTTGTATTCGAGCCCTCGAGGCCCACGGCTTGTATTATGATGCTTGTATGACTTATTTATGTTTTAGAGTTGTGTTGTGATATCTTCCGTGAGTCACGATCTTGATCGTACTGCGTTTGCGTGTATGATTAGTGTCACGATTGAATCGGGGGCGTCACAAGTTAATATCGAGCCATTTGCTGTGAGAATCCCCTTCCACACTCCTTGGCCGAAGTTGAGTCTAGACGTTGCAAAAAACTTTTACTAACATGGCTGTGTGTCTTACGGGCACACGTCGCCATTGGGTGGTAGTAGGATCTTTTATTCCTCGACCTATACTCTGGGACTCTGACATCTCTTCTATTCGGGTTAAAACGATTTTACTAACTTGGACTCTAGGTTCTCGATAATACTTTCTCCCGGAGAGCCCCTTCAGTCCAGATGATCGCCGGCTGCACCAGAAGATTTCGAAGATACTCTCCGATTTTCTCTCGAGACCTTGTGCCCGTTGCTCTTGCAATTCCCTTACACTGAAATACCCCTATGGATAAATACTTACACCTGTCGTGCTTACTTTTATTCACAGTCGATCTTGTTACTACAAGATACCCCGAGAATATTTTGTGCCTACTGCCTTGCAGTTCCTTGCCACCTGAATACCCCTAAGAATAAATTCTCGCCCTTTCCAAGTATCCGCTCATCCCCAGTTGTTCAGATGTTTCACAAAAGTCTTTGAAATACTATTCAATCCTCCAAAAATCCTTAGCAGCTTTATTGCTCTGCAATACTTGTCTACTTACATTATGGATGCTTTCCACATGGCTGGCAATATTCGTTAGTACCCTTAGACACCGTCATTTTGATCCTATTGTTTCATCATGAGTGCGAATGCCTGCAATCATCAGTTGATCCTTTTAAATTATCTTTCCGGCTCAGATGTCATTTTGAACATGAGCTTGCTCTCAACCAATCTATTGGTATCATTTGTACCCTTAGGTCTATTGAACTTATCCATCCTTGATCAGAGCGACTACTTCTGATCCTTTATTTTGGAAATCAAAACTCCTTTGTTATCTAAGCATCGAATTATTCAGATGTTCTATAATATGATGCCCGGGCATTCTTCTTCCTCTGGTTGAGTACCGATGCTCACATCAGATCCCTTGTGGACCATCGGTTCCTTTGTTGGAATTTATCCGACAGTGTCCTTCATATTGAATAACCTTGAGAGCCTTTCCATGGGTATATAATGCCTTTGGTAAATTGTATCATCTTCTTTAGAACAATGCTCTACTTTCGAGCTTGTATTATTTACCACGAAGTTTGTGGGATATGTTCGTAAGATGCCCTGATGGGTTGAACCTATGCCTTCCTTAAAATGTGTGAACTCGAAAGTTTTCACGAGTCATACTCTTACGGTGCTTCGCTAGATAAAATTTCAGCACTACAACTTCTTCGAAAATGAGAAGTGAATGAAAGGTTATGCATTGGAGAAGTGGGAGTCGACCTTGAACTTTGTGTTCATGCCCATGGACGCGATGTATATCCTATCATGGAAGCTTCTTGTAATAATAACTATTTCATTGATAACTAACATATGGTATCTGTGAGTTGATCCCTTGCAACCGTGGTTCCGACCATGATTGTTCTTCTTTGATTCCATTTCTCGGACAAGTTAAAACAATTGTCTTCTATGGATCAATACACCAGTCCAACCTTTACTTTGATCTTGTGTAGAGTATTACCCCCCTGGTATCTCGAGATTATCATGGAACTGCATAACTTCTTATGAGTTCTTCATCAAGTGCTACCTTCCCACTGATTCCAATTTTTCACGGGCTCCGAGTTATCATACACTCAAAGACACCGATAACTGAACCGAGTCCGCACTACGGTTCAACAACTCTTGATGGCTTCTATAAATGCGAGTTTGTACCCGATCGGGACATTCCTAGCCTGTTTGGCTATATCATTGTCGTGATGATTTTAAGCTGCTACTGGTCCTTCTTCTCGAGCACAATTTTCAGCGATGAGCTAACCTTACGTCGATCCTCATCGTCATATCATTGCGCCTTGTACAACAAGCTTGGTTTCGAGCTTGTGTCGTACTTTGGTTCCAATAACCTTTCACTTCATCATTACTTTGACTTGATGTCGTCACGATCGATTACATCTTCATGAACTCTCGCGACAAAGGTGTCGTGATCATCAACATTCTGAGCTCATCCAGTATATCAATTGAATTCATGATGAGAAATACCATCCTTGCCCTCGATGAATTGTATTATCATCGACCACTTTATTGCCTTCCCACCAACACAAGCTTGTTCATGTTTGGTGTTATACCTTGAGTTCCTTGCTATCCAGCAATTGTTCTTTTTTACCTTGGAGTATTACCATCCTTTATGTCAAGAATGTTACGAGATTTGTTCCACCTCTTGAGAATTCTTGACATAAAATTACTTCTCACCATCACCATTCTTTCTTGGTCCTGTGTTAATTCCAACAAGTGAGCGGTGTTGTTTGGATTCTTTCCTTCTAGCAACCCTATTTCTTTGAAGTTAATGGTCGAAAGTTCATTCTTAGGCTATTGATTATTGAATCACCATTACGACATTGGTGCGTGCAACCCAACCCATATTTAGGCGCACCTTTCAACCAATGTTTAATTGGGTATGTTTTCCTTGAGTATACATCATTATATTATCTGATCGACAAATGTTATTTCCTTGTTCACATAATTGTGGAAATCCATCTTTTGAAAATCTCAATGAATTGTCATTGAGTCAATCAGCCACCTCCTCACCTCTCCTTGGTTTAATGATGAACTATTGTTTGAGGAACCCGCTCCCATAGTTCATTTCGAGGATCTTGCAATGCCATTTCAACGATTTGTGTTTCGCCTTTTCTTCTCGGACATCCACGAGTGCGAGGTATCATGACACCAATTGGATCTGAATCTCGGTCGAGATATGATGGTTGGGACAACTTTCCGGGAGTTATGTTGTTGGTCCTTTGATGACCGGTAACATGATGTCATGCCTAGCCCCCTGGCGGGAGGACCTATCATTATGATTTCTTTTGCAAGGATAACCATTCCTCACGGAGGAAATTGTAAGACTTATTCTATAAGTTGTTCTGATGAATCCTTCGTGTATCGAGTCGGACCTTTTGCTTGAAGACCATGTCAATGCTATCCTAAAAGCATGTACGTGGTAATCCGACTTTCAACCAGAACATTTGAAGCCCAATGCTAAATGTTTCTCGCTCAATTATCCAAACACCGTTGTATGGGTAATGTCATGAAATTTCTCTCACCTTACCTAAAGGGTTTTCTACATTATATCTTGACCTGGATATCATGCTCTGCTTGTCCTTGGGAAGGATATACCCTTTAAATATGTGTTTAAACTCATTTTTCCTTTCCATTGTTACATTTTAACTTTGATGATCACATTTTCCTTTCCATTGGTTTGTTTGACCTTTCTTGTGATCTATATAGCCTAAGCGGTAATAATTCACTTCTTATGTAAACACCTCGGTGTACAACTCGGTCGATAAGACCTGTTACTATTGTTCATGATATTAGGTAACCACCGAGTGGGCGAGAACTTTGCCTATTGGTCCGCCTCGTTCAACGAGCGGGAAAATGGTTCTCTTCGTCCCTCGCCCTTTGTATCGATGTTGTTGCCGACATAACTAACAGGCTACCCTCTACCATGTATTGCTATCACGACTGTGCAAGATATCAACGCTTTTCCTACTTTTAACCACATGGTGGGCCCATAACCCACAGTTCCACTGGATCGAAACCTGACTCTCCTGTACACCCCCGGTTTCCAAAGTTATTCCTCGCGCTTGACTTCTTATGTAACTCACGGGCCACCTTCCTAGTGTTCTATTCTGGTATCAGACCCAATCCTTACTCTCGTTGCTCTGAACCCCTTTCTCACCCTGGTTCAGGCCTCGAGCCATTATCTATCCGCTTGGAACCTCTTATTGTACCTTCGTACCTTACTCTCGATGTATTTTATATGTTCAACTCGAGAGATACTCTTATGCTCATTCTTGGGTTAACCCCCAGATTGTTCCCTCATAAGCGTTTTTGTCGTAGCCGAGTTTCTCCTTATTGATTCGTTAGTACGTTGGAGATCCCGAAGAAAGGATGACGGCTCCATCATGATGACCTGGAGCAGAGAAATGAAGACTTCAACGTAATGGATCCACCTCTTCGAGAAGAGCAACCAAAGACGAGAAGATTCGTTAGGATTTCGTAACCAGACCTTTCCCCCTAGTCCCCCTCTTAAATCTCAGGACGAGATTTCTTGTAGTGGAGGAGAGTTGTGACGCCCGGGTAATTAAGCTACAGTAACCTCTGCAAATGATGCCACGTCACCTCGATTACTGTTGATTAATCTCGCATTAGTTCAAAAACTATTCAAATTTAAATCCAAGATAAGTCAAACGACAAAAGTTTTCAAATATTAAAATAAGAATGTCCGGGCTATGTCAATTATTGCATCAGTAATTATAGTAAAGAAAACACAAATTTATAAAATACTTAAGTACCCTGAGTTGAATAAAAATAGTGAAAGAAAATAAATAAAAGAAAAGAGATAAAACAGAAAAAACAAAAGACAAAAGAAAAAAATAAATAGGAGAGAAGCCCCCCTGGGCTTCGGCCCAGCTGACCTCGCGCCCAACTGGGCCACCACCAGGCCCGGCCGGCCCACCCCGCGCCCCACTCCTCTCCTTGTCCCCCCCTGCAACCCTAGCCGCCACTCCACTCTCCCCACTCGCCCCCCACTCGCTCTCGCCCCTCCTTCCCGATCAAGATCGGATCGGGGGAACGAACCCCATAGCCCCGACGCCCGCGCCTCGCCGCCCGTAGCCGCCCCGTCGCCGGACCGTCATCGTCCTCCTCCCCGCCGGCGCCCCCCCCTCTCCGTCCTCCTCCCCGACGCGCTCCATCGACCCCGACGCCGCCACGAACCGCCATCTCCGAGCGCCATTCACCGGAGCTCCTCCGTCGTCGGAACGCCGTCCCCGTTCTCCTCCTCGCCGGTCCTCCCCAACCTCCATCGAGCATGCTGCCCGTTCCCTACGCACCCCGGTGAGGACCCCGGTCCTCCTTCTCCCCGTCCCCTCTCGTCGGCGCTTGCCTTGCTCCGGTGCCGCGCTCGTTGCGCCCCGGTCCCTCCCTTCCCTACATCATGGCGCCCGTCCCGTGCTTGCGCTCCGTCGTGACGCGCCCATTCCCCTTTCACCACGCGGCGTCGCGATCACGCCGTCGACCTCACCCCACTCCTGCAACCCCACGCTTGGCGCGCCTGCTGCTCCGGCGCGCCACAGCCGTCTGCTCGGCCTCCCCGTAACGCCGAGCCGCATCCGCGTGCTCGCGCCTCCCACGCCCATGACCACCCTCTCCGTCGGCGCCCGTCTCCGGCCGCCATGACCGGCGATTCCTGGCGGCCGCCCGTGGCAGCGGCGCCCTCTGCGCCGGGTCGTGGATTCCGCCCGCTAAGGCGCCTGCACCACGCAGCGCCCGTGCGCCCGCTAAGCCGCATCGGCCACTCTGGGCCAATGACAAAAGGGGCCCGCGCCCCAGAACGATTTAAGGAAAAAAAGATAATAATAAATATAATTAAAAACTAAATAATTAATTAATTAACTAAATAATTAACTTAATTAATCATGTTTAGTTTAACTAATTAAGATTAATTAACCTAATAAATAGTTACCCTAATTAACTACTGTTAATTAGTTAAACAATCCCTAATCAGGTGGGACCCACCTGTCAGGTTGACCAAGTCAACTCTGTTGACTGCTGATGTCAGCATGACATCATGCTGATGTCATTAATCTATTTTTTGAATTAATTAAATAATTCATTAAATTCCAGAAATTAATAAAATCTTTAGAAAATCATATCTTTTAATCCGTAACTCGGATTAAAATATTTTCAACATGAAAGTTGCTCAGAACGACGAGACGATTCCGGATACGCAACCCGTTCGTCCGCCACACCTCCCTACCTATCGAACTCGCAACTTTCCCCCTCCAGCTCCTCTGCCCGAAAACGCGAAACGCCGTGAATACTTTCCCGGATGCTTCCCCCTTTCACCGGTATCACCTCATACAGCGTTAGGGCACCCCTAGCATAGTTACTTGTTATGTCATGCATCGATATGCATCTGTTTGCATGGTATTCATTGTTTCTTCCCCCCTCTTCTCTCTGGTAGACTACGAGACCAGCTGCTGCCGCTTGCCAGTTCAACTACGGAGTTGTGACCCCTCTCTCTTGCCCGAGCAACCAGGCAAGCCCCCCCTTGATCACCAGATATCGCCTATTCTACTCTATATTGCTTGCATTAGAGTAGTGTAGCATATTCTTGCTTTCGTTATACCTATCACGATGCATAGCTTTGTCCTTGTTACTCTGTTGTTACCTTTACGCAATCCTATATGCTTAGTATAGGATGCTAGTATTTTCATCTGTGGCCCTACATTCTTGTTAAATACATTTGTGCTATACTATCGGGCCGTGATCACCGGGAGGTGATCTCGGGTATATACTATATACTTATACATGATACATGTGGAGACTAAAGTTGGGTGGTTTGGTGGAGTACCATGAGTGGATCTTTGTGGCGGGCGGCACAGCAGGCAGAGTTGAGACCGCCTAGGAGAGAGGTGGGCCTGGCCTGTTCGGCGTTCACGGATACTTAACACGCTTAACGAGATCTTGGTATTTGATCCGAGTGCAGCTCACGGGCCTATCACGCACTAACCAACTACGTGGGAAAGATATGGGCACTTTCGGCGTCGTGGTATCGGCCGAAGAACTTCGTGACGTCGGCTGACGGCGGCGACGCCGGATTGGACTGAACGCCACTAGGCTAGAGTCTGCTTCGACGCGTCACAGACGTCGCAGGTGTGCTTTCGAGGCGATGGGCCCGGACCCTGGCGCTTAGGTTTAGACCGGCGTCTTGACCTCTCTGTTGAGCCTAGGTGGGGTTGCGGCGTGTTGATCTTCAGCGGTGGGCATGACCCGAGAAGCGTGTCCCGCCAAATGGGATCAAGCGTGTTGGGTTATGTGGTGCACCCTTGCAGTGAAGTTAATCTATTCGAATAGCCATGATCTTGATAACAGGGCGACTTGAGTTGTACCTTGACCTTATGACAACTAGAACCGGATACTTAATAAAACACACCCTTCCAAGTGCGGATACAACCCGGTGATACGCTCTCTAATAGAGGCGGACGAGGAGGATCGCCGGGTAGGATTATGCTATTCGATGCTACTTGGAGGACTTGATCTGCTCTCTTCTACATGTTGCAAGGCGGAGGCTGCCGAAGCGTAGTCTTGACGGGATTAGCTATCCCCTCTTATTCTCGGCATTCTGCATTCGGTCCTTCGATATGGCCCTTTACACATATATCCATGCATATGTAGTGTAGCTCCTTGCTCGCGAGTACTTTGGATGAGTACTCACGGTTGCCTTGTTCCCCCTTTCCCCCTATCTCTACTCGGTTGCAGCGACCAGACGATGGAGCCCAGGAGCCAGACGCCACCGTCGATGACGACTACTACACTGGAGGCGCCTACTACTACGTGTAGCCCGCTGACAACGACCAGGAGTAGTTGGGAGGATCCCAGGCAGGAGGCCTGCGCCTCTTTCGATCTGTATCCCAGTTTGTGCTAGCCTTCTTAAGGCAAACTTGTTTAACTTATGTCTGTACTCAGATATTGTTGCTTCGGCTGACTCGTCTATGATCGAGCACTTGTATTCGAGCCCTCGAGGCCCCTAGCTTGTATTATGATGCTTGTATGACTTATTTATGTTTTAGAGTTGTGTTGTGATATCTTCCCGTGAGTCCCTGATCTTGATCGTACACGTTTGTGTGTATGATTAGTGTACGATTGAATCGGGGGTGTCACACTAGTGGATGTAATTTCTTTATTGTATAGTCTAGGTTTTTTCTTATTCATGATGTTGTAGTTATTTTACTGTATATATATCCTGTCTTCGCAGTAAACCGGCCACACTGTAAAATTACTGTACATAATCGGGCCGTCATGCTAATCACTACATAATCGGTCCGTTAACATGCCTAAATGTAAACTGGTCCACTAGTAGATTTGGGACTCTAATAGGCCGAGTAAACTGCCGGCCCTATTTTCGCAAGAAAACTCAATGGGCTTTTAGGAGGCTGAAAGTGGGTTGGGCCTGAAACGTGCCGAACAGCTCACGGGCCGGCAGCAGGCCGAAATAGACGCCGGCTCATGATTGTGCTAATCACATCACGGGCCGTTAACAGGCCAAAATTGTCTCGATCCTTATTTGGCCCAATCAGATTATCGGCTGTGATCAGGCCGGATGCAAACCAGGTCGTAGTTAGGCCCAACTATATGACGGGCTTTTAACAGGCCGAAATGTTAAATAGGCCTTTAACAGGCCGCAACTAATATCAGGCCGAATTACTAAATGGGCCTTTAGCAAGTGGGCCCAAAAGCATAGAGTCCAGTTGACGGGCCGAATCTGATATGGGCCATAATTTATCCCAAAGCCTCTTAAAGGGCCAGATCTGACCTGGGCTGTAATTTGGCCCAGAACGTGGTAGGCTTTTACCGGGCCGGATCTCATATGGGCGATATGGGCCGGCATTTGGCCCAAAACATGGCAGCCTGTTAACGGGCCGGCCCATTAGTGTCCTCGAAATCTTGTGGTCCATAGCTGGGCCGGCCCATTATGGTCTGCAAAATCTTTGTGGGCCATTGGTTGGGCCAGCCCATTATGGCTGCAAAATCTTGTGGGCCTTTAGCTGGGCAGGCCCATTATGGCCCGCTAAATCTTGCGGCCCTTTAGTTGGGCCGGCCCATTTAATCTTTATGGGCCACTTTTGGGCCGGTCCATGTGTCAATGTATCATAGGCGCATCTTGCCCGCTGGATGAGTGACACCTGTGCCAACGCGGAGCTGACACGTGGTTCCATCAGCCAATGACAATTTTACACGTGGAAAATCAGCATTGGTCGTGGCTGTTAGCGGGTTATCGGATCCAAAACCAGACCCGATAGCTTAACGGCGCCCCGTTACGGTGGATGCCACGTGTCGGTCACCCTTGACGAGAGCACTTCTATGACGCGCGCTTTATCGTCATGGAAGTGGACACTTCCATGATGATAATTTTGGTAATGTCATGGAACACTTCTACGACAGCACAAGTATATCTTGATTCTGTCATAAATTTTTCATGGATGTGCATGCATGACAGAAAACATGACCTACTGTGACAAACACGTATCATCACGGAAGTGTATTTTTTTTGTAGTGCAAGGTGCCTCTGGGCCGCCGCGGTGAGCCGGTGAGGGCGTGCGGTGCATTGTTTGGAGAGCCCGGCCCGTCAAGACGTAGACGAAAATGGCGAGGAAGAGGAAGGCAATATGACCCGGTTCATCGACAAGTTGCTGGAAAAAGACGCGGGATTGAGGAGGCCTGGCGCGGACGTGGCGGTACCTGTGCCTGGAGTGCGAGGGGATTAGGCCAAGGCGGGCAAGCAGTTCCTTGGTTGTGCATATCTGGTGCAGTACAATGGGAGCTCCCTTCTCGGCTTCTCATCCTCCGCTCCCAAGCACAGCTCCCCTCCGCCCGACGTGCATCGGTTAGCTCATATTGGCTCTCTTTACAACGATGTGTGATGGATGTGGTAGCCGTAGATCTAACGGCGGCGTGGCCGTCTTCCCCCTCCCAAATCGTCATGTCCACTGCCGCCTCCCCATTTCCGACACCTCCACTACTGGCGACTCCTCCGACGATGACGCAACGGACGAGAGACAAGGGGAGCGATGCTCTCCATGGTGGCAAAGGAAGGCGAGGACCCGGGATGGAGGAGAAGCAACATGGATTGCGTCTTCTTCCTCTTCTCCCGCGTCAGCTGCACCAAGGTGCCGTGCCACGCAAAAACCTAGCGCAAAACCATTGATTCATTGGTTTTCTGTGTCTCCTTGCCACTGAATGGCGGTTGCATGCCGCCTTTGTTGGTTCATTAACTGATTAGAGTTCGTATTTTGTTTTGGTTCCAGTGCACCAAGTGTGAGTAAGGCTACTACGAGGCCGTCCAGTTCAATCCCAAACCCCAGGAACTGCTGGTACTGGTTGCATGGCAGCTGCATCAACCCAAGTTGCGCCTTTCTCCACCCTGATTGTGTTCCCTACTTCTGTAACCTCTGAGCTAAATACCTGCTTCAAATTGATACGTGTGTGTGCTTCTATAATTGAATCCATTAGCTTGTGGAGAAGGATGGAACTTGCGGCTTGCGACCTGCCTCTGGCGACCACCGGGGCGACGCCCGGTGTGGCCTCCCCCGCGGCGCCGCCGGCCTCCCCGCCCTCGTCTCTGGTTGCCGACGTCTCTACCGACCTCTCCGCCCCCACACCTCCCTGCCCTCACCTCCCGCGGCTCCGGCTCGCCTGGCGTGGGCCAATTTGGCGGAGGCCGATGACGTTGCCGCTGTCCGTCCGGTGGTCTGCTGCGACCGCGTCCCTCCCCCTACTCCAGCTCGCCCACCACAGCTCCGTGACGCCGGCGGCCTTACCCCCAGGGGTGGGGGTTCGGCTACCCGTGCACGAGCCCAATCCCGCCGCCGGTGGCCGAGCTCGCCTCGGTCACCCACGGGGCAAGGCGCGACCTTGAGGGCTGGGCGGTCCCGCCGCCACGAGCGTGCAGCTGGGTGGGTGGTCGCCGGTCGGGCTGACCTTGGCCCCGCTCGGTCGTTGTGGCGGTCCTCAGACGCCCCCATCGTGGCTGGGGCGGCCGCGTCGCCGCCGGCGTTGGCAGTCGGGTCTCCGATGTTCTCGCGCCGCACCCCTTTCCGGCCCTTCATCGCTGCATTCGGCACCTCCCATCTCCGCTTCGCTCCCGGCTCTAGAGCCCTGCGGCCCAACACCCCTCACCAGCGACCTGTCCTCTCACCGGCGTCGCTGGCGGCGGTAGGGAAAACCCTAGCCGCTCGCTCTCCCCGCCCGGTCAGGTGGGCCGACCTCTGTTGGGCCCTGGCCGGTTGTTGGACCTCCCCCCTCCCGCTGGGCCTTCTGGGGCGGGTGTCGCTGTCAAAACCGGCGGATCTCGGGTAGGGGGTCCCGAACTGTGAGCCTAGGATCGATGGTAACAGGATACGAGGGACACAATGTTTACCCAGGTTCGGGCCCTCTCTATGGAGGTAATACTGTCGGATTTCGGGTTCCGGTAGACCCTTGAGGTTCGAACACTGGGGTGCACGCGGAGACCCAACCCTCCACCGTCTCGCACCTCGCCGAATCGCTGGGACCTAAACTACTAAACAGAACAGCACAAGAGACACAAGATTTATACTGGTTCAGGCCACCATTGTGGTGTAATACCCTACTCCAGTGTGTGGTGTGGTGGGTTGCCTCTTGGGCTGATGAGGAACAATACAAGGAAGAAGCCTCGCGAGGGTCTGTTCTTGGCGGGCGCGATGAACTGCTAGGTGATGTTCAGTCGCTCTAGCTACTGGTTCCTTGATGAGGATTCCGATCTCATCCGGGGGCGGATCCTCTGCCCTGGGGGTGGCTACTCCTATTTATAGGCGAAGGCCCTGGGCCTCTTCCCAAATGTTGAGCGGTAAGGGTGCCAACAATTGGCCATTTTGAAGGGGAACAGAGGGTACACTTATCCTGACTAAAGTTGGTCCTCGCTTTGCCAAAGGCTCTGGTGATGACGCTTTGCTTGGGCTCCACGATGACTCCCTTCCGGCCGTTGGGGCTGGTCTTGGTCTTGTTGCAAAAACGGATGCCTTTGCTTGATGCTCTCGCTGCTCTTGCTCCATTTGCACCAAAGAGGAAAGGAGGAAGCAGCGTGTGCTGTCGCCCGACTGGCGCCCTTGGTCATCATGGCTTGCATCATGGGCACCTCGCGAGGTACCCTGCCTTGAACTCTCCTCCTCCTCATGAGCCAGCCTGACGAGGCCGTGCCTGAGGAAGCTCCTTTCGTCCGCCCCGCGAGGGTCTTGAGCTTGCGTTGATGATGATGGGATGTCCTGGGCCTCCTTTGAGCCACGCCGCAGGCCGCAGGCAGGCAAGTCTGGGGACCCCGTTCGGGGCGCCGACAAGAGGCCCCTGGGCCCACGGCGCGCCCGAACTTGGCCGAGCAGAGAGGCGAAAGGGCAAGTGCGAAGCGTCGCGGGCCCTAACAGCCTGCGGCCTTGGGTGCCGCGTGGAGGTTGATTGGATGCGTGCGCCACTGCTTCCCCACGATGCCTCGGTAACCACCCGGGTTCGACAAGTCCCTGCATGCAGAGTCGGTCATGATTACCGGTGATCGTGGAGGCCGACGGTTGGCCTTCGCCGGCTATAAATGGCACGGGCAGCGCGCCCTTCTAGTCTATCCTTCGCTTCTCCTCCTCCTCGTTTAAATGCGGTTTGCCATGGCTCCGATCCGCCGGTTCTCCACGGAAGAGAAGGGAAAGGCTCCTCAAGAGGATCCTGACCTGCTCCCCCCAAGGAAGCGGCTTGCCCTTTGGTGTCAGGGAAGGAGCGCTCGCCAGGAGGCGCCCATGCCCTGGTGCGCGCGGCCGCCACCAGGGTTTCCTCTTCCCTTGTTCGCGCACGTTGGCGGCTCTGAAGGAGGCGACGCCGGGCGCCTGGCAACGCGCCACACAGCGCCCGGCGGGTCACGAAGGTGTGCGGCTTCCCCCCTGGAGTCCACGCCGAGGGCTCCTGCCGGGAGTTCGTGCTTCGCGTGGCCACGCCTCCTAAGTCTTGGATTCGTCTTCCTTCTTTCTTCGCCTCCGTCGTCCGGCAGGGGGAACCCCTGGGACTCTGGCTGCAGCACGCCGGCTGCAGCACCCTCGCGACCAGGGCAGAGGTCGCGGTAGTTTCCCCGGGCGAGGTCTTCATGACTCGAGGCTGGGGCGAGGTCGCCCGGGTCTGCAGGGCGAGGGGCGCCCTCACGATCCACCTGGAGTACGATGGTGCTTCGGTGGTGTCCTTCAAGGTCTTCGACGTGGAGGATCGTCGGCTGGAGTGCTGCCCCGGGAGAGGTGGTCGAGGTCCTGCTGCGGTGAGGCAGAGGCCGGCCGACCACTCCCTTGGCAGCTCCTCAGGCGACGGGAGCGCTGGAGGATCCAGCGACTCCGTCGAGCTCTTTGCGACGCCGGAGACGAGCGACGACAGCCTCTGAGCCCCGAGCCTGCGCGCCTCTGGAGCGAGGCGGGCTCGTCAGCCGTCGCCACCCTGATCTGGATGGGGTTGGCACCGTGCGGACGCCCACTGTTGATGATGGCGTCGTGGCGGCCCCTCGTGAGGTAGGACTGCTTAGGATTAGCGTCTTTTGTTCCTACGAGGAGCCAAGACTGTACCCCGCGGGGGCTTGTAAGATGTTTGTAGCCTCGTTTGTCAATATGATCCTTATTGTGAAGCAGCGCGAGATGCTTTTCCGCCTTTAGCTTAGTTTCTTCCTTTCGGACCTCGTGAGAGCTTGATGCTTTCTGCGCCGACAGTGTCCCGATCCCAAGGCGGCTTCAGCCGGCTGGTATACCAGTCGCGATGCCGTGGTCAAGGCCGGAGGTGAGCGGCCCGAGGTCGATAAGAGCCTCCGAGTCACGATCCTCGGGGTCCCCTTGGCGCTCAAGCAGCCATCATTCGGTGAGAAAGGAGAGCGACGTTGCTAACACGGGGTTGCATTGAGTGTGGGGATGGTGTTGCGATTACTAGTGTGTTCGGAGGGTGACTTATCTCGAGGGTCAGGATAATGCCTCCTGGCGCGGCGCTAGGTCCGTGCCTTGGCCGGCGAGAGATTGCGTGGCGAGGTCGTTTCGTGCTCCTTGGAGGGACCCTGCAAGTTCACCACAAAAGGAACAAGAGCTCGCCGTGGCGATCGTTAGTTTTGCCGTTAGTTGCTTGAAGAGGCGCGAGAGGCCTCGCGAGGTGTGTTGGGGCTCCCGTGAGCCAGCGCGGGACTCACGGGGCCCTACCTCAAGGCGGGTTGCGCCTGGCTCTGGGCCTTATCTTCGAGCGTGTTCCTGCAAATTTGGCCAGATGCGGGTGCTCGCCGTCTTCGGGTCCCCGCTCTCGGGCTGGTCTCAGCCGTCGCTGGCAAGCCAGGTCGCGATGCCATGGACAAGACCAGAGGGTGAGGGCCGGAGAGCCGGTAGGAGCCCTGAGTCGCGATGCTCGGGCACCCCTTTAACGCATAAGCTGGGTTAGATGATGAAACTCACGTCCTCGGGTCCCAGCTCTCGGGCTGGTCTCGGCCGTCATTGGCAAGCCAGGTCGCGATGCCATGGACAAGACCAGAGGGGTGAGGGCGGAGAGCGGTAGGAGCCCCGAGTCGCGATGCTCGGGCACCCCCTTTAATACGCAAGCTTGGTCGATGCAGCAACTCTCGTCCTCGGGTCGGCTCTCGGTCTGGTCTCGGCCGTCATTGGCAAGCCAGTCGCGATGCCATGGACAAGACCAGAGGGTGAGGGCGGAGAGCCGGTAGGAGCCCCGAGTCGCGATGCTCGTGCAACCCCCTTTAACGCGCAAGCTGGGTTAGATAATGAAACTCTCGTCCTCGGGTCCGGCTCTCGGGCTGGTCTCGGCCGTCGGCGGCAAGCCAGGTCGCGATGCCATGGACAAGACCAGAGGGTGAGGGCCGGAGAGCCGGTAGGAGCCCTGAGTCGCGATGCTCAGGCAACCCCCCTTTAACGCGCAAGCTGGGTTAGATGATGAAACTCTACGTCCTCGGGTCCCGGCTCTCGGGCTGGTCTCAGCCGTCGCTGGCAAGCTAGGTCACGATGCCATGGAAAAGACCAGAGGGTGAGGGCCGGAGAGCCGGTGGGAGCCCTGAGTCACGATGCTCAGGCAACCCCCCTTTAACGCGCAAGCTGGGTTAGATGACGAAACTCTACGTCCTCGGGTCCCGGCTCTCGGGCTGGTCTCAGCCGTCGCTGGTAAGCCAGGTCGCGATGCCATGGACAAGACCAGAGGGTGAGGGCCTGAGAGCCGGTAGGAGCCCTGAGTCGCGATGCTCAGGCACCCCCCCTTTAACGTGCAAGATTCCATCACCCAGGAAAAGGCACCAAATAACAAGCATGGTGGAGCGAGGCATAATCCTAAGGAAAACGCAAGAAGGGTACATGCCGCTGGGACAGGCCCGAGCGGCTTGGGGATGATGCAGCCCGAGGGGCGCCCCCAATAGGGTAAGCTAATGACATGAAATAAAAGGGATACATGCCGCAGGGACGGACCTACGCGGTCTGGGAATAATGCGGCCCTGGAGGCGCTCCCAGCCGGAAACGAAACTGTAAAGATGTCACCTGGTGATGTTGGGGACGAGGGGGTGTTGGTGTAGCAGACTCGGTGGGCTGCAGGAGCCGACCCTCACGAGCCCCCAAGCCCAGGGGCCTCGGGAGGATCAGGAGGCGCTAGCGGCTCCTCAGGGGCCATCTCCATCTCCGCCAGGGCTGCGGCATGCCTGACCTCTTGAGCCTCCAGGATGGCCCTCATGAGACGCTGGTGCGCAGCTGCCGCGTTTGGCAGGCCATAAGGCATGCGCACGTAGCTGTGGGGCGGACCCTCGCAACGTCCCACTCGCGAGGGCCAGAGGCGCTCTTGAGACGCGGCTCGGTTGAGCCCGGGTATGTCGATGCAGACTCGCAGCCCACCATCCTCGCCTGGATGGGGGGCCACAGCGGGCAGGCGGCGGCTGCCCCTCATGACCCATGACTCCTGTAGCTCTTGAATGGCCTTGCTGACGAACTCCTGAGGGTTCGGCCCTCCTTGCCTTGCTCCTGCTTGCGGGAAACGTGCTTCGATGCACGCCTCCACGTGGTGCCCAAGCGCCTCCCTCGAGACCTTGGCGAGGTCGGCGGCCCTCCAGGGGAGAGCCCCCGAGCCCTACCTGAGGAGGGCGCCGGGCGCGCCTTCCTATGCGATGGAAGGAGGCTCCCCCTGGCCCGGTGCGGGCCCTGAGGGGCCTGCCTCTTGAGGAGCCGGGCCGGTCGATGTCCTGTTCTTCTTGGGTGCGGCCTCGGGAGGCCTCCTGCTGCTGTGGTCTGGGTCTTCTAGCGATATGGCCTGAAAGGCTTGCTCCAGGGAGCACACTGCGTCTCTCTCTTCACAGGGCACCGTGATGACCCTGCCGCTTCCTGGCATCTTGAGGACGTTGTAGCCATGGTGGGTTATGGCCATGAATTTGGCCAACGCTGGGTACCCGAGGATGGCGTTGTACGGCAGGCGAATGTGGGCGACGTCGAAGTCGATGAGCTCGGTGTGGTAGTTGTCGCGAGCCCCGAAGGTGACAGGAAGGCGGACCTGCCCGATCGGGACCGTGGAGCCGTCCGTGACTCAGGAGAAAGGCTTGGTTGGCTGAAGCCGTTGTAAGGCACTTGAAGATTGTTGAATGTTTCCACGGATAGGGCGTTGAGTCCTGCCCGCCGTCGATGAGGGTGTTGGTGACCAAAGACGTTCGCGATGATTGGGAAACAAAGCATCGGGAGAACTCCGGCTGTGGCTGCGCACTTGAGCTGATCCGCTGAGCTGAACGTGATGGCGCAAGCAGACCACCTGAGAGGGCGCATGGCCTCGAGCTTGGGGAGGACTGCATTCACTTCATGGGCGAACTGCTTGAAGATGCGCTGAGAGGCTGGGGCTTGAGCTCCGCCCAGTATGCAGGCGATCGCACGCGCTTCCTGGAAGCCCCCAGCCCCCTCGTCCTGATGACGGTCTTCGATTCTCCTTGGCGGCGGCGGCAGCGGAGGGAGGCCTGTGTTCCCCTGCGGGCGATCCTCTCGAGGCTGATCCCTCCAGCCTCCCTCGCGAGGCGGGTCTTGCCAACGGTCCTCGCGAGGTTGGTCGCGCCACCCTTGGCGCGGGCCGCGGTCTTCCCAGCGTCATGCATTCCTTCTTCCTCCTCGGCCGTAGCCCCGGTCGCTGCGCTCGGCGCTGCCGACCCTTCCTTCAGCGTCTGACGCCGGAGCTCTTGACACTCATTGGTGTTGTGGGTGTGGAGGTCGTGGTACACGCAGTACCGACTGCCCTTGGAGGACTCGGGCTGATCTCTGCCTCGCTTGGTGTCTGGTTCGGCCGCGAGTACGGCATCCCCCTTGCGCTTCACGTCCTTGGCCTTGGACTTCTTTTCTTCGGGATCCGCGGCAGGCAGCTCGAGGAGGGAGAGGCGCCCCTCCTCAGCCCTGGCGCACTTGGTCGCCAAGTTGAACAGCTCCAAGGAGGTGCACAGATCTTCATGCATCGCTAGCTCCTCCTTCATCTTGACGTAGCGCACGCCGTCGGAGAAGGCAGAGATGATGGCCTCCTCCGTTACCCTGGGGATCTTGATGCGTGCGTTGTTGAAGAGCTGGATGTACTTTTGCAGGGTTTCCCCTGGCTGCTTCTTGATTCGGCGCATGTCGCTTACGGCGGGTGGCCGGTCGCGAGTACCCTGGAAGTTGGCGATGAAGCGGGTACGCATCTCGGCCCAGGAAGAGATCGTGCCTGGGGCCAGATTCAGGAGCCAAAAGGGCTACGTCCTTGAGCGCCATGGGAAACCAGTTCGCCATGACCTTTTCATCCCCGTTGGCAGCCTCGATGCCCAGCTCGTAGAGCTGGAGGAACTCCGTAGGGTCAGCTGTGCCGTCGTAGCGAGGAGGCAGGTCTGGCTTGAACTTGGCGGGCCACGCAACGCTACGCAGCTCGGAGGTGAAGGCGCGGCAGCCTGCCGTGGCCGCGGGGGGCCTCGGAAGGCAGAGAGCTTGGTCTTGCGGGCCTCCCAGCGCCGCGGCTGGGGGCAGCGCAGGGTCTTGACGTGCCGGAGCGGGGAGCGCTTGAGCAGCTTCTTGTGGGCGAGGAACTTCTTGACAGCTCTGCTCTTGCCGCTCCGGCACCTGGCGGAACGGGTTCCGCCAGGGCTGGCGCTTTGGGGCTGTGGGCGCTTCTTGAGGAGGAGGTGGCCGAGGCGCCCAGAGCTTCATCGCCTGCTGGGTGGGTGCGTGCAGCGAGACGGACGGCGCGGGGCGCCTTCAGCGGACGAAGCTCAGCGACTTCGGTCGAGCCATTCTTCAGACGCTGCCGACGGGCGGTAGCGCAGGAGCTCGCTTGCGCGATGAGTGCAGCCCGGCCTCCATGGCCGCTGGGTGCACGTGGCGAAGAACCAGCTGGGGTGAGCTGAAAGCGTGGCGGTGCGGCCGCCCCGCCTCATGGACGGTCTTTGGGTGACGATGCTTGCTGCTCGTTTCGCCGGGCCGGTGGCGGCGTTGACAGCGGGTAACGGGAACGACGAGGGCGCCACGACGGGAGCTGTCTGGGCGACATAGGGAGGCGGCGGCGGCTCGGCTGCACGGGCCCGACGAGCATCGATCTGGTTATGTGGTCGGGGAAGAACGAGGCGAGGAAAGGCAGATTCCGGCGCACCTACAGCACGCCAAATGTCGGATTTCGGGTTCAGCAGACCCTTGAGGTTCGAACACCGGGTGCGCGCGGAGACCCAACCCTCCACCGCCTCGCACTCGCCGAATCGCTGGGACCTAAACTACTAAAAGTAACAGCGCAAGAGACACGAGATTTATACTTGTTCAGGCCACCATTGTGGTGTAATACCCTACTCCAGTGTGTGGTGTGGTGGATTGCCTCTTGGGCTGATGAGGAACAATACAAGGAAGAACAGCCTCGCGAGGGTCTGTTTCTTGGCGGGTGCGATGAACTGCTAGGTGGTGTTCAGTCGCTCTAGCTACTGGTTCCTTGATGAGGATTCCAATCTCATCCGGGGGCGGATCCTCTTCCCTGGGGGTGGCTACTCCTATTTATAGGCGAAGGCCCTGGGCCTCTTCCCAAATGTTGAGCGGGAAGGGCGCCAACAATTGGCCATTTTGAAGGGGAACAGCGGGTACACTTATCCTGACTAAAGTTGGTGCTACTTTGCCAAAGGCTCGATGATGACACCTGCTTGGGCTCCACGATGACTCCTTCCAGCCGTTGGGGCTGGTCTTGGTCTTGTTGCAATCAAACAGATGCCTTTGCTTGATGCTCTCGCTGCGCTTGCTCCCTTTGCACCAAAGAGGAAAGGAGGATCGCTGGCCGGGCGCCTCGATGGCGCCCTTGGTCGTCATGGCTTGCGCCATGGGCACCTCGCGAGGTACCCTGCCTTGAACTCTCCGCCTCCTCATGAGCCAGCTCGACGAGGCCGTGCTCGAGGAAGCTCCTTGTTGTCCGCCTCATGAGGCTTGGCCCCTCGCGAGGGTCTTGAGCTTGCGTTGATGAAGATGGGCTGTCCTGGGCCTCCTTTGAGCCACGCCGCAGGCCGCAGGCAGGCAAGTCTGGGGACCCCCGTTCCCGGGACGCCGACAAATACCCTACTTCCTGCTTGATTGATCTTGATGAATATGAGTGTTACAAGAGTTGATCTACCACGAGATCGTAATGGCTAACCCTAGAGGTCTAGCTTGTATGACTATGGTAATGTGTCCCCTTTCCGGACTAACCCCTCTGGTTTATATAGGCACTAGGGGGATCTAGGGTTAACATAGAGTCAGTTACATAAGAAGGAATCTTCATAATCGGTCGCCAAGCTTGCCTTCCACGCCAAGTAGAGTCCAATCCGGACATGGGTACAGTCTTCCGCCTTCATGTCTTTGCAGCCCATCAGTCCGGCCCATGGATAATAGGCCGGACGCCCGAGGACCCCTTAGTCCAGGACTCCCTCAGTAGCCCCTGAACCTGGCTTCAATGACGAGGAGTCTAGCGCGCAGATTGTCTTCGGCATTGCAAGGCGGGTTCCCCTTTCCGAACTCCAAGATAGTCTTCAGACGTGACGATAGTATCCGGACCTGCCACATACACACCATACATGACTGCAGAGAGAATATATATATTTTTACACGAGTTCTATCCACTGACAACTTTTTTAATAACACGGCATCACGTCTGTCCGGTTATAATTTTGAACTGTTGCTGCTCCATGTTTTGAGACGCGGTTGTCATTGGCACGTCTTGTCAAAGCAGAGATCGTGTCCCCTTATCGCGGGATTCTCATCAATGCGGGCGTGGGTAACCCAACCATGCCGTTTATACGGCCCTTGGGAATAGGCGAGTTTTTAGGGTGAGTAAGGAGGCGCTTGATATTCACGGCCTTTATAAGGGGATAAGGGATCTCTCCCTTTACCCACACCCTTTCTCTCCTTCAGTTCTTCCGTCCTTGAGCTCTAGCGCCCAAGCTTTAGCTTTTCCTTGTTCGAGAAGGCACTCCAAACATGTTCGGATCCGGAGCTGGAGGCAAGTGGATGGCCTCCTCCGTCAAGAAGAAGGACATCATGGAGCTCCGGGAGGCCGGGTATTTAGCCAAGGAGATTGCTCACCGACTCCCGTCAAAAGGGCAAATCGTCCCTACCCCCGAGCCCCATGAGAGGGTTGTGTTTATCACACACTTTGTCCGCGGGATGGGATTCCCTCTTCATCCATTTGTTCGGGGGTTGATGTTTTACTATGGGTTGGACTTCCACGATCTGGCCCCCAACTTTATCCTCAACATCTCGGCATTTATCATCGTGTCTGAGGCCTTTCTCCGCATCCCACCTCACTTCGGCCTATGGTTGAAGAACTTTAATGTGAAACCGAAGGTGGTGCATGGTCAACAAGCAAAGTGCAGAGGCGCCATGGTGGGCAAGATGCCCAAAGTCACCTGGCCCGAAGGCTCCTTTGCGGAGACGGTGAAGGGATGGCAATCGGGGTGGTTTTACATCACCGAGCCGCGTGACACTGATTGGGCAGCAGCCCCCGAATTCTGATCCGGAATTCCGATGCGGCTCACTTCTTCGCAAGAGAAGGGCGTGATCTGGGGATCTTCGAACGAGATAACTGGGCTATAGACATGCGTCCAGAACATGATAACCAAGAAGATCAAGCTAGTGAAATTGATCCAGGTTATGCTCATTCGCCGGATCCTTCCGTGCCAACGCCGGACTTGCTATTTGTGGGAGTACGACCCAGCCAAGCACCAGACGCTGCTAGAGCTCTTTGGCGCGACGCACGAAGGTATCTGGAAAGCGCTCTTCAAGGCTGGCGAGACATGTCGGATTTCGGGTTCCGGTAGACCCTTGAGGTTCGAACACTGGGGTGCGCGTGGAGATCTTTCCCCTACCAGCTCATGCGTGCATGGATTGCAAGGGATCTAAACTACCAACGATGAACAACACAGAGACACGAGGTTTATCTTTGGTTGGGCCACCGTGGTGGTGTAATACCCTACTCCAGTGTGTGGTGTGGTGGATTGCCTCAGGGGCTGATGAAGAACAATACAAGGGAAGAACAACCTCGCGAGGGGCTGTTCTTGAGCTGGTGCGATGAACTGCTTGGGTGAGTCTAGTTGCCTCTCTCTCTCTAGGGGGTTCGACTTGTCTCTGGTCCATCCCCTCTCTTTGTGGTGGCTAGCTCTATTTATAGAAGGAGGCCCTGGGCCTCTTCCCAAATAATGAGCGGGAAGGGCGCCAATAATTGGCCATTTTGAAGGGGAACATCTAGTACACTTATCCTGACTAAAGTTGGTCTTCGGCTGCCAAAGGCTCTGACGTTGACGCCGTCTTGGGCTCCACGATGACCTCCATCCTGCCGTTCTGCTGGTCTTGGTCTTGTTGCACCAAAGTGGTAACCTTTGCGTGATGCCTTGGCCTGTGCTTGCCTCCTTTGCACCAAAGGGGAAAAGAGGACACTGCGTGGGATGGCGCCCGCCTGGCGCCCACCTGGCCTTGATCGTCATGGCTTGCTTCGCACGACACCCTTGCGAGGTGCCCTGCCTTGATCTCTCCGCCTCCTCGCGAGCCTGCCTGACGAGGCTGCTCCTGAGGTAGGTTCCTGTCGTACGCCCCACGAGGCTTGGCCCCTCGCGAGGGTCTTGAGCTTGAGCTAATGAAGCTGGGCCGCACTGGGCCCCCACTTGAGCCACGCCGCAGGCCGCAGGTAGGCAAGTCTGGGGACCCCCGTTCCCAGAACGCCAACAGTAGCCCCCGGGCCCAAGGCGCGCCCGGACTTGGCTTAGCAGAGAAGCGAAGGGGCAAGTGCAAAGTGCTGCGGGCCCCAACAGCCTGCAGCCTTAGGCGCCACGTGGCGATTGGTTGGTCGTGGGCGTCTCCGCTTCCCCACGATGCCTCGGCAACCGCATGACTGACAAGTCCCTGCGTGCAGGAATGGGTCATGATTACCTGCGATCGTGGAGGCCGACAGTTGGCCTCCTCTGGCTATAAGTACGGAATGGCGCAAGCCCTTTCAGCCCATCTCTTCTTGCTTCTCCTTCTTCTCCATGGCTCCGTCGAAGAGGTTCTCGGCCGCGGAGAAGGGAAAGGCCCGCCAGGTAGAGCCTGGCTCTCCCCCGGCCAAGCGCGGTCGAGGCCGTCCTCGCAAGCATCCCGTGGCTCCCGTAGTGGCTTCCCGCGGCCGTGGGGGTAATCTCCTGCGCGGCGATGGGTGCCAGGCTGTCGATGGGGGGCGCGCCGTGAACGCGCGGCCCCCTAGGCCGCGCTTCCACTCGGCAGAGGTGCTGCCGGAGTTTGTCGTGTGGTCGGTGGAGCCGACCAGCACCTGGCTCCAGCTTCCCCGCTTCCTTTTAGGTGAACTTCCGGCCGGCGCCCCGGGCGGCCTCTGGCTCCAGGCGGACGGTTGCTGCAGCCGGGCCTCCTGGACTTTGCTGGAGGCCTCCGCCGACGAGAGTGTGGCCCTGACCCGTGGCTGGCAAACGTTTGCCCGCGCGCGTGGTCTAAGCCGGTGGTGCACCCCGCACTTCAAGTTCGACGGCGATGCCACCCTCTACGTGAGGGTGTTTGGAGAAGACGGTCGCCGCGCCGGGTGCTGCCCAGAAGACGATGACCGCGGCCGTGGACCCAGCCCCGGCGATGATCGGGATGAAGATGACATCGCGCGCGTCGTCGGCGGCGCTCGGGGCTCGTCGATCTTTGGCGGCTCTCCTTCGCATAGCAGCTCCTCCAGCGGTGGCCGCGACCAGCCTCCACGCCGTCGCGCCCGCCTGGAGGGAGGTAGTGGGTCAGCCCGCCGTCACGCCCCAGCGAAGCGCGAGAGGGAGTCTGCCTGAGCTCCGGAGGCAGTACGAGCCTTCGCCGCGAGTTGGTGCCAGGCGTGTCGTGTCTATTTTGTTCTTCTCCTTTTCCTGCGCAAAGAGACAGTAGTGTAGGGCCCCGCGGGGGCGTGCTTGAACTGTTGCTGTTAATCATCGTGATGTTTCCGCTGTTTCTGTGCCATGCTTTTGTGCCACATGCCCCGCCAGAAATTACTTTTAGCTTGGGGGACTGTCGTGGTCGCTTCCCGAGGCCGAGGCCTCGCCGAACGCCTTCATGTCCCGCAAAGATTAGTCAGAGAGGTAGCTTCCAGCCTCGGGCCAGGAGGCGACCGACCCACGTCCTGTGTTCGTGTCGCGGTGCCCGTGGGGCACGGACTGGGAGGGGTGCTCCCGTAGTGGACCCGGCTAGGGAAGCCTCAAACGATGAGGGCAGAAAACACTCGTGAGGGTGCCCGCGCTGCTCCCTCGCGAGACTTGCACGAGAGAAATCAAGGCAGGAGAGCGAAAAAGACACAAGCCAAAGACGGCAACAGCTTCAATAAAACTTCAAATAGGAATGAACAAGCCAACTGCAGAAAGCAAATGAAAAAGCCGCGTCCGACACCAAATCTAGTCTTCGACGTCTTCTCACCAGCGTGGAGCTAAGTGCTGCCACTAGGCGTGGGAGGGAGCCCCAGGGCCTGAGGCCGGCGCTCCTGAAACTCCGGGGCGTGTACAGTCCCAACTCATTATTACGTGAGAGTGTCACGGGCGGCGAGCTTCACATGCATTGGCCTTCTTCACAGGCTCCGGGCCTTTCTTGAGGAAATGAACTTCACAGGCGTTGGCCTTCTTCACAGGCTCCGGGCCTTTCTTAGAAAAATAAGCTTCACAGGCGTTTGCCTTCTTCACAGGCTCTGGGCCTTTCTCAGAAAAATAAGCTTCACAGGCGTTCGCCTTCTTCACAGGCTCTGGGCCTTTCTCAGAAAAATAGGCTTCACAGGTGTTCGCCTTCTTCCCACGCTCTGGGCCTTTTTCAGGGGTAGAACTTCCGGAGATGCTGGATGTTCCACGCGTTCGGGATGGGTGCCCCTTCCTGAGTCTCCAAGCGTGCAGAGCCGGGCCTGGAAACATGAACAACTTTGAACGGGCCCTCCCACATGGGAGAGAGCTTATGCAACCCTTCCCTGGAGAGGACCCATCTGAGCATGAGGTCCCCTACCTCCAGAGTCCTGGGGCGGATGTTGCGGCAGTGGTATCGCCGCAGCGCCTGTTGATACCTTGCCGCTTACAGCGCAGCCTCTCGACGATGTTCCTCTCCCAGCACGAGATCCATCCCCCGCATGGCGTCCTGCTGCGCCTCGTCGAATGCCAGGACCCGTGCGGAGCGACGCCTGACCTCGTGAGGGAGGACAGCTTCTGCTCCGTAGACGAGGAAGAAGGGGGTCTCGCCAATGACTTGGTCATGGGTCGTGCGGATGGACCACAAAGATGACTGGAGCTCGTCGTGCCAGCCTCGGCCAGGGCCTCCAGCTTCTTCTTGAAGGTCCTGGTCTTGAGGCCCTTAAGGACCTCCGCGTTGGCTCGCTCGGCCTGGCCGTTGCTTCGAGGGTACGCCACCGAGGCGTAGCATATCTGCGTTCCAAGGTTAGCACAGTACGTTTTCAAGAGATTACTGGTGAACTGCGAACCGTTGTTGGTGATGATGCTGTTAGGCACCCCAAACCGGCTCACGAGGCCCCAAATGAACTTGACCGCCGAGCCTGCTGGGATAGTGCGGACAGCTTCCACCTCAGTCCACTTGGGGAATTTGTCCACGGCGACGTAGAGGTAGCGATAGCCCCCTGGCGCCCGAGGGAACGGGCCCAGAATGTCCAGCCCCCAAACTGCGAATGGCCATCAGAGGGGTATAGTTTGAAGACCTCCTATCGGCTGATGGATCTGCTTCGCATGAAATTGGCAGGCCTCGCAAGCCTTTACCAGGTCAATCAAGCTGCCGAAAGGCCAGTGGGCCAAGAGAACCCGCAGCTGAACGCCTTTGCCAACGAGGGTTCGCGACGATTAGTGGTGCCCACAGCCTCCGCCTGTATGTCTTCCTGCAATTCCTTCCCTTGCTCTCTCGGGAATGCAGCAGGGACACGCTATTCGGCCGCCTCGGTAAAGCTCCCCATCCACGACATACAAGAGGGCCGTGGCTTGCCGCGCCACACGCTCTGCCTGCTCCTCCTTCTCCGCCAGGGTCCCCTGTATCAAGTAGCTCTTGAGCTCCGTAATCCAGCACCCCTCCTGAGGTTCCAATGCCAGGAGCAGGCGCGCTCCTGAGGCCGGGCCGCAGGCCGGGGCTCCCGAGGCAGGCGGCTGGGGGAGCTCCTCCGAGGTTGCGAAGCGCTTGATAGTGACGGTGCCGCTGAGGGCCTGAAGAGTCGCTCCTCAAAGACGCCAGGCTCCTGAGGCAGCCTCCTGGATGCTCTCTTGGCGATGTCGTCCGCCTCTTGATTGGTGCCGCGTGGCACATGCTGCAACTCCAGTCCCCAGAACTGTTTCTCCATCCTGCGAACCTTCGCGAGGTAGGCTTCCATGTGCTCGTCCTTCGCTCAGATATCTTGTTGGAGAAGTTGACGAGGAGCTGTGAATCGCCCTTGATGATGAGGCGCTTTACCCCCAAAGCGATTGCGGCTCTCAGACCGGCTATGAGGCCTTGATATTCCGCTATGTTGTTGGAGACCTTTTCCCCATGCTAGAAACAGAGTTGCACGGTGTAGTAGAGCTTGTCTTGAGTAGGGGATACGAGCACTGCATCGGCCCCCGCGCCATGTCAGGAGAATGCCCCGTCGAAGTACATGACCGAGCCGTTCGGTGCTTCGCTCCCCGGAGAAAGCGACCAGTCTTCGCCTGCTTCGAGGCCAGGTGCCTCCGTCCATTCTACCATGAAATCTGCCAATGCGGCCCCCTTGATGACTCTGGTTGTGCTGAACTCCACCTGAAATGCTTGAAGTTCGATGTTCCACTCGGCGACTCTTCCAGCTAAGTTGGGGCTTCTGAGCACCCTCTCCAGAGGGTATGCTGAGACGACCTTGATGGGATGACCCTGGAAGTAGTGCCGTAGTTTGCGTGAGGCTACCAATAGCGCGAGGAGGAGCTTTTGGGGCATGGGGTATCAGCGCCCTGCGCCCCGCAGCGCCAGGCCGACGGCACACGGGTGCTCGACGAGAGTAGGAGGCCGACGAGGCCGTGCCCTCCGGAGGGTCTCAAGCCTCCTGAGCGATGGAGCCTCAGTCACTCGGCCTCGGGCGCGGCCGGTTTGGCTCTAGGGGCATCTTCCTGCTGAGGTTGGTCTCCGTCCGCCGGAGCCGTGACCTTCACGAGGCCTTCTTGGTCTTGTCCTGCCGCGTCCGGGGCCGTGGCCGGGCGTGGTGCAACCTTGACCTGGCGCTCTTTCGAACCGCCACTAGGGCTGCGCTGGCGGAGTAGGGCGTGGCGGCGAGGTAGAGCACCAGGGGCTCTAGTGGGCATGGCGCGACCATCACAGGAGGGCTGGTAAGGTACCTCTTGAGTTCTTGGAATGCCTTGTCGGCTTCATCAGTCCATTCAAAGGGGCCCTTCTTCTTCATCGGCTTGAAGAATGGCAGTGCTCGCTCTCCCAGCTTGGAGATGAAACATCCTAGCGCGGTCACGCGCCCAGTGAGTTTCTGCATTTCCCTGAGGGTCTTTGGCGGGCTCATGTCTTCGACTGCCTTGACCTTTTCCGGGTTGGCCTCGATGCCCCTATGGGAGACGAAGAAACCCAGGAGCTTGCCCGAGGGGACTCCAAATACGCACTTCTCCGGGTTGAGCCGCAGGTCCACTTTTTCGAGGCTCGCGAAGGTTTCTTCCAAGTCCTATATCAGGGTTTTCGCCTCCCGAGACTTCACCACAATGTCATTGACGTATGCCTCAGCATTCCTCCCGAGCTGTCGGCCCAAGGCGATGTGCATCAGCCGCTGAAAGGTCGCGCCTGCGTTCTATGCAACCCAAATGGCATGCGTGTATAGCAAAGACACTCCGCACGGGGTCAGGAAAGCCGTTTTTTCCACGTCTTCTACCGCCATCTTGATCTGGTGATAGCCTGAGAAGGCATCCAGGAAGCACAGCAGGTCACAGCCAGCGGTAGAATCGACGATCTGGTCAATGCGAGGAAGCGGAAATAGATCCTGTGGCAGGCCTTGTTGAGGTTGGTGAAGTCGACGCACATACGCTCCTTTCCCCCTTTCTTTGGCATGGCAACTGGGTTGGCCAGCCAATCCGGGTAGCGGACCTCGCGAATAACCCCTACTGCCTCCAGCTTGCGGGTCTCTTGGACGATAAAAGCTTGTTTCTCTGTGGACTGCCGCCGCTTATACGCTTCACGGGCGCACGTTGGGGCACACGTTGAGGTGATGCTCAATCACGCCCCTTGGGACCCCTGCCAACTGATCAAGCCCCCATGCAAACACCTTCTTGTTTGCGCGCAGGAACTTTACCAAGGCCTCCTCCTGCTCGGGTTCGAGGTTTGCACCTATGGTGAAGGTGGCGTCAGTGGACCCGTCCTCGCTGACTGGTACCTGCTTGGTTTCCGCCTTGTTTTGAGTGAATAGCTGCTTCTTCTTGGATGGTGCAGCCCCCTTGAGCTCGGGAGCGTCAACACCGGTGGGTCGTGCCACTGCAGCCGCTTTGAAAACATGCTTGAGTGCCTGCAGTGCCTCTCCAGTGTTTCCCCACACGGTAAGGACGCCGCTGCTCCCGGCCATCTTCATGAGGTTGTACGCAGGGTGAGTTGCTGCCATGAACCGAGCCAAGGCCGGGTAGCCGAGGATGGCATTGTAGGGGAGGCCGATGGTGGCGATGTCGAAGTCAATCAGCTCCGTGCGGAAGTTGTCGCGGGTGCCGAAGGTCACCGGGAGGCGAATTTGTCCCAATGAGGCGGTGGAGCCGACTCCGACTCCGGAAAAAGGCCTACTGGGCTGGAGCCGCTCTGGTGGCACATGGAGGAGGCTGAAGGCCTCCACAGAAAGCACGCTGAGGCCGGCTCCGCTGTTGATGAGGATCCTGGTGACCGCCACTTTGCAGATGGTGGGGGTGCACAGCATCGGGAGCGCACCCGATCCGGTGGGGTTGGAGGGGTGATCGTCCGAGTTGAAGAGCAGGTCGGCCTCGGGCGCCACCCAGCCCGCCGGGGCTCCTTGGCGCTTGGAGGTGGCGGCGATCTGGCGGGTGAACGGCTTGACGTGGCGGCTCGAAGGTGGCGCCAGTGAGCCGCCCAGCAGAGCTGCGACGACCGGGGCGCCGCCCAGCCATGAGGGCGAGGTAGAGGTCGCGCAGCTCCCCCCAACAGGTCTGCTGCCCGTTCCCCACCGGGCCGTTGGCGGCGTTGGCGGCAGGCGACGGGGAACGGCGGGGGCGTCCGCCGACGGGAGCCGTCTGGGCGACTCGAGCGGCGCGAGCAGCCCGGCGCCGCGCGAAGCTCGGCGAAAGGCCGGCCATGGACACGACGGAGAATCACACGCGACCAGCGGAGGAAGGATTCCGGCGCTCCCCTACCTGGCGCGCCAAATGTCGGATTTCGAGTTCCGGCAGACCCTTGAGGTTCGAACACTGGGGTGCGCACAGAGATCTTTCCCCTAACAGCTCATGCGTGCATGGATTGCAAGGGATCTAAACTACCAACGATGAACAACACAGAGACACGAGGTTTATACTGGTTCGGGCCACCGTGGTGGTGTAATACCCTACTCCAGTGTGTGGTGTGGTGGATTGCCTCAAGGGCTGATGAAGAACAATACAAGGGAAGAACAGTCCCGTGAGGGGTTGTTCTTGAGCTGGTGCGATGAACTGCTTGGGTGAGTTCAGTCGCCTCTCTCTCTCTCTCTAGGGGGTTCGACTTGTCTCTGGTCAGTCCCCTCTCTTTGTGGTGGCTAGCTCTATTTATAGAAGGAGGCCCTGGGCCTCTTCCCAAATAATGAGCCGGAAGGGCGCCAACAATTGGCCATTTTGAAGGGGAACATCTAGTACACTTATCCTGACTAAAGTTGGTCTTCGGCTGCCAAAGGCTCTGACGTTGACGCCGTATTGGGCTCCACGATGACCTCCATCCTGCCGTTCTGCTGGTCTTGGTCTTGTTGCACCGAAGTGGTAACCTTTGCGTGATGCCTTGGCCTGTGCTTTCCTCCTTTGCACCAAAGGGGCAAAGAGGACACTGCGCGGGCTGGCACCCGCCTGGCTCCCACCTGGCCTTGATCGTCATGGCTTGCGTCGCACGCCACCCTCGCGAGGTGCCCTGCCTTGATCTCTCCGCCTCCTCGCGAGCCTGCCTAACGAGGCTGCTCCTGAGGTAGGTTCACGCCGTCCGCCTCATGAGGCTTGGCCCCTCGCGAGGGTCTTGAGCTTGAGCTGATGAAGCTGGGCCGCACTGGGCCCCCACTTGAGCCATGCCGCAGGCAGGCAAGTCTGGGGACCCCCGTTCCCAGAATGCCGACAAGACGCAACCGCCTACTACTAAAGATCGCGGGCTTAGCTTAAAGCGCCAGGCCAATCCAGTAAATCTTTTAATATTTTCAAGGTATACCCTTCACCTGCATATTTTGAGGAAGGATTCTAAGCTCTTCTACCCACTCTGCCAGGCCTGGATCGAGGTGGTGGGGTAGATTAACTGTCCAGCTCCGCTTCCTGAGGAGCAAGAATTCCCACTTCTCACGAACATGTTGTTTCCGCCGCCTTATGACGTGCCGGAGAAGAAGACCAGGAAAGCGGCCAAGGGGACCAGGAGTGGCCTTCGCCGGAAAAGAGCTACGGATGCGATGTTCGGAGACGAGACTCACTCTTCGTCTGCCGAAGACGACGACGAAGAGGACAAAGAAGAAGAAGATGACTCCCCACCTGAAGCGGGGAGGAAAAAGAGGGCGGCCTCCAAGAACCTGGAGGCAAAGGCGCCCAAAAGGGGAAAAGGCTCCCCCACGGATAACTACGTGATGTCGATAGCAGTCCGGAGCAGTCTTCCCGGTCCAAGCCTCAAGCTAAATCGTAAGTATTAACAATCCATACACGCGCCCGAACGTCCGTCCTTTCTGCCTTGCAATGTTTAAGTTGTGTTATTGCAGTCCGGCTCGGGACAGCTCTCCGCTGGTACGGTGGTTGAAAAGGTTCGGTCCGTCAAAACGGGCTGACCGAAGCCTGTGCTAGCCTTCTAGCAGGCTTTGAGGTGAGCACATAATTGTAAGAAGAATATCACAGCATAGACAGTAGCCCGTGATGCTTTGTTCGATGTCCGGAAAGAAAAGCTGAACAGAGGATCAAAATTAATTTTCACAGGAGTCTAACATAAAATGTCTATGTGAATGAGCAGGCCTCGTTGCGGGCTGCTACCGCTCAAACTGCAGAGGTCTCTGGACTGAAACAGAAACTGGAGCGGGCCGAGGAAGAGCCCGGCCGCGTGAAGAAGCAGCTGCAGGATAGCGAAGGTATGCAGTAACCTGCGTGTATATTGAAGAGTAAATTGTTCAAGCTGACTAAAATGTCATGAACTTTGTTAGGGGCCACAACCGAGGTGGCTGCCCTAAAAAAGGCGTTGATCGAGGCAGAGGACAAAGCGGCCAAGGAGATCGCCATGCGCGAGAAGCGCGAGGCCCAGGTGGGCGAAGCGCGGCAACAGCTCCAGGGCGCGATCGAGAGATTTGAGTCCATGGAGCGTGATTGTAAGGCGCAAGAGTCCGAACTGGCGAAGGTCCGCCAGAGCGCACAGGATGCACGAGCCGAAGCCCAGAACGCCCTCCAGGAAATTCAGGCGGCCAAGGAGATTACGGCGCGTAAGTCTTTCATCGTGCCAGGAAAGTATATAAAGAAACGTTCCTTGTACTTATCCGAATTTGGGTTTTCCAGGGGCGTTTCCGGATCTGCCGCACAACGTATCCGATGTTGCCAAGTATTATAGAGCCGAAGAAGGGATGTCCACGGAGAAGCTGTTCTGGTCCCAATATCTTGGACCCGAACATCCGGTACCCTTCAGCTACCAGCTAAAGCAGTTGGTCGAGCTGCACAGGTCGGCAGAGCTAGCCATGAAGGACTTGATAGTCCGGCTGTGGCATGCCGAGCATGTACCTAGCAGCTACTTCGGTCTTGTTAAGCGGCTTGCAAGTGCTTGTCTGCGGCTCGAAGCCGTGAAGCGGTTGATTTGTATTGAAGGAGCGTGTATGGCCTTTGCCTGCGTCAAGACGCATTGGGCAAAGCTGGATGCCAAGAAGCTGATGACCGAGGGACCGCTGGAGGGCAAGGAGCATCGTCGACCCGAGATCTATTTTGATGGTGTCCTGGAGGGGTCCCGCCTTGTGGCGGAGCAATGTTCGAAGGATGTCAAATTCCCATTAGAACATTTGCATTATCCTGTCCTGTAATATGGAACAATGATGCTATAATGCTTGCGATTTAAATTTTACCTCCTGTGCGGCCGTTTATGAAATCTGAGGGTTGACCAGTCGTCGGCTTCTGCCCCCACATAGCTAGTACGGGGGTGTACGGGATAAATCTAAACACTCTTTACTCCACATTCT
Organism: Aegilops bicornis; assembly: GCA_021605145.1. Taxonomy (NCBI): domain Eukaryota; kingdom Viridiplantae; phylum Streptophyta; class Magnoliopsida; order Poales; family Poaceae; genus Aegilops; species Aegilops bicornis. The sequence goes on along the minus strand of CM038669.1, from coordinate 463,078,646 downwards.
GGTCCTTAAAGGAAGTGTTTAGCACGACGAACAAGGCAATCGGACTATGCGGCCTTTACCGCCCTCACTTAGCCATAGGAGTTTGACAATTAGGAAAGTTGGCGAAGCCCCTGGTGTTCGGAAGGCCGAACCAGGGGCATTATTGGAAGAACCGATTCTTCACAAGAAGCGGAAAAAATCTCCAACGATTTGGAACCTCTAGAACAGCCGACTGGCTCTCGCCGCATCATGACAGTCAGTTTTCGGCTTTCTCTACTGAGGTGCTCATCCGGTCAAGGCCAGGGCACAATCGCAGTAGTTCTCCCTTTACTACCCTAGCCGATAGAGCGGAACATAGGGTAGCAAGCACAGGAGCCGGGCAACCCAACTATTGACCAAAGACATGATTCGGAGCCGATTCATATAATGCTATAAGTTCGGGGTGCCGAACTGTACTGTAAAAGTATTCAGACTTTTATTGCCGTGATGCGGGGCGTAATAAAGCCCCTGGCGTAGTAATACATACCATGGTGTACGTGTGTACTGAGTAATAAATATTAAGGTGAGGAAACGAGAAAAAAATTAGTAATGAGCTGACGTCATTATTTACTCACCAGTGTGATGTAATTAGTACATCGAGGCGTACTTTGTACAAGTGATGCGATAAGCAAGTAAGGCTATTTAACATGCCGTAACCAAGGGTGAGCTGAGTGTGGGTATGTAAAACAAGCATGGTAATCGTTTAGTAGAAACCACCTGGGGATTTCCTTATATGCCATAGCTTCTACGACTATCGCTACCGCTTAGTGATAAAGTAAAGCAATTACAGGGCGTTTGCATTTCATCCAATAAAGCGACAACCATATGGCTCCTGCCAGTTGCCGATAACTTCGGTTACAAAACATGATCATCTGATACAATATAGCATCACGTCTTGACCATATCACATCACAACATGCCCTGCAAAAAAAATGTTAGAGGTCCTCTACTTTGTTGTTGCAAATTTTACGTGGCTGCTACGGGCTGAGCAAGAACCATTCTTACCTACGCATCAAAACCACAACGATTGTTCGTCAAGTTAGTGCTGTTTTAACCTTCGCAAGGACCGGGCGTAGTCACACTCGGTTCAACTAAAGTTGGAGAAACTGACACCCGCTAGCCACCTCTGTGCAAAGCACGTCGGGAGAAACGGTCTTGCGAAGCGTCTGGCGTAATGTCGGTCTGGCCGCTTCATCCAACAATCTTGCCGAACCAAAGTATGACATGCTGGTAAGCAGTATGACTTGTATCGCCCACAACTCACTTATGTTCTACTCGTGCATATAACATCTACGCATAAAACCAGGCTCGGATGCCACTGTTGGGGAACGTAGTAATTTCAAAAAAATTCCTACGCACACGCAAGATCATGGTGATGCATAGCAACGAGAGGGGAGAGTGTTGTACACATACCCTCATAGACCGAAAGCGGAAGCGTTTGAATAACGCGGTTGATCTAGTCGTACGTCTTCACGGCCCGACCGATCAAGCACCGAAACTATAACACCTCCGAGTTCTAGCACACGTTCAGCTCGATGACGTTCCCCGGACTCTGATCCAGTAAAGTGTCCGGGAAGAGTTCCGTCAGCACGACGGCGTGGTGACGATCTTGATGTTCTACCGTCGTACGGCTTCGCCAAAGCACCGCTACAATATTATTGAGGACTATGGTGGAGGGAGGGCACCGCACACGGCTAAGAGATCAAGAGATCAATTGTGTGTCTAGAGGTGCCCCCCTGCCCCCGTATATAAAGGAGCCAAGGGGGAGGGGGCAGCCGGCCAAGGAGGGGCGCGCCAAGGGGAGTCCTACTCCCATCGGGAGTAGGACTCCCTCCTTTCCTTGTTGGACTAGGAGAAGGGGGGAAGGAGGAGGGAGAGAGGAAGGAAAGGGGGGCGCCTCCCCCCTCTCCTTGTCCTATTTGGACTAGGGGGGAGGGGCGCGCGGCCCAGCCCTTGCCTCCTCTCCTCTTCTCCACTAAGGCCCATGTAGGCCCAATAGGCCCCCGGGGGGTTCCGGTAACCTCCCGGTACACCGGTAAAATCCCGATTTCACCCGGAACATTTCCGACATCCAAATATAGGGTTCCAATATATCAATCTTCATGTCTCGACCATTTCTAGACTCCTCGTCATGTCCGTAATCACATCCGGGACTCCGAACAAACTTCGGTACATCAAAATTCATAAACTCATAATATAACTATCATCGAAACCTTAAGCGTGCGGACCCTACGGGTTCAAGAACTATGTAGACATGACCGAGAACCATTTCGGGTCAATAACCAATAGCGAAACCTGGATGCTCATATTGGCTCCTACATATTCTACGAAGATCTTTATCGGTCAAATCGCATAACAACATACGTTGTTCCCTTTGTCATCGGTATGTTACTTGCCCGAGATTCGATCGTCGGTTTATTCGTTACCGGAAAGTCACTTTATTCGTTATGTAATGCATCATTCTGTAACTAACTCATTAGTTACATTGCTTGCAAGGCTTATAGTGATGTGCATTACCGAGAGGGCCCAGAGATACCTCTCCGACAATCGGAGTGACAAAACCTAATCTCGAAATACGCCAACTCAACATGTACCTTTGGATACACCTCAGAGATCCTTTATAATCACCCGATTACGTTGTGACGCTTGGTAGCACATAAAGTGTTCCTCCGGTAAACGGGAGTTGCATAATCTCATAGTTATAGGAACTTGTATAAGTCATGAAGAAAGCAATAGCAACATACTAAATGATCAAGTTCTAAGCTAACAGAATGGTTCAAGTCAATCACATCATTCTCCTAATGATGTGATCCCGTTAATCAAATGACAACACATGTCTATGGTTAGGAAACATAACCATCTTTGATTAATGAGCTAGTCAAATAGAGGCATACTAATGACATTAAGTTTGTCTATGTGTTCACACATGTATCATGTTTCCGATTAATACAATTCTAGCATGAATAATAAACATTTATCATGATATGAGGAAATAAATAATAACTTTATTATTGCCTCTAGGGCATATTAATTTCCTTCAGTCTCCCACTTGCACTAGAGTCAATAATCTAGATTACACAGTAATGATTCTAACACCCATGGAGTCTTGGTGCTGATCATGTTTTTCTCGTGGAAGAGGCTTAGTCAACAGGTCTGCAACATTCAGATCCGTATGTATCTTGCAAATCTCTATGTCTCCCACCTGGACTTGGTCCCGGATGGAATTGAAGCGTCTCTTGATGTGCTTGGTCCTTTTGTGAAATCTGGGTTCCTTTGCTAAGGCAATTGCACCAGTATTGTCACAGAAGATCTGGATTCCTTTGCTAAGGAAATGAACTCTTTCATCCAGACTCCTTCATTTGCTGTTTCCGAAGTAGCTATGTACTCTGCTTCACATGTAGATCCCGCCACGACGCTTTGTTTAGAACTACACCAACTGATAGCTCCACCGTTCAATAAAAATACATATCCGGTTTGCGATTTAGAATCGTCCGGATCAGTGTTAAAGCTTGCATCGATGTAACCATTTACGACTAGCTCTTTGTCACCTCCATAAATGAGAAACATATCCTTGGTCCTTTTCAGGTATTTCAGGATATTCTTGACCGCTGTCCAGTGATCCACTCCTGGATTACTTTGGTACCTCCCTGCCAAACTTATTTCTAAGCATACGTCAGGTCTGGTACACAGCATTGCATACATGATAGAGCCTATGGCTGAAGCATAGGGAACATCTTTCATTTTCTCTCTATCTTCTATTGTGGTCGGGCATTGAGTCTGACTCAACTTCACACCTTGTATGTCTGAGTGCAAGAACCCTTTCTTTGCACGATCCATTTTGAACTTTTTCAAAACTTTATCAAGGTATGTGCTTTGTGAAAGTCCAATTAAGCGTCTTGATCTATCTCTGTAGATCTTGATGCCTAATATGTAAGCAGCTTTACCGAGGTCTTTCATCGAAATACTTTTATTCAAGTATCCCTTTATGCTATCCAGAAATTCTATATCATTTCCAATTAATAATATGTCATCTACATATAATATCAGAAATGCTACCGAGCTCCCACTCACTTTCTTGTAAATACAGGCTTCTCCAAAAGTGCAGATAAAACCATATGCTTTGATCACACTATCAAAGAGTTTATTCCAACTCCGAGAGGCTTGCACCAGTCCATAAATGGATTGCTGGAGCTTGCACACTTTGTTAGCACCTTTTGGATCGATAAAACCTTCTGGTTGCATCATATACAACTCTTCTTCCAGAAATCCATTCAGGAATGTTGTTTTGACATCCATTTGCCATATTTCATAATCATAAAATGCGGCAATTGCTAACATGATTCGGACAGACTTAAGCACCGCTATGGGTGAGAAAGTCTCATCGTAGTCAACCCCTTGAACTTGTCAAAAACCTTTCGCAACAAGTCGAGCTTTGTAGACAGTTACATTTCCATCAGCGTCAGTCTTCTTCTTGAAGATCCATTTATTATCGATGGCTTGCCGATCATCGGGCAAGTCAACCAAAGTCCATACTTTGTTCTTATACATGGATCCCATCTCAGATTTCATGGCCTCAAGCCATTTTGTGGAATCTGGGCTCATCATCGCTTCCTCATAGTTCGTAGGTTCGCCATGGTCAAGTAACATGACTTCCAAAATAGGATTACCGTACCACTCTGGTGCGGATCTCACTCTGGTTGACCTACGAGGCTCGGTAGTAAGTTGATCTGAAGTTTCATGATCATTATCATTAGCTTCCTCACTGATTGGTGTATTGTCACAGGAACCGGTTCTTGTGATGAACTACTTTCCAGTAAGGGAGTAGGTACAGTTACCTCATCAAGTTCTACTTTCCTCCCACTCACTTCTTTCGAGAGAAACTCCTTCTCTAGAAAGGATCCGAATTTAGCAACAAAAATCTTGCCCTCAGATCTGTGATAGAAGGTGTACCCAATAGTTTCTTTTGGGTATCCTATGAAGACACATTTCTCCGATTTGGGTTCGATCTTATCTGGTTGAAGTTTCTTCACATAAGCATCGCAGCCCCAAACTTTAAGAAACGACAACTCTGGTTTCTTGCCAAACCACAGTTCATAAGGCATCGTCTCAACGGATTTTGATGGTGCCCTATTTAACGTGAATGCGGCCGTCTCTAAAGTATAACCCCAAAACGATAGCGGTAAATCAGTAAGAGACATCATAGATCGCACCATATCTAGTAAAGTACGATTACGACATTCGGACACACCATTACGTTGTGGTGTTCCGGGTGGCGTGAGTTGCGAAACTATTCCGCATTGTTTCAAATGTAGACCAAACTCGTAACTCAAATATTCTCCTCCACGATCAGATCATAGAAACTTTATTTTCTTGTTACGATGATTTTCAACTTCACTCTGAAATTCTTTGAACTTTTCAAAAGTTTCAGACTTATGTTTCATCAAGTAGATATACCCATATCCGCTTAAATCATCTGTGAAGGTGAGAAAATAACGATATCCGCCACGAGCCTCAACATTCATCGGATCACATACATCTGTATGTATGATTTCCAACAAATCTGTTGCTCTCTCCATAGTTCCGGAGAACGGTGTTTTAGTCATCTTGCCCATGAGGCACGGTTCGCAAGTACCAAGTGATTCCAGAAGTCCATCAGTATGGAGTTTCTTCATGCGCTTTACACCAATATAACCCAAACGGCAGTGCCACAAATAAGTTGCACTATCATTATCAACTCTTCATCTTTTGGCTTCAACATTATGAATATGTGTATCACTACTATCGAGATTTAATAAAAATAGACCACTCTTCAAGGGTGCATGACCATAAAAGATATTACTCATATAAATAGAACAACCATTATTCTCTGATTTAAATGAATAACCGTCTCGCATCAAACAAGATCCAGATATAATGTTCATGCTCAACGCTGGCACCAAATAACAATTATTCAGGTCTAAAACTAATCTCGATGGTAGATGTAGAGGTAGCGTGCCGACCGCGATCACATCGACTTTGGAACCATTTCCCACGCGCATCGTCACCTTGTCCTTAGCCAATCTTTGCTTAATCTGTAGTCCCTGTTTCGAGTTGCAAATATTAGCAATAGAACCAATATCAAATACCCAGGTGCTACTGCGAGCATTAGTAAGGTACACATCAATAACATGTATATCACATATACCTTTGGTCACCTTGCCATCCTTCTTATCCGCCAAATACTTGGGGCAGTTCCGCTTCGGTGTCGATCTACTTGCAAGAGAAGCACTCAGTCCTCAGGCTTAGGTCCAGATTTCGGTTTCTTCTCTTAAGCAGCAACTTGCTTGCTGTTCTTCTTGAAGTTCCCCTTCTTCTTCCCTTTACCCTTTTTCTTGAAACTGGTGGTCTCATTGACCATCAACACTTGATGCTCCCTCTTGATTTCTACCTCCGCGGCTTTTAGCATTGCGAAGAGCTCGGGAATAGTCTTGTCCATCCCTTGCATATTATAGTTCGTCACGAAGCTCTTGTAGCTTGGTGGCAGTGATTGAAGAATTCTGTCAATGACACTATCATCAGGAAGATTAACTCCCAGTTGAATCAAGTGATTATTATACCCAGACATTTTGAGTATATGTTCACTGACAGAACTATTCTCCTCCATCTTACAGCTATAGAACTTATTGGAGACTTCATATCTCTCAATCCAGGCATTTGCTTGAAATATTAACTTCAACTCCTGGAACATCTCATATGCTCCATGACGTTCAAAACGTCGTTGAAGACCTGGTTCTAAGTCGTAAAGCATGGCACCTTGAACTATCGAGTAGTCATCAGCTTTGCTCTCCCGAAGTTCTTAACGCCGTCGATTGCATCTGACGGCAGGCCTGGCACCCAGCGGTGCTTCCAGGACGTAATTCTTCTATGCAGCAATGAGGATAATCCTCAAGTTACGGACCCATTCCGTGTAGTTGCAACCATCATCTTTCAACTTAGCTTCTCAAGGAACGCATTAAAATTCAACGGAACAACAGCACGAGCCATCTATCTACAACAAACATAGACAAGCAAAATACTATCAGGTACTAAGTTCATGATAAATTTAATTTCAATTAATCATATTACTTAAGAACTCGCACTTAGACAAACATCTCTCTAGTCATCTAAGTGATCATGTGATCCAAATCAACTAAACCATGTTCGATCATCACGTGAGATGGAGTAGTTTCAATGGTGAACATCACTATGTTGATCATATCTACTATATGATTCACGTTCGACCTTTCGGTCTCCATGTTAGAGGCCATATCTGTATATGCTAGGCTCATCAAGTTTAACACGAGTATTCTGCGTGTGCAAGCTGTTTTGCACCGTTGTATTTGAACGTAGAGCCTATCACACCCGATCATCACGTGGTGTCTCAAAGACGAAGAACTTTCACAACGGTGCATACTCGGGGAGAACACTTCTTGATAATTAGTGAGAGATCATCTTAAAATGCTACCGTCAATCAAAGCAAGATAAGATGCATAAAAGATAAACATCACATGCAATCAATATAAGTGATATGATATGGCCATCATCATCTTGTGCTTGTGATCACCATCTCCAAAGCACCGTCGTGATCACCACTGTCACCGGCGCGACACCTTGATCGCCATCGTAGCATCGTTTTTGTTTACGCCATCTATTGCTTCTACGACTATCGCTACCGCTTAGTGATAAAGTAAAGCAATTACAGGGCATTTGCATTTCGTACAATAAAGCGACAACCATATGGCTCCTACCAGTTGCCGATAACTTCGGTTACAAAACATGATCATCTCATACAATATAGCATCACGTCTTGACCATATCACATCACAACATGCCCTGCAAAAACAAGTTAGACGTCCTCTACTTTGTTGTTGCAAATTTTACGTGGCTGCTACAAGCTGAGCAAGAACCGTTCTTACCTACGCATCAAAACCACAATGATAGTTTGTCAAGTTAGTGATGTTTTAACCTTCGCAAGGACCGGGCGTAGTCACACTCGGTTCAACTAAAGTTGGAGAAACTGACACCCGCTAGCCACCTATGTGCAAAGCACGTCGAGAGAACCGGTCTCGCGTAAAGCGTCACGCTGTAATGTCGGTCCGGGCCGCTTCATCCAACAATACCACCGAACCAAAGTATGACATCTTTGGTAAGCAGTATGACTTGTATCGCCCACAACTCACTTGTGTTCTACTCGTGCATATAACATCTACGCATAAAACCAGGCTCGGATGCCACTGTTGGGGAACGTAGTAATTTCAAAAAATTTCCTACGCACACGCAAGATCATGGTGATGCATAGCAACAAGAGGGGAGAGTGTTGTCCATGTACCCTCGTAGACCGAAAACGGAAGTGTTTAAATAACGTGGTTGATGTAGTCGTACGTCTTCACGGCCCGACTGATCAAGCACCGAAACTACGGCACCTCCGAGTTCTAGCACACGTTCACCTCGATGACGTTCCCCAGACTCCAATCCAGCAAAGTGTCGGGGAACAGTTCCGTCAGCACGACGGCGTGGTGACGATCTTGATGTTCTACCGTCGCAGGGCTTCGCCTAAGCACCGCTACAATATTATCGAGGACTATGGTGGAGGGGGGCACCGCACACGGCTAAGAGATCAAGAGATCAATTATGTGTCTAGAGGTGCCCCCCTGCCCCCGTATATAAAGGAGCCAAGGGGGAGGGGGCGGCCGGCCAAGGAGGGGCGCGCCAAGGGGAGTCCTACTCCCACCGGGAGTAGGACTCCCTCCTTTCCTTGTTGGACTAGGACAAGGGGGAAGGAGGAGGGAGAGAGGAAGGAAAGGGGGGCGCCGCCCCCCTCTCCCTGTCCTATTCGGACTAGGGGGAAGGGGCGCGCGGCCCAGCCCTTGCCTCCTCTCCTCTTCTCCACTAAGGCCCATGTAGGCCCAATAAGCCCCCGGGGGGTTCCGGTAATCTCCCAGTACTCCGGTAAAATCCCGATTTCACTCGGAACATTTCCGACATCCAAATATAGGCTTCCAATATATCAATCTTCATGTCTCGACCGTTTCGGGACTCCTCGTCATGTCCGTAATCACATCCGGGACTCCGAACAGACTTCGGTACATCAAAACTCATAAACTCGTAATATAATTGTCATCGAAACCTTAAGCGTGCGGACCCTACGGGTTCGAGAACTATGTAGACATGACCGAGAACCATTTCGGGTCAATAACCAATAGCGGAACCTGGATGCTCATATTGGCTCCTACATATTCTACGAAGGTTTTTATTGGTCAAACCGCATAACAACATACGTTGTTCCCTTTGTCATTGGTATGTTACTTGCCCGAGATTCGATCGTCAGTATCTCAATACCTAGTTCAATCTCGTTACCGGCAAGTCTCTTTACTCGTTACGTAATGCATCATTTTGTAACTAACTCATTAGTTACATTGCTTGCAAGGCTTATAGTGATGTGCATTACCGAGAGGGCCTAGAGATACCTCTCCAGAGCAATCGGAGTGACAAAACCTAATCTCGAAATCGCCAACTCAACATGTGCCTTTGGAGACACCTGTAGAGCTCCTTTATAATCACCCAGTTATGTTGTGACGTTTGGTAGCACACAAAGTGTTCCTCCGTAAACGGAGTTGCATAATCTCATAGTTATAGGAACTTGTATAAGTCATGAAGAAAGCAATAGCAACATACTAAACGATCAAGTGCTAAGCTAACGGAATGGGTCAAGTCAATCACATCATTCTCCTAATGATGTGATCCTGTTAATCAAATGACAACACATGTGTATGGTTAGGAAACATAACCATCTTTGATTAATGAGCTAGTCAAGTAGAGGCATACTAGTGACATTAAGTTTGTCTATGTATTCACACATGTATCATGTTTCCGGTTAATACAATTCTAGCATGAATAATAAACATTTATCATGATATGAGGAAATAAATAATAACTTTATTATTGCCTCTAGGGCATATTTCCTTCAGTTATGCCTCCGTCAATACCCATGGGGTTTTGAGTGCGTAGTTTATGTACGCGCGGTATTAATGCCATTGCCTCCTCGGGGCTGGGACGGAGGCCAAATTGCTAATTCGGCTCGTGACGAGCCGAGCTGTCCTGTTGCAGTGTAGTTCGGACCCTCTTAATGATGTCAAGGGGCTCGGCAGCCGGATTATAGTGCTGCTTGAGAAGGCTACTCTGTACTTCTACTGCTACGGCGGCGGTGTGCTCCTCTGTTTGGAGGGAGCGTTCCGTGTTTCCATTTACTTTCATGACGCCACGTAGACCGGGCATCTTCAGCTTGAGATAAGCATAATGTGGCACCGCGTTGAATCTAGCGAATGCGGTTCGTCCAAGCAGTGCGTGATAGCCGCTGCGAAATGGGACGATGTCAAAGATTAGTTCTTTGCTTCAGAAGTTATCCGGGGAACCAAATACTACCTCCAGCATTATTGAGCCCGTACAACGGGCCTCTACGCCTGGTATGACTCCTTTAAAGGTAGTCTTCGTGGGCTTGACTCATGAGGGGTCAATGCTCATTTTATGTACTGTATCCTGATAGAGCAGGTTGAGGCTACTACCACCGTCCATTAGGACTCGTGTTAGGTGAAATCCATCGATGATTGGGTCGAGGACCAGTGCGGCTGAACCACCATGCCGGATGCTAGTTGGATGGTCTCGGCGGTTGAAGGTGATCGGGAATGATGACCACGGATTGAATCCCGGGGCGACTGGCTCTACCGCATAGACGTCCCTAAGTGCGTGCTTGCGCTCCCTCTTGGGAATGTGTGTAGCGTATATCATGTTCACCGTTTTGACTTGAGGGGGAAATTTCTTTTGCCCCCCAGTGTTCGGCTGCCGGGGCCCCTCGTCATCGCCCTCGCTCTGTGATTCCCCTTCCTTGTTTCTGCTATTAACCTTGCTGGCTTGTTTAAAGATCCGGCAATCTCTGTTAGTATGGTTGTCCGGTTTGTCTGGGGTGCCATATATCTGGCAAGGATGATAGAGTATGCGGTCCAGGCTGGATGGTCCTCCGCTGCTCCTTTTATAGGGCTTCTTTCGCTGGCCGGACATGGAGCCACTGAATCCAGCGTGAACTGTAGTGTCATCGGTGTTATCTGTTGGCGTTCTGGGAACGGGGGTCCCCAGACATGCCTGCCTGTGGCCCACGGCGTGGCTAAGCCACCAGGCCGTACGGCCCATCTTCATCAACAAGGCATCCAAGACCCTCGCAAGGGTCCAAGCCTCACGAGGCGGACGACGCAAGACCTCCTCAGGAGTGGCCTAGCCAGGCAGGCTCACGAGGAGCCGAGATATCAAGGCGGGGCAAAACCTCACGAGCCTCCCAGGACGTGAGCTATGAAGATCGACACCAGGCAGGCGCCAGGCGGGCTCCAGCGCGTGCAGCGTCCTTGTTTCCTCTTTGGTGCTAAGGAGGCCAGCGCAGGAGAGGAGTACCGAGGCATCAGGCAAAGGTTGCTATATTGGTGCAACGAGACCAAGACCAGGAGGACGGCAAGAAGGAGTTCATCGTGGAGCCCAAGACAGCTCACCACCAGAGCCTTTCACAGGCGAAGACCACTTTTCTCGGGATAGCTTGTACTAGCTGTCCCCCTTCAAATTTGCCCGCCGTTGTTGGCTCCCTTCCCGCTCAATATTTGGGAAGAGGACCAGGGCCTATATAAGTAGAGCTAGCCACCACAGTAGCGGCATCTCATCTTAGCTTGATCCAATCTGATCGAGAGCCTACCCTAGCCACAAGAACACCTCAACCTTAGGAGGTTGTTCTTCCCTTGTACTGTTCATCATCAGCCCTAGAGGCAATCCACCACCACCACACTTGAGTAGGGTATTACACCACAACGGTGGCCCGAACCAAAGATAAATCTCGTGTCTCTACGTGGTTGCGTAGTTCGTCGAGTTCGTCCATGAGATCTTAGCGAGCTAGGGCGTAGATCGGTAGGAGGGAAAGACTTCACACGCACCCCAGTGTTCGAACCTTAAGGGTTTGCCGGAACCCCACATCCGACATTTGGCGTGCCAGGTAGGGGTGCGCCGGAGCTTCTTCTCCGCCCACCAGCTCGCCGACGCTCCAGAGCCACGATGTCCGGTGACTCAAGGGCCGGCTCTGACCGTTGGGCAGCCTGGCCAGCCCGGGCAGCGCCGCCTGCCCATGAAGACCTTGACCCCGCGCTCCAGGCGGCGCGAGCGCCGCCAAACTCCGCCGGGCGCGGGCAGCGGCAAAGGCCGCCCACCTCACCCCGCGGCAAGTACGGGCCACCGCAAGAGCAACGAGCCATGCCGCAGCAACGGCACTGCACTCACGGCGGGAGCAAGCAAACATGCGGGCAGCGGTCACCGTGGCAAGGGAGCTGCTGCGATGTAGGCTGATGGAAAGCGGCCGGGATACACTGCTGGAGCGTGTTGCCGAGCTGCTGGACGCAGCGGCGTCGGGAGCGCCACCCTTCTGCTATCGACTTTCTCCTCAGGCCACTGCAGGGCCACGCGGCAAACCTCACCACAGCAGCGCGCCATCAACTACGCCCGGGGGCTTCATCAACATTAGCACGGCCAGCGGCGTAGGGGGCTCTGCCACTGTCGGTGTCAAAACCGGCGGATCTCGGGTAGGGGGTCTCGATTTGTGCGTCTTAGGCTTATGGTAACAGGAAGCAAGGGACACAATGTTTACCCAGGTTCGGGCCCTCTTGATGGAGGTAAAACTCTACTTCCTGCTTGATTAATATTGAAGATATGGGTAGTACAAGAGTACATCTACCACGAGATCATAGAGGCTAAACCCTAGAAGCTAGCCTATGATGGTATGATTGTAATTGTGATCGGTCTTCTAAGGACAAACCTCTCCGGTTTATATAGACACCGGAGAGGGCTAGGGTTTACATGGAGTCGGTTACAAGGAAGGAAATACAATTTCCGGATCGCCAAGCTTGCCTTCCACGCCAAGGAGAATTCCATCCGGACACGGGATGAAGTCTTGAGTCTTGTATCTTCACGCTTCAATAATCCGGACGATGTATATAGTCCGGCTGTCCGGATACCCCCTAATCATGGACTCCCTCAGTAGCCCCTGAACCAGGCTTCAATGACAATGAGTCCGGCGCGCAGTCTTGTCTTCGGCATTGCAGGGCGGGTTCCTTCTCCGAGTACTCCAAAGTACATGTTACGACGAATAGTGTCCGGAACTCCATCAATGTTGTATTCCTTGGCTTCAGTGCCTCAATAATGACCATCTCCACGTGTCGAACGAATGCGAGGAGCCGAGGTATTTTTCGCATTTGCCACCCTCAATCCTTTGGGCTGACCGCCTATTTGAAGAGACGGGGATTCTCAGATCCAAACCTCACTCTTCCCCCTCGAGCAAGCATCCAACAGAGTGCTCCGGAAAAACCATTCCAACATGGCCGATCGTCGCAGCTCCTCTGCTCGCTCTCCTTGCTCCAAGTGGGGGACTGGGAAGAGTGTTCAGTTCCCCATAGCCGTTTGATTGAGTTACAAACCCAAGGGTTTCTCCCACCAGCATTCATGGTCCCCGTCCGAGCCGGAATAGCCACCTATAACGGCGGGGAGCAAGCGAAGAGATCTCCCAATCCATCTCCATAGGAGCGAATATGCCTCATCCCGTATCTGCTAAGGGGCGTCGGGTTTCATCCACCCGTTCCTTCGTGGGCTCCTGGATTTCTACGGCCTCCAGTTACACAACTTTACCCCTGCCTCTATACTACATATAGCAGGGTACGTTGTCTTTGCGAAGCTATTTTAGGCTGCGAGCCTCACTTGAGTTATGGAAGAAGTTGTTCTGCCTTGTCCCCCACAACCAGGGAAAATCCCTATGTCAGGTGGGCGGGGCCGAAGTATGGCGCATTGGCGAGACCGGATACCTATCCGCACTCCCAAGAAGGCACCAGAGAACTGGCCTTCAGAGTGGTTCTACATTGACGGCGTTCCCCTTCCGGATCCAGTCCGGACAGGTCTCCCCCAGTTCAGTAACGCCCCGCCGAGGGCACGTCTAAGTTGGCGCCCCCGAGGCCCCCAAGAGGAGGATACCAGGGAAATATATTACCTGATGAGCAGGATAAAGTTACTGGCTAAATCCGGACTGACGATAGTCGAGGTTATGGCAATATGCATAATACGGGGAGTGCAACCGCTTCAATATCGGGGAAGCCCATGTGGCACTTCAACAGGAAGATGATGCCACCCGGTGGCCGTAAGGGTCCGGACTCCGCCAACGCTTTGCTCGGCAAGGATATTGTCCGATTTATACAAAGGGGAAGAGGAGGAATTCCTTCACATCAAACCACGAGATGGATTCTCCATGTACAACCCCCCAAACTGGGTAAGTTGTCATTCCTTTCCTCGCGTCACTTATTATGGCGTTCTTCGCTAAGATCATCTGTCTCGATATTCCCGAGCAGGAACTGAGGAGGGCCGTAGAAGGAATCTCCAGCCCCTCCGCGCAGCCAGAGGACCCCGAAAGGGCCCTAGATCCAGGTCTCGAAGAAGACCCGGATATTACCATGGATCTTGTCAACGGGATATTTTATCAAGCAAGCTGCGATGGCGCTTCAGTGGCCATTACTGCCGACTATCCCGGACCGTTGCCTACGTCGTGCGTAAGCCAAGCCGAAAAACCCTATCCTCCGAAGAGGACTCCCTTCAGATGTCATGCCTTACCCTTGAAGTGTCGTGTTTTTGCAGAGATGACGGTCAAAGCATGGGGCCGAGCCCCTAGGGACTCGTCGGCCAAAGGCGTCCGGACCGGGCAGGCTCAAGAGGAAGGAGGTAAGGGTCGACTCGCCGCTACAGAGGTAAGGCAAAAACTTGTGTTGTGATTATGGTATTTTTGAAGTATGACAGCACCCTTTGTGTCCTGGCAGGAAGAGGAGCAGCCGGACTATATCCGGGGATCCTGCCAACCACGCCTCCACCAGCCGGATCCCAAAACCGGCTTCGAGAGTGGAGGCGGGAGCGGGGCCGATGCCGCATAGTTCTCCAACAGAGAATGCGGATATGCTCTCGGCCACGAATTCCGAAGTAGAGAGCGCCATGAATCACCGGCACCGACGGGCCGTGCCAGAACAACATCTTTTTCAAGAGGCATTTAACGCCTTCAATTCGGGAGACACATACATCCGAAGCTGCTCAAGGCGGGCTTGCCCGGCGATGACCAAAGATACCAAAGATATACGGGTAAGAAAATTTGATAAGCATGTGTAGCAGTAGCCCCTGAGACTTGAAACGGTTGGAACAACCATTTTAAGGATCAATTTATGCACAGGTCCTTGTAGATAAGAATGAGCAATTGTCTCGGAGCTAGAGGAGTGCAAGGCCGAGCTGAGGGCCGCAGTTGCCAAGCTAGAACAATCCCAAAAGCCCTCATCTGGTAACAGTTGTCGCAATTGTACGAAGATGCACCAGTGAGTAAATGGCTGATATGACAAGTCTAACAGAAAATTCTGCAGATAATCCTGGGGTGAATCCGGAGGGCGTAAGAGAGGACGAATCACATCTCAAACGGCAGCTGAAGGCTGGCGGCGCGATCTTACGCATAAGTTAGGCAGGAGAAGAACAATCTTCAAGATGCCAAAGTCCAGCTGGACGTGGAGTTAAAAGATCTCCGCGCTCAGCTGGCGGACTCCGTAGGAGAACAAAAGGCTTCGACGCGGCATTTACGGTAAGTGCCTAGACGAACTGTAGTATAGTTTGGCGCGGAGGTATATTGAAAGGATTGTGCTTGTAGGAATGTTAACGGGTCGCCCTGAGGAGGAGATGCCCTCATCTACAGGCGATTTACTACAAGACCTCTTACAACTGCACAAGCGAGCTCGGCAGGTGATGCAGGGCGTTTCTCAGGCCTTGTGGCCATCAAACCTCCTGCCGAATGGCATGGGGGAGCTTGTGGATATGCTTCACGGAGCACGGCGGCGCTTCCGATTGTGGAATATGTCAGCCTGCCGACAAGGTGCAAGAGAAGCCTGGTCTATGGTGAAGACACGCTACACCAAGCTGGACCCGAACCATATGGCCGAAATCGGACCGGCGGGGCCAGATGGGCAAGAAATTCCCATGAGTCTGGTATATGACCAGGTAGCGTTAGCCGCAAAATATTCTCAACAGGATTGTAAGCTAGATAGCCTGTTGGATGATATAGAGGAGGAATATAGTCAGTCCAAGTGACTGTAATTCAATGGACATAATTAGTCCCTAGCCGGATTAAAATCATTTGTCATGGCGGACCTTTTCGCTTCAGCCCCCGGATCCTACAGTCCAGGGTGTGTCCGAATACCCACTCGGTTATAAAAAACCGGGGTATGCGTGGAAACCAGGCGTAGGGGTCATAAGTGCTTGAACAGACAAGTACCCAACTAGTTATGTTATATTACATGGATAGTAAGAAACATCTTCCAGGGAGAATAGTTCCTTTAAGGGTTCCTTTCCACAGATGCGTGTCGACAATGCACATGTCCGGGACTGCGAGCGATTATCATGGCGGGATACAAAACTTCGGGATTTGCGTTATAATAACGAATACATCTTTTGTTCACCGACTGAATATTCTCTTAAGGAAGCTAGCTTTCGCTTCACCCACCGAGGTACACATCCGGCTGAACCGGCAGTAACAATCGCAGAGGTGCTCCCCTTATGCCCTAGCCGAATTAACAGGAACGTAGGGCATAAACATAAGAGCCAGGCAACCTAGCTTGGCCACATCTTAAGTCATATCGATGCATATAATTGTGAAGAAAAGGCACATATGGAAAAAGAATGCATATGTGATGGGCAGAAAGCCATGTGAGTAATTATTTTTAGCTTCCGTATAGGAAGCCCCCAGGTATTGCTTACACACCTAGTGCGCCCGGAGTGATCCGGGAGTCCGCACTGTATTGAATACTTTGTGTGAAGAGGAAAAAAGGTCGAGAAAGGAAAAGGGATGGAGCATAATTAAAAAGGAGGGGTTAGGAGACGAACACTGAGTTCGGCGTTAGGCGTAGAATCTCCGGAGTTTGGCCGCGTTCCATGGGTTCGGCTCGAGTCTGTTATCGGACGACACGTAAGCGATGCACGCTCCTCCGAGAGAACTTTGTCAATGTGAAGGGACCCTCCCACTTGGGTTTGAGCTTGTCCTTCTTCTTCTCCGGTAGGCGAGAACGAGCTCGCCAATATTGTAAGTTTTGGCCCGCACTTCTCTGCTTTGATATCGTCGAGCCTGCTGCTGATAGAATGCGGAGCGGGCTTTTGCGATGTCGCGCTCCTCCTCCAGGGCATCCAAGTTATCCTGCCAATCTAACTCGGCTTCCTTCTCTTCGTACATGCGTACGCGTGGCGAATCATGTATTATGTCGCAGGGTAATACTGCTTCCGCGCCGTACACCATAAAAAATGGTGTATATCCGGTGGTGCGATTCGGCGTGGTCCGTAGCCCCCAGAGTATGGAGTCGAGCTCCTCGACCCAGTGCGTATCTGACTCTGTCAAGGATCGCACTAGTCTGGGTTCGATGCCGCTCATGATGAGACTATTTGCCCGCTCTACCTGGCCGTTTGTTTGGGGGTGGTAGACGGAAGCATAATCAAGCTTAATGCCATTTTTGCGCACCAAATTTTCACTTCATCGGCTGTGAAATTTGAGCCATTATCAGTGATGATGATGTGGGGGACACCGTGTCGGTGTATGACCCCAGATATGAAGTCTATTACTGGTCCGGATTCGGCCGTTTTGACTGGTTTGGCTTCTATCCATTTGGTGAATTTGTCCACCATGACCAATAAGTATTTTTTCTTATGGCTTCCCCTTTAAGAGGTACGACCATATCCAGCCCCTGATCGCAAAGAGCCAAGTTATGGGGATTGTTTGGAGAGCGGTAGCGGGCATATGACTACGATTGGCAAAGAGTCGGCAACCAACGCAATGTTGGACAAGGTCCTGTCTTGTCTGCTCGGGCTGTCGGCCAAGAGAAACCTGTCTGGAAGGCCTTGGCGACTAATGCTCGAGCACAAGGCGTGGTGCCCGCCCAGTCCGGCATGGATTTCAGCCAAGAGCTGCCGCCCTTCCTCTTCGGAGATGCATCTTTGGAGCACTTCGGTTGCACTTTTCTTGTAGAGTTCCCCTTCGTAGACTTTGTAAGCTTTAGAACGCCGGCCGATGCAGCATGCTTCATTTTGGTCTTCGGGGAGCTCCTGCCTATTTAGGTAGGCCAAGAAAGGCTCAGTCCACGGGGCGATTACAGCCATGATTTCGTGGGCCGAGGACGTTATTTCGGTGGTAAAACCTCCAATTATGTCTGATAGTTCAGAATCTGGGGGTGTATTCAGATCCGTGCTAGTATTGCCGGACTCCCCTTCCCATACTACGGATGGCTTGAACAACCATTCCAAGAATATGTTAGGTGGGACAGGATCGCGTTTAGCGCCGATGCAAGCGAGGACGTCCGTCGCTTGATTGTTTTCTCGAGCCACATGGTGGAATTCGAGCCCCTCGAACCGAGCTGTCATCTTGAGGACGGCATTACGGTAGGCCGCCATTTTTGGTTCCTTGGCATCAAAATCTCTGTTTATTTGTGATATTGCGAGGTTTGAATCCCCGTGCACTTCTAGGCGTTGAATGCCCATAGAGACTGCCATCCGAGACCGTGCAACAGAGCCTCATATTCGGCTGCATTGTTGGAGTCTGTGTATAATATTTGGAGGACGTACTGGACCGTGTCTCCGGTGGGAGACGTCGGGACTACACCTGCTCCCAATCCGGCCACCATTTTAGAGCCGTCGAAGTGCATGATCTAGTTTGAGTATGTGTCGTACTCTTTAGGGAGTTCGGCTTCTGTCCATTCAGTGACGAAGTCAGCCAATACTTGCGACTTGATGGCCCACCGTGGTTTGTATGTTATGTCGAACGGAAGGAGCTAAATGACCCATTTGGCAATCCGGCCCGTAGCATCGCAGTTATTTATTATGTCACTGAGTGGTACTTCGGAGGCCACCGTAATCGAACACTCTTGAAAGTAGTTTCGTAACTTCCGGGATGCCATGAACACCGTGTATGCTATTTTTGGATAGTGTGGGTATCGGGATTTGCATGGGGTTAGGACCGTGGATACGTAGTAAACCGGCTTCTGGAGCGGGAATTTGTATCCGTCAGCCTCTCGTTCAACGACGAGCACCGCGCCATAACTTGATGCGTTGCAGCTATGTACAGCAGCATAGGTTCGCCAATATTTGGCGCTATTAGTACTGGATTACTGGCCAATAAGGTCTTTATTTCATCCAGTCCGGCCGCGGCTGCATCCGTCCACACGAAGTGTTCGGTGCGCCGAAGAAGGCGGTAAAGAGGTAATGCCTTTTCTCCTAATCTGGAGATAAAGCGGCTTAGAGCATCCATGCATCCGGCTAGTTTCTGGATGTGCTTGAGGTCTGTTGGTATAGCCAATCGTGATGAGCTCGGATTTTGCCGGATTCGCTTCAATTCCTCTATTGGAAACGATGAAGCCGAGTAGTTTCCCCGAGGGGACGCCAAAAACGCATTTTTCCGGTTCAGCTTGATGTCGTATGTCCGGAGATTGTCGAATGTAAGCCTCAAGTCATCTATTAGTGTTTTGACGTGTCTTGTTTTTATGACCACGTCATCCACGTATGCCTCCATTGTTTTGCCGATCTGCTTTTCTAGGCATGTTTGAATCATGCGTTGGTAGGTTGCGCCGGCGTTCTTAAGCCCGAAAGGCGTAGTGTTGAAGCAGAAAGGGCCATATGGCGTTATGAAAGCTGTTGCAGCTTGGTCAGACTCTGCCATCTTTATTTGATGGTATCCAGAGTATGCGTCGAGGAAACACAGCGAGTCGTGTCCTGCGGTGGCATTGATGATTTGATCGATGCCTTGTTGAGGTCTTTAAAGTCGACACATAGGCGCCAGGATTTGTCCTTCTTTGGTACCATTACCAAGTGTCACGCCCAATATGCGACCCTATCCAAAAGGAACTCGACGGTCCCACCAAGGATAGACCCGCATATTGAAACGCTTTTGCAAGGTGGATATCGTTACATCAACATTACATAATACATAGGGATACATACATAAGGCATACAATGCCACAAGAATACATCAACATCATATACAAGAGATCAACATCCGACTACGGATGAAACATAAACAGAAGCTCAAACAACATCCACCACGCTAGCCCAGCTGCCAACCCGAACCTATCCCCGATCGAAGAAGAAGCGGAAGAAGAACTCCAAAACAAGCATGCATCGCTCTCACGCCATGATCATCGCATAACATGTACCGCAACTCGGTGGTGTAGTAATCATGAGCCACGAGGACTCAAAGGCAATCCCATTACCATGGGTATCAAGACTAGCAAAGCTTAAAGGGGTAAGGAAGAGGACAAAGTGGTGAGGTTGCAGCAGCGGCTAAGCATATATGGTGGCTAACATACGCAAATGAGAGCGAGAAGAGAAACAAAGGAACGGTCGTCAACTAGTAACGATCAAGAAGTGATCGTGAACTCCTACTTACGTCAGACATAACCCAGAAACCGTGTTCTCCTCTCGATCAACCCGAAAGAGACACTCACAGTTACGCACACGGTTGGTGTATTTTAGAAGAATTTGCTTCAAGTTTACTACAACCGGATATTAACAAATTCCCATCTGCCACATAACCGCTGCACGGCTCTCGAAAAGTTTATACCCTGCAGGGGTGTCCCAACTTAGCCCATGATAAGCTCTCGCGATCAACGAAGGATATTCCTTCTCCCGGAAGACCCGATCAGTCTCGGAATCCGGCTACAAGACATTTCGACGGTAATAAAACAAGACCAGCAAAGCCGCCCGATGCGCCGACAATCCCGATTGGAGCTGCACATATCTCAGTCTCCGGGCAACCCCGGATGACCCCTCCGTACCGCAACCGACGATACCCCAAGTTGCCTAGGGGCGGCACCGCAAGTGGCTCTGGTTTGGACCAACACTTAGACAAGCATTGGCCCGGGGGGCTGAATAAAGATGACCCTTGGGTTAATTACTCCCAAGGGAAAGGTAGGTAGTGGTGAGGCAAATGGTAAAAACCAATGTTGGGCCTTGCTGGAGGAGTCTTATTCAAAGCGAACTGTCAAGGGGGTCCCATAAATCACCCGACCGCGTTAGGGACGCAAAATCCGGGAACATAATACCGATATGACGGAAACTAGGGCGGTAAGAGTGGAACAAAACACTAGGCATAAGGCCGAGCCTTCCACCCTTTACCAAGTCTATAGATGCATTAATTAAATAAGATATATTGTGATATCCCAACAAGTAAACATGTTCCAACAAGGAACAACATCTCCATGTTCCAACAAGGAACAAACTTCATCTTCACCTGCAACTAACAACGCTATAAGAGGGGCTGCGCAAAGCGGTAACATAGCCAAACAACGGTTTGCTGGGAAGGGTGACAACGAGTTAGAGGTTCATGGCAATTTGGGATGGCTTGATAAACAGGTAATAGGTAGCGCAGCATAGCGATAGAACGAAGCAACTAGCATAGCAATGATAGTAGTGAGATCCAGGGTAGCGGTCATCTTGCCTGAAATCCCGCAAGGAAGAAGAACGAGTCCATGAAGAAGACGAACGGATGAAGTCGAACCAAGCGTAGACGAACGAATCCTCACGATCGCAACGAAACAGGAACTAACAAGAAGAAGCACACAACATGGTAAACACACCACACATGAACAAGGCATGATGCACAAACAAGCATGATGCATGACAAGACTACATGAATCTACCCATGGCAAGAGATGATGCAAACAAGAGCAACACATCAAGGCAAGTTTAAATGAGGCCGGGAACAACATATAACAATTCCGGTAAGTCCTCATATGCAAATTTCGAAATTGGTCCAGAACTGAATAACTTTATGTTCAAGTTGTTAAACAGCAAGTTAAGATGCACCACGATGATCTACACGAAATTCTAGTCAAGTTACATATAAAGTTCATTAGATTCGAGACTACGGCCTAGAAGATATGAGCAAAACAAGTTGAACATGGCATTGATGCAAAATGCATACAAACATCAAGCAAACACCTCAAAACAAGGATGCAACATGATAATATGAAACTACATGCAAAATCAAGCAAGTTCCATATAGAGCACACTCAAAACGGAGCAACGGTTCAACACATACACCCTATACAAGTCATGACAACAATCTGTCCAAAACAGCAAGTAGGCATATTGCAAGCATCAAAACAACATGCTACAGTATCTCAACATAAAAACAAAAGGCATGGACATGAAGTACATGTAAAGCATTACAAAACATGAATACTGAGCTATCTCCAGAAATCACTAGAACATGCTCAAAATGACATGGCAAGATTGCAAATAACTAGCGGACACCTGGCACATCGAATCCGGGGCGTTACAACACTCCTCCACTAACAAGAGATCTCGTCCCGAGATCTTAGGACCGAGACGGAAGAGAAAAGGGATGAGGTGAAACAAAACTCAAGAGAAGAAGCAAAGAATCGAGAGCACTCGAGAAGAAGAGAGGAACGACGAGAATCGAAATCTCACGGAATCAGATAGATTATGAAAGCATTCGTTCTAACCGGAGTGGTTAGAATGAGAAAAGAAACGGATAAGACTGAAAGGATTTAGGCAGCACTCCGGCTAAAATGGAAGGATTAGAACATGAACTTAAGATGATGGAATGATAATTGATGAAGACATGACACAAAACCTCCGGAAAAAATTGAAAGAGTTGAATGAAAAGAACGGAGAAGAAAATGACAACTTGTGCCACGAATGAAATAGAAAGCAACCTTAGAAGAAAAGATTGACTGGAGTTGTAGAGAAAATTCAACAACGAAAAGAATAAGCTTGTCGTGGACTTATGGATAACATCTCAGAAATTATGAGGTGATAACCAGCATAAGCGGAAATGATTGAATAGCTGAGAAGAACGAAGGAATGCAAAACTCCACTTTCCAAGAAAATGAAGAATTATTTGCTCTTCCATACGGGAGAGGAAAAGATACTGGAACTCCTCCAACAATAACCTTGATGAACACTTGAAGAATGAATTAAATCATGAAGAACCACCATGAAAAACTCCGGTGACAAAAAGATGATGAGATATGATGAAGGATGAAAGAATAAGATTAAAGCTTGCGGTGACTTAGGTGGAGGTTCCGACGAAATGGCCGAGGAAATTTAAACTCCGGAAAAGAAAAGATGGAAAGACTTGGAACTAGAATTTATTCATCAAGAACAAACTCCGAAGGAAGGGATTAATCACTTGGATGAAATAAGAATAAGATTTATTGTATGCTTATCCTTCATCAAATTAAATTGATGACAAGAAATGGATTTGGCATAATACTTGTTCTTCTTGAAAAAGGATTGAGAAGTGACATATCGCAAACTTGAGAAGGTCTTCATGAACCACCGGTAGGATTGAAAAGAACGAATGGATTAATATGATAAACAAGGAAAATACTCTTGAACGAACCACCATAAGAATTTGGAAATGACTGATGAAAAAGAATGAATCACCGGGAAGAATTAGAAAATCACGAAGATACTTGAGGGAATTTAGAAAAAAGAGAACGAAGAGATCGCGAACTGATTAAAGAATGCTTGAACGCAGCACCGGAAGAATATTGAGACGAACGAAGGGGCACGGATATAGAATAATTGGAGAACGACTTAGAAAACTTGGGACGGAGAAATCTTCTGGAACGATGGCCTCCGGTGAAAAGAAATAGAAATCAACTTCTGGAATACTCCGGATGGATGAAAAGAATTTGCATGACTAGAAACAATTTGATATGATAACATCGAGCTATCACCATGAATCTCCGGGAGAATGGACAAGATTTAAGATAAACTCTACTTGGTCTTCAAGGACGACGAGAAACACCACCAAAATTGCTAAGGCACTCCGGGGGAACGAAAAAGCGAAGAGGTTGAGCCAACAATGACAAGAATTTGAAATCGATCTTGGAAAAGGCATGTGACTGATGAAATTCATTCTTACGTCAAACTTCAAAAAGAACTTTAGAATAACTCCGGAATAATTAGAAGAGTCAGGTAAGATCCTGGGAGAAGACCTGTGGGTTAGGGCCCACTAAAAGAAAAAAACATCGTTGGAAAGGGTTGTTGAAGAGCTAGATGATGCACCGGAACAATTGAAATATTTGAATGAGATGACAACCTCGAATTAATTCGAACACAGACGAATCTCCTGAGATGTCTTCGGAACTCCGGAATGATAAACTGGCGAGAGGCGAACGAGCAAAGAGAACACTTCGAAGGAAAAGAATATGATTAACCCGAAAAACTTGAATTGAGTCCACCGGAGAAGAAAAGAGATGAAGAATGTCGTACAAAACGAGAATTCAACGGTTGAGATAATTCTGAAAGATCAAGAGGTTTCAAGAAGAACGAGATAGCTGGTCGAGAGAGAGTCAGACTCCGGGAAGAAAAAGGGGTGGGAGGGCGGGAAAACAAAGGCAACTTGAAAGGGGAACCGACGAATATCTTGAAGAGCAAACACCGGTTGAAATCATTGAGGAGAGAGAGCAAAAACTTTACACGAGTAGGATGGATACTCGATTACGGACTCCGGTTCCGAGAAGAAGAAGGGTGGGCGGGTGGGAAAAGAAGACAACTGAGGATTGAACCTGCAAAGATGAAGATGGTCGAGTCGACTTGACGAAAATGCACCGGATGAAAAGAGCTGAGGGCCAACGATCGGAAAACCAACTGCGTGAACCTAAAGAAAAATTTGAAGGGGAAGAGGAGTAGTTCAAAACACCTACGTCAAGATTCCTGACCAGAGCGACGAAGGGGCTGATGAGTAAAAAGAATTCCTACTCTCCGATATAACTAGACTCCGAAAATAGTTTTCTTCTAGACTCAACAACGGCCAAACTACATGATCAATCAAGGGGGCTCCTAAGGTCGGTCGAGGCTCTGATACCAACTTGTCACGCCCAATATGCGACCCTATACAAAAGGAACTCGATGGTCCCACCAAGGATAGACCCGCATATTGAAATGCTTTTGCAAGGTGGATATCGTTACATCAACATTACATAATACATAGGGATACATACATAAGGCATACAATGCCACGAGAATACATCAACATCATATACAAGAGATCAACATCCGACTACGGATGAAACATAAACAGAAGCTCAAACAACATCCACCCTGCTAGCCCAGGCTGCCGACCTGGAACCTATCCCCTGATCGAAGAAGAAGCAGAAGAAGAACTCCAAAACAAGCATGCATCGCTCTCACGTCATGATCATCGTGACAACCTGCACAAGAATCGGTGGTGTAGTAATCTGTGAGCCACGAGGACTCAGCAATCCCATTACCATGGGTATCAAGACTAGCAAAGCTTAAAGGGGTAAGGAAGAGGACAAAGTGGTGAGGTTGCAGCAGCGGCTAAGCATATATGGTGGCTAACATACGCAAATGAGAGCGAGAAGAGAAACAAAGGAACGTCGTCAACTAGTAACGATCAAGAAGTGATCCTGAACTCCTACTTACGCCGACATAACCCGAAAACCGTGTTCTCCTCTCGATCAACCCCGAAAAGAGACACTCACGGTTACGCACACGGTTGGTGTATTTTAGAAGAATTTGCTTCAAGTTTACTACAACCGGATATTAACAAATTCCCATCTGCCACATAACCGCGGGCACGGCTCTCGAAAGTTTATACCCTGCAGGGGTGTCCCAACTTAGCCCATGATAAGCTCTCGCGATCAACGAAGGATATTCCTTCTCCCGGAAAGACCCGATCAGTCTCGGAATCCCGATTTACAAGACGTTTCGACAATGGTAAAACAAGACCAGCAAAGCCGCCCGATGCGCCGACAATCCCGATAGGAGCTGCACATATCTCGTTCTCAGGGCAACACCGGATGAACACTACGTGACGCAACCGACGATACCCCAAGTTGCCTAGGGGCGGCACATAAGTGGCTCTGGTTTGGACCAACACTTAGACAAGCATTGGCCCGGGGGGCTGAATAAAGATGACCCTTGGGTTAATTACTCCCAAGGGAAAGGTAGGTAGTGGTGAGGCAAATGGTAAAAACCAATGTTGGGCCTTGCTGGAGGAGTATTATTCAAAGCGAACTGTCAAGGGGGTCCCATAAATCACCCGACCGCGTTAGGGACGCAAAATCCGGGAACATAATACCGATATGACGGAAACTAGGGCGGTAAGAGTGGAACAAAACACCAGGCATAAGGCCGAGCCTTCCACCCTTTACCAAGTCTATAGATGCATTAATTAAATAAGATATATTGTGATATCCCAACAAGTAAACATGTTCCAACAAGGAACAACATCTCCATGTTCCAACAAGGAACAAACTTCATCTTCACCGCAACTAACAATGCTATAAGAGGGGCTGCATAAAGTGGTAACATAGCCAAACAACGGTTTCTTTGGGAAGGGTGACAACGAGTTAGAGGTTCATGGCAATTTGGGATGGCTTGATAAACAGGTAATAGGTGGCGCAGCATAGCGATAGAACGAAGCAACTAGCATAGCAATGATAGTAGTGAGATCCAGGGTAGCGGTCATCTTGCCCGAAATCCCGCTAGGAAGAAGAACGAGTCCATGAAGAAGACGAACGGATGAAGTCGAACCAAGCGTAGACGAACGAATCCTCACGATCGCAACGAAACAGGAACTAACAAGAAGAAGCACACAACATGGTAAACACACCACACATGAACAAGGCATGATGCACAAACAAGCATGATGCATGACAAGACTACATGAATCTACCCATGGCAAGAGATGATGCAAACAAGAGCAACACATCAAGGCAAGTTTAAATGAGGCCGGGAACAACATATAACAATTCCGGTAAGTCCTCATATGCAAATTTCGAAATTGGTCCAGAACTGAATAACTTTATGTTCAAGTTGTTAAACAGCAAGTTAAGATGCACCACGATGATCTACACGAAATTCTAGTCAAGTTACATATAAAGTTCATTAGATTCGGAGCTACGGCCTAGAAGATATGAGCAAAACAAGTTGAACATGGCATTGATGCAAAATGCATACAAACATCAAGCAAACACCTCAAAACAAGGATGCAACATGATAATATGAAACTACATGCAAAATCAAGCAAGTTCCATATAGAGCACACTCAAAACGGAGCAACGGTTCAACACATACACCCTATACAAGTCATGACAACAATCTGTCCAAAACAGCAAGTAGGCATATTGCAAGCATCAAAACAACATGCTACAGTATCTCAACATAAAAACAAAAGGCATGGACATGAAGTACAGGTAAAGCATTACAAAACATGAACACTGAGCTATCTCCAGAAATCACTAGAACATGCTCAAAATGACATGGCAAGATTGCAAATAACTGGCGGACACCTGGCGCATCGAATCCGGGGCGTTACACCAAGTTTGCCAGCCAATCCGGAAGCTTGATATCTCTCATGAATCCGGCCTCAAGTAGTTTGGCTAGCTCTTCCCCCATGGCCTGCCGTTTGGGCTCTGAAAACCGTCTTAGAGTCTGCTTGGCCGGTTTGTATCCTTTTAGTATATTGAGGCTGTGTTCGGCCAATCTGCGTGGGATGCCCGGCATGTCCGATGGGTGCCAGGCAAAGATGTCCCAATTCTCACGTAAGAAGTCTCATAGTGCGGCATCCATCGCGGGGCTCAACTGTGTCCCGACGGAAGCTGTCTTCGTGGGGTCCGTTGGATGGACTTGGAATTTGACTATCTCGTCTGCGGGTTTAAATGAGGTGGACTTGGGTCGCTTGTCGAGTATCACGTCGTCCCTGTCCATGGTGGCCCGCAGTGTTGTTAATTCTTCGGCTGCTAGGGCCTCAGATAATGCCTCCAGGGCTAGTGCTGCGGTTTTGTTTTCGGTAGAGCGCGACGTCCTGATCACTGGCTAGAGTGATGATTCCATTGGGCCCGGGAATTTTAAGCTTCATGTACCCGTAATGGGGTATAGCTTGAAAGCTTGTAAACGCGTCCCGCCCTAGAAGGGCGTGGTATCCGCTGCTAAAAGGGACCACTAGGAATGTGATTTCTTCGGACCTATAATTCTCCGGGTTGCCGAATACCACGTCGAGTGTGATTTTTCCTGCACACCGCGCTTGCCGACTAGGGATAATTCCTCTGAAGGTTGTGCCGCTTTGTTCAATGCGGCCTTCGTAAATTTCCATCTTGTTGAGTGTCTCTTCATAGATCAAGTTTAATCCGCTTCCACCATCCATGAGCACTTTAGTGAGCCAAAAGCCGTCCACGATTGGGCTAAAAACCAGAGCGGCTGGTGCCCGGACAGTCTGGAATCGAGGTTCATCACTGGCATTGAAAGTTATAGCAGTGTCGTTCCAGGGGTTTATTTTGGCCATATGG
The DNA here is from genome assembly GCA_021605145.1 of Aegilops bicornis. Taxonomy (NCBI): domain Eukaryota; kingdom Viridiplantae; phylum Streptophyta; class Magnoliopsida; order Poales; family Poaceae; genus Aegilops; species Aegilops bicornis. The sequence continues at coordinate 463,050,201 of CM038669.1, read as the reverse complement.
CAAATTTCATGAGCTTCGATGAGCTTCGCTTGGCGCCCTCTTATTTGAGGCAAAAGTCTCAAGACTGTTAGTACCGTATTGTGCTTGTTGGCGGGATGTTGTTACGTAAGAAGATCCTCGCCACTTTTGCAACCTTCTTTGGAGTATCCAACATGCCCTAAGGCTATGAGTTGATGTTGTGTTCGGATGTGGAGTTTACATGGCCCATTGAGCCATTTTTCCAATCTGGTTCCCATACAGGTGGGCTTTGGTTTCTTGGGGATTGGATCGGCCGACTTACGAGAGTTCGCCCGTTTTGTTCGGACGAAGGTTTTGGTGAGAGCCGGACTTCTGTACTATGGTTGCTAAGTCCGCAAAGCGTACTATGTCACGGCGACTTATAGCATTAAGGATTCCTTTGTCCGTGCAGCTTTTGCAGAAGAGTGAGACTACGTCCTCCTCGTGGCAGCCCTCGACCTTGTTTAGCGCAAGGAGGAATCTGGCCCAGTAATGATGCACTGTCTCTTGGGGCTCTTGCCTGGTATGGGAGAGCCGATTTAAGTCCGTATGGGTGGTTATGGCTGAATCTGGATGCTGATCCGATCTAGCACCCCGGGGCATGGGAGCTTCCGAGTTTGATAGCTAGAGATCCGGGACGCTACCCATTTTTTTCGGCCCCGTGTCCGATTCTAAGTCCGGGACCCGGGTCATATCCTCCCCTGGGCGGGTGTCCGGCTTCGGGAGCTCGGCGATCCGGACATAATTCGTCCTCAAAATAGAGGGATAATCCCTGTGTGGTTCCTCCACTACCGCTATCTCATGGGTGGCCGGCGGGGATTTAATGTCCCTTTGGTCGGGTTTAAGCCCGATCCGGTCATAGTCGTTCACGACTCCCAAAGCGGCGATGCGATCCAAGAGCTCATTAAGAGAAGAGAGCTCTATCGGATCCATCTGTTCGGCGAGTTCCGAATTGATGTGAAGTTTATGCGTGATGACCCGAGAGGCCATCGTTGGCGCGACAGCCGATGGGGCGGCCATGACGAAGCCGCCTAGTCGGAGAGTTTGGCCTACAGCCAGAGCTCCCCCCGCGGTAATGTTGTCCCTGACAACGAGACGAGCCATCGAGCCTTGCAGCGATGACACAGAGGAACTCTCAATGAAAGCACCAATGTCGGTGTCAAAACCGGCGGATCTCGGGTAGGGAGTCCTGATCTGTGCGTCTTAGGCTGATGGTAACAGGAAGCAAGGGACACAATGTTTATCCAGGTTCGGGCCCTCTCGATGGAGGTAAAACCCTACTTCCTGCTTGATTAATATTGAAGATATGGGTAGTACAAGAGTAGATCTACCACGAGATCGTAGAGGCTAAACCCTAGAAGCTAGCCTATGATGGTATGATTGTAATTGTGATCGGTCTTCTAAGGACCAACCTCTCCGGTTTATATAGACACCGGAGAGGGCTAGGGTTTACATGGAGTCGGTTACAAGGAAGGAAATACAATATCTGGATCGCCAAACTTGCCTTCCACGCCAAGGAGAGTTCCATCCGGACACGGGACGAAGTCTTGAGTCTTGTATCTTCACGCTTCAATAGTCCGGACGATGTATATAGTCCGGCTGTCCGGATGCCCCCTAATCCAGGACTCCCTCAGCCACCCCCATGCCGCCCGCGACAAGCACGAGCGCAAGCGTCACCCCCCATGGTCCTAGCCGGATGCCACGCTACCATCCTCAGGACGCCACCCTGGGCCGAGCAACATGGAGCGTGGGGCACCACGGCGAGGTGTTCGGGGTGACGGCCCCGGAGGCCTACGTGCCCCGCATGATGGACCAAGAGTACGCACCGGAGGACGACCCCGACTCATTCATTGGAGAAGATTGGGGAGAGGGGGTGCTAGGAGCCGAAGCTTTCCAAGAACCAACGGAGAACCACGACGATCGCGCCAGCAACGGCAACTACAGGGTACCGCTAATCTCTCAGGAACAGGCTTATGCTAACCATGGGCTGCAGATGAATCAGGTTGCAGCGTCGATCGACGACCCTGGCACGGCAGCACCCGTTCCAACAAGGGAGACACGCTGGGGGCCGCCAGGAGGGAGCCAGGAGCAAGGCCCCTCCCCGCGTCATGCGACGCCTGGCGACACCCGGAGTTAGGCCCTCTGCCGGGGAGGCCTCGACAACCCTTCCCCTGGCAGAGGACCTGTGGTCGCCGAGGGCACCGTTGGCGTCCTCTTTCCCTCCTTTGTGTCGTCCCGGTGACCGGTCGGCTCAAAGGAGGTCAAGGGTGGTGCAAGGCGGGGCCCTAAATGCAGCGATATGAAGCAAGGCCGGTACACTGTGAAGAAGGCCCAAAGTGCTGTGAAGCTCGCCGCCCGTGACACTCTCACGTAATAATGAGTTGGGGTTGTACAAGCCCCGGAGTCTCAGGGGTGCCGGCCTCAGGCCCTGGGGCTCCCTTCCACACCTAGTGGCAGCACTTAGCTCCGCGCTAGTGAGAAGACTTGAAGACCAGAAGACTAGACTAGGTGCCGGACGCGGCCTTTTGCTTTGGATCTCTCTTTCTGAAGCTTTGCTTTCTGGATCCGGATTTGAGTTGAAGCTGAGTTTTTTATCAATGCGCGCGGGGGGAGCCTTTTCTCGTTCGAGCAATTTCTTGCCTTCTGGATCTCGTTTTGTCTGGGACTCATGTCCGTCGCCTTCCCCTCACGAGCTCCTCATGGCGGATCATAGCACGCAGATGCATGCCAAGCGTGCTAGCATCAGAATCGGTGCTCACCTCTCGTGGGGCCCCTTCTGACGGGGCGACGAGCTCTGCAGGGTTCTCAGAAACTCGACGCCTCGCGACCCATCTCAAAGCTGGTGCCAACTAAGGTAAACCATGACAGAGAACTCGCATCCAGATTCACGAGTTCACAAGGACACAAACTCACATCGCATAGGAAAGTAAAAACTGCAGTTTGCTTACATGAGGGGCTCCCCCTCCCAAAATGCTCTTACTAGTTTTCCAAGGACCATGCCCGAGCTTCGTGTGCAGGATGAAACGACAGGAGAACATGGGATCAGCCAGAAATGTCGCTCGCTACATCACCAGCGGATGCGTCACTCGCGTCTTCATCGGCATCGTCGCCGCCACCGGCGACGCCCCCGACGCCGTCGTCAACCACGTCGCCTTCATCTGCGGTGACCACCACCCCGTCATCTTCCGAAGTGAAGGCCCTGACCAACGCGTCCACGTTGTCTTCAACCCAACGCGCCAGGTCATCCCAGACGACTGTGGGAACGGGGGCGATGGCGGCGTTGAAATCAAAGTTGGGATCGACATTCAAAAGGTGGCTGAAGACACGGGAGAAAGCGCGCTCGAGCAGGCCACGCCCCCTTTCCTCCACAAGCTGGCGAGCTTTGGCAGATCGAGCCTCCAGGCGCGTCACCACCTCATTTAATAAGATCAGATGGCTAGCATAGTCATTCGAGTGAGGGGCCGGCACCTCCACGTCGCAAATATGGCCCAGGGCGGCGTTGGCCCTGTTTCGGAGGTCCTGAAGCATAGGAGCATGCTCGCGCTCCAGAGTTCGTCGTTGGAGCACTTCCTCCATGTTCTGCCGCGCAACGGCCTCAGCGTCATCAACCCGGCTACGGAGGGAGCGCAGCTCGGCGCGGGCGGTGGCCAAGTCCGCATGCGCCGTAACCAGGGCAGCGCGCGCCTCTCAGTCTCATCCAACCTGGGCCTGAGGGCAGCGGCCCTGCCCGCATCCTCCGTACCCAAGAGCTTCAGCTTCAGGTCGTACCTACCCTCTAGGTCCGCGCGAACCTCGGCCACCCGACGATTCACCTCCTCCTCAACTCCGGCCTCGCGAGCCCCAGCGTCATATTCTGCTTGAGCAACTTGACGCTCCCTCGTCTCCAGTCGCTCGAGCTCGAGGCTGCGCTCCACGGCTTCCAGGGCCAGCGTCTCACCGCGCTTCCGGACCTCCTCATCCTCCGCGGCCGTCCCCCTCAGCGATGCAAGAGCGGCCCTGCGCTCTTCCACCTGCTGCTCAAGGGACGCGCTCCAGGCCTGGAGCTCCCACGCGTGTTCCTCCGCAGCCTCGCAATGGCGGTCAGCCTCGCGAGCCTCTTCCAAGGCTCGCGAGCGGGCTTCATGGGCGATCTTGAGGGACGCCTCGGCTGTCGCATTCTCGAGGTCGCGCTGGTAGCGACCGAGGTTGATGGGCACCCCCAACTTGCGCTGCTCCTCCACCAGCCGGAGACCTTCAGCCTCAAGGCGCGAGTTGACGCCCGTGAGCTCTTCACCAAGTCGGCTCATCGCGCCATCACCTCCTGGAAGAGCTCGTGACGAACTACGCTCCTCCCGCACTCGAGCTCGAACGCTCGACCCACCTCGTCCTCCACCTCGGGGGCTGCGGGCGGGGCGCCAAGTGGCACGCCACCTCCCGGCAGGGGGCTGGGGGCTGACGCCGCACCTGACGCCAGCCTGTCCTCGCGAGAAGCCCAAGCCAGCTGAGGCTCGCTGCTTGAAGAGGAACCAAAGATCGAAGCCAACCAGCTGCTGCCCATGAGCAAAGGAGGAGTCTTGGGCACGCCCGCCAAGCTCCACGCCAGACCATGGGGGAGGGATGGCCAAGCTGCGGGCTCAGCGCGCTGCGAAGGCAGAGATGCTCCCCCAACCGACCCAGCTCCAAGGGTGGTAGGAAGACCAGGAACGCTCAAGGTAGACGGGGGAGTTGATGAAGGAGGAGGCCGCTTCTCGGGGGACGCAACAGCTTCAACGGAAGGAGCCCTGGAGAACTGACGTCAGGATAAGGGGGCCACACGCAGGAAGCTGTGACAACAAGATACTTACGTGTCAATGGCGATGTACTTTTGCCGCTTCAACGGCCCGAAGATGTTGCTGCCGCTAGGGGATCCTTTCCTCTTGCGGAGCTCCTTGAAGTCCACACAAAGATGACCGAAACGCTGGACGTGACGGCCGGTGCGCGGCGGGGCCGAAGAAGAGCCTGGAAGGATATCTTCAGGGATGCCCGGTTGTGGCAAATAGCCGGGCACCGGTTCACCACAACCTCCCGAGGCTCCTGGAGCCTTGGCCTCGGGAGCCGCATGCTGCACCTGCTCAATAATCGGCGCCTCAGGAGGGGGGTCGCAGGCCCCCGAGGACGACGCCCCAGGATCACCACTCAGCATGTGCTCTTCAGGACTCGAGCCACCGGCCCCCGTCAGAGCTCGCCCTCCTGCACCTTCACTGTGACGCCCCGAGACCGACGCTTCAGAAGACTTCCATATTTTCGTGATCACCGTGTGTTTCTTTTGTGCTTGCTCTTTTCTTTTTGCATTGCATCATGTCATTAATCTTTGCATCTCAACTCAACTAATAAATTGCATAGATGGTTGATCTATTTAAATCGAGGGAAGGGTGACTTCTCTTTATAACATATCCTCCCAATATTAGGGAGCTATATTAAATATTTCTTTAATTTGGAAATCACCATAACACACTTGCAAATTATCCCAATGCCTTTGTTATCTTAATTCTTGGTCTCTAACCTTGCCATATATTCTTTCATCATATTCCGGAGCTCCACCAAAAATCCGAACATTTTTGGACCTTCCCAACCCTTACTTCCTATTCAAATCAAATGAGTTTGAATTTAAATCTTTTAATCATGGCCTTTTCTATTTTCTCGGAACAAACACATTTTTGTGAGTCCGGGAAAATAATCCCCATGTCCAACTTCTTTCCCTAACCCTCTCTTTCTTTTCATGTCTAACAAGTACTCCCTCCGTCCGAAAATACTTGTCATCAAAATGGACAAAAAAGGATGTATCTAGAACTAAAATACATCTAGATACATCCTCTTGGAGTTGACTCCTACGCGCCCGAGCGCTACAACGCTCAATCCTAATCTTTTCAGCCCCCCCTGAGTTCAACTGGTGGGGGGCCGGTGTGCCAAACCTTCTCCCCTCAATTACTTAAACAGGTAAGTTTTGACGATGTCTGTAACCGGCCGCTCCAACGCGCGCGCGTCAGATAGCCAAGCCCCATCCTCTTTTATTCATTTTGATGACAAGTATTTCCGGGCGGAGGGAGTATGAGAGAGAGAGGAGAGAGACAGCCCAGGCCGGCCCATCCTTCCTCCCAGCAGCCCAGCCGTCGCCCCCTCCAGCTCTAACCCTAGCCTCTCTCGATCCCCTCAGCATCTCTCCCTCGATTCCCATCTCCTCCGGCAGCGCCGCCATCTCTCCCTGGTTCTCTCCCTTTCTGTCCCTCGCACCACCACACGCACACTATCCCCGCGCCTGATCCCTCTACTAGCGACCTCCACCACCGCGTCTCGCCCCTGCCGTCCCCGCGCCCTGCTGCCTCCTAGAGTGCCGCGCCATCGCCATTCGTCTTCAACCGCGGGAGCGCAGTCCTCCTCCAACTCCGTCCCCTGGCTGCCTCTGTCTGCATCGAGCAGCAGCAGCTCGTCGCTCAGCGCCATGGCACCCGCGCCCTCAAGCTCCTGTGCCAGCCTCGCCTTCCTGCGCCACCATCGCCGTGGCTACTGCATGCTTCTCCACCGAACGATGTTGCCGCCGGTGTGCTCTGCCAGGATCCGGTGGATCTCGGCTTCCCCTGCGGCTCTGCCGCCCCGCCATGTTCCCGGAGCCGCGGTGCCCTGCTTGCGTCAAGCCGCTGCATCCACGCGCCAAGTCCCGCGGCCGTCGCCCCTGCATCGCTCCCCGTTGCTGTTGACGCCAAGTCCAAGGACCACCGAGCATGGGATTCGCCAAGTACCACAACCAATGCATCTGGATTCGCCAAGTACACCACCTGCTAAGACCACACGGATGCTCGGACGAGTACTGACTGAAACGCCAAGTACCACGACGACCTTCGACATGTACCCCTACATCGCACGGAAACGCCGAGTTCCTCGCCGTGACCCCAAACATCTGCGGAAACTTGTGCGACTATGAACGTGAACGACTACCGTCGACCCCAAGTTACTCGGATTCGTCAAGTCCCTCAACGAAAACGTGTACCACTGCGCCCAAGTTCCACTACAAGATGTGCCACTACCGTCATCGTGTACCACTACTTCCACTACCGTCGCGAGAACGACTACTTCCACTACCGTCGAACCCGATCAGCCCCGAAAAGGCACGCTTCAAAGGTATAACCCCGAGACGACGTCCGTGGACCGAATGCATGTGTTGTATGAGATGCACCTTATGTTTGGACCATGCCCGAATTGTTCCTTGCACATTCGCCGTAAGCCATACCACCGACATATGGGACACCCGGTATCCGGGATCACTCCCCGTCACTCTTGCACGTTTCACGCACCCACACTTGTTCGTTTGCACCAGCATCTCAATCGAGTTGCCGGAACCGGGATGTTTTCGTGGCACCATTTCCGTTTCACCGCCGTGGCACCCTTTTCCTTCCGCCATGGCGACAAATGCCTCGTATCATGCTCATGTCCACATTTCCATAAAATTTCTTAAAACTTGCATATGTCATCCGCATCATGATAATAACATTTAAAATGTTTAAAATTGTTGTTTGCTTTAAATTGCTAAATGACATATGGAGATTTTCCGGAATTGTTATTTGTTATTTCCGGCCTCATTTAAACTTGCCTAAATAGATAGTTTTATTATGCTTCACCTCTTGCCATGCTTAATAACATTTAATATTGTTGGGTACATAAACGAGAGAGAACTAAATAATTGATGTGGTATTTTATCAATATGCATCTCGTTGCATATTGAGCTCCACTTAACTTGTAGTATTGTTTGTGCACTTTGCCATGCATATTTCAACCGGACATGCATCATCCTTGATTGTGCATCATGCCATGTTTATGTGATTGTTGTTTACCATGTTGTTTGCTTCTTTCCGGTGTTGCTTCTTCTTGATAGTTCCGGTAATGTTGCGTTTGTGAGGATCCGTTCGACTACGTCCGTTTGTCTTCTTCATGGACTCGTTCTTCTTCCTTGCGAGATCTCAGCCAAGATGACCATACCCTCGAAATCACTTCTATCTTTCCTTGCTAGTTGTTCGTTCTATTGCTATGCCGCGCTACCTACCACTTGCTATATCATGCTTTCCATATTGCCATGTCAAGCCTCTAACCCACCTTCCTAGCAAATCGTTGTTTGGCTATGTTACCGCTTTGCTCAGCCCCTCTTATAGCGTTGCTAGTTGCAGGTGAAGATGAAGTTTGTTCCATGTTGGAACATGGATATGTTGGGATATCACAATATCTCTTATTTAATTAATGCATCTATATACTTGGTAAAGGGTGGAAGGCTCGGCCTTATGTCTGGTGTTTTGTTCCACTCTTGCCGCCCTAGTTTCCGTCATACCGGTGTTATGTTCCTTGATTTTACGTTCCTTACGCGGTTGGGTGTTATGGGAACCCCTTGATAGTTCGCCTTGAATAGAACTCCTCCAGCAAGGCCCAACCTTGGTTTTACCATTTGCCACCTAAGCCTTTTTCCCTTGGGTTCCGTGGAGTCAAGGGTCATCTTTATTTTAAACCCCCGGGCCAGTGCTCCTTTGAGTGTTGGTCCAAACTAGAGCACCATGCGGGACCGTCCCTTGGCAACTTGGGTTACGTTGGTACCTGTACGCTTAGCTTATCTGGTGTGCCCTGAGAACAAGATATGTGCAGCTCCTATCGGGATTTGTCGGCACAATCTAGTGGTCTTGCTGGTCTTCTTATACCATTGTCGAAATGTCTTGTAACCGGGATTCCGAGCCTGATCGGGTCTTCCCGGGAGAAGGAATATCCTTCATTGACCGTGAGAGCTTGTGATGGGCTAAGTTGGGACACCCCTGCAGGGTATAAACTTTTGAGAGCCGTGCCCGCGGTTATGTGGCAGATGGGAATTTGTTAATGTCCGGTTGTAGAGAATTTGACACTTGACTTAATTAAAATACAACAACCACGTGTGTAGCCGTGATGGTCTCTTTTCGGCGGAGTCCGGAAAGTGAACACGGTTCTTGTGTTATGGTTGTGCGTAAGTAGTTTCAGGATCACTTCTTGATCACTTCTAGCTTCACGACCGTTGTGTTGCTTCTCTTCTCGCTCTTATTTGCATATGTTAGCCACCATATTTGCTTAGTGCTTGCTGCAACTCCACCTCATTACCCCATCCTACCCATAAGCTTAAATAGTCTTGATCTCGCGGGTGTGAGATTGCTGAGTCCTCGTGACTCACAGATACTACCAAAACAGTTGCAGGTGCCGATGATACCAGTGCAGATGATGCAATCGAGCTCAAGTGGGAGTTCGACGAGGACCTTGGTCGTTACTATGTTTCGTTTCCTGATGATCAGTAGTGGAGCCCAGTTGGGACGATCGGGGATATAGCATTTGGGGTTATCTTCTTTTCATTTGGATTTGACCGTAGACGGTCTATGTGTGTATTTTGAATGATGTATGAATTTATTAATGTTTTGTGTGAAGTGGCGATTGTATGCCAACTCTCTTTATCGCATTCTTGTTCATTACATGGGATTGTGTGAAGATGACCCTTCTTGCGACAAAACCTACAATGCGGTTATGCCTCTAAGTCGTGCCTCGACACGTGAGAGATATAGCCGCATCATGGGCGTTGCATTCACCTGGGGCGAGCTCGGCACCGGCGACAAAGAAGGGAACCATGACAACGGGATTCTCGCGGGGCCCCACCAGTCCGATCGGCCGCAGCCCCCATTCGTCGAAGGAAGGCATGCTCGCTCCAAACTCATCCTTGTTCTTGCAGCGATACAGCAGGCAATTCTTCCCAGGCATTTCGGTCGGCAAAGGGACACCAGTCAAGACCTTGAGCACTGTTTGCCGCATCCCGAGAGGGAGCCCGGACTCCTGGAACCTCATGTGGTCCTGACTGTTGAGCAAGGTCCACATTGGGCGAGAGTGACGCTGAAGCGGAGCAACCCGGCGTTTGACAAACTCCTTCACCACCATCGGCACGGTCACACCGTGGTCCTTCAGCAGCCTCAGCCTGGCCCAGACGAGAGCAAGGCGGGGGCTCAAGAGCTTCTGATGGCTCCAGCCGGAGTTTGGAACAGCAGGCCCCGTCGGGAGACGAAGCAGGGGGCTGAGCACGCCAGCATCAACAAACACCCATCGCGTACAAAACTCGCTCGTGGATGAAGGGAGCTCGAAGTCAATCCCCGCGCCCGCAGTCGCAGCCACGGCCTGGAAGCTCACGCACCCCGAGCATTGCTGAGGGTCGGCCAGCTGCAATGAGAAGAAGAGACGGAGGAGGGCCACCGAAGGAGCGATACCCACCATGGCTTCACACACGAAGGCGAAGAAAGCAAGAAGAGTCACCGATTGGGGGTCAAGATGCAGCATGTGGATCTGGTAATGCTCTAGCACCGCGTTGAGGAAGGCGAAGAAGAGAGGAATCAGGCCAGCCTAGAGGGCATCTATGAAGATTGGGACCTCGGTGGCTGCCCGAGCCATGCAAGTGCGAGACGCAGGCCAAGCCACCGTCTCTCCCCACTCGTCGAAGCTGGAAGCAAGCATCGGACGCACCTTGTCCATGGACTCGTTGTTGAGCACCCGGGACCGGCCTAGCGCCGGCTTGACAGCTGGAGGTGCGCCTGACGGAGACACTGGTTTCTTCCCCCTGTCCGCTTGTTTTGGCGCCATGGCCATGAAGCAGGGGGAGGGCAGGTCACATCGGAGAAGGGAAGCAGAGTCTCAAGGAAGCAGGGAGATTGGGGAAGCAAGGCGCAGGCGACGGAGGAATAACTGTGTAGGCCGCGGGGGCCGCATAGCTAGGCTGATTCAAAGGCAGCGTGGGGAAGCGGAGACGCCCACGTCCAATCAACCACCATGCGTCAACCGGGGCCGCAGGTTTTTGGGGCCCGCGGTGCTCCGAACTTGACCCTTGGCTTCGCCGCGAATCCAAGCCCGAGCGCACCTTGGGCCCGGGCTCTTGTCGGTGATGCAGGGAACGGGGTCCCCAGACTTGCCTGCCTGCGGCCCACGGCATGGCTAAGCCAGCAGGCCGTCCGGCCCATCTTCATCAACAAGGCATCCAAGACCCTCGCGAGGGTCCAAGCCTCGCGAGGCGGACGACGCAAGACCTCCTCAGGAGTGGCCTAGCCAAGTAGGCTCATGAGGAGCGGAGATATCAAGGCGGGACAAAACCTCACGAGGCTCCCGTGACGTGAGCCATGACGATCGACACCAGGCGGGCGCCAGCGCGTGCCGCGTCCTTGTTTCCTCTTTGGTGCTAAGGAGGCCAGCGCAGGCGAGGAGTACCGAGGCATCAGGCAAAGGTTGCTATATTGGTGCAACGAGACCAAGACCAGGAGGACGGCAAGACGAAGGTCATTGTGGAGCCCAAGACAGCGTCACCGCCAGAGCGTTTTGCAGGCGAAGACCACTTTTGTCAGGATAGCTTGTACTAGCTGCCCCCCTTCAAATTTGCCCGCCGTTGTTGGCTCCCTTCCCGCTCAATATTTGGGAAGAGGACCAGGGCCTATATAAGTAGAGCTACCACCACAGTAGCGGCATCTCATCTTAGCTTGATCAAATTTGATCGAGAGCCTACCCTAGCCACAAGAACACCTCAACCTCAGGAGGCTGTTCTTCCCTTGTACTGTTCATCATCAGCCCTAGAGGCAATCCACCACCACCACACTGGAGTAGGGTATTACACCACAATGGTGGCCCGAACAAGTATAGATCTCGTGTCTGTCAGGACCCCGATTCCAAGTCACATCGATCTAGCCGGTAACACCTCATATCACTTTGCGGCCTCACGCACGGTATTCCACGGGTGTCGCCTTACCATGGCCCGGGACCGTTTGCGCCTTTTGGCTCACGTATATGATAGTGTCGCTAGCATCCATATGACAGAGAACCGGGCCGACATGGCTAGTCGTGAACCCAAATTGGCACTAACCCATGGTGACAGGCATACATGAATCAACTTCGATCATGTCGGTCAGCAGCGTGTGAATCCGGGCTGTAGCACTGGGCTAACAGGACTCCGGGAACCCGGGCTGTAGCAAAGTTAGGCAGGACTCGGATGTCACCGCGTGACATTTCCCGAAGGGATGAACCACGAACGGCGAAGTGAAACACATGTCGGCCGATCAAGTGTCTGGCGGTAGTCTTTGGGCTAGCGGGACTCGATGAACCGGGCTGTAGCGGACTACTATGGCTCAAGGAAGCACTAGACTACATTTCCCCATAAGAGAGGCTGCCAAGGATAAACAACTAGATTGTCGGATCCCACACATACCAAGCATTTCAAACATACACACAATATGCTCGATATGTGTAAATACAACATGGCATCACAACATAACTCTACGACTCAAGTATTTATTCATTAGGCTCCGAGGAGCGAGATATTACAAACATGGGTCTCATGACCCAACATTCAGAGCATACAAGTCAAAGCACATGCGGAAGCTTAACATGTCTGAGTACAGACATCTACAAAGGAAAAAGGCTGAGAAGCCTGACTATCCACCAGATCCTGCCGAGGGCACAAGATCGTAGCTGAGGTATCAAGCTAAACGTCAAAGTCCACGCGGAACTATTAGCGAGACTAAAGTCTCACTGCAAAACATAAATTAAGCAAACGTGAGTACAAATGTACCCAGCAAGACTTACATCAGAACTAACTACATATGCATCGGTATCAACAAAGGGGGTGGTGGAGTTTGACTGCAACAAGCCAGCTTTTACTCGGTGGCTATCCTGAACTACGACTACAAGTAACTCTTTTGAGGTGGCGCACACGAGTCCACATATTCACCATATCAATACACCACTATGGATCCGCTCCCGCCTCCCTACGAGAACGCCATCCATAGCACTCACGCTTATCTTGCGCATTTTAGAGTATCCACTTTCACTTGTCTATGAACTGTACAGGCAACCCAGAAGTCCTTTACCGCGGACACGGCTATTCGAATAGATCATATTAACCCTGCAGGGGTGTACTTCTTCACACACGCTCTCTCCACTTACCACCATGTACACGTCGTGTATCTCGGCAACCTTCAAGCGGAAGCCTGGCAAGGGAGTCGACCACGACCTGACTAACCATACAAGTCTCTAGTCCAGGTTTCGCCTATGCGGGTTCCATCCGCGAGGAGATCCGTCCGGGGTGTCGCTCACGGCCCCAAACGATGAGAGCTGGGTTCCCGAGACACCAAACGGGCGCCCGGTACACCGTGCCTCATGTCTCTACCGCAACATAGCCCACCCCTAGGGTCAGCGCTACACACGGCCCCCAACACATATCCTACAAACACCAGAAACTAGTCGCAACTCCTGGACAGAGATCGAGGCGATTAATAAGCCGAGAGGGGCACTTAAGCATTCCAATGCGTGGTAGTAGTTGTTCATGGATCACAAACACAGCACTCAGTTCCTGAGGACAGCTGCAATGCGACAACCCACCATGTACTCCTACATGGCCTCTCACCGCTACCTTTACCAAATCGTGTTCACACACTTAGCTCTTAGCAGTAGGACATGTTCACACACCTCTGATTCATCCCCGATGAATCGGACCTGACTCAACTCTAAGCAGTAGCAGGCATGACAAACAAGCATGAATGAGTAGGCACAACAGGGCTCAAACAACTCCTACTCATGCTAGTGGGTTTCATCTATTTACTGTGGCAATGACAGGTCATGCAGAGGATAAAGGGGTTCAGCTACCGCAGCAAGTAACACATGAGTCGTTGTTGCCCTAATGCAGTAAAAGAGAGCAGGAGCGAGAGAGTAGGATTGTATCGGAATGAACAAGGGGGTTTTTCTTGCCTGGCACTTCTGAAGATAATATAGTTCTTCATCGGTGTCATCAAACTCATCGTCGGTACGTCATTTACTGAGAGGGGACAAACACCGGCAACACGGAAGGAAACGCCATCAATGCAATGCACAATATGATGCATGATCATGACATGGCAATACGATGTGGTTTGAGCTAATGCAACTAGCAGCAGGTTAAATGAAGTTGGTTTGAACCCTAGGTTCAAATTCAAACTCCAAATGTGAGGGTCTAAATGCCATTATAAGATTTGGCCTAAACATCAGCCCTAAGTTGTTCTATCATGCATGAAAATGGTACAGATGGATAGATTGGATTTTTCTGATCATTTTTCATATATAAATTATTTCATTCTGAGTTATAGATTATCTTCTATGATTTTTAGAAGTTTGCTATATTTTCTAGAATTTTCTGAATAAGAATAAATCCAGAAAAAGGAGTTACTGCGTCAGCACTATGTCAGGGTGACATCAGCATTGACCAAGGTCAAATCTGACTGGTGGGGCCTACTGGTCAGTGACACGGTGCTGGTCAGAGACACTGACATGTGGGACTGGTCAATGACCATGTCATCAAAGTCAAACCTGACGCGTGGGTCCAGTCGGGTTGGATTAGTTCTAACTAATTTTGTTAGCTGGCTAAATAAACCGGTGGGGCCCATGTGTAAGTGGGTCAGGGGGTTAATTAGTGGGTGATTAGCCCTAACTAAGTGGCCACGTCAGCGCACCGGCGGTTAGCCGCCGGTGACCGAACAGGGTGGCGGAGGCGCCCGGGATTGAGCTACGGGCGATGGTTTCGGGCGAGGTTTGCGGCTATGGGTTGCTGGCACACGTGCACATCCAGTGGTGGCCACGGGAGGAAGCGAAGTGGACTGTAGCGGCAGTGGTGACGACGAGTGCGGTGGCCGGAGTTCGGCCAACAATGGTTTGGGCGATGCGGGGCACGAAAGGAGCCGTGGATGGCCGTGTTCGAATCGAGGGAGTGCGGTGAGAGCAGCCGTGAGCTCGGAGGCGAGCTTGCGCGACCATAGCCACGATGGTGACATGGCCGGCGGCGGGGAGATCTCGACCTCGACGGTGGCCTAGTTAGGGCGTGCTATCGAAGAAGCGGACAGGGGGGAAGCGATCAGGGGCTCACTGGGGGGTTGGAGGAGAAGGCCGGCGGGCTCGGGGACGCGTCGGAGCGGAAGCACGGTCGTCGGCTATCTCGGTGGCCCGAGGAGGAAGAAGACGTCGGGGCGGCGCTCCGAGGCTCTTCTCGTCACGTGGCTCGGTGGAGACGGCGTATGGGTCAACGGTGGAGCTCGAGGTCACGTCGGAGAGGCACGAGGAAGGCTGTGGTCACGGTGGTGCTCGTCGGCGGTCTCGGCGCCCACGGACAGAGAGAAGGGAGGAAGCAGAGGAGGGGATGAGGGCGAGGGAGAGTGAGAGGAAGTCGGGGGAGCCGTGTGGCGTCGTCGAAGCATCCGGCGGCGAGGCAGAGAGGAGGTGGCGCTCGAAGGCGCGCAGCGTCTGCAGCACACGCTCGGCGTCCCATCTTGGCGCAAGGTTGAAGACAACCTTGCCCTGGTGGGCTAGGCTGGCTTAGCCCAGCCGGGCTGCTCTGAGAGGTGGGCGGTTGGGGCGCCCGAGTAAGCCTGTAACTCCTCTGTCTCTCTTTTATTTACATTACTTTTCTAATTTCTGTTTTTTACATTACGGTTTTAAGATAAATAGTAAACCATTCATAAAATCCTGGAAATAATTATGGGCGCTTTACGAGTTATTCCAAAGTGACCCTTAACAATTTCCAACATTTTTGGAGCAACTAAAATATATATAGCATTTAAATAGCTCCAATTCAAATATGGTTGAATTAATTCAAAGTCCAAATATGTCCCGCAAAAATGTCAACCATTTTTGGTAGATGCTTCCACCTTGATCCGTAAATGATGAACATTTTTAAAGGGCATTTGAAATCATTGAAAAAGATTTTAGTAAACCCTAGTTGGTTTAAGGGGGGTGCTGGGGGTTCTGTCATCCCCATTTCAAGTTTCTGAGGAATTTAAACATGATGCAACACCAGATGCTAGCACTAAGCAGTACCAGAAGCTAGGGATGTGACAGCGTCTCTCTGTGTTGCGAGTTCGTCGAGTTCGTCCGCGAGATCTTAGCAAGCTAGGGCGTAGATCGGTAGGAGGGAAAGACTTCGCGCGCAACCGAGTGTTCGAACCTTAAGGGCTTGCCGGAACCCCACATCCGAAATTATCGCCATTGCTTCGGCGTTTATGTCTGTTGCGTCGAAGCTTGCCGGTTCTGTTTTTGGGCTCGGAGGGGCCCGTTTTATTGGTTGTGTTTGTACTGTGAGCCAACCAACTATCCTCTCCCGCACAAAAGCGGGTCATGAGTGCCGTGAGGGCTGCCATGGACCTCGGCTTTTCTTGGCCGAGGTGGCGAGCTAGCCATTCATCCTGGATGCTGTGTTTGAAGGCTGCTAGGGCCTCGGCATCCGGACAGCCAACGATCTGGTTCTTTTTGGTTACGAACATAGTCCAGAATTTTTTGGCTGATTCTCCAGGTTGTTGAACTATGTGGCTTAAGTCGTCGGCATCTGGTGGCCGAACATAGGTTCCTTGGAAGTTGTCCAAGAAGGCTTCTTCCAAGTCATCCCAGCTGCCGATAGAATTTTCAGACAGGCTGTTAAGCCAGTGTCGAGCTGGCCCTTTGAGCTTTAGTGGGGGGTATTTAATGGCGTGGAGGTCATCTCCTCGAGCCATATGGATATGGAGAATAAAATCCTCGATCCATACTGCAGGATCGGTTGTGCCGTCATATGATTCGATGTTGATGGGCTTAAACTCCTCGGGGAATTCATGATCCAGTACTTCATCTGTGAAGCAGAGAGGGTGTGCGGCGCCTCTATATCGCGCCGAATCGCGGCGTAGCTCTGATGGAGTCCGTCTGCGGCATTCGGCCCGGGTGTGGTTAGGTTTGTCACATCCGAATAGGTAGCCATCATCGTGCCTCGAGGCATGTCCTCGCGATCCGTAGACGTATGACCCCGAACTCTTTCGTCTCTATTTTTATGGGGCGGTGGGGCTGGCTATTGTTCGGCCTGAGTTGCCGCTTTATCCCGACCACGGGGTGGCCGGTCGGCCGCCCTGTCTCAACCACGTGGTGGTCATTTCGCATTACGCGAGGGAGATATGTGCTCTGGCGCCTCCTCATCGAATTGAGGTAGCAGTCTGCGTTTTGGGTAGCTCTTGGCTGGGCGCTTGAGGCCATATTCTTCGGCTGTCAGGACATCAGTCCATCTATCGACGAGCAGATCTTGTTCAGCTTGAAGCTGTTGTTGTTTCTTTTTCAGGCTCCTTGAAGTGGCTATGAGCTGAAGCTTAAAGCGCTCCTGCTCCAGAGGATCCTCAGGCATGATGAAGTCTTCGTTGTCGAGGCTTGTCTCCTCCTTGGAGGGTGGACGGTAACTATCGTCCTCCGAGTCATCTTATATGGCCTGTTCATCAGGGTTATCTTGCCCGTTGTTGTGTTCCTCCTGTTCGGATGCGGCTCTGACAGGGTCTTCATTGTTTTCGAAGTCGCCCGGAGTACTATATTCTCCGGTGCCAGTGTTGCCATCCTTTGAGCGACAAGGCTTAGAACGGCGTTTGGGCCGCCGGCGCTTGGACTGCGTCTCAGAGGGTTTATTCGCACCTGGCTCTTCTTTGTCGTCGCCAGATCCTTTAGGTGTATCAACCATGTACACGTTGTACGAAGAGGTGGCCGTCCAACGTCCAGTGAATGGCGGGTCTTGGCCTTGCTCCTTGTCAGCATCGTCGTCCATACCGTCGATGTCTTCGGAGCCATAGTCAAGCACGTCGGTTAAGTCATCGACAGTGGCTATGAAGTGGGTGGTGGGTGGGAAGCAAAGTTCCTCGTCATCCGCCTCTAGTTCGAACCGAACATAGTTCGGCTGTGAGTCTTCCTCCAAGAACAAGTTCCTTAAAGAGTTTAGCACGTCACCAAAAGGTGAGTGCTGGAAGATGTATGCGGTGCTGAATTGGAAAATCGATAACCGATCCAGCTCGGTGTCCGCAGGCGTACCTGGTCCAGAACTTATAGTCGGAGACGAGTCCGGAGTTCCATTGACGCAAATATTGCAGGATGTCGAGTCCTTCTGTGGCTCCAACACCGCGGACTTTGTGGCCTCAGAGGGCACGGTCTGCTTCGGTTCTAAGGCCATTGCAGCAACAGGAACCATCTCCTGGATGTGATCCGATGACAGATCTAAGTCATGTTCATCGGGGCGACGGAGAGCAATCGCTGCGGTCTCAAATCCACTGAAGATCAAGTCTCCACGGGTATCCGCAATGTAGTTCAAGCTTCCAAATCTGACCTAATGGCCAGGGGCGTAGCTATCGACCTGCTCCAGATGGCCAAGCGAGTTGGCCCACAGTACGAAGCCACCGAATACAAAAATCTTTCCAGGGAGGAATACTCCTTGGACAGCGTCTCTGTCCATGATTGAAGGAGCCATCGAACCTTTCGTCGACGGCACAGTGGAACTCTCAATGAAAGCACCAATGTCGGTGTCAAAACCGGAGGATCTCGGGTAGGGGGTCCAGAACTGTGCGTCTATGATCGATGGTAACAGGAGACGGGGGACACGATGTTTACCCAGGTTCGGGCCCTCTCTATGGAGGTAATACCCTACTTCCTAATTGATTGATCTTGATGAATATGAGTGTTACAAGAGTTGATCTACCACGAGATCGTAATGGCTAACCCTAGAGGTCTAGCATGTATGACTATGGTAATGTGTTCCCTTTCCAGACTAACCCCTCCGGTTTATATAGACACCGGGGGGATCTAGGGTTTACATAGAGTCAAGCTTGCCTTCCACGCCAAGTAGAGTCCAATCCGGACACGGGTACCGTCTTCGGCCTTCATGTCTTCGCAACCCATCTTTCCGGCCCATGGACAACAGGCCGGACGCCCGAGGACCCCTTAGTCCAGGATCCCTCAGCAGGCCCCGCGGTTGGACCCATAATGATTGGGCCGCGCTGGCCCACACCGGCTGCCAGCCCAGCTCTGGGCCTACACCCTCGCCCGCTTACTAGGGGGGAATCGGGCCACCTCGAGTGTTTCCCATCCTGCCGCATTTCTCCTCTCGCGCATCGTCCTCCCCCATCCGGTCTCCTCTCCTCCTCCGCCGCCCTGGTACGGTCCTGCTGCCACTTCCCCTCCCTCCCCCCCCCCCCACGCTCCCGCTCCCCTGCCGGCGATGCCGCGCGACTGGGGTGACAACGCCAGCCATCCCAAGCGGAGCTTGCATGACCGATGGGCCCCATCTCGCTCCTCCCCGAGGGCCTTCGCCGGGATGCAGACCTGCACCGGGAGCTGTCCTCTAGGGACTCGCGTCGCTCCCCTCCCCGTGATGCCCGACGCTCTCCTGGCCGTGAGGACCGCCGCCGTCTGGACGGCCGCCACTCCAGGCCATGACGACCGCCTTGACCGCCCAGTCACTGCGCCGAGCCTTGGTGCTCGACCGGCGTCGGTCCCTCTCGGCCCGATCCCCTTCCTGGCCGCAACCCGCCTCGCCGACGGTGGCGCCGCTGCTACCAACCCCTGTAGAACTGATAACCCACAAGTATAGGGGATCAATTGTAGCCTCTTTCGATAAGTAAGAGTGTCAAACCCAACGAGGAGCTAAAGATAGAACAAATATTCCCTCAAGTTCTATCGACCACCGATACAACTCCACGCACGCTTGACGTTCGCTTTACCTAGAACAAGTTTGAAACTATAAGTACTTTGTAGGTGTTTTTGGATAGGTTTGCAAGATAATAAAGAGCGCGTAAATAAAAAGTAGGGACTGTTTAGGTAAATAAGCAATAAAGTTAGTATAGCGAGTGTGGAAAAGTGGTGGTAGGAGTTGCGAAATTGTCCCCAAGCAATTGACTACTTTACTAGACCGATAGCAAGTTTTATGTGGGAGAGGCCACTGATCATCCCTTACTTTGAATTCTATGCACTTATGATTGGAACTATTAGCAAGCATCCGCAACTACTAACGTTCATTAAGGTAAAACCCAACCATAGCATTAAGTTATATTGGTCCCCTTCAATCCCGTATGCATCAATTTCTATGCTAGGTTGAAGCTTATGTCACTCTTGGCCTCCAATACATAGTCCTATCAACATACAACTAACCCTATGGTGTGATCCACGCGCGCGCTCATATGATGGGCACCAAAGGAAAGCAACATAACCACAAGCAAATTAAATCAGTCATAGTAATTCATCAACCACCGATAGGACAGCGGAAATCTACTCAGACATCATAGGATGGCAACACATCATTGGATAATAATATGAAGCATAAAGCACCATGTTCAAGTAGAGGGTACAGCGGGTTGCGGGAGAGTGGACCGCTGTAGATAGAGGGGGGAAGGTGATGGAGATGTCGGTGAAGATGGCGGAGGTGTTGGTGAAGATCGCGGTGATGATGATGGTGGCCCCGGCAGCGTTCCGGTGCCACCGGAAGAGAGGGGTGTAGGATCGAAAGTATGTCTAGAGTGGGGGTGATTGGACTACTTGACCAAATAAAACCTTATCCTTTTCCCAATTTTGGTCTTTGGCAGATTTTAGCTATCTTAGCACAAGTCAAGCAATCTTAACACAATTCAAGCAAGCATGCAAAGAGTATATGAGCAGCGGAAAGTAAAGCATGCAACTTGCAAGAATGCAAAGGGAAGGGTTTGGATAATTCAAACGCAATTGGAGACACGGATGTTTTTGTCGTGGTTCCGATAGGTGGTGCTATCATACATCCACGTTGATGGAGACTTCAACCCACGAAGGGTAGCAGTTGCTTGCGAGTCCATGGAGGGCTCCACCCACGAAGGGTCCACGAAGAAGCAACCTTGTCTATCCCACCATGGTCGTCGCCCACGAAGGACTTGCCTCACTAGCGGTAGATCTTCATGAAGTAGGCGATCTCCTTGCCTTACAAACTCCTTGGTTCAACTCCACAATCTTGTCGGAGGCTCCCAAGTGACACCTAGCCAATCTAGGAGACACCACTCTCCAAGAAGTAACAAATGGTGTGTAGATAATAAACTCCTTGCTCTTGTGCTTCAAATGATAGTCTCCCCAACACTCAACTCTCTCTCACAGGATTTGGATTTGGTGGAAAGAAGATTTGAGTGGAAAGCAACTTGGGGAAGGCTAGAGATCAAGATTCATATGGTAGGAATGGAATATCTTGGCCTCAACACATGAGTAGGTGGTTCCTTCTCGAAATGACAAGTTGGAAGTGTAGGTTTGTTCTGATGGCTCTCTTCACGAATGAAGAGGAGGTGGAGGGGTATATATAGCCTCCACACAAAATCCAACCGTTACACACAACTTGCCAAACTCGGTGGGACCGAATTGATAAACTCGATCGGACCGATTCAGCAAATCTAGTGACCGTTAGGATTTTCGGTGGGACCGACATGCAACTCGGTAGGACCGATATGGTTAGGGTTAGGGCATAACGTAATCTCGGTGAGACCGATTACACAAACTCGGTCAGACCGATTTTGGTAATAATCTAACCAGAGAGTTAGTCAGGTAAACTCGGTGGGACCGATTCGCTCTTTTCGGTGAGACCGAAATGTTACGAAAGGGAAACAGAAAGTTTACATTGCAATCTCGGTGGGACCGATCGCTCATCTCGGTAGGACCGAAACGTTACGAAGGGAAACAGAGAGATTACAATCCCATCTCGGTGAGACCGATTTGCCTATGGTTTGTGGCAGTGGCTATGACATCTGAACTCGGTGGCGCCGGGTAGAAAGAATCGGTAGGGCCAAGTTTGACTTTGGGTTTAGGTCATATGTGGATATGAGAAAGTAGCTGAGGGCTTTGGAGCATATCACTATGCACTGTAGAGCAAGAAACTCATTAAGCAATACCTCATCCCTCCTTGATAGTATTGGTTGTTCCTATAGACTCAATGCGATCTTGGATCACTAAAGTATAAAATGTAGAGTCTTGAACTTTTGAGCTTGAGCCAATCCTTTTATCCTTAGCAATTTGAGGGATCCACTTTTCTCATCCATGCCATGCCATCCATTGAGCTTTTCCTGAAATATTCATCTTGGAATGATGTTAGCTCAATGAGCTATATGTTGTTAGGAATTACCAAAACCACCTAGGAATAGTTGCACTTTCAATCTCCCTCTTTTTGGTAATTGATGACAACATATAGATCAAAGCTTCGACAAATGATAATAAGAGTGTAAAACATTGTCGCTTTGAGAAGTATGTGATAAGCAAGAGCTCCCCCTAAATTTGTGCATAGTTTAAGATTTGCTTTGGACTGCAAATGCACAAGGAGTTAGGCTCATGGGTAACTCTTCCATGTCACATACATCTTGGTGGAGCGCTCAAAATGATAATGATTAAATACATGCACTCATCACCAAGCAAAATGAATGATCATATAGGAATAAGAAAGATAATATCATCCAACAAGCATAATTGTAGCATATGATCAAACACATGATCATCCAGGTATCACACAGACATAATGCATCGCAAACAAGAAAATAAAGTTTAACCACCAAAGCAAGAGAGAACAAAAAGCAACACTCTCTCTCTCGAAGCCTATGATCTATACATTTTTCTCCCCCTTTGGCAAAAAGTTACCAAAAAGTTCATAGAAAATGCATAGTACTAAATCGACTCTCAGGCTTGATCTTCTGGTGGTGGAGTAGACAGGACGCCATGGACGAAAGCATCTGTTGATGTAGATGGAGCTGGTGGAGTAGGTGCTGGAGCTGGTGGCACTGAAGTTGTAGCTGGTGCAGATGAAGTGGCTCTGGTATCTGTCACTGGCACTGCAGCTGATATGTGAGCTCTGGGCACTCTGGCAAATGCATCTGTGGTTGTCTTGCCCTTCCTCTCCTACATGTCATCCTGTAGCTGCTCAACAACAGACTGGATCTCAGTTACCTTTATATCCATGTCATACAACTTCTTCTCCATGATCCTCTCCAAGCTCTCCTGGTTTCGAGTTAAGGTGGCCAACCCCTTCTCAATCCTTAGAGTGGATGCAATCAAGTAGCCAAGTTGATCTTGTTTGCTCTTCAGGTAATCTTGGGATGCCTCTTCCATTGTTGGCATCTTGGCAGCCTTCTCTGCCCTTGCCTTCTCCTTTTTGGCTTGTGCTTGCACTGAGGATGGTTCATCTTCATCCATAACCACTTGGTTATCCTTGAAATCTGGATAAATAGGCATATGCTCCTTATCCAACAGGTATGTGTCTGTGCCCATCTTAGAGTTTATCAGCTCCTGGATCTGTGGGGCATATCCACAACTTCTTTTACGGTCTGATTGTCCTTTTGATAGTCTCAACTATAAGGCTCATGACTTTGAACTTCTGTGGCGCATCAAATATATGTAGCAAGTTTATTGCATGGCCTCTGATCATCCTATGATCACCAGACTTGGGCAAGAGAGTGTGCCTAAGGATCCAATTGATTGTAGGCAGTCCTGAAAGCAAGTGTTTCACTGATCCAAACTGGTGAGTCTCAAGATCTGCTTCGGGAATCTCTTTGTACATACGTGCCATTGTGTTATGGTCCATCTTTTTCTTGGCATAGACATCCAAGTCATCCTCTTCCTCCTTAGGTGCATTGATCAGATTGGCCCATTCCTTAATAGTTGATTGGTACCTTGTACCTTCAGACATCCATACTATCCTGCCATCTGGATAGAAGTGGGCTGTAGAGTAGAATTGCATTATGAGCTCCTCATTCCACTTTGTGAGCTTCTGCCCAACAAAGTCTGCAACTCCACAAGCACTGAAACTATCATACACACCAGGATAGTGTTCCTCATTTTCCTTTATGTAGGTCCAGTCGACCCACCTCATATCACACACTATAGGCTTCTTGTCCAACAAGATTGTCTCATAGAAGTCCTGTTGTTCCTTTGTGTGGAACATGTAATCAACAGCAGTCCTCCTTCTGGTGGCATATGGATCTGACTCTCTCCATAGCCTCAACCCTGAGTCTCTTCTGATCTTCATGTTCTCAGCCACAGGATGAGCATCATTGTGGTTTGGAATCTTTGGCTCCAACTTTCTCAGGATTTGCTCTTCATCTTCTTCTTCTTGACAGCAGGTCTAGAGCCTTTGGGGCCTTGTTCTTCTCAGCAGCAGATATGTTCCTGGTATTCCTCTTTGGTGCACTCTTTGGTTTGGAGGCAGCTTTGGGTTCTTCTTTGGGCTTTGATGATGCAGCCCCTGACTTAATAGCATCACCCATAAGCTTCTGAGCCTTGGGTGCTGGTGCAGCAACCTCTTCTTCTTCCTCTTCTTCCATCATGGAAGGCTTTCCAATAACTCTGGCCATGGTCTTCTTGATCCTTTCCTTCCTTTTCTTTCCTTCTGCAGCAACCTCTTTGGGTTGGGATTCCAAAGATGCTTGAGTGGAGGCTCTGGCTTTAGACATGGGTTGTCTTTCTGCTGGCCTTTTGATCTTCAGACCTGGCTTAACTATAGTTGAGCTATACTCCTTTTTGAGCACCTTTTTCTTTGAAATGGCCTCATCCTCTACTGCTACATAATCTTCATCCTCAGATTCTGAGGTTCTCTTCTTCCTTGTCCTGGTGGCAGCTTTGGGCAGGTTGCTTGGGGTGCTTCCCTCATCTCGAGCTGCTAGAGGGACTAGTGCCCTCACTCATCTGAATCTGCTCCTCGACTTGTTACGGCTGTCACTCTGGTCGGACATGTTGCAAACACTTGGCTGAGACCACTGTGAATAGGTATAGATGAGATAGAGTGGATGAGCATCACAAAATCTGAGACTTTTGCAAAAGAATGAGTCAAAACTTAGTTTTAGTTTTCCACGTAAAGCATTTCGGATCAACCGATTTGCAAACTCGGTGATACCGAAGCAGCTTTGGAACCTAAACTAGTGAACTTCGGTCGACCGAGTCACAGTTTGGTGGCACCGAGACTGCTAGGGTTTCACAAAGTCCTGAACTCGGTCACACCGATTTGCAATTCTCGGTCAGACCGAGAACCACATGTGCAATGGCCTTAGCCGAATCGGTGGAACCGAGTTCTGCAACTCGGCGGATCCGAGATGGTTTCGGTGGAAACCTAACCCTAAATTTTCAATTAAACTCTAATCTACGGAGTGTTTTGACTGGATAGAGTAGTTCCAATCGTGGCAAGAATCATGATGAACACAATGTGCTAGGAATCGGACGAGGATAGCACTGTGATCGAGTCCATACCCTAGATCGGCGATGAACTCGCCACGCGGCAACGGGCGGGGATGAATTTTGTTGTGGCGGCGGAGACCAGCGACGGGAGGCGGCGGCACGAGGAGGACGATCCGGAGACCACGGAGGCAGAAGCGAGCTATGCTTGTGGCGAAGGGTTTGGAGAAAAATTCCAAATTTTTGCACGTGAGTATATATAGTTTGATCCCGTCGGTGTGACCGGTGGAACAACTTCGGTGGCACCGAGATGCCTCTTGTTAGCCGATTCTGACAACTCGGTGTGACCGAAAAGTTCAAATCGGTTGCACCGAGATTGAAAACCTAGATCGACTTAGTGATCTCGGTATGACCGAAATGGAAGAATCGGTCGGACCGAAAAGCACAAAGAAGTTTTGGAATTTTAAGTCTATGACGAATCGGGGACTCGAAAGTGCTCCTCACACAGTGGTTCGAATCTGACTTGATCAAATTTTGTGATGTAGCATGAATAGAGTTTGAGAGGAGAAGAGCATAGATAGCTAGAGAAGGTTCTTAGGCATTCTTGTCCATCCACTTGGCCAAAGAAAAATAAACCAATCAATTAAAACCACAAGTGGATGTCCTCGAATGAGTAAAATATGCAACCAACATGCTCACACAATAAAATGACAAATGAAATATGTGACAAAGCATGCACAAACAATTCTAGCATCTATCAAACAATTGGCGATGACTAGGAGTCAAATGAGAACATTTGATAATATGTCATACTCATCGTTTAAGCTCAAGTGGGGTTACCACTTTTACATAATGCATTGTTATGTTCACACCATTAGAGTTGCTTTAGCTCAATTCTTTAGAGTAAAGCTCCCCCTAGATGTGAGATCCCTCCTTAGAGGGATGAATTAACCTTGGGTTTTGTCGATGATGACTTCATGTAGGTGTTGAAGATGTGGATTCTCAATGTTGATGAAGATCATTTGGAGCAATCCTTTTGGAGTGAGTTGCACTTTCAATACCTGCACGGGTTAGTCCCACAAGGAACAAACAAGGATATCCATAGACATAGAGTGATGCACACATAAGATGATGTCTATGAAAGCATTAGGTTACCTTGTCCCTTGTCTTACCAACAAGAGGGTTTGTGACTCCTTGAACTAGTGCAAGATGTGGAAGTTGATTGCACTCGTTGTTGCCAAAATGATATGAGTGAAATATGTTGGCGGAGTCACCCTCAAGAACTCTCTAGTTCTTCTTCTTTGGGATCCACATCATCTTGATGGGAATCCTTGGAGTTGTAGTCGTACTTGATGAAGTAGAACTTGTCATAGTCTTGGGAACCCACTTGACCAAGGCCTTAGGAGCTTCTTCAAATGCATCAATCTCCTCTTGAAGCTTGTCCTTGCCTTTTTGCTTGTGGTCTTGTGGTGGAAGATCATCTTGAGCTTGTGTCCCTTTGAAGGAAGTAGGATCATACTTCTCTTGTTGAGGAACAAACTTCGTCTTGGGATATTGATCTTCTTCCCACTCAACTCCATTGGCATTGAACTTTCATTCAAAACCAACACCTTGATTCTTTCGGTGCCTTCCTTGCTTGCGTACAATTTCCTCAAATTTCTTACTCCCGGCAAGGCTCTTGTAAACACCTTTCTCTATAATTCCCTTCAATAAGCTACTTTTTTGCTCAAGTGTAACTTGGTTAAGAGAATCATTAGTGGAATCAAGAGAACTACTAGAAGCAACAACATTTGATTTAGCATGATTATTGTTACTACTAGAGGAAGAATCCTTCTTGTTTTTGTTAGTGGATTTGACTTGAGGCATGTAAGTAGATAAGAGTAAACGCTTGGCAATGTAAGAAGAACTTTTCTTACGAAGATCATCATGGATTGACTTTAAGAACTCATGCTCTTGCTCAAGATTGAGCTTTTCAAAGTGTAACTTCTCATGAGTCCTTAAAAGTTCTCGGTGATCTTCTAAGATAGTTTCATGAGCTAACTTAAGAGTGTTTAGTTCTTTAGTTAGAAGCTCAATCTTCTCCTTATCATTGTCATTCTTTTTATCTTGATTAGCATGATTAATTGACGTTTCATCATAGTATTCATCACTAGAGTTGTCAACAAGTAAATCATCATAACCTAGCAAGTCATCTTCGTCACTTTTGAAATCAACATACTCGGGGTGTGTTACCTTCGGGCCTTTGGCCATGAAGCATCTTCCAATTCCTTCATTTGGTGAATCAAATATATCGTAGGAGTTGGTTGACACAAGTGCTAGACCGGCAACACCTTCATCTTGAGTATATTCGGAGTCGGAGTGATAACTTCTCTCGGAGTGATTGTCGGAGTCAGAGCCGGATACCCATTCACCAACATGAGCTTGATGTCTTCGTTTTGTGTAGCTCCTTGATGATTTGCCCTTCCTTTCCGAATCCTTGCTTCTCCGTGAGGGTCTTCGTTCATAACGATCATCTCTACTCCTTCTTTCTCTTGGTGGTGATTCTTCTCTTCTACTTCTTCTTTTTGGAGAATCTTCTCTTCTTCTGTAGGGTGCCGTACACTCATTGGAATAGTGTCCGGGTCTTCCACAATTGTAGCAATTACGCTCCCGACTAGAAGATCTTTTGTCATTGTAGGATTGTAACATCCCAAATTTTCAATTTGGAATGTTATACATAGGTCATCCATGCATATCATATTTTATTGCATTTCATATGGAATCCTCGAAATCCTAAGCAGCTCAAGGACCCTCTGAGAGAGTTGGGGATTTTCCGATTTTCATATTTGAATTTTCTCAAATAATGAAGACGAGGATTTTCATTTTTATTATTTTCTCTCCGAAAATATTTCATTTTAAAATAATAAATGAGGGGAGATAATATGACTTCTCCAAAATAAATGAAATATCAGAGGAAAAATGTTAAAATCATTATTTGGTTTTTATTTGATTTTATTTTCCCTAGAAAAAAATTTACATGTTTTAAAAATTGCATTTTAGGGGCCAAGAAAAGTTCATCTTGTTCTAAATATTTCATTTAGACGGAGAAAACTTGTTTTGGTATTTTTAGATTTTTATTTATTTTTCTAGGATTTTTCTAAATTTCATGAACGTTTTTTTAAAGGACCAGCGTGGGCCTAGGGCCCAAGCAGCCGGCCCGGCCGCCACGCCGCCGCCTCCTACATGTGTGAGCCGTCGGCAAGACTCGGACCGAGTCCGAGTGGGACTCCGCCTCCTGCGTCTTGCCCCCTCCTCCAAGTCGCCCCGCCCCTTTATATACGCCCCCCTCCTCTAGCCACCACCACCACCGCCGGAGCCCGAGCCGAGCCGAGCCAGTCGGCGCTGCCGCCCTAAGCGCCGCCGCCGCCTCTAGCCGCCACCGCCGCCTCCCGCCGCCACCCCTCGCCGAGCCCCGACGGAGCCGCCCGCCTCGCCGGACGACCTCGCTGGAGGTAGCCACCCCGCCGCCCGGTTTTTTTAGAAAACCCCTTCGTTTTTAAAAAAAAAAACCCTAGTTTGTTTTTTTATATAGATCGGTTTTATTCTCCGGTTTATTTGCTTAGCGAGCGTTCACTCGTTCGTTCGTTTTAACGAACATGTTCATCGTTTAGTTTCTGCTAACGAACGTTCGTTCGTTAAGCCGTTCGTCGCTTTTCTTTTTATCAGATTTATTCCACGATTTTTCCCGATCGTGATTTCTGATCCGATGTTCGTACTAGTTTAACTTTTCGCTCGTTTATCGGAATCAGGCGATTCAAGCGCCTGGAGTTTCATCTCGAGACCCTCTTTCCGAATAGTCAACTTAAACAAGTTTTTGTCTCTGTAAAATTTGACCCTAGTTCAGATTAGTAAACGGATTGTTTTTCTTTCGCCGTTTGAGTTTCGTTGCTTCGTTTGGTCTGATTCTTTTTGCGAACCGGAGTTCTTAATTTGAACTTTCTGGTCAACCTCTTTGAGTTGAAGTTTCGTTTGTGCATCTTTGCTTGTTGCTTATGTATGTATTGTTTTCTTGCGATAGAATTCCCGGAGTGCAAAGCGTGTTGCTACGAGTCTCTAGGATTCACGAATCGTCAGCAAGGCAAGTAACACTTTGATCATACTCTTTTCATACCCAGTTTTTATGCATTAGTTTCAACTCTCAAACATTGCATGATTAGGATGTCATTAATTTGTGGGATGGGAAGTAGATGATGAGGTAGGAACCTATTACCCTGTTACTATCAAACCCCTGGGAGTTACTTCTACGTATTGCTTATACCGCTATGCTATGCTCGTGAGACGTGGATTGGGTTTGAGTGTACCCATGACAGATGTGAGATTATTAATTAATGGTTCAACTTAAGGTGGCAACTTAAATACACATCTGGGTGGATCGAGGCACTGGGAACCCAGTGTTGTCTGTTTTATTTTGGAAATCCCGGGGTACCCGTGTGATCTTCCTATGGACCGCCACCCAGGCTCAAACGGAACTGAGTTTATTCATGCTAGAAACTTTCGTGTGCAGCCACAAGCTATTATGGGCTCTAGCATAGTTGAGTAAGTTACGTGAAGCTCTTGAAGAGGTAGATCAGCATGTAGTGGGTTTTGTAGGTTTGGTATGATCTACAGGAGTAGAGAGTTAATGTTTACGAAAGATCGTGTCTCGGTCATCCGTTTCTCAAACACCACATGGTCACGAGAAATCAATGGAAGCGATCGAGTCTTGTGGGGAAAAGTGCATGAAACCTCTGCAGAGTGTACAATCTAATCATGGTTAGCCGTGTCCCCGATTACGGACAATTACGAGTATCTAGTACTTGAGTATTCACATGTATCTCATCACTCTTAACTAATTTTGCTGGGATGTTAATTACCTTAATTGGGATTGAGTTGGGGTTATACCTTCTCAATGATGTTTCAACCACCATGATAGTTAAATTCAAATCTATTCATTTGTTGTAGGGAAAAATTGGCTTTTCGCAAAAACTTTAACCGTAGAGCTTTCCACCAGCCAAATATGCATGTAGTGGTAGCATTATTACATTATTGCTCTATTGTGTTACATTGCCGGCATATTCCATGTCTTGACCCATTCTCGGGCTGCAATGTATTATGTTGCAGACTTTTCAGACGAGGAGTAAGGTTCGATAGGTCGTTGCCGTGCAGCTCAGCTATGCCGTTGGAGTTGATGGACTCACTTTATCTTCCAAGCCTTCCGATGTTATCGTATTAGATGGCCTTAAGGCATATTATTGTAATAAGTTCTCTTTTGAGACATTCGATGTAATAAGTGTGTGATTGCTACTCTGTTATAAATCCTTCGAGTACTGTGTGTGTCAGCATTACTGATCCAGGGATGACACTGAAACACAGAGACTTCACCATCTGAGGTCGGCTCACTACGAGGAGATGGTATCAGAACACACATTGAGTGTAGGACACGACCACTAAGATAAACCATAGGTCACTCTTCTCTACTCATTTCTGACTCCTCTCCATTTTTCCACTCCTTAGGATGACGGAGATGAAGAACAAGTTTGCACAACTGGATGAAGACACACCTTTTGGACACCACTTAAAGGAAATCACTAGGTACTTGAACATTGGAATACCAGGCTTCACCGGGACGAACAACGCCACTTTACCTGAAGAAGAGCGCTGGATGATTCAAGTACAAGTTCCAGGAAGGACATTCTCGCCAACTTCCAAGCCCATAGAGTTTTCTTTCGAAGCACCCACCTGGAGTCTTGGCAAGAGTATGTCAGCTCACATTACCATGGGACGCATTGGAGAAGTCTACAACAGGGAGCTTAAAGACACCATATATCAAATATGTGGGCGCCGAGACAAGCAATGGGAAGTAATCAGCACCAAGAAGGATAGATCCATTGCAGCTTACATCCAGGAGCTAAACCAGCACATTCGACGTCAGGAGAACCAGATGTGCGCAGACATGATGGAGACGAAGAAGGCGAAAACTAGGATCATCGAGCTGGAGGAAGAACTCAAGTTTACACGCGATGGATATGAGGAGGAAATCAAGACACTACTGGATAAGAATGACGACCTAGTCAAGAAGATCGGAGTCTTCATGGGAGGATCAGCACCGGAAGAAGAGGAAGAAGATCCCACTTGTCCGGACAACTACATCATCATCGACGACACCGATTCTGATCCAAGTGATGATGAATATGAAGACGAAGCTGGAGCAGACATCATGGAGTCTTCCATCGATCAAAATTTCTAAATGACCACCATATAATAGTAGTATTTCCCCATGTAACTAGTAGTAGTTGAGCACTTTTGCGATAGTCCTAGACCGTCTGTATGCCCTTGCTTGATTGATTGAATGAATGTTTGTGTTTGCCTCATGTGCATATGGGTAGTGTTTTCTCATTAGACCTCTTTCTATTCTGATCTCTCCCATCTAAACCCACCAGATGCCTCCGAGACGTGACCCCGGTTTTGTTTTCCCACCGGAGCTCACCCAGTTGATCCAGCAGCAGAATGCCTTGATGCAATTGCTAGTTCAGAACCAGGGTAATGCCAACAACAACAACAACAACCTGCCGCCCGTGGACAATTTAGCCCGTTTTCTGAGGTTACAACCGCTGGTGTTTTCCAGTAGCACCGAGCCAATAGTTGCTGATGATTGGCTATGCCGTATTGGAAGGGAGTTGACCACCGCAGGATGCACGGATGCTGAGAAGGTGCGCTTTGCCGCACATCAATTGGACGGACCAGCAGCCGCATGGTGGGAGAATTACACAGCTACTTTTCCTATAGCCAATATCACTTGGGACCAGTTCCAACAAGCTTTTCGCATGGCCCATGTCTCAACTGGAGCCATGCAGATGAAGAAGCGTGAGTTTTGCAACTTACGCCAGGGGAACCGTACTGTGGCACAGTACGTGGATGAGTTTAGCAAGTTATCACGCTATGCCCTGATGATGTGGCCACAGATGCCGCGAAGCAGGAGAAGTTTATGGAAGGGCTGAATGATGAGATGAGTATGCAGTTGATGGTGGCAACTTTCAACAACTACCAGGAGTTGGTAGATAAGGCCCTAATGATTGAAGGCAGCAGACAAATTGAGAGCCGTAAGAGGAAGTATGGACAAGGGAAGTACAACTCAGGAGCTCACGGAAGCCTCGCTTAACCCCGAACTCGGGAGGACTTGTTCATAACCATGGAGGTCATAACCATACTGGAAGAGGATCGCATAATCAAAATGGTGCGAAGAACAGGAATGGGAATGGAGTCAACAATAATCAGAATCGCTCTAACCCATCTACACCCGCTAAGAGGGACTTAAGCCAAGTTATTTGCTTTAAGTGCGGGAAGACAGGGCACTATGCCAATGACTGCCCTGAAGGAAGGAATGGAAACGAAAATGGGAGCGCGGGAAGAAGCCCAATCCATTCAACAAAGGACAGGTGAACCACGTTAACGTGGAGGAAGTTGAAGAGCAACCGGACGCGGTAATAGGTAAGTTTTTGGTTCAGTCATTTACCGCTCTTGTTCTTTTCGATACTGGCGCATCGCAGTCATACATATCAAGGGAATTTGTGGAAAAGTTTAAGTTACCAACCCAAATCCCTTAGGACCCCTCTTTTAGTGAGCTACTTTGAGGCGAGTACATGGCTAGCATATGGTGCACCCAGATACCCCTAATCATTGGCACGCATGTTTTTCCGTCGACCTAATCATCTTGGAGTCACAAGGATTGGATGTGATATTAGGTATGGATTTGGATGTCAAGTATGGAGGGAGTATTGGTGTGCTAGCAAGTCAATTTATCTTACCACCCAGGAGGAAAAAGGATTAAGTATGTGTCTAGGCATGTGCCTAGGAGGAGCCAAGTGAATACCCTCACGGGAGTTGTGCAGGAGGAAGTACCTGTAGTAAAAGATTTTCCGGATGTTTTCCCAGAAGAGTTACCAGGCATGCCGCCGGATAGAGACATCGAGTTCCTGATAGAGCTATTGCCAGGTAGAGGGCCAATATCCAAGAAACCCTATCGTATGCCCGCAAATGATCTGGAGGAAATCAAAAAGCAGATCAAGGAGTTATTGGAGAAAGGTTACATTCGTAGAAGTTCATCACCTTGGGGAGCCCCAGTACTTTTGGTGGAGAAGAAGGATAAATCCCTAAGGATGGTTGTTGATTACCGAGCTCTGAATGAGGTAACGATAAAGAACAAGTACCCCTTACCGATGATTAATGATCTGTTTGATCAGTTGCAAGGAGCTAAGGTGTTTTCGAAGATTGATCTACGATCAGGATACCATCAGTTGAAGATCCGAGAAGGATATACCCAAGACAGCGTTTACCACACGGTATGGATTATATGAGTATACGGTCATGTCATTTAGACCGACTAACGCCCTACCTATTTCATGAGTATGATGAACAAGGTGTTCATGGAGTATTTGGACAAGTTTGTTGTGGTGTTTATTGATGATATTATGGTATACTCGAAGAACAAAGAGGAGCACGCGGAACACTTGCGTTTGGTTCTCGAGAAACTCAGGGAACACCAGTTATACGCCAAATTCAGCAAGTGTGAGTTTTGGTTGAAGGAAGTTGGATTTCTTGGGCATGTTATATCGGGAGAGGGTATAGCAAGATCCCAAGAAAGTTGATCGATCCATCGAATGATTGGCACCCACTTCGGTTGGCGAGATCCATGATTTCCTTGAACTGGCGAGGATATTATCGGAGATTCATTGAGAATTTTTCCAAGATTGCTAAGCCAATGACTGAATTGCTAAAGAAGGATACTAAGTTTAAATGGATGTAAGATTGCGAGGCCAGTTTTCAGGAATTTAAGAAACGGTTGACTACAGCCCCAGTGCTGACATTGCCAGATATACATAAGGAGTTTCAAGTGTATTGTGACGCCTCACGCTTGGGACTTGGATGTGTGCTTATGCAGGACGGAAAGGTTGTTTCGTATGCCTCACGATAACTGAAGCCTCATGAGTTGAACTATGCCACGCATGATTTGGAGTTAGCAGCCGTAGTGCATGCATTAAAGACCTGGAGACATTATCTCATTGGAAACCGTTGTGATGTGTACACGGATCATAAGAGTTTGAAGTACATTTTCACGTAGGAGTTGAACCTCAGACAGAGGAGATGGCTGGAACTTATAAAGGATTACGATATGAAGCTACACTATCATCCGGGAAAGACCAACGTCAGTGGCGGCGCTTTGAGCGGAAGAGTTATGCTAATATCCTTGAAAGTAAAGGATTGCCAAAGGAGTTAGCTGAGGATATCATGGAACTTCGCTTGAAATTGTTCCGAGAGGTTTCATTGCAACCACGGAGGTTCGATCGACAGTGTTGGACAAGATTCGGGAAGCTCAGAAGGAGGACAAAGAGATTGCTGAGATAAGAGAGAAGATGGGCGAAGGTAAAGCCAAAGGTTTTCGCGAGGATGAGCACGATACCTTGTGGTTTGAGGACCGTATTTACGTGCCCAACAATTCGGAGATCAGAAGTTAATACTCAGAGGCCCATGACTCACCATACTCGATTCACCGGAAACACCAAGATGTATTTTGGATTTGAAGGAGCGTTTACGGTGGACTGGTATGAAGAAGGATATTGCCGAGTATGTAGCCGTATGTGATGTATGTCGAGAGTGAAGGCAGAGCATCGAAGCCCGGCAGGACTGTTACAGCCTATGCCGATACCGAATGGAAGTGGGATAAACTTGGCATGGACTTTATTGCGGATTACCCGTAACCAAGGCAAGATATGATTCAATATGGGTAGTTGTGGATCGTTTGACCAAAGTAGCTCACTTCATCCCAGTGAAAACAACTTATACAAGTGCCAAGTTGGCCAAGATATATATGTCCATGATCGTATGTTTGCATGGAGTTCCGAGGAGCATCGTATCAGATAGAGGAATGCAGTTTACTTCAAAGTTTTGGCATCAACTACACCAGACCTTGGGTACCAGATTGGAGTTCAGTACCGCTTTTCACCCACAGACGGATGGACAGACCGAGAGAGTCAATCAGATTCTGGTAGACATGTTGAGAGCCTGTGCTCTAGATTATGGATCTAGTTGGGATGACAATTTTCCGTACGCAGAATTCTCATATGACAACAGCTACCAGGCCAGTTTGAAGATGGCACCGTTCGAAGCTCTGTATGGACGCAGATGTAGAACACCATTGATGTGGGATGAGGTAGGAGACCGTCAGTTGTTTGGACCAGATTTGATCAAGGAATCAGAAGAGAAGGTTAAACTGATCAGATGGACTAAAGATTGCTCGATCCAGATGTAAGAGTTATGCAGATTCAAAACGCAAGGAAGTAACCTATGAAATTGGAGATGAGCCTATCTGCGAGTATCACCCTTGAGGGGAGTGAAATGTTTTGGAGTTAAGGGAAAGTTAGCCCCAAGATTTGTAGGACCGTATCGTGTTTTGGAGCGGATGGGAGAAGTTGCCTACAAGCTGGAGTTACCTGAAGGATTGTCAGGAGTTCACGGTGTGTTTCACGTATCACAGCTGAAGAAGTGCCATGCTGAGATGGTCGATATACCGTTAAATGATACAGTGCCCTTGGAGGCGATTCGGCTGGATAGTAATCTGACTTATGAGGAAAAGCCAGTAAAGATTCTTGACTTTGACAGCCGAGTCACCCGCAGCAAGGTTATCAAGTTTTGTAAAGTTCAGTGGAGCCACCATACAGAGGAGGAAGCCACCTGGGACTGAGAAGATGATATTCGCAAGGACCACCGCACCTATTTTCTAGCCAACCCGAATCTCGAGGGCGAGATTCATCTTAAGGGGGGTAGGTTTGTAACATCCCAAATTTTCAATTTGGAATGTTATACATAGGTCATCCATGCATATCATATTTTATTGCATTTCGTTTGGAATCCTCGAAATCCTAAGCAGCTCAAGGACCCTCGGAGAGAGTTGGGGATTTTCCGATTTTCATATTTGAATTTTATCAAATAATGAAGACGAGGATTTTGATTTTTATTATTTTCTCTCCGGAAAATATTTCATTTTAAAATAATAAATGAGGGGAGATAATATGACTTCTCCAAAATAAATGAAATATCGGAGGAAAATGTTAAAATCATTATTTGGTTTTTATTTGATTTTATTTGCCCTAGAAAAAAATTTACATGTTTTAAAAATTGCATTTTAGGGGCCAAGAAGAGTTCATCTTGTTCTAAATATTTCATTTAGACGGAGAAAACTTGTTTTGGTATTTTTCGATTTTTATTTATTTTTCTAGGAT
The DNA here is from genome assembly GCA_021605145.1 of Aegilops bicornis. Lineage (NCBI taxonomy): Eukaryota > Viridiplantae > Streptophyta > Magnoliopsida > Poales > Poaceae > Aegilops > Aegilops bicornis. Next base: position 463,013,932 of record CM038669.1, on the reverse strand, counting down.
TATTCTAAATTTCGGCGGAACATTTTTTTTTTTAAAGGACCCTTGACTGCCTAGGGCCCAGGCAGCGGCTCACCGGCCCGCCGCCTCCTTGGCTGAGCCGCCGTCGCCCTTTTCGGACCGGAGTCCGAGTGGGACTCCGCCTCCGCGTCTTGCCCCTCCTCCAAGTCGCCCACCCCCTTTATATCGCCCCCCTCTAGCCACCACGACCGCCGCCCGAGCCGGAGCCGAGCTCGAGCCGCCGCCCGCCGAGTCGCCGCCGCCGCCCTCTAGCCGCGCCGCCTCCGCCGCCACCCGCCACCTTCGCTGAGCCTCACGGAGCCGCCCGCCTCGCCGGACGACCTCGCCAGAAGTAGCCACCCCGCCGCCCGGTTTTTTTTTAGAAAACCCCTTCGTTTTTTTAAAAAAAAACCTAGTTTGTTTTTTTATATAGATCTGTTTTATTCTCCGGTTTATTTGCTTAGCGAGCGTTCACTCGTTCGTTCGTTTTAATGAACATGTTCGTCATTTAGTTTCTGCTAACGAACGTTTGTTCGTTAAGCCGTTCGTCGCTTTTCTTTTTATCGGATTTATTCCGCGATTTTTCCCGATCACGATTTCTGATCCGATGTTCGTACTAGTTTAACTTTTCGCTCGTTTATCGGAATCAGGCGATTCAAGCGCCTGGAGTTTCATCTCGAGACCCTCTTTCCGAATAGTCAACTTAAACAAGTTTTTGTCTCTGTAAAATTTGACCCTAGTTCAGATTAGTAAACGGATTTTTTTTCTTTTGCCGTTTGAGTTTCGTTGCTTCGTTTGGTTTGATTCTTTTTGCGAACCGGAGTTCTTAATTTGAACTTTCTGATCAACCTCTTTGAGTTGAAGTTTCGTTTGTGCATCTTTGCTTGTTGCTTATGTATGTATTGTTTGCTTGCGATAGAGCGTGTTGCTACGAGTCTCTAGGATTCACGGATCGTCAGCAAGGCAAGTAACACTTTGATCATACTCTTTTCATACCCAGTTTTTATGCATTAGTTTCAACCCTCAAACATTGCATGATTAGGATGTCATTAATTTGTGGGATGTGAAGTAGATGATAAGGTAGGAACCTATTACCCTGTTACTATCAAACCCCTGGGAGTTACTTCTACGTATTGCTTATACTGCTATGCTATGCTCGTAGACGTGGATTGGGTTTGAGTGTATCCATGACGGATGTGAGATTATTAATTAATGGTTCAACTTAAGGTGGAAACTTAAATACACATCTGGGTGGATTGAGGCACCTGGGGAACCCAGTGTTGTCATTTTATTTTGGAAATCCGGGGTACCCGTGTGATCTTCCTATGGACCGCCACCAGGGCTCAAAGGGAACTGAGTTTATTCATGCTAGAAACTTACGTGTGCAGCCACAAGCTATTATGGGCTCTAGCATAGTTGAGTAAGTTACGTGAAGCTCTTGAAGAGGTAGATCAGCGGTAGTGGGTATTGTAGGTTTGGTATGATCTACAGGAGTAGAGAGTTAATGTTTACGAAAGGCTGTGTCTCGGTCATCCGTTTCTCAAACACCACAGTAGTGCGAGAAACAACGGAGGCGATCGAGTCTTGTGGGGAAAAGTGCATAAACCTCTGCAGAGTGTACAATCTAATCATGGTTAGCCGTGTCCCAGTTACGGACAATTCGAGTATCTAGTACTTGAGTATTCACATGTATCTCATCACTCTTAACTAATTTTCTTTGGGATGTTAATTACCTTAATTGGGATTGAGTTGGGGTTATACCTTCTCAATGATGTTTCAACCACCATGATAGTTAAATTAAAATTTATTCCTTTGTTGTAGGGAAAAATTGGCTTTTATAAAAACTTTAACCGTAGAGCTTTCCACCAGCCAAATATGCATGTAGTGGTAGCATTATTACATTATTGCTCTATTGTGTTACATTGCCGGCATATTCCATGTGCTGACCCGTTCTCGGGCTGCAACATATTATGTTGCAGACTTTTCGAACGAGGAGTAAGGTTCAATAGGTCGTTGCCGTGCAGCTTTCGGCTATGCCGTTGGAGTTGATGGACTCACTTTATCTTCCAAGCCTTCGTTGTTATCGTATTAGATGGCCTTAAGCCATATTATTGTAATAAGTTCTCTTTTGAGACATTCGATGTAATAAGTGTGTGATTGCTACTCTGTTATAAATCCTTCGAGTACTGTGTGTGTCAGCATTACTGATCCAGGGATGACACTGAAACACAGAGACTTGACCATCTGAGGTTGGGTCGCTACAAGGACCTTGACTTGGAGCTTCTCTCTTTGCTTCTACTCTCGTAGAATTTGTTGAAGTTCTTAACCATTAAGCTCAATTCTTCATTGAAGGTTTGTTTCTCACCTGATGATGTGGGGGCTTCACATGAGGCTTTGTAAGCACCACTTGACTTATTGTGAAGTTCCTCCTTATCCTTGAGCGACATCTCATGAGCAACAATTCTTCCAATGACTTCCGTTGGCTTGAGATCTTTGTAATTGGGCATCATTTGGATCAATGTGCACACGGTATCATATTTTCCATCCAAAGCTCTTAGGATCTTCTTGATGATGAATTTGTCGGTCATCTCTTCACTTCCTAAGCCGGCAATCTCATTTGTGATAAGAGCAAGCCTAGAGTACATTTCAGCGACACCTTCACCATCCTTCATTTTGAACTTGTCAAGTTGACTTTGGAGCACATCCAACTTGGATTCCTTGACGGAGTCGGTACCTTCATGCATATCAATCAAAGTATCCCAAATTTCCTTTGCATTCTCAAGGCGGTTGATTTTGTTGAATTCTTGAGGCACAATCCGTTGAAGAGGATATCGCAAGCTTGAGCGTTGTATTGCAGCATCTTCAACTCTTCCGCACTAGCTTCACGGTTCGGTTCTCTCCCATCAAAGAATTCACCTTGCAAGCCAATACACACAATAACCCAAATGGCGGGATTATGTCCAAGAATATGCATTTTCATCTTATGCTTCCAACTAGCAAAATTAGTACCATCAAAGTAAGGACCTCTACGGTGATAATTTTCCTCGCTAGACGCCATACTCTCCTAGGTTGTGAAACCAAGGCTATGACCACCAAAAGCTATGGAAATCAAAGCAAATGGAGACCAAAGCTCTGATACCACTTGTAGGATCGAAAGTATGTCTAGAGGGGGGTGATTAGACTACTTGACCAAATAAAACCTTATCCTTTTCCCAATTTTAGTCTTTGGCAGATTTTAGCTATCTTAGCACAAGTCAAGAAATCTTAACACAATTCAAGCAAGCATGAAAAGAGTATATGAGCAGCGGAAAGTAAAGCATGCAACTTGCAAGAATGTAAAGGAAGGGTTTGGAGAATTCAAACGCAATTGGAGATACAGATGATTTTGTCGTGGTTCCGATAGGTGGTGCTATCGTACATCCACGTTGATGGAGACTTCAACCCACGAAGGGTATGATTCTTGTGAGTCCATGGAGGGCTCCACCCACGAAGGGTCCACGAAGAAGCAACCTTGTCTATCCCAACATGGCCGTCGCCCATGAAGGACTTGCCTCACTAGCGGTAGATCTTCACGAAGTAGGCGATCTCCTTTCCTTACAAACTCCTTGGTTCAACTCCACAATCTTGTCGGAGGCTCCCAAGTGACACCTAGCCAATCTAGGAGACACCACTCTCCAAGAAGTAACAAATGGTGTGTTGATGACGAACTCCTTGCTCTTGTGCTTCAAATGATAGTCTCCCCAACACTCAACTCTCTCTCATAGGATTTGGATTTGGTGGAAATAAGATTTGAGTGGAAAGCAACTTGGGGAAGGCTAGAGATCAAGATTCATATGGTAGGAATGGAATATCTTGGCCTCAACACATGAGTAGGTGGTTCCTTCTCGAAACAGACAAGTTGGAAGTGTAGGTTTGTTACGATGGCTCTCTTCACGAATGAAGAGGAGGTGGAGGGGTACATATAGCCTCCACACAAAATCCAACCGTTACACACAACTTGCCATACTCGGTGGGACCGAATTGATAAACTCTGTCGGACCGATTCAGCAAATCTAGTGACCGTTAGGATTTTCTGTGGGACCGACATGCAACTCGGTAGGACCGATATGGTTAGGGTTAGGGCATAACGTAATCTCGGTGAGACCGATTACACAAACTCAGTGAGACCGATTTTGGTAATAAGCTAACCAGAGAGTTGGTCAGGTAAACTCGGTGGGACCGATTCGCTCTTTTCGGTGAGACCGAAATGTTACGAAAGGGAAACAGAAAGCTTACATTGCACTCTTGGTGGGACCGATCGCTCATCTCGGTAGGACCGAAACGTTACGAAGGGAAACAGAGAGATTACAATCCCATCTCGGTGAGACCGAGATCCCTATTGGTGAGACCAATTTGCCTAGGGTTTGTGGCAGTGGCTATGACATCTGAACTCGGTGGCGCCGGGTAGAAAGAATCGGTAGGGCCGAGTTTGACTTTGGGTTTAGGTCATATGTGGATATGAGAAAGTAGCTGATGGTTTTGGAGCATATCACTAAGCACGGTAGAGCAAGAAACTCATTAAGCAACACCTCATCCCTCCTTGATAGTATTGGCTTTTCCTATAGACTCAATGTGATCTTGGATCACTAAAGTATAAAATGTAGAGTCTTGAGCTTTTGAGCTTGAGCCAATCCTTTTATCCTTAGCAATTTGAGGGATCCACTTTTCTCATCCATGCCATGCCATCCATTGAGCTTTTCCTGAAATATTCATCTTGGAATGATGTTAACTCAATGAGCTATATGTTGTTAGGAATTACCAAAACCACCTAGGGATAGTTGCACTTTCAAGGGGGAGAGGGCCCCCCTTCTTCTTCTTCTTCCTTGACCTCCTCCCTAGATGGGAGAAGGGTTTCCCCTCTGGTCCTTGGCCTCCATGGCATGGGAGGGGCGAGAGCCCCTCCGAGATTGGACCAGTCTCTATGTCTCTCTCTGTTTCTGCGTTCTCGTATTCTGCCCTTTCACCGTTTCGTATATATATATATATATATATATATATATATATATATATATATATGGAGACCCGTAACTCCGATTGGATTGAAACCTTCGCCCAGATTTTTCTCCAAAAATTAGCTTTCTTGCGACAAAAAAATAGAAGCAACCGCCTTACGAGGGGCCCACGAGGGTCAGGGGCGCGCCCCCCTTCCTCGTGGCCACCTCGGGCACCGTCTCGCGTTGATTCTTCCTCCTATATTCTCCAAATATTCCAAAAATATTCTCCGTCTGTTTTTATCCTATTTGGATTATGTTTGATATGGGGTTTCTGCGAAACATAAAACATGCAACAAACAGGAACTGGCACTGGGTGCTGGATCAATATGTTAGTCCCAAAAAATAGTATAAAAATTTGCCAAAAGTATATGAAAGTTGTATAATATTGGCATGGAACAATCAAAAATTATAGATACGACGGAGACGTATCAGCATCCCCAAGCTTAATTCCTTCTCGTCCTCGAGTAGGTAAATGATAAAAAAAGATAATTTTTGATGTGGAATGCTACCTAGCATAATCTTGATCATGTATCTAATCATGGCATGAATATTAAGACACGAGTGATTCAAGGCAATAGTCTATCATTTGACATAAAAACAATAATACTTCAAGCCTACTAATAAAGCAATCATGTCTTTTCAAAATAACATGGCCAAAGAAAGTTATCCCTACAAAATCATATGGTCTGGCTATGCTCCATCTTCACCACACAAAATATTCACATCATGCACAACCCCGATGACAAGCCAAGCAATTGTTTCACACTTTTGACGTTCTCAAACCTTTTCAACTTTCACGCAATACATGAGCGTGATCCATGGATATAGCACTATAGGTGGAATAGAATATGATGGTGGAGGTTGTGTGGAGAAGACAGAAAGTCTCACATCGACGCGCGTCAAACAGCGGGCTATGGAGATGCCCATCAATTGATGTCAATGCAAGGAGTAGGGATTGCCATGCAACGGATGCACTAAGAGCTATAAGTGTATGAAAGCTCAAACTGAAACTAAGTGGGTGTGCATCCAACTTGCTTGCTCATGAAGACCTCGGGCATTTGAGGAAACCCATCATCGAAATATACAAGCCAAGTTCTATAATGAAAATTCCCACTAGTATATGAAAGTGGTAACTCAAGAGACTCTCTATATGAAGAACATGGTGCTACTCTGAAGCACAAGTGTGGTAAAAGGATAGTAACATTGCCCCTTCTCTCTTTTTCTCTCTTTTTTTCTTTTTTTTGTGGGCTTCTTTGGCCTCTTTTTTTTATTTGGGCTTCTTTGGCCTCTTTTATTTTGATAACCTCACATGGGAAAATGTTCTAATAATGATGATCATCACACTTTTATTTACTTACAACTCAATATTACAACTCGATGTCTAGAACAAAGATATGACTCTATATGAATGCCTCCGGCGGTGTACCGGGATGTGCAATGATCTAGCGTAGCAATGACATCAAAAAGCGGACAAGCCATGAAAACATCATGCTAGCTATCTTACGATCATGCAAAGCAATATGACAATAAATTCTCAAGTCATGTATATGATGATGATGGAAGTTGCATGGCAATATATCTCGGAATGGCTATGGAAATGCCATGATAGGTAGGTATGGTGGCTGTTTTGAGGAAGATATAATGAGGCTTATGTGTGACAGAGCGTATCATATTACGGGTTTTGGATGCACCGGCGAAGTTTGCACGAACTCTCGAGGTGAGAAAGGGCAATGCACGGTACCGAAGAGGCTAGCAATGATGGAAGGGTGAGAGTGCGTATAATCCATGGACTCAACATTAGTCATAAAGAACTCACATACTTATTGCAAAAGTCTATTAGCTATCTAAACAAAGTACTACGCGCATGCTCCTAGGGGGTAGATTGGTAGGAAAAGACCATCGCTCGTCCCCGACCGCCACTCATAAGGAAGACAATCAATAAATAAATCATGTTCCGACTTCATCACATAACGGTTCACGATACGTGCATGCTACGAGAATCACAAACTTCAACACAGGTATTTCTACAATCCACAACTACCCACTAGCATGACTCTAATATCACCATCTTTATATTGCAAAACTATTGCAAGGAATCAAACATATCATATTCAGTGATCTACAAGTTTTATGTAGGATTTTATGACTAACCATGTGAATGACCAGTTCCTGTCACCTCTCTAAATAGATATAAGTGAAGCAAGAGAGTTTAATTATTTCTAAAAAAGATATTCCCACGCTCTAACAAATATAAGTGAAGCAAAAGAGCATTCTACAAATGGTGGTTTTCTATGTGAAGAGAAACAGGCAATCCAAACTTCAAATGATATAAGTGAAGCACATGAAGCATTCTATAAAGCCATACTCAAAGAATATAAGTGAAGTGCAATGAGAATTCTATAAATCAACCAAGGACTATCTCATACCAGCATGGTGCATAAAAGAAAAGTGAAAACTAAATGCAAAATACGCTCCAAGATTGCACATATCGCATGAACGAAACGAATCCGAAAACATATCGATACTTGTTGAAGAAACAGGGGATGCCTTCCGGGGCATCCTCAAGCTTAGACGCTTCAGTCTCCTTGAATATTTACTTGGGGTGCCTTGGGCATCCCCAAGCTTGAGCTCTTTCCTCTCTTCCTTCTCCTCACATCGAGACCTTCTCGATCATCGAACACTTCATCCACACAAAACTTCAACAGAAAACTCGGTAAGATCCGTTAGTATAATAAAGCAAATTACTACTCTAAGTACTGTTGCAAACCAATTCATATTTTTTTTTCATTATAGATACTGTAATATAACTTTTCCATGGCTTAATCCACTGATAGAAATTGATAGTTTCATCAAAAATAAGCAAACTATGCATCAAAAACAGAATCTGTCTAAAACAGAACAGTCTGTAATAATCTGAACATTCACCATACTTATGATACTTTAAAAATTCTGCCAAAATTAGGAAAAATAAAAAATCTGTATATAGAGACATTGCAAAAAGTTTCAGAACCATTTGACGCTCCAGTAAAAAATGTAAAATCGCGCACTACAGCCAAAGTTTCTGTCCTGCACCGCACAAACCAACAAGCATTGTAAACATCCTAAAGGCAAACCTTGGCACATTATTTTTATAATACAATGGAATTGTACAAGGGGATAATTATTTTTGTTGAAAAGTTTCTGTAATTAAGATTCACAAAGTTCCATGGGCATGAACAAAGTTCAAGGACGTCCCCTACTTTCACAACGCTCATCTATCTCACTTTCACTTTTCTTTTTGAAAAGTTTTGAGTTCCCCTCTTTATTTTTTTGTTTTTAAACTATATAAAAGCACACAACATAAATAAATGACTCTCTAAAACTTCTGGGTTGTCTCCCTGGCAGCGCTTTCTTTAAATCCATTAAGCTAGGCATATAGTGCTCAAGTAGTGAATCCACCCGGATCCCAAGGTATATCAAAGCCAATTTTAATTAGAAATGATTTGGCATTTAGTAGTGAGCACAAAGCAACATATATCAAGCAATGACGAAGTCTAACTCTCTTCCTATGCATCGTCATGTCATAAAAGAACAATTCATGCACACATAGTAAAGGCCAATGCATAGTATAAACAGTTTCTTGCAATTTTTTCGTGTTGGAAACATGGAGAGGCGGAGATGTAGTTCCTCTCTCATAATAATTGCAAGTAGGAGCAGCAAGCACATGCATATTATATTCATCAAAATCATCATGTGTAACAGTAAAAGGCCACCCATCAATATAATCCTTAATAAAAGCAAACTTCTCCGATATAGTGTAGTTTGGAGAATTCAAAAAGATAATAGGACTATCATGTGTGGGTGCAATAGCAACAATTTCATGTTTAACATAAGGAACTATAGCAAGTTCATCTCCATAAGCATCATTCATATTGGCATCTTGGCCACAAGCATAGCAAGCATCATCAAAAAGGGATATTTCAAAAGAATCAATGGGATCATAACAATCATCATAGCAATCATCCTTCGGTAAGCACGAAGGGAAATTAAACAATGTATGAGTTGAAGAGTTACTCTCATTAGAAGGTGGGCACGGGTAGCTAATCCGCTCTTCCTCCTTTTGTTCTTCGCTATCCTCCTCATCTTTTTCATCCAATGAGCACACAGTTTCATCAATTTCTTCTTCCATAGATTCCTGCAAAATATTAGTCTCTTCTTGGACAGCGGAGACTTTCTCAATAAATGCATCAATATCGGAATTGAATTCATAATTGTCATAGCAATATTTAAGGATAGCTAAATTTTCAGGTCTATAAACAGCATCATAAAGATCTTCAAACTCTTTGAACATAGATTAAATTTCATAAACACCCATAAAAGCAACAAATTCTTCTATTTGTTCCACATCATAGTAATCATATATACCTCTAGCATAAGAAGCCAAGGTTTCATTATCATTAAATTTGCATGAAAAGGGAAGGTGTGGAGCCTTCATCCTAGAGCAACAAGTATAATCATATCTCAATCATACTTGTCGAGCATACCACTTCAACATATAAATTTGATCCCATAATAGTTTCCCTTTTTGAGTCAAGCGATAATCCCTAAAGTATTCACGTTGGTCCAACGTGTCTCCCATGACATAATTGAATGAGGTTTTCTCAGGATTATCAAAGTGGTCCATAATATTTTTCACATAATGATCATCGAGGGTTTTAGGAGGTTCCCCATCTCCATGAGTACCAAGTACACCTAATTTTTTTGGTATTTCGTGTTCCATATCCATAACTGAAGATAAAGAACAACTTAGAACAGCAAATAAAAATTACTTAGTGATAAAGCAAACAAGCACACACGAGAATATTCACCCCACGCTATGACTCCCGACAGCGGTGCGGAAAAAGGTCTTGATAACCCACAAGTATAGCGGATCAATTGTAGCCTCTTTCGATAAGTAAGAGTGTCGAACCCAACGAGGAGCTAAAGGTAGAACAAATATTCCCTCAAGTTCTATCGACCACCGGTACAACTCTACGCACGCTTGACGTTCGCTTTACCTAGAACAAGTATGAAGCTAGAAGTACTTTGTAGGTGTTGTTGAATAGGTTTGCAAGATAATAAAGAGCATGTAAATAAAAACTAGGGGCTGTTTTAAGTAAATAAGCAATAAAGTAAATATAGCGAGTGTGGAAAAGTGGTGGTAGGAGTTGCGAAATTGTCCCTGAGCAATTGACTACTTTACTAGACTGATAGCAAGTTTTATGTGGGAGAGGCCACTGCTAGCATGTCATCCCTTACTTGGAATTCTATGCACTTATGATTGGAACTATTAGCAAGCATCCACAACTACTAACGTTCATTAAGGTAACACCCAACCATAGCATTAAGTTATATTGGTCCCCTTCAATCCCGTATGCATCAATTTCTATGCTAGGTTGAAGCTTCAGTCACTCTTGCCCTCCAATACATAGTCCTATCAACATACAACTAACCCTATGGTGTGATCCAGCAGCAGCTCATATGATGGGCACCAAAGGACAGCAACATAACCACAAGTAGATTAAATCAATCATAGTAATTCATCAACCACCGATAGGACAACGAAAATCTACTCAGACATCATAGGATGGCAACACATCATTGGATAATAATATGAAGCATAAAGCACCATGTTCAAGTAGAGGGTACAGCGGGTTGCGGGAGAGTGGACCACTGTAGATAGAGGGGGGAAGGTGATGGAGATGTTGGTGAAGATGGCGGAGGTGTTGGTGAAGATCGCGGTGATGATGATAGTGGCCACGGCAGCGTTCCGGCGCCACCGGAAGAGAGGAGGAGAGGGCCCCCCTTCTTCTTCTTCTTCCTTGACCTCCTCCCTAGATGGGAGAAGGGTTTCCCCTCTGGTCCTTGGCCTCCATGGCATGGGAGGGGCGAGAGCCCCTCCGAGATTGGATCTATCTCTTTGTCTCTCTCTGTTTCTGCGTTCTCGTATTCTACCCTTTAACCTTTTCGTATATATATGGAGATCCGTAACTTCGATTGGATTGAAACCTTCGCCTAGATTTTTCTCCAAAAGTTAACTTTCTTGCGGCAAAAGAATAGCAGCAACTGCCTTACAAGGGGCCCACGAGGGTCAGGGGTGCGCCCCCTGCCTCGTGGCCACCTCGGGCACCATCTCGCGTTGATTCTTCCTCCTATATTCTCCAAATATTCCAAAAATATTCTCCGTCCATTTTTATCCCATTTGGATTCCGTTTGATATGGGGTTTCTGCGAAACATAAAACATGCAACAAACAGGAGGCCTTTGCAGCCTTTGGATCAATATGTTAGTCCCAAAAAATAGTATAAAAAGTTGCCAAAGTATATGAAAGTTGTATAATATTGGCATGGAACAATCAAAAATTATAGATACGACGGAAACGTATCAAGAACCAACCAAGCCTCCCTCCCGCCAATGGAGGAATGGGGCGCGGGGGTGCCAAGGCGTGAAGAAGAAGAAGAAGAGGGGCCCTATGCATCCCCCCGCCGCGACGGCCCCCTCACCCGCAGCATCGGCTCTGCCCGCCTTCGATGCCCCCCGTGACCCGCCCCCTTGCTTCAATTGCGGGCTCGCGGGGCGCCAAGTCGAGTGCACCAACCCTCCGATGTGCTACCTCTGCAAGGATACGGGCCACCCCGCGGTTCTATGCCCAGATCGGCCGGTGAAGGATGAGCTCATGATGTACGGCCATGGCATCGAGGGCCTCGGCTTCTTCCGCATCGATGTGGAGGACATCCCACCCCCTTCCCGGTCGCTCCAAGCGATCGTCACCGTTGTGGGGGTGGGTGTCGCTTCCCCGGAGATGATTGAGGCTGAGCTCAACCACCTATGCCGGCGCGTGTGGGACTGGCAGGTGACTCCGACTTCTGACAGATCCTTCACCTTGATCTTTCCGGACGCCATCAGCTTGGGCCTCTGCACCTGTAGCGACGACATCACCTTGGCCCTGAATAAGATCATGGTCAACATCTCTGAGCCAAAGGACGACCCCAAGGCGGTCGCTGTCTTGGATACTGCTTGGATCCTCATCGCGGGGCTTCCTGACGTTGCCAGTCCAAGAGGATCATTCGCAGTATGTCCAAGATCCTCGCCAAGGTGGTGGTGGTGGATGAACTCTGCCTCTGCAAAGAGGAGGAGGTCCGGGTCAAGGTCAAATGCCTCGACTCCTCCAATCTCTGTGCCACCGTCCGGGTCTTCTTCAACGACCAGGGATTCGACCTCAAGATCTACCCTGAGCCCCCCAACCACGTCGGCCGCCCCCGATACTCTGATGATGGTCACTTTGGTGGGGGTGGAGCGGACAAGCGCGATGACTCCCACTACCGCCGCCCACGTCCCTCCCACCACGAGGACCCAGACGACGACGACAAGCGCTCGGGACACAGCCGCTCCCCCTCGCGGGACCCCTCCAACCCTCCTCCAAGCCGTGGGGATGCAGGCACAGGTCAGTCCCGCGTGCTGGCCCCCTCTGACGAGTCGGTCCCTGCCGCGCTGCCGGCTACCTCCCCCACCTCCTCGGCTGAGATGAGCGACATCTCCAGCGTCAGCCTCCTCGTCCTCCCGGCATCTTCGCCGCGCTCCCTGCTTCACCGCTGCACCCGACTCCTCGCCTCCGGCCCCGGACGAGCTTCCCCTGGAGCTGGTGGCTCATTCGTCGGCCGAGCTCCCCGATCGCGCTCCCCCTGCCGGGGACCCCTGGGGGTGTTTCGCCGCTGCACTCCCCCACACCCCCGGACTCCACTCCCGTGGTGTTGCTGGAGGGCATCCCACCGGGCCCGGACCCGTCCTCCGCCGCTCGGTCGGGGTCCGGTGCCCCGTTGGAGTCTCCTGCGCCTGCTTCTCCGACTTGGCTGCTCCTAGGGGCCACCGATGACGTGGTCACCCCCGTCGCCTCCCACCCGCCTCGGACGCTGTCGTACGCCCGACAGACCCGGGCCTCGTCGACTCCGGTAACTGCATCCCACCGCAGTGCCCGTCTTGATGCTAACCGCCCGTCCGGCTTCCCGGCGCCATCCATCTCCGAGCGTGCTGAGCTTCGAGCCGCGGCTCGGAACCTCGAGCCAGGTGAGGGAGTCCTGGATTATGGGGTCCTCGGACAGCCGGACTATATCCTTTGGTCGGACTGTTGGGCTATGAAGATACAATATTGAAGACTTCGTCCCGTGTCCGGGTGGGACTCTCCTTTGCGTGGAAGGAAAGCTTGGCAATTCGGATATGTAGATCTCCTCCCTTTTAACCGACTCTGTGTAACCCTAGCCCCCTCCAGTGTCTATATAAACCGGAGGGTTTAGTCCGTAGGACGAGAACAATCATAATCATAGGCTAGCTTCTAGGGTTTAGCCTCTACGATCTCATGGTAGATCAACTCTTGTAATACTCATATCATCAAGATCAATCAAGCAGGAAGTAGGGTATTACCTCCATCGAGAGGGCCTGAACACAGGTAAACATTGTGTCCCCCGCCTCCTGTTACCATCCGCCTTAGACGCACAGTCCAGGACCCCCTACCCGAGATCCGCCGGTTTTGACACCGACATCGGTGCTTTCATTGAGAGTTCCACTGTGCCGTCACCATAAAGCTTGATGGCTCGTCTTGTTGTCAAGGACAACATCACCTCTGGGGGAGCCTTGGATGTAGGCCAAACTCTCCGACTAGGCGGCTTTGTCATGACCGCCCGTTCGGCCGCCGTGCCGACGATGACTTCTCGGGTCATCAAAAATAGCCTCCACATCGGCTCGGGATTTGCCGAGCAGATGGATCCAATGGAGCTCTCTTCCTTGAACGAGCTCTTGGATCGCATTGCCGCCCTGGGAGTCGCTACGGACTATGATCGGATCGGGCTTAAACCCGACCTAAGGGAGATTAACTCTCCGCCGGTCACTCACCAGATAGCGGTGGTGGAGGAGCAACGCAACGATTCTTCCTCTATCTTGAGGACAAACTATGTCCGGATTCCCGAGCTCTCCGAGCCGGATACCCGTCTACGGGAGGACATGGCCCAAGCTCTGAACCTAGAATCAGACAGCGAGCCAGATCTACTGGGCAACGTCCCGGAGCCCGAACTACCAAGCTCGGAAACTCCTCCGCCCCTGGGTCTCAGATCGGGTCAGGGTTCGGACCTAAATCTACCCACCCACCCAGATATAAGTGATCTTTCCCACATTAGACAAGAGCCCAAGAGACAGTACATCACTATTGGGCCAGATTCCTCCTTGTAATGAGCAAGGTCAAGGACTGTCACGAGGAAGATGCAATTTCATTCTTTTGCAAAAACTGCACGGACAAGGGAATCTGCAACGCCATAGGTCGCCGTGACATAGCACACTTCGCTGACTTGGCGGCCATAATGCAGAAATCTTGGCGATGGAAAGCGCCTGGAAAACCCAAACAAAATTCTGGGATCCTCCGGCTCTCACTAAACCCCCCGTCCGAACTAAAAGAGTGTACTCTCGTAAGTCACCCGATCCAATTACAAAGAAACAAAAGCCCACTATAGGGCATGGAACCGTATTGGAGGGATGGCTCAATGGGCCATGCAAAAGTTCACAGTACAGCAGATACCATGCCAACACATAGCCTTAGAGCATGTTGGGTACTCCGGCAGGTGGCCAAGAGCGGCGAGGATATCCTCATCAACAATGCAACAGAGCACCATCCATGGAAAATAACAATCTGATATTGGCGGTCTTGAGACCTTCGCCTCAAATAATAGGCGCATGGCGAGCACTCCATAACCTTGCGAAGTGCCGCCACGTGGGAGCAATAAATCCATGGAGCGATACGGCTATAACCTTCAATGCCAGTGACGAACCTAAATTCCGAACAGCCCGGGCACCAGCCGCGTTGGTCCTCAATCCAATTGTGGACGGCTTCCGGCTTACTAAAGTGCTCATGGATGGTGGTAGTGGATTAAACCTCATCTATGAGGAGACACTTTGAAAAATGGAAATAGACAAGAGCCGCATTGAGAAAAGCAGCACGACCTTCAGAGGAATCATCCCTAGTCGGGAGGCACGATGTGCAGGAAAAATCACACTAGATGTGGTATTCGGCACGCCGGAGAATTATAGGTCCGAAGAAATCATATTCCAAGTGGCCCCGTTCAGTAGCGGATACCACGCCCTTCTAGGGCGGGAGGCATTCACGATCTTCCAAGTTATACCCCATTACGGGTACATGAAGCTCAAAATGCCCGGGCCCAATGGAATCATCACTCTAGCTAGTGATCCGGACATAGCACTCCGCGCCAAAAATAAAACCACCGCACTAGCCCTCGAGGCGTTATCTGAAGCCCTTGCGGCCGAAGAACTAACCGCGCTGTGCTCCACAGTGGACAGGGACAACGTGATACTCGACAAAAGACCCAAGTCCACCTCTTTTAAACCAGCGGACGAAATATTCAAATTCCAAGTCCACCCAACAGACCCTGCAAAAATAGCGTCCATCGGGGCACAATTAAACCCCACAGCAGACACCGCACTGCGGGAGTCCTTGCACGAGAATTGGGACATCTTCGCCTGGCATCCTTCAGACATGCCAGGAATCCTACGCAGGCTGGCCGAGCATAGCCTTAACATTCTAAAGGGGTTCAAGCCGGTCAAGCAGACTCTTTGGCGTTTCTCTGAGCCTAAGTGACAAGCCATGGGAGAGCAGCTAGCCAAGTTACTTGAGGCTGGATTCATTAGAGAAATAAAACATCCGGACTGGCTAGCAAACCTGGTGATGGTACCAAAGAAGGACAAATCCTGGCGTCTATGTGTCAATTTCAAGGACCTTAACAAGGCTTGCCCCAAGGATCCCTTCCCCCTCCCCCGCATCGATCAAATCATCGACGCTACCGCAGGACACGACTCATTATGTTTCCTCGATACATACTCCGGATACCATCAAATTAAGATGGCGGAGTCCGATCAAGCTGCAACGGCATTTATCACTCCATACGGCCCTTTCTGTTTTAACACCATGCCTTTCGGGCTCAAGAACGCCGGTGCAACCTATCAACGCATGATTCAGACATGCCTGGAAACACAAATCAGCAAAACAGTGGATGCATACGTAGACGACGTGGTCATTAAAACCAGACACGTCGAATCCTTAATAGACGACCTGAGGCTCATGTTCGACAATCTCCGAACATATGACATCAAGCTCAACCCGGAAAGATGCGTTTTCGGCGTGCCCGCCGGAAAGCTCCTGGGCTTCATCGTCTCTAGTAGAGGAATTGAAGCAAATCCGGCTAAAATCCGAGCTCTGTCACAATTGGCTATCCCAACAGACCTCAAGCAAATCCGGAAATTAACTGGATGCATGGCTGCCTTAAGCCGCTTTATCTCCCGATTAGGAGAAAAGGCACTACCCCTCTCTCGCCTTCTTCGACGCACCGAACACTTCGAGTGGACGAATGCGGCCACGGCCGGATTGGAAGAAATAAAATCCATCCTGGCCACCAACCCAATCTTGGCCGCGCCAAATGTCGACGAACCAATGTTGCTATATATAGCGGCAACACACCAAGTTGTAAGTGCAGTGCTCGTCGTCGAACGAGAGACGGAAGGACATAAGTTCCCGCTTCAAAAGCCGGTATACTACGTATCCACTGTCCTCACTCCATGCAAATCACGGTACCCACATTATCAAAAGATAGCATACGCGGTCTTCATATCATCCCGGAAATTACGACACTACTTTCAAGAGTGTTCAATTATGGTGGCCTCTGAAGTACCACTCAATGACATAATAAATAACCGCGATGCCACGGGCCGGATTGCTAAATGGGCTATCGAGCTCCTCCCGTTCGACATAACATACAAACCATGGCAAGCCATTAAGTCGCAAGTATTGGCTGATTTTGTCGCCGAATGGACAGAAGCCGAACTCCCTAAAGAGTACGGAGCGTACTCCAATTGGATCATACACTTTGACGGCTCTAAGATGCTGGCTGGTCTGGGGGCAGGCGTCGTCCTGACATCCCCCAGGAGAATCTGATCCAATACGTACTCCAAGTATTATACACAGACTCCAACAATGCAGCAGAATATGAGGCCCTATTGCATGGTCTCCGGATGGCAGTCTCCATGGGCATTCAACACCTAGAGGTGCGTGGGGATTCGAACCTTGCAATATCTCAAATAAATGGATACTTTGACGCCAAGGACCCAAAAATGGCGGCTTACCGCAACGTCGTCCTCAAAATGTCAGATCGGTTCGAGGGGCTTGAATTCCACCATGTGGTCCGGGAAAACAATCAAGTGGCGGATATCCTAGCCTGCATCGGTGCTAAGCGCGACCCTGTCCCACCTAATATCTTCTTAGAAAGGCTGTTTAAGCCATCCGTGGTATGGGAAGGAGAGACCGGCAACAACAGTCCGTACCTGGCCACAACACCAGATACCGAACACTCTGACGTAATCGGAGGCTCTGCCACCGAAATAATGCCTTCGGCCCACGTGATTATGGTTGTCATCACCCCGTGGACAGAACCCTTCTTGGCCTACCTAACTAGGCAAGAACTTCCTGAGGACCCAAACGATGCACGTTGCATTGTGAGGCGGTCTAAGGCCTACAAGGTCCACGAGGGAGAGCTTTATAAGAAAAGCGCTAACGGAGTACTTCAAAGGTGCATCTCCAAAGAGGAAGGACAGCGACTTTTGGCAGAAATTCATGCTAGACTTGGCGGCCACCACGCCGCAGCTCGGTCCCTTGTAAGCAAGGCCTTCCGTACAGGTTTCTCTTGGTGACGCCCGGCAGGCGCATACAGGATCTCGTTCAACGATCGTCGGTTGCCAGCTTTTGCAAATCAAAGCCATATGCTACCTACCGCTCTCCAAACAATCCCCATTACTTGGCCCTTTGCGATGCAGGGGCTTGATATGGTCGGACCCTCAAAGGGGAAGCCATAAGAAAAAATACTTATTGGTCATGGTGGATAAATTCACCAAATGGATAGAAGCCAAACCCGGTTAAAGCGGCGAGTCCGGACCAGTGATAGACTTCATATCCGGGGTGCATTACACCGTTCTGGCGTCCCCATAGCATCATCACCGATAATGGCTCGAACTTTACGGTGACGAGGTAAAACTTTGGTGCGACAACATGGGCATTAAGCTCGATTATGCTACATCTATCACCCGCAAACTAATGGTCAAGTCGAGCGAGCAAATGGTCTTATCATGAGCGGCACTAAACCCAGATTAGTGCGATCCTTGAAGGAATCAGATACGCACTGGGTAGAGGAGCTCGACTACGTACTATGGGGGCTGCGGACCACGCCAAATCGCACTACCGGATACACACCGTTCTTTATGGTGTACGGCGCAGAGGCGGTACTGCCCTGCGACATAATTCATGACTCACCTCGAGTGTGCATGTACGAAGAGAAAGAAGCCGAGCTTGATCGGCGGGGACAGTTGGGCATACGGAGGAGGCGCCTGACGTGGAAAAAGCACATCCCGCATTCTAGCAACAACGAGCTCGGCGGTATCAAAGCGAAGAAATGCGGGCCAAAACTTATAACGTTGGCGAACTCGTTCTACGCCTACCGTAGAAGAAAAAGAACAAGCTCAAGCCCAAATGGGAAGGTCCCTTCATTATTGACAAGGTTCTGACCGGTGGAGCGTACCGTCTACGGGATGCATCGGACAATCGACTCGAGCCAAACCCATGGAACGCAGCCAGACTCCGAAGGTTCTACGCCTAGTGTCGGACTATGTGTTCGTCTCCTTACCTCCATCCATTTTTTATATATCAGTTATCTGTCTTTCTCTATTTCTTTCTTCCCTTTTTTTCCTTCACGACCTTAAAAGGTAAAAATGTGTCGTGACTACACAATCTTGACGCGCTAGCCGTGCTCATTATAACTGGGGGCTTCTTATACAGAAGCTTAGTATAACTATTTTCCGGGCTCTATGCCCCACACATGTGTTACTTTTCCACATGTACCTTTTTTCGCCATTATATGCATCAGTATGACTTAAGTTTTGGCCAAGCTGGGTTGCCTGGCTCTTGTCTTTATGCCCTACGTTCCCGTTAATTCGGCTAGGGCATAAGGGGAGCACCTCTGCGATTGTTACTGTCGGGTCAGCCGGATGTGTACCTCAGACTGGGTGAAGCCGAAAGCTAGCATTCTTAAGGGAATATTCTGTCGGTGAACAAAAGATGACTTTTATTTATTGTAATACATGCCCCCAAATGTTTATATCCTGCGTCTCTTTTCACAGTTCAAACATGCACATTAATGCATGCGTACCCAGGGAAAGGAACCCTTAACGGAACTATTCTCCTTAGAAGATGTTTCTTACTATTCATGTAATATAACATAGCAAGTTGGGTACTTGTCTGTTCAAGCACTTATGACCCCTACGCCTGGTCTCCACGCATACCCTGGTTTTTACATAACTGAGCGGGTATTCGGATACACTCCGGACTGTCGGGTCCAGAGGTCGAAAAGGTCCGCCATGACAAATGATTTACAATTCGGCTAGGGACAATATATGTCACTTGAAGTACATAGTCACTTAGACTGACTAAATTCTTCTTCTATACCATCCAACAGGCTACCTAGCCTACAATCCTGTTGGGAATACTTTGCGGCTAATTTAACATGGTCATACACCAAACTGACGGGGATCTCTTTCCCGTTAGGCCCCACAGGTCCGTCTTCGGCCATATGGTTCGGGTCAGCCTTGGTATATCGAGTCTTCACCATGGCCCAGGCTTCCCTTGCACCTTGTCGGCAGGCAGATATCTTCCATAATCGGAAGCGCCGCCGCGCTCCCCTGAGCACCTCTACAAGCTCCCCCATGCCTCCTGGCAGGGAGGCGGATGGCCACAAGGCTTGGGCAATGCCCTGCATCACCTGCCGAACATGTTCGTGCAGTTGTGAAAGCTCTGGCAGAAGATCTCCTGCAGACCCGGGCATCTCCTCTGCAGGACGACTCGTCAGCATACCTACAGATATAACTCTGTTAGCCGGTTTCTTCGCCGAACTCTATAAAGGTTCGTTCAAGCACTTACTAAAAATGCCGTGTCAAAGCCTCTTATTCTCCTTTACGGAGTCAACAAGCTGGGCCCGAACATCTTTCAGTTCAATGCCCAGCCGGATATTGGCATCCTGGAGATCATTCTTCTCCCGCCTAACCTGCTTAAGCACATGCCCGCCAGCCTTTAACTATCGTTGAGCATGTTGCTCATCTCCTCGCACGACCTCCGGATTCATTCTGGGATCATCTGCAGAATCCATTGTTAGATTTGCATGCATGCCGCATACTAACCAGTACATGTCATTCTTTTTGATAGAGACAAGTGTTACCAGAGGGGGCCTTCTCGGACTCCTTCATTGCGGCAACTGCGGCCCGTAGCTGGGCTTTGCACTCTTCCAGCTCTCGAGACAACTGGGTATTCTTCTCCGTAAGAACCTACACAAATAATGATCCTTAAATCAGTGTGTCAACTGTTTCAAGTCTCAGGGGCTACTGATATACATAATTATCAGGTTTTCTTACCTGTATATCCTTTACATATTGATTCGTGGCTCTGGCAAGAACATTTTGAGCAGCTCGGATGTACGCGTCTCCTGAGTTGAAGGCATCGAACGCCTCTTGAGAGAAACAAGTGTCACGGAGTATGGCCGGGCGACGCCTATGATTCATGGCACTCTCCACTTAGGAATTTGTAGCGGACAGCCTATCCGCATCCTCTGTAGGAGGAACATCCGGTATTGGCCCCACGTTAGCGTCTGCCTCTAAATCCGGCTCTGGAGCCCGGCTGGTGGATGCGTGGCCGGCAGGCTCTCCGGATATAGTCCGGCGAGTGTTTTTCCTGCCGGGAACCATGGACGTCATTATACTTTAAAAGACGACAACCACGGAGCGGGGTTTTTTTCATACCTCTGCGACGGCGTCTCAGTCCTGACCGCCTTCCTTTTAAGCCTACCCGGTTCCGGTGCCCCTTGTTGGTGAGTCACTGCGGGTTCGGCATGGCGTCCCGAGGACCTTCCCTGTAAGACACCATATGTGTGTGGTAGGTGAAGTGCAAAAAAAAGGATCCTTCTCGGAAGTTGGGACTCCGATTTTACTTACATGCGATACAGGGAGCAGTCCAGGATAATCGGCTATGATGGCCACCAAGGCACCATCGCAGCTTAATTGATAGAACGTCCTATCGATGAGCTCCACAAATATGTCTGGATCTTCTTCAAGTCCGGGATCGAGGGCCCGGTCAGGGTCCTCTGGTTGTGGAGACGGGCTGTGGATCTCCCTCACCGCTTTTTCGCAGTTCCTGCTATGAAATAGCAAGGTTAATATTTATGACAAAGAATGCAGGAAGGATCGTAGTAAAAAGTAGAAGCTCACCTAGTTTGGGGGGTTGTACATGGAGAATCCATCCCGTGGCTTAATACGGATGAACTCCTCTTCCTCTCCTTTATATAAATCGGACAGTATTTTCGCTAGAGTAGTGATGGATTCTGGTCCCTTACGACCGCAGCGGGTGGCATCATCTTCTCCATTGAAGTGCCACATGGGTTGTCCCCGATATTGAAGTGGCTGCACCCCCCGCATTACACATATTGACATAACCTCGATTATTGTCAATCCTGATTTGGCGGCGTTTTATCCGGCCCATCAGGTGAGACTTCTCCGCTATCTTCCTCACAGGGGACTCGTGAGCGCCCGACTCTGGCGTTTCTTTAAAGGCGTTGTCGAACTAAGGAAGGCCCATCCGAACAAGGACCGGAAGTGGGACGTCCTCCATATAAAACCACTCACGAAGGCGGTCTTGGATGTCTTCTTGAGTACGGACAGGTATCCGGTCCCGGCGATGCGCCATATCTCGGCTCCGCCCACTTGATATATTGACCCCTCACAGAGTGCAGTGCGAGGCAAAATAGCCTCTTCCATAGCTCGAAATGAGCTTCGCAGCCCAGAAACAGCTCGCAAAGGGCGACATAGCCAGCGATGTGTAATATGGAGGCAGGAGTAAGGTTATGCAGCTAGAGACCGTAGAACTCCAGGAGCCCGTGGAGGAACGGGTGAACTGGAAATCCTGAAAGCACAAGTGCTCCCTAGGTGGTTTTGGTAATTAATGTCAACATATCTCTTGTTGGCCTAACACTTTTATCTAGTATGTTTCAGATAAGTTCAACAATGGAGTGGCATGGACTAAAGGATATGGGAACTCTTTCAAGATGCTAAGGACAAAGGATTGGCTCAAGCTTCAAGCTCAAGACTCTTCATTTTACATTTTAGTGATCCAAGATCACATTGAGTCTATAGGAAAAGTCAATACTATCAAGGAGGGATGAGGTGATGCTTAATGAGCCTCTTGCTTCATGTGCTTAGTGATATGCTCCAAAACCCTCGACTACTTTCCCACTTCCACTCATATGACCTAAACCTAAAGTCAAACTCGGCCCTACCGATTCTTTCTATCCGGCGCCACCGAGTTCAGATGTCATAGCCACTGCCACAAACCCTAGGCAAATAGGTTTCACCGATAGGGATCTCGGTCTCAGCGAGATGGGATTATAATCTCTCTGTGTATGTCCATTACCAAAATCGGTCTCACCGAGTCTGTGTAATCGGTACTACCGAGATTACAATGCAAACTCTCTGGTTAACTTATTACCAAAATCGGTCCCACCGAGTTTGAGTAATCGGTCCCACCGAGTTTACCTGACCAATTCTCTGGTTAGAGAATTACCAAATTTGGTCTCACCGAGTTTGTGTAATCGGTCTCACTGAGATTACGTTATGCCCTAACCCTAACCATATCGGTCCTACCGAGTTGCATATCGGTCCCACTGAAAACCCTAACGGTCACTAGCTTTACTAAATCGGTCTGACCGAGTTTGTTGATTCGGTCCCACCGAGTTTGGTAAATTGTGTGTATAGCAGTTAGATTTTGTGTGGAGGCTATATATACCCCTCCACCTCCTCTTCATTCGTGGGGAGAGCCATCAGAACAAGCCTACACTTCCAGCATCCTATTTCTGAGATAGAACTACCTACTCATGTGTTGAGGCCAAGATATTCCATTCCAACCATATGAATCTTGATCTCTAGCCTTCCCCAAGTTGCTTTCCACTCAAATCTTCTTTCCACCAAATCCAAATCCTGTGAGAGAGAGTTAAGTGTTGGGGAGACTATCATTTTAAGCACAAGAGCAAGGAGTTCATCATCAACACACCATTTGTTACTTCTTGGAGAGTGGTCTCTCCTAGATTGGCTAGGTGTCACTTGGGAGCCTCCGACAAGATTGTGGAGTTGAACCAAGGAGTTTGTAAGGGCAAGGAGATCGCCTACTTCGTGAAGATCTACCGCTAGTGAGGCAAGTCCTTCGTGGGCGACGACCATGGTGGGATAGACAAGGTTGCTTCTTCGTGGACCCTTCGTGGGTGGAGCCCTCCGTGGACTCGCAACCGTTACCCTTCGTGGGTTGAAGTCTCCATCAATGTGGATGTACAATAGCACCACCTATCGGAACCACGACAAAAACATCCGTGTCTCCAATTGCGTTTGAATCCTCCAACCCTTCCCTTTACATTCTTGCAAGTTGCATGCTTTACTTTTTGCTGCTCATATACTCGTTGCATGCTTGCTTGTTATGTATTGTGAATGTCAAACTTGTGCCTAAACTCCACTTAAACCTAAAGAAGTTAAAAACTGCAACTTTGGTACTTAGTGTATAATCACCCCCCCCCCTCTAGACACCTCTTCTCAAGATCCTACAAGTGGTATCAGAGCATTGGTCTCCATTGCCTTGGTTTAATCACCATTGGAGGAACATGGACGAGTCTACTTTGGGGAGTCTTAGACATAGAGTGCCTATTCTTGATGGAGAGTATTTTCATGAGTGGAAAAATGAGATGCTTGTAATTTTCAATCAATATCATTTGAACAAGTACATTGCTAGCCCTTGTGCACCTCATGTTGATCCTATGCATCCTACCCTTGATGAATCTATTGACATGATTAGGAACCTTAGAACTGTTAATCTTATCACTAGAGGCTTGCCTAGAAACTTAATTAGAATCTTGCCTACTCTTGAGTGTGCCTACACTATATGGAAATTTCTTGAGGAACGCTTTCCAAATTATTCCTTGAAAAATCTAGATGAGATTCTCCATAAGTCTATTGCCTTGAGTAAGATGAATACTAGTGATCCTATGTTTGGTGATCGTCTATTTGAACTTACCGACCTTATGCGTGCCAAAGGAGATGTTGGAATTATTGGTGATATTATTTCCGAAGCTATAAGAATTCATAAGCAAGATCATTGTCAAACTCACTCTAACGAATTACCCTCTCTAGGACTTGATCCACCACATGACGATGTTGAACATGGATACTACGATGAGGATGATGATAGTGACTTCGATCTTGATGATGCAATGAGACATTTTGGTCTTATGGCAAATCTTGAGGATATGTGTCAGGAGGAAAGGAATGGGTTCTTGACAGTGGATGTACCGATCACATGACCGGAGATAAAGTCATGTTTCGTGAGCTTGCTGAAAATGATAGTCCTCGAAAGTATGACACTTTCGGTGACAACTCAAAGGGTAAGGTGGTTGGCCTCGGTAAGGTGGCCATCTCACATGATAGCTCCATTCAGAATGTTATGCTCGTTGAATCTCTTGGCTACAACTTACTTTCAGTATCTAGACTTGCTGATTTCGGTTTCAATGTCCTATTTACTAAAGTAGATTGCCAAGTGTTTCGTCGAGACAATCATAAAATGGTCTTTACCGGTATATGTAGAGGTGATCTTTACATTTTTGACTTCTCTAAAAAGGCACAACCTAAAACTTGCTTAATTGCTAAATCCTCGAAAGGTTGGTTATGGCATAGACGACTAGGTCACGTTGGCATGAGAAACCTTGACAAGCTTATTAAAGGGAATCATATCCTTGGTGTTAACGATGTCATATTTGATAAGGATAGACTCTGCAGTGCTTGTCAAGCAGGTAAACAGGTTGGAGGAAGGCATCCCGTGAAGAACATCATGACCACAAGGAGGCCACTCGAGCTACTTCATATGGATCTCTTTGGTTCCAACTCTTACAAAAGTCTCGGTGGAAATTCTTTTGGTCTAGTTATAGTTGTTGATTTTTCAAGATTTATGTGGGTGTTCTTTCTCGATGATAAATCGCAGGTCCAAAAGATCTTCAAAAACTTCGCTAGGAAGGCCCAAAATCAATTTGACGTGAAGATCAAGAAGGTTCGCAGCGACAATAGAACGGAGTTCAAGAATGCAAGCGTGGACACCTTTCTTGACGAAGAAGGGATTTCACACGAGTTCTCGGCTACGTACACACCTCAACAAAATGGAGTTGTTGAGAGGAAGAACCGGACGCTCATCGAAATGGCGAGAACGATGCTTGATGAGTACAAGACGCCGAAGAACTTTTGGGCAGAAGCGGGTGAGACAGCTTGTCATGCAAAAAATCGCTTGTATCTTCACAAGCTACTCGGCAAGACGGCATATGAGCTCCTCACCGGTAACAAACCCCAAGTTGGATACTTTCGAGTATTCGGCTCAAAGTGCTACATTCTTGATAAGCATCGTCGTTCAAAATTTGCTCCTAAATCACATGAAGGTTTCCTACTCGGTTATGGCTCAAACTCTCACACATACCGTGTCTACAACAATTTCACCCGAAAGGTTGAAGAGACGGTAGATGTGAAGTTTGATGAATCTAACGGCTCGCAAGTAGAGCAATTGCCAATTGATGTAGGAGACAAAGATCCTTCGAAGTAATCCAAGACTTGTCTATTGGCAAGTTCCGTCCACAGAGGTGAAGGAGAGTACCTGCAAATGCATGCAAGTGGAAGCTTCTACTTCACGACAAGGTGAACCAAGAGTTGATACGGAAGCATCCACAAGTGGAACACACCAAGATGAAGAAAACGAGGAAGAACATCACGAACATCAACAACCTCCTTCTCCACCATGACAAGAGAATGACAACGCCAACAATGAAGAAGAAGAAGAACAACAAGATGAAGAAGATGTTCAACCGAGACCCAAGCAGAAGCTTTCACGAGTTCGAGCAAGAATTGCTAAAGACCATCCCGTGGAGCAAATCTACAATGATATTCAAACTGGGAGAATCACTTGCTCTAAAACTCGTTTAGCTAACTTTTGTGAAAACTATTCTTTCATCTCTAGCATTGAACCTATGAAGGTCGAAGAAGCATTGGAAGATCCGGATTGGATAAATGCTATGCATGAAGAGCTACACAACTTTGAGAGAAACCAAGTTTGGACGTTGGTTGAGAAGCCCGACAACAACCACAACATCATCGGAACCAAATGGGTGTTTCACAACAAGCAAGATGAAGATGGACAAGTAGTTCGCAACAAAGCACGTCTAAATGCGCCCAAGGCTACACACAAGTCGAAGGTATGGTCTATGGTGAGACTTATGCTCCCGTTGCTAGACTTGAGTCCATTCGCATCTTACTTGCCTATGATAATCACCATGATATCACCTTGTACCAAATGGACATTAAAAGTGCTTTTCTAAATGGTGAAATAGAGGAGGAAGTTTATGTTAAACAACCTCCAGGCTTTGTCAATCCTAAGAAACCAAATCATGTTTACAAACTTCACAAAGCCCTTTATGGTCTTAAACAAGCTCCTAGAGCTTGGTATAAATCTTGACCAAGTTTCTTCTTGAAAAGGATTTGAAATTGGGAAAATTGATTCCACACTTTTTACTAAAAGGGTTAATGGAGAATTATTTGTATGCCAAATTTATGTTGATGATATCATATTTGGATCAACTAACCCTCATTTTAGTGAGAAGTTTGGAAACTAATGTCGGAGAAGTTTGAGATGTCAATGATGAGCGAACTCAAATTCTTTCTTGGGTTGCAAATCAAGCAAACTAAGGAAGGTACTTTTATTTCTCAAACGAGGTACACTAAGGACTTATTCAAGAAGTTCAATATGCAAGAGTGCAAAGGTATGTCTACACCCATGCCTACTAGTGGACATCTTGATTTGACCAAAGATGGTAAACCAGTTGACCAAAAGGTTTATCACTCTATGATTGGATCATTGTTATACCTATGTGCTTCACGTCCCGATATTATGCTAAGTGTGTGCAAGATATCAAGCTGCTCCTAAAGAATGTCATCTTAAGGCCGTAAAAAGGATAGTGAGATACTTAATTCATACACCAAATTTTGGCATTTGGTATCCTAAGAGGGCCTCTTTCGATCTTGTTGGCTACTCCGACTCGGACTATCTGGGAGACAAGGTTGATAGAAAGTCCACTTGGTGCTTGTCAATTTCTTGGTAGATCTCTTGTGTCTTGGTCCTCCAAGAAACAAAACTCGGTATCCTTATCTACAGCCGAAGCGGAGTACATTGCCGCTGGTTCATGTTGTGCTCAATTACTTTGGATGACCCAAACTCTTAAAGATTATGGGATATATGTGAAACATGTTCCATTGCTTTGTGACAATGAAAGTGCTATCAAAATTGGTCATAATCCCGTACAACATTCTCGAACTAAGCATATTGAAGTTCGTCATCATTTCATTTGAGATCATGTTGCTAAGGGTGACATTAATCTTAAGCATGTTCGCATCGAAAAGCAATTAGCGAGATATATTCACTAAACCCCTTGATGAGAAAGTGTTTTGCAGGTTGAGAGGAGAATTGAACATCATTGATGCTTCAAACTTGGAGTAGAAACTCCATTGGATACATGCAAGACATGAGCTTATGACTAATCCATGATATCTCTCTTATGATGGAAATATTATATGCTGGATATATTTGCATCTTGCATGTTATCTAACCCATGTAGGTACTTGGTTGAGACAATTTCCATGAGATTGTAATCTACTCACATCTTGAGCAATCTCTACATCACCAAGTCTCTACACTATGGTGGTTGAAGACAAGGAAGCACGGAATCATTCAAACATATCCTTTGACAAACTCTATGTTGAGCTTCATGATTATCATTTTTGGATACACAATTGCTACTCCTTGCAAGAACTAACCCATGTAGGTAGATGGACTCAAATTCCAAGTGGTGCTCCCAACTCTTGATGAGCTACATCAACCTTGAGCAACCCACACAAGTTCAACTACATGGTCAATACCACCAACCAAGGTATGTTATTCCATCTTAGAGAAGCTTTACTCCCAGACATGAGCTAAAGCAACTCGACAAGATGTGAATACATCAAGTTTCTTAAACAAAAAATGGTAACCCCATTTTGAGCTTAAACGATGAGTATGACCTATGATCAAGTGATCTCACTTGACTCCTAAGTCAATATACTCTAACATAGGTGACTTTGTCACCGACCATCTTTAGATGAAGTTCTCTCGTGGTCTTTTCTGAGTTTTTGCATTTGTCTCATGCATATTTGTTTCCCCTTTCAAAAGAAACTTCATCTAGATTTCTTTCTTTTCTTTTCTGTTGCTCTGCATTTCCTGCATCCAATTCATTGCATATCATTCAGTAAATTCCTTGCAAATCTTTGTGAGATCTTACTAGTCTAGTGAGCTGAGGTGGCAAGTGTTTTCTCTGCGATGAACTCGTTTTCACCGATTTGTTGTTTTCGGTCCAACCGAATCCTTTCGGTACAACTGAAGCATGCCACCCGGTGCCACCGATTTCACAACAGGAAAAACAGTTTGCCACTTATTCTGTGTTTCTTCTGATCCAGCTCCACTTAATGAATCTTGTCTTCTACAAGCATCATATTTTTTTATCCAGTGCTTTGTGTTGTGACTCAAGGACCAAACCCATTCACAACAAATTCCAGAAGACCCTTCTTGGAAATTGATGTCAAAGGGGGAGAGAGAGATCACATCAAAGCTTATCACTTCCACCGGGGGAGAAAGAGATCTCCAAGGGGAGAGAATACTCAAGTAGAAAGTATTTCTCAAGGATACCAGATGCTTGATGTTCAAGAGGAGAGATGCCACATGTCTTCTTGGGGGAAAGACATGTTCATATGTGCTTAGTTGCATTTGCTCTGTTCTTTATATCTTTCAGCCCTGATTTTCTGTTCCCTATCTTCTCCCAGTATCACATGCTAGATTCAGGGGGAGCAAGACATCTAAGGGAAAGGAATCATTTAAATTCGTTGCATATCTTTACTCTTGGGGACATGTCTAATCCAATGTGGTACTCAGTACTCACTCTCTACATGTCATCCCAGTCTTGGTATTCTTTTAGTTTCTTCTGTTTGCTCTGGATAGTAGATGTACCTGTGTTATCTAACCTTGTTTGTGCAGGTTCATTCCACCCTAAGCCAACTCAAGACTACAAGGTAAGTATATGCATCACACTCATGTGTATGAGGAATTCTTGCTAATGCACATACTGTTTGCAAGAAGGACTCATGAGCATGAAGGTATTTTCTTTAATATTCTTTGCTCACGATGCATATGGCCAAGATACATGTAACACATTGCCTACTCTATCATGGTTTTGCTCTCACATGCTTCTATATTCCATATTCACATGATTGCATACATGTAGGGGAGCCTATGCTTGTTACATGTCTTTCCAGAAGCTTTACTTGCTATTCTTTATATCTTTATCTAAAGCTTTGATGTATGTTGCCATCAATTACCAAAAGGGGAGATTGAAAGCACAAGTGCTCCCTAGGTGGTTTTGGTAATTAATGTCAACATATCTCTTGTTGGACTAACACTTTTATCTAGTATGTTTCAGATAAGTTCAACAATGGAGTGGCATGGACTAAAGGATGTGGGAACTCTTTCAAGATACTAAGGACAAAGGATTGGCTCAAGCTTCAAGCTCAAGACTCTTCATTTTACATTTTAGTGATCCAAGATCACACTGAGTCTATAGGAAAAGCCAATACTATCAAGGAGGGATGAGGTGTTGCTTAATGAGCATCTTGCTTCATGTCCTTACTGATATGCTCCAAAACCCTCGACTACTTTCCCACTTCCACTCATATGACCTAAACCTAAAGTCAAAGTCGGCCCTACCGATTCTTTTCTATCCGGCGCCACCGAATTCAACTGTCATAGCCACTGCCACAAACCCTAGGCAAATCGGTTTCACCGATAGGGATCTCGGTCTCACCGAGATGGGATTGTAATCTCTCTGTGTATGTTCATTACCAGAATCGGTCTCACCGAGTTTGTGTAATCGGTACTACCGAGATTACAATGCAAACTCTCTGGTTAACTTATTACCAAAATCGGTCCCATCGAGTTTGAGTAATCGGTCCCATCGAGTTTACCTGACCAACTCTCTGGTTAGCTAATTACCAAATTCGGTCTCACCGAGTTTGTGTAATCGGTCTCACCGAGATTACGTTATGCCCTAACCCTAACCATATCGGTCCTACCGAGTTGCATATCGGTCCCACCGAAAACCCTAATGGTCACTAGCTTTACTAAATCGGTCCGACCGAGTTTGTTGATTCGGTCCCATCGAGTTTGGTAAATTGTGTGTAACGGTTAGATTTTGTGTGGAGGCTATATATACCCCTCCACCTCCTCTTCATTCTTGGAGAGAGCCATCAGAACAAGCCTACACTTCCAGCATCCTATTTCTGAGAGAACTACCTACTCATGTGTTGAGGCCAAGATATTCCATTCCAACCATATAAATCTTGATCTCTAGCCTTCCCCAAGTTGCTTTCCACTCAAATATTATTTCCACCAAATCCAAATCCTGTGAGAGAGAGTTGAGTGTTGGGGAGACTATCATTTGAAGCACAATAGCAAGGAGTTCATCATCAACACACCATTTGTTACTTCTTGGAGAGTGGTGTCTCCTAGATTGGCTAGGTGTCACTTGGGAGCCTCCGACAAGATTGTGGAGTTGAACCAAGGAGTTTGTAAGGGCAAGGAGATCACCTACTTCATGAAGATCTACCGCTAGTGAGGCAAGTCCTTCATGGGCGACGGCCATGGTGGGATAGACAAGGTTGCTTCTTCGTGGACCCTTCGTGGGTGGAGCCCTCCGTGGACTCGCGCAGCCGTTATCCTTCGTGGGTTGAATTCTCCATCAACGTGGATGTACGATAGCACCACCTATCGGAACCACGACAAAAACATTCGTGTCTCCAATTGCGTTTGAATCCTCCAAACCCTTCCCTTTACATTCTTGCAAGTTGCATGCTTTACTTTCCTCTCCTCATATACTCTTTGCATGCTTGCTTGTTATGTATTGTGAATGTCAAACTTGTGCCTAAACTCCACTTAAACCTAAAGAAGTTAAAAACTGCAACTTTGGTACTTAGTGTCTAATCACCCCCCCCCCCCTCTAGACACCTCTTCTCAAGATCCTACAAATCCAAATCCTCTTAATAAGTAAGGGACAAGGCATACCCGCTCCCCCATGGATGGGTTGGGAAAGCTCTCTGCTTGCTCCCCGCCATTGTAAGTGGCTAGTCCGGCTTGGACGGGGACCATGTACGCAGGAGGGAGAAACCCCTGGGTCTGTAACTCTACTAACTGTTTATGGGAGACGGAACACTTCTTCCAATTGTCTGGCTTATGGCTACGGGAGCGAGAGGAGGAGCTGCGATGGCCGTCCATGATGGGATGGATTTTTCCGGGCGCGCTCTGATGGATGCTCGCTGTGGGAGGATGGTGTGATCTGGATCTAAGAATCCCCGTCTCTTTAAATAAGACGATTTACTCACATGGTTAGGGTGGCAAGTGTAAAAATGCCCCGACTTCTCGCATTCGCTCGACACGTGGATAGACATTATTGGGCGCAGAAGCCAAACAGTGCAAACATTTATGGGAAGCCGGACACTACTCGACAGGTACTCAGAATTTGGAGAAGAACCCGCCTTGCAATGTCAAAGACAATCTGCGAGCCAGACTCATCATCATTGAAGCCTGGTTCAGGGGCTACTGAGGGAGTCCTGGATTAGGGGGTCCTCAGCCGGACTATATCCTTTGGCCGGACTGTTGGGCTATGAAGATACAAGATTGAAGACTTTGTCCCGTGTCCGGGTGGGACTCTCCTTTGCGTGGAAGGCAAGCTTGGCAATTCGGATATGTAGATCTCCTCCCTTGTAACCGATCTGTGTAACCCTAGCCTCCTCCGGTGTCTACATAAACCGGAGGGTTTAGTCCGTAGGACGAGAACAATCATAATCATAGGCTAGCTTCTAGGGTTTAGCCTCTATGATCTCGTGGTAGATCAACTCTTGTAATACTCATATCGTCAAGATCAATCAAGCAGGAAGTAGGGTATTACCTCCATCGAGAGGGCTCGAACATGGGTAAACATTGTGTCCCCCGCCTCCTGTTACCATCCACCTTAGACGCACAGTTCGGGACCCCCTACCCGAGATCCGCCGGTTTTGACACTGACACCAGGTGCGACCGACATTCCCACCAGTTCTTCCAGTTGTTCGTTTTCTGCACTTGAGGCTGTTTCGCTCGGCCACCTTGTCAAGGTGGCCGCAGACTCGTCCGTCGTTTTCAGGGGGGTTAGGCCCCCCGCCCCCCTTAGAGAAGATTGCGGCCATCCAGGACCCCGAGATCCTTGACGGGAAACTTGCCGAGACCCGGGCCCATCTCCTTCACACACCGGCACTCTAGCCCCCCGCAGGGGTGCCGGTCGAGGAAATCCACAGCCATACCCACTCCCGCACTGCGGCACTCAGAGCCCATGGTTAACATTAACAGTGAGGTCGGGCCTTTCTTCCCCACTCTTTATGGGGTTCGCCAGGGCGACCCGTTCTCCCCGTTTTGTTTAACATGGTGGTCGATGCCCTTGCGGTCATCCTGGATAAGGCCAAATCTGCTGGCCATATCCACGGCATTGTCCCTCACCTGGTAGGAGGGGGAAGGGTCTCCCTCCTCCAATATGCCGACGACACCATAATAATGGTTGAGGGCTTCGTGACCGACACATCCAACCTGAAGTTTCTCCTACTATGCTTCCAACAGATGTCTGGGTTCATTATCAACTTCGATAAGAGCGAAGTGATGATCCTTGGCTATCCTCCGGAGGAGGCCCAGGCCATAGCTGATCGGCTTAACTGCCGCTTGGGTACTTTCCCCACGACTTATTTGGGGATACCCATTAGTGACTCGCGACTCACCGTGGCTGACCTCCGCCCGACAATGACCCAGATGCAGCACCGGGTCGAGCCCTGGAAGGGGCGGTGGCTCTCGAAGGCGGCACGGGTAATCATCTTCAACTCCTCGCTTGCCAGCCTCCTATGGTTCCTCATGAGCTTCTACAGCCTCCATGAGACGCTTCATTAGGCGATCGCCAAGTACCAGTCCAGGTTCTTCTAGGCAGGCGAGGGGGACAAGCAGAAATACCATATGGTAAGTTGGCCCGACATTTGCAAACCCAAGGACTAGGGGGTCTGGGGATCCTGCCTTCTCGGCGCATGAACATTGCTCTCCTGACTCGTTGGCTCTGGCGTATCGCCAACGGGGAGGGCGGCCTCTGGCTTACTATCATCTGAAGCAAGTACCTTCGGGGCCAACCCCTAGCTTTTGTTAGCGTTCTGGTGGATCCCAGTTCTGGCAGGCTGTGATTCAGCTTTTACCCGTGCTCCGCATAGGCACGTCCATCTCGGTTGGCTCCGGGTCATCGACCCTATTCTGGTTCGACCGCTCGTTAGGGGACTCTTGTCGGTGTCAAAACCGGTGGATCTCGGGTAGGGGGTCCCGAACTGTGCGTCTAGGATTGATGGTAATAGGAGACAGGGGACACGATGTTTACCCAGGTTCGGGCCCTCTCTATCGAGGTAATACCCTACTTCCTACTTGATTGATCTTTATGAATATAGGGTTACAAGAGTTGATCTACCTCGAGATCATATGTTGTTGTCTAAGACCTAAGAGTATGATGAGTAATGTCATAATAATCTAACGACTAGCCTGGCCTTGGCTTATATAATGCACCAGAGGCCTAGGATAACAAGAGTCCTAGCCGAATACGTTGGTGGAGAGGAGTCCTTGTCTTGATCTCCAAGTCTTGTGGAATACTCCTTGTATGCGGCATGGGCTACCCGAAGTGGCCCATGAGTGAACCGCCATGGGGGTCCTCGGCCCGATCCACCTAGTCGGGAGACGATGTGGTGAGTACCCCCTAGTCTAGGACACCATCAGTAGCCCCCTGAACTGGTCTTCAAGTTGGGGACGCTCCTCGATCCTTCTGAACTGTTCTTCATCTTCGGTCGTCGGTCTTGAAAACTGGTTCAACAAATCTTCTCATCTTCGATATTTAGGATCACCGAAGTAAATCCGAAGAGTTTACATGTCGGGTATCCGAGGAGTCCCTTTAAGTTATCGGCCTTTATCAATGCCTTGTTATTTTTATGCCACACCTCGGGTTTGAAGTTGTTCCCGGGCGGCAGTGTCCTCTTGTGTCCGAGCTCCAACGCCGGACTGTATTCGAGGTATCTTTTGCAGCCGAGCACCAACGCCGAACCGCTTCCGAGCTCCAATGCCGGAATGTATCCGAGCTCCAACGCCGGACTGTATCCAAAGATTATTGTTACAACCGAGCTCCAACGCCGAACTGCATCCGAGCTCCAGCGCCGATTTATCCGAGCTCCAATGTTGGACTATGTCCAAGCTCCAACGCCGGACTATATCTGAGGTGTCATAGATCACCTTGGTTCAAAAAAGTTAAAGGAGTTTAGCCGAGCTTAATGATGGAAATGCCCTCTATGGAGCCAGCCACTGGCGCCCAAGATTTATGTCGGACTGCTTCCGAGGTGGTGCACCACCCCGACTGCGGGCCGATTTTTTGTCAATATTTTTGATTGGTGCAATTTATTCTCTGCTGAGATATATAGCCAGTAGCCCTCAAGGTGTGTATCAGTCGAAAACCCGAGATGCACCTGAAGGATGACATAAGACCGCTGATCCCAGTAGCTCCTGAGACTCAGGTGGATTCGCAAAATCGGCCTGAGGATCAACTCCTAGCTCGGTAGAATACTTCGGGACACAAAAAGCGGTGTGCAAAGTCCTCGAGACTCACGTTGGGTGCGGCCGACCAACCTTAGGATCATAATATCCTTGAAAACTATATTGCACTTAAATTTTCTGCATTGGATTGCCAATGCAGTAGCCCCCAAGACACTGGTCGGGTGGCAACACCAGATCAGGGGATCGATGTGCCCTTTAATATTTATAAATAATGAGCATGAAGCCTAGTAGCCCCCGAGCCTTAATGTGGGCACGAGTGGCCGAATTAAGGATCGATATCCGGAGTAAAATCACAAATTATGTGTAATGATTCTATGTATCCAAGTACTTGACATCATTAATGCTCGGATCCACATTGTCCAAAACTTTGTTGACCGACCATCGGCTTCAACCTCCTCGGCCAGTAGCTGGGGAGTGTTTGTCCTACTTTATTAAGCCTTTATAAGGGCAAAGGATTACGACAAACAAGGCAATCCGGTCATACGGTTTTATAAACAAAGGTACGTGGAGAGATATGTTATATTACTTTTCTAATGTAAGAAACATAAGGAAAATAGTCCCGCTATCGGTTCCTTTCCTTGGGTTGTCATGCTGACCATGATCATGAAACCTCACCTCCGATCAATGTGGGAGGAAAATATTGAGGATTTAGTTCAGAGAAAGTTTCCTAACTCTATGGTATTAATGAAATGAAATTTTCACTTCCATCGTTGCCGACCAATTTTATATCCTTGAAGATCACTAGCTTTCGGCTTCACCCAGTCTGAGGTACCAACTCGGATGACCCGGTAGTAACAATCACAGAGGTGCTCCCTTTACCACCTAGCCGAACAATCGGGAACGTAGGGGTAAGCATAGGAGCCAGGCAACCCAGCTTGACCAAAATCTTAAGTAAAATTGATGCATATTTATGGCTTTATAACGATGATTACGGAAGGCAGCCCTCGTATATTAAATACAAACACCGATGATATTTTTATTTTGACTCCGTTGTGACCGTTTATTAGTTGAAAGTGGCCCATCGTCGGCTTCCACCCCCTTGTAGATGCTACACAGGGTGTTTCCATAATAACAAAACAACCCTTAACCGACGTCTCGGTGCCCGAAGGCGGTTGTGTTAGCGGAAATGAGGCAATCAGATATGCGGGCTTTATAACTTTCACTTAGTCATAGGACCTTTAAATTGGGGAAGCTAGCTATGAGCACCCGGTTAGTGTTCGGCGATAGCCAAGGTCAAGCCATAAACACTTCGGCCAATGTTATGAACGGCCCGTCATTTAACATGGGGTGACGCTATCAATCTTATAGTTTAACACAGTCATCGGATCGCTGACCAGTTTAACCTTATTGTGACAGTCAGTTTTCGGCTTTCTCCACTGAGGTGCTTTAACCATGCTAGCCGGAAGCACAATCACAGTGGTTCTCCCTTTGCACACCTAGCCGAATAAAGCAGAACGTAGGAGGCAAGCACAGGAGCCAGGCAACCCAACTATTGACTGAACTCATAATTTGAAACCGATGCATATATAGCAATATCCGAGAATGTTTTTGCCGAATCTCTAAAGGTGTCCGGCGTTACACTGCAAGACTTATGCTGGAAACACACATATAGTTTAAAAGTGCCATAGGCTTGGAAGACCAAAAAACTTCAGTAAAAACTTGACGTCCGACCTAGATCATGTGTTCGGTGCCAATCCGAAAATTGGTCTTAGAAAAAAAATGGTGCTTCTGTCGTGCTTTAACATGACACATCCTATCTCAAGACTTAAAGCGGGCCAGCCTACGGCTTCAACCTCCTATCCCGAAGGCAGAGTACTTCTCGTTGGGCCCGTTTAGCAAACTAAACTCTAGCGGCTTTGAGAGAGAAATTAGGCTCCCCGGCTATTGACCACACACTCGCGTTGAAAAAAGGAGTGATAGAAAAAGACTTTTCAATGACTAAGAAGAAAACACTTATTATAAAACGGCTCATGTAAATTTTAAGAGCCCCCAAGTGACTTGGGTAAAAGAATGTTATGTATAACGATTGTATGTACCGAAGTACTTATATCATAACTGTGTTCACCCGAACTTTAAACGCATCTTAACCGACCGTCGGCTTCTCCCTCTTCGGTCAAGGGCTGAAAAGTGTTATGTACTCCACCTGTCGAGAATATCGACTGTGTTTCCGATAACAAGGCAATTAGGCCATAAGGCTGTAACAGACAAAGCGCGCTCAGGGAACTTATGCTATATTACTGACGAAGTGTAAGAGGCATCTTCGAAGAAAATAGTACCCCCACCGATACCTTTCTTCGGTTGCTCATTGTTACTATGAGACTTGTGCAATAGAGTTTTGTACTCATGAGTTCCGTTGTGTGCCGACCATGATTGAAAACAATAAGAGCGCTTAGCTTCCGGCTTCACCTGGCCCGAGGTCCGAGCTCGGATGACCCGATCGTGACAATCGCAGAGGTGCTCCCTTTACTCCCTAGCCGAACAATCGGGAATGTAGGGGTAAACACAGGAGCAAGGCAACCCAGCTTGCGGAACACTTAAGTCAACATGGTGCATATTGTGTCGTAATACACGAACAGGGAACGAAGCCGTAAAAGTATAATCATATGCAAGAGGAAAGGCTTCATAAAGGAAGCCCCCAAGTAAACGGGGTATTTGAATTTGTATGTCACAAACAAAGTTTTGATAAGGAAGTTTTTCACATACAACTTTTTGCCAAAAAATTATAATGCTTTGGTCGAACCGAACAAAATTTAAAGTTGAAAATTCTGAGCTTAAAAGCGACTTAGCTGGTTAATGTGCTCAGTGTCGATGCATGGCCCGAGCTTACGGCGGGACAAGGTCCCAACCCCCAAGCCGGTCCCGAGGTGGCGGAGTGAAGAGCTCGGCACTCCGAAGTGGCGACATAGCACGGCCAATGCAGGCGGTGTGTGGACGCCAAGTCCCGGCGTGGGTTAATGAAGTGATGAAGAAGCCCTCGGTCCAGCCGAGGTGACAGCGCTGCCCGATCCGGATCCTTTACCTGTGCACAGAAAATAGTGCAAGCTGGAGATAACAGGAATAATAATAAATTAAAAAAAGATTGTTGCATAATTAATAATTTATGCAAAGTGAGTAATAAAACAAATATTACCCATGTGTCGAACACTCGATGAGGTAGAGCTCTCTCAGTGATGCCGAAGTCCCCGAGGCAACCGAACATGTCGGTATGGCGATTCGACCAACAAGGTGATCACGCGAGCCGATTTATGCCGATTGGGACAACGACATCGGATGCCGAAGTGATTACGTGACGCAGTCGAAGTCGATTACCTACACACATAAAATAGTGCGGTCCAAAAAGGATAATTGCTTTTCACAAAAATAATTTATTTAAAGAGATGTGGCCTGGCACGGAAGTCAATGGCGATGCAGGGCGTCGTCGTGACGCGGTGAAGGCATGGCAAAGCCTGAATTCACAGGCCGGTCCAAGTTCCGGATGCGGCATTCGCCGAACTGTATACGGAAACTGACCAAACCACCACGCGGTCGTTGTTAATGCAGCCACCATTTGATAGACCTGCGTACAGATGATGAAACAAACCAGAGTAATAATTCCTTGGGAAAAATAAACCCAAGCAAGAAAAAAACTATGATTAATAGCACTTGGTTTATCTGTTGTAGCAATTTCAAGAAAGATTACTCCCAAAATTGGGACTCGATCCGCACACCCATTGCCTGATGGGCGATAAAGCGATGGCATGGCGATGTTGGCAAAGGTGGGCTTGTTGAGGCAAAGCCCCCGGTCCAGCTAACGTGACGAAGCTGGTCGGCTGGTGACGCCGAAGTCACCGGAGTATGTTGATGAAGAAATAGCAAAGTCCCCGGTCCAGCCGAGGTGTCGAAGCCTCCATGTCATCCGATGAGTCAAAGCAGGTCGGCTGGTGACGCCGAAGTCACCGGAGTAGGTTGATGAAGAAATAGCAAAGTCCCCGGTCTAGCCGAGATGACGGAGCGGGTCAGTA
Source organism: Aegilops bicornis (assembly GCA_021605145.1). Classification (NCBI taxonomy): domain Eukaryota; kingdom Viridiplantae; phylum Streptophyta; class Magnoliopsida; order Poales; family Poaceae; genus Aegilops; species Aegilops bicornis. The sequence continues at coordinate 462,974,952 of CM038669.1, read as the reverse complement.
AGGAGACTTTTGCAGCTGCCATGTCAGCCGAGGTGTTGAAGCAGTTCGGCGTGATGGACATCGGCTTGAAGAAGCAACAGTGCGGCCATGCCGACGGTGGTCATAACTTGTGACGCGGTCAATGCCGGATTGATGAAGTGACCGAGCGGCGATGTCAGCGCGCCTGACCCGTGCAATCCGTGGGGCGATGTTGTTGGTGATGATTTATCCTTCGCGATGCCGAACTCTTGTTCGGCTTGCCGAGCTGATGATCTGATAAGGTTAGGCTCGGCTCGACGAAGCGATGATTGCTACCTCTTTAGCACTGCGTTGGTTTTCCCTTGAAGAGGAAAGGGTGATGCAGCAAAGTAGCGTAAGTATTTCCCTCAGTTTTTGAGAACCAAGGTATCAATCCAGTAGGAGGCTAGACGCGAGTCCCTCGCACCTACACAAAACAAATAAATCCTCACAACCAACGCGATAAGGGGTTGTCAATCCCTACACAAATCACTTACGAGAGTGAGATCCGATAGATATGATAGGATAATATTTTTGGTATTTTTGTGATAAAGATGCAAAGTAAAATAAAAAGCAAAGTAAAAAATCAAAGGAAATAACAAGGTGTTGGAAGATTAATATGATGAAGATAGACCCGGGGCCATAGGTTTCACTAGTGGCTTCTCTCAAGAGCATAAGTATTTTACGGTGGGTGAACAAATTACTGTTGAGCAATTGACAGAATTAAGCATAGTTATGAGAATATCTAGGTATGATCATGTATATAGGCATCACGTCCAAGACAAGTAGACCGACTCCTGCCTGCATCTACTACTATTATTCCACACATCGACCGTTATCCAGCATGCATCTAGAGTATTAAGTTCATAAGAACAGAGTAACGCCTTAAGCAAGATGACATGATGTAGAGGGATAAATTCATGCAATATGATAAAACCCCCATCTTGTTATCCTCGATGGCAACAATACAATACGTGCCTTTGCTGCCCCTCATCACACCGGGAAAGGACACCGCAAGATTGAACCCAAAGCTAAGCACTTCTCCCATTACAAGAAAGATCAATCTAGTAGGCCAAACCAAACTGATAATTCGAAGAGACTTGCAAAGATAACCAATCATACATAAAAGAATTTAGAGAAGATTCAGATATTGTTCATAGATAAACTTGATCATAAACCCACAATTCATCGGTCTCAACAAACACACCGCAAAAGAAGATTACATCGAATAGATCTCCACGAGAGAGGGGGAGAACATTGTATTGAGATCCAAAAAGAGAGAAGAAGCCATCTAGCTACTAACTATGGACCCGAAGGTATGAGGTAAACTACTCACACTTCATCGGAGAGGCTATGTTGTTGATGTAGAAGCCCTCCGTGATGGATGCCCCCTCCCCGGAGCTCTGAACAGGCCCCAAGATGGGATCTCGTGGGTCTGTAAGGTTGTGGGGTGGAATTAGGTTTTGGCTCCGTTTTTGATCGCTTGGCAATGAGGTATATATAGGTGGAAGAAATGCGTCGGTGGAGCAACATGGGGCCCACGAGGGTGGAGGGCGCGCTGGGGGTAGGCGCGCCTCACCTCGTGGCCTCCCCGGAAGCTTCTCTTCACGTAGGGTCCAAGTCTCTGGATCATGTTCGTTCGAAAATCACGTTCCCGAAGGTTACATTCCGTTTGGACTCCGTTTGATATTCTTTTTCTGCGAAACTCTGAAATAGGCAAAAAACAGCAATTCTGGGCTGGGCCTCCGGTTAATAGGTTAGTTCCAAAAATAATATAAAAGTGAATAATAAAGCCCAATATTGTCCAAAACAGAAGATAATATAGCATGGAGAAATCAAAAATTATAGATACGTTGGAGACGTATCAAGCATCCCCAAGCTTACTTCCTGCTCGTCCTCGAGTAGGTAAATGATAAAAACAGAATTTTTTTATGCGGATTGCTACTAGGCATAATTTCAATGTAATTCTTCTTAATTGTGGTATGAATATTCAGATCCGAAAGATTCAAGATAAAAGTTCATATTGACATAAAAATAATAATACTTCAAGCATACTAACTAAGCAATTATGTCCTCTCAAAATAACATGGCCAAAGAAAGTTCATCCCTACAAAATCATATAGTTTAGTCATGCTCCATTTTCACACACAAGAATGCTCTCATCATGCACAACCCCGATGACAAGCCAAGCAATTGTTTCATACTTTAGTAATCTCAAACTTATAAACCTTCACGCAATACATGAGCGCGAGCCATGGACATAGCACTATGGGTGGAATAGAATATGATGGTGGGGGTTATGTGGACAAGACAAAAAAGGAGAAAGTCTCACATCAGCAAGGCTAATCAATGAGCTATGGAGATGCCCATCGATTGATGTTAATGCAAGGAGTAGGGATTGCCATGCAACGGATGCACTAGAGCTATAAATGTAAGAAAGCTCAACAAAAGAAACTAAGTGGGTGTGCATCTAACTTGCTTGCTCACGAAGACCTAGGGCACTTGAGGAGGCCCATTGTTCGAATATACAAGCCAAGTTCTATAATGAAAAATTCCCACTAGTATATGAAAGTGACAAAACAAGAGACTCTCTATAATGAAGATTATGGTGCTACTTTGAAGCACAAGTGTGGTAAGAGGATAGTAACATTGTCCCTTCTCTCTTTTTCTCTCATTTTTTCTCCTTTTTTTGGGCCTTCTCTTTTTGTATGGCCTTTCTCTCTCTTTTTTTTATTCCTCACTTGGGACAATGCTCTAGAAAATGATTATCATCACACTTCTATTTATTTACAACTCAATGATTACAACTCGATACTAGAACAAAGTATGACTCTATATGAATGCCTCCGGCGGTGTACCGGGATATGCAATGAACCAAGAGTGACATGTATGAAAGAATTATGAACGGTGGCTTTGCCACAAATACTATGTCAACTACATGATCATGCTAAGCAATATGACAATGATGGAAAGTTGCATGGCAATATATCTCGGAGTGGCTATGGAAATGCCATAATAGGTAGGTATGGTGGCTGTTTTGAGGAAGATATAAGGAGGTTTATGTGTGAAAGAGCGTATCATATCACGGGGTTTGGATGCACCGTGAAGTTTGCACCAACTCTCAATGTGAGAAAGGGCAATGCACGGTATCGAACAGGCTAGCAATGATGGAAGGGTGAGAGTGCGTATAATCCATGGACTCAACATTAGTCATAAAGAACTCACATACTTATTGCAAAAATCTACAAGTCATCAAAAACCAAGCACTACGCACATGCTCCTAGGGGGATAGATGGGTAGGAAAAGACCATCGCTCGTCCCCGACCGCCACTCATAAGGAGGACAATCAAATAACACCTCATGTTCCAAATTTGTTACATAACGTTTACCATACGTGCATGCTAAGGGACTTGCAACCTTCAACACAAGTATTTCTCAAATTCACAACTACTCACTAGCACGACTTTGATATTATTACCTCCATATCTCAAAACAATCATCAAGTATCAAACTTCTCTTAGTATTCAAAACACTCATAAGAAAGTTTTTACTCTTATTGAATACCTAGCATATTAGGATTATTTAATCAAATTACCATACTATTTAAGACTCCCAAAATAATCTAAGTGAAGCATGAGAGATTAATAGTTTCTATAAAACAAATCCACCACCGTGCTCTAAAAGATATAAGTGAAGTACTAGAGCAAAACTATATAACTCAAAAGATATAAGTGAAGCACATAGAGTATTCTAATAATTTGTGAATCATGTATGGCTTTCTCAAAAGGTGTGTACAGCAAGGATGATTGTGTCAAACTAAAAAGCAAAGACTCAAATCATACAAGACGCTCCAAGCAAAACACATATCATGTGGTGAATAAAAAAATAGCTCCAAGTAAAGTTACCGATGGAAGTAGACGAAAGAGGGGATGCCTTCCGGGGCATCCCCAAGCTTTGGCTTTTTGGTGTACTTAGATTATCTTGGGGGTGACATGGGCATACCCAAGCTTAGGCTCTTGTCACTCCTTGTTCCATAATCCATCAAATCTTTCACCCAAAATTTGTAAACTTCACAACACAAAACTTAACAAAAAATCTCATGAGCTCCGTTAGCGAAAGAAAACAAAAGACCACTTCAAGTTACTGTAATGAACTCATTATTTATTTATATTGGTGTTGAACCTAATGTATTACAACTTCTCTATGGTTTATAAACTATTTTACTAGCCATAGATTCATCAAAATAAGCAAACAACACACGAAAAACAGAATCTGTCAAAAACAGAACAGTCTGTAGTAATCTGTAACTAACGCAAACTTCTGGAACTCCAAAAAATCAGCCAAAATAGGAAGACCTATAAATTTTGTTTATTGATCAGCAGCAATTGGAATCAGTATTTTATCACGTTCTTATGATTTTTAATAATTATTTTCATGAACAGAAAGTTTTTCTGGAAATTTCTGCAAGATCAAATAACTATCATCCAAGAAGATCATATAAGTTTAACTTGGCACAAACACTAACTAAAACATAAAAACACATCTAACCAGAGGCTAGATCAAGGATTTATTCCTAAACAGAAGCAAAAAGCAAAAAACTAAAAATAAAGTTGGGTTGCCTCCCAACAAGCGCTATCGTTTAACGCCCCTAGCTAGGCAAAAAGCAAGGATAGATCTAGGTATTGCCATCTTTGGTAGGCAATCCATAAGTGGCTCTCATAATAGATTCATATGGTAATTTTATTTTATTCCTAGGGAAGTGTTCCATGCCTTTCTTTAATGGAAATTGGAATCTAATATTCCCTTCCTTCATATCAATAATTGCACCAATCATTCTAAGGAAAGGTCTACCAAGAATAATAGGACATGAAGGATTGCAATCTATATCAAGAACGATAAAATCTATGGGCACATAATTTCTATTTGCAACAATAAGAACATCATTAATTCTTCCCATAGGTTTCTTAATGGTGGAATCCGCAAGGTGCAAGTTTAAAGAGCAATCATCAAAATCACGGAAACCTAGCAAATCGCACAAAGTTTTTGGAATAGTGGAAACACTAGCACCCAAATCACATAAAGCATAGAACTCATGATCTTTAATATTAATTTTAATAGTAGGTTCCCACTCATCATAAAGTTTTCTAGGGATAAAAACTTCCAACTCAAGTTTTTCTTCATAAGATTGCATCAAAGCATCAACGATATGTTTGGTAAAACCTTTATTTTGACTATAAGCATGAGGAGAATTTAGCACGGATTGCAACAAGGAAATACAATCTATCAAAGAGCAATTTTCATAATTAAATTTCTTGAAATCCAAAATAGTGGGTTTATTAACATCTAGGGTTTCATTCTCTCCAATCCCACTTTTATCAATTTTGGCATCAAGATCTAAAAACTCAGAATTTTTGGAACGCCTTTTAGGTAAAGGTGGATCATATTCAGTCCCGTCATTATCAAGATTCATATTGCAAAATAAAGATTTAATAGGGGACACATCAATAACTTTTAGATCTTCATCTTTATTTTCATAGAAATTTGAAGAACACGCTTTCATAAAGCAATCTTTCTTAGCACGCATCCTAGCGGTTCTTTCTTTGCACTCATCAATGGAAATTCTCATGGCTTTGAGAGACTCATTGATATCATGCTTAGGAGGAATAGATCTAAGCTTTAAAGAATCAACATCAAGAGAAATTCTATCAACGCTCCTAGCCAATTCATCAACTTTAAGTAATTTCTCTTCAAGCAAAGCATTGAAATTCTTTTGCGAATTCATACACTATTTGACACTAGTCTCAAATTCAGAGGGCATCTTATTAAAATTTTCATAAGAGTTGTTGTAGGAATTACCATAATTATTAGAGGAATTGCTAGGATAAGGCCTAGGACTAAAGTTTTCTCTATACGCGTTGTTACCAAAATTATTCCCACCAACAAAATTCACATCCATAGATTCATTATTATTCTCAATCAAAGTAGACAAAGGCATATCATTAGGATCGGAAGAAACACTCTTAGTGGTAAATAATTTCATAAGTTCATCCATCTTTCCACTCAAAACATTAATTTCTTCTATCGCATGCACTTTTTTATTAGTTGATCTTTTAGTGTGCCATTGAGAATAATTAACCATAATATTATCTAGGAGTTTAGTAGCTTCTCCTAAAGTGATTTCCATAAAAGTGCCTCCCGGGCCGAATCTAAAAGATTTCTAGAAGCAAAATTCAATCCGGCATAAAATTTTTGTATAATCATCCACAAATTCAAACCATGAGTAGGGCAATTACGTATCATTAATTTCATCCTCTCCCAAGCTTGTGCAACATGTTAATGATCAAGTTGCTTAAAATTCATAATATCGTTTCTAAGAGAGATAATCTTAGCGGGAGGAAAATACTTAGAGATAAAAGCATCTTTGCACTTATTCCAAGAATCAATACTATTTTTAGGCAAACACGAGAACCAAGATTTAGCACGATCTCTAAGCGAAAAAGGAAATAGCTTCAATTTAACAATATCATTATCAACGTCTTTCTTCTTTTGTATATCACACAAATCAACGAAGCTATTTAGATGAGTAGCGGCATCTTCACTAGGAAGGCCGTGAATTGATCTTTCATGACAAGATTCAACAAAGCGGCATTGATTTCACAAGATTGATGTCGGTAAGAGGAGCAATCGGAGTGCTAAGGAAATCATTATTGTTGGTATTGGTAAAGTCACATAATTTGGTATTATCTTGAGCCATCGTGACAAACAAGCAATCCAACACACGAGCAAATAAAAAAGCAAGCGGAAAAGAGGCGAACGAAAAAGAGAGGGCGAATAAAACGGCAAGGGTGAAGTGGGGGAGAGAAAAACGAGAGGCAAATTACAAATAATGTAATGCGGGAGATAAGGGTTTGTGATGGGTACTTGGTATGTTGACTTTTATGTAGACCTCCCAAGAACGGGCGCCGTAAATCCTTCTTGCTACCTCTTGAGCACTGCGTTGGTTTTCCCTTGAAGAGGAAAGGGTGATGCAGCAAAGTAGCGTAAGTATTTCCCTCGGTTTTTGAGAACCAAGGTATCAATCCAGTAGGAGGCTATGCGCGAGTCCCTCGCACCTACACAAAACAAATAAATCCTCGCAACCAACGCGATAAGGGGTTGTCAATCCCTACACGGTCACTTACGAGAGTGAGATCTGATAGATATGATAGGATAATATTTTTGGTATTTTTGTGATAAAGATACAAAGTAAAATAAAAAGCAAAGAAAAAGCAAAGGAAATAACGAAGTGTTGGAAGATTAATATGATGAAGATAGACCCGGGGGCCATAGGTTTCACTAGTGACTTCTCTCAAGAGCATAAGTATTTTACAGTGGGTGAACAAATTACTGTTGAGCAATTGACAGAATTGAGCATAGTTATGAGAATATCTAGGTACGATCATGTATATAGGCATCATGTCCAAGACAAGTAGACCGACTCCTGCCTGCATCTACTACTATTACTCCACACATCGACCGCTATCCAGCATGCATCTAGAGTATTAAGTTCATAATAACAGAGTAACGCCTTAAGCAAGATGACATGATGTAGAGGGATAAATTCATGCAATATGATAAAAACCCCATCTTGTTATCCTCGATGGCAACAATACAATACGTGCCTTGCTGCCCCTCATCCTTTGGGAAAGGACACCGCAAGATTGAACCCAAAGCTAAGCACTTCTCCCATTGCAAGAAAGATCAATCTAGTAGGCCAAACCAAACTGATAATTCAAGAGACTTGCAAAGATAACCAATCATACATAAAAGAATTTAGAGAAGATTCAAATATTGTTCATAGATAAACTTGATCATAAACCCACAATTCATCGGTCTCAACAAACACACCGCAAAAGAAGATTACATCGAATAGATCTCCACGAGAGAAGGGGAGAACATTGTATTGAGATCCAAAAAGAGAGAAGAAGCCATCTAGCTACTAACTATGGACCCGAAGGTATGAGGTAAACTACTCACACTTCATCGGAGAGGCTATGGTGTTGATGTAGAAGCCCTCCGTGATGGACGCCCCCTCATGAGCTCGAACAGGCCCCAAGATGGGATCTCGTGGCCGAGAAGGTTGTGGCGGTGGAATTAGGTTTTGGCTCCGTTTTGATCGTTTGAAGTGCGTAGGTATATATAGGTGGAAGAAATGCGTCGATTGGAGCAACATGGGGCCCACGAGGGTGGAGGGCGCGCCTGGGGGGTAGGCGCGCCCCCTACCTCGTGGCCTCCTGGAAGCTTCTCTTACGTAGGGTCTAAGTCTCCTGGATCATGTTCATTCCGAAAATCACGTTCCCGAATGTTTCATTCCGTTTGGACTCCGTTTGATATTCTTTTTCTGCGAAACTCTGAAATAGGCAAAAAACAGCAATTCTGGGTTGGGCCTCCGGTTAATAGGTTAGTCCCAAAAATAATATAAAAGTGAACAATAAAGCCCAATATTGTCCAAAACAGAAGATAATATAGAATGGAGCAATCAAAAATTATAGATACGTTGGAGACGTATCAATGATCTGTCTAACACAGGGCGGTAGACGTGGAGCAATGTTACCGGACTGGTTTGACACCAGCGCGATGGTGAAGAGTGCCTCGGAGAAGGCTTAAAATTTTATGGGCATGTGTTAAGAACAACGCACAATACCCTAGAAGAAAATTCCTTTAAAAAGGTTGTCCAATATCACGTTCATAAAGAAACATGAATTCTGGTCAGATCTGTATTCGCGCAGGAAACAGATCCGAAAAGTGATGCACTAATCGGAAGGTTCCCGGAGTTTGGACGGTCGGATCAAGCTAAAATTTTGAGGGGCGGTAGATATAGGAATTCCGCAGCCGATCAACGGTTGGATCTTCCAAAGGACATCCGAGCTAGGTGCTGGAGACCACGCCCTAAACTCGTCCAGATTCCCGTCCAGATTTGACAGGGCTCCGGTATATAGTAGATTGCCGGAGATTCCTTCATCGGAACTCGACGGAATTTTGCATGGTTGTTGTAGACTTAATTCCGCACAATTCCACCAAAGGAATCATCAAAGCGATGCTCGAGGAGGTGGTGGTAGCGGATACAAGTTTGCTGTTTGGAAAAACAGCACGGTCGTCCGAAGGCAATGTTGACGTTGAGCCCCCGAGCTCCAAGGATGATTTCTCCATGATCATGATAGGGTTCGGAGTTGATGTTGATGGAGGACCGCGTTCGAATATGATGATCAGAGGCAGGGCACAGCCCTTGGTCAAGCCTAGGTGACCAGTCGAGTCGGCGGCAAAGATGCCGACGTCGAAGTCGATCTGCAGATGAGCCATTGACCCTTTGTTGATCACACAACGGAACTCTCAATGAAAGCACCATTGTTGGTGTCAAAAACGGTGGATCTCGGGTAGGGGGTCCCGAACTGTGTGTCTAGGATCGATGGTAACAGGAGACAGGGGACACGATGTTTACCCAGGTTCGGGCCCTCTCTATTGAGGTAATACCCTACTTCCTGCTTGATTGATCTTGATGAATATAGGGTTACAAGAGTTGATCTACCTCGAGATCATATGTTGTGGTCTAAGACCTAAGGGTATGATGAGTAATGTCATAATAATCTATTGACTAGTCTGGCCTTGGCTTATATAATGCACCAGAGGCCTAGGATAGCAAGAGTCCTAGCCGAATACGTTGGTGGAGAGGAGTCCTTGTCTTGATCACCAAGTCTTGTGGAATACTCCTTGTATGCGGCATAGGCTAACCGAAGTGGCCCATGAGTGAACTGCCATGGGGGTCCTCGGTCTGATCCACCTAATCGGGAGACGATGTGGTGAGTACCCCCTAGTCCAGGACACCGTCAACTCCCCCCTGGACGCTCGATTCTCGGACCTATTCGCCATAGCGGTCGACCCTCGGGTCTCTGACGAGACGAACCTTATTGACTTAGGGTGCCTCGCTTTCCGGTGCCCCTTCGGCCCCCTTGAGGTGGCCGCTTGGGACTCCCTCCTCCAAGACATCGCTCTTCTTCCGATGGACATCGAGGGTGCCCCTGACTCCATCTCTTGGCGCCTGGAGCCATCCGGCCGCTTCTCCACTAAGTCCTTATACACGGCCATCGCACCTTCATCGGCCTCTGAGCCCTTTAGCCTAATCTAGGACATTCGCCTTCCCCTAAAGATCGGGATATTCCTGTGGCAGTGGATCCGGGGACACCTTTCCTCTGGGGTCGAGGTCCTCAAGCGTAATGGACCAGGAGATGGGATGTGTCCCTTGTGCGACACGGGGGAGGATACTAACCACATCTTCTTCTCCTGCTCCACAACCCAATTCCTATGGTCCTGCTTTCATAAGACGGTCGGTGGATAGTGGTGCAACACCAACTTCCCCGACTTACTTGCGGAGATCCACGCCCCCCCCCCCCCTCGCTACCGCCATATTAGATGGCTGTGCGTTGGGGTCCTCGCTTGGATGCTTTGGACCATCCGCAACAAGCTTATTATTCATAAGGTGCCTCTTCGACGTGCGACTGTTGTGATCTTCAAAATGTGTGGTTACTTGTAGCTATGGAGGCCGCTTAGCCGCCCCCAGGACCGGGACGTCATCAACACCCTCCTCGCCGACCTTCGCTCGATGGCCTTCCGCGTGGCACCACCGCTTCTGCCCCCTCCGCCGGAGCCCGATTAGACATGTTGCACGGGTTGTGTCTAAGTGTGTTGCTTTGTTTCCAGGGCTTGTTGAGCTGTTTCCAGGGCTATTCGCTACCTTATTTGTGTGTGGGACTTGTGTGTGTGTGTGTGTGTGTGTGTGTGTGTGTGTGTGTGTGTGAACCTTGTTGGATGTTTGGCTCGGGTGATTTGCTTTACAATATAAAGCAGGGCGAAAGCCTTTTTGGTAAAAGAAGAAGTGTGTGCTTCCATGCCTAGGACGCTTGCTTTGGTGGTTAGTGATGGGTGTCATTATTACGCTTGTGCCAGCCTAACTTGGGCTGCAGTGTAATTTGTTTCCTAATGATGATATTTGAGTTACTTTTTTAGGGTGACATATGGAGAACATGCTCTTTTTCCATCTCCATCTGAGAATTGGCTCCCAACTCTTACAAGGTGCCGCTGCTTAACCAGGAAAACCAGCTATGAGTTTTTGATTTGTTCAATTATTTTCTCTTTCGGTTCTTATTTGTTGGTCAGTGAATCTAGCTAGCATATGATTACACCATACATAATTCTTATCATGGTTCGTTGCATGGCATGGTGTTGGGTGAATGCCTGCAATGGTGAAGTGGAAGGAAGAAATCCAGGCATGTCACCTCGGCCCCTCCTCTCTTTTAGTTTTCATCTTGAACTAACATGTTGCTGAAGGGTTTTGTTTCAGACCTCATCATACCGTGGGGACCTTTCAATTTGATTAAATTTTTTTTTTTGGTATAAGAAGGACTGAGCTAGCATCTTGATTTGACATGTTCAGTGGAATAGCAGCAACAAGGAGGAGGAGGAGGGATTTATGAAACCGTCGGTTTCCTCAAATCCCTCTCCACCCCCCTTCTCCACCCCCCTTCCACGCCTCGGCCACTCCGGTCGTGGCGGCCACCCACCCAGCCAGCCGCCGCCGCTCTTGGCCACTGGCTGGGCGGCCACCGTCTCTGACCGCTAGTTGCCTCCAGCCTAGCGGTATGGGCCGGCCACGCTCCCGTAGATCTAGTGCCAGTAGTAGCCGGCGCGCAGCCTCGCCTGCCTCCCTTTCGCCCTCCGGTCCGTCCATGGTGCGGGATTCACAGCTGCCTTGTGGCATTAATGCGCGGGATCCCGGATCTCCGCCTCGGATCCTGCTGCGTGGGGAATGCTCCACCGCTGCCCCCCCCCCCCCCCCGCTCCGCCCATTAGATCCAGATGTGAATCCCTCGCCCTTGCCATTTTTGGGGCGACCAAGACTTCAATCCATTGTGGTTGCCCCTGGTGACGGCGCCATCTCCTCCGCCTCGGGCGGGGCTGGGGAATGGACCGTGGTCTCCTCCCGGAAAGACCGGCGCCCCCGCTCTGGCTCCGCGGGTATTAGGCCGTGCCCTCGTCCTGCCCACACCGGCCGGCGTTCGGCCTTCAATGCTGCTGCTGGCCGGGCGGCCTTCTTAAGCCAGTTCAGAGGGAAATGCTTCCGCTGCCTCAGCAAGAAGCATCGTAGGAAGGACAGCCGCAATCCGCTTTGCTGCATTATCTGCAACCTCTCCGGCCACTTTGGTCGGGAGTGTCCTCAGAATCCAAAGCGCAACCCTGTCGCGGCTGCCGCTAGGGTGCCGGCGAGGGACAGGCTTAGCTACACCTCTGCTCCAGTCTCCGCCGCCCCGCCGTCGGCCGTCCCCCCGTCCTCGTCTCCTGCCATGGAGGGCACGCACATCGCCGACCCTGCGCGCCGCCCGCGGCACAGCTGCAAGGTGGTCATGTCCACCCTGGCCCTGGAGCACGCCATCTTCGTCCTTAAGCGCCAGGCGGTGCTGCTCACGGCCGCGGACGCAAGGCGGACGTCTAGCGCCATGGAGATCGGCCACGAGCTCGACGCCAAGCTGCACATCCCATCGCACCAGCTGAGGATAACCTGCCACGACCCTGAAGACTAACTCATTGTCTTCGACCTGCCGATCCACCAAGAGCAAGTAGTCAAGCTGGGTTCCCTGACGGTCGATGGCGCCAAGTTCTTCATCAAGCGCTGGCATGAAGACGATCACGCGGTGGTACAGCCCTTCAACCACCACGTCAGAATTGTGATCAAGAAGATGCCCCATCACTTCTGGTCACTGGAGGGGCGGAGGAGGTGCTTGGCTGCCGGGTCGACAGGCTCGACAGCCGCACCTTCGAGCGCAGCCACACCAAGCACTTCGCCTGCTGGGTCTGGGTATGGGACGTGGCTCTCATCCCGACCAAGCACACGTTCTGGCTGATGCAGCGTGGAGCTGGGCGTGTGGAGGAGATGCTGGGTTTCTCCCCGCCAGGCCGCGCCGTCATGGCGCCGGCGGCGACAAGCCGCCACGACGTCCTCATCCACGTGGACCGCATCAAGGACTGGACTCCGTACGAGCCGCGGTCACCGCGCTCTGCTCAGAGTGTCCTGCCCTCCTCGGACTCCGACGAGGACGACAGGCCTATGCCGAGGATCATCCCCGCAGGCTCCTGGAAGAAAGGGGTGGAAGATGGCCAACGTGACCCGCAGCAGCGCTGCCAGCTTGCGGTGCTGGCAGATGTGGGGTGCCGTGGCGGTGCACGTGGCGCCAGTGGGCGCAAGGACGACCACGGCGACGACCGCGGCGGGCGCAGGTCCTGGAAGGACACGCTCCTTGGCCGGAGCCGCGCGGGCAAGGAGAAGATGCCGGACCAGGATGCTTCATCACGCCGTCGCAGCCGCTCCCCTCCGGGCCAGCGTCACTCTGACAGCTCGCGTGGCCACCACAACTCCGGCCGGCGCCGCTCGGACGGGGCTGGGGCCGCGCTCCTCCAACCTCCGCGTCCCCTCCCCTGCCGCCGTGCGCTGATGCAGCCCCCGCCCCCGACCCGATTGCTTCTTTCTTTGCCGGCGCCAAGAGCCTTCTTCCACCACCACCTGCCTTCGACTGCATGGCTGCCGAGCTGGAGGATCACGTGGCAGCTGCAGTATCCGAGCCGCTGCAGTTCAACGACCAGGTCAACAACAACAACTCCAGCGCCGCGGCAGGTGGCTTGCCCGACGTTTTCGGGCCAACCCTGGCCGGCCCAAGCGTCGCGGTGGGCCATCTGAACTGCAAGGAGGCCGCCATGCCCACGATGGTCGAGATGCAGCTAGGCGCAGTTACCCGCCAGGTCTGTAGCCTCCAAATCGGTGCGGTGGGCGAGGCCGATCCGACGGCATTGCCTCGGGCCTCTTCCAGGGCACGAAGCCGCCGCTGGTCCCTGTTGCCCCAGTGCGCCGCTCATCGCCCCCCCCCCCAAGACCCAAGACCCGTACCATGCCGGCTCCGGTGCGCCACAGTGCAAGGCAGGTGGCCAACCCGTTGCTCAGAGGGGGACGCTGCGGCTGGTGCACGAGCTCGGGCTGCTCGGGCCCAAGGAGAAGATGACCGCCAAGACGGCGGAGAAGCTGTTGCGCAAGTTTGACGAACCACTTACCGACGACGACATCGCCTGCATTGCCAAGCTCACTCGCCTCAACAAGGAGGCGCTGCGAGTTGCGGTTGCGATGGCCGGTGCGGATGGAGCTGCCGAGGAGGCCACTGTGTGATCATGTTAGATTGTACTAATTGTATTCTCCAACGGCGCCTGGCCTTAAGCTGGGTTGAGTTAGGTCTAGTTGTAGTCTCTGTCAGGTTAGCTGTTAGGCGTTGCTATCATTGGTGCATCTTGGGGCCATTTGGTGGGCACCAGCGTCCCCTGGATCATGGTAGTCTGTCCCCGTTGTTATCTCTGTTCCTTCCATGGATCAACAGAATTTGTAGCTGTTGGAGTTCTTCGCTATTTCCATATGGATGATACCCGTTGCCCCATCCTTAGTTGGAATGTGAGAGGGCTCAACATGCCTGCGAAGCGTGATGCAGTCGCTGAGGTTGCGGTAGCTCATCGCCCCGCGATCCTTTGTCTTCAGGAAACGAAGATCAAGACCTGGTCGCCGGCCCTAGTAAAGGACATAGGAGGAGCTAGGTTAGCTGACTGCATGGTTCTACCTGCGTTTGGCACTAGGGGAGGGGTGTCCATCTTCTGGGATCGTCAGGTTGTTTCGATCGCCTCCCACGCCATTGGCGAGTTCGCCATCACTGCAAAGGTTACTGTCAATAGCTCAAACACCTCATTTTGGATTACCTCTGTCTACGGGCCGGCAGACGAGACTAGGAAAGAGGTTTTCCTGCTAGAATTAGCTAGATCAGCTCCGCCACCTAGCGAGCCCTGGATTCTCACAGGGGATTTCAACATCATTTACGAGGCTAGGGATAAAAACAACCTTAATCTGAACCGGCACATTATGGGTAGATTTAGAGATGCCATCCATGCGGCTGGCTTGCGGGAGATCAAATGTAAAAATAGGCGTTTCACTTGGAGCAATGAGCGGCGAAACCCCACCCTGGTTAGCATAGATAAGTTCTTCTGCAATGTTAGTTGGGAGCTCCTTTTCCCCACCTACGGCCTGATGGCCTCGGCAACGGCATGCTCTGATCACTGCCCATTGATCCTAGCACCGTGTGACGCCCTGGTCCGTCGTGCATGCTTCCGTTTTGAGTCTTTCTGGCCAAAGTTCCCACACTTCCAGACGACGGTTGAGCGGGCATGGAATCGCCCAGTGCGACAGCGCTGCGCTTTTGCAAGGCTTCAGACCAAGCTAACGAGGACGACCCATGACCTGAAGATATGGAGCAGATCATTGTTCAGTGACGCCAAGACCCAGTTCCACATTGCCAACGAGGTGATTCTGCGGCTCGACGTGGCGCAGGAAACTAGAACGCTGTCAGGCGCCGAGTTCAATCTGCGCAAGATGCTGAAGCTGCGGTTGCTTGGGCTAGCAGCGATCGAGAGGGCCAGAAGGCGGCAGGCCTCCAGAGTGCTATGGTTACACGCGGGAGACGCCAACACCAAATTTTTCCATGCCAAGTGTTGTTCCAGGAAACGCAAGAACTTAATCCACACAATCCAGGGAGAGGATCAGATTGCCACAACTCATAGCGACAAGGCACAACTCATCCACGACCATTTCAGCAAGGAAATGGCGGCTGACACGGGCAGACGGGTCACTCTCAACTAGAGCTTGCTGCGACTACCAAGGGTACAAGCAGCTGGACTGGATAATCTGTTTACTGAAGCTGAAGTGTGGGCGGCAGTGATGCAAGCACCGGTAGAAAAGGCACCAGGCCCTGATGGTTTCATTGGCTGCTTCTGCCGTGCCTGTTGGCCGATCATCAGCGGAGATGTCATGGTGGCTTTCAGCAGTTTCTACAGGCTTGCCGGCGGAAACCTTGCTGCGCTGAACACTGCTTTTGTTGCTCTGTTGCCAAAGAAAGATGGTGCTGCTAGATTGACAGATTACCGCCTGATCCACTCCTTTGCGAAGCTAGTAACTAAGGTGTTGTATATCAGGCTGTCCAAAGTGATTGGCGCGATCGTCTCACCCGCGCAGTCTGCTTTTCTGAAGTCTAAATGCATACAAGACAGTTTCTTGTATGTCCAAAACGGCATCCGGGCGCTGCACAGAAGCAACACGCCAGCGCTGCTGCTGAAGCTGGATATATCCAAGGCTTTCTATAGTGTGTCATGGGACTACTTGCTCGAGCTGTTGCAGGAGCTGGGCTTTAGTTCCAGGTGGAGGGATGGATCGCCTGGCTGCTGGTGACCTCTAGCTCGGAGTTCCTCCTCAACGGAACACCGACTAGCAAAATTTAGCATCGTAAAGGCCTGCGACAGGGGGATCCGCTCTCCCCACTGCTGTTCATTCTAGCGATCGACCCATTGCAACGGCTGCTAGATAAGGCCACATTGCAACAAATGATTCAGCCACTGCCAAGGAGGGAGCTTAAGCTCCGGATCAGTCTTTATGCTGACGATGCTGTGATCTTCATGAATCCGGACAAGAATGAGATGGACGCTCTGGTGACCATTCTGAATCTGTTTGGCGACGCAACGGGCCTGAAGATCAATTGGCAAAAGTCAACAGTTACACCCATTAGATGTGACAATATTGATACGCAGCAAGTTTTGCAATGCTTTGGAGGAATTGCATCCACATTCCCGCTCAAATACTTGGGGCTCCCCCTCACATTGTCAAGAACTAGGCTTGTGCACCTCCAGTTTGTGCTTGACAGGATCAGAGCGAGATTGGCTGGCTGGAAAGGCGATTCTTGAGCTTAAGCGGGCCGGTAGCGTCTTTGGTCGGCGGTCTTGTTGCTATCCTAACGTTTGCCATGACTGTGCTACGGATGCCGAAGAAATTTTTCAAGGAAATAGATAAGGTGCATCGTCGTTTTCTTTGGGCGCATGACGAAGAGCTGTTAGGAGGCAAATGCAAAGTGAATTGGGCCAAAGTTTGCTCCCCGCTCGACAGAGGAGGGTTGGTGTCCTGGACATAGAGCGTTTTGGCCGTGCGATGCGTCAAAGATGGCTGTGGCTGGCCTGGAAACACCCGGATCGGCCCTGGGTGGGCATGGAGGTGCCATGTTCAGAGGCAGACAAGGATTTTTTTCAGCACGGCAACCTCTGTCACTATCAGCAACGGGCGGACAGCAAGATTCTGGACATGCTCCTAGCTGGGGGGGGGGCATGCTCAAAGTATTGTTCCCAGACCTGTACAAGCATTCAAGGAGGAAGACCAGGACAGTCGCCGACGCCCCGCATGATGATCGCTGGCTACTTGACCTTGCACACGGGCTGACGGATCAGCTAGTGCATGATTGTGTCATGCTAGCTCGGCTGCTGCGCGCGGCGGCGATCGCCATAAACCCGCAAGTCAGCGACAAGATCAGGTGGAACCTAGAGGCCAGTGGCTGCTACACCACTTCATCTGCCTACAATGCGCAGTTCCAGGCGAATCACCTCTCTGACTTTAGGCACATCATATGGAAGACTTGGGCACCCGGAAAGCTGAAGATGTTCCTTTGGCTGTTGTTGCTGAACAGACTATGGTGCAATGACCGGCTCCAGTGACGAGGATGGCCGAACTCCTACTTCTGCCAACTTTGCCTCAGAAGCCTGGAGACTGCTGATCACCTCTTCTGGTCGTGCCCATTCGCTCAGGCACTCTGGGGCAACCTGGCGACTTGGAACGGTTGTGAGGCCTTGAAGCTACACGCGGACAGTGACGGCCTGGACGGGGTGGGCCGCGTGCTCAAGGTTGTGGAAAGTACCAAACCTGAGCTCAGAAGGGGGATCAAGTCAGTGACGCTGCTTGCGTTGTGGGAAGTGTGGAGGCACCGAAACGACTGCACTTTCAGAGGGCGCGAGGCCTCTTTGAGGGAGGTGATCCAGGCGATCAGAAGGGCGGTTGAGCTATGGCGTCAGGCGGGTGCATCCTGCCTGCTGCATCCTTTCACCTTGCCACCAGAAGGGATAGGCTGAGCAGCGCAACTTTGAGCGTCTGTTCTTAGCGCTGGGATCCTCCCTAGTTTCTTTTCCGTTTCTCTCCAGTTTTATCTTTTTGATCCTCGGATCAACCACCATGTATGCGTGATTTCCCCATTGCTCCCTGCTATGATCAATATGAAAAGCCAGCAGTTTTGCTGGATCTTTAAAAAAAACATGTTCAGTGGAATGTCTCTTTGCGTGTAAGATTTCTTTTGTAGTTTTGCTACATAATAAGATTTCTTTTGTAGTTTTGCTACATATGGTGTGTGTGTTTTTTTCCTCCAAATTCTTGTACATGTTATTTAGAAATAATAGGTCATCTAATTTAAATCCGAAGTGAGGAGAAATATTTTGCAAACAGTTTAGTATGTTTTTTTTTCTAGGATGAGTGATGATTGTTGATTGTTGAAGAAGTAGCTTACGACCAAGCATTTAGACGCAACTTTTCAACTACGGTAGGTCAAAAGTTGGTTGTTGCTCTCTTCTGAAATTGGATTTGAGGTTAAATGCTACAAATAGTACACAACCTTTTTTGCATTGAAGCTTTATACCCTTTTCATGCGCCGCTGAATTATTTTTCCCTTCTCTGAACTTTTAGTGGAGGTTCAATGCTAGAGATACTACACTCCTGAAATAATAATTTTCATTGAAGCTTTATACCCTCTTAATTTGTCTATGTTATCTTGAAAATATGCGTGTGTTCTTGTGAAATTCTAGATCAGCAAAATAGAAATGCTTGTGTTTATTTGTTAATTGAATTTTCGCCTTGACAACGGCTGATAGCCATATATTGTTTATGGTATTTTCTTTGGAATGCCAACAGGAAAACTCAAGTTACAAAGGGTTCAGCCTTACATTGTGGATGGGGTAGCAGAAGTGAAAAGAAAAAAGAAATACTACAACAAAACGTTTAGAGGGGTCAAAAATCACGCACCAGGTTACTGTTGGGGAACGTTGCAAAAAATTAAAATTTTTCCTACGGTTTCACCAAGATCCATCTATGAGTTCATCTAAGAAACGAGTCATGGGAGAGAGATTGCATCTACATACCACTTGTAGATCGTGTGCGGAAGCGTTCACTAGAACGTGGATGATGGAGTCGTACTCGCCGTGATCCAAATCACCGATGACCGAGTGCCGAACGAACGGCACCTCCGCGTTCAACACACGTACGGAGCGGATGTCGTCTCCTCCTTCTTGATCCAGCAAGGGGGAATGAGAGGTTGAGGAAGATGGCTCCAGCAGCAGCACGACGGCGTGGTGTTGGTGGAGAAGCAGCACTCAGCAGGGCTTCGCCAAGCACGTGACGGAGGAGGAAGAGGTGTAGCAGGAGGAGGCGCCAGAACTTGGTGCGGCTGCCTCCCCCTCCCTTTATATAGGCCCTGGGCGCCGCCCTGGAGATCTAATCTCCCGAGGGGGCGGCAAGCGGGTGGAGTGCCCCAAGGCAGTGGGCGCCCCACCCTAGGGTTTCAACCCTAGGCGTGGGGAGTGGGCCAAGGGGGCACACCAGCCCACTATGGGCTGGTTCCCTCCCCACTTCAGCCCATGGGGCCCTCCGGGATGGGTGGCCCCACTGGTGGACCCGGGACCCTTCCGGTGGTCCCAGACAATCTGGTGACCGAAACTTTCCCGATGGTCAAACAACACTTCCTATATATAATTCTTTACCTCCGGACCATTCCAGAACTCCTCGTGACGTCCGGGATCTCATCCGGACTCGAACAACATTCGGTTTACTGCATACTCATATTCATACAACCCTAAGCGCCACCGAACCTTAAGTGTGTAGACCCTACGGGTTCGGGAGACACGTAGACATGACCGAGGCGGCTCTCGGGCAATAACCAACAGCGGGATCTGGATACCCATGTTGGCTCCCACATGCTCCTCGATGATCTCATCGGATGAACCACGATGTCGAGGATTCAAACAACCTCAGATACAATTCCCTTTGTCAATCGGTATGTTACTTGCGAGATTCGATCGTCGGTATCCCAATACCTCGTTCAATCTCGTTACCGGCAAGTCACTTTACCCGCACCGTAATGCATGATCCTGACCCGGACACTTGGTCACTTTGAGCTCATTATGATGATGCACTACCGAGTGGGCCCAGTGATACCTCTCCGTAATACGGAGTGACAAATCGATCTCGATCCGTGTCAACCCAACAGACACTTTCGAAGATACCTGTAGTGTACCTTTATAGTCACCCTGTTACGTTGTGACGTTTGGTACACCCAAAGCACTCCTACGGTATCCGGGAGTTACACGATCTCATGGTCTAAGGAAAAGATACTTGACATTGGAAAAGCTCTAGCAAAACGAACTACACGATCTTGTGCTATGCTTAGGATTGGGTCTAGTCCATCACATCATTCTCCTAATGATGTGATCCCGTTATCAACGACATCCAATGTCCATAGTCGTGAAACCATGACTATCTATTGATCAACGAGCTAGTCAACTAGAGGCTCACTAGGGACATATTGTGGTCTATGTATTCACACGTGTATTACGATTTCGGATAATACAATTATAGCATGAATAAAAGACAATTATCACGAACAAGGAAATATAATAATAATCCTTTTATTATTGCCTCTAGGGCATATTTCCAACAGTCTCCCACTTGCACTAGAGTCAATAATCTAGTTACATTGTGATGAACCGAACACCCATAGAGTTCTGGTGTTGATCATGTTTTGCTCGCGGAAGAGGTTTAGTCAATGGATCTGCGACATTCAGATCTGTATGCACTTTGCAAATTTCTATGTCTCCATCTTGAACATTTTCACGGATGGAGTTGAAGCGACGCTTGATGTGCCTGGTCTTCTTGTGAAACCTGGGCTCCTTGGCAAGTGCAATAGCTCCAGTGTTGTCACAGAAGAGTTTGATCGGCCCCGACGCATTGGGTATGACTCCTAGGTCGGTGATGAACTCCTTTGCAACGCCCCGGATTCGATGCGCCAGGTGTCTTCCAGTTATTCGCCGTCTTTGCCATGTCATGTGCTTGCGTGTTGCACTTTGCCATGTCATCACCTGCATTTCTTATCATGTCATCATGTGCATTTCATTTGGCATACGTGTTCGTCTCATGCATCCGAGCATTTTCCCGTTGTCCGTTTTGCAATCCGACACTCCTATGTCTCCCGGCGCCCGCTTTTGCCTCTTTTCATGTGCGGGTATTAAACTTTCTCGGAATGGCCTGAGGTTTGTCAAGCAGCCTTGGTATAGCACCGGTAGACCGCCTGTCAAGTTTCGGGTCATTTGGAGGTCGTTTGGTACTCAGCAGTTAGCAAGGCAACCGTAAAGCCTCTTTTGTATTGCAGCCCAACACCCTTTTCAAAGTGGCCCAAAACCCAGCAAACTCCTCTCCATGCTCTCGGTCGTTCGATCACGATCGTGTGGGCGAAAACCGCACCTCATTTGGACTCTCCTAGCTCCCTCTACCTATAAATATGTGCACCCCTCCTATAATCCCGGGTCCAAACCCTAGCCATCTTCATCCTCGCGCCGCCAGACACGTCCGCCCGTGCCGGACATGTCCGTCGGACACCTCACTCCGGCCAATCGCGGCCCGCCACGTCATCACCGCCGCCGTCCCGGCCAACCCGCAGACGCCACGTCTCCACCCGGGCCGCCCCACTCCATCGCGCGCCCGCATGGCGCTGAGCACGAGCCCGGCTTCGGCCATCCCGCCGCCACCGCGACCAGGCGCGCCCGCCGCTTGCCCGGCGACCGCGACGCCGCGCTGCCCCTCGTCTCGCCTCCCGCCTCCTCGCCGCCCGTCAAGACTGCCGGCCGCCGCCATAAGCGCCGCGCCCGACCCTCGCCTCACTTGAGACGCGCCCGCCGCCCGCCGTCCTCTGCTCCGTTTCGTGCGTGTAATATGTCAAATTGTTCGTCTCGACGAGTACTTCATTTCATTCCATTGCATCATGTTCATTTGAGTTCATCTTGATGCCTGAATCTTTGTTGCAAGAGTGCTATATGATGTTAATCTACTTTGGCTGTTATAACTTGATGATTTGTCATTTTAGTTGCATTTGATGTGTTCATCCTATGAGGTTGATGTCTACATGTATTTTGAACTATATCATGCCATCTTTACAGGGGTTCCATCCATGTATTTTTGTGGGTCCTGTAGTGAGTGCATCAAGCTTGTTAAATAGGGTACTTGCTGTTACTGTTTTGCTAGGCTGATTCTGTTATATTATGATGCTATGTAAACCTGCTGCTACAAGTCATTCTATGCATAATCTGGAGATGTTCACTAAACATGTTTTGTTCTACATGTTATGCTCTATCAATCCATGCCCCTGGTTGCATTTATAGCCTGCTGTAGCTTGTTGTAATCTTGCTCTAAAATTGCTAAATAATGTTGCTGTCAGCCCGTTAACTTTAAGTTCAGTTTTGCCATGAGCTTTGCTAGTGATCCATGCATTCTATGAACTTTCTCTTGCCATTCTTAGCTTCATAAACATGTCTTATTGCTGTTAGTTGCCTTTCCATGCCATGTATTGCTCTGTGGTGAGTGGTTCAAGCTCACCAACATGCCTACTTATCATTGTTCTTGCCATGTATGAATCTGTCATATAACTTGCCATGTTTACATGGGTGCCATCATATCTGCTGATCCTTTTTGGCTCATGGCCAGTAAAGGACATTTATTATATGCTATTAGTAGATTCATTTCATGCCTTTGTTTGCCATGTTAAGTTCCTGTAACATGTTGTTTGATAGCTCTAAACATTGCAACCTGATGTTATTTCCTGATAAGTCTGAAACTGTTATTATTTGCAATATTGCCATGTCATTTCGAGCATGTTCTAGTGATTTCTGGAGATAGCTCAATGTTCATGTTTTGTCATGCTTTACCTGTACTTAATGCCCATGCCTTTTGTTTTCATATTGAGGTGCTGTAGCATATTGTTTTGATGCTTGCAATATGCCTACTTGCTGTTATGGACAGATTGTTGTCATGTCTTGTATAGTGTTGTATGTGTTGAACCGTTGCTCCGTTTTGAGTGTGCTCTGTATGAAACTTGCTTGATTTCGCATGTAGCTTCATATTATCATGTTGCATCCTTGTTTTGAGGTGTTTGCTTGATATTTGGATGCATTTTGCATCAATGTCATGTTTAATTTGTTTTGCTCATATCTTCTAGGCCGTAGCTCCGAATTTAATAAACTTTATATGTAACTTGACTAGAATTTCGTGTAGATCATTTTGGTGCATCTTAACTTGCTGTTTAACAACTTGAACATAAGGTTTATTCAGATCTGAACCAATTTCGAAATTTGCATATGAGGACTTACCGGAATTGTCATATGTTGTTTTCGGCCTCATTTAAACTTGCCTTGATGTGTTGCTCTTGTTTGCATCATATCTTGCCATGACTAGCTTCATGTAGCCTTTGTCATGCATCATGCTTGTTGTGCATCATGTCTTGTTCATGTGTGGAGTGTTTACTATGTTGTGTGCTTCTTCTTGTTAGTTCCTGTTTCATTGCGATCGTGAGGATTCGTTCGTCTACGCTTGGTTCGGCTTCATCTGTTCGTCTTCTTCATGGACTCGTTCTTCTTCCTAGCGGGATTTCAGGCAAGATGACCGTCACCTTGGATCTCATTACTATCATTGCTATGCTAGTTGTTCGTTCTTTCGCTATGCTGTGCTACCTATCACTTGATGCTCAAGCCTCCCAAATTGCCATGAACCTCTAACCTTTGTCACCCTTCCTAGCACACCGTTGTTTGGCTATGTTACCGCTTTTGCTCAGCCCCTCTTATAGCATTGTTAGTTGCAGGTGAAGATGTAGATTGCTCCATGTTGGATTATGTTTATGTTGGGATATCACAATATCTCTTATATTATTAATGCATCTATATACTTGGTAAAGGGTGGAAGGCTCGGCCTTATGCCTGGTGTTTTGTTCCACTCTTGCCGCCCTAGTTTCCGTCATATCGGTATTATGTTCCCGGATTTTGCGTCCCTGACGCGGTCGGGTGATTTATGGGACCCCCTTGACAATTCGCTTTGAATAAGACTCCTCCAGCAAGGCCCAACCTTGGTTTTACCATTTGCCTCACCACCACCTACTTTTCCCTTGGGAGTAATTAACCCAAGGGTCATCTTTATTTTACCCCCCCCCCCCCCGGGCCAATGCTTGTCTAGGTGTTGGTCCAAACTAGAGCCACTTGCAGCGCCACCTCGGGGAAACTTGAGGGCTGGTTCTAGTTGTACGATCGCTCATCCGGCCGTGGCACGAGACGCAGATACGGCGGCTACTATCGTGGTGTCAGACGCAAGCGGTCTTGCTGGTCTTGTTTTATTGCTTTCGAAATGTCTTGCAGTCGGGATTCCGAGACTGATCGGGTGTTCCCGAGGAGAAGGAATATCCTTCGTTGATCGCGAGAGCTTATCATGGGCTAAGTTGGGACACCCCTGCAGGGTTTGAACTTTCGAAAGCCGTGCCCGCGGTTATGTGGCAGATGGGAATTTGTTAATATCCGGTTGTAGTAAACTTGAAGTAAACTCTTCTAAAATACACCAACCGGGTGCGTAACCGTGAGTGTCTCTTTTCGGGGTTGATCGAGAGGAGAACACGGTTTCTGGGTTATGTTTGACGTAAGTAGGAGTTCAGGATCACTTCTTGATCATTACTAGTTGACGACCGCTTGCTTTGCTTCTCTTCTCGCTCTCATTTGCGTAAGTTAGCCGCCATACTCTACTTAGTCGCTGCTGCAACCTCACCACTTTACCCCTTCCTTTCCCATTAAGCTTTGCTAGTCTTGATACCCATGGTAATGGGATTCTTTGAGTCCTCGTGGCTCTGATTACTACAACATCGATTGCCAGTGTACAGGTGGTGCGATGATCATAACGCGAGAGCGATGCTTGCTTGTCTTGAGTTCTTCTTCCGCTTCTTCGATCGTGGGGATAGGTTTCGGTCGGCACTGGGCTAGCAGGGTGGATATTGTTTGAGTTTACATTTATGATTCATCCGTAGTTGGATGTTGATCTTGTATATGATGTTGATGTATTCTTGTGGCATTTGTGCCTTATGTATGTATCCCCATCTATTATGTAATGTTGATGTAATGATATCCACCTTGCAAAAGCGTTTCAATATGCGGGTCTATCCTTGGTGGGACCTTCGAGTTCCTTTTGGATAGGGTCGCATATTGGGCGTGACAAGTTGGTATCAGAGCCTCGACCCACCCTAGGAGCCCCTTGATTGATTGATCGTGTAGTTTGGCCGTTGTTGAGTCTAGAAGAAAACTATTTTCGGAGTCTAGTTATATCGGAGAGTAGGATTTCTTTTTACTCCTCAGCCCCTTCGTCGCTCTGGTAAGGAATATTGACGTAGGTGTTTTGAATTACTCCTCTTCCCCATCAAATTTTCCTTAGGATCACTTCTTGATCCTTACTAGTTGACGACTGTTCCTTTGATTCTCTTCTCGCTCTCATTTGCGTATGTTAGCCACCATATATGCTTAGTCGCTGCTGCAACCTCACCCCTTTACCCCCTTCCTTTCCCATTTAGCTTTGCTAGTCTTGATACCCATGGTAATGGGATTGCTTGAGTCCTCGTGGCTCATGATTACTACACCACCAGCCAGTGTACAGGTTTGCGATGATCATGACGCGAGAGCGATGTTTGCTTGTTTGGAGTTCTTCTTCTGCTTCTTCGATCAGGGGATAGGTTCCAGGTCGGCAGCCTGGGCTAGCAGGGTGGATGTCATTGAGCTTCTGTTTATGTTTCATCCGTAGTTGGATGTTGATCTTGTATATGATGTTGATGTTTTCTTGTGGCATTTGTGCCTTATGTATGTATCCCCATCTATTATGTAATGTTGATGTATTGATATCCACCTTGCAAATGCGTCTTCAAGATGCGCTTCTATCCTTGGTGGGACCTTCGAGTTCTTTTAGGATAGGGTCGCATCTTGGGCGTGACATCCTTCACCCAAATTGCTTCATGCGCTGCCTCCGAGGCTGCCATGTACTCCGCTTCACATGTAGATCCCGCCACGACGCTCTGCTTGCAGCTGCACCTACCATCGCTCCACCATTCAACATTTACACGTATCCGGTTTGTGACTTAGAGTCATCTAGATGCGTGTCGAAGCTAGCGTCGATGTAACCCTTTACTGACGAGCTCTTCGTCACCTCCATAAACGAGAAACATGTCCTTAGTCCTTTTCGTGTACTTCAGGATATTCTTGACCGTTGTCCGGTGTTCCTTGCCGGATTACTTTGGTACCTTCCTACCAAACTTACGGCAAGGTTTACATCAGATCTGGTACACAAGATGGCATACATAATAGACCCTATGGTCGAGGCATAGGGGATGACACTCATCTCTTCTATATCTTACGTCGTGGTGGACATTGAGCCGAGCTCAACTTCACACCTTGCGACAGTGCAAGAACCCCTTCTTAGATCGATCCATATTGAACTTCTTCAATATCTTATCAAGGTATGTGCTTTGTGAAAGACCTATGAGGCGTCTTGATCTATCTCTATAGATATTGATGCCTAATATATAAGCAGCTTCTCCAAGGTCCTTCATTGAAAAACTCTTATTCAAGTAGGCCTTAATGCTGTCCAAAAGTTCTATATCATTTCCGGCAAAAAGTATGTCATCTACATATAATATGAGAAATGCTATAGAGCTCCCACTCACTTTCTTGTAAACAGGCTTCTCCATAAGTCTCAAGATAAACCCAAACGCTTTGATCATCTCATCAAAGCGAATGTTCCAACTCCGAGATGCTTGCACCAGCCCATAAATGGATCGCTGGAGCTTGCATACCTTGTTAGCATTCTTAGGGTCGACAAAACCTTCCGGCTGCATCATATACAGTTCTTCCTTAAGATAAACGTTAAGGAATGCCGTTTTGACGTCCATTTGCCATATCTCATAATCATAGTATGCGGCAATTGCTAACATGATTCGGACGGACTTCAGCTTCGCTACAGGAGAGAAAGTCTCATCGTAGTCAACCCTTGAACTTGCCGATAACCCTTAGCGACAAGTCGAGCTTTATAGATGGTAACATTACCATCCGCGTCCGTCTTCTTCTTAAAGATCCATTTGTTTTCTATCGTCACGATCATCGGGCAAGTCTGTCAAAGTCCATACTTTGTTTTCATACATGGATTCTATCTCGGATTGCATGGCTTCAAGCCATTTGTTGGAATCTGGGCCCGCCATCGCTTCTTCATAGCTCGAAGGTTCACCGTTGTCTAACAACATGATTTCCAGGACAAGGTTGCCATACCACTCTAGTGTGGAACGTGTCCTTGTGGACCTACGAAGTTCAGCAGCAACTTGATCCGAAGTACCTTGATCATCATCATTAATTTCCTCTCCGAGGTGTAGGCACCACAGGGAACATTTTCCGAGCTGCACTACTTTCCGGTTCAAGAGGTAGTACTTCATCGAGTTCTACTTTCCTCTCACTTACTCCTTTCGGGAGAAACTCTTTTCCGTAAAGGATCCGTTCTTGGCAACAAAGATCTTGCCTTCGGATCTAAGGTAGAAGGTATACCCAATGGTTTCCTTAGGGTATCCTATGAAGACGCATTTTTCCGACTTGGGTTCGAGCTTTTCAGGTTGAAGTTTCTTGACATAAGCATCGCATCCCCAAACTTTCGAAACGATACCTTAGGTTTCTTCCCAAACCATAATTCATACGGTGTCGTCTCAACGGATTTAGACGGAGCCCTATTTAAAGTGAATGTAGCTGTCTCTAGAGCGTATCCCCAAAATGATAGCGGTAAATCGGTAAGAGACATCATAGATCGCACCATATCCAATAGAGTGTGATTACGACGTTCGGACACACCATTACGCTGAGGTGTTCCAGGCGGCGTGAGTTGTGAAACGATTCCACATTTTCTTAAGTGTGTACCAAATTCGTGACTTAAATATTCTCCTCCACGATCCGATCGTAAGAATTTTATCTTTCGGTCATGTTGATTCTCTACTTCATTCTGAAATTCCTTGAACTTTTCAAAGGTCTCAGACTTGTGTTTCATCAAGTAGACATACCCATATCTACTTAAGTCGTCAGTGAGAGTGAGAACATAACGATATCCTCCGCGAGCCTCAACGCTCATTGGACCGCACACATCGGTATGTATGATTTCCAATAAGTTGGTTGCTCGCTCCATTGTCCCGGAGAATGGAGTCTTGGTCATTTTGCCCATGAGGCATGGTTCGCATGTGTCAAATGATTCATAATCGAGAGACTCTAAAAGTCCATCGTAATGGAGCTTCTTCATGCGCTTGACACCAATGTGACCAAGGCGGCGATGCCACAAGTATGTGGGACTATCGTTATCAACTTTACATCTTTTGGTATTCATACTATGAATATGTGTAATATTACGCTCGAGATTCATTAAGAATAAACCATTGACCATCGGAGCATGACCATAAAACATATCTCTCATATAAATAGAACAACCATTATTCTCGGATTTAAATGAGTAGCCATCTCGCATTAAACGAGATCACGATACAATGTTCATGCTTAAACTTGGCACTAAATAACAATTATTGAGGTTTAAAACTAATCCCGTAGGTAAATGTAGAGGTAGCGTGCCGACGGGCGATCACATCGACCTTGGAACCATTCCCGACGCCGCATCGTCACCTCGTCCCTTCGCCATCTCCGTTTATTCCGCAGCTCCTGCTGTGAGTTACAAATATGAGCAACAAGACTTTGGTATCAAATACCGGAGTTACTACGAGTAATCGGTAAGGTACACATCAATTACATGTATATCAAATATACATTTAGTGTTGCCGGCCTTCTTGTCCGCTAAGTATTTGGGGCAGTTCCGCTTCCAGTGACCCTTCCCTTTGCAATAAAAGCACTCTGTCTCAGGCTTGGGTCCATTCTTTGACTTCTTCCCGGCAACTTGCTTACCGGGCATGGCAACATCCTTGCCGTCCTTCTTGAAGTTCTTCTTACCCTTGCCCTTTTTGAACTTAGTGGTTTTATTGACCATCAACACTTGATGTTCTTTCTTGATTTCAACCTCTCACGACTTCAAAGATTGAAAATACTTCGGAATGGTCTTCACCATCCCACGCATATTGTAGTTCATCACAAAGCTCTTGTAGCTTGGTGGGAGCGATTGAAGGATTCTGTCAATGACCGCCTCGTCCGGGAGGTTAATGTCCAGTGGGACAAAGCGTTTGTGCAACCCAGACATTTTGAGTATGTGCTCACTGACAGAACTGTTTTCCTCCATCTTACAACTATAGAACTTGTCGGAGACTTCTTATCTCTCGACCCGGGCATGAGCTTGGAAAACCATTTTCAGCTCCTCGAACATCTCATATGCTCCGTGTTGCTCAAAAGCGCTTTTGGAGCCCGGTTCTAAGCTGTAAAGCATGTCGCCTTTGAACGAGGGAGTAATCATCAAGACGAGACTGCCAAGCATTCATAATGTCTTGGTTCTTCGGGATGGGTGCATCACCTAGCGGTGCTTCTAGGACATATTGTTTCTTGGCTGCTATGAGGATGATCCTCGTGTTAGGACCCGATCCGAATAGTTGCGCCATCGTCTTTCAAATTTTGGTTTTCTCTAGGAACGCGTTGAAGTTCATGGTGACATGAGCGTTGGCCATTTGATCTACAAGACATTTTGCAAAGATTTTAGACTAATGTTCATGATAATTAAGTTCATCTAATCAAATTATTTAATGAACTCCCACTCAGATTTGACATCCCTCTAGTCATCTAAGTGTTACATGATCCGAGTCGACTAGGCCATGTCCGATCATCACGTGAGACGGATTAGTCATCGTAGGTGAACATCTCCATGTTGATCGTATCTTCCATACGACTCATGTTCGACCTTTCGGTCTCTTGTGTTCCGAGGCCATGTCTATACATGCTAGGCTCATCAAGTTAACCCTAAGTGTTTATGCATGTGTAAAACTGTCTTACACCCGCTGTATGTGAACGTAAGGATCTATCACACCCGATCATCACGTGGTGCTTCGAAACGACGAACTTTAGCAACGATGCACAGTTAGGGGGACCACTTTCTTGAAATTGTTATAAAGGATCATCTTATTTACTACCGTCGTTCTAAGTAAACAAGATGCATAAAACATAATAAACATCACATGCAATTATGTAAAGTAGTGACATGATATGGCCAATATCATATAGCTCCTTTGATCTTCATCTTCGGGCTCCATGATCATCTTGTCACCGCATGACACCATGATATCCATCATCATGATCTCCATCATCGTGTCTCCATGAAGTTGCTCGCCAACTATTACTTCTACTACTATGGCTAACGCGTTTAGCAATAAAGTAAAGTAATTTACATGGCGTTCTTCAATGACACGCAGGTCATACAAAAATAAAGACAACTCCAATGGCTTCGCCGGTTGTCATACTCATCGACATGCAAGTCGTGATTCCTATTACAAGAACATGATCTCATACATCACAATATATCATTCATCATTCATCACAACTTACGCCATATCACATCACATGACAATTGCTGCAAAAACAAGTTAGACGTCCTCTAATTGTTGTTGCATCTTTTACGATGGCTGCAATTGGGTTCTAGCAAGAACGCTTTTCTTACCTACGAATAACCACAACGTGATTTTGTCAACTTCTATTTACCCTTCATAAGGACCCTTTTCATCGAATCCGCTCCAACTAAAGTGGGAGAGACAGACACCCGCCAGACCACCTTATGCAACTAGTGCATGTCCACCGGTGGAACCGGTCTCACGTAAGCGTACGTGTAAGGTTGGTCCGGGCTGCTTCATCCCACAATACCGTTGAAGCAAGATAAGACTAGTAGCGGCAAGCAAGTTGACAAGATCTACACCCACAACAAAATTGTGTTCTACTCGTGCAATAGAGAACTACGCATAGACCTAGCTCATGATGCCACTGTTGGGGAACGTTGCGGAAAATTAAAATTTTCCCACGGTTTCACCAAGATCCATCTATGAGTTCATCTAAGCAACGAGTCATGGGAGAGATTGCATCTACATACCACTTGTAGATCGCGTGCGGAAGCGTTCACTAGAACGTGGATGATGGAGTCGCATCGCCGTGATCCAAATCACCGATGACCGAGTGCCGAACGGACGGCACCTCCGCGCTCAACACACGCACGGAGCGGAAGACGCCTCCTCCTTCTTGATCCAGCAAGGGGAAGGAGAGGTTGAGGAAGATGGCTCCAGCAAAGACGACGGCGTGGTGTTGGTGGAGAAGCAACACTCCCAGGCTTCGCCAAGCACGTGGCGGAGGAGGAAGAGGTGTAGCAGGGGAGGAGGCGCCAGAACTTCAGTGCGGCTGCCCGCCCCCTCCCTTTATATAGGCCCGGGGCGCTGCCCTGAGATCTAATCTCCTGTGGGGCGGCGCCAAGGGGTGGAGTGCCCCCAAGGCTGGTGGGCGCCCACCCTAGGGTTTCAACCCTAGGCGCAGGTGGGCCAAGGGGCGCACCAGCCCACTATGGGCTGGTTCCTCCCCACTTCAGCCCATGGGGCCCTCCGGGATGGGTGGCCCCACTGATGGACCTCGGGACCCTTCCGGTGGTCCCAGATACACCTGGGTGACCTCAAACTTTCCCGATGGCGAAACAACACTTCCTATATATAATTCTTTACCTCCGGACCATTCCGAACTCCTCGTGACATCCGGTCTCATCCGGACTCGAACAATATTCGGTTTACTGCATACTCATATTCATACAACCCTAGCGTCCACCGAACCTTAAGTGTGTTGACCCTACGGGTTCGGAGACACGTAGACATGACCGAGACGGCTCTCGGGCAATAACCAACAGCGGGATCTGGATACCCATGTTGGCTCCTACATGCTCCTCGATGATCTCATCGGATGAACCACGATGTCGAGGATTCAAACAACCCGTATACAATTCCCTTTGTCAACCGGTATGTTACTTGCCCGAGATTCGATCGTCGGTATCCCAATACCTCGTTCAATCTCGCTATCGGCAAGTCACTTTACTGCACCGTAATGCATGATCCCCGACCGGACACTTGGTCACTTTGAGCTCATTATGATGATGCACTACCGAGTGGGCCCAGTGATACCTCTCCGTAATACGGAGTGACAAATCCCAGTCTCGATCCGTGTCAACCCAACAGACACTTTCGGAGATACCTGTAGTGTACCTTTCTAGTCACCCAGTTACGTTGTGACGTTTGGTACACCCAAAGCACTCCTACGGTATTCGGGAGTTACACGATCTCATGGTTTAAGGAAAAGATACTTGACATTGGAAAAGCTCTAGCAAAACGAACTACACGATCTTGTGCTATGCTTAGGATTGGGTCTAGTCCATCACATCATTCTCCTAATGATGTGATCCCGTTATCAACGACATCCAATGTCCATAGTCGAAACCATGACTATCTATTGATCAACGAGCTAGTCAACTAGAGGCTCACTAGGGACATATTGTGGTCTATGTATTCACACGTGTATTACGATTTCCGGATAATACAATTATAGCATGAATAAAAGACAATTATCACGAACAAGGAAATATAATAATAATCCTTTTATTATTGCCTCTAGGGCATATTTTCAACAGTTACTACAAATTATTACAAATTGTGTATGTATTTTATTGTGCTAACTGCTCTTGGCGTATAATTTATTAGTAGGTATGCTTTGGGAGTTAACTAATTCAAGTCAGCATTACATGTAGCGTTTGGAGTGTGCTTATTCTGTCCTACTCTTGGCAGAAGTAAAATGAGATAATATGTATGATGTTTATATTGACATGGTATCCCGAACACCCTGTGGTGGAACATCTCTCTCCATCATGGTGTCAACTACAGAGGGTTTGCAAAGAGAAGTAGCCTACTGAGAGCATTTAAATTTATTTCATTATGGATAAAATGCGACCATTTAAAGTTATTTCATGGAACTCATTTGTTTTTTTTATCTTGAATTACAATTTACTTCACCGGAAATGAATTTGAAATGGGATGGAAGCGAGTTAATTTGCTGATCAACAGTTGAACCCTATAGCTTGTGTACCAAACTACACAATTAAAACAAAACAGACTCACGGAGTAACCTCAACCAATACAACTACACAATTAGAACATAGAAGCTTTTCAACAAAGCTCGGTTCAAGTGTGGCTTGCAAGAAATATTGTACTAAGATCATCCAAGGAATGCTACATAAAAGCAAGCTATAAGTTTTGGCAACATAAAAAGGATGTTGCACTGTGCCAACGGCAAAGTAGTTTGTGCAGTACAAATATGTTTGACCTATACTCAGACCCAGACATGCATAAGTTACACTCGCTATTTCAACCGGGTATCGTACTACATTGTGTACTGGGTATCATACCCACCTTGGGAGATTGTGAGCCGATGTGCAATTGACAGTGATGACGAGCTTGGATTGATGAGACGGAGATAATGGATGGAATAAAAATAAGAAGAGGTGGAGATAATGGGTGTCGAAAGAAGAAGGGACTGAGATAGTGGATGGAGGAACAAGTTTTGAAGGTTAAAAATAAATTGACAATGCTACTTAATGTCAATGAAGATTTTAAAAGCATGTTTTTTAGATGACTTTGATGCTCAATTGCAATGCAAGTGGGTAATTAACTAGATTGGATTGGCGAGAGGTGGAGATAGTGTGTGTAGCAGGAGGAAGAAGAAGAGACAATATAGTGTAGGAGGGAAGACGAAAAATAATGATTTATAAAGGTTAAAACGAAGTCGGCAATGCTGCTTAATGCATATGATGATTCAAACTGTGCATATGTTTAATATGATTTATATGAAACTACTAGATTACTACCGTCGCAACGTACGGGGTTCATGTTAAAAGTCGAAATTTAATGGAAAAGGGTATTTTTCGTGAAATTAGCCAATTTTCTCAACCTTCTAGCGACCAAATGACGCCTAGTGAGTAGTGAGTCTTCCGGATCTCTCCTACCCCCAGATCCACCACCCGCCCCAGCGACGGCCACCGCCATGGCCGCCCCAGCCACGCCGCGCCTCCTCCTCTCGCCGACGTCCAAGGACCTCATCACCGGAAGCTCCTTCGCCTCGCCTCCTTCCCCCACCTCCTCCTCCCCCGACCCCGCCTCCCCGCTCGACGCCTTCGCCTCCGATCCCGTCCTCTCCGCCTTCCTCTCTCCGTCCTTCTCCCCCTCCGATTTCTCCTCCGCCGCGCTCTCCTCCGGCCTTGCCGCCTCCCGCGCCGAGCAGCTCCAGGACGCCATCCGCCTCCTCCGTCGCCACCTCCGCGCCGAGGTGCTGCGCCGACATCCGCTCCTCCTCTCGCACCTCCTCTCCCTCCGGTCCGCCTCCGCCTCCCTCTCCAGTCTCCCCTCCAACCTCCGCCTCCTCTTCTCCCACCTCTCCCTACTCTCATCTCACCTCTCGGCGCCGCGAGCCCACCTCGCGCTCTCCTCCTCCTCCCTCTCCAGCCTCCTCGCCACCGCCGACCTCCTCCTCCACTCCCACCGTCTCGTCCGCCTCTCCTCACGCCTCCTCGCCTCCTCCCCTGCCCCCGACCTCGCCCGCCAGGCTGAGCTCCATCGCGAGATCCGCCTCCTATACGAGGAGAAGAACCTCTCCGGCATCAATGCCGTTGATGAGGAAATGCGCAAGGTTGATGCTGCCGCCTCCAAGCTCCGATCGGAGGCCAGTGCTGTGATCGACCGTGGCATCACCGAGTCCAACCAGAACGACATCTGGTGCGGTCTGCAGGTCTACTACAATCTTGGAGAACTGAAGCCGGCAGTTGAGGGGCTCGTGGGGAAGTGCAAAGCAGCAGGGGCGAAGAGCGTGACCGTGGCACTGGACATGAAGGCGATATCGATGGCTGGTGGTGGAGGCGGCCCTGGAGGCGTGCAGAGAAGCGGCACGCCACAGCTTGGTGGCAGTAAGAGGGCAGCGGATGCACTCTGGGAAAGGATGAGGCAGTGCATGGAGGAGCTGCATCGGGCAGTCACCGCTGCATGGCAGCTGCAGACTGTGCTCACCAAGAAGCGTGTGCCGTTCACACAAATGCTGTTCCTTGAGGAGGTTTGGCAGGTGAGTCTTTGAATTAATGATGAGGATTTCAAATTGATGGAAATGACAATTTAGAACCAAGATGCATTGAACATGCTCTATATCATGATTTTTTTGGCAGTATGACTGTCACTTGAGAATTATGAGATATATAGGCAGTCAAAGAGATACGAAATGACATATGCACACAGAAAATGAATATACCAGTATATGTTCAGGTTCCACTGTTTTTCAGTTCTTATGTTGACTAGACTTTAGTTTTGCGGGTGGGGATTATATAGTATGTCAAATAGCAATGTTGTTGATTATATGGTATATCCACCAATAACTCCCATCTCCCAGCATCTCATTACCACCCCGTCATCGAGAGCAGCCAGCCCTTCTGTTGACTGAAACTGATGATTCTGTTATCATCTAATAGTTTTCGCTAGGGCTAAGCTAGTGCATGCCTAGGATCAGGTATAAGATATCAGTTAGATGGTTAAATTAAGTACATCTTGTTTTTTGAGAATCACCAGAGGGAGGAGCTCCCCCACCTGAATATCTATTCATGGTACCCAGCCTTCAAATGTAGACTAGACTGATACATTGGTAAATGCATAGCCTCTTCTAGCTTCCATAATCACAGCTTCTGTTCTTCAGAGTTGAAGTGGGGTGTTCCATGTTTTATCTGCAATCAGATTCTAAAATTTTCTCTGTCACTGTTCCTAGTTCCTACATTGCCTCAAATTTGTTTGCACTTGCAACGGTAGTTTAGTATATTTGGTATGTTCGCTTGTTTCCATAGTATGGCGCTAACACTTAAAAGGAGCATCCTTTGTCTTGATCCCTTCCTTGTTCTTTCTTAAATAATTATTTGTTCTATGTGCTTGAACTTATACTGACAGAAATTCTTTTGCAGGAGGGTGAGCCTCTGTTGACAGAGAGAGTATGGGATGCAATTGTTAAGGCCTTTGCAAGTCAGCTGAAATCTGTCTTTACTGCATCAAGCTTTGTCAAGGAAATATTTACTCTTGGATATCCTAGACTGTTCTCAATGATTGAGAACCTTCTTGAGAGGATTTCAAGAGATACTGATGTAAAGGGTACCCTTCCAGCGCTTACTCCAGAAGGAAAAGATCACATGGTTGCAGCCATTGAGATATTCCAGACAGCTTTTTTGGCTCTTAGTCAGAGTCGCCTTTCTGATTACATCAATAGCATATTTCCTATGTCGAACCGTGGAAGTATACCATCGAAGGATCAAATATCAAGGCTAATATCTCGCATCCAAGAGGAAATTGAAGTTGTGCGAACTCATGGGCATTTGCTGCTTCTTGTTCTACGTGAAATTGGAAAGATCTTGCTTCTTTTAGCACAAAGAGCTGAATATCAGGTACACACTATTTTCTACTAATTATTTTTGTAAGTCTGTAGGTAGTTTTTGCTTTCTCAATTTATTCATCAAACTTTAACAAATGCTCCTCATGTCAGGCTGCATTGAGTGTAAGTTCCCAGTAATGTGTTTGAAACTTGTCTATACTTATTTTTGCTATCGTTTTAGCTCTTCCACATTGTCGAATTTCTCCAACCTTGGCTTGGGACATGTGTCGGTGGGCTTGAGCAGTTGTGCTTCAGCTTTAAAGATGCTTTGATCTTAATCCCTTCCAACTAGGGAGAAGCATTTTCCCTTGGCTTCTGCCATACGCATGGTGTCTGCATGCCCGAGAAGCAGAAAATCAGTGTTGTCTCCTTAGGCAATTATAGTTGTATCTGCTAGCTCATTGTCTTGAGCGAGTTGGTTTTTCACTACTGAGTTGAGTGGGAACCTAATCAGTCACCTCCCGTCCTGACCTTTATTACTAGATACCGTTCATAGTTTGATTCTTCTCATCTTCTGGACTTCAAAACTCCTGCTCGCACTTGTCGGAAAATCAAATACTCATTGAGACCAATAAATATGCAGGTTTTAGTCAGGTCTGTGATTGTTTGGGTCAGGTTTTCCCCCGGGTTGTGGTAGCTGTGGTTGCATCCATAAAAGTAGTGCTTTCTTGTTGGTT
This sequence comes from Aegilops bicornis, assembly GCA_021605145.1. Classification (NCBI taxonomy): domain Eukaryota; kingdom Viridiplantae; phylum Streptophyta; class Magnoliopsida; order Poales; family Poaceae; genus Aegilops; species Aegilops bicornis. The sequence goes on along the minus strand of CM038669.1, from coordinate 462,937,774 downwards.
TCATTGACTAAACTTTTTGTTCTGTTACGAATGCTGCAAGTAACGGAAGAATATAAATAGAGTACATCAAACAGGAGAAATCATGAGAAAATGCTGTCATGTAGCACACTGCTTAATGTATCCCTGTCTTCATGTGCATTCCCATTCACTAGTGTCAGCTGTCCCTCAATCTTTTCCTACAGAAAGGCTGGATTGCCTTTCCAGGGAAGTAAAAGGGGCACACATCATCTGAGCCTATAACTGGTAACTGCAATGGCTATAGCTGTTGGTGCTGCTAGATGACAGTCTTCTTTTTCATTTTCTTATTTATAGTCTCACTGTCTGTCTATCCTTCATATGCATTTGATAATGCCTCTCTTCTTTCCTTGTATGTGCTGCCTTGTATATGTGCATACACTTGTGCAGTTATTGGCATCATTTCCATTATTGTGCGCATTTGCTGACATATATTTTGCTTCAAATGTAGATCTCTACTGGCCCTGAAGCCCGTCAAGTTACTGGCACAGTGACTCCAGCTCAATTAAAAAACTTTGCTCTGTGTCTACATCTCCACGAGGTTCACACACGTATTTCAAGCATCCTGTCAACACTCCCAAATGTTGCTTCTGAAGTCCTTTCCCCATCTCTCGGGGTCATATATGGGGTTGCTTGTGATTCGGTGACCTCCCTATTCCAAGCAATGCTCGATCGTCTGGAATCATGCATTCTGCAAATGCACGAGCAGGACTTTGGAGCTGATGGAATGGATGGAGCGATGGACAATAATGCATCAGCCTACATGGAAGAGCTTCAGAAGTGTGCCGTCCACTTCCGCAGCGAGTTCTTGTCAAAGCTTCTGCCATCATCAGCCTCCCGCTCGGAGACCATATGTACCATAATGGTTAGAAGGATGGCCTCAAGGATCCTTATATTCTTCATAAGACACGCATCTCTTGTCAGGCCACTCTCTGAAGCAGGGAAGTTGAGAATGGCTAGGGACATGGCCGAGCTGGAGCTAGCTGTCGGTCAGAATCTGTTTCCAGTGGAGCAGCTGGGCTCTCCATACTGGCATTGCGTGCGTTCCGCCCCGTCCTATTCCTGGAGACATCTCAGCTTGACAAGTCTCCACTCCTTCAGGACTTGCCACCCAGCGTGATCCTCCACCACCTATATTCGCGAGGGCCGGATGAGCTACACTCGCCCTTACAGCGAAACAAGCTGACACCACTGCAGTACTCTCTGTGGCTTGATTCACAAGGTGAGGATCAGATCTGGAAGGGCGTGAAGGCAACCCTGGACGACTATGAGATGAAGATCAGGTCCCGTGGAGACAAGGAGTTCAGTCCAGTGTACCCTCTCATGTGTCAGATTGGATCTGCATTGTCACAGGCCACACCTTGACATGTGTTCAGTTCAGCTGTGCAGCGTACATTTTGTATCACCATCTTGTAGGCATTGTTCTTGAGAGATCGCTTGAGCCCCAGCATAGATTTTATACCCATGAAATAGCACCTATATTTCTCTTTGATCACAAAAATGTTGAAAGTACAGAGCTTGTGTTTCTGGTGGGAATTGTCATGTTCTGAATTCTGATATGTTTGATCATTGTACATCGCTGGACGACACCGAGAATCTTGTGAACTGAATATGCAAACCTCATTAAGATGCGTCATGAAATTCAAAGTTCTTTCATAAAAAAAGAGTTTTGAAAGGCTTGGAACGAATTTGCATTTTTTATTTTATTTTCTGAGAATCATTTCTATTCATCTCGTAAGGTATTACATGTTTTTTTGTGTGTAATAATCAAGATATTACCCCGTACACCTGAGGCGATCGATATGCATCTTCCATTCTTTCGTTTGTTTTCGTCTGTGGGAAGGCCTGGGAGTGATTGAAGAAGGACCTTGATCTTTTTTCTGTTACCGGGGGAAATTAACTGAACTATTCAAGTATAGTTCTTGCGAAACTTAGTCCAAAATAACACAAACAAATAGGATAGCAAGTGATATGAATTCTTACAGAACCTCAAACATAGAGATTTTTTAAGTGAATGGCTCACAGAAAATAACGTCCAAATTTTAGAGAATGGAAAAAGAAGATGGAACAAAGTCGTGCTTATAAAAAGTATTCATTCTGTAAATTAATATAAGAACGTTTAGATCACTACATTAGTATTCGAAATGCTCTTATATTAGTTTACCACTATACAATATGTTTTCAGATCATGTAGGTTGTCAAGTACATTGAGTGTAAAAAGGGAGAACTCTAATCCTATGATATAGCCGTCCTTGGCACATTTACTAAAGAATAAATTTCCAAATTTCATAGAAAAATACTCTGAAGGAATTCTCCAGAGAGGGCATTGTCTCATTTCTCGACAATTTTACTTTGAAATTTGAACACAACTCCCCACTCAAGCTCAAGCAGTCAAAAGAATGCTAAAATAAATCAAACACTATATTTTCAATAATGTGTCTCATCATTTTTTAAGTCAACTCTAGCTTATACTCCCTCCGTTCCATAATACATGCCTTCCCTTTGTCAAAATATAGATGTATCTAGACATGTTTTAATATATAGGTGCATCCATTTTTGAATAAATAGAACTCAAGTATTTTAGAACGGAAGGAGTATTAGATAATGACATCATCGAGTCCGATAGTGGGGGTAACTGAGCCATATACACAACAACAATCATAAACAAATGCGAGACTACATCCACGAACCTATGCCTCAAAAATTCCGTCAAAGCCGCATCCTAACTTATCGTCGTTGGTCACCATAGTTCTCGCCGGTGATAGATAACATCAAGAAATTCGACCATTGAAATACTTGCAAAAACCAATAGAGGATCAAATCTTCATTGAGTCATGTGTATAACGAGATTAACAATCGTGCCTTATACTGTGGGGGCACCACCCCGATTTAGGTAGGCAGTCGACAAGTAGCACCAGTCAAGAGTGATGACCTTGCACGCAAAGGTTTGAAAGAAGGAGCTATTGAAGGTGATGATGATGTTTGCGGATAATACCCATGGACTCACGTCGATAAAGAACATGGGCGAGAATAAGAACATCTAAACTCCTCAACAACGCCCGACCAAATGCCACCGAGATTGAAAGTTGACTTGTGAGGACTTCGAAGCAACACCACCATCACCGTTGGAGCGATGTTGCCACGAGATCTTACTACATAACAAAAGAGAGACAACAATCCCAACGCTCGAGCCGAAGGGGAGATTGATTTGGAATATAAGACTATCTCTACTCTTATAAAAAAAATAGAGTTGGTGATGATGGTGTGCCTGCCATCTTACAATATAGACCGTCCGATCTATATCTGACGGAGACTATGGCGCTTTTGCAAAAAGATACCCGCACCTCTCTCCAGATTTGCAGATAAGACCTTCGCTCGTTCATCCTTATCTCCCACAACTTCATTGTTGAGCAACTAAAAAAGGAAGCCTCTGAAACTATCTGGAATGATGGCCACTGCCGGCGTCGTTCATCCACATGCCTCCGCTTAGTCCGACCACCAATCACCACCACGCCCAACTCCTACTCACCTTATTTCTCCTCTTTCACGAGATGTCACTAGTTTTTACACATGGGATTACTCCGCATGGGTGAATCACAACAGGCGTTTGTGAAAATGCATCTTGATGTTCCGTACAATACGCGGGCATCTTGCTAGTAAACACAAAATAAGTATTTCCTCTGTAAACTAATATATATAAAACGTGTGATCTAAAATGTCCTATATTAGTTTATGGGTGTGGTTAGGTCACAACTTAATCAAGTCTTAGTCAAGTGACATAACATGTAAAAAAGAAAAAAAATCCGAAAAGAAGAATTTATAAGGATCTCAATGTAAAATTTCATGAATATAGCATCAAAACTAGACATAATCAAGTTTTAGTCGACTGGGATTTAGCAAGACTGTTAGTTTATTTATAGAAGGAGTACGAAGATGGAATTAATTTTAGGGAAACGTTAATAGACGGCACATCGACCGAACCGTTGCGCCGGTCCCGCGCGACGCGTTCGATGAAAGAGCGATCCTGTGGCCCAGCGCGCTCGTCCCCCTTAGGCCCACCTTATCCCCTCCTGGCTGTCTTCCTCCTCAGCCCGTCTCCTTTCTTTTTGCATCTCCATGCCTGGTCCCAGCCATGGGCCTTGGGCACCCTCGAGCTTGACCTCTCCTCCTCTATCTCTACCTTGCCACCGTAACCACGATTTTGCACGCCTCACCACCGCTGTTGCACGGCCCACCCTCGCTACTACTCCAAGCTTTCTTTGTCAAGCTTCGCAATGGCTGACGATGCTCGAATGACATTTTTTGCTCAACCGAACGGCGGTCACAAACGAGACTAGGGCAGTGCTATAACCGCAACTTCGAAGCTACAACCGGCTTTGGTGAAAGCTACAACCGAAGAGTAGAAAACTGGATCCACAGACAAAAAAGCTGCAACCACCTATACGAGTGTTACAACCATTAACAAAAAAGCTTCAACCATCAACAAGGGAAGCTTCAACCAGCCACTATCAACTGAAAAAGCTGCAACCGTTAAGAAAAAAGCTTCAACCTTAGGTGAAAAAAGATTCAACCGAAAAACAAACAAAGTTTCAACGGGGCACTGCAAGATGAAAAAAGTTGCAAGCGTTTACAAAATAAGCTTCAATCGTAGTTGGAAAAAGCTACAATCGACATGATGAAAAGCTTCAATCTGCGAAAAAAGCTTCAACCGCATGGAAAAAGCTTCAACCGTGTGATAAAAAGCTTCAACCGGCGTGCCAATGGTGAGAGCGGCGGCGTTGAGAGTCTGGGGCACGCGACATTGCAACGACGGTGTGGTAAGACTGGCGGTTGCTAGGTGCCGCAACGATAGCGAAAGGCCGTCGGCGTGCTTCAAGAGGCGCTGCTTTTTGCTACAAGGAGCGACGGCTTCTCTTTGGACCGTGGCGAGGAGGACGACGACCGATGGCAAGCACATCCAAGAGCGAGGGCGGCAGAGGGAGGAGGTCCAGCGAGGGGTGGTGGTCAAGGACGGGAGGACGCCTAGACGGCTGTGGGCTGCGAGGGAGGAAGAAGGAGATGGGGAAGTCAACACGAGCAGATCGAATCTACTGGGAGTCTCAGACGAAGTGGGGTCGACCGGCCGAACGGTTCGGCCGGTGCACCGGCGCCTAGTACTGCCCTTAATTTTATGCCACATAAAGCATATACACTAATAGAGTAACTGATAGTCAAAGATTTATCCTAATGAAACCTAAGATTCATAGTATTTTAAAAGGGAGGAAGTATTTTTTAATGGAAAAAGAAATAGAGGAAGGGGGATGAACTCAGTCCCAACTCCCAACTCCCCATCTCCTCCAAACAGAGATCGCCTTGACGCTGAGGAAGGGGAAGTGAGAGTGAGAGAGCAGCATAATGGGGCGGTGGTGTTCGCCGGCGTCGGCGGAGCCGCGGTCGGTGCAGCTGCTCCTGCTGGGCGTCGCCCTCGTCGCCGCCTCCTTCTACGCCGGCACCCTCTTCCAGTCCTCCGCCTCCCCCGCGCTCATATTGCCCCCTTCCGACTCCCAGTCGCCCGGTTCCCCCAATCCCCAAGGTACCTATCTACTCTCCGCTCCCGGGCCTCAGTGCACGCCTCCCCTGTCGATCCGCCGCTGGATCGCAATTATTTGTTCAGTTCTGTCCAATACCTGCCGCGGCTTTAAGCTTCCTATTCAGGTTATCTCAGATCCTCCTACGTTGTCACTAGAGGTGTAATGCTTGAGAAATTCACTCTCCGAAATTGCTGCCCTTGTCTCCGACAAGATGTAAATCTGCTGGGCCTTGACGTAGTTTGTCTCAGTTCATACGCAAAGTTATACTATCAGTTTGGTCTTGACAGTTTGTCCTGGTTCTAGATTTGTTTTTCTCTTTCTCTTAGTTGCAGCTTACGCCAGAAATGTTCCATGTGGCGCATCTATCCTGAACTCCTAGTGCACCATGCGAATGTTTCCATGCCAAAGAGGTTAAACCTGTTTGATTTCCACTTGCAGATGCTTCGGAGTTCACAAACAAAGTTGGTGTTACTTCTCGAACGGCGTCAATCTCAGTTCCTGATTATGGACTTGATGTGTGCCCTTTGGAATACAATGAGTATATTCCCTGTCACGATGCCGCCTATATAAGAAGCTTAAGGAACCTGGATAGATCTAGACATGAGGATCTTGAAGCTAAATGCCCTCCACGAGAGGAGAGCTTGTTCTGTTTGGTGCCCCCACCAAATGACTACAAGATACCGATAAGATGGCCAACAAGTCGGGACTATGTATGGCGCAGTAATGTGAACCATTCACACCTTTCTGAGGTAAAAGGAGGACAGAATTGGGTGCATGAGAATGGTAAGCTTTGGTGGTTTCCTGGCGGTGGCACTCACTTCAAGCGTGGTGCATCAGAATACATAGAGAGGTAACCTTGGATTGCTTGCCTAATTTCCTGGTGTGTAGTTTAATAGTTAGGCTGTAGAATGGTTTGATCCTTGTAATATCTGGTAAATAAATATTCGGGTGTGATGCCTAGTAGCAAAATTCTGAGCACTGTCAACTTTGATCTGATATTGTTCCTCTTTAGCAAACATCCTACTTGAAGCATAAACACCAAATAATAGCAGTCTGATGTTGCTGCCCTCTTGTATCTCGTACAAAAGATCTTGCGGTGAGATAATTTCTGTAAATGGATCAATGCAGGCTAGGAAATATGACAACCAATAGTACTGGTGATCTCCGCTCTGCAGGAGTTGTTCAGGTTTTGGATGTTGGATGCGGTGTTGCCAGCTTCTCTGCTTATCTTCTTCCCCTAGATATTCATACTATGTCATTCGCGCCAAAAGATGGCCATGAGAATCAAATCCAGTTTGCTTTAGAGCGTGGGATTGGTGCAATGATCTCTGTGTTGGCCACAAAGCAATTACCGTATCCTGGAAATTCATTTGAAATGGTTCATTGCTCCCGATGTCGTGTTGACTGGCATGAAAATGGTAAGATTCACATACTGTTAGTGTTTATGCTAAGCTGCTGAGCACATTTCAAAATTTAAGATGTGGCAGTGTTTTTATGTGGGATCTTGTTAGTTATATTCTGTTTTCAGTTTATTGTAACAGGCCCTTAAAAGTAAGTTGGTTCGCATGAAAATGTGTCCTCTTTCATCATTGATATTTTTGTTCTACTAAAAGTTCCTTCTGATGATGATCCTTTGTTTATGAATTCTACTTTAGAAATGCACCATTCAACCAGTAGCTCTTTCCTTTTTGCAGATGGAATATTGCTCAAAGAGGTCGATCGTCTTTTGCGACCTAACGGATATTTTGTATATTCTGCTCCACCAGCTTATAGAAAAGATAAAGATTTCCCTATTATCTGGGAGAAGCTAATTAATATCACATCAGCAATGTGTTGGAAGCTTATTGCTAAGCATGTTCAGACTGCTATATGGATCAAACCTGAAGATGAATCTTGCCGACAGAAAAATGCTGATATGGGGATCCTGAATATCTGTGGCCCCAGTGACACTTCTTCATGGCAAGCTCCATTAATGAACTGTGTTCGGTTGAACACGGACCAATCAAAAATTCAGAAACTGCCTTCCAGACCTGAACGCCTGTTATTTTATTCGAGGAGTTTGGAAATAATAGGTCAGTCCATTTCCATTGCCTACAAAAGAGAAAGAACGAGCTAATTTTGGTTCTGCATGTTTGGGCCATGTTCCATTCTGGAGCTCAAAATTTTGAAGTGAAACTAATTCCTCTATGTTTAACATATGTTCGAAAATTGGAAAAAAAGCAAGTATGCTTATTGTGTAGTGTTATTGGCTACCCGCAAAAAAAGTGTAGTGTTATTGGCTGTGGTACCTGCAACTAGCTGACTATCACTGACTTACTGGAGTTTTTCTGAGCGTAGCCTGTTGTTTAAAGCTTTTTTTTTGTCCCTTCAAATATTAAGGTTTTTAAAGAGCTGACCAATTTTGGAGCACTGAACATCAACCTTTCCTTAGTGTTAGCAAGCCAATCTTAAGGGGAGGGTAACCCCAGCAGATAGACCCTGGAAGGGGTCGGGTTAAGAATTTCCCGGGTTGGGATGTGGCGGTTGACAACGATGTTAGGAAGTCCGGAGACACTGGTGGGGGCCTAGAGAAGAGTTATCTTTTCTGCCTAACGGCCTGCCAACCCTGGAAGTCATTCTTGTGGCAGAGTCCTATTTGACATTCCTTGACCTTACTATGGAAATAGTGATATTACTGCTCACATATGGCTTTAATTGAGCAAGACAATAATTTTGAGTGATAGGAAAACAGTTTGGGTGTGGCATTTCACAAATATGACATGTTACTTCTTGAAGCACACAAATATTTCTGTAAATTGCAGATATACCATCTGTGATTTAAATTGTACTAATAATTTTTAGGTAAATCTAGTTTGATCTTTGGCTCGATCTTGTAGCACATATGTGTAAGTATAAACTATTTTCTGGAATATGTTTTCTAGGAGTTACTCCAGAGAAGTTTGAGAATAATAACCAGTTCTGGCGGGACCAGGTTCGCAAGTACTGGTCATTTCTTGGTGTTGAAAAGACTAGCATACGGAATATCATGGACATGAATGCTAATTATGGTGGATTTGCTATGGCACTAAGCACTGATCCTGTCTGGATTATGAATATAGTACCCTATACAACCATCAACACACTGCCTGTTATCTATGACCGGGGGTTAATTGGTTCTTACCATGACTGGTTAGTATTTCTTCTGAACATATAAACATCTACTTCCCTTGTTATGATGAAACAAAAACCATTATTCTGCAGGTGCCAGCCATTCTCAACATATCCTAGGTCATATGATTTGCTACATGCTTTCCACCTCTTTTCACACTATCAAGGTCATGTAGGAGGTTGCTTATTGGAAGATATCATGCTAGAAATAGATCGCATCATTCGTCCACAGGTAATATTGATATACACTCCCTCCTTTTTATATGCACAACTACCTTGTATTTTGTGTTTATCTTTGACCGTTGTTTTGACCAACAAAATATGAGTTATATGCCACAAAAAGTATATAATTGGATTCATATTTGAAAAAAGTTTTCAATGGTATACTTTTTAGTACATATAAGTATATAACATATGTTTTAATGGCCAACTCGATGGTCAAAGTTAGACTCGAAATACGTGGCCTTGATTCAAATATGTATTTACACATTGCATATCATATCTAGGTTGCCAATGTTTGTAAGAACAGTATTTTTCTTCTTCTTTCTTCCAACGGTTTTAATTTTTGAAAGAGTGATTCATGTTCATTGAAAGAGTGATTCATGTTCATGTCACAATAGATGCCTAAGCACAGTCTTGTTGCTTTAAATATCTAATATTTTAGGTATATCTATTTATTGTATCTTCACAGACAAATAGAATGGAAATGTCTTCTCTTGTCATTGGATCTATTTTCTTAAAGAAGTACTCCCTCCGTTCACTATTATAAGATGTTCTAACTTTTTTCTGAATCGGATATATATAGGCGCATTTTAGTGTGTTTGTTCACTAGTTTCAATCCGTATGTAGTCCATATTGAAATATGCAAAACGTCTTTAATAGTGAACAGAGGGAGCACATCATTTTTCTAGTGAAAACTGCTCCTTCAATGTTTGAACATGCCACCAGTCAGGTTTTTATTTAATCACTTTACTAGATTTGTTAAGGACTAATTTTCGATTTGATTTTAAATTCCCCCAAATGGTGTGGAACATGCCTTATGACGGTTTTGTGCAAGGCCACTTAATTACTGATTGAAATATCATAAATGGTCATGTGCAAGAAATGATTTGTCCAGGGAAATACGATAGTATGTGGTCTAATCAGCCTGTGTCTCAATGTATAACAATTAGCCATTCGTACCTAATGCAGTATAAATTGCAAGCAACCTTCTCGCCACTTAGAAATATTTTTGTGTCGCATGAGCTTCTGTGTTTCTCTTTCTCGAATACCAGAGATCAAATATGATAATATATTGATGGAAATTAAATTCATAGAGAATAATCCATTCTGCATTACAATAATTTTGGACATGCAGGGTTTTATCATTATCAGAGATGAGAATACCACTCTCTCAAGAATCAGTGATCTCGCACCAAAGTTCCTATGGGATGTCACCACTCACACGTTGGAAAATGAGGAAAACAGGCCGGAGCAGGTGTTGATTTGTAGGAAGAAATTCTGGGCTATAGTTTGACTGGTGCTTGTGCCTGAAGATTTTATCTTGTGTCCTATCTCACCATCCTGTATCTTGCTGACACAACATAAGGAAGATTTTCGGGTGTACAAAAAAGGTTTCAAGATGTTCCTCCAGTATGCACAAGACATTTTGTCGCGGATTCTTTCCAGCTGAGGTCACCGCATTACAGAAAAAAAGCAGAGGACATGACTGGGATTTCCTTCAGGAAATCTTCAGCCTGCTTTTCAGTGCTTGTGATTTAATGCCAACTTCTTATCTCGGAATGACGAATCGGCAGGTGTAGGACAAGATAACCAATGACTGTTCTAGATTTTCATGTAATTTGCTAATTTTGTAAACTAGTTTAGTTTAGTTTTTTCCTCTTCTTCCGGAGAACCTTGGTTACGACATACAGTTATGCAGCAAATGATGAGGCATAGTTTTTTCGTTATATCTGTTGTTACTGTTGCGGATCCAGTAAGTGTGAATCAGGCACTCGTGCTTTAACACGTACTGCCCAGGCTTGGATAGTGTGGAGAGAAATGGTAAAATCTTCGATTTGGTGCGGAGCCAGGAAACAGCAGCTTCACGATTTTTAACAGTAACTCCACGCGCTCTGGGAGTGGAGTTATGGAGCGGAGGTCCTCCAAGCAGGGCCTAACTTGCGGTTGGTAAGCTTGAAATCTGGAAACAAACATCACGAGTCGATTCGTCCTGAACCCATGGGCATTTTTTGTTGTTGAAAAATGCACCCACTTTTTGAAAAATGCATTTTAAACACATTTTAAAATGTCAAAAATACAAAAGAAAATTCCATGCATATATGTTTGCAAATGTGTGTGCACGGCATAAAGTTTTGTGAAAAATGAATTTTCATTTTGTCTCTGCAAAAAAGACAAATTTTGATGTTTCTAAATAACATTCTATGACAGTAGTTTTTTGTCTTTTTTGCCCGGGCCATAAAAAAGTTAATTTTTTCACGAGACTTTATGCACGCACATAAAACATGAAGACGTATCCGTGAAATCTTTTTCAGATTTTTTAGCATTTAGATATGTGTTTTTCAAAATGGGTTCGTATGTACCCGGATTCATCGATGCACTTCCCCAAAAATCAAGTCCTATACATGAGCAGGACCTTTTCAAAGAAAAATTGAATAAATGGTTTTTTAGAGAATGGATCATGTGATCCCGATATCTGAGACCCATCAAGGACTTTTGGGCGGCCTCCACGGTGAAAGTCGTGGAGCAGCGAAAACAAGCGAGTAATCCGCAAAGTAGGAATATGCTTTATGAAATATAACGGCAAGGCATAGACATGTTTGTGTCTAGACGTTTGTTTTTGCAGTCGGACCCAGCGACTTCAGCAGTCGTGACGACTGACCTCTACCCTACCGGTAAAGAGTCTCGAGCGGAGGTGCCTTCGCCTTCGCCTGGAGTGCCGCGGTGGTCCTCACAAAGGAACCAAACTAGAAGAAGGGGAAGGGCGTTGCGGGTGCCTTTGCCCCTCCTTTGCTTCCTCTGGCAACTGGCTAAACAAGGGCGGCTTCCCAATCGTGCGTTGGATCAACAACGACCATGAGGTAAAAAAACATTCTTTGTCGTGTATTAGGGTTTTGTTCGATTGAATGAGAGGTCACCGTGCAAAAATGTTGGCAAATGTGCAATGTTTGTGATTTAGTGGTGACATCCTCAATTTGGGAGAATTGACCCTCAACAATGATGATTTTCTCAATATAATGATTGGTGAACTCGGCACAAACGATGTTGATTTTGAGGGCGCATCGTTGTCGCTTTCCTATCATGATTCCGTCCAAGATATGGAATTTGATCATTTCGATGCCACCGACTCATCAAAGAAGAAGGCAATTCGGAGAAATAACTTTAAGCCTGATGAGGATGTTGCGTTTATCTGGGCATGACAAGATATCTCCTTGATGTGATCGTCGGGAAGAATCAGTCAGCATGAAAGTATCAGAAGTGCATTGAGGAGCGTTTCATATTTTATCTTGGATGGAGAACAAAACATACGCTCAAGTCTCTCACAAAACGATGGGGTACGTCCAAGCAATGTGCAGCCGTTCGGCGGGTTGCAAGGAGCAAGTGAAGCACGCTCCTCCTAGCGGTTCAGCCATTGCTCAATATGTAAGCAATTTTGTTGTTGTTTTATTGCCATATTTCCAATACTTTGAGCATTCTCATCAATTTATGCATTCATATGTTCTAGGACGAGATAGCTCAAGAGAGGTACAAACAAATGGTCATGAAGGGCAAACCATTTTGCCTCCTACATTGCTCGGATTTGTCGGAAGAGCATGAGAAGTGAAAGATGAGGTATGAGGACGACAATCCATAATCTGTGAAGGGCGTCAATTCCTCTTCGAAGATGGATGACGACGGAGATGATGTTGATGAAGAGGAAATGAGAAATGTGCCTAGAAGTACCATTCCGACGGCTAGCACTGGTCGCTCGTACCGAGGGGATGAAGAGAGAAAAAGGAAGCAATAAAAGCTTGAGTTGGAGGAGAAGAATAATGAAGAGAAGGTGCTCCAACTTAAGTCGGAGATGGAGTGGAGTAGGCTTCAAATTAAGATGGATTACATAAGAGATGCCCGCCTACACGGTCGGAATCAGTTCATCACCTTTTGCCTTCGTTTTAAAAACAAAAATTTCGGTTCAGCATGATGTATCCGGGCACAATGGCTCTAGGGGCTCAAGAATTATGGGAAAAGGTGCGAGATATCATCATACATTTGAGAAACCTCGAAGAAGAGCACAATAATCACCCCGGAGGAGGAGGGGCTGGTGCACACTCTGATGGAAGGGATGACGCACATAACGACATTGTGTGATTTGGACATGTCGCCCGTTAATATTTTTGTTTTTGCAACTTCTCTAAAACTATATATGTCCATGATTTCTTGATGTGTCAAACATTTATTTTTGGAGAGAATCTAAGTGTTTGAATGAGAGAACGGGAAATAAATATGGAGGTTAAGATATGATAACATTATGTTTGTGTGTTATCTCGATAACCTCTACATCCGTATGAAGCACGTTTCATATGTATTGTGGCGATCATCAATCTGCGACTCTGCTAGAGTTGCTTTAGCTCTCTCTATCCAATGACAGCTGCACCCCTCATTTTGCGGTCCAACAAGTGATTTTTTTAACTAAACGAAATTCGTGAAATAACTAGGATGTAAGATGAGGGTAAAACAGCCGTTGGATTGAGATTGTATGGTGGATGAGAGGCTAATCCGCTTGCAGCAAGGCATCACCGCATAAGGCAGCACGGGATGCACGGCCCACCAAGACAGCTCTCAGGGCAGCTGACACCGGGGCCCAAGGAGCGAGCGCAGAAGGGTTTTACTCCCTGCAGAAGAGAAGAACCTTTGCCCCGCCGCCGCCGCCGCCGCGCCCAGCAAGCTTGTATATTCGCTCAGCCTCTCTCTCTCTCTCTTCTCCTGACCCAGCCGCCTCGTGCCCTCGTCCTCTCCCGTCTCCGACTGCGCCGCCGCCCCCTCCCCCAGCCTCGCTTCGCTCCCGCGGGGATGGAAAACCGCGATGGTTCCTCACTGCCAGACTTTCTTGAGCTCCAGCGCACCCGTGTTCTCTGCAAGGCCGATGCCCCCACTCATGTATCCATCTGCTCCCTACCCCGTTCTTTTGCTTCTTTACGTCTTAGTGGTTCTCATACACCTATTCTGCCCGTGTGCAGTGTTTTATGCGCTTAAGTTGTTTGTGGTGACATTTTTTTTCGCAGGAATCATCTCCTCTGTAGTGTAGACTTCTTATTTAATAACCTTTCTTTTGCTTCTTTACGTCTTAGTGATTCTCATACACCTATTTTGCCCGTGCGCGGTGTTTTATGCGCTTAAATTGTTTGTGCTGACATTTTTTTCGCAGGAATCATGTCATCTGTAGTGTAGACTTCTTATTTAATAGCCTAATTTGCCATATGAACATAAATCATTCTCTCTAAGTATCCAATTGGCCAATTAGTATAATATATTGAAATGAAGGTGATTTTGGTTTCCAATCACCGTTTTGATGTGCTATTTTGCTTCTGTTAAAAAGGCTTGAACATGTTCTCTTAAATATCACTGCTTGTTTACTTGTGCTCGGTTTAGATGGAAAAGGTTGGCACGGTGAGGTATTTACTTGGAGGAATTCGGTTGCAAACCAAAATCATTTTTTTCTTCAGTTTTGCAGTATTTATATGCTGTGTCATGATTGTCCAGTTATACTGGCAAAATGTTGCTACTTTAAGAACAGATTGGGCATTTATGATCTCCATATGATTTTTGAAGCATTTTTTTCTGTTTATTGTTATTGAAAGCTGTCATATGATTATACGGATTGCTCATGTCTTGATTTTTATGTTTTCTCCTTATGTTTCAAAAGACAGAAGGGTTTCAATACTCGGGTGCTTTTGCTGCTATGGGAGTTGATACTAGTGTCTCAGTTGAGAAGTTCTGCAAGAACTTTAAAATCGAGATAAATCGACTTACAGATGAGGATATGGAGTTTGATATGATTGGCGTTGATGCATCGATAGCTAATGCTTTCCGGAGAATCCTCATTGCAGAGGTATGTACATTGTTGTCATCTGCACCATCTCAAAAACTATTTGCTGGGTATTCCAATATGTTTCCTGTCTAACATCTAAGCATTATATATGTATTGTGTAATATTAATTCATAGGTTCCTACAATGGCCATTGAGAAAGTCTTCATGGTTGACAATACCTCAGTTATAGCAGATGAGGTCCTTTCACACCGACTAGGCCTTATTCCACTTGATGCTGATCCAAGGCTTTTGATTATATCTCTGGTCAGTGTCATAAATATCTGTAGTTTCACATTCATAAACGTGGTTGCATCCAGCTTATGCTTTTCCTTTCTTTTGTAGATGATGTCCCAAATGAAAGGAACACTATTGTGTACAAACTGCATGTTTCATGTGAAAAGGGTTCCCAAAGGCTTACAGGTATATATTCTTTGCCTGCAAGCTGGATTCTAGTACAGTTTCCAATCATCTTACCATTTTCTTATTGGGAACTTTGTCCTTCAAATGTATATCATCAACAAATTATTTCGTCGTCTATAATTAGCCTCTGCTTATTCTTCTGTATCATGTCTGTTCATTGCTTTTGAAACTAAATGCATATATGCCTTTTACTTTTTGAATATCTTGTGTACAACCTAAAGCACCTAAGCAAACCTATTTTGCTGATATGTATTAGAACAAAGATTCAAACAGTGGATATTTGGTTCTTGGTACTGTACCTCTGCTTATGTCCATTCTTGTAACATTGTTTGACTTAGAAGTCATGCAGTGCCCAATCTCATAATCTCTTATCTTAATCAATCATCAATAAGTTACTTTGCTAAATAACGGCATCTTATGTCAATGATTAATTAGACATTTCAATTTTGTTAGCTTGTTGTTGTTGTTCCTATATACTCCCTCCATTGCAAAATAAGTTTTACTAAAGTTGACACTTATTTTGGCACGGAGGGGTCGTATATACTGTTAGCATTATCCAATTTTATTCATGTGATATGATTGGGCTTTAGCAGTATACAGTTGCTTACAGCTTTCCTGGCTCGCAGTTAAGTCTGGTCAATTGGAGTGGTTGCCAGAAGGCAGTCAATTAACTATGGCATCTCCTGCGCAATCTGGGGACAATCAGAGGACCTACACATCCTTTGGTCAAAGCCAACAGAATACTTCTGAAAGGCCTCTCGGTGTGAAGTATAATGACATAACAATTGCCAGGCTTGGGCCAGGACAGGTTATTTTGTTACTAATAGTTATATTACTTGGTACCTTCCTTTAGATGAATAACCTTTTTGTCATGATTTAAATAATCAAGCCTAAGTTTATGTGAATCAGTGTATGCCTAATAGAATTTTTTGATGCTACTTCAAAATTCTTTTACACATTTTCAGGGAGTGCCGTTTGTGTTAATAGTCAATCATCACATGTTCTAATATTTTTTGTTCTGTTTCAGGCTATTGAGCTTGAGGCACATGCTGTTAAGGGAGTGGGGAAAGTTCATGCGAAGTGGTCTCCAGTTGCTACAGCCTGGTACAGGATGCTCCCCGAGGTAAGATTCGTGTTATGGCATTTCCAGTAATTATATGTCGAGTAACTGCAAACTATTCGTCTCCACTGCTGATTGTTTTGTTATCATGTAGGTTGTTCTTCTCAAAGAAATTAAAAATGGTGATGCAGAGGAGCTGGTGAAAAGATGCCCAGTTAATGTTTTTGACATTGAAGACCTGGGAAAGGGTAACTTGTCTTTGACTTCCTATTTTGAGAGGCTGAGAAGTTTTAGTAGCTGCTGGTGTGCTTGTTTATTGACTGCTGTATCTGAGTAGCAAGGGAGGGGTTTGTCAATCCTAGTAACACAAGGTCTTTTGTGTTTTCTCGAAAGAAAATCCTAGTAACACCATGTCTACCAGATCATCATTTTGTGATATTGCCTAAATTTTACAAATAAAAAGTCCTAGTCCTAGTTTCATTTCCATTGAAAATGGAAGATCTAATTAACTGCAGTCCT
This sequence comes from Aegilops bicornis, assembly GCA_021605145.1. Lineage (NCBI taxonomy): Eukaryota > Viridiplantae > Streptophyta > Magnoliopsida > Poales > Poaceae > Aegilops > Aegilops bicornis. The sequence continues at coordinate 462,920,973 of CM038669.1, read as the reverse complement.
CGGTTTGAGCTTTTTTATATCACCACTACGCTGAAGATGGACACAACCTCCATGACCACTAGATCATTATAGCCACTAGAGTCCTGGCACCGCTGGCTCTACAAAAACAAAAACACAGTACACAAACATTCCATTGTTGCTGCAAATAACCATCACAGCATGTGCAGGGTCTCTCTCAGTTCTTCCAGGGTCACCACATCTCTCTTGAGCATTTCCTTCCCTATGGCGCGCACAGTACACAAACATTCCATTGTTGCTGCAAATAACCATCATAGCATGTGCAGGGTCTCTCAGTTCTTCCAGGGTCACCACATCCCCCTTGAGCATTTCCTTTCCTATGGCGCCAGCCATCTTTCTGTGACCCCATTGACGTTTCCAAAGTCCCAATAAGTTGTAACGTATAGCCCCAGCACAACAATCTCCTGGCACATGACCCCGTCTCTATCTCTATCATGGTACCTCCATCCTGAAGCAGCAATCCTCAGGAACAGTGAATAATTTCTCAGTTTCCATGCAAATCACATCACTGCTGAAGAAATAATATCGATAGGTGTAAGTTTGGAATTGGTTAGGCAGTATACATACCAGTATCTTGCCAACCAATTCAGAAGCTCACTCCCCCATAATTTGGCAATAGCACACTTTGGGACTCGAAGCCAAAAAAAAAAAGCAAGGCACTAACATTTTAGCTATTTTTGGTTAGGCAGCATCCGCAAAATTATATGGATTCTAGGTGGCCACGAAAGCTTCTGAAGTGCAGGAATGAACACATGAGTACTCTAATTGCAGAGCAGCAATTCGTTTGACACCAAATTGGGAATAATGTTCCAGAAAGACCGCGCTCTGTAATCCAGTGGCAGGGCTTGTCCCTGAGGCTTATTGAAACTTCTGTTTATTAATTGCTTAACCAAAATGGTTACATACTAGTCCTTTATATAGGTCAACTAATAACTTGGTCCCAATTTCTAGTTCAATTCAACTCCAGAGGTATCTTCTAAAGGTTAACTTCAACTCTGCTGTCCCAAGTTGTCTTTAGTGTCTGTAACTCCTGCTATTGTTGGCCTGTCTGGCCAGTTCCGATTTATTTGGATGTTTACGAGCACTTTAGTCCATTTATGTTGGCATTTACCCACTGGACCCTAATTACTTAAGTTTAGATCACTAAGATGGTTGTTTATGAAGCATTTCTAACTTGCCAAATGTCCTCAACATTCAGTTTGTACTAGTCAACATGGGAATAAATTGGTTCAAAGTTCAAACAAGTAACTAATAAGGGCCAAGAGATCAAAAGCAATTAGATAATCCGCGTGGCGTCAACATGGAAAGTGTCTAGTGTTTTATAGGTGCCCATGTGTTGTGCCTTTATTTTTCCAAGCTGCGTTCTTGCCCGAAGCTTATGTTCACCCCTTATATCTCCATTGTCCAGGGGAGAAGAGAGCAGTTGTTGCAAAGCCAAGAGCATGCACCATTTGTAGGGAATGTGTCAGACTGGCTGATGATCAAGTAGAGCTACGGCGTGTTAGAGACCACTTCATTTGTAAGTAGCAAATGACCTGTTTATAATGGTTCCGATCCTTCTTCTTTTTTGCGGGGGTTCCGATTCTTCTAGCCTGCTGCTAACCACAGTGTTTTTTGTTGCTTGTTTCTGCTGGTTTAGTTACAATCGAGTCCACCGGAGCTCTACCGCCGGAGGTGCTCTTCACAGAGGCCGTGAAGATCCTTGAGGAGAAGTGCGAGCGAGTGATATCCGAACTTTCCTGAGCCCGATATAAAGTTTTCCGTACTGTTCTGATGCAGTTTTTCGATTGCTATGTTGTGTCGAGGACGAAAGCTTAGTGTACTAGTATAGGTTACTGTAACTTCTGTATCCAATACTCTGGAGTCACATTCAGCTAATTTATTACTGAGCTGGTATGCAGCAGTCCTTTCTTCGGCATTTCAAGTGCCCTGAGATTGAGAGAGTGACTTCCTCCGATGAAAGGAGTGAAAGGAGATCATGTGGTCCCGACACCTAGCAGGAGGTTTCAGCTTGTCAATGCATAACACTGAAGTGAAGCAGACGGCTGGATTGGCCGTCGTTCCTTTGTCTTGCAGGCGTTTTTGTCCGCACAACAGTTCCGTTTTGAGGGCACTGCACGGGACTCCTTGGTGAAAGTCGTGGATGCGAAAAGCAGCAGAAACAAAGCTGGGGAATCGGCAAAGTCGTCGGCAGCCATACCTCAAGCTATATATAGCAACAGGAATCTGCTTTTCATTTTAGAACACAACGGCGGCGCATAGATATGTCCGTGTCTACAACACGATCTTACCTTGTCGCTGGTCGGCGAAAGTGAGTAGCAATATCAGCAGATTTTACCGCCCGCTTGACAATTTTAACATTCCATATCGTATCCGATCTTCGTCAAAGCGGCAGAAGGCATGCAGATCTTGAAATTAACCGCAGTAATTTGCACAACGTGTTTGCTTCCGCTCGGGTAATCGTGTTGAGATTCTCTTGGCTCAAATGTATAATATTTCCTTTGGCACAAACATTTGTAAAGAAATCAACAACAAATTATACTCATTGTATAATTACAATTCTGACACATAACTTTCAAAGCTAAAAAAAGAACTTCCAAAGCTACTTTTTCCCCTTTCAGATATACATATTCGATCTCATTTATTCCTGGATTGCTGCAACCGCCTGGAAGATGTCAGGAGAGCGACTCAAGAATATATTCAAAGAGCGCAAACTAGCTACGTGCTCGATCGTCCGCATGGAGGCCCTGCCTCTCAACACCTTAATTTTCTTCGCTCAACACATCAACCATCCAAATCGGTCGGCAGCAGCAGCCAGCCAGAGATCGAAGCATTGCATTGAACCTCTCGATCGATCGGAAGTGATGGAGAGGAGCATGACGAACAACCCGCCGCCTCCGCCAGGTGAGGTGGCGAACTAACGGTCGATCCACACATCGAACTCTTAATCAGCTTGCTGCTGCCAACACATCTCTCTTTGGCCGTATTACGTACCACCGGCTACCCTAGGGCGGGTGATCGTTCGGACGGGAAGCAGGGCGCGGACAAGAAGAAGAAGAGGACGAAGAATGGCTGGTGCGTGCATTACATACATGAATTGCGAATCAATTGATTTCTTCTCTAAATTAACTAAAGCCCATGCGTTGCAACTGGGTATAAATTTTCTAGTATGTCGACTTGTGATTTACATGTCTATAATAATGCGATTATGTAAATAAATGATCATCAAATTTTGCCCATAAATTACCTTATATTTTGATCCAAAGTTTGGTAAGTAAATTAAAATGGAACTGGTTCAGAAGGTAAGCAAATTAAATTGGTTTATTATCATACAAGGAAGGTTGGACAAAGGGGTGGTGGAAAGAAAGATGAAATGGAACCTTATGTTCTTTTTAAGTAAGAGATAGATTAACTAAAACAATGCCCATGCGTTGCAACTGGGTATAAATTTTCTAGTATGTCGGCTTGTGATTTACATGTCTATAGTAATGCGATTATGTAAATAAATGATCATCAAATTTTGCCCATGAATTACCTTATATTTTGATCCGACGTTTGGTAAGTAAATTAAAATGAAACTGGTTCTGAAGGTAAGCAAATTAAATTGGTTTATTATCATACAAGGAAGGTTGGACAAAGGGATGGTGGAAAGAAAGATGAAATGGAACCTTATGTTCTTTTTAAGTATAGAGATTTATTAGTCCACCTTAGATTAAAAAGCCTTCTGATGGTCCTAGGATGGCTGTTTTGGCTTTGGTGAGCATATGCTCGCTGATGAACAGTAAATAAAAAATAAATAGTAAATAAAATAAAATGAAAACTGTTTTTTTATGTTTATGTTAGTGTAACAAACGTGTTTGACAATTTTCATGCGAAACTGATACCAGTGCTTTGTCGGTGAAAAAAAATACAAAATTAAGTGTAACATTTGAAGGTAACATTTGTTGTTTGACTTGTTTTTTCACATCTCAAAATGCTTAAGCTTTCCCTTTAAAATTTGCAGGTAGCATTTAGGTGTGACAATAAATACAAAAATAAATATTAACATCGGCAAAATAATTTTGACACGCAGATTTCCGCTTCTGATGCTTCTTGTTTGATCTCAGCATTGCTACGCTCTGCTGCTGCTAGCTCTGTGAGTGTTGCTGCAACTGATCGAAGAATGGGGGCAACAGATTCGATGGTTTGAGGAGATATGCAATCTTTTTTAGAACGAAGACACGACAGGAAGTGATCAGCTTTAAATTAATAAAGCCTACACCACATGTATATCTCAAGATTTGTACGATATTAGTTTTTCTTTTGCTACCACGAGGAAATGAGACTTGCCGATCTGCGATGTCGTTGATGCTCTCATGTCCTGGTGTTTCTTTTGGTAGCTTGGCAGTTGGTTGTGGTTGGCTATACTGGAGTAATGCCACATCTACAAAAGGTTATTTTTTTACAAGCAAGCTGATGTGGAGGATTACGTCTTTTCGCTTTTCCCCTCGTCCAAACTCCCATCTAGGGTTTCCCTGCCTCTCGTCGGCACCGTTGCCGGTCCACCTCTTCCTCTATGGTCCTTGGACCATGGAGGCCCAGTGGATCCCGGCACTTGCCGACGGGAGGGCTCCGTTTATAGGTGCTTTTCTGAATTTTATTAGGGTTTGTGCCATGCTCAAGAAGACGGGGCGGCGGCGGCTTCATGAAGATGAAATAATGTTCTCCTCGCCTAGTTCCCGTCCTGGTGATGCTTCAAGTGTCGTCGGAAGGTGTGTGGAGGTGTGTCTCCGGCGGATCTCGTGGGATCCGGTTGGCATTTGTCTTCGGTGAATCCGCCTGGATCCGATCTTTGTTCGTCTACGCCTGTGTGTCTGTAGGTTGGATCCTTTTGATCTACACTTCTCTTCATCAGCAGTGGTTGCTGTTCTGGTGTGTTGGTCTTATGGGGCCTTAGCACGACGACTTTCCGACTGTCTACTGCTACTTCTTGAGTTTGCGTTGGTTTTTCCTTGAAGAGGAAAGGTGACACAACAAAGTAAAGATAAGTATTTCCCCCAGTTTGAGAACTAAGGTATCAATCCAATAGGAGACAACGCACAAGTCATCGAATACCTGCACAAACAATCAAACAACTTACACCCAATGTGATAAAGGGTTGTCAATCCCTTCACGGTTACTTCCAAAAGTGAGATCTGATAGAGATAGATAAACGATAATAATTATTTTTGGTATTTTTGGTTTATAAAACGGAAAGTAAAAGATTGGAAAATAATAGATCAGAAATTTATAAGATGGAAAATAGACCCGGGGGACATATATTTCACTAGAGGCTTCTCTCAAGATAGAAAATATTACGCTGGATGAACAAATTACTGCCGAGTAATTGATAGAAAAGCACAAAGTTATGACGATATCTAAGGCAATGATCATGAATATAGGCATCACGTCCGTGTCAAGTAGACCGAAACGATTCTGCATCTACTACTATTACTCCACACATTGACCGCTATCCAGCATGCATCAAACGCATTAAGCAAGATGACATGATGTAGAGTAATTAACTCGAACAATATGATGAAAACCCCATCTTTTTATCCTTGATGGCAACAATACAATAGGTGCCTTCCTGCCCCTACTGTCACTGGGAAAGGACACCACAAGGTTGAAACCAAAGCTAAGCACTTCTCCAATTGCAAGAAAAACCAATCTAGTTGGCCAAACCAAACCGATAGTTCGAAGAGAATTACAAAGATATCAAATCATGCATAAAAAAATTCAGAGAAGATTCAAATAATATTCATAGATAAGATGATCATAAATCCATAATTCATCAGATCTCGGCAAACACACCGTAAAAAAGTATTACATCAAATAGGTCTCCAAGAACATCGAGGAGAACATGGTATTGAGAATCAAAGAGAGAGAAGAAGTCATCTAGCTACTAGCTATGGACCCTTAGGTCTGTGATAAACTACTCACGCTTCATCGGAAGGGCAATTGAGTTGATGTAGAAGCCCCCCGTGATCGAATCCCCCTCCGGCAGGGTGCCGGAAAAGGTCCCTAGATGGGATATCACGGGTACAGATGAAGGAAATATGCCCTAGAGGCAATAATAAAGTTATTATTTATTTCCTCATATCATGATAAATGTTTATTATTCATGCTAGAATTGTATTAACCGGAAACATGATACATGTGTGAATACATAGACAAACTTAATGTCACTAGTATGCCCTTACTTGAGTAGCTCATTAATCAAAGATGGTTATGTTTCCTAACCATAGACATGTGTTGTCATTTGATTAATGGGATCACATCATTAGTAGAATGATGTGATTGACTTGACCCATTCCGTTGGCTTAGCACTTGATCGTTTAGTATATTGTTATTGCTTTCTTCATGACTTATACAAGTTCCTATAACTATGAGATTATGCAACTCCCATTTACCGGAGGAACACTTTGTGTGCTACCAAACGTCACAACGTAACTGGGTGATTATAAAGGAGCTCTACAGGTGTCTCCAAAGGTACATGTTGGGTTGGCGTATTTCGAGATTAGGTTTTGTCACTCCGATTGTCGGAGAGGTATCTCTGGGTCTGGGCCCTCTTGGTAATGCACATCACTATAAGCCTTGCAAGCAATGTAGCTAATAAGTTAGTTACGGAATGATGCATTACGTAACGAGTAAAGAGACTTGCCAGTAACGAGATTGAACTAGGTATTGGATACCGACGATCGAATCTCGGGCAAGTAACATACCAATGACAAAGGGAACAACGTATGTTGTTATGCGGTTTGACCGATAAAGATCTTCGTAGAATATGTAGGAGCCAATATGAGCATCCAGTTTACGCTATTGGTTATTGACCGGAAACAGTTCTAGGTCATGTCTACATTGTTCTCGAACTCGTAGGGTCCGCACGCTTAACGTTACAATGACAATTTTATTATGAGTTTATAGTTTTTGATGTACCGAAGGTTGTTCGGAGTCCCGGATGTGATCACGGACATGACGAGGAGTCTCGAAATGGTCGAGACATGAAGATTGATATATTGGACGACTATATTCAGACACCGGAATGGTTCCGGGAGTTATCGGATATATATCGGAGTACCGGAACCCCCCCAAGTGGAGGAAGAGGAGAGGCGGCCAAGGAGCAGCCGCGCGCCCCTCCCCCCCAAAAGTCCGAATTGGATAAGGAGGGGGGGCGCCCCCCCCCCCCTTTCCTTTCCCCCTCTCTCTCCTTCCCTCTCCTCTCCTACTCCAACACGGAAGGGAGGGAGTCCTACTCCCGGTGGGAGTAGGACTCCGGCGCGCCTCCTCGGGCGGCCGCACTCCCCCCTTGCTCCTTTATATACAGGCGGGGGGCACCCTAGAGACACAACAATTGATCCTTGAGATCTCTTAGCAATGTGCGGTGCCCCCCTCCACCATAGTCCTCGATAATATTGTAGTGGTGCTTAGGCGAAGCCCTGCGATGGTAGTACATCAAGATCGTCACCACGCCGTCGTGCTGACGGAACTCATCCCCGACACTTTGCTGGATCGGAGTCCGGGATCGTCATCGAGCTGAACGTGTGCTAGAACTTGGAGGTGCCGTAGTTTCGGTGCTTGATCGGTCGGGCCGTGAAGACGTACGACTACATCAACCGCGTTGTTATAACGCTTCCGCTTTCGGTCTACGAGGGTACGTGGACAACACTCTCCCCTCTCGTTGCTATGCATCACCATGATCTTGCGTGTGTGTAGGATTTTTTTTGAAATTACTACGTTCCCCAACAACAGAAGGTTGCGGCGGTGGAAAAGTGTTTTCGTGGATGCCTCTGTTGGTTTGGGAATATATGAGAATATATAGGTGCAAGAATTAGGTCAGGGAGTGCACGAGGGGCCCACAAGGGTGGGGGGCGCGCCCTCCGTCCTTATGGTCGCCTCGTGACTCTTCTGACTTCATCTCCAAGTCCCTGATTGTCTTCTGGTCCAAGAAATATCATCGCGAAGGTTTTATTACGTTTAGACTCTGTTTGGTATTCCTTTTCTGCGAAACTCAAAAACAGAAAAAAAAACAGGAACTGTTACTGGGCTCTAGGTTAATAGGTTAGTCCCAAAAATAATATAAAATAACATATTAATGCATATAAAACATCCAAAAAATAATAATATAATAGCATGGAACAATAAAAAATTATAGATACGCTGAAGACGTATCATCTACAACAATAATGTTTGCCCGACTCCAACAAGGGAGGGGCGATGACGGCAACGCGGCTTCGGCTCACTCTAGTGCTTGTAGTCGTTGCTAGGTGGTCTATGGACCTGGTTATAAATTTTACTTCTAGTATTCTTTGTACTATCTTAACAGTTCATGAATAGATCAAAAGTTTTTTTTGCAAAAAAAGCAGATGTGAAGGATTATTATTGATAACAAGGGGATGAAGAGGGCACCCCAGTTGAATTCAGGCGTCCACCTATATAGAATCTACAAAAGTTTTAGTTAACTTTTCAAACTAATTATCTTCTATGAAATTGTTTAACCTTCATTGGAGAACAAAATATTTGGGTGTCTTTGGCCCGTGATTTTTACCCCGATTTGGGTGTCTCCTTGCTGAAACCACATGTTCACATGTTGATGTTATTACTCAGTTCAAATTGGTTATTCTTACGAAGGCGAATGGCGACGGCTTCCTAAAGATAGAATAAGATTTTCCCCGCCTTGCCCCGTCCGAACAATGCATCTAGCATCGTCGGAGAGCGTGCATGTGGAGGATTGTCTCCGCTGAACCTCATGGGATTCGCTCGGTGTTTGTCTTCGGTGGATCTGTTTGGATTCGGTCTGTGCTCGTGTGTGTACAAGTTGGATCCTTCCGATGTACGTTTCTTTTCTTCGGCGACAATTGTTGTTCTGGTGGGCCTGTCCTTTGGGCCTTAGCAAGACGAGTTCTCAATTGTCTGTTACAACAATGTTTGCCGGCTTCGGTGAGGGAGGGACGATGACGGCGGCATACCTTCTGCTTGTTCCCGTGCTTGTAGTCGTCGATAGGTGGTCCATGAATATAGATGTAATTTCTACTACTTCTGGTGTTCTTTTTACTGTTGTAATGGTTGATGAATAGAGTGAAAGTTTTGCAACGACAAAAAAGGAAAAAGAAGAAGCAAAATGGGTTGGGTGATAGACAACATGGGACTGTGGTCGGGCAGCCTCTGGGAACACGATAGCACGCGAGTGTTTGGTCGGTGGAATATATCGAGCACACATTGCAACTTTATATCCTATATAGAAAAAGAAAGGGGTACATATACCCCCACCACACGAATGTGTCGACATTGACAGACGATCATGCTTACATTAAAAGGCAAACAAATCGCGAAAAGTTTCAAACGGTATAGCTGTAGCCTTTCACGTGGCAGGACAAAGGTGCAAAGTCTAGACATTCGATGTGGACGGAAGAAATCGGAACGTCAGAGCCGGTCGGGAACCTATTCTATTCCCTCCTCGGCCGGCCATGCAGCGGCTGCATGCACACGCATCCTCTGAGTTCTGCACATGCATGGTCGGTGACGCTACGCCGCCGAGATCCCCCGTCCGGAGTAGGTAGCCGAGCTCGATCTCCGTCGACGAACCGACAAAGAGGACTGATCGAGCATGATAGATCTCTTACTTGTCAACCTCGTTATTCGCTAGGTCAGCCCACGCATGCGCGCACGCACGTCCACGTTCCTTTCTGCCTAGCTGCTTTCGGAGCTGGGGAATAATAAGCCCAGTCGAATGGAAGTAATTCACATGCGGGAAAGTATATCGATCGATCGAGGGAGCTAGGCACAGCCACCATGCGCGCACATATATATAACCATCCATCCATCTAGCTGCATATGTAGTCGCATGCATAGCTTGAACGAACAAAGAATCAATCCGAGATCGATCGATCCGTCGATATGGAGAACGGACAGCCGCAGCCTCCTCCAGGTGATGATCGATCGAAGAACACGCGCCACTGATTAATTCTTCAGTGAGCTGTAAACGATCTATCTATCTCAGCTCTAATTTTCTTTCACTTGATCAATTGCTGCGTAGGCTACCCGACGGTGGACCCGAAACAGCAGGCAGGCGGCAGGAGGAAATGCTGCTGCGGTCCGTGGCGCCGCAGGACCAAGCAGCGTCGTGGGCGTGGGGAGACCAGTTTCATCGAGGGATGGTGCGCGCATGGGCATGGCTAAAAACGCCCACCATATTTCTCTTCTTCATTTCAATCTCATTTCGGCTTACTCACCCTGGCGTTTTCTCCTTCGTTTTCTTCAGCCTTGCCGCCCTCTGTTGCTGCTGGCTTTGCGAGTTGTGCTGCGACTGAAGGTGAAGGGGATCCATGCAGCATGCATGCCCACGGTTACAGTGCGGCTCTACGTCGTCGGAGCTCTCACATAAATAATTCAGTCTTGCTCTGTTAGATGTTCTACGTCATGACCTAGTCCTTTGTGGTCTACAATGCGTAGATATATTGCATCGTATCAAGGCCCTGTATCTTTTGTATCATGGAATTTTCTGTATTCGACATATACTTATATTCGAGGTCGTCTTGCGATTCTGAGACCCAGCTTTTGATGTGCAAGTGCAAATGTGCAATGGCCATACTTAATAAGGCGATGAACAAGGTTTTAAATAGACGGCCATAGCCACGCTATAGCAGTTTGATTAGGGTGCCACTAAATGGTTTTCATATACAATTGTCCGGTAAAATTACAAAATAGCAAGCTATGGCCCTGCTATAGTTGCCTATACCTATTTGAGCAGGATGCCGCTATTTCGCATAGCTGGATTGTTTAAAACTATGTTGAGGAATGGATGTTGAACTCTCATTACAGTCTTAAGAAGTACGTCTAGGAGATAGAATTTCCTGCGAAAGATGAAATATTTCCAATGAAATTTCAGCGTTACAAATTCACTGTCCAGGCAGATCTATTTTGAAATCACGTTTCTTTTCTCTCTTTTTTTAAACTGACTTGTTTGGCATCCACGCTCGGCTTTACGTGACATTGTTGAATAATCAATAATATGTGGTTGTGTGGATCAATGGATGCAAAGGCCGAGGGTTGACCCTCCTTCTCGATAATAATGTGCAAGTGCAAATGTGTAGTAGTCATGCTCAATAGGTGATAGAAAATTCTGTGAGGTATTTCTAGGTGATAGAAATTTCCCGTGAAAGATTAATTATTTTTAATGAAATTTCAGCATTATAAGCAAAAATAAATATAAACAAACCTTGTTAATGTGAAGGATACCACAATACCTATGTTAACTCCAATAGAAAATGAATTAAATGCATAAATGTATCACATAATGTATCCAAAAGACGCAAACTGATATAAATCATAGGTTTATAAAATTTAATAGTACATCGCACCAATTTTCACCTCATAGTATTTTATTGAATGAAATGACTCACATCGTTAAATCGTAAGAGAGAGAAAATGGGAGGAACACGGGAGGGAGGAGTGAACTATGGGATGAAGAATGGCGACGAGCGAAGTGAGGGAGAGAGGAGATGAGGGCGAGATCGAGTCAGAAGGAGTGAAGTGCGAATGGGAGGGGGGGGGGGGGTATCAATACCAAACACGACGAGATGAGAGGACATGAAGGAGGGAGGGAGGTAGAAGGCTAGTCGGCAATGTCGAAGCCAATAGCTCATCAAACAAGTTAAACTAGTCCCCTAGGCTTGTGGGGATATCCTAGTAGGGCAATCAATGTCTTGTGAGGCAGCGTGTAGCCAGTGGGCGATGATAAATAGGATGAGTTTGGAGAGTTGAGGTGGTGAGAATTAGGGAGAGGAAGGATGCATATAGTGAAGGCGGCAATGCGAAAGAGGATGGGCTAGTGGTGGCAATGGCAAAGATGAGAGGAGAGGTACAATGAGGCGATGATAGGTCTTCCAAATATGGATGTTGAAATCTCCTATATCTAAATAGCTAGCCACCATTATCTTATTTCTCTTAACATGCAAGCATGTCATCTCATGCAACATGCATGGTAAAAGCCCACCGCAACATGTAACCATGCATAGAAGAAAGCCACCTTAACATGCATGAGAATTTACATTCTATTATGCTGTTTACATTTAATGAATATTTTACAACCATACAATAATTTACATTCTATTATGCTATTTACGTATGTATTTTCAGTTTTAGTTCTCATATTATTACTTCAAATATTCATATTTCACGCAATCAAATCTTAATAAAATATATTGTAAAAAATTTCACAACAACGTGCGGGGTATCATCTAGTTTTAATACTCACTCTGGCTCTAATTAACTGTCGCGGCCTATAGAAAAACCACTCCTTGACATGTGAGTAAGCCGCGTCAATTAAATGGGGCCGGAGGGAGTAGATAGACTTTCTCTAAAAACACATCGCTACGATCCAAAGTTTTCTTAATATTCCACCCAAAGGGATTTGTGTTATTTTTTTGAAATTCTACAAATATTCTTTTAGAGGGATTCTAGAAATATCTTACATTTATTTTTATGAACAGATATCGTACAACCCAATAGGGCCTTTGTTTTGAGAATACACCCCAATAGGGCCCCGGACTACTTTACGGTCCACCAAAAAAAAAATCCAACATTCAAAGAATGGAACCTACCTAGCCATCCGATCCCAATTCAACGAACAGATATGGATTAGCTGACATGAGCCGCGCCGAAACGAGCCGAACGCATTAACACCGAGCCTACTGTCCGTCCGATACCTATCCAACGCACTAAAATCCGTCCTCTGACGTGGAGCGAGCCGCGTCGGATCGGAAGCTAATATCCAGCGTCCGCGGGGTCCTGTCTGCAAAAAGGAGACGAAAAAACGCAGACCTGGTTTCTGTTCCAGTCCTTGCAACCGTGTGTTCTCCGCCGCCCCCTCCCCTCGGAAGAAACGTCGCCGGGAGAGAGATCCCTGCCGGGAGCCGGGCGAGATGGGGTTCATCGGAGACCAGGTGGAGTCGATCCGGTCGATGCAGGTCCGCCAGGTCGTCACGCAGATCATCAGCCTCGGTGACGTCTTTTTGCTCTCCCATCTCTTACTTCGTCTCCGCGTACTTGATAGATGTATATTTTCGGTTGTGTCGCGGCGGGATTCACGGTTAGGAGTTTACCCTGTGGACCAGTTTGGGGTTTTGATCTGTAAGGCGTGGTTCTGTTTGGTAGCTTTCGTGTTTTCGCATGCCAGATTGAGGCAGGGAGGATCTAAAGAAAATAGTGATCTGGGGCATGAAGGCTTTTGGGGTTCTTGATCTGGTCCTAAGAGCTTTACGAAGTTGTTTTCTTGGAAGAATCACACGCACTGAAATGTACACGAGCCCCTCCATTGGACTGACAGCCTTAGAGGACTATACTGGGATTTTCGGCCTTGTTGTTCTTGCCCTACTACTACTAGTGATATTGCTTGTTTATGCTCCTTGCTTCTGAAAATCAGTTTAGGAATTCGTAATATATAGGGAAAGAGGGGAGCATGGCACCTCGTTGTATTTGCTACTAGTTATTTTGGGTTTTTGCTGCTCTTAGATATTGGTAAATGTTGACTGCAACAATGTTCTCATAGAGGAATTCATGATTTTTCCCCATGGCAGGTATGATTGTTACCTCGGCATTGATCATATGGAAGGGGTTGATGGTCGCGACAGGGAGCGAATCGCCAGTTGTGGTGGTTCTCTCTGGTAGCATGGAGCCTGGATTTAAAAGGGTTTGTTGCCTACTTACACAGTGCGAGAACCCCTTAAATTTTGTATATGTATCTGATCGTTACATTCTTGAGGGCCATTTTAGATTCCCTCTAATTTGACTTTTGGGTTGGACAGGAATTTTGATAAAATCCTTTCTAAGTGAAGGGACAGAGTCGAATTAGAGGGTACCCAAGCACGCCCGCAAGTGGACATACACATTCATTTTTGTAATTTGAAGTTAATATTTGACCAATATGAAATCCCAAAGTTGCATGTGCAACACATAAAGTGGATTATTCCCATTATTTTCTCGTATGAATAAGAATATAATTGGCCTCCATTGGGTTGTAAGTGAAGGACTATCCCATCGCCTTTAAGATCTTGGTCTAATTCATCCAAGTTCCCTTTTGAGATTACTGTTACCACGATGCCATGTTCTCAGTTTTCTGTTCTTATTCCAGTGCCATTTTTGCGTACTGTAGGCTAAAATGGGTGTTATCATTTGCATAGTGTCCCTGTATCATTAATTATCTATTTTGCAGGGTGATATTCTGTTTTTGCACATGAGCAAAGAACCTATCCGCACTGGAGAAATAGTTGTTTTTAATATTGATGTAAGTCCTACTCAATTATTGTACTTTGTAAGCCGTAAATTATTAGCTGGGTCATGAATCCATGATTTTGTCCTATATTTCATTGTGTGTGCTTGTATTTGATGTTCAAGACACTAAAATTACATTTGGACATTATTTATGCAGGGCCGTGAAATTCCAATTGTTCACCGTGTGATCAAGGTAATAAAATTGTGACATATTAGACGTGCAGGTCTTTTCATGCTTGTTTTGAGTTTACTTTTCTCTCTGTATAGGTTCATGAACGGCAAGAAAGTGGAGAAGTTGATATCCTCACAAAAGGTATCTGTCATTTTCTGTTTGAATGCCATAGGTTTTTCTTCATTGATATGCTGACCATCCAAGTAGTTTTTTGCAATCCCAGCAATAATAGTCAACAGCTAGCAATTTATAATTTACGTTGGGTCCACTGTGCTGCTGTATCTCAAGTGACGAACTGTCTTTTCAGGCGATAATAATTTTGGGGATGACCGACTTCTGTATGCACAAGGGCAGCTTTGGCTTCAGAAGCATCACATTATGGGGCGGGCTGTAGGGTGAGTGCCTAGAAAATTTGTATCACATTCATAGTTCTGCCTTCATACTGGTAAAAAATAATCAGCTGGCATTACCCTTTTGTTACATGAACAGCTATCTACCATATGTTGGGTGGGTTACGATTGTGATGACTGAGAAGCCGATCATTAAGGTATGTTTATTCTTTTTAAGTACCGACCAGCCTATTCCTGAGTTGGAAGCACTGATGAAGATATGTGATACCTCTTGCTGCAGTACCTTCTGATTGGCGCGCTGGGCCTGCTTGTCATAACATCGAAAGAGTGAAGCTGTCAACCTTTAGCACATAGTTTATCTTGTAATCGAGGGCAGAACAAGTTTTGTTGCGCCGTGTACCGAATGGAAGATGTATTTTTTATCTGTTTTGACTGTTGTCTCTGCCCTAAAGCCTAAACCTGGCTCTTATGCAACAGTTATCTTCTGATGGTCTTAACTAATTATTTTGATCTTTCTATTGCGTTGGGTGTAACAGTTGATATTTTCAGGAAAAGGAGAATCAAATTCGTCGATGGCAGGAGGCGTTCTGTTAGGTCAAACCTGCTGTGGTTTGCAGCAATCTGGTTGTTCCTATTTCTGATTGAGCCCAGAGTTTGGGAATTGGAACTGGAACTTGCAAGTATGTGCCGTCTTGTGTGGACATGCAAATATCCACAGTTTGATCTATGCCGGCCAATAACTTGCAAACTATTGCCCTCATCTCCTGGAAGTATACGGTTTCAGATGGATTTTGATAACCAGTGAATGTTCATTGGGAAAGCATGGCAAATCGAATGTTTTTCATGGCAACTTATGTTGTCAGGATGGCAATTTTTTTATCAAGCATGGCAAATCCATCCAGTTCAGTTTTTTGCCAGGATTTGCCGTGCTTGCTAAAGGAATTTGCCATGCTCTCCCAGCACAATAAGTTGTCATGCCTCGCTGTACATATGAAATTGCATGCTGACCAGGAGGATATAATATATCTGCACTCAACTCGTCCAGTCCCTTCTACGGGGTGCTTCATCATCTTCTTTTAATTCATACACCTGTAACCTTTTGCTCAGAGTCCTATTTTAGGTGTCGGTAGATGGGGAATAATTTGACTAGGGCAGAGGGAGGATTGGGACAATGTTTGACCAGTGTCGTGCTTGCGTTTCTGGTGATAGGATAAGACGCTGTGTATGTTGAAAATTAAGCACGTACTGTCTGATAACTCTGCCTGCTAAAGTCTGGAATCCAATGCCTCCGTCGGTCCCTACTTCGCCTATGTGTCCGGAAACTAATGCCATTTGTGGCACGTGTTTTGACTTTCATTCGTTGAAGGTTCTCCAGTAGAAAAGGAGTCCCCAAAACATCTCATACACGTTATGCCGGAATTTCATGTGACACGGATTTCATCAAGATACCCGTGTTACAGGAAACTAGAAAGTGTAACGGGTTTCACCAAATGATACACGTGTGGCTTAGACCCGGGTTTCACCAAGATGATACACGTATTACGGGTTTCATCAGGGCCACGTGCTCGCCGATTGGTATGCTATATGCCTATATGCCCAGTAGAAACTAGAAAGTAGAAACCCTTAAATGCTTCCACAATCTGGGAAATGCCCCCTTTCAGGCTTCAGCTATGTTGTGGTCTATTGGAACCGTAGAAATGAGATTTGCTGGAAGACCTAGGCGTCCCCGAACGTCAAATTCCTCGCGTGGCTTGCTCTACAAAACAGGATTTGGACAGCTGACCGGTTGGTCAAGAGGGGGTGGCCAAACTGTGGCCCTTGTACTCTTTGCCGCACGGGCCTTGAAACTGTCGAGCACCTATTCTTTGGCTGCCGCTACAC
Source organism: Aegilops bicornis (assembly GCA_021605145.1). Lineage (NCBI taxonomy): Eukaryota > Viridiplantae > Streptophyta > Magnoliopsida > Poales > Poaceae > Aegilops > Aegilops bicornis. The sequence continues at coordinate 462,904,263 of CM038669.1, read as the reverse complement.
GCTGAGGCTATGGGGCTTGGTGAAGGACTGGCTTCAGCTTGTCAGCTTGGACGTTGCAATCTAGGCAAACTATAGCAGTATCAAGGACTGGTGGTTCGACATGGTTGCCACCCAGAGGATCCATGGAAGGGCGATGTCTTCCCTCACCATGCTAGTTTGCAAGTCGATCTGGGATGAAAGGAACGCAAGGGTTTTTCGACGCAACTTTGCTCCTCCAACCATCCTTCTTCGCACCATCCAGAAAGCGGCGATTCTTTGGGCGACCGCCGGGGCGAAGCATTTGGGCCACATTCTATCGGGAGAGTAGTGCGGATGGGTTATGCACCCCATGCATGGGGCTTTTATTTTCTTGTCCTCTGTAACTTTGTAAAACCTTTTCCCTCTCCTAATTAATGAAAAGGGGCAAATCTTTTGCCCCACGTTTCAAAAAAAAAAAAAAAAAGAAATGAGATTTGCTTTGAACCCAGAAGGCCACTTGATCCTTTTGTTATTTTGTTATCCTAACTGCTCGAACCATTATATGATATATTTTTTTCAAACGCAGGATATGAAAATATATTATTTGCTTTTCCTTAAGAATAAAAATGATTCGCTTGCGAGTGCACACCCGGTATTATTATCATATTGCCTGGTCACTTTCCAGATTAAACGGCAACAAAAGCGCTGGCTGGCGCCGACTGCCGACAAATAGTCTCTCTGGTTTTCCGTCGTTGTTAGCGTGTCAAAAATGAGCCGCTGGTTACTTGAGAACTTCCCGCCGGCAGCAAAGCAAGGGCTGATTCGAGCAGCAACTCGATTGATCTCAGGCATCTCAAATTTCATTTTCTTCCAGCGAAAAAAGTGGTGAGACGAGAATATCTTTGCAGACGGCGGGTCCATCCTACGTACCCATTGCCTCATGCATGGTCAGCGCTAGGCCGCTAGCTCTCGTGGGCTATATATATAATGTTGGCGATTACGCTTCTTCTCAACTAAATCACACGATCGAACGACAACAATCAACAATCGAGTGCTCAAAGAAGCCTCGGAGTCAGAGTTTGTGTAAGTATAGAAGGATGGAGAGCAACCACAGGGACCTGCAGCCACCGGCAGGTAACCAGCTACTTCCCGATTAGATAATTGCTACTCCAGATGCAGCAAAAAATACTTAGAATGTTCACTCTCTCCGGATGCAGCAAAAAATACCGCCCCCTCCAATTCATATCAATTGTCGCTGATTTAGTATAAAGTAACTTCTTTGTTTAGTGTTATTTTCTCAAGTTCAGTTCACCCGCCAAAAAAAAAGAAAATAGCTTGTTGTTAACCTGGATCACCTGGTTCGATCTTTTCAGGCTACCCGACGACAGTGGGCACGGTGCCGGCGAGTGGCGACGGCTCACCGCGCCGGGAAGAGACAAGGCAACGCGGCCGGAAAACTGGTTTCCTCGATGCATGGTATGCACGCACAAACTCTCGTCGTTTATGTTTAACTTTATATATATGCTTGAGCAGTTGAGTCACCTATAGCATCACAACGTGGTAAGAGCCTGCCACTAATTTCGTGTGATGGATGCTTTTCAGTGTCGCCGCACTGTGCTGCTGCTGGCTGTGCGACCTGTGCTGCGTCTAGATCAGACGGCAAAAGCACACGAGTTCAATTGCTTAGGAGGCAAGTTTTGATCAGTGTTTCCTATCAAGAGTATCCAGAATCCACGAGTTATACCATCTCGTGATGTCGTTGCTTTGTACTACTACCTCCATCTTATATTTTGGTACCGAGGTCGTATCTAGGTTTTGTGTATGTGTCGTGGTACATGTGTGCTTGTGACTTTGCCGTTCTCTCGTTTTTCCTATCGGGTTGGGGTGTGTAAAACCATCCATATCGTTGATGATGTATTGTAATGCAATGCAATGAATTTGTTTGTTCATGGAGCTGATCCTCAGCTGGTATTTTTTTATTGTAAAAGCAACTGTACTTTGCAACATCGAAGAATATGTGTGCTACAGGCTATAGCCACTCGCCCCTGTATAATAATGTTAAAGATAGTTAAGACGATCTAGTGGCGAATCCATAATGGGAATCGATGGATGACCTCAAAGAACTAAACTAATTAAATCGGCATATACCGATAAACATCTAACACTAGACTTGATTAGGGTCCCTCTAGTCCCCTGAAAAGCTGAAGCTTAACGCGCTCGCGCCACTCGTTGTCAAGGTGAGTTATTTATCCAAAATCATTATAATTGGAATTAGGATAACAACTTGATACCACATTTATGCCAGGGCACGAAAAACCACCAGCTATGCGCCTAACCTATAACGCCGAACACTAATTGTTTGACAAAGCTCATGAAAATAGCAAAACTGACAAGTTGGCCCCACTTGCCGGGCTGACGTGGCGAAGACCAAAAACTTTGACTGAATGATGTGGCAAATGAAATGTAGGCCCCATCTGTCAATGACTAGAGGGTCATCTTCTTCCGAACATTCTATCTATGGGGCATTCGATCGAGCACCTTCCGTGGGTCACTGAAGAAGGCACATTACACCGTGGCATGCCGTTGGACGTACCCTCCAGAAACCCACCCGTGCGTGGGTGATGTTGGAACTTTACCCTCAGGATTGATCACATCAAACTGCACGAACACACGCGCACGAAAAACAGATAACCAAAGGGCCCTTGTCGTGCCCTTTTTTCCTCTTTATTTATATTTATTTTCTCCTTTTCTCGGTATCATAATCTTAGCAGCCCTGGTGCACACACACACACACACACACACACACACACACACACATATATATATATATATATATATATATATATATATATTAGAATTAATGGGCTAGGCCCATAGCAATTTCTGAAATCTCAAAGCCCATGTGTAAAATGGCAAGCGGTGGTGCTAAGTTTAGTCCCACCTTGGAAGTTGAAGAAGAGTTGGACCTCTTTATATAGTGGGTTCTCTCCACCACTCTAAGTGGTGTGTGAGAAGAAAGGAAAACCACCTTGCTGGCAGCCGTATCGCCTCGCCTACTTTGGCCGGGCGTGGCGTGGCGAGGCGTACATGCGACATGCGCGTGAATGATCCGCCGAAATCCGGTCCGTCTCCTTGCAGGAGCGCAGCTTCCTTAGAAACCGAGTCGGTTTGGGATTGTGGTCGCGACACAATACCACCTCTGGTCCTAATATATATATACAGCTACCGGCTGCGGCCAGAGACACACCGAAAAAACACCTAGGATTTTGCCTCATCTTACAACTTGCGCCGCCATCCTAGTCTACTCCATCCCAAACGCCGGCGTGCATCGGCGCGTGGGAGAGCAGGTCTCCGGAACCGTTCGTCTTTGCGATCCTGCATCGGGAGAGGACGAATTAGGTTTTTGGGAAGCGCCAGCGCGATCGCTCAAATTCGTCATCACGGGTCGTCTTCCGTCCAAGTCGGGCGGTGCTACTCATCGTCGTATTCATCGCCGTCAGCAGCAGATCATCGCCAACATCGTCATCAACACTGTCGCACCCATAATAGCTAACGATCAGTACGTCCAACATCTTCTGTTCATGTATGTTTCTACAACTATTGTTACGTGTTTGCTGCTGTTATGCATGTCTTGCTGTTCTTCTAGTTTGCTAGATTATTGCATGCTAGTATCTCTTCTAGTCATGAATTATTTACTGGAATTAATCATGAACTTGCCTAATATTCCAACAATCCAAAACCTAATTATAGGCAATTTCCTGAGTTAACTATGGCTGGATTCGCTGATGCACCGAGGCCGGATAAGTTTACCGGTGTGCACTTTAAGAGGTGGCGGTGAAGACCACGCCCGCTTCTTCGCCTGAAAGTTTTCCACGCTAGTGTTGGTGCTCCAGAGGGAATGACCGGCGAAGATCGGAGAAAATTCCGGAAGCCAATACTATGTTTGTGGGATGCATTACGAGTGTTCTTGCTGACCGTCTTTGTGATGTGTACATGCACATAAACGACGGAAAAATTCTGTGGGATGCACTGAATGCAAAATTCGGTGCAACAGATGCAGGCAGTGAACTATACATCATGGAGAGTTTTCATGACTACAAGATGGTGAATAACCGTTCTGTGGTTGAACAAGCTCATGAGATACAGTGTATTGTGAAGGAACTTGAACTCCTTAAATGTGTTCTATCCGACAAATTCGTGGCTGGGTGCATGATTGTAAAGTTGCCTCCTTCATGGAGGAATTTCGCCACAACTCTGAAGCATAAGAGACAGGAGATATCAGTTGAAAATCTGATTGCATCTCTTGATGTTGAAGAAAAAGCTCGGGCTAAAAGATACCACTTGAAAAAGGAGGTGAGGTTCAGCCCATCGCTAACATGGTGCAGAGGTACCCATAGAATAAGAACAAAGGGAAGAACAAACCTGTTTTCAACAAGCCTACCAAGACTACTACCTTCAAGAAGAAGAAGTTCAACAAGGCTGAGCTAGAGTGCTACGCTTTGTGGGAAGCCTGGACACTTTTCCAAGGAATGCCCTGAACGCAAGTGCAGACCGCAGAGGGAAAACAAGCTCCAAGATCGCCAACATGGTGACCGCTAGCAATCTTGATGGGTATGGTAATTTACCTATTGTGCTTTCAAGATTTCAATCATCTTCGTGGTGGATTGATTCGGTGCTAACGTTCATGTGTGTGCTGACATCTCCTGTTTACTTCTTATCGTGTCACAAGGGATTCTTCCGTCCCTAATGGGGAATGGGTCACATGCTTCGCTTTGTGGCATTGGCACGGTGGATCTGAAGTTTACTTCAGAAAGATCGTGCAACTAAGGAACGTTGACATGTCCCTACTATGAACAAGAATCTAGTTAGCGCCTCCCTTCTATGTCAAGATGGATTTAAAGTAGTTTTAGAGTCCAATAAAGTAATCGTGTCAAGATTTGGACAATTTATAGGAAAAGGCTATGAGTGCGGAGGCTTGTTCCGCTTTTCTCTTTCAGATTTTTGCAATAAGTCAATAAACCAAATTTGTGCTAGTGTTAATGATGATGCAAGTATTTGGCACTCTCGTTTATGTCATATTAATTTTGGTTTAATGTCTCGGCTATCCAGCATGAGTTTAATTCCGAACTTCACAGTTGCCAAAGGTTCTAAGTGCCATAGTTGTGTGCAATCTAAGCAACCTCGAAAGCCTCATAAGGCTGCCGAGGAGAGAAACTTGGCACCTCTAGAACTCATACATTCTAATCTTTGTGAGATGAATGGTGTGTTGACAAAAGGTGGAAAGAGATATTTCATGACTTTGATTGATGATGCAACTAGATTTTGCTATGTTTATTTGTTGCAAACTAAAGATGAAGCATTAGACTACTTTAAAATCTATAAAGCTGAAGTTGAAAATCAACTAGAGAGAAAGATCAAGCGTCTTAGGTCCGATCGTGGTGGAGAGTATTTTCCAAAAGTTTTTGATGAATTTTGTGAGGAACATGGTATTATTCATGAGAGGACGCCTCCTATTCACCTCAATCAAATGGAGTGGCCGAGAGGAAAAACCGCACATTAGTGACTTGGTGAATGCCATGTTAGACCGCTGGTTTATCTAAGGCATGGTGGGGAGGCTCTATTGACTTCATGTCATGTCCTGAATAGAGTTCCCAACAATAATAAAGAGAAAACCCTTATGAGGAGTGGGTTGGGAGAAAACCATCACTTTCTTATTTGCACTTGGGGATGTTTGGCAAAGGTCAATATTCCTATTCCTAAGAAACGCAAACTTGGACCAAAGACAGGTGGATTGTGTCTTTCTAGGGTATGCTCAACGGAGCATTGCTTATAGGTTTTTAGTGGTAAAATCAAGTACGATATGCATGTCGATACTATAATGGAATCTCGTGATGCAACATTTTTGAGAACATAATTCCTATGAAAGATATGCATAGCATTGATAGATTATCGTAAGAGATAAATCCTGAATCTAGTACAACTGATGAATATTTCGAACAATCACATGAGGAAGTCCTTGAGAAGGATAACAATGAAGTTCCTAGAAGGAACAAGAGACAAAGGATTGCAAAATCCTTTGGTGATGATTTCATTGTATACCTTGTGGACGACACACCCAAGACGATTGCAGAAGCATATGCATCTTCGGATGTAGATGATTGGAAAGAAGCTGTTCATAATGAGATGGACTCAATTCTTTCTAATGGAACTTGGGAACTAACTGGTAGTCCATATGGTTGTAAACCTGTGGGCTGTAAGTGGGTGTTCAAAAAGAAGCTAAAGCCTGATGGTACTATTGATAAGTACAAGGCGCGGCTAGTGGCCAAGGGCTACACTTAGAAAGAAGGCGAAGATTACTTTGACACCTATTCACCCGTTGCTAGAATGACCACCATTCGAGTGTTGCTTTCCTTGGCTGCCTCTTATGGTCTTATCATTCATCAAATGGATGTAAAGACAACTTTTCTCAATGGAGAGTTGGAAGAGGAGATCTATATGGATCAACTGACGGGTTTGTGGTAAAGGGTGAAGAGAGAAAGGTGTGCAAGTTGTTAAAATCCTTGTATGGTCTCAAACAGGCACCTAAGCAATGGCATGAGAAGTTTGAAAGAACTTTGACTGCAGGATTTGTCATTAACGAGGCTGATAGGTGTGTTTACTATCGCCATGGTGGGGGCAATAGTGTCATATTATGTTTGTATGTGGACGACATCGATCTTTGGTACAAACATTAATGCAATTAATGAGGTCAAGTCTTTTCTATCAAAAAGTTTTGACATGAAAGATCTGGGAGAAGCCGATGTAATTCTAAACATCAAACTTATTAAGGATGAGAGTGGGATTACATTAACGCAATCTCACTATGTTGAGAAGGTCTTGAACCGATTCGGTTTTATGGATAGCAAGCCTTCTCCAACACCTTATGATCCCAAATGACACTCAGGAAAAACAAGAAAGAAACGAGAGATCAATTAAGATACTCTCAAATTGTCGGTTCACTCATGTACTTAGCTAGCGCTACAAGACCAGATATCTCTTTTGTTGTGAGCAAACTGAGTAGGTTCATGTCCAACCCGGGTGATGATCATTGGCATGCACTAGAAAGGGTCTTGCGCTATCTCGAGAGGTACTATGAGTTACGGAATTACTTATTCGTGGGCATCCTCACGTGCTAGAAGGATATAGTGATTCAAATTGGATCTCCGATGTTGATGTACTTACGCAACAAGTGGGTATGTATTTACTCATGGTGGTGGCGCAGTTGTCATGGAGGTCTTGCAAGCAAACCATATTGACGAAGTAAACTATGGAAGCAGAATTAATCGCTTTGGACACGACATCGTTGAGGCGTAATGGCTGCGTGAGCTCTTGATGGACTTGCGGTTGTTGAAAAACTGCATCGCTATTCTTATGAATTGTGATAACCAAACGGTTATCGCTAAAGTGAACAATTCTAAAGATAATGCAAAGTCATCAAGACACGTGAAAAGACGTTTGAAGTCCGCAGGAAGTTGAGAAACTCCGAGTAATAATCATACGTATATAAAAACAGACAAAAACCTGGCAGATCCCTTTACAAAGGGACTATCACGAAATATGATAGATATTGCATCGAGGGAGATGGGTATGAGACACATAGATGTTACACCATAGTAGTAACCCAACCTTTGTGATCGGAGATCCCGTGAATTAGGATCTAGGAAGAACAAGCTATTGGTTAACTGAGGAGAGTAATAACTTATGATCGTCTCCAAGTGAAGATGCAAAACTCTCAGAGCTGTAAGGCTCAGATCTGTAAGGCAGGTCGGCAACATGCCTTAATGTGGTTCTATTGGCTATAATTAGCAAAGATTCTTTGCCCCACAGAGCAGTCTTGAAAGAACACACCTATATGAGTTCGATCAGAACGCCGCAGCCTATGAGATTTGGGTGATCTCTAGTAAACTCACGAAGAGACCAGTGGAGTATGACGTATAAGCTCCAAATCATGGGTAGCCCTCATGGTCGTGCATACTGGTTAAGACTTTGAGTGAAACCTGTTCACACAAAACTAGCAATTCAAGGCATAGTCCATTGTCAAGTTGTGAATGGATGTAGCTTAAAGTTCTAGGCGAAGTTCAACTTAACAGGTCTCTATTTGAAACACCGGTATATTAAACAAGTGGTGAGAGAAGGCAAATCTCTAAATGGGTATTTGAGATCTGGTGGGGATTGTTAGAATTAATGGGCTAGGCCCATAGCAATTTCTGAAATCTCAAAGCCCATGTGTAAAATGGCAAGTGGTGGTGCTAAGTTTAGTCCCACCTTGGAAGTTGAAGAAGAGTTGGACCTCTTTATATAGTGGGTTCTCTCCACCACTCTAAGTGGTGTGTGAGAAGAGAAAGCGAAACCACACGCTGCAGCCGCTCGGGCCTCGGGCTCGGCTCGGCCTGGCCCGGCCGAGGCGAGGCGAGGCGGGCGATACATGCGACATGCGTGAATGGTCCGCCGAAATCCAGTCCGTCTCCTTGCAGTGAGCGTAGCTTCCTTTTGCTGCTTTATTTTTATGTCTTGGCGAGACAAGTTTTTGATTTCTTGTCCGGTAAGTATACGAATTAGAAACCGAGTCGGTTTGGGATTGTGGTCGCGACACAATACAGCCTCTCGGTCCTAATATATATAGACAGCTACCGGCTGCTGAGACACACCGAAAAAACACCTAGGGTTTTGCCTCATCTCACAACTTGCGCCGCCATCCTAGTCTACTCCATCCCAAACGCCGGCGTGCATCGGCGCGTGGGAGAGCAGGTCTCCGGAACCGTTCGTCTTTGCGATCCTGCACCGGGAGAGGACGAATTAGGTTTTTGGGAAGCGCTGTGCGCGACTGCTCAAATTCGTCATCACGGGTCGTCTTCTGTCCAAGTCGGGCGGTGCTACTCATCGTCAGATTCATCGCCACAAGCAGCAGATCGTCGCCAACATCGCTATCAACACCGTCGCACCCATAATAGCTAACGATCAAGACGTCCAACATCCTCTGTTCATGTCTGTTTTCTACAGCTATTGTTACGTGTTTGCTGCTGTTATGCATGTCTTGCTGTTCTTTTAGTTTGCTAGATTATTGCATGCTAGTATCTCTTCTAGTCATGAATTATTTACTGGAATTAATCATGAACTTGCCTAATATTCCAACAATATATATATATATACATATATATATATATATATATATATATATATATATATATATAGGGAAAATGCATCCTACTACCGGGTGTAGTTACACCCATTTCTCACATACTACCATGTGGTAGTATATACTCTACTTTAGTATGTTCACATACTATATCTAAGATACTTCAACGCGAGTTATGTGCAAAAATTGCATGTGAGCCCATGTTTTTATAATATTGGTGAAATACGTACATATTTGTACGTACAAATGAGTATGCTCAAAATATACTACATACTACCTAAAAAATAGTACATATACTACCTAAACATCCTTACATACTACATACTACGCGTACATACTCTTCGACATGATAGATACTACCTAAAACGTATGAAACAAAAGTGGAAGTAACTACACCCGGTAGTAGGAAAAAATTGTCATATATATATATATATATATATATATATATATATATATATATATATATATATATATATATATATATATATATATATATATATATATATGCAGCCTCCACGACCAAAGCCTAACCGACCCAAATTAGACACGGCTAAACATACTTAGTAGGACAAGACTAAAGCGCACACACGGACACAGCAGGACTAACATATCCTACCACGCTATTGACTCAAACACCATAACTTTCCTTAATTAATCAACCGGCAACGTTGATCACCCTAGTACTAATCCTAATCGAACTAGACTAGAACCTCACGTATAATTTGTACTTGTCAAATTTTGCACTTGCCTAATTACCTATCATAATGTTTGGATTATTCCAACATTCACCCCCTAATCCAAACATCCGACACTTTAAACGAACGAGACATGCAGACCACCACATGTTCTTTTCACGCCGATTGCATCCGGTGATGCAACTTACCGGACTGCAACTTCCATCTTCTTGCAATGATGCCACCACTTCGTCATCATCTTTTTTCATGCCGACTTTTGTAGACTGAAACCAACGATTAGACGGACTACCAGCCACGCTACCACATCTTAGCGTGCTACATGCAGACTAAACGCATAGCCTCATGTAGGAACTCAACTTAACTGGTGCGCGTCCTCTTCGTGTTGATCTTCATCTTCTCGACGACTACTTGCACACGGGGAGACACATCTATTCACCCGATACATCTTTTTTCTTTGTCGTTGGTGACACAACGTACCAAAAGACACCTCCTGTCCAGCGGCAACACAACTTGTCATATACGTGCAACTCATCTTCACCTATATGAACTCGCCGGAACTCCACCACCACAAACGGAAACACAAGGCACGAATTCCTTTTTCCGTCCGCTCTTGCTCGCAATTCTCCTCTGCCAGTGACGCATCTCAACTGCAGCAGAAGATCCACACACCTGAGCTCTTGGACGCATCTTACAAGAACTCGTGTGCACACCTTGACGACAGCTCGCAACTTTGTCGCCTCTTCCTCGCTCCCCCCAAGCGACGATCTTGACGAGATCTTCTAGCACCGCACCTCGGCACTACCGCTCCCGTCAACCTCCTCCAGGTCGTTTCGTCGAACGACAATCACCGGCTGCCTCGCTTGCGGTAGTGTCCTCGCCGCCTTCTTGTCGCCGCACCACCGAATGAGAACTGCCCGATCCTCCTTGTCGCCGCTCGAACGACAATTGCCTGCTCCTCGTTGTTGCATCCCAGCGACTATACCGCCCGTTCCTCTTCGTCGCTACACCAACGACTGTATTGCCCGCCCCGAGGCGCTAGCAGGGTCGCTACCCCGGGGCAAGCGCGGCTTCAAATCAACCTTACTCTAGATACCAATTGTTGAAACTTCACCCTCAGGATTGATCACATCAAACTGCACGAACACACGCGCACGAAAAACAGATAGCCAAAGGGCCCTTGTCGTGCCCTTTTTTCCTCTTTATTTATATTTATTTTCTTCTTTTCTCGGTATTACAATCTTAGCAGCCCTGGTGCATATATATATATATATATATATATATATATATATATATATATATATATATATATATATATATATGCAGCCTCCAGACCAAAGCCTAACCGACCCAAACTAGACACGGCTAAACATACTTAGTAGGACAAGACTAAAGCGCACACACGGATACGGCAGGACTAACCTATCCTACCACGCTATTGACTCAAACACCATAACTTTCCTTAACAAATCAACCGGCAACGTTGATCACCCTAGTACTAATCCTAATCGAACTAGACTAGAACCTCATGTATAACTTGTACTTGTCAAATTTTGCACTTGCCTAATTACCTATCATAATGTTTGGATTATTCCAACAGGTGAAGACGCTCTCTATCCGGGCCACGCGCTTGTGCATCTCTTTCTGTCCTCCTACCAAGGCGCGGTGGTTTGTGGTCAGAGGTGGAGAAGACAACATCAGTGCGGCCGATTCTGGACGTTTGGGTCCAAGTACTCCGGTAAGGTAGCTCAAGGAGGCATTTCGGAGATCCCAGACAAGGTGGTGGGGCTTGGGGTGGTCTCTGGCCACGTGATAGCCAGCGGCAACCGGGAATCAGGGAGGAGCGGTCGTGGGCGCCGACGGCCGGTGCGGAAGCCGGCGAGGTCCTGGGCGCCAGATTTGGGGCGAAGGGGTCACGGGCGTCTACATCCGGAGCGGCCGGCGGCCGGCAAGGCAAAGCCGCTCGAGTGGTGCAGGTCGCGGCGAGGCGCGCATCACCCCAGCGGCCTGGACGGGAGGAGGTTGGTGGCGGGGCAAGCGGCGGCTCGTCAACCGTTGGGCTGTCGGCGGGGACAGCCGTGGTGGCCACCATGCGGCGGAGGTAGTGGCCACTGGCGGTGTCCTCTGCGTGGTTGGATGGAGAGAGAGAGAAAGGCATAGCCGAGGAAGGAGGAGGTGCGTGAGGATGACATATGGGACCTACATCCACCTCAGCGAATTGTCCAGATAGGCATGCCACATCATCCCGACAGGTGGGCTTATCTGTCGGTTTCGCTGTTTTCATAAGTAAATTCGACGATCACTGCTCAACGTCATAGTTTAGGCGTAGAGTTGGTGGTCTTTTGTGCCCTGACACAGACATGGTACCAAGTTGTTACTGTTGAGAAACGTAGCATGCAATTTTAAAAAATTTCCTACGATCACACAAGATATATCTAGGAGATGCATAGCAACGAGAGGGGAGAGTGTGTCCACGTACCCTCGTAGACCGAAAGCGGAAGCGTTAGGTTAACGCGTTTGATGTAGTCGAACGTCTTCACGATTCAACCGATCTTAGTACCAAACATACGACACCTCCGTGTTTAGCACATGTTCAGCTCGATGACGTCCCTCGAACTCTTGATCCAGTATAGGGTCGAGAGAGAGTTCCGTCAGCACGACGGCATGGTGACGGTGATGGTGATGTGATCCGTGCAGGGCTTCACCTAAGCACTACGACGCTATGACCGGAGGAGTAAACTGTCGATGGAGGCACCGCACGCGGCTAAGAGAACAATTCATGTGTTATGGGGTGCCCCTGCCCCCGTATATAAAGGAGGGGAGGAGGAGGCGGCCGGCCAGGAGGGGGCGCGCCAAGGGGGGAGTCCTACTAGGACTCCTAGTCCTAGTAGGATTCGCCCCCCCCTCTTTTCCTTTCTCCACCGGAGGGAAAAGGAAGGAGAGGGAGAGGGAAAGGGAAAGGGGGGCCGCGCCCCCTTCTCCTTGTCCTATTCGGACTCCCTAGGAGGGTGATACGTCTCCAACGTATCTATAATTATGAAGTATTCATGCCATCCTCCGTGGTGTTGTTTTTTGTGCAGAAATGGAAGTCCTTCAAATGAGCTGAAACTTTTTGATGATTTTTTTGAAACAAAATAGACCCCCGAAGCTTCGTGGGAGGGCCAGAAAAGCCACGAGGAGGGCACAACCCACCAGGGCGCGCCTGGTGGGCCTGGCTTGCCCCAGTGGGTTGTGCTCACCTCGAGGCCCATCTTAGCGTGAAACCAACGCCAAAAAATCCTATAAATAGAGAAACCAACAAGGGTTAACCTAGGTCAGAAGTTCCACCGCCGCAAGGCTCTGTAGCCACCGAAAGCCAATCTAGACCCCGTTTCGGCACCCTGCCGGAGGGGGGAATCATCTGGCCATCTTCATCATCCCGACAGCCACCACGATGAGGAGGGAGTAGTCCACCCTCGGGGCTGAGGGTTTGTACCAGTAGCTATGTGTTTAATCTCTCTCTCCCTCTCTCTCGTGTTCTTGAGATGTCACGATCTTCATGTATCACGGGCTTTGTTAATATAGTCGGATTCCCCTCTCTATCTTGTGATGAATTGAGTTTTCCCTTTGAGATTTCGTTTTATCGGATTGAATACTTTTATGGATTTGAGAGCACTTGATATATGTCTTGCAATTGAATACTCGTGGTAACAATGGGGTATCGTATTGATTCACTTGATATATGTTTTGGCACTCAACCCACGGATTCCCGAGGTGACATTGGGGTAATCTGTGCATAGGGGTTGATGCAAGTTCTTGTCTTTGTTTCTCCGGTAGAAATCTTGGGGCACTCTTTGAAGTTCTTTGTGTTGGATTGAGTATTATGAATATGAATTTGCTTTGGTGTTGTTTTAGTACGAACTCCAGGATAGATCGAACGGAAAGTATAGCTTTGTGTTATTTTAGTACGAAATCTTGAATAGATCGAGCGGAAAGAATAGATTTGAGGTGGTTTCGTACCCTACACAGAATTATTCTTATGTTCTCCGCTAGATAGGAACTTTGGAGTGATTCTTCATCGCACTTTGAGGGATGGTTATATGATCCAATTATATTAGCATTGTTGAGAGGTGCACTAGTGAAAGTACGGACCCTAGGCCTCATTTTCAAGCATTGCAATACCGTTTTTGTGCCCGTGTACTACTTGCTACCTTGCTGTTTTTATTTATTCAGATTATAAAAATATATTTCTACCATCACTCCCTACTTTCAGGCCATTGCGAATGGTCGCCGTAGACGCAACACCAACCCCTTCATGTGGGATGGCGCGACCCTTCTGCAGGACCCCCGTGACATTCAGACCCATGTTGACGGGTTCTATAGGTCCTTGTTCTCTGCCGCTCCTAGGAGCGGCCTTTCCCTGGCCCCTGATTGCTGGACTGGCCCCGGCTGGTTTCTGATGCGGAGAACGTGGCCCTTACGGCACCCTTCTCCGAGGGAGAGGTCTGGGCTGCCATTAGTGGCATGAACCCTACCTCGGCTCCGGGTCCAGATGACCTCCCGGTTAAGTTCTTCCAGACCTTCTGGAACGTGATTAAACCGGAGGTCATGGCCATCTTCGACGAGTTCTACGTTGGGTCCATCGACCTCGGACGCCTCAACTTTGGGATCATCTCTCTCATTCCTAAGGTGCCTGGCGCTTCCGACATCCGCCAGTTCCGTCCGATCACGGTCACCAACGTGATTTTCCAGATTCTGGCAAAAGGGTACGACAATAGGGTGACCCGTCTTGCTGACCACGTTATCCACCCCAACTAGTCCGCCTTCATTCAAGGACGGTATATCCTGGATGGGGTGCTTGTCCTTCATGAAGTCCTCCATGAGGTCCGCTCCAAACACCTCAAGGCGGTCTTCCTGAAGATTGATTTCCATAAGGCTTATGACACTGTTAGTTGGCCCTTCTTTCGAGAAGTTTTGCTCCGGAAGGGCTTTGACGACCGTTGGATCACCAGAGTAATGCAGATGGTCTCCTGCGGTCGCACTGTCGTGAACATCAATGGGGAGATCGACCCTTACTTCCCCACCCTCTATGGGGTTAGACAAGGCGACCCCTTCTCCTCTTTCTTGTTCAATATGGTGGTGGACGCTCTTGCCGCTATCATGGATAAGGCTAAGGTTGCTGGCCATATTCATGGGATCACCCCCACCTGGCTGGCGGCTCAGGGATCTCCCTCCTCCAGTATGCCGACGACACCATCATCATGGTCGAAGGCTCAGAGATGGACATATCCAACCTCAAGTTCCTCCTCCTCTGCTTCCAACAAATGTCTAGCCTTAAGGTAAACTTTGACAAGAGTGATGTAATGGTGATGGGCTATTCTCCGACTGAGTGTCTGGCCATTGCCAACCGACTTAACTGCCACCTGGGCTCCTTCCCCATGACATACTTGGGAACGCCCATTAGTGACTCCCGTTCACCGTCGCGGACTTGCGCCCGATCGTGGCCAAGCTTCAAACGCGCATCAAGCCATGGCAGGGTAGATGGTTGTCAAAGGCGGCTCGGACAATTCTCATTAATTCATCCCTCTCCAGCCTTCTCTTGTTCCTCATGAGCTTCTACAGCCTTCACGAGACTCTGCACCATGAGATCGCCAAGGTCCAGTCTCGTTTCTATTGGGCTGGCGACAACAATAAGCAGAAATACCATATGGTCAGTTGACCTGACATTTGCAAGCCCAGGGAACAAGGAGGCCTCGGTATTATGTGCTCTAAGCGCATGAATATCGCCCTCCTATCCCGATGGCTCTGGCGCATCTCGCAAGGTCACGGTGGCCTCTGGCTCGATATCATCCGAAACAAGTACCTGCGTGGACAGCCCCTCGCCTTCTGTCAGAGATCTGGCTGCTCCCAATTCTGGCAGTCGGTCGTCCAGCTTCTGCCTGTTCTCTGCATCGGGACCTCCATCTCGGTGGGATCCGGGGCGTCGACTTTGTTCTGGTTTGATCGGTGGGCCGGAGACACTCCCCTCGCTATGCGCTTCCCCGACCTCTTCTCCATCGTTGTCGACCATTTGATCTCAGCTGAGAGGGCCCTTATTGACTTAGGGCGCCTCGCTTTCCGGAGGCCATTTGGGCTCCCGGAGTCACCGCGTGGCATGAGTTACTGGATTGCGTCGCTCTTTACGAGCCCATGGTGGACGGTGGCCCAGACTAGGTGCGATGGCGCCTCGAGCCATCTGGACAATTCTCCACCAAGTCTCTCTACCAGGCCATCGTCCCCTCCTTCACCCCTTCCCCCTTACGATGGTGTGGTCCATCCGCCTGCCTCTGAAGATCCGGATCTTCATGTGGCAATGGATTCGCGGTCGGATCCCGTCTGGGGTCGAGGTTCGCAAGCGAAATGGCCCGGGCACAGGCCTCTGCCCGCTGTGCGGTATCCCCGAAGACTCGAATCACATCTTCTTCTCCTGTGTGTTCGCTCAATTCATTTGGAGCTGCTTTCGCGAAGTGGTGGGTGGAAATTGGTGCCACACCAACTTCCCCGACCTATTTGCCGAACTCCAGAACTCCCCCTTGCCGTCTCGCCACATTAGGTGGCTTGAGATTGGGGTCATTGCTTGGACCCTCTGCATGATCCGCAATAAGCTTGTGATCCAGCGCACTCCTCTTCGACGGGCTACTGACGCTATCTTCAAACTGTCTGGTTTCTTGCAGCTTTGGCGGCCGCTTAGCCGCCCTCAGGACCACGACGCCATCTCCGCCTTCATCGCCGACCTCCGCTTGATGGCCGTTCATCTGTCGCCGCCACCCCCACCGCCTCCGCCGGAACCTGACTAGGCGCTTGTCTTGCTCTTTCGGCGCTTTTCTTTTCTTCTATTTTTTTGGGCTTGTTGAGTTGTGCCCTCAGCAGAACCTCTGTACTTCTTTGTGAGACTTGGGTGTGTGTGTTTGGGCTAGTCCTTGTATGTGTGCTCTCTAGCGGTTTGCTTTATTTATAAAGCGGGGTGAAAGCCTTTTTCGGTACACTTGTATACCATATCTTCGCCGAACTAGTGCACCTATACAATTTGCCATTGTATTGGGTGTGTTGGGGACACAAGAGATTTCTTGTATTTGGTTGGAGGGTTGTTTGAGAGAGACCATCTTCATCCTACACCTTTCATGGATTGATAAACCTTAGGTCATCCACTTGAGGGAAAATTGCTACTGTCCTACAAAACTCTGCGCTTGGAGGCCCAACACATGTCTACAAGAATAAAGTTGTGTAGTAGACATCGAGGGGGCGCCACCCCCTGCTGGCTTCCCTATCTCTCCCTTAGGCCCATGTAGGCCCAACACTTCCTGGGGTGGGGGGGGGGGTTCCGGTAACCCTTGGTACTCCGGTAAAATACCCAAACCACTCGAAACCATTCCGATGTCCGAATACTACTTCCAATATATGAATCTTTACCTCTTGACTATTTCGAAACTCCTCGTCATGTCCGTGATCTCATCCGGGACTTCGAACAAACTTTGGTTACCAAAACACATAACTTATAATACAAATCGACATCGAACGTTAAGCGTGCGGACCCTACGAGTTCGAGAACTATGTAGACATGACCGAGACACATCTCCGATCAATAACCAATAGCAAAACCTTGATGCTCATATTGGTTTCTACATATTCTACGAGGATCTTTATCGGTCAAACTGCAATAACAACATACGTTATTCCCTTTGTCATCGGTATATATGTTACTTGCCCGAGATTCGATCGTCGGTATCATCATACATAGTTCAATCTCGTTACCGGCAAGTCTCTTTACTCGTTCCGTAATACATTGATACGTCCATTTTGCATCATGTTTTCTTACTGTTATTTATGATGTTTTTACCCATAATAATGCTTTTTGGAGTAATTCTAATGCCCTTTCTCTCATAATATGCAAGGTACACACCAAGAGGGAGAATTCCGGCAGCTGGAAATCTGGACCTGGAAAAGCTACGTCAGGCTACCTATTCTGCACAACTCCAAACAAGCTGAAACTTCACGAGGATTTTTTATGGAATATATATGAATTATTGGAGCAAATAACTACCAAAGAGGGCTCACCAGGTGGGCACAACCCACCTGGGCGCGCCAGGGAGCCCAGGCGCGCCCTGGTGGGTTGTGCTCACCCAGGCCCACCTCCGGTGCCCATATTCTGGTATATATGTCATTTTGACCTAGAAAAAAAATAAGGAGAGGACTTTCAGGACGGAGCACCGCCGCCTCGAGGCGGAACTTGGGCAGGAGCACTTTTGCCCTCCGGCGAAGCGATTCTGCCGGGGGAACTTCCCTCCCGGAGGGGGGAATCATCGTCCTCATCATCACCAACAACTCTCCCCTCTTGGGGAGGGCAATCTCCACCAACATCTTCAACAACACAATCTCATCTCAAACCCTAGTTCAACTCTTGTGTCAATCTTGTTACTGGAACTATAGATTGGTGCTTGTGGGTGACTAGTAGTGTTGATTACATCTTGTAGTTGATTACTATATGGTTTATTTGGTGGAAGATTATATGTTCAGATCCAATATGCTATTTAATACTCCTATGATCATGAGCATGTTTATCATTTATGAGTAGTTACTTTTGTTCTTGAGGTCACGGGAGAAATCATGTTGCAAGTAATCATGTGAACTTGATATGTGTTCGATATTTTGATAGTATGTATGTTGTGATTCCCTTACATCGATACATGACACTTCACCATATTTGGGCCTAAGGGAATGCATTGTGGAGTAGCAATTATATGATGGGTTGCGAGAGTGACAGAAGCTTAAACCCCAGTTTATGCGCTATTCCGTAAGGGACTGATTGGATCCAAAAGTTTAATTGCTATGGTTAGAATTTATTCTTAATACTTTTCTCGTAGTTGCGGATGCTTGCGGGAGGGTTAATCATAAGTAGGAGGTTTGTTCAAGTAAGAATAGCACCTAAGCACCGGTCCACCCACATATCAAATTATCCAAGTAGCGAACACAAATTAAACCAACATGATGAAAGTGACTAGATGAAATTCCCGTGTACCCTCAAGAACGCTTTGCTTATCATAAGAGACCGCTTCTGCCTGTCCTTTGCCTCAAAAGGATTGGGCTACCTTGCTGCACTTTTGTTACTACTATTGTTACTTGCTCGTTACAAATTACCTTGCTATCAAACTAGTCTGTTACTTACAATTTCAGCACTTGCAGACATTACCTTGCTTAAAACCACTTGTCATTTCCTTCTGCTCCTCGTTGGGTTCGACACTCTTACTTACCGAAAATAGCTACAATTGATCCCCTACACTTGTGGGTCATCATGCATCATCCCATAACTAACTCATTAGTCACATTAGTTGCAAGGTTTATAGTGACGTGCATCACCGAGAGGGCCCAGAGATACCTCTACGATACTCGGAGTGACTTGATGAAAAGCTCTTATATTGACTCTTTCCGATGTTATGATAAATTGCAATTGCTTCAACGACTGAGATTATAGTTTGCTAGTTTCTCAATGAAGTTTCTGATTCATACTTTACATTGTGAATAGATTGTTACTTCAGCATAAGAAATCATATGACAATATATATATATATATATATATATATATATATATATATGTTGCTATTCTAAGAATGATCATGATGCCCTCATGTCCGTATTTTATTTTATTGACACCTCTATCTCTAAACATGTGGACATATTTTTCGATATCGGCTTCCACTTGAGGACAAGCGGGGTCTAAGCTTGGGGGAGTTGATACGTCCATTTTGCATCATGCTTTTATATCGATATTTATTGCATTATGGGCTGTTATTACACATTATGTCACAATACTTATGCCTTTTCTCTCTTATTTTACAAGGTTTACATGAAGAGGGAGAATGCCGGCAGCTGGAATTCTGGGCTAGAAAAGTCCCGAAACTCCACGAAAGTCAGTTTTGGAATATATTAAAAATATTGGGCGAAGAAAGCACCAGAGGGGGGCCACCCACTGTCCACGAGGGTGGAGGGCACGCCCTACCCCCCTGGGAGCGCCCCCTGCCTCGAGGGCCACCCGAAGCCCCGATGCCCATCTTCTCGTATAAGGTGTCTTTTTCCTGGAAAAAAAAAATAAGAAGGAAGCTTTGGAATGACGCCTTGTTGTCTCGAGGTAGAACCTTGGCGGAAACAATCTAGGGCTCTGGCGGAGCTGTTCTGCCGGGGAAACGTCCCTCCGGGAGGGGGAAATCGTCATCACCATCAATCCTCTCATCGGGAGGGGGTCAATCTCCATCAACATCTTCACCAGCACCATCTCCTCTCAAACCCTAGTTCATCTCTTGTATCCGATCTTTGTCTCAAAACCTCAGATTGGTACCTGTGGGTTGCTAGTAGTGTTGATTACTCCTTGTAGTTGATGCTAGTTGGTTTGTTCGGTGGAAGATTATATGTTCAGATCCTTTATGCATATTTATACCCCCCTGATTATGAACATAAATATGATTTGTGAGTAGTTACGTTTGTTCCTGAGGACATGGGAAAAGTCTTGTTATAAGTAGTCATGTGAATTTGGTATTCGTTCGATATTTTGATGAGATGTATGTTGTCTTTCCTCTAGTGGTGTTATGTGAACATCGAATACATGGCACTTCACCATTGTTTGGGCCTAGGGGAAGGCATTGGGAAGTAATAAGTAGATGATGGGTTGCTAGAGTGACACAAGCTTAAACCCTAGTTTATGCATTGCTTCGTAAGGGGCTGATTTGGATCCATATGTTTCATGCTATGGTTAGGTTTACCTTAATTCTTCTTTCGTAGTTGTGGATGCTTGCGAGATGGGTTAATCATAAGTGGGATGCTTGTCCAAGGAAGGGAAGTACCCAAGCACCGGTCCACCCACATATCAAATTATCAAAGTAACGAACGTAAATCATATGAGCATGATGAAAACTAGCTTGACGATAATTCCCACGTGTCCTCGGGAGCGCTTTCCTTTATGTAAGAGTTTGTCCAGGCTTGTCCTTTGCTACAAAAAGGATTGGGCCACCTTGCTGCACCTTGTTTACTTTTGTTACTTGTTACCCGTTACGAATTACCTTATCACAGAAACTATCTATCACTGATAATTTCAGTGCTTGTAGAGAATACCTTACTAAAAACTGCTTGTCATTTCCTTCTGCTCCTCGTTGGGTTCAACACCCCTACTTATCGAAAGGACTACAATAGATCCCCTATACTTGTGGGTCATCATTCTCATACATGGATCCCATCTCAGGTTTCATGGCTTCAAGCCATTTCGCAAAATCTGGGCTCATCAGCGCTTCCTCATAGTTTGTAGGTTCGTCATGGTCTAGTAACATGACTTCCAGGACAGGATTACCGTACCACTCTGGTGCGGACCATACTCTAGTTGACCTACGAGGTTCGGTAGTAACTTGGTCTGAAGTTTTGATGATCATCATCATTAGCTTCCTCACTAATTGGTGTAGGAATCACTGGAACTGATTTCTGTGATGAACTACTTCCCAATTCGGGAGAAGGTACAATTACCACATCAAGTTCTACTTTCCTCCGACTCACTTCTTTCAAGAGAAACTCCTTCTCTAGAAAGGATCCATTCTTAGCAATGGATATCTTTCCTTCGAATCTGTGATAGAGGTCTACCCAACAGTTTCTTTTGGGTATCCTATGAAGACACATTTCTCCGATTTGGGTTCGAGCTTATCAGGTTGAAGCTTTTTCACATAAGCATCGCAGCCCCAAACTTTAAGAAACGACAACTTAGGTTTCTTGCTAAACCACAATTCATATGGTGTCGTTTCAACGGATTTAGATGGTGCCCTATTTAACGTGAATGCAGTCGTATCTAAATCATAACCCCAAAACGATGGCGGTAAATCGGTAAGAGACATCATAGATCGCACCATATCTAATAAACTACAATTATGACGTTCAGACACACCATTACGCTGTGGTGTTCCAGGTGACGTGAGTTGCGAAACTATTCCACATTGTTTCAAATGAAGACCAAACTCGTAACTCAAATATTCACCTCCACGATCAGATCGTAGAAACTTTATTTTCTTGTTATGATGATTTTCCACTTCACTCTGAAATTCTTTGAACTTTTCAAATGTTTCAGACTTATGTTTCATTAAGTAGATATACCCATATCTGCTCAAATCATCTGTGAAGGTCAGAAAATAACGATACCCGCCGCGAGCCTCAACACTCATCGGACCGCATACATCAGTATGTATTATTTCCAATAAGTCAGTGGCTCGCTCCATTGTTTCGGAGAATGGAGTCTTAGTCATCTTTCCCATGAGGCATGGTTCGCAAGCATCAAGTGATTCCAAAAGCCCATTAGCATGGAGTTTCTTCATGTGCTTTACACCAATATGACCTAAACGGCAGTTCCACAAATAAGTTGCTCTATCATTATTAACTTTGCATCTTTTGGCTTCAATATTATGAATATTTGTATCACTACGATCGAGATTCAACGAAAGTAGACCACTCATCAAGGGTATAAATAGAACAACCATTATTCTGTAATTTAAATGAATAACCGTCTCACATCAAAGAAGATCCAGATATAATGTTCATGATCAGCGCAAGCACTAAATAACAATTATTAAGGTCTAAAACTAATCCCGATGGTAGATTTAGAGGTAGCGTGCCGACGGCGATCACATCAACCTTGGAACCATTTCCGACGCGCATCATCACCTCGTCCTTAGCCAATCTTCGTTTAATCCATAGCCCATGTTTCAAGTTGAAAATATGAGCAACAGAACCAGTATCAAATACCCAGGCGCTACTACGAGCATTAGTAAGGTACACATCAATAACATGTATATCAAATATACCTTTCACTTTGCCATCCTTTTTTATCCGCCAAATACTTGGGGCAGTTCCGCTTCCAGTGACCAGTCCCTTTGCAGTAGAAGCACTCAGTCTCAGGCTTAGTGAGGGAGTCCTGGATTAGGGGGTCCTCGGGCATCCTGACTATGGTGCATGGGCCGGACTGATGGGCTGTGAAGATATAAGACCGAAGACTCACACCCGTGTCCGGATAGGACTCTCCTTGGCGTGGAAGGCAAGCTTGGCATCCTGATATAAAAGATTCCTTTCTCTGTAACCGACTTTGTACAACCCTAGTACCCTCCGGTGTCTATATAAACCGGAGGGCTTAGTCCGTAGAGGCAAGAATCATAATCATAGTCATACAGGCTAGGATTTTAGGGTTTTAGCCATTACGATCTCGTGGTAGATCTACTCTTGTAATACTCATATTCATCAAGATCAATCAAGCAGGAAGTAGGGTATTACCTCCATAGAGAGGGCCCGAACCTGGGTAAACATCGTGTCGCCCGTCTCCTGTTACCATCGACCTTAGACACACAGTTTGGGACCCCCTACCCGAGATCCGCCGGTTTTGACACCGACATTGGTGCTTTCATTGAGAGTTCCTCTGTGTCGTCATCAAAAGGTTCGATGGCCCCGTCAATCGTCTACAACAATGTTGTCCAGGGAGAAACCTTCCTCCTCAGACAGATCTTCGTATTAGGCGGCTTCGCACTGCGGGCCAACTTGCTTGGTCATCTAGAGCAGATCGATAGCTATGCCCCTGGCCGTCAGGTCAGATTTGGAAGCTTGAACTACGTCGCGGATATCCGCGGAGACTTGATCTTCGACGGATTCAAGACCACGACAGCCGCCCCCTGTCACCGCAATGAACATGGCTTAAATTTGTCATCGGACCATACCTGGAGATAGAACTCCGCAATCGCCCGCCCTAGATCCGGAAAGGCATCGCGCCATCCGAGGACGGGAGGCTCAACTCCGCCACGGAAGCCATAGACTCAGCAGCGTCGGAGCCGCACACAGACCCAACCCCGAGCGGGATTTGTGTCACCGGAACCTCGGACTCGTTTCCGGCTACAGGTTCCGAACCATGTACGTCCATGCACGACGAGCTTGATCAGACATCGATCGTCGAATTCAGCTCCATGGACATCTCCCGGCACTCGCCTTTAGGCGACGTGCTAAACTCATTAAAAACACTCTCCTTAGCGGGGGACTCACATCCCAATTATATCCGGTTCAAACTGGAGGCTGATGACGGAGAATTTCGTTTCCCACCCACCGCCCACTTCATAGCCACTGTCGAGGACCTAACCGACATGCTCGATTATGGCTCCGAAGACATCGACGGTATGGACGACGATGTCAGAGAAGAGGAGGCCCAAAATCCGCTGTTTACCAGATGCTGGACGGCCACTTCCTCGTATGACGTATACATGGTGGACACACCTAAAGAGAACAATGGCGACAACAAGAAGGATCCAGTCGAGGATAAACCTCCTGAGATACAGCCAAAACATCGACATCAGCAGTGCCGCTCTAAATCACGCCGTGCAAAAGACAGCGATACCGGCACAAGAGAAGATAACACTGCGGACGGTGCCAAAGACAATGAAGACCCCGTTGAGGCAACTTCCGAACAGGATGAACGGGAAGACAGGCAAGTTAGCCCTGATGAACATGCCATACACGAAGACTTGGAGGACAGTAATTATCTTCCGCTCTTCGAGGATGAGGTGAGCCTTGGCAACGAGGATTTTATCATGCCTGAGGAACCTCTCGAGTAGGAGCGCTTTAAGCGCCGGCTAATAGCCACTGCAAGGAGCCTGAAAAAGAAGCAGCAGCAGCTTCAAGCTGATCAAGATCTGCTCAACGATAGATGGACTGATGTCCTGGCAGCCGAGGAATATGGCCTTAAGCGCCCAGCCAAAATTTACCCTAAGCGCAAATTGCTACCTCAGTTCGATGATGAGGCGCTGGAGCCCGTACCATCATCACGCAATGCGGCTGACCGACCACCACGTGGTCGGGATAGAGCGGCAACTCAAGTCAAACACCAGCCAGCCCCACCTCACCGTAAAGGTAGAGTAAAACAGCTCGGGGACATACATACGACCTGCGGCAGGACTTGGAGATTAGAGCAGGTCAGAACATATCGATCTATGGATCACGGGGACGCCCCCCGACACGCGACAACAGCTACCTAGCCGAACGCAATAATCATACTCACGCCCAGGCCGAGAACCGCAGACGGACTCCATCCGAGCTATGTCGTGACGTGGCCCGATATAGAGGCGCCGTACACCCCCTTTGCTTCACTGACGAGGTAATGGAGCACGAATTCCCAGAAGGGTTTAATCCCGTAAGCATCGAATCATACGATGGGACAACAGACCCCACGGTATGGATCGAGGATTTTCTTCTTCACATTCATATGGCCCGTGGCGATTGAGGGAGTCCTGGATTAGGGGGTGTCCGGATGGCCGGACTATAACCTTTGGCCGGACTCCTGGACTATGATGATAAAGATTGAAGACTTCGTCCCGTGTCCGGATGGGACTTTCCTTGGCGTGGAAGGCAAGCTTGGCGATACAGATGTGTAGATCTCCTCCCATCGTAACCGACTCTGTGTAACCCTAGCCCTCTCCTGTGTCTATATAAACCGGAGGGTTTTAGTTCATAGGACGAACAACAATCATACCATAGGCTAGCTTCTAGGTTTTAGCCTCTCTGATCTCGTGGTAGATCTACTCTTGTACTACCCATATCATCAATATTAATCAAGCAGGAGTGGGGTTTTACCTCCATCGAGAGGGCCCGAACCTGGGTAAAAACATCGTGTCCCTTGTCTCCTGTTACCATCCGCCTAGACGCACAGTTCGGGACCCCCTACCCAAGATCCGCCGGTTTTGACACCGACATTGGTGCTTTCATTGAGAGTTCCTCTTTGTTGTCATCTTTAGGCCCGATGGCTCCTCCGATCATCAACAACGATGCGGTCCAGGGTGATACTTTTCTCCCCGGACAGATCTTCGTATTCGGCGGCTTTGCACCGCGGGCCAATTCGCTTGGCCATCTGGAGCAGATCGAAAGCTATGCCCCTTGCCATCGTGTCAGATTGGAAGTTTGAACTACACGGCCGACGTCGCGGAGACTTGATCTTCGACGAGTTCGAGCCACGCCCGTAGCGCGCCAGATCACACGATGGGCATGATCTAGCTTCTGCCACGAACAGTGCCCTAAAGGCCGCACTGATGTCCGCTCCGACCCTTAGCTTGGAGCCGATCGCACTGTCGAGGACGGGTGACTGGACGCCACCTCGGGGGCTGCAATCTCTACTGCGATCGAGCCGAACACCAGCCTTGTCCTTTGCGAAGCTCGTGACTCCATGGTGCCGGACTCCTCTCCGGACTCCGAACCTTCCGCGCCCCTGCGGATCGAATCCGATTGTGCACCGATCATGGAGTTCGCCGCCGCGGACATCTTTCAGCACTCGCCCTTCGGCGACATTCTGAATTCACTAAAGTCTCTCTCTTTATCAGGAGAGCCCTGGCCGGACTATGGTCAGCAAGGTTGGGATGCAGACGATGAAGAAATTCAATCCCCACCCACCACCCACTTCGTAGCCACTGTCGATGATTTAACCGACATGCTCGAGTTCGACTCCGAAGACATCGACGGTATGGACGCCGATGCAGGAGACGACCAAGAACCAGCGCCTATAGGGCACTGGAAGACCACCTCGTCGTATGACATATACATGGTGGACACCCCAAAAGAAGGGAAGGGCGATGGAACAACGGAGGATGACCCCTCCAAGAAGTAGCCTAAGCACCGGCGTCAGCGGCGCCGCTCTAAATCCCGCCAAAGCAAAAACGACGATTCCGGCACGGGAGATAATAACACCGGACAAAGTGCTAAAGACAACCCCTCCAAAGCAAGATTCAAAGACACGGGGAGGATGGAGAAGCCAGCCCTCATGAGAGAGCTGCAGACAGAGAGGTAGAGGACGATAATTACATGCCTCCCTCCGAAGACGAGGCAAGCCTCGACGACGACAAATTTGTCATGCCTGAGGATCCCATCGAACAAGAGCGTTTGAGACGCAGGCTTATGGCCACGGTGAGCAGCCTCAAGAAAAAACAGCAACAACTTAGAGCTGACCAAGACTTGCTAGCCGACAGATGGACTGAAGTCCTTGCGGCCGAAGAGTACGAACTCGAACGCCTCCAAGAGCTACCCAAAGCGCAGGCTGCTACCTCGATTAGAGGAGGAAGCACCTAAACCTACATCACCGCATGACACGGCCGACCGGCCACCTGCGTGGCATGACGGAGAGGCCTCTCGACCCTCCACTCAAGCCGCACTCGACGTTGCTCGGAAAATACCAAGGCACAGTGGAAACGCGCTGCACTCCACGAGATATATTGGAGGACAAGGCAAGGCAAACAAGATCGATCTACGGATCGCTGGGCGCCTACGACACGCGGACGATAACCGTCATGTCGGATATGGCAAATCCGCCGGGCGAATCTGATGAGACAAAGCTCATATGAGCTACGCCGTGATATAGCCCAATACAGAGGCGCCGCACACCCCCTATGCTTCACAGATGAAGTAATGGATCATCAAATCCCTGAGGGTTTTAAACCCGTGAACATCGAATCATACGATGGCACAACAGATCCCGCGGTATGGATCGAGGATTATCTCCTTCATATCCACATGGCCCGCGGTGATGATCTACACGCCATCAAATATCTCCCACTCAAGCTTAAAGGACCAGCTCGGCATTGGCTTAACAGCTTGCCAGTAGATTCAATTGGTTCTTTGGGAGGACACGGAAGCCGCATTCCCGACAATTTCTGTGGCACCTATGTGCGACCACCAGACGCCGATGACCTAAGCCACATAATTCAGCGGCAGGAGGAATCGGCGGAACAATTACGGACACGGTTCCTAACCAAGAAAAATCAAATAGTCGACTGTCCGGACGCAGAGGCGCTCGCAGCCTTCAAACATAACATCCATGACAAGTGGCTTGCCCGGCACCTAGGACAGGAAAAGCCGAAATCCATGGCAGCCCTCACAACACTCATGACCCGCTTTTGCGCGGGAGAAGACAGCTGGCTAGCTCGTAGCAATAACATGACCAAGAGCCCTGGTAATTCGGATACCAAGGACAGCAATGGCAGGTCGCGTCGCAACAAGCACAAGCGTCGCATTAACAGCGGCAATGCTGAGGATACGGCAGTTAATGCCGGATTCAGAGGCTCTAAACCCGATCAGCGGAAAAAGCCATTCAAAAGAAATACTTCGGGCCCGTCCAGTTTGGACCGAATACTCGATCGCTTGTGCCAGATACACGGCACCCCCGAAAAACCAGCCAATCACACCAACAGGGATTGTTGGGTGTTCAAGTAGGCAGGCAAGTTAAATGCCGAAAACAGTGACAAGGGGCTGCATAGTGATGACGAGAGGAGCCGCGGCCGCTGAACAATAGGGGACAGAAGGGCTTCCCCCCCACAAGTGCGGACAGTGAACATGATATACGCAACCCACATACCCAAAAGGGAGCGGAAGCGTGCACTCAGGGACGTATATGCGTTGGAGCCAGTCGCCCCGAAGTTCAACCCGTGGTCCTCCTGCCCGATCACTTTTGATCGAAGGGACCACCCCACTAGCATCCGCCATGGCGGATTCGCCGCATTGGTTCTAGACCCAATCATTGACGGATTTCACCTCACTAGAGTCCTTATGGACGGCGGCAGCCTGAACTCGCTTTATCGTGGATAGAGTGCAAAAATGGGCATAGATCCTCAAGGATTAAACCCACAAAACGACCTTTAAAGGCGTCATACCAGGTGTAGAGGCCAACTGTACAGGCTCAGTTACACTTGAGGTGGTCTCCGGATCCCCGGATAATTTCCGAAGCGAGGAGTTAATCTTCGACATAGTCCCGTTCCGCAGTGGCTATCATGCACTGCTCGGGCGAACCGCATTTGCAAAGTTCAGTGCGGTGCCGCACTACGCATACCTCAAGCTCAAGATGCCAGGCCCTCGAGGTGTCATTACGGTCAATGGAAACACCGAACGCTCTCTCCGAACGGAGGAGCATACGGCAGCCCTCGCGGCGGAAGTACAAAGTAGCCTCTCAAGGCAATTCTCTAGTCCGGCTATTAAACGTCCAGACACCGTCAAGCGCGCCCGGAGTAACCTACAACAAGACCGCCTGGCATGTTCCGAGCACGCATAGCAATGCGGCCCCAACCCTAGCCCTCGCGAAATTGCGGAACCAGTACTACGCGTACATAATTACGCTCTGGAAGTACCATTGGCATAGGGGGAGGGGCACGACCACGGCATGCCCAAAATGCGGCTCAACCGCACTAGGGGCTCCCAATTTGGTCATTCTTTTTTTTCTTACTTTCAGGACTCCACTCTCCGGAAGGCCTGTCCGGCAGTACAATCGCCGAACACACGATGCAACAGCCAGGAAGGCAGCAAGCTACGTCGAATGTCCAGGTGGTCTCTATAACGAGCTAAATACCTGTCTTACATAAAGTCTCGCAGCTTGCCCCTGGAGGGGGACGTGATAATCCCATCTCCTGCTTATCGCATTATTTGTATCGTTCTGCTTTCACATCAGCCTTTTAATAAACAATGCATAGCTTTTGCCTATTATTGCATTCCTTTTTTTTTAACTTAAATATGTTCAGTTATGACATTATGCAACTGTACACTTTGGTACGGCCAATACACCAGGGGCTTAAGTACCCCAGAATATGGTGTGAGAAGTCCGAACACTCTCACGAAAAGTGCACCCGAACTTATAGCATTATATGCATCGGCTCAATCATGTCTTGGGTCAATAGTTGGGTTTGCCCGGCTCCCATGTTTTGGTACCTTACGTTCCGTTATATCGGCTAAGGTAGCGCCGGGAGAACTACTATGATTGTGCCCGGTTGAGCTGGGTTAAGCACCTCAAGAGAGAAAGCTAAAACTGACCGTCATGATAGGGCGAGAGCTGGTCGCTGTTCGAGAGGTTTCGAGTCCCTAAAGACTTATGCCGCTTAGAGCGAGGAGCCGGCTTTGTCCGCCTAGGCGTGGATAGCGCCCCGAACTCTGTCTTCCGAATACTAGGGGCTTCTACGAAATTTAAAATTATAGAATTCTATGGCTAAGTGAGAGTGATAAAGCATTATAGTCCGATTGCCTTGTTCGTTGTCTTTGGCGCCTCCCTCAAAGGACCCAAGAATGGGAACAAGATCGCTCAGGTTTATCCCAACACCCCAAAGACTCGTGGCATGGGGGCGAAGCCGACGACTCACCATCTCTCAGATTTAATAAACGGTCGCATGAAGGTAATATTTTAAATTCAAAAGCGTTGCTTAGCGCATATGAACAAGTTTTCAGCACGAGGATAACACGAGCGAGTTTACTCAAAATTACATCCTTGGAACATTCATCCGCCATAAGGCGGGCACCCTTCAGGACGCCCTCATAATACATCTCGGGCTTGTGATGCTCCTTGCCCTACGGTGGCCCATCTATCACTAGCTTCTCAGCATCCATCTTGCCCCAGTGCACTTTAGCACGGGCAAGGGCCCTACGAGCGCCTTCGATGCATACGGAGGGCTTGATGACTTCAAGCCATGGACAGGCACCCGCCAGCCGCCTCACCAGCCCAAAGTAGCTCCCAGGCATGACATCCCCAGGCCATAGCCAGACTATAAGGCCCTTCATTGCCTGTTCGGCCACCTTGTGGAGCTCGACCAGTTGCTTCAGCTGGTCGCTCAAGGGCACCGGGTGTCCGGCCTCAAAGACATCGAGACCAGAACACCTTCTCCGTCGAGCTCCCCTCCTCGGCCCGGTAGTAGGTGGCAGCGTCGGACACACTGCGGGGCAGATCTGCGAATGCTCCTGGAGAGCTCCGGACTCGGGTAAGTAACAAGTAATTCACTTTCACGTGCTTGCTTTGCATAAAGAATGCCTTACCCGCCGCTATCTTCTTCATCGCCTCAATTTACAGGAGGGCTTTTGGGCTTCGGCCTTGGCAGAATTGGCGCTCTCAAGGGCAGAGGCAAGCTCGGACTCTCGAGTCTTTGAGTCAAGCTCCAAACTCTCGTGTTTTTTCACGAGAGCCTGGAGCTCTTGCTGCACCTCCGCCACCCACGCCTCCTGCTTTTCTCGCTCGATCGCTCATGGCCGCATTTTCTTCGGCCTTGGACAGCGCTTTCTTCAGGGTTGCCACCTGGGTTGTGGCCCCTGTAATACTCATGTTGGTCCTGTCATTTTTTGCAACCACATCTTTTTTATATATACTTAAATAAGGTATTACTTACCTTCCTTGTCCTCGAGCTGCTTCTTGGCAAGGCCGAGCTCGTTCTCGGACTGCTTGAGGCTCTGCTTCAATGCAGCGACCTCCGTAGTCAGTGCGGCAGAGGTCAGCAGCGCAGCCTGCATTCCCATATTGACATACTTATGTTAGACTCCTACGTATATCTTTTAGATCCTCAGTTCGGCTTTTCTTTCCAAACACCAAACTGAGCATCAGGGGCTACTGTCTATGCGGTAATATTTTTTATATCATAAATACATACCTCAAAGCCTGTTAGAAGGCTGGCACAGGCTTCCGTCAGCCCGCTCTTGGCGGACTGAACCTTCTGGATCACCACACTCATAATAGTGCGGTACTCCTCGTCGATGGAGGCGCCGTTAAGCACCTCCAGCAAATTATCCGGTGCCTCCGGTTGTACGGAGGTCACCGGCATCATAGGCTTGCCCTTCTTACTAGGGGGCCGCCTGCCGGACTCAGGAACCACTG
Source organism: Aegilops bicornis (assembly GCA_021605145.1). NCBI lineage: Eukaryota > Viridiplantae > Streptophyta > Magnoliopsida > Poales > Poaceae > Aegilops > Aegilops bicornis. The sequence continues at coordinate 462,872,771 of CM038669.1, read as the reverse complement.
AAGGTTCCGGTGCGGTGTCCGGCCCAGGGCCGGACGTGGAGCCCTTGGGGGTTTTGTCCCCTTTGCGCCTGGAGTCCGGGAGGTTGCCTTGCGGCGCCTCCAGGACCACCTCCTCCTGGCTTGGATCCTTTTGGGACTCCACCTCGGCATCATCCGCAGGGCGAGGGGAGGAGGCGGCCGGAAGTGAAGTGCTATTCACATCCGACGAGCTTAAGGAGCCGCTCGACGACACGCCGACCTGGGCTCGGGGCGGACTGCATGATTATATTCGGCGTCAGAAGATACTGTGCAATAAAGGAATGCCATGAGTTATTCTGGTATCCGGATACTTACAATTTTGCCAGGGGCTTGGCCCTGGATGGCCACTCCTCTTCGCCGTCGTCGGCGTTGGTGGAGTAGTCCGGAGGAAGGGTCCTTCCCTTCTTGGACCCTCCGGCCCCCCAGTTGGGGCGGCCTTCCTTTTCTGTCCTCCCCCCGCTGGAGGGGGAGAGGCCTCTTCTTCCTCCTCCTCGTCTTCGTGGGAGGAGTGCGCCTCGGAGTCATCGGACGATGTATCCGACACCACCGGGCGCCGGGAACTCTTTCGAGTTCCCTTGGCCTTTTTCTTGGCCTTCTTCTCCAGCACCACGTAAGGTGCCGGAGCCAGTAGCCCCGTCAAGCGGGCGTCCGCTGGGTCTTCGGGCAAGGGAGCCGGACAATTGATCTGCCCGGGCGTCTCCTGCCAAGCCTGTCAAAGGTAAGGGAGTTTAGATCCCGCATAGGGTCAAACTATGAAAAACAAGTATCCCGTAAAGGGTAAAATATCTTACCACGTTGGCTTGATGCTGCGCGCTGAATCCGCGATCCTCGGTAGCGGATGGGGAGCCTCGGCGCCCTTGAACAACACCTTCCTGGCATCTTCGTACGAAGTGTTGAAGAGCACCTTTCGAGGTTCGGTCTTTGTGCGGATTAAACTCCCACAAGCTGAAAGCCCGTTGTTGCCACGGGAGGATCCGACGGATGAGCATGACCTGGACTACGTTGACGAGTTTGAGCTTCTTGCTCACCAGGTTTTGGACGCAGGTTTGGAGTCCGGTCAGCTCTTTCGAATTACCCCACGACAGGCCCTTCTCTTTCCAGGAGGTGAGCCGCGTGGGAATGCCAGATCGGAATTCGGGGGCCGCTGCCCATTCAGGGTCACGCGGCTCGGTGATGTAGAACCACCCCGATTGCCACCCCTTTATGGTCTGTACGAAGGAGCCCTCGAGCCATAGGACTTTGGGCATCTTGCCCACCATGGCACCTCCGCACTCCGCTTGGCGCCCACCCACTACCTTCAGCTTGACATTGAAAGTCTTCAGCCATAAGCCAAAGTGGGGCTGGATGCAGAGGAAGGCCTCGCACACGACGATGAACGCCGAGATGTTGAGGATAAAATTCAGGGCCAGATCATGGAAATCCAGGCCGTAGTAGAACATGAGCCCCCGGACAAATGGGTGAAGTGGGAAACCTAGTCCCATGGAGGAAATGGGTGAGGAACACCACCCTCTCATGGGGTGCAGGGTGGGATGAGCTGCCCCTCGTCTGGGAGCCGGTGTGCGATGTCATTGGACAAGTATCCGGCTTTCCTCAGCTTCTTGATGTGTCCCTCCGTGACGGAAGAGACCATCCACTTGCCTCCCGCTCCGGACATGGCTGAAGAAGGTTGAGGTGGGATGTGCGGACTTGGGCACTAGAGCTCGAGTGCATGAAAATGGATAAGCAAAGGAGGAATAAGGCGTAGATGGAAAAGGTGGATCCTTATCCCCTTATATGGGCGGACGAAACTATGTGCCCCCACCAGCCTGATAAAACTCACTTATCTCCCAAGCGCCGTAAATTAATGGTACGGTTGGGTTACCCACGCCCGTATTGACGAGAATCCCGGAATAAGGGGACACGATCTCTGCTTCGACAAGACGTGCCAAGGAAACCGCCTCGCTAAGTGCGCTGAGGTGGGACAGTAAAAATGATTCGAATAAAGGCTTGGCCGTCGTGTGATGACACGCTGCGGAATACGTCAGCAGGTTGGATTTGTGCAGATATTATTCTCTCTACGGTGGTATGTGGAACTTGTTTTGCAGAGCCGGACACTATCCTTGTGATCAAAATCTTCTATGAAGTATTCGGAGGAGGAACCCGCCTTCTAATGCCGAAGACAATCTGCGCGCCGGACTCGTCGTCATTGAAGCCTGGTTCAGGGGCTACTGATGGAGTCCTGGATTAGGGGGTGTCCGGATGGCCGGACTATAACCTTTGGCCGGACTCCTGGACTATGAAGATACAAGATTGAAGACTTCGTCCCGTGTCCGGATGGGACTTTCCTTGGCGTGGAAGGCAAGCTTGGCGATATGGATGTGTAGATCTCCTCCCATCATAGCCGACTCTGTGTAATCCTAGCCCTCTCCGGTGTCTATATAAACCGGAGGGTTTTAGTCCGTAGGACGAACAACAATCATACCATAGGCTAGCTTCTAGGGTTTAGCCTCTCTGATCTCGTGGTAGATCTACTCTTGTACTACCCATATCATCAATATTAATCAAGCTTGAGTAGGGTTTTACCTCCATCGAGAGGGCCCGAACCTGGGTAAAAACATCGTGTCCCTTGTCTCCTGTTACCATCCGCCTAGACGTACAGTTCGGGACCCCCTACCCGAGATCCGCCGGTTTTGACACCGACAGCGATGATCTCCATGCCATCAAATACCTCCCACTAAAACTCAAAGGACCAGCCCGGCACTGGTTGAACAGTCTGCCCGAAAACTCCATCGGCAGCTGGGAGGACTTGGAAGAGGCCTTCCTTGACAACTTCCAAGGTACATATGTTCGACCTCCGGATGCCGACGACTTAAGTCACATAATTCAGCAGCCCGGAGAGTCAGCGAGGAAACTCTGGACTAGGTTCTTAACGAAAAAGAACCAGATCGTCGACTGTCCGGATGCCAAAGCCCTGGCGGCCTTCAAACACAGCATCCGAGATGAATGGCTCGCCCGACACCTCGGCCAAGAAAAGCCGAAGTCCATGGCAGCCCTTACGGCACTTATGACCCGCTTTTGCACGGGCGAAGATAGCTGGCTAGCCCGTAGCAATAACAATGCAAGCGAACCTGGCACTGCGGAAACCAGAAATAGCAACGGCAAGCCCCGACGCAACAGACACAAGCGTCGAAACAATGGTGATAATACCGACGACACGGCAGTCAACGCTGGATTCAGCGGCTCCAAGTCCGGCCAGCAAAAGAAGCCGTTCAAAAGGAACAATTCGGGCCCATCCAGCTTGGACCGCATACTCGATCGCCCATGCCAGATACACGACACCCCCGACAAACCAGCCAATCACACCAACAAAGATTGTTGGGTTTTTAAACAGGTCGGCAAGTTAAATGCGGAGAAAAAGGAAAAGGGGTCGCAAAGTGAAGACGAGGACAAGGAACCCCGGCCATCAAACACAGGGGGACAGAAGAAGTTTCCCCCCAAGTTAAAACGGTGAACATGATATACGCTACCCATATCCCCAAGAGGAAACGCAAGCGCGCACTCAGGGACGTCTATGCGATGGGGCCAATCGCTCCAAAGTTCAACCCATGGTCTTCATGTCCGATCACTTTTGATCGCAGGGACCATCCGACCTGTATCTGTCATGGCGGTTCAGCCGCACTGGTCCTCGACCCAATCATTGATGGATTCCACCTCATGCGAGTCCTCATGGATGGTGGTAGCAGCCTGAACCTGCTCTATCAGGATACAACGTGCAAAATGGGCATTAATCCCTCAAGAATTAGGCCCACAAAGACTACCTTAAAGGAGTCATACCAGGTGTAGAGGCCCGCTGTACGGGCTCAATCACCCTAGAGGTTGTATTCGGATCCCTGGACAACTTCTGAAGCAAAGAGCTGATCTTCGATATCGTCCCCTTTTGCAGCGGCTATCACGCATTGCTTGGACGAACCGCATTTGCGCGCTTCAACGCGGTGCCACACTACGCTTATGTTAAGCTCGAGATGCCCGGACCACGCGGTGTCATAACAGTCAATGGAAACATGGAACGCTCCTTCCGTACCTAGGAGCACACCCTGCGTTAGCAGCAGAAGTATAGAGCGGCCTTCTCAAGCAGGACCTTAATTCGTCGGTCGAGCTCCCGGACACTGTCAAATGAGTCTGGACTACTCTGCAGCAGGACAGCCCAGCTCGTCAAGAGCTCGATTAGCAATTTGGCCTCCGTCCCAGTCCCAACCAAGTGGCGGCATTCGTACCGTGCGTACATAACTATGCACTCAAAATACCATGGGCATAGACGGAGGCATAACTAGCTTGTGATCCATAATACGGCTCGACCGCTCCTGGACACACATACTTTCAATTTTTCTTTTTTTATCCTTTTCAGGTTTCTTTTCCACAGGCTTCTTCTGACGACCTGATCATCGGTCCTCTCGACAGGATGGATACACCAAGATGGCAAGAAGCACTGGCGTACAAGGGAATTTCTAGGTGGTCTCTTTAACGAGCACTCTACCTGTTTTCAGGACCCGCACGCAGCTCTCCCTTGGTTGTGGCATGCTAAATAGCCCGGTTGCTTATTGCACCACTTGTACAAATACGCTTTGACGTATTAATCAAACTATAATGGAAACAGTTTGCGGCCCATATTTTTCGGCACTAGCTTACTACCCCCTTTTTCCTTTTTTGATAATCCTCTCAAGTTGCACCCGTACACTTTGGTACGCTTTAATCTGCCAGGGGCTTCATTGCGACCCATAATAGGGCAACAAAGTCCGAACACTTTTTACAATATAGTTCGGCACCCCGAATTTAGCATTATATGCATTGGCTCCGAATCATGTCTTTAGTCAATAGTTGGGTTGCCCGGCTCCTGTGCTTACTACCTTACGTGTTCCGCTATATCGGCTAGGGTAGTAAAGGGAGAACTACTGCGATTGTGTCCTGGTTTATCCGGATGAGCACCTCAGTAGAGAAAGCCGAAAACTGGCTGTCACGATGTGGCGAGAGCCGGTCAGCTCTTCGAAGGTTTCAAATATTTAGCGATTTTTTTCCGCATTATGCGATGAATCAGCTCTTACCCGATCAGGTGTTTATAGTACCCTAGTTTGGATACTAGGGGCTGCGCCTAAATTTCATTGTCAAACTCCTATGGCTAAGTGAGGGTGATAAAGCCACATAGTGCGATTGTCTGGTTCTTTGCGCTAAACACCTCCTTCAAGGACCAAACAATTGGATCAAGAGTGTTTAGATTCCATCCCGAACACCCCCGTACTACCTACATGGGGGCTGAAGCTGACCACTGGCCAACTCTCAAAATTTCATAAACACGGCCGCACAGGAGGTAAAATATTAAACAAGCGTTATATTACATAGCCGAACTTGTTTCATAATACAGAGCGAGACAATATGAATGTATTCACTCAATGATTACATCCTCCGTACATTGCCCCACCACAATGCGGGATCCCTCCAGGACATCGCTAAAATATCGCTCGGGCGTGTGGTGCTCCTTGCCTGCGGGCGGTCCCTCGGTCGCGACCGTGACAACATTCATCTTCGCCCACTGCATCTTGACACGGGCGAAGGCCATCTGCGCACCTTCGATGCAGACCGACCGCTTGATGGCGTCAAGCCGAGGGCAGGAATCGACTAGCCGCTTCACGGGACCAAAGTAGCTCCTGGGTATGGCTTCGGCAGGCCACAACCGAATTATTAAGTCATTCATGGCCAGTTCGGCCACCCTATGCAGTTCGACCAACTGTTTTAGCCAAGGTTGGAAAAAGCGGTAGGCGTAAGCGAGGCGGTTGGCCCTCGTCTAGTGCCTAGGCGATGCTTAAGCGCCCTAGGCGCGGCCTAGGCGGTAATATAGTTTTACTATCATGGTGTATTTGTTAGTATTATATGTGTATCGGTATTAATTTAGGGCATATAAATAAGTTAACTATGAGATACTGCCATTTGAATATGGCCCGTTTGGCATATCAGTGCAATTTGGTATGACTCCTCGCTTGGGTAGACAATTTCTTGCTTGCCCTGCCTAGACTTCCATTTATGCCCTAGGCGAGGCTTTTGGCCATTGCCTAGCGCCTAGGCGTGCCTAAGCGTCTCCTAGGCACTGCCTTTTCCAACAGAGGTTTTAGCTGATCGCTAAAGGGCACCAGATGTTCTGGCGCAAGGTATTGCGACCAGAACAGCTTCTCCGTTGAGCTCCCTTCTTCGGCTTGGAAGAATTCCGCAGCGTCAGCAACACTACGCGGCAGATCCACAAACGCCCTTGGGGAACTCCAAATCCGGGTTAGTAAGAGATACCTCTTCTTCGCATACTTGCTTTGCATACTAAAAGCCTTACCCACTGCAATTTTCTTGGCCTCCTGGATCTCCTGGAGGGTGCCCTGGGCTTCAACCCGGGCCTCTTTCGCGCTTTGGCGAGCCTTGGCGAGTTCGGTCTCTTGAGCTGAAACATCGCGCTCCAAGGACTCGCATTTCTTCACGGCATCCTGGAGCTCTTGTTGGACCTCATCAAGCCTGGCCTCGTGCTTCTCACAGGCGGCTTGTTCCTTGGCAGCTTTCTCCCTGGCCTCGGCCAGCGCCTTTTTAAGGACCTCGACCTCGGTCGCCACTCCTACAAATATCATGGCACTATGGTCAATACACATCATTCATTATTTCCGAATATACAGCAAGTCACCACATACCTTGCTTGTCCTCCAGCTGCCTTTTTACAAGCCCGAGCTCTTCTTCAGCCCGCTCCAGACTCTGCTTTAGTCCGGAGACCTCATCAGCATGAGAGGTTGCCGCCAGCAACGACATCTGCTTATTCACATAAGACATGTTTAGTTAGTTTCCTACGAAAATTACTTGATCCTCTGTCCGGATTTTCTTTCTGAACAGCGGACAGTGTCTCAGGGGCTACTTTCTATACTATGACTTTCTCTTTTGCGTCACTTACCTCAAAGCCTATCAGCAGGCTGGTGCAGGCTTCGGTCAGTCTGCTCTTGACAGACTGAACCCTCTCAACCACCGTACCCATAAGGATACGGTGTTCCTCCACAATGGAAGCGCCTCGTAGCGCTTCCAGCAGATTATCCGGTGCCTCTGGATGGACAGAGGTCACTGGCGGAATAGGCGCACCTCCTCCCTTTGGAGCAGGCTGCTCGCTTGATTCCGGAGCCGTGTAGGTCTCTGGAATGGTATTCGGCAGGGGGCCGAATTGGATATGGCCCCCATCGCCACTTTCCATGGGGATTTTCTCCCAAAGGTGTCTGGTGGCCGAAGGTTCACCCTCCGGCACCACCCTGACGGCCTCCTGAACCTCTCCCTGGCCTGGGAAGGTCCTTCAGGACAGCACCTCGGTGTCGCTCTTGGCCTTGGGAGAGTAAGCCATCGGCGGTGACTCGCTGGCCATCGCCTTCGAATCCAGCGAACCCCCTGATGAGGATCGCAGGGAGCTGTCGTGGGCCGGACTACAATTGCATAATTCAACATGTTAAAGCTATGAAGTAGAGATGCCGGATATATGGACGCATCAGGGTTTTTTAGTACTTACGATGCAGCCAGGGGCTTGTTTCGGGGGCGCGGCTCTGGGATGCTGTCAACATCCCACGCAGAGTTATCCGCGAGGGAACCCTTTCCCCTCTTGGACGCTCCTGCCTCCATACTTGTGGATGCCGCCCTCGTCTTCCTTCCCCCCTCAGGGGGAGAGTTGCTTTCTTCCTCCTCCTCCTCGTCGTCTTCGGTGGCAGAGGAGTGAGTCTTGTTGTCTTCGGACGACACGTCCGAAGCTCCCTTGCGGCGGAGGCCACTTCTGCCCCCTTGGCCTTCTTCTCCGGCGCCTGGTAAGGCGCCGGGACCAGCATCTTTGTCAGAAGCGGGATGGCTGGTTCCTCGGGCAGCGGAGCCAGACACTTAATCCGCTCCGCTTTCTCTGTCCATACCTGAAAAATAAATAGTGAAGTTTAGGTGTCTTCCTTGAATAAGCAAGTAGAGGATACACCTTGAAACGCGAAAGACTTACCGCACTGGCGGGATGGGCCAGATCGTGCCCGCAGTCCTCGGTGGTCTGCGGCGGCGTCTCGTTGCCCTTGAAGAGCACCTTCCAGATATCTTCGTGCGTAGTTCCGAAGAACTGTTGCAAGGTCTGGTGCTTGGCCGGATTGAACTCCCATAGATGGCAAGTCCGGCTCTGGCATGGATGGATCCAGCGAACTAGCATCACTTGGATCACATTGACAAGCTTGATGTTCTTGTCCACCATACTCTGGATGCGCGTCTCTAGCGCTATCAAATCGTCCGTTGAAGACCAATTCAGTCCCTTCTCTAGCCAGGAGGTGAGCCGCATTGGGGCTCCGGATTTGAAATCGAGAGCCGCGGCCCAGGTGGCGTCGCGGGGCTCTGTAATATAGAACCACAGTTTCTGCCACTCTTTGACGGTCTCCACAAAAGTACCTTTGGGCCATGTGACATTGGGCATCTTGCTCACCATGGCACCTCCGCACTCTGCGTGTTGGCCATCCACCACCTTCGGCTTCACGTTGAAGATCTTAAGCCACAGTCCGAAGTGCGGTGGAATGCGGAGGAAGGCCTCGCGCACGACAATGAATGCCGAGATGTTGAGGAAGGAGTTTGGGGCTAGATCATGGAAATCTAGCCCGTAATAGAACATGAGTCCGCGGACGAAAGGGTGGAGAGGAAACCCTAACCCCCGGACGAAATGGGGGATGAACACCACCCTTTCATTGGGTTTCGGTGTGGGGACAATTTGCCCCTTGGCTGGCAGCCGATGGGCGATTTCTTTCGCCAGGTACCCAGCCTCCCGAAGCTTGGTGATGTCCTTCTCCTTGACGGAGGAGGCCATCCACTTGACTTGCGCTCCAGATCCGGACATGGTCGAGTGTTTTCTCGAGGCGGAAAAGATGAGGACTTGGGCGCTGGAGCTCAAGAATGGGAGGGCAGAGAGAGAGAGAGAGAGAGAGAGAGAGAGAGAGAGAGAGAAGGCGTGAGTGAAAGAAGGGAATCCTTATCTCCTTATAAAGGCAGTGAATATCAAGCGCCTCCCCACTCGCCTTAAAACTCGCCTGTTCCCAAGGGCTGTGCAAATGGCACGGTTGGATTTCCCACGCCCGTATTGATGAGAATCCCGTAATAAGGGGACACGATCTCTGCTTTGACAAGACGTGCCAATGAGATCGCATCTTGAAGCGGCAGGCCAAAAAACGGTTCGAAATAATGACCGGGTGATGACGTGGTATCACATTACCAAAAGTTGTCAGCGGATTGGACTCGTGAAATATTATACTCTCTGCGGTTGTGTGTGGAATCTGTTTTGCGGAGCCGGACACGTTCGTTGCGTTCGAAGACTGTGTTGGAGTATTCGGAGAAGGAACCCGCCTTGCAATGCTGAAGACAATCTGCGTGCCGGACACATCATCATTGAAGCCTGGTTCAGGGGCTACTAAGGGAGTCCTGGACTAAGGGGTCCTCAGGTGTCCGGCCTGTTAGCCATGGGCCGGACTGATGGGCTGTGAAGATATAAGACCGAAGACTCTCTCCAGTGTCCGGATAGGACTCTCCTAGGCATGGAAGGCAAGCTTGGCGTCCTGATATAAAAGATTACTTTCTCTGTAACCAACTTTGTACAACCCTAGTCCCCTCCGGTGTCTATATAAACCGGAGGGCTTAGTCCGTAGAGGCAAGAATCATAATCATAGTCATACAGGCTAGACTTTTAGGGTTTTAGCCATTACGATCTCGTGGTAGATCTACTCTTGTAATACTCATATTCACCAAGATCAATCAAGAAGGAAGTAGGGTATTACCTCCATAGAGAGGGCCCAAACCTGGGTAGACATCGTGTCCCTCGTCTCCTGTTACCACCGACCTTAGACGCATAGTTCGGGACCCCCTACCCGAGATCCACTGGTTTTGACACTGACACTTAGGTCCATACTTGGGCTTCTTCCCTTAAGCAGCAACTTGCTTGCTATTCTTCTTGAAGTTCCCCTTCTTCCCTTTGCCCTTTTTCTTGAAACTAGTGGTCTTGTTAACCATCAACACTTGATGCTCCTTCTTGATTTCTACCTCCGCATCCTTTAGCATTGCGAAGAGCTCAATAATTGTCGTTTCCATCCCTTGCATGTTATAGTTCATCACGAAGCCTTTATAGCTTGGTGATAGTGATTGAAGAACTCTGTCAATGACACTATCATCTGGACGATTAACTCCCAGCTGAGTCAAGTGGTTATGGTACCCAGACATTCTGCGTATGTGTTTACTGACAGAACTATTCTCCTCCATCTTGCAGCTATAGAACTTGTTGGAGACTTCATATCTCTCAACTCGGGCATTTGCTTGACATATTAACTTCAACTCCTGGAACATCTCATATGCTCCATGACATTCAAAACATCTTTGAAGTCCCGATTCTAATCCGTAAAGCATGGCACACTGAACTATCGAGTAGTCATTAGCTTTAGTCTGCCAGACGTTCATAATGTCCGGAGTTGCTCCTGCAGCAGGTCTTGCACCTAGCGGTGCTTCCAGGACATAATTCTTCTGTGCAGCAATGAGGATAATCCTCAAGTTATGGACCCAGTTCGTGTAGTTGCTACCATCATCTTTCAACTTAGCTTTCTCTAGGAACGTAACTAAATTCAAGGGAACGGTAGCACGGGCCATTGATCTACAACATCATCATAGATATGCAAAAACTACCAGGACTAAGTTCATGATAAATTAAAGTTCAATTAATCATATTACTTAAGAACTCCTACTTAGATAGACATCCCTCTAGTCATCTAAATGATCACGTGATCCATATCAACCAAACCATGTCCGATCATCACGTGAGATGGAGTAGTTTTCAATGGTGAACATCACTATGTTAATCATATCTGCTATATGATTCACGTTCGACCTTTCGGTCTCAGTGTTCCGAGGCCATATCTGCATACGCTAGGCTCGTCAAGTTTAACCCGAGTATTCTGCGTGTGCAAAACTGGCTTGCACCCATTGTATGTGAACGTAGAGCATATCACACCCCATCTTCACGTGGTGTCTCGGCACGACGAACTGTAGCAACGGTGCATACTCAGGGAGAACACTTATATCTTGAGATTTAGTGAGGGATCATCTTATAATGCTACCGCCGTACTAAGCAAAATAAGATGCATAAAGGATAAACATCACATGCAATCAAAATATGTGACATGATATGGCCATCATCATCTTGTGCCTTTGATCTCCATCTCCAAAGCACCATCATGATCTCCATCGTCACTGGCTTGACACCTTGATCTCCATCGTAGCGTCGTTGTCGTCTCACCAACTATTGCTTCTATGACTATCACTACCGCTTAGTGATAAAGTAAAGAAGTTACATGGCGATTGCATTTCATACAATAAAGCGACAACCATAAGGCTCCTGCCAGTTGCCGATAACTTTTACAAAACATGATCATCTCATACAACTATTTATATCTCATCATGTCTCTACCGTCTCACATCACAACATGCCCTGCAAAAACAGGTTAGACATCCTCTACTTTGTTGTTGCAAGTTTTACGTGGCTGCTACGGGCTTCTAGCAAGAACCATTCTTACCGACGCATCAAAACCACAATGATTTTTCGTCAAGTGTGCTATTTTAATCTTCAACAAGGACCGACCGTAGTCAAATTCGATTCAACTAAAGTTGGAGAAACAGACACCCGCCAGCCACCTGTGTGCAAAGCACGTCGGTAGAACCGATCTCATGAACGTGGTCATGTAATGTTGGTCCGGGCCGCTTCATCCAACAATACTGTCGAATCAAAATAAGACATTGCTGGTAAGCAGTATGACTATTATCGCCCACAACTCATTGTGTTCTACTCGTGCATATCATCTACGCATAGACCTGGCTCTGATGCCACTGTTGGGAAACGTAGCATGCAATTTCAAAAAAATTTCCTACGATCACGCAAGATCTATCTAGGAGATGCATAGCAACGAGAGGGGAGAGTGTGTCCACATACCCTCGTAGACCGAAAGCAGAATTGTTAGGTTAACACAGTTGATGTAGTCGAATGTCTTCACAATCCAACCGATATTAGTACTAAACGTGCGACACCTCCGTGTTCAGCACGCGTTCAGCTCGATGACATCCCTCCAACTCTTGATCCAGTAGAGGGTCGAGGGAGAGTTTCGTCAGCACGACGGCGTGGTGACGGTGATGGTGATGTGATCGGCGTAGGGCTTCGTCTAAGCACTACGACGCTATGACCGGAGGAGTGAACTGTGGAGGGGGGCACCGCACACGGCTAAGAGAACAATTGATGTGCTATGGGGTGCCCCCTGCCCTCGTATATAAAGGAGGGGAGGAGGAGGCGGCCGGCCAGGAGGGGGCGCCCCAAGGGGGAGTCCTACTAGGACTCCTAGTCCTAGTAGGATTCGCCCCCCCCCTCTTTTCCTTTCTCCACCGAAGGGAAAAGGAAGGAGAGGGAGAGGGAAAGGGAAAGGGGGGTCGCGCCCCTCCTACTTGTCCTATTCGGACTCCCTAGGAGGGGGCCGCGCGCCACCCCCCCCCCCCCCCCGCGGGCTTCCCTCTATCCGTTAGGCCCATGTAGGGCCAACACTTCCCCGGGGGTTCCGGTAGCCCCTCGGTACTCCGGTAAAATACCCGAACCACTCGAAGCCATTCCGATGTCCGAATACTACCTTCCAATATATGAATCTTTACCTCTCGACAATTTCGAGACTCCTCGTCATGTCTGTGATCTCATTCGGGACTCTGAACAAACTTCGGTTACCAAAACACATAACTCTTAATACAAATCGTCATCGAACGTTAAGCGTGCGAACCCTACGGGTTCGAGAACTATGTAGACATGACCGAGACACATCTCCGGTCAATAACCAATAGTGGAACCTGGACTCATATTGGTTCCTACATATTCTACGAAGATCTTTATCGGTCAAACCGCAATAAAAACATACGTTATTCCCTTTGTCATCGGTATGTTACTTGCCCGAGATTCGATCGTCGGTATCATCATACCTAGTTCATTCTCGTTACCGGCAAGTCTCTTTACTCGTTCCGTAATGCATCATCTCGTAACTAACTAATTAGTCACATTGCTTGCAAGGCTTACAGTGATGTGCATTACCGAGAGGGCCCAGAGATACCTCTCCGATACTCGGAGTGACAAATCCTAATCTTGATCTATGCCAACCCAACAAACACCTTCGGAGACACCCGTAGAGCATATTTATAATCACTCAGTTACGTTGTGACGTTTGATAGCACACAAGGTGTGTTGGGGATACACATAACAGGTAGGCCCATGAAGGGTCAAAATATCATAAAGCATGGTGTCCACACAGCATGTGGGTCGAGATAAATTTCATACAAACATACTATCCACTCGGACAAGCAACTTACCATCCACTTGGATGACAGTTCACCACTCAGCCGTATGACTCACTCGGGTATACGAAGACCAGCAGGCAGTAAAGCAGTCAAAACATCATTGTCATAGTGAAGGCTTGGTAGTGAGCTGGCATTATGACATTCATGCCCCACTTTGTAACATAGGTGGTGAGGGGGTGGCGCACTCTATATAAGCCACCCCCACCATTAGGCTCGGGGGATTTTTCCTCTCTCATTCTTCTCCCTCTACTCTCTTGCCATTAGTCTCAAGACTTAGCTCTGGCAGGGGATCCGTTCCTCTCTCACTCTCTCATTGTAATCTCCGGATGCGTACTCAGATAAACACAAAGCCTCTCCAGAGCACGAGACGTAGGGTTGTTATCTCCACCGTGAGAGGCCCGAACTCGCTAAAACCACCGTGTCACCCATTTGCATCTCGATAGATCATGCTCCTTTACCCTATCCCTTATTATTGTCGGAATCGTTCCCACGATAGTTGGCGCCCACCATGGGGCATGGCGTCTGTCGATCCATGATGCAGATGGTTTTTTCTTCAATCATCGGCAATAGACTAATTTCGGCAGGTAACCTAAGCTTTAAGCTTTCTTGGGATGATTTCCCGAGATCAAACAATCATCGCTACAAATTGACATTGGAGTCCCGGCCATCACACCATCTACAGGAGGACAACTCCTCATCATACGAAAGAATTAGGGAGTTGCTCATCTCATCTCGTCTCCTTTACAATCAACAATTGATCTAAGGATTGTTTGTTCTTCTTGTATGCACACGAGCTCATACAAATGGACATCTCCCTTTGGACCGATTGGTGGATCGGCTCCAGGACGATGAAGCACTGCTGTCCGCCCGTCGTCGTCTTCGGCCTCATCTACGAACACCGTCGCCGAGCGCTGACACACGCACATCCGCTAATGCTTGGCCTGGTTACTTGGCCGGCGAAGCACGACGATCGGCGGTCGACCCGGCTCCTCAAGGACAAGGCCCGGCTACCGGCACTCGGCCTAGCTCTGCAGGCATCAAAACGCGGCTCCGGCCGGTGCACACCTCCGGCTCCCCCAAGCAGTAAACGCGGCCATCAGTGCCCGTGTCGATCTCTCCCTTGGCAGCATCGGCCCGCGTCTCCGGTGCCTGGGCTGTGTCCAGCCGCTCGTCGACCTCGTCGCCACCTCTCGGCTGCCATCTGGTTCAGCCAGACCGCCCGTTTCTGCCGCAGCGGAGCTCTCCTCCGGCGTCCGCACCAGGTCGTAATCTCTCTCTCCTCCTCTAATAAATACTAATCCATACGCATCCATGCATACAAAATATTTTCTTCCATCCTCCCGGCTGCATGTACACTAGATCGGCTAGGCTCCCGAGCCCTTAACTGCGTACATAACGCAGCAGCCGATACACACACCGTAATTGCAGCCACTGAATCGCTTAGGCTCCCATGCCATTAATTGAGTATATAACGCATCGGCCCATGCATGTTGTAACTGCAGCTAGCACTGAATGGGGACTTGATTGGTAGCATGCAAAACCGAAGCGTGCAACCATCATTGCACGCCTGTTACCACATTTTCAAAACTCAAGTAATTAGCATTAATGCTTTGCCATGACATCCGAGTTTCACCAAGCCAGTTGAACTAAGTATGTGTAGGTCTCCTGCGTATTTTTTACTCCGACGGGTTGAGGCACACCACTCGATGATGTACAGGTCCTGCTCTATGCACTCAGACCAGCGTTGGATCACTCGGACGCTCTGCGCGTCGCTACTCCGTGGGACGAGTCTACATCACTCGGACGCCTCATACGTCGCCACTCCGTCGGACGCGTCTACTTCACTCGGACGCCCCGTGCGTCGCACTCCGCGGGACGCGTCTACTTCATTCAGAGGCCCCGCGCATCGTTAGTCCGCTAGACACGTCTACTTCACTTGGAGGCCCCGTGCCTCGTCACTCCGCTGGACGCGTCTACTTCACTCGGACGCCTCGCGCATAGTCACTCTGCGCGGGACGCATCTACTTCACTCGGATGCCCCGCGCATCATCACTCTGCGGGACGCCCCGCACATCGCCACTCCGCGGGAAATGTCTACTTCACTCGGACGCCCCGCGCATTGTCACTCCGCTGAATGCATCTGCATCGCTCGGACGCCCCACGCATCGTCACTCCGCGGAAGCCTCTTAATCACTCGAAGGCCCCGCGCATCGCCAATCAGCGGGACGCCTCTACTTCACTCGGACGCCCCACACGTCACCACTCGCCGGACGCGTCTACTTCACTCGGATAGCCCGCGCGACGTCACTCCGTGGGATGCGTCTACTTCACTCGGATGCCCCGCGCATCACCACTCCGCGGGACACGTCTGCTTCACTCAGGCGCACAACGCATCGTCACTCTGCGGGACGCGTCTGCTTCACTCGGACGCCCACACATCGCCACTCCGCGGGATGCGTCTACTTCACTCGGACGCCCCGCGCACTGTCACTCTGTTGAACGCGTCTACATCGCTCGGACGCCCCGCGCATCATCACTCCGCGGACGCGTCTACTTCACTCGAAGGCCCCGCGCATTGCCACTCCGCGGGATGCGTCTACTTCATTCGGACGCCCCACGCATTGTCACTCTGCTGAACGCGTCTGCATCGCTCCGACGCCCCGTGCATCGTCACTCCGCGGGACGCGTCTACTTCACTCGGACGCCCCGTGCATCGTCACTCCACGCGGGACGCATCTACTTCACTCGAATTCCCCGCGCGTCGCCACTCCGTGGGACGCCTCTGCTTCACTCAGAGGCCCCGCACATCGTCACTCCGCTGGACGCGTCTACTTCACTCGGACGCCCCGCGCTTAATCACTCCCCGCGGGACGCGTCTACTTCACTCGGACGTCCCGTGTTTCATCACTCCGTGCGGGACGCGTCTACTTCACTCGGAGGCCCCGCGAGTCGTCACTCCGCGGGACGCGTCTACTTCATTGGAAGGCCCCGTGCATCGCCACTCCGTGCGGGACGCGTCTACTTCACTCGGACGCCCCGCGCGTCGCCACTCCGCGGGACGCCTCTACTTCACTCGGAGGCCCCGCGCCTCGTCACTCTGCGGGATGCGTCTACTTCACTCAGCCGCCCCGTGCGTCGCCATTCGGTTGTCACCTCATCACCACTCGGCTGCCCCGCGCGTCACCACTCGGTTGGTCACCTCGTCACCACTCGGCCGCCCCGCACGTCGCCATTCAGTTGGTCACCTCATCACCACTCGCCGCCCCGTGCGTCGCCACTTGGTTGGTCACCTCATCACCACTCGGCCGCCCCGCGCGTCACCACTCGGTTGGTCACCTCATCACCACTCGGCTGCCCCGTGTGTCGGCATTCGGTTTGTCACCTCATCACCACTCGGCCGCCCCGCGTGTTGATACGTCTCCAACGTATCTACTTTTCCAAACACGTTTACCCTTGTTTTGGACTCTAACTTGCACTATGTGAATGGAACTAACTTGGACTGACGTTGTTTTCAGCAGAATTGCCATGGTGGTATTTTTGTGCAGAAATAAAAGTTCTCGGAATGCCCCGAAAAATCCACGGAGACACGTTCTGGAAATAATAATAAGTACTGGCGAAAGAATCAGCATCAGGGGTCCCACGCCCTATCCACGAGGGTGCAGGGCGCGCCCACCCCCTGGGGCGCCCCCTGCCTCGTGGGCACCCTGAGACTCCACCGACCTCAACTCCAACTCCATATATTCACGTTCGAGGAGAAAAAAAATCAGAGAGAAGGATTCATCGTGTTTTACGATACGGAGCCGCCGCCAAGCCCTAATCTCTCTCGGGAGGGCTGATCTGGAGTCCGTTCGGGGCTCCGAAGAGGGGAATCCGTCGCCATCGTCATCATCAACCTTCCTCCATCACCAATTTCATGATGCTCACCGCCGTGCGTGAGTAATTCCATCGTAGGTTTGCTAGACGGCGATGGGTTGGATGAGATTTACCATGTAATAGAGTTAGTTTTGTTAGGGTTTGATCCCTAGTATCCATTATGTTCTAAGATTGATGTTGCTATGACTTTGCTATGCTTAATGCTTGTCACTAGGGCCCGAGTGTCATGATTTCAGATCTAAACCTATTATGTTTTCATGAATATATGTGAGTACTTGATCCTATCTTGCAAGTCAATAGTCACCTACTATGTGTTATGATCCGCAACCTCAAGTGACAATAATCGGTACCACTCCGGTGATGACCGTAGTTTGAGGAGTTCATGTATTCACTAAGTGTTAATGCTTTTGTCCGGTACTCTATTTAAAGGAGGCCTTAATATCCCTTAGTTTCCAATAGGACCCCGTTGCCACGGGAGGGTAGGACAAAAGATGTCATGCAAGTTCTTTCCCATAAGCACGTATGACTATATTCAGAACACATGCCTACATTATATTGATGAACTGGAGCTAGTTCTGTGTCACCCTATGTTATAACTGTTGCATGAGGAATCGCATCCGACATAGTTATCCATCATTGATCCATTGCCTACGAGCTTTTCACAAATTGTCTAATTGTGTTTGTCTAGACATGAAGAGGAAGAGAGATGAATCAATTTATATTTTTCTCTAGCCAATTGGTTCAATCTGTCAGTCATGTGAGCATGATGCAGATGCAATAGATGTGCAACCTGATCATCCAAGCCCTGTATGTCCCCATCAACACATGTGTTAGCCTATATAATGGGGATCAGCAGAAGCACCATCAGGATGAGCGACCATAGAACTACTCATGATATCCTCTATGCCTTCATGGTATGATGCTTCTCAACAACTTCAACTCTCTAGTTTAATTCGTCTAACATGAATGATCATTGATTGATGGACATGAAAATTGGATTTGAATAAATTATTTGTAGTACAGTGTGCCAAATTTTTCTATATAAATTCAAAAAACGAATTTGTCTTTATCAAGATGAACAATTTGGTAGTATTCTTCTAGTGTTTACATCAACGAAAACATGATTTATGTTTAGGCATTTTTATCACGGTATACATATACTATAGTTGGGTCAAATTCATGGTTTTAAATAGCGGATAGTGGGCTGGTAGCGGATTGAGGTCCGGGCAGCGGAATGCGGATAGCGGGCGTTATTGCCGGCACTATGTCCACGTAGCGGATTTGTAAAAATACTAGATTATTGTTTATATTTCTAGATCATTAACAGAAAATAATGACATTAAATTTAAGCAACAACAGATGCTATTGCGCTAGCGGATGTTATCTCCGCTATTTGAAACTCGATGATCATTAATCCATAAGAGCTTAAGTGTAGAGCTCGCCCCCCTATGCCAAATTCCTGGCTCCGTCCCTGGCTCTAGGTTAATAGGTTAGTCCCAAAAATCATATAAAATAGCATATAAATGCATATAAAACATCCTAGATGGATAATATAATCGCATGAATACTTCATAAATTATAAATACGTTGGAGACGTATCACGGAGCCGCCGCCAAGCCCTAATCTCTCTCGAGAGGGTTGATCTGGAGTCCGTTCGGGGCTCCGGAGAGGGGAATCCGTCGCCATCGTCATCATCAACCTTCCTCCATCACCAATTTCATGATGCTCACCGCCGTACATGAGTAATTCCATCGTAGGGTTGTTGGACGGTGATGGGTTGGATGAGATTTACCATGTAATCGAGTTAGTTTTGTTAGGGTTTGATCCCTAGTATCCATTATGTTCTAAGATTGATGTTGCTATGACTTTGCTATGCTTAATGCTTGTCATTAGGGCCGGAGTGCCATGATTTCAGATCTGAACCTATTATGCTTTCATGAATATATGTGAGTTCTTGATCCTATCTTGCAAGTCAATAGTCACCTACTATGTGTTATGATCCGGCAACCCTGAAGTGACAATAATCGGGACCACTCCCGGTGATGACTATAGTTTGAGGAGTTCATGTATTCACTAAGTGTTAATGCTTTGGTCTAGTACTCTATAAAAAGGAGGCCTTAATATCCCTTAGTTTCCAATAGGACCCCATTGCCACGGGAGGGTCGGACAAAAGATGTCATGAAAGTTCTTTTCCATAAGCACGTATGACTATATTCGGAACACATGCCAACATTATATTGATGAACTGGAGCAAGTTCTTTGTCACCCTATGTTATAACTGCTGCATGAGGAATCGGATCCGACATAATTATCCATCATTGATCCATTGCCTACGAGATTTTCACATATTGATCTTTGCTTAGTTGCTTTTCCGTTGCCACTATTACGATTGCTACAAAAACTGCTACTGTTACTTTTGCCACCGTTACCGTTACTTCCATACTACTTTGCTACTAAATACCTTAAGAAAACCCAAAAAATAGTGTTTACTTTCCATGCCTTATTTTCTTTTCTAAGTCTTTTTCATGTGTGTTTGAAAAACCTTAAGAAAAACAAAAAAAATTAGTTGTAGCTTTAGCTAGTTTACTTTCCATGCTTCTAGTAGTAGTAGTTAAAAGAAAACCCAAAAATATTTCTCGTTCTTCTTTTGTTTGTTGGGAGCTTTCCCGTGTAAGTAGTTTTATTTCTTTTCTTTTCTTTGGGGGTCAAGAGGAGAAGACCATGATGAAAATGTTGAGTGGCTCTCATATGCATTATTGTTGATTTAACCAAGAGCCCATATTACCTCGTCTTCTCCTTTGTATTAAATGCTTGCAGATTCCAGCTTAGTCCAATGCACGTGCACTATTATTATTATCCACACCGTTCGATTAAATGCGAGTGAAAGGCAATAATGACGATATATGATGGACTGATTGAGATGAGAGAAGCTGGTATGAACTCGACCTATCTTATTTTTGTAAATATGATTAGTTCATCGTTCCTGATTCAGCCTATTATGAATGAAACATGTTTGCAATGACAATGAGAGATTATAGTTGCTCATGACATGCTTAATTATCTACGAGTTTATAATGGTTTACCTGCGTGCCAACATGCTATTAAACTGGTTGTGATGTGGTATGATAGGGTGGTATCCTCCTTTGAATGATTCGAGTGGCTTGACTTGGCACATGTTCACACATGTAGTTGAAACAAAATCAACATAGCCTCCACGATATTTATGTTCATGGTGAATTATATCCTACTCATGCTTGCACTCAGTGTTGATTAATTTTATTGCATGTTCATGACTGTTGTCGCTCTCTAGTTGGTCGCTTCCCAGTCTCTTTCTAGCCTTCACTTGTACTAAGCGGGAATTCTGCTTGTGCATCCACTTCCATAAACCTCAAAGTTATTCCATATGAGTCCACCATACCTTCCTGTCGGCGTTCTGGGAACGGGGGTCCCCAGACTTGCCTGCCTGCGGCCTGCGGCGTGGCTCAAGGGGAGGCCCAGCACGGCCCATCTTCATCAACACAAGCTCAAGACCCTCGCGAGGGGCCAAGCCTCGCGGGGCGGACGACAGGGAGCTTCCTCAGGCACGGCCTCATCAGGCTGGCTCGCGAGGAGGCGGAGAGATCAAGGCGGGGTACCTCACGAGGTGCCCATGACGCAAGCCATGACGACCAAGGGCGCCAGGCGGGCGCCAGCCCGCGCAGTGTCCTCCTTTCCTCTTTGGTGCAAAGGGAGAAAGCGCAGGCGAGAGCATCAAGCAAAGGCATCCATTTCGGTGCAACAAGACCAAGACCGTCGCAACGGCAGGAAGGAAGTCATTGTGGAGCCCAAGCTGGCGTCACCACGGAGCCTTTGACAAAGAGGACCAACTTTAGTCAGGATAAGTGTACCAGATGTTCCCCTTCAAAATGGCCAATTGTTGGCGCCCTTCCCGCTCAATATTTGGGGAGAGGCACAGGGCCTTTGCCTATAAATAGGACTAGCCACCCACAGAGAAAGGCAATCTGATAGATCGAGAGATAAACCCCAGAGAGAGAGAAAGGCGACTGAATTCCCCCTAGCAGTTCATCGCCCCAGCCAAGAACAGACCCTTGCGAGGCTGTTCTTCCTTGTATTGTTTATCACCATCAGCCCAAGAGGCAATCCACCACACCACACACTGGATTAAGGTATTACACCACAATGGTGGCCCGAACCAGTATAAACCTTGTGTCTCTTGTGTTGTTCCTTTCATAGCTTAGCTCCTAGCGAGGCGGCGGGGTGCAGGTAGGTAGTGGGCGAAATCTCCGCGCGCACCCCACAGTTCGAACCTAGAGGGTCTGCCGGAACCCGAAATCCGACATTTGGCGCGCCAGGTAGGGGTGCGCCGGAATTCGTCTTCCGCCGCCCTGTTCTCCGCCGACCATCGCATCCATGTCTGACGCTCGTCGGGCCCGCGCCGAGCGCCGAGCCGCTCTCGCTTCCCGCGTCGCCCAGACGGCCCCCGTCGGCGGCCGCCCTCGTCGTTCCCCGTCGCCTGCCATCAACGCCGCCACCGGCCCGACGGGAACGAGCAAGCATCGTCCCAGCATCCGTCCGTGAGGCGAGACGGCCGCACTGCTACTCCCTCACTCGCCCCAGCTGGTTCTTCGTCCCGCGCACTCCGCGCGCCCATGGAGGCTCGAGCTGCGCTCATCGCGGCAAACGAGCTCCTGCGCTACCGCCCAGTCGACGACGTCTACGAAGAGTGGCTCGACTGCGTCGCCGAGCTCGTCCGCTGGCAGGGGGGCTCCCGCACCGTCTGGCCCCGCTGCACGCGCCCGCCTCAGGCGGGCGATGAAGCTCGGGCGCCTCCGCCTCCCCTCAAGAAGGCGCCCTGGCCTCAAGGCGTGTGGCCCCTGGGCGGAACCCACTCCGTCCGGCGCCAGCGCGGCAAGAGCAGAGCTGCCAAGAAGTCCCTCGCCTACAAGAAGCTGCTCGATTGCTCCCTGCTCCGGCTCGTCGCGACCACGCTCCTGCTCCAAAGACGTCAAGACCCGCTGCTTCCCCGGCTGCGGCAGCGCATGGGGACCCGCAAGACCGAGCTCTTCGTCACCAAAGGCCTCCGTGGCCAAAGAGGCTGCCGTGCCTTCACCATCGAGCTGCGCGGCGTCGCGTGGTCCGGCAAGTTCAAGCCAGACCTGCCTCCCTCGCTATTAATGATGCGGCCGACCTGCGAGTTCCTCCAGCTTCACGAGCTGGGCATCGAAGCCGCCAACGGGGACGAGAAGGTCATGGCGAACTGGTTTCCCATGGCACTCAAGGACGGGGCCCGCACCTGGCTCCTGATCTTGGCTCCAGGCACGATCTCCTCCTGGGACGAGATGCGCACCCGCTTCATCGCCAACTTCCAAGGTACTCGCGACCGGTCACCTGCCGTGAGCAACATGCGCCACATCAAGCAGCAACTGTGGAGACCTGCGGAAGTACATCCAGCGCTTCAACAACGCACGCCTCAAGATTCCCAAGGTGACCGAGGAGGCCATCATCTCAGCCTTCTCCGACGGTGTGAGCGACGTCAAGATGAAGGAGGAGCTGGCGATGCATGAAAACCTGTGCACTTCCTTGGAGCTGTTCAACTTGGCGACCAAGTGCGCAAGGGCTGAGGAAGGGCGTTTTTACCTCCTCGAGCTACCAGTCGCAGACCCAGAAGAGAAGAAACCCAAGGCCACGGATGTGAAGCGCAAGGGGACTTCCGTGCTCACGGCAGAACCAGACACCAAGCGGGGCAGAGATCAGCCCGAGTCTTCCAAGGGCAGCCGGTACTGTGTTTACCACGACCTCCACACCCACAACACCAACGAATGTCAAGAGCTCCGAGCCATGCGAGAAGGGAGGATCGGCCGACGCCCCGACCGCAACGACCGGGGCTACGACCGAGGAGGAGGAAGGAACGCAGGACGCTGGGAAGACCGCGGCCCTCACCAAGGGTGGCGCGACCGACCTCGCGAGGATCGCTGGCAGGATCAGCCTCGCGAGGGAGACTGGAGGGATCAGCCTCGCGAGGATCGTCCGCAAGGAAATGCAAGCTTCCCTCCTCTGCCGCTGCAGCCAAGGAGAAACGAGGACCATCATCAGGACGATTGGCTGGGGGCTTCTAGGAGCCGCGCGCGATCGCCTGCATCCTGGGCGGAGCTCAAGCCCCAGCCTCTCAACGCATCTTCAAGCAGTTCGCCCGCGAAGTGAATGCAGTCCTCCCCAAGCTCGAAGCCACATGCCCTCTCAGGTGGTCGGCGTGCACCATCACATTCAGCTCAGCGGCTCAACTCAAGTGCGCGGCCACAGCCGGAGTCCTCCCGATGCTTTGCTCCCCAATCATCAGCAATGTGCTAGTCACCAGGACCCTCATCGATGGCGGGGCAGGGCTCAAAGTCCTGTCCGTAGAAACGTTCAACAATCTCCAAGTGCCTTACAATCAGCTTCAACCAACCAAGCCTTTCTCCGGAGTCACCGATGGCTCCACGGTTCCGATTGGGCAGGTCCGCCTCCCTGTCACCTTCGGGGCACGCGACAACTACCGCACCGAGCTCATCGACTTCGACGTCGCCCACATTCGCCTGCCATACAACGCCATCCTCGGGTACCCAGCGCTGGCCAAGTTCATGGCCGTGACTCACCATGGCTACAACGTCCTCAAGATGCCAGGAAGCGGCGGAGTCATCACGGTGCCCAGCAAAGAGAGAGACGCGGTGTGCTCCCTGGAGCGAGCCTTTCAGGCCGCATCACTGGAAGACCCGGATCGCGGGAGCAGGAGGCTCCCCGAGACCGCCCCCAAGAAGACGAAGACATCGCCAGGCCCGGCCCCTCAGGAGGCAGGCCCCTCAGGGTCCGCGCCTGCTCAGGGCGAACCTCCTTCTGTCGCATAGGGAGGCGTGCCCGGCGCCCTCCTCATGCAAGGCTCAAGGGCTCCCCCCTGGAGGGCCACCGACCTTGCTAAGGTCACGAGGGTGGCGCTTGGGCACCACTTGGAGGCGTGTTTCAAAGCATGTTTCCCTCAGGAAGGAGCAAGGCAAGGAGGGCCAAACCCTCGGGGAGTTAAATCGGTCGAGATCACGCAGGAGTTGCAAGAGTCAAGAGTCATGAGTGGCAGCCGCCGCTACCCGCTGTAGCTCCCCATCTAGGCGAGGATGGTGGGCTGCTTGGCGTCTACATCGACATCCTGTGGCTCAACCGAGCCGCCTCAGAGCGCTTGGCCCTCGCTGGGCGCCAAGGGCGAAGGCCCGCCCCACAGCTACGTTCGCATGCCCTACGGCTTGCCGAATGCGGCCGCCACGTACCAGCGCCTCATGGGGAGCATCCTGGAGGCTCAAGAGGCCAGGCGTTCCGCAGCCCTGGCGGAGATGGAGATGGTCCACGAGGAGCCACCAGCGCCTCCGGAGCCTCCCGAGGCTCCTGGGCCTAGGGGGCTCGTGAGGACCGGCCTCAACAGCCCACCAAGTCTGCTACTCCAACACCCCTTCGTCTTCAACATTATCAGGTGACATCCTCCAAGTTTCATTTCCGGTGGGAGGCGCCCCAGGCTGCATTATTCCTGTGCCGCGTGGAGTCTGTCCTGCGGTGTGTATCCCTTTTACTTCATGTTTCTAGCTTACTTTGTTGGGGGCGCCCCTCGGGCTGCATCATCCCCAAGTCGCTCGGGCCAGACCCAGCGATGTCTGCCTTCGCAGAATCTATTTCAATGAACTCGCTTCTTCGTGATTAACATGCTTGACCTAGTTGCCCGCTCAACTGACACCAACTGATGGAGTTGCTCCTCAACGGCACGATGCTTGCGCATGGGACTGTCCCTGCAACGCCAACAAACCTGAATGGCTGAGCTCTAGCCGCGGTAGCCCCGCACAGCGCCACCTCGTCAGGCCTTCAGTGCCTCGTCACGCCTCCAAGGCAACTAACGGCTGACCGTTGCTTGTCATAGCGGACTCTTGTTCTTCTTATGGTGGGCCTGCAGGATCCCCTCAAGGAGCAGCGCCAGGCGAGGCCCTCACGGCGTCTTCTTCACTCTCGTCCGCGCTAACCGCTTGCACTTTAAAGGGGGGGGGTACCTGAGCATCGCGACTCATGGGCTCCTACTGGCTCTCCAGCCCTCACCCTCAGCCTTGATCATGCATCTCGACCTGGCATACCAGCGACGGCTGAGAATCGCTCAAGGGCCGGGACCCGAGGACGTAGAGCAGAAAGGGGAGCAAAGGCGAGAGGGGAGAGGCATGCGAGGACCTCGCCAGGCAACCCCTCGCCTGCCGATGCGCGGACCCGGCGGCACACCAGGAAGCGGTTCCTGATTCTCGAGATAAGTCACCCTCCGGAAACACTAGCTAGCACAACACCGTCCCCACGCCCAATGCAATCCCGTGTTAGCAACGTCGCTCTCCTTTCTCACTGAACGATGGTTGCTTGACCGCTAAAGGGGACCTCCTGAGCATCGCGACTCAGGGGCTCTTACCGGACCTCGGGCCGCTCACCTCCTGGCCTTGACCACGGCATCGCGACCTGGCATACCAGCGACGGCTGAAGCCTGCCTTGGGACTGGGACCTGTCGGCGCAGAGCGTCGAGCCCTCGCGAGGTTCTAAAGGGTGAACTAAGTTAAGACGGAATGAGCAACTCGCACTACTCCATGGCGAGGATTATATTAACAAACAGGACCACAGGCACCTTACAAGCCCCCACGGGGCGCGCTTTTGATTCCTCGCAGGGAACAGATCCTAGGAAACGCTAACTACACATGCCTCCGCAAGAGATGCCATCATCAACAGTGGGCCGCCAAGTACCGCCGCCAACCCCATCCAGATCAGAGGCGGCGGCGGCCTGACGAGCCCGCCCTGCTCCGAGAACGGCGCAGGCTCGGGGGCTCGTAGATGTCGTCGCTTGTCTCCGGGGCCGCGAGGAGCTCGGCGGAGTCGCTGGATCCTCTGACGCCTCCGCCGCCTGAGGAGCTGCCAGGGGAGCGGTCAGCGAGCCTAGTCCTCGCCGCAGCAGGGCCCCGACCACCTCTCCCAGGGCAGCACTCCAGCCGGCGTCCTTCAGCATCGAAGACCTTGAAGAACATCACAGAAGCACCGTCGTACTCCAGATGGATCGCGAGGGCGCCCCTCGTCCTGCAGACCCGGGCGATCTCGCCCCAGCCTCGAGTCATGAAGACCTCGCCCGGGGCGACGACCGCGACCTCTGCCCCTGTCGCAAGGGTGCTACAGCCGGCGTGCTGCAGCCAGAGCTCCATGGATCCTCCCTGCGGAATCGCGAAGGCGAAGAAGGGAGGTAGGCGAATCCAAGACTGAGGAGGCATGGCGGCGTGGAGCACGAACTCTCGGGAGGAGCCCTCGGCGTGGACTCCAGGGGGAACAACGCACACCTTCGTGACCCGCCGGCGCCGACGGCGGCGTCGCCCATGGCATTCGGCGTCAACTCCTTCAGAGCCCTCAATGTGGGCGTACAAGGGAAGCAGGAACCCTGGCGATGGACGCTCGTACCAGGGCCTCGACACCTCCTGCTGGGCGCCCTCATCTCGATGGCAGAGGGCTAGCCGTTTCTTCGGCGGAAGCGGGTCAGGACCCTCTCGGGGAGCCTTTCCCTTCTCTTCCGCGGAGAACCGGCGGATCGGAGCCATTGCAGCAAGATGGAGCAAGGACCGAGAAGAAGGAGAAGCAAGAAGAGATGGACTGGAAGAGCACGCGCCGTTCCGTACTTAAAGCCAGGGGAGGCCAACCGCCGACCTCCACGATCGCAGGTAATCATGACCCACTTTGCATGCAGGGACTTGTCAATTCGCGCAGTTGCCGAGGCGTCGTGGGGAAGCAGGGGCACCCACGTCCAATCAACCACCACGCGGCGCCCAAGGCCGCAGGCTGTTAGGGCCCGTGGCGCTTCACACTTGCCCCTTCGCTTCTCTGCTCAGCCAAGTCCGGGCGCGCCTTGGGCCCGGGGGCTACTGTCGGCGTTCTGGGAACGGGGGTCCCCAGACTTGCCTACTGCGGCTGTGGCGTGGCTCAAGGGAGGCCCAAGACGACCCATCTTCATCAACGCAAGCTCAAGACCCTTGCGAGGGGCCAAGCCTCATGGGCGGATTTACGAGAGACCTTCCTCGTGCACGGCCTCGTCGGCTGGCTCGCGAGGAGGCGGAGAGATCAAGGCGGGTACCTCACGAGGTGCCCATGACGCAAGCCATGACGACCAAGGGCGCTTAGGCGGGTGCCAGCCAGCAGTGTCCTCCTTTCCTCTTTGGTGCAAAGGGAGCAAGCGCAGCGAGAGCATCAAGCAAAGGCATCCATTTTGGTGCAACAAGAGCAAGACCGTGAACGGCAGGAAGGAAGTCATTGTGGAGCCCAAGTCAAGGCGTCACCAGAGCCTTTGACAGGCGAGGACCAACTTTAGTCAGGATAAGTGTACCAGATGTTCCCCTTCAAAATGGCCAGTTGTTGGCGCCCTTCCCGCTCAATATTTGGGGAGAGGCCCAGGGCCTTTGCCTATAAATAGGACTAGCCACCCACAGAGAAAGGCAATCTGATAGATCGAGAGATAAACCCCAGAGAGAGAGAAAGGCGACTGAATTCCCCCTAGCAGTTCATCACCCCAGCCAAGAACAGACCCTCTCGAGGTTGTTCTTCCTTGTATTGTTCATCACCATCAGCCCAAGAGGCAATCCACCACACCACACACTAGATTAGGGTATTACACCACAATGGTGGCCCGAACCAGTATAAACCTTGTGTCTCTTGTGTTGTTCCTTTCATAGCTTAGCTCCTAGCGAGGCGGCGGGGTGCAGGTAGGTAGAGGGCGAAATCTCCGCGCGCACCCCAGTGTTCGAACCTAGAGGGTCTGCCGGAACCCGAAATCCAACACTTTCTATATGCGGTATTTACCTTCCATTCCAAGTAAATTTGTATGTGCCAAACTCTAAACCTTCAAATGAAATTATGTTTTGTATGCTCGAATAGCTCATGTATCAACTAGAGTTGTCTTTATCTTCCATGCTAGGTGGGTTATTCTCACGATGAGTGGACTCCGCTCATCACTCACGAGAAAATGGCCGGTAACCGGGATGCCCAGTCCCATGCTCAATACAAAATAATTGCAAACAAAACTCCCCCAGGATTGTTGTTAGTTGGAGGCACCCGTGTTTCGGGCAAGCCATGGATTGATGCTTGTTGGTGGTGGGGGAGTATAAACTTTACCATTCTGTTTGGGAACCGCCTATAATGTGTGTAGCATGGAAGATATCGAGATCTCTTGGTTTTTATGTTGACAATGAAAGTATTCCACTCAAAATATTATTTATCTTTGTTTCAAAACTCGAGCTCTGGCACCTCTGCACATCCCTGCTTCCCTCTGTGAAGGGCCTATCTATTTACTTTTATGTTGAGTCATCATCCTCTTATTAAAAAGCACCAGTTGGAGAGCACCGTTGTCATTTGCATGCATTACTATTAATTTAAATTAAGTATGACTTTGACTGGATCTCTTTTACCATGAATAACAATCTCTAGTCAGTACTTGATCTTTAGAGGTGCTCTGCATTTATGTTTTTCGGTCTCAGAAAGGGCTAGCGAGATACCATCTTGTTATATCATATTATGATTGTTTTGAGAAAGTGTTGTCATCCGGGATTTATTATTATTTCTCGCTAGTTGATTATGCCATTGATATGAGTAAACATGAGACCTAAATGTTATTGTGAATAAGGTTAGTTCATAATCTTTGCCGAAAACTTGAATGTTGGCTTTACATATTTGCAACAACAAGATCAAACAGAGTTTGTAAAAGTTTTTCTTTATCACTTTCAGTTTGTCAACTGAATTGCTTGAGGACAAGCAAAGGTTTAAGCTTTGGGGAGTTGATACGTCTCCAACGTATCTACTTTTCCAAACGCTTTTGCCCTTGTTTTGGACTCTAACTTGCATGATTTGAATGGAACTAACCCGGACTGACGCTGTTTTCAGCAGAATTGCCATGATGTTATTTTTGTGCAGAAATAAAAGTTCTCGGAGTGACCTGAAAATCCATGGAGACACGTTTTGGAAATAATAAAAATACTGGCGAAAGAATCAGCATCAGGGGGCCCACACCCTGTCCCACGACCAGTGCAGGTGGCGCCCACCCCACACGCCCTGCCTCATAGGCCCCCTGAGACTCCACCGACCTCAACTCCAACTCCATATATTCACGTTCGGGGACAAAAAAAATCAGAGAGAAGGATTCATCGCGTTTTACGATACAGAGTGGTGTCTACTACACAACCCTCTTCTTGTAGACGTTGTTGGGCCTCCAAGTGCAGAGGTTTGTAGGACAGTAGAAAATTTCCCTCAAGTGGATGACCTAAGGTTTATCAATCCGTGGGAGGCGTAGGATGAAGATGATCTCTCTCAAGCAACCCTGCAACCAAATAACAAAGAGTCTCTTGTGTCCCCAACACACCCAATACAATGGTAAATTGTATAGGTGCACTAGTTCGGCGAAGAGATGGTGATACAAGTGCAATATGGATGGTAGATATGGGTTTTTGTAATCTGAAAATATAAAAACAGCAAGGTAGCAAGTGGTAAAAGTGAGCGTAAACGGTATTGCAATGCTAGGAAACAAGGCCTAGGGTTCATACTTTCACTAGTGCAAGCTCTCTCAACAATAATAACATAGTTGGATCATATAACTATCCCTCAACATGCAACAAAGAGTCACTCCAAAGTCACTAATAGCGGAGAACAAACGAAGAGATTATGGTAGGGTACGAAACCACCTCAAAGTTATCCTTTATGATCGATCTATTCAAGAGTCCATAGTAAATTAACATGAAGCTATTCTTTCCGTTCGATCTATCCTAGAGTTCGTACTAGAATAACACCTTAAGACACAAATCAGCCAAAACCCTAATGTCACCTAGATACTCCAATGTCACCTCAAGTATCCGTGGGTATGATTATACGATATGCATCACACAATCTCAGATTCATCTATTCAAACCAACACAAAGTACTTCAAAGAGTGCCCCAAAGTTTCTACCGGCGAGTCAAGACAAAAACGTGTGCCAACCCCTGTGCATAAGTTCATAAGGTCACTGAACCCTCAAGTTGATCACCAAAACATACATCAAGTAGATCACGTGAATATCCCATTGTCACCACAGATAAGCACATGCAAGACATACATCAAGTGTTCTCAAATCCTTAAAGACTCAATCCGATAAGATAACTTCAAAGGGAAAACTCAATCCATTACAAGAGAGTAGAGGGGAGAAACATCATAAGATCCAACTATAATAGCAAAGCTCGCGATACATCAAGATCGTGCCAAATCAAGAACACGAGAGAGAGAGAGATCAAACACATAGCTACTGGTACATACCCTCAGCCCCGAGGGTGAACTACTCCCTCCTCGTCATGGAGAGCACCGGGATGATGAAGATTGCCACCAGAGAAGGATTCCCCCCCCTCCAGCAGGGTGCCGGAATGGGTCTAGATTGGTTTTCAATGGCTACAGAGGCTTGCGGCGGTGGAACTCCCGATCTAGGTTATGTTCTGGGGTTTCTGTACATATATGAGGTTTTGGCGCCGGGAACAAGTCAGGGGGGTCTCCGGGCTGTCCACAAGGTAGGGAGGCGCGCCCAGGGGGGGTGGGCGCGCCCCCACCCTCGTGGGCAGCCCGGGACTCATTTGGCCCAACTCTTTTACTCCATGTCCTTCTTCTGGTCCAAAAATAAGCTCCATGAAATTTCAGGTCAATTGGACTCCGTTTGATTTTCCTTTTCTGTAAAACTCAAAAACAAGGAAAAAATAGAAACTGGCATTGGGCTCTAGGTTAATAGGTTAGTCCGAAAAATCATATAAAAAAACATATAAATGCATATTGTCGGCGTTCTCGGAACGGGGGTACCCGGACTTGCCTGCCTGGGGCCTGCGGCGTGGCTCAAGGGGTGGCCCAGTGCGGCCCATCTTCATCAACACAAGCTCAAGACCCTCGCGAGGGGCCAAGCCTCGCGGGGCGGACGACAGGAAGCTTCCTCAGGCACGGCCTCGTCAGGCTGGCTCGCGAGGAGGCGGAGAGATCAAGGCGGGGTACCTCACGAGGTGCCCATGACGCAAGCCATGATGACCAAGGGCGCCAGGTGGGCGCTAGCCCGCGCAGTGTCCTCATTTCCTCTTTGGTGCAAAGGAGGCAAGCGCAGGCGAGAGTATCAAGCAAAGGCAACCATTTCGGTGCAACAAGACCAAGACCAGCCCAACGGCAGGAAGGAGGTCATCGTGGAGCCCAAGCCGGCGTCATCGTCAGAGCCTTTGGCAGGCGAGGACCAACTTTAGTCAGGATAAGTGTACTAGATGTTCCCCTTCAAAATGGCCAATTGTTGGCGCCCTTCCAGCTCAATATTTGGGAAGAGGCCCAGGGCCTCTGCCTATAAATAGGACTAGCTACCCAGAGGGTAGGGGAGATCATCTGGAATCGGGGGGAGAGAGGATCAATCACCTTGGATCTGGTCGAGCAAGAGAGCAAGTGAGATAGAGAGAAGCGACTGAACTCCCCCAAGCAGTTCATCACACCAGCCAAGAACAGACCCTCGCGAGGCTGTTCTTCCTTGTACTATTCATCATCAGCCCCAGAGGCAATCCACCACACCACAAACTAGAGTAGGGTATTACACCACAACGGTGGCCCGAACTAGTATAAACCTTGTGTCCCTTGCGTTATTCATCGTTCGTAGTTTAGATCCTTGCGAGGCAATGAAGCGTAGGTAGGTACGAGGTGTGATCTCCGCGTGCACCCCAGATTTCGAACCTAGAGGGTCTGCCGGAACCCGAAATCCGACACATATAAAACATCCTAGATGGATAATATAATAGCATGAATACTTCATAAATTATAGATACGTTGGAGACGTATCAGCATCCCCAAGCTTAATTCCTGCTCTTCCTCGAGTAGGTAAATGATAAAAGAAATAATTTATGAAGTGTGAATTCTAGCAAGTGCATAAGTTTGATCAATGATAGTTCCAATCACTTTTTCTAGCATCATTATATATCATAACAGTGGCTCATATCATAAAGCTTCTCATGATCAAGTAACAAGCTATTCACATGTTAAATTATAGATCATAAACTTTGTTGAAAACTAACGAACCGTTCTCAGTCATCAAACAATTGCAATTCATCTTATTTTTAGGAAGGGTCTATGTAAGAGCTTGATTTAACAAATCCCACATACTCAACTATCATATAGTCTTCCATGATTGCTACCACTCAAAGCATATTTTTAGAACAAATAGCATCCATCGAACACAGAGAAAGATAGGGGCTTAATGTTTCTCCTCCAAACTTATTAATCATATAGATAATTGTCAACAATAATAATTCATGATCAAATATATTTGAATGGCCACATATGCTTAGATCTTTCTCCACAACATGATGCTTGCCAACTAAAAAGTAGGTTGGAATGAAGGAATACTACTGACTCTTGCATAAAAGTGAAAGATAGGCCCTTCGCAGAGGGAAGTAGGGATTTGCAGAGGTGCCAGAGCTCGAAGCTAAAACAGAGATGAAAATAATTTTGTGAGGTATGCTTTCATTGTTGAAAGAACGTGGATGTCGCCTAGAGGGGGGGGTGAATAGGTGCTTTAAAATAATTACGGTTTAGGCTTGAACAAATGCGGAATAAACCTAGCGGTTAATTTGTCAAGCACAGAACCTACAACAACTAGGCTCACCTATGTGCACCAACAACTTATGCTAAGCAAGATAAACTACTAGGTGATAGCAAGATATATGACAAGAAACCAATATGGCTATCACAAGGTCAAGTGCATAAGTAAAGAGCTCGGGTAAGAGATAACCGAGGCACGCAGAGACGACGATGTATCCCGAAGTTCACACCCTTGCGGATGCTAATCTCCGTTTGGAGCGGTGTGGAGGCACAATGCTCCCCAAGAAGCCACCGGGGCCACCGTAATCTCCTCGCGCCCTCGCACAATGCAAGATGCCGTGATTCCACTAAGGGACCCTTGAGGGCGGTCACCGAACCCGAACAAATGGCAACCCTTGGGGGCGGTCACCGAACCCGTACACTTTGGCAACCCTTGGGGGCGGTCACCGGTACCCGTCAAATTGCTCGGGGCGATCTCCACAACCTAATTGGAGACCCGACGCTTTCCCGGAGCTTTGCACCACAATGATTGAGCTCCGAACACCACCAACTGTCTAGGGCGCAAAGTCACCAAAGAGGAACAAGATCTAGGGTGCCCAAACACCCAAGAGTAATAAGCTTCTCAAACTTCACTTCCACGTATCACCGTGGAGAACTCAAACCGATGCACCAAATGCAATGGCAAGGGCACACGGAGTGCCCAAGTCCTTCTCTCTCAAATCCCACCAAGCAACTAATGCTAGGGAAGAAAATGAGAGGAAGAACAAGAAGGAGAACACCAAGAACTCCAAGATCTAGATCCAAGGGGTTCCCCTCACATAGAGGAGAAAGTGATTGGTGTAAATGTGGATCTAGATCTCCTCTCTCTTTTCCCTCAAAAACTAGCAAGAATCCATGGAGGGATTGAGAATTAGCAAGCTCGAAGAAGGTCAACAATGGGGGAAGAACACGAGCTCAAAGGATAAGGTTGAATGGGGAAGAAGACCCCCTTTTATAGGTGGGGAAAAATCCAACCGTTATGCTCACAGCCCGCATCGAGCGGTAGTACCGCTTGACATCACGCATTACCGCAAGGGGTAGCGGTACTCATCGCTAAGGGAAGCGGTACTACTGCTTGCGGCGGTACTACAAAATTACATCCGTGCCTACCACCGCTGGACTTGTGACGAGTTTTTGGTCCCGAGCGGAAGTAGCCACGGAAGTAGCCGCGGTAGTACTGCTCCAAGCGGTAGTACTGCTCCCAAGGGCGGTAGTAAAAAATTACTTCCGCTCCTACCCGCGGTAGTACCGCTGCAGCCTTTTCAAAACACCAAAACTACCACAACTTCTGCATTCGGACTCCGAATTCGACAAAACCAAGTTTGTTGGAAAGCTAGCGACAAGGGCTAACACAATCTTGATAGAAATACCAATAATAAGCAAATTAGAAAAGGCCCAAAATAAAATGCTGAGAACCCTTCCTTGGATAAGACCGGTAAAACCTCCAACACCGAAAACATCATAGAAGACGCATGCAAACTCCGTTTTCGATGAACTCAAGCTTGTCATCAAGATGACCATAAGCTCTAAGACTCACAAAGAGAACCAAACAAGAACCAAGAAACATGATGCAAGGATGTAATGGTTTGAGCTCTCGACGAACGATACGATCAAGCTACTCACTTGAGAGCCCCCCTTTATAGTACGGCTATCGATCCTATAACCCGGTCTCCCAACTACCACCATGAGACCGGTAGAATAGAAAACCTATCAAGGGAAAACCTTTGTCTTGCACATGATCCACTTGAGCTAGATGATGACGATCTTGTCCTCCGCAAGATGGACCACCTTTCTTGATTGCGTTGGGTCGATGGAGACTAGATGATTGCTCCCCCATACTCCACTATGGGTGAGCCACTCTCCCAAGACATCTTCACAAGTCCATTGACACCACAATGGATGGCAAGCTTCAAGCACTTGATCTCTTCGTGATGCTACACTTGAACTTGCACATGACAATCTTGATGACGATCACTACTTGATGTCATCCTTTCCATGGGTTGTATGATATCTTCCTCTTGACGCAAGCCCATGGACATGTACCTAACCCCACATAGAACTCTCACATAGACCATGGGTTAGTACACAAAGTGCAATGGACAATGCTTACCATACCATGGGATCACTTGATCCCTCTCGGTACATCTTTTACGCTTTGTGAGTTGATCAACTTGATTCACTCTTGACTTAGTCTTGATCAACCTTGAATGTTTCCAACTCTCTTAGTTTGGATGATGTCTTGAAGGTAAACATGAATGATCACACAATATTCTTCTTCAAGACATGCTTGCAATAAGCTCAACACTCACATGACCAATCTTTGGATAATTCCTTAATAGCACCTTGGTCAACACATAAACTCCTTGAAACCAACGCATGGACTTCAAGAAATGCCTATGGACAAATCCTTCAAATATAACTCAATGCAACCATTAGTCCATAGAGAATGTCATCAATTGCCAAAACCACACATGGGGGCACCGCATGTCCTTTCAATCTCCCCCATTTTGATAATTGATGACAATCACTTTCAAGAGAGTTTATATAAGGAATTATGCATCACCATGCAATGCAACAACCAATAATGCATGCGTATGAGATGCAAATGCTTAGGAACAAAACCAAAGCAAGGAGAAAACTCTGAAGACTTCTCCACAGAACTCTCTGAAACTTCTCCCCCATTGGCATCGATTGCCAAAATGGGCGAAAAGCTAAGAAGACCAATATAAAAGGTGTTTCTCCAAAAGTTGTGTATTTCTCAACAAGAGAGTGGAATGCCATACACATATCCAAAGGTAATACTTGGAGGAAGACCAACTATATTAAGGCACCAAGATTGCAAAAGAGTGATATGCCACAAAGACATAACAAAGAGACAAACAAGCAATCAAGCAATCAAAAGATACCAATTGAAGCAAGCTATCAAAATATACCAATTGAACCAACTAGACCAATGAACCTACGTGCCACATGAATAAAGATATTATGATATGAGCAGAGGAGTGTTCTAAAGAAACTAGAGAAGCTCCCCATGATTTGTGCACATCAAGAATTTTTGTATTAGGATACAAAGTGCACAAAATAGGATCATAGCTCCCCCAGAATCAATAGAAACTTACAACAAGTGCAAGTGAGCATATAGGAAACTAAGCCTAGCGCTTGCAACAAGCACATGGTCGAGTAACATTGTAAAAGAGGCAACTTAAGAATAGGCTCAACCAAAATGATGTGTGTGAGTCATGGCAAAGCACATGAGAAGACTAATATACGGATGAGCATAAGCATCAAAATAGTCTCGAATGAATGAGATACATGGTGCAAAGCCTTTCATTCTCACACACAACTAGCAAATGGGTTCACAAGCTTACTAATAAGAAAATAGAGAACCTATGCTTGTGACAACCCGTGATGAAGATAGACGATGAGAGGCTCATCAAGACGAGGGGTACCAATTAAGATGGCAAACGCCTCGTAAAGATAAGCAAGAGGAAAATAATCTTCACCACACAAGAGTGCATCAAGATGCAACGATAGAGGACACGCACTCAAGGCAAACGCTTTCACGGAGCCACCAAAGAAATAACATAAGAAAGACAAGGTGGACGTGAAAGAAAGGATATCAACTAGAGATGTAATTTCTCTCAAGTGTATAAGGTTCTAGGTAGACAAAATCATGATGATATATATCTACAAAGAGGGATGTACACCCGAAATAGTTACAACATGAAGGAACAGGATATCCACAAGGAAGTCATAAATATTACCAATAAGATATTTGCTTGAAAGCATAGCACTTGGCTAGATATGGTCTTCTTGTATATAAATGAATTCCTACCGCATGAACATCAAAGACATCACAACTAGCAACATGAGATCATCGTTGAGATGCTTTGAGAAAGGAAACAAGTATCACAAGAAAGAATGAAATACATGCCAGGATACAACCTACACAAGGTTGATGCAAGGAATGTGTGCATGTAGTAGATGATGATACTTATTACCGAGATACCATTGGAAGGATGTAGTAGATACCAATTGAAGGTAGATAGTAGTTCATTGATCATCCTAGCTTGACTCCAATATGCACATGGTGACAACACCTTACTTGTGAGTGAGCCGAGCATCCAATGCATCTCCAAATGTTCCTATAAGAACAACACAAACTAAACAGTACCCAAACTCATCGGGACCAAATAGTTAGAAACACCAATACGTATGACAAACTCCACATAAATATGTGCATATAGATATGAAAATGAATATCATGCACATCTCATCCAAATTGAGACTAGGTGGAGTTTCTCCCATATATTGAGTCAAAGAAAGAAAGCATGCCAAATAAAATACATGAAGAAAACATGCATGCTCAAGACTGCAAAACCGAAACCAAAAGACAAAGAAATGCCAAGTGAAAAGGATACCAAATGAATAAAACACCACTTGGAGGATATCCATAAAAGATACATCAAGGAATGAGATATCCATTGATACACTCAAAATAAAAGATATCAAACTCCCAAAAGAGAAGATGGTTCCAAACAAACCAAGCTCTCTACAAAGTTTCATGATAGCACAAAGTACCAAAACGAAAACGGCTTGCCTTCCACCAACACACACTTGATAAGGATCGCAAGAAGAGTGTTCTATAGAGAATATGATCGCTCCCCCAAGACTAGTGCATTATAGAGAATTTGCATTTGAATACAAAATGCACAAGGTGGGATCACCACTTTCACT
This sequence comes from Aegilops bicornis, assembly GCA_021605145.1. NCBI lineage: Eukaryota > Viridiplantae > Streptophyta > Magnoliopsida > Poales > Poaceae > Aegilops > Aegilops bicornis. The sequence continues at coordinate 462,835,066 of CM038669.1, read as the reverse complement.
ATATCTAGAAAACACTAGACAAGGACGAGAAATAAACAAGATCCACAAGTGGTAGGGAAGACAACGGGAGTTGACACAAACCTTGGAAAGAGAAAAGGCAAAATAAAAACAAAATCCAATGTAAATATGATCAATAAATTCTACCACAAAAGTGAGTACCAATTGTCAAAAGACAAGAAGTAAATGGAAATAATTCCCGGTGGTAGATAGCAAGGATATCCGACATCATCTTTTTACACCAAACACAGGCAAATTGCAACTTGTAGAGCTATCATGCCACCTAGGAACAAGATATTTACAATATCAATTCTAGGTGACAATATCTCAAATGTACACATTTTCTAGGCTAGTAATACACACATAGCATATTACTCCCCCATAATGTGATACCAATTAAAGATAGACAAGAGGCAATTAAAAAGATCCAACAAGAGATAATTAATGGACAATTTAGAATTTTAATTTCTCATGAGAGATATACCACCTAGAGACTAGATACTCTTTAAATATCAATACTAGATGGTATTACTCATGTACACACATTTATAGGATTGTGAGGTGCACAAAGCACATCACTCCCCCATAATTGGATATTCCATTAATCTCTCACAAGAGCCAACTAAGAAATAAACAAGATGCAAAAAGGCTCAACACACAACACACATATACATGATGTGCAAACCAACATGCACATACTTGATTTCTCAAGATAAGCAATTTGGAAGCACAACATATACAAGCACATGCAAGATACAAAACCACAACATCCTAAGGGACAAGTAACTTTTAATGTAAGCAATTTAAGCACGAGTTACCGCAAGGAGGAACATTGAATATATGATAGAAAGATAATCCGAATGACTTGGCTTGACACAATATGAATGATGAGGACCCCTTAAATCTTCGTAATGTAGCCAAGTCTCCAATGACCTCCAACAACACCTATTGATCAAGTTTGAGCTAGTTGGTCCCCAACCAAGTTGGGTCCTAAAAGGTTAGTCACAATAGGCTTGGCTACCCAAATGGTTCTTTTCTTGACACCACTTTGAGCACCAACAAATTTGTCAAACACATTGCCAACCTTATCCTTCCCAAGAGAATAGATATCATCAATAATAATTGGGTTGGATAAGTTACCACTAGTGCATGAAGAAGCGATGTGGCCTTTCTCACAACATAGGTAGCAACGTCTACTCTTCACTTTCTTCTCACTTGATTTCTCAACTTGAGAAGCATTAGCTTGAGTCTTCTTGGGAAGAGGCATTTCTTCAACTTGAGGTTGAGCATGAGAATGCAATTGTAGCCGCTTCCCTTGTTGCTTGTCACTAATGGCCTTCTTCTTCAATGGGCAAGATCTAACATGATGCCCTTCAATTTTGCACTTGAAGCAAATAATCTTGGCCGAACTCTTGACTTGTTTTTGGCCCTTCTTGTTGTTGATCTTGGACTTCTTCTTCTTATTGGAGTTGAATCCAAGTCCACCTTTGTCATTGGGGGATTTTTGCACACTCAATATATTGTTGAGTGTGACCTTCCCTTCATGACACTTTTCCAAGTCTTTCATCAAAGAAGTGACTTGGGCCTTGAGCTCTTAGATTTCCTCTACATGGTTAGTCTCAACACAAGTACTAGAAGAAGTATAGGCTTCATCGTTAGATCAACAAGGCAAGGAAAGCAATTCATCACAAGATGTACCAACATTGTGAGTAGATGAATTACAAGGACTAGCACATATCAATATAGCATTTTGACTAGAAGTAGTGCTAGTATCCACATGAGGCTCACTAGATGTTACCTTAGCAAGCATGGCTTCATGAGCTATCTTTAGCACATTATGGGATACTAGAAGATCATCATGAGAGCTTGTGAGCCTTACATGATTTTCTTCCAACATCCCATAATTGCTAGATAGCAACTCAAGTTGAGCCCTTAGCTCAACATTCTCCTTCAATATGGATGCTTCACAAGAGATAGAGTTAGTAGCACAAGCATCATCATTAGCAACAAGAGGAGAAGACAACTTGGCAAGCTCTTTTGAACATGAAGCTTTAAGTTGAGCATGAGACTCGGTGAGTTTTATGAGCTCACTCTTAATGACCCTTGAGCCATTTTCGAGGTGCTCAAAGTCCTCAAGGAGTTTAGCATGCACAACTTCAAGCTCCTCATTTTAGTTTCAAAATCATTGGCCACCTCAAGAGCTCTATCACGAGATTCCCTCACTCTAGATAATTCTAGAGAAAAGTCTCCTCAAGAGATTCCTTGGTGGTTTGTTCAAGTTCAAGAGCTTGAGAGAGGTCCGCAATCTCATTAGCGTAATCACGCTCATGACCTTCCATTTTATCAATGGTGACCTCATGCTCCTCAAGACGAGATTCCAACTCATCAATATATTTCTTGCCCTCAATAGCAATAGACATGATTTCCATGAAGTTGGAACGAGAAATTTTATTCTTAAGAAGAGCTTTAAAAATCATTTCCCCCTTAATTTTTAAGGAGGCAACATCATAACTCTCTTCATCATAATCAACATCATCATCACTCTTGCCATCATCAATATCATCAAAAGATATATTGGGATTCAAAGTGGGAGATACCTTTGAAGCCTTGGCCATAAGGCAAAATGCAATAGATGATGATATAGGATCCCTTGAAGCACCATTCAAGACCACATCTTGTTCCATGGAGTGTTGGGTTTCATCTACATTGTTAGCACAACAACTCGAGGAAATACATGCATTTTTATCATGGCAACAAGATATAGCAAGCATATCATCATGAGATTTAGTCAAGCAATTTCTACATGATATGCAAGGACTATCAACACAAGCAAGTGAAACATTTGGAGTGCTAGAAGTGCTAAAGCCCAAAGACGGAGCATTGCAATAATATAGTGATGAAGAATCATCCACAAAAAGCACACTATCATCATTGAAATGACCGACACTACTCACCATATCATTACCTTGTGGCAAACCACATGTAGGTGAAGTAGAAGAAGTTGAGAAGACTATACGGCCGGAGGTGGAGGGAGAACAATCATCCCTACAAATCTTGGACACACCATATTTATCTTGAAGCTTAGTCCACAACTCATGAGCATCCGGAACGGCATGAGTTGAAATATAACTACATTGCTCAAAGCATCGAAAAGCACATTAGAATCTTGAGCATTGGGATAAGAGTTTTTCTCATCCTCTAAAGATAATCTTTGGGGATCCTTTGGAGGAGAAAAACCCATATCTACAATTCGCTCTAAATTTGGGTCCATGACCCTAAAGAGATTAAGCATGCGAATTACCCAAACATCAAAATTTGTGCCATCGAAACTAAGAGTGTCAGAGAATCCTAATCCCCTAGTCGACATCTTTACACTCTAGGCGGTTAAGCCTAACAAAGAGAGACGAGGCTCTGATACCAATTGAAAGAACGTGGATGTCGCCTAGAGGGGGAGGGTGAATAGGTGCTTTAAAATAATTACGGTTTAGGCTTGAACAAATGCGGAATAAACCTAGCGGTTAATTTGTCAAGCACAGAACCTACAACAACTAGGCTCACCTATGTGCACCAACAACTTATGCTAAGCAAGATAAACTACTAGGTGATAGCAAGATATATGACAAGAAACCAATATGGCTATCACAAGGTCAAGTGCATAAGTAAAGAGCTCGGGTAAGAGATAACCGAGGCACGCAGAGACGACGATGTATCGAAGTTCACACCCTTGCGGATGCTAATCTCCGTTTGGAGCGGTGTGGAGGCACAATGCTCCCCAAGAAGCCACTGGGGCCACCGTAATCTCCTCACGCCCTCGCACAATGCAAGATGCCGTGATTCCACTAAGGGACCCTTGAGGGCGGTCACCGAACCCGTACAAATGGCAACCCTTGGGGGCGGTCACCGAACCCGTACACTTTGGCAACCCTTGGGAGCGGTCACGGTACCATCAAATTGCTCTGAGCGATCTCCACAACCTAATTGGAGACCCCGACGCTTGCTTGAGCTTTACACCACAATGATTGAGCTCGAACACCACTAAGCTGTCTAGGGCGCCAACGCACCCAAGAGGAACAAGCTCTAGGGTGCCCAAACACCCAAGAGTAATAAGCTTCTCAAACTTCACTTCCACGTATCACCGTGGAGAACTCAAACCGATGCACCAAATGCAATGGCAAGGGCACATGGAGTGCCCAAGTCCTTCTCTCTCAAATCCCACCGAAGCAACTAATGCTAGGGAAGAAAATGAGAGGAAGAACAAGAAGGAGAACTCCAAGATCTAGATCCAAGGGTTTCCCCTCACATAGAGGAGAAAGTGATTGGTGGAAATGTGGATCTAGATCTCCTCTCTCTTTTCCCTCAAAAACTAGCAAGAATCCATGGAGGTATTCAGAGTTAGCAAGCTCGAAGAAGGTCAACAATGGGGAAGAACACGAGCTCAAAGGATAAGGTTCAATGGGAAGAAGACCCCTTTTATAGGTGGGGAAAAATCCAACCGTTATGCTCACAGCTCAAGACCGAGCGGTAGTACCGCTTGACATCACGGTACTACCGCAAGGGGTAGCGGTACTACTGCTAAGGGAAGCGGTACTACTGCTTGCGAGCGGTACTAAAAAATTACATCCGTGACTACCACCGCTGGACTTGTGACGAGTTTTTGGTCCCGAGCAGAAGTAGCCACGGAAGTAGCCACGGTAGTACTGCTCCAAGCGGTAGTACCGCTCCCAAGAGCGGTAGTACCGCTCCCAAGGGCGGTAGTAAAAAATTACTTCCGCTCCTACCCGCGGTAGTACCGCTGCAGCCTTTTCAAAACACCAAAACTACCACAACTTCTGCATTCGGACTCCGAATTCGACGAAACCAAGTTTGTTGGAAAGCTAGTGACAAGGGATAACACAATCTTGATAGAAATACCAATAATAAGCAAATTAGAAAAGGCCCAAAATAAAATGCTGAGAACCCTTCCTCGGATAAGACGGTAAAACCTCCAACACCGAAAACATCATAGAAGACGCATGCAAACTCCGTTTTCGATGAACTCAAGCTTGTCATCAAGATGACCATAAGCTATAAGACTCACAAAGAGAACCAAACAAGAACCAAGAAACATGATGCAAGGATGCAATGGTTTGAGCTCTCGACGAATGCTACGATCAAGCTACTCACTTGAGAGCCCCCCTTATAGTACGTCTATCGATCCTATAACCCGGTCTCCCAACTACCACCATGAGACCGGTAGAATAGAAAACCTATCAAGGGAAAACCTTTGTCTTGCACATGATCCACTAGATGATGACGATCTTGTCCTCCGCAAGATGGACCACCTTTCCTGATTGCGTTGGGTCGATGGAGACTAGATGATTGCTCCCCCATACTCCACTATGGGTGAGCCACTCTTCGGCACATCTTCACAAGTCCATTGACACCACAATGGATGGCAAGCTTCAAGCACTTGATCTCTTTGTGATGCTACACTTGAACTTGCACATGACAATCTTGATGACGATCACTACTTGATGTCATCCTTTCCATGGGTTGTATGATATCTTCCTTTTGACGCAATCCCATGGACATGTACCTAACCCCACATAGAACTCTCACATAGACCATGGGTTAGTACACAAAGTGCAATGGACAATGCTTACCATACCATGGGATCGCTTGATCCCTCTCGGTACATCTTTTACACTTTGTGAGTTGATCAACTTGATTCACTCTTGACTTAGTCTTGATCAACCTTGAATCTTTCCAACTCTCTTAGTTTGGATGATGTCTTGAAGGTAAACATGAATGATCACACAATCTTCTTCTTCAAGACATGCTTGCAATAAGCTCAACACTCACATGACCAATCTTTGGATAATTCCTTAATAGCACCTTGGTCAACACATAAACTCCTTGAAACCAACGCATGGACTTCAAGAAATGCCTATGGACAAATCCTTCAAATATAACTCAATGCAACCATTAGTCCATAGAGAATGTCATCAATTACCAAAACCACACATGGGGGCACCGCATGTCCTTTCAATTGTCAATATAACGACCAAGAGTTCCCAATATCTTCCATACTAGATACATTATAGGCGGTTCCCAAACAGAAAGGTCAAGATTTTACTCCCCCTGCACCAACAATCACACTCCACGGCTTGTCCGAAACAACGGGTGCCGTCCAACTATCAACAATCCTGGGGGAGTTTTGTTTAAATTATTTGCGAATTTGTTTTTGATCTTTTGATCATAGGACTGGGCATCCCAGTTACCAGCCATTTTCTCATGAATGATGAGCGGAGTCCACTCACCGTGAGAATAACCCACCTAGCATGGAAGATACTGACAGCCCTAGTCGCTACATGAACGACTCGGGCATACAAAACAGATTATTATTTGAAGGTTTAGAGTTTGGCACATGCAAATTTACTTGGAACGGCAGGTAAATACCACATATGGGTAGATATGATGGACACTCATGGAAGAAACTTGGTTAAAGGAATTTGGATGCACAAGCAGTATTCCCGCTTAGTACAGACATTTTGGCTAGCAAAGGATTCTAAATAGCAAGCACCACATGTTAGAGGATCCATAACAATATAACTTCTATACAAATATACCCAAGCATAACTCACTATGTTGTCTTCCTTGTCCAACTTCATCTAATTTGCTCAGGTTTCGAAATAATTTATGGGGCTCACAATCATAGAAGATGTACAAGATAGTATATTTATATGTGAAATATCTCTTCCTTCAATATTCTTTCATGAATTGTTCAAGTGAAAAATACAAAGTTTGCTAACCTTCAATAAATTTACCACCTCTACTTCTTATATGTGAAGTCATTACTCCCCATGGGATAAGCATATGAAACATATATAATTTCAGATTTATGACATTCAAATCATTCAACCATTTATTCATAGGATATAAGTGAAGCACATGAGTAAATGACAAACTACTCCAAAAATATATAAGTGAAGATAAATGAGTAGTTAAATAATTATGTAGCTCTGTGAAGACTCTTTCTCATTTAAGAATTTCAGATCTTGGTATTTTATTCATACAACAAGCAAAACAAAGGAAAATGACATTTCAAGGATAGCACTCATCATGTGAAGAAGCAAAAACTTAGGCTCAACCGATACTAACCGATAATTGTTGAAGAAGAAAGGTGGGTTGCCTTGGTCATCCCCAAGCTTAGGCTCTTGCCACTCCTTGTTCCATAGTCCGTCGAATCTTTACCCAAAACTTGAAAACTTCACAACACAAAACTCAACAGAAAACTCATAAGCTCCGTTAGTATAAGAAAATAAATCACCACTTAGGTACTGTTGTGAACTCATTATAAATTCATATTGGTGTAATATCTACTGTATTCCAACTTATCTATGTTTCATACCCTCCGATACTACTCATAGATTCATCAAAATAAGCAAACAACACATAGAAAACAGAATCTGTCAAAAATAGAACAGTCTGTAGTAATCTGTATCAAACGTATATTTCTGGAACTCCAAAAATTCTGAAATAAATTGGTGTACCTGAGTAATTTGTCTATTAATCATCTTCAAAAAGAATCAACCTAGAATCACTCTCTAGTAAAAAAATGGCAGCACATCTCGTGAGCACTAAAGTTTCTGTTTTTTTATAGCATGATCATAAAGACTTCAGCCAAGTCTTCCCAAAGGTTCTACTTGGCACAAACACTAATTAAAACATAAAACCACATCTAACCAGAGGCTATATGAATTATTTATTACTAAGCATGAGCAAAAGGCAAAGAACAAAAATAAAATTGGGTTGCCTCCCAACAAGCGCTAACGTTTAACGCCCCTAGCTAGGCATGATGATTTCAATGATGCCCACATAAAAGATAAGAATTGAAACATAAAGAGAGCATCATGAAGAATATGACTAGCACATTTAATTCTAACCCACTTCCTATGCATAGGGATTTTGTGAGCAAACAACTTATGGGAACAATAATCAACTAGCATAGGAAGGCAAAACAAGCATAACTTCAAAACTTTAAGCACATAGAGAGGAAACTTGATATTATTGCAATTCCTAAAAGCATATGTTCCTCCCTCATAATAATTTTCAGTAGCATCATGAATGAATTCAACAATATAACCATCACATAAAGCATTCTTTTCATGATCTACAAGCATAGGAAATTTACTACTCTCCACATAAGCAAAATTCTTCTCATTCAGAATAGTAGTGGGAGCAAACTCAACAAAATAATTATCATGTGAGGATTAATCCAATTGAAAATTAAAATCATGATGACAAGTTTCATGCTTATCATTATTCTTAATAGCATACAAGTCATCACAATAATCATCATAGATAGCAACTTTGTTCTCATAATCAATTGGAACCTCTTCCGAAATAGTGGATTCATCACTAAATAAAGTCATGACCTCTCCAAATCCACTTTCATCAATATAATCATCATAAATAGGAGGCATGCTATCATCATAATAAATTTGCTCATCAAAACTTGGGGGACTAAACATATCATCTTCATCAAACATAGCATCCCCAAGCTTGTGGCTTTGCATATCACTAGCATCATGGTTATCCAAAGAATTCATACTAACAACATTGCAATCATGCTCATCATTAACATATTTTATGCCAAGCATTCTATGTAATTCTTCTTCAGTACTTGATCACAATTTTCCTTCCCATCATTTTCAAGAAAGACATTAAAAAGATGAAGCATATGAGGCAACCTTAATTCCATTTTTTTGTATTTTCTTTTATAAACTAAACTAGTGATAAAACAAGAAACTAAAAGATTTGATTGCAAGATCTAAAGATATACCTTCAAGAACTCACCTCCCCAGCAATGGCGCCAGAAAAGAGCTTGATGTCTACTACACAACCTTCTTCTTGTAGACGTTGTTGGGCCTCCAAGTGCAGAGGTTTGTAGGACAGTAGCAAATTTCCCTCAAGTGGATGACCTAAGGATTATCAATCCGTGGGAGGTGTAGGATGAACATGGTCTCTCTCAAGCAACCCTGCAACCAAATAACAAAGAGTCTCTTGTGTCCCCAACACACCCTATACAATGGTAAATTGTATAGGTGCACTAGTTAGGCGAAGAGATGGTGATACAAGTGCAATAAGGATGGTAGATATGGGTTTTTGTAATCTGAAAATATAAAAACAGCAAGGTAGCAAGTGGTAAAAGTGAGCGTAAACGGTATTGCAATGCTAGGAAACAGGGCCTAGGGTTCATACTTTCACTAGTGCAAGCTCTCTCAACAATAATAACATAATTGGATCATATAACTATCCCTCAACATGCAACAAAGAGTCACTCCAAAGTCACTAATAGCAGAGAACAAACGAAGAGATTATGGTAGGGTACGAAGCCACCTCAAAGTTAACCTTTCTGATCGATCTATTCAAGAGTCCATAGTAAAATAACATGAAGCTATTCTTTCCGTTCAATCTATCCTAGAGTTCATACTAGAATAACACCTTAAGACACAAATCAACCAAAACCCTAATGTCACCTAGATACTCCAATGTCACCTCAAGTATCCGTGGGTATGATTATATGATATGCATCATAGAATCTCAGATTCATCTATTCAAGCCAACACAAAGTACTTCAAAGAGTGCCCCAAAGTTTCTATCGGAGAGTCAAGACAAAAATGTGTGCCAACCCACACACATAAGTTCACAAGGTCACTGAACCCGCAAGTTGATCACCAAAACATACATCAAGTAGATCACGTGAATATCCCATTGTCACCACAGATAAGCACATGCAAGACATACATCAAGTGTTCTCAAATCCTTAAAGACTCAATCTGATATGATAACTTCAAAGGGAAAACTCAATTCATTACAAGAGAGTAGAGGGGGAGAAACATCATAAGATCCAACTATAATAGCAAAGCTCGCGATACCTCAAGATCGTGCTAAATCAAGAACACGAGAGAGAGAGAGAGAGAGAGAGAGAGAGAGAGATCAAACACATAGCTACTGGTACATACCCTCAGCCCTAAGGGTGAACTATTCCCTCCTTGTCATGGAGAGCGCCGGGATGATGAAGATGGCCACCGGAGAAGGATTCCCCCCTTCGGCAGGGTGCCGGAACGGGTCTAGATTGGTTTTCAGTGGCTACAGAGGCTTGCGGCGGCGGAACTCCTGATCTAGGTTATGTTCTAGGGGTTTCTGTATATATAAGAGGTTTTGGCGTCAGGAACAAGTCAGGAGGGTCTCCGGGCTGTCCACGAGGTAGGGAGGCACGCCCAGGGGGTGGGCGCACCCCCCACCCTCGTGGGCAGCCCGGGACTCTTCTGGCCCAACTCTTTTACTCCATGGCCTTCTTCTGGTTCAAAAATAAGCTCCGTGAAATTTCAGGTCAATTGGACTCCGTTTGATTTTCCTTTTCTGTAAAACTCAAAAACAAGGAAAAAAACAGAAACTGGCACTGGGCTCTAGGCAGGGACGATTTCAAGGCGGGATGAGGGGGGCGAGACCCCCCCTAACGATCACGTTTCCCCTTAATAGCGATTGGTTAGTAGCAGTTTTTTCTTGTACGCACACGATTTGAGGCTTGTCTCGCCCCCCCTATGCCTCCCATAGTCAAAGCCCATGTGTGATTGCAGGCAATAGGTCAAAGGCCCAATATGAGGAAAATAAAAAGCAGCCCATTGTGGAAGAGAAAGGATCCAGGCTTAAGCAGGACGCACGTACACGGCAGTTCTATCTCTCCTCTAGTTTCTTCGTTTCCAATCTGCGAGTTCCTGCGATCGGGAAAAAACGCTCGCAACAGCCGGCCGCCTAGTAGATCGTCTGCAGTTGAAAAGGGAATGCGACAGGCAAGTGCCTGGCCCGTTCTTGGCCGATACGGGGAGCATTCTGGCTGGCCAGCCGCGCGAACCAGCGACCAAACGAGAAAGAAAGGTTAGTTTATCTTTAGGATAGATTACTTTGTCTTATAATTAATTGTAGAACCACAGACATTGAAAACTAATTAGAAAATTTTAAATTGTCTAATTGTGTTTGTCTAGACATGAAGAGGAAGAGAGATGAATCAATTTACATTTTTCTCTAGCCAATTGGTTCAATCTGTCAGTCATGTGAGCATGATGCAGATGCAATAGATGTGCAACCTGATCATCCAAGCCCTGTATGTCCCCATCAACACATGTGTTAGCCTATATAATGGGGATCAGCAGAAGCACCATCAGGATGAGCGACCATAGAACTACGCATGACATCCTCTATGCCTTCATGGTATGACCCTTCTCAACAACTTCAACTCTCTAGTTCAATTCGTCTAACATGAATGATCATTGATTGATGGACATGAAAATTGGATTTGAATAAATTATTTGTAGTACAGTGTGCCAAATTTTTCTATATAAATTCAAAAAATGAATTTGTCTTTATCAAGATGAACAATTTGGTAGTATTCTTCTAGTGTTTACATCAACGAAAACATGATTTATGGTTAGGCATTTTATCACGGTATACATATACTATAGTTGGGTCAAATTCATGGTTTTAAATAGCGGATAGTGGGCTGGTAGCGGAATGAGGTCCGGGGAGCATAATGCGGATAGCGGGCGTTATTGCCGGCACTATGTCCACGTAGCGGATTTGTAAAAATACTAGATTATTGTTTATATTTCTAGATCATTAACAGAAAATAATGGCATTAAATTTAAGCAACAACGGATGCTATTGCGCTAGCGGATGTTATCTCCGCTATTTGAAACTCGATGCTCATTAATCCGTAAGAGCTTAAGTGTAGAGCTCGCCCCCCTATGCCAAATTCCTGGCTCCGTCCCTGGCTCTAGGTTAATAGGTTAGTCCAAAAAATTATATAAAATAGCATATAAATGCATATAAAACATCCTAGATGGATAATATAATAGCATGAATACTTCATAAATTATAGATACCTTGGAGACGTATCATGGAGCCGCCACCAAGCCCTAATCTCTCTCGGGAGGGTTGATCTGGAGTCCCTTCGGGGCTCCGGAGAGGGGAATCCGTCGCCATCGTCATCATCAACCTTCCTCCATCACCAATTTCATGATGCTCACCGCCGTACGTGAGTAATTCCATTGTAGGCTTGTTCGACGGTGATGGGTTGGATGAGATTTACCATGTAATCGAGTTAGTTTTGTTAGGGTTTGATCCCTAGTATCCATTATGTTCTAAGATTGGTGTTGCTATGACTTTTCTATGCTTAATGCTTGTCACTAGGGCCCGAGTGCCATGATTTCAGATCTGAACCTATTATGTTTTCATGAATATATGTGAGTTCTTGATCCTATCTTGCAAGTCAATAGTCACCTACTATGTGTTATGATCCGGCAACCCCGAAGTGACAATAATCGGTACCACTCCCGGTGATGACCGTAGTTTGAGGAGTTCATGTATTCACTAAGTGTTAATGCTTTTGTCCGGTACTCTATTTAAAGGAGGCCTTAATATCCCTTAGTTTCCAATAGGACCCCGTTGCCACGGGAGGGTAGGACAAAAGATGTCATGCAAGTTCTTTTCCATAAGCACATATGACTATATTCAGAACACATGCCTACATTATATTGATGAACTGGAGCTAGTTCTGTGTCACCCTATGTTATAACTGTTGCATGAGGAATCGCATCCGACATAGTTATCCATCATTGATCCATTGCCTACGAGGTTTTCACATATTGATCTTTGCTTAGTTACTCTTCCGTTGCCCTTTATTCTGATTGCTACAAAAACTGCTACTGTTACTTTTGCCACCGTTACCGTTACTTCCATACTACTTTGCTACTAAATACTTTGTTGCAGATATTAAGTCTTCCAGGTGTGGTTAAATTGACAACTCAGCTGCTAATACTTGAGAATATTCTTTGGTTCCCCTTTTGTCGAATCAATAAATTTGGGTTGAATACTCTACCCTCGAAAACTGTTGTGATCCCCTATACTTGTGGGTTATCAAGAATATTTTCTGGCGCCGTTGCGGGGGAGCATAGCTCTATTCTTTGAGTCACTTGGGATTTATATCTGTTGATCACTATGAGGAACTTGAAAGACGAAAAAACCAAGATTTATCCCTCAACTACGAGGGAGAGGTAAGGAACTGCCATCTACACTACAAAAAAAGACACATCCGTGACATTTTGGGCCGAACGAAAAAAAATTCTGTCATACTTATGACACTTCTATGACGATAATTGTGACAAAACCCGGTATCATCATAGATGTGGTGGGCTCCTACTTCTTTGACAAAAAATCATGACAAAAAATGGGCTTTTCGTCCAGGGCGGGCCGGAGATGCGGCTGCATGACATTCTTTGGGTCGTCCATGACGGAAAAAACCGTGGTAGAAGCGAGGGCGAGGAAAATATCGGGGTGTTCCCGATTACGGTGGGTGGTCGGGGCCGAGCGATGCTCGCTTTCTCGTGACACGCCTGCAGCGCATGGGTGCGAGGCGTTGAGCTCTAATCGAACCCGGCGAGGCGTTGGGCTCTAATCGAACCCGGCGATTACCGCAAGCTACGTGTTATCGAACCCGAGCGATCGATCGATAGGTTAATCGAACCCGATCGAGCGATTCTTCGCCATCTGCGCTAAGCGAAGCCGATCGATGCTGCCTCTGGATGAACAGTGGCGTTCTTTGGGGGGTTTGGACGAACAGTTCCCGGTGGGGGTGGATGAACAGGACCCCGTGGTGTTGCCTCTGGATGAATAGGACCCCGATCGATCGAGCCGGTTGGGGCTGGATGAACAGGACCCCGTGGAGGGCTGGATGAACAGTAGACTGTGGAGGGCTGGATGAACAGTAGCCCATGGAGGGGTGGTTGAACAGGAGCCCGTGGAGAGAGCTGGTTGAACAGTAGCCGGTGGAGTAGCGCGCGGTAGAGGCTGGATGAACAGGAGCCCATGGATGAACAGTCGCAGGTGGAGGCTGGAAGAGGTCGATGGTGGAGATGAACAGTATTCCATGGAGTCCCGTTTTGCGGTACGCCACACCCCTCCTGATGAACAGGACCCCCGTTTCGACCGTAGCGCTCCAACACAAGTCTGTTTCCTTCGTTTTGTGGTACGCCACACCCCTCCCGATGAACAGGACCCCCCTTTCGACCGTAGCGCTCCAACACAAGTCTGTTTCCTCCGTTTTGCGGTACGCCACACCCCTCCCGATGAACAGGACCCCCATTTCGACCGTAGGAGGTCCATTCCTCCGTTTTGTGGTACGCCAGACCCCTCCCGATGAACAGGATCCCGTTTCGAACATGGCCGGTTGAACACAAGGCCGTTTCCTCTGTTCTGCGGTACGCCAGGCCTCGTTTCCATCGGTTGTTCCGTCCAAGCCCTCCCGATGAACACAACGACGCATTCTGTTCCGACCCAGCCGGTTGGCTCCCCATGAACACAACGACGACGCAGTTTCTCCGTTCCGACCCAGCCATGTACACGAGCCCTGGCCAGACGAGCGCGCGAAGTAGGCGTTCGAGACCCTTTCGTATGTACGTGACGTGGGTCAGATTTTCTTTCTTGCACACTGGCCGTTGTACGTATGTGTACATGCTACATGCGCGCCTCTACTATGACACGTGCGCGCTCTACATCGACCAGTATGTACGTACACGTTCACGACCAGAATGACAACGCTACGTATGCTTCGACCAGGTGGATCCTGACTGTCAATCACTTCCTTGCATGCGAAGATATAGCTGGTGTGTCCCAGCAGTCAGGGGGCGAATCATTTTTTTGCCCGGACGCACTTCCTTGCGTGCGAAGATGTAGGTGGTGGGTCCCAGCAGTCAGGGGGGAAACATTTTTTTCACGAAATACGGTGGCCCGTTCGGTGGGTCCCCGCTGTCAGGTGTAAGAATAATTATTTTGCGCGTAATAAGGAGGCACTTCCTTGCGGTTGCCGTGGACCCAACTGTCAGCCTCTCCACATACAATACTCTTTCGATGGAAGTCGGTCGTTGACCACATTGACCACGCCATGCCGAGAGCACCAAGGCAGTGGACGACGGCGAGGCCTAGGAAGGGGATGACGCGGAGCCAAGGAAGACGTGGCAATGGATGCCCACGCGGAGAGGAGTACGAGGGTTCACTGGTTTGGCTGCGGTGAGAGGTTGCCGTCGCCGCAGAATAACAGGGGGTGTGGGTGAGTAGAGGGATGGCCTGGCCAGTGGTGGGGCGGTGAGGCCTCCGCGGCATCACAGACGATCATGGGAGGTAGGAGCACGCGGCACGACCGGCGCTGGTTTGGGCGGCTGGAGCAAGAAGACCAGAGGTTGAAGAAGCACTACCGCCGTTGGATGGACATCGTACGGTCACTGGAGCTAGAATCATTCATATATTGACTAAGTTGACAAAGCCCTCCGTCCCCGTCAATTTAGTAGGCCAACAAGTCAGCCTCTCACTGTGTGGGTCCCAGCTGGCAGGGGGTATTCATTTTTTTGTGCGCAATAAGGAGGCACTTCCTTGCGTGTGAAGATATAGTTGGTGGGTCTGACCTGTCAGCGGAGGGAACGTTTTTTTTGCGAAATACAGAGGCCCTTTCGGCGGGTCCTGATACGTCTCCAACGTATCTATAATTTTTGATTGCTCCATGCTATATTATCTTCTGTTTTGGACATTATTGGGCTTTATTATCCACTTTTATATTATTTTTTGGACTAACCTATTGTCGGTGTACTAGAGTAGGGGTACCTAGTATCCCGTGCTACTACGTGCAGACGGATTCTTGACACCAGCGGCAAGGTTTGCCTAAATCACCGCCAATCTTCCTCCGTGGCTCCCTTGGAGCCATTCAAGAACAAAGTACTAGATTGAGAAGACAAGGCCCCGACAAGAGGAGCTTGTCGGGAAAGGCCACTCCAGCGCCGCAGAAGACAAGGCCCCGGCAAGAGGAGCTTGCGGGAAGGCCAGGCGCGACAAGCCTCCAGCGCGACAAGGATTCGCCGCGGCAAGGCGCTTGCCGACATGCAACTCCTCTCCGCCTCCGCTCCAGCTCACCCAGTGACGTGTCGCCATGGGACCGTTCCATGGGCGCGTGTCGGGCGGCTGTGCAGCCAGCGGAGAGCAGCGACACGCGGCGCAGACAGGCTCGCCATCGTGGCGAGCGGAGGCGCACCTGACGGTCTCTGTTACACTGTTTAGGCGACAACGACAGGCATTTATTGCTTTTGTCCCTTGCCGTCAGAGTTAGGTATTTTTGCACTGTACACTGATCAAGTAGGTGTACCAACCCCTGATTTTACGTTTGTACCCCGCCTATGTTGCCACCGCCGGAGACCCTTTAGCATATAAAAGGAGGCCCGAGTGCAACGTGAAGGAGGTTCATGATTGGCCAGGTTCAGTTCATTCGACTGGCCATAGACTAGATACACTCACGCTAGGTTTTGTAGCGGGCATCGCTCCCTAGCAAGAACACAATAGATCAAACAGGCAGCAGTAGGAGTTTTATCTCTCCGGAGAGCTCCGAAGCTGGGTAAACCGCCCGTGTGCATCGCCTCGATCCGCTCTTCGTGCGACCTCCTCCCCCCTCCGAACCACAAAGGGGACCCGCTCCGCCGGGCCCCATAGGTGTCCGTGGGTACGATCAGCCGCCCCGACATCTCTGGCGCGCCAGGTAGGGGGCGTCGAGGCCGTGTGAATCCGATTCCGGCGTTCACGCGGGCAGCGTCATCAACATCTTCCTCAACATGCCACCGAAGAAGAAGGCTTCGGCGGCAGCAGAGCCGTCCGCGTCGTGCCCACCCTCGCCGCAACAAACGGGTGGTGGTACAGACGCTGGCGGAAGAACAGGCGCCGACGAAGGTGTTCGCGACGTTGCCAAGTCCAAGGACAAGGCACCGCAAACCTCGGCGTCCGCGCATCCCCCGCGCCCATCTCAGAGAGCGGGACCAACAACGTCATGGCGTTCACAACGCCATACGTTAGATTGAATCGAGACCCTCAAGACCATCAAACGCGCCCGGCATGTTGGCACGAGTGAGATACGGCCGCCGGACGGGCGCCGCTCCTTCTAACAAGGTTAGAAGTCCGGCGCGTCCGCTCCTCGCACCGTTCTCCAATGCCGCCTACTACTCAGCGAAGCTCTGGCGAGAGCTCAAGCGCTCTCGACTACCCTCCAACGGCCGACAAGGTCGACGAGTGGAGGGCCACTATTCGAGCCTCATCGACTTTGTTAACGGCGACGCTCGCGACAACCAACGCCATCGTTGCCGCGGCGGCGACAAAGCATGAGCCGGTGGCGGCGACCTTTGTCGGAGGTGCAACCACCGTGCACTCTCCGCCAAGAAGGCCAAGATCGCCGACTCACCGGATCCACCTCGACAATGACTCCACCGGCGTCGTCGGATCGGGCGGACTTCGCCGCGATGAGCGCCAAGTTCTTCATGGCGACAACAAGAGGACGCCGAACTTCGCATCGAGCGTCGAAGAGAAGCGCGGCGTCAATCCGACAAGCGCACTGGGCCTTCTGTTGACATGCACGCGCCGGAGGGGCCAGGCGACTTGCCGTACGCGGTAGGTTGCCCTGCGTTCACTCGTGAGCTGCGGCAAGTCCAAAGGGCCCAGCGGAAGAACTTCAAACCAGACGTGCGGGAGAAGTACGATGGCAGGACGCATCCGTCGGAGTTCCTCGGCATCTACACCATCGCGGTGCAGGCTGCAGGGGGCGGGACTACAAGATCCTCGCCAACTACTTCCCGCCGTGCTCAAGCCCAACGCCGAGATCTTGGCTCATGCACTTGCGAGACAGCTCCATATCCTCTTGGCGGACTGTGCCATCGGTTTGTTGGCGCCTTCATAGGTGGCCACAAACCTCATGGCCAAGAGAGTGACCTTCACTTGCTCGCCCGAAGGAGGAGAGTCCTGCGCAAGTTCATTCAGAAGATTCAGCCGTGTGCACTACAACATCCTGCACGCGTCCACCCCGCGGTGATCGGCGCATTTCATCGTAATGTGCGGAACTGCAGGATGAGGGAGGAGATGGCGATGAGTAAAGTCAAGGAAGTCGATGAGCTGTACGCCTTGGCCGACAAGTGTGCATCTTGTTGAGGAAGGAGGAGACTCGGGAGAGGATGCGGAAGCAGGATCGGCGATGATGACACCGCCCGTGAAGAAGGGCCGACGGTGAGGCAACAGGAAGAAGAAAAGCAGGGAAGTGCTAGCTGTCGAGCAGTCCGGCAACGGAGGCGGCGACAAGAACGCCAAGGCTGGTGTCTCCGGCAAGGAGGTTGCCGCTGATGCCAACCACCAGTCGGTGGCGGCCGCCGACAAGCAGGACAGCTCCGGCAAGCAGTACTGCAAGATCCACCGCACCAAGGGCCACGATCTCCAGAGCTGCAAGAAGGTCGAGCAGCTCGTCGAGCAGCAAAGAGCTGAGTACGAGCGACGCGACAAGGAGAAGGCCGGGAAGGTCTGGGGAGCAAGCAAGAAGCGCCCGGCGGGGAGGACGCCTTGTGACAAAGTCAAGCAGCGACAAGGAGATCGACCTCCCCGTGGCCGCGACAAGGATGAAGATGATGATGACAACGAAGATATGGAAGACGACGACTTCGATGAGCAGGAGTTTCAGGAAGCCACAGAGGTTCTCTGCGTTGACGGAGGTGCTTCCCTGCATACCTCCCACCGCCAACTCAAGCAATGGATGCGGGGGGTCAATGCTGCGGAACCATCCATAGAGTCACGCAGGCCTCTGAAGTGGTCCAAGACGCCTATCATTTTTGATATTGAGGACCACGATCGCATAACTGCGGTCGGGTGCTTGCCGATGTTGGTCTCTCCAACCATCCGCAACCTCAAGGTCACAAAAATGTTAGTTGACGGTGGGGCCGGCTTGAATCTGATCTCCTCCGCGGTGCTCCAGAAGCTTCAAATCCCTGACAGCGAGCTCGAAGAGACCGGAACCTTCCAAGGAATCAATCCGGGAAGGAGCAAGCCGAAGGGGACGTTGCCGGTCAAATTTGGCAGCGAGCTGAACTTCAGGACTGAGAGGGTTACATTTGACGTTGCCGATTTCCCATTGCCTTACAATGGGATACTTGGCCGTCCGGCACTCGCCAAGTTCATGGCGGCCTCTCACTACGCCTACAACCTTCTCAAGATGCCAGGCCCGATAAGCGTCATCTCTGTCCATGGCGACAAGAAGGATACCCTTATCTGTGCCGACAAGATCTTCCGGGACGCAGCAGCCGCAACAGATTTCCAGACACTTGCCGCTGAAGCTCCCGGGGGGAAGAAGACCAAGTCCAAGTCTGGCAAGGGCTCTGATGCTCACTCCGGCAAGCGCACCTCTTCGGAGTGCTGCGCTACCGTCGAGGACGCACCATCGAGCTCCACCGACAAATACAAGAAGATGGTGGCTCCGCCGAAGACCAAGAAGGTGCCCGCCAAGGAGGACGGCGCTGGTGGTACCTTCACCATCAGTGCCTCTCTCGACCCCAAATAGGAAGGCGCGCTCGTCGCTTTCCTGCGGGCGAATGTCGACGTGTTTGCATGGCAACCATCTGATATCCCCGGTGTTCCTGTGAAAGTGATTGAGCACCGCTGGCCGTTTGTCCTCATGCGCGGCCCGTCAAGCAAAGATTCAGGAAGCAAGCGGTGGGCGCCAAGAATTCATAGCCGAAGAGATCAAGAACCGGAAGCAGCAGGCCTTGTCGAGGAGTACTCCATCCTACGTGGTTGGCCAATCTCGTAGTCGTGCGCCAAGGCAAGCGGAAATGGAGGCTTTGTATTGACTTCACCGATGTTAATAAAGCTTGTCCCAAAGATCCATTTCCTTGCGGCGCATTGACCAGATTGTTGACTCCACGGCCGGATGTGATTTGCTCTCGTTTCTTGATGCCTACTGAGGATACCATCAGATCTTCATGGCTGAAGAAGATGAAGAGAAGACCGCATTCATCACACCATGTGGCACATACTGTTTCATACGGATGCCTTTCGGGTTGAAGAATGCTGGTTCGACATTTGCAAGGGTAGTCCACGACGCTTTTGAGCCGCAAATGCACAGAAATGTAGAAGCCTACAGGGATGACATAGTGGTCAAGAGCAGGGACAAAGCAACTCTGGTTCAAGATCTGGACGAGACCTTTGCAAATCTGCGCAAGATAAACCTCAAGCTCAACCCCGAAGTGCGTGTTTGGAGTCCCTTCCGCAAGCTTCTCGGGTTCTTCGTGTCTCGGCGAGGATTGAGGCAAATCCCGACAAGATCAAGGCCATTGAGCAGATTGAAGCACCAAAGCGCGTCAAGAATGTACGAAGACTTGCGGTTGCGTGGCTGCTCTCGGCGAGTTTATTTCTAGGTCTGCTGGCGCGCCCTGCCATTTTCAAGATTTGGAAAAAGCGGGTCGATAAAATGGACTCCGAAGCGGAGGCTGCGCTGCGAGACTTAAAGAGATACATGTCCTCTACTCCAACACTTGTCGCACCTAGGCCACAAGAGAAGTTGCTGCTATATATAGCGGCAACCAATCAAGTGGTTAGCACTGCGTTAGTGGCGAGAGGGAGGCGGATGACGAGCCAACAACGCGGCAAGCACATCCAGCGACAAGCGAGGGCTTCGCCGACAAGCTCTGGTCCCGACAAGGACGAGTCCGCGAAGACACAAGAACAGTCTGAGAAAAGGATGGTGCAGCGCCCAGTTTACTTTGTCAGCTCCCTCCTGCAGGGGGCTAGGTCAAGGTACTCCGGTGTGCAAAAGCTGCTTTTCGGCCTCCTCATGGCCTCGAGAAAGCTGCGCCATTACTTCCAAGCACATGAGATCACAGTTGTCACTCGCTTTCCCCTGAAGAGGATACTGCAGAATCCGAAGCGGCAGGCGGGATTGTCGAGTGGGCCCGGAGCTATCAAGCTTTGGTCTTAAGTTTGAAAGCACATCAACTATCCAAAGCGAGCCTTGGCGAGTTCATAGCAGAATGGGCGCCAACGCGGATGAAGAGATTAGGAGACGAGCATTCCCGTCAAAGAAGCGAGCAAAGAGTGGCTGATGTACTTTGATGGTGCCTTCTCGCTGCAAAGCGCCCGGTCTTGGCGTCGCTGCTTATCGCACCCACCGGAGAGCACCTCAAGTACGTCGTCCAGATGCACTTTCCCAAGGAGCAAGATACAAACAATACTGCAGAGTATGAAGGTTTGCTTGCCGGTCTCAGGATCACCGTGGACCTTGGGATCAAGAAGCTTATTGTCAGGGGTGACTCGCAACTCGTCGTCCGCCAAGTCAACAAAGATTACCAGAGTCCGTTGATGGAAGCCTACGTTGATGAAGTGAGGAAGCTAGAAGAGCACTTTGACGGCCTGCAAATGGAACACGTTCCAAGAGCTCGAATGATATTCTTGGCATACTGTCAAAGTGCGATGCGCTTAAGCTACTGTGGAACCGAGGGACTTCCGTGCTCAAGCTGACTCAGCCAACCGTAACACCATCGGTACCGGACAAAGCAAGAAGAGGAAGTTGGCCTCGATGACTACTTTCCGACAGAGCTTCCGGCCGTCGTTGCAAAGGTCCCCAAGATCAACACCAGCAGTCTTGAGGAGCGATCTGCTCCGACAGACCCTGTGGTTTGTTTACGTTGAAGCAAGCGCTCCCGACAAGTCTTGCTCCGACAAGCAGCCGGGAGCATCTAACTCGGCAGAGCCACCGGCTCTTGCCGTAGAAAAGCTGATGTTCCCGCAGCTGCAGATGAGCCTTTAGTCCTTGTTGTCGAGCCACAAGCTCCGGCATGGGCGCAATGGATTGTCCAATTCCTTGAGACGGAGAACTTCCCAAGAAGCGGGAAGAAGCGGAAAGAGTAGCCCGGCAATCGAGTATGTACCAGTTTGTCGACAGCATACTGCATGTAAGAAGACTCAACGGTGTGAAATTGAAGTGTATTCCGGGGAAGATGGATGAAGCTGTTGGCGAGAGATACATGGAGGCATATGTGGTCACCACATTGGCGCCAAAAGAGCACTTGCAAGCAAAGCTTTCCGGCAAGGTTTCTTCTGGCCGACAGCCCTCCGGGATGCAAATGCACAAGTAACCAAGTGTGAAGCGTGCGGTTCCATTCCAAACAGATATACACCGGCTCAAGCTCTCCAGACGATCCCTTTATCACGGCCATTTTCGGTGCAGGGGCTCGACATCCTCGGCCCCTTCCCCGAGCTGTCGGGGCTTTGAGTACTTATGCGTCGCCATCGACAAGTTCACAAAGTGGCCGGAAGTGGAAGCGATGAGGAAGGTGACAGCACGGTCGTGATCAAGTTCTTGGTCGATTTGTTTGCCGTTTGAATCCCTAACATGATCATCACCGACAACGGCACACAATTCACGAGTCGCACCTTCATGCAAGACGTCCAAGACCTTGGCGCCAAGGTGCCGCTTCCGTTGCTCACCCGAGAAGCAACGGTCAAGCGTAGAAGGGCGAACGTTGAAGTGCTGCGGACTCAAGACCAGAACTTTCGACAGGCTGCACAAGTGCGGAAGAAAGCGGATCGAGGAGCTGCGGTGGTTCTTTGGTCGATCGAACGACGCCAAATCGAGCCAGCGGCGGGCACCCTTTGCTCTAGTCTATGGAGCAGAGGCAGTTCTCCCCACGGAACTTCGTTATACGGGTCGCCTCGAGTGCTCGCTTATGATGAGTTTGAGCAAGAGCAGGCTGCGACAAGATGACGCGCTGCTCCTTGAGGAAGATCGTCTTGATGCTTTGTGTGAGCCGCTCGCTACCGGCAGGCCTCGCGTCGCTACCATGGCCGCGAGGTTAATGCCAGAAGTCTCGAGGAAGGCGACCTTGTTCTTGGCGCTTTCAGTCCGCCAAGAATTCAAACAAGTTGACGCCAAAGTGGGAAGGCGCTTATCGGGTGAAACGAGTCACTAGGCTGGCGCTGTCCGCTTTGAGACCGAAGATGGCATTCGGTGAGCAACTCTGGAACATTGAGCATCTTCGTAAGTTTTACCCATAAGGCGCGGTTGTCGGAACCCGTTTGGCAACCACCTTTTGTACAAGTCTTGCCGCTGTTGCATGTAATCGCCATTACAAAGCCAGCGCAGACCCGTGCATCGATAAAGCCCATGTGTTGCGCACAACCCGTCAAGTTCATGCTTTCATCAAGTTATTGCATGTTTTGGCTAACACTTTGTGCAGCAGCCACACCCGGTAAGCAGAATCGAGCCACTGGGCTCTATAACGTTATTTCCTCTTCTTTCTCTTGTCGCGAAGAAAGGGAGGCTCCCTCGCCCACAAGTTAACCAGGGGGGAGGAGGAGATAATACTATAGACCAGGCACCGCTCGAGGAAGTTTCGCCTCATCGGGAAGCAAGAAACAGAAAAGCTAAGTTGCCAAAGTTTGAGCAATCAATTTTTAAAATTTTCGTTATCTTCCTCGAATGATAGTACTTTGTATGGAAAACATGTGCGCAGAGGAACCGAATCGTGACTGGTCGCGCCCATACTTTGTTTCGAGTCCGCTCAACAACTTAAGTGAGCTGCGGCTAGTCCGCGACAAGGTTGCTTGTCGGTAGCGACCCCTTGACAGGCTCTTTGAAGTTCTGCACTTTCGGCGCTTCATGGCAAGGGTGCCTGCAAGCAAGTTTCCCTGAAAAGCGTAGGGCAATAACATACAAAGGAAGAAATCAAGTAGAGGAAATAACATTGCATCGATTGATTCACCTAAGATAGAGTATATTACAGAATAACTTGTCGCTGATCTAACAAAGTTTTCTAAACATGATCAGCAGCGACAAGGGAAAGATAAGGTTGGCGGCCTAGTCCACACGGTCGCCCTCAATCCTCTTAATCTTGTTCACCTTGTCCACAATGGGTGCGACAAGGGCTTTGAGCTCCTCCACATTGGCTTGACGGCAAGGATCTGAGGGCGCCATTAAGGTTGAGGCCGGGTTGTGGAAGGCCACCTTCATCAACACCTTCTCGAGGGCCCCCGCGCAGATCTGGCGTGATTCCTCGGCCAGCTGCTTCGGGACCTCTTCCCGGAGTCGCCGGAGACCCGTCACCACGCCTTTGAAGAATAGGTTGAGCTTGACGCTGGGTTGGAGATGCTCGTCGGAGAATCGCAAGGTCCCCATCTCCGGCTTCATCATTTCGTTGTGGATGTCATGGCGGTGTCCACAAGGCCTTCGGTCCAGTGCTCCACGCTCTCCCTCGAGTGTTACGGGCCGGAGACGGCATTCGCCAGCAGCTCGTCCTTGGCCGTGATCGCCTCTAACAAGCCCGCCTCCCGCTCTCTGGCACCATCTAACGTCTGCGTCAGAGTTGTCAGTTTCAGCTCCAAATCTGCCTTGGAGTCCTTGGCGGCGTCGAGCTCCTTGGCCCTGTCAGCGAGACGGGCCTGCAGCTCGCCCAGCACGTAGGCGCCCTTCTCGCGCTCACGCTTGAGCACGGCAAGCTCTTCGCCGCTCTTCGTGAGGGTGGCCTCCAGCTGTGCCACCCTCGCCTTCAGCTCTTCCTTGGCGGCCTCGGCGGCTGCGGCAGCGTCCTTCGCCTCCTGAAGCGCCCCGCCAAGCGACTCCTCACGCGCGGCAAGGTCCTCCTCGTGGCTGTCCAAGTTGACCTTTCGCTGCGCCTAACTTCGCTTTCCTGCGGCGGCGAGCTTCTCGGCAGCCAGCCGCTGCTCCTCATCAGCTGCGGCCTTCTCAAGGATGAAGGCCGTGCGCTCTTCTGCGAGCTGCGCCCGCGCGTCTGCCACGTCGCGGAGCGCTTCTTTGTTGGCGCTCCGGAGCTCCTCGGCGCGTTTCTCTATGTCCGCTCCCGCCCTCGCGACAAGGACCTCCCGGGTCTCCAACTTGGCCTGACGGGAGCGATAGAGGGACAACAGCTTCTTCAGCTGCTCCTCCTCGGACTTCGCCCGCTTCTTTGCCGCTATGGCGTCCACCAGCGTCAACCCGGCGGGCCTTGAGTAGCTTCGCCGTCGAAGGTCTCGCCCTCGGGCGCCACAGGCTCGGCTCCCGGGGGAGCTTAATGAAAACGCCTTTGCGGCCTTGGTGAAGCGGGCTGGGGCTCCTCGAACTGGCGTCGTGGCGATGGCGAAGTCGGTTTGTCGGTGTGGCGCTTCGCCGCTCCTGCGGCCTTAGGGCCGTCGATCGACCGTCCGGCCCCTCGCCCGACCTCTGCGTCGGCAGCCTCGGTGGCCTCCTCGCAGCCAGAGCTCGCCAGTGGCGGCCTCTTCTTCCTGACGATGACCTCTTCTTCCTCGGCAAGCGGCCTCGTCGGTGTTGCCGCGCGTCTCCTCCTCGCCGGCGGCCTCGACCTCCATCGGGTCTGCGTCAGACGAAGAAGGAGCAGTCAAGCAGATATCCAAAAAAGAGAGAAACAAAAGAAAGCAAGCCCAAGGGGGGATTTTCGTGTAAGGGAGTCACCTGCAACGGGATCCGCAGCCATGGCCCCGACCACTGGAGGGTTTGGCGCCGCCCCTTGCCGGGTAGCCTCCTTGCCGGGGTAGCCTCCCTTGCGGGGTAGCCTCCCTTGCGGAGTGGCCTCCCCTTGCCGGGGTGGCCTCCCTTGTCGGAAGGAGCTCCCTTGCAGGAGTCCTCCCTCGGCGAGTGGCAGCAGGCGGGATCTCGAGGCGGCTTCGAACCCTCTGATGAGACTGCTCTGCTCTTGCACAAGCACACGGTCGAGATATCAACAAAGAGGGGCACCCCAAGACGCCTAACAGCAAGAAGAAAACTGCACACTTACTCACGGGGGCCGTCTTTGAGGGCTGCTCACAGGGAAGGGTTGCCGGGTCCGGCAAGGCGGTCTCGGATGCGTCCCCCGTCGCCACGGGAGAATCGTCCTCAACGACGACCGTCGGGATCTTGGCCCTCTTCGCCGCCCTCTCGACCAACGTCCTGAAAAGGAAAGAGTCCAGGACGAAGCAAATTAGATTCAAGATGAAGCAATAAAAATTGAAGACATACAGGCGCGATCTCGAGAAGCTTACTCTTCGCCTTCCTCCTCAGAGCTGAGCGCGGAGAAGTCAAACTCCAGCCCGACTCCGGTGCGATGAGGCGGAGGAGTGGGCTCTCTTGGCCGCTTGGCGGAGGCGTCGGCGGCGGCCCGAGAAGATTCCGCCCCGGTTGTCGCTGCAGTTTAGGCGCTCCCTTGCAACCTCGCTTGCAGCGGTGGAGCGCGTCAGCGGCGCTTCTGGTGTGGGCCGACTGTCGCCCCGGCTCGTCCCCAGCCCTGCGAAGACGCCTCCTCGGCAGAGCCGGGGGCTCCGCCGGTGGCAAGTCGCTTGGCGGCGGGGAAGAAGCGCCCTCGGCGGGTCCACTCGTCCCGGCCTCGAGCTCGACGAGCTCGTCCTCGCCGGCGACCTCCCCTCGCTCGGTGGCGCTTGCCGCTTCGCCGCGCGTCCGCCTCCTCCACGGTGAACCCGAAGACTCCGGTAGCGGCGGCTGCTGCCGCCTCCGCCGCTCTGGTGGCGATCCACGCCATCTCCTGCTCGGTGGTGTCTCGGGTGAGCCCCTTCTGCTCGTCGGAGAGGATCGGCACCTCTTGCAAGTTGTCGAATAATTGGTGCACGACCTCGTCGGGGGGCTCCTGCCAGGTCGGGATGATCCCGTGGGAGTCGCCGCAGTGGCATCATGGCGCGGATGCGGTCGGCGCCGAGTTGTTACTGTGGGGCGACCCCAGCGGCAACTTGAACCACTCGGGATGTTCGGGTCGTTCTTGAACAGCTCGAGCAACTGAATCCAGCTCCATGACGGTGAAGTTCCAATTCAGGCCAGGCGCAACCTCATGATGTCCGCGCGTTACGGAACTCCCAAGCAGGCCTCCTCCTTTCACGCAAGGGAAGCGTCTGGCGGCGGCGAAGTCTGCGCCAAGCTGCGCCAATAGTTAATCCGGCAAGCCCGAGGTGCAGAATCCGGGTCACGGCTATCTTGACCTCGCATCCTCGGCGCCAAGTTACTCCAATCCTTGCCGCGCAATTGGGGTTTGGCGCACGGCGGTGAAGGGCTGTGGGTCCTCCTCTACGACCCAGCACCAGTTGGCTCTCCACTCCTCCCACTTGTTCCGGAACTCCCCCTCTAGGTAGGCCTCCTTCTTGCCGATCCTAGAGACCCAGGCTATCCCTCCGGCAAGGGGATCTCCTCTCTCGACGCGGGGGACAAAGAAATGGCGGAAGAGTGCCACGTTCGGGTGGACCCCGACAAAGTTTTCGCACAAGTGTGCGAAAATAGCCATGGTCAAGATGGCATTGGGGGTGAAATCAAGGAGGTGGAGGCGAAGGTGTTCATTATGTCGCAAAAGAACTTCGAATCTGGCGGGCAAAGACCGCAAAAGAAAAGAAGCGAAGAAAGGGTACCTGTTGGGGCGGATCAGCGGCGAGGCGGGAGCACCCTCGTGCGCGGATGCGCCGAGTCTCCGTCGACCAGAAAAAGATAGTAGGCGTCCGCAGCTCCGTGCACCGAGCTGCGAGGGAAGACGACTTCGTTCCTTCGCGCAGCACCGCGAGCCGCTGCGCCTCGGCCGACTTAGCGCCCTTCTCATTATCGGCCTTGGGGCCATTGCGAGGCGGAGGAGGTCGGCTGCGGTGAACGATGCCTGTGGCGGAAGAGGCGGGCTGTTGCTCTCTTCGCCGGAGAAGACGAGGGAAGCGGCGGTGGTTTCTTGACAAGGCGGCAATGGCAGGAGTGGTCGGCCCGCCTCTGTTTCCTCCGCTTATAAAGGGGAGGAGGGCGGACGTTCGCTTATATTAATAAAGTACCCCCACGACCGCGCCCACGATCTCGCACGACGCCACGTGCAGTGCGTGCCGTTAGTGGGGATCGTGGTGGGTCCGGCGGGTTGGCGTGGTCGAGGCAGCGTGTCCGTCTGCGATTACGGGCCTGGCCCGACAAGCGCTTCGGTACCGTGTACGGCCCAGCAGGGCTCTGTCCGGTGTACTAGAGTAGGGGTACCCTAGTATCCCGTACTTGCAGCAGACGTTCTGACACCAGCGGCAAGGTTTGCCTCGTCACCGCCAATCTCCTCCGTGGCTCCCTTGGAGCCATTCAAGAACAAAGTATTAGATTGAGAAGACAAGGCCCCGACAAGAGGAGCTTGTCGGGAAAGGCCACTCCAGGCGCGCAGAAGACAAGGCCCCAGCAAGAGGAGCTTGCCGGGAAGGCCCGGAGCGCGACAAGCCTCCGAGCGCGACAAGGATTCGGCCGCGGCAAGGCGCTTGCCGCGACATGCAACTCCTCTCCGCCTCCGCTCCAGCTCACCCAGCGACGTGTCGCCATGGGACCGTTCCATGGGCGCGTGTCGGGCGGTACATGCAGCCAGCGGAGAAACAGCGACCTGTGGCCTTGAGCAGGCTCGCCATCGTGGCGAGCGGAGGCGCACCTGACGGTCTCTGTTACACTGTTTAGGCGACAACGACAGGCATTTATTGCTTTTGTCCCTTGCCGTCAGAGTTAGGTATTTTTGCACTGTACACTGTTCAAGTAGGTGTACCAACCCCTGTTTTTACGTTTGTACCCCCGCCTATGTTGCCACCGCCGGAGACCCTTTAGCATATAAAAGGAGGCCCGAGTGCAACGTAGAGGAGGTTCCGCGGTTGGCCAGGGTTCAGTTCATTCGACTGGCCATAGACTAGATACACTCACGCTAGGTTTTGTAGCGGGCATCGCTCCCTAGCAAGAACACAATAGATCAAACAGGCAGCAGTAGGAGTTTTATCTCTCCGGAGAGCTCCGAAGCTGGGTAAACCGCCCGTGTGCATCGCCTCGATCCGCTCTTCGTGCGACCTCCGCCCCCCTCCGAACCACAAAGGGGACCCGCTCCACCGGGCCCCATAGGTGTCCGTGGGTACGCTCAGCCGCCCCGACACCTATTAACCGGAGGCCCAGCCCAAAATTGTTGTTCTTTTGCCTATTTCAGAGTTTCGCAGAAAAAGAATATCAAACGGAGTCCAAACGGAATGAAACCTTTGGGAACATGATTTTTGGAACGAACCAGATCCATGAGACTTGGACCCTATGTCAAGAAACAAAGGAGGAAGCCACGAGGTAGGGGGCGCGCCTACCCCCAAGGGCGCACCCTCCACCCTCATGGGCCCCCTGTTGCTCCACCAACGTACTCCTTCCTCCTATATATACCTATGTACCTCCAAACGATCAGATACGGAGCCAAAAACCTAATTCCACTGCCGCAACCTTCTGTAGCCACGAGATCCCATCTTGGGGCCTGTTCCGGAGCTCCGCCAGAGGGGGCATCCATCACGGAGGGCTTCTACATCAACACCATAGCCTCTTCGATGAAGTGTGAGTAGTTTACCTCAGAACTTCGGGTCCATAGTTAGTAGCTAGATGGCTTCTTCTCTCTTTTTGGATCTCAATACAATGTTCTCCCCCTCTCTCATGGAGATCTATTCGATGTAATCTTCTTTTGCGGTGTGTTTGTTGAGACCGATGAATTGTGGGTTTATGATCAAGTTTATCTATGAACAATATTTTAATCTTCTGAATTCTTTTATGTATGATTGGTTATCTTTGCAAGTCTCTTTGAATTATCAGTTTGGTTTGGCCTACTAGATTGATCTTTCTTGCAATGGGAGAAGTGCTTAGCTTTGGGTTCAATCTTGTGGTGTCCTTTCCAAGTGACAACAGGGGCAGCAAGGCACGTATTGTATTGTTGCCATCGAGGATAACAAGATGGGGTTTTTATCATATTGCATGAATTTATCCCTCTACATCATGTTATCTTGCTTAAGGCGTTACTCTGTTTTTATGAACTTAATACTCTAGATGCATCTTTGGATAGCGGTCGATGAGTGGAGTAATAGTAGTAGATGTAGGCAGAGTCGGTCTACTTGTCTCGGACGTGATGCCTATATACATGATCATACCTAGATATTCTCATAACTATGCTCAATTCTGTCAATTGCTCAACAGTAATTCATTCACCCACCGTAAAATACTTATGCTCTTGAGAGAAGCCACTAGTGAAACCTATGGCCCCCGGGTCTATCTTCATCATATTAATCTTCCAACACTTAGTTATTTCCTTTGCTCTTTACTTGGCTTTTATTTTACTTTGCATCTTTATCATAAAAATACCAAAAATATTATCCTATCATATCTATCAGATCTCACTCTCGTAAGTGACCGTGAAGGGATTGACAACCCCTTATCGCGTTGGTATCGAGGATTTATTTGTTTTGTGTAGGTGCGAGGGACTCGCGCATAGCCTCCTACTGGATTGATACCTTGGTTCTCAAAAACTGAGGGAAATACTTACGCTACTTTGCTGCATCACCCTTTCCTCTTCAAGGGAAAACCAACGCAGTGCTCAAGAGGTAGCAAGAAGGATTTCTGGCGCCGTTGCCGGGGAAGTCTATGCAAAAGTCAACATACCAAGTACCCATCACAAATCCTTATCTCCCGCATTACATTATTTGCCATTTGCCTCTCGTTTTCCTCTCCCCCACTTCACCCTTGCCGGTTTATTCGCCCTCTCTTTTCCGATTGTATTTTCGTTTGCCTTGATGTCTTACTTGGCTCGTTTGCTCGTTTGGTTGGAATAGTTGAGTATTTATTCCTAAACAGAGAAGCTAATATCTATGGATCCTCATCCGCTTGCCAATCTTTTTAAGAGATCCAATTGTGATGAATCAATTCCTAGTTATTTGGGTGCACTAGATTATCTTTATAAGGTTTTGCTTGAAATCCGTGAATCTGAAAATTGTGATGAAGTGCTTTATGAAGTGATTCACAATAGATATTTGCATAAAAAGCATGATTGAAATGATGCTACTATAATTTCTCTTGATGTCAATTGTGCTAATAATATGCAAAACCCTAAGCTTGGGGATGCTAGTTTTGCTATGTCTACTACTTGTTGCAATGATCATGATTGGGGTGATTCTTCTTATGATCTTGAAAATTTATTTAAGCCCCATGATAAATATGAGATTGATAATAATGTTTGCAATAATATTGAAAGTGGGTTTGGAAGAGTGTCAACTTTAGATCCCACATATTTGGAGAATGTTCAATCTTATGGTATTTTTGATAAAAGTGGGTTTGGAGAGGTCATGACTTTAGTTAATGTTAATCCCACTATTTTGGAAGAGTGTCAACTTCGCATGCATGTGGATCGTGTTGAGAATATGTTATGTGATAGCTATATTGTTGAATTTTCTTATGATCCTACATGTAATTATTATGAGAGAGTAAAATATGGTTATAGAAATTTTCATGTTCTAAATTACCTCTCGTTATGTTGAGATTGCTATTGTTCTTTTCCGCTTCCTTGCATATGCTAGTTTTTGATTGCCATGATAATTTGTTTTTCTATAAGATGCCTATGCATAGGAAGTATGTTAGACTTATATGTGTTTGTCATGTGTTTTATGATGCTCTCTTTGTGCTTCAATTCTTGTCTTTCATGTGAGCATCATTAAAATTATCAATGCCTAGCTAAAATGTTTTAAAGAAAAGCGCTTGTTGGGAGACAACCCAATATTTTTACTTGCTGTTATTCAATAAATATTTGATCTAGCCTCTGGTTAGATGTGTTTTTATATTTTAATTAGTGTTTGTTCCAAGTTAAACCTATAGGATTTTCTTGGATGATAGTTATTTGATCTTGCAGAAATTTCCAGAAACTTTCCATTCATGAAAATAATTGTTAAAAATCACCAGAACGTGATAAAATAGTGATTCCAATTTCTGATGATCAATAAACAAATTTCCTAGGTCGTCCTATTTTGGATGATTTTTTGGAGTTCCAGAAGTTTGCGCTAGTTACAGATTACTACAGACTGTTCTGTTTTTGACAGATTCTGTTTTTAGGTGTGTTGTTTGCTTATTTTGATGAATCTATGGCTAGTAAAATAGTTTATAAACCATAGAGAAGTTAGAATACAGTAGGTTTAACACCAATATAAATAAATAATGAGTTCATTATAGTACCTTGAAGTGGTCTTTTGTTTTCTTTCGCTAACAGAGCTCACGAGATTTTCTGTTAAGTTTTGTGCTGTGAAGTTTTCAAGTTTTGGGTGAAAGATTTGATGGATTATGGAACAAGGACTGGCAAGAGCCTAAGCTTGGGGATGCCCATGGAACCCCCAATATAATCTAAGGACACCTAAAAGCCAAAGCTTGGGGATGCCCCGGAAGGCATCCCCCATTTAAATCTACTTCCATCGGTAACTTTACTTGGAGCTATATTTTTATTCACCACATGATATGTGTTTTGCTTGGAGCGTCTTGTATGATTTGAGTCTTTGCTTTTTAGTTTACCACAATCATCCTTGCTGTACAAACCTTTTGAGAGAGCCATGCATGATTTGGAAATTATTAGAATACTCTATGTGCTTCACTTATATCTTTTGAGTTATATAGTTTTGCTCTAGTACTTCACTTATATGTTTTAGAGCACGGTGGTGGATTTGTTTTATAGAAATTATTGATCTCTCATGCTTCACTTAGATTATTTTGAGAGTCTTAAATAGCATGGTAATTTGCTTAAATATTCCTAATATGCCAGGTATTCAAGATTAGTAAAAACTTTCTTATGAGTGTGTTGGATACTAAGACAATTTTGATGCTTGATGATTGTTTTGAGATATGGAGATAATAATATCAAAGTCGTGCTAGTTGAGTAGTTGTGAATTTGAGAAATACTTGTGTTTGAAGTTTGCAAGTCCCGTAGCATGCACGTATGGTAAACGTTATGTAACAAATTTGAAACATGAGGTGTTCTTTGATTGTCCTCCTTATGAGTGGCGGTCGGGGAATGGCGATGGTCTTTTCCTACCAATCTATCCCCTAGGAGCATGCTTGGCGTAGTGCTTGGTTTTGATGACTTGTAGATTTTTGCAATAAGTACGTGAGTTCTTTATGACTAATGTTGAGTCCATGGATTATACGCACTCTCACCTTTCCATCATTGCTAGCCTCTTCGGTACCGTGCATTACCCTTTCTTACATTGAGAGTCGGTGCAAACTTAGCCGGTGCATCCAAACCCCGAGATATGATATGCTCTTTCACACATAAACCTCCTTATATCTTCCTCAAAACAGCCACCATACCTACCTATTATGGCATTTCCATAGCCATTCCGACATATATTGCCATGCAACTTTCCACCATTCCGTTTATCATGACACGTTCATCATTGTCATATTGCTTAGCATGATCATGTAGTTGACATAGTATTTGTGGCAAAGCCACCGTTCATAATTCTTTCATACATGTCACTCTTGGTTCATTGCATATCCCGGTACACATGGGAGGCATTCATATAGAGTCATACTTTGTTCTAGTATCGAGTTGTAATCATTGAGTTGTAAATAAATAGAAGTGTGATGATCTTCATTTTCTAGAGCATTGTCCTAAGTGAGGAATGAAAAAAGAGAGAAAGGCCATAGAAAAAGAAGGCCCAAAAAAATGAGATAAAAAGAGAGAAGGGACAGTGTTACTATCCTTTACCACACTTGTGCTTCAAATTAGCACCATAATCTTCATGATACAGAGTCTCTTGTTTTGTCACTTTCATATACTAGTGGGAATATTTCATTATAGAACTTGGCTTGTATATTCCAACAATGGGCCTCCTCAAGTGCCCTAGGTCTTCATGAGCAAGCAAGTTGGATGCACACCCACTTAGTTTCTTTTGTTGAGCTTTCATACATTTATAGCTCTAGTGCATCCGTTGCATGGCAATCCCTACTCCTTGCATTAACATCAATCGATGGGCATCTCCATTGCTCATTGATTAGCCTCGTTGATGTGAGACTTTCTCCTTTTTTGTCTTCTCCACATAACCCCCATCATCATATTCTATTCCACCCATAGTGCTATGTCCATGGCTCGCGCTCATATATTGTGTAAAGGTTTATAGGTTTGAGATTACTAAAGTATGAAACAATTGCTTGGCTTTTCATCGGGGTTGTGCATGATGAGAGCATTCTTGTGTGACGAAAATGGAGCATGACTAAACTATATGATTTTGTAGGGATGAACTTTCTTTGGCCATGTTATTTTGAGAGGACATAATTTCTTAGTTAGTATGCTTGAAGTATTATTATTTTTATGTCAATATGAACTTTTATCTTGAATCTTTCGGATCTGAATATTCATACCACAATTAAGAAGAATTACATTGAAATTATGCCTAGTAGCACTCCGCATCAAAAATTCTGTTTTTATCATTTACCTACTCGAGGACGAGCATGAATTAAGCTTGGGGATGCTTGATACGTCTCCAACGTATCTATAATTTTTAATTGCTCCATGCTATATTATCTTCTGTTTTGGACATTATTGGGCTTTATTATCCACTTTTATATTATTTTTGGTACTAACCTATTAACCGGAGGCCCAGCCCAGAATTGCTGTTTTTTGCCTATTTCAGAGTTTCGCAGAAAAAAAATATCAAACAGAGTCCAAACGGAATGAAACCTTCGGGAACGTGATTTTGGAACGAACCAGATCCAGGAGACTTGGACCCTATGTCAAGAAACAAAGGAGGAAGCCACGAGGTAGGGGGGCGCGCCTACCCCCAGGGCGCGCCCTCCACCCTCATGGGCCCCCTGTTGCTCCACCAACGTACTCCTTCCTCCTATATATACCTCATTACCCCAAGCGATCGAATCACGGAGCCAAAAACCTAATTCCACCGCCATACAACCTTACATGCCCACAAGATCCCATCTTGGGGCCTGTTCCGGAGCTCCATCGGAGGGGGCATCCATCACGGAGGGCTTCTACATCAACACCATAGCCTCTCCGATGAAGTGTGAGTAGTTTACCTCAGACCTTCGGGTCCTTAGTTAGTAGCTAGATGGCTTCCTCTCTCTTTTTTGATCACAATACAATGTTCTCCCCCTCTCTCGTGGAGATCTATTCGATGTAATCTTCTTTTTGCGGTGTGTTTGTTGAGACCGATGAATTGTGGGCTTATGATCAAGTTTATCTATGAACAATATTTTAATCTTCTGAATTCTTTTATGTATGATTGGTTATCTTTGCAAGTCTCTTCGAATTATCAGTTTGGTTTGGCCTGCTAGATTGATCTTTCTTGCAATGGGAGAAGTGCTTAGCTTTGGGTTCAATCTTGCGGTGTCCTTTCCCGGTGTGATGAGGGGCAGCAAGGCACGTATTGTATTGTTGCCATCGAGGATAACAATATGGTTTTTTTTATCATATTGCATGAATTTATCCCTCTACATCATGTCTTCTTGCTTAAGGCGTTACTCTGCTTTTATGAACTTAATACTCTAGATGCATGCTGGATAGCGGTTGATGAGTGGAGTAATAGTAGTAGATGCAGGCAGGAGTCGGCCTACTTGTCTCGGACGTGATGCCTATATACATGATCGTACCTAGATATTCTCATAACTATGCTCAATTCTGTCAATTGCTCAACAGTAATTCGTTCACCCACCATAAAATACTTATGCTCTTGAGAGAAGCCACTAGTGAAACCTATGGCCCCCGGGTCTATCTTCATCATATTAATCTTCCAACACTTAGTTATTTCCTTTGCTTTTATTTTACTTTGCATCTTTATCATAAAAATACCAAAAATATTGTCCTATCATATCTATCA
The DNA here is from genome assembly GCA_021605145.1 of Aegilops bicornis. NCBI lineage: Eukaryota > Viridiplantae > Streptophyta > Magnoliopsida > Poales > Poaceae > Aegilops > Aegilops bicornis. The sequence goes on along the minus strand of CM038669.1, from coordinate 462,799,555 downwards.
GATCTCATTCTCGTAAGTGACCATGAAGGGATTGACAACCCCTTATCGCGTTGGTTGCGAGGATTTATTTGTTTTGTGTAGGTGCGAGGGACTCGCGTGTAGCCTCCTACTGGATTGATACCTTGGTTCTCAAAAACTGAGGGAAATACTTACGCTACTTTGCTGCATCACCCTTTCCTCTTCAAGGGAAAACCAACGCAGTGCTCAAGAGGTAGCAGGTCCCAGATGTCAGGTCGAGGAATCATTATTTTGCACGTAATAAGGAGGCATTTCCTTGTGTGAGGCCGTGGACCCAGCTGTCAGCCTCTCCATGTATAGTCCACTTCCGATGGATGTCGTTCGTTGACCATGTTGACCATGCCGCGCCGAGAGCACCAAGGCGGTGGACGATGGTGAGTCCTACGAAGGGAACGACACGGGGTCGGGGAAGACACGGTAGTGGCTGCCCATGCGGTGGAGAGTACGAGGGTTGACTGGTTCGGCTGCCGTCTCCGGAAAATAACAGGAGGTGTGGGTAAGTAGAGGGATAGACGGGTCAGGGATGCGAGTATATGATGGGGCCGTGAGGCCTGCCCGGCAGCACAACCGGTCACGGGAGGCGGGAGCAAGCGGTTCTGACGGTGATGGTTTGGGCGGTCAAGGGGCGGGAAGATCGAGGCTGAAGAAGACGATTGCCGTTAGATTGACATCTAACGATGCGACAACCGTAGAGTCGATTGTTGACTAAGTTTCCTTTTTGAGAAACCTTGTGTACGCATGAACTTAGTAGGCCCACAAGTCAGCCTCCAAATCTATGGCAGACAACATAGAGCCCATTTGCTATTTTTTAATAATTTGCAGCCCATTTGCTAATTCTTAAGTAATTTATTACATCCCATTTTCTGCCCAGGACCACGATCAAAAAGTTCAACCTTATTTTGCATATTTCGGTGGAGTCCGAACTTTTGTAATCCCGAAATGATAAACATTTTTTAAGAACTTATTGATGCGAAAAAAATCGTGTTGTTTTTGTAAGCAAATAAGACGCGGGACAATTGAGTTGGTTAAAGGGAAAACCAGTGGTAAAAAAATCAGCGCTGGGAGGGAAAACAACAACAAAAATAAGGATGTAAATAAGAAAAGGGAATTTTATGTATTTTCAATATAATGATACGTGTACATGAACTAGTAAAACTATAGGTAGAGATTAGAAAATGGATGTAGGACATGCGTTTCAAGAGGAAAATAGAACTGGGCTGTGTGTTTGATTCAGTAAAAAAACTGTCTGCGGATGTTGTAAGACAAAATATAACTAACGCTTCATGGGCGAGAGGCCGATGAATACGATGCTGGATCTTTGTGCCCGTTGTCGTCATGGGCTGGGCCTGTTAAAAACAAAACCAAGCCTGGGCAGTCTACAGCCCGATTGAAACTTGCTCGACCTAAAAAACAATATACGTGCTCAATAAACAAGAGAATTCTGCAAGTATGCATCGATAAGCGGGATGCAGCAGGGATATTGTTTTTTCATCATGATAATAAGTGCATGCACTTGTTTCGAAAAATTTGGAGAATTGGGAATTTGAACGGCAGGTGCTTATGCTGCCCATCAAATAAAAATTGGGTGCCTGAAAATTCGTTTCGAAACAAATGATTCAGCTTTATATCCACGTTGCCCCTCGGCATGATGGTTGGAAGCAAATGCCAAGTTCATACCAAAAGATCGCTAACAACAATACCAACTTGCGGACGACAAGGTAGTACAAATACCAATACCAAACTAACTTATAATATTTTTACTCCTGGCCCTAGTGTTAAATGCGGTAGAAAATCTTGCGGAGGACCAGCTCCGCTCCTTCTCTTGCTCCAGGTCCCCGAGGTGGTACTGGTGCATCACCCAGTTGGTCCTCTGCTGGTCGAAGTTCTTGTTGGTGTGCAGCACCAGAACCTTTTTGCTGCCCGTCTACCGATCGTTGACCATCACCGGCAAGGTATTGCCGGTGTTGTGCCACATCGCGTGCATGCCGCACTCCGACTGTATCTTGCGATGCGTCCACGTGTCCCTTTTGAACATCCTGGAATTGCGCTGGAAGAAATGCTTGCTTAGGCTACTCAGTGTGATACCTGTAGTATTGTCGAATACAAGTTTTAGTGTACGTAGTTGGCATTTTCATAACATCTTTGGCATGTTGCAGTCACTTGTTTCACTTTTTATTAACTGTCAAATTGTAATTGCTTCACCAGGTCTGCGTCTAAAAAGAAAAATAGAGCTATAAACAAAGGAATATGTTTGTGCAAGTAGACGGCCGATCGGTGTCTTACCTGGAAGTTTCTCAGGATGGGTGTAGCATATGCCGTGCTTTCATTGTCGATGGTTGGTATGAACAAATCGATGAGAGGGTGAGATCTCGCTACTGTCGGCACTCACTTTGGCCTCAAGGTGCTCGATCAGCTCTGATCCGTGGGATCAAACTTGGCCTTGACCCGGCGGCAAAGACCAATCCTTCTTCGACTTGCATTAGTTAATTCCAGTTATATGGTACTCAATGTATGATCAATCGACTGTTTTAAGTGAATGATGAAAGATTTCGACAGATAAGTGGTACCCCAAATCCGTAGTCCAGAATACCCGAACACGCCACCGGGATTCTTGTGTCACCTCACACGCAGCGTGTTGTCACGTCAATTCAATATGTGGACATGATGAATAATTTGACCGACGTATACTAGTATCTGCATCGTACTACTTACTAGTCTTATTTAGTGTCACATTTTAACAATATGTTTAACTAACAACAACGCTCTTGAAGCCTAATTGATATATATATATATATATATATATATATATATATATATATACTGCACAACATCTCCATCATCATTATCAGTGCATCCTGCGCAGGTGAGTTAGGATGCACTTGATCCTAGAAAGGTATCTATCCTTCAAAACAGAGGAGTGCTTCAAACTAACAATAGTACATAATATCCAACAAAAGAGGGTCGTGCTACAGCAGCAGAATACATGGCTCAGTCTAGATATTTGTCGTGGAATTAACACGTCAGATGTCCTTAATGTCAGGACTTAGTCGCGAGGCCAACGCATCTATGTGGTAGCTTGAGAGGGGTTGAGCGGAATCGAGAGACGCAACACAAGACAAGGGTTTAGACAGCTTCGGGCCCCGGGAAACATCATCCGGTAAAAACCCTACATGCTGTTTGAGGCTAGGTCTCATTATCATCACGAGGGAGTCGCCGTAAACCGGCTCTCCTCTAGTTGTGTCTAGCCCTAGAGATTGTTTCTTGCTTGTAGCTTGTCCCCCTTTGGGGAGCCCTGCCCCTCCATATATATGTTGATGGGGCGGGTTACATGTGGAGTCCTATTAGGATTAGGACTAGTCTATCTCTAATACAAACCGGATACAAGTCCAAGTCTTGACTCCTTGTAAGACAAATATTCCTTATGCCTTTCCTCTTAAACCGGCCCACCATAGTATGAACTGTCCTTCATGAACCGCCCGTTGGGCCACCAGGTCTTGTCGCTCATCGCACCCGCCTTCCGGATTACAAATGAGTCGTGAACCGCCAAGTCTCGTGAGGTCTCAAATAAACCGCCAAGTCCGCCGGGTTAACTTCCGGCGGTTTACACCATGAGGTATATCCTCGACATTAGCCCCCAAGTTTAGCTTGGATTTATCCATGGTAAACTTATGTTTATAAAATAAACACCAGAACAAATTTGGCAGGTTGTGCTCCGGGTTAAGAATTCTTGTAGGCGGCTTTGATCGTCCTTAAGTCCTTTGTCATTTCCTCCTACGAAAAAATCCGAGTCAATAGACCAGCTTCATACTCAATTTCTTGACATTGGTTTCTCACAGAGAAATATTGTGAAGAATAATCCACTTGAGTCGGCTTTCAAAGCGCCGGTTTTGAAAAATATTGGCCTTCAAATACTCATCTGATATTCAGCCGGCTTGAAGATGTAAAACTTTCCGGTTTATCATTACCAAAATTGCCGAGTTATATAACAGACGATGCCGGGTCATAATTGTTATTGACACCGGGTGATGTAATTGATCTTCCTTATTTGCTCAAAACTGATAATTTGAGATAATTTGAAAATGTTCCTCCCTATATATATGCATAATACCTGTAGCCCCCAAGTGCCGGGTTGTCATGCTTGCAGCAACCTGGGACTTGATATATACTTGAATTGTTGATAGGAGCAATTGATAGCCCCCAAGGGCCGGCTCATTATAATGTGAGTCAGGTCTTGAATAATATGAGCAAAAAATGACTTTGCATTAGCCCCCAAGTGTCATGGTGCATGCTTGCAGCGACATGAGACTTGCATATTTGATGTAATCTCAACTTAAATAATGTAGCCCCCCAAGTCTTAGGGTTGTAAGCACTGTAGCAACTGGGACTACTCCTTTCATTGTAGAATAAATCATATCCTTTGATAAAATAATAGCCATTGCGCTTAAAGCGACTTTGAAAACCTCAATAATACCGGTTATTAATAACCATAATAAAAATCTAGCCATGTTGGCTATTCAAGATAATATAATCTGGTATGAAAAACCTTATTCATTCAATATCATAATGAAAATTCAGCCAAGTTTGGCTATTTGAATAATATAACCCAATGATTTATAAGCGCATGATTCCAATGGCGCAATCCAAATATGTACTGGCGACTTGTAGTCCAAAGCCAGGCCGGGTTAACAAACACCGGATAATTTCTCATCATATACTGGTGTAACATCCCAAAATTCTAAATTTTGGAATGTTATATTAGATAAATAACTATGCTTGTTGTCTGATTGTTTGTTTGATTGATTGAGTGAAATTGAGTGGAATTTGAAACTTTTGAAAGTTGGATGAGAGGGAATAAAATGACTTTCCCAAAACTATCCCCTTTGCCCTTTTTGGATCTCAATGAATTCAAATCCATTCCAACACCAAAACCCTAGAGTGAAGATGAAATGACTTCTTCCATTTGAAATGGAAAGGGTTTTGAAAAGATTTGAATTTCATTTGAGAATATTTCAAATTCAAAGCTTTATGCAACTCAATGATTTTCATGAGGGAAGATAAAATGACTTCTTCAATTATATGAAATATGAGTTGGAAGTTAAAAAGAATCAAAATTGAAAGTCATTTGAAGGTATTTTGAAACTCCCCTTCAAATTTGGAATTATTTGGATTTTATTCAAATTATTTTTCTCCTAAAAATAAATAAATGGAAATATGGGTAAAATGATTCCCTTCAATGGAAAATTAGGAGAAAATAAATTTGAAGTCATTTTGGTATTTCTAAAATGATTTTATTGGATTTTATTAGAGCAGAAACACTCTTTGTTTTATTTGAATTTTTGTGTATTTTAATTGAACTTGAAAAATAGTTCATGTTGTAGGAAATCTTTTTCTGAAAATTTTGATATATTATATGTCTATATAATATTATTTATTTACTTATTTGTTTTGTTTTGTTGTCTATGTTTTATAAAAAAGGAAAAGAGACCTCGGGCGCCACCAGCTAACCGCCCGATCCATAATGAGGCGGCCCACCTGGCCAGCCAGGCCAACCCGGCCCGAGCCAGCCAAGGTTCGAGCTGGCCCAGCCGAGCCCCCCTCGCCAAAATCCTTCACGCCCGATCCGCCCGACTCCTCTCTCTCTCCCTCTCGCTGACACCCGGGCCCCACCCCACCTTCTTCCTCCCCACGCCACGCCCCGCGCCGCCGCTCGCCGGAATCCCGCGAGATCCGGGATCGCCTCCCGATCCTCCCCCGATTGCCCCCTCGTCCAAGCCGTGCCCTACCCCTATAAATACCCCCCTCGCCTCGTTTCCCCCCTCGCCCCCTGTGACCCCTCCTCCCTCAAGACGCCATGGGAGACCGAGCACGCCGCCGCCATTGCCACCGTCCCGACCCACCCAGCCACCCGAGCTTCGCTCGACCCACCCGGACTCCTCGCCCGCGCTGCACCGCGGAGGTCCCCGCCGACGCCCCCGACCCCCGGAGTCGCCGGAACCATCGCCGCCCGAGCCATCATCGCCGTCGCCGACCGGTAAGTCGCCGGAGTCCCCTCCCCCGCCCGATCTGTAGTCGACGCCCTAGATTATATCGACCGAAGCGGTAGGTTTAGTTTTATAAAACCGGTTTTAGTTCCGGTTTATTCCGGTTTAGTTAGGACCGGCCCGAAGCGATTTAGACCGCGTGCACGTTTTAGTTATATTACGCCGATGCGTTAGATAGGCCCATTAGCCCAGTTTTTCCTTTTAGTTAATTTTTTTCGTTTCTGTTTTTAACAGAATAGTTTCAGTTTTGTAAAATTCATATCTTTTAATCTACTTAATATTTTTAAGTGATTCTTTTTTTGTTGGTTTGCAAATTTCTTATAGTTTCTGTAGAAAATATAATTAGCTATGTTAAAATTATTTAGAATTGCTTTATTTTAGATTTAGACAGAATAGTAAATCTGCTATAAAGTGAGTTAGGAAAATTATTTTTAGTGATTCTTTTGTCACAACTTTGTTTTGACATTACCTAACCGTAGGAATTTATTTGGGCATTTTAGGATTAATAAAAAATATTTTTAATCAGAATCATGTTATTCTTAATTAATTAACTAGCTACTGTTTTCCTATTGTTTTAGTTAGCAAATAAATTTATTTTTCATATGTGATAGATTATTCTAGGTTAGTTTCTGTCACTTTAGAGCATGAACTTTTATTTATAATAAATAAAACTTTTATTTTATTTTTCTTATTAGAAATTGCTCTAGGCCTAATAGGAGTTTTATAATAGCTTTTAAGGTGATTCTTTTTGCTACTAGTTGCTTGGTGAATCCTTTTCTGTTAGGTAGCATAAACCCATGCTTAGGTTCTGTTAAGAAAATTTTTGTTATGTAAAACTATTTTTAGTTGTTGCTTGAAGTAGGAAAGCATTGAGTTGGATTTCTTCGAGTTTTCCTTTGGGTTTTGATTCGTTTGTTTGGTGTGTTATGCTAGCATGCTATTATGTTAAGTGATCATATGTTGTATGCTTATTATGATTGTTGTTTGTCTCGGTAGAACTTCCGGAGTGCGAAGCTTGCTACCACGAGTACCTAGTTTTCGAAGATCGTCAGCAAGGCAAGTTCACTTTGACCATGCTTTCATACCTATGTTTTATTGCATTTAGTGGCATCTTTGCAATCACCCCTCAGTAGTGTTATTGAATCCTTGTAGTTGAGTAGTATGCATGAGGTAGGAACCCATCACCCTGTTACCAAGCCCGGGACGATATTTTATTTTAATGCTACGCTATAGTAGACGGGGTTTGGTATGAGTGCACGAGAGTGGTGTGAAGAAGGAGGACTCTCGTCAATGACGACAACTCCATGATGGCATCTGCAAGGACTGCATTTTCAAGGCCTCAAGACTTCAAGACTCGAGACAAGAATTCAATACACACTCTTTGGGTGAAGGACGGTTGACGGGCACCTGGAGAAACCAGTGGTTGGCGGGATGCATGGAGAAGCGCCATGACATCTTGCGGAAAGCTTCACCCAGACTCAAAGAGACGGAAGAATACTTCATGCCCGGAAGCTTACCTGTGCAACCGCAAGTCAATATGGGCTCTGGCTTGGTTGACCTTAGTTGTGACTCTGGCTGGGGCGGTGCTAGCAGATGTAGAACTACGGAAGGATTGGATGAGCACGGACGGTGGTCGAGGAACTCTTCGGAAGACCATGTTTCGGTCATCTTGTTCTCAAACACCCGAAGTGCGAGAACGTAAAGAGAGGGATCGAATCTTGCGGGTAAAGTGTACAAACCTCTGCAGAGGGTTTAAAACCTAATCGATTAGCCGTGTCCCCGGTTACGGACAATTTGAGCATCTGGACTTGGATCTATCTCGGAACTCTCAACACCGGATTGATAACTTAATTGTGGGCAACATATGATGATTTTGGGCTATTAGACATCGGTTGGCGGAACCATGTCATGATAGAAAACTCCATAGTACAGACTTTATTTATTCCTTTGATGTAGGGAAAATAAAACCAGCTTTTACGCAAACAACACTCAGACACAGAGCCACAAAAGCCATATTGCATATAGTATAGTTTTACCATCTGTTTTCTCATGTTGTGATCTTGCGGTACATTCAATGTCTTGACCTACACGGCTGCAACGTATCATGTTGCAGATACTTTCTTCCGAAGCGAGTAAGAGTGCAGTGCAGGGTTACGGTCTACACTCAACCTGCCGATGGCGTTGATGGGACTCCACACCCGACTATTTGTTTCATTGTGACTTATGAGGTATATATCAGTTTTACGTTAATTATACATGTGATTGCACTTTGATATATACATTGATGTACTGTGTGTGCCAGCATACTGATCCAGGGATGTTGCAGCAACACAGAGGCTTGACCGTCTGAGGTCGGGTCGCTACAACTGGCGACTTATCGTCTTAAAGCCAGGCCGGTTTAATAAACACTGGATAATTCAACCTGTTTCTGCATACAACAAGTTTAAAGTGTCCTGGCGGTTTATCACGAATGATCATAATGCCCAACATATAACCCAGGTTTATAACCAAGGCTGCACTTAAGAATAATCAAATATGAAATATATCATACCGTGACATTGAATCACATCATTGGTTTACCAATTTTTTTTAGTAATGGTAATAACCCAAATTTTGAGTACCGATAACTCCTTCCATATTGTGCGGTTTATGATAAAACCGTGCGGGTTGTGATAAACACCGGATTAACCATATATAATGCTGGCGACTCGTAGTCAAACCAGACCGGGCTGATAGTCTCTGGATTATGATTTGATCATGTACTGACAGTTTGTAATTGAAAGTCAAGCCAGGTTAATGAACACCGGTTTACTCCATAATAAGATGGTAATATAAAATCAAACCGGGCAGATAGTCTCTGGATTAGGATTTGACCGTGTTCCGCCAATTTGTAATTGACAGTTTGAACTGGATTAACAATGTCGGTTTAAAAAGCGCAAGTAAAAAGTTCTTTAGCAAAAAGAACAGAATTCAAGCAAAGGCAAAATAAAACCATTGCAAATGAGGCTTTCTTGAGCCGATCGGATGGTGTTACCATGGTCGGACACAACCAAGCTCCCAATAAGGTGTAGCCATGGTTCAAGTCAGCCAGGTCCCCAACTGAAACCGTGGCATCATGCCGATCAAGTGGTGTGGCAATGGTTCGGGTTCGACCAAGCCCCCAAGTGACTCTATGGCCTTAGGTCGATCAAGAGGCGTGACTGGTTCAGACTTGACCATGTCCCCAAGTGATCTAGTGGCTTTCGCCTATCAAAAGGTGTTGCATTGGTTCGGACACGACCAAGCCCCCAAGTGATGTTGTGGCACTAGGCCGATCAAGAGGTGTAACTATGGTTTAGACATGACCAAGCCCCCAAGTGATCAATAATATGATAAGGCAATAAGGCATGACACCCATGTTTGAACCGCGCATCATGGCAGCAGGTCCTCTTTGGCACCCTTTAACTTTTGCAAGCGATAAATCCTTCTTGAACCGGACATTAAACCGGATATTGAGAGCTTCAAAGCTTTGTGGGAGACTTCTTTCCTTGAACCGGATTTTAAACCGGAATCCCTCTTTTTAAGCCGGAAATTTTCTGACGGCCTTTAAATTTGCACCAATATGGCGGCTTAGGGTCCTGCATTAGACAACTTTGCAGGCCAAAGTAATTGCTCTTTTAAAGAAGGCAATATATAATATAAAATATATTGGATGGATTTCACCTGATATATCATGCCAGGGGTTATTCACCATGGAGTTGATGCTCACCATAGTGACGCAAAAAGTAATGACGGCCGAGTCGGCCACGGCGTTGTAAACCGAGAGTCGGCTGCGGGCGTCGTAAACCGAGAGTCGGCCGCGGGCGTCGTAAGTCGGGTGGACGGATAGTCGACTGCGGGCATTTGTAAACCAGCGCGGTCGATTGTCGGTGTAGACAAACGCCCGACAATGTGCTCTCCGTGTCGTGGCATGATAGCCACTCTTATAATGAGTAATTTTCCTGCACAAAGATCACAAACGAGAGTAATTGTTCTCGAAAGAATGAAGAAATATCATAAAAACTGATCGGATGGATTTCACCTGATTCATCCGGACGATGGACGATCGATGCGTGGCATCCGTAGATAATTTTGCAAAAGATGTTATCCTTCCAAAACTTCCTCACGTAGATAATCTCCACGTGAATAACAATTCTAGCGGCGGAGCACTAGTACAGAGAGCATCCGATGGATTTTTGCATGACGCTTGAAGAAGGCAATCGGATTCACTCCTTTCTTTAAATATCGATTGGCCCTTGAGATCCAAGTCAATGTGCTTGATACACAGCAAGCGTTCATTAGTAATTGATGCATGTGGATAACAATGCTACCACTGCTACTAAATAATGGTTTTCTTGCAATGTATTAGACTGATCATCAGAGTTACTTGTCCGAGCACAACAATTAAAAATAGATCCAGTATCCAGTACCCTTTGGCATCTAGCGGCTGTGTGCCTCCATACAGCGCTCCACCCGGCCGCTCGTCGTGACCATAAGAGCATTAGTACATCTTTGAAGCTGAGCATACACACACCTATTGCAATCTTGATAAGGCAGTCAAAGCGCCGGTCAGCGCGACTGCGAGGCCGGCTTGCAGAGAGACCACGGCAACGGAGACTCAAGGCCACGGAGGCGAGGTCAACTCAGGGCCGGCTTGAAACTACGGGGCTGACTCGGAGGTGAACGCAACACAAGGCCAGAGGCGGCTCGGCAGCGGCCAGGCAGGTTGGAGCCTTGGAAATGCAGGCGTGGATTCAATCAGAGGAGGGCGGGTTAACTCGGCGCTCTGGCAAAGCAGAGGCGAGGCCAGCGGAGACGTAACTGACTAGTAGCAGAAGCAAAGCCGAGGCGGCCGGCGGTTTAGCAGGGCTGGTTATGGCGATTGATGCTGAGCGAAGGAGACTCATGGCTCAAATCAAGACCGAGTAGTGGTAGCTCAAGCGGCGCGAGACGCAGGCGCCGAGACAGAACGGTGGTGCCCGGCCGGGCGGAGCCCGCAGACTAAACCGGCGGCGGGTCGCGTCGCCGTGCCTCGAGCTTAGCACGCCTGCGCGAAAGGAGAAGAGTGGAAGCGGTGAAGTGAGACTGTGTGGACGCGGCGGCTCACGGCCAGCCCAATAAGGCCCATCTTGGTGGTTCATGGCGAGCCTGCGGCGACGACTTGAAGCGGAGCCACGAGTAGAAAGGCGGCTATTCGGCGACGGCGGTAGCGACACCAAGCCATAGCGGTTTATGAGGCAACAAAGGCCGCAAGCGGTTTGGCTGCTCAGAATGCATCAGAGGCCAAGGCGGACGGCTGACTCGCCGGCGACAGCTCCTGGAGGCGCGATACAGGACGACGGAGAGTTGTAGTCGCCTGACCACACAAGGGCACTTGAAGAAGCAGGGCCGCTTGACGCCGGGCGCGGGGCGCGAGGTCGACGGAGACACGCCAGTGAGCGGTTGACCCGGCAAAGTGCGACGGCGGTTTGTATCTTGCATCAGACGCTGAGTTGGCCAGGGCGGCTTTTTAAAGCGGAGACTCGGACTCGGAATGAAGGCCGGTCACTTGGAAAGGCAGCAACTCTGGCTTTCGGCGGTACGATAAAATCTGCCGGTGAACTTTTGGCGGAGGTGAAAACCCGCAGGGCAGCGCGCACTTCGGAAAGGCGAGGCCGATCGGCTTGAGGCATGATGCCGACTCCAATGGGACCCGGGTAGAGGGCGGCGTGACTCGAACAGAGGCCGGGCTCAACACAACTCGCAGGCGATGACTGGGCGGACTGTGGCGAGTCCAATGGAAACAACCGTAGAAGCGAGTCCGAGTCGGGGAGGCAAGGTACAGGCGGCCGCGGCGGCTCAACAGAGCCCAGCAGAGGCGTACTGCAGCACCGGAGGCAGCTTGGCGGCGGTGGAGGCGCGGGGACCCGCAGCTCCTGCAGGACGAAGGCCGCGGCGGCGGCTCAACAACGGCCAGGCGGGCCAGCTCGAACGGCGGCGACTTGAGGCATAAAAGTGAGGGCGGGTTGCAGCCAACGCAGGCCCGTGGTGCAGCGGTCGGCGGGTCAGCCACGGCGGATCGACCACGGCGTGCGGTAGCTGAGGTGGCTGCATTTAACTGAGGCATGCCAGAGCTGGCAAGGCTTCGAGGGCACGGGCGAGGCTGGCCAGGACTCGCGGCGGCTCAAGGCCGATCCCAGCAGAGGTGGAGGTCCGGATCGTTGCCTCGAGACCCAGACGGCGAAGGAGTCCTTGACCGCTACCTTATCCGTTTCCTGGTCGTGGCCTCCGGCCCCTTCTCTCTCTTTCCCTTTTTTTTAAACTTGATCGTTGTGAGCAGACCGAACCTGGCTTTGGCAATTCAGGAATAGTGAATCAGCTTTTCACGTGAGATGAACTATTAGGCAATTATTGTCCTGGGAACTTGTGCCTTTGTAGATTTGCCTCTCTTTGTAGCAAACAAATATACCCAAACTGCGACTTGACTTTGTACGACTCGGTCTTTACGCCAGGGAGCAGTACGCTTCAGACTTTTTTTTACTCTTGTTGGTCTTGGCGATTTGATCCTTGCGCTGATTAAACTTCGGATAGGTCTTTGACTTGCAAAGGCGGTGCACCCGATGCAACCCTAACTTTTCTTGAATTTTAACCTTGTATATTCTGTATCGACTGCTCATTGACCGTGGAAATCCTTCGATGCTAGTAGCAGAAAACTTCATAGTGGACCCGTGAAAACTGTTGTGGATATGAAGCTTTAGCACCGGTTCCTCATTATCCCGATGATTGCAAACTTCTCGACCCTGAAAAATATCCCTCCAAGAACTCAACACCACCGTGCGCCGGCCCCACGGTGGGCGCCAACTGTCGTGGAATTAACACGTCAGATGTCCTTAGTGTCAGGACTTAGTCGCGAGGCCAACGCATCTATGTGGTAGCTTGAGAGGGGTTGAGCGGAATCGAGAGACGAAACACAAGACAAGGGTTTAGACAGCTTTGGGCCCCGGGAAACATCATCCGGTAAAAACCCTACATGCTGTTTGAGGCTAGGTCTCATTATCATCACGAGGGAGTCGCCGTAAACCAGCTCTCCTCTAGTTGTGTCTAGCCCTAGAGACTGTTTCTTGCTTGTAGCTTGTCCCCCTTTGGGGAGCCCTGCCCCTCCTTATATATGTTGATGGGGCGGGTTACATGTGGAGTCCTATTAGGATTAGGACTAGTCTATCTCTAATACAAACCGGATACAAGTCCAAGTCTTAACTCCTTGTAAGACAAATATTCCTTATGCCTTTCCTCTTAAACTGGCCCACCATAGTATGAACCGACCTTCATGAACCGCCCGTTGGGCCACCAGGTCTTGTCGCTCCTCGCACCCGCCTGCCGGATTACCAATGAGTCGTGAACCGCCAAGTCTCAGCGGGGTCTCAAATAAACCGCCAAGTCCGGCCGGGTTAACTTCCGGCCGGTTTACACCGCGGGGTATATCCCCGACAACATCAGTACGAATAAAGTTGTGCATATTTGTTGTTGGCATGAACCACATTGCCGCATGTCGGGTTTGCAAAAGCCATCCATCGCATGGAAGCTTGATGCCTTTCACACATCAAGATTATCCGCAACAAGGCGTGTCGGCGAATCTCTGGATATGGTGATTCATGAAACCCATGGTATGATGTGTAAACACAGTCCCCTCGGCAAATGGAAGTTGCATAGCACGGTAATCATCGCGGTGATATGATCGATGATTGGTTGGATGATCGGATAATTGAGCCCGATTTAACATTGAGTGGTTGCCGAGTCTGTACACCCGCCTCGAGTTGAATACGCCTGGCCAATCGGAGCTGGGATCTTTCTCGAACACGAAGCAGCCATAGCCATCAATGTCACGAACGCCCCAGGCATTGTACTTCATGTTGTTTGATGTAATGGTTTGGTCAATTTGGTACGTGCGGATGAGCATCAAATGACCGCCGTTAGCTGAACAAGCGATAAACCACGACCCATCGGCTGGTATGATTCCAGGTCCTGGAATCATGAAGGCCAGCGCATTTGCGTCTGCTGCAACAATTCAAATTGGAGACCAAAAGGACAAAAATAAACAATCATGTTTAGAGTATGTGTGGAATTAAGATTATTATAACAGTGACACATATCATAGACAGAGAATTACAATGCCGTGGTCATAATCATACCCCAAGTTAAAAAATAAGCCAATGGCTTTCATATTCTAGCAATATGTCATGGTTCAAACATCATGTAACAATGAGAGGAAAATAGCTATGACAGAGCCTACTCATATTCTACCATAGCACTTACTACTACTGTTCTCATATCAACTCTAAGCAATAACATGCGTTGTTATAAAAATCTTGGAAATGAGAGTAACATATAGCAATCATGATGTTATGCTCATAATATCTATTCTAACAATCATTAGATGCCAATTGTTCTCATATCAACTCCAATATTTTGTAAATTTTTACTTGTTTCTTCTCCTTCTTCCCTTAGTTTAGTTTGATTACCTCTTGTAATCCCCCATAATACTTGTACTTGCTCTCTCTTTATCAATAAAGTTTTGATATGCTATGGGGGTTTCCCCTACAGTTCTCAGTCAAACAAACTCTATCAATAACGTGTGTGGTCATAAAAATCTAGGAAATGATAGGAACATATAGCAATGATGTGGTTATAGACATACTATCTATTCTAAATTTGTAACAATGAACAGGCAGTCATATTCATAAGGTAAAGATGAGATGAGATAGAACAATTACACGATGATAGATTCGACCAGTATAGGCAGCAAATCTGTGCGTCGACCGCGTAAACGATGCCATCGTGCACTATAGCATAAAACAGAAATGTTGCCTCAACATGATTGGCGATGAGCCATAACCATGTACGGCGACCGGATTCCAGATAGACTAATCCCATGGTGAACAAGGCAATGATCTTGTAATCCATGTAGTCTTCTGATGGTGTGGGTAGTTCGCAGATTACAACTTTCAGCAAACAGAGGTCGAGCCAAAAGCTTGACGCGTCTCGTGCGTAGTAGGATATTCGTAATCGAATAAAAATTGGATTTGGGTTTAGTTGCCAGGGCCCAGGGCAAACGTGAATGCTAATTCTCCCAAGTTTTGAACGAAGCGCCTAACACACACTATCATTTGTGGGCTGCCCGAAGCAAGTGTTTGCGAGATGGAAATTACTGTCTACCCCTGACACTTGACATCCTTATCGACCGGATTTACACTGCTGTCGATAGGGGTAGACTAGTAACTTCAATCAGACGTGCACGATGGCCTCTGAGCCCATTCAGACACGGTGGGCACCAAACGTGGGCGGCAAAACACATTTGATTCAAGCTTGTCCGAAAGACATGTGTCTCTCCCTCCATTTCCCCATTCATCCACGATGGGCGGCAAAACAAACTCTCCTCGTCCTAAATCGATGTAGGCTAATATTTTAAATAGGGGCAGATGTGTAACTTCCCTAAGATGTGACACAACCGCCCTACCTGTCAGCCCTGTTCATACACCGTGGGCGCCAACCGTGGGCGGCAAAACACCCTCTCCTCGCCCGAAATCATTACCGGCAAATATTTGGGAGATGCGAGATTACCGTCCTATCCCCAACCGACGTGATGTCCAAAATTTTAAATGGGGGATAAGTTCGTAACTTTCCCACATTTCAGACAAGCGCGTCCCAAAGTTTGAGATCCCCCCTCCCCCTCCATTTCCCCATTCATACACCGTCGGCGCCACGACAACCTCCCCACTGCGGCCAGCCTCCTCCGTCCGCCACCCCATCCTCCACCTTGCTGGAGCCGCTACCCCTACCCCGTCGTCCACTGCAAGAGATGGATGTCTCTCATCCACGACATCGGACCAGGATCCTTTCATCGCGTTGTCTCGCTTCATCGGTGCCGTCGTCCACCTTGCCGTTGCCGCTCCTGCGACCGCCTCATCCACAGCAACAAGATTTATCCCCCGACCCGGCCGTCTGCCATCTAAAGTCTTCTTCCCTGCCGCCGACAGCCATCGCACCAAAGATGACCCTCAACGACGGCGAGGGCCTACACGGTGTTGCAAGAGAGGTGGTACTCTTCCATATGTGCTTAAGTTATTGATCTCACCCGGAAAATAGATCTTAAATTGTTTACTGTACTTTTCTTGTTCGTACCAAATCGTAGTGGCTAGTTGAATGCAAACATTGGTCGCGAAGTAGCTTTGTCCGGTTTGCACTTTCAGATCCGCCATGCCACGGTCACTATACTCGTAAAGCTTATGGTTTCCCCCCTTTATATTCACTACCATCATTGTAGGTGCTTCACTGCTTCGTGTCATGCTAGCACTGCTCCTCAAGACCTCAACCCATCAAGCGAAACAACATGCCACTCATAATTCCAAAGCTTACATGTTGAAATACGAATCTGATATGATGCTCATATTACTAAAACAGAGAACGTTTAATTTGTCACCTAATGTTCCTATATTCGTTTTGAAAAGCATGTGCGCCACCCACTGGTCCAGCTAGTTCCACTTTCCTGATTTTACTCTTGATGCTTAGGGTTTTCCCCTTTTATCTACTCTACTATGATCTGCGTAGGTGCTTTCTGTTGTACTAGCAAAACTCCACCCTTCAAGCTAAACAACACAACACTCAAAATTCCAAAGCTCAGTTGTTCAAATATGATTGTGATATGATACTGATATTAGTTAACAGACACATTTAATTGGTTGCTAAAGGTCCCACTTGAGTTTCCAAATGCATGTCGCGACATATAGAGAGACAACATAATTGCATTTCTTTGTCACTTGTTGACTGTACTTTCTTGTCCATACCAAATCTTAGTTGTTATTTCAAAGCAAACATCGGTTGCTAACTACCCTTTGCGCGGTTAGCAGCTTCAGATCTGCCATCCCACTGCCACAGTCAACACTATACTCATCATGCTTACGGTTTCCCCATTTTATGATGACCACGATCAGCCTACGTGGTTCGTGTCATAATAGCACTGCTCCACCCATCGAGCTAAACAAGCTTAGTTGACAAATTCAAATATGATATTATGCTGATATTAGTAAAACTGAGAGATGTTTAATTGGTCAGCTAAATATTCCTACTTTAGGTTTGAAATGCATGTGAGCCACATATGGAGAGACCGGAAGGAATAGTATTTCTCTGTGCGCTCTGGTTCATCATGGGTGGCCAACCGACATTGTATAGAAAGACTTGTAATATCTTCAATCTGCTTGCCCTTATGCTCTTCTTTAAGATGATCCTCTTCTCTTGCGGTCCACTGGTCAGGTCGAGTTATTCTCCCTTAGTATATTTTGAATCTGTCAGGTCAGGTCGACTTGTTCTTCTTTACTATATGTTGAAGCTGTCAACTGCGAAGTATCATCACTTCTGGAGCTCTCATATTTTGAGTAGTAGGCCACATTATATTAATGCACACACCAAATTACAGCATGCATGGCACCTCTTAGAAGAATTGCAGAGATAGCACAAAGGGGTTTACAGGGAGGAAGTATTGGATTAGAATCACTTCTGCATTACAAAGATAATCTCACTTGTTTTTATGTTTTCATGCATGTCAGGTATTGAACATTATCAAAATGAATATGAGAATGGGCGCACGAGAGGAATATTGTGGAACAATCCACTGGCTAACAAACTTGGCATGGTGGAGGATGGCCTATCTTATTCACCTATCAAGGTGCATGCTTTAACTTGGCAAGGTTGTATTGGTCGCACATATTTTGCATCTGACCTCTTGCATTACTTCTACTTTGTTACACCATCTGCTTAATTTAAGCATCATATATGAGTATATGCCATACCTATCCATTTTCTGTACCTATTCCATGTGTCGTCATACTATGTTTTTCCAGTCAAATGTTGTTCTTTCATAATAGATGTCCAAAAGGAAGAGTGTGAGTGCAGATCCTCAAGGAGTAGAAACTAGGTATTTGGAAAAGGTAGTGATACCTATTAAATCAGATAGATCCGCAGCCACAGAAAACACAGGCCCAACTGTACCAGACTTTACCCCTACTCCAGTGGCCAAACCCCTATTAGAACTGCTGAGAGCCCAGCGTCAGGTACTGCCTATGATATCAATTAAAAATTCGAACTCCTAAATTTCTGCATGTGCCTTACCTTCTCTATGGTATGAAAACTAATTTCAGATGAATCTCCTTGCTCAAAGGATCATAGGATCTCACGACAATACTGGGCTCTGCATTGCTCTTGTCAGTACCTCTTGCCCTTTGTCAGCATACTTACACTCATTGTTGTTTGATTATGTAGCATCACTATAAATGTTCGCTTCTTTATCCTCCATTTGCTTGAAATTATAAGATCTATATTTACTCTTAGATAAATGTAGAATTAACACAATGGTTATGAAGTTTTGGATTGCTCATGTAAGTACATGTTGTCATGTACTCCCTCTGTATCGAATTAATTGTTGATCAATTGGATGTATTTAGAACTTAATAGTGTTAGATACATCCACTTGAGTGACAAGTAATAACGGACGGTGGTGGTATTACTGTACATGCATCGCGAGATAGTTGATTGTCTAGCATTAATTTGCATCTTATCTGCACTGCCCTCCACTTTCTCCAAATTATCATATCTACATTTACTCTTACCAAAATGTTGAATAAAGCCAATGCCGCTGCACACATTGATGTCTGCGTTCCTCTTGTCAGTATCTTTTGCCTTGTAACGATGTACTTAATTAATTGTTATTTGATTATGTATCATCAGTCTGCACCTGAGCTTCATTATCCTCTATTTCTTCCAATATTATTTGATCCATATTTACTCTTTGCAAAATGTAGAATAATGGCAACGCTTATAAAGAATTTTCTTTGGGGAATTTATTGAATTATCCTTCCATCAACATGGAGAAGGGCTTTGTCTGCACCGTGTTAACATGTAATGTAAGTTCATCCTTCTCAAGCCTTCAAATTTTGTTCTAGTATAGATTTGGATAGGCATCATTTCCTCCAATCGCTATTTACATCTCGATTGGATGTTTGCAACAACTACCAGTTTTAAATTGTAGTTGTAAAAACATGTTCCTTATGCAGAAATGATCCATTTATTTGCTTATATAATTGTGAAACCTGTTACGTGTCTCCTTGTTTCTCTTTCAGAGTCGTATCTCTTTTGCCAGGCAGAACTTTAGGAAAGATAGTGAGCCAAACCATCTTGAGGACAGCGAGATGACCCCAAGTTCCTGTCTTGATGAAGACAGTGAGTTGAAGCTACTCACCAGCAGGTGTGAGACAACCTATGTGCGATGTTGCCTCAATTAGTTCGACTTCTTCAGTCTCAACTTAAAGCGGAAAGGCTTGCTTCAGCTCAGCTCCGACTTGAAGTCAAAGATGTAATGAAGATGTCAGGGGACTGTATTGCGCACTATGGTGCCATACAGCTAGGGATGAAGCATCTATCGTTGACACAACTGAGGTCTCATGAGCTTGTTCGGCTGCTTGCTGGGCCCGACCTTGCCAGGTCTAGTGCCTTTTGTAGTGCTCTCAGTTTTGTATATTCTTTTGTCGGCGCGTTTATATGCACTGGTGGCGACCTTTGATGCCCAGTTTATGAAATCCGCGGTCATGTTGCGCTTTATTATCACCGGTAGCGAACTTTGATTCCCAGTGGATGTAATATGCTGTAATTTCTTTATTGTATAGTCTAGGTTTATTCTTTGGCCGGTATGCTATAATTTAGGCTGGAAGGTTCAATGGATCTCAGTGTTGTCGGTCTTCAGGCCGGCCCGTTACTCATATGGGCCAAAACGTGGGCCTATAATCATCTTGGGCCATTAGCAGGTCTAAACCTATAGTAGTTTCCCGCCTTTAACATGCCATGGGCTACATATTTACTGTAGTGACACTGGGCCTCCTACGAGCCATAGAAACAATGGGCCTTCTACGGGCCGTAGAAACAATGGGCCTTCTACGGGCCGTAGAAACAATGGGCCTTCTACGTGCCATATCATCAATGGGCCTTATACGGGCCGTATGATCGATTGGCCAAATATGGGCCAAAAACAGACTGCATTATGGCTGTAAACGGGCTAGAGTTGGAGTCGTCCGTTCATGGGCCGACCATAACGTGCCGTCGTTAATAGGCCGTATTTGATGACGCTATGAAAATGGCCCAACGTATTAACGAGCCACAAACGGGCCGACTGTAACCACGGGCTGAATTTGGCCCACAAGCAGAAAATGGCGAATCGTCGTAAGTAACCGAATCTTTCGGAAATGAGCCCAAGAATAAATGGGCCCTGAGAAGGCTGAAAGATAACATGGGCTGCAAACGTCCCAATGGATTAATGGGTCGTTAATGGGTACAAAGTGATACATTGTTCATTACGGGCTAGTTTCACCACGGGCCGTTAATGGGCCAAGAGTTACGAAGGGCCTCATATGGGCCGAAAGACGTCATGGGCCATACATGGGCTAGAACTTAAAATGGGCTGGAATCATATTGGACGGTCCAGATGATGCTACTGGGCCTAATTCGGATAGGTCGTAACGGGCCCTGGGTTAGCGGGCTGTAAATGGGCTATATGAGAACATACCGTTAACAGGCTTGCCGTGGGCCGGCCCGCCACCTTTTGACCAAGTCAAATGGGCCGGCCTTTTCACAGGAATGGGCCTCTGTTCGACCGTGCCACGTGTCGACGTATCATAGGCGCCTTCGGTCCAATGAGCGGATGACATCTGTCCCAACGGTGAGCCGACACGTGTTTCCTCCGGCCAATGATGATTTTACACGTGGAAAATCCCCATTGGTCGTGGCTGTTAGTGGGTTATCGGATCCAAAACCGGACCCGATAGCTTAACGGTATTCCGTTACGGTGGATGCCACGTGTCGGTCACCCTTGACGAAAGCACTTCTGTGACGCGCGATTTATCGTCATGGAAGTGGACACTTCCGTGATGATAATTTTGGTAATGTCATGGAACACTTCTACGATAGCACATGAATGACTATCTTGATTCTGCCATAAAATCGTCATGAATGTACATGCATGACAAAAAACGCGACCTACTGTGACAAACACGTATCATCACGGAAGTGTATTTTTTTGTAGTGCTAGCTCTGCACTTGATTCTCCTTCTGTTTTGATTAAACTTGCGACACCTAAACCTACTCCTACTATTGATTCTGATATGTCGCATGTTATTGATGATGCCACTTCTGTTATGCATGATGCTTATGATGAAACTACTTCTATGTTTAATGATACTATGCCATTAGGTGAATTTCTTGATAACTTGCTAGGGTTAGAGAGAATGAAATTATTGAAACTGATAATATTGATGAAAGTGATGATGAAGATTCTCCCCCTAGATATGAATTGCCTCATGTGCCTGAGGGTTATGTTATGGATGAAGAAACTGCTAGAAACCTTTTTGCTTGCAAAGATAGATATGATCTTAAGAAACTGTTAGCTAAGCTGGAAGAAAAAGTCTTTGAATGCTAGAATGAAATATGACCCTGCTTTTGCTACTTCACCTATCTGTATTTTTGATAAGGATTATGATTTATCTGTCGATCCTGAGTTAATTACTTTGGTTGAATCTGATCCTTTTTATGTCTATGAATTTGAAACTGTTGTGGCACATCTTACTAAATTGAATGATATAGCCACGTTATTCACTCATGAGGAAAAAATCGTTACTACTATATCCTTAAGTTATTTCTGTTCTCATTAAAGGGTGATGCTAAAACATGGTTTAATTCTTTTACTCCTGGTTGTGTGCGTAGTCCCCAGGATATGATTTATTACTTCTCTGCTAAATATTTCCCCGCTCATAAGAAACAAGCTGCCTTAAGGGGAATATATAATTTCGTGCAAATTGAAGAAGAGAGTCTCCCACAAGCTTGGGGGAGGCTTCTCCGATTACTTAATGCTTTGCCTGATCATCCTCTCAAGAAAAATGAAATACTTGATATCTTTTATAACGGACTAACCGATGCTTCCAGAGACCACTTGGATAGTTGTGTTGGTTGTGTTTTCAGGGAAAGAACTGTTGAGCAAGCTAAATTGTTATTGAATAATATATTGAGTAATGATAATGATTGCACACTTCCTGAACCAACTCCTAAGCCAACTCTGAAGAAAAGGGGTATTCTATATCTCAGTCCTGAAGATATGCAGGAGGCAAAGAAATCTATGAAAGAAAACGGTATTAAAGCTAAAGATGTTAAGAATTTACCACGTATTGAAGAAATACATGGTCTTGATAACCCGATACAGGTAGTAAACGTAAATTCTCTCTATAGATTTGATGAGGGTGATATTCCTCGTAATAAGTCTGCTAGCCAATGCTTAGATGAGTTTGATAATTCTATTGTTAAACAAGAAAACTTCAATGCTTATGTTGGTAGACAATTGAAACATAATGCTTATATGATTGAACACTTGAGTGATTATATGTCTAGAGTTAAAGGTGACCTTAAACTTATTAGTAAACATGCTTCTATGGTTACCACTCAGGTGGAACAAGTACTTAAAGCTCAAGATGATTTGCTCAATGAATTAAATTATAAGAAAAATGATAATGTTGTTAGAGTTGTGACTAGAGGGGGTCGAATGACTCAGGAACCTTTGTATCCTGAGGGCCACCCTAAGCGAGTTGAGAAAGATTCTTAGAGAACTAATGTTGATACACCTAGTCCTTTGATGTCTACTACACAACCTTCTTCTTGTAGACGTTGTTGGGCCTCCAAGTGCAGAGGTTTGTATGACAATAGCAAATTTCCCTCAAGTGGATGACCTAAGGTTTATCAATCCGTGGGAGGTGTAGGATGAAGATAGTCTCTCTCAAACAACCATGCAACCAAATAACAAAGAGTCTCTTGTGTCCCCAACACACCCAATACAATTGTAAATTGTATAGGTGCACTAGTTCGGCAAAGAGATGGTGATACAAGTGCAATATGGATGGTAGATATAGGTTTTTGTAATCTGAAATTATAAAAACAGCAAGGTAGCGAATGGTAAAAGTGAGCGTAAACGGTATTGCAATGCTAGGAAACAAGGCCTAGGGTTCATACTTTCACTAGTGCAAGTTCTCTCAACAATAATAACATAATTGGATCATATAACTATCCCTCAAAATGCAACAAAGAGTCACTCCAAAGTCACTAATAGAAGAGAACAAACGAAGAGATTATTGTAGGGTACGAAACCACCTCAAAGTTATTCTTTCGGATCGATCTATTCAAGAGTTCGTACTAGAATAACACCTTAAGACACATATCAACCAAAACCCTAATGTCACCTTCATACTCCAATGTCACCTCAAGTATCCGTGGGTATGATTATACGATATGCATCACACAATCTCAGATTCATCTATTCAACCAACACAAAGAACTTCAAAGAGTGCCCCAAAGTTTCTACCGGAGAGTCAAGACGAAAACGTTGCCAACCCCTATGCATAAGTTCACGGAACTCGCAAGTTGATCACCAAAACATACATCAAGTGGATCACGTGATATCCCATTGTCACCACAGATAAGCACATGCAAGACATACATCAAGTGTTCTCAAATCCTTAAAGACTCAATCCAATAAGATAACTTCAAAGGGAAAACTCAATCCATTACAAGATAGTAGAGTGGGAGAAACATCATAAGATCCAACTATAATAGCAAAGCTCGCGATACATCAAGATCGTACCACCTCAAGAACACGAGAGAAAGAGAGATCAAACACATAGCTACTGGTACATACCCTCAGCCCCGAGGGTGAATTACTCCCTCCTCGTCATGGAGAGCGACGGGATGATGAAGATGGCCACCGGAGAAGGATTCGCCCCCTCCGGCAGGGTGCCGGAACGTGTCTAGATTAGTTTTCGGTGGCTACAGAGGCTTGCGGCGGCGGAACTCCCGATCTATTCTGCTCCCCAATGTTCTTAGGGTATATGGATATATATAGGCGAAAGAAGTCGGTCAGGGGAGCCACGAGGGGCCCATGAGGGTGGGGGTGCGCCCAGGGGGTAGGGCATGCCTCCCTACCTCGCGGCTTCCTCGAAGCTTCCCTGATGTCTACTCCAATTCTCCTAGATTGCTTCCGTTCCAAAAATAACTCTCCCGAAGGTTTCATTCCGTTTGGACTCCGTTTGATATTCCTTTTCTTCGAAACACTAAAATAGGCAAGAAAACAACAATTTGGGTTGGGCCTCCGGTTAATAGGTTAGTCCCAAAAATAATATAAAAGTGTTTAGTAAATCCTATAAACATCCAAAACAGATAATATAATAGCATGAATACTTCATAAATTATAGATACGTTGGAGACGTATCAGCATCCCCAAGCTTAATTCTTGCTCGTCCTCGAGTAGGTAAATGATAAAAGAAATAATTTATGAAGTGTGAATGCTAGCAGGTGCACAAGTTTGTTCAATGATAATTTCAATCACCTTTTCTAGCATCATCATAAGTCATAACAGTAGCTCATCTCATAAAACTTTTCATGATCAAGTAACAAACTATTCACATGTTAAAGTATAGATCATAAACTTTCTTGAATACTAACAAACCATGTTATTAGTCATCAAACAATTACAATTCATCTTATTTTCAAGAAGAGTCTATGTCAGAGCTTTGATTCAGCAAACTTCACATACTCAACTATCATTTAGTCTTTCACAATTGCTAACACTCACGTGATATTTATGGGTTCAAAGTTTTAATGGAGACCACGAGAGAAATATAGGGGCTTATAGATTCGCCTCCCAACCTTTTACCTCAAGGGTAATTTCAACAATAATAGTTCATGATGCCTTACATCCAATTGGATATATATATATCAGGATATTTCCAACACAATGTGCTTGCCAAAGGATAAAATGTAAAAAGGAAAGGTGAAGATCACCATGACTCTTGCATAAGGTATAAGACTAGAATAAAAGATAGGCCCTTCGCAGAGGGAAGCAAAGGTTGCCATGCGCTTTTATAGTTGGATGCACAAAATCTTAATGCGAAAGAACGTCACTTTATATTGCCATCTGATAGGGACCTTTATTATGCAGTCCATCTCTTTTGTTGCTTCCACATCACAAGATCGTATAAAGCTTATTTTCTCCACATTAATAGATCATACATATTTAGAGAGCAATTTTTATTGCATGCCCTGATGAAAACTTGCTTTGTAGGATCTTACTCAATCCATAGGTAGGTATGGTGGACTCTCATGGCAATACTGGTTTAAGGGATGTTTGGAAGCACAAGTAGTATCTCTACTTGGTGCAAAGAATTTGGCTAGCATCAGGGGGAAAGGCAAGCTCAGCATGTTGAATGATCCATGACAATATACTTTATTTTGGATATAAGAAAACATAACCCATTACGTTGTCTTCCTTGTCCAACATCAACCTTTTAGCATGTCATATTTTAATGAGTGCTCCCAATTACAAAAGATGTCCAAGATAGTATATTTATATGTGAAATCTCTCTTCCCTCAATATTCTTTCATGAATTGTTCAAGTGACCAATACAATGTTTGCTAACCTTCAATAATTACCACCTCTACTTCTTATATGTGGAGTCATTAATCCCCATGGGATAAGCATATGAAACATATATAATTTCAGATTAATGGTATTCAAATCATTCAACCATTTACTCATAGGATATAAGTGAAGCACACGAGTAAATGACAAACTACTCCAAAAAGATATAAGCAAAGATCAATGAGTAGTTACATAATTATTTAGCTATGTGAGGACTCTCTCTCATTTAAGTATTTCAGATCTTAAGTAATTTATTCAAACAACAAGCAAAACAAAATAAAATGAAATTTCAAGGATAGCACTCATCATGTGAAGAAGCAAAAACTTAGGCTCAACCGATGCTAACCGGTAATTGTTGAAGAAGAAAGGTGGGATGCCTACCGGGGCATCCCCAAGCTTAGATGCTTGAGACTTCTTGAAATATTATCTTGGGGTGCCTTGGGCATCCTCAAGCTTGAGCTTTTGTGTCTCCTTAATTCCTCTCATATCATGGTTTCCTAAATCTCGAAAGCTTCATCCACACCAAATTCAACAAGAACTTGTGAGATAAGTTAGTATAAACCAATGCAAAAACCTTATCATTTTCACTGTAACAAATCACTAAAATTATTATTCAAAATTGCATACTAAATGCCCCTGCATATTTGATACTCCTATCCTCAAATAGAATCATTAAACAAGCAAACATATGCAAACAATGCAAACATAACAGCAATCTGCCAAAACAGTACAGTCTGTAAAGAATGCAAGATTCATCATACTTCCCTAACTCCAAACATTATGAAATTCTACCACACTGTAGAAATTTTATCAGAGCTCAGTATGCAAAAAGTTTCAACATTTTATCATATTTTGACTTTTCTAGGGAATTTTTGCAACAGCGATAAACTTTCTGTTTTGAAACAACAACATGTATACTTGCAAAATAAGCATGGTAAAGGCTATCCTTGAAATTTTTATTGAAAATAGAGATGCAAAACATTATTCTAAATAACATAAAGAAAATACTAACAAAATAAAATGACGCTCCAAGCAGAACACATATCATGTGGTGAATAATAATGTAGCTCCAAGTAAAGTTACCGATGAACGAAGACGAAGGAGGGGATGCCTTCCGGGGCATCCCCAAGCTTAGGCTCTTAGTTGTCCTTGAATATTACCTTGGGGTGCCTTGGGCATTGATACATCTCCAACGTATCTATAATTTTTGATTGCTCCATGCTACTTTATCTACTGTCTTGGACTATATTGGGCTTTATTTTCCACTTTTATATTATTTTTGGCAATAACTTATTAACCGGAGGCCCAAATTTTAATTGTTGTTTTTTTGCCTATTTCAGTGTTTCGAAGAAACGGAATATCAAACGGAGTCCAAACGGAATGAAACCTTCGGAAACGTGATTTTCTCACCGAACGTGATCCAGGAGACTTGGACCCTACTCCAAGGAACGAGAGAGGCAGTCACGAGGGTGGGGGGCGCCCCCCTAGGGCGCGCCCCCCTGCCTCGTGGGCCCCCTGTTGCTCCACCGACGTACTCCTTCCTCCTATATATACCTACGTACCCCCAAACGATCAGATACGGAGCCAAAAACCTAATTCCACCGCCTCAACTTCCTGTATCCACGAGATCCCATCTTGGGGCCTGTTCCGGAGCTCCACCGGAGGGGGCATCCACCACGGAGGGCTTCTACATCATCACCATAGCCCCTCCGATGAACTGTGCGTAGTTTACTTCAGACCTTCGGGTCCATAGCTAGTAGCTAGATGGCTTCTTCTCTCTTTTTAGATCTCAATACAATGTTCTCCCCCTCTCTCGTGGAGATCTATTCGATGTAATCTTGTTTTTGCGGTGTGTTTGTTGAGACTGATGAATTGTGCGTTTATGATCCAACTTATCTATGAATAATATTTGAATCTTCTCTGAATTCTTTTATGTATGATTGGTTATCTTTGCAAGTCTCTTTGAATTATCCGTTTGGTTTGGCCAACTAGATTGGTAGTTCTTGCAATGGGAGAAGTGCTTAGCTTTTGGTTCAATCTTGCGGTGTCCTTACCCAGTGACATAAAGGGTTGCAAGGCACGTATTGTATTGTTGCCATCGAGGATAACAAGATGGGGTATTTATCATATTGCATGAATTTATTCCTCTCCATCATGTCATCTTGCTTAAGGCGTTACTCTGTTTTTAACTTAATACTCTAGATGCATCTTTGGATAGCGGTCGATGAGTGGAGTAATAGTAGTAGATGCGTAATCGTTTGGTCTACTTGTCTCGGACGTGATGCCTATATACATGATCATACCTAGATATACTCATAACTATGCTCAATTCTATCAATTGCTCAACAGTAATTTGTTCACCCACCGTAGAATATCTATGCTCTTGAGAGAAGCCACTAGTGAAACCTATGGCCCCCGGGTGTAGACCAACATATCAATCTCCATCACTTTTATACTTTCTTTGATTTTACTTTGCCTTTTACTTTGCCTTTTACTTTTCACTTTGCATCTATATACCAAAAATACCAAAAATATTATCTATCATCTCTATCAGATATCACTCTCGCAAATGACTGTGAAGGGATTGACAACCCCTAATCGCGTTGGTTGCGAGGAGCTATCGATTTGTGCAGGTACGAGGGACTCGCGTGTGGCCTCCTACCGGATTAATACCTTGGTTCTCAAAAACTGAGGGAAATACTTATGCTACTTTGCTGCATCATCCTCTCCTCTTCGGGGAAAACCAACGCAAGCTCAAGACGTAGCAAGAAGGATTTACGCACCGCTGTCGGGAGTCTACGCAAAAGTCAACCATACCAAGTACCGATCACAATCCCTATCTCTCGCATTACATTATTTGCCATTTGCCTCTCGTTTTCCTCTCCCCCACTTCACCCTTGCCGTTTTATTCCCCCTCTCTTTCCCAATCTCCTCCTCTTCTTCATGTTGCCTTTTCCTCGTCCGTTTGTTTGCTCGTGTGTTGGATTGCTTGTTTGTCGCGATGGCTCAAGATGCTACCAAATTGTGTGACTTCACCAACACCAATAATAACGATTTCCTTAGCACCCCGATTGCTCCTCTTGCCAATACTGAATATTGTGAAATCAATACTGCTTTGTTGAATCTTGTTATGAAAGATCAATTCGCCGGCCTTCCTAGTGAAGATGCCGCTACTCATCTGAATAGCCGTTGATTTATGTGATATGCAAAAGAAAAAATATGTCGATAATGATGTCGTTAAATTGAAGCTATTTCCTTTTTCGCTTAGAGATCGTGCTAAAGCATGGTTTTCATCTCTGCCTAAAAATAGTATTGATTCTTGGAACAAGTGCAAAGATGCTTTTATCTCTAAGTATTTTCCTCCCGCTAAGATTATCTCTCTTAGGAACGATATTATGAATTTTAAGCAAATTGATCATGAACATGTCGCACAAGCTTGGGAGAGAATGAAACTAATGATACGTAATTGTCCTACTCATGGTTTGAACTTGTGGATGATTATACAAAAAATTTATGCCGGATTTAATTTTGCTTCTAGAAATCTTTTAGATTCGGCCGCGGGAGGCACTTTTATGGAGATCACTCTAGGAGATGCTACTAAACTTCTAGATAATATTATGGTTAATTATTCTCAACGGCATAATGAAAGATCTTCTAATAAAAAAGTGCATGCGATGGAAGAAATTAATGTTTTGAGTGGAGAGATGGATGAACTTATGAAATTATTTGCTAGTAAGAGTGTTTCTTCTGATCCTAATGATATGCCTTTGTCTACTTTGATTGAGAATAATAATGAATCTATGATTGTGAATTTTGTTGGTAGGAATAATTTTGGTAACAACGCGTATAGAGGGAATTTTAATCCTAGGCCTTATCCTAGTAATCCTTCTAATAATTATGGAAATTCCTACAACAACTCTTATGGAAATCTTAATAAGATGCCCTCTGAATTTGAGAGTACTGTTAAAGAGTTTATGAATTCACAAAAGAATTTTAATGCTTTCTGTCGGATTTCGGGTTCCGGCAGACCCTTGAGGTTCGAACACTCGGGTGCGCGCGGAAATCTGCCCTCTACCTACCTGTACCCTGCCGCCTCGCTAAGATCTAAACTACGAAAGGAACAGCACAAGAGACACAGGGTATATACTAGTTCGGTCCACCATTGTGGTGTAATACCCTACTCTAGTTTGTGGTGTGGTGGATTGCCTCTTGGGCTGATGGTGATGAACAATACAAGGAAGAACAGCCTCATGAGGGCTCATTCTTGGCTGGTGCGATGAACTGCTAGGGGAGTTCGATCGCCTTCTCTCTCTCTCTCTCTCTCTCTCTCTCTGTCCAAGGTGCATCCAGCTACTCATTCCGATCGGACATGATCCCCTAGCTACGTGTGTGGCTAGTCCTATTTATAGACAGAGGCCCCAGGCCTCTTCCCAGATATTGAGCGGGAAGGGCGCCAACAATTGGCCATTTTGAAGGGGAACATCTGGTACACTTATCCGACTAAAGTTGGTCCTACTTTGTCAAAGGCTCACGGTGGTGACGCCGGCTTGGGCTCCACAATGACTTCCTTCCTGCCGTTGGACTGGACTGGTCTTGTTGCACCGAAATGGACGCCTTTGCTTGATGCTCTCGCCTGCGCTTGCTCCCTTTTCACCAAAGAGGAAAGGAGGACACTGCACGGGCTGGCACCCGCCTGGCGCCCTTGGTCGTCATGGCTTGCATCATGGGCACCTCATGAGGTACCCTGCCTTGATCTCTCTCCGCCTCATGAGCCAGCTGATGAGGCCGCTACCGAGGAAGCTCCCTGCCGTCCCGCCTCAAGAAGGCTTGGCCTCGCGAGGGTCTTGAGCTTGTGTTGATGAAGATGGGCCGTGATGGGCCCCCTTTGAGCCACGCTACAGGCCGCGGCGAGCAAGTCTGGGGACCCCGTTCCCGTAACGCCGACAAGAGCCCCGTGCCAAGGCGCGCCCGGACTTGGCCGAGCAGAGAGGCGAAGGGGCAAGTGCGAAGCGCTGCGGGCCCTAACAGCCTGCGGCCTTGGGCGCCGCGTGGCGGTTGATTGGACGTGGGCACCTCAGCAACCGCGCGAGTCGATAAAGGAGCGGCGTCTGCCTAGGCTTTGCTTCCCTTGCTTTCTCTGGTTCTTTGCTCGAGATCCCCTTTCTTGCGCCTCTCCTTCCTGCCTCTGAAATCTTCAGATCCACTTCGATTGCACGCCCTAGCAAAGCATGGCGCCGCTGCACTTCGCCGGAGCTTGGTACGCGCACTGCCTGGACTTCGCCCGAACGTGTCGGAGGCGAGCCTTGCCCGGGTCCGCCAGATGGTGGCGGCGCAGGGCATCGACGGGGCGAAGGTGTTCAAGGCCGGCTCTGCCCTCCCTGAGGGCCAAGGGAGCACCTTCTATCCGCTCTTTGTAAGTGCCATTATTGCCGGTCTGATGCCTCCCTTTTCCGAGTTCTTCTTCTCTGTCCTCCGCCATTACAAGCTACAAGCTCTGCATCTCCACCCCAACTCTGTTCTCCTCCTGGCGATCTTCGCCTACTATCGTGAGGCTCACGTCGGGGTGCAGCCCTCAGTGGCCCTGCTGCGCCACTATTTCTCCCTCCGGACCTCTCGTGGTTCCTTCTCTGCGTGTGCGAGCTTCGTCGCGTACGGTAGCTCCATCGCCATTTCGAACCCCGGGAAGAGGATTGAGGGCTTCAGGAGCAAGTGGGTCTTGGTAGATGTTGGGCGCATCCACCCTCGGCTAATCTTGCCCACGGAGCACCCCATACACTCCGACGACTGGTCTCAAGTGGAGCTCGTGGATCCCCGCGCGAGGCCGATGTTGGAGAGGATGGACATGGATCTGAGGCCGGCCAGTATGGCGGTGGCGAAGCTGACCGGCGCTGTCGCCGAGGGAGTTCTGGAGCACCAACCGGCTCCGCTTGCCAAGACTCCACTTCCGATGTGGAGGCTCCCACCCGAGCCCTGCGGTCTTGGCCGACGAAGACCTGGCTGCGGTTCTCCGCCTTTTGGTCGGGGCGACGTGGCGAGGTTGGAGGGCGCTCCTACGCCCCTGTTCCTCCGCGACGACTGGGAGCAGGTAGTGCAGTCCATGCCCGTCTTCAACGGGGACGGGCCCGTGCCCGCGGAGGCTCCCGAGGAACCGGTGGATGTGTCCTCCGGCGACTCCAGCGAGGAGAAGGGAGAAGGGGAGCGGGAAGGAGGGCTCGACTCCGAGGCGACCGACGGAGAGTCGAGGGCTCCCCTTCCTCGACGCAAGTCCCGCGTTCTCCGCTTCTCACCGAGCGACGACGACGAGGAGGATGATGACGAGTGGGGCGGCGGAAGCTTATTCCGATCCCGAAGAAGGACAGGACCGGGCTGGTCCCACGCGGGTCTACCCCGGCCCCGAGGCGATCCGTAGGCGCGCCTCCTACTCCCGAGCTCCTTGAGGCTGATCCTTGTAGCCGGCTCTCGGGCTTCAAGTATGGCCGGAGGTTGCTCGAGCTCGCGAGCGACGACCAGTAAGTGCTCGGTTCCTATCTTATTTCTTGTTTTGTCGCTGAGGCTTGACGTCTGTATCTCTTGGCTAGGCTGGCGCCCGCGGCAAAGAAGCTGAAGGGATCTCCTGAGGTTCCGTCTGGGGCAGCGCCTCCGCCCCTGAAAGAAGGTGACCGTGATGCACGGGCCTCTCCTGCCCGGTCATCCTCGCGAGGCCTGGTGGAGCTGGCTGGGGCGAGCTCAGCCCCCATGGCCCAAGCGACTCCTGAGGTGTCCCTGCCTGATGCCGCCGCCGCAGCTGTTGGGGCGTAGCAGGTCCCGTCTCAGGTTACTGTGGTCACACTGCCGTCCTCTCCTCCTACTCCACCAACTGCTGTCTCTCCGACTCCTCCTACCGTTCTGGATCGTGCTGCTGTGAC
Source organism: Aegilops bicornis (assembly GCA_021605145.1). Taxonomy (NCBI): domain Eukaryota; kingdom Viridiplantae; phylum Streptophyta; class Magnoliopsida; order Poales; family Poaceae; genus Aegilops; species Aegilops bicornis. Next base: position 462,767,042 of record CM038669.1, on the reverse strand, counting down.
CGGACCCGGCTGCAGAGATCTTTTGGGCGCCGACCCTCGTCTGGTGGCCGGGTGCCTGGAGCTGGCTTCTGGCTGGATTCACTCCGACGCTTCAATCCGGGCGGCGCTGGTCCAGGCCTCGACGGCTTACGACGAGGAGAAGCAAGCCGTCCTTGGGGCGAAAGCTGCTCGCGACGCCGCCTTGGGGGAGGTAGCCGAGGTCCGAGGTTGCTGCAAGGCACTGGAGAGCGAGCTGCAGGGCCTGCGGGACCAGCTCGCCAAGGAGGCCCGCCTTCGCCAAGAGCAGGAGGAAGGCATGAAAGCTCGCGAGGTGGCCGTCAAGGATCGGGACGCGAAGCTCAAGAAGTGCCGTGAATGCCTAGGCGTGTTGGAGCAAGAGTTGGAGACGAGGAAGGTCGAGCTGGACGGCAAGGCACGGGTCCTTGCTGAGGATCGTGTGGCCTTCACAGATATGGAGGTGAAGGCTCGCACCTTGCTGAGGGAGCTTTATGATAACGGCCTAGAGAGCCCGCTGGCCGGCGCAGAGGATGGCCCCGCCAAGCTGCTTCCCTTCCTGGTTCACGCTCTTGAAGATGTCGCCCTTGGCCTTGGCCCTATGGCTGAGGCCGAGGCGCGTGTCTTGTCTTCTGCAGCGCTGACGCGGGTCCTCACCCACGTCTACCTTCGTTATCCCAACGTCAACCTCGACAGCCTGCTGGAGCCAGCGAGCGGCGAGCTTGCCGCTGCCATTCTTGAGGCCGTGAAGGGTCGCGTGCGGAGGCTCACTGGGAAGTTACGGGCCTTCAGCACCAAGCCAAGTGGGCGCTACCAACCTGCGGCTCCACCAGGCGAACCTGCTCACAGCAGCTCCACCGCCGACAAGTGACTCCGCTATGCTCCCTGCTCGCTTTTGATTCCTGCACATGTATCATGTCTCGGGGAGGCGTTTAAACTTGCATTTGGCGTTGTGATAACAGTTATGGACTGTAATATTTGCTTTTGAATTCCTTGAAATTTGCGCTTTCCTTCCTACTTGCTTGTGTTCTACGCCGGCAGAGCCCGGCCCCGCGCATACCTCAGCCGCCGTTAGCCCCGACCGGAAACGAGGACGGGACCAAGGAGTGAGGGGCTACGTGACAAGTTAGGCTCCTGAGTCGCGATGCTCGGGAGTCCCCCTTGGCGCACGAACAACAAGTAGGGAGGTGAGATGTGGGTGGATCTACCGTTCTACGTCTGCAGAGCCCGGCCCCGCGCATACCTCAACCGACATTAGCCTTTCGAAACTAAGGGGTAAGGGGCTACATGACCAGTTAGGCTCCTGAGTCGCGATACTGAGGAGTCCCGCTTGACGTTCAGACGGCCTTCGTACCTTGGCTCCGCTCGGGAGGGACGCTGACGAACCAGGCCCGAGGGGCTCGGCTGGGTGGCGTGCGTCTGGCGTGACCCAGCGCAGCCCCCATGCCCAGCCCCTCGCGGCACTCCCGAGGGGAGGCGTTGCGATGAGGCCAGACACTGAGCTCTGGGCTCCCTAAGGTTGATGCAGCCCGGGGGCCACCCTCAGTTGTTTATCACCAGCGCGGAGCATAGCGCTTCCGTATGTGTACGGGCATAGCCGCTCCTCGGCAGTGTTGTCAGCTAGCGCGGAGCATGGTGCTTCCACTGGTGCGTGGGAGGGCTCTCCCGGAGGAGCCCCGGCGTGTACAGCCCCATACGACATGTGGCTGCACGGTAGGGCTCGACGAGGTGTATCTGGGCACCCGTGAGCCAACGCAGGACTCACGGGACCTACCTCAAGGCGGTCGCTACCGCACTGGGCCTTATCTTGTGATGTGTTCCTGCGGATTTGGTTAGATGCCGGCGCTCTACGTCCTCGGGTCCCGGCCCTCGAGTTGGTCTTAGCCGTCGCTGGTATGCCAGGTCGCGATGCCGTCGACAAGGCCAGAGGGTGAGGGCTGGAGAGCCAGTAGGAACCCTGAGTCGCGTTGCTCAGGTACCCCCTTTAACGCAAGCGGTCGACATGAACGAAGAGAAGGTGCCATGGATTGGCATCAAATAACAAGCATGATGGGTCGAACGCATGACCGAAATAAACGCAAGAGGGATACATGCCGCGGGATCGCCCAAGCGACTTGGGGATGATGCAGCCAAGGGCGCTAACAAGGTAAGCTAGGAACAGGAAGTAAAAGGGATACACGCCGCAGGGACGGACCCACGCGGCCTGAGAATAATGCAGCCCTGGGGGCGCTCCCAGCTGGAAATGAAACTTGAAAGATGTCACCTGGTAGTGTTGAAGACGAAAGGGTGTTGCTGCAGCCGACTCGTTGGGCTGCGGGAGCCGATCCTCATGAGCCCCCAGGCTCAGGGGCCTCGGGAGGCTCCGGAGGCGCTGGTGGCTCCTCGTGGACCATCTCCATCTCCGCCAGGGCTGCGGAACGCCTGGCCTCTTGAGCCTCCAGGATGTCCCTCATGAGGCGCTGGAACATGGCAGCCGTGTTCGGCAGGCCGTAAGGCATGCGAACGTAGCTGTGGGGTGGACCTTCGCAGCGCCCCACGCAAGAGGGCCAGAGGCGCTCCTGAGAGGCGGCTCGGTTGAGCCCTGGTATGTCGATGCAGACGCGCAGCCCACCATCCTCGCCTGGATGGGGTGCTACGGCAGTGTGGGCGGCTGCCACTCATGACTCTTGACTCCTGCAGCTCTGAATGGCCTCACGACGAACTCCTGAGGGTTTGGCCCTCCTTGCCTTGCTCCTTCTTGAGGGAAACGTGCTTCGAAACATGCCTCCAAGTGGTGCCCAAGCGCCTCCCTCGTGACCTTAGCAAGGTCGGTGGCCCTCCAGGGAGGAGCCCCCAAGCCCTGCCTGAGGAGGGCGCCGGGCGCGCTTTCCTATGCGATAGAAGGAGGTTCCCCCTGAGCAGGCACGGACCCTGAGGGGCCTGCCTCTTGAGGGGCCGGGTCGGACGATGTCTTATTCTTCTTGGGGGCAGTCTCGGGAAGCCTCCTGCTCCCACGATCCGGGTCTTCCAAAGGTGATGCACGGCTGAAAAGGCTCGCCTGTGGAGCACACTGCTGCGTCTTTCTCTTCGCAGGGCACCGTGATGACTCCGCCACTCCCTGACATCTTGAGGACGTTGTAGCCGTGGTGGGTTACGGCCATGAACTTGGCCAGAGCTGGGTACCCGAGGATGGCGTTGTATGGCAGGCGAATGTGTGCGACGTCGAAGTCGATGAGCTCAGTCTTGGTAGTTGTCGCGGCGCCAAGGTGACAGGGAGGCGAACCTGCCCGATCGGGACTGTGGAGCCGTCGGTGACCCCAGAGAAAGGCTTGGTTGGCTGAAGCTGATTGTAAGGCACTTGGAGATTATTGAACGTTTCCACGGACAGGACGTTGAGCCCTGCCCCACCATCGATGAGGGTCTTGGTGACTAGCACGTTGCTGATGATTGGGGAACAGAGCATCGGGAGGACTCCGGCTGTGGCCGCACACTTGAGCTGATCCGCTGAGCTGAATGTGATGGTGCACGCCGACCACCTGAGGGGGCGTGTGGCTTCGAGCTTGGGGAGGACTGCATTCACTTCGCGGGCGAACTGCTTGAAGATGCGTTGAGAGGCTGGGGCTTGAGCTCCGCCCAGGATGCAGGCGATCGCGCGCGGCTCCTGGAAGCCCCCAGCCCCCTCGTCCTGATGATGGTCTTCGTTTCTCCTTGGCTGCGGCGGCAGAGGAGGGAGTCCTGCGTTGCCTTGCGGGCGGTCCTCGCGAGGCTGATCCCTCCAGCCTCCCTCGCGAGGCGGGTCTTGCCAGCGATCCTCGCGAGGTTGGTCGCGCCACCCTTGGCGTGGGCCGCGGTCTTCCCAGCGTCATGCGTTCCTTCCTCCTCCTCGGCCATAGCCCCGGTCGCTGCGGTCGGGACGTTGGCCGATCCTCCCTTCTCGCATGGCTCGGAGCTCTTGACATTCACTGGTGTTGTGGGTGTGGAGGTCGTGGTACACGCAGTACCGGCTGCCCTTGGAGGACTCGTGCTGATCCCTGCCCCGCTTGGTGTTCGGTTCTGCCGCGAGCACGGCAGCCCCCTTGCGCTTCACGTCCTTGGCCTTGGATTTCTTCTCTTCTGGGTCTGCGGCAGGCAGCTCGAGGAGGGAGAGACGCCCTTCCTCGGCCTGGTGCACTTGGTCGCCAAGTTGAACAGCTCCAAGGAAGTGCACAAGTCTTCATGCATCGCCACTCCTCCTTCATCTTGACATCGCGTTGCCGTCGGAGAAGGCGGAGATGATGGCCTCCTCGGTCACCTTGGGAATCTTGAGGCGTGCGTTGTTGAAGCGCTGGATGTATTTCTGCAGGGTCTCCCCTGGCTGCTGCTTGATGCGGCGCATGTCGCTCATGGCGGGTGGCCGGTCACGAGTACCCTGGAAGTTGGCGATGAAGCGGGTACGCATTTCGTCCCAGGAGGAGATCGTGCCTAGGGCCAGGTTCAGGAGCCAGGTGCGGGCCCCGTCCTAGAGCGCCATGGGAAACCAGTTCGCCATGACCTTCTTATCTCCGTTGGCGGCTTCGATGCCTAGCTCGTAGAGCTGGAGGAACTCTGTGGGGTCGGTTGTACCGTCGTAGCGAGGAGGCAGGTCCGCTTGAACTTGCCGGGCCACGCGACGCTGTGCAGCTCGGGGGTGAAGGCATGGCAGCCTGCTGTGGCCACAGGGGGGCCTTAGGTGACGAAGAGCTTGGTCTTGCGGGTCCCCATGCGCTGCAGCTGGGAGCAGCGGGGGGTCTTGATGTGCCGGAGCAGGAGCATGGTCGCGACGGGCTGGAGCGGGGAGCACTCGGGCAGCTTCTTGCGGGCGAGGGACCACCTGGCAGCTCTGCTCTTGCCGCGCTGGCGCCGTACGGAGCAGGTTCCGCCCAGGGACCACGCGCCTTGGGGCCAGGGAGACTTCTTGAGGGGAGGCGGCCGAGGCGCCTCGAGCTTGCCGCCCGCAGACGGGTGCGGTGCTGTGCAGACGGGGCAGGGGGAGCCTTCGCGGCGCGGACGAGCTTCGGCGACGCAGCGGTCGAGCCACTCTTCATAGACGCTGCCGACGGACGGTAGCGCAGAGCTCGTTTGCCGCGATGAGCGTAGCTCGAGCCTCCATGGGCGCGCGGAATGCGAGAGACAAAGAACCAGCCGGGGCGAGTGACGGGGTAGCAGCGCGGCCGTCTTGCCTCACGGATGGATGCTGGGATGAAGCTTGCTGCTCGTTCCCCGCCGGGCCGGTGGCGGTGTTGACGGCAGACGACGGGGAACGACGAGGGCGCCCGCCGACGGGAGCCGTCTGGCGACAGAGAAGCGAGCGGCTCGGCGCTTCAGCGCTGAGCCCGGCGAGCGTCGAACATGGATGCGGGGTCGACGGAGAACAGTGGCGGCGGAAGATTAATTCAGCGCACCTACCGGCGCGCCAAATGTCGGATTTCGGGTTCCGGCAGACCCTTGAGGTTCGAACACTGGGGTGCGCGCGGAAATCTGCCCTCTACCTACCTGTACCCCGCCGCCTCGCTAAGATCTAAACTACGAAAGGAACAGCACAAGAGACACAGGGTTTATACTAGTTCGGGCCACCATTGTGGTGTAATACCCTACTCTAGTTTGTGGTGTGGTGGATTGCCTCTTGGGCTGATGGTGATGAACAATACAAGGAAGAACAGCCTCGTGAGGGCTCTGTTCTTGGCTAGTGCGATGAACTGCTAGGGGGTGTTCAGTCGCCTTCTCTCTCTCTCTCTCTCTCTCTCTCTCTCTCTCTCTCTCTATCCAAGGTGCATCCAGCTACTCATTTCGATCGGATCCAGATCCCCTAGCTCTGTGTGTGGCTAGTCCTATTTATAGACAGAGGCCCTGGGCCTCTACCCAAATATTGAGCGGTAAGGGCGCCAACAATTGGCCATTTTGAAGGGGAACATCTCGTACACTTATCCTGACTAAAGTTGGTCCTCGCCTGTCAAAGGCTCTGGTGGTGACGCCGGCTTGGGCTCCACAATGACTTCCTTCCTGCCGTTGGACTGGTCTTGGTCTTGTTGCACCGAAATGGACGCCTTTGCTTGATGCTCTCGCTGCGCTTGCTCCCTTTGCACCAAAGAGGAAAGGAGGACAACTGCTGGCTGGCGCCTCACCGGGCGCCCTTGGTCGTCATGGCTTGCGTCATGGGCACCTCGTGAGGTACCCTGCCTTGATCTCTCCGCCTCCTCGCGAGCCAGCCGACGAGGCCGGCGCTGAGGAAGCTCCACCGTCCGCCTCATGAGGCTTGGCCCCTCGCGAGGGTCTTGAGTTGTGTTGATGAAGATGGGCCGTGATGGGCCCCCCTTTGAGCCATGCTGCAGGCCGCAGGCAGGCAAGTCTGGGGACCCCCGTTCCCAGAACACCGACACTTTGCTTGAGGAGAAATTGCTTAAAGTTGATGATTTGGCTAGGAACATTGATAGAATTTCTCTTGAGGTTGATTATTTAAAGCTTAGATCTATTCCTCCTAAGCATGATATCAATGAGTCTCTCAAAGCTATGAGAATTTCCATTGATGAGCTAGGATCCGTGCTTTCAAAGATGCCTTTATTAAAACGTGTTCTTCTAATTCCTATGAAAATCAAGATGAAGATCTAAAAGTTATTGATGTGTCCCCCATTAAATCTTTGTTTTTCAATATGAATCTTGATGAAACTGAATATGATCTTCCTTTACCTAGAAGGCGTTCTAAGAATTCGGAGTTTTTAGATCTTGATGATGAAATTGATAAAAGTGGGATTGAAAGAAATAGAAATCTAGATGTTGCTAAACCCACTATATTTGATCTCAAGGAATTTAATTATGGAAATTTCTCTTTAATTTATTGTGTTTCCTTGTTGCAATCCGTGCTAAATTCTCCTCATGCTTACAGTCAAAATAAGGCCTTTACCGAACACATTGTTGATGCCTTGATGCAATCTTATGAAGAAAAACTTGAGTTGAAAGTCTCTATCCCTAGAAAGCTCTATGATGAGTGGGAACCTACTATTAAAATTAAAATTAAAAATTATGAGTTTAATGCCTTGTGTGATTTGCGTGCTAGTGTCTCTACTATTCCCAAAACTTTGTGTGATTTGCTAGATTTCCGTGACTTTAATGATTGCTCTTTAAACTTGCATCTTGTGGATTCCACTATTAAAAAGCCTATGTGAAGAATTAATGATGTTCTTATTGTTGCAAATAGGAATTATGTGCCCGTAGATTTTATCGTTCTTGATATAGATTGCAATCCTTCATGTCCTATTATTCTTGGTAGACCTTTCCTTAGAACGATTGGTGCAATTATTGATATGAAGGAAGGGAATATTAGATTCCAATTTCCCTTAAAGAAGGGCATGGAACACTTCCCTAGAAATAAAATAAAATTACCATATGAATATATCATGAGAGCCACCTATGGATTGCCTACCAAAGATGGCAATACCTAGATATATCCTTGCTTTTATGCCTAGCTAGGGGGGTTAAACGATAGCGCTTGTTGGGAGGCAACCCAATTTTATTTTTAGTTTTTTGTTTTTGCTTCTGTTTAGTAATAATTAATCCATCTAGCCTCTGTTTAGATGTGGTTTTATCTTTTAATTAGTGTTTGTGCCAAGCTAGACCAATTGGATCTTCTTGGATGATAGTTATTTGATCTTGCTGTAATTTCCAGAAACTTTGCGCTCAGTGCCCGAATTATTAAAAATCACCAGAACGTTATAAAATACTGATTCCAATTTCTTCTGATCAATAAAAAAATTGTCTAGGCCGCCTAATTTTGGTAGATTTTTTGGAGTTCCAGAAGTTTGCGTTAGTTACAGATTACTACAGACTGTTCTGTTTTTGACAGATTCTGTTTTGCGTGTGTTGTTTGCTTATTTTGATGAATCTATGGCTAGTAAAATAGTTTATAATCCATAAATAAGTTGGAATACAGTAGGTTTAACACCAATATAAATAAATAATGAGTTCATTACAGTACCTCAAAGTAGTCTTTTGTTTTTTTCTCTAACGGAGCTCACGAGATTTCTATTGAGTTTTGTGTTGTGAAGTTTTCAAGTTTTGGGTGAATTCTTTTGACGGATTATGGAAAAAGGAGTGGAAAGAGCCTAAGCTTGGGGATGCCCATGGCACCCCCAAGATAATCCAAGGACACCAAAAAGTCAAAGCTTGGGGATGCCCCGGAAGGCATCCCCTCTTTCGCCTACTTCCATCGGTAATTTACTTGGAGCTATATTTTTATTCACCACATGATATGTGTTTTGCTTGGAGCGTCTTGTATTATTTGCGTCTTTGCTTGTTAGTTTACCACAATCATCCTTGCTGTACACACCTTTCGAGAGAGCCATACATAAGTTGGAATTTGTTAGAATACTCTTTGTGCTTCACTTATATCTTTTGAGCTTGATAGTTTTGCTCATAGTGCTTCACTTATATCTTTTGAGCGTGATAATTTTGCTCATAGTGCTTCACTTATATCTTTTGAGCGTGATAATTTTTGCTCTAGTGCTTCACTTAGATCTTTTAGAGCACGGTGGTGGATTTGTTTTAAAGAAACTATTGATCTCTCATGCTTCACTTAGATTATTTTGAGAGTCGTTAATAGCATGGTAATTTGCTTAATATTAATATACTTGGTATTCAAGATATGTGAAACTTTCTTTTGAGTGCGTTGAATACTAAGAAAAGTTTGATGCTTGATAATTGTTTTGAGATAAGGAGGTGATAATATCAAAGTCGTGCTAGTTGAGTAGTTGTGAATTTGATAAATGCTTGTGTTGAAGTTAGCAAGTCCCGTAGCATGCACGTATGGTTAAAGTTGTGTAACAAATTTGAAACATGAAGTGTACACGGCTTGTGCATCCTTATGAGTGGCGGTCGGGGACGAGCGATGGTCTTTTTCTACCAATCTATCCCCTTAGGAGCATGCGCGTAGTACTTGATTTTTGATGAGTTCTAAATTTTTGCAATAAGTATATGAGTTCTTTTGACTAATGTTGAGTCCATGGATTATACGCACTTTTACCTTTCCGCCTTTGCTGGCCTCTTCGGTACCGTGCATTGCCCTTTCTCACCTTGAGAGTTGGTGCAAAGTTCGCGGTGCATCCAAACCCCGTGATATGATACGCTCTATCACACATAAACCTCCTTATATCTTCCTCAAAACAGCCACCATACCTACCTATTATGGCATTTCCACAACCATTCCGAGATATATTGCCATGCAACTTTCCACCGTTCCGTTCATCATCATCATGACATACATTACTTTTGTCATATTGCCATTGCATGATCATGTAGTCGACATCGTATTTGTGGCAAAGCCACCATGCATTATTTTTCATACATGTCACTCTTGATTCATTGCACCATCCCGGTACATCACGGAGGCATTCATATAGAGTCATATCTTGTTCTAGTTTCGAGTTGTAATCCTTATGTTGTAATCAATAGAAGTGTGATAATCATCATTATTAGAGCATTGCCCAAAAAAAGATAGAAAGGCCAAAAAAAAAGAAAGGCCCAAAAAAAAGAAAATAAATAAAAGGGCAATGCTACTATCTCTTTTTCCACACTTGTGCTTCAAAGTAGCACCTTGTTCTTCATGTAGTAAGTCTCATATATTGTGCTTCAAAGTAGCACCTTATTCTTCATGTAGTGAGTCTCATATATTGTGCTTCAAATTAGCACCATGTTTTTCATATAGTGAGTCTCATCAGTTGTCTTTTTATACTAGTGGGAATTTTTCATTATAGAACTTGGCTTGTATATTCCTACGATGGGCTTCCTCAAATGCCCTAGGTCTTCATGAGCAAGCAAGTTGGATGCACACCCACTAGTTTTCTTTTGTTGAGCATTCATAGCTCCAGTGCATCTGTTGCATGGCAATCCCTAATCCTCATGTTGACATCAATTGATGGGCATCTCCATAGCCCGTTGATTATCCTCGTCAATGTGAGACTTTCTCCTTATTTTGTCTTCTCCACACAATCCCCATCATCATATTCTATTCCACCCATAGTGCTATATCCATGGCTCACGCTCATGTATTGCGTGAAGGTTGAAAAAGTTTGAGATTATTTAAGTATGAAACAATTGCTTGGCTTGTCATCGGGGTATAGAAGTTGGGAACATCTTTGTGTGACGAAAATGAAGCATAGCCTAACTATATGATTTTGTAGGGATGAACTTTCTTTTGCCATGCTATTTTGAGAAGACATGATTACTTCGATTAGTATGCTTGAAGTATTATTATTTTTATGTCAATATGAACTTTTGTCTTGAATCTTTCGGATCTGAATATTCATACCACAATTAAGAAGATTTACTTTAAATTATGCCAAAGTATCACTCCGCATCAAAAATTCTCTATTTACCATTTACCTACTCGAGGACGAGCAGGAATTAAGCTTGGGGATGCCTGATACGTCTCCAACGTATCTATAATTTTTGATTGCTCCATGCTACTTTATCTACTATTTTGGACTATATTGGGCTTTATTTTCCACTTTTATATTATTTTTGGGACTAAATTATTAACCGGAGGCCCAGCCCAGAATTGCTGTTTTTTTGCCTATTTCAGTGTTTCGAAGAAACGGAATATCAGATGGAGTCCAAACGGAATGAAACCTTCGGAAACGTGATTTTCTCACCGAACGTGATCCAGGAGACTTGGACCCTACTCCAAGGAACGAGAGAGGCAGTCACGAGGGTGGGGCGCCCCTAGGGCGCGCCGCCTCGTGGGCCCCTGTTGCTCCAATCGACGTACTCCTTCCTCCTATATATACCTCACGTACCCCAAACGATCGAATCACGGAGCCAAAACCTAATTCCACCGCCGCAACTTCCTGTATCCACGAGATCCCATCTTGGGGCTGTTAGGAGCTCCCGTGGAGGGGCATCCACCACGGAGGGCTTCTACATCATCACCATAGCCCCTCCGATGAAGTGTGAGTAGTTTACTTCAGACCTTCGGGTCAATAGCTAGTAGCTAGATGGCTTCTTCTCTCTTTTTGGATCTCAATACAATGTTCTCCCCCTCTCTCGTGGAGATCTATTCGACGTAATCTCCTTTTTGCGGTGTGTTTGTTGAGACCTATGAATTGTGGGTTTATGATCCAGCTTATCTATGAATAATATTTGAATCTTCTCTGAATTCTTTTATGTATGATTGGTTATCTTTGCAAGTCTCTTAAAATTATCCGTTTGGTTTGGCCAACTAGATTGGTAGTTCTTGCAATGGGAGAAGTGCTTAGCTTCGGGTTCAATCTTGCGGTGTCCTTACCCAAAGGATGTAAAGGGTTGCAAGGCACGTATTGTATTGTTGCCATCGAGGATAACAAGATGGGGTATTTATCATACCGCATGAATTTATTCCTCTACATCATGTCATCTTGCTTAAGGCGTTACTCTGTTTTTTAACTTAATACTCTAGATGCATGCTGGATAGTGGTCGATGAGTGGAGTAATAGTAGTAGATGCAGAATCGTTTCGATCTACTTGTCTCGGACGTGATGCCTATATACATGATCATACCTAGATCTACTCATAACTATGCTCAATTCTATCAATTGCTCAACGGTAATTTGTTCACCACTGTAGAATATCTATGCTCTTGAGAGAAGCCACTAGTGAAACCTATGGCCCCCGGGTCTGTTCTCATCATATCAATCTCCATCACTTTTATACTTGCTTTGTTTTTACTTTGCCTTTTACTTTTCACTTTGCATCTATATACCAAAAATACCAAAAATATTATCTATCATCTCTATCAGATCTCACTCTCGTAAATGACCGTGAAGGGATTGACAACCCTAATCGCGTTGGTTGCGAGGAGCTATCGATTTGTGCAGGTACGAGGGACTCGCGCGTGGCCTCCTACTGGATTGATACCTTGGTTCTCGAAAACTGAGGGAAATACTTATGCTACTTTGCTGCATCATCCTCTCCTCTTTGGGGAAAACCAAAGCAAGCTCAGGACGTAGCAGGCATCCCCAAGCTTAGGCTCTTTCCACTCCTTATTCCATAGTTCATCGAATCTTTACCCAAAACTTGAAAACTTCACAACACAAAACTCAACAGAAAACTCGTAAGCTCCGTTAGTATAAGAAAATAAAACCACCACTTAGGTACTGTTGTGAACTCATTCTAAATTCATATTGGTTTAATATCTACTGTATTTCCAACTTCTCTATGGTTCATACCCTCCGATACTACTCATAGATTCATCAAAATAAGCAAACAACACACAAAAAACAGAATCTATCAAAAACAGAATAGTCTGTAGTAATCTGTATCAAACTTATACTTCTGAAAATCCAAAAATTCTGAAATAAAATAGTGGACCTGAGGAATTTGTCTATTAATCATCTGCAAAAAGAATCAACCTAAAAGCACTCTCTAGTAAAAAATGGCAGCTGAGCGCTAAAGTTTCTGTTTTTTACAGCATGATCATAAAGACTTCACCCAAGTCTTCCCAAAGGTTCTACTTGGCACAAACACTAATTAAAACATAAAACCACATCTAAACAGAGGCTAGATATATTATTTATTGCTAAACAGGAGCAAAAAGCAAGGAACAAAAATAAAATTGGGTTGCCTCCCAACAAGCGCTAACGTTTAACGCCCCTAGCTAGGCATGATGATTTCAATGATGCTCACATAAAAGATAAGAATTGAAACATAAAGAAAGCATCATGAAGGATATGACTAACACATTTAAGTCTAACCCACTTCCTATGCATAGGGATTTTGTGAGCAAACAACTTATGGAAACGATAATCAACTAGCATAGGAAGGCAAAACAAGCATAGCTTCAAAATTTTAAGCACATAGAGAGGAAACTTGATATTATTGCAATTCCGCCAAGCAAATGTTCCTCCATCATAATAATTTTCAGTAGCTTCATGAATGGACTCAACAATATAACTATCACATAAAGCATTCTTTTCATGATCTACAAGCATAGAAATTTTATTACTCTCCACATAAGCAAAATTCTTCTCATTCGGAATAGTGGGAGTATCATAAGAAACTCGAATACTATAAATTGTTTCCATATTAAAAGAGTAATGTTCAGAAAAAGGGGTAATCATAATCATGACAAGTTTTATAAATATAATCATCACTACTTTTTATAGCATAAGTGTCATCACAATAATCATCATAAGTAGCAACTTTGCTCTCACCATAATCGATTGAAACCTCTTCCAAGATAGTGGAATCATTACTAAAATAAAGTCATGAGCTCTCCAAATCCACTTTCATAAATATTATAAGATTCAACACCCTCCAAAATAGTGGGATCATTACTTCCTAAAGTTGACACTCTTCCAAACCCACTTTCATCAATATAACCGTCATAAATAGGAGACATGCTATCATCATAATAAATTTGCATATCAAAACTTGGGAGGCTAAAAATATCATCTTCATTAAACATAGCATCCCCAAGCTTGGGACAAACATTAATTGCAGCAAATATATTCTCAAACATGTCATTCTCATCAAACATAGCATCCCCAAGCTTGGGCCTTTTCATATCATAAGCATAATCACTCTCATCATTAATAGTATGGATAGCACCAATAGTATAGCAATTATCATCATCACAATGAGTAATAGGAGCAACATCATTTGGGAGGGATACCTTGTTACCTTTGCTTCTCCGTCTTTTATTTTTATTCTTCACATCATGTGTGGGTTTAATCCTCTTTTTTGAGCTCCTTATTGATGAGATTGGTTGAATAGAAGGCTCCTCCTCGTTACCTGATTCATCATAAGAAATAATAGGAGGATAGTGGGAAGTCTCTTCCCTTTCTTTAGTATTCTCTTCATCTTCTATTTGTTTTCTTGTCTTTATGTAATTGGCAATATAGGGATTTTCAATGCAATTCACCGCAAAATACATAAAAAAATTCTTCTAGATCAAAATCAAGAACTTTATCAAGGACAAATTCTGGAAGATCCATAGTTATACGTTTCATTTCTTCATAACCCAAAAGCAAACTAAGTTCATTATGATGTGCAAGGGAAATCAAGTCATCACAAAGACACGATACGATCATGAAACAATTTGCATTGGGTATTGAAATGATCACGTTCATTGCAAAGTTCACAAGGACGGCAAAGAAAGTTTAAATTTTCAGCACAAACATCTAGCCTTTCTTGCAACCATTTAGTTTCCAAATACTTATGCCTCTTGCAAAATCTATTTTCCCTATTTGGTGTGTACTTGCAAGCCCTATGCACTCCACAGAAGTTGACATGCTTATAAGAGACATTTTCATCATGACTAGTGCAATCATCATTAGTACTATGGATATTCAAGGAGTTCATACTAACAACATTGCAATCATGCTCATCATTCAAAGATTTAGTGCCAAACATTTTATAGACTTCTTCTTCTAGCACTTGAGCACAATTTTCCTTTCCATCATTCTCAGGAAAGATATTAAAAAGACGAAGCATATGAGGCAGACTCAATTCCATTTTTTTGTAGTTTACTTTTATAAACTAAACTAGTGATAAAACAAGAAACTAAAAGATTTGATTGCAAGATCTAAAGATATACCTTCAAGCACTCACTCCCCGGCAACGGCGCCAGAAACGAGCTTGATGTATACTACACAGCCTTCTTCTTGTAGACGTTGTTGGGCCTCCAAGTGCAGAGGTTTGTAGGACAGTAGCAAATTTCCCTCAAGTGGATGACCTAAGGTTTATCAATCCGTGGGAGGTGTAGGATGAAGATAGTCTCTCTCAATTAACCCTGCAACCAAATAACAAAGAGTCTCTTGTGTCCCCAACACACCCAATACAATTATAAATTGTATAGGTGCACTAGTTCGGCGAAGAGATGGTGATACAAGTGCAATATGGATGGTAGATATAGGTTTTTGTAATATGAAATTATAAAAACAGCAAGGTAGCGAACGGTAAAAGTGAGCGTAAACGGTATTGCAATGCTAGGAAACAAGGCCTAGGGTTCATACTTTCACTAGTGCAAGTTCTCTCAACAATAATAACATAATTGGATCATATAACTATCCCTCAACATGCAACAAAGAGTCACTCCAAAGTCACTAATAGCAGAGAACAAATGAAGAGATTATTGTAGGGTACGAAACCACCTCAAAGTTATTCTTTCAGATCGATCTATTCAAGAGTTCGTACTACAATAACACCTTAAGACACATATCAACCAAAACCCTAATGTCAGCTAGATACTCCAATGTTACCTCAAGTATCCGTGGGTATGATTATACGATATGCATCACACAATCTCAGATTCATCTATTCAACCAACACAAAGAACTTCAAAGAATGCCCCAAAGTTTCTACCGGAGAGTCAAGACGAAAACGTGTGCCAACCCCTATGCATAAGTTCATGGAACTCACAAGTTGATCACCAAAACATACATCAAGTGGATCACGTGATAGCCCATTGTCACCACAGATAAGCACATGCAATACATACATCAAGTGTTCTCAAATCCTTAAAGACTCAATCCGATAAGATAACTTCAAAGGGAAAACTCAATCCATTACAAGAGAGTAGAGGGGGAGAAACATCATAAGATCCAACTATAATAGCAAAGCTCATGAAACATCAAGATCGTACCACCTCAAGAACACGAGAGAGAGAGAGAGAGATCAAACACATAGCTACTGGTACATACCCTCAGCCCCGAGGGTGAATTACTCCCTCCTCGTCATGGAGAGCACCGGGATGATGGAGATGACCACCGGTGAGGGTTTCCCCCTCCGGCAGGGTGCCGGAACAGGGTCCCGATTGGTTTTTGGTGGCTACAGAGGCTTGCGGCGGCGGAATTCCCGATCTATTCTACTCCCCGATGTTTTTTGGGTATATTAATATATATATATATATATATATATATATATATATTAATATAAATATATAGACGGTCTATTCTGTTAATATTAGCAGAATAACTATTTTGCACACCACTTCGGCACTGCACGCTCAACAGAAGCGCACTGCATTATTTTGACGACGAGCACTACAATAGAGACTAGTGAACTTCTCGTCGGAAAAAACTGCATGCGTTATTTCTTCGGTACTGTTTTCGCTCTAATTTTTTAACCGTTTATCGGAATGAGGCGTGTAATATATCATTGAAAAGCTATGGATTAGGCGCAACTTCGACATGTTGAACACTTTCCGAGATTCCACACGGTTTAAGAGCAGTTTTGAAAATAGTGCGCCGGCTGACGAATGGCAGCGAGCGTTTTTTCGCGTTTTTTTCTAAACCGCTTGTCGGAACGAAGCAAATGATACGCCGTTGGATACATATCGTCAAGGCGCATCTTTTTTATATATAAATCTTTCTCTAGTTCATTACGGTTTAAGAGCAGTTTCAAATTTACAAACTCTGTTTTTCAATTTTTTTGAAATTTTCGGTACTGTTTTTGCTCCAGTTTTCTAACCATTTGTCGAAACGAGACATATGATATGCCGTTGGAAAGCTATGGACAAGGTGCAACTTTCATATGTTGAAATGGTTTTGAGATTCCTTACAATTTTTAGTTAATTTTGAAAATCGTGCGGCTGACTTCGAGAGACAGCGGCTGTTTTTTCGTGAAATTTTTACGAACGGCTGGTCGAAATAATTCAAATCATACGCCGTTGGAAAGATATCAACGATACGCACCTCTTTCATGTAGAACACTCTCTCTAATTCTTTACGGTTTAAGAGCAGTTTTCAAATTACCAAAATGCGGGCACTCTGTTTTTCGCGACACCCAAATCGACGTGCGTACTTCATCCGACTGAAAACCGCACTGCATCGAACGAAAAACCGCACTGCATCAGAAAGGTAAGAAAACTGCATGGTTTCTTTTTTGTGGGACGTAAATTTTTGAAGACAAGGAAGAAAACCGCACTGCTTTTAGACTAAAAACCGCACTGCATCAGACGAACTAATGGACTGCATGATTTCTTTTTTGTGGGACATAAATTTTTGAAGACAAGGAAGAAACCGCACTTCTTTTAAACTGAAAACCACACTGCATCAAACGGGCAAGCGAACTTCATGATTTCTTTTATTTTATACATATTTTAGTAATGAACTTTGAAAAATGTACTTCTTCGATTCATTGAGCGCACTGCTTTTACGAAGAAAAGATTTTACAAACTGAGTAATCCACACAAATCGTTCTTTTTTCTGTCTCCACACTACAATCACACACAAAATACAACCCTATTGCACTTTTTATAAAATGCACTGAACCACACACATTAACATAGCGGGAATGCAAATGCTTTTAGCCGCTGAACCACACGAACTCGTCGGACGTACTACACGCACACATTGCTTCAACTGCACGAAGGCGTTGCCGATGCAGTGCACCAGCAAGCCAGCTTCAAAGCAAACTTCAGTGAGCTGCAAAACAGAACTTCAATGAGCAGCATAGAGGGGCCCCTCGCCCTGGGCAACCGGAGCTATTGCCAACCTGGACTCATCATCCGTCCACTCCGGCGCCATTGAGGAGCCCACGGCCGGATCACGGCAAGGAGCTCGAACGGAGTAGGAGGGGGTTGATTGGCGACAAACTGCTCACCGCACTTCTTACATCGGCACCGCCACCGGACTGCACAAACACGTGCACGGCACTGCACGACACATGACGGAGACCGCGAGAGCTCGCCCTCAACGAACTGCATCAACGCACTTGAAAATGTACAAAACGAAAGCTTCTGAACTGTACTCCACTACTCATCAGTTTTTCTGAAAGCACCAAAAATTATTCTGAACAATAAAAATTCTGGGACAGGATGCGCACGGCGTCGCGCTTCCGTACTACATGCAGTTGGTGGCTGGGACCTCGCCGAAATATGTGGAAAGGGGGTCGGCAGAGAGGTTGGGGAGAAGAGCCACTCGCCGTCTTCCTGCATAGGAGGTAGGGGGAGGTCACCTGAATGAGAAGGGAGGCGGCGGGGGTCAGGTTTGCGGTGGAGGAAAGAGTCCGACTGCACACGCGCAGGTGGGGATCCGCCCGCCGGCGCGTGGTGATAGAGCTTGTCGTATCCGATGCAGGGGAGATGGAGAGGTGAGTTGACTCGTCGGAACTGCACGCCGTCACGCCATCATGTGCCTGCGAACTGCATCGATGACCACAACTATATCTGCACTGCTCGCCGTCAGTAGGAAGACAACATGGGGGTGCTAGCAGGGACAAATCGCATGGGTGTGCGCGGACGAACTGCAAGAATCAAGCGAGGGAGGTGAGGAGCGGCGGTGCTCTCGCTGCTCTCCTAGCTATCGTGCTGCTTACTCCCCAGGTGCTGCAGGTGGGGAAGGCTAGCGGCTTAGAGCCTCCACCTCCTCTGTGTCCCCAGGTGCGGCGCAGGTAGACCTCCATCCGGGAGGGGCGGCACCCGAGGGACGCAGGAGTGGTGCAGGCCGGAGCTAGCGACCCGCCATGGCCCAGGGAAGTAGATGACCGGGAGGTGCGGTGTGGTCTTGTGGGCTGGGCGGCTGCCAAGATCCGAAGGTCTCGGCGGCAGCGTGTGCCGGGGGACGGCGGCTGGATGGAGGTGGTGCGGGCCAGCGCGGGAGAGGTAGGTGGCGAGGCGGGTCGGGGGAGGCCCGGATCCCGTGGCCGGCTCACCGGAGGAGGATGCCGGGGTGGTAGGCTCCCGGCGACATCTCCGGGCTAGTAACTGCTCCTATCACGCATCCGGGCGAGGGATCTGGGGCGTGGGGTGAGGGATGGGGGATGGCCAGCAGCGCGCTGGGGTTGAGGGTGCGGGGAGCTGGCTGGGGGGAGAATGGTGGTGGAGGCGGAGGGGATCGTGGGGACGGGGGAGGAAGAGATGTGGAGGTAAGTGCGTGGGTGGGTGGGTGGGCTGAGGTTACGAGGTGTTATCAGAATAAGCGGAAGTGTTATTAGAATAACACTCTAGCGGGTGTTATCATAATAGACCCACCCTATATATATATATATATATATAGTGATCCTATTCATCACCCAGGGTGCAGAATAAGTTATTCTTAACCCGAGGTAATCTTATGATCATTTCATAATTAAATTACATTTGGAATTCAAATAGTTACATTCCTATTGATTCATTACGTAAAATTTGGCATAAGAAAATAAAAATATAGGTCATAAGACAAGAAAATTTGCAGTTTATGTGTATTTTATAGTATGTTTTTACGTTTGTAATTTTACATGACATAAAATACTTTTTACGATGATTATATATTTTCTTACAGTCTCTTTTTACGTCGGAAATAAGAAAAAACTTACGGAACGTAAAATTACGGTGTATTGATGGTAAAATAGAGAGGGTGAAGAATAACTATTCCTCACCCAGGGTGACGAATAGTCAATCCTATATATATATATATATATATATATATATATATATATATATATATATATATATATATATATATATAGGGTGGGTCTATTATGATAACACCCCTTAAGACCTTATTCTGCACACCCAAACCTTATTCTGCACACCACAAACAGAAAAACCCACCCCTCCTCCCACGGCTGCCCACCACTCTCCCTCGAACCCCACTACTCCACCAACCTCCCTCCATGGTACCCCACCACACCACCACCAACCTCCCGCACCCCCGTCGCCCACCACCAGCCTGGGCGGCGGCGACCACGGGATGGCCCGACCACCGCGGGCGCCCCACCCCACCGCCTTCTCTCACTCCCGGTCGGCGCGCCTCCCTTCCCCAACCCACAGCCCCCCGCCTCCTCCTCCTCCCGGTAGGGGCCGCACCTCCTCCTCCTCCTTCCGGCCGGCGCTGCCCCGCCTCCTTCTCCTCCCGACCGGTGCCGCCCCGCCTTCTTCTCCTCCCAGCCGGCATCGCGCCCCCCCTCCATCCCGCGCGCCGACGGCCTCCCCACAATGAGCCATCACCGGATCTGGCCACCCACGGGCTCGTGGATCCAGCCATCCACAGGCTTCGCCGAGCCGCTATCTCCGGATCCATGGCTAGCCACGCAGCCAACACGGACGCGGCCTCGATCTGGAGTGCCTCCACCGCCCCCTACCGCAGCCCCGGTAGGACACCACCACCTGCCCCCACAACGCCGCTCAACTCCCGGCACCGCCCCGCGATGCACCACCATCTAGCAACCACCCCCCAACCGCCGGCGGAGATCCGGCGCGCCGCCCCAAGCGCCCGTGCGGCAGCTGGCGTGGATCCGCGCGCCGCCCCCATCCACCCGTGCGGATGCAGTGCAGATCCGCCCCGCCGCCCGCCATGGCCTACCCAACCGCACGGTCCTCCCCTCGCTCCCGTTCCTCACCGCCGCCAAGATCTAGCTGCTCCGCTAGCCTCTGAGCCTTGGCGAGGTCCATTAACATGGCTGGCATGCAGCTCGGGCAAGCATAATGTGCAGCTCCCCCAGCGTTCGCTTGTAGTTCGCCGGCTAATTGTGCATGTCCTGGGGTTCATAGATGGTGCATGTGCAGCTCGGAAACGGCCTCCGTTTTGTTCACTTGTGGATGCATCAGCCACGCATTTTTTTGTTCTTCATATTTTTGGCAGGGAGGTTAGCTTGGGTCCCCAATTCTCGAGTGGTTCTGAACTCCAGCGACCACAACGTGGGTGTTGTACGTGCCGCTCGCACCAGTTTATCATCTATGTGTGCGAGGTTCTTCCACCAGCAGCTCCCCTTGGCCATCGGTAGTGTGGCATGTAGTTCATCCATCGACGGTTGTGGTAAGATATGTATGACCTTACTACAACATGCGTCATTTTGTCGCTGCAGTGATCTTCTCTCTCACAGTAGTTCCCTTTGTTGCCAAATGTAAAAAAATTGGAAGATTGTAATTGGAAAAGGTTGAATATTCTATGCATCTCACTTTGTCGTTGTGTGGAAGAAAAATTGATGCAGGCCATTCGTCTCGTCCCTGCGGTTTAGTTTTGTTTTGTTTTGCAGCAGCTTACTTTTTTGTTTTGCATCTCACTCTTTTTTTCTTTCAGGAAATCATTTGCAGTGCACTTAGTAAGAAGGAGAAGAGAACATCGATGTTCATTTTGAAGTTTGATTTGTTGTTTATGGGAAACACAGAGAGAAAAAGGTAGTAAGAATGGATGGTCATTTTTTATAAGCAAGTCTTTCCCTAGTGCAGTTACATTTGGGCCTTTGCGCCGTTGATTCTGTGGCCGTGTAAAAAATAATGAATGAATATGTATGCTTTTAAGCTCACTTTTATTCTTTCATGCATTTCACTATAAAAACTAAAATTCCTTTGTGGTTCACTTGGTAATCCAAAAACAAACACACCTTGCAAAGCAGCTCACTTCTCATTAAATGTGGTTCACTTGCTCAGTCCCTGCGGTCCACTCGCCCGGTCTACACACGAAAGAAATTATTGCGTTTGGAAAAAACTCACGAGGTTCACTTTCAGTAGTGTCACAGCCCGTTTATAGTAGTCTCGAGGTTCACTTTTCATAGTATTGCGGTTCACCACCGCTCGACATGAAGTGCACTCCACCTTGTTTGGGAAAAATTACGTCCCACAAAAAAAACCATGCAGTGCACTTGCCCATCTAATGAAGTGTGGTATTTCGACTGAAGCAGTGCATTCTTCTTTCCCCCATCTAATGAAGTGCGGTATTTCATCTGAAGCAGTGCATTCTTCTTTCCCCGTCCGAGAAAAAATATGTCTAATCAAAAAGAAACCATGCAGTGCGGTATTTCGTCTGAATCAGTGCGTTATTCTTTCCTCGTCCGAGAAAAAATACGTCTAAACAAAAAGAAACCATGCAGTGCACTTGCCCATCTGATGCAGTGCGGTATTTTGTCAAGCAATGCGTTCTTCTGTCTGATGCAGTAAATACGACGATTTTGGTCTCGCGAAGAACAGAGTGTCCGCTTTTCGGTAAAATTAAAACTGCTCTTAAACCGTAAGGATTAGAGAGAGTGTTCTACATGAAAAAGTTGCGTCTCGTTGATATCTTTCCAACGACGTATGATTTGAATTATTCCGATGAAAGGTTTGTAAAAATTTACGAAAATACGTTCGCTGTCACTCACCGGCAGCCGCACGATTTTCAAAATTAAATAAAAACCGTCAGGAATCTCAAAACCATTTCAACATATCAAAGTTGCGCCTTGTCTGTAGCTTTCTAACGGCATATCATACGTCTCGTTCCGACAAACGGTTAGAAAACTGGAGCAAAAACAGTACCGAAAATTTCAAAAAATTTGAAAAACAGAGTTCCGCGATTAAGTAAATTTGAAACTGCTCTTAAACCGTAACGAATTAGAGAAACATTTATATATGAAAAAGATGCGCCTCGACAATATCTATCCAACGGCTTATCATTTGCTTCATTCCGACAAGCGGTTTAGAAAAAAACGCGAAAAAACGCTCGCTGCCACTCGTCATCCGCCGCACTATTTTCAAAACTGCTCTTAAATCGTGTGGAATCTCGAAAAGTGTTCAACATGTAGAAGTTGCGCCTAATCCATAGCTTTTCAATGGTATATTACACGCCTCATTCCGATAAACGGTTAAAAAATTGGAGCGAAAACAGTACCGAAATAATAACGCGTGCAATTTTTTCCGACGAGAAGTTCACTAGTCTCTATTGCAGTGTTCGTCGTCAAAATGATGCAGTGCGCTTCTGTTGAGCGTGCAGTGCCGAAGTGATGTGCAGAATAGTTATTCTGCTAATATTAGCAGAATAGACCGTCTGTATATATATATATATATATATATATATATATATATATATATATATATATAGTGATGCTATTCATCACCCGAGTGCAGAATAACTTATTCTTCACCGAGGTAATCTTACGATCATTTCATAATTAAATTACATTTGGAATTCAAATAGTTACATTCCTATTCATTTAATACGTAATATTTGACATAAGAAAATAAAAATATAGGTCATAAGACAAGAAAATTTGTAATTTATGTGTATTTTACACTATGTTTTTACGTTTGTAATTTTACATAACATAAAATATTTTTTACGACGATTATATATTTTCTTACCGTCTTTTTTTATGTCGAAAATAAGATAAAACTTACGAAACGTAAAATTACGGTGTATTGATGGTAATATAAAGGGGGTGAAGAATAACTATTCCTCACCTATGGTGAAGAATAAACAATCCCTATATATATATACATATAAATATATATATATATATATATATATATATATATATATATATATATATATGAAATAAGTCGGCCAGGAGCCACGAGGGGCCCACGAGGGTGGGGCGCGCCAGTGGGTAGGGCGCGCCTCACGCCTCGTGGCTTCCTCAAGCTTCCCGACGTCTACTCAAGTCTCTTGGATTGCTTCCGTTCCAAAAATAACTCTCCCAAAGGTTTCATTCCATTTGGACTCCGTTTGATATTCCTTTTCTTCGAAACATTGAAATAGGCAAGAAAACAACAATTTGGGCTGGGACTCCGGTTAATAGGTTAGTCCCAAAAATAATATAAAAGTGTTTAGTATAGCCCATAAAAATCCAAAACACATAATATAATATCATGAATACTTCATAAATTATAGATACGTTGGAGACGTATCATCCTTCTAGGAAGAAGAAAAAGAAAAATGATAGGACTTTGCATGCTTCTAGTGAACCTGTTGTTGACACACCTGAGAATCCCAATGATATATCTATTTATGATGTTGAAACACAATCTGGTAATGAACATGAACCTAGTGATAATATTAATGATGATGTTCATGTTGATGCTCAACCTAGCAATAACAATGATATAGAGATTCAACCTGCTGTTGATCTTGATAACCCACAATCAAAGAATCAATGTTATGATAAGAGAGACTTCGTTGCTAGGAAGCACGGTAAAGAAAGAGAACCATGGGTTCAGAAACCCATGCCTTTTCCTCCTAAACCATCCAAGAAAAAGGATGATGAGGATTTTGAGCGCTTTGCTGAAATGATTAGACCTATCTTTTTGCGTATGTGTTTGACTGATATGCTTAAAATGAATCCTTATGCTAAGTATATGAAAGATATTGTTACAAATAAAAGAAAGATACCGAAAGCTAAAATTTCCATCATGCTTGCTAATTATACTTTTAAAGCTGGAATACCTAAGAAACTAGGAGATCCAGGAGTACCAACTATACCATGCTCCGTTAAAAGAAACTATGTTAAAACTGCTTTATGTGATCTTGGAGCTGGTGTTAGTGTTATGCCTCTCTCTTTATATCATAGACTTGATTTGAATAAGTTGACACCTACTGAAATATCTTTGCAAATGGCTGATAAATCAACTGCTATACCTGTCGGCATTTGTGAGGATGTGCCTGTTGATGTTGCAAACGTTACTATTTTTACGGACTTTGTTATTCTTGATATTACCGAGGACGATAGTATGTCGATTATCCTTAGTAGACCCTTTTTGAATTATGCATGGGCTGTTATTGATTGCAACAAAGGCAATTTCACTTTTCATGTTAATCCGGTACACTTTCCGAGGAAACAACCTCAAGTCCACAGTATATATTCTATTGGAAAAATTTCAGCGATTACTACCGGAGGTTTTGAATTCCCTCTTCCTACCGTCAAGAAGAACTATGATATTCTTATTGTTGGGGACGTGCATATCCCAGTTGAGGTAACCTAGTGTTATTCGAAAATTCTCCGGTTTCATGTTATTCGAAAATTCTCCGGTTTCATGTTATTCGGAAAGAGCTTGTTAACAAGACTTGATCAACCTTGTTAGTGAATTCCTTTTGATGAGCATGAGGTGGATGAAGTTAGAAAGCACAACTCTCTGTACCCTCATTTTACTTTCTGTTATTTAGATTAAATAAATCAAAAATAGTATTTTCTGTCTGTTTTCTGAATTATCCTTGCAATAAAAAATACCTCGAAAATAAAAATTCTCCAAACGTCCCAAAAGTGAAATATGATTTTTTGTAGAATATTTAAGAATATCTGGCACTGAGAACACACCAGGGGGCCCCACCATTTGGCCACAAGGGCACAGGGCGCGCCCACCCCCCTGGGACGCGCCTCCCTGCCTTGTGGGCCCCACGTGGACCCCCTCCACTTATTCCTGCACCTACTCACTTCGTCTTCCTCGAGAAAAAATCCTCCCATAGCTCAAACCCGTGTTCTAGCTCACCTTGCTGCCATTTTCGATCTCCTTGCTCAAAGCTCCATTCACAAAACTGTTTGGGGGGATTGTTCTTCGGTATGTGACTCCTCCAATGGTCCAATTAGTTTTTGTTCTAGTGCTTTATTTATTGCAATTTTTTGCTGCTAAGGTGACCCTGTTCTTGAGCTTGCATGTCAAATTTATATGGTCCCAATTAGTTCTAATGCATGATATAGTCTCTAGGCACTTGTGGAAGTAGTTGCTATCAATCTTGTTTAGTTTTATTCGCTTTTATTTTGAGTCACTAAAAATTTCAGAAATTTTCCAGAAAAAGAAAATGATAAAGAGATTGTTGAGGGGCTCTTCGAGCCGAAGCTCGAAGGATAAGCAGAATGAGGAGAACAAAAAGGCCAAATACAATCTTCCTCTCACCGCGGAGGTTCGGCCTTGAAAATGGCCTTGTGATGCATTCTTGAGAGCCGCTGGAATTTATGATGATTTTTATCACTTGGCCGAGAATGCAGGCCTCACCGACTTCCTCCACGACCAGCGCGAACAGTATCTACTACTCAATAATATTTGTTGGAAATATGCCCTAGAGGCAATAATAAAATGGTTATTATTATATTTCCTTGTTCATGATAATTGTCTATTGTTCATGCTATAATTGTATTAACCGGAAACCGTAATACATGTGTGAATACATAGATAGTAATATGTCCCTAGTAAGCCTCTAGTTGACTAGCTCGTTGATCAATAGATGATCATGGTTTCCTGACCATGGACATTGGATGTCGTTGATAACGGGATCACATCATTAGGAGAATGATGTGATGGACAAGACCCAATCCTAAGCATAACACAAGATCATGTAGTGCTTGGCGAAGCCCTGCCGGAGAACCGCAAGCTCCACCACCACGCCGTCGTGCTGCTGGAGCTCTCCCTCAACTTCTCCTCTCCCCTTGCTGGATCAAGAAGGAGGAGACGTCCCCGGGCTGTACGTGTGTTGAACGCGGAGGCGCCGTCCGTTTGGCGCTTGGATCGGATCTTCCGCGATTTGAATCGCCACGAGTACGACTCCATCAATCGCGTTCTTGTAACGCTTCCGCTTAGCGATCTTCAAGGGTATGAAGATGCACTCCCTCTCTCTCGTTGCTAGCATGTCCTAGATTGGTCTTGGTGACACGTAGGAAAATTTTGAATTATTACTATGTTCCCCAACAGTGGCATCATGAGCTAGGTCTATGCGTAGATTCTATGCACGAGTAGAACACAAAGTAGTTGTGGGCGATGATTTGTTCAATTTTCTTACCATTACTAGTCTTACCTTGATTCGGCGACATTGTGGGATGAAGCGTCCCGGACCGACCTTACACGTATGCTTACGTGAGACTGGTTCCACTGACTGACATGCACTTGATGCATAAGGTGGCTAGCGGGTGTCTGTCTCTCCCACTTTGGTCGGATCGGATTCGAGGTAAAGGGTCCTTATGAAGGGTAAATAGCAATTGGCTATCACCGTTGTGGCTTTTGCGTAGGTAAGAAACATTCTTGCTAGAAACCCATAGCAGCCACGTAAAACATGCAACAACAGTTAGAGGACGTCTAACTTGTTTTTGTAGGGTATGCTATGTGATGTGATATGGCCAAAAGGATGTGATGAATGATATATGTGATGTATGAAATTGATCATGTTCTTGTAATAGGAATAACGACTTGCATGTCGATGAGTATGACAACCGGCAGGAGCCATAGGAGTTGTCTTAATTTATTGTATGACCTGCGTGTCAATGAAAACGCCATGTAATTACTTTACTTTATTGCTAACCGTTAGCCATAGTAGTAGAAGTAATAGTTGGCGACACAACTTCATGAAGACACGATGATGGAGATCATGATGATGGAGATAATGGTGTCATGCGGTGGCGAAGGTGATCATGCCGCACCTCGAAGATGGAGATCAAAGGCGCAAGATGATATTGGCCATATCATGTCACTTTATGATTTGCATGTGATGTTTGTCATGTTTACATATTATTTGCTTAGAACGAAGGTAGCATAAATAAGATGATCCCTCACTAAAATTTCAAGAAATGTGTTCCCCCTAACTGTGCACCGTTGCGAAGGTTCGTTGTTTCGAAGCACCACGTGATGATCGGGTGTGATAGATTCTAACGTTCGCATACAACGGGTGTAAGCCAGATTTACACATGCGAAACACTTAGGTTGACTTGATGAGCCTAGCATGTACAGACATGGCCTCGGAACACAAGAGACCGAAAGGTCGAACATGAGTCGTATAGTAGATACGATCAACATGGAGATGTTCACCGTTGATGACTAGTCCGTCTCACGTGATGATCGGACATGGCCTAGTCGATTCGAAACATGTATCACTTAGATGACTAGAGGGATGTCTATCTGAGTGGGAGTTCATTGAATAATTTGATTGGATGAACTTAATTATCATGAACATAGTCTAAATTGTCTTTGCAAATTATGTTGTAGATTAATAGCTCGCGCTTTAGCTCCCCGTTTTAATACGTTCCTAGAGAAAGACTAAGTTGAAAGATATTGTAAGAAATTATGCCGACTAGGGCCGTAGTCTGAGGATTGTCCTCACTGCTATACAGAAGGCTTCTGTCCTTGATGCACCGCTCAGTGTGCCAACCCCTCTGGCATCGTCTATGGATGTTGTGAACATCTGGCAGACACGTTCTGTTGACTACCTGATAGTTTAGTGTGCCATGCTTTACGGCTTAGAGTCGGGGCTCCAAAAGCGTTTTGAACGCCATGGAACATATGAGATGTTCCAAGAGCTGAAATTGGTATTTCAGGCTCATGCCCGTGTTGAGAGGTTTGAGACCTCTGACAAGATCTTTGCCTACAAGATGGGGAGAATAGCTCAGCCAGTGAGCATGTGCTCAGAATGTCTGGGTACTTCAATCACTTGAATCAAGTGGGAGTTAATCTTCCAGAGTGTGATTGACAAAAGTTCTCCAGTCACTATCACCAAGCTACTAGAGTTTTGTGATGAACTATAACATGCAAAGGGAAGATGACCCCGGAGCTGTTCGTCATGCTTAAGGCCGTAAAGGTAGAAATCAACAAGGAGCATCAAGTGTTGATGGTTAACAAGACCACTGGTTTCAAAGAAGGGCAAGGGCAAGAAGGGGAAACTTCATGAATGGCAAGCCAGTTGCCGCTCCAGTGAAGAAACCCAAGAACCCAAACCCGAGACGAAGTGCTCCTATTAGGGGAACGATCACTGGTAGCGGAACTGCCTCAAATACTTGGTAGATAAGAAGGCTGGCAACTTCAACAAAAGTATATTTGATATATGTGTTATTGATGTGTACCTTACTAGTACTCCTAGTAGCACATGGGTATTAGATACCGGTTCAGTTGCTAATATTGGTAACTCGAAACAAAAGCTACGGAATAAATAGAGACTAGCTAAGGGCGAGGTGATGATGTGTGTTGGAAGTGTTTCCAAGGATGATATGATCGCCATCGCACGCTCCCTCTACCTTCAGGATTAGTATTGAACCCAGATAAATGTTGTTTGCATTGGTGTCTGCGTTGAGCATGAACATGATTAGATCATGTTTATTGCAATACGGTTATTCACTTAAGTCAGAGAATAATGGTTATTCTGTTTGTATGGATAACACCTTCTATGGTCATGCACCCAATGTGAATGGTTTATTGAATCTTGGTCATAGTGATACACATGTTCATAACATTGGTGCCAAAAGATGTAGAGTTGATAATGATAGTACCACTTTCTTGTGGCACTGCCACTTAGGTCATATTGGTGTAAAGCGCATGAAGAACCTCCATGCTAATGGACTTTTGGAGTCACTTGATTTTGAATCACCTGGCACATGTGAACCATGCCTCATAGGCAAGATGACTAAAACCCCGTTTTCTGGAACAATGGAACGGGCAAGTGACTTGTTGGAAATCACACATGCTGCTATGTGCGGTCCGACGAGTGTTGACGCACGCCGTGGATCTCGTTATTTTCTCACCTTCACTGATGAATTGAGTAGATATGGGTATATTTACTTAATGAAGCATAAGTCTGAAATGTTTGAAAAGTTCAAGCAATTTCAGAGTGAAGTTGAGAATCATCATAACAAGAAGATCAAGTTCCTATGATCTGATCAAGTTCCTATGATTTGATCAAGGGGAGAGTATCTGAGTTATGAGTTTGGCAATCACTAAAGACAAGGTGGAATCGTTTCACAGTTGACGCCACCTGGAACACCATAGCGTAATGGTGTGTCCGAACGTCGTAATCGCACCCTATTGGATATGGTGCGATCTATGATGTCTCTTACCGATCTACCGCTATTATTTTGGGGTTATGCATTAGAGACAATTACATTCACTTTAAATAGGGTACCATCTAAGTCCGTGGAGATGACACCGTATGAACTATGGTTTGGCAAGAAACCTAAGTTGTTGTTTCTTAAGGTTTGGGGCTATGATGCTTATGTCGATAGGCTTCGGCCAGAAAGCTCGAACCCAAAGCGGAAAGAATTGAGTGGGAGGAAGATAGAACTTGGTGAGATTGTTGAACCTTCACTTCAACCAGAGAGTAGCGCAGCATAGAAAGATGTTTTCTGTGGCACCTACCTCAGTTGAAGAGAAAGCTAATGATTATGATCATGGAGCTTCAGATCAAGTTACTATTGAACCTCGTAGGTCGACAAGGGTGTGTACAACTTCTCAGTGGTAACCCTGTCTTAAAGGTCATGTTGTTGGACAACGATGAACCTATGAGCTATGAAGAAGCGATGGTGTGCCCGGATTCCAATAAATGGCTGGAAGCCATGAAATCCGAGATAGGATCCATGTATGAGAACAATGTATGGACTTTGGTGGACTTGCCCAATGAACGGAAGTGAGGGAGTCCTGGATTAGGGGGTATCCGGACAGCCGGACTATATCCTTTGGCCGGACTGTTGGACTATGAAGATACAAGATTGAAGACTTCGTCTCATGTCCGGATGGGACTCTCCTTGGCGTGGAAGGCAAGCTTGGCGTCTGGATATGTAAATCTCCTCCCATTTTAACCGACTCTGTGTAACCCTAGCCCCCTCCGGTGTCTATATAAATCGGAGGGTTTAGTCCGTAGGACAACAACAATCATACCATAGGCTAGCTTCTAGGGTTTAGCCTTTATGATCTCATGGTAGATCAACTCTTGTGATACTCATATCATCAAGATCAATCAAGCAGGAAGTAGGGTATTACCTCCATCGAGAGGGCCCGAACCTGGGTAAACATCGTGTCCCCCGCCTCATATTACCATCCGCCTTAGACGCACAGTTCGGGACCCCCTACCCGAGATTCGCCGGTTTTGACACCGACATTGGTGCTTTCATTGAGAGTTCCACTGTGCCGTCACCGTAAGTAAGGATGCCTCATCTCGTTGTCAAGGACAGCGTCACTGCTGGAGGAGCCCTGGCTGTCGGCCAAACTCTCAGGCTTGGCGGCTTCGTCATGACCGCCCGTTCGGCTACTGCACCGACAATGACTTCTCGGGTCATCGAAAACAGCCTCCACGTCGGTTCGGAATTTGTCGGGCAGATGAATCCAATGGAGCTCTCTTCGCTAAACGAGCTTTTGGATCGCATCGCCGCTTTGGGGGTCGCTATGGACTATGATTGGATTGGGCTTAAACCCGACCAAAGGGAGATTAACTCTCCGCCGGTCACCCATCAGATAGCGGTGGTGGAGGAACAATGCGGCGATTCTTCCTCTATCTTGAGGACAAACTATGTCCGGATTCCCGAGCTCTCTGAGCCGGATACGATTCTGGAAGGACATCCCCAAGCCTTGAACCTAGAATCGAGGCGTGGGCGGACCTATTGGGCAACATCCCGGAGCCCGAACTGCCAAGATCGGAAACTCCTCTGCCCCTGGGTCTCAGATCGGGTCAGAGTTCGGATTCAAATCCACCCACCCACCCAGATATAAACAATCTTTCCCACATTAGGCAAGAGCCCCTGGAAACAGTACATCATTATTGGGCTAGATTCCTCCTTGTAGTAAACAAGGTTAAGGACTGTCGCGAGGAAGACGCAATCTCATTCTTCTGCAATAATTGCATGGACAAGGGAATCCTTAACGCCATAAGTCGCCGTGACATAGCACGCTTCGCTGACTTGGCGGCCATAGTACGGAAGTACTGTGTGATGGAAAGTGCCTGGAAAACTGAAACAAAATTCTGGGATAATCAAGCTCTGACTAAACACCCAATCCGAATCAAAAGGGTGCACTCTCATAAGACGCCCGACTCAATTACAAAGAAGCAAAAGCCCACTTTAGGGCGTGGAACTGTATTGGATGGATGGCTTAACGGGCCCTGCAAAATCTACAGTACAACGGATACCATACCAACACACAGCTTGAGAGCATGTTGGGTACTTCGGCAGGTGGCCAAAAGCGGTGAGTATATCCTCATTCAAAACACCGTAGACCACCATCCCGTGGATAGCAATACAGTACTGACAGTCTTCGAGACATTCGCCTCAAATAATAGGCGAAAGCGAGCACTCCGTAGCCTTGCCGAAGTCTGCCACGTGGCAGCAATAAATCCATGGAGCGACACGGCTATTACCTTCAACGCCAGTGACGAACCTAAATTCCGAACAACTCGAGCACCAGCCGCATTGGTTCTTAGTCCAATTGTGGACGACTTTCGGCTCACTAAAGTGCTCATGGACGGCGGCAGCGGATTAAACCTCATCTATGAGGAAACTCTTCAAAAAATGGAAATAGACAGGAACCGCATTGAGCAAAGCAGCACGACCTTCAGAGGAATCATCCCTAGTCGGGAGGCACGCTGCGCTGGAAAAATCACACTAGATGTGGTATTCGGCACTCCGGACAATTATAGGTCCGAAGAAATTACATTCCAAGTAGCCCCGTTCAGTAGCGGATATCACGCCCTTTTAGGGCGGGAGGCATTCACGATCTTCCAAGCCATACCCCATTACGGGTACATGAAGCTCAAAATGTCGGGCCCAATGGAATCATCACTCTAGCTAGTGATCCGGACATAGCGCTCCGCACCGAAAACAAAACAGCCGCACTGGCCCTCGAGGCATGATCTGAAGTCCTCGCGGCAGAGGAATTAACTGCGCTACGCTCCACAATGGACAGGGACGACGTGATACTCGACAAGAGACCCAGGTCCACCTCTTTTAAACCAGCGGATGAAATAGTCAAATTCCAAGTCCACCCAACGGACCCTACAAAAACAACATCCATCGGGGCACAGTTAAACCCCGCTACAGACGCCGCACTATGGGAGTTCCTGCGCGAGAATTGGGACATATTTGCCTGGCATCCCTCAGACATGCCAAGAATCCCACGCAGGTTGGCCGAGCATAGCCTTAACATTTTAAAAGGATTCAAGCCGGTCAAGCAGACTCTTCGGCGTTTCTCTGAACCTAAGAGACAAGCCATGGAAGAGGAACTAGCCAAGTTATTGGAGGTCGGATTCATTAGAGAAATAAAACATCCGGATTGGCTAGCAAACCTGGTGATGGTACCAAAGAAGGACGAATCCTGACGCCTATGTGTCGATTTTAAAGACCTCAACAAGGCTTGCCCAAAGGATCCCTTCCCCCTCCGTCGCATTGATCAAATTATCGGCGCTACCGCAAGACACGACTCATTGTGCTTCCTCGACGCATACTCCGGCTACCACCAAATTAATATGGCGGAGTCCGACCAAGCCGCAACGACATTTATCACGCCATACGGCCCTTTCTGTTTCAACACAATGCCCTTCGGGCTCAAAAACGCCGGTATAGCGTATCAACGCATGATTCAGACATGTCTAGAAAAGCAGATCGGCAAAACAGTGGAGGCATATGTAGATGATGTGGTCGTCAAAACCAGACACGTCGACTCTTTAATAGACGACTTGAGGCTCACGTTCGACAATCTTCGAACATACGACATCAAGCTCAATCCAGAAAAATGCGTTTTCGGCGTACCCGCCGGAAAGCTCCTGGGCTTCATCGTCTCCAGTAGAGGAATCGAAGAAAATCCGGCTAAAATCCGAGCCTTATCATAGTTGGATATTCCAACGGACCTCAAACAAATTCAGAAATTAACTGGATGCGTGGTGGCCTTAAGCCGCTTTATCGCCTTCTTCGGCACACCGAACACTTCGAGTGGACTGATGCTGCCACGGCCAAATTGGAAGAAATAAAAGCCATACTGGCCACCAACCCAATCCTGGCCGCGCCAAACATCGGTGAACCAATGCTGCTATATATAGCGGCAACTCATCAAGTTGTAAGCGCAGTGCTGTCGTCGAACGAGAAACAGACGGACATAAATTCCCCCTTCAAAAGCCGGTATATTATGTATCCATTGTCCTCACTCCATGCAAATCACGGTACCCGCATTATCAAAAGATAGCATATGCGGTATTCATAGCATCCCGGAAACTAAGACACTACTTTCAAGAGTGTTCGATCACAGTGGCCTCGGAAGTACCACTCAACGACATAATAAACAACCGTGATGCCACGGGCCGGATTGCCAAATGGGCCATAGAGCTCCTCCCGTTCGACATAACATATAAACTCCCGTGTCGGTGTCAAAACCGGCGGATCTCGGGTAGGGGGTCCCGAACTGTGCGTCTAGGCGGATGGTAATAGGAGACAAGGGACTTGATGTTTTTACCCAGGTTCGGGCCCTCTCGATGGAGGTAATACCCTACTCCTGCTTGATTAATATTGATGATATGGGTAGTACAAGAGTAGATCTACCACGAGATCAAGGAGGCTAAACCCTAGAAGCTAGCCTATGGTATGATTGTTGTTCGTCCCTACGGACTAAAACCCTCCGGTTTATATAGACACCGGATAGGTTAGGGTTACACAGAGTCGGTTACAATGGTAGGAGATCTACATATCCGTATCGCCAAGCTTGCCTTCCACGCCAAGGAAAGTCCCATCCGGACACGGGACAAAGTCTTCAATCTTGTATCTTCATAGTCCAGGAGTCCGGCCAATGGTGAGAGTTCGGCTATCCGGACACCCCCTAATCCGGGACTCCCTCAGTAGCCCCCGAACCAGGCTTCAATGACGATGAGTCCGGCGCGTTGATTGTCTTCGGCATTGCGAGGCGGGTTCTTCTCCAAATTCCATATACTTGTCGAATAGTGTCCGGCTTCTGATAAATGCTGCGCTCCTCGGCTTCTACGCCCAATAATGGCCATCTTCCACGTGTTTGAATGAATGCGAAAAGCCAGGGTATTTTTACAATTACCCCCTAGTCAGCAAAGGAGCCGCCTATAAAAGGGCAAGGATCTAGATCTGAGTCACACCATCCCCCTTTGCGAGCTTTCATCGGAGCGCCTCGACCAAAGCCCATTCCATCATGGACGGTCGACGGCTCCTCCTCTCGCGCTCCCAGCCCCAGCCAGAAATTGGGAGAGATGCTCGATCCCGCATAGCGAGCTAGTTATACTCCAAGCCAAGGGATTTCTCCCCGGCCTTCATGGTCCCAGTTCGAGCCGGACTTGCCACCTACAAGGGCGGAAAGCAAGCGGAGGCGTCCCGATCCCTCTAAAGGAGAGCGGGTATGCTTCATCTCTTATCTAGTAAGAGGACTCGGATTTCCAATCCATCCGTTTCTCCGGGGGCTCTGGAGTTCTCTGACCTCGATTGCACCATCTCACTCCTGCCTCCATCTTGCACATCGCGGGCTTCGTGGCCCTTTGCGAACTATTCTTGGGCGTCGAGGCTCATTTCGGGCTGTGGAAGAGAATATTCTTCCTAGTACCCCGTTCTCATGAGGGGTCAATATATCAAGTGGGCGGAGCCGAGCTATGGCGCATCGCCGGGACCGGATACCTATCCGGAACCCCAAAGAAGGCGTCCGAAGACTGGCCTTCGGAATGGTTTTACATGGAGGACGTCCCGCTGCCAGATCTTGTTCGGATTGGCCTTCCGGAGTTCAGCAATGCTCCTCTGAAGAAGCGCCTAAGCTGGCGCCCTCGGAGCCCCAGAGAGAAGATGACCGGGATGTCCTTTATTTGATGAGCCGAATAAGGTTACTGGCTCATGCCGGATTGACCATGATAGGAGTCATGGCAATCTGCATAATGAGGGGAGTGCAGCCGCTCCAATACAGGGGCCACCCCATGTGGGACTTCAACGGGGAGGACGATGCCACCCGCCATGGCCGCAAAGGGCCGTGGATCGGTCATCGAACTGGTGAAGATCTTGTACGCCATGTATAAAGGGGAGGAGGAGGATTTCCTCCGTGTCAATCCATCAAGGAGTTTTCTTGAATAATCCTTGAAGCTGGGTAAGCAAACATCTTTGTGACCTGTCCGATCCATGTTCCCATGGTTAAATATCTCATTTTGTTGTTTACAGGAACTACGCCGGGTGTGGAGAAGATACACAGCCCGCCCCCACAACCCGAGGATCCGAAACGGTCCCTCGATCCGACCTCCGAAGAGGATCCGGATATAAAGGTGGAGTTGATCGACGGGGTATTCCACCAACTTAGCATCGACAATGCTTTGGTTGCCATCACGGCTGATTACCCCGGAATACTTCCAGCCTCGCAGGTAAATGAGACCGAGATCCCAAAACCCTGATAATGACCCATCCATGCTTATTGTTGATCACCGTATGCTTCGCAGGGGGAACCCTCGAGGCAGGAAGCCGAGCCCGCGGCGGCTGGCCAACAAAGGGCAGTGCGGCCCCGCAGGCTAAAAAGAAGTGTGGTCCGGATCAAAACTCCGCCGCAATGGTATGGCGTGTCACCATACTCCCAGGATTGATTCTTGGAAGGCGTACTAACGCTGGTGCTCTTTTCAGGAAAAAGAGCGTTCGCCGGACTGAGTCCGGAGAGGTTGCCAATCGAACCTTCACCGGCCAGGCTTCAAAGCCGGGTCCGGAGGCTGAGGCGAGCACGAGACGTCGGCCGGATGCTCCTCCGACAGAGGATGTCGACGGGTTGTCCGCCACCAACTCCGAGGTGGAGAGCGCCTTGAATCACAGGCGCCACGGACAGTTCTTCGTGATGCATGTTTCTCCCAGAGGCCTTGAATGCCTTCGATTCAGAGATGCGCACCTCCGTGCCGCTCAAGATGGTCTAGCGAGCCACGGAGCAGTATGTGAAGGACATACGGGTAAGGAAATCTGCGATTATATATGCCAAGAGCCCCGAGACTTAAAATAGTTAGAATAACTGATTTAAGGATCATTTGTTATGCATGATCTTACGTAAAAGAATACCCGACTGTCGGGAGCTTGAAGAATGCAAGGCCCAACTTGAGGCCGCACTAGCCGCTACAGGGGGAACCGCAGAGACCCCCACTGGTAATATACGCTTTAAAAAATAGTTTATGAAGTGCGGCGGGTTCGTAAATCTGACAAAAATATTGCAGATGGCGCCGGACTAGATCCGGACAAGCAGCGGCTCTTGCGCCAGCTAAAGGCTGGCGAGAGCGTGCTTATGAGGGTGCGACAGGAGAAAAATAACCTCCAAGATGCCAACACCAAGCTGGGTGAGGAACTAAAGGATGTTCGTGCCCAGTTGTCTGACTCCGTAAAGGAGAATCGGCGGCTTCGTCGCGGCATTTTCAGTAAGTGCTTGAACGAACTGTGAAAGAGTTCGGCGAGGAAGGCGACTAACATAAACATGTATGTAGGTTTGCTCACAGGTCGTCCTGAGGAGGAGATGCCCAGTTCTTGGTGATCTTCTTCCCGAAGCTGCGTCATACCGCGAAACGAGTCCGGCAGGTGATGAAAGGCATTGGCCGAGCCTTGTGGCCATCTATCTCCCTGCCCGAAGGCACTGGGGAGCTGGCAGAGCGGCTTCAAGGAGCACGGCGGCGCTTCCGGCTATGGAAGATATCGGCCTGCCGTCAAGGCGCCAGGGAGGCCTGGGCCATGGTAAAGACGCGGTACACGAAGGCTGACCCAAACCACATGGCCGAGATCGGAGCTGTGGGGCCGGATGGGATGGAGATCCTTGTAAGCTTAGTGTACGGCCAAGTAGAATTGGCCGCCAAGTCTTCCCAGCAAGATTGTAAATTAGATAGCCTATTAGATGGCATTGAGGAGGAATACAATGAGTCGAGTTGACTATGTAAAAATATGACATGAAAGAATGTCTTCTAGCCGGATTGTAGATCGTTTTTCATAGCGGACCTTTTAAGCCCGACCTCCGGACCCAATAGTCCGGAGTGTGTCCGAATACCTTCGTGGTTATATAAGAACCGTGGTATGCATGGAGACAAGGCGTAGGGGTCATTGTTGCTGTATCAGACAAGTGCCCAATTAGTTATGTTATATTACACGGGTAGTAAGAGACATCTTCCAGGGAGAATAGTTCCGTTAAGGGTTCCTTTCGCCGGGATGCATGCCCTAAAGTGCATGTCAAAGCTGCTATGAAAGCAGAAAATCATCTGGGGGCAGATGGGTAAATAGTTAAAAATCATCTTTCAGTTCACCGACGAATATTCCCTTAAGAACGCTTAGCTTCGGCTTCACCCGATCCCGAGGTACACATCCGGCTGACCCGGCAAGAATAATCGCAGAGGTGCTCCCTTTACCACCTAGCCGAACAATCGGGAACGTAGGGGTAAGCACAGGAGCCAGGCAACCCAGCTTGGCCAAAACTTAAGTCATATCGATGCATATAATGGTGAATAAAAGGTACATGTGGAAGTTTAACACATGTGTTGGGCATGAAGCCCGTATAAACAAGCTTCTGTTAAAGAAGCCCCCAGGTATAATGAGCGCGGACAACGCGTCAAGTGCGTGCGATAAAAGCGCAAACGAGCCTCTAGAGGCTACAAGAAGAAGAAGGAGGAAGGAGAGAAATAAAAGACAGCAAAAAGCAAAAAATAAAAAATGCGGACGGAGGAAGGAGACGAATTTGGAGTCCGGCACTTAGGCGTAGAATCTTCGTAGACGGGCTGCGTTCCATGGGTTCGGCTCGAGTCGGTTATCCGATGCGTTTCGCAGACGGTATGCCCCGCCGGTTAGGACCTGGTCGATGATGAAGGGACCTTCCCATTTGGGCTTGAGTTTGTCCTTTTTCTTGTCCGACAGGCATAGAACTAGTTCGCCAACGTTATAAGCTTTGGCCCGTACTTCCCTGCTTTGATATCTTCGAGCCTTTGTTGATAGAATGTGGAACGAGCTTTTGCCACGCCACGCTCCTCCTCCAATGCGTCCAAACTGTCCCGCCGATCAAGCTCGGCCTCTCTTTCTTCATACATGCGCACGCCGAGGTGAGTCATGTATTATGTCGCAGGCAAGACTGCCTTCGCGCCATACACCATGAAGAATGGTGTGAATCCGGTAGTACGATTCGGGTGGTCCGCAGCCCCGTAGTGCGGAGTCGAGCTCCTCAACCCGGTCGTGTTAGATTCCTTGAGGGACCGCACTAGTCTGGGTTTAATGCCGCTCATGATTAGACCATTTGCCCGTTCGACTTGGCCGTTGGTTTGAGGGTGATAGACTGAGGCGTAATCGAGCTTGATGCCCATGTTTGTGCACCATAATTTGACCTCATCGGCCGTGAAGTTGGTGCCATTATCAGTGATGATACTGTTGGGGACATCGTAACGGTGAACTATATCTGATATGAAGTCTATCACCGGTCCGGATTCGGCCGTTTTAACAGGTTTGGCCTCTATCCATTTGGTGAATTTATCCACCATGACCAATAGGTATTTTTGCTTGTGGGTTCCTCCCTTAAGGGGTCCAACCATGTCAAGCCCCTGACATAAACGGCCAGGTGATGGGTATAGTTTTAAGGGCGGTGGGTGGCATGTGGCTTTGGTTAGCAAAAAGCTGGCAACCGACGCATCGTTGGACTAAGTCCTGCGCATCTGCCCGGGCGGTCGGCCAATAAAATCATGTACGGAAGGCCTTGCCTACAAGGGCCCGAGCTGCGGCGTGGTGCCCACCCAGTCCGTCATGAATTTCCGCTAGGAGGTTTCGCCCTTCCTCTTCGGAGATACACCTTTGAAGGACTCCGGTAGTGCTTTTCTTATAAAGCTCTCCCTCATGGACTTTATAGGCTTTAGAGCGTCGTACTATGCAGCGAGCCTTATTTTGGTCTTCGGGGAGTTCCTGCCTAGTTAGGTAGGCTAGGAATGGTTCCATCCACGGGGCGATAACCGCCATTATTTCGTGAGCAGAGGGTGTTATCTCGGGGGCGGAGCCTCGGTTGTGTCGAGTGTTGGCGTCAGCGTGCGGTTGGGTCCGGATTGTTATTGCGGATTCCCTTCCCATAGTACGGATGGCTTGAACAGCCGTTCGAAAAGATATTGGGTGGGGCGGCATCGCATTTTGCACCGATGCGTGCCAATATATCCGCCACCGGTTGTTATCCGGGCTATATGATGAAATTCGAGCCCTTAGAACCGTCTTGACATTTTTAGGACCGCATTGCGGTATGCTGCCATTTTCGGATCTTTGGCATCAAAGTCCCCGTTTATTTGAGATATTGCGAGGTTCGAATCCCCGCGCACCTCTAGGCGTTGAATGCCCATGGAGACTTCCATCCGGAGGCCGTGCAGAAGGGCCTCGTATTCGGCTGCATTGTTGGAGTCCGTATACATTATCTGAAGGACGTATTGGACTGTGTCCCTGGTTGGGGACGTCAGGACGACGCCAGCCCCCAGGCCAGCCAACATTTTGGAGCCGTCAAAGTATATGATCCAATTGGAGTATGCGTCGTACTCTTTAGGGAGTTCGGCTTCAGTCCATTCGGCCACGAAGTTGGCCAAAACCTGCGACTTAATAGCTCGTCGTGGCTTATAAGTTATGTCGAATGGGAGGAGCTCTATGGCCCATTTGACAATCCGGCACGTCGCGTCGCGGTTGTTTATAATGTCATTAAGAGGTACTTCGGAGGCTACCGTTATCGAACACTCTTGAAAGTAGTGTCGCAGCTTCCGGGATGCCATGAACACCGCGTATGCTATCTTTTGATAGTGTGGGTACTGGGACTTGCATGGGGTTAGGACAGTGGACACATAATAAACCGGTTTTTGAACAGGGAACCGGTGTCCGTCCGTTTCTCGTTCGACAACGAGCACCGCGCTGACAACTTGATGTGTTTTGGCGATATATAATAGCATTGGTTCACCCACGCTACGCGGCCAGACCGGATTTGTTGCCAAAATGGCCTTTATTTCTTTGAGTCCGGTTAGGCGGCATCCGCCCACTCGAAGTGTTCGGTGCGGCGGAGGAGGCGGTAAAGAGGTAATGCCTTTTTCTCCTAAGCGGGAGATAAAGCGGCTTAGAGCCGCCACGCATCCCGTCAATCTTTGTATTTGTTTGAGGTCTTTTGGAATATCCAATTGTGACAGAGCTCGAATCTTGGCTGGGTTTGCTTCAATTCCTCTACGGACACAATGAAGCCAGGGAGCTTTCCTGGAACGCCAAGACGCATTTTCCGGATTGAGCTTGATGTCATATTTTCAAGATTGTCGAATGTGAGCCTCAAGTCGCCTACTATAGTTTCGGCGTGCTTGGTTTTGACGACCACGTCATCTACATATGCTTCCACCGCTTTTGCCGATCTGGTTTGCGGACATATGTCGAATCATGTGTTGATATGTCGTGCCGGTGTTTTTGAGCCCAAAGGGCATTGTGTTGAAGCAGAACGGGCCGTATGGAGTGATGAATGCTGTTGCAACTTGGTCTGGCTCCGCCATCTTGATTTGGTGGTAGCCGGAGTACGCGTCGAGGAAGCACAATGAGTCGTGTCTTGCTGTAGCGTCAATGATTTGATCAATTCGAGGGAGGGGGAAGGGATCCTTTGGGCAAGCCTTATTAAGGTCTTTGAAATCAACACATAGGCGCCAGGATTTGTCCTTCTTTGGTACCAAAGACCAGGTTTGCTAGCCATCCGGATGTTTTATATCTCCGATGAATGCGGCTTCCAAAAGTTTGGCTAGCTCCTCTCCCATGGCCTGTCTCTTGGGTTCTAAAAGCGCCAAGAGCCTGTTTGACCGGCTTGAATCCTTTTAGAATATTTAGGCTGTGCTCGCCACCGATGCGGATTCCTGGCATGTCTGAAGGGTGCTGAGCAAAGATGTCCCAGTTTTCTTGTAGAAATTCTCGTAGTGCGGCGTCTACATCAGGGTTTAATTGTGCCCCAATGGAGGCCGTCTTTGCAGGGTTCGTTGGGTGGACTTGGAATTTGACTATTTCATCCGCAGGTTTAAAAGAGGTGGACTTGGATCTTTTATCAAGTATCACATCGTCCACATTCACCGTGGAGCGCATCGCGGTGAGTTCCTCGGCCGCTAGGGCTTTGGATAGTGCCTCGAGGGCTAGTGCGGCTGTTTTGTTTTCGGTAGCGGAGTGCTATGTTCGGATCACTAGCGAGAGTGATGATTCCGTTAGGACCTGGCATTTTAAGCTTCATGTACCCATAATGGGGTATAGCTTGAAAAATTGTGAATGCCTCTCGTCCTAATAAAGCATGATATCCGCTGTTGAACGGGGCCACTTGAAATGTGACCTCCTCGGACCTGTAATTGTCCGGCGAGCCGAACACTACGTCCAGCGTGATTTTTCCTGTGCAGCATGCTTCCCGGCTAGGGATTATTCCTCGAAAGGTTGTGCTGCTTCTCTCAATGCGGTTCCAGTCTATTTCCATTTTTCGGAGGGTTTCCTCATAGATGAGGTTTAGTCCGCTGCCGCCATCCATGAGTACCTTAGTAAAGCGAAAGCCGTCTACTATCGGGCTGAGGACCAATGCGGCTGGTGCCCGGGCAGTTCGAATTTAGGTTAAATCACCGGCATTAAAGGTAATAGCCGTGTCACTCCATGGATTTATTGTTGCTACTTGGTAGACTTGACAAGGTTATGGAGTGTTCGTTTCGCATGTTATTTGATGCGAAAGTCTCAAGACTATTAACACCGTCTTGGTGTTGCTGGGCTGGGATTACGAAGCTAGAAGCTCTTCGCCACTTTTAGCCACCGCCGTAGTATCCAACATGCTCGAAGGCTATGAGTTGGAGTGGCGCCCTCGTGCTATGAATTTTGCAGGTCTGTTTAGCCAACCCTCCAAAGATGGTTCCGCACCCTTTAGGGGTTTTGGTTTTTGGTATTCAACCCGGTGCTTGATAATGATGCACCCTTTTGTTTCGGACTAGGGATGTATTCGGGCCGGATTATCCCAAAATTTACTTTCGGTTTTCCAGCGCTCCATCGCACAAGTACTTTTGTACTATGGTCACCAAGTCAAGAAAGCGTGTAATTTCGCTGACGACTTATGGCGTTCTGATTCCCTTGTCCGTGCAATTATTGCAGAAAATTGGGATTGCGTCCTCCTCTCGGCGATCCTTTATCCTGTTCATAACCGGGAGGAATTTGGCCCGATAATGATGTCTCTTTGTTTCAGCGGGCTCTTGCCGAATTCGAGAGAGATCACTAATGTTTGGGTGGGCGGGTGGAACTAGATCCGGAACCCCGTCCAATTTAGGACTCAAGGGCCGAGAAGTTTCCGAACTTGGAAGTTTGGATTTTTGAGTGTTATCCAATGAGTCCAACCCGCCGCCTGACTTTAAGTTTAGGGCTTGATCGACATCCGTCCTTCTGCGGGAATCCGGCATGGAGGGATCGGGAATCCGGACGTAACTAGTCCTTAAGATACAAGAAGAATCGCCGCATTGCTGCTCTATCACAAAGAACGTGATGGGTAGCCCGGGAGAGTTGATCTCTCTCAGATCGGTTTTAGGCCCGATCCGGCCGTAGTCTGTGGCGACTCCCAGGGCGGCGATGCGATCCAAGAGCTCGTTTACGGAGGAGAGCTCGATCGGATCTAACTGTTCGGCAAGTTCCGAACTAACATGGATATTGGTTTCGATGACTCGAGAGGTCATCGTCGGCGCGGTGGCCGGACTGGCGGTCATAAGAAAACCACCTAGTCAAGAGTTCGCCAGCGCCAAGGCTCCTTTGGCGATATTATCGTCTTTAAAGATGAGATGAGGCATCCTACCTGATTGCGGCAGAGGAACTCTCAATGAAAGCACCAATGTCGGTGTCAAACCGGCGGATCTCGGTAGGGGGTCCCGAACTGCATGCGTCTAGGCGGATGGTTACAGGAGACAAGTGACTCGATGTTTTTACCCAGGTTTGGGCCCTCTCGATGGAGGTAATACCCTACTCCTGCTTGATTAATATTGATGATATGGGTAGTACAAGAGTAGATCTACCACGAGATCAAGGAGGCTAAACCCTAGAAGCTAGCATATGGTATGATTGTTGTTCGTCCTACGGACTAAAACCCTCCGGTTTATATAGACACCGGATAGGTTAGGGTTACACAGAGTCGGTTACAATTGTCACGACCGAATTTTTCAATAAATAATTATTGAGAAAGTCGATCTTTAAACCCAGTATAGGAAAAAGTCATCCTTTCTGGTAGACGAATGCTTGATAAACAGAGAACCATTAGCATCAAATATATTACAAGGTTGAGCTGAGGCTGCTCAACAATTTATTACAAACTCGCCAATATCTTACATATGGGCGGCCATGACACCAGAGTGTGGTGGCATGCTACTAGCTCGAGGAAAAGGTGGTGGATAACTTGACTCCTAACTGGCAGCTCATCGAGCGTCGGGGGAGGCTCGATGAATTTATTCGGGGTTGCGGAAGCGGATAATACAGTGACCAAAACAGGATCGCACGGGACTGACTGGGACTCCTCTAGGCGTCGGACTCGCTATCAAACTCTTCATCCAAGAGATCGCCTTCATCAACATCTGGCCAAATCAACAAGCCAGGTGATTACTTCGAAAGTACTCGCAAGACAGTTCGGACAAAAGATATAATCAATGAATGCAAGAATGCGTCAACAACAAAGGATGATGCTCATATGACAACAATATTATTGCAGGACTTGATAGATACAATAAATAGCTGAAAACCGATCGGGTGTCTGGAGCGACGCCTCGAAAGGTAAATAAATAATATGAATACCGCAGTCGGGCGTCTTAGCGACACCACGTAAAGG
Source organism: Aegilops bicornis (assembly GCA_021605145.1). Classification (NCBI taxonomy): domain Eukaryota; kingdom Viridiplantae; phylum Streptophyta; class Magnoliopsida; order Poales; family Poaceae; genus Aegilops; species Aegilops bicornis. Next base: position 462,722,908 of record CM038669.1, on the reverse strand, counting down.
GCTTTAAAATAAATGCCACAGTCGGACGTCTGAGCGACATCACATAAAGGGCTTTAAAAGGAATGCCACAGTCGGACGTCTGAGCCACATCACATAAAGGGCTTTAAAAGGAATGCCACAGTCGGACGTCTGAGCGACATCACATAAAGGGCTTTAAAAGAAATGCCACAGTCGGACGTCTGAGCGACATCACATAAAGGGCTTTAAAAGGAATGCCACAGTCGGACGTCTGAGCGACATCACATAAAGGGCTTTAAAAGGAATGCCACAGTCGGACGTCTGAGCGACATCACATAAAGGGCTTTAAAGGAATGCCACCGTCGGACGTCTGAGCGACATCACAGACAGGGCCTATAACAAAATAAATAACAGGTATGCCACCGTCGGACGTCTGAGCGACATCACAGACAGGGCTTGTAATGAATGTAAATAACAAGATTAATCCGTCCACAAGAATAATCTTTTAACCGGGTTTATCACACATAAATTCCACCGGAGTTTTGTCACTGAGGTTGATACTTGATAAGGTAAGATGAAAAATAGTACTTGAACAAAGTACAAGATGATTGAAAGATTTGAGACTCTGCAGAGTTTGGATGAACTGACCACAGCCAACGGATTTTCGTAGTCAAGAAGGACTAGTTCCGTTTACGGTATTTCAGTAGAAACACATTTGACTAGTACACACCCATTTCACCTCACGAATGCCAGGAATCACCCTGGACAATGTCCAAGAAAAACTTTGAGACGGGGAGGCCTCAACCTCGAGTAGCATGGGATCAAATTTCTATATCGCTCTAAGGGTGCCCCCTCTGGGTCCCAACCGGAAACACCCATGCCCCCGACGGATGACGGGCTTTAATCCAGGGCCATGGAACCCTCATCCCGGCCTCTCTATTTGGTGTGTACCAGGAAAACGATTTGCAACTTACTATGCCATATTCCTTCCGGAAAACATGTGACCGTATAGGAAGGAATGAATGGAAATGTGATTTGTTTCACGATGACACGGAAGTAAAAAAAATCTGGCATAAGACTAGCATGTCACTACACTGCCATCTTACCCAATCTCATGCCAACACATGGCTATGCAAATATGTATCCAACAACATAATGCTTTCCGAACTTACTTTCCGCTTATGTGCATGAAATATAACATTCAAAGTGACGTTCATAACCATGCCATGACTATACTGAAATGCAAACATGCAACAACACTCATCATATCAAGAGTTCAAACATGCTTGCCTGGTTCGGAGTAGTCGGAGTCTAACTGTGCGAAGTTTGCAGCTCCGTCACCTCCTCCGGTATCTACGGTACAAGAAAGATACGTACGCAACGTAAATATCATGAGTGTACAGAAACGTGTTACAAATATTTTTCAAATAAATATGATAAAAAACTAGACCAAATTTTGAAGAGGTCAGAAAAAGAATCACTCAAAAATTCCTTTCTGTTAGAAAGTTATAAGGGTTTTAACCCAAGGACTCATCTGTAATGAAACAGAAAACTTCCAGGGGGTTCTGCGGAAAATCCAGATAACATTTCGTTTAAAAGAAACGGCTGAGAGATCGACAAAGGGCTCCACGGTCAGGTTTAAATTTTCAAACGAGGGAAAACAGAGCGCGACGGGCGCCGAGAGATGCGGTGGTCGCCATGGCGATCCACGGCGAGGCAAGGTGATTGGGGTGTACCCGTGTTCGAGGTGCCCTTCCGGCGTCTGTGGGAGGTGGTGGTGGTCGCCCGAGTACCACGCCGGCGGTGACGCTTGCTCCGGCGAACGGCGGTTCGGTGGTCGTGGATCTCGCGGAGGGGCTGCGAGGTCAAAATTGAGCTGGGGTTATCTTACTAGAGGTGGTACGAGGCTACGGTCGAAAGTAGGGCGGCGAGGGGTTCTCACCGGAGAGAACGATGCCGAGCCCGAGGCGGACGGAGGTGGCCGGAGTCGAGGAGGAAAGGCCCCTCGAGGCCCGTTCAGTGGCCGGGCGGGGTCTGGTGAGATGGTGGAGTCGTGCCCAGGCGAGAGCAAGCTCGGGGTGCTATATATAGCCGCGCCGAGGCAGTTGCCGAGAATGGGGTTCTCGGGCGAGGTGATTATGGCGGCGCAGTGGTTGCACGGGAGGGTTCAGAGGTTGAGCGTCGTCATGGATGCTCCCTGGATCCGTTTCGATGCTAATCGCGTCGGGATTGGGTTGTTTAGGGAGAGCTCGACGGAATGGGGCGGCGCGGGCCCGTCGGCGGCAGGGAGCGCGCTCTGCTCGTGCCGCGCCACGGCGATGGTGCTGCATGCGTGCGCTGGCGAGGAAACGGCCACACGGAGCCACCAGGGGGTTTGGGCGGCGCCAAACGGCGTTAATGCCGCCGTTCGCTCCCCTGTCGGCCGCTTCTGATGTCTGACCGCCGCAAAAGACACGCCGCTGGCGGGCTGTGGCGCCACCGACGCCAGGAAGGCGCCAAGCGCGCGTGTGAGGCTCCGGACAAGCGAGCTAGGCCGTGAGCAAGGTGCCAAATGCACTGTGAGCATGTGACTGAATTCGATTTAATATTGACACTGAAACTCTGAATTTAACTGAAAATGGACAGAAACAGTGTATGCAAGGTGTTCGGCAGAATGATCTAGGCATGTAGAGATTTTTCCTTGAGCTGGTTTTTGGTGGAGGGGCCTCTCATTGCACCTAGAGGCCGCCTGAATATTTGTAGAATTTTTGGAGAGGTGTAGATATGAATTTCACCAAATTTGGCAAATCTGGTCCAAACTTGCAGTGAGTGAAATTTGAAATATTTGAAAAGAAGAAGAGTGGATCAAGATGGTTCTGGGTTGTGGGTACAAAGGACTATCCAGGGGTGTTGAGTTGAGGTCAAAAATCAAAAGCATTAGGGTACTTGCTTTGCAATCCACCTAGGCTCAAAAGAAAAGACCGAATTATTTTGGGAGGAGAAATAATTGGAATAAAATCCAAAAATGGATTTTATTAGTTTGGACAGAATGTTTGGGTTGAACCAAAGTAGGAGGAGAGGTTTTGGGAAAATTTTCACCATAGGAGGCATGGTAAACCAGAGTGGATAAAAATCAAAAGAAAGACAAAAAATCAAAAAGGTTTTTCTTTTTAAAGGAAACTAAATCCAAGAGAAGAAAAAAAGATTTTGAGAGGGCAAACTTAGAAGATAGTTTTTAGGAAGGTTTTGAATGACCTTCTTCCAAACCAAGCAAGGCTCTTTCTGAAAACAAAAATCACAAAATTTTTGGAGTGTCACAGCACCTACCCCCTTAGGAAAAATCTCGTCCCCGAGATTTCAGCTGATCCTTAAACAGGTGTGGGTGCTCTATCCAAGAAAATCCTCGCTCTCCCAAGTTGCTTCATTCTCGGTGTGATTACTCCACTGAACTCTGAAAAACTTAATGGTTTTCTGTCGGGTCCTCCTCTCAGACTCTTCTAATATTTTTATGGGGTGCTCCCGGTAAGTGAGGTCCGGTTGCACGTCAATATTCTCATGTGAAACTTTCTTCTCTTGGTTGCTCACGTATTTCCTCAACTGCAAGATGTGAAACACGTTGTGGATACCGGATAAGTCTCCGGGTAGGTCTAGCTGGTAGGCTACCGTGCCTCTTCGGGCCACTATATGAAATGGTCCGATGAATCTTGGTGCTAGTTTCCCCTTAATCTTGAATCGTTGCAGACCCTTCATAGGAGAAAATCTCAGGTATACCAATTCTCCGGGTTCAAAACTGATTTCCCGATGCTTTCGGTCGTAATAACTCTTTTGCTGACTTTGAGCTGTTTTGAGTCGATCTCTAATTGTCTTAACTTTCTCCTCGGCCTCCTTGAGCATATCTGGGCCAAAGATGTGGCTGTCGCCGGTCTCTGACCAATTTAGCGGGGTACGACATCTTCTCCCATATAGAGCTTCAAAGGGTGCCATTTGCAAGCTGGCTTGATAGCTGTTGTTGTATGCGAACTCCGCATATGGCAAACTTTCTTCCCAACTGTTCCCGTAGGTGAGGACACATGCTCTTAGCATGTATTCTAGGATTTGGTTTACGCGTTCCGGACCATCAGTCTGGGGATGGTATGCGGTACTGAACGCTAGTTGGGTTCCCAGTGCCTGTTGTAGGTGATCCCAAAATATAGAGACGAACTGTGTGCCTCTATCGGAGATGATAGTCTTAGGGACTCCATGCAGGCAGACGATACGGGCAAGATAAAGTCTGGCCAGTCTCTGAGTGGTGTAAGTTGTCTTTACTGGAATACACCTTGGTTAATCTGTCGGTTATGACCCATATGGCATCGTTTCCGTGTCGTGACCGTGGCAGTCCAACGATAAAGTCCATCCCAATCTCGTCCCATTTCCACTCGGGTATCTTATTTGGTTGTAACAGTCCGGCTGGTTTCTGGTGCTCGGCCTTGATACGTTGGCAAGAGTCACAACATGCAATGAACGTGGCTACATCTCTCTTCATACCGTGCCACCAGAAATTTTCCTGAAGGTCTTTGTACATTTTTGTCCCTCCAGGATGGATTGAATACAGAGCTGTGTGACTTTCAGTCAATATCTGCGGTTTGAGGTCCTTGACATTTGGTACGCATAGTCTCTTTCCGTACCACAATATTCCTTGCTCATCTATGTTGAATCCTGAGGCTCTTCCCAAACTCACTTTTCTCTTTATGCCCTCAATGCTGGGGTGTCCAAGCTGGGCTTCCTTGATCCTTTCCATCAGGGTAGGCTGTATCTCTATATTCGACACACTGCCTTCGGTAACCATTGTTAGATTGAGTCGGGAAAATTACTGCTGAAATTCTGGCCTCAACTTTGGTATCTTTGTAAATCGTCAGTCTTTGGGATTTAAACTAAGTGCATCTGCCACAACATTTGCTTTTCCGGGATGATAGTGGATTCCAACATCATAATCCTTTACCAACTCTAACCAGCGTCGTTGCCGTAAATTTAACTCTGGCTGTGTGAAAATATACTTAAGACTCTTATGGTCTGTGTATATCTCACAACGATTCCCAAGTAGGAAGTGTCTCCATTCCTTGAGTGCATGGATGACATTGCTAATTCCAAGTCATGAGTGGGATAATTCTCCTCATGCTTGCGTAGTTGTTCTAGAGACGCACGCAACTACCTTGCCTTCTTGCATCAATACGCATCCGAGGCCTTTCCGGGATGCGCCACAATATACCTCAAAATTCTTGTGTATATCCGCACAATTAGTACAGTGCCGTTGTTAATTTGCTTTTTAGCTCTTGGAAGCTTTCCTCACATGCTTCTGGCCCATTCAAACTTCTTGCCTTTCTTGAGCAATTGTGTCATGGGCTTTGCTATAGTGGAGAATCCTTCAATAAATCTCCGATAATAGCCTGCCATTCCCAAGAAACTCCGTACGTCCGTTACGTTAGCTTGTGGTTTCCAGCCAAGTATGGCCTTGAATTTTTCCGGGTCTACTGCAATACCTTCTTGGGTTAGTACGTGGCCTAGAAAACCCACCTGCCTTAGCCAAAATTCACATTTGCTGAATTTGGCGTACAGTTGATGTTTCTTGAGTTCTCCGAGTACAATCCTGAGATGTTCGGCGTGCTCTTCTGGTGTTTTGGAATATATCAGAATATCATCGATGAATACCACAACAAACTTGTCCATATACTTCATAAATACTTTGTTCATGAGGTGAACAAAATATGCGGGGGCGTTTGTTAGCCCGAATGGCATCCTTGTGAACTCATACAGCCCATATCACGGAGGTGAAGGCGGTCTTGGGAATATCTTCCGTCCGTACTTTTAATTGGTGGTATCCTCGATCTCAAGTCAATTTTTGAGAAGACTTTGGCTCAATGCGAGCTGATCGAATAAATCATTTATTCGGGGCATTGGGTATTTGTTCTTGATTGTGATCATGTTGAGAGCTCGATAATCAATACATAACCTCATTGTCCCATCCTTCTTCTTGGCAAATAAAATAGGAGAACCCCAAGGTGAGGAGCTGGCTCGTATGTATCCTTTCTCCAATAATTCTTTTATTTGCTTCTTCAACTCTACCAATTCGGATGGTGCCATTCTGTAAGGTTTCTTGTAAATAGGAGCGGTTCCGGGTGCTAGCTCAATGCTGAATTCTATTTCTCGGTCTGGTGGCATGCCTGGTAGTTCTTTTGGAAACACGTCTGGGAATTCACATACTACGGGAACCTTGTTCAGCTCAGAAACGTCCACCTTGTTTAATCTAGGTTGCCGAGGTATTTGTCTCTCTTTGGCTGAAACTTTTATTTTCTTCCCATGATGGTGTGTGAGAATCACAGACGGTTGAAGCAGTCAATAAAACCTTTGTTGGTGGTTAACCAATCCATTCCTAGGATGACATCCGGTCCTTTGCTTTCCAAAGACAATAAGGTTGGCGTAAAACTTCAATCCTTCAAATTCAATAACCACACCTTGACAAAGAACTCCGGGTCACTTGCTTAATTCCAGGGGACTTGATGATCATTGATTTTTCCAAGGGAAGCATCGAAAATTTATTTTGCAAAGCAAAACTTTTCGAAACGAATGAGTGAGAAGCTCCAGAATCAAACAAAACCATGGCAAGTATTGTGTTGACGGCACGCATGCGAGTCACGATATATCCGGGCGTTACGTGCTTCCTTTCGGGTCACGTGGTTCAGGTGACCTTTCCGGTGGTTGTGGTTGGGGTTGAAATTGTTTCGCTTTGGTGCTGAATTATTGCCACCATTATTGAGCTTCGGGGTTGAGTTCCTTGGCTTGGGACACTGCTTGGCATAGTGCCCTTCTTCTCCACAAGCATAACAGTAACGCTCGGGCGATAGGTGAACTCTTTGTCTCTTGCATGGAAATTCTTGGTTGGACATGAATTATTCGTCGGGGTTTTGTGTGAATCCCCCTTTGAAATTCCTTCTTGCTTACGTGATTGCGAGAGAAAGTAGTCTGGTCCTTTTCCGCTTATGGAAATATTCCAGTGCTACGCCGCTCATTTTCCGTGGTAATGACCTTATCTACGGTGTCTTAAAATCTGGAAAGGTGTGCACAACTAGTCGGCACTTAAGGGCGGGTGCCAGCCTTCCAAGAATTTTTCCATATTCTTGCTCTCGGTCATGCGTTCTTCGTTGGCGTGGCGACAGTGATGTGAATTGGCTGTTGTATTCGTGATCGTCATGGCTCTTTGCTTGAGTTCATCAAATTCCTTCTTCTTGATTTTCATGACGCTCTTAGGAATATGTGCCCCACTTAAAAACCTTCTTTGAAAATTTCCCAGGTGATTTCATTTTCGTTGGGGTGCATGTGCAGGAAGTTTTCCCACCATGATGCAGCTGCACCTGTGAGATAATGAGGTGCATACAGTACTTTTTCACGGTCCGAACACTGTGCGATAATTAATTTTCTCTCCATGTCTCGAAGCCAGTCCTCGGCCTCAAGAGGCTTGTCAGTATGAGAAAATGTTGGAGGACGCGTCTTTTGTAACTCAGATAATTTGGATTGCGGTTGATACTGACCACGGTTACTTCCCATATTGATGAATTGGTTCATCATTTCCTGGTGTTGCTTGACTGACTGTTCATACAAACGACAAACTTGTGTAAAGCTGCTTCACTGTCCTGTTGACTTGTCCGACTCGAGTGAAATTGTGGTTCTGCGGCGTGCCATAATTCTCTTCTGGCTGAGTTGGCATGGAGCGCGTCCAAGGACGAGACATCTTTCACTCTGGGGATATATTTTGTGAACTCGTAAGATAAGAAAGTGAGTCGCAAAAGCCAATAAAATCACACACAAAGAACATTTTTAAACTCCAGGATATTTGTGGAAACACTGCAGTTCTTGTAGCGGAGAAGGACTATTACATATCTTACACGCGGGCATAATTATACATTACATCACTCAGGATATGCGTACATAATCCTGACATGTTATTTAAACTAGTGCACTCCTCCAAATCCTACATGATGCGCAAACAGGCTACTTCTCACAACCTATGTACACATAAACATATTACACAAGTCGATACATCGCATGGCGTCTACGCGTACTCAGTCGGAGATGGTGAGGATCTCCCTTGGCCGGCCGAGGGTGAGACGTAGCGACGCTGGGGAATCAACTTCCTCCTCGCTAATAGGTTCCAGACGGAACGCTACTGAGCTGATGGAGCAGGTGCCGTAGGCGGAGTACCCTGAATAAGAGTGGGTGGAATAGGTGGAGTAGCACGTATGGGAGTGGGTGCAAAAAGTGGTGCAGTGCGAACGGGAGTGGGTGCAATAGCCTGGTTGAATTCCTCAGTGGTAGGCGACTGACGTGCGATGGCGAGAATGGTAGGCGAATGCGGTCGAGGACGAGATAAAGGTCAGCGGTGGAGCGGTGTGTAGGAGTTCCTCCTGTTAGCAGCACAGCCATGAACCGAGTCCATGCGGGCAGCTACGAGGTCGCCCACCATGTTGTCAAGGCTGCCTCCAGGGGCTCGGAGGTACTCGGCAAGCATCTCAAATGCCTCGCCTTGCTCTCCTCCGGGGCAAGAGAATGAGTAGTGACAGGTGTAAGGCACATGGCATGGAAGGTAGCGATATCGACGGGTCTTCATTGCGGGAAGGACGTCCGAAGACGAGCTATCGCCTCTGGCTGCCATCTGCATAGCATGCCTCTCTGTAGGCATGGCTCTCCCCAAGAAACGGAAGCGGCGCACCTCAACACGCCCTCCCCCGAATAGCACCGCGGCTTGGTGCATGGTTAGACTGTCGTTGATCTTGTGTGGATAAAGTGTGAAGACTGGGCGCACGGATGGCCCCATCGCGACCCGAACGATGAAGGAGAGGAGTTTGACGAACCCCTCTGGCACGTTGGCGAACATTTGATACTCGCATGATGGCTGCCGGCCATCTACAAAAGTAGGCAAAAATTCTGAGTGATCAGATCATAAATTTTTATGCTGACTGTCAGAAAGATGACTACATTTTGCAAAAACAAGAATAAACACTGCCATGCTAATAATAAAATTAGCGGTCGCACCTAGTGGCTTCCTACAGTCAGCCTGGCACTGGTTACCAAGTCTGTCACGACTGACTTTTTCAATAAATAATTATCGAGAAAGTCGATCTTTAAATCCCAGTATAGGAAAAAGTCATCCTTTCTGGTAGACAAATGCTTGATAAACAGAGAACCAGTAGCATCAAATATATTACAAGGTTGAGCTGAGGCTGCTCAACAATTTATTACAAACTTGCCAATATCTTACATATGGGCGGCCATGACACAGGAGTGTGGTGGCATGCTACTAGCTCGAGGAAAAGGTGGTGGATAACTTGACTCCTAACTGGCAGCTCATCGAGCGGCGGGGGAGGCTCGATGAATTTATTCGGGGTTGCGGAAGCGGATAATACAGTGACCAAAACAGGATCGCCTGCAGGTGGTAGGACTCCTCTAGGCGTCGGACTCGCTATCAAACTCTTCATCCAAGAGATCGCCTTCATCAACATCTGGCCAAATCAACAAGCCAGGTGAGTACTTTGAAAGTACTTAAAAGACAGTTCGGACAAAAGATATAATCAATGAATGCAAGAATGCGTCAACAACAAAGGATGATGCTCATATGACAACAATATTATTGCAGGACTTGATAGATAAAATAAATAGCTGAAAACCGATCGGGTGTCTGGAGCGATGCCTCGAAAGGTAAATAAATAATATGAATACCGCAGTCGGGCGTCTTAGCGACACCACGTAAAGGGCTTTAAAAGAAATGCCACAGTCGGATGTCTGAGCGACATCACATAAAGGGCTTTAAAAGGAATGCCACAGTCGGACGTCTGAGCGACATCACATAAAGGGCTTTAAAAGAAATGCCACAGTCGGACGTCTGAGCCACATCACATAAAGGGCTTTAAAAGGAATGCCACAGTCGGACGTCTGAGCGACATCACATACAGGGCTTTAAAAGAAATGCCACGATCGGACGTCTGGCGACATCACATAAAGGGCTTTAAAAGAAATGCCACGATCGGACGTCGGCGACATCACATAAAGGGCTTTAAAAGGAATGCCACAGTCGGACGTCTGAGCGACATCACATAAAGGGCTTTAAAAGGAATGCCACCGTCGGACGTCTGAGCGACATCACAGACAGGGCCTATAACAAAATAAATAACAGGTATGCCACCGTCGGACGTCTGAGCGACATCACAGACAGGGCTTGTAATGAATGTAAATAACAAGATTAGTCCGTCCACAAGAATAATCTTTTAACCGGGTTTATCACACATAAATTCCACCGGAGTTTTGTCACTGAGGTTGATACCTCATAAGGTAAGATGAAAAATAGTACTTGAACAAAGTACAAGATGATTGAAAGATTTGAGACTCTGCAGAGTTTGGATGAACTGACCACAGCCAACGGATTTCCGTAGTCACGAAGGACTAGTTCCGTTTACGGTATTTCAGTAGAAACACATTTAACTAGTACACACCCATTTCACCTCACGAATGCCAGGAATCACCCTGGACAATGTCCAAGAAAAACTTTGAGTCGGGGAGGCCTCAACCTCGAGTAGCATGGGATTAAATTTCTATACGCGCGCTCTAAGGGGTGCCCCCCTCTCGGTCCCAACCGGAAACACCCATGCCCCCTGACCGGATGACGGGCTTTAATCCAGGGCCATGGAACCCTCATCCCGACCTCTATATTTGGTGTGTACCAGGAAAACGATTTGCATCTTACTATGCCATATTCCTTTCGGAAAACATGTGACAAAGATAGGAAGGAATGAATGGAAATGTGATTTGTTTCACGATGACACTAAGTAAAAAATCTGGCATAAGACTAGCATGTCACAACACTGCCATCTTACCCAACCTCATGCCAACACATGGCTATGCAAATATGTATCCAACAACATAATGCTTTCCGAACTTACTTTCCACTTATGTGCATGAAATATAACATTCACAGTGACGTTCATAACCATGCCATGACTATCTTTGAAATGCAAACATGCAACAACACTCATCATATCAAGAGTTCAAACATGCTTGCCTGGTTCGGAGTAGTCGGAGTCTAACTGTGCGAAGTTTGCAGCTCTGTCACCTCCTCCGGTATCTACGGTACAAGAAAGATACGTACGCAACGTAAATATCGTGAGTGTACAGAAAAGTGTTCCAAATATTTTTCAGATAAATATGATAAAAAACTAGACCAAATTTTGAAGAGGACAGAAAAAGAATCACTCAAAAATTCCTTTCTATTAAAAGGTTATAAGGGTTTTAACCCAAGGACTCATCTGTAATGAAACAGAAAACTTCCAGGGGGTTCTGCGGAATAATCCAGATAACGTTTCGTTTAAAAGAAACGGCTGAGAGACTGACAGGCGGGCTCCACCCGTCAGGTTTAAATTTTCAAACGAGGGAAAACAGAGCGCGACGGCGCCGAGAGGTGCGGTGGTCGCCGGCGGCGATCCACGGCGAGGCAAGGTGATCGGGTGTACCTCTGTGTTCAGGGTGTCCTTCCGCGTCTGCCGGAGGTGGTGGTGGTCGCCGGCGAGTACCACGTCGGCGGTGACGCTTGCTCCGTGACGGCGGTTCGGGTGGTCGTGGATCTCACGAGGGGGGCTGCGAGGTCAAAATTGAGCTGGGGGTTATCTTACTAGAGGTGGTACGAGGCTACGGTCGAAAGTAGGGCGGCGGAGGGGTTCTCTCCGGAGAGAACGATGCCGGAGCCCAAGGCGGACGGAGGTGGCCGGAGTCGAGGAGGAAAGGCCCCTCGAGGCCCGTTCAGTGGCCGGGCGGGGTCTGGTGAGATGGTGGAGTCGTGCCCAGGCGAGAGCAAGCTAGGGGTGCTATATATATCCGCCTGAAAGGCGATTGCCGAGAACGGGTTCTCCGGCGAGGTGATTACGGGCGCAGATGGTTGCACGGGAGGGTTCGGAGGTTGGCGTCGTCGTGGATGCTCCCTCGATCCGCTTCGATGCTAATCGCGTCGGGATTGGGTTGTTTAGGGGAGCTCGACACGGGCGGCCTGGGCCCGTCGGCGTGGGAGCGCGCTTCTGCGCGCCGCGCCAGGCGACGGTGCTGCATGCATCTGTTGGCGAGCAAATGGCCACACGGAGCCACCGGGGGTTTGGGCGGCGTAAACGACGGCGTTGCCGCCGTTACGCTCCTGCCGGCTGCTACGGTGATACGGCCGCCGCAAGACACGCCGGCGCAGGCGGGCCAGGGCGCCACCGATGCCAGGAAGGCGCCAAGCGCGCGTGTGAGGCTCCGGACAAGCGAGCTAGGCCGTGAGCAAGGTGCCAAACGCACTGTGAGCATGTGACTGAATTCTGACGAAGATTGACACTGAAACTCTGAATTTAACTGAAAATGGACAGAAACAGTGCATGCAAGGTGTTCGGCAGAATGATCTAGGCATGTAGAGATTTTTCCTTGAGCTGGTGTTTGGTGGAGGGGCCTCTCATTGCACCTAGAGGCCGCCTGAATATTTGTAGAATTTTTGGAGAGGTGTAGATATGAATTTCACCAAATTTGGCAAATCTGGTCCAAACTTGCAGTGAGTGAAATTTGAAATATTTGAAAAGAAGAAGAGTGGATCAAGATGGTTCTGGGTCAGGGTACATAGGACTATCCAGGGTGTTGAGTTGAGGTCAAAAATCAAAAGCATTAGGGTACTTGCTTTGCAATCCACCTAGGCTCAAAAGAAAGGACAGAATTATTTTGGGAGGAGAAATAATTGGAATAAAATCCAAAAATGGATTTTATTAGTTTGGGCAGAATGTTTGGGTTGAATCAAAGTGGGAGGAGAGGTTTTGGGAAAAATTTCACCATAGGAGGCATGGTAAACCAGAGTGGATAAAAATCAAAAGAAAGACAAAAAATCAAAAAGGTTTTTCTTTTTAAAGGAAACTAAATCCAAGAGAAGAAAAAAAGATTTTGAGAGGGCAAACTTAGAAGATGGTTTTTAGGAAGGTTTTGAATGACCTTCTTCCAAACCAAGCAAGGCCTTTCTGAAAACAAAAATCACAAAATTTTTGGAGTGTCACAACAATGGTAGGAGGTCTACATATCCGTATCGCCAAGCTTGCCTTCCACACCAAGGAAAGTCCCATCCGGACACGGGACGAAGTCTTCAATCTTGTATCTTCATAGTCCAGGAGTCCGGCCAACGGTGAGAGTTCGTCTATCCAGACACCCCCTAATCCGGGACTCCCTCACCCGGCGAGCCATTAAGTCGCAAGTATTGGCCGATTTCGTCGCCGAATGGACAGAAGCCGAACTCCCTAAGGAGTACGGCGCGTACTCTAATTGGATTATGCACTTCGACGACTCTAAAATGCTGGCTGGTCTGGGGGCTGGCATCGTCCTGACGTCCCCCACCGGAGATACAGTCCAATACGTACTCCAAATAATGTACACAGACTCCAACAACACCGCCGAATACGAGGCCCTGTTACATGGTTTTCGGATGGCAGTTTCCATGGGCATTCGACGCGTGGAGGTCCGCGGGGACTCGAACCTCGCAATATCCCAAATAAATGGAGACTTCGATGCCAAGGATCCGAAAATGGCGGCTTATCGCAACGCCGTTCTCAATATGTCAGCTCGGTTCGAGGGGCTCGAATTCCACCATGTGGCTCGGGAAAACAATCAGGCGGCGGATATCCTCGCCCGTATCGGCGCTAAGCGCGACGCGGTCCCACCTAACATCTTCTTGGAAAGGCTGTTCATGCCATCTGTGGTATGGGAAGGGGACACCGGTAACAATAGTCCGGACCCGGCCACAACAAAAACCGAACACTGACATAATCGGAGGCTCTGCCACCAAAATAACACCTTCAGCCCACCTAATAATGGCCGTCATCGCCCTGTGGACTGAACCATTCCTAGCCTACGTAACCAGGCAAGAACTTCCCGAGGACCAAAATGAGGCACGCTGCATAGTGCGGTGATCTAAAGCCTACAAGGTCCACGAGGGAGAGCTTTATAAGAAAAGCACTATCGGAGTCCTTCAAATGTGCATTTCCGAAGAGGAAGGGCGAAAACTCCTGGCTGAAATCCATGCTGGACTCGGCGGCCACCACGCCGCATCCCGGGCCCTTGTAAGCAAGGCCTTCCGTACAGGATTCTACTGGCCGACGGCCCGGGCTGATGCACAGGACTTGGTCCAACGTTGCGTCGGTTGCCAGCTTTTTGCAAACCAAAGCCATATGCCACCCACCGCCCTCCAAACAATCCCCATTACCTGGCCCTTCGCTGTCTGGGGGCTTGATATGTCGGACCCCTTAAAGGGGAACCCATATGAAAAAATACTTACTGGTCATGGTGGATAAATTCACCAAATGGATACAAGCCAAACCTGTTAAAACGGCCGAATCCGGACTGGTGATAGACTTCACATCTGGGGTTGTACACCGTTATGGCATCCCCCACAACATCATTACTGACAACAGCACGAACTTTACAGCCGACGAGGTAAAACTTTGGTGCAGCAACATGGGCATCAAGCTCAATTATGCTTCTGTCTATCACCCCCAAACTAATGGTCAGGTCGAACGAGCAAATGATCTTATTATGAGCGGCTTTAAACCTGATTAGTGCGGTCCTTAAAGGAGTCTAACACGCACTGGGTGGAGGAGCTCGACTACGTCTTATGGGGGCTGCGAACCACGCCGAATCGAACTACCGGATACACACCGTTTTTCATGGTGTACGACGCAGAGGCAGTTCTGCCCTGTGACATAATTCATGACTCACCTCGAGTGTGCATGTATGAAGAAAAAGAGGCCGAGCTTGATCGGCAGGACAGTTTGGACGCCCTGGAGGAGGAGCGCGACGTGGCAAAAGCCCGTTCCGCATTCTATCAGCAACAGGCTCGAAGATACCAAAGCAGAGAAGTACGGGCCAAAACTTATAACGTTGGCGAACTAGTTCTACGCCTGCCGGAGAAGAAAAAGAACAAGGTTAAGCCCAAATGGGAAGGTCCCTTCATTATTGACCAAGTTCTGACCGGTGGAGCGTACCGTCTGCGGGATGCGTTGGACAATCGACTTGATCCAAACCCATGGAACGCAGCCAGACTCCGAAGATTCTACGCCTAGCGCCGGACTCTAAGTTCGTCTCCTTACTCCTGTCCGTTTTTCATTAACAGCTTTCTCTTTTTTTTCCTTTTCCTTCTCCGCAAGGCCTTCAAAGGCCAAACTTGTGTCTTGCTTACACACTATAAACGCGCTAGCCTCGCTCATTATACCTGGGGGCTTCTTATACAGAAGCTTAATATAACTATTTTTCTGGGCTTTACGCCCCGCACATGTGTTATTCTTCCGCATGTACCTTTTTTCGCCATTATATGCATCGGTATGACTTAAGTTTTGGCCAAGCTGGGTTGCCTGGCTCTTGTATTTATGCCCTACGTTCCCGTTAATTCGGCTAGGGCATAAGGGGAGCACCTCTGCGATTGTTATCGCCGGTCACCGGATGTGTACCTCAGACTGGGTGAAGCCGAAAGCTAGCGTTCTTAAGGGAATATTTGGTCGGTGAACAAAAGATGACTTTTATTTATTTCGATACATGCCCCCAGATGTTTTTTATTTGCCTGCATTTCTCCTCGCAGTCCGTACATGCACATTAGGGCATGCGTACCCAGGGAAAGGAACCCTTAACGGAACTATTCTCCCTGGAAGATGTTTCTTACTATCCATGTAATATAACATAACTAGTTGGGTACTTGTCTGTTCAAGCACTTATGACCCCTACACCTGGTTTTCATGCATACCCTGGTTTTTACATAACTGAGCAGGTATTCGGATACACTCCGGACTATCGGGTCTCGAGGTCGAAGCGAAAAGGTCCGCCATGACAAATGAATTACAATCCGGCTAGAGACATTATACATGTCACTTAAATTACACAGTCACTTAGACTGGCTAAATTCTTCTTCTATCCCATCCAACAGGCTGTCTAGCCTACAATCCTGTTGGGAATACTTTGCGGCTAATTCTACTTGACCATACACCAAACTGACGGGGATCTCCTTCCCATCGGGCCCCACAGGTCCGACCTCGGCCATGTGGTTTGGGTCAGCCTTGGTATACCGCGTCTTCACCATTGCCCAGGCTTCCCTGGCACCTTGACGGCAGGCCGATATCTTCCATAATCGGAGGCGCCGCCGCGCTCCCTTGAGCTTCTCTGCAAGCTCTCCAATGCCTTCTGGCAGGGAGACGGATGGCCACAAGGCCTGGGCAATACCCTGCATCACCTGCCGAACTTGTTCGTGCAGTTGTGAGAGCTTTTGGTAGAAGATCACCCACAGACTCGGGCATCTCCTCCGCGGGACGACCTGTCAGCATACCTGCAGACATAACTCTGTTAGCAAGCTTCTTCACCGAACTTCTTCAAAAGTTCGTTCAAGCACTTACTGAAAATGCCGCGTCGAAGCCGCTTATTCTCCTTCACGGAGTCAGCTTGCTGGGCCCGAACATCTTTCAGTTCCTCACCCAGCTGGGTATTGGCGTCTTGGAGATTGTTTTTCTCTTGCCTAACTTTCGTAAGCATGTGCTCGCCAGCCTTTAGCCGTCGTATGACATGTTGCTCATCGGAATTCACTCCGGCGTCATCTACAATATCTATTGTTAGATTTGCAGGCATGCCGCATACTATATGGTACCTATCATTCTTTGAAACAAGTGTTACCGGAGGGGGCCTTCTCGGACTCCTTCAATGTGGCAACTGCGGCCCGTAGCTGGGCCTTGCACTCTTCCAGCTCTTGAGACAATTGGGTATTCTTCTCTGAAAGAACCTGCACAAATTATGATCCTTAAATCAGTTGTGCCAACTGTTTCAAGTCTCAGGGGCTACTGATATATATAATCATCAAAATTTTCTTACCCATATATCCTGAGTTGAAGGCATCAAATGCCTCTTGGGAGAAAAAGGCATCACGGAGTACGGCCCGGCGACGCCTATGATTCATGGCGCTCTCCACTTTGGAATTTGTAGCGGATATTTTATCCGCATCCTCTGTAGGAGGAGCATCCGACGCGTGCCCCGTGTTAGCTTCCGCCTCTGTGTCCGACCCTAGAGCCCGACTTGTAGAGGCATGATCGGCGACCTCTCCGGATATAGTCCGGCGAGCGTTTTTCCTTCTAGGAAACATGGGTGTTATTATGTTTTAGAAGACGATAACCACGGAGCAAGGCTTTGTATAATACCTCTGCGCTGGCGTCTCCCTCCGGACCGCCTTCCTTTTTAGCCTGCCTGGCGTCGGCGCCCCTTGTTGGCGATTCGCCACGGGTTCGGCATGGCGTCCCGAGGACCTTCCCTGTAAAACATCGTACAGATACGGTAGGTGAAGTGCATAAAAAGGGATCCTTCTCAAAAGTTGGGACTTTGGTTTCACTTACATGCGAGCCGGGGAGCAACCTAGGATAGTCAGCTATAATGGCCACCATGGCATCATCACAGCTTAATTGATAGAATATCATGTCGAGCAGCTCCACAAATATGTCCGGATCCTCTTCTAGGCCGGGGTCGAGTGCCCGGCCGGGATCCTCCGGTTGTGGGGGTGGGTTGTTGACCTGCCTTACAACCTTTCGCAGTTCCTGCTATGAAATAGCAAGGTAAATACTTATTATAAAAATTTGGGAAGGACGGGAGTAAGAAGTGGCAGCTCACCCAGCTTGGAGGGTTGTACAAGGAGAATCCATCCCGTGGCTTGATGCGGAGGAACTCCTCTTCCTCTCCCTTATACAAATCGGACAGAATTCTTGCTAGGGCAGCAACTGAGTCTGGCCCCTTACGACCATAGCGAGTGGCATCATCTTCCCCATTGAAATGCCACATGGGGTGGCCTCGATATTGAAGCGGCTGCACCCCCCGCATAATGCATATCGACATAACCTCGGTTGTTGTCAGCCCTGATTGAGCTAGCACCTTTATTCGGCCCATCAGGTAAAGGACGTCTCTGTCATCTTCCTCCTGAGGGCTCCGTGGGCGCCAGCTTCGGTGTTTCTTCAAAGGGGCATTGTCGAACTCGGGAAGACCGATCCAAATAGGATCCGGAAGGGGAACGTCCTCCGTATAAAACCACCCTGAAGGCCAGTCTTCGGACGTCTTCTTCGGGGTACCGGATAGGTATCCGGTCCCGGCGATGCGCCATATTTTGGCTCCGCCCACTTGATATATTGAGCCCCTCTGTGTACGGGGCACAAGGCAGAATAGCCTCTTCCATAGCGCGAAATGAGCTTCGCAGCCCAGAAACAGCTCGCAAAGAGCTACGTAACCAGCGATGTGTAATATGGAAGCAGGGGTGAAATTATGCAGCCAGAGGCCGTAAAACTCCAGGAGCCCTCGGAGGAACGGATGGATTGGAAATCTGAGTCCCCTTAATAAATAAGGGACGAGGCATACCCGCCCCCTTGGAGGGGTTGGGAAAGCTCTCCGCTTGCTCCCCGCCATTATAGGTGGCGAGCCAGCTCGAGCAGGGGACCATATACGCTGGGGGGAGGAATCCCTGGGTCTGTAGCTCCACTAATTGACTGTGCGGGACGGAACACTTCTTCCAATATCCGGGCTTAGGGCTACGGGAGCAAGAGGAGGAGTTGCGCTGGCCGGCCATGATGGGATGGATTTTTTCGGGCGCGCTCCGATGAATGCTCACTGAAGGAGGAGGGTGTGATTTGGATCTGAGAGTCCTCGTCACTTTAAATAGACAGTTTATTCACATAGCTAGGGTGGTAAATGCAAAAACGCCATGGCTCCTCGCATTCGCTCGACACGTGGAAGATAGCCATTATTGGACGTGGAAGCCAAGACGCGCAACATTTATGAGAAGCCGGACACTACTCACAGGTTGTCAGGATTTGGAGAAGCCCGCCTTGCAATGCCGAAAACAATCTACGCGTCGGACTCATCGTCATTGAACCCTGGTTCGGGGGCTACTAAGGGAGTCCTGGATTAGGGGGTATCCGGACAGCCAGACTATATCCTTTGGCCGGACTGTTGGACTATGAAGATACAAGATTGAAGACTTCGTCGCGTGCCCGTTGGGGACTCTCCTTGGCATGCAAGGCAAGCTTGGCGATACGGATATGTAGATCTCCTCCCATTGTAACCGACTCTATGTAACCCTAGCCCCCTCCGATGTCTATATAAACCGGAGGGTTTAGTCCGTAGGACAACAACAATCATACCATAGGCTAGCTTCTAGGGTTTAGCCTTTATGATCTCGTGGTAGATCAACTCTTGTAATACTCATATCATCAAGATCAATCAAGCAGGAAGTAGGGTACTACCTCCATCGAGAGGGCCCAAACCTGGGTAAACATCGTGTCCCCCGCCTCCTGTTACCATCCGCCTTAGACGCACAGTTCGGGACCCCCTGCCCGAGATCCGCCGGTTTTGACACCGACAGCAAGCCATTGAGAATAAATGGATCTTTAAGAAGAAGACAGACGTTGATGGTAATATCACCATTTGTGAAGCTCGACTTGTCTCAAAGAAGTTTCCGACAAGTTCAAGGGGTTGACTATGATGAGACTCTCTCAATCATAGCGATGCTAAACTCTGTTAGAATTATGTTAGCAGTTGCTGCATTTTCATTTACGAAATCTGGCAGATGGATGTCAAAACAAAGTTTCCTTGACGGTTTCCATGAGGAAAGGTTGTATGTGATACAACCAGAAGGTTTTCTCGATCCTAAGGATGCTAAAAGGTATGCAAACTCCAGCGGTCCTTCTATGGACTGGAGCAAGCATCTCGGAGTTGGAACATACGCTTTGATGAGGTGATCAAAGCATTTGGGTTTATACAAAGTTTGCAAGAAACTTGTATTTGCAAGAAAGTGAGTGGGAGCACTACAACATTTTGATAAATATATGTGGATGAAGACATATTGTTGATCAGAAATGATGTAGAATTTTTGGAAAGCATAAAGGGTTGTTTGAATGGAGTTTTTCAAAGGAAGACCTATGTAAAACTGCTTACATGTTGGGTATCAAGATCTATAGAGATAGATCAAGACGTCTGATAAGACTTTCACAGAGCACATACCTTGACATGATCTTGAAGGAGTTCAAGATGGATCAGTCAAAGAAGGAGTTCTTGCCTGAGTTGTAAGGTGTGAATTTGAGTGAGACTCAAAGCTCGACCACGGCAGAAGAAAGAGAAAGGACGAAAGTCGTCCCCTATGCCTTAGCCATAGGCTCTATACGATATGCCATGCTGTGTACCGCGATGTGCCTTGCCATGTGTCTGGCAAGGGGGTATAAGAGTGATCCAGGAGTGGATCATTGGACAGCGGTCAAAATTGTCCTTGGGAATAAGGAAATATTTCTCAATTATGGAGGTGATGAAGAGTTCGGCGTAAAGGGTT
Organism: Aegilops bicornis; assembly: GCA_021605145.1. Classification (NCBI taxonomy): domain Eukaryota; kingdom Viridiplantae; phylum Streptophyta; class Magnoliopsida; order Poales; family Poaceae; genus Aegilops; species Aegilops bicornis. The sequence continues at coordinate 462,702,564 of CM038669.1, read as the reverse complement.
ACGTTGATGCAAGCTTTAACACCTATCTGGATGACTCAAAGTAGCAACCCGGATACGTATAGTGGAGCAACCATTTGGAATAGCTCCAAGTGGAGCATAGTAGCAACATCTACAATATGAAATAAAGATTTGCGAAGAACACACGGATCTGAATGTTGCAAACCCGTTGACTAAAACCTCTCTCGTAAGCATAACATGATCAAACCCTAGAACTCATTGAGTGTTAATCACATGGTGATGTGAACTAGTTTATTGACTCTAGTAAACTCTTTGGGTGTTAGTCACATGGCGATGTGAACTAGAGTGTTAATCACATGGCGATGTGAACTAGATTATTGACTCTAGTGCAAGTGGGAGACTGTTGGAAATATGCCCTAGAGGCAATAATAAAATGGTTATTATTATATTTCCTTGTTCATGACAATTGTCTATTGTTCATGCTATAATTGTATTAACCGGAAACCGTAATACATGTGTGAATACATAGATAGTAATATGTCCCTAGTAAGCCTCTAGTTGACTAGCTCGTTGATCAATAGGTGGTCATGGTTTCCTGACCATGGACATTGGATGTCGTTGATAACAGGATCACATCATTAGGAGAATGATGTGATGGACAAGACCCAATCCTAAGCATAGCAAAAGATCGTGTAGTTTGTTTGCTAGAGCTTTTCTAATGTCAAGTATCATTTCCTTAGAACATGAGATTGTGCAACTCCCAGATACCGTAGGAGTGCTTTGGGTGTATCAAACATCACAACGTAACTGGGTGGCTATAAAGGTGCACTACAGGTATCTCCGAAAGTGTACATTGGGTTGTACGACTCGAGACTGGGATTTGTCACTCCGTATCACGGAGAGGTATCTCTGGGCCCACTCGGTAATGCATCATCATAATGAGCTCAATGTGACTAAGGAGTTAGTCACGGGATCATGTGTTACAGAACGAGTAAAGAGACTTGCCGGTAACGAGATTGAACGAGGTATGGGAATACCGACGATCGAACCTCGGGCAAGTAACATACCGATGGACAAATGGAATTGTATACGGGATTGATTGAATCCCCGACATCGTGGTTCATCCGATGAGATCATCGAGGAACATGTGGGAGCCAATATGGGTATCCAGATCCTGCTATTGGTTATTGGCTGGAGGTTGTCTCAGTCATGTCTACATGGTTCCCGAACCCGTAGGGTCTACACACTTAAGGTTCGGTGACGCTAGAGTTGTTATGGGAAATAGTATGTGGTTACCGGAGGTTGTTCGGAGTCCCGGATGAGATCCCGGACGTGACGAGGAACTCCAGAATGGTCCGGAGGTGAAGATCGATATATTGGACGAAGGGAATTGGAGTCCTAATTATTCAGGGATGCAGGTGGCGACCAGCGTGACCGAAAAGGTGTTTGGAGGCCCCATAGCGTTGGGGGGGCCTTATGGGCCAAGGGGAGGGGGCACACCAGCCCACTAAGGGGTTGTGCGCCCCTCCCAACCCCTCTCACTTAACCTGGAGAGGTGGGGGCGCCTCCCCTAGGGCAGCCGCCCGTCCCGGCTTGGGGGGCAAGTTTCCTAGGGGTGGGGGCGCCCAAACCCATCTAGGGTTTCCCCTGTGGCCGCCACCCCTCCCCTAGGGAACCCTAGGGAACCTCCTCCACCCCCCTTCCCCCTATATATAGTGAGGGAGAGAGAGGGCAGCCGCACCCCCTTCCCCTGGCGCAACCCTCTCCTCCTCCAACACCTCCTCCTCCGTAGTGCTTGGCGAAGCCTTTCCGGAGAACCGCAAGCTCCACCACCATGTTGTCGTGCTGCCGGAGCTCTCCCTCAACTTCTCCTCTCCCCTTTCTGGATCAAGAAGGATGAGACATAATCGGGTTGTACGTGTGTTGAACGCGGAGGCGCCGTCCGTTCGACGCTTGGATCGGATCTTCCGTGATTTGAACCGCCGCGAGTACGACTCCATCAACCGCGTTCTTGTAACGCTTCCGCTTAGCGATCTTCAAGGGTATGAAGATGCACTCCCTCTCTCTCGTTGCTAGCATCTCCTAGATTGGTCTTGGTGACACGTAGGAAAATTTTGAATTATTACTATGTTCCCCAACAATATTTTCATGCAAATTTTTTTTTTCATGCTAAGAAATCACCACCTTCAGTGGATTTTCATTTATATCATGAGGTTAAGGAGATGTCACTCCATGATTTTTGTCGGGTCTGCAAGATACCCTTTGTAGGCAGCATCGAGGAACCACACCATAGTGATGTGGAGGAATTTATTGATAAAATTGTTGTAGGGAAAACGAGGAAAGTTTCCGATGCAAGAATTACTAGTATACATTTTCCTGTTCTACGTTACTTTGCGATATTTGCTAGTAGATGCTTAATTGGTCGCGGGAACAGTGGAAATCTTAGTGCTCCTGATCTTGTCATTTTGCACCATGCTTTGTTTCGTGATACAACTTTCAGCTTAGGCGCTATTGTTGCTAAACGATTAAGTCTGAACCGTACAAAGGGCCCCATCTTCGGAGGCATCTTTGCTTCACGCCTTGCTACACACTTTGAGGTACCTATTAGGCATTATGATAAAGAGGAAAAGTTACTGCCCCCTGTTTTTCTAGATTACAAGAGTATGGTAGCACATGAATTAATGGTTAAAAATAAGAAGAAGATGCTTAAGTATAATTTGATATTTGATAAAACTCACTATGAGATTATTACCTTGCATGCGCCCTGTTTGTTTAACATACTTTCAGGCACGTACCTCATCTTGCCCGAGGACATTTATGCATACTGGAGGTTGACGCTAGTTCCAGAGCCTGAGCCTGAGCCACCACTTGACCCCTATAGACAGTCTGATTATCAGTGGGATCCGGAGGAGATCGCCAACCAGTGGCACCCAGAGGACACTCCTCCGTACACCGGAGAGAGTAGCTTCGATCCGTGGGCCTAGACCAACTTAGGCCAAAAGCCTAAGCTTGGGGGAGTACGTATTTCTCACCGACATTACATTCATGATCACACACTCATGCCAGTTGTCGGTGCTCATACTTTTTCATTGTACTATCCATGCTAGTTTATTTTCTTTTCTAAGTCTTTTTCTTGTGTGTTTGAAAAACCTTAAGAAAAACCAAAAAAATAGTTGTAGCTTTTAGCTAGTTTACTTTCCATGCCTGTAGTAGTAGTAGTTAAAAGAAAACCCAAAAATATTTTTCGTTCTTCTTTTGTTTGTTGGGAGCTTTCCCGTGTGAATAGTTTTATTTCTTTTCTTTTCTTTGGGGGTCAAGAGGAGAAGACCATGATGAAAATGTTGAGTGGCTCTCATATGCATTATTGTTGATTTAACCAAGAGCCCATATTACCTTGTCTTCTCCTTTGTATTAAATGCTTGCAGATTCTAGCTTAGTCCAATGCACGTGCACTATTATTATTATCCACACCGTTCGGTCGTGCGAGTGAAAGGCAATAATGACGATATATGATGGACTGATTGAGATGAGAGAAGCTGGTATGAACTCGACCTATCATGTTGTTGTAAATATGATTAGTTCATCGTTCCTGATTCAGCCTATTATGAATGAAACATGTTTGCAATGACAATTAGAGATTATAGTTGCTCATGCCATGCTTAATTAGCTACGAGTTTATAATGGTTTACCTTGCATGCCAACATGCTATTAAACTAGTTGTGATGTGGTATGATAGGGTGGTATCCTCCTTTGAACGATTCGAGTGGCTTGACTTGGCACATGTTCACGCATGTAGTTGAAACAAAATCAACATAGCCTCCACGATTTTTATGTTCATGGTGAATTATAACCTACTCATGCTTGCACTCAGTGTTGATTAATTTTAATGCATGTTCATGACTGTTGTCGCTCTCTAGTTGGTCGCTTCCCAGTCTCTTTCTAGCCTTCACTTGTACTAAGCGGGAATTCTGCTTGTGCATCCACTTCCATAAACCTCAATGTTATTCCATATGAGTCCACCATACCTTCCTATATGTGGTATTTACCTGCCATTCCAAGTAAATTTTTATGTGCCAAACTCTAAACCTTCAAATGAAATTATGTTTTGTATGCTCGAATAGCTCATGTATCAACTAGAGATGTCTAATCTTCCATGTGGGTTATTCTCACGATGAGTGGACTCCGCTCATCACTCACGAGAAAATGGCTGGTAACCGATATGCCCAATCCCATGTTCAATTCAAAATAAATGCAAACAAAACTCCCCAGGACTGTTGTTAGTTGGAGGCACCCATTGTTTCGGGCAAGCCATGGATTGATGCTTGTTGGTGGTGGGGGAGTATAAACTTTACCATTCTGTTTAGGAACCGCCTATCATGTGTGTAGCATGGAAGATATCGAGATCTCTTGGTTGTTATGTTGACAATGAAAGTATGCCACTCAAAATATTATTTATCTCTGTTTCAAAACTCGAGCTCTGGCACCTCTGCAAATCCCTGCTTCCCTCTGTGAAGGGCCTATCTATTTACTTTTATGTTGAGTCATCATCCTCTTATTAAAAAGCACCAGTTGGAGAGCACCGCTGTCATTTGCATGCATTACTATTAATTTACATTAAGTATGACTGTGACTGGATCTCTTTTACCATGATTTACAATGTCTAGTCAGTACTTGATCTTTAGAGGTGCTCTGCATTTATGTTTTGCGGTCTCAGAAAGGGCTAGCGAGATACCATCTTGTTATATCATATTATGATTGTTTTGAGAAAGTGTTGTCATCTGAGATTTATTATTATTTCTCGCTAGTTGATTATGTCATTGATATGAGTAAACATGAGACCTAAATGTTATTGTGAATATGGTTAGTTCATAATATTTGCTGAAAGCTTGAATGTTGGCTTTACATATTTGCAACAACAAAATCAAACAGAGTTTGTAAAAGTTTTTCTTTATCACTCAGTTTGTCAACATAATTGCTTGAGGACAAGCAAAGGTTTAAGCTTGGGGGAGTTGATACGTCTCCAATGTATCTACTTTTCCAAACACTTTTGCCCTTGTTTTGGACTCTAACTTGCATGATTTGAATGGAACTAACCTGGACTGACGCTATTTTTAGCAGAATTGCCATGGTGTTATTTTTGTGCAGAAATAAAAGTTCTCGGAATGACCTGAAAATGCACGGAGACACGTTTTGGAAATAATAAAAAATACTGGTGAAAGAATCAGCATCAAGGGTCCCACACCTTGTCCACAAGGGTGCAGGGTGCGCCCACCCCCTGGGGCGCACCCCCTGCCTCGTGGGCCCACTGAGACTCCACCGACCTCAACCCCAACTCCATATATTCATGTTCGGGGAGAAAAATCAGAGAGAAGGATTCATCACGTTTTACGATACGGAGCCGCCGCCAAGTCCTAATCTCTCTCAGGAGGGCTGATCTAGAGTCTGTTCGGGGCTCCGGAGAGGGGAATCCGTCGCCATTGTCATCATCAACCTTCCTCCGTCACCAATTTAATGATGCTCACCGCCGTGCGTGAGTAATTCCATCGTAGGCTTGCTGGACGGTGATGGGTTGGATGAGATTTACCATGTAATCGAGTAAGTTTTGTTAGGGTTTGATCCCTAGTATCCATTATGTTCTAAGATTGATGTTGCTATGACTTCGATATGCTTAATGCTTGTCACTAGGGCCCGAGTGCCATGATTTCAGATCTGAACCTATTATGTTTTCATGAATATATGTGAGTTCTTGATCCTATCTTGCAAGTCAATCACCTAATATGTGTTATGATCCGGCAACCCTGAAGTGACAATAATCGGGACCACTCCCAGTGATGACCATAGTTTGAGGAGTTCATGTATTCACTAAGTGTTAATGCTTTGGTCCGGTACTATATTAAAAGGAGGCCTTAATATCCCTTAGTTTCCAATAGGACCCCGTTGCCACGGGAGGGTAGGACAAAAGATGGCATGCAAGTTCTTTTCCATAATGAAAGTGCAACTATCCCTAGGTGGTTTTGGTAATTCATAACAACATATAGCTCATTGAGCTAATGCTATTCCAAGACTAATATTTCAGGAAAGCTCAATGAATGGCATGGCATGGATGATGAAAGTGGACCCCTCAAAATACTAATGACAAGGATTGGCTCAAGCTCAAAAGCTCAAGATTCTTCATTTTACATTTTAGTGGTCCAAGATCACATTGAGTCTATAGGAAAAGCCAATACTATCAAGGAGGGATGAGGTGTTGCTTAATGAGCCTCTTGCTTCATGTTCTTAGTGATATGCTCCAAAACCCTCAGCTACTTTCTCACATCCACAAATGACCTAAACCAAAAGTCAAAATCGGTCACACCGATTCCTTCTATCCGGCGCCACCGAGTTCTAATGTCATAGCCACTGCCACGAACCCTAGGAAAATCGGTTCTACCGATAGGGATCTCGGTCTCACCGAGATGGGATTGTAATCTCTCTGTTTCCCTTCGTAACGTTTCGGTCTAACCGAAGTGAGCGATCGGTCCCACCGAGATTGCAATGTAAACTCTCTGTTTCCTTTTGTAACATTTCGGTCTCACCGAAAAGAGCAAATCGGTCCCACCGAGTTTACCTGACCAACTCTCTGGAAAGCTTGTTACCAAAATCGGTCTCACCGAGTTTGTGTAATCGGTCTTACTGAGATTACGTTATGCCCTAACCCTAACCATATCGGTCTTACCGAGTTGCATGTCAGTCCCACAAAAAATCCTAACGGTCACTAGGTTTGCTAAATCGGTCTGACCGAGTCTGTTGAATCGGTCCCACCGAGTTTGGTAAATTGTGTGTAACGGTTAGATTTTTTGTGGAGGCTATATATACCCCTCCACCTCCTCTTCATTCGTGGAGAGAGCCATCAGAACAAACCTACACTTCCAACTTACCATTTCTGAGAAAGAACCACCTACTCATGTGTTGAGGCCAAGATATTCCATTCCTACCAGATGAATCTTGATCTCTAGCCTTCCCCAAGTTGCTTTCCACTCAAATCTTCTTTCCACCAGATCCAAAACCTATGAGAGAGAGTTGAGTATTGGGGAGACTATCATTTGAAGCACAAGAGCAAGGAGTTCATCATCAACGCACCATTTGTTACTTCTTGGAGAGTGGTGTCTCCTAGATTGGCTAGGTGTCACTTGGGAGCCTCCGACAAGATTGTGGAGTTGAACCAAGGAGTTTGTAAGGGCAAGGAGATCGCCTACTTCGTGAAGATCTACCGCTAGTGAGGCAAGTCCTTCGTGGGCGGCGGCCATGGTGGGATAGACAAGGTTGCTTCTTCATGGACCCTTCGTGGGTGGAGCCCTCCGTGGACTCACATAGCTGTTACCCTTCGTGGGTTGAAGTCTCCATCAACGTGGATGTACGATAGCACCACCTATCGGAACCACGCCAAAAACATCTATGTCTCCAATTGCGTTTGAGTCCTCCAGACCCTTCCCTTTACTTTCTTGCAAGTTGCATTCTTTAATTTCCGCTGCCTATATACTCTTTGCATGCTTGCTTGAATTGCGTGATGATTGCTTGACTTGTCCTAAGATAGCTAAAATCTACCAAACTTTAAAACTGGGAAAAGGTTAAGTTTTTAATTGGTCAAGTAGTCTAATCACCCCCCTCTAGACATACTTCAAGGTCCTACAAGTGGTATCAGAGCTTGGTCTCCATTTGCTTTGATTTCCATAGCTTTTGGTGGTCATAGCCTTGGTTTCACAACCTAGGAGAGTATGGCGTCTAGCGAGGGAAATTATCACCGTAGAGGTCCTTACTTTGATGGTACTAATTTTGCTAGTTGGAAGCATAAGATGAAAATGCATATTCTCGGACATAACCCCGCCTGCTTGGGCAATTATTTGTATTGGCTTGCAAGGTGAATTCTTTGATGGGAGAGAACCGAACCGTGAAGCTAATGTGGAAGAATTGAAGATGCTGCAATACAACGCTCAAGCTTGTGATATCATCTTCAACGGATTGTGCCCCGAAGAATTCAACAAAATCAGCCGTCTTGAGAATGCAAAGGAAATTTGGGATACTTTGATTGATATGCATGAAGGTACCGAATCCGTCAAGGAATCCAAGTTGGATGTGCTCCAAAGTCAGCTTGACAAGTTCAAAATGAAGGATGGTGAAGGTGTCGCTGAAATGTACTCTAGGCTTGCACTTATCACAAATGAGATTGCCGGCTTAGGGAGTGAAGAGATGACCCATGATTCATCATCAAGAATATCCTAAGAGCATTGGATGGAAAGTATGATACCGTGTGCACATTGATCCAAATGATGCCAAACTACAAAGATCTCAAGCCAAGGGAAGTCATTGGAAGAATTGTTGCTCATGAGATGTCACTTAAGGATAAGGAGGAACTTCACAACAAGTCAAGTGGTGCTTACAAAGCCTCAAGTGAAGCACCCACATCATCAAGTGAGAAACACACCTTCAATGAAGAATTGAGCTTAATGGTGAAGAACTTCAACAAATTCTACAAGAGTAGAAGCAAAGAAAGAAGCTCCAAGTCAAGGTCTTACAATGACAAAAGATCTTCTAGTCGAGAGCGAAATTGCTACAATTGTGGGAGACCCGGACACTATTCCAATGAGTGTACGGCACCCTACAAAAGAAGAGAAGATTCTCCAAAAAGAAGAAGCAAAAGAGAAGAATCACCACCAAGAGAGAGGAGGAGTAGAGATGATCGTTATGAACGAAGACCCTCACGGAGAAGCAAGGATTCGAAAAGGAAGGACAAGTCATCAAGGAGCTACACAAAACGAAGACATCAAGCTCATGTTGGTGAATGGGTATCAGTCTCCGACTCAGAAATCACTCCGAGAGAAGCTATCACTCCGACTCCGAATATACTCAAGATGAAGGTGTTGCCAGTATAGCACTTGTGTCAACCAACTCCTACGACATATTTGAGTCACAAAATGAAGGAATTGGAAGATGCTTCATGGCCAAAGGTCCAAAGGTAACACATCCTGAGTATGTTGACTTCAATAGTGATGAAGATGACTTGCTTGTGGATGATGATTTACTTGTTGACAACTCTAGTGATGAATACTATGATGAAACGTCAATTAATCATGCTAATCAAGATAAAACGAATGACAATGATAAGGAGAAGATTGAGCTTCTAACTAAAGGACTAAACACTCTTAAGTTAGCTCATGAAACTATCTTCGAAGATCATCGAGAACTTTTAAGGGCTCATGAGAAGTTACGCTTTGAAAAGCTCAATCTTGAGCAAGAGCATGAGTTCTTAAAAGCAATCAATGATGATCTCCGTAAGAAAAGTTCTTCTTACATTGCCAAGCATTTACTCTTATCTACTTGCATGCCTCAAGTCAAGTCTAGTAACAAGTACAAGAAAGATCCTTCCTCTAGTAGTAACAATAATAATGTCAAATCCAATATTGTTGCTTCTAGTAGTTCTCTTGATTCCACTAATGATTCTCTTAGCCAAGTTACACTTGAGCAAGAAAATAGCTTATTGAAGGGAATTATAGAGAAAGGTGTTTACAAGAGCCTTGCCGGGAGTAAGCAATTCGAGGAAATTGTACGCAAGCAAGGAAGGCACCGGAAGAATCAAGGTGTTGGTTTTGAACGAAAGTTCAATGCCAATGGAGTTGAGTGGGAAGAAGATCAATACCCCAAGACCAAGTTTGTTCCTCAACAAGTGAAGTATGATCCTACTTCCTTCAAGGGAACACAAGCACAAGATGATCTTCCACCACAAGACCACAAGAACAAAGGCAAGGACAAACTTCAAGAAGAGATTGATGCATTTGAAGAAGCACCTAAGGTCTCGGTCAAGTGGATTCCCAAGACTACGTCAAGTTCTACTTCATCAAGTACAACTACAACTCCAAGGATTCCCATCAAGATGATGTGGATCCCAAAGAAGAAGAACTAGAGAGGTCTTGAGGGTGACTCCGCCAATATTCTTCACTCATATCATTTTAGCAAGAACAAGTGCAATCAACTTCCACATCTTGCACTAGTTCAAGGAGTCACAAACCCTCATGTTGGTAAGGCAAGGGACAAGGTAACCTAATGATTTCATGGACATCATCTTGTGTGTGCATCACTCTATGTCTATGGATATTCTTGTTTGTTCCTTGTAGGACTAACCTGAAGGAAATATGCCCTAGAGGCAATAATAAAGTCATTATTTATTTCCTCATATCATGATAAATGTTTATTATTCATGCTAGAATTGTATTAACCGGAAACATGATACATGTGTGAATACATAGACAAACATATAGTCACTAGTATGCCTCTACTTGACTAGCTCATTAATCAAAGATGGTTATGTTTCCTAACCATAGACATGTGTTGTTATTTGATTAATGGGATCACATCATTAGGAGAATGATGTGATTGACATGACCCATTCCGTTAGCCTAGCACTTGATCGCTTAGTATATTGCTATTGCTTTCTTCATGACTTATACATGTTCCCGTAACTATGAGATTATGCAACTCCGTTTACGGAGGAACACTTTGGTGCTACCAAACGTCACAAAGTAACTGGGTGATTATAAAGGAGTACTACTGTGTGTCTCCAAAGGTACATGTTGGGTTGGCGTATTTGAGATTAGGTTTTGTCACTCCGATTGTCGGAGAGGTATCTCCGGCCCTCTCGGTAATGCACATCACTATAAGCCTTGCAAGCAATGTATCTAATGAGTTAGTTACGGAATGATGCATTACGTAACGAGTAAAGAGACTTGCCAGTAACGAGATTGAACTAGGTATTGGATACCGACGATCGAATCTCGGGCAAGTAACACACCGATGACAGAGGGAACAACGTATGTTGTTATGCGGTTTGCCCGATAAAGATCTTCGTAGAATATGTAGGAGCCAATATGAGCATCCAGGTTCCACTATTGGTTATTGACCAAGAATAGTTCTAGGTCATGTCTACATAGTTCTCGAACCCGTAGGGTCCGCACGCTTAACGTTACGATGACAGTTTTATTATGAGTTTATAAGTTTTGATGTACCGAAAATTGTTCGGAGTCCGGATGTGATCACGGACATGATGAGGAGTCTCGAAATGGTCGAGACATAAAGATTGATATATTGGAAGCCTATATTTGGATATCGGAATGGTTCCGGTGAAATCGGATTTTCTTAACACCGGGGTTACCGAACCCTCCCGGGGTTAATGGGCCTTAGTGGGCCATGAGGGAGAAGAGGAGGGCCGGCCAGGGGCAGGCGCGCCCCCTCTAGTCCGAATAGGACAAGGAAGGGGGCGCCCCCTTTCCTCTTTCCCTTCCTCCTTTCCTTCTCCACCAAGGCAAGAGGGGGAGTCCTACTCGGTGGGAGTAGGACTCCTCTAAGCGCACCCCTAGGGGCCGGCCGCACCTCCCCTCCCTCCTTTATATCACGGGGCAAGGGGCACCCTAGAACACACAAGTTGATCCTCGTGATCGTTCCTTAGCCGTGTGCGGTGCCCCTCCACCATATTCCACCTCGGTCATATCGTCATGGAGTTTAGGCGAAGCCTGCGCGGTAGAACATCATCATCGTCACCATGCCGTCGTCTTGTGGAACTCATCCCGACACTTTCTTTGGATCGGAGTCCGGGGATCGTCATCGAGCTGAACGTGTGCTGAACTCGGAGGTGCCGTACGTTCGGTACTTGGATCGGTCGGATCATGAAGACGTACGACTACATCAACCGCGTTGTCATAAAGCTTCCGCTTAGCGATCTTCAAGGGTATGAAGATATACTCCCCTCTCGTTGCTATACATCACCATGATCTTGCATGTGCGTAGGAAATTTTTTGAAATTACTACGTTCCCCAACAGTGGCATCCGAGCCAGGTTTTATGCGTTGATGTTATTTGCACGAGTAGAACACAAGTGAGTTGTGGGCGATACAAGTCATACCGCTTACCGGCATGTCATACTTTGGCTCAGCGGTATTGTGAGATGAAGCGGCCGGACCGACATTACGCCAGACGCTTACGCCGAGACTGGTTTCACTGCTACGAGCACCTCGTGCTTAAAGGTGACCGGCAGGTGTCTGTCTCTCTCACTTTAGCTGAATCGAGTGTGGCTACGCCCGGTCCTTGCGAAGGTTAAAACAGCACCAACTTGACAAACTATCGTTGTGGTTTTGATGCGTAGGTAAGAACGGTTCTTGCTCAGCCGGTAGCAGCCACGTAAAATTTGCAACAACAAAGTAGAGGACGTCTAACTTGTTTTTGCAGGGCATGTTGTGATGTGATATGGTCAAGACGTGATGCTATATTTTATTGTATGAGATGATCATGTTTTGTAACCGAAGTTATCGGCAATCGGCAGGAGCCATATGGTTGTCGCTTATTGTATGAAATGCAACGCCTGTAATTGCTTTACTTTATCACTAAGCAAAGAGCGATAGTCGTAGAAGCAATAGATGGGCGAACGACAACGATGCTACGATGGAGATCAAGGTGTCGCGCCGGTGACGATGGTGATCACGACGGTGCCGGAGATGGAGATCACAAGCACAAGATGATGATGGCCATATCATATCACTTATATTGATTGCATGTGATGTTTATCCTTTATGCATCTTATCTTGCTTTGATTGACGGTAGCATTTTAAGATGATCTCTCACTAAAATTATCAAGAAGTGTTCTCCACGAGTATGCACCGCTATGCGAAAGTTCTTCGTCTTTGAGACACCACGTGATGATCGGGTGTGATAGGCTCTACGTTCAAATACAACGGGTGCAAAACAGTTGCACACGCGAATACTCGAGTTAAACTTGACGAGCCTAGCATATAACAGATATGGCCTCGGAACATGGAGACCAAAAGGTTGAGCGTGAATCATATAGTAGATATGATCAACATATTGATGTTCACTGTTGAAACTACTCCATCTCACGTGACGATCGGACATGGTGTAGTTAATATGGATCACGTAACCACTTAGAAGATTAGAGGGATGTCTATCTAAGTGGGAGTTCTTAAGTAATATGATTAATTGAACTTAAATTTATCATGAACTTAGTACCTGATAGTATTTTGCTTATCTATGTTTGCTGTAGATAGATGGCTCGTGTTGCTGTTCCGTTGAATTTTAATGCGTTCCTTGAGAAAGCAAAGTTGAAAGATGATGTTAGCAATTACACGGACTGGGTCCGTAACTTGAGGATTATCCTCATTCTTTGCCGCAGAAGAATTACGTCATGGAAGCACCGCTGGGTGCCGAACTGCTTTGCGATGCAACCGGCGACGTTAAGAACGCCTAACAGAGCAAAGCCGATGACTACTTGATAGTTCGGTGTGCCATGCTTTACGGCTTAGAACCGGGTCTTCAACGACGTTTTGAGCGTCATGGAGCATATGAGATGTTCCAGGAGTTGAAGTTAATATTTCAAGCAAATGCCGGATTGAGAGATATGAAATCTCCAATAAGTTCTATAGCTGCAAGATGGAGGAGAATAGTTACAAGGTGAACACATACTCAAAATGTCTGGGTATAATAATCACTTGATTCAACTGGGAGTTAATCTTCACGATGATAGTGTCATTGATGTAATTCTTCAATCATCGCCACCAAGCTACAAGAGCTTCGTGATGAACTATAATATGCAAGGGATGGACAAGACTATTCCCGAGCTCTTCGCAATGCTAAAAGTCATGGAGGTAGAAATCAAAAAGGAGCATCAAGTGTTGATGGTCAACAAGACCACCAATTTCAAGAAAAAGGGCAAAGGGAAGAAGAAGGGGAACTTCAAGAAGAACAGCAAACAAGTTGCTGCTCAAGAGAAGAAACCCAAGTCTGGACCTAAGCACGAGGCCGAGTGCTTCTACCGCAAGCATCGACCTTTGGAAGCGGAACTGCCCCAAGTATTTGGCGATAAGAAGGATGGCAAAGTGAACAATGGTATATGTGATATACATGTTATTGATGTGTACCTTACTAATGCTCGCAGATAGTACTGGGTATTTGATAATCTTTGGTTCTGTTGCTAATATTTGCAACTCAAAGCAGGAACTACGGATTAAGCGAAGATTGGCTAAGGACGAGGTGACGATGCGCGTGGGAAATGGTTCCAAAGTCAATGTGATCGCGGTCGGCACGCTACCTCTACATCTACCATCGGGATTAGTTTTAGACCTAAATAATTGTTATTTGGTGCCAGCGTTAAGCATGAACATTATATCTGGATCTTGTTTGATGCGAGACGGTTATTCATTTCAGTCAGAGAATAATGGTTGTTCTATTTATATGAATAATATCTTTTATGGTGATGCACCCTTGAAGAGTGGTCTATTTTTATTGAATCTCGAGTAGTAATACACATATTCATAGTGTTGAAACCAAAAGATGCAGAGTTGATAATGATAGTGCAACTTATTTGTGGCACTGCCATTTAGGTCATATCGGTGTAAAGCGCATGAAGAAACTCCATACTGATGGGCTTTTGGAATCACTTGATTATGAATCACTTGGTACTTGCAAACCGTGCCTCATGGGCAAGATGACTAAAACGCCGTTCTCCGGAACTATGGAGCGAGCAACTGATTTGTTGGAAATCATACATACTGATGTTTGTGGTCCAATGAATGTTGAGGCTCGCAGCGGATATCGTTATTTTCTCACCTTCACAGATGATTTGAGCAGGTCTGGGTATATCTACTTAATGAAACACAAATCTGAAACATTTGAAAAGTTCAAAGAATTTCAGAGTGAAGTGGAAAATCATCGTAACAAGAAAATAAAATTTCTACGATCTGATCGTGGAGGAGAATATTTGAGTTACGAGTTTGGTTTACATTTTAAACAATGCGGAATAGTTTCGCAACTCACGCCACCCGGAACACCACAACGAAATGGTGTGTCCGAACGTCGTAATCGTATTTTACTAGATATGGTGCGATCTATGATGTCTCTTACTAATTTACCGCAATCGTTTTGGGGTTATGCTTTAGAGACGACCGCATTCACGTTAAATAGGGCACCATCAAAATCCGTTAAGACGACACCTCATGAACTGTGGTTTGGCAGGAAACCAAAGTTGTCGTTTCTTAAAGTTTGGGGCTGCGATGCTTATGTGAAGAAACTTCAACCAGATAAGCTCGAACCCAAATCGGTGAAATATGTCTTCATAGGATACCCAAAGGAGACTGTTGGGTACACCTTCTATCACAGATCTGAAGGCAAGATTTTCGTTGCTAAATTCGGATCCTTTCTAGAGAAGGAGTTTCTCTCGAAAGAAGTGAGTGGGAGGAAAGTAGAACTTGATGAGATAATCAGATTCTGCTCCCTTATTGGAAAGTAGTTCATCACAAGAACCGGTTCCTGTGACAACTACACCAATTAGTGAGGAAGCTAATGATATTGATTATGAAACTTCAGATCAAGTTTCTACTGAACTTTGTAGGTCAACCAGAGTAAGATCCGCACCAGAGTGGTACGATAATCCTATTCTGGAAGTCATGTTACTTGACCATGGCGAACCTACGAACTATGAAGAAGCGATGGTGAGCCCAGATTCCGCAAAATGGCTAGAAGCCATGAAATCTGAGATGGGATCCATGTATGAGAACAAAGTATGGACTTTGGTTGACTTGCCTGATGATCGGCAAGCCATTGAGAATAAATGGAATTTTAAGACTAACACTGATGGTAATGTAACTGTCTATAAAGCTCGACTTGTTGCGAAAGGTTTTCGACAAGTTCAAGGGGTTGACTATGATGAGACTTTCTCACCTGTAGCGATGCTTAAGTCTGTCTGAATCATGTTAGCAATTGCTGCATTTTATGATTATGAAATTTGGCAAATGGATGTCAAAACTGCATTCTTGAATGGATTTCTAGACGAAGAGTTGTATATGATGCAACCAGAAGGTTTTGTTGATCCAAAAGGTGCTAACAAAGTGTGCAAGCTCCAGCGATCCATTTATGGACTGGTGCAAGCATCTCGGAGTTGGAATAAACGCTTTGATAGTGTGATCAAAGCATATGGTTTTATCTGAGACTTTTGGAGAAGCCTGTATTTACAAGAAAGTGAGTGGGAGATCTATAGCATTTCTGATATTATATGTAGATGACATATTATTGATTGGAAATGATATATAATTTCTGGATAGCATAAAAGGATACTTGAATAAAAGTTTTTCAATGAAAGACCTCGGTGAAGCTTAGGGGTGGGTGTTCGGTTCCCCCGAACCGTTCGGTTCGGTGCTTCGGTGCTTTCTAATTTTCGGTCCTCAGAAAACATGGACCGATAGGTCTCTGCTAGCTAAGGTAACCGAGAGCTCGGTCCCTAGCACGATCGGTTCGGTTGTCGGTTCTGGACCGAGCAGACCATACCGCATGGGGCTAGTTGGCTGCTAGGCTGCTCTTGTTATATGGGTATTTGAAATTTGGGCTGGGCTGGTCCTGTCAGCTAGACTAGCTTTTTTTAGGGGTGTCAACTATAGACTAGCTAGTTCTCGAAAAAAGCTATAGACTAGCTCCTAATGCTAGCTGGACGATTTTATTGTCTGGCCTAACAAACAAACGTGATTGCCTCCAAAAAGAAACATGAGAGACATGTACTTAGTTTTTTTTGTGACAGGAAGCCGTGTCTGTGCGCCTGTGTCTGTGCAAGTACTTAGTTTTTCTGGATCAAAATTTTCTGTACATGCATTCAGCTGCAAAGTATGTACGCATGTAAAATTTTCCAAGCGTATACCCTGTACTATACCACATCGTTACTTAACAACAAGAATGACTGTAAAACAAGTGGTAGAGAAACTCGCAGATAATTTACACAAAATGGGCGTAAAGATAGAAAATCAGACTCAACAAATTACATCCGACAAACCAGCCATAGTTTATCACAGACGACACATTGACAAGTCCACTTAAGTTTGAGAAGACGAAATTGAAGCAGGCAAGTAGCAGAACCACACAGATTCAGTAGTGCGGTGCAGCTGCCATTACCAATCTCCCTTCTTCTAAACTTCAAGATTTATTGCTTATTCTTCAAGCTTCATCCATGATTAACTTTCATCACTACTTGCTTATCATGACCTATGTTCTCAAGCATGACACTCTTCTGTCTCGGAAGAAATCTAGTACAACATAAAGCAAACCTTGATTTAGACAAGAATAGTACATATCACAACTCGACCAAATCCTGAACTAGATCTAGATGGAATCAAGAATATGACCAAACAAAAATCAACTACTAACAGAAGTCAACTACTACTTTCGTTGTGATGTTCACCAAATCCATCCAGAATAAGACGGAATATAAATCACGAGTACTTACTTTGCAGGCAAGCGACATTGTTTGATGCATAATTTTTCCAGCCGCTTAGGCTCTATTCGGTTTGAAGGCAGCCTACTATCTTCTCCCCATGCAGAAATCAACCTAATGGTGCCGGGCCAAAGGCCAGGGATTTGGGTGGGCGGGCGGCGCACTGCAGAGATGCATCGGGATGCAATGAATCACTCCTCATATAGGTGCTCAGGAGACAAGAAATCAATCCGGCATGGAAGGTACAGATCTACACGCAAGACTTGCGCTCATGGGGAGGGCAAGGATAAATTCTGGGAGATCTGTGCCAGGATTTTGGGAGGAGGCGATTTAGGACGCCCGGCGATTTGGGAGGAGGTCACGCCGTGGGTGCGGGATTTCAGGCTGCGGCTGTGTTGGAGTTGCCAAGTTGGGAGGAGAGAAATTAGAGGTAGAGTTTCGGTGCTTCGGTTAGTTCGGTGGACCAAGGGTAGACACCGAAATCACCAAATTTAATTCGGTTTTCAAGAATTGCTAACCGAGCTCACTACCGAATATTTCGGTTTCGGTCATTTCGGCTTCGGTCCAAGTTAAATCGGTTCGGTAAATCGGTTTTCGGGTTATATGCCCACCCCTAGTGAAGCTGCTTACATATTGGGCATCAAGATCTATAGAGATAGACCAAGACGCTTGATTGGACTTTCACAAAGCACATACCTTGATAAAGTTTTGAAAAAGTTCAAAATGGATCAGGCAAAGAAAGGATTCTTACCTGTATTACAAGGTGTGAAATTGAGTCAGACTCAATGCCCGACCACAGCAGAAGATAGAGAGAAAATGAAAGATGTTCCCTATGCTTCAGCCATAGGCTCTATCATGTATGCAATGTTGTGTACCAGACCTGACGTATGCTTAGCAATAAGCTTGGCAGGAAGGTACCAACGTAATCCAGGAGTGGATCACTGGACAGCGGTCAAGAACATCCTGAAATACCTGAAAAGGACTAAGGATATGTTTCTCGTATATGGAGGTGACAAAGAGCTAGTCGTAAATGGTTGCGTTGATGCAAGCTTTGACACTAATCCGGACGATTCTAAATCACAAACCGGATACGTATTTTTATTAAACGGTGGAGCTGTAAGTTGGTGCAGTTCTAAACAAAGCATCGTGGCGGGACCTACATGTGAAGCGGAGTACATAGCTGCTTCGGAAGCAGCAAATGAAGGAGTCTGGATGAAAGAGTTCATTTCCGATCTAGGTGTCATACCTAGTGCATCGGGACCAATGAAGATCTTCCGTGACAATCTTTGGTGCAATTGCCTTGGCAAAGGAATCCAGATTTCACAAGAGGACCAAGCACATCAAGAGACGCCTTCAATTCCATCCGGGACCAAGTCTAGGTGGGAGACATAGAGATTTGCAAGATACATACGGATCTGAATGTTGCAGACCCATTGACTATGCCTCTTCCACGAGCAAAACATGATCAGCACCAAGACTCCATGGGTGTTAGAATCATTACTGTGTAATCTAGATTATTGACTCTAGTGCAAATGGGAGACTGAAGGAAATATGCCCTAGAGGCAATAATAAAGTTATTATTTATTTCCTCATATCATGATAAATGTTTATTATTCATGCTAGAATTGTATTAACCGGAAACATGATACATGTGTGAATACATAGACAAACATATAGTCACTAGTATGCCTCTACTTGACTAGCTCATTAATCAAAGATGGTTATGTTTCCTAACCATAGACATGTGTTGTTATTTGATTAATGGGATCACATCATTAGGAGAATGATGTGATTGACATGACCCATTCCGTTAGCCTAGCACTTGATCGCTTTAGTATATTGCTATTGCTTTCTTCATGACTTATACATGTTCCGTAACTATGAGATTACGCAACTCCGTTTACGGAGGAACACTTTGGTGCTACCAAACGTCACAACGTAATCGGGTGATTATAAAGGAGTACTACAGGTGTCTCCAAAGGTACATGTTGGGTTGGCGTATTTCGATATTAGGTTTTGTCACTCCGATTGTCGGAGAGGTATCTCTGGGCCTCTCGGTAATGCACATCACTATAAGCCTTGCAAGCAATGTAGCTAATGAGTTAGTTACGGAATGATGCATTACGAACGAGTAAAGAGACTTGCCAAGAACGAGATTGAACTAGGTATTGGATACCGACGATCGAATCTCGGGAAAGTAACATACCGATGACAAAGGGAACAACGTATGTTGTTATGCGGTTTGACCGATAAAGATCTTCGTAGAATATGTAGGAGCCAATATGAGCATCCAGGTTCCGCTATTGGTTATTGACCAAGAATAGTTCTAGGTCATGTCTACATAGTTCTCGAACCCGTAGGGTCCGCACGCTTAACGTTACGATGACAGTTTTATTATGAGTTTATAAGTTTTGATGTATCTAAGATTGTTCAGAGTCCCGGATGTGATCACGGACATGACGAGGAGTCTCCAAATGGTCGAGACATAAAGATTGATATATTGGAAGCCTATATTTGGATATCGGAATGGTTCCGGGTGAAATCGGGATTTTACCGGAACACCGAGGGGTTACCGGAACCCTCCCGGGGGTTAATGGGCCTTAGTGGGCCATGAGGTAGAAGAGGAGGGCCGGCCAGGGCAGGCCGCGCCCCCCCTCCCCCTAGTCCGAATAGGACAAGCAAGGGGCGGCGCCTCTTCCTCTTTCCCCTTCCCCTTCCTTCTCCACCAAGGCAAGAGGGGAGTCCTACTCCCGGTGGGAGTAGGACTCCTCCAGGCGCACCCCTAGGGGGCCGGCCGCACCTCCCCCCTCCCTCCTTTATATACGGGGGCAAGGGGGCACCCTAGAACACACAAGTTGATCCTCGTGATCGTTCCTTAGCCGTGTGCGGTGCCCCCCTCCACCATATTCCACCTCGGTCATATCGTCGCGGAGTTTAGGCGAAGCTCGCTACCGCAGAACATCATCATCGTCACCACGCCGTCAGGTACGACGGCACTCATCCCCGACACTTTGCTGGATCGGAGTCCGGGGATCGTCATCGAGCTGAACGTGTGCTGAACTCAGAGGTGCCGTACGTTCGGTACTTGGATCGGTCGGATCATGAAGACGTACGACTACATCAACCGCGATGTCATAACGCTTCCGCTTAGGTATCTTCAAGGGTATGAAGATATACTCCCCTCTTGTTGCTATACATCACCATGATCTTGCGTGTGCGTAGGAATTTTTTTGAAATTACTACGTTCCCCAACATAACCCATGTAGGCAAGTTGAAAGTGCAACTCACTCCACAGGATTGCTCCGAATGATCTACATCAACATTGAGCATCCACATCTTCAACGCCTACATGAAGTCATCATCGACAAAACCCAAGGTTAGTTCATCCCTCTATAAGGGGATCTTACATCTAGGGGGAGCTTAACTCTAATAATTGAGTCAAAGCAACTCTAATGGTGTGAACACATCAATGCATTATGTAAAAGTGGTAACCCCACTTGAGCTTAAACGATGAGCATGACCTATGATCGAATGTTTATCATTTGACTCCTAAGTCAATATACTCATATATAGATGACCTAGTCATCGCCAATTGTTTGATAGATGCTAGAATTGGTTGTGCATGCTTTGCCACATATTTCATTTGCCATCTTATTGTGTGAGCATGTTGGTGCATATTTTACACATTCAAGGACATCCACTTGTGTCACGCCCAAGATGCGACTCTATCCTAAAGGAACTCGAAGGTCCCACCAAGGATAGAAGCGCATCTTGAAGACGCTTTTGCAAGGTGGATATCATTACATCAACATTACATAATAGATGGGGATACATACATAAGGCACAAATGCCACAAGAATACATCAACAACATACATGAGAACAACACCCGACTACGGATGAAACCTAAACTGAAACTCAAACGACATCCACCCTGCTAGCCCAGGCTGCCGACCTGGAACCTATCCCCTGATTGAAGAAGCAGAAGAAGAACTCCAAAACAAGTAAACATCGCTCTCGCATCATGATCATCGCATAACCTGTACATGCAACTGTTGGTGTAGTAATCTGTGAGCCACGAGGACTCAGCAATCCCATTACCATGGGTATCAAGACTAGCAAAGCTTAAAGGGAAAGGAAGGGGTAAAGTGGTGAGGTTGCAGCAGCGACTAAGCATATATGGTGGCTAACTTACGCAAATAAGAGCGAGAAGAGAAGCAAAGCAAGCGGTCGTCAACTAGTAATGATCAAGAAGTGATCCTGGACTCCTACTTACGTCAAACATAACCCAAGAACCGTGTTCTCCTCTCGGTCAACCCCGAAAAGAGACACTCACGGTTACGCACACGGTTGGTGTATTTTAGAAGAGTTTGCTTCAAGTTTACTACAACCGGATATCAACAAATTCCCATCTGCCACATAACCGCTGGCACGGCTTTCAAAAGTTCAAACCCTGCAGGGTGTCCCAACTTATCCCATGATAAGCTCTCGCGATCAACGAAGGATATTCCTTCTCCCGGGAAGACCCGATCAGTCTCGGAATCCGGCTACAAGACATTTCGGCGATAATGAAACAAGACCAGCAAAGCCGCCGGATGTGCCGACAAATCCCGATAGGAGCTGCACATATCTCGTTCTCGTGGCACACCGGATGAGCCAGACGTCGGGTTGGCATAGACCCCGATTGCCTGTGGGGGCGCCGGACATCGCTTGGTTTGGACCAGACTCAGAGGAGAAGCGGCCCGGGGCTAAAATGAAGATGACCCTCGACTCCGGAAACCCAAGGGAAAAAAGGGCATAGGTGAGGCAAATGGTAAAACCAATGTTGGGCCTTCTTTGGAGGAGTCTTATTCAAAGCGAACTGTCAAGGGGTCCGATAAATCACCCAACCGCGTTAGGGACGCAAAATCGGGAACATAATACCGATATGACGGAAACTAGGACGGCAAGAGTGGAACAAAACACCGTGCATAAGGCCGAGCCTTCCACCCTTTACCAAGTATATAGATGCATTAATAATATAAGAGATATTGTGATATCCCAACATAAACATAATCCAACATGGAGCAATCTTCATCTTCACCTGCAACTAGCAACGCTATAAGAGGGGCTGAGCAAAAGCGGTAACATGGCCAATCAACAGTTTGCTAGGAAGGGTGACAAAGGTTAGGGGTTCATGGCAATTTGGGAGGCTTGAGCAGCAAGTGATAGGTAACGCAGCATAGCGATAGAACGAAGCAACTAGCATAGCAATGATAGTAGTGAGATCCAGGGTAGCGGTCATCTTGCCTGAAATCCCGCCAGGAAGAAGATCGAGTCCATGAAGAAGGTGAAGCCACGAAGACGAACCAAGCGTAGACGAACGAATCCTCACGATCGCAACGAAACGGGAACTATCGAGAAGAAGCACACAACATAGTAAACACACCACACATAGACAAGACATGATGCACAACGAGCATGATGCTTGACAAAGATAGATGAGGCTACTCATGGCAAGAGATGATGCAAACAAGAACAACACATCAAGGCAAGTTTAAATGAGGCCGGAAACAACATAGAACAATTCCGGTAAGTCCTCATATGCAAATTTCGAAATTGGTCCAGATCTGAATAAACCTTAAGTTGAAGTTGTTAAACAGAAATTTAAGATGCACCAAGATGATCTACACGTAATTCTAGTCAAGTTACATATAAAGTTCATTAGATTCGGAGCTACGGCCTAGAAGATATGAGCAAAACAAGTTAAACATGGCATTGGTGCAAAATGCATACAAACATCAAGCAAACACCTCAAATCAAGGATGCAACATGATAATATGAAACTACATGCAATTCTAAGCAAGTTTCATATAGAGCACACCCAAACCGGAGCAACGTGCAACACATACACTCTATACAAGACATAACAACAATCTGTCCAAAACAGCAAGTAGGCATCTAGCAAGTATCAAAACAACATGCTACAGAGCCAAAACATGATAACAAAAGGCATGGACAATATCTAAAGGTAAATCATTATAAAACATGAACACTGAGATATCTCCATAAATCACTAGAACATGCTCAAAAACACATGGCAAGATTGCAAATAATAACAGTTTACAGGCTTAGCAGAAATAACATCAGGTTGCAATGTTTAGAGTTATCAAACAACATGTTACAGGAACTTATCAATGCAAACAAAGGCATGGCATGAATATACTAATTGCATAGAACAAAAGTCTTTTACTGACCATGAGCCAAAAAGGCACAGAAAATATGATGGCACGCATGTAAAATAGCAAGTTATATTACAGATTCATACATGGCAGGAACAACAATAAGTAGGCATGTTGGTGGGCTTGAACCACTCACCACAGAGCAATACATGGCATGGCAAGGCAACCAGCAGTAAGAAGACATGTTTATGAACCTAAACATGGCAAGAACAAGTTCATAGGGTGCATGGATCACTAGCAACAATCATGGCAACATTGAACTTAAAGTTAACAGGCTGACAACAACATTATTTAGCAACTTTGAGAGCAAGATTACAACAAGTTACAGCAGTCTATAAAAGCAACCAGAGGCATGAATGGATAGAACATGACATGTATAACAAAACATCCTTAGTGAACATCTCCAGATTATGCACAGAATCAACCTAGCAAAACAACAACAGCAAGTACCCTACTTAACAAGCTTGATGCACTCAGTACAAGACTCACAAAAATACATGGATAGCACCCCTGTAAAGATGGTATGACATAGATCAAAACTCATGTAGAGCTCATACTCATAGGATGTACACATCAAATGCAACAAAAATGACAAATCATCAAGTTATAACAGTTTCAGCAGATTAATATCACATAGCACTCTTACAACGATGATTCAGGCATCAAGATGAACTCAAATGAACATGATGCAATGGAATAAAATGAAGTACTCGTCGAGGCGAACAATTTGACATATTACACGCACAAAACAGAGCAGTATGCAGAGAGTTATGATACGATGAACATGGCAACATTATGCTAAAACATTTCGGGACGGCAGAAAACGGAGGGGGGGGGGGAAAGTCAACCTGGATCTAGATCTGGATCGGGCACGGTTAGCGAGGATCGCCGGGGTCCTCGCCGGAGCAGAAGAGGAGGTGGCCGGAGACGGGGTGCGGGGCAGCGAGCTTCATGGCCGGAGCTCGCGGCCATGGGCGAAGGCGCAGCGGGGCCAGCGAGGCGGCTCCCGGAGGCGCGGCGGCGGCGACGGCGGTGCGCCACCGCGACGGGCGGCGGGAAGCTGACAGGAGGCGCCCGGCGCGCGAAGCCTTGTGGCCTTCAGCCTGGCTGGGAAAGCGACGACGGCGGAGGCGCCTCGGGCGCCTGCAGCGGCAGATGGCGGGCGGGCCCGATGGGCTCGCAGAACTGCGGCGGTGGCGGTTGGCGGTGGCGGCGATTCGTCCGGCGGCGGCGGACGTGTCCGGTGGCGGGGAGGGGAAAAGATCTAGGGTTAGACCGAGAATTTCGGGGGAGAAGACATATTTATAGGTAGAGGGAGCTAAGAGAGTCCAAATGAGGAGCGGTTTTCGCTCACACGATCGTGATCGAACGACCGAGAGCATGGAGGGGAGTTAGATGGATTTTGGGCCAGTTTGGCGGGGGGTGTTGGGCTGAAACAAAAGAGGGCTTTACGGTTACCCGGTTAACCGTTGGAGTATCAAACGACCTCCAAATGGCACGAAACTTGACAGGCGGTCTATCGGTGCTATACCAAGGCCGCTTGGCAAACCTCGGTCCATTCCGAGAATGTTCAACACCCGCACATGAAAAGAGGCAAAAGGGGGCGCCGGGGGACATAGGAGTGCCGGATTGCAAAACGGACAACGGGAAAAAATACTCGGATGCATGAGACGAACACGTATGCCAATGCGATGCACATGATGACATGGTATGAAATGCATACGACGACATGGCAAAGTGCAACACGCAAGCACATGACATGGCAAATACGGCGAATAATTGACAGACACTTGGTGCATCGAATCCGGGGCGTTACAACTTGTTGTTTTGATTGTTTGGTTCCTTTTCTTTTTGCCAAGTGGATGGACAAGAATGCCTAAGAACCTTCTCTAGCTATCTATGCTTTTCTCGTCTCAAACTCTATTCATGCTACATCACAAAATTTGATCAAGTCAGATTCGAACCACTACGTGTGAGGAGCACTTTCGGAGTCCCCGATTCGTCATAGACTTAAACTTCCAAAACTTCTTTGTGATTCTCGGTCTGACCGATTCCTCCATTTCGGACCTACCGAGATCACTAAGTCGATCTAGGTTTTCAATCTCGGTGCAACCGATTTGAACTTTTCGGTCACACCGAGTTGCAATAACTGTACACAGTTATGCATCTCGGTGCCACCGAGTTGTTCCACTCGGTCACACCGGCTGTGGTCGGGCTATATATAGTCACGGGCAAAAATTTGGAAATTTCTCCGAACCCCTTCGCCCGCGCAATAGCTCGCTCTGCCTCCAGGGTCTTCGGATCGTCTCCTCGTCGCCAGCCGCCTCCTGTCGCTGGTCTCCGCCGCCGTCAACGGAATTCACCCCCGCCTTTGCCGCCGTAGCGAGTTCAACGCCAAGCTAGGGTATGGACTCGATCACAGTGCTATCCTCGTCCGATTCCTAGCACATTGTGTTCTTATTGATTCTTGCCACGATTGAACACTCCTATCCGATCAATGCAATCCTTAGATTAGATGAGATTTGAAAATTTAGGGTTAGGTTTCATGAAACCATCTCGGACCCACCGAGTTGAAAAACTCACCCCACCGATTTGGCTTATGCTAGTGCACTAGTAACTCTCGGTCGACCGAGAATTGCTAATCGGTGAGACCGATTTTAGGACTTTGTGAAACCCTAGCAGTCTCGGTGTCACCGAATCGTGACTCAGTCCAGCTGAAGTTCATCGATTTAGGTTCCAAAACTGCTTCGGTATCACCGAGTTTGAAAATCAGTTGATCCGAAATGCTTTCTGTGGAAAACTAAAACTGAATTTTTGAGTCATTCTTTTGCAAAACTCTCTGCATTTTGTGATGCTCATCCACTCTACCTCATCTATAACTCTTCTCAGGGTCAGCAGTCAGTGTTTGCAGCATGTCAGACCAAAGTGACAGTCAGAACAGGTCAGAAGAGCAGATGCACATGAGTGAGGGCACTAGTCTCTCCAGCACTTCAGATGAAGACAGCAGGAGCACCCGAAGCAACCTGCCTAAAGCTGCCACCAGACAAAGGAAGAAGAGAACCTCAGATTCTGAAGATGAGGATTATAGAGCAGAAGAGGATGAGGCAACCTCCAAGAAGGCAGTGCTCAAGAAGGAGTATGGCTCAACACATAGCACAAAGCCTGGACTCAATAGGAAGGTTCCTGCCAAGAGGATACCTATGCCAAAGGTCAGAGCATCTACTCAAATACCTGAAAAGCCTGATCCCAAAGAGCCTGCTACTGCTGCTGAAGGAAAGAAAAGGAAGGAAAGGGTCAAAAAGACCATAGCCAGAGTTGTTGGGCAACCTTCCATGATGGAAGAGGAAGAAGAGGTTGCTGCACTAGCACCCAAGGCACCAAAGCTTATTGGTGATGCTATTAGATCAGGGGCTGCCACACCTAAGCCCAAGGAAGCACCCAAAGCTGCCCCCAAGGCCAAGCTTGCACCAAAGAGGAATACCAGGAGTATTCCAGCTGCTGAGAAGAACAAGGCTCCAGTGCCTGAGGTTGCTAATGAGGAAGAAGGACAAGTCCTAAGGAAGCTCAAGCCCAAGATACCAGACCACAATGATGCCCATCCTGTGGCTGAGGACATGAATATCATAAGAGACTTAGGGTTGAGGCTATGGAGGATGACAGATCCATATGCCACAAGGAGAAGGACTGCTGTTGATTACAGGTTCCATACAAAGGAACAACAGGACTTCTATGAGACAATTTTGTTGGATAAGAAGCCCATAGTGTGTGATATGAGGTGGGTCGACTGGACCTACATGAAAGAAAATGAAGAGCACTATCCTGGAGTGCAAGACAGTTTTGTTGCTTGTGGAGTTGCAGATTTTGTTGGGCAAAATCTCACCAATTGGAATGATGAACTCATTATGCAATTCTACTCCACAGCACACTTCTATCCAGACGGGAGGATAGTATGGATGTCTGAAGGTACAAGGTACCAGTCAACTGTTGAGGAGTGGGCAAAACTGATAAATACCCCAAAGGAGAGTGAAGATGACTTGGATGTCTATGCCAAGAAGAAGATGGACCACAATTCCATGGCACACATGTACAAGGAGATCCTAGACAAAGCCATTGAGACACATAAGTTTGGGTCAGTCCACTTCCTTCTGTCAGGGCTGCCAACAATTAACTGCATCCTAAGGCACACTCTGTTGCCTAAGTCTGGTGACCACAACATGATTAGAGGGCATGCAATCAACATGTTGCATTTGTTTGATGTGCCACAGAAATTCAAGGTCATGAGCCTTATGGTTGAAACCATTAAGAGGACTGCAGCAGACCAGAAGAGGAGTTGTGGATATGCCCCTCAGATTCAGGAGAGGCAGGGCAAGACTACCACTAATGTTTTTGCCAGAGTGCCTAGAGCTCAGAGGTCAGCTACAGTGCCTGTGACAGACACCAGAGCCGCATCATCTACACCAGCTACAGCTCCTACAGCTCCAGTGCAACCAGCTCCAACATCAACTCCAGCTCCATCTACTTCAACTGAAGCCTTCGTTCTTGGAGTTATTCGGACACCACCACCTGAAGATCAAGCCTGAGAGTCGATCTAGCACTATGCATTTTCTATGAACTTTTTGGTAACTTGTTGCCAAAGGGGGAGAAAAATGTATAGATCATAGGCTTCGAGAGAGAGAGTGTTGCTTTTGTTCTCTCTTGCTTTGGTGGTTTAAATTTTGTTTGCTTTTGAATGCTTGAGATACTATGCTGTTTTTGTGAGACATTGATGATCATGTGTTTGATCATAAGCTACACTTATGCATGTTTGATGATATTATCTTATCTATCCTATGTGATCATTCACTTTTCTTGGCGATGAGTGCATGTATTCAATCCTTATCATTTTGAGCGCTCCACCAAGATGTATGTGACATGGAAGAGTAACCCATGAGCCTAATTCCTTGTGCATTTGAAGTCCAAAGCAAATCATAAACTATGCACAAATTTAGGGGGAGCTCTTGCTTATCACATACTTCTCAAAGCGACGATGTTTTTCAATCTTATTATCATTTGTCGAAGCTTTGATCTATATGTTGTCATCAATTACCAAAAGGGGGAGATTGAAAGTGCAACTATCCCTAGGTGGTTTTGGTAATTCATAACAACATATAGCTCATTGAGCTAATGCTATTCCAAGACTATTATTTCAGGAAAGCTCAATGAATGGCATGGCATGGATGATGTAAGTGGATCCTCAAAATACTAATGACAAGGATTGGCTCAAGCTCAAAAGCTCAAGACTCTTCATTTTACATTTTAGTGGTCCAAGATCACATTGAGTCTATAGGAAAAGCCAATACTATCAAGGAGGGATGAGGTGTTGCTTAATGAGCCTCTTGCTTCATGTGCTGAGTGATATGCTCCAAAACCCTCAGCTACTTTCTCACATCCACAAATGACCTAAACCAAAAGTCAAAATCGGTCACACCGATTCTTTCTATCCGGCGCCACTGAGTTCTAATGTCATAGCCACTGCCACAAACCCTAGGCAAATCGGTTCTACCGATAGGGATCTCGGTCTCACCGAGATGGGATTGTAATCTCTCTGTTTCCCTTCGTAACATTTCGGTCTAACCAAAGTGAGCGATCGGTCACACCAAGATTGCAATGTAAACTCTCTGTTTCCCTTTTGTAACATTTCGGTCTCACCGAAAAGAGCAAATCGGTCCCACCGAGTTTACCTGACCAACTCTCTCGAAAGCTTGTTACCAAAATCGGTCTCACCGAGTTTGTGTAATCGGTCTTACCGAGATTACGTTATGCCCTAACCCTAACCATATCGGTCTTACCGAGTTGCATGTCAGTCCCACCGAAAATCCTAACGGTCACTAGGTTTGCTAAATCGGTCTGACCGAGTGTTGAATCGGTCCCACCGAGTTCGGTAAATTGTGTGTAACGGTTAGATTTTGTGTGGAGGCTATATATACCCCTCCACCTCCTATTCATTAATGGAGAGAGCCATCAGAACAAACCTACACTTCCAACTTACCATTTCTGAGAAAGAACCACCTACTCATGTGTTGAGGCCAAGATATTCCATTCCTACCATATGAATCTTGATCTCTAGCCTTCCCCAAGTTGCTTTCCACTCAAATCTTCTTTCCACCAGATCCAAAACCTATGAGAGAGAGTTGAGTGTTGGGGAGACTATCATTTGAAGCACAAGAGCAAGGAGTTCATTATCAACGCACCATTTGTTACTTCTTGGAGAGTGGTGTCTCCTAGATTGGCTAGGTGTCACTTGGGAGCCTCCGACAAGATTGTAGAGTTGAACCAAGGAGTTTGTAAGGGCAAGGAGATCGCCTACTTCGTGAAGATCTACCGCTAGTGAGGCAAGTCCTTCGTGGGCAACGGCCATGGTGGGATAGACAAAGTTGCTTCTTCGTGGACCCTTCGTGGGTGGAGCCCTCCGTGGACTCAAGGCAACCGTTACCCTTCGTGGGTTGAAGTCTCCATCAACGTGGATGTACAATAGCACCACCTATCGGAACCACGCCAAAAACATCTGTGTCTCCAATTGCGTTTGAATCCTCCAAACCCTTCCCTTTACTTTCTTGCAAGTTGCATGCTTTAATTTCCGCTGCCTATATACTCTTTGCATGCTTGCTTGAATTGCGTGATGATTGCTTGACTTGTCCTAAGATAGCTAAAATCTGCCAAACTTTAAAACTGGGAAAAGGTTAAGTTTTTAATTGGTCAAGTAGTCTAATCACCCCCCCTCTAGACATACTTCAAGGTCCTACACATAAGCACGCATGACTATATTTGGAACACATGCCTACATTATATTGATGAACTGGAGCTAGTTCTCTGTCACCCTATGTTATAACTGTTGCACGAGGAATCGCATCTGACATAATTATCCGTCATTGATCCATTGCCTATGAGCTTTTCACATATTGATCTTTGCTTAGTTACTTTTCTGTTGCCATATGATTGCTACAAAAACTTCTATTGTTACTTTTGCCACCGTTACCGTTACTTCGATACTACTTTGCTACTAAATACTTTGCTGTAGATATTAAGTCTTTCAGGTGTGGTTGAATTGACAACTCAGCTGCTAATACTTGAGAATATTCTTTGGCTCCCCTTGTGTCGAATCAATAAATTTGGGTTGAATACTCTACCCTCGAAAACTATTGTGATTCCCTATACTTGTGGGTTATCATGTGTCGCCACTTGGTTGGTCACCTCATCACCACTCGGCCGACCCGCGCGTCGCCATTCGGTTGGTCACCTCATCACCACTCACCCGCCCCGCGCGTCGCCACTTGGTTGGTCACCTCATCACCACTCGGCCGCCTCGCGCATCGCCATACAGTTGGCCACCTCATCACCACTCGGCCGCCCCGCGCGTCGCCACTCGGTTGGTCACCTCATCACGACTCGGCCACCCCACGCGTCGCCACTCGGTTGGTCACCTCATCACCAGTCGGCCGCCCCGCGCATTGCCATCGGTTGTTCACTTCATCACCACTCGGCCGCCCCGCGCGTCGCCACTTGGTTTGTCACCTCATCACCACTAGACCGCCCCGCGCGTCGCCATTGGTTGGTCACCTCATCACCACTCGGCCGCCCTGGGCGTCGCCATCTGTTGGTCACCTCATCACCACTCGGCCGCCCCGCGCGTCGCCACTCGGTGGGACACATCTAGATCAATCGGCCGCCATGCGCATTGCCATCGGTTGAACACATCTTCACCACTCGGCCACTCGTGCACCTTCACATAGCTAAGTCATTCTAGATGCACTATGTTATGTTATTTCCGTGTTCTTGAGTATCCTGTAATTCACACTTCACGTTCACTCGGAGGCCACGCCACCGAGTGTACCTCTACGCTCGGCTACTTATTTTCACATACTTGCTTAGTACTGGTTATGTGACCCCTGAGTCCAACTTCCATTTTTTCGCATACATCATTCACGAACACCATGTGTCGTTCTTCATTTCGAGTTTACATCATTCCATCAGGGCTGCAACTCAGTCGAAACACTACACTTCCGTTTTATTTGAGCCAGTATTCCAGTGAGTTCAGTCGGATCCTTCACTTCGACAAGTTCAAACGGATCCTTCGCTCTTTCGGACTCTGGCTAGTTAACCAGCAAGCCCCTTGCACTTCCAGCGGGTGTCTATGGGTGTTATTCACACAAATTATTTCAGCACACATCAAATTTCCTCGAGAAATTATTACGTTGGCTTGTGCTATTTTTCATACACAAGTTACACGACCACTCGATGGACCTATGCGCCAACTTCATCGCTACTCAGACTCGGTCACCATACCGGTCTTAGTGCACCACAACACCGACCTTGTCGCTCTGTTGACTTCAAACACATCCGGCCGACCCCTCTATGGAATCCTCTTCATCGTATCAATGATATAGACCTCGTCAGGCATGAGACAGATAAGTCACTTTCGTAATCAAACTGCACACTTCACTCCTTTGCGAGTTTGCCTCTTTCGAGCATCACTCGGAAGCTCCTCCTCACCTTTACCCGAGCCCGACTCGATGAATTACAATTTATCCATTCAAAAATATATTAATTGTGTTCCGACAGGACCACAGTCGAAGCCTATAGTATGCTCGGGGGCTACGCCACACTCGGGGGCTACGCCGCACTCGGGGGCTGCAACTCATTCAGAATCACACCCTCCTGAGTGGTCGAGTACTTCGACACCAGTCAGATCCTTCACTTCAACGAGTGCACTCGGACCCACCACTTCGTTAAGTTGCATGATCACTCAGACGCTCTGTGTGCCATCTTTGTTCCTACTCAGAATCAGTTGGCACACCGGTCTTCTCGCACCGCAACCATGTTACACCGACCTCGTCACTGCATCAGCTTCGAAAGCATCCGACTAACTCCTCCGAGGACCATTTTTGTCGTTAGGCCTTAGCTGCCCCGCGCCATCACTCGGCCGCCCCGCGCGTCGCCACTCGGTTGTGCATGTTTTCACCACTCCGTCGCCCCATGCATCGCCACTCGGTTGTCCACATCTTCACCACTCGCCCGCCCCGCGCGTCGCCACTCGGTTGTGCACGTCTCCACCACTCGCCTGCCCGGCGCGTCGCCACTTGGTTGTGCACGTCTTCACAACTCGGTCGCCCTGCGCGTCGCCACTCGGTTGTGCACGTCTTCACCACTCGGCCGCCCCGCGCGTCGGCACTCGGTTGTGCACGTCTTCACCACTCGGCCGCCCCGCGCGTCCCCACTCGGTTGTCCATGTCTTCACCACTCCGCCGCCCCGCGTGTTGTCACTCGGTTGTACACATCCTCGCCGCTCGTCTGCCCTGCGCGTCACCATTAGTTGGACATGTCTTCACCACTACACCCCCAACATAGGAACGACCAAGTTACTCATATGATCAAATCTCGTATCGCACTCTGTAGCAAGCTTACCTATTTTAAGCATCACTCGGGGGCTGCACACAGCCTTGGGCCATGCCACCCTCAGGGGTTACGCCCATTTGATCAACCTGTTGATCACATCAGGAATATTTTTCTGACCATACATGCTCGGTCCGCCGAAGATCTATAAGGGTAGCACCGTCCACTCGAATGATCACCCAAATCATCACCTGGAGTCATCTTGTCGAGTGCACGAAGATTCGCTTGATTGATCCAGTTTCCAGGTTGAATTTATTTACCGTGCCAAGTGCATGAAGATCAGTCCGCCTGAATCAGCTCCAGGCTCAGGTTATTTACCATGCTAAGTGCCTGAAGATCCATCCAATTGACTCAGTTTCAGACTAAAAGATATTTACCATGCCGACTGCATGGAGGTTTACTAGGAGGCTTAAACCCTCTGCCCAACTCATCTTGTCCGACAGAGGCTCGGGGACTACACCCAGTGGGTGCACTCAGCATGCCCCCACTGGAAGAGAACTCAGAAAAGAAACATTTTGCTCGATGCAAGACCAGCTCCAGATCACTCAAGTGCTACTCGACTTCCGAGTCGAGGAAGGGCACGCTAGACCAGTACCAGATCCTCAAGTACTACTCGGCCTCCGGGTCGGAGAGGAACAAGTTCTATCAGGACCGGCTAAGAATATTTTTAGTTCTCTCAGACCCCCGCCGACTGCCCGCAGTCGACGGCGGTCTCGGGGACTACACCCAGTGGGTGCACTCAGCGTGCCCCCACTGGAGTAATCTCCACTCGGTATGGCCTGACCGGTCCGAGTGGTGAACAAAAACAAACAAGTTCTAAGGCTCCCGTCGGCTACCAAAAAATTGCTATAAGGTGAGTTTAACGCTCCTCCATGGACTTGTTTTGAGCCTTCTTCTAGGACTCAAAGCGTGAAACTCATAAGTTTGGATCTCGAACCGACTCGTATTGACGTTCCTCCGGGATAATAATGGCATCTCTCTGAGACAGCAGTCCATGCGTCAATCTTGTTGCCCAGATTTAATGGTACACCCATACTCTGATCACGAGTTAACCTCTTCCGGGAGATGAACGAATGTCGCCAAGTTGCTCCTCACAGGCACTTACCCCATATCAGTCAGGAAGCACAGTGCCGGAATCCATTGAGATTTTGTTCAAACCGTGGTTGTTGAAAGCACGATGGCAGGTACCGAGTATTTCCGTAATCACTCGGGCCAAATTGTGTCTTTCACAAACTCGTTCTGCAAAATCGCAATCGATTCGGGTGCTAATGTTGGGGATACACATAACATGTAGGCCCACGAAGGGTCGAAATATCATAAAGCATGGGGTCCACACAGCATGTGGGTCCAGATAAATTTCATACAGACATACTATCCACTCGGACAAGGAGCATACTATCCACTCGGACAAGCAACGTACCATCCACTCGGATGACAGTTCACCACTCAACCGCACGACTCACTCGGGCATGCGAAGACCAGCAGGCAGCAAAGCAGTCAAAACACCATTCTCATAGTGAAGGCTTGGTAGTGAGCTGGCATTATGGCATTCATGCCCCACTTTGTAACATAGGAGGTGAGGAGGTGGCGCACTATATATAAGCCACCCCCACCATTAGGCTCGGGGGCTTTTTCCTCTCTCATTCTTCTCCCTCTACTCTCTCGTCATTAGTCTCAGGACTTAGCTCTGGCAGGGGGATCTGTTCCTCTCTCTCTCTCTCTCATTGTAATCTCCGGATGCGTACTCAGATAAACACAAAGCCTATCCGGAGCACGAGACGTAGGGTTGTTATCTCCACCGTGAGAGGCCCGAACTCGCTAAAACCACCGTGTCACCCATTTGCATCTCGATAGATCATGCTCCTTTACCATATCCCTTATTATTGTCGGAATTGTTCCCACGACAAGGTGTTCCTCCGGTATTCGGGAGTTGCATAATCTCATAGTCAGAGGAATATGTATAAGCCATGAAGAAAGCAATAGCAATAAAACTTAACGATCATAATGCTAAGCTAACGGATGGGTCTTGTCCATCACATCAATCTCTAATGATGTGATCATGTTCATCAAATGACAACACATGTCTATGGTTAGGAAACTTATGTTGGGAACGTAGTAATTTCAAAAAAATTCCTACGCACACGCAAGATCATGGTGATGCATAGCAACGAGAGGGGAGAGTGTTGTCCACGTACCCTCGTAGACCGAAAGCGGAAGCGTTATAACAACGCGGTTGATGTAGTCGTATGTCTTCACGATCCGACCGATCCAAGTACCGAACGTACGGCACCTCCGAGTTCAGCACACGTTCAGCTCAATGACGATCCCCGGACTCCGATCCAGCAGGGTGTCGGGGATGACTTCCGTCAGCACGGCGGCGTGGTGACGATGATGATGTTCTACTACGCAGGCTTCGCCTAAGCACCGCAACGACACGACCGAGGTGGAATATGGTGGAGGGGCACCGCACATGGCTAAGGAGCGATCACGAAGATCAACTTGTGTGTTATGGGGTGCCCCACCTTGCGTATATAAAGGAGCAAGGGAGGAGGAGGCCGGCCCTAGGAGGCGCGCCAAGTGTGGAGTCCTACTAGGACTCCCTAGTCCTAGTAGGATTCCACCTCCCATATGGAATAGGAAAGAGGAAGGGAAAAGGAGAAGGAAGGAAGGGGGCACCCCTTCCCTAGTCTAATTCGGACCCGGACCAAGGGGAGGTGCGGCCACCCTTGAGGCCCTTTTCCTTCTTTCCCGTATGGCCCAATAAGGCCCAATACGTATTCCCGTAACTCTCCGGTACTCCGAAAAATACCCGAATCACTCGGAACCTTTCCGATGTCCAAATATAGTCGTCGAATATATCGATCTTTACGTCTCGACCATTTCGAGACTCCTCGTCATGTCCCCGATCTCATTCGGGACTCCGAACTCCTTCGGTACATCAAAACTCATAAACTCATAATAAAACTGTCATCAAAACCTTAAGCGTGCGGACCCTACGGGTTCGAGAACTATGTAGACATGACCAAAACACGTTTCCGGTCAATAACCAATAGCGGAACCTGGATGCTCATATTGGCTCCTACATATTCTACGAAGATCTTTATCGGTCAAACCGCATAACAACATACGTTGTTCCCTTTGTCATCGGTATGTTACTTGCCCGAGATTCGATCGTCGGTATCTCAATACCTAGTTCAATCTCGTTACCGCAAGTCTCTTTACTAGATTACGTAATACATCATCTCACAACTAACTCATTAGTTGCAATGCTTGCAAGGCTTAAGTGATGTGCATTACCGAGAGGGCCCGGAGATACCTCTCCGAGCAATCGGAGTGACAAATCCTAATCTCGAAATACGCCAACCCAACATGTACCTTTGGAGACACTGTAGAGCTCCTTTATAATCACCCAGTTATGTTGTGACGTTTGGTAGCACACAAAGTGTTCCTCCGTTAAGCGGAGTTGCATAATCTCATAGTCATAGGAACATGTATAAGTCATGAAGAAAGCAATAGCAACATACTATACGATCAAGTGCTAAGCTAACGGAATGGGTCAAGTCAATCACATCATCCTCCTAATGATGTGATCTCGCTAATCAAACGACAACTCTTTGTCCATGGCTAGGAAACATAACCATCTTTGATTAATGAGCTAGTCAAGTAGAGGCATACTAGTGACACTCAGTTTGTCTATGTATTCACACATGTATCATGTTTCCGGTTAATACAATTCTAGCATGAATAATAAACATTTATCATGAAATAAGGAAATATATAATAACTTTATTATTGTCTCTAGGGCATATTTCCTTCAGTCTCCCACTTGCACTAGAGTCAATAATCTAGT
This sequence comes from Aegilops bicornis, assembly GCA_021605145.1. Lineage (NCBI taxonomy): Eukaryota > Viridiplantae > Streptophyta > Magnoliopsida > Poales > Poaceae > Aegilops > Aegilops bicornis. The sequence goes on along the minus strand of CM038669.1, from coordinate 462,665,818 downwards.
TCACATCGCCATGTGATTTAACACCAATATTCATATTTGTATATGATTAACACCCATAGTTCACATCGTCATGTGGCCAACACCCAAAGGGTTTACTAGAGTCAATAATCTAGTTCACATCGCTATGTGATTAACACCCAAAGAGCACTAAGGTGTGATCATGTTTTGCTTTCGTGAGAGAAGCTTAGTCAACGGGTCTGCATCACATTGAGCCGTATGTATTTTGCAAATATTCTATGTCTACAATGCTCTTGCGGAGCTACTCTAGCTAATTGCTCCCACTTTCAATATGTATCCAGATTGAGACTTAGAGTCATCTGGATCGGTGTAAAAGCTTGCACCTATGTAACTCTTTCTGACGGGCTCTTTTATCACCTCCATAATCGAGAAATATTTCCTTAGTCCTCACTAAGGATATTCTTGACCAATGTCCGATGATCTACTCCTAGATCACTATTGTACTCCTTGCCAAATTAGGAGGAAGGTATACAATAGGTGCGGTACATAGCATAGCATACTTTATAGAACCTATGGTGAGGCATAGGGAATGACTTTCATTCTCTTCTCTATTTTCTACCGTGGTCGGGATTTGAGTCTTACTCAATTTCACACCTTTGCAACACAGGCAAGAACTTTTCTTTGACTGTTCTATTTTGAACTACTTCAAAATCTTGACAAGGTATGTACTTATTGAAAAAAGTTATCAAGCGTCTTGATCTATCTCAATAGATCTTGATGCTCAATATGTAAGTAGCTTCTTGAGATCTTTCTTTTAAAGAACTCCTTTCAAATACTCCTTTATGCTTTCCGGAAAATTATACATCATTTACGATCAACAATGTGTTACTCACATATATTTATCGAGAAAGGCGGTAGTGCTCCCACTCACTTTATTGTAAATCTGAGGCTTCACATGAAGTCTGTATAAAACTATATGCTTTGATCAACTTATCAAAGCGTATATTCCAACTACGAGATGCTTGCACCAGTCCATAGATGGATCATTGGAGCTTGCACATTTTGTTAGCTCCTTTAGGATTGACAAAACCTTACGGTTGCATCATATACAACTCTTCTTTAATAAATCCATTAAAGAATATAGTTTTGACATCCATTTGCCAGATTTCATAAAATGTGGCAGTTGCTAACATGATTCGGATAGGCTTAAGCATCGCTACAGTTGAGAAAATCTCATTGTAGTCAACACCTTAAACTTGTCGAAAACCTTTTTGTGCCAAGTCGAGCTTTGTAGATAGTAACACTACTATCAGTGTCCGTCTTCCTCTTGAAGATCCATTTATTTAACATGGCTTGCTGATCATCGAGAAAGTCAATCAAAGTCCATACTTTGTTCTCATACATGGATCCTATCTCAGATTTCATGGCCTCAAGCCATTTCGCGGAATCTGGGCTCATCATCGCTTCCTCATAGTTAAATACGTTCATCATGGCTAGTAACATGAATTCAATAACATGATTACCAAACCACACTGGTGCGGATCTTACTCTGGAAGAACTACTAGGTATTGAAGTAACTATATCTGAAGTTACATGATCATCATCAATAGCTTCCTCACTAATTGGTGTAGGAATCACTGGAACTGATTTCTGTGATGAACTACTTTCCAATTCGGGAGAAGGTACAAATTACCTTATCAAGCTCTTACTTTCCTCCCACTCACTTCTTCCGAGAGAAACTCCTTCTCTAGAAAGGATCCATCTTAGCAATGAATATCTTGCTTTCGGATCAGTGATAGAAGGTGTACCCAACAGTTTCCTTTGGGTATTCTATGAAGATGCACTTCTCCGATTTAGGTTCGAGCTTATCGAGGTTGAAACTTTTTCACATAAGCATCGCAGCCCCAAACTTTAACAAGCGACAACTTTGGTTTCTTGCCAAACAACAGTTCATAAGCCTTCGTCTCAACGGATTTCGATGGCGCCCTATTTAAAGTGATTGCAACTGTCTCTAATGCATAACCCCAAATCGATAGTGGTAAACCGATAAGAGACATCATAGGTCACACAATATCCAATAAAGTCTTGATTCTGACGTTCGGACACCTTTATTCTGTTGTGGTGTTCGGTGGCATGAGTTTGTGAAACTATTCCACATTATTTTAGCGAAGGCCAAACTCGTAACTCAAATATTCATCTCCACGATCAGATCACAGAAACTTTATTTTCTTGTTACGATAATTTTCCACTTCACTCTGAAATTCTTTGAACTTTTCAACTATTTCAGACTTATGTTTCATCAAGTAGATATACACATATCTGCTCAAATCATCTGTGACGGTCAGAAAATAATGATACTTGCATCGGTATACAAACGAGCATCAACACTCATTGGATCGCATACATCGGTATGTATTATTTCCAACAAGTCAGTAGCTCGTTCCATTGTTCCGGAGAACGTAGTTTTAGTCATCTTGCCCAAAAGGCACGGTTCGCAAGCATCAAATGATTCATAACCAAGTGATTCAGAAGATCCATCTTTATGGAGTTTCTTCATGCGCTTTACATCGATATGACCCAAGCGGCGATTACCACAAATATGTTGCAGTCATTATTAACTTTGCATCTTTTGGCATCAATATTATGAATATGTGTATTACTACGATCGAGATCCAACAAACTATTTTCATTGGGTGTATGACCATCGAAGGTTTTATTCATGTAAGCAGAACAACAATTATTCTTTGACTTTAAATGAATAACCGTATCGCAATAAACATGATCAAATCATATTCATGCTCAACGCAAACGCCAAATAACATTTATTTAGGTTTAACACTAATCCCGAAAGTATAGGGAGTGTGCAATGATGATCATATCAATCTTGGAACCACTTCCAATACACATCGTCACTTCATCCTCAACTAGTCTCTGTTTATTCTCAGAACTCTGTTTCGAGTCACTAATTTTAGCAACCGAACAAGTATCAAATACTGTGGGCTACTATAAACACTAGTAAGGCACACATCAATAACCTGTATATCAAATATACCCTTGTTCACTTTGCCATCCTTCTTATCCACCAAATATTGAGGGCATTTCCTCTTCCGGTGACCATTTCCTTTGCGGTGTAAGCACTCGGTTTCAGGCTTTGGTCCAGCTTTGGTCTTCTTCACGGGAGTGACAACTTGTTTGCCATTCAGCTTGAAGTTTCCTTTCTTTCCTTTGCCCTATTCTTGAAACTAGTGGTCTTGTCAATCATCAACACTTGATGGTCTTTTCTTGATTTCTACCTTCGTCGATTTCAGCATCACGAAGTGCTTGGGAATCGTTTTCGTCATCCCTTGCTTTATAGTTCATCACGAAGTTCCAGTAACTTGGTGATGGTGACTAGAGAACTCTGCCAATCACAATCTTATCTGGAAGATTAACTCCCACTTGATTCAAGTGGTTGTAGTACTCAGACAATCTAAGTACTTGCTCACTAGTTGAGAAATTCTCCTCCATCTTTTAGCTATAGAACTTGTTGGAGACTTCATATCTCTCAACTCGGGTATTTGCTTGAAATATTAACTTCAATTCCAGGAACATCTCATATGGTCCATGACGTTCAAAACGTCATTGAAGTCCCGATTCTAAGCCGTTTAAGCATGGTGCACTAAACTATCGAGTAGTCATCTTTTTGAGCTAGCCAAACGTTCATAACGTCTGCATCTGCTCCTGCAATAGGTTTTTCACCTAGCGGTGAATCAAGGACATAATTCTTCTGTGCAGCAATGAGGATAAACCTCAGATCACGGATCTAATCCGCATCATTGCTACTAACATCTTTCAACATAATTTTTCTCTAGGAACATATCAAAATAAACATATGAAAGCAACAACGCGAGCTATAGATCTACAACATAATTTGCAAAATACTACCAGGACTAAGTTCATGATAAATTTAAGTTCAATTAATCATATTACTTAAGAACTCCCACTTAGGCAGACATCTCTCTAGTCATCTAAGTGATTACGTGATCCATATCAAGTACTCCATGTCCGATCATCACGTGAGATGGAGTAGTTTCAATGGTGAACATCACTATGTTGATCATATCTACTATATGATTCACGTTCGACCTTCGGTCTCCGTGTTAGAGGCCATATCTCTAATATGCTAGGCTCGTCAAGTTTAACTCGAGTATTCCGCGTGTGCAACTGTTTTGCACCGTTGTATTTGAACATAGAGCCTATCACACCGATCATCACGTGGTGTCTCAAAGACGAAGAACTTTCGCAACGGTGCATACTCAGTGAGAACACTTCTTGATAATTTTTAGTGAGAGATCATCTTAAAATGCTACCGTCAATCAAAGCAAGATAAGATGCATAAAGGATAAACATCACATGCAATCAATATAACTGATATGATATGGTCATCATCATCTTGTGCTTGTGATCTCCATCTCTGAAGCACCGTCGTGATCATCATCGTCACCGGCGCGACACCTTGATCTCCATCGTAGCATCGTTGTCGTTACGCCATCTATTGCTTCTACGATTATCGCTACCGCTTAGTGATAAAGTAAAGCAATTACGTATGCGTTGCATTTCATACAATAAAGCGACAACCATATGGCTCTGCCGATTGCCGATAACTTCGGTTACAAAACATGATCATCTCATACAATAAAATATATCATCACGTCTTGACCATATCGCATCACAACATGCCCTGCAAAAACAAGTTAGACGTCCTCTACTTTGTTGTTGCAAATTTTACGTGGCTGCTACGGGCTGAGCAGGAACCGTTCTTGCCTATGCATCAAAACCACAACGATAGTTCGTCAAGTTAGTGCTGTTTTAACCTTCGCAAGGACCGGGTGTAGCCACACTCGGTTCAACTAAAGTTGGAGAAACAGACACCCGCTAGCCACCTGTGTGCAAAGCACGTCGGTAGAACCATTCTCGCGTAAGCGTCTGGCGTAATGTCGGTCCGGGCCGCTTCATCCAACAATACCTCCGAACCAAAGTATGACATGCTGGTAAGCAGTATGACTTGTATCGCCCACAACTCACTTGTGTTCTACTCGTGCATATAACATCAACGCATAAAACCAGGCTCGGATGCCACTGTTGGGGAACGTAGTAATTTCTAAAAAATTCCAACGCACACGCAAGATCATGGTGATGCATAGCAACGAGAGGGGAGAGTGTTGTCCGCGTACCCTTGTAGACCGAAAGCGGAAGCGTTATAACAACGCGGTTGATGTAGTTGTCCGTCTTCACGATCCGACCGATCTAAGTACCGAACGTACGGCACCTCCGAGTCCAGCACACGTTCAGCTCAATGACGATCCCCGGACTCCGATCCAGCAGGGTGTCGGGGATGAGTTCCGTCAGCATGACGGTGTGGTGACGATGATGATGTACTACCGACGCAGGGCTTCGCCTAAGCACCGCAACGATACGACCGAGGTGGAATATGGTGGAGGGGGGCACCACACACGGCTAAGGAACGATCACGAAGATCAACTTGTGTGTTATGGGGTGCCCCCTGTCCCCGTATATAAAGGAGCAAGGGAGGAGGAGGCCGGCCCTAGGAGGGGGCGCGCCAAGTGTGGAGTCCTACTAGGACTCCCTAGTCCTAGTAGGATTCCACCTCCCATATGGAATAGGAAAAGAGGAAGGAAAAGAAGAAGGAAGGAAGGCGCCCCCTTCCCTAGTCAATTCGGACCAGACCAAGGGGAGGGTGCGGCCACCCTTGAGGCCCTTTTCCTTCTTTCCCGTATGGCCCAATAAGGCCAATACGTATTCCCGTAACTCTCCGGTACTCGAAAAATACCGAATCACTCGGAACCTTTCCGATGTCCGAATATAGTCGTCCAATATATCGATCTTTACGTCTCGACCATTTCGAGACTCCTCGTCATGTCCCCGATCTCATCCGGGACTCCGAACTCCTTCGATACATCAAAACTCATAAACTCATAATAAAACGGTCATCGAAACCTTAAGCGTGCGTACCCTACGGGTTCGAGAACTATGTAGACATGACCGAAACACGTTTCCGGTGAATAACCAATAGCGGAACCTGGATGCTCATATTGGCTCCTACATATTCTACGAAGATCTTTATCGGTCAAACCACATAACAACATACGTTGTTCCCTTTGTCATCGGTATGTTATTTGCCCGAGATTCGATCGTCGGTATCTCAATACCTAGTTCAATCTCGTTACCGTCAAGTCTCTTTACTCGTTCTGTAATACATCATCTCACAACTAACTCATTAGTTGCAATGCTTGCAAAGCTTAAGTGATGTGCATTACCGAGAGGGCCCAGAGATACCTCTCCAACAATCGGAGTGACAAATCCTAATCTCAAAATACGCCAACCCAACATGTACCTTTGGAGACACCTGTAGAGCTCCTTTATAATCACCCGATTCACGTTGTGACGTTTGGTAGCACACAAAGTGTTCCTCCGATGGCGGAGTTGCATAATCTCATAGTCATAGGAACATGTATAAGTCATGAAGAAAGCAATAGCAACATACTATATGATCAAGTGTTAAGCTAACGGAATGGGTCAAGTCAATCACATCATTCTCCTAATGATGTGATCTCGTTAATCAAATGAAAACTCTTTGTCCATGGCTAGGAAACATAACCATCTTTGATTAATGAGCTAGTCAAGTAGAGGCATACTAGTGACACTCAGTTTGTCTATGTATTCACACATGTATCATGTTTCCGGTTAATACAATTCTAGCATGAATAATAAACATTTATCATGAAATAAGGAAATATATAATAACTTTATTATTGCCTCTAGGACATATTTCCTTCAACTTAACCATCTTTGGTTAACAAGCTAGTCAAGTAGAGGCAACTAGGGACACTCTGTTTTGTCTATGTGTTCACACGTGTACTAAGTTTTCGGTTAATACAATTCTAGCATGAATAATAAACATTCATCATGATATAAGGAAATATAAATAACAACTTTATTATTGCCTCTAGGGCATATTTCCTTCAGTTACCCTAGCCCCAAGTGTGGTGGTTTTACGTAAATAACTCTGCCAAGGTCAACAAAAGTACCTCTCGGGTTGACGTGTCCTCGTGCTCTCTCTCAGTGCACCATCGCCCTGCTTAGTGTGGTGTTCCTTGTGCTCTCCTCGTGGGTCTCTACGTTTACTTTGTCTCGTATCCGGAGGCTATCAAAATGATATTATATATTCTTTTAATTTTTGTAAAAAGAGACAAAGAATTTCCCATATTCATTAAATAAGAGGGATTTTTACAAAGTGACACACAAGTCTGAAGGCCAAAAACAAAAGCCCGCTCTCTTGGCATAATACTACCCAAGCTTTTGGCCCATGCCAAGACCCAATTCTTAGACTCAAAGGAATGCGCAAACAGACAATGGTCGACGTCGAAGATTTGTTGTTGAAGACTCTCACATCGCGCTCCTTCCAAAGTTCACAATAAATAAGCATGAGAAGAGTTGAAAGTTGTCTTTTGCGTGCCACCACTGCTATCTACCACATGAGACCACCAAGTTTTAACGGTGTTGAAGGCATGCAAGAGCAAGGATCAATGGAAAAGAATATGGGACGCGGTTGCAAAGCTTGCACATGTTATATTTAGCCAACCACTCTTGACGAGCCAATCCATCGTCCACACACGGTTTTTGGGCATGAGCCACGAGAAAACTTGATTTTTTGGGGGTTGGGGATTTTTGACACCATACTCCTCATCTTTGTCTTAATGGCTCCCAAGAATTACGCCTTACATGTCAAGGCCGTCGAGTACTTTCTAGCGGGAATCTTCCAAGGAATAAAATGGGGTCGATTTGGTTCTACAAAGGGCAGTTCATAGTGTGTAGGACTCATAAGCTCAAGCCATGCCAGTCAAGAAATCAAGACCCGTACTACAGGAAAAGGGCTGGTGGCCGACATATGGGAAAGTCGGGACGATCAGGTGTCTTCATTCAAGCGAGGGTACAGAGGAAGAACGAAACAAAGTGAGAGGTCGGGGGCAGAGTCGATCGACCGGGAGAAGCAAAACAGAATCTAATGCGCTCCTTCAATGGCTCGATATGAAAGACGGCCAGTTCTACAACTTTTGGTGCCATATCTTCCGTTTGGAATCCAATCCAGTTGAAAACAAATAATTGCCTGATGTCAAAGTCGGCAAGGAGTGTAAACCACATACGACCGTTGCGCAGAAAGCGGAATGTTTTGCAGCGAGTCAAGCGTAATACGATCATAGATTTTTGACGAAACTAAAAAGACATATCTGGTAGAATCATAACCATAGAATACGGCCCTAATCGAAATGCATCGCTAAAATGCTGAACAAGACCCTTTTTTTAATGATCCAAGGCCCCCTTATATCTCAAAGCCAAAATAACAACCAAAGGCGGCCGCCGTTCCTCAAACCAAACCCTAAACTTTCATTTGAGCGATCAAGCTATGAGCACGGCACTTTTTTTTGAGGTTATGTACATTTTTTAGAATAATGGGCACTTTGCTAATAAGACTAGTCACAGTGGGAAGTAACTTAGAGTAGTAACATGCATATGCTACTATCTCCATAGTGTGTAGTAACATATGTGTTGTGTCATGCATCACTTCATTTATTAGGTTGTAGACTTATCTTTTTTTGATATATGTGATGTTACAGTAACTAGATATGTTACCACATGTCTATCTTTCTTCATTAATTATATGCCACATCATCTATTTTGTCTAGATAAGTGTGATGTTACCACTTACTAGCAGAATGCCCGTGCGTTGCTACGGGCTATCCGTCATGTTATCTTCAACACCCGGGTCCAACACAAAAAACCCATCCAACGACGCATCTTTCCCTTGTTTGTCGAAACCTCCCTTTCCCGCTTGGTTTCCCGTCGTAGCGGTACATTCCTCACTGGAGCCACTCCCTTTAAAACCAGATGACATCCATCTCATCTTCATCGTGCATTGCATTAGGGATGAAATTTGTCATGTTTATAATATAATAGAGTGGGTTAATCTAACACATACTATTGTCACAAACAACAACTATAGAAATCATTCCCAAAGATCCATTCAACTTTGCAAATTCCACTTATGTCAGAGGCTGTTACCTTGATGAAGGCATCGTCGTGTAACTACTATCGACCCACTCGTGCTGCTCCGGGGGAAACCCTAGGATCTGGTGTTCCAGATCAAAGGATGGCGGCACTACGATGTCGTTTCTCTCTTTTGAGCATCGTTTGTGGAGCAGCGCCGGAAGTCAGAGGCAGGAGGTGGAGCGGCTTCGTCTTGCACGGAGCTTTGGTGGAGATGTCAAGTCATGCCTGACCGACAGGTGCTACGCTTTGTCATGCCTAGTCGACAGGTGCTACGCAAGACAGATCTTCCAAGGACTTCAAGCTGTGTCGGCTGGTGGTACTTGGCGGCATGGCGAGGTGTATCGATGGCGACATGACGTGCTCAGCTGTTCTTGCGAGGAGGAGGTGCCGTTGGGTGCCATGGTGGCGTCGATGATAGCTAGACCGAGGAAGGTTGATGCATCAAGACAGATTCAAGATGGAGCGGTGGCGATTGGCGGCGGCGGCCTCGAGAGCACGTCCGGACCAGTGAGTGCCTCAAACCCGACAAGTGGCTAGATTGGGGTCTCGTGTCTTAGATATTAGGCTTGGCTGCGATGTACATTTGGTATTAGGCCCAGGCTATCTGCGCCCCTTCATCAACTGGATAGGCGTCGCGACATTTGTTGCTTAGACGGCGGCTTTAGTCTTACTGTTGTATGACTTTGTAAGGTCTTGTGAGAATAATTAATAAAGTGGCCGTATGCATCGCCTAGATGCAGAGGCCGGGGGTCATCCTCGCTTTCTAAAAACATCCTCAGAGAGCATAGTCATCATCCATCATGGTGAACGCTAGGTCACCCATGTCACGAGCTCATCATGGTCGTTGTCCATGTTGGCAATCGGTGCTCGGCCATGTCGCTAAGAGCTTGTTGATCGTCGTTGCCCACGAGCGCTTACAAAATGATTTGGAGCGATTAACTGCTTGCTTAATTAATTAAGTACACAATAATTAATGGCCTACCTAATACCATGTATGTCTAATTAATTGCTAATCAAATCAATTAATTATCTACATAATTGAAAAAATCCCTATTTTTAATTATCTCTAGGCATAATAAAATTGTCTATCTAATTAACCACATTACATTAATGACTCGGTTTCCAAATTGATTCAGTGCGAAAAAATTCCTATTTAAATGGACCTAATAAATTTCATGCGTAATTAACTCTCTAGCTAATTAATATCATTAATGATTTGATTTCCATATTGATTATGTGCTCAATTTCTATAATATTTTTGCATGAATGACTGCTACGAATGACAACGACAACTACTGAGTATTGTTGGACGAATTTCCCTAATGATTTTTTTGACATTTGAATGGTCACACTTGATTTGAGAATTTAACATGTCTAGCTCTCTGTATGACACACAAGAAATATAATATGGCGACACGGCTAACAAAATTGGATTTAGTATAAAAGAACACCTTTCAAAGTCTTTAATAGATGGAGTCAATGATACAAAAAATGGGCGTCAATTTACCGACAAACTCATGAAGCATATGATAGCATGTTGTAAAAAAATATTTCCTCTTTTCGTTTGTGCAAGTATATCTCCATGGTAAGTAAGTGTAGAGCAGAAGCCAAGGTGCCTAAACCTGTAGTCACGGACGAATCGGCCAGCAAATAACAGTTCTATGAAGAAAAAATATGTGAATATGAAACTGCAACAGTTGCACCGAATTGTGGAATTTATCAATTATTATATTTTACAGGTTACGGGTTATCTAGCTTCCTATTGGTATAACATCTAATATGTCAACTCCAAAAGCGCCTAGTTGAGAATTGGCACTCCCTCATTGAAGCATCTTTTTGCACTCTAATAACGGACCTGACATGGACCTTCTCAGTTAAATAATGGTGCATATAATTGCATAGCAAACTGCAGTAAAAATGCAAATTCATATGCTACGGAGAAAATGTTAGGATAATCCTAGGCCAAAACGTTTCAGTTAAAAAAATATGAATGTTGCTGAACTCAGAATGTTTACTATGACCAATCTGATTCACTTATACAAAAAAAAAGTATTTTGTAGCAGAACAAAATTACATTACTAACCAGAATGCCTGTAGAGAAAACAGATCAGAAAATGCAAATTATGTATTGGTCATTACCATAGCTGCAAGTGGATGAATTGTAAATATTGTACAAGTCAAAGTCAAAAGAATGCACCTCCACACATTATCTACCGTGAATGATGAATAATTTCACACAAGGGGTCCCGTGCTATACCAGCGAAAAGCAATATGCTATGAAAAATTAGATGTCAACGGATTATGTATGAATTACCTTAGAACTGGAAGAAGAAAATTGCAGGAGGTACTTGGTGTCCCTGTGGTCACTGTCCTCCAAGTTGAATTATTCATTCTCTCATCCAAATCCTAGCCGCAGTATCTACAAAAAGGAAGAATGTAAGTCTTGTTTTTCTGAACAGTGTTTATATAAATAGAACAAGTATCTTTTTCAATGTCATGATCAAAGCTACTGCATATTACAACTACCCATGATCAAAGCCATTACAAGAAAATACCAAAATGCAAAGATGATCTAAATCCCAATGTAAAGTATGCACATAAACTAATGATTAGCCTGTGCAATTTCTTGCCTACAAATCGAATGAACTGATGGTAATCTCAACGCAATTATATCAAAGCTATCTGCATATTATTGTTTCATGAAGATCCGGTACCCAACAACGGAGACAGAGACAACAAATTGAAAGGCCTTTGGATGAGAGATGACAAAAGCAACGGCGAAGTGTTATCTTCCCGGCCGAGCAGCGGAGATGCCACATGATAGTATGGCACCAACCCATCGTCTGCGGGCGCCGACGAGTGACGCAGAGACGCATCGAGCACGAAACTTAACTGGTACGGATAATCAACAGTGACGGCAATCGTTATTGCGGGCTTGCGGCGAGGTACCCTCACCTGGACAATGATCTTTGGTCGGAGCGCAGAGGTAAGTGGTGTCGTTGGCGACATGCAGGCCGTCCACTCGAGAGGCGGCGCTGGATATTAATGGAGATCATGGAGGCAGACAACGAGGTGGGGTGGTTCATCTGTGCGGCCTGCTTCCGATCCAATCTGCGATATTCCCCCATGTGGATGCGACCCCATCACATAGCCATACAAAACGATATAGGAACCATGATTAGATAAATATACAATGATCAATTGGACTGTATTAGAATTGGAGAGAGAATGAATATACAGGAAACATGCAGGTCGAGCAAGCCAGCCTTTCCTATGGTCGTCTTGTTCCTGCAGATGTTAAGCTAATACCGAATCCAATGTTTAAAACCAATCAATCCCTACTCTCTATCTCTGCCAAATGAAAGTTAATCTCTGGCATCCTTCGTCCAAATTGAATTATATCAAACTGAGCAGGACCGACATAATTATGGGAAAGCCATATAAGAGAGATTAGTGGGAAGGAGAGGATTACGTCCGGATTTTCAGAAGAAATGTGTGTTAGTGTTAATAGGAAGGAGGGATAGTGTCCTGATTTTTTTACTGGGAAGATGTGCATTAAAGGAAAGATAGATTGTGTCCTGATTTCCTGCATGAAAAAAGAAAACCGGAAACTTGGAGGAGATCGAGGGGTGGAGGTGGGACGAAAAAACCGGACAAAAATAAACTGTACCAGGCTACCAAGTGCTCCATTAGGTAAACTGCAGTGCAAATAACTTGACTGCAATTTTCATTCAAGTATTCATTTGTAATTCTCCCTTTTTATTGCTATATGATATCTGATGCACGATGCTTTTACCATATTAAAAGAACACATGCATTAGAAAAGAAATCTGATACCTTAGTACTCTTGTTCTTCTCTAGTGAGCAGGAGTCCTAGCATCTTCCTCCTGCGCATTTGTTGAAACAATCCTTTCATCATTGAAACTTCGCAAAGCTAATAATACACGAGAACATGGCATGCGTGCCATCAGCACAAGCAGGATGTTGTCTTAGTAAGCATACCTTTGTACATATAGTGTGCTGAAAATTGAAACCAAATTTTCACGCATAAAATAAGTTTCCAAGGCATTCCTTTAATACTTTTAGTTCCTTATTTTGTTGCCCCTTGTTTCCATCTCTTCCAAATACAAAGATAGCAAGGAAGCCAATGCAAAATTGGGCCAGAGCATGAAAAGTGATGCCACATCTGGCATCGCAGTCTAGTGAGCCTCTGTTAGCACTTGATAAAATCAATTAGCAATAGCAACAATAACAGTGCACATGTATTAGCACTTAATATATAATCCCAACAAGAGGATCTGTTGTTGTAGAAGATGCAATGCACATTTGTCCAGCTTAAAATATTTCTAAAATCAAATCACCAAAGAAGTACCTGTTTGTCTCACTTTATATTCTCGAGAAGCTGAGACGGCTGGCTAGGATCAAGCAGCAGCAATGCAAGTGTCCCTCGCAGGTCATGTTTAACACTGAAGCAAAACAAATTTGCATTGGTGTAAAACTACAACTATTAGCTCTTTCACCTTGTCAGACAGTCCCTTCAATCCAAGAATATACAACATTTAGAAAAAATAAAACCAATGACATAATTAGTAAACAATTTCAGCGACAAAAGGATAAACAAATTGGATTTTTAAAACAAAACCTGCACCTGCACAAGTATATGTTATATTAACAAAAGTGCAGACCCGTCCCCACTCTTCACTTTTTGACAAAAATTCCGAATAGCAATCTTGGTGAGTGATCTCGACCAGGTTCGATCGGCATGGCGTGTCGTTCCTCCAGTGGGTCTGAGAGGAAGGATGTCGAACCTCCATTGTCAATCGGTAGGAGCTACATCGTCATTTGGATCGAGCATGGACGAAATCGAGATGGTAGAGGTTGAGGAATTTGTAGGGCGTGAGGGTTTAGGGTGGGCATCACGAGAACTCACCCATATCTTGGGAGACGGCAGACCGAGGTGCGGTCGTGTTCGTGCTTCAAGGGCTGCCACGTGTTGTCCTCGCCGCCATCGCTGTCGATGCCACTTGACGCCACGAGCATGGAACTGAGGGACGAAGGGAAGAGAAGGGAAGGAAGCGAGCTAATGACGTACCTATGTTTGGTATGTAATACCCTCCATTAAGAGTAGATATTTTCTTAAAATCGGTTATTTTGTTTCCTAATTAATGTGATTGAGCAATTTAAGGTAAGGTTAATTAATTTAGATTTGATATTTAGAGATTGATCGTGATTGATTCTTTCACATAAAGACATTACTAAAAATAACTTGCACCAGCATGGAAAGTTATGATCCGTTAAGATTTTTTTCGTTGTGTGAGTGGGTGAAGCGAACTAAACCGGTGGGGTGGGGGAGGGACGAAAAAAACCAGCGAAATAAAACGGTTGAAAGTGGTGGGACAAAAATAAACCGTACGAGGCTACCAACTGCTCCATTAGGAGTAGAGATAACGACGGAAGTTTGGGCGTGTCAAAGGGACTCGATCGCGGGGTTTTCTTGGTTTTTCACGGTGAGGGAGGTGGGAGGAAGTACCAAAGAAGTACCAAAAAAGACCGGGTGAGGTGGGACGAAAATAAAACCCGGAACGCGACCTACCAACTGAGACATTAGGAGTAGAGATTATGTTACTCCTACGGTGAGTAGTCTAAGCCGTAGTTTTTTTTTCGAGGCAAATAGGCAGGTTACGTCAGCTATGAGCTAGATCTGTCCTTAACATCCAGCCCACGAGCGACTTTGTAAGGCTTCCGAATGGGCCCCGATTTGTAGGATCGATCGGTCACGATTAGCGCATCAGCCCGGACCACCGCAGCCGCAGGTCACCCACGTTGCCCTTCTCCTCCCCACTCGCCGCACGACTGCACCAACCGAGACGAAAGGGGAATGGCGATGGCGGCGGCGAGGAGAGCCCTCCTGAACCACCTCCGCGTGCCGGTGGCGCGCCCCGCGGTCGCAGCGGGAAGCGTCCCCGTCGCCAGGCTCCTGTCTTCCACCTCGGAGGTGGAGAAGGGCTCGTTCCTCGACAAGGGCGAGGTCGCCGACCGCGTCGTCTCCGTCATCAAGAACTTCCAGAAGATCGAGCCCTCCAAGGTAAGCGTGTCACGCGTGCGGTTGCGCGTCCCGTACTTTTGTTGGAAGGATTCGGATCTCGTACCATGTAGGCATGCATATAGGGTTTTGGCTCCCGTCGCTGGTCTGTTGCCTCATGTTATCGGGTGGACTGGATCGTCCAAGAAGACCTGGGCGTAAATTACAGACGATTACGAAGTTATAGGCGATTAAAAACTTGTAGGCTTGGCAAATCGCGCATTTTGGGTAGGCTGGGAGGGAAAGGGGTAGAGCAGACTCTGGCATCTTTGCCATTTTCTTGACGATTAGATAAGATAGTTTAGGAAAAGTGATTTGGGTACATATCTGATTATTGACTGTTTTGGTCTGCAGTGGACATTGAGCACCTCTATGGTGGTCTAATTCCGCATTGACATGTGCAGATTAACTAGGCGATTCTTTGCCTTTATATTGCAAAAATTCGCTATTAGTACAATGTTGACTCTATTTTCTTCAGTTGTTTATATAAGTTCCGCATTTAAATTTTATTTCCCTGTTTCTGGTACCTAATTTTTGAAGTAGTGGGCATCTTGTTAATATACTTACCATGAGTGTCAAGTGAACAAATGTTCATTTACCCTACCATGTGTTAAGTAATAGACCTTTAGTTTCCTATTTGAAATTAGGTCAACATATTATCGACGAATTTCTTTATTTTGAACCAGTTTTTCTTCCTAGAACCGAATTTGGGTACATATTTGGTTATTGACTGATTTGGTCCGCAGTGGACATTGAGCACCTCTATAAACTATAATGGTATAGTTGTTAATATACTTACCATGAGTGTCAAATGAACAAATGTTCATTTACCCTACCATGTGTTAAGTAATAGACCTTTAGTTTCCTATTTGAAATTAGGTCAACATATTATCGACGAATTTCTTTATTTTGAACCAGTTTTTCTTCCTAGAACCGAATTTGGGTACATATTTGGTTATTGACTGATTTGGTCCGCAGTGGACATTGAGCACCTCTATAAACTATAATGGTATAGTTCTGCATCGATATGTGCAGATTAACTCAGTGATTCTATGCCTTTAGTGCGAAAGTTCACTATTAGTACAATGTTGACTCTGTTTTCTTCGGGTTGTCTCTTCTAGTTCCGTATTTAAATTTTATTTCCCCGTTTCTGTTACCTAATTTTTGAAGTAGTGGACATCTTGTTAATATACTTCCCATGTGTTAAGTAATAGACCTTTAGTTTCCTATTTGAAATTAGGTCAATGTATTATCGATGAACTTTTGTTATTTTGAACCAGTTTTTCTTCCTAGAACCGTTTTTTTTATATGTCTTATCTGAAATTAGTTTAATGTATGCGTGCCGGGTAGTTATATTGGTAATATTGTTTGATTTTGTTTTGTATATATGACTGTCAGGGGGCAAATGTTCATTTACTCTACCATGTGTTAAGTAATAGGCCTTTAGTTTTGTATATATGTCTATCTGAAATTAGTTTAATGTATGTGTGCTGGGTAGTTATTTCTACTCTTATAAAAACCGAGTTGGTGATGATGGTGTGCCTGCCATCTTGCAATATAGACCGTTTGATCTATATCTGACGGATAGAAAGCAAACTATGGCAATTTTACAAAAAGATACCCGCACCTCTCTCCATAACCTCATTGTTGAGCAATTAAAAAACAGGAAGTCTCTGGAACAATCTAGCATGGTGGCAACTGTCGGCGTCGTCCATCCCCATGCCTCCGCTCAGTCCGACCAGCAATCACCACCACGCCCCACTCCTCCTCACCTTATCTCTCCTGTTTCTCGAGATATCATTAGTTTTTACACATGGGATTACTCCCGCATGGGTCAATCACAACAGGTGTTTTGTAAAAAAATGCATCTTGATGTTCCGTGCAATGCACGGGCATCTTGCTAGTATTGGTAATATTTTTTGATTTTGTTTTGTATGTATGACTTTCAAGTGGGCAAATGTTCATTTATTCTGCCATGTGTTAAGCAATAGACCTTTAGTTTCCTATTTGAAATTAGGTCAATATATTATCGACGAACTTTGTTATTTTGAACCAGTTTTTCTTCCTAGAACTGTTTTTTTGTATATATCTTATCTGAATTAATTTAATGTATGTATGCCAGGCAATTATATTTGTAACATTGTTTGATTTTGTTGTCCTTGTCTTATTGCATAGATATTATGTCAGCTATCTGTTACTCCTATGTGCTTTGTGGATATTTTTACCATTTATTGTGGTAATTAAGTTTGCTGATTTTGTTAAGTATTTTAGCATGAATTTGTGGTGTGAATTGCACAAAGCTCAATATGGGGAAAATAATTTCAATACTGATGGGCTCAGATGGATGGCATTAATCAAATGCTACTGCTAAGTTCATACTCTGTTGCAAAAATGGCATGACGTGTTGGTACCTTTCTGTTTGTTTTTGGCACTCATTTGAGTTTGTCAGGTTGATGTCAAGCATGCTAACTAAAATTTATATACAAGTTGAGCAGTTTTAATCAAGCTTAGTATACTTGAGCTAATCATGAGTGCGCTGTATAGGGTCATTGCAAGCCATTGCTTTGGGTCTAAGGGTAGGTCAAAACTGTGCCAAAGTTGGCCATGGGCCTGTACTGGACTCTGTGCTATGCCTACAAGGATCTTTTGTGGGGCTGTGAAACAAATAAGCACTGAATTTTGTTTCTTAGTGAGAATTTAAGACAGCAATTTGTGCGGTCGATTGCCTACACGCAGCACTTTCTGTTCAGTATCTGCAAACCATTTTCTGTTTAATTGTCTTATAGTCGCTGTGGCACTTTTATTGTCCATCTATATTTGCATTGGTCCTCTGTACACTTAACTTGAATCGCATGTGTAATGTTGTTTCTCACCTTTAATGTCTGTTATCTGTTATCTGAAGATTAATTAATTGATAGGAGTGCTATGCAGATGCTTTAAACTGCCCTTGATCCGCTCTAATGCCGCTAAATCATGCAGGTGACCCCTAATGCGCATTTCCAGAAGGATCTTGGGCTGGACAGCCTGGACACTGTCGAGATCGTCATGGCCTTTGAGGAAGAATTCAGCTTTGAGATCCCCGACAATGAGGCAGAGAAGATCGATTCCATCAAATCAGCAGTTGACTTCATCGCCTCGCATCCTCAAGCAAAGTAAGATTTGCTTGCAGCGGTTTCTTGGTTCCCCCCTTTGACACGCATTGTCTCCGGAACGAATGCTCCCTGAAAAGGACCTGTCTTTTCCCAGTAGGTGAATGATCCTAGTCCTAGTTTGCTCCGTTGATTTTTGTGTTCTCCGATAGCAAGTCTTTGTTCTCTCCCTCCATCTGTTGCAATAAATAATGATACACGAGTTGGCTGTGGATCTATGATTCTGTTTGCTGGCGATGACAGCAGCCAAAGTTGTGATACTGGTTGTGCACCTGTGCCATATGTCATACTAACTCAGTACGAATGATCTGAATCTGCGACGACGGAAGATTGGTATGCGTCAGGAGCATGAGGCCAACTCCAACACATGACCCCAAACGGATGTTTGTTTTGTTTGTTTGGGTAGGGCAATGAGGCAGTGTCCGGCCGTTTTCTTGGATGCGCTGGCAATGCGCTCAACGTGCGGATGCATCTCGTCCGCCATGGTCAGCTGGTCCCCCTATATGCACATTTTAACTACGCACATTGTAGAAATAGTCTCACAACCACTTAAATCAAACACTGCAAATAGTATTACAAATAAGTAGTTTCACGTCTAAAAAAAAGAATCAATTAGTTTTACAACCCAATCGAAATTGTCTTGAATAGATGGAAAGAAAATGAACCGATACATCTACTGGTTACCAATATGATTCCACCGTGTGCTCAAGCAAGTCATCTTGGAGCTGCATATGAGTATGCCGATCACGCATTTCACGATGGAATTGGATGAATTGTTCAAACGTTGCCCTTTGGTGCTCAGGCTCAATATTTTCGCCCTGAAAATCAAACCCTTGGTCGTAGATTTTGTCATCACGCTCATCCTTTACGATCATGTTGTGCATGATCACACAAGCAGTCATCACCTCTCAAAGCTTCTCAGTGCTCCATGTCAGTGCGTGGTTTCGAATGATGCCCCATCAAGATTGAAGCACAACAAAAGCATGCTCCACATCCTTTCGAGCACTCTCTTGCATTTGGGCAAATCGTTATCTCTTCTCTCCTTGCGGATTGGCTATTGTCTTCACAAGAGTTGACCACTGAGAATAGATATCATCAGCTAGGTAGTATCTCTTGTTGGAATGGAGGCCGTTGATCTCAAAGTTGACCTTTGGGGAGTGGCCTTCTGAAAGCCTTGCGAACACTGGAGAACGCTGAAGCACGTTGATATCATTGTGAGAACCAGCCATGCTGAAGAAAGAATGACATATTCAAAGATCTTCCGAAGCCACCGCTTCTAGTATGACAGTGGCACCTTTCACATGCCCCTTATACTACCCCTGCCAAGCAAATGAACAGTCCTTCCACTTCTAGTGCATACAATCTATGTTGCCAAAGCATACCCGGAAAGCCCTTATCAGCATTGATTGCCAACAACCTTTCTGTATCAGCGGCAGTTGGCCCTCTCAGGTACACAGAGCCAAACACTGCCACCACGGCCTTGCAGAAACTGTACATTGACATGAGACATGTCGACTCACTCGTACGCACATACTCATCCACAAGATCGCCTGGAATTTTATATGTAAGCATGCGAATAGCTGCAGTGTATTTCTGGTAAGAGAAGAAGCCAAGCTTGCCAAGGGCATTCTCTTTGCACTCAAAGTATGGGTCATATGCTACCACTCCCTCCCGAGTATGATTGAACACATGTCTCGCCATATGGAAGCGGCGGCAGACTTGATATGGTTTGAAGAGCGCGGTATTCTCAAAGTAATCGGGGCAGCGCGTGGCCGCTCTCCCTATTGTGGTTCAAGGCCGGAGCATGACCCGAGATTGATCCCCTGAACCGAGACCGTTGTCTATGAAGGAAATATGCCCTAGAGGCAATAATAAAGTTATTATTTATTTTCTCATATCATGATAAATGTTTATTATTCATGCTAGAATTGTATTAACCGGAAACATGATACATGTGTGAATACATAGACAAACATATAGTCACTAGTATGCCTCTACTTGACTAGCTCATTAATCAAAGATGGTTATGTTTCCTAACCATAGACATGTGTTGTTATTTGATTAATGGGATCACATCATTAGGAGAATGATGTGATTGACATGACCCATTCCGTTAGCCTAGCACTTGATCGTTTAGTATATTGCTATTGCTTTCTTCATGACCTATACATGTTCCAGTAACTATGAGATTATGCAACTCCTGTTTGCCGGAGGAACACTTTGGGTGCTACCAAACGACACAACGTGAATCGGGTGATTATAAAGGAGTACTACAGGTGTCTCCAAAAGTACATGTTGGGTTGGCGTATTTCGAGATTAGGTTTTGTCACTCCGATTGTCGGAGAGGTATCTCTGGGCCCTCTCGGTAATGCACATCACATAAGCCTTGCAAGCATTGCAACTAATAAGTTAGTTGTGAGATGTTGTATTACGGAACGAGTAAAGAGACTTGCCAGTAACGAGATTCAACTAGGTATTGGATACCGACGATCGAATCTCGGACAAGTAACATACCGATGACAAAGGGAACAAGCATTATATCGTTATGCGGTTTGACCGATAAAGATCTTCGTAGAATATGTAGGAACCAATATGGGCATCCAGGTTCCGCTATTGGTTATTGACCGAGAATAGTTCTAGGTCATGTCTACATAGTTCTCGAACCCGTAGGGTCCGCACGCTTAACGTTACGATGGCGGTTATATTATGAGTTTATAAGTTTTGATGTACGAAGTTTGTTCGGAGTCCCGGATGTAATCACGGACATAACGAGGAGTCTCGAAATGGTCGAGACATAAAGATTGATATATTGGAAGCCTGTATTTGGATATCGGAATGGTTCCGGGTGGAATCGGGATTTTACCGGAACACCGGGGGGTTACCGGAACCCTCCCGGGGGATAATGGGCCTTAGTGGGCCATGAGGGAGAAGAGGAGGGCCGGCCAGGGCAGGCTGCGCGCCCCCTCCCCCCCTAGTCCGAATAGGACAAGGAAGGGGGCCCCTCCTCTTTCCCTCCCCTTTCCTTCTCCAACAAGGCAGAGGGGAGTCCTACTCGGTGGGAGTAGGACTCCTCAGCGCACCCCTTGGGGGCGGCCGCACCTCCCCTCCCTTCTTTATATCTGGGGCAGGGGCACCCCATAACACACAAGTTGATCTACGGATCGTTCCTTAGACGTGTGCGGTGCCCTCCACCATATTCCACCTCGGTCATATCGTCACGGAGTTTAGGCGAAGCCTGCGCCGGTAGAGCATCATCATCGTCACCACGCCGTCGTCTTGTGGAACTCATCCGACACTTTGCTGGATCGGAGTCCGGGATCGTCATCGAGCTGAACGTGTGCTGAACTCAGAGATGCCGTCGTTCGGTACTTGGATCGGTCGGATCGTGAAGACGACGACTACATCAACCGCGTTGTCATAACACTTCCGCTTACGGTCTCACGAGTGCGTGGACAATACTCTCCCCTCTCGTTGCTATGCCATCACCATGATATTGCGTGTGCGTAGGAATTTTTTTGAAATTACTACGTTTCCCAACAGTGGCATCCGAGCCTGGTTTTATGCGTAGATGTCATATGCACGAGTAGAACACAAGCAAGTTGTGGCGATACAAGTCATACTGCTTACCAACATGTCATACTTTGGTTCGGCGGTATTGTGAGATGAAGCGGCCCGGACCGACATTACGCGTACGCTTACGCGAGACTGGTTTCACCGTTGCGAGCACTCGTGCTTAAAGGTGACTGGTGGGTGTCTGTCTCTCTCACTTTAGTTGAACCGAGTGTGGCTACGCCCGGTCCTTGCGAAGGTTAAAACATCACTAACTTGACAAACTATCGTTGTGGTTTTAATGCGTAGGTAAGAACGGTTCTTGCTCAGCTCGTAGCAGCCACGTAAAATTTGCAACAACAAAGTAGAGGACGTCTAACTTGTTTTTGCAGGGCATGTTGTGATGTGATATGGTCAAGACGTGATGCTAGATTTTATTGTATGAGATGATCATGTTTTGTAACCGAAGTTATCGGCAACAGGCTGGAGACATATGGTTGTCGCTTTATTGTATGAAATGCAAACGCATACGTAATTGATTTACTTTATCACTAAGCGGTAGTGATAGTCGAGAAGCAATAGTTGGCGAGACGACAACGATGCTACGATGGAGATCAAGGTGTCGTGCGGTGACGATGGTGATCACGGCGGTGCCGGAGATGGAGATCACAAGCACAAGATGATGATGGACATATCATATCACTTATATTGATTGCATGTGATGTTTATCCTTTATGCATCTTATCTTGCTTTGATTGACGGTAGCATTTTAAGATGATCTCTCACTAAAAATATCAAGAAGTGTTCTCCCGGAGTATGCGCCGTTGCGAAAGTTCTTCGTGCTGAGACACCACGTGATGATCGAGTGTGATAGGCTCTACGTTCAAATACAACATGTGCAAAATAGTTGCACACGCGGAATAGTCAGGTTAAACTTGGCGAGCCTAGCATATCTGAGATATGGCCTGGAAACACGGAGACCGAAAGGTCGAACGTGAATCATATAGTAGATATGATCAACATAGTGATGTTCACCATTGAAACTACTCCATCTCACGTGATGATCGGACATGGTTTAGTTGATTTGGATCACGTAATCATTTAGATGACTAGAGAGATGTCGGTCTAAGTGGGAGTTCTTAAATAATATGATTAATTGAACTTAAATTTATCATGAACTTAGTACTGATAGTATTTTTGCTTGTCTATGTTTCTTTGTAGATAGATGGCTCGTCTGTTGTTCCGTTGAATTTTAATGCGTTCCTTGAGAAAGAAAAGTTGAAAGATGATGGTAGCAATTACACGGACTGGGTCCTTAACTCGAGGATTATCCTCATTGCTGCCTGTAAGAATTACGTCTGGAAGCACCGGCTGGGTGCCGAACTGCTTGATACTGATGACGACGTTAAGAACGACCGGCGAGCAAAGCTGATGACTACTCGATAGTTCGAGTGTGTCATGCTTTACGGCTTAGAACCGGGCCTTCAACGACGTTTTGAACGTCATGGAGCATATGAGATGTTCCAGGAGTTGAAGTTAATATTTCAAGCAAATGCCCGGATTGATGATATGAAGTCTCCAATAAGTTCTATAGCTACAAGATGGAGGAGAATAGTTACGTCGGTGAACACATACTCAAAATGTCTGGGTATAATAATCACTTGATTCAACTGGAGTTAATCTTCACGATGATAGTGTCATTGATGTAATTCTTCAATCATCGCCACCAAGCTACAAGAGCTTCGTGATGAACTATAATATGCAAGGGATGAACAAGTGTATTCCCAAGCTCTTCGCAATGCTAAAAGTCAGCGGAGGTAGAAATCAAAAGGAGCATCAAGTGTTGATGGTTAACAAGACCACCAGTTTCAAGAAAAGGGCAAAGGGAAGAAGAAGGGGAACTTCAAGGCGAACAACAAACAAGTTGCTGCTCAAGAGAAGAAACCCAAGTCCGGACCTAAGCACGAGACTGAGTGCTTCTCTTGCAAGCGGTGGACCTTTGGAAGCGGAACTGCCCCAAATATTTGGCGGATAAGAAGGATGGCAAAGTAAACAAAGGTATATGTGATATACATGTTATTGATGTGTACCTTACTAATACTCGCAGAGTACCGGTATTTGATACTTTGGTTCTGTTGCTAATATTTGCAACTCGAACAGGAACTACGGATTAATCGAAGATTGGCTAAGGACGAGGTGACGATGCGGCGTGGGAAATGGTTCCAAAGTCGATGTGATCGCGGTCGGCACGCTACCTCTACATCTACCATCGGGATTAGTTTTAGACCTAAATAATTGTTATTTGGTGCCGCGTTAAGCATGAACATTATATCTGGATCTTGTTTGATGCGAGACAGTTATTCATTTAAGTCGAGAATAATGGTTGTTCTATTTATATGAATAATATCTTTTATGGTCATGCACCCTTGAAGAGTGGTCTATTTTATTGAATCTCGATAGTAGTAATACACATATTCATAGTGTTGAAACCAAAAGATACAGAGTTGATAATGATAGTGCAACTTATTTGTGGCAATCGCCGTTTGGGTCATATCGGTGTAAACGCATGAAGAAACTCCATCTTGATGGGCTTTTGGAATCACTTGATTATGAATCACTTGGTACTTGCGAACCGTGCCTCATGGGCAAGATGACTAAAACGCCGTTCTCCGGAACTATGGAGCGAGCAACTGATTTGTTGGAAATCATACATACCGATGTTTGTGGTCCAATGAATGTTGAGGCCTTGTGGCGGGTATCGTTATTTTCTCACCTTCACAGATGATTTGAGCAGATATGGGTATATCTACTTAATGAAACACAAATCTGAAACATTTGAAAAGTTCAAAGAATTTCAGAGTGAAGTGGAAAATCATCGTAACAAGAAAATAAAATTTCTACGATCTGATCATGGAGGAGTATATTTGAGTTACGAGTTTGGTTTACATTTGAAACAATGTTGAATAGTTTCGCAACTCACGCCAATACGGAACACCACAAAGAAATGGTGTGTCCGAACGTCGTAATCGTACTTTACTAGATATGGTGCGATCTATGATGTCTCTTACTGATTTACCGCTATCGTTTTGGGGTTATGCTTTAGAGACAGCCGCATTCACGTTGAATAGGGCACCATCAAAATCCGTTGAAACGACGCCTTATGAACTATGGTTTGGCAAGAAACCAAAGTTGTCGTATCTTAAAGTTTGGGGCTGCGATGCTTATGTGAAGAAACTTCAACCAGATAAGCTCGAACCTAAATCGGAGAAATGTGTCTTCATAGGATACCCAAAAGAGACTATTGGGTACACCTTCTATCACAGATCCGAGGGCAAGATTTTCGTTGCTAAATTCGGATCCTCTCTAGAAAAGAGTTTCTCTCGAAAGAAGTGAGTGGGAGGAAAGTAGAACTTGATGAGATAATCAGATTCGCTCCCTTATTGGAAAATAGTTCATCACAAGAACCAGTTCTCGTGACAACTACACCAATTAGTGAGGAAGCTAATGATATTGATCATGAAACTTGGATCAAGTTTCTCTTGAACTACGTGGGTCAACCAGAGTAAGATCCGCACTGAGTGGTACGGTAATCCTATTACGGAAGTCATGTTACTTGACCATGGCGAACCTACGAACTATGAAGAAGCGATGGTGAGCCCAGATTCATAAAATGGTGGAAGCCATGAAATCTGAGATGGGATCCATGTATGAGAACAAAGTATGGACTTTGGTTGACTTGCCCGATGATCGGCAAGCCATTGAGAATAAATGGATCTTTAAGAAGAAGACTGATGCTGATGGTAATGTAACTGTCTATAAAGCTCGACTTGTTGCGAAAGGTTTTCGACAAGTTCAAGGGGTTGACTACGATGAGACTTTCTCACCCGTAGAGATGCTTAAGTCTGTCCGAATCATGTTAGCAATTGCTGCATTTTATGATTATGAAATTTGGCAAATGGATGTCAAAACTGCATTCTTGAATGGATTTCTAGAAGAAGAGTTGTATATGATGCAACCAGAAGGTTTTGTTGATCCAAAAGGTGCTAACAAAGTGTGCAAGCTCCATCGATCAATTTATGGTGCAGTGCAAGCCTCTCGGAGTTGGAATAAACGCTTTGATAGTGTGATCAAAGCATATGGTTTTATCTGAGACTTTTGGAGAAGCTTTGTATTTACAAGAAAGTGAGTGGGAGCTCTGTAGCATTTCTGATATTATATTTGGACGACATATTATTGATTGGAAATGATATATAATTTCTGGATAGCATAAAAGGATACTTGAATAAAAGTTTTTCAATGAAAGACCTCGATGAAGCTGCTTACATATTGGGCATCAAGATCTATAGAGATAGATCAAGACGCTTGATTGGACTTTCACAAAGCACATACCTTGATAAAGTTTTGAAAAAGTTCAAAATGGATCGTGCAAAGAAAGGATTTTTACTGTATTACAAGGTGTGAAATTGAGTCGGACTCAATGCCCGACCACAACAGAAGATAGAGAGAAAATGAAAGATGTTCCTATGCTCCAGCCATAGGCTCTATCATGTATGCAATCTTGTGTACGGACACTGACGTATGCTTAGCAATAAGCTTGGCAGGAAGGTACCAAAGTAATCCAGGAATGGATCATCGGACAGCGGTCAAGAACATCCTGAAATACGAAAAGGACTAAGGATATGTTTCTCGTATATGGAGGTGACAAAGAGCTAGTCGTAAATGGTTACGTCGATGCAAGCTTTGACACTTGATCAGACGATTCTAAATCGCAAACCGGATACGTATTTTTATTAAACGGTGGAGCTGTTAGTTGGTGCAGTTCTAAACAAAGCGTCATGGCGGGATCTACATGTGAAAGTGGAGTACATAGCTGCTTCGGAAGCAACAAAATGAAGGAGTCTGGATGAAAGAGTTCATTTCCAATCTAGGTGTCATACCTAGTGCATCGGGACCAATGAAGATCTTCTGTGACAATACTGGTGCAATTGCCTTGGCAAAGGAATCCAGATTTCACAAGAGGACCAAGCACATCAAGAGACGCTTCAATTCCATACGGGACCAAGTCCGGTGGGAGACATAGAGATTTGCAAGATACATACGGATCTGAATATTGCAGACCCGTTGACTAAGCCTCTTCCACGAGCAAAACATGATCAACACCAAGACTCCATGGGTGTTAGAATCATTCTTGTGTAATCTAGATTATTGACTCTAGTGCAAGTGGGAGACTGAAGGAAATATGCCCTAGAGGCAATAATAAAGTTATTATTTATTTCCTCATATCATGATAAATGTTTATTATTCATGCTAGAATTGTATTAACTGGAAACATGATACATGTGTGAATACATAGACAAACATATAGTCACTAGTATGCCTCTACTTGACTAGCTCATTAATCAAAGATGGTTATGTTTCCTAACCATAGACATGTGTTGTTATTTGATTAATGGGATCACATCATTAGGAGAATGATGTGATTGACATGACCCATTCCGTTAGCCTAGCACTTGATCGTTTAGTATATTGCTATTGCTTTCTTCATGACCTATACATGTTCCTATAACTATGAGATTATGCAACTCCTGTTTACGGAGGAACACTTTGGGTGCTACCAAACGTCACAACGTAATCGGGTGATTATAAAGGAGTACTACAGGTGTCTCCAAAAGTACATGTTGGGTTGGCGTATTTCGAGATTAGGTTTTGTCACTCCGATTGTCGGAGAGGTATCTCTGGGCCCTCTCGGTAATGCACATCACATAAGCCTTGCAAGCATTGCAACTAATAAGTTAGTTGTGAGATGTTGTATTACGGAACGAGTAAAGAGACTTGCCGGTAACGAGATTGAACTAGGTATTGGATACCGACGATCGAATCTCGGACAAGTAACATACCGATGACAAAGGGAACAACGTATATCGTTATGCGGTTTGACCGATAAAGATCTTCGTAGAATATGTAGGAACCAATATGGGCATCCAGGTTCCGCTATTGGTTATTGACCGAGAATAGTTCTAGGTCATGTCTACATAGTTCTCGAACCCGTAGGGTCCGCACGCTTAACGTTACGATGACAGTTATATTATGAGTTTATAAGTTTTGATGTACCGAAGTTTGTTCGGAGTCCCGGATGTAATCACGGACATAACGAGGAGTCTCGAAATGGTCGAGACATAAAGATTGATATATTGGAAGCCTGTATTTGGATATCGGAATGGTTCCGGGTGGAATCGGGATTTTCTTAGGAACACGGGGTTACGGAACCCTCCGGGGATAATGGGCCTTAGTGGGCCATGAGGGAGAAGAGGAGGGCGGCCAGGGCAGGCCGCGTGCCCCCTCCCCTAGTCCGAATAGGACAAGGAAGGCGCCCCCTTCCTCTTTCCTCCCCTTTCCTTCTCCAACAAGGCAAGAGGGGGAGTCCTACTCGGTGGGAGTAGGACTCCTCCAGGCGCACCCCTTGGGGGCCGGCCGCACCTCCCCCTCCCTCCTTTATATACGGGGGCAGGGGTAACCCCATAACACACAAGTTGATCTACGGATCGTTCCTTAGCCGTGTGTGGTGCCCCCCTCCACCATATTCCACCTTGGTCATATCGTCGCGAAGTTTAGGCGAAGCCCTGCGCCGGTAGAGCATCATCATCGTCACCACGCCGTCGTCTTGTGGAACTCATCCCGACACTTTGCTGGATCGGAGTCCGGGGATCGTCATCGAGCTGAACGTGTGCTGAACTTCGAGGCGCCAGACGTTCGGTACTTGGATCGGTCGGATCGTGAAGACGTACGACTACATCAACCGCGTTGTCATAACGCTTCCGCTTACGGTCTACAATGGTACGTGGACAATACTCTCCCCTCTCGTTGCTATGCCATCACCATGATCTTGCGTGTGCGTAGGAATTTTTTTGAAATTACTACATTTCCCAACAGTCTAGCAATGTGGTCATTGACGACCAATGCAGCCACCACAAGCTCTTCGTCATCCAAGGACGAATCATCCGATGAACAAAAAAAGTTGTGGGAAAGATACTCGTCCCCACTATCCATGATACATTGTGAGCAAAGTGTCGACACCTTGCGGGCGTGGTGGAGACGAGGACGGGTAGACCACCTCGGGCTCCCCCATAGGCAACAGACAAGGTTGGTGTTGCCAGCCGGCGGCTGGCGGCTATGCAGCGCCTGCCAGAAGGTGTTGGGGTTGATGGGCGTCCCCGGCGGTCATAGCTTCCCTGGTACCGTATGCAGAGACAAAGAGCCACAAACACGGGTAAAAGCTCCTTTGAAACGCGGGCGTGGGGTGGTTATGGCAAGGGGTAGTCGTGGTTTGGGCGCCCGAGCTGGAAGGTGAGGACGCGACCGGAAAAATGGGCGGCGACGAGGATGGCAGGGGGGCGAGGGGAGGAGCAGGGAAGGAGAAAAGGGGGCTTGTGTGAAGGAAATATGCCCTAGAGGCAATAATAAAGTTGTTATTTTATATTTCCTTATTCATGATAAAAGTTTATTATTCATGCTAGAATTGTATTGATCGGAAACTTAAATACATGTGTGAATACATAAACAAATACCGTGTCCCTAGTATGTCTCTACTAGACTAGCTCGTTGATCAAAGATGGTTAAGGTTTCCTAACCATGGACATGTGTTATCATTTGATAACGGGATCACATCATTAGGAGAATGATGTGATGGACAAGACCCGTCCGTTAGCTTAGCATAACGATCGTTTAGTTTTATTACTATTGCTTTCTTCATGTCAAATACATATTCCTTCCACTATGAGATTATGCAAGTCCCGGATACCGGAGGAATGCCTTGTGTGCTATCAAATGTCACAACGTAACTGGATAATAATAAGGTATCTCCAAAGGTGTTTGTTGAGTTGGCATATATCAAGATTAGGATTTGTCACTCCGAGTATCAGAGAGGTATCTGTGGGCCCTCTCGGTAATACACATTATAAGCTTGCAAGCAAATGACTAAGGAGTTAGTCACGAGGTGATGTATTACGGAACGAGTAAAGAGACTTTCCGATAACGAGATTGAACTAGGTATGAAGATACCGACGATCGAATCTCGGGCAAGTAACATACTGATGGACAAAGGAAATTATGTATGTTGTCATAACGGTTTGGCTGATAAAGATCTTCGTAGAATATGTAGGAGCCAATATGGGCATCCAGGTTCCACTATTAGTTATTGATCGGAGAGGTGTCTTGGTCATGTCTACACAGTTCTCGAACCCGTAGGGTCTGCACGCTTAACGCTCGATGACGACTTAGTATTAAATGAGTTATGCGATTTGGTGACTGAATGTTGTTTGGAGTCCTGGATGAGATCACGGACATGACGGGGAGTCTCGAAATGGTCGAGAGGTAAATATTGATATATAGGACGATGGTATTCGGACACCGGAAGTGTTTCGGGGGTATCGGGTACTTATTGGTGAAAGTGCGTTAAGTCGACTAGAGGGGAGGGGGGGGGTGAATAGGCGATTTTTACAAATTCGTCACTGAGGAATTTCAGGGTGAGGAAATTCCTAAGTCACAAACTACAAGCAGCGGAATAAGTACTCAAATGCAAGCATAACAGAACAGAAACACAGTCATCATGATGAAATGAAAACAAGCACAGAGTACAAAAAGCGTAAACACAGGATAAGCAGGCTGAAGACAAAGTGACTGAAAAAATTGAACTGAGGAAATTGAGAAAGTCTTCAGTCAAAGTCTTCAAACAGTAGCGATCAAGTACACAACATAGTAATGAGGAAATGAAAGGGTTGAGGAAATAGAACCAGTTGGCTCGGTGAAGACAGTGATTTGGTAGACCAGTTCCAACTGTTGTGACAGTTGTACGTCTGGTTGGAGCGGCTAGGTATTTAAACCCGAGGACACACAGTCCCGGACACACAGTCCTCACCGTATTCTCCTTGAGCTAAGGTCACACAGACCTCGCCCAATCACTCGTGGTAAGTCTTGGTGACTTCCAAACCTTCACAAACTTCGGTCACTTGGCGATCCACAATTTCCTCTTGGATGCTCTAGACCATGACGCCTAACCGTCTGGAAGATGCACGATCTTCAAAGGTAACAAGCGCCGAGATCCACACAGGAACAATCTCTTCAGTGATGCTCAATCACTTTGGGTTTGTAGGTGTTTGGGTTTGGATTTTCCTCACTTGATGATTTTCGCTCAAAGTCCTCGGAGGATGGGATGCTCCCAATGACAAGTGTCAGTTTCTCTCGGAGCAGCCAACCAGCTAGTGGTTGTAGGGGCGGCTATTTATAGCCTAGGGAGCAGCCCGACATGATAAGACATAAATGCCCTTTCAATGATATGACCTTAGGTGGAAGATATTTTGGGACAACTGGCGCATAGCACAACAACGGTCGGAAATTTGAGGTTCAAATTCCTCAGAGCTATCATGTTCCTCACTTGTAGGCAATCCACACTGGCGAATTCCTAACTCCTCAGTCAGAACAAATTCCTCAGAGACCAGAAGAACTTCGCCTCTGTCACTGAAGAAATTGACTGAACTGTATGAGATTTCCAATGGCTTCACTCGAAGGGATTGGTAGGTGTAGGATTTTGAGATGAGCATAACTTGGAAAATTTTCTTTAGTATTTCCTCGACCCCATTTAACAGTACGGTGTTTCCTATGACTCAAGAAAGAGAAAATTAAACTACAAAAACAAAAGTCTTCACGCTTCATGTTCCTCGCATGAATATCAAGTCTTCACGGTCACACCAATTTCTTCAATTTCAAAGTCTTCAGAAGGCCAAAGTCTTCAGTTGAAGACATACATTTTTAGGGGTCGACTTTCTCTGTAAATATCAAACTCCTCATAGACTTATAGACCTGTGTACACTCACAAACACATTAGTCCCTTAACCTATAAGTCTTCAGTACACCAAAATCACTAAGGGGCGCTAGATGCATTTACAATCTCCCCCTTTTTGGTGATTGATGACAATATAGGTTAAGTTTTCAAACGGGGATAAATAAATGAAGTGTAAATACTGATATTGAGGAATTTGATTGCAAGATATAGAAGAACTCCCCCTGAAGATGTGCATACACTGGTACATCGACGTGCTAAACAAACGGTTTTTAACCCCTTTCCGCGACGACATTTGGAATCGTCGCCAAGTGAATGTGTGCGATAGGGTGTCCTTCCCACACGACCTAGAAATCGTCGGGTATAGGCCCTCCTGGGACCCAGGCTGGGGCCGTGTGTGATCGGGCGAGGCATCAAAACCCAATCATTTCTGTAGGTATGTACATCCCACACGGTAATCCGAGAAAATCATTTCCGTTGGTATGTACATCCCACATGGTGAATCGAAGAAAATCATTTCCGTAGGTATGTACATCCCACACGGTGAATCCCAGAAAATCATTTCCGTAGGTATGTACATCCCACACGGTGAAACCTAGAAAAACATTTCGTAGGTATGTATATCACACACAGTTCTTTGTGTGGAAATGTTTGTGCAAGGTGGCCTAACACAAACAGTTCACTGCCGGAAGCCGTGTGTGATTGTTAGTTGACCGAACACGCCTACTTTCTAGAAACCGTGCGGGTTGTTTGAGTTCATCGCCCACGGTGCTGTCTGAGTAACCGTCTGCAATAGAAAACCCCAATAAGCAGG
Organism: Aegilops bicornis; assembly: GCA_021605145.1. Classification (NCBI taxonomy): domain Eukaryota; kingdom Viridiplantae; phylum Streptophyta; class Magnoliopsida; order Poales; family Poaceae; genus Aegilops; species Aegilops bicornis. The sequence goes on along the minus strand of CM038669.1, from coordinate 462,633,323 downwards.
GTAATTAGCCTATTATTGATAATCCATGTACTAATCAAACTGATATTTCTTATAAAACACGCCAGATATTTCATATCCGTATAAAAGCAACCAGGATTTCATAATCGAGTTACATCAGATAGCTTCGGCACTCAGTTACACCATTACACAACAGCACCAAGTTTCACATGCAGCATCAAAAACCTTTGGAAAGTAGCATCATCCACGGTAAATAGACAGATGAATCTCATCTGGGAAATTGCAGAAGCGAAAGGCAACTATTGATCCTTCAGTGATGTTGAATGTCCTTGCAACTTTAGGCCAGTGGCTATGGATAATTGCTCGCCCAACCTTCGTCCTCTTCAGCAAGACTTCAATATTGTACCGTGGGTGTTGAATGAATACCTTCCTCGCCTCTTGACCATGCAGGTGGTTTGAGAGGTAATCATCGGTGAACTCCTTTGAAAAGTACTGAAAACAAAGCTATGCATAAATCGCTGTTGTAAATTTTGAAATGATGCAAGGGGTAAAAACAAGGTAAACGAGTTGGCACCATCCTATAGTTGACTGATGTCTTCTTCATTGTGCAAACAAAGATCTTGCTGTTATTAAATGCATAAGTTTCATCATCCTAACAATCTTTCCGAGTTTCTTGACTTGATCGATATTCATGGACATCTCATTTCCCCATATGCAAAATGAGTCGAACAATTGGGTCTAAGCCTCGGCAGCAGGACCTACATGTGCAAGACCAAATTGTAAGAAACCTAAATATTAGAATGATTCCTGCAACTGCACAATAATGTGCTATTAGCCAAAGGACCCTGCTTGAACAAACCTCGATGATAAACCGCAGTGTCTCCCATTGTTTCCCTGCAACACACATAAGGAAGATCTTGATCAGGTTAACTGAGAGTTGTCATACTATCAGTAGAATATGTATTGAGTACAGCCAAATTCGATTGGCCTCACATGCATAACAATACAAAATTGTACCCAGAGCAAATGAAAATCAAATTGCAGAACTGAACCAAACAGTTAAATGGACAGCAGACCAAATGAACCAAAATAGTTAGCTGAGCATGACATTGCAGAATAGAAACATGTACTAGAGATAAGACAGTTAGCAAAACAAAGAATGTTTGAGAACAGTACTACGAAATGTAGCAATTGTTGGACCAAAGTGTTAACTGAACATTACATTTCAAAGGACCAAACTGTTAACTGAACATCAGATTGCGTATTAACATTACAGAGGACAAATCACTAGAAGGCACTGGTGGTGGCCTCGAGAAAACATCATGAACTGTATCTTAAAGTAGACAACCGCGTGGAGGTGTCGACAGTGGCCTCGGAGATGAGGTGCTCCTTCAAGATCTGGCGGCCGACACACATGGCAGCTATAGCGACCTCGTTCACGCGTGCGGCCGCATGCTACTCAGCTCCACGTTATACTGCGTGTGAAATAGCTGTGGGCGGCGCTTAATTGGAGGAGGGGGCAGTGATTTCGGTGGAATGTGTCGCTCCGTCGGTCGGGGCATGTGGGATGGGAAATGAGGAGGATGGTGTGGGTGGGGTGTGGATTACCTGACCATATCGACGAGGCCGCGCAACAAGAAGAAGGGTCGCCGGCGAGGAGGTGGTGCTCCAAGAAGAAGGGTCACCGACGAGGAGGCGACACTGCAAGAAGAAGGGTAGCTGGCGAGGAGGCGGCGCTGCAAGAAGAAGGGTCGCCAGCGAGGAGGCTGAGCTGCCAGTAAGCAGCAATGAAGGTTTGAACTTGGAAAGTAAGGAGGAACAGTGGAAATGTGGCTTTTGGTAGGATGGAGGGAGCGGGGAGATAGATATTTTCGCGGTGGCCAAATTTTTTCGCTCGGTGCTGCGAGAAACTGGCGCGCAAGTGTGGTTCAAGCGGGGGCGGTGGACTGTAGACGACGAAGCTTCCTGCGTAAGCCAGAAAAGACAATGCACCAAGATATTTTATATCGCATCCCACATGATTCTTTCTAGTAAATTGTTTGTGGTATATCTGATTTTTTCATTATGTTTTGAAAGACAAAATGGTGTTACGGAGGGAAAGGATGGTGTTTGAATTGCTAGAACATTTACGTACAGTGAACATGCAACTAGTACATGAGTGTCGTGTTTAAATTTGGAATTATTGCGGGTTCTTTTGGCATTTTTATGCATTAATTGAGTTTTTGGGCATTTAATGTGCATAATTCAAATTTGAACTACAAGCACACGCTCCAGTGCATCAAAGTTGTTTGAAAAATCACATGTGTGTCCTTGGGTGAATTTCTAGGTCCCATGCAAGAGATGGGAGTGAAATTCAAACATTTGGGCGTCGTGGCTCGGCCGGAAAGATTGAGAAATTTGGTTTATTAATTCCTGTAAATCCAAAACACGCCTGAAAATCATGAAACTTGGCATGGTGTCATGACATGGCACCAACATGCTGCGGTAATTTTTTTGGCCGAATTGGGACAAGCTTTGGTGTAAGCTTCTTGCAAACCGAAGCTTCCCTCAAGAAGGCTCGTGGTTCCGAGAGGGAACGTGTCACCTCCGTGTGCGAAACAACATACGTACACTGCCTTCTCCCGCCTTAATTTTTGTACACACGCATATTAGACCAAATAGAATTATCGTGCTAAATTTTGGAATTATTCTGTGTTTGTTTGGCCTTTTTTATACATTAATTGATTTTCTGGGCATTTAATGTGCATAATTCAAATTTGAACTACAAGCAGATGCTCCAGTGCACCAAAGTTGTTTGAAAAATCACATGTGTGTCCTTGGGTGAATTTCGTCCCATGCAAGAGATGGGAGTGAAATTCAAACATCTAGGTGCCGTGGCTCGGCCGGAAAGATTGAGAAACTTGGTTTTTTAATTCCTGTAAATCCAAAATACGTCTGAAAATCATGAAACTTGGCATGGTGTCATGACATGGCACCAACATGCTGCGGTAATTTTTTGGCCAAATTGGGACAAGCTTTGGTGTAACCTTCTTGCAAACCGGAGCTTCCCTCAAGAAGACTCGTGGTTCTGAGAGGGAAGGTCTCACCTCCGTGTGAAAAACGACATACGTACACTGCCTTCTCCCGCCTTATTTTTTTGCACAGGCAGATTAAACCAAATAGAAGTACCATGCTAAATTTTGGAATTATTTCGGGTTCGTTTGGCATTTTTATACTTTAATTGAGTTTCTGCGCATTTAATGTGCATAATTCAAATTTGAACTACAAGCACATGCTCCAGTGCACCAAAGTTGTTTGAGATATCACATGTGTGTCCTTGGGTGAATTTCTAGGTCCCATGCAAGAGATGGGAGTGAAATTCAAACATCTAGGCATCGTGGCTCGGCCGGAAAGATTGAGAAACTTGTTTTTTTAATTCCTGTAAATCCAAAACACGTCTGAAAATCATGAAACTTGGCATGGTGTCATGACATGGCACCAACATGTTGCGGTAATTTTTGGCCAAATTGGGACATGCTTTGGTGTAAACTTCTTGCAAACCGGAGCTTCACTCAAGAAGGCTCGTGGTTCCGAGTGGGAACGTGTCACCTCCGTGTGCGTAACGACATACGTACACTGCCTTCTCCCGCCTTAATTTTTTTTACACAGGCAGATTAGACCAAATAGAAGTACCTGCTACGTCTTGAGCTTGCGTTGGTTTTCTCGAAGAGGAGAGGGTGATGCAGCAAGTGTAGCGTAAGTATTTCCCTTAGTTTTGAGAACCAAGGTATCAATCCAGTAGGAGGCTCCTCAAAAGTCCCACGCACCTACACAAACAAACTGAGAACTCGCAACCAACGCAATAAAGGGGTTGTCAATCCCTTCACGGCCACTTGCGAAAGTGAGATCTAATAAAGATAGTATGATAAGATTATATTTTTTGGTATTTTATAATATATATGCAAAAAGTAAATATGCAAACAAAAGTAGATTGAAAGCAAATATGATAAGAGATAGACTCGGGGGCCATATGTTTCACTAGTGGCTTCTCTCAAGATAGCATAAGTATTACGGTGGGTGAACAAATTACTGTCGAGCAATTGATAGAGAAGCGCATAGTTATGAGATTATCTAGGCATGATCATGTATATAGGCATCACGTTCATAACAAGTAGACCGACTCCTGCCTGCATCTACTACTATTACTCCACACATCGACCGCTATCCAACATGCATCTAGAGTATTAAGTTCATAAGAACAGAGTAACACATTAAGCAAGATGACATGATGTAGAGGGATAAACTCATGCAATATGATATAAACCCCATCTTGTTATCCTTGATGGAAACAATACAATACGTGCCTTGCAACCCTTTACATCCTTTGGGTAAGGACACATAAGATTGAACCCAAAGCTAAGCACTTCTCACATGGCAAGAAAGATCAATCTAGTATGCCAAACCAAACTGATAATATGAAGAGACTTGCAAAGATAACTCAATCATACATAAAAGAATTCAGAGAAGATTCAAATATTATTCATAGATAAACTTGATCATAAACCCACAATTCATCGGATCTCGACAAACACACCGCAAAAAGAGTTTACATCGAATAGATCTCCACAAGAGAGGGGGAGAACATTGTATTGAGATCGAGAAGAGAGAAGAAGCCATCTAGCTAATAACTATGGACCCGTGGAGTCTGTGGTAAACTACTCACAACTCATCGGAGGGGCAAGGATGTTGATGTAGAGGCCCTCCGTGCTTGATTCCCTCCTCCAGTGAGTGCCGGCAAAGGCTCCAAGATGGGATCTTGCGGATCTGACGAAGGTTCTGGCGGTGGAAATTGTGTTTCGTGGTGCCCTGGATGTTTTCGGGGTACGTAGGTATATATAGGAAGAAGAAGTACGTCGGTGGCCGCCCGAGGGGCCCAAGAGACAGGGGGTGCGCCCTACAGGGAGGCGCGGCCTCCTATCTCGTGGCTTCCTCAGAAGCTTCTTGACTTGCACTCCAAGTTCTCCGGATCACGTTCGTTCCAAAAATCACGCTCCCAAAGGTTTCATTCCGTTTGGACTCCGTTTGATATTCCTTTTCTTCGAAATACTGAAATAGGCAAAAAAACAGCAATATGGGCTGGGCCTCCGGTTAGTAGGTTAGTCCCAAAAATTATACAAATGTGTAAAATAAAGCCCATAAACATCCGGAAGGGGTAATATAATAGCATGGAACAATCAAAATTATAGATACGTTGGAGACGTATCGATTACCGTCTTAAATTTTGGAATTATTCTGGGTTCGTTTGGCCTTTTTTACATTAAATGAGTTTCTGGGCATTTAATGTGCATAATTCAAATTTGAACTACAAGCACAGGCTCCAGTGCACCAAAGTTGTTTGAAAAATCACATGTGTGTCCTTGGGTGAATTTCTAGGTCCCATGCAAGAGATGAGAGTGAAATTCAAACATCTGGGCGTCGTGGCTCGGCCGGAAGGATTGAAAATTTTGGTTTTTTAATTCCTGTAAATCCAAAACACGCCTGAAAATCATGAAAATTGGCATGGTGTCATGACATGGCACCAACATGCTGCGGTAATTTTTTTGAACGAATTAGGAAAAGCTTTGCTGTAAGCTTCTTGCAAACCGGAGCTTCCCTCAAGAAGGCTCGTGGTTCCGAGAGGGAACGTGCCACCTCCGTGTGCGAAACGACATACGTACACTGCCTTCTCCCGCCTTATTTTTTGCACAGGCAGATTAGACCAAGTAGAATTACCATGCTAAATTTTGGAATTATTCCGGGTTCGTTTGGCCTTTTTTATACATTAATTGAGTTTCTGTGCATTTAATGTGCAAAATTCAAATTTTAACTACAAGCACATGCTCCAGTGCACCAAAGTTGTTTGAAATATCACATGTGTGTCCTCGGGTGAATTTCTAGGTCCCATGCAAGAGATGGGAGTGAAATTCAAACATCTGGGTGTCGTGGCTCGGTCGGAAAGATTGAGAAACTTCATTCTTTAATTTCTGTAAATCCAAAACACGCGTGAAAATCATGAAACTTTGCATGGTGTCATGATATGGCACCAACATGCTGCGGTAATTTTTTTGGCCAAATTGGGACAAGCTTTGGTGTAACCTTTTTGCAAACCGGAGCTTCCCTCAAGAAGGCCCGTGATTCCGAGAGGGAACGTTTCACCTCCTTGTGCGAAATGACATACGTACACTGCCTTCTCCCGCCTTAACTTTTTTGCACAGGCAGATTAGACCAAATAGAAGTACCATGCTAAATTTTGGAATTATTCCGGGTTCATTTGGCATTTTTATACATTAATTGAGTTTCTGCGCATTTAATGTGCATAATTCAAATTCGAACTACAAGCACAGGCTCCAGTGCACCAAAGTTGTTTGAAAAATCACATGTGTGTCCTTGGGTGAATTTCTCGGTCCCATGCAAGAGATGGGAGTGAAATTCAAACATCTGGGCGTCATGGCTCGACCGGAAAGATTGAGAAAATTTTGTTTTTTAATTCCTATAAATCCAAAACACGCTTGAAAATCATGAAACTTGGCATGGTGTCATGACATGGCACCAACATGTTGCGGTAATTTTTTTGGCCGAACTGGGACAAGCTTTGGTGTAACCTTCTTGCAAACCAGAGCTTCCCTCAAGAAGGCTCGTGGTTCCGAGAGGGAACGTGTCACCTCCGTGTGCGAAACAACATAGTACACTGCCTTCTCCCGCTTTATTTTTTTACATAGGCAGATTAGACCAAATAGAAGTACCATGCTAAATTTTGGAATTATTTCGGGTTTGTTTGGACTTTTTTATACATTAATTGAGTTTATGCGCATTTAATGTGCATAATTCAAATTTGAACTACAAGCACATGCTCCAGTGCACCAAAGTTGTTTGAAAAATCACATGTGTGTCGTTGGGTGAATTTCTAGGTCCCATGCAAGAGATGGGAGTGAAATTCAAACATCTGGGCGTCGTGGCTCGGCCGGAAAGATTAAGAAACTTGGTTTTTTTAATTCTTGTAATTCCAAAACACGCCTGAAAATCATGAAACTTGGCATGGTGTCATGACACGGCACCAACATACTGTGGTAATTTTTTTGTCCGATTTGCGAAGGCGCACACATTGACAATCAACAAAGTCATTTTGGAACAAGTGCTATCATGTTACAAATCAGAGACACAAGTATTATTGAAACCGTGGGCGTTCTACTTACCAATTACGTGCAGCCACGCGTCCCCTTTTTATTGGCTAGGAGGTGCCGTGCGGGGTAGCTATTTGAGTACGGGAGGCGTGCGATCAGACCCCTGCGCGTGCTCATCAGGAGGAGAGCCCTTTGACCGCTACCCGCCGTGCACCTCCCTCCCAACGTCTCCATTAATGGCGCCCGAGCACCTGTTCTATGGCGTGGCTATATGTCTCACTAGACTGAGATTTAAGAGAGAAAAATGAAAATCTAAAAAGAAAGTTTTGCATGGATCTTGATGTAAGATCTGACGGACCTATATAACATCGACTGCGACTTATAGCAAGCATGATGAATATAAGGATGATGACAGTGGATAATAATTGCCTTACATATTTAGAAACATAATTAAAAAAAGCCACATGCGGCAATGCCCGAAATACACAAGGGCAAAAGAAGAAGGGAGACAACGATCTGGCTCGTTGATCTCTACTTTCTTGATGCGTTGCTGCAGGCCGCGGGAACTAGTCTTCGCGGCAAGCAACGACAAGCTCTTTCTTGTCCTCAAGATGCTGCTTGAGAGCATCCACGGATTCCTCCACCAACCTTCTGCGCTCGATGCGCAGCATGGCATTCTCGTCCATAAGTTTCTCGACGATGACGCCGGTCCTCTTCAACAAGGCAGTGGTCTGCTCCTGCTGCTCCGCACTTCTGACGATCTTCGCCCTCAGCAGGTCGCGCTCGGCCCGGAGCTTTGCATTGCTCTCATTTAGTTGCCGAATGACGTCGGTAGACTGTTCAAACGAGGCTTTCAGGTCATCCTGCAACCTCGCCCACCTGGAGATCTGATCCATCTGCCTAAGGACGAGGGTACGCATGCGCCTGTAAGAGTTCTCGCCTGCCGAAGAGACATTTTCGCAGGCCGCTGCGGCGCGGGAGGACATCTCTGCTGCATTCGCGGCGTGGCGGGATATCTCTTCTGGTTCCGCGGCGCGGTCGGACCAGTCTGCTGCATCGACGGCGCGGCGGGACCTCCGTGCTGCCTCGGCGGCGCGGCGGGACCTCTCTGCTGCTACGGCCATGCGGCGGGACATGTTGGCTGCTTTCGCGGCGAGGCGGGACATCTCTCGTGCTTCCGCCTCGTGCTCGCCTCTCCTCGGTGGCAATCTCGACCCGTAACTCACGCTGGCTATGGCGGACGCAAGGGAACGATGATAAATGACTTTTTTGTTTTCGACTTTTTGTGGATGAGGAGTTGAGGAGGAATGTGCAGTCATCTTGGAGTAGTAGTATTTATAACCGCGTAGTAATACACTCCTAAGTGGGAAACCGTTTAGGTTTTGATCGGTGTGAACAGGTTTTCAATTTGGAATGTGGGGAATGGCCTCCCTGTTCTTCTAAAAAAATTGTGACGGGACGCATGCTCAAAATTTACTGACGGTTATAAGTGCGGCACTATTCCCGGAAGGCATAAAATGGGCACGTACGCCTTCTCGGCGGCGTACATGGCGTTTGCACCATAGGGTGCACCGCAATAGGCAATGTCAACACACGTCTTGTTCCAACAACCGTGCACGCTCGTTATTACCATCGCACATGCTTATTTTAATTAGAATGCGTGTGCCCGCCTAGCGCACACACGTTGATCTATCTAACTGTTTCAGTTTGTTGTGGCTAATCGCAAACAGTTCATCCGTGTGAAGTGTATGCCATCAATCGCAGACACTTTGATCTGGCTGACCCGTTTCTGTTCTGTTGCCTACAAACAGTTAATCCTTCTGAAGTGTATGCCCTCAATCACAGACACCTTGATCTGGCTGACCATTTATTTTGTGTTGCCTAATCACAAACAGTTCATCTGAGTGAACTGTATGCTCTATATCGCACACGCCTACATCAGGCTGCCCATTTCTTTTGTTCCGCCTCGCCATAAGCAGTTCATTGGACCGAACCGTATGCCTGGATCGCTGCGCAACTAAAATCTGAACCGTGTTTGATGGCTCCGCCATCGCAAACGTTTTGCACCTTTTTTTACGGTTCTTTTACACCATCGTTTGCGATTATTGCATCGCACACAGTTTCTTCAAAGGGTCTCTAATCGTAGTGTCGCGTTAGCAGCATCCTGCAGTAGTGATATGTGAGGAATTTGCTTTTGAAAAGCAATGCACATTGAAGAGTAGAATCATGGAGACCTCCCCCTATATCTTGTAATTCATACACGCATTTAACATATGATATGTAGAATTTGAAATGCATGATGAAATATGGTGACTGATGTAATTCAGCATGCGTGCATTAACATATATGAGGAAATAGCATGCAGAAGAACATAGCGAAAGTATCAGACCACCATCAAAGTTAAGATTACAACTCGATCCAACAAAGTTTTCAAAAGAACGAGAGTTGTAACTTAGCAAAAAACGCCCATATATAGACCCGCTTGAAGACTAACTCAAATTTCTCCCCCTTTGTCATTGAATGACCAAAAGGGACGAAAAATGAGGACTAACGCCCCTGAAGAATATAATCACGAAGTCGATGGAGGAGCATCAGTGTTGTTGGGGTCGGTTGTTGAAGTAGGGTCTGCCGCAGTGTTGTCCAAGTCTTCATTTTCATCAGTCTCGCGTGATGAAGAATAAGAGCTGGCCACCAAGTGAGGAACTTTGACCTTCTTGAATTTCTTGGAAGGTGGCTGAGACCAGTCAAAGTCCTGCTTGAAGCCCATCTGTTTTAGATCTTCTTCACTGTAGAGATGAGACAACAACCCAGGTGCGATCAAAGACTTCATGGAGGTAATAATGGTTCTTCTTCACTGAATTTTGAGTGATGGTCATGTTCTGAAGAATTGAACCAAACTGACGTTTGACCCATTTGTGGTTGCGATCGACCTTTTGGTGAAGTCTGAGGAGAAGCTCACGATCAGTCAACACCCTTGGAGCTGAGGCTTGAGGATTTTGCTTTGAGGCATTAGCGGCAGAGTCATGAGTGTCAGAGTCATCATTGGTGGAGTAGGATGTAGCTATGCGAAACTGTCCATCCAATGGACGAGTGCCTTCGTCAATGATAGCACCTTTGCCCTTCTCATCAGATGAGGAAATTGGTCGTTTAAAGACTTCAATTGGGGACAAGTAGCTATGACAATTCAGCATATCAGCCTTGTAGTTGATTGAAGACCTTGATCTGAGGAATCTCATAATCCAAGGAGCATAAGGCTTCAACTCAAAAGGTGACAGCGCAACATTTGCCATAGTCGTCATGAAGAAATCATGGTAGTTGATTGGCACACCATGTATGATGTTGAATAGCAGATTCTTCATGATGCCAACGACTTCTTCCTCATTAGAATCGTGGCCTTTGATAGGACTGAGGGTCTTGGTCAGAATCCTGTAGATGGTTCTTGGCACATAGAACAATTCCTTCACGAGGAATTTGGCTCGTGGGGCTTGGCAGGCTTCAGTGGCTTCATCAAAAATTGCATGAATTGATCCGATAGATTAGGTTCTTCATACATCAGCCTTGCACCTTCAATGGGAGGACTGAGAGGGACGATATGAAGCAGTTCATAGGCCAGTGCTTTATAGTGCATGTTCTCTGTCATCCAGTCCAGGACCCATGAGTTCACATCATCAACATTGCATGATGTGCAGCGTAGCGTAGAACTGAAGAATTAGCTCCTCAGTCCAGTCAACGATGTCGGTGCAGAGGTTGAGAAACCCAGCGTCATGAAGAACACTGGTGAAGCAAGGCAGGATTCCATGTCAACATGAGGAATATGCTCATGGTCGAAGATCTTGTCTTTGTTGAAGAGCAGAGAAGAATAGAAATTCATCTGACTTGCTGTCCAGAAACGCTTCCGTCAAAGACGAGAGTCATAAGGGTTGGAATTAGTGAAGAATATATGCTCATTAAAGAAGTCACCAGCTTCGAACTTCTGTTTCTTTGAGAAGGGATTCTTCGGCTTGGGCTGAGGAGTATCAGTCAATGTCTTCATAGCCTCAAGAATCACAGTCTCAGGACCCGCAGGCTGAGGAATTTCAGATTCAACATTTTTAGTGGCAGCCTGGGTCTCCACTTCTTCAGCAGTATGAGCATCAACACTAGTGTCTAGAATTTCTTCAGGAATGGTGAGCAGTGAAGCTTGATGTTCATTAGAGCCCATTTGAACTTCTTCAGTCTGAACTAGGGACTGAGGAATCTGTTGCAGTGGGGTTAACATTGGAGAGTTGGGGTGATGACTTTCCCAATAGTCATCGTTCAGAATAGGAGTGGTGCTCCCAATGTCCATGTCTTCTTCTTCATCCAATTCTTCAATGCCTGCCTCTTCAGCTGTGAACTGAGGCATGGGCGATGATACCAGAGGAGTGGACGTGATGTTGTCCACCTCAGTTTCTTCGTCTAACTGCTCTGACGAAGCAGCAGAAGGATCTTCTTCATCTGATCCGCTTGGGATCTCATAATCCTCACCAAAGGGAACGAGTTCCTTTGATGGCATGCTCAAAACAGGAATAGCATCAATTGGATTCACAAATGAGCTTGTTAAAGTCTTCGTCTTCTTTGGTGCTGAAGACTCTAAGGAAGCATATGCTTTCCTTTTCTTCACAACTTTCGCTCTCTGACTTTGGTTTTCTTAACCCGATGCGAAGGAAGAACTGGACTAAGCGTTGGTGCAGAAGGAGCAGAGGAAATTGGTTCATTTTCCTCAGGCACAACTGATGCAGTTGCCCTGGCTTGCTCTTCAGGTGCAACAATAGTGGTTGCCCTAGCAATTTCGTCAATGGCTGGAATAGCTTCATCAGCCCTGGTATTTGCAGTTTCATCAGCAGCCTGATTTTCATCAGCGGTGCTGGCATGTTCTTCAGTGGGCTAAGCACATGCTTTATCCTGAGGAGATTCATGTTGCGATGAAGTAGTAACATTTGAAGTGAATTTTTCAGCCATCTTAACAAATCTGACTTTGGCTCCAAGCCAATCTGCACGGTAGGCTTGGAATTCATCATAGTCCCTTGATCTCAGCTTGTGCAGCCACAAGTTCATCAGCTGTCATTTTGACAATGTTCTTCTTCAGAAAGCGTTCCTTCTTGTATTGAGCTTTCTTCAGCTGTCTGGCCTTCTCATATTTCCACTTTTCTTCGCCAATGAAGGCGGTCAGCATGTGACTTTGGCCAGGAGTGAGCTTGAAGTCGGGCATAGGAGTGTTGGGGTCCTTGTGCCAGAGATCAATGTACTCAAGGATCAGCTTGGGATCCAGAATAAGAGGCACTTCACTTCCTTTGGCTCTAGCGGCCCTTTGTTGTCTATCTCTGATGATTTCAGCGAGTTCTTCATCATCAGCTTCGTCATCACTGGACAGCACATGAAAGGCAACCTGCTTCTTGTGAGGACTTGGTCTTAAGCCTCGTCCAGCAGTAGCCTTAGTCTTCAGCAGAGTGGGGCCTATTGAGGATTGTGGAGGAGCTGAAGAACTTGCAGAGGCTCCTGAGGCAATTGAGATGCCTTTGGTCCTTTGAAACGAGGCGAGATGCACAAGTGTTGAGGACTTTGCCGGAGGAGTCGAGGACTTTGCAACTTGAGGAACTGGAGCAGCGTGAGGAATTGTCCGTGAGGGCATAGATGAGCTTGGCCGTGAGGGCATTGGTGAAGAACTGGGCTTGCGAGCTGGCTTCTTGACCATGGCCTTCTTAGGCTTGCTAGCAGAGGCCTCAGCAGCAGCAACAGCAGAGTCTTCATTGAATTTGCTCACTGCTTCTTTAGCAATTTTGGCTAGCTTGGCTTGCCGTTTTGCCCATTCATCAGGATAGTCCTCACCGCGCTTGAGGCTGGTGGGATCAGCTTCTTGGCCCGGTGCCAATGGAGGTCTTGGGCAAGGAGGGGTGAAGAGCGAATTTCTTCATGTACTTTGGAGTGACATACCTATACTCCCTCCATTCCCGTGCCCATCTCCTCTCTATCCTTTGTATGCACCCCTTGCGCTGAATCTTATTCTCCTTGCCATGTTTGGCCTCATCAGGAGTACAATATTCTTCATAAATGTCCTCAGGGATCTCAAATGCTGTGTTGACTTCCAGTCTTGCCTCCCTTCTGAGGTTTCTTGCCATCTGCCATATTCTTCAGCTGGGGATTTTGAACAATTGAGTTCTCTGAAGAGGTGTGCATTTTTTTCTTCGAGGAACGCTGCAAATGAGTTAAGTTGATGAGAACCTAGTGATTCAACAGTGGACATGAGTACCTGTGAACAGAGTATAGGTGCGAAGAATTTGGAGAGGTCATATGCGTTCTCAGAAGTTTTTGCAAAAAGAACAAGTTTGAGGAATTTGACCAGTGGTGTCTTGAGGAATTTCACTAAACGTTTTTGACTTAGGTTCCAGAGTTGTATAGATTGAAAAACCACACAATTGAAGAATCTTGAAGAAAAATGTTGCTTAAGAGAAATGGATCAAGAACGGATGCTCGTGTGAGGTGTTTAAAGTGTGGAAGTTGAAGAATAAACACCTTTTGAAGATTTTGTAGAAATCAACAGAATCAACAAGGGCAGTAAAAGTAACTTTTAATTACCCTTGATGAAGAACATGACGAACTGGGAATAGTAGATTTGAAGTTCGTCAGTACAGATCTTCCACGCCCTAACTCGGCAGAGGAAGACAGCTACGGCGGTGGCGGAGTGAAGAAATCCACGGCCGGCGCGAGTACGACGGCGACGAGGTCAAGGCAGTGAAGATCTTCCTCATCGGCGACGATGGAAGTAGCAGCGGTGCTAGGTCAGGAAGCTCGAGCGAGGGGAGTGATGTCAAGCAAGGTAAATGCAGTCTGAGAAGGGAAGGGGTATATATAGCCGAGGTGAAAAACCGCTCGCCCGAGGAAAATGGACGAACGTGCCCCTGACTCTTCTCATCGTAGTGACATGTGTCACCCACGTACAGAGCGGTGGAGATCATGTGAGATCATGGGTGAGTAGATAAACCCTATCGTGGGAGGTGGAACGATTTGAGCGGCAAAAGCCGAAAATTCAGATTAGAATATTTTAACGTTTCGTTCACAAATTCTTCAGCTGACAAGGACACAGTGAAGACTTTGAACGGGTCTCAAAATAGAACGCACATGAAGAATCTGTGAACATATTGGGTTGAGTATAGCATAGAGGGGGAAGGGTCCGATCACATTCACTTAGCAGAAAAAGGCAACTTGAAGAAATAGCAATAAGTGAATGTTGTAGAGGACTTAAACTCATATATATAGCAATAAGTAAATATCCCACACCCTCCCTCCCGACCAACCCCCATCTCACCTTCTCATGGTCGGCGCCACCCGCCCACCACATCCTCCCCGGCTCCCGGCGCCGTCCGCCCCCCATCTGCCCCGGGCTCCCGGCACCGCCCGCCCCCACCTCCCCCCAGCTCCCGGCGCCGCCCACCTCCCAGCTCCTGGCGCGCCCGCCCACCTCCTCCCGAATCCGGCACTGCCCCCACCTCCTCCTCGCTCCCAGCGCCGCCCCTGCTTCCACCCAACGCCGGCGCCTCCCCTGCTTCGACCCGCTGTCGGCGCCGCCCTCCTCCCCGCTCCCCCTGCCGGCGTGCCTCCCCGCTTCCAAACTCTACCGTTGCCCCCCTGCTTCCACGCGCAGCTGGCGGCCTCCCTGTTTCCACGCGCTGCCGGCGGCCCCCTGCATCCAGTTGCCGCCGTCGGGAGCCATCCCAGCGCCACCAATCGCCGCGACCAGCCGTCCCTACCGCAGTGTGCCCGACCTTCTCTCTCCTCCTGCCACCTCCTAGCGCCACGCGCCGTGCCAAGCACACCGCGGTTGCCTCGTCCTCTTGCTTACTCCCGCACGAGGCACGCTGTGCTGAGCACGCACCCGGCCGCCCCCACCTCCGGTAAATCGCCACACTCAGTTCAGTTTGTTTTTTCAATTCAGTTCAATTCTAAAAAAACTTCCCTCCATCTCTGTATCTTGCGTGAACTGATAGCTGAGACTCGATGAACTCTGTCCATTTCGACTCTTGAACTGATAGCTGATGGTTTTATGAACTAGAAAAAGAAGTTTTTGTTTCATCTTTGACTCTTGTTCTCTAATCTTTCACGCTCAAAATGACTTGCATGTGCAGATGCTACTTGCTGATTGCTATATGACGCAACAATTTTTGTCTTGATTTTGCATCTTTATGACACGAATTTTCTATGAGAAAAAACAAGATCAAAACAGAAAACTAAAATAAGTACCTTTGTGCTTGCTAGGCGTTTGTTTATGTCTCTTAAGAACCAAACAAAACTAGTAACATCCCTATATAGGGCCGTGAGTATGCTTTTAGGTTTGTTGATATGTCTCGAGGACAAAAATACATCCTTTTCAGTGCACCTTCATATGCATTTTGAGTTCATTTTACAGGTCAAGGACAAGTAAATTTAGTGGCATTGCTAAAATCACAGAATAGTTGGTACATGTGCAGAAATATAAATCGGTCACGAGTTTCAAAATTCGTAACTTCAGATATATCACCTAAATAAGTAATGATTTGCGTGAAGTTTCTTCAAAATTCTGTGAAGTTTAGATATATCACCTAAATATAAATCGATTGCAAGTTTCAAAATTCTGTAAGTTTCTATATATCGTAAAAAAATAGATGAGTCACCATCTGCTTTATATTCATGTTCTCTGCAACACAAGTAGCAATGGGGCTGACTGAGAGTGATCCCTGAACCATTTCATCAAAGGCCATGGTTTCCAATAATGCTAATGCTACTAGAAAGGAGCTAGAGGCCATGAAGCCTCTTAGCTTCTCCAATTAGCATGTTTGGCCGATCTTTGAGCGCCTTCTCAATCTCTTCGACGATAACTGGGCGCCCATCAAGGACGAGAGCTACTGCATCCTTGTTGACACCATACTGGATGGCAAAAGCAATGAACCAATACCTACCACTACCCGTCATGTAAAAAATGCTACTTCCGTTTGTTTGGTAGCCTTCCTTAATTACCACTTGATGCTCAACCCTCCCGCCTCACATGCGATACAATGCCGCCCTTCTACAAGGTTCAAAGACCTTATCTTGAGAAGGAAAAGGAGATGCTACGGTCGTGACTTCCCTCTGCCATCGCGGTATGGTGTGTGTCCCTTGTTCATCCTCTGCCATTCATTTTAGTAACTAGCAGCAGCATAACCCCACCTGCACATTTTTTCGTAAGTTCTACAAAATTTAGAGCTTCAGTCCAACTATGTTGCTTCTGTGATTATCCGTACAAAGAAAATCACACTAAAGATTGTTTTGTTCTATGAACATAAACACATTGTTCACAAGGTCAACCCTTTATGTTCAATTACTAACTTAGCTACTTGCCATTTCTTAATGTGCGTCATTTTTGGTTAATATCTTGTATGATCCATTTGGCAGAAAAGATTCATATGATTTGTGAAGCTTATATACAACACTTCTGTAAATAAAATCATTTTTGCATGTCAATGGTTGAGGGGCAAAAAAAGTACATGTACATATATAGGGGAGGTTCACCCCAAATTAAAGAGTTCACTTTGGTTAAAAAAATGTTTTATAGAGAAATGTGCTTGAAGTTCAATTACTATAGTCTAAAAAAATCAATTACATCGCTAGTGCATTCAGAATTGCACATTTAAAAAAACTGAAGTTCCTGTTTCAGGATCATGTAAGTCCAAAAATATTGTATGATGTGTCTGCCGTAGTTATCTGAACTTCAATCCTGACTAATATTCCATTATAGTACTACTTCTTGCTGCCACTATTTTTATCATGATTTTGTGTGTGCACCCAAGAGTGTTTTTGTTTCTCTAGGTCATCTGCTCAACAACAGAAGCATGTACCGCTCAGTACATGTATTACTACTGGGAAGGTTCAAAAACCAGAACTCAACAAGTTCAACGTTGATGGTACTGTGCACATGCAAATTAGATCAATAATATTGTTGAACAATTCCCAGTCCTCAACTTCGGCGACATCCCTCCATCTCGCACTGCCGCCTCCCCACCTCGCACAACCCTGCCACCGTCCTACACTCCCTGTTATGTCCTTGGACACCCTCGCGCCACCGTAGCGCTCAGGCCGTTCATCGCCAGCACCACAGTACGTTCACTGCCGACACCCGAGGTTGTTCAACGATGCAACGACGAAGTTGGCCTTCCCCCTTACCCTTGTCGTGTAGCATATTCTGCAAAAATATCAAACACTCTCAACTGAATGGGAAGTGTGTCCCACGACTGCAGTATAACCACTGCAGGAGTTCGAAAATCTCAACAAATACAGCTCAAACCAAAGTTCAAGAACTGCTTCCTTCATAAATTAGTTTTCTCTTGGTTATTTTGTTGTTCTGGACAATACAGATGTACATTCTTGTGTAGTACATGTGTGTATTGTATATATTGGTTTTAAGTTCTGAATAAGATATAACAAAAAAGTTCATAAAAAACCCAGTACACTCTAGTTTTGGAATCTGGGAGTTCAGGAAAAATGATCCAAAATGAGCATCGGGAGAGTTTGAGAAATACATCATGAGCAAGGATTTATTTTACGCTCACTAGTTCAGTTATAACTACAAAAGTTGATCTCTGTACTTATTCATCCTATCACTCGGTAGCTCTATGGCTGTTATGATGTGACTTGGCATGCAATCACTCTTGGTGTTATTCCATAAATAATGAAGGGAATGCTAAAAGGAGGGTATGTTTTCCAAGCTGACATCTGCAAGCCCTCATTAGGACAGGAAAAAATGCAGAAGGTAAGTTCTGACACTGAAAACTGGTAAGTTCGAAGAAACAAATTCAGTGTTATACATGCTCTATACTAGAACTCTTGGATGACTACATTTTTCTGAAGCTCTCTAGTGGACCTTATGATTGCAGCAGAGTTGGACGCGCCGCCCCCACCTTCCGGCGCCGCACCGCCCCCACCTCCCGGCCACGCACCACCCCCACCTCCCGGTCACGCACCGCCCCACGCCTCCTAACCGACGCCCGCCCCATACTCCGCCTGGCCAAGCGCCACCGTGCCACCAGCCTACTCACCGGCGAGGCCCTTCTCCCCCACTGCCGCCATGGCCGTTCGACGCCATCACTGCAGGCCGTTCTACACCACCACCGCATGTCGTTCATCGCAGCAGCACCCTGGATCCGCACCGACTCCCTTTCCCGGTAGCGCCATGGCTCCCTCCCCTAGAGCGTCGTTGCGGCCCCATTTCATTTCCTTGCTTTGGCACAGCGCCATCGACTGCGCCCTTCCCCATCTTCCCCTAGTGCCTCGTGGTGGAATCCAAGGGAGGGCCAGGCCGTTCACAGCCGCCACCCCCTCAGTCTGTTCAGCACCGCCAACCAAGGCCGTTCAACGAGGGGTCATTCAAAAGCAGCGGTCAGAAGTTTCCTCTCGTTTTCTTCCGCCTCTTTAACATTTTTTTCAATTTTGGGGACTAGTTGAGTGCATTTCAACTAGTCACCTTGTCCGCGGATCCCTGCGGCGCAACGTTGAGGTCATGGAGGTCGCCACCTCCCGCGGCCATGGCGAACACCTCCGCCGCTGGGCTAGCTCTAGCGCCGCCCCCTCACCTGCCCTCTCCCTCCAGCAACTCTACTAGCGCGCCCGGCCTCCTCCGTGAGCAGCTCCGCGCCACACGATAGTCCCCCACGCCCACGGTCCTCTGCATCCGACACCGGTTTCTCTTCATTATGACATTCGATTGCGGTTCAACAAAAATAACAGCAGCAGTACATACATCTCTTTTCTCTCTATTGCTCTTTTCTCTCACTAATTTGTTTCTCTCTGTACTGCAGCACGAGGGAGGTTGGACGGACTGCATGAAAAAAAGCTCAGTTCTACATACAGCCCCCGCCGCCCACATGGATTACTTCCTCCGGTCCTCATCCAGGTATGGGGCTCACATCAGTCCAACTATTCCTCCCTTATCCGTCCGAGCTCGTCCTGCCATGCTCCTTCACGTACGAGCTTTTGCCAGCACTGGTGCACGCCGCCACACATTCAAAGAGTGTATTGGAAAAAGTTCATTGAAAAAGTTTGGTTTCGTTTGAAAATATGATTTTTGGTTGGAAAATCATTGAGGAAATAGTTCACTTTTGCTAACTCCTGCAGTTCTCTGGTTGGAAAATTAATGGTTCAATTTGCTAAGTCCTTTGGTCTACAAATTTATTTCTGTTTGTATGTAAGTGGCTTAGTCAACAGAAAAAAGCGAGTAGTTACATTCAAGGGAGTTCAAAATTAACATACTGAGGAAGTTCTTGATTATTTGGGTTATTTTGTATGATTTATTTTTTGCAGAATCTTTGTGTCATTTTTCCTTGCAGATAAAATTCTTACTGAGTGTACTAGGTCCCTACTGGCTGTAGCAGCTTACTTTCAAAAACTGAACCTTACTGTCTCCAGATAGCATAGAAACAAGTTATTACTTTCTTGGTTAAAAGAAGTGTATACATTTTACTATTTATAGATTTAGATTGTCGGAACAAGTTCTCATACACGCCTTTTGGCTCTGTTACAACTTGCTAAAAGGGTTAGAATGTTATTGGTGTTGCAGAAATATCAGACGCTCTCAACTGAATAAGAAGTGTGTAGCGCAAGTTCAGGTATAACTACTGCAAGAGTTCAAAAATCTCAATGAACAAAGCTCTAACCAAAGTTCAAGAATTGTTTCCTTCATAAATTAGTTTTCTTTTGGTTAATTTGTTGTTCAGGGCAAGTCTGGGGCGTAGAGTCTTGTGTAGTACATGTGTGTATTGTACATTGTATATTGTTATCACTTGCATCATGGATAGTACTAAGAGAGATACATAGAGTCGTTCTATTAATCAACTTGCTAGCAACACTAGATACATTTCATGTTTGCAAAAATGTGATATATTTGGTGCAATTTATGAATGATTAGATTTCGATTTTGAGCTATCATGCAACTTAACTAAAAACATGCATTTTAGTTCAAACACTAAGTTTTGGACCACATAGTTCATGTTTTTAAAGTTTTTATAAATTCCAAACTAGTCTGTGTAAATTCCCATGGAGTGGGTGGGCGTGTTGAGCGACTACTGAACTTGTGCTGCTGCTGCTTTTGGACTGCCCAGGAAGCACGTCATTATAGAAGGCAAAAATCTGTAACCTATATAACTCCTGTTTGTTCTGACTTCTTGTTTCTCTACAGCGGCCAAATCCCGGCACACCTGATAGTTGAAACTTACACATGGCCTGCGACCAACTGCGCCGCCTCTATTAGCTCCTCGGGAATGACTTGGTAGTAGCTGGGATCCCCTTACAGCGGCAAAATCCTGGCGCACCCAGCCGCCGCTCGTGATCCCTGCTCCTTCAGCTCGACTTCGCCGGTGCCGTCAGTCCACAGGAGTAGGAGCGTCATGCCCGGCAACAAACAAGAACATAAGGTATGTGCTCTGAAATTTAAAATTCCGTATACATTTGCTGAATTTACCTTATAATCCCATCAATCTTATGATTTAGAATAAATTTCAGCCATGATTTAGACTTTCTTTTTGCAATTAATAAGTTCACTATCTCAGTACAATTAGTTGACCATCATAGTACAACTATTATTGGGTGTGCCAAACCTAGATGCAAGTCTAAGGTAACTTCAAAGAAATGTATACTGAATTAATGTGTAAACCGGTACATGCTCCTTGTTGATAAAATCTAGCCCATTCAAAGTAGTCATGGTTGGACTAGGATGCTATGTTTTATCGTTATCTAACAAAGGCATACATCGTTATATAAGTGCAGTACATCATTATCTTACAATGCAGATCTTACAGTGTAGTACAGTAAATCATGATCTAACATTTTTACAGGAACTGCACGCTATATACAGAATTTCTACAGAAACTGCTGCAGATACATGACTTATGAGGCTACCAGAGGCTACTACACCTCCAGATTAATGACAGCCTGCAACTTACTTGCTTCCAACACACTAGTAACACATTCTAAGGTTCAGAATCGGCTACTTCAGAGCGCTGTTGCTATTACGTGGGTAAAGGTCCTCATTTTGTTGATGGTGGCATCTTACAAAGAAAAGGTAACCTGCTTTTACTTATTATTCTTGTACTTTGCCCTTCAAATACGGAAGTAGAATCAATGTCAATAAGCATTTTCACAACTTCTCTTATTGTCGGTCGCTCAGAAGGTGCTCGAATAATTCAAGCAATGGCAAATGTTAAAGACCTTTATTATAACTTTTGATCCATAGTTGCTAACTTTTAGATCACAAACCGCTGTAGTATTCCGGTCTGAACATTGGGATCAAACCCATTTTGATCATGACACGATAAAAAATGGAATGGTGGGAAGTACCAGGTCCAGTTTCTAGTAAATGGGATCGTGGGCAGATGCATAATAGTCCTATCCTATAATCTGCAGTTTTAGGATAAACGGGATCAAACGGCTTCTTCCCCAGACCATGCTCGGCTTTCTGCCTAGGCAAACCCCTGTTATTCCTCCTGTGCACAACCACAACATCCTTTTCAGTCCAAATTGACCGCTGACTGCGGTCCAAGTTCAGCAAATAATTTTTTATTTCGATCCAACCTGGCCGTCCCAAGAAATTCACCGTCGCAACTACTAGGAAGATTGCATCGAGCCTCCTGCCACCGCCGGTGGGGCTCCATCGCCGTACTGCCCATACCGTTCACCGCCACCACACCGGATCGTTCAACGACAAAACCCGAAGCAGTTCAACGCTGCGGCTCGGGAGGCACACACTTCGCCCCTCCATCCCAGGAGAGCAGTACATCTCCTTGTGCACGAGCAGTCCTTTGCCGATGTACACTGCTGCTCTAAACTCTTTGGACACTTCTCCAATATGTCCAGCACCGTCCCTAGTCCAGCCCCGTGGCATCCCGACGGTCGAGTTCATGTCGAGCAGCAGTCCACGACCGTCAGCTCCTATTTCCACTATAGTGGTTGGGTTGCCGTTTTCCTCATCCTTCCCGGTGCGCGACAACCCAGCCCACATGCTGCTGCCGTTCGCCACCCCAAAATAGCTTCGTCTATGTAAATGCTACTAAATCAGTGGTTTGATTCAGCAGCCTCCTTCAGTTCAAACACATGAACTAAAGTAATCAGAGAAGAACAATATCTTTGAAGAACAATGTAATCGAAGTTTTTGTTAACCAAATAAGAAAATTATCTTTTGAAATTACAGGGGATAACACAATGCAGTGCTAGTCACTATCATTAGTACTTAATGTGAGTCAAAAAAGAAGTGTTGGACAATGGTTCGTTGTTAATTAGTGACCAGAACTAGTGTACTTTGGATTATACTAGTGCAAATGTAGCCTCAAATTCCTAATACGTGTGAACATGCACACATCTGACAGAAAATGGGTTCATGAGAAAATGAGGTTCTTATGATCATGTTTATTGTTAACTTATTCAAAAGAAATGCTATTAAGTTATATCATTAGTGAAAACACAGTTAACTTATTAAAAAATAATTGTATCAGTTCTGAATCGAGAGGGTGTAAGTGCAAAAGAAAAAATTGGTGGCTGTAAAGGGTCATCGATTGAAAAGGTTATAAGTTCACCACGACGTCTCAGATAAGTTCGTGAAAAAGATCAAACAAAAAAGAAACCCCAAATGGGAATTCGAATGGTAAAAGTTCAAGTCAAAAATTTCTACTTGGCCTAGGTAGCTCATATATACTTCAATCTTGTAATTTAAAAGGTCAAGTCACAAGTTCGGAGATGATTGTTTGCAACTAGTTTGCTTTGATGATTCTCAGATTGCATCAGGCCATTACAAAAATGGCTCTAGTAGTTCATTATTTATTTCAATTCATGAAATTGATACGGTCGCCGCCCGCCCGCAATGTCGTTGTTGCTTGCTAGCCGGTGGTTCGTGGTGCCCCGTCGCTGCTGCTATAGGGTAAGTGAGTGAGAAAGAGATTACTGAGAGGGATTTGCTGCTGCTGTTTTTCCTTGTATTGATAGAGGATTGTCGAATCTAAAGCCAGCTGCACCTTCGCATCCTATGCACTGTCACATATGAGTTGGTTCTCCTGCAGTAGTGTTCTAATTAGCAAAAGAACAATGAGAAGGGAAATAAGATGGTGGTTAAATATTAAGTAAATAAGAACTGATAGAATGAGGATAACATAAAACAATGTGTGACTGAAAGAAACTAAATATTTTGGTGCTAAACGTTGTTGCTTTTCTCTGGTCTTTGTAGTACAATTTACTACAACCGTTCTGCTTGTAATAGCATCTTCTGCAGGAAGTTCGGGATGGGAACACTTGTTTCAAATGCTCTCCTCCCATTCGCGATGCTGCCAACAAGGAAAACCTCCGGGAAGCTCTGCTGGTAATGCAATCTCCTATCCATCCCAGCTCCAACTTACTGCTGCTAATCAATTGTCTGCATGTAATAGAAAAGTAGGTGTTTGTTGCATAAGTTCTGAACTTGTAGGTGTTTGTTGCACAAGTTCGAGTTGTCGCTACTCGGAGAAGCTACTACTATTGCTAGCTTTGGGGTTCACATGCTACAACACATGGATCCATGGACAATGAATTAATATGAGAGAGATAATTTGGTTGTGCCATGCTCTTTAGTGTTTGTTTCTATTCCTGTTAGCACCAAATAGTGTTTGATTTTTTTTGTTTTGTGCTCTCACATATTTGTTTGGGCAGTACAAACACATCAGACAAAGGAGTAAGGATGTGGCACCTTGGGGAATAATGCCTACAAAGCAAGCCCAGGATGACGCCGCTGATCACTAGCATGAAGGATACCAAGCAGGCTAAGGATGAAGTACACGATGAAGGCAATGAGGACAATGAAAACATGCAATCCATAAACATAGTAGCAGCTGCAAGTTCTTACTGTATGATAATATGATTGCTACTTTTTAAAAGAAAGTGTATATGATAGTTTGATGTTTCTACAAGAAAGGAAAAAATGGTTTGAATTAAAAACATTTATCAGTATGAATAAAAAACAATTATCAGTTCGAGTGCTCTCTCCTTCCTATTTTGGTTGATGTCCATGAACAGACAAAAAATTGTATGGAATGTTTGATTACTACTAGTATATATGTTTAGATCATAAATAGATGTCAATTTGAGAAAGTTCGTCTATGAACCTGAGGAATATATGCTCAAAGAAAAACAAAGAAAAAGCACATCACATTTATTGTGGAAAAGTTTATTTTAGTTCAGCTATATAAACTATGTTGGTTCGATGATGAAAGTTCGAGTGCTGAACACAAAACACGCTCAATATGTGAAAACACGCTCAGTACAAAACCATACATACATTCGTTCAAGTACTCTTTTTCCCGAATATATATTCTTCCGTTCTACAAAGGAAAAATGGTTGAATTAAAAATATTGATCAGTACAAGTTAAAAATGGTGGTCCGTTTGGAATAAAAAAATTGACGGAAATTCAACTTGTAAAAGTTCAAGCAAAAAGAAACCCCATGCAATTCAAATGAGAAAAGTACAAGTCATAAAATAAGAGAAGTCTAGAAGATAGTTATAAAAAAGTATATTAAAAAAACATTTTATTTTTGAAAAAATATCATTCAGTTTGATGACATAAACCATGCAAGTACAGGGCGCGACGATACAATAAACTATTGAAAACTTATGAACAAAACAGAGCAAAGTCTAGTTACTGAAAACACGCTTAGTACAAACCCATGCAAGTATCAGTACAAGCACCCTTTTTCGGAACCATTCAAAATTACTCTAAAAAAATAGCTCAGTACAAACATACACATATATCAGTACGACTACTCTGTTTTTCAGACGAGAAAACAGCAGGATCCGTCATGTCGTATTCAAAATTACTTTTAAACGGTTGCGAAATAGAAAAAACATTCAACATGACTAAGTTTTGCATTTTCGATAGCTATCCAACGGTATATTATTTTGCCATATTTCGACAAGCTTTTTAAAAAAATCGCGTTCAAAATCAAATTTGACCGTATTTGAATTCGTTTTTAAACCGTAAGGAATTAGAAAAACATTTCTATACAGAAAAGTCGCGCATTTTCCATAGCTTTCCAATGCCGTATCATTTGCGTCAATCCGACAAACTGTTTGCAAACAATCGTGAAAATACGTTTCGCCCAGAATTTCACCGTTTTTCAAATTACTTTTAAATCATATAGAATTAGAAAAAACAATACATATATGGAAGATGCGGATTTTCATCAGCTTTCCAACGCCATCTTATTTTCTCAATTTCGACAAACCATTTAAAAATTGAGTCCAAAATACGATTCACGTTTTCGGTTTTGAAAAAAATGGTTTTTTCAAAACTGCTCTAAACCATAATGATTTTGCAAAAACGTTCTATATACTTGAAATATGGTTGTCAAGAGCTTTCCAACGATATATTATACGCCCGTTCCGAAAAAAAAATTACAAAAAGTGTTTGAACTAAATAAGACGATCTTTTAAACACAACTGAAAGCATCAGTTCAACCGCTTCGAAAACATCAGTACAACCACCTGAAACCGTCAGTTCAAAAAGGGTAACAGAATAATATTCTGTTACGCGTAACAGAATAGCCCAGATGTGTGTGTGTGTGTGTGTGTGTGTGTGTGTGTGTGTGTGTGTGTGTATATATATATATATATATATATATATATATATACGGCTGCGCTAAAGCACGCGTGAGCGCAAAAAATTATTATCATGCGTGCCGGGCCCTAATCGCTTGATGCCAAGCGATCCGTGTAGCTAATGGTGGTAAAATCGCTGGCTACTAAAGTAAAAGAATTAAATTCATTACTAGGTACCACATGCAACTCTCCGTCCCGTAGAATTACTTATGTTCCTCGTAAAATCACGGTAAAACATAGAAATTAAGTTAGATGCATTACCATGTTTTTCTTTCTTATGCATGTCAGCATATAGTAAATCAATTACCATGTATATGCATTACCATGTGTTTCTTCCTTCTGTGTGTGGGCACATAGTAATGCAATTACCATTGGAGTTGGATGCATTACCATGTGTTTTCCTTATGCATGTCGGCGCACAGTAATGCAATCCATGGAGTTAGATACATTACCTTGTGTTTCTTCCTTCTGTGTGGGCACATAGTAATGCACTTACCATTGGAGTTAGATATGTTACCATGTTTTTCTTCTTTATACGTGTGGGCACATAGTAATGCAGTTACTATATTTTGCTCAGTAATTACGCTCAATCTGCCGACTCCCACGCGGGACGCATGCGACCAGCAGTTGGACCAAGTTAATTACGAGCACGAGTGGTAGGCTGGAGCGTACGCTCCTTATTCTACGCTCTCGCTCACTTTAGCAAGCCTATATATATATATATATATATGAAGAAAAACGACGGAAAGAGTGAAGACATTGCAAAGTTGAAGAAATTGAGCAACCGAGGAATTTCAACACTGAAGAAAAACTCAAATTGAAGATTTTCAACTTTTGTTGATGGCGTAACCCACCGTATAAGAATGCTGATTTCAGACGCCGCATACAATTGTCGTAGGGCTCTGAGAATCAAATTCTTCGTTAATTTCTTCACACTTAGAGGGCTAGTCTTCATTGATTGAAGAAAAACGTTACTTCGTGTGTTGCACATCTAAGTCATCAATTTTTGCATAAGTGTTAGGACGCGTGTCCTTTTCAAAGGACATTCGAAGATTCTAAGATATTTAGCTCACACCGCAACTTGCTAAATATCTTCTCATCCAAGGGCTTTGTGAAGATGTCGGCTAGCTGTTCTTCAGTCTTCACGTGCTTGATAGAGATGTCGCCCTTCAACACATGATCACGAAAAAAATGATGATGAATCTGAATGTGCTTCTTCTTCGAGTGCTAAACTGGGTTATGAGAAATCTTGATGGCACTCTCATTGTCACAGTAGAGAGGCACATTCTTCACATTGATGTCGTAGTCCTTGAGGGTTTGCTTCATCCATAGCAATTGAGCCCAACACGAACCAGCAGCAATGTACTCAGCTTCAGCAGTAGAGAGTGATACGCAATTCTGTTTCTTTGAGGACCAACATACCAAGGATCGTCCAAGGAAATGACATGTGCCTTATGTTGACTTGCAGTCCACACGATCACCAGCATAGTCAGAGTCTGAATATCCAATGAGATCAAGAGCCGAGCCCTTGGGATACCATAATCCAAGTGTTGGAGTGTGAGCTAGATATCGAAGAATATGCTTCACAGCCTTATGGTGTGATTCCTTCGGTGTAGCTTGAAATCAGGCACACATGCAAACACTAAGCATAATATCTGGCCTAGATGCACATAAATACAATAAAGAGCCAATCATCAAGCGGTATACCTTTTGATCGAAGTCAATACCATTTTCATCAGTGCATAGATGGCCATTTGTGGGCATAGGGATTTTGACTCCTTTGCAATCTTGCATGCCGAATTTCCTCAATACATCCTTGAGGTATTTCTGCTGAGATATGAAGATGCCGTTTCGTTGTTGACGTATCTGGAGACCTAAGAAGAATTTCAATTCTCCCATCATAGACATTTGATATTCTTCACTCATCATATAGGCAAATTCATCACTGTAACGTTGGTCAGTACAGCCAAAAATGATATCATCAACATATATTTGGCACACGAATAATTCATCATCATAGGTTTTGGTGAAAAGAGTTGGGTCAAGTGAACCGGGTTTGAAGCCTTTCTTCATGAGGAATTCCTTCAAAGTATCATACCACGCGAGGGCCTGCTTGAGGCCATAGAGGGCCTTATTGAGTCTGAAGACTTTGTCAGGATGCTTTGGATCTTCAAAACCTGGTGGTTGAGGAACATATACTTCTTCCTCAAACTTACCATTGAGGAATGCACTTTTCACATCCATTTGATATAAGATGATATTATGATGGTTAGCATAAGCAAGTAATATACGAATAGTCTTAAGTCTAGCAACAGGTGCAAAAGTTTCATCGAAATCAATTCCTTCAACATCTGTGTAGCCTTGAGCTACAAGCCGTGCCTTATTTCTCACCACAAGGCCATTTTCATCTTGCTTGTTGCGGTAAATCCATTTTGTGCCGATGATATTGTGCTTGCGAGGGTCTGGTCGCTTGACAAGTCCCCAGACATTGTTGAGCTCGAATTGATGCAATTCCTCTTGCATAGCTTGAATCCACTCAGACTCCAGAAATGCTTCATCTACCTTAGTGGGCTCTATGATAGAGACGAAAGCAAACTGCCGAAAAAATTTAGACAAATGTGAAGCTTTTGAGCGTGTGAGAGGACCTGGTGCGTTGATGTCACTGATGATTTTCTTGATCGGCACTTCATTTGCAACGCGAGGATGAGCTGGTTGACAACGAGGAGTTTGCTTAGCATTTTCTTCAGAGCCATTTTCTTCAGGTGCACCAGCATGATGTTCTTCACGATCTGGAATGACTTCTTCAGCAGAATCTTCAGTAGGAATGACATCCTCAGTAGCCTTGAACTTGATGGTTTCCTCAGGTGATTTTTCATCTAGCACATGAGGTAGGTGCTCTGTTTGCAAGCCATTAGTTTCATCGAACCGCACATCTACAGTTTCAACAACCTTGTGGTGAAAGTTGTTGAAAAATCTGTAGGTGTGCGAGTCCTTTCCGTAACCAAGCATAAAACCTTCATGTACTTTCGATGCAAATTTAGAATTGTGATGAGGATCTCTAATCCAACATTTAGCACCGAAGACTTTGAAATAACTCACATTGGGTTTCTTGTCAGTGAGGAGTTCATATGCGGTCTTTTTGAAGAATTTGTGAAGATATACCCTGTTGATGATGTGGCACGCAGTGTCAATTGCCTCAATCCAGAAGTGACGAGGCGTCTTGTATTCGTCAAGCATAGTGCAAGCCATCTCAACAAGAGTCTGTTTCTTGCGCTCCTCGACGCCATTCTGCTGAGGAGTATAAGGAGTAGATAACTCATGAGTAATACCAAGTTTATCAAGATAGTCATCAAGACCAGTGTTCTTGAACTCAGTTCCATTGTCACTTCTGATGTGCTTGATCTTCACACCAAAGTTGGTTGAAGCCCTTGAGGAAAATCGTTTGAAGACTTCCTGCACTTCACGTTTGTAAGTGATGATATGCACCCATGTGTATCGAGAGTAATCATCAACAATAACAAAGCCATATAGAGATGCTTCATTAGTGAATGCAGAATAATGATTAGGACCAAAGAGATCCATGTGAAGCAATTCAAATGGACGAGTGGTAGTCATGATAGTCTTTGCGGGATGCTTGGACTTGGTCATCTTTCCAACTTCACAAGCTCCCCACAGGTGATCCTTGAGGAGTTTGACATTCTAAATGCCAATGACATGCTTCTTCTTCGCGAGCGTGTGCAAATTCCTCATGCTAGCATGACCGAGTCGTCGATGCCATAGCCAGCCTTATGAAGCTTTTGCAAGTAGACATATAGCATGTTGTGGTCCTGTAGAGAAATCAACAATATACATATCTCCTCTCCTAAAGCCTGCTAAGACTTTGGAATGGTCAGCTTCCATGATCACAACACATCGATACTTGCCAAAGATAACAACCATATCAAGATCACATAGCATTGAGACTGACATGAGGTTGAATCCTAATGACTCGACAAGCATGACTTTGTCCATGTGTCGATCCTTTGAGATCGCAACCTTACCTAGACCCAATACCTTGCTTTTGCCTTTGTCAGTGTAGGTGATATGCTTCAGATGCGATGGAGACAAGGGGGCGTCCATCAATAATTTCTTGTCACCAGTGATGTGATTTGTACATCCACTATCGAGGACCCACTCAGTGGCTTTGGGTTGATCATCCTGCAGATGAATTAGTGCAGCTTACAGATTCAGATACTTCATCAGTGAAGAATATGACATCAAATTCATCAGATCAATTTCATCAAGCAAGAGAATAGGTAAAACAGTATGAGGACGTGAGAAATAAAAATTCATTTCTTCATGATTAGCTTGCGTCCTTTCAAGCATATTCAGGTCTCCAGCAAATTCTTCAGACGTTTAGGTTCGTGTGGAGACCTGACCCTGCATAAGCGATTAGTTCTTTTTCTTCACCACCCACATCTGGAGGGGTGGCAAAGAGTTTATCATTCTACGAGCTCCATAAGAGAAAGGTGGCATAGATGACAATCCACTTCGTTTCACATAAGAGGGGTTAGGGTAAGCATATGAATAAGCAGAGAAATTCTTCGATGATTTGTGAACATAATGATTTGAAGAATAATGCACATATTCATAGCCGTTAGATCTTTCCTGCAAAACAGAAGTGTTAGCACGATGATGTTCATATGAGAACTTTGATCCACATGAGGAATTTGGTCCATATGAGGACTTGGATCCATATAAAGACTTTGGTCCATATGAAGAATTTGATCTGGGGTTCCTATTCTTCACATGTGGTGTCATAATGACATTCACCTGAAGGCTTTCAAGGCACCTTTTGGGAACCCAGATTTTCTTCATAGGGGGGCCATTCCTGCAGTTAGTGCCAACATATCTAGCAAAATACTTCACCATTCTAGTTTTTGAACAGCTTATAGTTGGAGTCAAATGACTCATCAAAACAATGAGGAGATTCACATGTAAATCCAGATAAAGTGGATGGATCTACAGGAGGTCCCTTTGCAGCAACCCTTGAGGTTTTGGGATACTGCTCAGGCTTCCAGGATGTTCCATCAGCATTGAGTTTCCTCTCAAAGGCAATACCCTCTTCCCTAGGGTTCCTATTGAGGATCTCCTTTTTAAGCACATCACAAAGTGCCTGATGCCCTTTGAGGCTTTTGTACATGCCTGTCATATACAATTCCTTCAGCCTGCATTGTCAGCGATACTAGCAATATCCTCAGATGAGGAATTAGTAATAGCAGAGACAGCTAAAGAATTTGCAGCAATAGAAGCATTTGAACTTTCAGGTGAAGAATTAGCAGATTCACGCTCAATGAACTTCAAACATGGAGGAATGAATTCTTCCTGAGCAGCACTGATTTGTTGAGCAAGTAATGAATCACGCTCCTTATGAAGATCTTCATAACTCACCCTTAGCTTCTCAAGATCTTGCTTTCTTTGAATAAATTCATAAGAAAGCTTCTCATGATCAGATAAGAGAGTGTTATGATGACTCTGAAGATTATCAAACTTGCACTGAAGTCTCTGAAGATTTTCAATCAAAGTTTTGGTGCGATCCATTTCTTCACCCAACATATCATCGCTCTCATCAAGCGTATTTTGAACTTTTTCCAAAGCTCTTTGTTGTTTAGTGGCAAGGGAAGTAATTTGGTATAAATGGGTCCAAATTCATCACCAGATTCATCATCACTAGACTCAGATAGGTAGCATTCAGATACCTTGGCACCTTTTGCCATAAGGCATGGTGCAGTGGATGATGATTCTGAATCGAAAGTCATAGCCTTGCACGATTCCATGAAATCCTCAAACAGGGATCATGATGAGTTTGATGACCTTCATAGACCTCAGAGAGTCGGTCCTAGATAAGCTTCGCACGGCTGAGATGCATAATGTTCCTGAACTGATTTTGAGACAGACAGGAGCAGCTGATGTCCTTCGCCATGAGGTTTAGAAGAGTGTACTTGCGAATATCATCAGCCTCTGCCATCTAGCACAGATTGGTAAGACCAATCTCAGTGACGGTCCACAGCTCGCTGTTCATCGCCATGAGTCGCTTCTTCATTATGGCCTTACACTTGGCATAATCATGACCGTCAAAGATGGGGCATGACACAGTCTTCATTCCTGCGGTCGACATAACTAAAACTCCAGGCGGTTAAACCAAAATCACATAGAATAAGGGTATACCTTGCTCTGATACCAATTGAAAGTGTGTTAAGTCGACTAGAGGTGGTTGAATAAGCGATTTTTACAAATTCGTCACTCGTGGTAAGTCTTCAGGTGACTTCCAAACCTTCACAAACTCGGTCACTCGGCGATCCACAATTTCCTCTTGGATGCTCTAGACCATGACGCCTAACCGTGTGGAAGGTGCACAGTCTTCAAAGGTAACAAGCGTTGGATCCACACAGGAACAATCTCTTCAGTGATGCTCAATCACTTTGGGGTTGTAGGTGTCTGGGTTTGGGTTTTCCTCACTTGATGATTTTCACTCAAAGTCCTCAGAGGATGGGATGCTCTCAATGACAAGTGTCAGTTTCTCTCGGAGCAACCAACCAGCTAGTGGTTGTAGGGGGCGGCTATTTATAGCCTCGGGAGTTGCTCGACATGATAAGACATAAATGCCCTTCAATGATATGACCGTTAGGTGGAAGATATTTTGGGACAGATGGCGCATAGCACAACAACGGTCGGAAATTTGAGGTTCAAATTCCTCAGAGCTATCATGTTCCTCACGTGTAGGCAATTCGCACTGGCGAATTCCTAACTCCTCAGTCAGAACAAATTCCTCAGAGACCAGAAGAACTTCGTCTCTGTCACTGAAGAAATTGACTAAACTGTATGATATTTCCAATGGCTTCACTCGAAGGGATTGGTAGGTGTAGGATTTTGAGATGAGCATCACTTGGAAACTTTTCCTTAGTATTTCCTCGACCCGCTTTGACAGTACGGTGTTTCCTATGACTCAAGAAAGAGAAAATTAAACTACGAAAACAAAAATCTTCACGCTTCATGTTCCTCGCATGAATATCAAGTCTTCACGGTCACACCAATTTCTTCACTTTCAAAGACTTCAGAAGGCCAAAGTCTTCAGTTGAAGACATACATTTTTAGGGGTCGACTTTCTCTGTAAATATCAAACTCCTCATATACTTATAGACATGTGTACACTCACAAACACATTAGTCCCTTAACCTATAAGTCTTCAATACACCAAAATCACTAAGGGGCACTAGATGCACTTACAATCGGGTCGCTGCAAGGGGTTCCGGGCACCCCCGACAAAAGATATGGGCCTTATGGGCCAAGAGGGGAAACACACCAGCCACAAGGGGCTGGTGCGCCCCCCATATGGGCCGGCCTAAGGAGGGGAAGGAAAGGGGAGAAGGGAAAGGAAATTGTGAATTAGGATTCCCACTTCCTTCCCTCTCCCCCCATCTTTCCTCCCCCTCCACCGTTTACACCCCGGTCATATTTTCATAGTGCTTAGGTGAAGCCCTGCGGAGATCACTTCACCATCACCATCACCACGACGTCGTGCCGGCGGAACTCATCTAATACCTCGCTGTCTTGCTGGATCAAGAAGGCGGAGGACATCACCGAGCTGAACATGTGCAGAACGCGGAGGTGACGTATGTTCGGTACTTGAATTGTTGGAGCGCGAAGAAGTTCGACAACATCAACCGCGTCGTTGAAACGCTTCCGCTTACGGTCTATGAGGGTACATAGACACACTCTCTCTCTCATTTCTATGCATCTCCATTGATAGATCATTGCATGTGCATATAATTTTTTTTGTTTTCCATGCAACGATTCCCAACAGTGGCATCATGAGCCAGGTCTATGCGTAGATGATATGTATGAGTAGAACAAAAAGAATTGTGGGAGGTGATAGTCATACTGCTTACCACCAACGTCTTATTTTGATTCAGCGGTATTGTGGGATGAAGCAGCTCGGACCAACCTTACATGTCCACGCACATGAGACCGGTTCCACCAACTGACATGCAACTAGTTTCTCATAAAGGTGGCTAGCGGGTGTCTGTTTCTCCTACTTTAGTTGAATCAAATTTGACTACGGCCGGTCCTTGAAGAAGGTTAAAACAACAAACTTGACAAATCACTGTTGTGGATTTTGCCGTAGGTAAGAACGGTTCTTGTTTGAAACCCGTAGCAGCCACGTAAAACTTGCAACAACAAAGTAGAGGACGTCTAACTTGTTTTTGCAGGGTATGTTGTGATGTGATATGATCAAGACATGATGCGATATATGTTATTGTAAGAGATGATCATGTTTTGTAAGATATCAGGCAACCTGCAGGAGCCTTATCGTTGTCTCTTTATTGCATGAAATGCAAACACCATGTAATTGCTTTACTTTATCGCTATGAGTTAGCAATAGTTGTAGAAGCAATAGTTGGCAAGAGGACCACGACGCAACGATGGAGATCAAGGTCTCAAGCCGGTGATGATGGAGATCATGACGATGCTTTGGAGATAGAGATCAAAAGCACGAGATGATGATGGCCATAGCATATCACCTATTTTTATTGCACATTATGTTTATGTTTTATGGATCTTATTTTGCTTGATCATATATACTATATGACTCATGCTCGACCTTTCGGTCTCCAGTGTTCCGAGGTCATGTTTGTACATGCTAGGCTCATCAAGTTTAACCCAAGTATTCCGTGTGTGTAAATCTGGCTTACACCCGTTGTATGTGAACGTAGAGTCTATCACACCCGATCATCACGTGGTGTCTCGAAACGATGAACTGTAGCAACGGTGCATACTCAGGGAGAACAGTTTTACCTTGAAATTTAGTGAAGGGGTCCTCTTATAATGCTACCGCCTACTAAGCACATAGAGATGTTCAAATTGATGACTACCCCATCTCACGTGATGATCGGACATGGGTTAGTTGATATGGATCATGTATCACTTAGACAACTTGAGAGATGTTGATTTAAGTGGGAGTTCATTAGTAATTTGATTAACTAAACTTAATTTATCATGAACTTAGTCTTGATAGTTTTGCATATCTATGTTGTAGATCAATAGCTCGCGATATAGCTCCTATATATTTTTGATATGTTCCTAGAGAAAACTAAGTTGAAAGAGGATAGTAGCAATGACGCGGACTGGGTCCATGATCTGAGGATTATCCTCATTGCTGCATAGAATAATTATGTCCTTGATGCACCGCTAGGTGACAAACCTGTTGCAGGAGCAGATGCAGATGTTATGAACCTTTTGCAAGCTCGATATGATGACTACTTGATAGTTTAGTGCACCATGCTTTACGGCTTAGAACCGGGACTTCAAAAATGTTTTGAACGCCACGGAGCATATGAGTGTTCCAAGAGCTGAAAATTGGTATTTCAGATTAATGCTCGTGTCGAGAGGTATGAGACCTCTGACAAGTACTTTGCCTACAAGATGGAGGAGAATAGCTCAGCTAGTGAGCATGTACTCAGAATGTCTGGGTACTACAATCG
The DNA here is from genome assembly GCA_021605145.1 of Aegilops bicornis. Taxonomy (NCBI): domain Eukaryota; kingdom Viridiplantae; phylum Streptophyta; class Magnoliopsida; order Poales; family Poaceae; genus Aegilops; species Aegilops bicornis. The sequence goes on along the minus strand of CM038669.1, from coordinate 462,598,073 downwards.
CTTGAATCAAGTGCGAGTTAATCTTCCAGATAAGATAGTGATTGACAGAGTTCTCTATTCACTATCACCAAGCTAGTAAAACTTCGTGATGAACTATAATATGCAAGGGATGACAAAAATGATTCACAAGCTCTTCGCAATGCTAAAATCGGTGAAGGTAGAAATCGAGAAAGAGCATCAAGTGTTGATGGTTAACAAGACCACTAGTTTCAAGAAAAAGGGCGAGGGAAAGAAAGGGAACTTCAAGAATAATGGTAAGCAAGTTGCCACTCCCGTGAAGAAGCCCAAAGTTGGACCCAGGCCTGGAAATGAGTGCTTCTACTGCGAAGGAAATGGTCACTAGAAGTGGAATTGCCCCAAATACTTCAGGGATAAGAAGGATGGCAAAGTGAACAAGGGTATATTTGATATACATGTTATTGATGTGTATTTTGCTAGTGTTCTTAGTAACCCCTAGGTATTTGATACCAGTTCAGTTGCTAAGATTAGTAACTCGAAATTGGAGTTGCAGAGACTAGTTAAAAGCGAGGTGACGATGTGTGTTGGAAATGATTCCAAAGTTGATATGATCATCATCGCACACTCCCTCTACCTTCGGGATTAGTGTTGAACCTAAATAAGTGTTATTTGTTGTTTGCATTGAGCATGAATATGATTAGATAATGTTTATGGTAATACGTTTATTCATTTAAGTCAGAGAATAATTGTTGTTTTGTTTACATGAATAAAACCTTCTATGGTCATACACCCAATGTGAATAGTTTATTGAATCTCGATCATAGTAATACACATATTGATAATACTGATGCCAAAAGATGCAAAGTTGATAATGATAGTGCAACATAATTGTGGCACTGTCGTTTAAAGCGCATGAAGAAATTCCATGCAGATGGAATTTTCGAATCACTTGATTATGAATCATTTGATACTTGCGAACCATGCCTCATGGGCAAGATGACTAAAGCTCCGTTCTCCGGAACAATGGAGCGAGCTAATGACTTATTGAAAATAATACATACCAATGTATGCGGTCCGATGAGTGTTGAAGCATGCGACGGTTATTGTTATTTTCTCACCTTCAAAGATGATTTAAGTAGGAATGGGTATATCTACTTGATGAAACACAAGTCTGAAACATTTGAAAAGTTCAAAGAATTTCAGAGTGAAGTAGATAATCATCATGAAAAGAAAATAAAGTTTTTATGATCTGATCGTGGAGGCAAATATTTGAGTTACGAGTTTGTCCTTCATAAACAATGTGGAATTGTTTCACAACTCACGCCACCTGGAACACCACAACATAATGGTGTGTCCGAATGTTGTAACCGTACTTTATTGGATATGGTGCGTTCTATGATGTCTCTTACTGATTTACCACTATCGTTTTGGGGATATGCATTAGAGACAACCACATTCATGTTAAATAGGGCACCGTCTAAATCCATTGAGATGACACCGTATGAACTATGGTTTGGCAAGAAACATAAGCTGTTGTTTCTTAAAAGTTTGGGGATGCGACGCTTATGTCAAAAGGCTTCATCCTGATAAGCTCGACCTAAATCGGAGAAGTGCGTCTTCATAGGATACCCTAAGGAAACTATTGGGTACACCTTCTACCAAAGATCCGAAGGAAAGATCTTTGTTGCCAAGAATGGGTCCTTTCTAGAGAAGGAGTTTCTCTCGAAAGAAGTGAGTGGGAGGAAAGTAGAATTTGATGAGGTAATTGTACCTCCTCTTGAACTGGAAAGTAGCACATCAGAGAAATCCGTTCCCGTGATGCCTACACCAACTAGAGAGGAAGCAAATGATAATGATCATGAAACTTCAGATCAAGTTGCTACTGAACCTCGTAGGTCAACCAGAGTATGATCCGCACCAGAGTGGTACGGTAATCCTGTTCTGGAAGTCATGTTATTAGATCATGCTGAACCTACAAACTATGAAGAAGCTATGATGAGCCCAGATTCCGACAGATGGCTTGAGGCCATGAAATCTGAGATAGGATCCATGTATGAGAACAAAGTGTGGAATTTGGTGGACTTGCTCGATGATTGGGAAGCCATAGAGAACAAATGGATCTTCAAGAAGAAGACTGACACTGATGGTAATGTTACTGTCTACAAAGCTCGACTTGTCGCAAAAGGTTTTTGAAAAGTTCAAGGGGTTGACTATGATGAGAATTTCTCAACCGTAGCGATGCTTAAGTCCGTCCGAATCATGTTAGCAACTGCCGCATTTTATGATTATGAAATCCGGCAAATGGACATGAAAACTGCATTCCTTAATGGATTTATTAAAGAAGAGTTGTATATGATGCAACCAGAAGGTTTTGTTGATCCTAAAGGTGCTACCAAAGTGTGCAAGCTCCATCGATCCATCTATGGACCGGTGCAAGAATCTCAGAGTTGGAATATACACTTTGATGAGGTGATCAAAGCATATGGTTTTATACAGACTTACGGGGAAGCCTGCATTTACAAGAAAGTGAGTGGGAGCTCTGTAGCATTACTGATATTATATGTGGATGACAATTGCTGATTGGAAATGATATAGAATTTCTGGAGAGCATAAAAGGATACTCGAATAGGAAATTTTCAATGAAAGACCTCGGTGAAGCTGGTTACTTATTAGGCATCAAGATCTATAGAGATAGATCAAGACGCTTGATAAGACTTTCAAATGAGTACATACCTTGACAAGTTTTTGAAGGAAATTCAAAATGGATCAGTCAAAGAAGGAGTTCTTGCTTGTATTGTAAGGTATGAAGTTGAGTAAGGCTCAAAACTCAACAACGGTAGAAGATAGAGAAAGAATGAATATCATTCCCTATGCCTCAGCCATATATTCTATAAAGTATGCAATGCTGTGTACTAGACCTATTGTGTACCTTGTCATGAGATTGGGAAGGGGGTACAATAGTGATGCAGGAGTAGATCACTGGACATCAGTCAAAATTATCCTTAGTAACCTAAGAGGACTAAGGAAATAATTCTCGGTTTTGGAGGTGATAAAGAGTTCATCGTAAAGGGTTACATTGATGCAAGCTTTGACACCGATTAAGATGACTCTGAGTCTCAATCTGGATACATATTGAAAGTGGGAGAAATTAGCTAGAGTAGCACCATGTAGAGCACTGTAGACATAGAAATTTGCAAGATATATACGGATCTGAATGTGGCAGACCCGTTGACTAAACTTCTCTCAAAAGGAAAACATGATCACACCTTCGTACTCTTTGGGTATTAATCACATGGCGATGTGAACTAGATTATTGACTCTAGTAAACTCTTTGGGTGTTAGTCACATGGCGATGTGAACTATGGGTGTTAATCACATGACGATGTGAACCAGATTATTGACTCTAGTGCAAGTGGGAGACTGAAGGAAATATGCCCTAGAGGCAATAATAAAGTTGTTATTTTATATTTCCTTATTCATGATACAAATTTATTATTCATGCTAGAATTGTATTGATCGGAAACTTAAATACATGTGTGAATACATTAGATACCGTGTCCCTAGTATGCCTCTACTAGACTAGCTCGTCGATCAAAGATGGTTAAGGTTTCCTAACCATGGACATGTGTTGTCATTTGATAATGAGATCACATAATTAGGAGAATGATGTGATGGACAAGACCCATCTGTTAGCTTAGCATAATGATCATTCAGTTTTATTGCTATTGCTTTCTTCATCTCAAATACATATTCCTTCGACTATGAGATTATGCAACTCCCGGATACCGGAGGAATGCCTTTTGTGCTATCAAACATCACAACGTAACTGGGTGATCATAAAGATGCTCTGCAGGTATCTCCGAAGGTGTTTGTTGAGTTGGCATAGATCAAGGTTAGGATTTGTCACTCCGAGTAATGGAGAGGTATCTCTGGGCCCTCTCGGTAATACACATCATAAGTTTGCAAGCAAACGACCAAGGAGTTAGTCACAAGGTGATGTATTACATAACAAGTAAAGAGACTTGCCGGTAACGAGATTGAACTAGGTATGAAGATACTAACGATCGAAACTCGGGCAAGTAACATACCGATGGACAAAGGGAATTATGTATGTTGTCATAACGGTTCGATCGATAAAGATCTTCGTAGAATATGTAGGAGCTAATATGGGCATCCAGGTTCCGCTAGGTTATTGACTGGAGAGGTTTCTCGGTCATGTCTACATAGTTCTCGAACCCGTAGGGTCCCCACACTTAACGTTCAATGATGATTTAGTACTAAATGAGTTATGTGATTTGGTGACCGAATGTTGTTCGGAGTCCCAGATGAAATCACGGACATGATGAGGAGTCTCGAAATGGTTGAGAGGTAAAGATTGATATATATATATAGGACGATAGTATCCGGACAGCGAAAGTGTTTCCAGGGTATCGGGTACTTATCGGGTCGCCGGAAGGGGTTCCGGACAACCCCTGCAAAATATATGGGCCTTATGGGCCAAGAGGGGAAACACACCAACCACAAGGGGCTGGTGCGCCTTCCATATGGGCCGGACTAAGGAGGGGAAGGAAAGGGGAGAAGGGAAAGGAAATTGTGGATTAGGATTCCCACTTCCTCCCCTCTCCCCCCTCTTTCCTTCCCCCCGGTTATATATGACAGGGGGGCGCCCGGCTTGGGAGGGACTCCAAATAGGATTTGTCCTACTTGGGCGCCTGCTATGGATGCTCCTCCCTCCCTCCCACCTACATATATGTGGGGAGGGGGAGTAGCAAACACCAGACAATTGCCTAGCCGTGTGCGGCGCCCCCCCCCCCTCCACCGTTTACACCCTGGTCATATTTTCATAGTGCTTAGGTGAAGCCCAGCGGAGATCACTTCACCATCACCGTCACCACGCCGTCGTGCTGGCGAAACTCATCTACTACCTCGCCATCTTGCTGGATCAAGAAGGCGGAGGACGTCACCGAGTTGAACGTGTGCAGAACGCGGAGGTGTCGTACGTTCAGTACTTGGTCGGTTGGAGCGCGAAGAAGTTCGACTACATCAACCGCGTTGTTAAAACGCTTACGCTTACGGCCTATGAGGGTACGTAGACACACTCTCCCCCTCGTTGCTATGCATCTCCATGGATAGATCATTGCGTGTGCGTAAAATTTTTTGTTTTCCATGCAACGATTCCCAATAGTGGCATCATGAGCCAGGTCTATGCGTAGATGATATGCACGAGTAGAACACAAATAGTTGTGGGAGGTGATAGCCATACTGCTTACCACCAACGTCTTATTTTGATTCGGCGGTATTGTGGGATGAAGCGGCCCGGACCAATGATGGCCCACAAGTATAGGGGATCTATCGTAGTCCTTTCGATAAGTAAGAGTGTCGAACCCAACGAGGAGCAGAAGGAAATGACAAGCGGTTTTCAGTAAGGTATTCTCTGCAAGCACTGAAATTATCGGTAACAGATAGTTTTGTGATAAGGTAATTTGTAATGGGTAACAAGTAATAAAAGTAAATAAGGTGCAGCAAGGTGGCCCAATCCCTTTTGTAGCAAAGAACAAGCCTGGACAAACTCTTATATGAAGGAAAGCGCTCCTGAGGACACATGGGAATTATCATCAAGCTAGTTTTCATCACGCTCATATGATTCACGTTCGTTACTTTGATAATTTGATATGTGGGTGGACCGGTGCTTGGGTGCTGCCCTTTCTTGGACAAGTGTTCCACTTATGATTAACCCCTATTGCAAGCATCCGCAACTACAAAATAAGTATTAAGGTAAACCTAACCATAGCATGAAACATATGGATCCAAATCAGCCCCTTACGAAGCAACGCATAAACTAGGGTTTAAGCTTTTGTCACTCTAGCAACCCATCATCTACTTATTACTTCCCAATGCCTTCCTCTAGGCCCAAACAATGGTGAAGTGTCATGTAGTCGACGTTCACATAACACCACTAGAGGAAAGACAACATACATCTCATCAAAATATCGAGCAGTACCAAATTCACATGACTATTTATAGCAAGACTTCTCCCATGTCCTCGGGAACAAACGTAACTACTCACAAATCATATTCATGTTCATAATCAGAGGGGTATTAATATGCATAAAGGATCTGAACATATGATCTTCCACCAAATAAACCAACTAGCATCAACTACAAGGAGTAATCAACACTACTAGCAACCCACAGATACCAATCTGAGGTTTTGGGACAAAGATTGGATACAAGAGATGACTAGGGTTTGAGACGAGATGGTGCTGGTGAAGATGTTGATGAAGATTGACCCTGTGACGCCCGGATAATTAAGCTACAGTAACCCTCTCCTAATGATGCCATGTCACCGCTATCACTTTAGTTAATCTCGCGATTGTTCAAAAACGATTCAAATTCAAATTTAAAATAAAGACAAACAACAAAAGTTTTCAAACTTTAAAACTAAAATGTTCGAGTCATGCTAAATAATGCAAAGGTGATTATGGTGAAGAAACCCCACTTTTATAAAATGTTTAAATACTATCAGATGAATAAAACAGCAGCATAAATAATTATTTAAATACCTTTTGTAATTAATAAAATGTCAAACTAAATTATTTGAGGACTAGACTTTTTGCCACAATGGCCTAAATTGAATTACTAAATTAGATGCCAAGTATATATTTTATAATAAAATAAAACAATAGGAAACAAAGACAAAAACAGAAAAGAAAACTAACAAAAAAAGAAGAAGGAAAAGAATCCCCCGGGGCTTCGGCCCAGCAGGCCATCAACCCCACTGGGCCAACCCACCAGGCCCAGCCGGCCACCCCACTTAACCCCCGCGGTCCACTGACCGAAACCCTAACCCCCACTGCTCCCCCCGATCCCCCACTCGCACCCACTCCCTCCCCCTCGTCCCACTCCTCCCTCTCGCCCTTCCCCGATCTGGATCGGGGCAACCCCCCGATCCCATCGCCCCATCGCCGCCTCGGCGTCGCCGTCACCTCCCTCGCGGAGCCGGGCCCCTCCTATCGCCCCACCGGCGCCCCGTCGCCCGTCCACGACCACGCTGACGCGGTACCCCGCCCGGAGCTACCTCGCCCCCGCCGCACGAGGACCGCGCAGCCGGAGCCCCTCACCGTCTTCCCCGAATCGCCGTCGCCTCGTCGTCCACGCCGGTCTGCCTCCCGCCTACGCACGTCGTCGCCGTCGTTCTCCCCAAGCACCGCTGCCACGTCCCTACTCCTCGCAGTGAGCCCCGACTCCCCTCTTCCCCCTCGCGCCCGTGCTCATGCTCACTTTTGTCTTGCTGCACCAGCCGCCACGCTCACTCCCTTGCATGGCTGCCGCGCACCACAGCACGTGCCCGGCCTTGTGAGCCGCGCCCTGGATCCTCGGCGTCGCCGCCCCACAGCCCTCGCGTCCCACCGCCCGGCCCTGCCGTCGCCGGTCCACGATGGCCACCGGGCGCCTCGCCCACATCTCGCGCCGCTCTCGGGGCCACCTCTCCGTGCGCCGCTCCGGCCATCCCCGCCTCCTCTGCACCCCGCCCGCAGCCACCACCATGGCTGCCCTGGCCACTGACCTTGCCGGCCTACAGCGGCCGCTCGGGCGGCACCGCCCCTGCGCCCGTTAGCCCGCCCGCTAAGGCCCCAGGGCCAATGGCAAACGGGGCCCACCAGCCCCAGAACGTTTTATAAAAAAAGGAATTAATTAATTAAGATAATTAATTAACTTAATTAATCATGTTAGTTAATCCAATTAAGCCTAATTAATTAACCTAATCACTTTAATTAAGTTGACTAATCCTGTTTAGTTAACTGTGTCAATGACAGACGGGACCCACACGTTAGTTTGACCCAGTCAACACCCTGTTGACTGCTGACGTCATGCTGACGTTAGAATTAAGTAATTAAATAAATTCTAAAAATGATTAAACCTTTTAAAATTAATATAAAATAAACCGTAACTCGGATGAAATTACTTTCTACATGAAAGTTGCTCAGAACGACGAGACGAATCCGGATACGCAGCCCGTTCATCCGCCACACATCACTAGCATAGCAAACACGCAACTTTCCCCCTCTGGTTCATCTGTTCGAAACGCGAAACACCGGGAATGCTTTCCCCCTTCGCCGGTACCACCTCCTACCGCGTTAGGGCACACCTAGCACCGCGCCTTGTCATGTCATGCATCGTCATGCATTTGTTTGCATTGTATTTATTGTTTCTTCCCCCTCTTCTCTCGCTAGACACCGAGACCGATGTCATTGCTACTCAAAGACGACTACGGTGTTGACGACCCCTCCTTCTTGGAGCAATCAGGCAAGCCCCCTTGATCACCAGATATCGCCTATTCTACTCTCTATCGCTTGCATTAGAGTAGTGTAGCATGTTCTCGCTTTCCGTTAATCCTATCCTGATGCATAGCCTGTCCTTGCTACTACTGTTGTTACCTTTACCTACAATCCTACATGCTTAGTATAGGATGCTAGTATTCCATCAGTGGCCCTACATTCTTGTCCGTCTGCTGTGCTATACTATCGGGCTGTGATCACTTGGGAGGTGATCACAGGTATATACTATATACTTTATACATGACACATGTGGTGACTAAAGTCAGGTCAGCTTGTTGAGTACCCGCAAGTGATTCTGATGAGGGGGCTGAAAGGATAGGTGGCTCCATCCCGGTAGAGGTGGGCCTGGGTTCCCGACGGCCCCCGACTGTTACTATGTGGCGGAGCGATAGGGCAGGTTGAGACCACCTAGGAGATAGGAGGCCTGGCCCTGTTCGGCGTTCGCGGATACTTAACACGCTTAACGAGATCTTGGTATTTGATCTGAGTCTGGCTACTGGCCTATACGCACTAACCAACTACGCGGGAATAGTTATGGGCACTTTCGGCGTCGTGGTATCGGCCAAGCCTTCGTGGACGTTAGCGGGCGAGCTGGCGTCGGATTGGAACGTAAGCCTCGCTCTTGTATTAAGGGGCTAGTTACGCTTTCGGCCGCCCTCGCAACATGCAGGTGTGCTAAGGGCGATGGGCCCCACAATGGCGCTTTAGGTTTAGACCAGCGTCTTGACCTCTCTATTGGCCTAGGTGGGGCTGCGGCGTGTTGATATTCAGCGGCCGGGCATGACCCGTAAAAGTGTGTCCGCCAAATGGGATCAAGCGTGTTGGGCTATGTGGTGCACCCTGGGAAGTTAATCTATTGAATAGCCGTGATCTTGATAATGTGACGACTTGGAGTTGTACCTTGACCTTATGACAACTAGAACCGGATACTTAATAAACACACCCTTCCAAGTGCGGATACAACCCGGTGATCGCTCTCTAACAGGCGACGAGGAGGGATCGTCGGGTAGGATTATGCTATGCGATGCTACTTGGAGGACTTGATCTACTCTCTTCTATATCTTTGCAAGGCGGAGGCTTCGAGCGTAGTCTTGACGGATTAGTTATCCCCTCTTATTACGGCATTCTGATTCACCACCGATATGGCCCTTTACACATATACCCATGCATATGTAGTGTAGCTCCTTGCTTGCGAGTACTTTGGATGAGTACTCACGGCCACTTTCTCCCCCCTTTTCCCCCTTTCCTTTCTACCTGATTGTCGCAACCAGATGTCGGAGCCCAGGAACCAGACGCCACCATCGACGACGACTACTACACCGGAGGTGCCTACTACTACGTGCAGCCCGCTAACGACGGTCAGGAGTAGTTAGGAGGATCCCAGGCAGGAGGCATGCGCCTCTTTCGATCTGTATCCCAGTTAGTGCTAGCCTTATTAAGGCAAACTTGTTTAACTTATGTCTGTACTCAGATATTGTTGCTTCACGACTTCGTCTATGATCGAGCACTTGTATTCGAGCCCTCGAGGCCCCTGGCTTGTATTATGATGCTTGTATGACTTATTTATGTTTTACAGTTGTGTTGTGATATCTTCCCGTGAATCCCTGATCTTGATCGTACACGTTTGCGTGCATGATTAGTGTACGATTAAATCGGGGGCGTCAGAGACCCCCTCCCGATGAGAGGATCGATCATATGACGATGGTGATGATTTCCCCCTCCCGGAGGGATGTTTCCCCGCAGAACAGCTCCGCCGGAGCCCTAGATTGGTTTCGCCAGGTTCCGCCTCGTGGCGGCGGTGCTTCGTCCCGAAAGCTTCTTATTTTTTCTAGGACGAAAGACTTAATATAGCAGAAGATGGGCACCGGAGGCCTGCCAGGGGGCCCACGAGATAGGGGGCGCGCCCAGGGGGGTAGGGCGCGCCCCCACCCTCGTGGCCAGGGTGCGGGCCCCCTCTGGTTAATTCTTTCGCCAGTATTTTTTATATATTCCAAAACGCGCCTCCATGAAGTTTCAGGACTTTTGGAGTTGTGCAGAATAGGTCTCTAATATTTGCTCATTTTCCAGCCCAGAATTCCAGTTGCCGGCATTCTCCCTCTTCATGTAAACCTTGTAAAATAAGAGAGCATAGGCATAAGTATTGTGACATAATGTGTAATAACAGCCCATAATGTAATAAATATCGATATAAAAGCATGATGCAAAATGGACGTATCAACTCCCCCAAGCTTAGACCTCGCTTGTCCTCAAGCGAAAACCGATAACGAAAAATATGTCCACATGTTTAGAGACAGAGGTGTCGATAAAATAAAATACGGACATGAGGGCATCATGATCATTCTTATAATAGCAACATATATTGTCATATGATTTCTTATGCTAAAGTAACAATCTATTCACAATGTCAAGTATGAATCAGAAACTTCATTGAAAACTAACAAACTATGGTCTCGGTCACTGAGGCAATTGCAATTTATCATAACATAGGAAAGAGTCAATATAAGAGTTTTTCAGCAAGTCCACATACTCAATTATCATTTAGTCTTTCACCTCAAGAGAAAGATAGGGGCTTATAGTGTTGCCTCCCAACCTTTTACCTCAAGGGTAATGTCAACAATAATAGTTTATGATAACTTACATCCAATTGGATATATGATGACCCACAAGTATAGGGCATCTATCATAGTCCTTTCGATAGGTAAGCGTGTCGAACCCAACGAGGAAGCGAAGGAAATGATAAGCGGTTTTCAGCAAGGTATTAACTGCAAGTACTGAAATAAGTGGTAACAGATAGTTTTGTGATAAGATAATTTGTTACGAGCAACAAGTAACAAAAGTAAATAAAGTGCAGCAAGGTGGCCCAATCCTTTTTATAGCAAAGGACAAGCCTGGACAAACTCTTATATAAGGAAAACGCTCCCGAGGACACATGGGAATATCGTCAAGCAAGTTTTCATCATGTTCATATGATTCGCGTTCGGTACTTTATAATTTGATATGTGGGTGAGCCGGTGCTTGGGTGTTGTTCTTACTTGAACAAGCATCCCACTTATGATTAACCTCTATTGCAAGCATCCGCAACTACAACAAAAGTATTAAGGTAAACCTAACCATAGCATGAAACATATGGATCCAAATCAGCCCTTACGAAGCAACACCTAAACTAGGGTTTAAGCTTACATCACTCTAGCAACCCATCATCTACTTATTACTTCCCAATGCCTTCCTCTAGGCCCAAATAATGGTGAAGTGTTATGTAGTCGACGTTCACATAACACCACTAGAGGCTAGACAACATACATCTCATCAAAATATCGAGCGAATACCAAATTCACATGACTACTAATAGCAAGACTTCTCCCATGTCCTCGGGAACAAACGTAACTACTCACAAAGCATATTCATGTTCATAATCAGAGGGTATTAATATGCATAAAGGATCTGAACATATGATCTTCCACCAAATAAACCAACTAGCATCAACTACAAGGAGTAATCAACACTACTAGCAACCTACTAGTACTAATCCCGGACTTGGAGACAAGAATTGGATACAAGAGATGAACTAGGGTTTTGAGATGAGATGGTGCTTGTGAAGATGTTGATGGAGATTGCCCTCTCCCGATGAGAGGAGCATTGGTGATGACGATGGCGATGATTTCCCCCTCCTGGAGGGAAGTGTCCCCGGCAGAACAGCTCTGCCGGAGCCCTAGATTGGTTCCGCCAAGGTTCCGCCTCGTGGCGGCGGAGTTTAAATCGAAAGGTTGCTTATCAAATTTTCCTCGACGAAAGACCTCATATAGCGAGAAGATGGGCATCGGAGGGCCAGGGGCCCACGAGGTAGAGGGCGCCATACAGGGGTAGGCGCGCCCCACCCTCGTGGAGAGGTGGGCCCCCCTCTGGTGATCTTCTTCCGCTGGATATTTTTCATTATTTCCAAAAATGACTTTCGTGGAGTTTCAGGACTTTTGGAGTTGTGCAGAATAGGTCTTTAATATTTGCTCCTTTTCCATTAAAATTCCAAATTGACATTCTCCTCCTTATGTAAACCTTGTAAAATAAGAGAGAATAGACATAAGTATTGTGACATAACGTGTAACAACAGCCCATAATGCGATAAATATCAATATAAAAGCATGATGCAAAATGGAGGTATCAACTCCCCAAGCTTAGACCTCGCTTGTCCTCAAGCGGAAGCCGATAACGATAAATATGTCCCCATGTTTAGAGGTAGAGGTGTCGATAAAAATAAAATACGGACATGAAGGCATCATGATTATTTTCATAACAACAACATATATAGATATTGTCATATGATTTCTTATGCTCAAGTAATAATCTACTCACAATGCAAAAGTACGAATCATAAACTTTACTGAGAACCAACAAACTATAATCACAGTCATTGAAGCAATTGCAATTTATCATAACATCAGAAAGAGTCTATGTCAAAGCTCAAAAGCAAGTCCGCATACTCAACTATCATTTAGTCTTTCATAATTGCTAACACTCAAGCGATACTTGTGGTTACGGAGTTTTAATCGGACACAGAGAAAGATAGGGGCTTATAGTTTTGCCTCCCAACCTTTTACCTCAAGGGTAATGTCAACAATAATAACTCATGCTCCCTACATCCAATTAGATATATCTATCGGGATCTTTCCAACATACTTGTGCTTGCCAAAGGATAAAATGAAAAGGAAAGGTGAAGATCACCATGACTCTTGCATAAGGTAGAAGATAATAATAAAAGATAGGCCATTCGCAGAGGGAAGCAGAGGTAGCCATGCGCTTTTATGGTTGGATGCACAAAATCTTAATGCGCAAGAACGTCACTTTATATTGCCACTTGTGATATGAACCTTTATTATGCAGTCCGTCGCTTTTATTACTTCCACATCACAAGATCGTATAAAGCTTATTTCTCCCACACCAATCAATCATACATATTTAGAGCAATTTTATTGCTTTGCACCGATGACAACTTACTTGAAGGATCTTACTCAATCCATAGGTAGATATGGTGGACTCTCATGGCGAAACTGGTTTAAGGGTATTTGGAAGCACAAGTAGTATCTCTACTTGGTCTTTGAGAATTTGGCTAGCATGAGGGGGAAAGGCAAGCTCAACATGTTGGATGATCCATGACAACATACTTTATCTCAGACATAAGAAAACATAACCCATTACATTGTCTTCCTTGTCCAACATCAACTCTTTAGCATGTCATATTTTAATGAGTGCTCCCAATCATAAAAGATGTCAATAATAGTATATTTATATGTGAGACCTCTCTTTCCTTATTACTTCCTATTAATTGCAACGATGACCAAAGCTATGTCTGCCAACTCCCAACAAATTTTAATCATCATACTCTTTCTATGTGAAGTCATTACTCTCAATAAGATCAATATGAACTCTTTGTTTCTTTTTATTCTTTTCTCTTTCTTTTATTCACTCAAGATCATGGCAAAATAATCAAGCCCTTGACTCAACACTAATCTTTATAATATATAGCTCACGGACTCGATTACAAAGAGAGATCATAAAGCAAAACTCAAAACTAGATCATGCCATAAACTTTATTCTACTAGATCAAGATACTACTAAAAGGATCGAACTAAGAAAAACGGTAAAGATAGGAGATGTGATTGTGATACGATCTGGGGCACCTCCCCAAGCTTGGCAGTTGCCAAGGGAGTTCCTATACCCATATGATTATGTCTCCTTTGCTTTGGTGAAGAAGGTGGAGGTCTTTGTCGATGATGCGGGCTTGTCGTCCATCTTCCAAGGCATAGGCTCACCATCGCAGAAGGATGATCGAGTCTCCGGGATCCTCAAATCTGCAGCCAAACTCATCCTTTTGAATCTATATTCATACTCACAGTTTTGGTTTTGCAGGTCATAGGGGCTTGAAGGTGCTCGATCTTCTCATGAAGCTTGAAGATGGCCTCCCCGATGTTGTCGGAATCCAACTTGTGGTTGCTAGTGAACTCCGCGATCATCATATGGTTGGAGTTGAGTCCACGTTCCACCATCCCCTGACACTTGAAAACTTATTGCTCCACTGCTTCGAGCCTCGTCTCCACGCTTCCGGCCCATTTGGTCCCTCTTCATCGCGGATGTGCAGCAACCCATCACACAACTTAATGGTTTGAGGGTGTCGCAGCACCTCCGCGAGGTAAGGGTTGATGACCTTCTCGAAGAACTTGTCCTTGGAGGAACTTGGGGACATCATTGATAATCTAGATCTGTCGGAGAAACAACTCGAAACAAGAACGGAGGATAATTGCGTGATACAGGGTTCAAAACCTTCGGGAGAATATATAATGAATTTTTACCAACCAAAATATGTATCGTGCAAGAAAACGGAGTCCGGAAGGCACATGAGGTGCCCACGAGGTAGGGGCGCGCCTGGGGTAGGCGCGCCCTCCACCCTCGTGGGGCCCTCGTGTCCTTCCCGGACTGCTACTTATTTTTCTATTTTTCCAATATTCCAAAACGGAGGAATATTGCCTTAAAAAATGTTTTGGAGTCAGTTTACTTACCGTACCACATACCTATTCCTTTTTGGAGTCTGAAACGTTCTGGAAAGTGTCCCTTATGTATTCCTCCGGGGTTACGGTTTCAATAATATTGGTTTCAACATTTATAGGATTACCTGAGATATAATGTTTAATTCTTTGACCGTTCACCACCTTCGGATTCGTGCCTTCGAAGTTATTGATTTTTATGGCACCGGAACGATAGACCTCCTCGATAACGTAAGGGCCTTCCCATTTAGAGAGAAGTTTTCCTGCAAAAAATCTTAAACGAGAGTTGTATAGCAATACATAATCACCTACGTTAAACTCACGCTTTTGTATCCTTTTGTCATGCCATCTTTTAACTTTTTCTTTAAACAACTTGGCATTTTCATAAGCTTGGGTTCTCCATTCATCAAGTGAACTAATATCAAATAACCTCTTTTCACCGGCAAGTTTGAAATCATAGTTGAGCTCTTTAATAGCCCAATAAGCCTTATGTTCTAGTTCGAGAGGTAAGTGACATGCTTTTCCATAAACCATTTTATACGGAGACATACCCATAGGATTTTTATATGCAATTCTATAGGCCCATAATGCATCATCAAGTTTCTTGGACCAATTCTTTCTAGATCTATTAACAGTCTTTTGCAAAATTAATTTGAGTTCTCTATTACTCAATTCTACTTGACCGCTAGACTGAGGGTGATAAGGAGATGCAATTCTATGATTAACATCATACTTAGCAAGCATTTTACGGAAAGCACCATGAATAAAATGTGAACCACCATCAGTCATTAAATATCTAGGGACTCCAAACCTCGAAAAAATAACTTCCTTAAGCATTTTAATAGAAGTGTTATGATCAGCACTACTAGTTGGAATAGCTTCTACCCACTTAGTAACGTAATCAACAGCAACTAAGATATGTGTATAACCATTAGAGGCAGGAAAAGGTCCCATATAATCAAAGCCCCAAAAATCAAATAGTTCAATAATAAGTGAATAATTCATAGGCATTTCTTGACGTCTACTAATATTACCAATTCTTTGACATTCATCACAAGACAAGACAAACTTACGGGCATCCTTGAAGAGAGTAGGCCAATAAAAACCGGATTGCAATACCTTATGTGCAGTTCTATCTCCCGCGTGGTGTCCTCCATAAGCTTCGGAGTGACACTTGTGTAGGATCTATTCATGTTCATGCTCAGGTACACAACGTCTAATAACACCATCTACTCCTTCTTTATAAAGATGTGGGTCATCCCAAAAGTAATGTCTCAAGTCATAGAAGAACTTTTTCTTTTGCTGGTATGTGAAACTAGGTGGTATAAATTTAGCAACGATGTAATTAGCATAATCAGCATACCAAGGAGTACTACGAGAAGTATTTATGACATTTAATTGTTCATCAGGAAAGCAATCATTAATAGGTAGTGGGTCATCAAGAAAATTTTCTAGCCTAGACAAGTTGTCTGCAACGGGGTTCTCCGCTCCTTTTCTATCAACAATATGCAAATCAAATTCTTGTAGCAAGAGAACCCATCTAATAAGTCTAGGTTTAGCATCTTTCTTTTCCATAAAATATTTAATAGCAGCATGATCAGTGTCAATAGTTACTTTAGAATCAACAATATAGGGTCTGAACTTATCACAAGCAAATACAACTGCTAAGAATTTCTTTTTCAGTAGTAGCATAATTTCTTTGAGCATTGTCTAAAGTTTTACTAGCATAATGGATAACATTTAATTTATTATCAACTCTTTGCCCTAGAACAGCACCTACAGCATAATCACTAGCATCACACATAATTTCAAAGGGTAAATTCCAATCAGGTGACTGAACAATAGGTGTAGAGATCAATGCTTTCTTAAGTATTTCAAATGCTTCTACACAATCATCATCAAAGACAAATGGTATATCTTTTTGTCATAAATTAGTCAGAGGCTGAGAGATTTTTGAGAAGTCCTTAATGAACCTCCTATAAAATCCGGCGTGACCAAGGAAACTTCTTATACCTTTGATGTCCTTGGGACATGGCATCTTTTCAATGGCATCAACCTTGGCTTTATCAACTTCAATGCCTCTTTCAGAAACTTTATGCCCCAAGACAATACCTTTATTAACCATAAAGTGGCACTTTTCCCAATTCAAGACAAGATTAGTTTCTTCACATCTCTGCAAAACTCGATCAAGATTTCTCTAGCAATCATTAAAAGAAGATCCATAGACGGAAAAGTCGTCCATGAAAACCTCACAAATCTTTTCACAAAAGTCAGAGAATATAGCCATCATGCATCTTTGAAAGGTAGCAGGTGCATTACATAAACCAAAAGGCATACGTCTATAAGCAAAAGTACCAAAAGGGCATCTAAAAGTAGTCTTTGATTGATCTTTAGCCGACACAGGTATTTGAGAGAAACCAGAATAACCATCTAGAAAGCAATAATGTGTATGTTTGCATAATCTTTCTAGCATTTGATCAATAAAAGGTAAGGGGTAATGATCTTTCTTAGTAGCCTTATTTAATTTGTGGAAATCAATTACCATCCTATAACCTGTAACAATTCTTTGCGGGATCAATTCATCTTTATCATTAGGAACAACAGTAATACCTCCCTTCTTAGGGACACAATGGATAGGACTTACCCACTGACTATCAGCAACGGGATAAATTATACCCGCCTCCAGAAGCTTTAGTATTTCCTTTCTTACCACTTCTTTGAATTTAGGATTAAGCCTTCGTTGATGATCACAGACTGGTTTGGCATCTTCTTCCAAATTTATTTTATGTTGACATAGAGTGGGACTAATGCCCTTAAGATCATCAAGAGTATAGCCAATAGCAGCACGGTGCTTCTCCAGAGTTTTCAATAATCTTTCTTCTTCATGCTCTGAAAGGTTAGCACTAATAATAACAGGGTATATCTTATTTTCATCAAGATAAGCATATTTAAGATTATTAGGCAACGGTTTAAGCTCAAACACGGGATCACCCTTGGGTGGAGGAGGATCCCCTAAGATTTCAACAGGCAAATTGTGTTTCAGAATAGGTTCCTGTTTAAAGAATACTTCATCTATTTCCATTTTTCATTCATAAACATATCATTTTCATGGTCTAGCAAATATTGTTCTAAAGGATCACCAGGAGGTACGGCAATAGAAGCAAGACCAATAATTTCATCCTTACTAGGTAGTTCTTCTTCACGGTGTTGTCTACTAAATTTAGAGAAATTAAACTCATGAGACATATCATCCAAACCAATAGTAACAACATTATTTTCGCAGTCTATCTTAGCATTGACAGTGTTCAAGAAGGGTCTACCAAATATAATGGGACAAAAGCTATCTTGTGGGGAACCAAGAACAAGAAAATCAGCAGGATATTTTGTTTTCCCACACAAGACTTCAACATCTCTAACAATTCCCACTGCTGATATAGTATCTCTATTGGCAAGTTTAATTGTGACATCAATATCTTCTAACTCAGCAGGTGCTTTTTCATGCTTAATTTCTTCATATAAGGTAATAGGTATAACACTTGCACTAGCACCCATATCACATAAGCCATGATAACAATGATCTCCTATTTTAACAGAAATAACAGGCACGCCTACCACAGGTCTATGTTTATCTCTAGCACAAGGTTTAGCAATTCTAGCAGTTTCACCGCAGATTGAATAACATGCCCATCAATATTATCAGACAAGAGATCTTTAACAATAGCAATATTAGGTTCAACTTTAACTTGCTCAGGAGGTGTATAAGTTCTAATATTACTTTTACGAACCACAGTTGAAGCTTTAGCATGGTCCTTTATTCTAATAGGGAAAGGTGGTTTCTCAACATAAGAAGTAGGAACAATAGGATCATTATAAGTGACAGTCTTTTCTTCAACTTTAATAGGTGCAGCTACTTTTACTTCTATGGGAGGATGATATTTAAACCACTTCTCCTTGGGGAGATCAACATAAGTAGCAAAATATTCACAAAAAGAAGCTACTATCTCAGAGTCAAGTCCATATTTAGTGCTAAACTTACGGAAAATATCGGTATCCATAAAAGACTTAACACAATCAAATGTAGGTGTCATACCTGACTCCTTACCTTCTCGAGATCCCAATCTTCAGAGTTGCGTTTAATTCTATCCAATAAATTCCATTTGAATTCAATATTCTTCATCATAAAAGAGCCAGCACAAGAAGTATCGAGCATGGTTTGATTATTTTCAGAAAGCCGAGCATAATTTTTTTGAAGAATTATTTCTCTTGAGAGCTCATGATTGGGGCATGAATATAACATTGATTTAATCCTCCCCCAAGCTTGAGCGATGCTTTCTCCTTTGTGAGGCCAAAAATTATATATATAATTGCGATCACGATGAACAAGATGCATAGGATAATACTTTTGATGAAATTCCAACTTCATTCGTCTATAGTTCCATCATCCCGTATCATCACATAGTGTAGCGACCCGACCTCAGACGGTCAAGCCTCTGTGTATCTGTGCCATCCCTGGATCAGTATGCTGGCACACACAGTACATCAATGTATATATCAAAGTGCAATCACATGCATAAATAATCGTAAAACTGATATATACCTCGTAATACTCAGCGGAAAGCAGATCAAGCGGGTGTGGAGTCCCATCAACGCCATCGGCAGGTTGAGTGTAGACCGTAACCCTGTATCGTAACTCTTACTCGTCGAGGAAATATCCGCAACATGATACGTTGCAGCCGTGTAGGTCAATTACATTGAATGTACCGGCAAGATCACAACATGAATAAACAGATGGTAAAACTATACTATATGCAATTTGGCTTTGTGGCTCAGATTCGAGTTTTGTTTATGCGTAAAAGCTGATTTTATTTTCCCTACATCAAAGGAATAAATGAAGTCTGTACTATGGAGTTTTCTATCATGACATGGTTCCGCCAACCGATGTCTCATAGCCCAAAATTCATCATATGTTGCCCACAATTAAGTTATCAATCCGGTGTTGAGAGTTCGAGATAGATCCAAGTCCAGATGCTCAAATTGTCCGTAATCGGGACACGGCTAATCGATTAGGTTTAAACCCTCTGCAGAGGTTTGTACACTTTACCCGCAAGATTCGATCCCTCTCTTTACGTTCTCGCACTTGAGTGTTTGAGAACAAGATGACCGAAACATGGTCTTCCAAAGAGTTCCTCGACCCTTTGTCCGGTACTCATCCCATCCTACCGTAGTTCTACATCTGCTAGTACCGTCCCAACCAGAGTCACTACTAAGGTCAACCAAGCCAGAGCCCATAATGACTTGCGGTTGCACAGGTAAGCTTCCGGTCATGAAGTATTCTTCCGTCTCTTTGAGTCTGGGTGAAGCTTTCCGCAAGATGTCATGGCGCTTCTCCATGCATCCCGCCAACCACTGGTTTCTCCAGGTGCCCGTCCAACCGCCCTTCACCCAAAGAGTGTGTATTGAATTCTTGTCTCGAGTCTTGAAGTCTTGAGGCCTTGAAGATGCGATCCTTGCAGCTTTCATCATGGTGTTGTCGTCATTGACGTAGATCCTTCATTCTCACACCACTCCTCGAGCACTCATACCAAACCCCGTCTACTATAGCGTAGCATTGAAATAAATAACGTCCGGGCTTGGTAACAGGGTGATGGGTTCCTACCTCATGCATACTACTCAACTACAAGGATTCAATAACACTCATCGAGGGTGGTTGCAAGGATGCCACTAAATGCAATAAAAACATAGGTATGAAAGCAATGATCAAAGTGAACTTGCTCGGTAATACTTGATGAAGATAACAACGTCGAGAAAATGACTTGGTAGAACTAATCGTCACTCCGTTGAAAATCTATATAGTCAAACATAGCATTCACATAAGCAAACATCCTAGCAAACAATTTTAGCACTCGAAATAACAATCAAAACATCAAGGAAAATCGATAATAAAACTCAAACAAAATCAAAAGAAACTTCAAATAAAACTACAAAGAAAAACTACTAACGAAGATCTATGACTTTGCTACAAACATCTAATATAGTTTTGCCGTAAGTAAAAACTTAACAACAATTAAAATACTAAACTAATAAATTAACAGAAAATAAAATGTAAAATAACTAATTTAACAGAAAGTATTTTTTTCCATAAAATTTTATTTGCAAAAAGAAACAAATAAAAAGCTTTTATAAAACTCTAACTATGACCTATAGAAGGTTTCATATAAAACTAAGGAATTTTTTTTTTAAATAAAAATAAATTTTCTCCTGTTGTCTAACAGAAACACAACTAATTTTGTCAAAAATGACAAAAAGAAATAATTTAAAACTAATAAAAACAATAAGCAAAAGCTAAAACAGAACTAATATTAAAACAGTACTATTTTGCTAAAAACCTAATTTAAATTAACCTGAAAATAAAATACTAAATACTACTGGATAAAAAAAGGTCCTAGAGACCAGGAGCAAAAAGAATTAATTAAAACCTATTTTTAAACTCCCGGAATAAGCAAAACAAGCTTTAATTCAAATCTGATCTAACTCAATTTTTATAAATCCAAACATAGACAAATTATATATTTTTGGAAACTACAAGAAAATTGTGATCTAACGCAAAAAGAATCAGAATCATTGGACTTCTAGATCAAAAGTTATAAGCTAAACAAGAACGGAACTAAATCTGTTACGGAAATAAATCTGAAAACGAAAACGGAGTTACCTGTACGTGAGGCAGAGATGGCAGGAAGGAGACGGCGATGTGGAGGGCTGTTCCGTAGGGGGCGAGGTCGCCGGCGAGGGTGAGGGTGGCGGAGGAGGGGGTCGGCGCTTGGGAGGTGGCGCTGGGCGATGGGGAGGTTCCAGGAGAGCTCCTGGTGAGCGTTTCTAGGCAGGAAAAGGAGGACGGTGGCGAGGAGGCTACGGGCAGGGAGGGGGTGTGGTGATGGGAAAAATGGAACGAGGAGAGGGAGGGGGTTTTATAGGCGGTCTCGGGAGGCGCTGGGATGGAAAGACAAGGGAGATCGGGAAGGTGGAGATTCATGTCTCCATGGATATGGAAAGCTTCTGTAACGTGAGAGGAAACAGAGGAAGGAGATGATCTCTTGTTGGGCTAGAATAGGAAAGTGCTTAATGGGCCAGCAGGTTTTTCCTAATAAAACGATTCCATTCCTATTTTTAAAATTAGGAAACTAAAACAATAAAAAGGAAATCAAATCAATTGAATAAAGAGTTTTTATATACTAAAATTATCAGAAAAATAAAATGTAGATGATGAGCATTATTCCACGGCCAAAATAAAAACTTAAAAAATGTTTTCAGAAAATCCCTAAAGGCTTTATTTCTTTTTGCAAATAATTTTAAATAAAAACTTTGGTTTTCTTGGCTCAAATATTTTCAAAAATGCCCCTGATTTTGGAGGGTCATTTTCCTCCGCTCTTTCTTGCTTGCAAGAATTTATTTTCGGGGTATTTCTCGGGAAGAAAAATAGAGAAGCAAGTGCAAATATTTGAAAGAATTAGATTGCAAAACTCCGTTCAAATTCTTTATAGTTGAAGAAGTCATGTCATCTTCTCTCATTGATTTTAATAGGATGAATTTGAATTTACCGAAGAAGGGGAAAGTCATTTTATTCCTCTCATTCAAAAGTTTTTGAAAAGGTTCAAATTTCACTCAAGTTTAATTCACTCAAGCAAACAAACAAACAATTCAATTAATTATATTAACATTCCAAAATTTAGAATTTTGGGATGTTACACATAGCCTATACCATGTCGATGCATCTCCCTTCAAAGATAAAGGGAAGACCTTCTTCTTAACAACATCATCGGGTATACCTGCAAGCTTAAATAATCCACAAACTTCATCTACATAAAGTAGATGTTCATCAGGATGCTTTGTTCCATCTCCTGTAAAAGAGTTATCAAGCAGTTTTTCTAACATACCCGAAGGAACTTCAAAGGGAATAATTTCATTTTCACTAGGTTCAATAGGTTGAGGAGCAATTCTTTGCTCTCTTGGTCGGGTGAAGATACCCGAACAAGCCCCTCAGAGGATTACTTTCCATAGTAACAAGTGACAGTAAATTTCAGCACACTATATAAATTTTTCCTTACCAAAGGCGCTTCATTCCCCGGCAACGGTGCCAGAAAAGAGTCTTGATGACCCACAAGTATAGGGGATCTATCATAGTCCTTTCGATAAGTAAGAGTGTCGAACCCAACGAGGAGCAGAAGGAAATGATAAGCGGTTTTCAGCAAGGTATTAACTGCAAGTACTGAAATAAATGGTAACAGATAGTTTTGTGATAAGATAATTTGTAACGAGCAACAAGTAACAAAAGTAAATAAAGTGCAGCAAGGTGGCCCAATCCTTTTTATAGCAAAGGACAAGCCTGGACAAACTCTTATATAAGGAAAAGCGCTCCCGAGGACACATGGGAATATCGTCAAGCTAGTTTTCATCACGTTCATATGGTTCACGTTCGGTACTTTGATAATTTGATATGTGGGTGGACCGGTGCTTGGGTGTTGTTCTTACTTGAACAAGCATCCAACTTATGATTAACCTTTATTGCAAGCATCCGCAACTACAACAAAAGTATTAAGGTAAACCTAACCATAGCATGAAACATATGGATCCAAATCAGCCCCTTACGAAGCAACACATAAACTAGGGTTTAAGCTTACATCACTCGGCAACCCATCATCTACTTATTACTTACCAATGCCTTCCTCTAGGCCCAAATAATGGTGTAGTGTTATGTAGTCGACATTCACATAACACCACTAGAGGCTAGACAACATACATATCATCAAAATATCGAACGAATACCAAATTCACATGACTACTAATAGCAAGACTTCTCCCATGTCCTCAAGAACAAACGTAACTACTCACAAAGCATATTCATGTTCATAATCAGAGGGTTATTAATATGCATAAAGGATCTGGACATATGATCTTCCACCAAATAAACCAACTAGCATCAACTACATGGAGTAATCAACACTACTAGCAACCTACTAGTACCAATCCCGGACTTGGAGACAAGAATTGGATACAAGAGATGAACTAGGGTTTTGAGATGAGATGGTGCTGGTGAAGATGTTAATGGAGATTGCCCTCTCCCGATGAGAGGAGTGTTGGTGATGAAGATGGCGATGATTTCCCCCTCCCGGAGGGAAGTGTCCCCGATGTAATGACTCACGGAGCCCTAGATTGGTTCCACCTCGTGGCGGCGAAGTTTCGTCCCGAAAGGTTGCTTATCAATTTTTCCTCGACGAAAGACCTCATATAGCAGAAGATGGGCATAGGAGGGCCAACAGGGGGCCCACAAGGTAGGGGGCGCGCCCTTGGGGGTAGGGCGCGCCCCCCACTCTCGTGGACAAGTGGGCCCCCCTCTGGTGAACTTCTTCTGCTGGATATTTTTCATTATTTCCAAAAATGACTTTCGTGGAATTTCAGGACTTTTGGAGTTGTGCAGAATAGGTCTTTAATATTTGCTCCTTTTCCAGCCCAGAATTCCAGCTGCCGGCATTCTCCCTCTTTATGTAAACCTTGTAAAATAAGAGAGAATAGGCATAAGTATTGTGACATAACGTGTAATAACAGCCCATAATGCGATAAATATCGATATAAATGCATGATGCAAGATGGACGTATCAATATATATATATATATCAGGATCTTTCCAACACAACGCGCTTGCCAAAGGATAAAATGTAAAAAGGAAAGGTGAAGATCACCATGACTTTGTATAAGATATAAGACAAAAGTAAAAGATAGGCCCTTCGCAAAGGGAAGCAGATGGTGTCATGTGTTTTTGTGGTTGGATGCACAAAATCTTAATGCAAAAGAACGTCACTTTATGTTGCCACTTGTGATATGGACCTTTATTATGCAGTCCGTCGCTTTTATTGCTTCCATATCACAAGATCGTATAAAGCTTATTTTCTCCACACTAATAAATCATACATATTTAGAGAGCAATTTTATTGCATGCAACGATGACAACTTACTTGAAGGATCTTACTCAATCCATAGGTAGGTATGGTGGACACTCATGGCAAAACTGGGTTTAAGGATATTTGGAAGCACAAGTAGTATCTCTACTTGGTGCAAAGAATTTGGCTAGCATGAGAGGGAAAGGCAAGGTCAACATGTTGGATGATCCATGACAATATACATTATTTCGGATATAAGAAAACATAACCTATTACGTTGTCTTCCTTGTCCAACATCAACTTTTTAGCATGTCATATTTTAATGAGTGCTCACAATCATAAAAGATGTCCAAGATAGTATATTTATATGTGAAAACCTCTCTTTCTTTATTACTTCCTATTAATTGCAACGATGACCAAAACTATGTTTGTCAACTCTCAACAACTTTTATTAATCATACTCTTTTATATGTGAAGTCATTACTTCCTATAAGATCAATATGATCTCTTTAATTCTTTTTATTTTTTTCTTTTATTCCCTCTAGATCATAGCAAGATAATCAAAGTCCTTGACTCAAAACTAATCTTTATCATATATAGCTCACGGACTCGATTACATAGAAGGATCATAAAGCAAAACTCAAAACTAGATCATCCTAAAACTTTATTCTACTAGATCAAGATATTACCAAAAGGATCGAACTAAGAAAAAACGGTAAAGATAGGAGTGTGATGGTGATACGATACCGGGGCACCTCCCCCAAGCTTGGCAGTTGCCAAGGGGAGTGCTCATACCCATGTATTTATGTCTCTTTCTTCGGAGGTGGTGATGTGATATTCTTGGCGATGATGCCCCTCAGGATATGATTCTCTTCCTCGAGCTTATTGACTTGCTGCTTGAGGTCCATTATTTCCTTTACGGAGCTTACCCGTGACGGCTAAAGCTCCTTTCACCCATGGATGTTGCATAGCTGCGGGAGAACAAGTAACACTCTTTTTCATATTTTCATAAGAGAGAAATCTAACATTGGAGGGGATAACCGAGTTTGGAATAGCTGAGCTATGTAGTTCCCCCATCGTGAATCCGGCTCGGAAACGAGAAGTAACTTCTTGATCCTCCTCCATAGCATCTATCCTTTTCAAGTCGGCCTCCATCTCTTCCTCCGTTGATGGCCCAAAGTGGTAAACATCACTGTTTGCTCCTGGTCCCGATGTCGGATGAGACACCCGGCTCTCCTCTACTGACTCTTGAGAAGACATCTTGATCTAATCTGCGGCAGAAACAACTCAAAACAAAAAACAGAGAATATTTGCGTGGTACGATGGTGAAAACCTTCGGGAGATTATATAATCAATTTACCAACTAATAGAAGTATTGTGCAAGCAAGGGGAGTCCGGAGGGCACATGAGGTGCCCACGAGGCAGGGGCGCGCCCTCCACCCTCATGGATGCCTCGTGTCCTTTCAGACTACTTCTTATTTTCCTATTTTCTTAAATATTCCAAAACGGAGAAAATTTCTATTATAACAGTTTTGGAGTCGGTTTACTTAACGTACCACATACCTATTCCTTTTCAGAATCTGAAACATTCTGGAATGTGTCCCTTATATATTCCTCCGGGGTCACGGTTTCAATAACATTAGTTTCAACATTTATTGGGTTACCTGAGATATAATGTTTGATTCTTTGACCGTTCACCACCTTTGGATTTGTGCCTTCGAAGTGGTTGATTTTTATGGCACCGGAACGATAGACCTCCGCGATAACGTAAGGACCTTCCCATTTAGAGAGAAGTTTTCCTACAAAAAACCTTAAATGAGAGTTGTATAACAACACATAATCACCTACATTAAACTCACGCTTTTGTATCCTTTTGTCATGCCATCTTTTAACATTTTCTTTAAACAGCTTGGCATTCTCATAGGCTTGGGTTCTCCACTCATCAAGTCAGCTAATGTCAAATAGCCTCTTCTCACCAGCAAGTTTGAAATCATAGTTGAGCTCTTTAATGGCCCAATATGCCTTATGTTCTAGTTCGAGAGGTAAGTGACATGCTTTTCCATAAACCATCTTATATGGAGACATACCCATAGGATTTTCATATGTAGTTCTATAGGCCCATAATGCATCATCAAGTTTCTTGGACCAATTCTTTCTAGATCGATTAACAGTCTTTTGCAAAATTAATTTAATCTCTCTATTACTTAGTTCTACTTGACCACTAGACTGTGGATGATATGGAGATGCAATTCTATGATTAACATCATAATTAGCAAGCATCTTACGAAAAGCACCATGAATAAAATGTGAACCACCATCAGTCATTAAATATCTAGGGACTCCAAACCTTGAAAAAATAACTTCTTTAAGCATCTTAATAGAGGTGTTATGATCAGCACTACTAGTTGGAATAGCTTCTACCCACTTAGTAACATAATCAACAGCAACTAAGATATGTGTATACCCATTAGAGGAAGGAAACGGTCCCATATAATCAAATACCCAAACATCAAATGGTTCAATAACAAGTGAATAGTTCATAGGCATTTCTTGACGTCTACTAATATTACCGATTCTTTGACATTCATCACAAGACAAGACAAACTTACGAGCATCTTTGAAGAGAGTAGGCCAATAAAAACCAGATTGCAATACCTTATGTGCAGTTCTATCTCCAGCGTGTTGTCCTCCATAAGCTTCGCAGTGACACTTGCGTAGGATCTGTTCCTGTTCATGCTCAGGTACACAACGTCTAATAACACCATCTACTCCCTCTTTATAAAGATGTGGGTCATCCCAGAAGTAATGTCTTAAATCATAGAAAAACTTTTTCTTTTGCTGATATGTGAAACTAGGTGATATAAATTTGGCAACAATATAATTAGCATAATCAGCAATACCATGGAGCAGTACGAGAAGCATTTATGACAGCTAACTGTTCATTAGGAAAGCTATCATCAATAGGTAGTGGGTCATCAAGAACATTTTCTAACCTAGACAAGTTGTCTGCAACGGGGTTCTCAGCTCCCTTTCTATCAATAATATGCAAATCAAATTCTTGTAGTAAGAGAACTCATCTAATAAGTCTAGGTTTAGCATCTTTCTTTTCCATAAGATATTTAATAGCAGCATGATCAGTGTGAACAGTTACTCTAGAATCAACAATATAAGGTCTGAACTTATCACAAGCAAATACAACTTTTAAAAATTCTTTTTCAGTAGTAGCATAATTTCTCCGAGCCTTTGTCTAGAGTTTTACTAGCATATTGGATAACATTTAATTTCTTATCAACTCTTTGTCCTAGAACAGCACCTACAACATAATCACTAGCATCACACATAATTTTGAAGGGTAAATTCCAATCAGGAGGCTGAACAATAGGTGTATAAATCAAAGCTTTCTTAAGTATTTCAAACTCTTCTACACAATCATCATCAAAGACAAAAGGAACATCTTTTTGTAAGAGATTAGTTAGAGGCCTAGAAATTTTTGAGAAGTCTTTAATGAACCTCCTATAAAAACCGGCATGACCAAGGAAACTTCTTATACCTTTGATGTCCTTAGGACACGGCATCTTTTCAATAGCATCAACTTTAGCTTTATCAACTTCAATACCTCTTTCAGAAATTTTATGCCCCAGGACAATACCTTCATTTACCTTAAAGTGGCACTTCTCCCAATTCAAGACAAGATTAGTTTCTTCACATCTCTACAAAACTCGATCAAGGTTGCTTAAGCAATCATCAAAAGAAGTTCCATATACGAAGAAATCATCCATGAAAACCTCAACAATATTTTCACAAAAGTCAGAGAATATAGCAGTCATACATCTTTGAAAGGTAGCAGGTGCATTGCATAAACCAAAAGGCATACGTCTATAAGCAAAGGTACCGAAAGGGAAAGTAAAAGTGGTTTTTTCTTGATCCTCTTTTGACACAGGTATTTGAGAGAAACCAGAATAACCATCTAGAAAGCAAAAATGTGTATGTTTGGATAATCTCTCTAGCATTTGATCAATAAAAGGTAAAGGGTAATGATCCTTTTTAGTAGCTTTATTTAATTTGCGGAAATCAGTTACCATTCTATAACCTGTAACAATTCTTTGTGGGATCAATTCATCTTTATCATTAGGAACAACAGTAATGCCTCCCTTCTTAGGGACACAATGGACAAGACTTACCCATTGACTATCAGCAACGGGATAAATTATACCTACCTCCAGAAGCTTTAGTATTTCTTTTCTTACCACTTCTTTCATCTTAGGATTTAACCTTCGTTGGTGATCCACAACCAGTTTAGCGTCTTTCTCCAATTTTATTTTGTGCTGGCATAGAGTGGGACTAATGCCCTTAAGATCATCAAGAGTATACCCAATAGCAGCACAGTGCTTCTTCAGAGTTTTCAATAATTTCTCTTCTTCTTGCTCTGAAAGGTTAGCACTAATAATAACAGGATATATCTTCTTTTCATCAAGATAAGCATATTTAAGAGTATCAGGTAATGGTTTAAGCTCAAACACGGGATCACCCTTGGGTGGAGGAGGATCCCCTAGAATTTCAACAGGCAAGTTGTGTTTCAAGATAGGTCCTTGTTTAAAGAATACTTCATCTATTTCCCTTCTTTCATTCATAAACATATCATTTTCATGGTCTAGCAAATATTGCTCTGAAGGATCATTAGGAGGCACGACAATAGAAGCAAGACCAATAATTTCATCTTTACTCGTCAATTCTTTAGCATGGGGTTGTCTACCAAATTTAGCAAAATTAAACTCATGAGACATATCCCCTAAACCAACAGTAACAATATCCTTTTCGCAATCTATCTTAGCATTAACAGTATTCAAGAAGGGCCTACCAAATATAATGGGACAAAAGTCATCTTGTGGGGAGCCAAGAACAAGAAAATCAGTAGGATAATTAACTTTCCCACACAAGATTTCAACATCTCTAACAATCCGAACTAGTGAAATAGTATCTCTATTGGCAAGCTTAATTGTAACATAAATCTCTTCTATCTCAGCAGGTGCAATATCATGCATAATTTCTTTGTATAAGGAATGAGATATTGCACTTGCACTGGCACCCATATCACATAAGCCATGATAGCAATGATCTCCTATTTTAACAGAAACAACAGGCATGCCAACAACAGGTCTATGTTTACCCTTAGTATCGGGTCTAGCAATTCTAGCAGCTTCATTACAGAAGTGAATAACATGCCCATCAATATTATCGGCCAAGAGATCTTTAACCATAGCAATACTAGGTTCAACTTTAATTTGCTCAAGGGGTGTAGGTGTTCTAGTATTACTCTTACGAACCACAGTTGAAGCTTTAGCATGATCCTTTATTCTAACAGGGAAAGGTGGTTTCTCAATATAAGCGGTAGGAACAATAGGATCAAAATTATAAGTGATAGTCTTTTCTTCAACTTTAATAGGTTCAACTACTTTTAGTTCAATGGGAGGATGATAGTTAAACCACTTCTCCTTAGGGAGATCAACATGAGTAGCAAAGGATTCATAGAAAGAAGCTACTATCTCAGAGTCAAGTCCATATTTAGTGCTAAATTCACGGAAAAACTCGGTGTCCATAAAAGATTTAACACAATCAAACTTAGGTGTTATACCTGACTCCTTACCTTTGTCGAGGTCCCAATCTTCAGAGTTACGTTTCATTCTTTCCAATAAATCTCATTTGAATTCAATGGTCTTTATCATAAAAGAACCGGTACAAGAAGTATCGAGCATGGAGCGATTATTGAGAGAAAGCCGAGCATAAATTTTTTGAATAATAGTTTCTCTTGAGAGCTCATGATTGGGGCATGAATATAACATTGACTTAAGCCTCCCCCAAGCTTGAGCGATGCTTTCTCCTTCGCGAGGCCAAAAATTATATGTATAATTATGATCACGATGAGCAAGATGCATAGGATAAAACTTCTGATGAAATTCCAATTTCAATCGGTTGTAGTTCCATGATCCAATATCATCACATAGCCTGAAACATGTCAATGCCTTTCCCTTCAAAGATAAAGGGAAGATCTTCTTCTTGATAACATCCTCGGGCATACCTGCAAGCTTAAATAATCCACAAACTTCATCCACATAGATTAGGTGCAAATCGGGATGCAATGTTCCATCTCCTGTAAAAGGATTAGCTATCAGTTTCTCTATCATACCCGAAGGGATTTCAAAGTAAACATTTTCAGTAGGTTCAGTAGGTTGAGGAGAAACTCTTTGATCTGATGGTCAGGGTGAAGATACCCTGAACAAGCCCCTCAAAGGATTACTTTCCATAGTAACAAGTGACAGTAAATTTCAACACACTATATAAATTTTTCCTTACCAAATTCCACCTACCAAAGGCGCTTCACTCCCCGGCAACGGCGCCAGAAAAGAGTCTTGATGACCCACAAGTATAGGGGATCTATCGTAGTCCTTTTGATAAGTAAGAGTGTCGAACCCAACGGGGAGCAGAAAGAAATGACAAGCGGTTTTCAATAAGGTATTCTCTGCAAGCACTGAAATTATCGGTAACAGATAGTTTTGTGATAAGGTAATTTGTAATGGGTAACAAGTAATAAAAGTAAATAAGGTGCAGCAAGGTGGCCCAATCCTTTTTTTAGCAAAGGACAAGCCTGGACAAACTCTTATATGAAGGAAATCGCTCCCGAGGACACATGGGAATTATCATCAAGCTAGTTTTCATCATGCTCATATGATTCGCGTTCATTACTTTGATAATTTG
Source organism: Aegilops bicornis (assembly GCA_021605145.1). Lineage (NCBI taxonomy): Eukaryota > Viridiplantae > Streptophyta > Magnoliopsida > Poales > Poaceae > Aegilops > Aegilops bicornis. Next base: position 462,566,558 of record CM038669.1, on the reverse strand, counting down.
ATATGTGGGTGGTCCGGTGCTTTGGTGTTGCCCTTTCTTGGACAAGAATTCCACTTATGATTAACCCCGATTGCAAGCATCCGCAACAACAAAAGAAGTATTAAGGTAAACCTAACCATAGCATGAAACATATGGATCCAAATCAGCCCCTTACGAAGCAACGCATAAACTAGGGTTTAAGCTTCTGTCACTCTAGCAACCCATCATCTACTTATTACTTCCCAATGCCTTCCTCTAGGCCCAAACAATGGTGAAGTGTCATGTAGTCGACGTTCATATAACACCACTAGAGAAAAGACAACATACATCTCATCAAAATATCGAACGAATACCAAATTCACATCACTACTTATAGGAAGACTTCTCCCATGTCCTGAGGAACAAACGTAACTACTCACAAATCATATTCATGTTCATAATCAGAGGGGTATTAATATGCATAAAGGATCTGAACATATGACCTTCCACCAAATAAACCAACTAGCATCAACTACAAGGAGTAATCAACACTACTAGAAACCCACAGGTACCAATCTGAGGTTTTGGGACAAAGATTGGATACAAGAGATGAACTAGGGTTTGAGAGGAGATGGTGCTGGTGAAGATGTTGATGGAGATTGACCCCCTCCTGATGAGAGGATCGATGGTGATGACGATGGTGATGATTTCCCCCTCCCGGAGGGATGTTTCCCCGGCAGAACAGCTCCGCCGGAGCCCTATATTGGTTTCACCAGGTTCCACCTCGTGGCGGCGGTGCTTCGTTCCAAAAGCTTCCTTCTTATTTTTTCTAGGACGAAAGACTTCATATAGCAGAAGATGGGCACCGGAGGCCTGCCAGGGGGCCCACGAGACAAGGGGGCGCGCCCAGGGGGTAGGGCGCGCCCCCACCCTCGTGGCCAGGGTGTGGGCCCCCTCTGGTTAATTCTTTCGCCAGTATTTTTTATATATTCCAAAACGTGCCTCCATGAAGTTTCAGGACTTTTGGAGTTGTGCAGAATAGGTCTCTAATATTTGCTTCTTTTCCAGCCCAGAATTCCAGCTGTCGGCATTCTCCCCCTTCATGTAAACCTTGTAAAATAAGAGAGAATAGGCATAAGTGTTGTGACATAATGTGTACTAACAGCCCATAATGTAATAAATATCGATATAAAAGCATGATGCAAAATGGACGTATCAACCAACCTTACATGTCCACGCACATGAGACCGGTTCCACCGACTGACATGCAACTAGTTTTGCATAAAGGTGGCTAGCGGGTGTCTGTTTCTCCTACTTTAGTTGAATCGAATTTGACTACGTCCGGTCCTTGAAGAAGGTTAAAACAGCAAACCTTACAAATCTCCGTTGTGGTTTTTGTCGTAGGTAAGAACGGTTCTTGTTAGAAACCCGTAGCGACCACGTAAAACTTGCAACAATAAAGTAGAGGACGTCTAACTTGTTTTTGCAGGGTATGTTGTGATGTGATATGATTAAGACATGATGTGATATACGTTATTGTATGAGATGATCATGTTTTGTAAGATATTAGGCAACCGGCAGGAGCCTTATGGTTGTCTCTTTATTGTATGAAATGCAAACGCCATGTAGTTGCTTTACTTTATCGTGATGAGTTAGCAATAGTTGGCGAAACACACTCTCCCGTTCGTTGCTATTCATCTCCATGGATAGATCATTGCGTGTGCGTAATTTTTTTTTGTTTTCCATGCAACGATTCCCAACATTACGTCCCTGACGGGCGGGCCAGGAGAGGATAGAGGCGCCCATCCCGCCCGTCCACGCGCTGTCCGCTCTGACGCAAACGCGACCCAAATTTGGACCGGAAAGGGATCGAAAGCGAACAAAAAATAGATGTTTGTTCGTTTGCTATAGCACATTGGGCCACAACTTCTATCCGTTTAGCCCCAAACAAGACGCGTTCGGACCATTTCAGGTCCTGCAATGGCATTGGCCTGAACGCTGGTCTAGGTGTGTCGAGTTGGTTCCTGCGGTTCATAATGCACGTGAAGCTTGAGCAAGACAGAAAAATACATCCGCTCACCTGCGTCACTCCTGCGGTGGCATGGGCGGAACCCTAGCCAACGTTGCTGCCATCCCTCCCCAGCCGCCTCTTCCCTCTTCTTGCCGCCAGAGGATGCCGTGAGTTAAGCCCTCTTCACGGACGGCGGCGGTGGGGAGCTCTCTCGCGTGCTCTGCGCTCTCGTGGTGGGGAGGCTACTCCTCCCGATCTGCGCCTACTCCACCCGGCAGTTGGCGGCGCGCTGGCGCGGTCTGGCGTCCTCCCTCGGCAGCGGGATCCTTTGGAGGTGGCTCGAGAAGGCTTCGATTGCGCCTCCGCCCTCATGGCCGCCGGATCTGCGATTTGGCGCGGCGGGATGGCGGCACAGGGCTCCTCGGCTCGCTAGGCGCCCTACTGTTGTCGGCCGGCCAGTTGGTCCTAATGGCGGTAGGCAGCGGGAGGACGCCGGATATGGTAGGCCGGCTGGATCTGGCCCGTCGTTTGGCAGGGTGGTGTGAAGCTGGTGGCTCTCCGATGTTGCCGGCATGGTGGCTCTGCGAGAGGTGGGTGAGCCAGCAGAGGTGCAGTGTGTGGGGGTGGCAGTGGTGGGTATGCTCTGGGCGAAAGCTTGTCCGGTCTTGCCGGACGGCGGCAGCAGCGTCCGGGGCGTCATCTCACTGTCGGGAGGCACCGCCGTGGAGATCTGTATCCTCTGCAACCTTTGGATCGTGCTCTTCGTGGTGAAAGCCTAAGGCCCGGCCCGGGCGAACAGCTAACGTCGTCATCGTCGCTTTCCTCTTTGGGCGTTGCCTTGAAGAGCATCGGATCTCGTTTGTGCGCTCTATGGGATGGGCCTTTCGTGACATTACGGTCGGCGGTGCTCGTCTCGCAATGTGGATGTCTTCGCGACTTCTTGTGTGGCAACGATGGCGACTTCGGACATAGCGATGTTACGGTGAGTTTTGGTAGTCGATCTCATCTGGTGTTTTTAGGGGTCGCCGGGCTTCACTTTGTCCTTCTAGAGTTAGAACTGCCGAGGAGGGCCCTTGCGGCGATGATGACACGAGACGGGTGGTCGGTTTAGGCGCTAGCTCGACGCAGGCCCAACGCTTTTCTCCTGCGATGCTCGTCAACAGTGTCGAAGTTGCACGGTCGCGGCGTGTGTGGTTATTTGTTGGCAGCGGCGGCGTAGGCCTCGACGTTGTTTACGATGAGAGCACATCGGTGGTTGTCGATGGTGGAGTCGCAGTCGCCCTTACGGAGGGTGACGACGATGGCACCGGGTTCAATGGCGGAGACAGGGGGACCCGCAGGGGCCCTGTCCCCCCTAAGATCATTGATTTGCTGCTAATTAGTAGATGAACAATGTGTAGTTTATACAAAAATACATGAATTAGTATTGTTTGGCCCCTGTTATCAGAAGTTCGAGTCATTTGGCCCCCCTGTTCCTTAATTCCTGGCTCCGCCACTGACCAGGTTCTCTCCTCGACGGCGTGTGTGCGTTTTTGTGTGGGTTGCTAAGTCAAATGGTTTTCGTCTGGTTTTTTGTTGATTAACGGACAACTTTCTTTGACTTTTTGCAGGCCCGGCGGGGGGATCCTGCCTAGGCCTGGCTGAAGTGACTAAAAAAAAAACTCCGTTGAGGCCTAGCGCACGATCTCCGCCTGTGATTGCGAGGTTGATGATTCCACAATCTCCTGACTCATGTGCGCGGCGTCGTCTCCCGGATTTCCGTCGGTTGTTGGTGAACGGGTCAGGTATCGCGTCGTCGCCGCCCGAAATATGTGGGTGCGGGCGTACGCCGACTCCAAACTTCCAAAGCACCCTCTGGCAGGCCGGAACACTACACCATGCTGCCGCCTGTCTATGGCGACCTCGTCATGTTGTTCGATTACCACGGCGAGAACAGATCTCTATCCTAGCGACCACTGGGGTGATGATAGCTTGGAGCACTTGGCCTATTCCGGCCGGACTGGGTGAAATCATTGATCGCCCTTGAGCGAGCGTCGCTTTCAATCCTGGAGCTGGGTATGTTAACGAATACTACATCGATCTGCCGCCAACAGGTATAAAATACTACCATGTAAAATTCTTAATACAAGCAAAGTTTTGTAGAATTTTGCTTTCTCCATATGTCGAGTAAATTGTTTGATGGATTCTTGCAATGTGAAATTACTTTCAATTTCTTAGGTAAATCCTTAACAATATGTGAAAAATATAGCCCAAGATGCTATATAACTAACTCTTGGGCAAGAATTGGTGGTTAATTTTGTTGGATTAATTAGGACTGCTGTAAAGTAAGAAAAAATAGTCAATGCCAATGTTGCAAACGAATGGAGGGGTGGATCAAATGCAGGGTAGTGCCAAACAATTTGTATAGAAAATCTTCCGATTCCTACTGTATATTTTGTCTATGGAAAACGCTTGGCTTCAACCGGCAGATGTTCGCGTCCGATCGGCCGGCTCGTCTGTGCAACGCGTGTCCTGCGCGTGTCGTTCCATCATTTTCTCAACACCGTTGCTCGCTGCTTATTGTTTGTTACAATAGTTTCTTCAGCAAGCTCTATGTTGAAAAAAAGTAACAAGACTTGTGTTGCAGAAAAATTAAATTGCAATGAGACATCTGTTGTAAAAAAAACTCGGGATGTATTGCGCCTGCGCTTCCCGAAATTTAACTTTGACCGTAAATTTAGCCAACGAGACCAACTACGGCAGGAGCAAAAATTATACCACTGAATCTGTATTTACGAATTCATTACGAATTCGGTGGTATAATTTTTGCTCCCGTCGCAATCGGTCTCGTTGGTTAAATTTACGGTCAAACTTAGATATCGGGATGCATGGGCGCACTACATTATGAAACGGAGGGAGTATATTGCAACAAGACCTCTGTTGCAAAAAAAAAACTGTAACAAGACAAGTGTTGCAAAAGAAAAATCCGCAACTTGATCTACGTTGCAAAAATTTCTGTAACATGGCCTGTGTTATAGAAATTTCGTGGAACACGACTTGTATTGCAGTGATAGAAAATGACGCTTGGTCGCTAATTCCACCTGATCCGATGGCTCGTAAGCCGGCGGATCCTTTAAAATATCCGCCGGCCGACACGTAGCAACACCATTTATCTATAGTATGTTGTAAAAGCAAATATCTTCAAACTTGTACAAAGTTTATGTTGAGAAAAGCATTACAAAGTTGAAATTGTATTATTTTCACGTTTATATTTAGAGGCCCTAGGTTATAGTTTCGCCCCGGCCCCTGAAATCTCAAGACGGGCCCTGCCAAAGAGACTGCGTTTAAAAAAGAATGAAGCCTGAGCAAATTTGTATGGGAAGGGGCATTTTCTGCATCCCCTTGCCTGCTCACATGCGTAGGAGGATCTATCTGCTCACAAGCTGGCAACTCTGTGCCTCTCCTCATTTCCGTTTGTGCACGTTCATCGCCAATGTAATGCGTTGGTTCATGTTTTAGCTAGGTCTTGTTTCGTGTTTTTAACTTTGCTCCGGAGTGTGTATCCAGGAGACTTTGTATGACTCGCGCTGGAAGACTTGGGTGGCAATCCTACTGCAGTCCGCATCAACCAAGGTGATAGTAAATGGGGTGACCGGGAAGAGTTTTGGCCACGCGTGTGGGCTGCGTCAGGGTGACCCTATCTCCCCGCTACTCTTCATCGCGCTATGGATGCTCTCACGAAGCTAATGCAGAAAGCTATGGAGGTTGGTGTGCTTAGCTCCTTCAACGGCATCACGGCCATGCAGAGAATCTCCATATACGCTGGATGGCGTGGCTCTGTTCATTAAACCCTCGGTCATGGATTTGAGCTTTGTGAAGGAAGCTTTGGATGCGTTTGGGAAAGCTTCAGGGCTACGGGTGAACTACCGGAAATCTTCGGCGATCGTGATAAGGGGAGACTTGGAGGACAGGCAGAGGGTGGCAACGTTACTGCAGTGTGATTTGGCAGAGTTCCCGTGTACGTACCTGGGTTTACAGCTGGCGGTCAAGAGCTTGACTCGCGCTGAGTGGCAGCCCATGTTAGACAAAGTGAGGTACTTCGTCCCAGCTTGGCAAAGAGGGCTGATCCAACGACCTGGCCGGCTCATCCTGGTGCAATCCATTGTATCCGCCAGACCTGTACATCATCTGATGATTGCGGAGGCACCGGCCTGGGTGCTTGAGGAGATAAATAAGTGGACACGGTCGTTTTTTTGGGCTGGCAAGGACAAGGTGAGCGGAGGGCAATGCCTGATTGCGTGGGACAAGATTTGCCGGCCGAAGGATCGTGGTGGGCTTGGGATCAAGAACTTGCAACATCAATCGCTAGCGCTCAGGGTAAGATGGGAATGGCTAAAGCGTACGAACTCGACAGCCGTGGCGAGGTGGACTGCCGATGATTGAGGACAGGATGGCTAGGGAAGTGTTCGACAGTGTGGTTCACATCTCAGTTGGCGTGGGTGACAAGGTGCTTTTTTGACGAGATCGGTGGATTCACGGATTTGCAGTGGCGGACATAGCACCGTTATTACTTGAAACGGTACATGGGAGGGTGATCAATAATGTATCAAAGGCAACAGCGCCTCCTCAATGACAGTTGGAGGGGAGATTGCCAACCTGAGAACTCCTTCATGGCTCTAATGCAATGCATGCACTTGAGTCATGCGTTGGCGGCAGCGCAAAGGAATGAGGTCGAGCAAGATACATTCACCTGGACGTGTTCTAGCTCTGGACAATACTCTGCCAAAGCTATCTATCAGAGCCTTTGCAATGGCTGGCCCAAGTCGCCCCTGGCAAAGTGTGTTTGGAGGAGTTGGGCGCCTTTCAAATGCAAGCTCTTTGTCTGGCTGGCGATGCAGTACATGATTTGGACGTCGGACAGGAGGGCGAGGCATGGCCTTCAGGATGAGTGTAGCTTGCTATACTTGCTTGCAGGACGAGGACAACGTGGATCACATCCTTTTGCAGTGCCGACGCCTTGCACGGGAGGTGTGGTACAACATATGGGACACTTTACAGATCAACACGCCTCCTTCGAACCCAACAGAGACTACTTTGGAGTGGTGGCTTCGCGCACGGAAGAGTTTCCAGAGGCCGGACAGGAGAGGCTTTGACACTACGATCACGGCGGTCCTCTGGGCTTTGTGGAAGCAAAGGAATGCTAGATTGTTCAATAGGGTGGAGCAACAAAAAAACCAGCTCGAGCTAGTCTCCTCTACGCTTAGTGAGATAGTGGAGGCAAGCGGCAGGCGGTGTTGGTGGGCTACAACGCTTTGTGAGGAGTTAGCCTAGGTTTTAGTTGGGTGGTGTTGGTGTTGGGTTGTTGTGTGGGGCGTTTGTTCGCATTTGAGCCACACGTTTTGTAATTATATTTTCTTCTTCTTCTATAAAGATATGGCACGACATTGGCGTACTCTTGAAAAAAAAAACTTTGTCGTTTAGTCAACAAAGTGCCGACGCTCGGCGCCCCACACCCCCCACTCGTGCGTACTACCTTTCCCTTCGCACGCAGTATTTGTAGACCAGAAGCCACCGGCTCTGCCGTGTTCGCTGGGTGAAGGGTAGTTGCACATCGACCCTCCCAGCTGGGTGTTCTGTTCTTTTTATTTTTGCTGAGCTGGTTCACACAAGAAAAGCCTCTAGTCCTCCGGGCGTCATGGCGGCGTCGCGACGGCGCACGTCGGCGGAGTCCAAGGGGACGGCAGCCTAATGCCGCCGTCGGCGCACGTGGTGGCTTCTCCCCTCGGCGGTGGCGCGCCCAGCCGGGAGGAGCACGCGAACGGCGGCCGCCCGGCGCTCCGGGAGCAAATCCAAGAGGCGGCAGCAGCGTATTCTCAGCCACCAAGCTCACCGGCAGGAGGCGGCCGGCGGGGCGCATGGCACTATGGCGAGTCGCCATCTTTGCCTCCCTCGCATTGAATGTCGCCGCACTCGCGCTCCTACGCCACCGTTACGTCGTCAGCCACCCGCACCATCCCGGTTTCGTCTCTCTTGATCAGCAGAACCACGCCTGCGCCCCGCAGCCGGGCACCAGCGGCGCGGCGGCGAGCGCGCCATCGAGGGGGAAGCCGGCAGTGACTTCCGATTCTGTTATTCATCTGGACCAGTAAGCCCCTGCTCCTTCAATTTTTAACTGTAGTATAAATTCTTGCATTAAAATATCTGCAATTTGAAAAGCCGGCGACAGGGGCGTTCTTCCCCGCGGAGCATGTCCTTGTTCAGTGTCATGGAGGCCATCTCATTTTACAAACGCGTCATTCCCTCTAACTGACATTCGTTCTGTCGGCTGCAGCGGGGACCCGACCATGTTTGAGGCCTTCTGGAGGGAGACCGGCGACGCGGCGGAGCTCGTAATCCCGGGGTGGCAGACGATGAGCTACTTCTCAGACGTCAGCAACGTGTGCTGGTTCATGGAGCCTGATTTCGACGAGCAGGTGCGCCGCCTCCACCGCACAGTCGGCAACGCCGCCGTGGACGGCTACCACGTCCTCGTCGGCACCGGCTCCACGCAGCTCCTCATGGCGGCGCTCTACGCCCTGTCTCCAGCGGATGCCGTCCAGCCCACCAGCGTCGTCTCCACGGCGCCCTACTACTCGGTAAGTACAACAAAATCCTCTCAAGTTCAGACTGTTTACTTACAAAGTCACTCTTGGTCTGATCATGGATCATGGAAGCAGTGGTATCCTGCTGTGACGGACTTCCTCCGGTCCGGGCTGTTCCGCTGGGCCGGCGACGCAAACTCGTTCGTGGGCGACGCCTACATCGAGCTGGTGTGCTCCCCGAACAACCCCGACGGCGCCATCCGCGACGCCGTGCTGGGCTCCGGTGGCGCCGGGAAGGCGGTCCATGACCTTGCCTACTACTGGCCGCAGTACACCCCAATCACTCGACGGGCCGACCATGACATCATGCTCTTCACCATGTCCAAGAGCACCGGGCACGCCGGCACGAGGATCGGGTAAGTGTCCGTCGCTCGCCGCAACTTCACCTCAGACAAGAACGTTACTCTCAAATCTGAACTGCCGAACCTGAAACGAAAAGCGATGCTTCTGCAGGTGGGCATTGGTGAAGGACCGGGAGGTGGCACAGAGGATGACCAAGTTCGTGGAGCTCAACACCGTCAGCGTGTCCAAGGACTCGCAGCTGCGCGCCGCCAAGGTGCTCAGGGCGGTCTCCGACGGGTACGACGGGGGCGCCTCGGCCTCGCGTCACCGGCTGTTTGACTTCGGGCGGCGCAAGATGGCGGAGCGCTGGAGGATGCTGCGCGAGGCCGCCGCCGCGGCCGGCATCTTCAGCTTGCCCGAGGAGACCTCCGGCCGCTGCAACTTCGCCAACGAGACGGCCGCCAATAACCATGGTACGTAGCACGCTCACGCCATGGCCTAACGTAACGTCTCGCGTGCTCTCAGCTCTCAGTCACTCACCTCGCGCCATTGTTTGATCTCTTTCTGCAGCGTTCGCGTGGCTGCGGTGCGACATGGAGGACGTGGAGGACTGCGCGGGGTTCCTCCGCGGCCACAACATCCTGACGAGGAGCGGGAGCCAGTTCGGCGCGGACCCGAGGTACGTCCGGGTCAGCATGCTCGACAGGGACGACGCCTATGACATCTTCATCAGGCGCCTCGCCTCACTCAAATGACAAATCAAGACCGACGGCGCCAAGTGGAGGCTTCGTTCGTCGTGCCGCTGATGAGGCTGAGCATCGGGCGAAATGAAAAACTAGCGGTGCCGGTTTCTACCGGGTAGGTCGATGCCGTTGGATGTTTCTGAGATTTGTACATCTCTGTACCGTAGTCAACGTAGATTCTATGCTCCGTTATGTATCAGTACATTTTCCATACCGTATAAGTACTATTGTGTACACGTACAATGCGTGTCTGGCCCACAAATTCAATTCGTCAGCAGACATTGATGTACTCCCACTCCATCCCTAATCAATCTTCTCCGGTTAGTCCTCTCGTGTGCGAGTCCGCCGCCGCCAGAGTTCTTCAGGATCGTGGATCCTGTTCGGAGAAAATGAGCTAGAATCCTCCGAATCTGCGTATCGGCCAACCAATGTTAGTGTTCTACACAGAAAACTCCGTCGTTTGTGAGTTCTATCCTCGTCTATTTTTAGAGTTAATTGCACAGAAATACCACAATTCGGGCATCACATGCAGATTGGTACCACGATTGCTAATTTTTGCGTGTCAGTACCAACATTGGTGTAAGTTTTTGCAAATTAGGCTAAAACGCGTATTTATACATATTGACGCCCGATCCGACAGCTCGGGCCCACCCGTCAGTGCCACTGTTGTGTCGGCGCGTGCCAGCATGTGACTAGGACGAGCCGGTCTTGCTGCAACTGGTCGGTCGCACCATTCCTCCCTCCCCTCCTCGCCGTTTCCTCCGTCGCCGCCGGGCGTCCGGCCGGCCGCCCGCCCTGCCGACGCCATGGTTTTGGAGGACGAAAGCGGTGGCGACCATTCTAGCCTCCCGTACATGCGGTCTTCCTCCACAGACGGTCTCAACGAGGTCGATAAAGGGTTAGGGTTAGGGTTTCAGATTTGGGATTTCTTTGATTTGGTTGATTTCGCTTAGGTTTTGATTTGGCCATTGTCTTTGTGCGAGCTTCTGCAGGTCCTTTCAGCATTGAAGATCCAGATTACAAAGGGCTTGAGCTGGATGTGATGTCTCCATGTGAGAAGCACGGCATGGCATCTGAGAGGCTTGTTGCCTTTGAAGGAATGAACCACAGCGGGAGGTTTTTAGCATGTGCACAGCCGGTATGGATTGTAGGATTGTAGGCATACTGATTTTTTTCTTACTTGGTCAATGCCATATTGAACTCTGTTTCTTTGGAGTACTCGCTTCTTGTCAACATTTTGGTTCATAGTGGTTAGAGTAGCTTATTTAGGTCAAGCATGAGTATATTTTCTTTGGAGTACAATGGCATAGTAATTTTTGTTAATAGTGGTAGTACAGTAGCTTACAAATGGTTGAACACTCCTTGATATGAGCAGTAGAGTAACTAACCTAGTCGATCACTACTCAAGTGGCTGCTCATCTTGATAAATATAGTGGTGCGATGCTAAATTTAGACATTCTTTTGGCAACTGCAGGTGATTTTGTGTAATTACTTGCTGTATGAACTGTTTTGTTGTTGTTGTTGTTTTTGCAGGAAGGTAGCAATTGTGGCTTTGTTGAATGGGTTGATCACCAGTGGCACCCAACAATGCAGAATGCATTGTTGAAGCTATGGGCAATGGTTGAAGATGCCAAAAGTGCTAGGGTGAATGACAATCTTGAAAGTTCTTTCACTATCCACCATCCGAGAAGAGAAGAACAAAATTTGGAGGCCAACTATGACAAGCTAGTCCAAGATGTGCATGAGCTGATGAACTTCCGGGAAGATAAGGTGGTGGATTTCAGACATCTGCGATGCGCCATTACATATCGGCGGGAGGTAAGAAAAGAACTGATTGATGATATGAAGGCAAAGATGGCAACCGAGATGGCAAAGAAAGATGCAGAGACCCAACAACTTACTCGGAAGTATGAGCTGCTACTCAACTGACAAGAGCTCAAGTATGATCATTCAGAACTTGAAGTTGAAGAAAATGAAAGTGAAGCAAGTGCTTCTTGAAGCTAGTATGAATTTGGAGCTGAAGAATGCGAGAACTAGCTAAGTGTCGGAGAAGCTCACCCAAGAGAAGCTACGATTGAAGCTTCAGTTCTTGATCCGCTTAAGGGAAATGAAAAGCATATTGAAGAGAAGTGGCAGTTAGATTTTCAGATTGAAATGTTGAAGGTGAAGTTCAGGTGTATTCTGGCCATCTTGGAGATGTGAAGATGATGAAAATGAGATTAGTGGCATTTTTGACCTTTTGGGAATGATGGTTGTGTAATGACCTAGCATGTAGGAACTAATGTTATGTACTGTATGCTTGTACTAATGGTGAACTATGGTTGTGTATGTATGTAATAGTTATGCTATTCATCCTTTTGTGAGAAAAGGATGAACTATGCATTCGAAGTGGAACTCCTCTATGTATTGTGAACAATGGTTATGTATTGCTATGTATGGATCCGTTTCTTATTATGTATGGATATGCTGATTATGTAGATGGATATGTTGATGATGGTACATTATGACAATGTTGCAGCAAACCAGACAGTACATTGCAATAAAAGAGGAACAAGACTCACTAAATCTCATTGCCTCAGAAGATAACTTCACTGATCCATTACAACTTGGCTGCAACTGAACCAACTAACTAACTTAATATCTTGCCTGCAACTAAGCCAAGCACAAATATAGTGAAAAGAAACAGCACATTGTGAAATTTGGCCCTAATCCCTGCAATCTCTGCATTCTTCTCTCACGAGTTGAGTTTGCGAGAGATGTAAACATGGCCTCCCTTGTGCCATCATCTTCACTTGGAGTCGGGATTGGAAATTAATCTTCAGATCTAGCAACAGTTGCACCTTTAAGCCTCCATACTTCATCACGCAGATCCCCAATGAGCTCACTCCAGAATGTGGGCAATGGATCATCATGCCATTGGACAAATCCACAGCCACCATGCTATTAAGATACACAAGCAAATTTCACCATGCTGGCACATACTATTGCACAGAAGAAAGAGGAAGAAAATTAGGGCAAAAAACAACACTCACCATAGCATCCACACAGCTATAGTACCTCCTACCAGGTTACACTGCTGCTCGGAGATCCATCTTGGCGCCTTCCTCGGAGTTGAGCGGTGGCACATGACTGAGGCTCGTATGCCATTGGGTTCTCATGATGGCCTTGCAGCGACTCCTCCCCCTCCTTCCTGCAGCTCGGCGAAAACCGGAGGCGGACCCGGCCTTTGGGCGACCATGACATCTCCGCCGCCGGCCCCAGTCAGCGCCTCTGAGATTTCTCCTTGGCTGCGCTCCAAATGGCCACTGCGTGGATGAACCCTAGTTTCGTTCCCGACTCTGAGATCTGGTGTTGTCACTTTAATAGTACAAAAGGTATCTGTCCCACATGTTAAAATCCCCAAATGTGGTACTGCATGTTATGTGATGCCCCAATATTGGTACTGACATGCAACAGCTAGCAGCATTATTGGTACTGATTTGTCACAAGTAACTGCAAATGTGGTACTGCTTTGCAAATACTGGTAGTTCAGATAACCACCTAAAGTTCAACATTCTGATAATCAACTAAAGTTCAACCACATATCTAGTAGCAAGTTCTACATTACAATAAGCACCTCAAGTTCAACATTACAAGCATCAAGTTCAACATTACTAAAATAACACCAAGATTACTCCACCTCAAGCATCAAGTTCAACCAAAATAACACCACAAGATTTCACATTACATGGCTCCTCCTCCTCCCATGCTAGCAAAGTGAAGTAGGACATCCATCCAGTGTGTGTGCCATCGGTAGGAATGTCGACATATTGCACAGGGGCAATGAATGGCATTGGAGCACCTCTTCGGCTCTTCCTCCGCCTCTTGACTCCTCTTCCAGATGGTGGTGGTGTAGTAGAAGTAGCAGCTCCTCTTCCTCTGCCAGCTCCCCTTCCTCTTCCAGATGGTGGTGTTGTAGTAGAAGTAGCACCAGCTCCTCTGCCAGCTCCTCTGTCAGCTCCTCTTCTTCCAGATGATGGTGGTGTAGGAGCAGAAGCAGCATGTCTTGGCTGTCTTGCTGTTGGTGCAGTAGAAGGACCAGCAGCTCTTGGCTGTGAGGTACTTGTATTAGCCTTGCAAAGAAAAGGAAACAGTTAATAATGCTAGAAAGAAATGTACAAGAAATAAAACATTAGTATATTTCAAGGTGAAAAATTATTACCACATGCTTATTCTTCCTCAAAGCTAGCTCAGGCTTCAACTGTTTAAGACAGTTTGTGTACCTATGCCCTTGGAGACCACAATTACCACATGTTATGGTCCCCATTCTTGAAGTTTCTTTTGGCTTTGGTACTTCAAATTTGCCCTTGATCCTCTTTTCTTTCCTTCTTCCTCTCTTGATTTTGAATGCAGGTGGTTCTATGTCTGGACCAGGGGTCCTTGTCCAATCATGCTCACCTGGAACAGGAAAGATCATTGGTTCATAAGCTGCAGCATAAAAATCTTTCTTGAAGAATTTGCTGACATAATCCTCTGGTTTCCTTTTAGCCTTGTTTATTGCAGAGATGGCATGGTTGCAAGGTATGCCACTAAGGTCCCACTTCCTGCATCCACAAGTCTCAAGTTCCGAGTTGATGACATGTGTTTGCTGCCCACTTGTAACTTGCCATAAGTTGACCCACACTGTATTGGCTTGCAGATGTCTGGCCCTCTCCTTCTCAACCTCTAGCTTCTCACTGTAATGAGGTGTTATCTCCCATCTTGCTTCCTTTACACTCTCTCTCTTCATGTGCCACCTCACCATCCGCTTATCTTTTATCCCATCACACATTGTCCTTATAGGTTTTCTCCTAACATCTAGAATGTACTTGTTGAACACCTCGGACAAGTTGTTCACTACCAAGTCAGTCTTGCGCTTTGTGTCAAATGCATGCCTTGCCCATGTTTTTTTGGTATTGCAGTAAGCCACTCCCAAGCTTCCTCACTTTCAGCTCTAAGATCATTCATTGCAATATTAAATTTGTGTTCATTGTAGGCATAGCTAGCATTATCCATGCACTTCTTAAGATCTTCACCCCTAAACCCAGCATTTTGGAAATTTGCATATAAATGTCTAAGGCAGAATCTTTGGTTGCAACTTGGAAAAACAGCATTCACTGCATTCAGTAACCCCTGACACAAACAATTTAACAAGTCTAAGCTACAAGCTAAAGAAATATGCACCAATGAAAATCTAAGCTACTGTAAACACTTGTTCAAAACAGAATGAAATATGCAAACACATACCTTTTGTCTATCTGACATTATAGTATAAGCTCCAAACTTGCCCACTTCTCCCCCTAGGCAAATTTTCAGTTGGTGTAGAAACCAACACCAACTAGGTATGTCCTCTTGACCAACTATGCCAAATGCCAATGGATATATGTTGTTGTTGCCATCTCTACCAGTGGCAGCAAGTAGTTGAGCACCTGTAGTGAGCTTAATGAAGCATCCATCAACACCTGCATAATCAACATTTCCAAGTGAGATACAATATGGAGTACTCTACAATATGTAAATGGTTCACACAAGGTTCAAGAACTAACCAATGAAAGGCCTACACCCATTGAGAAACCCTCCCTTGCTCCATTAAGGCAAAAGAACATGGCATGGAATCTTGGGCTGGGTGGGGTATTTTTGCATTTGGTACTTTGGAGTGTGATAGTCACTATTACTCTACTCCCGGGGTTTGTGTCCATGACAGTCTGAGCATAGTCTTTAAGCCTAGGATATTGCTTCTTGTGATCTCCTAACACAGCTTCAATAGCTATGTTCTTTGCCCTATATGCCATGCACTTGGGCACATCTACACCATATTTTTCATTGCATGCATCAATTATTGTACGAATACCAGTAGTTATATCAGATCTAAAGAGATGCTCATATTTACATGCTAGCCACTTAGCACTAACCACAGTGGTCTCGGTGGTACTAGGGCAAGTGTGCTCTAGTCTCATCTTCTTAATTACAAAGGTTTTCTCCCTTTTATAACTGCTGCCACAATTAAGAGCGGCATTTTTATCTACACACTCAACAATTATCCTCTGATCTGAATTCTGTGATACCTGAAATTCCTAGCCCGAGTGATGTGCAAATTCAACAAAGCATCTCTGAATTGATGTTGATCCCTAAAACACAACTTCATACCACGAGTTGCTCATGTGGTTGCTCCATTTTCTCATTATACCACTTCCTAGCAGGCCTTTTCTTTGCCCTACTCTTCCTTTTCTTTGGTAGGACAAAAGAGAGTGGCTCAAAACCATCATCATCACTCTCCCTCAACAACCCCTTCTCTTCTTCATCGATGATGGTGCGAAATCAGGTTCAACCTCTGGTAGCTCACTACAATGTGACCTAGTGGTTGGGCCTCTTCTAACTGGCAGCTTCTGCTTCTTTTTTACAGGTTCAACTATAGTTTCTTCTTCTTGTTCAAAAGTCCTATCTTCCTCTTGTTGGGGAACGTAGTAATTTTCAAAAAAATTCCTACGATCACGCAAGACCATGGTGATGGCATAGCAACGAGAGGGAAGAGTGTCCGTCCACGCACTCGTGAGACCCGAAAGCGGAAGCGTTATAACAACGCGGTTGATGTAGTCAGACGTCTTCATGATCCGACCGATCCAAGCACCGAACGACGGCACCTCCGAGTTACGCACACGTTCAGCTCGATGGCGATCCCGGACTCCGATCCAAAGAAAGTGTCGGGGATGAGCTCCGTCGACCTGACGGCGTGGTGGCGATGTCGATGCTCCACCGACGCAGGGCTTCGCCTAAGCTCCGCTGACGATATGACTTCTCCGGCGCAGGGCTTCGCCTAAGCTCCATGACGATATGACCGAAGTGGAATATGGTGGAAGGGGCACCGACACGGCTAAGGAAAGATCTCGTAGATCAACTTGTGTGTTATGGGGTGCCCCACCTGACGATATGACCGAAGTGGAATATGGTGGAAGGGGCACCGCTGCAGCTAAGGAAAGATCTCGTAGATCAACTTGTGTGTTATGGGGTGCCCCCTGCCCCGTATATAAAGGAGCCAAGGGGAGGTGGACGGCCCAAGGGAGGAGGCGCGCAAGGGAGTCCTACTCCCTCAGGGAGTAGGACTCCCCTCCAATCCTAGTTGGATTAGGATTCCCGGAGGAAGAGAGAGAGAGGGGGCGGCCCACCTTTCCTAGTCCTAATAGGACTAGGGGAAGGGGGGCGTGACCACCTAGGGCTGCCCTTCTCCTTTCCTCCAAGGCCCACTATGGGCCCATGTAGTTCGGGGGTTCGGTAACCTCCGGTACTCGGTAAATTCCGATTTCACTCGGAACCTTTCCGATGTCCAAATGTAGGCTTCCAATATATCAATCTTTATGTCTCGACCATTTCGAGACTCCTCGCCATGTCCGTGATCACATCCGGGACTCCGAACAAACTTCGGTGCATCAATACTTATAAACTCATAATGAGCATCATCGAAGCGTTAAGCGTGCGGACCCTACGGGTTCGAGAACTATGTAGACATGACCTAGAACCATTCTCGGTCAATAACCAATAGCGGAACCTGGATGCCCATATTGGTTCCTACATATTCTACGAAGATCTTTATCGGTCAAACCGCATAACGATATCGTTGTTCCCTTTGTCATCGGTATGTTACTTACCGAGATTCGATCGTCGGTATCCAATACCTAGTTCAATCTAGATTGCGGTGAGTCTCTTTACTCGTTCCGTAATACATCATCTCACAACTAACTCATTAGTTGTAATGCTTGCAAGGCTTAAGTGATGTGTATTACCGAGAAGGCCTAGAGATACCTCTCCGACAATCGGAGTGACAAAACCTAATCTCGAAATACGCCAACCCAACAAGTACCTTTGGAGACACTGTAGTACTCCTTTATAATCACCCGATTACGTTGTGACGTTTGGTAGTACCAAAGTGTTCCTCCCAGAACGGAGTTGCATAATCTCATAGTTATAGGAACATGTATGGGTCATGAAGAAAGCATTAACATACTAAGCGATCAAGTGTTAAGCTAACGGAATGGGTCATGTCAATCAGATCATTCAACTAATGATGTGACCTTGTTAATCAAATAACAACTCCTTGTTCATGGTTAGGAAACATAACCATCTTTGATTAACAAGCTAGTCAAGTAGAGGCATACTAGTGACATCTTGTTTGTCTATATATTCACACATGTATTATGTTTCCGGTTAATACAATTCTAGCATGAATAATAAACATTTATCATGATATAAGGAAATAAATAATAACTTTATTATTGCCTCTAGGGCATATTTCCTTCACCTCTACCTCAAATGGGTCCTCAACTTCAGTGTCACCCTCATAATGCAGCATTTCTTCCTCTTCTGATTGATCATCTTCTGATTCTTCCTCTTGTACTTCTAGCTCTCTCTGTCTCTTTCCCTCTTCCACCTCTACATCTTCATCATCAACCATGTAATTAGGGTCACTTCCAATTTGACCATCCTCATCAGAGGCATCACTGTCCTCATAAGCCTCAAATCCTTGATATCCCTCTTCTTCTTCTTCCAAAACTGCTTTCAAATTATGCATTGCATTTTGCTTTCTTGTGTGCAAACACCAGCAGGACCAGCACGGTGATGTGTGCTACATTGACTCTCAAAAACTACTCCTTCCTTCAGATCATAAACAACAGGCTCTTGGTACACCACAGTGGACAAGTCTGGCTTTTCAAAATGCTTCCTCTCAAAATCAGTATCAGGGGGTGCACAAGCCCTGACTAGCAAATTAAGCACCAATTTGTCCTGGATCTTCCTCTTTATCATCTTTAATTCTGCATGACTGTCTACCAAATCCAGCCCTTTCTCTCCTAAAGATGTATTTTCAATGTGAAACAAACAATCATATGCATTAAATCCTTGGGTTTCCATCATCGCAACCAAATTCAGATAAGTAATATCTGAACCACACGACTTCATCTCCAATGGTTCTCTTGCATCAAAATGGATCCTTACTTGCCAAATGTCTTCATCCAAACTACGTAACAAATTAAATTTCATGTATTCATTATAATCACTCTTAATTTGGAAACAGCAAAGACATACAACATAATTTAAAGTAACTGTAAGTCTATTATTTATTAATTGAGCACAATACCAAAATTTGAGGAAACAGCGATCTGATCTGAGAACAATTTAAAGTATGTGATACCGGACATTCTGAGAACAATTTGGAGAGCCACAATAATCCCAAATTTTCTTGTCATTGAACTAATTTGAGAGTGCAATACACTATGTTACTAGGTTAGTTTAATTGTCCTATACTAGTCACTTCAATTGGATAAAACCTAATCCCCAACTGGATAAAGCAGAAGATGAACAAACCCTAAAAATGCCAAATTGGATAAATCAGACGAGGAGTAGGACAAGGGTACTTACACACGCCGCCAAGTCCATGCGTCCAACTCATGGCTGCTGCTAGGGTTCGCCACCCACCGGTGCGCCAACCGCAACCGCTGCTCCATGGTGAGTAACATCGACTCCTCGTCGTCGGTCGAGTCTGTGAGCTGGAGTCGTCGCCGCCATCCCGTCGGCGACGCCACCGTTCCGCTAGGAGGCGAGCGGCATCTCACCGCTGCCGTGGACGCCCTCGCCGCCGCTGGCGGAATCGGCCGACGCCATGGACTAGGGTTCGAGCGAGGAGGGAGGAGGAATGGTGGGGCGGGCTGTAGCTGAGTGCGACCGGACCAGGTTGCCAAGACCGGCTCGTCTCTAGTCGTGGCGAACGCAGCCGATTGCCAGCGTGCTTTTGACGGGTGGGCCCGAGTTTGTCGGATCGGGCGTCAATACGTATAAATACGCATTTTAGCCTAATTTGCAAAAACTTACACCAATGTTGGTACTGACACGCAAAAATTAGCAATCGTGGTACCAATCTGCATGTGATGCCCGAATTGTGGTACTTCTGTGCAATTAACTCCTATTTTTAGGCTTGCACTAGATTCGCTTTTCTATATCCGCCTTGATTTGCGAATGCATCTTAAATGGATTTGAGTTGGTACCTCCGCATCTGAGTATTAGCCTTGGAGAGTATGTTAAAACCGAACTAACGGGAATCCTAGTTAAGCGTATGTAGTCGATGAATTTTTTTTTTGAGAATCACCGGGGGAGGAGTTCCTTCACCTGAATATATTGCTCAAAGTGGCCATAATGCCAGGAGAGTGATCCAGTTTATGAGAAAAACCAGATTGAAAACCTTAACAAATTAAACCCGTTTATAAGAAAAAACCGAGCCGAAAACCAGAAAAATAACGAGTGTTACAAGGAAAGGAGAGGAACAAGACCCAACATAAGGCAAGACCTAGCTAGCATACTAACAGGACCAGGTAGATGAGGGGTGCGTCGAGGTTCACAATGTCTAGACTCTACAAATAGCCTAATGCACCGCACCGGCGTGCGTATCAAACCCCACGACACAACAGAGGAGCATCCACAATCAACGAGTGCCAAAGCTTAACACGAACCTTGTGCCAAAGCTTAACACGAACCTTGATTGAGCGCTCCGCCATGGAAGTTCAAGACGATTAGCAAGTCGGGAGGCGTCATTGCATCGTCATTGAGCAAAGGTGAACCAAGACGAGACCAAGAGCAAGAGGCTCGCTGATAACCCACAAGTATAGGGATCGCAACGGCTTTCGAGGGTAGAGTATTCAACCCAAATTTATTGATTCGACACAAGGGGAGCCAAAGAATATTCTTGAGTATTAGCAGTTGAGTTGTCAATTCAACCACACCGGATAACTTAGTATCTGCAGCAAAGTGTTTAGTAGCAAAAGTGGTATGATAATAAAGGTAACGGTAGCAAAAGTAAAGATAAATGTTTTTGGGTTTTTGTAGTAGTTGTAACAGTAGCAACGGAAAAGTAAATAAGTGAAGACATGAAAAGCAAGTATTCAAGTTTCAGCAAATATTATAAACTAACCATACTCACAATAACACAAAAACTCTGTTTGCTCTTGTTGTTGTAAACATGAAAAGCCAGTATTCAAGTTTCAGCAAATATTATAAACTAACCATACTCACAATAACACATAGGTCTCACAATTACTCATATCAATAACATAATCAGCTAGCGAGCCATAATAATAAAACTCGGATGACAACACTTTCTCAAAATAATCATAACATGATAGAACAAAATGGTATCTCGCTAGCCCTTTCTCAGACCGCAAAACATAAATGCAGAGCACCTTTAAAGATCAAGGACTAACTAAACATTGTAATTCATGGTAAAAGAGATCCAGTCAAGTCATACCCAATATAAACCAATAATAATGAATGCAAATGACAGTGTGCTCTCCAGCGGGTGCTTTTTAATAAGAAGGGTGATGGCTCAACATAAAAGTAAATATATAGGCCCTTTGCGGAGGGAAGCGAGGATTTGTAGAGGTGCGAGCTCGATTTTAAAATAGAGATTGAATAACATTTTGAGCGGCATACTTTCGCTGTCAACGCAACAACTATGAGATGGCTGTATCTTCCATACTACATGCATTATAGGCAGTTCCCAAACAGAATGGTAAAGTTTTATACTCCCCCAACCACCAACAAGCATCAATCCATCGCTTGCTCGAAACAACGAGTGCCTCCAACATACAACAGCCACAGGGAGTTTTGTTCAATTATTTTGATTTGATTTGATCTTTTGGATCATGGAACTGGGCATCCTGCATCGGCCCTTTCTTGTGAATGAGGAGCGGAGTCCACTCCTCTTGAGAATAACCCACCTAGCATGGAAGATATAGGCAGCCCCAGTTGAAACATGAGTTGCTCGAGCATACAAAACAGAATTTCATTTGAGGGTTTGGAGTTTGGCACATACAAATTTACTTGGAACGGCAGGTAGATACCGCATATAGGAAGGTATAGTGGACTCATATGGAACAACTTTGGGGTTTAAGGAGTTTGGATGCACAAGAAGTATTCCCGCTTAGTACAAGTGAAGGCTAGCAAAAGACTGGGAAGCAACCAACTGAGAGAGCGACAACAGTCATAAACATGCATTAAAATTAATTCACACCGAGAACAAGCATGAGTAGGATATAATCTACCATGAACATAAATATCATGAAGGCTATGTTGATTTGATTCAACTACATGTGTGAACATGTGCCAAGTCGAGTCACTCAATTCATTCAAAGGAGGATACCATCCCATCATACCACATCATAATCATTCTAATAGCATGTTGAGTGCAAGGTAAACCATTATAACTCATAGCTAATCAAGCATGACACAAGCAACTATAATCTCTAAATGTCATTGCAAATATGTTTACTTCATAATAGTTGACTCGTAAAGCGATGAACTCATCCTATTTACAAAAACAAAAGAGGTCGAGTTCATACCAGCTTTTCTCATCCCAATAAGTTCATCATATATCGTCATTATTGCCTTTCACTCGCACGACCGAACGATGTGTATAATAATAAGAGTGCACGTGCATTGGAATAAGCTGGAATCTGTAAGCATTCAACTCAAGAGAGAAGACAAGTAATATGGGCTCTAAATTAAATAAACAATCATGCATATGAGAGCCACTAAGCATTTTCAATATGGTCTTCTCGACCCCCAAAAGAAAGAAAAGAAAATAAAACTATTTACACGGAAAGCTCCCAACAAGTAAGAAGAAGAACTAGAAATCTTTTGGATTTTCATTTTAATTTCTACTACAAGCATAGAAATTAAACTAACTAATTTTTTGGTTTTTCTTAAGGTTTATCAAACACACAAGAAGAAAACTAGAAAAAGAAAATTAAACTAACATGGATAATACAATGAAAGAGTATGAGCACCGACGACTAGTGTGTGAACATGAATGTAAAGTCGGTGAGAAATACGTACTCCCCCAAGCTTAGGCTTTTGGCCTAAGTTGGTCTAGTACCAAGGACCGCCTGGCTGATATCCGTCTGTGAGACTGGGGTTGTACTGAGATGCAGAGGCAACAGCCTTCTGAGCAGCAACGTCTTGGCGAGCTGCCTCCATTCCCCTCTCATATTTAGGGGCTTCTTCCCTGGTGACAACATATCTTCCTTTCGCCTGATAATCAAAAAGGTAGGGAGCAGGAAGAGTGACAGGGACGACGTTGCGTCTGTCATAGATTAGTCGATAATGGAGGAATTGTTCATTCCTCTCAAGAAAATGATGATGGAATATAGCTTCTTTATCCAAATAAACAGGAGGTAAAATCATATCCCCCTCTCGTGGGGCTATATTAAGAAAGTTAGCCACACGGGTTGCATAAATTCCTCCAAATAAATCTCCCTTTCTACTATTATTCTACAACCTAGGTGCAACTATTGCCCCCAAGTTATAGCCTTTCTAACCTGACACAGCACTCTTGAGGACACAAAGATCAGGGGCACACATGTGACATACCTCGTCCTTACCGTTAATGCATCTACCAATAAAGAGAGCAAAGTAATGTATAGCAGGAAAATGAATGCTCCCTATGGCAGCTTGTGCTACGTCCCTAGATTCTCCTACAGTAATACTAGCAAGAAAATCTCTAAATTCAGATTTGGAAGGATCATTAATATTACCCCACTGCGGAAGTTTGCAAGCAATTGTGAAATCCTCTAAATCCATGGTATAAGATGTATCATAAATATCAAACATGACACTAGGAGAATTACGCGCACAGTTGTATCTAAACCTCCGCACAAAAGAATCAGTCAACTGATAGTACTGTGGACACTTATCTTGTAAGAAGTCCTCCAGCTCGGCATTACGCACATATGCGTCAAATTCCTCCTTGAAGCCTGCTTCGACCATAAAATGATCGGATGGCCACTCACAAGCCCGTACATTTGCGTCCCTCGGCAATTCAACATCTTGCTCACGTATAGCAATCCTTGGCCCTTTCTTTGTCGAGGAGCCTCCTTGGTACATTCTTCTAAGCATATTTCTTTTCTGAAAATTTCTGAAATTTTAGTAACTTCAAAGTAAAAGTGAATAAAACTAAACAAGATTGATGGCAACTACTCCTACAAGTGCCTAGAGCCTATATCATGCATTGGAATTGCTTGGGACCTCAAAAATTTAACATGCAAGCTCAAGAAGATGGTCACCTATGCAGCAAAAATTTGCAATGAATAAAGCACTAGAACAAAAACTAATTGGACCAATGGAGGAGTCACATACCAAGCAACAATCTCCCAAAGTAGTTTTGTGAGTGGAGCTTTGAGCAAGGAGATCGAAAATCGCAGCAAAATGAGCTAGAACTCGTGCTTGAGCTGGATGGGGATTTTTTTGGGTAGAAGATGAAGTGTGTGGGTGCAGGAATAAGTGGAGGGGGGCCACCAGGGGCCCACGAGGGCAGGCGCGCCCTGGGGGCGCCTCCTCTCTCGTGGCTCGGTGCTTGGCCCTCTGTAGTGTTTTCGATGCCTAAAATCCTCAAATATTCCGTAAAAAAAATCATAGTAGATTTGCAGGGCATTTGGAGCACTTTTATTTTCGGACTATTTTTTAATGCACGGATAATTCAGAAAACAGACGGATAATACTATTTTTGCTTTATTTATTATAAATAACAGAAAATAAAATGAGGGTACAGAAGGTTGTGCCTTCTAGTTTCGTCCATCTCGTGATCATCAAAATGAACCCACTAACAAGGTTGATCAAGTCTTGTTAACAAACTCATTCCGAATAACACGGAACCGGAGAAATTTGAATAACACTAAGTTACCTCAACGGGATATGAAAATCCCAACAATAAGAATATCATACTTTTTCTTGACAAGAGGGAGAGGAAATTCAAAACCTCAAAAATAATAGTTGGAACTTTTGAATATAATTGATGCTATGGACTTGAGATTGTTTCCTCGGAAAGTGTACCGTATGTTCATTACCATTAACATGAAAAGTGACATTGCCTTTGTTGCAATCAATAACAGCCCCTGCAGTATTAAGAAAAGGTCTACCAAGGATAATAGACATACTATCGTCCTCAGGAGTATCAAGAATAACAAAGTCCGTTAAAATAGTGACATTTGCAACCACAACAGGCACATCCTCACAAATACCGGCAATGTATAGCAGTTGATTTATCGACCATTTGCAAAGATATTTCAGTAGGTGTCAACTTATTCAATTCAAGTCTACGATATAAAGAGAGAGGCATAACACTAACACCGGCTCCAAGATCACATAAGGCAGTTCTAACATAATTTCTTTTGATAGAGCATGGTATAGTTGGTACACCCGGATCTCCAAGTTTCTTTGGTATTCCACCCTTAAAAGTGTAATTAGCAAGCATGGTGGAAATCTCAGCTTCGGTATCTTTCTTTTATTTGTGATGATATCCTTCATATACTTAGCATAAGGATTTACTTTAAGCATATCGATTAAGCGCATACGTAAGAAAATAGGTCTAATCATTTGAGCAAAGCGCTCAAAATCCTCATCATCCTTTGACTTGGATGGTTTAGGAGGAAAGGGCATGGGTTTCTGAACCCATGGTTCTCTTTCTTTATCGTGCTTCCTAGCAACAAAATCTCTCTTATCATAACGTTGATTCTTTGATTGTGGGTTATCAAGATCAACAACAGGTTCAATCTCTACATCATTATCTTTACTAGGTTGAGCATCAACATGAACATTATCATTAACATTATCACTAGGTTCATGTTCATCACCTGATTGAGTTTCAGCATCAGAGATAGAAATATCATTGGGATTCTCAGGTATGTCTATGACCGGTTCACTAGAAGCATGCAAGGTTCTATCATTTTTATTCTTCTTCTTTTTACAAGAACTAGGTGCCTCTAAATTATTTCTCTGAGAATCTTGCTCGATTCTCTTAGGGTGGCCTTCAGGATACAAAGGTTCCTGAGTCATTCTACCAGTTCTAGTAGCCACTCTAACAACAAAGTCATTTTTATTATTCAATTCATCAAGCAAATCATTTTGAGTTTTAAGTACTTGCTCAGCTTGAGTAGCAATCATAGAAGCATATTTGCTAACGCGGTGAAGTTCATCTTTAACTCTAGCCAGATTATCACCTACGCGTCATATCTCGAAAGCATTATTCTTTAACTCTCTACCAACATAAGCATTAAAACTTTCTTGCCTAGCCATAAAGTCATCAAATTCATCTAAGCATGGGCTACGAAATTTAGTAGAGGGTGTATTTCAACTTTATCATATCTATAGAGAGAATTTACCTTTACTACCTGTGTCGGGTTATCAAGACAATGTAGTTCTTCAGGCGGTAAATTAAGACCATGTATTTCTTCAATAGGTGGTAAATTCTTAACATCTTCAGCTTTAATACCTTTTTCTTTCATTGATTTCTTTGCCTCTTTCATATCTTCAGGACTGAGAAATAAAACACCTCTCTTCTTCGGAGTGGGTTTAGGAATAGGCTCAGGAGTTGGCTCAATTGGTTCAGGAATTACTTCAGGAACTGGCTCGGGAAGAGTCCAATTATTTTCATTATTCAATAATATTTCAGCTTCGTCGACTGTTCTTATCCTTAAAACACAACCAACACAACTATCCAAGTGGTCCTTGGAAGCATCGGTTAGTCCATTATAAAAGATATCAAGTATTTCATTTTTCTTAAGAGGATGATCAGGCAAAGCATTAAGTAACCGAAGAAGCCTCCCCCAAGCTTGTGGGAGACTCTCTTCTTTGATTTGCACAAAATTATATATTTCCATAAGGCAGCTTGTTTCTTATGAGCAGGGAAATATTTAGCGAGAAGTAATAAATCATATCACGGGGACTACGCACACAACCAGGAGCAAGAGAATTATACCAAGTCTTAGCATCACCCTTTAATGAGAACGTAAATATCTTAAGGATATATAAATAGCGAGATTTCTCATCATTAGTAAACAAGGTGGCTATATCATTCAACTTGGTAAGATGTGCCACAACAGTTTCAGATTCAAGGCCATAAAAAGGATCAGATTCAACTAAAGTAATAATATCAGGATCAACAGAGAATTCATAATCCTTATCAGTAACACAAATAGGTGAAGTAGCAAAAGCAGGATCGGGTTTCATTCTAGCATTAAGAGACTGCTGCTTCCATTTAGCTAATAATTTCTTAAGATCACTTCTATCATTGCAAGCAAGGATTTCAAGAGCAGCTTTTTCATTCATAACCCTTAGGAACAACAGGTAAAACATAATCATTGGGGGAACCTTCATCATCACTATCATCAATAATAGGTTCTTCAATATTTTCATTCCCCCTAACTCTAGCAAGTTGTTCATCTAGAAATTCACCTAATGGCAAAGTAGTATCACGCCTGTAAGTAGTTTCATCATGCATAGCGTATGGCATCATCAATAACATGCGACATATCAGAATTCATAGCAGTAGCAGGTTTAGGTCTAGCAAGCATACTAATAACGGAAGGAGAATCTAGTGCAGAGCTAGATGGCAGTTCCTTACCTCCCCTCGTAGTTGAGGGCAAAATCTTGGTCTTAGCGTCTTTCAAGTTCTTCATAGTGATCAACAGATATAAATCCCAAGTGACTCAGAGAATAGAGCTATGCTCCTAAGAACGGGCGCTAGAAATTGGTCTTGATAACCCACAAGTATAGGGGATCGCAACAGCTTTTCGAGGGTAGAGTATTCAACCCAAATTTATTGATTCGACACAAGGGGAGCCAAAGAATATTCTTGAGTATTAGCAGTTGAGTTGTCAATTCAACCACACCTGGATAACTTAGTATCTGCAGCAAAGTGTTTAGTAGCAAAAGTGGTATGATAATAAAGGTAACGGTAGCAAAAGTAAAGATAAATGTTTTTGGGTTTTGTAGTAGTTGTAACAGTAGCAACGGAAAAGTAAATAAGCGAAGAACAATATATGAAAAGCTCGAAGGCACCGGATCAGTGATGGATAGTTTTGGGATGCGATTCCTCATGCAATAGTTATAACATAGGGTGATATAGAACTAGCTCCAGTTCATCAATGTAATGTAGGCATGTATTCCGTAAATAGTCATACGTGCTTATGGAAAAGAACTTGCATGACATCTTTTGTCCTACCCTCCCGTGGCAGCGGGGTCCTAGCGGAAACTAAGGGATATTAAGGCCTCCTTTTAATAGAGAACCAGAACGAAGCATTAGAACATAGTGAATACATGAACTCCTCAAACTACGGTCACACCAAGAAGTGTCCCGATTATTGTCACTTCGGGGTTGTCGGATCATAACACATAATAGGTGACTATAGACTTGCAAGATAGGATCAAGAACACACATATATTCATGAAAACATGATAGGTTCAGATCTGAAATCATGGCACTCGGGCCCTAGTGACAAGCATTAAGCATAGCAAAGTCATAGCAACATCAATCTCGAGAACATAGTGGATACTAGGGATCAAACCCTAACAAAACTAACTTGATTACATGGTAAATCTCATCCAACCCATCACCATCCAGCAAGCCTACGATGGAATTACTCACGCACGGCGGTGAGCATCATGAAATTGGTGCTGGAGGATGGTTGATGATGACGATGGCGACGAATCCCCCTCTCCGGAGCCCCGAACAGACTCCAGATCAGCCCTCCCGAGAGAGATTAGGGCTTGGCGGCGGCTCCGTGTCGTGAAATGCAATGAAACTTTCTCTCTGATTTTTTTCTCCCCGAGATGGAATATATGGAGTTGGAGTTGAGGTCGGAGGAGGTCCAGGGGGCCCATGAGATAGGGGGGCGCCCTATAGGGGGGGGCGCCCCCCTGTCTCGTGGACAGGCCCTGGGCCCCCTGGTGTATTTCTTTCGCCCAATAATTATTATAAATTCCAAAAAGTGCCTCCGTGAATTTTCAGGACATTCCGAGAACTTTTCTTTTCTACACATAAAACAACATCATGGTAGTTCTACTGAAAACAGCGTCAGTCCGGGTTAGTTTCATTCAAATCATGCAAGTTAGAGTCCAAAAGAAGGGCAAAAGTGTTTGGAAAAGTAGATACATTGGAGACGTATCACTCGCCTCAACAGAACAAGGTCATGAGCATGCATAGAAGCAGGCCGGAGACCACACGTAGGACAGCCGAAGAGAAACACCTGAAGAAGAACACACCACCCTCGGTCCTGAGCAGGCCACACCACCACCACCAAACGCACCACACACCACCACACACAACAACAGAAGTCGTTGTTTGGGTCTCCATGACGACGCCTCCAAGGAAGTAGTGTTGTCGAGCACACAACACCGTCATCCGATCCGGCAAGCCCGATCTTGGGTTCTCACCCTGAGTTTGAGCACATCCCTAAAGCAAGACGGCAGCCGACCACCGCCGCCGTCGAACCCTCCAACGATGAAGAAGCATGATGAACCGCCTCAGCCAGCCGCACCTCGCGGAGACCACCGACGGCCAAACTCGGCACTAGACGCCAGATCCACCAATGGTCGGCCGGACGGACGCAGAGCCACCGGACGCAACACGAGCCACCATGCCCCACCAAGCACCATGCCGGCAAAGAGCAGAGGGGCGCTGCCCGAGGCCAAGAACCACCATGGTTCCGGGCTGCAGCCATACATCAGGCACGCCGACGCGCCAAGGCTTTACCATCGCACGCCAGCCGGAGGCCAGATCCGAAGCGCCCGCAGTGCAGACTGAAGGCGGGGGGATTGAACCTTGCTGTTGCAGCACCTCCACCGCCCACCACCCCTCCTTCACGCGCCCACCACCCCACCTACATCCTCCTCTGCCCCAAGTCAGACGACCATGGGTCGATCCAATTGGATTCAGCCAGTCCAGCGAAACGCATCACCACCAAGCCTCCAGATCCACCCCCGACGTGAACTGCGGCTGACCTAGAACCATCAGGAGGCGAGGCCATGGGCAGGACGCCGCCGCGCGACCAAAGGCAGACCACTGGAGCACGGAGGCCGACACCGCGCCCCCGAGGCCGAGCAGAGTGAGGGAGTCCTGGACTAAGGGGTCCTCGGGCGTCCGGCCTATTAGCCATGGGCCGGACTGATGGGCTGTGAAGATACGAAGACCGAAGACTGCACCCGTGTCCGGATGGGACTCTCCTTGGCGTGGAAGGCAAGCTTAGCGACCAAATATGTAGATTCCTTTCCTTGTAACCGACCTTGTGTAACCCTAGATCCCCTCAGTGTCTATATAAACCGGAGGAGGAGATACTCATTACCATAGACATACAGGCTAGGCTTTTAGGGTTTAGCCATCTCGATATCATGGTAGATCAACTCTTGTAATACTCATATTCATCAAGATCAATCAAGCAGGAAGTAGGGTATTACCTCCATAGAGTGGGCCCGAACCTGGGTAAACATCGTGTCCCCTGTCTCCTGTTACCATCGACCTTAGACGCACAGTTCGGGACCCCCTACCCGAGATCCGCCGGTTTTGACACCG
This sequence comes from Aegilops bicornis, assembly GCA_021605145.1. Lineage (NCBI taxonomy): Eukaryota > Viridiplantae > Streptophyta > Magnoliopsida > Poales > Poaceae > Aegilops > Aegilops bicornis. Next base: position 462,536,546 of record CM038669.1, on the reverse strand, counting down.
ACATTGGTGCTTTCATTGAGAGTTCCACTGTGTCATCGACGACAGGATCGATGACTCGCCTCGTCCTTAAAGACAATATCACCGCCGGAGGAGGACTGGCCTCAGGCCAAACCCTCCGGCCGGGCGGCTTTACTATGATCGCCCGTTCGGCCGTTAAGCCGACGATGACCTCTCGGGCCATCGAAAATCCCCTTCGTATTGACTCCAAACACTCCAAGCAGATGGATTCGGTGGAGTTCTCGTCTTTAAACGAGATCCTTGATCGCATCGCCACCCCGGGAATCTCCACAGATTCCGATCGGATCGGGCTTAAACCCGACCAAAGAGAAATCAAGTCTCCACCGATCACCCACCAGATAGTGGTAGTCGAAGAGCAAGACGGCGACTCTTCCCCCATACTAAAGACGGACTATGTTCGGATCGCCGACCCTGCAGGGCCGGATACCCACAAGCGAAAGGATGTGACCGGCCTTCCGAACATAGAATCGGACGCAGGACCTAAGCAACCAAAAGATACTCCGGAGCCCGGACTGTTAAGTCTGGAAAATCTTCAGACTCCGGATCATCGATCGGGTCAGGGTCCGAATTCAATTCCGCCCACCCATCCAGACATAAGCGCTCTTATGAGCATACAACATCAGTCTCAGGAACCGGTCCACCACTTCTGGGCCAGATTCCTCCTTGTCAAGGACAAGGTTAAAGATTACCGTGACGAGGACGCGATATCAGCGTTCTACAACAACTGCACGGATGAAAGAATCCTCAACGCCATCAATCACCGTTGCATACTACACTTCACTGACTTGGCAACTATCGTATAGAAGTACAGCTCAATGGAAAGCGCCTGGAAAGCTCAGGCAGCTTGCTGGGAGCCGCCGACGCCAACTCAACCTCTCGTTCAGGTGAAAAGGGCGCACCCCCGTGGCACGCCCAGTCCAATAGCCAAGAAATACAAACCCATTGCACGGCACGGAACCGTTCTAGAGGGATGGCTCGATGGCCCATGCAAAATACACACAACACCGGATACCATACCAACCCACAGCCTTAGAGCATGTTGGATACTCCGGCAGGTAGCCAAGAGCGGCGAGGACATCCTTACCAAAAACGCCCCAGAGCAACACCCTCTAGAGGACGACGACCCCAGAGTACTGACGGTCTTCCAGACATTCGCTTCAAACAATAAGCGCAAAAGGGCACTCCGCGACCTCGCCGAAGTCTGTCAAATCGCCGCGATAAACCCTTGGAACGACACAGCTATAACCTTTAATGCCGGTGATGAACCAAAATACAGGACAGCACGAGCGCCTGCCGCATTAGTCCTCAGTCCCATCGTGGACGGCTTTCGACTCACCAAGGTCCTCATGAACGACGGCAGCGGACTAAATCTCATCTATGAGGATACACTCCACAAAATGGAAATAGACAGGAGCCGTATCAAGCAAAGCAGCACGACCTTCCAAGGAAATTCCCAGTCGGGAGGCACGGTGTGCGGGAAAAATCACAGTTGACGTGGTATTCGGCACGCTGGAGAATTATCGGTCCGAAGAAATAACCTTCCAAGTGGCCCCTTTCAGCAGTGGATATCACGCCCTGTTGGGGCGAGATGCTTTTACACGCTTCCAAGTTATACCTCATTACGGGTACATGAATCTCAAAATGCCTGGGCCCAACAGCATAATTACTCTTGTGAGTGATCCGGACATAGCACTCTCCGCTGAAAACAAAACCGCATCCTTAGCCCTTGAGGCATTATCTGAAGCCCTCGCGGCCGAGGAATTAACCGCACTACGCTCCACGGTGGATAGGGACGATGTGATCTTAGACAAACGACCCAAATCCACCTCCTTCAAACCGGCAGAAGAAATAGTCAAATTCCAGGTCCACCCAACGGACCCCAAGAAGACAACATCTATTGGGGCACAACTAGACCCAACGGTCGACACCGCGCTATGGGATTTCCTTCGTGAAAACTGGGATATATTCGCCTGGCACCCTTCTGACATGCCTGGAATCCCACGCGAGCTGGCCGAACATAGCCTCAATATATTAAAGGGATACAAACCAGTCAAACAAGCACTGCGGCGCTTTTCCGAACCCAAACGCCAAGCTATGGGGGAGGAGCTGGCCAAGCTAATCGAGGCCGGATTCATCAGAGAAATAAAACATCCGAACTGGCTGGCAAACCTGGTGATGGTACCAAAGAAGGACAAATCCTGGCGCCTGTGCGTCGATTTTAAAGACCACAATAAGGCTTTCCCTAAGGATCCCTTCCCCCTCCCCCGCATTGATCAAATCATCGATGCTACCGCAGGACACGACTCACTGTGTTTCCTTGATGCATATTTCGGATACCATCAAATCAAAATGAAGGAGTCCGATCAAGCTGCAATGGCATTTATTACCCCATATGGGCCGTTCTGCTTCAACACCATGCCCTTCGGGCTCAAGAACGTCGGCGCCAGATACCAATGCATGATTCAAACATGCCTGGAGAAACAGATCGGCAAGACAGTTGAAGCTTATGTGGACGACATCATCATCAAAACTAGGCACGTCGAAACACTAATAGACGATTTACGTCTCACATTCGACAACCTCCGTGCGTATGGCATTAACCTCAATCCGGAAAAGTGCGTTTTCGGCGTCCCCGCGGGAAAACTGCTGGGCTTCTTTTCCAATAGAGGAATTGAAGCAAATCCAGCCAAAATTCGAGCTTTGTCTCAACTGGCCACGCCAACGGACCTCAAACAAGTCCAAAAACTCGCGGGTTGCGTGGCAGCTCTAAGCCGCTTTATCTCTAGATTGGGAGAGAAGGCACTGCCACTCTATCGCCTTCTACGGTGAACCGATCACTTCGAGTGGACGGACGCGGCAACAGCCGGACTGGAGGAAATAAAAACCCTTCTAGCGAGCAACCCAATCCTGGCCATGCCAAACGTCGGCGAACCCATGTTATTATACATATCGGCAACACATCAGGTGGTGAGCGCCGTGCTCGTCGTTGAACGAGAACAGGACGGACACAAATTCCCGCTTCAGAAGCCAGTATACTACGTATCCACTGTCCTTACACCATGCAAATCCCGGTACCCCCATTATCAAAAGATAGCATACGCGGTCTTCATGGCATCCCGAAAGCTACGACACTACTTCCAGGAGTGTTCGATCACGGTGGCTTCCGAAGTACCACTCAACGACATAATAAACAACCGCGATGCCACGACCCGGATTGCCAAATGGGCCATTGAGCTCCTTCCATTTGATATTACATACAAACCATGTCGAGCTATTAAATCCCAAGTACCGGCTGACTTCGTCGCCGAATGGACAGAGGCCGAACTCCCTAAAGAGTACGACACATATTCAAATTGGGTTATGTATTTTGATGGCTCCAAAATGTTGGCAGGGCTAGGAGCGGGCGTCGTTTTAACGTCCCCTACTGGAGACGTCGTCCAGTACGTACTCCAAATACTATACACAGACTCCAACAACGCAGCCGAATACGAGGCCTTATTGCATGGTCTCCGGATGGCTGTCTCCATGGGCATACAACGCCTGGAGGTGCGCGGGGACTCAAACCTCGCAATATCTCAAATAAATGGAGACTTCGATGCCAAAGATCCAAAGATGGCAGCTAATCGTAATGCCATCCTAAAAATGTCGGCTCGGTTCGAGGGGCTCGAGTTCCATCACGTGGCCCGAGAAAGTAATCAAGCGGCGGACGTTCTTGCCCATATCGGCGCCAAGCGCGACCCCGTCCCACCTAATATATTTCTAGAAAGGCTTTTTAAGCCATCCGTGGTGTGGCAGGGGGAAAGCGGCAACACTAGTACGGATCCGAAGACAACTCCAGATTCCGAACACACAGATATAATTGGCGGCTCAGCCACCGAAATAACACCGCCAGCCTATCTCATTATGGCAGTCTTCCCCATGGACTGAACCCTTCTTGGCCTACCTTAATAGGAAGGAACTTCCTGAGGATCAAAATGAGGCTTGCCGCATTGTCCGACGTTCGAAGGCCTATAAGGTTCACGACGGAGAACTCTATAAGAAAGCGCTACCGGAGTCCTTCAAAGATGTATCTCCGAGGAGGAGGGGCGGCAGCTCCTGGCTGAGATTCACGCCGGTCTTGGCGGGCACCACGCCGCAGCTCGGGCCCTTGTTAGCAAGGCCTTCCGTACAGGGTTTTATTGGTCGACGGCCCGAGCAGATGTAGAGGACATTGTCCAACGTTGCGTCGGATGCCAACTCTTCGCCAACCAAAGCCATATGCCCCCACTGTCCTACAAACAATCCCCATCACTTGGCCTTTTGCGGTCTGGGGACTGGATATGGTTGGACCCCTTAAAGGAGGAAGCCATAAGAAAAATATTTGCTGGTCATGGTGGATAAATTCACTAAGTGAATAGAGGCCAAACCAGTTAAAACGGCCGAATCCGGGCCGATGATAGAATTCATATCCGGCGTTGTACACCGTTATGGTGTTCCGCACAATATCATCACCGATAATGGCTCCAACTTCACAGCCGATGAAGTAAAAACTGGTGCGCCAATCTGGGCATCAAGCTCGATTACGCCTTTGTCTATCACCCACAGACAAACGGTCAAGTCGAAAGAGCCAATGGTCTTATTATGAGAGGCATTAAGCCTAGACTAGTGCGGTCTTTGAAGGAATCAGACAGGCACTGGGTTGAGGAGCTCGACTCCGTACTCTGGGGGATGCGGACCATACTACGGGATACACACCTTTTTTCATGGTGTACGGCGCAGAGGCAGTACTACCCTGTGACATTATTCATGACTCACCTCGAGTGCGCATGTACGAAGAGAGAGAGGTCGAGATCGATAGGCAGGACAGCTTAGATGCCCTGGAGGAGGAGCGCAACGTCGCAAAAGCCCGTTCCGCATCATCATATTCTATTCCACCCATAGTGATATATCCATGGCTCACGCTCATGTATTGCGTGAAGGTTGAAAAAGTTTGAGATTATTTAAGTATGAAAAAATTGCTTGGCTTGTCATCGGGGGTATAGAAGATGGGAACATCTTTGTGTGACGAAAATGAAGCATAGCCTAACTATATGATTTTGTAGGGATGAACTTCCTTTTGCCATGCTATTTTGAGAAGACATGATTACTTTGATTAGTATGCTTGAAGTGTTACTATTTCTTTTATCAATATGAACTTTTATTTTGTATTCATTTGGATCTGAACATTCATGCCACAATAAAGAAAATTACTTTGAGAATCATGCTAGGTAGCATTTCACATCAAAAATTCTGTTTTTATCATTTACCTACTCGAGGACGAGTAGGAATTAAGCTAGGGGATGCTTGATACGTCTCCAACGTATCTATAATTTTTTATTGTTCCATGTTATATTACTATGTGTTTTGAATGATTATGGGCTTTATTATACACTTTTATATTACTTTTGGGACTAACCTATTAACCGGAGGCCCAGCCCATATTGCTGTTTTATTGCCTGTTCCAGTATTTCGAAGAAAAGGAATATCAAACGGAGTCCAAACGGAATGAAACCTTCAGCAGCGTGATTTTTTGGAAGAATATGATCCTGGAGACTTGGAGTCCACGTCAGAAGATCCTCGAGGAGGCCACGAGATAGGAGGGCGCCCCCCCCCCTGTAGGGCGCGCCCCCTGTCTCGTGGACCCCTCGAGCACCCCCCCCGGCCGACTTCTTTCGCCTATATAGTCCCATCTACCATAAAAACATCCACGGAGAAGATAGATCAGGAGTTCCGCAGCCGCAAGCCTCTGTAGCCACCAAAAACCTCCCGGGAGCCCGTTCCGGCACCCTGCCGGAGGGGGAACCCATCACTGGTGGCCATCTTCATCATCCCGGCGCTATCCATGACGAGGAGGGAGTAGTTCACCCTCGGGGCTGAGGGTATGTACCAGTAGCTATGTGTTTGATCTCTCTCTCTCTCTCGTGTTCTTGATTTGGCACGATCTTGATGTATCGCGAGCTTTGCTATTATAGTTGGATCTTATGATGTTTCTCCCCCTCTACTCTCTTGTGATGAATTGAGTTTCCCCTTTGAAGTTATCTTATCGGATTGAGTCTTTTATGAGAACATTTGATGTATGTCTTGCCGTGCTACGCGGGGGCGTCGGTGCGGAGCAGGCGGGGCGCGAGGAAGGAGGAGAGGCGCCGGTGTGCGGCCGCGTCGGTAGCCGGAGCTTGATCTCGACCTCCATGGGGTTGGGGTTGCGGCTAGAAATTTGGAGGCGAAATGGAAGGTCTTGGTGGCGTCTACTCTGGGAGTTCTAGGGATCGGTGGAGCGGACGAAAAAACCTACGAAAAAAAATCAGTGGAAGGTGGGACGAAAAAAAACTAGGCGAGGTGGGACGAAAAAAAACCGGGCAAGGTAGGACGAAAATAAAACCCGGAACGCGACCTACCAATTGAGACATTAGGAGTAGAGATACGTCCTTGGTGCTCAAATGGTGAAGCTTCTACTTCACTCCTTGCTTTCTTTAAGAATTGGCACATATTACAATCAAGGACTCCTAATCTCTTGGGCATATATCACATCAAACGATAGGGCATTCTACACAATTGTTTCCTTCCCTTGAACCTGAAGTTATTAGCACTACACAATGGAGTTATTCATGTTGATCTTAACCTTGATGGTATACTGGTGGATCTACCATTGAATATATCGATCGCATATGAGGATATATGTGCCTGAATGTGATAGGGACCTGCATCCTTGATCCCGGGCTTATTAATCTTGGTGGACTCGATGAGGTCAATGTTGGCAATAATCACGAATCCTTTAGGCTCTTTAAATTCCGTGGGTGGCGTAGCTACCGAGATCAATCTGATTAATTATGTCTCTCCCAAGTTGGTTATCAACTTCTCATTTTGTTCTAGGATTCTTCTTTTTGTGGGCCAGTTATGGCATGCAGGAAGAGCCCGAGCTGCTGCTGCAGGTTTTGAAAACGGAATCGATCGTGATTTGGAACCTGTTCTTTACATGAACCCTCTTAACTAAGATTTTCTTATTTATACTTGTTTTACTTTTTTTCTGTTCTGGCTCGGTTATTCCATCTAGTCGAGGCATTCATTCCTTTTTATGAAAGAGAGATAAGGGACGAAAAATAATAATGAAAGAAACAAACGTATTCAATAAGAAAAAGGAGAGAGAGGGATTCGAACCCTCGATAGTTCCTAGAACTATACTGGTTTTCAAGACCGGAGCTATCAACCACTCAGCCATCTCTCCCCAGCCTAATCCTTATTTTACTCCTACAAATAGAACATAGCCATATAAACAATAAAAGATCAGCCTCATGAAAATCTTATATTCCCTGAGGAGGTTCTACCACGTGGAAACACTCTTTAATGGAACTTACGTTTTAGCTGGTCGTGACCAAGAAACCACCGGCTTTGCTTGGTGGGCTGGGAATGCCAGACTTATCAATTTGTCCGGTAAACTACTTGGAGCTCATGTAGCCCATCTTTGGATTAATCGTATTCGGGCGAGCAATGAACCTATTTGAAGTGGCCCATTTCATACCAGAAAAGCCCATGTATGAACAAGGGTTGATTTTACTTCCACACTTAGCTACTCTAGGTTGGGAGTAGGGCCAGGGGGAAGTTCTAGATACTTTTCCGTACTTTGTATCTGGCGTACTTCACCTAATTTCCTCCGCGGTCTTAGGCTTCAGTGGCATTTATCACGTGCTTCTGGGACCCAAGACTCTTGAGGAATCTTTTCCATTCTTTGGTTACATGCGGAAAGATAGAAATAAAATGACTACAATTTTGGGTATTGACTTAATTTTGTTAGGTCTAGGTGCTTTTCTTCTAGTACTCAAGGCTCTTTATTTTGGCGGTGTATATGATACATGGGCCCCTCGGGGGGAGATGTAAGAAAAATTACCAATTTGACCCTTAGTCCCAGTGTTATATTTGGTTATTTACTAAAATCTCCTTTTGGTGGAGAAGGGTGGATTGTTAGTGTAGATGATTTAGAAGATACAATTGGTGGGCATGTATGGTTGGGTTTTATTTGTGTATTTATGGAATTTGGCATATTTTAACCAAACCCTTTGCATGGGCTCGCCAGTACATTTGTATGGTGCGGAGAAGCTTACTTGTCTTATAGTTTAGCTGGTCCAACGTAATTACATTAGTAACTTTATAGGTCAACATTTTCAAAGCATCATCCAAAGCCATTGGGTTTTTCTCCGACCTACAAAAGTAAACATATATTAAAAAAGCTCATATCGTTATATATTCATTGAATTTCTGCTAGATGCAAGCATATGACCGTCTTTAGTCGAGTGAGTGGCATCATGCTTTTTAGTAGAATGATTTGCATCCCAATTTTAATAACATCTAGGCTTACTTGTAAATCACTTGTTGGTAATTATTCTTGAAATGACTTGTTAGGATTTGTGATAATTTTCACTATGTAAAAAAGTAAGTGACATTCTCTCATAGCAAAGCAGTCTATTTTCCCTTAAAAAAGCAAATGACCTATTTTTCTTCTTATCTTAAAAAAGCAAGTCACTCGCTCACCGCATGACACAACGCTCACACTCACATTGCATCCCCACCAACCCTGCTTCTCACTGCCAACTTTCCTCGATGCCATGGCGTTCAGCCTGCATCTTACTCTCACCGCGGTTTCCCCTCCCTCCCATGATGTCCTTGGCCCCCTCCTCTCCCCTGGGCTTCCCAGGCCAATTCCACGGTCATAACCGAGGGAAACCACCACGACGACGCAACTTTCTGCTCACTGTAGCACTGCACCTTCTCCGGGTATGGTAGCCACAACCAGGTCACGAACTTTTGTGTTGACAAAAATAAATGAGATGGTAATACAAAAGGCAATGTCCTCGCTCGCTGGTGTTGATGAAGCGAAATGAGATGATGTATAGACTGCCCTAATAGTATAGATTAGCATGCTGAATAAAGAAATACACCTAACCGACGTGGTAGTACTAACTATGCATGAAAGCTTTTCAACCTCTGAGACTTTCCTACTCGAGAAAATCCATTATAATGGACTAACATACTAAGGACACGGAGAAACAATTACTTCTAGGCATCTTGATAGGACTTGTGCCTATGCATTGCTATGGGGACCAAAAATTGCTCCGTTAATTAACTACCGCTGAAATTGCTATGAACACCCAATATTGTAATTTAGCATACATATTTTTCAAGGGCACTTTTGACATTCATATTTTGTAGGTCCATACATGCAACCCAAACTCATCTCACAAGATGCATGGGACCCGAATAATCAGGCGTCAAAACAACAAGAATTGCAACCATGTTTACATCATAATTTACTAATTTAGAAATCTAGAAAATGTTAGTTTTCTAAGATTATCTTCAGCAAAAGTCAACTAAGAGATCGTAGCATGGACGCCGCGCCACACAGTGCCCACACCCGAAAACCCTAATTCCATTGGTCCGAGAGATCAACGGGAACCCCAGGAAACCTCTTGACCCTCTCTCCCCAACTTGCTTTTTAAAATGAAATACCCTACATTTCCTGCCAATATGAATGCTACAAGCTCAGCATTCTATTTCACAAAATGTCTTGAGGATAGAACTGTTAGACCGCAACAATGCAAGTATGAAAGATTGATGGATGGATGGAATATTACAATGGAACCTATATTACCCTATTGCACAAAACAGTAACAAGAAGCTAGAACCAGGTGAGAAAAAAAGAATATAACACTCATAATAATTACAATCAGAACTAAGATAGTTCAAATCTGTCTTACAAACAAATACTCCCTCCATTCCTAAATACATGTCTTTTTAAAGATTTTAATATGAACTACATACAGATGTATATATACGTAGTTTAGAGTGTTGATTCACTCGATTTTCTCCGTATGTAGTCCATGTTGGAAATCTCTAAAAAGACTTATATTTAGGAAGGGAGGGAGGAGAATGCAATGCCATAGGGTATCTCTATCTGTCATGACAAATACAACTACATATAGGAAGGATCAGACCAGGTCCCATTCTCTTAGTATAATGGAGTAACAATGTAGCAGTAGTAGTAAATCTGTATATACACAAGAAACGGAAATCCATCGTAGCCATAAATAAGAAAAGAGATACTAATTTGATTCATTATGATGCATGCTAAGTAATGGAAATTGTGTTGTTGCATATGGGGTTGTATGAAGATCTCCAGTATTGTGAGTAAGGAACTGGTCATCGTAGTTTCCATGGAGCGGCATGTCTGCCCTTCCTCAATGTCATTGTTGTCCTCCTTCTCCACCATGATACCCGTGGCCTTCTTGTCCTCGTCCCCTCATCCCTTGTCAGATGCAGGCTAAAGGTTGTGATGAACGTTGAACATGGCATGGAATACCATGATGGGGGTGTTCATTGGCGAAGCCAGGTTATTCTAAATGGGTGTACAAAGTTCACAATTTTACAAGTTCCCTAGCTATTTTCCAATGTATACATATTTGATCTATTTAATTCATGCCTTCTTACCTAGATTAACGGGTGTACATATGTACATCCATCCCCTTGTGGCTCCGCCCATGGGAGCGTTGACGGCGCTTAAAGAGGAAGTTGACGATGGCGAGAGTAGGCCATGGGGTTTCAGTTAACACTTTGCATGCCTTGCAATTTCAGGTGACAAATGATTACTCACTTCAACAATAACATAGGCACCAAATAAAGTATCATTTGGAAATATATTATCTTGCAATCATGTTCTACATAGCAGGACACCATTATGAGATTATTGTGGCCAATAACCTATAAAACAGTGCTTGCTCGTCAAAAGGGAGAAGTGGTCTCAATAAATATCCGTGTATCCCTACATACCTTGCACTCACAAGATTTAGAAGAGCAATGAATAGAGCAGTACTCTCTGATCTCATTGTTATTACCAATGTTTAGAAAGCATTCATCTCCTGGCCGAACAGGAGGAGAAGGCATTGATGGTCTGCACAAAGCACAAGGTGTCTGCAACAATAGAACAACATAAGTATCTCCTTCTGCGCATTTCATTTTGTTAGTACGGACCACTTAAGAAAGCCTGAGATCAAATACCTGTCCCAAGGAACAAGACATTAGAATAAAAAGATGGGCACTATGGTGTGCGTCAAGGAGACAACCACCTTTCCCGAACTCAGCCTTCCTGTTTGTGCGTCTCGAGCCTTCAGGGCAATGTTCTTTTTCCTTCCTCCCTTAGTTCCATAGCAGGTGGGTTGGTGTTGGATTGATGTGCCTTGGCCTTCTTCTGGAAAAGCACATTGGCTTAGCTTCAGCTTCACATGTAGTTAACTGAAGAAAAAAAGATAACATGTTATATACATGTGCATACTTTAGCCAATCAAAGTAATTTTTTGAAAGTTTTCTTGAGCTATTGAATTTATAAGTCGGCCATATATTACAACACTAAAAGCCTCTTCTGCTGCTCCGTCAATAATAGCAAGGAAAGCAAGCAAGTGAACAAAATCTGATGATGTGGGCGTAGATCGTCAGGATTTCATCATTGCATACCATATTTGTCTGGATACTACAAATGCAAGCACCGGTATACCCTCTAAAACTGGCTATCCCTGTCCATTGGGTGGCTATCCACTAAACTAAACACATCCTCCATGTCTCTCCGCAACACTTTATTAGGTTCTAAAAATCCCCACCCTACTATCACTGCGTGTAGATCTTATTTCTAAAATTTCAAAATTAATTTTCTAGACACCGCTTGGCAACACATAAATCATGACAGTGCAATGTGCACTCCATCCACATTCTAGGCGACACTTTGCTTCACCACACCCATAGGCTCCATCTTAGCTCCGACGGTTGACATCTGAAAAATAAGTTTAGTTGTGTTTGATGATCATGAAATGGGAAGGCATTCTTCATTCTTTGTTTTGTCTTCGCCATGCTCCTCAGACATCCTCCTATTTTATCTCCTCCTCTCCATTGTTGTGTGCCATCACAAGCCTCCTACAGAAAAGAGATATGTACGTAGAGAGGGAAAGCCATGTTAACATAATCACACAAATTATATTCTTCTCTCCCTGCCATTTTCTTCATTGAACCCTCGCTCAGCTTCCGACTCCGTCCCATTCCATTTATATGGCAGCTACCACCACTATAGCTTCCAGAAAACACACATATTGTTCTTACTCTACTCACGAATGAACACGAGGAATATTTGCAAGTGCTGGAACAATAGCTTCGCAATATTCTCTTAGCATCTTAAATGACCAAGCCAATTACATGCCAACATGAGAAGATAAATAAAATGGAAATATGCAAGCTCACTACCCATTGCACAAACTCGCATGATAGATTAAGCAAGCAAATGTCTAACCATACCAGCAGAAAAAGGCAGGAAACAACACGTTGTAGGCAAAAATTAGTAATGAGCAAAGGAAATTAGTAACGAGCAAATAAATCTGAGAGGAAACCTCTGAAATAATTGTCTATAGTGTTCAATGGCAATGAAAATGACACCTTCATGTTCAAGAAAATCAATCCACATCAATCCTGAAAATCGTCGTTCCTTCAAACGGGGCCAAGAATGTGATCCTGGTCTTGCCTCCCTATCGTCAGAGCAAACAAAAATCAACCTTATTTTGTATCCAGTCTTGGTATAGAAAGGCACCACCGCTTCAAGACCGCCACTGTTCCGTGACTCAAAAAATAACATTAGATGTAAAGCATTGCAGTTTAAATAGGATGCATGATGCGATCCATTAAGCACCAAAGCAAATAGTCCTAGATCACGTGCATTCATTATTTGACGCCAAGTAGAGGGTCATTTGCTGATGTAAACTGAGAAATAAATGAAATGCTGCATTGATTTTTTCGCAGCAAAGCACATATGAAAAAACTATGCGACATACTGATTGAAACACCAGACATCTGTATTTCATCAAATTGCACACACCTGGTACCGGCTCTAGAAGGAAAGGGCGATGGAGACCATGTGTTTCACCTAGGCACACCCTCGAACACTGCCTTGTCAAGCTTTGTTGGTAAAGATCAATTTGGCAGCCTTGAGAATCAGTGATTCAACACATAAAAAAGAGGTACAATCGGAAGGGCACTTACAGAGTAGAAGATGTAAATCCAATAGGTTCCCTGCACCTGCAATGAACCAAATAAAGTTACACAATGCTCCAAAACCCGAGGGCAGTGAAAATTAGAAGCATCAGGATAGGGATGCATTGAAGATTATGGATGAACCAAATGGCCTCTGAATCTGCGGCAAACCACTTCACACCCTTCGCCCCCAGCAAAGAGCCAAGTCTGAAGGTCCTCCAGATTCTGTTATGCTATCACATCATGCATTAGCCCATGAAATTTGCAGCTCTGTGGCTGAAAGTACAACCAAGTTCGTATAAAGGATGATTCTAACAAACATTGTGAAAGTAATACCCACTCGTGGATCCTTATCCTTATGTAGGAATAGGCAGCTTGGACTTTTGTAGACACGGTGCATAGTATTTTCAATTCTACTGACTTTGATTTCCCTCAATTTTTCTACCTGCAAAAATTAAGAATAAGGGATAACGATCTACGCAACAACAGTGTACAAAATCAGCTTTGGTGCGATATGTGCAAAATCAGATGCCATAGCGATATTTGTGGGAAGAAAGAAGGGGACGATTGGAGCAGGATCCTACCGACGTCCAGATCAATGGACAATGGCACCACCACAGCGTTCGCTCGAGGAAGTTCTCCAAAGAACGCTGACGCGCACCTGTCCCACCCGCCGCTTGACCTCTTACATCCGCGGGCGGCGATCCGACCGTGGCGGCGATCCCATACGGTGGAGACTTCCATACGTCGGAGGCAGCGATATCGCACGAGATCCAGCTGAGAGTTCGGCGGCGGAGGCTGTGAGATTGCACGAAATCCGATTGTGAGTTCGGAGGCGGCGGTGGCGGCTGTTATATCGCACGAGATCCGGTTGCGTCGATTGGAACTTGGATCGCAGGACGGCGGCGATGTGGGCCACGCGAGGGCGTCGGTGCGGAGCAAAGCGGGCGCGAGGAAGGAGGAGAGGCGCCGGTGTGCGGCCGCGTCGGGAGCCGGAGCTTGATCTCGACCTCCATAGGGTTGGGGTTGCGGCTAGGGCTGGAGGGCGGGGGCTGGAAGGGGCGGGCGGCGGCGTCTACTCTGGGAGTTCTAGGGATCGGTGGAGCGGACGAAGAAACCTACGAAAAAAAATCAATGGAAGGTGGGACGAAAAAAAACTAGGCGAGGTGGGACGAAAAAAAACCGGGCAAGGTAGGACGAAAATAAAACCTGAAACGCGACCTACCAACTGAGACATTAGGAGTAGAGATCCATCGATCCATGCAAATGTAAAACAATTCATGGATGCGTGTCCACAAACTCAATTTAGTCAGCAAACCAGGCCTTTCCCTGCCACGTCACCAAATCCTCCCTTTGAAAGGCATCAAGGTTAAAAAAATCCGGGATCAGAAAGGACAGGGTACAAATTTTCGGAATTTTGCGATGAGGGTTTGTTTTGGACAAGTTCTACAACGTCAAGGTTTAAATTAGAATTCACTCATCCGAACGACCCATCCGTCGAGCGATCCGTGTCGCACGTCCCCCGATCCACTGCTCCACTAGAGATTTTTATTCCATTCTGTTAAAAACCGTTGTATCTACCGGTTCTCATTTCTTTTTTTTTTCCTTCACTATATTTTTTCTCGTCAAAAAAGGCAGTGGGAATCGAACCTCCAACCTGGATGCTTAATTCCAGATTCGCTGCCACCAAGAGAAGTCATTGCTAGAGTTTATATTTAGGTTAGCTTGTTGTTATTTTTTACGAATGCTGCCACTGCATTTTCTTTGCATAGGGCGCAATTTCAATTTTTTCTGGATCTTGTCATCGGTCATAAATCATGTAATGTTGTTGTTTTATGATTTTTTGGCGTTTTTTCACTACTTTTCTGACAAAAAATATTTTAATCACCTTTTCTTTTCTCTGTTGCGAGAAGATTTTTTATAGAAGCACAAAGGAGTTGTTGAAATATAACCCGGTATTTTTTTTGTAGATGAAATGATAATTTTTGATCGTAGACTTGATAATTGATGTGCCATCATCATGATAACTTTCGCCCAAGGAAAAAAGTACACAACCGTGTAATCTCCATGGCATGGTAATATAAGCATCGCAAACTTTTTTATCTTACATGGAAACACCACAAAATAATTAGCCCAGAAAAAAATTTGTTGAAGAATATACCCTCGCTAATTTCTGCATAAATAGCATGATAAAATATGCATCATTTACTTGATAACTTAAGTATTACAAACTACACGGTAACTTTGATCGGGGATTTTTTTAAACATACCCCGGGGTGGGTGAGTTGTTGAGATATACCCTCGTAACTTCCATGTAAATGCATGGTAATGCACTCATGGCATGGCTGATAATTCATGCATGAATACCGTGATAACTTTTTGACCCAAGAAAAAAGTTGTTGACGAACATACACGGGTAACTTATATGAAAAAACAACATGGTAATATATGCGCAACAGAGTTGATAATTTAGTTAGCCAAAGTGTAATAATTATTTAACAAGGGAAAAAAGTTGTTGAACCGCCCTTCCCCGGCAATTCATGTGTACTAGGATGGTAATATACACACAACAGTGTTGATAACTTACTTACCCCAGACATGATAACTATTTTTTACTTGGGGAAGGGGGGGGGGGGTTGTTGAAAATAGCATTGTAAATTCTGTATAAAAAGCATGGTAACATACGCACAACAAACCTGACAACTCACGCACAAACACCACGGTAACTTTGACTGAAAATGCTATGTAAATTTTGTATAAAAAGCATGGTAACATACGCACAATAGACCTGACAACTCACACACAAACACCACGGTAACTTTGACTCGGGTGGGTTGTTTGAAAACATACCCCCGATAATTTCCATGCAAATAGCATGGTACTATATGCACAGTATACATGATAACGCACGCACAAACACCATGGTAACTTTGACTCGGGAGGGCCGGTGGGCGAAGGTGAGGAAGTTGTTTGAAAACATACCCTCTCTCGATAACTTATGCGTAAATAGAAAGGTAATATACCCACAATTGACTTGATAACTCACGTATAAAGACCATGGTAACTTTGACCATAGTGGATGAAGTTGTTTGAAAACATACCCTCGAAACTAATGTGTAAATAGTGTGGTAATATACAAGCCACGGGCGTGATAACTCACGCACAAACATTGTGGTAACTTTGCCTCGGTAAAAAAGTTGTTGAAAACATACCACGGTAACTCATGTGTATACAACATGATAATACACACACCAAAGCTGATAACTTACTTAGCTCGGACGGGTAACAATTTGCACGGAAAAAAAGGTCATCAGAACATATCAACATGGTATTTAGTTTCATAGGTCTCGTCGCGGTGGATTTTTTTGATGTGACAATGATTTTTCATCGGACCGATGATTTGAGCTATAAACTGAAGTTTTGAAATATGGGAGAATCTAGGACAATACGAGATTTTTCTCTCCCTCTATTGCAAAGCACGCATGTGCATCTGAAGAGAAAGCTAAGGAACCATTTTCATGCCCAGAAATTTTCTGTATAAACAACATGATAATTTATGTACCATAATAGTGATAACTTACATTGCATAGGCGTGGTAACTTTTTACCTGAAAAAAAGGTCATCGGAACATACCAAAAAGGGATCTAGTTTCGAGGGTCCCGCCGCCACAAATCTTTTATGTGAAAACAGTTTTTTAAACCGAACTCATGATTTGAGCTCAAAATATTTTGAATTTTATACTTTGGATGAAATATTTGCTGGACATCAGCTTTTTGTTTTTTTTGCTTGTAACTTTGTTTATTAGAGGAAAGACGGGAAATTACACACGCATGGAGCGAGTCTTGCATGCGCGGCTGCATGCTTGATTAATCGTTCTGCTTTGGGAGGGAGGTGGGCTAGGACTTGTTGCAAACGAGCAACTAGTCAGGTGTTAGTCGTGTCCTTAAACAATTACCTATTTAGCTTGGGAATCACCACTTTTTGATAACTCGCACGTGTTTTGCAGAGGGAGCTGATGTTACCACACGATTGGTGCAACCACAGCAAGATTGCCGTATGTTCGAACAACTACCCCTACAACAAGCTGAGCAGGTATGTTGCTTGATGTGAAAATAAATAACAAATTTGAAGCATGTTGTGTTGCCAAACAAAATACATCAGTCCACTGTACTGATGCTAATTTTTGTTACATTTTTCAAATCAGTTGTTTATCCCAGTCATTTCATGTGGACGGTGGGTACTGATTGTTGTTAATTTTACCTGGCATAATGTTGAAATATATGACCCTACGGTCAGAATTAGGAAAGGTGACGACTCGCACGGGAGACTGTGGGATGTGCTAGTAAGTGTTGTAAATCGAAATACACGAGTGATAATTATAATGTTTCTTAACTATCACCACTTTCATAAACAGGGTCAAAATATTTAGAAGGTCATGTCCATGATTGCACGCAAAGGAATTAGGGTTTACGACAAATACAGGTCTGCACCAGATGCTTAGGTTAATTGTTTTGCATATCATACAGTACAAATATATTCATTATAGCATGTACGAGGCAGACAAGATAGTGGTTTTGCAGTTCTGTGGGTCATACAGTGCCACAATGGAAAAGACCTGATAGTTTACAGCAAGGTACGCATGCTGAACAATATAGCACACTCTTCCATGAAAAAATATGCATGATGCATGCAAATCTTGTTTAAATTATTTTGTTCAGAGGTCGATTGTTGGATATCGGAAGGAAATATGTTGCACTTTGATACTACACACGCTAAGAGCATCTCTAGCAGACCCCTTATCATCATTAAAAAGTACACTTCCGTGATGATATATGTTTGTCACAGTAGGTCACGTTTTCTGTCCTGCATGTACATCTATGACGATTTTATGACAGAATCAAGATAGTCATACCTATGCTGTCATAGAAGTGTTTCATGACATTACCAAAATTATCATCATATGCTTTCGTCAAGGATGACCGACACGTGGCATACACCGTAACGGAACGTTGTTAAGCTATCGGGTCCGGTTTTGGATCTGATAACCCGTTAACAGCCCGGACCAATGAGGATTTTCCATGTGTAAAATTGTCATTAACCGAAGGAAGCACGTCTTGGCTCACCGTTGGGACAGATGTCATCCATTCATTGGACAGGAGGCGCCTATGATAGGTCGACACGTGGCACGGCCCAACAGAGGCCCATTTTGGTGAAAAGGTCGGCCCGTTTGACTTGGTCAAAAGGTAACAGGCCGGCCCACGGAAAGCCTGTTCCTATATAGCCCATTTATGGCCCGCTAACTCACGACCCGTTACGGCCTACCAGAATTAAGCCTAGTAGCTTCATTTGGGCCGTCCAATATGATTCCAGCCCGTTGTAACTTCTGGCCCATGTATGGCCCATGATGTCTTCCGGCCCATACGAGGCCATTTGTAACTCTTGGTCCATTAACGACCTGTAGTGAATCTGGCCCGCAATGAACAGTGTATCGCTTCATACCTATTAACGGTCCATCATTCCATTGGGCCGTTCCAACCCGTGTTATCTTTCGGCTTTCTCAGGGCCCATTTATTCTTGGGCTTATTTCCAGCATTCGGTTACTTATGGACCGTTACTGGCATTTTCTGCTTGTGGGCCAAATTCAGCCCGTGGTTACAATCGGCCTGTTAATCCGTTGGGCCGTTTTCATAGTGTCATCAAATACGGCCGATTAGCGACGGCACATGAACGGACGATTCCAAATCTAGCCCGTTTACGGCCCATGATGCAGTCTGTTATTGGCCCATGTTTGGCCGATCGATCATACAGCCCTAGAAGGCCCATTGATGCTACGGCCCGTAGAAGGCCCATTGTTTCTACGGCCCATACAAGGCCCATTGTTTCTACGGCCCGTAGGAGGCCCATGGTAACTACAGTAAATATGTAGCCCATGGTTATTGTGGCCTAGTTTTAAAAAATAGGTTATTACGGCCAAACCGCAGAAAAATAACTGCATTAACTACAAGCAAACAAATAAACAAGACAACAACGAAATAAATAACCAAGCAACTTACGCTGGGCTATCACGGATATTACACATATCACATCCACTGGGCATCAAAGTTCGCCATCAATGCAAATATAGGGAACAAAGCAACATATCATATACACTGGTTGTCAAAGTTGGCGACCAGTGCAAATAAACGCCGCAGCAAAACAAGTCCAAAACTGAAACCACTTCAGAAGATCTCAAGAAACAATATCCTGGGTACCCATAATGCTGGCAAGATGCTTAGCAAGCTTATTAACTTTTTCTTGTTTGGCGCTTAAATCCTCCAGCGCTTGATTTTGCACTAGAAAGTATGCATCTGAATTCTGCAGGACTTCCTCGGTCCTTGACTTTTCCTCACACAAAGACATCTGATCGATGTATGTCAACTTGAAGTTGAGACTCAAGAAGACGAATTGATTCAGCAAATGAGTTCAAGAGCTTGCGCCAAAGAGTGGCCAAGAATCGAACACTACATCAAGACAGGACTTTTGGGTTCTCTCACTGTCGTCAAGATAGTTTGTATCAGCTTTCTTGGAGACCAACAGGGATGTCTCACTATCTTAAACCTTATACGCATTACTTCCTTTACCGTTGCATAACGGGGTACTGTTCTCCAATATTTTGTCTGCATTCTAAAAGAGAAACAAGTAGACACATCACAGGTTTACCATGTTGTATATGAAAATCATTTTGGTAAATCAGTTCAGTAGTAAAGTGGATAGGATAACAACATGAAACAAACATATATCTATGTATCATGGTCACTTTATGGTCTATATCATTCTAGTTTTTGTTGCCAAATCAAGATAGAGACACAGTTCAAATAATATTTGTTCAAGACAAAGCAGAATAGACAGAATATAAGTGTGGAAAACTATAGAGTAATAACAACACTTGTAATGTGCATGACATGAGAACATAACTGTTTATTCAATTGAAACTGAAATCAATATAGAGCAAGTTACAACAGCAAACCAGTTAAAGAAACAGGTTTAAAACATACCTTTTGCGCCATTGGAGTTTCAATTCCATCCTTCAAATTTGAAAATAGTTGGTGTGAGTAAATACAGTGATGCAAGAGCAAAGGAGTATGAACCATAGCTACAGAACCTGACCTGAGAACAATTCTTCTTCTCCTTTAAGCGTTGAGTCGGGATTCGGAGTGGTGGTCCTCGTGCTTTGGGCACTACAGTTCCCTTACTAACTGCTCGTGTTTGGATGCTCTGTGGTGGAGACGGTGTTGTGTCAATCGAACTCAGGTTATTATCTGCTTTGGGTTGGGGTTAGAAGGGGTGTAGCTGGTTCTCTGTCCAAGCTGGGTAGGGGTACAATCTGAGAGTGCAGGTTATGTGTGGTGGGGCTGGTTCTTGGGCAAGTACAGCTGTGATTCTATCTGCATCAATTGGTAGCACTATCTTTTCTGAAGACCGTGTTGTTACTCCCTTAGATACTGCCATCACCCTCTCCAATTCAAATGGCTGAGAAACAAGAAAATTAATTGAATGTACAGACATTGTATGATAGACAGGTGCAATGGATAGTGGGGAATAAAAGAGGGCATGAAATAATTCACATTTATGTTGTCTAACCAAACATGATAGCATGACAAAATGTCACATATATGATGGCTAACTAAACAGGATAGCATGACACAATTTCAGATTATGATGGCTAACTAAAAAAGATGGAAAGACATAGTTTAAAATATGATGATGACTATGTAAACAGGATGACATGATATAACTATACAATGTGTTTAGTAAATAGGTTGGCATGCCATAATTCACATACATGCCGCCTATGGAAACATGATAGCATGATATAATTCACGGATAGAATGACATAATTCAAAATATGATGACTGTAAACACAAAACAAGATGAGATGATATAACTATATGATGTCTTTATTAAATGGGTTGCCATGCCATAATTCAGATAGATGTTGTGTATGTAAGCATGATGGCATGATATAATTCAAATATATGATTTATATAGTAAGCAAGTAAGCAGATGGCAATCCATATATGATGTAAAAACTAAGCAATGCAAGACAACATGCATGACATGGGTAATATAACCCCGCCAAGTTTGAGCATAGACCTCGGGGGAAATAGGACTGGTCATCACCTCTACGAATCCTCCTCTGAGGAGCTCTCTCAGTAACCAAAGAAGATGCTCGCTTCAAAGATGTAGCATTGTCTACTCTGAATACCTTGTTTTCACTCCAGATACTTCCATCACCGCTTCAAATGGCTGATGCACAGGAAGAGTAGTTGAATATACAAACGTTGTCGACAAATGGAACACATAATACAAACAAATGATAGCATGATATAATTCACATACATGATGATTGGCTAAACAACATGGCATTGCATAATTAATATATATAATGCATTTGCAACAAGATATCATTGCATAATTCACATATATAATATCTTGCAACAAGATGGCAATGCATAATTCACATATATGGTGATTAGACACTAAACAGGTGGCATTCACACAAAGCATGTCTAAACTAATCAAATGACATAGCAATGCGAGACACCATACGGACGATATGAGCAACATAACCCTGCCAAGTTAGAGCATACACCTAGGGGGAAATATGACTGGTCATCTGTCTCTGAGTCCTCCTATGAGGAGCTATCCGTAACCAACGAGATATGCGCTTCGTCAGATAGCATAGTCTGCTCTGAAGACCTTGTTTTCACTCCAGAATTTTCCATCACCGTGTCAAATGGCTAATGCACACGAAGAGTAGTTGAATGTACTAACATTGTTGACAAATGTAATACATAACGAAAAAAAAGGATGGCCTGATATAATTCATGTTGGGGAACGTTGCAGAAAATAAAAATTTTCCTATGGTTTCACCAAGATCCATCTATGAGTTCATCCAGCAACGAGTGATAGGAGTGCACCTACATACCATTGTAGATCGCGAGCAGAAGCGTTCAAGAGAATGGGGTTGAGGGAGTCGTACTCGTCGTGATCCAAATCACCGATGACCAAGTGCTGAACGGACAGCACCTCCGCGTTCAACACATGTACGGAGCGGATGACGTCTCCCGCACCTTGATCCAGCAAGGAGGAGGGAGAGGTTGAGGAAGAAGGCTCCAACAGCAAAGACGGGCGTGGTGGTGATGGAGTGGCAGTTCTCGGCAGGGGCTTCTCCAAGCTCACGCGGAGGAGGAGAGGTGTTGGGAGGGAGGGCTGCGCCTTGGATGTTGTGTGCAGCCCTCCCTCGCCTCTATTTATAGGGGAAGGGGAAGGGGCGGCCCCTCTAGATGAGATCTAGAGGGGCGGCGGCCAAGGGAGGGCTTGCCCCAAGCAGGCGCCCCACTAGGGTTTCCCCCAACCCTAGGCGCATGGGACCAAGGGGATCGCCCAACCCTCCAGGCTGGTTCCCTGCCCACTCACGGCCCATGAGGCCCTCCGAGAGAGGTGGCCCCTCCGGTGGACCCGGAACCCCTCCGTGGCCCCAGACAATACCGATATGCCCCGACACTTTCCGTGACCGTATGACAACTTCCCATATATAAATCTTCACCTCCGGAACATTCCGAACTCCTCATGACGTCCGGGATCTTATCCGGGACTCGAACAACATTCGGTAATCACATACAAGTCTTCCTAATAACCCTAGCGCCACCGAACCTTAAGTGTGTAGACCCTACGGGTTCGGGAGACACGTAGACATGACCGAGACGACTCTCGGTCAATAACCAACAACGGGATCTGGATACCCATGTTGGCTCTACATGCTCCTCGATGATCTCATCGGATGAACCATGATGTCGAGGATTCAAGCAACCCGTATACAATTCCCTTTGTCAATCGATGCGTTACTTGCCCGAGATTCGATCGTCGGTATCCCAATACCTCGTTCAATCTCATTACCGCAAGTCACTTTACTCGCATCAGTAATGCATGCTCCCGTGACCCAACACTTGGGCACTTGGAGTGCATTATGATGATGCATTACCGAGTGGGCCCAGAGATACCTCTCCGTCATACGGAGTGACAAATCCCAGTCTCGATCCGTGTCAACCCAACAGACACTTCCGGAGATACCCGTAGTATACCTTTATAGTCACCCAGTTACGTTGTGACATTTAGTACACCCAAAGCACTCCTACGGTGTCCGGGAGTTACACGATCTCATGGTCTAAGGAAAAGATACTTGACATTGGAAAAGCTCTAGCAAAACGAACTACACGATCTTGTGCTATGCTTAGGATTGGGTCTTGTCCATCACATCATTCTCCTAATGATGTGATCCTGTTATCAATGACATACAATGTCCATAGTCGAGAAACCATGACTATCTATTGATCAACGAGCTAGTCAACTAGAGGCTCACTAGGGACATGTTGTAGTCTATGTATTCACACGTGTATTACGATTTCCGGATAATACAATTATAGCATGAATAAAAGACAATTATCATGAACAAGGAAATATAATAATAATCCTTTTATTATTGCCTCTAGGGCATATTTCCAACAGTCTCCCACTTGCACTAGAGTCAATAATCTAGTTACATTGTGATGAATCGAACACCCATAGAGTTCTGGTGTTGATCATGTTTTGCTTTCATGGAAGAGGTTTAGTCAACGGATCTGCGACATTCAGATCCGTATGCATTTTGCAAATTTATATGTCTCCATCTTGAACATTTTCACGAATGGAGTTGAAGCGACGCTTGATGTGCCTGGTCTTCTTGTGAAACCTGGGCTCCTTGGCAAGTGCAATAGCTCCAGTGTTGTCACAGAAGAGTTTGATCGGCCACGATGCATTGGGTATGACTCCTAGGTTGGTGATGAACTCCTTCACCCAAATTGCTTCATGTGCTGCCTCCGAGGTTGCCATGTACTCCGCTTCACATGTAGATCCCGCCACGACGCTCTGCTTGCAGCACCACCATCGCTCCACCATTCAACATATACACGTATCTGGTTTGTGACTTAGAGTCATCCAGATGCGTGTCGAAGCTAGCGTCGACGTAACCCTTTATGACGAGCTCTTCGTCACCTCCATAAACGAGAAACATGTCCTTAGTCCTTTTCGTACTTCAGGATATTCTTGACCGCTGTCGGTGTTCCTTGCCGGGATTACTTTGGTACCTTCCTACCAAACTTACGGCAAGGTTTACATCAGGTCTGGTACACAGCATGGCATACATAATAGACCCTATGGCTGAGGCATAGGGATGACACTCATCTCTTCTATATCTTACGTCGTGGTGGGACATTGAGCCGAGCTCAACTTCACACCTTGCGGCTGCAAGAACCCCTTCTTAGACTGATCCATATTGAACTTCTTCAATATCTTATCAAGGTATGTGCTTTGTGAAAGACCTATGAGGCGTCTCGATCTATCTCTATAGATATTGATGCCTAATATATAAGCAGCTTCTCCAAGGTCCTTCATTGAAAAACTCTTATTCAAGTAGGCCTTAATTCAGTCAAAAAGTTATAAATCATTTCACATCAAAATTATGTCATCTAAATATAATATGAGAAATGCTCTGAGCTCCCACTCACTTTCTTGTAAACGCAGGCTTCTCCATAAGTCTCAAGCATAAACCCAAACGCTTTGATCGTCTCATCAAAGCGAATGTTCCAACTCCGAGATGCTTGCACCAGCCCATAAATGGATCGCTGAGCTATGCGTACCTTGTTAGCATTCTTAGGGTCGACAAAACCTTCCGCTGCATCATATACAGTTCTTCCTTAAGATAACCGTTGAGGAATGCCGCTTTTGGCGTCCATTTGCCATATCTCATAATCATAGTATGCGGCAATTGCTAACATGATTCGGACGGACTTCAGCTTCGCCACGGGAGAGAAAGTCTCATCGTAGTCAACCCCTTGAACTTGCCGATAACCCTTAGCGACAAGTCGAGCTTTATAGATGGTAACATTACCATCCGCGTCCGTCTTCTTCTTAAAGATCCATTTGTTTTCCATCGCTCGCCGATCATCGGGCAAGTCTGTCAAAGTCCATACTTTGTTTTCATACAGGGATTCTATCTCGGATTGCATGGCTTCAAGCCATTTGTTGGAATCTGGGCCCGCCATCGCTTCTTCATAGTTGAAGGTTCACCATTGTCTAACAACATGATTTCCGTGACAGGGTTGCCATACCACTCTAGTGTGGAACGTGTCCTTGTGGACCTCTGAAGTTCAAGAGCAACTTGATCCGAAGTACCTTGATCATCATCATTAATTTCCTCTCCGCCGGTGTAGGCACCACAGGAACATTTTCTGAGCTGCACTACTTTCCGGGTTCAAGAGGTAGTACTTCATCGAGTTCTACTTTCCTCCCACTTACTCCTTTCGAGAGAAACTTTTTCCGTAAAGGATCCGTTCTTGGCAACAAAGATCTTGCCTTCGGATCTAAGGTAGAAGGTATACCCAATGGTTTCCTTAGGGTATCCTATGAAGACGCATTTTTCCGACTTGGGTTCGAGCTTTTCAGGGTTGAAGTTTCTTGACATAAGCATCGCATCCCCAAACTTTCGAAACGACTTTTAGGTTTCTTCCCAAACCATAATTCATATAGTGTCGTCTCAACGGATTTAGACGGAGCCCTATTTAAAGTGAATGTAGCTGTCTCTAGAGTGTATCCCCAAAATGATAGCGGTAAATCGGTAAGAGACATCATAGATCGCACCATATCCAATAGAGTGCGATTCTGACGTTCGGACACACCATTACTGTTGAGGTGTTCCAGGCGGCGTGAGTTGTGAAACGATTCCACATTTTCTTAAGTGCGTACCAAATTCGTGACTTAAATATTCTCCTCCACGATCTGATCGTAAGAATTTTATCTTTCGGTCATGTTGATTCTCTACTTCATTCTGAAATTCCTTGAACTTTTCAAAGGTCTCAAGACTTGTGTTTCATCAAGTAGACATACCCCTATCTACTTAAGTCGTCAGTGAGAGTGAGAACATAACAATATCCTCCGTGAGCCTCAACGCTCATTGGACCGCACACATCAGTATGTATGATTTCCAATAAGTTGGTTGCTCGCTCCATTGTTACGGAGAATGGAGTCTTGGTCATTTTGCCCATGAGGCATGGTTCGCATGTGTCAAATGATTCATAATAGAGAGACTCTAAAAGTCCATCAGCATGGAGCTTCTTCATGCGCTTGACACCAATGTGACCAATGCGGCAGTGCCACAAGTATGTGGGACTATCGTTATCAACTTTACATCTTTTGGTATTCACACTATGAATATGTGTAACATCACGTTCGAGATTCACTAAGAATAAACGATTGACCATCGGAGCATGACAATAAAACATATCTCTCATGTAAATAGAACAACCATTATTCTCGGATTCAAATGAGTAGCCATCTCGTATTAAACGAGATCCTGATACAATGTTCATGCTCAAACTTGGCACTAAATAACAATTATTGAGGTTTAAAACTAATCATGTAGGTAAATGTAGAGGTAGCGTGCCGACGGCGATCACATCGACCTTGGAACCATTCCCGACGCGCATCGTCACCTCATCCTTCGCCAGTCTCTGCTTATTTCGCAGCTCCTGCTGTGAGTTACAAATATGAGCAACGGCACCAAAGATCAAATACCGGGAGTTACTACGAGTAATCGGTAAGGTACACATCAATTACATGTATATCACATATACCTTTAGTGTTGCCGGCCTTCTTGTCCGCTAAGTATTTGGGGCAGTTCCGCTTCCATGACCCTTCCCTTTGCAATAAAAGCACTCGGTCTCGTGCTTGGGTCCATTCTTTGACTTCTTCCGGCAAGCTGGCTTACCGGGCGGCAACATCTTTGCCGTCCTTCTTGAAGTTCTTCTTACCCTTGCCCTTCTTGAACTTGGTGGTTTTATTGACCATCAACACTTGATGTTCCTTTTGATTTCTACCTCTGCTGACTTCAAAGATTGAAAATACTTCAGGAATAGTTTTCACCATCCCCCGCATATTGTAGTTCATCACAAAGCTCTTGTAGCTTGGTGGGAGCGATCAAGGATTCTGTCAATGACCGCCTCGTCCGGAGGTTAATATTCAACTGACAAAGCGGTTGTGCAACCTGCACATTACCGAGTATGTGCTCACCGATGTAACTATTTTCCTCCATCTTACAACTATAGAACTTGTCGGAGACTTCATATCTCGACCAGGGCGTGAGCTTGGAAAACCATTTTCAGCTCCTCGAACATCTCATATGCTCTGTGGTTGCTCAAAACGCTTTTGGAGCCCGGTTCTAAGCTGTAAAGCATGCCGCCCGAACGAGGGAGTAATCATCGACGTGACTGCCAAGTGTTCATAACGTCTTGGTTCTCTGGGATGGGTGCTTCACCTAGCGGTCCTTCTAGGACATATGCTTTCTTGGCAGCTATGAGGATGATCCTCAGGTTTCGGACCCAGTCCGTATAGTTGATGCTATCATCTTTCAGCTTGGTTTTCTCTAGGAACGCGTTGAAGTTCATGTTGACATGAGCGTTGGCCATTTGATCTACAAGACATATTTGCAAAGATTTTAGACTAAGTTCATGATAATTAAGTTCATCTAATCAAATTATTTAATGAACTCCCACTCAGATTTGACATCCCTCTAGTCATCTAAATGTTACATGATCCGAGTCGACTAGGTCGTGTCCGATCATCACGTGAGACGGACTAGTCATCATCGGTGAACATCTCCATGTTGATCGTATCTTCCATACGACTCATGTTCGACCTTTCGGTCTCTATGTTCCGAGGCCATGTCTGTACATGCTAGGCTCGTCAAGTTAACCTAAGTGTTTTGCATGTGTAAAACTGTCTTACACCCGTTGTATGTGAACGTAGGAATCTATCACACCCGATCATCACGTGGTGCTTCAAACGCATTTAACTTTAGCAACGGCGCACAATGAGGGGGAACACTTTCTTGAAATTATTATGAGGGATCATCTTATTTACTACCGCCGTTCTAAGTAAACAAGATGCAAAAACATAATAAACATCACATGCAATTAAATAGTAGTGACATGATATGGCCAATATCATATAGCTCCCTTGATCTCCATCTTGGGGCTCCATGATCATCTTGTCACCGGCATGACACCATGATCTCCATCATCGTGTCTCCATGAAGTTGCTTTCGCCAACTATTACTTCTACTACTATAGCTAACGGTTTAGCAATAAAGTAAAGTAATTACATGGCGTTGAATCAATGACACGCAGCCATACAATAATTAAGACAACTCCTATGGCTCCTGCCGGTTGTCGTGCTCATCGACATGCAAGTCGTGATTCCTATTACAAGAACATGATCTCATACATCACAATATATCATTCATCATTCATCACAACTTCTGGCCATATCACATCACATGTCAATTGCTGCAAAAACAAGTTAGACATCCTCTAATTGTTGTTGCATCTTTTACGTGGCTGCAATTGGGTTCTAGCAAGAACATTTTCTTACCTACGAATAACCACAACGTGATTTGTCAACTTCTATTTACCCTTCATAAGGACCCTTTTCGTCGAATCCGCTCCAACTAAAGTGGGAGAGACAGACACCCGCTAGCCACCTTATGCAACTAGTGCATGTCGATCGGTGGAACTTTGTCTCACGTAAGCGTACGTGTAAGGTCGGTCCGGGCCGCTTCATCCCACAATACCGCTGAAGCAAAATAAGACTAGTAGCGGCAAGAAAGTTGACAACATCTACGTCCACAACAAATTGTGTTCTACTCGTGCAAAGAGAACTACGCAAAGACCTAGCTCATGATGCCACTGTTGGGGAACGTTACAGAAAATAAAAATTTCCTACGGTTTCACCAAGATCCATCTATGAGTTCATCCAGCAACGAGTGATAGGAGTGCATCTACATACCTTTGTAGATCGCGAGCGGAAGCGTTCAAGAGAACTGGGTTGAGGGAGTCGTACTCGTCGTGATCCAAATCACCGATGACCAAGTGCCGAACGGACAGCACCTCCGCGTTCAACACACGTACGGAGCTGATGACGTCTCCTGCACCTTGATCCAGCAAGGAGGAGGGAGAGGTTGAGGAAGAAGACTCCAACAGCAGCACGACGACGTGGTGGTGATGGAGTGGCAGTTCTCCGGTAGGGCTTTGCCAAGCTCACGCGGAGGAGGAGAGGTGTTGGGAGGGAGGGCTGCGCCTTGGATGTTGTGTGCAGCCCTCCCTTGCCCCTCTATTTATAGGGGAAGGGGAAGGGCCGCCCCTCTAGATGAGATTTAGAGGGGGCGGCGGCCAAGGGAGGGGCTTGCCCCCAAGCAGGGGCGCCCCCACTAGGGTTTCCCCCCAACCCTAGGCGCATGGGCCCAAGGGGGGATGTGCCCAGCCCTCCAGGGGCTGGTTCCCTGCCCACTACGGCCCATGAGTCCCTCCGAGAGAGGTGGCCCCTCCTGGTGGACCCCCGGAACCCCTCCGGTGGCCCTGGTACAATACCGATATGCCCCCGAAACTTTCCGGTGACCGTATGACAACTTCCCATATATAAATCGTCACCTCCGGACCATTCCGGAACTCCTTGTGACGTCTTGGATCTTATCCGGGACTCCGAACAACATTCAGTAATCACATACAAGTCTTCCTAATAACCCTAGCGTCACCGAACCTTAAGTGTGTAGACCCTACGGGTTCGGGAGACACGTAGACATGACCGAGACGACTCTCCGGTCAATAACCAACAGCGGATCCGGATACCCATGTTGGCTCCCACATGCTCCTCGATGATCTCATCGGATGAACCACGATGTCGAGGATTCAAGCAACCCGTATACAATTCCATTTGTCAATCGATGCGTTACTTGCCCGAGATTCGATCGTCGGTATCCCAATACCTCGTTCAATCTCGTTACCGGCAAGTCACTTTACTCGTATCGTAATGCATGATCCCGTGACCCAACACTTGGTCACTTTGAGCTCATTATGATGATGCATTACCGAGTGGGCCCAGAGATACCTCTCTGTCATACGGAGTGACAAATCCCAGTCTCGATCCATGTCAACCCAACATACACTTTCGGAGATACCTGTAGTATACCTTTATAGTCACCCAGTTACGTTGTGACGTTTGGTACACCCAAAGCACTCCTACGGTGTCCGGGAGTTACACGATCTCATGGTCTAAGGAAAAGATACTTGACATTGGAAAAGCTCTAGCAAAACGAACTACACGATCTTGTGCTATGCTTAGGATTGGGTCTTGTCCATCACATCATTCTCCTAATGATGTGATCCGTTATCAATGACATCCAATGTCCATAGTCGAAAACCATGACTATCTATTGATCAACGAGCTAGTCAACTAGAGGCTCACTAGGGACATGTTGTAGTCTATGTATTCACACGTGTATTATGATTTCCGGATAATACAATTATAGCATGAATAAAAGACAATTATCATGAACAAGGAAATATAATAATAATCCTTTTATTATTGCCTCTAGGGCATATTTCCAACAATTCACATATAAGATGACTGGATAAGCAGGATGGCATTGCAAAATTCACATATATATGATGCCTGGCTAAACAAGATGGCGTTGCATAATTCACATAAACGTTGAATAAATTAAACAGATGGCATTCACACAAAACATGTCTAAACTAAGCAGATGACATATTTGATGTATAAAGTAAGAAATGCAAGGCACCATATGCATGATATAACCAACATCAGCATGCCAAGTTAGAGCGAAGACCTCAGGGGGTAAATAGGAGTGGTCTTCTCCTTCTGAATCCCCCTCAGAACAGATATCTTCCTCTCGATTACAATCCGAAATGGGTGGAGAGATGATCCCTCACTAAATTTCAAGGTATAAGTGTTCTCCATGAGTATGCACCATTGCTACAGTTCGTCGTGCCGAGACACCACGTGATGATCGGGTGTGATAAGCTCTAAGTTCACATACAATGGGTGCAAGCCAATTTTGCACGTGCCGAATACTCGGGTTAAACTTGACGAGCCTAGCATATGCAGATATGGCCTCGGAACACTGAGACCGAAAGGTCGAACGTGAATCATATAGTAGATATGATCAACATAGAGATGTTCACCATTGAAAACTACTCCATCTCACGTGATGACCAGACATGGTTTAGTTGATATGGATCACGTGATCATTTAGATGACTCGAGGGATGCCTATCTAAGTGGGAGTTCCTAAGTAATATGATTAATTGAACTTAAATTTATCATGAACTTAGTCCTGATAATATTTGCATATCTATGTTGTAGATCAATAGCTCACGCATGGCTTCCCTGTTTTATTTATGATATGTTCCTAGAGAAAACTAAGTTGAAAGATGATACTAGCAATGATGCAGACTAGGTCTGTGATCTGAGGATTATCCTCATTTCTGCACAGAAGAATTATGTCCTTGATGCACCGTTGGGTGACAGAACTATTACAGGAGCAGATGCAGACGTTATGAACGTTTGACAAGCTTGGTATGATGACTACTTGACAGTTTAGTGCACCATGCTTTACGGCTTAGAATCGGGACTTCAAAAATGTTTTGAACGACATGGAACATATGAGATGTTCCAAGAGTTGAAAATGGTATTTCAGACTCATGCCCGTGTTAAGAGGTATGAGACCTCTGACAAAGTACTTTGCCTACAAGATGGAGGAGAATAGCTCAGCTAGTGAGCATATGCTCAGAATGTCTGGGTACTACAATCACTTGAATCAAGTGGGAGTTAATCTTCCAGATAAGATAGTTGATTGACAGAGTTCTCTGGTCACTATCACCAAGTTACTACAACTTCGTGATGAACTATAATATGCAAGGGATGACGAAAACGATTCCCAAGCTCTTCGCAATGCTGAAATTTGCGAAGGTATAAATCAAGAAAAAGCATCAAGTGTTGATGGTTAACACAAGACCACTAGTTTCAAGAAAAGGGCAAGGGAAAGAAAGGGAAAACTTAAAAAGAATGGCAAGAAAGTTGCCACTCCCATGAAGAAGCCCAAAGACAGACCCCAAGCCTGAAACTGAGTGCTTCTACTGCAAAAGAAATGGTCACTGGAAGTGGAACTACCCTAGATACTTGGCGGATAAGAAGGATGGCAAAGTGAACAAAGGTATATTTGATATACATATTATTGATGTGTACTTTACTAGTGTTTATAGCAACCCCTCTGTATTTGATATTGTTTCAATTGCTAAGAATAGTAACTTGAAATAGGAGTCGTAAGATAAACGAAGACTAGTTAAGGACGAGGTGACGATGTGTGTTGGAAGTAATTCCAAGGTTGATACGATCACCATCGCACACTCCCTCTACCTTTGGGATTAGAATTGAACCTAAATAAATGTTATTTGGTGTTTGTGTTGAGCATTAATATGATTAGATCATGTTTATTGCAATGTGGTTATTCATTTAAGTCAGAGAATAATTGTTGTTCTGTTTATATGAATAAAACCTTCTATGGTCATACACCCAATGTGAATGGTTTATTGAATCTCGATCGTAGTGATACACATATTCAAATATTGATGCCAAAAGATGCAAAGTTGATAATGATAGTGCAACATATTTGTGGCATTGCCGTTTAGGTCATATTGGTGTAAAGCGCATGAAGAAACTCCATGCTGATGGGCTTTTGGAATCACTTGATTATGAATCACTTGATGCTTGCGAACCATGTGTCGTGGGCAAGATGACTAAGACTCCGTTCTCCGAGCGAGCCATTGACTTATTGGAAATAATACATACCGATGTATGCGGTCCGATGAGTGTTGAGGCACACGGCGAGTATCGTTATATTCTAACCTTCACAAATGATTTAAGCAGATATGGGTATATCTACTTAATGAAACACAAGTATGAAACATTTCAAAAGTTCAAAGAATTTCAGAGTGAAGTGGAGAATCATCGTAACAAAAAAAATAAAGTTTCTACGATTTGATCGCGGAGGCGAATATTTGAGTTACGAGTTTGGCCTTCATTTAAAACAATATGGAATAGTTTCACAACTCACGCCACTTGAAACACCACAGTGTAATGGTGTGTCCGAACGTTGTAACCGTACTTTATCAGATATGGTGCGATCTATGATGTCTCTTACCGATTTACCACTATCGTTTTGGGGTTATGCATTAGAGACAATTGTATTCACGTTGAATAGGGCACCATCTAAATCTGTTGAGACGACGCCGTATGAACCATGGTTTGGCAAGAACCTAAGCTATTGTTTCTTGAAGTTTGGGGCTGCGATGCTTATGTGAAAAAGCTTCAACCTAATAAGCTCGAACACAAATCATCGAAATGCGTCTTCATAGGATACCCAAAGGAGACTGTTGGGCACACCTTCTATCACAGATCCGAAGGAAAGATATTCATTGCTAAGAATGGATCCTTTCTAGAGGAAGAGTTTCTCTCAGAAGAAGTGAGTGGGAGGAAAGTAGAACTTGATGAGGTAATTGTACCTTCTCCCGAATTGGAAATTAGTTCATCACAGAAATCAGTTCCAATGATGCCTACACCAATTAGTGAGGAAGTTAATGATGACGATCATGAAACTTCAGATCAAGTTACTACCGAACCTTGTAGGTCAACCAGAGTACGTTCCGCACCAGAGTGGTACGGTAATCCTATTCTGGAAGTCATGTTACTAGACCATGATGAACCTACGAACTATGAGGAAGCGATGATGAGTCCAGATTCCGCGAAATGGCTTGAGGCCATGAAATCTGAGATGGGATCCATGTATGAGAACAAAGTGTGGACTTTGGTTGACTTTGCCCGATGATCGGCAAGCAATAGAGAATACATGGATCTTCAAGAAGAAGACTGACGCTGACGGTAATGTTACTGTCTACAAAGCTCGACTTGTTGCAAAAGGTTTTTGACAAGTTAAAGGGGTTGACTACGATAAGACTTTCTCACCCGTAGCGATGCTTAAGTCTGTCCGAATCATGTTAGCAATTGCCGCATTTCATGATTATGAAATTTGGCAAATGGATGTCAAAACTGCATTCCTTAATGGATATCTTAAAGAATCTATGGACTGGTGCAAGCATCTCGGAGTTGGAATATATGCTTTGATAAGGTGATCAAAGCATATGGTTTTATACAGACTTGTGGTGAAGCCTGTATTTACAAGAAAGGGAATGGGAGCACTACAGCCTTTCTGATAAAGTATATGTGAATGACATATTGTTGATCGGAAATGATGTAGAATTTTCTGGAAAGCATAAAGGAGTGTTTGAAAGGATTTTTTCAAAGAAATACCTCGATGAAGCTACTTACATATTGGGCATCAAGATCTATAAAGATAGATCAAGACGCTTGATAAGACTTTTGATGAGTACACACCTTGATAAGATTTTGAAGGAGTTCAAAATGAATCAGTCAAAGAAGGAGTTCTTGCCTGAGTTGTAAGGTATGAAGTTGAGTAAGACTCAAAACCCGACCACCGCAGAAGATAGATAGAGAATGAAAGTCATTCCCGATGCCCAGCCATAGGTTCTATAAAGTATGTCATGTTGTATACCAGACCTATTGTGTACCTTGACATGAGTTTGGCAAAGGGGTACAATAGTGATCCAGGAGTAGATCACTGGTTAGCGGTCAAAATTATCCTTAGAGGACTAAGGAAATATTTCTCAGTTATGGAGGTGACAAAAAGTTCGTCGTAAAGGGTTACGTCGATGCAAGCTTTGGCACTGATTCGGATGACTCTAAGTCTCAATCTGGATATATATTGAAAGTGGGAGCAATTAGCTAGAGTAGCTCCGTGCAGATCATTGTAGACATAGAAATTTGCAAAATGCGTACGGATCTGAATATGGCAGACCCGTTGACTAAACTTCTCTCACAAGCAAAACATGATCACACCTTAGTACTCTTTGGGTGTTAATCACATGGCGATGTGAACTAGATTATTGAGTCTAGTAAACCCTTTGGGGATTGGTCACATGGCGATGTGAACTATAGAGTGTTAAATCACATGACGATGTGAACTATTGGTGTTAAATCACATGGCGATGTGAACTAGATTATTGACTCCAGTGCAAGTGGGAGACTGAAGGAAATATGCCCTAGAGGTAATAATAAATTTGTTATTTATATTTCTTTATATCATGATAAATGTTTATTATTCATGCTAGAATTGTATTGACCGGAACTTAGTACATGTGCGAATACATAGAAAAAATAGAGTGTACCTAGTATGCCTCTACTTGACTAGCTCGTTGATCAAAGATGGTTAAGTTTCTTGACCATAGACATGTGTTGTCATTTGATGACCGGGATCACATCATTAGGAGAATGATATGATGGACAAGACCCATCTGTTAGCTTAGCATGTTGATCGTTCAGTTTTATTGCCATTGCTTTCTTCATGACTTATACATATTCATTTGACTATGAGATTATGAAACTCCCGAATACCGGAGGAACACCTTGTGAGCTATCAAATGTCACAACGTAACTGGGTGATTATAAAGATGCTCTATAGGTGTTTCCTAAGGTGCTTGTTGGGTTGGCATAGATCGAGATTAGGATTTGTCACTCCGAGTATCGGAGAGGTATATCTGGCCCCTCTCGGTAATGCACATCACTATAAGCCTTGCAAGCAATGTGACTAATGAGTTAGTTACAGGATGATGCATTACGGAACGAGTAAAGAGACTTGCCAGTAACGAGATTGAACTAGGTATGATGATACCAATGATCGAATCTTGGGCAAGTAACATACCGATGACAAAGGGAATGACGTATGTTGTTATGCGGTTTGACCGATAAAGATCTTCGTAGAATATGTAGGAACCAATATGAGCATCCAAGTTCCACTATTGGTTATTGACTGGAGATGTGTCTCGGTCATGTCTACATAGTTCTCGAACCCGTAGGGTCCGCACGCTTAATGTTCGATGACGATTTGTATTATGAGTTATGTGTTTTGGTGACTGAAGATTGTTCAGAGTTCCGGATGAGATCACGGACATGATGAGGAGTCTCAAAATGGTCGAGAGGTAAAGATTCATATATTGGAAGGTTGTATTCGGACATCGGAATGGTTCCGAGTGATTCGGGTATTTTACCGGAGTACTGAGGGGTTACGGGAACCCCCCAGGGAAGTGTTGGGCCATCATGGGCCTAAGGGAGAGAGAGGGAAACCCGCGGGGGGGTGGCGCGCGCCCCCCTCCTAGGGAGTCCGAATAGGACAAGGAGGAGGGGACGCGACCCCCCTTTCCCTCTCCCTCTCCTTCCTTTTTCCTTCGGTGGAGAAAGGAAACGAGGGGGGATCCTACTAGGATTGGGAGTCCTAGTAGGACTCCCCCCATGGCGTGCTCCTCCTGGCCGCCGACCTCCTCCTCCCCTCCTTTATATACGGGGGCGGGGGCACCCCAAAGGCACATCAATTGTTCTCTTAGCCGTGTGCGGTGCCCCCCTCCATAGTTTACTCCTCCGGTCATAGCGTCGTAGTGCTTAGGCGAAGCCCTGCACGGATCACATCACCATTATCGTCACCACGTCATCGTGCTAACGGAACTCTCCCTCGACCCTCTGCTGGATCAAGAGTTTCGAAGGACGTCATCGAGCTGAACGTGTGCAGAACACGGAGGTGCCGTACGTTCGGTACTTGGATCGGTTGGATCGTGAAGACGTTCGACTACATCAACTACGTTAAGCTAACTCTTTCGCTTTCGGTCTATGAGGGTACGTGGACACACTCTTCCCTCTCGTTGCTATGCATATCCTAGATAGTTCTTGCGTGAGCGTAGGATTTTTTTTGAAATTGCATGCTATGTTCCCCAACATTCAGCATGGTCTTTGTCCGGTTGATCATGAAATGTGTATCTTTAATTCGCTTCTCTATTCGAGTTAATGGAAAATTGCTTCCCTATTTCACACTCTCTCACGAATTGAGGCAACACTACTAGGAAAAGGGCTATAAATGATATGGCCACTAATGGCGCACCAGACATGTGGTGCGCCACTACTATATAGCAGTGGCGCACCATGAGTTGGTGCGCCATTAGTGTGATAGACACTAATGGTGCACCAGACCCACGGTGCGCCACTAGTAACAATTTTTTTTCCAAAAATACTAATGGCGCACTGTAAGCACAAAGTGCACCATTACTAGTTTTAATTAGTAATGGCGCACCAGCCACACAGTGCGCCACTACTATAATTTTATTTTATTTTGCAAAACTACTAATGGCGCACCACAAGCTGGTGCGCCATTAGTAACCAGGGTTACTAATGGCGCATTTGTGGGTGGTGCGTCATTAGTAACCTGGGACCAGCTAGATATTTTGGACAGCCACACCTACACACTCACTTTCCCCACTTCATTCTCTCCACCTCCTCCCCCAAGCTTGTCTCGGCTGCTCCTCCTCCTCACCTCATTTGCACCATAGATTCATCAAATTAAGAGGTTAAATTACCTTTTTTTGATAGGTAAGTAAGGGGAAAGCTATCTTTATGTTGTAGATCTACTTTTTTTCTTTCTCCAACAACGTGCACATGCACTTTTTATGGCCTAGCTAGATCTATGTATGTTTGTGGTGTTGCATATGTTTGTGGTGTTGCATATATGTTTGTGTTTGCAGGTACCGGTATTTGAAATGCGATAGTTGCCAATATTTTGTCGGAATGTTGATTCATTTCCATTTCGGCGAGAATTTTGGCACTATGCATTCTTTTTTGGTCCTATTTTTAGGAAAGTCATGCCAAATTTTTTCTTGGTTCTAAAATATCGCTTTTGCTCTACCTCAGCGACCATGGTCCGCACGATGACCGAAGGCATCGTGAATAGGTTTTTGAGCTCCGTGAAGGCTGGGATGCTTCAAAAGAACGAGACGGAGATAAGATGTCCGTGTCAAAGATGCAAGCTGAAGAGCCTTATTGCGGACCTGGATTTCGGGCAGGTGCGGGACCACCTGCTCTTGCGTGGTTTCATGGATGGCTATCGGTGGCAAGGTGATGAAGATGACTATGAAGTCGTCCATGGGGGCCGGGCAAGAAATGAGGAAGGGCAGCAAGACAACCACCGCGGCGAGGGCGGGCGAGAAGACGAAGAATCTCCGGGACATGATCACGACAGTGATGCTGTACACAGTCATCATGTAGAAGATGACGGACATGATGATGAGGAAGATCAAGACGAAGGGCATGATCATGAAGATGAAGATGCCGGAGCAGACGACAATGGAGGCTGGGTGCAGGACCCTCGTATTCAAGAGCTGCTTCTCAAGCGACGGATAACACAAGAGCCGGCCGAGAGAAAGCCAAGCTGGATCAACTGGAGATAGACGCGGTTACTCCATTGTATGAAGGATGCAGGCCCGAGGATACCCGCCTGAAAGTAACGCTCATGGCTCTGGAGATGAAGGTAAAACACAAAATGACCGACGCATGCTTCGACGAGAACATGTCATTCTGGCACGAACATCTTCCCAAGGGGAACAAGTGCCCGAACAGTTTCGAGGAGGCGAAGAAAATTGTGTGTCCTCTGGATTTACCGCACGTGAAATAACCATGTGTGCATGAACAATTGCATCATTTATCGGGACGAGCACGTGGAGTCTACCATATGTCCGGTGTGCAGCGTCACTCGATACAAGAAGAGGAAGAAAGCTCCTCGAAAAGTGGTGTGGTACTTTCCGATCACTCCTCATCTACAGCGGTATTTCGTGGACCCTAAGCTAGCAAAGCTCCTGCGTTGGCACGCGGATAGGGAGGAGAAGAAGCGAGAAGATGACAGAAATGATCCGGAGATAAATAAAAAAGACAAGATGTTGAGTCACCCTAAGGATGCGAGCGGTGGCAAGCGTTGAACTTCGAACACCCGAATTTGGGGACGATCCAAGGAACATCATCTTTGGCGCGAGCACCGATGGAGTCAATCCGTTTGGCAGCGAGAAGCACACATAGCACCTGGCCGTGTTTGTGTGGATGTACAACCTTCCCCCCTGGTTGTGCATGAAGAGGAAGTACATTCACATGAGTATGCTAATTGAAGGGCCGAAACAACCAGGGAACGACATCAATCTGTATCTGGGGTTGCTGAAAGAAGAGCTAGACACGCTATGGAAAACGCCAGCCAATACGTGGGACGCCGCAGAGAAAGAATATTTCCATATGAGAGCCGCACTGCTCACGACGGTGCACGACTATCTCGGTTACGGATATCTCGCGGGGCAGGTGGTCCACGGATTTTCTGGATGCGTCAAGTGCATGGATGACACAACGTATCGCTAGCTAGATAGAGATCGGGTCTTCGAAAACCGTGTTCATGGGACATTGAAGGTGGCTTCGCGACGATGACCCATGGAGAAAACGCAAGGATCTGTTCGATGGTGAAACCGAACCCCGAAGACGCCCGCGTACGAGGAGCGACGAGGAAATAGACGAGCTGTTGAAAAATTGGAAAGATTGCCCACCGCCGAAAGAAGCAAAAGGCGCCAGAGCCGGAAAGAAGCGAAAGGCGCCAGAGCAGCTGCTGAAGGTATGGAAAACGAGGTGCGCTACGGGACTTGCCGTCTTTGGAAGATCCACCGTGTGCCTCACAGCCTTGATGTCATGCATATCACGAAGAACGTGTGCGAGAGTCCGCTTGGTACCCTGCTCAACATGCCGAGAGGACTAAAGATGGGCCGAAAGCAAGGGCAGGACTTGAAATCAATGGGCATCGGGGAGGAGCTTCACGCTAATGATGATGATGATGATGAGGCGGCAGACACGGAAAGTCGCCGCAAAGGCAAAAGGCCAAGAAGACCGGAAATGACTACCCTCCCGCATGCTTCACTCTAAGTCGAGGAGATCGAAAGCAGTTTTTCACCTGCCTCGTAGGGAGTAAAACTTCCCACGGTTATGCAGGGAAGATAAGCGGATACCTAGACCCAACAAGCGAAGTTCAGCGGATGAAGTCTCACGATCACACGTACGATGATGCTGAATACTTCCGGTTGCAATCCGTGGGATCATGGACGCGCACGTCTGCGGAAACGCTATTTGGCCTATGCAACTTTTTCGACGTCATCTCTCGGAAGTCGGTTGGCGTGAGGCAACTCAGAAGGCTACAGGAAGAGATCGTGGTGATACTATGCGAGCATGAGATGTACTTCTCGCCCGCATTCTTCGACGTTATGGTGCATCTGCTGGTCCATATCGTGGACGATATCATCCAACTCGGGCCGACGTTCCTGCACAGCATGATGCCGTTTGAAAGGATGAATGGTGTCATCAAAGGATACGTCCGCAACATGTCACGTCTAGAGGGAAGCATAGCCAGGGGCTTTCGATCAAGACGCATCTCCATCGCATTTAATTATCTAGGCATCGAGAACCCCGTTGGTCTGCCCGTTGAAAGAACGTGGATGTCGCCTAGAGGGGGGTGAATAGGCGCTTTAAAATAATTACGGTTTAGGCTTGAACAAATGCGGAATAAACCTAGCGGTTAATTTGTCAAGCACAAAACCTAAAACAACTAGGCTCACCTATGTGCACCAACAACTTATGCTAAGCAAGATAATCAACTATGTGATAGCAAGATATATGATAAAGAACAAAATGGCTATCACAAAGTAAAGTGCATAAGTAAAGGGCTCGGGTAAGAGATAACCGAGGCACGCGGAGACGACGATGTATCTAAGTTCACACCCTTGCGGATGCTAATCTCCGTTTGGAGCGGTGTGGAGGCACAATGCTCCCAAGAAGCCACTAGGGCCACCGTAATCTCCTCACGCCCTCGCACAATGCAAGATGTCGTGATTCCACTAAGGGACCCTTGAGGGTGGTCACCGAACCTGCATAAATGGCAACCCTTGGGGCGGTCACCGAACCCGTACACTTTGGCAACCCTTGGGGCGGTCACCGTACCCGTCAAATTGCTCGGGCGATCTCCACAACCTAATCGGAGAACCCGACGCCGCTTGCAGGAGCTTTACACCACAGTGATTGAGCTCCTAACACCACCAACCGTCTAGGGCGCCAAGGCACCCAAGAGGAACAAGCTCTAGGGTGCCCAAACACCAAAGAGTAATAAGCTTCTCAAACTTCACTTTCACGTATCACCGTGGAGAACTCAAACCGATGCACCAAATGCAATGGCAAGGGCACACGGAGTGCCCAAGTCCTTCTCTCCCAAATCCCACCAAAGCAACTAATGCTTGGGAGGAAAATGAGAGGAAGAACGAACGAAGAACACGAAGAACTCCAAGATCTAGATCCAAGGGGTTCCCCTCACTTAGAGGAGAAAGTGATTGGTGGAAATGTGGATCTAGATCTCCTCTCTTTTTCCCTCAAAAACTAGCAAGAATCCATGGAGGGATTGAGAGTTAGCAAGCTCGAAGAAGGTCAACAATGGGGGAAGAACACGAGCTCAAAGGATAAGGTTCAATGAGGAAGAAGACCCCTTTTATAGGTGGGGAAAAATCCAACCGTTATGCTCACAGCTCAAGACCGAGCGGTAGTACCGCTTGACATCATGGTACTACCGCAAGGGGTAGCGGTACTCTCGCTAAGGGAAGCGGTACTACTGCTTATGAAGCGGTACTAAAAAATTACAGACGTGCCTACCACCGCTGGACTTGTGACGAGTTTTTGGTCCCGTGCGGAAGTAGCCACGGAAGTAGCCGCGGTAGTACTGCTCCAAGCGGTAGTACCGCTCCCAAGAGCGGTAGTAAAAAATTACTTCCGCTCCTACCCGCGGTAGTACCGCTGCAGCCTTTTCAGAACACCAAAACTACCACAACTTCTGCATTCGGACTCCGAATTCAACGAAACCAAGTTTGTTGGAAAGCTAGCGACAAGGGCTAACACAATCTTGATACAAATACCAATAATAAGCAAATGAGAAAAGGCCCAAAAGAAAATGGTGAGAACCCTTCCTCGGATAAGACCGGTAAAACCTCCAACACCGAAAACATCATAGAAGACGCATGCAAACTCTGTTTTCGATGAACTCAAGCTTGTCATCAAGATGAACATAAGCTCTAAGACTCACAAAGAGAACCAAACAATAACCAAGAAACATGATGCAAGGATGCAATGGTTTGAAATCTCGACGAACGATACGATCAAGCTACTCACTTGAGAGCCCCCCTTGATAGTACGGCTATCGATCCTATAACCCGGTCTCCCAACTACCACCATGAGACCGGTAAAATAGAAAACCTATCAAGGGCAAACCTTTGTCTTGCACATGATCCACTTGAGCTAGATGATGACGATCTTGTCCTCCGCAAGATGGACCACCTTTCTTGATTGCGTTGGGTCGATGGAGACTAGATGATTGCTCCCCCATACTCCACTATGGGTGAGCCACTCTTCGGCACATCTTCACAAGTCCATTGACACCACAATGGATGGCAAGCTTCAAGCACTTGATCTCTTCGTGATTCTACACTTGAACTTGCACATGACAATCTTGATGACGATCACTACTTGATGTCATCCTTTCCATGGGTTGTATGATATCTTCCTCTTGACGCAAGCCCATGGACATGTACCTAACCCCACATAGAACTCTCACATAGACCATGGGTTAGTACACAAAGTGCAATGGACAATGCTTACCATACCATGGGATCACTTGATCCCTCTCGGTACATCTTTTATGCTTTGTGAGTTGATCAACTTGATTCACTCTTGAC
The DNA here is from genome assembly GCA_021605145.1 of Aegilops bicornis. Lineage (NCBI taxonomy): Eukaryota > Viridiplantae > Streptophyta > Magnoliopsida > Poales > Poaceae > Aegilops > Aegilops bicornis. The sequence goes on along the minus strand of CM038669.1, from coordinate 462,493,783 downwards.
TTAGTCTTGATCAACCTTGAATCTTTCCAACTCTCTTAGTTTGGATGATGTCTTGAAGGTAAACATGAATGATCACACAATCTTCTTCTTCAAGACATGCTTGCAATAAGCTCAACACTCACATGACCAATCATTGGATGATTCCTTAATAGCACCTTGGTCAACACATAAACTCATTGAAACCAATGCATGGACTTCAAGAAATGCCTATGGACAAATCCTTCAAATATAACTCAATGCAACCATTAGTCCATAGAGAATGTCATCAATTACCAAAACCACACATGGGGGAACCGCATGTCCTTTCAATCTCCCCTATTTTGGTAATTGATGACAATCACTTTCAAAAGAGTTTATATAAGGAATTATGCATCACCATGCAATGCAACAACCAATAATGCATGCGTATGAGATGCAAATGCTTAGGAACAAAACCAAAGCAAGGAGAAAACTCTGAAGACTTCTCCATAAAACTCTGAAACTTCTCCCCATTGGCATCGATTGCCACAAATGGGCTAAAAGCTAAGAAGACCAATATAAAAGGTGTTCCTCCAAAAGTTGTGTATTTCTCAACAAGAGAGTGGAATGCCATACACATATCCAAAGGTAATACTTGGAGGAAGACCAACTATATTGAGGCACCAAGATTGCAAAAGAGTGATATGCCACAAAGACATAACAAAGAGAGAAACAAGCAATCAAGCAATCAAAAGATACCAATTAAAGCAAGCTATCAAAAGATACCAATTGAACCAACTAGAACAATGAACCTATGTGCCACATGAACAAAGATATTATGATATGAGTAGAGGAGTGATCTAAAGAAACTAGAGAAGCTCCCCATGATTTGTGCACATCAAGAATTTTTGTATTAGGATACAAAGTGCACAAAATAGGATCATAGCTCCCCCAGAATCAATAGAAACTTACAACAAGTGCAAGTGAGCATATAGGAAACTAAGCCTAGCGCTTGCAACAAGCACATGGTTGAGCAACATTGTAAAAGAGGCAACTTAAGAATAGGCTCAACCAAAATGATGTGTGTGAGTCATGGCAAAGCACATGAGAAGACTAATATACGGATGAGCATAAGCATCAACATAGTCTCGAATGAATGAGATACATGGTGCAAAGCCTTTCATTCTCACACACAACTAGCAAATGGGTTCACAAGCTTACTAATAAGAAAATAGAGAACATATGCTTGTGACAACCCGTGGTGAAGATAGACGATGAGAGGCTCATCAAGACGAGGGGTACCAATTAAGATGGCAAACGCCTCGTAAAGATAAGCAAGAGGAAAATAATCTTCACCACACAAGAGCGCATCAAGATGCAACGATAGAGGACACACACTCAAGGAAAAAGCTTTCACGGAGCCACCAAATAGATAACATAAGAAAGACAAGGTGGACGTGAAAGAAAGGATATCAACTAGAGATGTAATTTCTCTTAAGTGTATAAGGTTCTAGGTAGACAAAATCATGATGAAATATATCTACAAAGAGGGATGTACACCCAAAATAGTTACAACATGAAGGAACAGGATATCCACAAGGAAGTCATAAATATACCAATAATATATTTGCTTGAAAGCATAGCACTTGGCTAGATATGGTCTTATTGTATATAAATGAATTCCTACCGCATCAACATCAAAGACATCACAACTAGCAACATGAGATCATCTTTGAGATGCTTTGAGAAAGGAAACAAGTATCACAAGAAAAAATGAAATACATGCCATGATACAACCTACACAAGGTTGATGCAAGTAATGTGTGCATGTAGTAGATGATGATACTTATTACCGAGATACCATTGGAAGGATGTAGTAGATACCAATTGAAGGTAGATAGTAGTTCATTGATCATCCTAGCTTGACTCCAATATGCACATGGTGACAACACCTTCCTTGTGAGTGAGCCGAGCATCCAATGCATCTCCAAATGTTCCTATAAGAACAACACAAACTAAACGGTACCCAAACTCATCGGGACCAAATAGTTAGAAACACCAATACATAGGACAAACTCCACATAAATATGTGCATATAGATATGAAAATGAATATCATGCACATCTCATCCAAATTGAGACTAGGTGGAGTTTCTACCATATATTGAGTCAAAGAAAGAAAGCATGCCAAATAAAATACATGAAGAAAACATGCATGCTCAAGACTTCAAAACTCGAAACCAAAAGACAAAGAAATGCCAAGTGAAAAGGATACCAAATGAATAAAACATCACTTGGAGGATATCCATAAAAGATACATCAAGGAATGAGATATCCATTGATACACTCAAAATAAAAGATATCAAACTCCCAAAAGAGAGGATGGTTCCAAACAAACCAAGCTCTCTACAAAGTTTCATGATAGCACAAAGTACCAAAACGAAAACGGCGTGCCTTCCACCAACACACACTTGATAAGGATCGCAAGAAGAGTGTTCTATAGATAATAGGATAGCTCCCCCAAGACTAGTGCATTATAGAGAATTTGCATTTGAATACAAAATGCACAAGGTGGGATCACCACTTTCACTATATCTAGAAAACACTAGACAAGGACGAGAAATAAACAAGATCCACAAGTGGTATGGAATACAATGGGAGTTGACACAATCCTAGGCAAGAGATAAAGCAAATGAAAGCAAAGGCCAATGTAAAGATGATCAATAATTTCTACCACACATAAATGAGTACCAATTGTCAAAAGACAAGAAGTATTTGGAAATAATTCCCGGTGGTAGATAGCAAGGATATCCGACATCGTCTTCACACCAAACACAAGAAAATTGCAACTTGTAGAGCTAACATGCCACCTAGGAACAAGATAATTTACAATATCAATTCTAGGTGACAATATCTCAAATGTACACATTTTCTAGGCTAGTAATATACACATAGCATATTACTCCCCCATAATGTGATACCAATTAAAGATAGACAAGAGGCAAAAAAACGACCCAACAAGAGATAATTAATGGACAATTTAGAATTTGAATTTCTCATGAGAAGACATACCACATAGCGACTAGATAATCTTGAAATATCAATACTAGATGGTATTACTCATATACACACATATATAGGATTGTGAGGTGCACAAAGCACATCACTCCCCCATAATGGGATATTCCATTAATCTCTCACACGAGCCAACTAAGAAATAAACAAGATGCAAAAGGCTAAACGCATGACACACCCGTACATGATGTGCAAACCAACACACACATACTTGATTGCTCAAGATAATCAAGTTGGAAGCACAACATATACAAACACATGCAAGGAACGAAACCAAACATGCAAAGGGGTAAGTAGCTATCAATGTAAACACTTTAAGCACGAGTTACCGCAAGGAGGAACATCGGATATAAGATAGAAACTTGATAATCCGAATGACTTGGCTTGAGACAATTAGAATGATGAAGTCCCCTTAATTCTTCATAAAGTAGCCAAGTCTCCAATGACCTCCAACAACACCTATTGATCAAGTTTGAGCTAGTTGGTCCCCAACCAAGTTGGGTCCTAAGAGGTTAGTCACAATAGGCTTGGCCACCCAAATGGTTCTTTTCTTGACACCACTTTGAGTACCAACAAACTTGGCAAACACATTGCCAACCTTATCCTTCCCAAGAGAATAGACATCATCAATAATAATTGGGTTGGATAAGTTACCGCTAGTGCATGAAGAAGCGACGTGGCCTTTCTCACGACATAAGTAGCAACGTCTACTCTTCACTTTCTTCTCACTTGATTTCTCAACAAGAGAAGCATTAACTTGAGTCTTCTTGGGAAGTGGCCTTTCTTCAACTTGAGGTTGAGCATGAGATTGAACTTGTGCCCTCTTCCCTTGTTGCTTGACACTAATGGTGATGTAGGGCGGAACCCTATGTGGACGATCTTTCACGTTTGGAGAGGCTCCCTACGAGGAACACGAAGAACGAGCGGAAGAACACGAGGGAAATCACGGGGAAAACACAAGAGAATCACTCAAACCAACAAGATCAATCACACATGTGATAGATCGATGAACACAAAGGGAGATACATGATTCAAGGTCAACAAAGGATGATACAAACGGTAGCCGTTCTTCTCCGTGAGGAGGTCTTGATGGGGGCCACCCAAGAGGGGGTCTTGAATCCAAGGTGGATCTTCTCTGAAGAGGGGCCGGTCTCTCTCATGGAGTAGATCCGGTATGGATGAGCGAAGCTCTATCTAACAATGAGCTAAATCAACGCTAACCCTAACTAGGAGGAGGAGGTCTATTTATAGTCTTAGTGCAAATGGGGGCGAAGTGAAGGGGTACATGGGCCTCAGCCCGAAACACTGTGTGCAGACAGGCGTCGGACGTCCGGAGGGTTCCGGTCGTCCGGTGGCTCGTGGGCGTCCGAACGTCCGGCAATCTCCGGACTTCAGAGATTCGGCTCGGTGCGCTTGGTCGGACGTCCGAGGGTTCCGGTCGTCCGGAGGGTCCGGACGTCCGGTGCTCTTCGGACATCCGCAGATTCGGCTCGGGTGCGCTTCTGTCGGACGTCCGGAGGGGTCGGTCGTCCGGCGCCTGGGGTCCGTTGGACGTCCGGTCCTGGTCGGACATCCGGCCGCTGTAGCTTCGGGTAGCTTCTTCTCTTGGTCCTTGTACTTGGTGTCCTCGCCGTCTTCTCCAATGCTCGTAGTTGTTCCATGGCCTTCCTCTTGGTTCCTGGACATGCATAGCACACATGTTTGAGGTAGTAGCCATGTCTCACATGTGGGAAGTGACGGTTCGGAGAGGAGCGAGTTCACCTTATGTCCAATGCCGTATATTCGAGGTCTCGTCATATGTCCACTTGGGGTTTGGAGAGTAGTCGGAGTGTACATGGGGATGATCGTGGGATGCTCCGCATCATCTCCCCTTGGGAAAGATCCGACCTCGGATCGTGATCCGCAAACACCATGGAAACGGTTGTCGAGACGAACTTGTAGTTGGACGAAGTTGAAGACATGGCGCAATCCAAGTAGTCCAAGGTGTCGCCGGAGTGATAGTCATGCAAAAAGAGCAAACACAAGCAACACTCGGAAATACAATGGTTAGCGCACCTAAAGTGTCCATCATGTAAGAATGAGTCCGTGTGGCAAGATTGGTCATGACAAAACGCATGAAGCTTATCAAGATGATCTAGAATGAGATGCAAAGCATTCATGGGATAATTAGCATGGTGCACAAAGCGACAAATTCTACCATTGTGCAAAATGATGTCATAGAGAAACGGTTCATCAATAGCATGAATATGGTAATAGATGCTCAATATGATTATGTTATCATGCAATTGATGATAGGCAATATGATCACGATGTATGAATAGGCCATCAAGAAAGATCACAACAAATTTGCTAAGAAAATGTACAAGCTCATATATCATGGATGACATGGGAATAGGTGCAACAAGACAAGCATAATGTGAGTCAATCCATGCATGGGGTGTAAACTTGTGGTGAGTATGATATGTCCATTGAGCATGACATGTATGAGCACAATCAACAAATATGGAGGTGTTGGTGTACCAAAGCTCAATGCCAAGGCATGAGTGGAGTTCCGAAGAGGCATCCAATAAGTGCGAGCGCTCCTCAATGTGAAGGTCCATGTAGCCAATCTCCAATGTCGCTCCTCCGTTCACGAGATGTATCATGTAGACAACAAGAAGGAAACAACAATGAAAGAGTGACCCATCCAATATGTGTATTTGAGGATGGCTCAAAGGGAAGGAGGTCACCTTTAGGAGGTTCTCGAAGATGTTGGAGTTGCACATCATGTATGCCTTCACATAACCAATATGTCTCATGACGGTAATGCCTTGTGAATCCTTCAAAATGAAAGAACATGACAAACACTCAGAAAAACAAATGATGTTAGCGGAAGTGCAAAACCTATCATTCGTGTGGTAAGATACCCAACAAGTGTATGCATCATGCTCATCATAAGAAAGAACAAGGTGTAGTATGGTATGAAAGCATATGATGCGACTACAACCAAATACAATAGGCTCAAGTAAGCAAGCATGCATCCCAAGTAATATGTCCAAGGCTCCACGATCAATAAGCATAGTATGGTTGCACTCAATACAAGGTGATACAAGAGATGCAACTAGTGGAGACAAGAGACAATGATCAAGACAAATCAAGTGAGGCATGAACATATATGTCATCAACCCAAGAAAGCAAGTAATGGAAGATGGGTGATGCGACAAAGCAAGCAATCATAGAGATCAAGTCAAGCAAGCTAGTAGTGCGAAGATGCAACGTACTAGAAGGAATCATGGCAAGCATGTCATTGGTGCAAATAGTGGGCATATAAAATGCACATGACATTTCACAAGCATAAAGGCAAGATATGAGCAAAATAGCATCAATAGCATGGGGCACATGATAAACATGGCAATGGCAACAAGGATGTCCACCAAGCATGTAAATACACATAGGAGTATCATAATGGTGCATCATGGGTAAATGCAAGCAAGGGTCACAATTGCATGGCAAAGTCATGTAAAGATGCATAACATGCAAAGTGAACACGATAGAATGGGCATAATGTGACAAGTGGTTAATAGCCCATAGCCGTGTGAGAGCCAAGTAAAAGAGATGCGCGTAGTCCTTGCGCAAGAGGAAAGGTGGGAATGAAAGTCCACGGGATCCCAAGTCATCGTTGCTCTCAAGAGCTCGTTTCGTCAACTCTTGGGATTGAGAAGTTGACGAGTATATGTGGGTACCTACACAAAACAAAGACAAAGGGAAAATTGTGTGTACGTGGTAGACGTACGCATCATCCATCATGATGCATACGTGCATGTGTCGGTTAGCACAAAATATCCAATGCTCAAATAAATGAGATGCGTGATATAGAAATATGCCATCCATCATGATAGGTTTGTTGTTATGTATAGCATAATGGAGACTCAAATTGTGTAATGCATCATGAGCAATATCTAGAGCATTGGTATTAATGGAATGCATATGGTGCAAGCAATCATGGAAATCATGCAAAGGATGGGATGAATCAAAATCTCCAAACATGTATGAGGAAACTATGGGGGTCTCCTCATGAGCAAGAGTAGAAACATCACGTGGAGAATATTGACAACATCCAAAACAATGCATATTTGGAACAATGCGATCATGGCATGGCATAGTAGATGAATTGCGAAAATCATGTAAAGGAAGCATGGCAATATCATTACATGAAAAACAAAAGCCAATGACCATCATCTCGTCATCTATGCCATAAGTGCAAATGGGATTTATTTTAATGGGGCATGCATAGTTACTATGTTGAGATTGAAATGATGCAATATGGGAGATCTCACTCATAGCATATGACAAGTTCAAAGGATTGTCAAACATGATGTGACCAAAAGAATTTTCACATGATATCCTACGGAGCATAGCATCACAACTAGGCAACTCAACATGCTCATCATCATATTCATCATAAATAGGTAAGTCAAGGCATGAATAAGTTTCACTAGCATGAAGCATGGTAATAGGTGGGTCAACATCATGGGAGCAATCGATGGTAAGAGAGTCCACTAGTGGGACAAGAGAAGCACCATCACCTATGTTACCTTTGGAGCATCGCTCATGTGTTGTAGGTGATGTGATGAAGATCCACTCGTTGTCAACTTCATCTTGATGGAACCATATGGGGGGTGCATCATCGTCCACCATGGCCATCGGTTTCCCCTTTGGAGGGATGGACTCGTCGAGGATAGGCATGTCATCATGTATGAGACCTAGCACCAAAGAATAAAACACACTAGGAGTAGAGGTTAAGTCGTTAGAAATCATGGTGGCCTCACTCACTAAGTGTTGTGGCTCACTCACTCCCTCTTGGATGCTCTCACTCATATGGTTGGTGGAGTCGCTCAAATTGTGCTCAACCTCACATAGGATGTGTGGCATGCTCTCATGTGTGGGGCTAGTGGTGGTCACACTCATCCTCTCATAGGAAATGCTCTCAATGTCACGTATGATGGAGTCACTCATGTCACTCATGTGGTGGTGGCTCTCCTCACATGGCACTTGGGGCATCTCAACATATGTGGGTGTCGGAGAGATGTAGGTGCAAATGTCTCCATGCTCAACTCCTATCGCCGTGGTCGAAGGGGATGGCCCTTGCTCGACCTTCTTGTCACCGTCTTGGTGTTGGAGGCCCATATGATGTGGCACCTCGTAGCTCGTCTCCATGACCAAAAGGAATGTCCCATGCTCGGCCATCTTCCTTGAGGGGCTTAGAAGATGGAAGTGTCGCCCTCGTCAGAGGGTAGTCGCCTTGGACTTGATGAAGTCGATGTAGGCGTACACGTGGGAAGTAGGCGAAGATGCGTACGTCCAAAGGCGAAGATGCCTTGAGAACACTTGGTGAAGATGCCGAAGTGGTTGATGTAGCCGTAGCGCCGTCTTTGTGGTGGTCGTCTCGCGGTCTTCTTTTGTGCTCATGAAGCTTGGACTTGGCGCGAAGTAGAGCTTGTTGGGACTTGTGCATTTGCGCTTGTTGAGCATCTTCATGATGATGGTGTCGTTGTCGCGCTTGAGCTCGTAGTAGATGTCGTTCATCGTCATCTTGCACATGATGCTTGGAGGTGACTTGCCCTTCATGACGATGTTGATCACAAACGTGATGGTCATCGCCATGTAGATGTGGACGAGGACGATTTGCACTTGCATCGTTTCCGCGCTCCAAAGACTTGTGTCTTGAATGTCGCTGCCTTGAAGATGATGAAGGGGAAGAAGACTTGATCAAAGCTCTAATCTCCTCCATCCTTGCATCTTGCTCCTCTTTATGTGCGGAAAGCTTCTTGTCGATGTAGTCCCTTTTCCTTGCTTCGGAGAGATGAATGTCGATGAAGAGGTTCTCCATGCGCTCTTGCAATCTTGATTGTGCGCCTTGCATTTGTCGTTGTAGATCGAAGATTGACGCTTTGGTGATGTAGTTGTTCACGCTGGCCGTCGTAGTCGAAGACCGGAGATGAAATGCCTTGCCTATCCATCACAAGACTCGAGCAAATATGAGTGGGAGAAAGAGAAGAACTTGTACCAAATGTACCTTGACCGATGTTGAAAATGGATCAATGATCACTCAATGTGTAACAAGAAAATAGCACAATTGGTACCAATTCTTGTCGGTTTCTCACACCTACACAAATAAGGCTTATGGTGGAGCTCGGTGAGGATAGTGGCACAAAAATTTGATGCAAAATGTTAGCAAGAGTCAATAATGTTGAAAGAGATTCACAAATTCGCAAGTGAAACAAGTAGACCAATAGCAAAGAATGGCACACGGAAACACACACACGGATAGATAAATGGGGCCGTGCAACCAAGGAATGAGCTCAAAATGTGGAATTCACCAAAACGCTCGTGTTGCACAACTCAAGAGAGACGCTAGCACGATTGCTCAATAGGCGGATACGACACTTGTGCACAACCTATAAGATGCAAAATGGATAAACTTTGTATCCCAAGTATGCTATGTATGTATGGTTCTCGGTGTTTCTCTCAAGATGATCCAAGATGATCGGATATGACAATCTTATATGCAATGTGGTATGATGCTATGGCACTTGCTTACAAGCTTCTTTGCTCTATTTCTTTTGCTTAAAAGCTTATTCTCTTTTTTTTGCATGTATGGCCACTTTGCACAATGCACAAACCAAGATAGCAATTGTGTATATGCGGGAACGATATTGTGACACAATGGATGATATGATACCAATATGATATGGTATGTATGCAATGGATGGTGTAGATCACTAATGTGCACAAGTAACGTGGCCCGGCAATACTCAAATGGCTAGTCTCGATAGGCAAGTGACGCAAAATAGGCTAGGGGTTAACAATGCAATTGCAAGGGAATATACAATGGTGTCGTCGAGGTTACCTTCCTTTGTGATGATGAGTGGCGGTGTTCTTGATGTAGATACCAAGATGATGGAGACTCGTCCCTAAGTAGCCGAAACACCTTAGGAAACGGAAAAACCGCGAACTCAAAATCTCAAATGACAAAAGTCAAAATGGTGGTAGCAGGAATGCGGTGGTGGTTGTGGAAGCTCAATGGGATTGCGGAAATGCAATTATGGGTTATGGTGTACGCAATGCGGAAGTGGAGGGTAAGATGGTGAACTATACACGGTGTCGGAGTTGGAAGCACGGTCCCTAAGTAGCCGAAACACCTTAGGAGACACAACTCACAACACAAACAAAATTTGGTTAAGTTGGGTTGGTGGAAGTGTATGGTGGGTAAGCCTATGCGGAAGTGGCGCTGGTGGTTGATGAAGAAGCAACCGTCCCTAAGTAGCCGAAACACCTTAGGAGACTCGAATCACAACTCAAACAACCATGAGGAACAAAATTGGTTAGGTTGCGGAAGTCGGTGGTGGCTATGCGGATGATGTGGTGGAAGCCCTAGGCAAATATGCCAAAGTTCCAAAAATTTTATGGAGTCAAATGATGTTGGTGGTATTTTTGTGGGAAGGGTAATGTCAATAGCTTCAAAACGAGCTAAAGAACGTCAAAATCGGAGTTCGGGTGAATTAGTTATGGACAAAACAAAAATCAGCCGAATTGGGAATCTACAGGTTACGGACGTCCGGAAAAGGTCGGATGTCCGGGGCGTCGGACGTCTGGAAAAGTCGGAAATCCGTAAATTCGGTGCGGGATATGGGTTCCGGTCGTCCGGAAAAGGTCGGACGTCCGGTCATTCCTGGAGCTCCGGACGTCCGTAAAACGCCGGTCGTCCGGTGGGTCGGGGTCAACGCGAGATGCGATTTCGGGGGCGCGATTTTGGGAGGAAAATGGGGATTTTGGGGTCAAAATTGATGAGATTTCATGGATGAAAGATGGGGAAACTTGGGGAAATGCTAGATCCACTCGAAACCAAGCAAATCCATGGATCAAAATCAACAAAACATCATCACACCAACAAATCACAAAAAAAATTTGGGGCTATTTTTGGTGGGGAATTTTCGAAATTGGGGAAGTACACAACAAAATCAAGCTAGAAAACACGGGGTAGGGGCTCCAAAACGTGATCAACCTTGCTCTGATCCAAGATGATGTAGGGCGGAACCCTATGTGGACGATCTTTCACGTTTGGAGAGGCTCCCTACGAGGAACACGAAGAACGAGCGGAAGAACACGAGGGAAATCACGGGGGAAACACAAGAGAATCACTCAAACCAACAAGATCAATCACACATGTGCTAGATCGATGAACACAAAGGGAGATACATGTTTCAAGGTCAACAAAGGACGATACAAACGGTAGCCGTTCTTCTCCGTGAGGAGGTCTTGATGGGGGGCCACCCAAGAGGGGGTCTTGAATCCAAGGTGGATCTTCTCCGAAGAGGGGCCGCGGTCTCTCTCGTGGAGTAGATCCGGTATGGATGAGCGAAGCTCTATCTAACAATGACCTAAATCAACGCTAACCCTAACTAGGAGGAGGAGGAGGTCTATTTATAGTCTTAGTGCAAATGGGGGCGAAGTGAAGGGGTACATGGGCCTCAGCCCGAAACACTGTGCGCAGACAGGCGTCGGACGTCCGGTGGCTCGTGGGCATCCGGACGTCCGGCAATCTCCGGACTTCCGTAGATTCGGCTCGGGTGCGCTTCGGTCGGACGTCCGGAGGGTTCCGGTCGCCCGGAGGGTCCGGACGTCCGGTGCTCTTCGTACATCCGCAGATTCGGCTCGGGTGCGCTTCTGTCGGACGTCCGGAGGGGTCGGTCGTCCGGCTCCTAGAGTCCGTCGGACGTCCGGTCCTGGTCGGACGTCCGGCCGCTGTAGCTTCGGGTAGCTTCTTCTCTTGGTCCTTGTACTTGGTGTCCTCTCAGTCTTGTCCAATGCTCGTAGTTGTTCCATGGCCTTCCTCTTGGTTCCTGTACATGCATAGCACACATGTTTGAGGTAGTAGCCATGTCTCACATGTGGGAAGTGACGGTTCGGAGAGGAGCGAGTTCACCTTGTGTCCAATGCCGTATATTCAAGGTCTCGTCATATGTCCACTTGGGGTTTGGAGAGTAGTCGGAGTGTACATGGGGATGATCGTGTGATGCTCCGCATCAAATGGCCTTCTTCTTCAATGGGCAAGATCTAACATGATGCCCTTCTACTTTGCACTTGAAGCAAACAATCTTGGCCGATTTCTTGACTTGTTCTTGGCCCTTCTTTTTGTTCATCTTGGACTTCTTGTTCTTCTTATTGGAGTTGAATCCAAGTCCACCTTTGTCATTGGGGGATTTTTGCACATTCAAGATATTGTTGAGTGTGGATTTCCCTTCATGACTCTTTTCCAAGTCTTTGATTTCCTCTACATGGTTAGTCTCTATACAAGTACTAGAGGAAGTATAAGCTTCATTGTTAGAGCAACAAGGCAAGGAAAGCAATTCATCACAAGATGTACCAACATTGTGAGTAGATGAATTACAAGGACTAGCACATATCAATATAACATTTTGACTAGAAGTAGTGCTAGTATCCACATGAGGCTCACTAGATGTTACCTTAGCAAGCATGGCCTCATGAGCTATCTTTAGCACATTATGGGATACTAGAAGATCATCATGAGAGCTTGTGAGCCTTACATGATTTTATTCCAACATCCCATAATTGCTAGATAGCAACTCAAGTTGAGCCCTTAGCTCAACATTCTCCTTCAATATGGATGCTTCACAAGAGATAGAGTTAGTAGCACAAGCATCATCATTAGCAACAAGAGGAGAAGACAACCTGGCAAGCTCTTTTGAATATGAAGCTTTAAGTTGAGCATGAGACTCGGTGAGTTTTGATGAGCTCACTCTTAATGACCCTTGAGCCATTTTCGAGGTGCTCAAAGTCCTCAAGGAGTTTAGCATGCACAACTTCAAGCTCCTCGTTTTTAGTTTCAAAATCATTGGCCACCTCAAGAGCTCTATCACGAGATTCCCTCACTCTAGATAATTCTAGAGCAAAAGTCTCCTCAAGAGATTCCTTGGTGGTTTGTTCAAGTTCAAGAGCTTGAGAGAGGTCCGCAATCTCATTAGCGTAATCACGCTCATGACCTTCCATTTTATCAATGGTGACCTCATGCTCCTCAAGACGAGATTCCAACTCATCAATATATTTCTTGCCCTCAATAGCAATAGACATGATTTCCATGAAGTTGAACGAGCAATTTTATTCTTAAGAAGAGCTTTAAAAATCATTTCCCCTTAATTTTTAAGGAGGCAACATCATCACTCTCTTCATCATAATCAACATCATCATCACTCTTGCCATCATCAATATCATCACAAGATATATTGGGATTCAAAGTGGGAGATACCTTTGAAGCCTTGGCCATAAGGCAAAATGCAATAGATGATGATATAGGATCCCTTAAAGCACAATTCAAGACCACATCTTGTTCCATGGAGTGTTGGGTTTCATCTACATTGTTAGCACAACAACTCGAGGAAATACATGCATTTTTATCATGGCAACAAGATATAGCAACCATATCATCATGAGATTAAGTCAATCAATATCTACATTATATGCAAGGACTATCAACACAAGCAAGTGAAACATTTGGAGTGCTCAAGTGCTAAGGCCCAAAGACGGAGCATTGCAATAATATAGTGATGAAGAATCATCCACAAAAAGCACACTATCATCATTGAAATGACCGACACTACTCACCATATCATTACCTTGTGGCAAACCACATGTAGGTGAAGTAGAAGAAGTTGAGAAGACTATACGGCCAGAGGTGGAGGGAGAACAATCATCCCTACAAATCTTGGACACGCCATATTTATCTTGAAGCTTCGTCCACAACTCATGAGCATCCCGGAACAGCATGAGTTGAAATATAACTACATTGCTCAAAGCATCAAAAAGCACATTAGAAGCTTGAGCATTGGGATAAGAGTTTTTCTCATCCTCTAAAGATAATCTTTGGGGATCCTTTGGAGGAGAAAAGCCCATATCTACAATTCGCTCCAAATTTGGGTCCATGACCCTAAAGAGATTAAGCATGCGAATTATCCAAACATCAAAATTTGTGCCATCGAAACTAAGAGTGTCAGAGAATCCTAATCCCCTAGTCGACATCTTTACTCTCTAGGCGGTTAAGCCCAACAAAGAGAGACGAGGCTCTGATACCAATTGAAAGAACGTGGATGTCGCCTAGAGAGGGGGTGAATAGGCGCTTTAAAATAATTATGGTTTAGGCTTGAACAAATGCGGAATAAACCTAGCGGTTAATTTGTCAAGCACAAAACCTAAAACAACTAGGCTCACCTATGTGCACCAACAACTTATGCTAAGCAAGATAATCAACTATGTGATAGCAAGATATATGACAAAGAACAAAATGGCTATCACAAAGTAAAGTGCATAAGTAAAGGGCTCGGGTAAGAGATAATCGAGGCACGCGGAGACGACGATGTATCCCGAAGTTCACACCCTTGCGGATGCTAATCTCCGTTTGGAGCGGTGTGGAGGCACAATGCTCCCCAAGAAGCCACTAGGGCCACCGTAATCTCCTCACGCCCTCGACAATGCAAAATGCCGTGATTCCACAAAGGGACCCTTGAGGCGGTCACCGAACCCGCATACAAATGGCAACCCTTGGGGCGGTCACCGAACCCGTACACTTTGGCAACCCTTGGGGCGGTCACCGTACCCGTCAAATTGCTCAAGGCGATCTCCACAACCTAATTGGAGAACCCGACGCTGCTTGCGGAGCTTTACACCACAGTGATTGAGCTCCTAACACCACCAACCGTCTAGGGCGCCAAGGCACCCAAGAGGAACAAGCTCTAGGGTGCCCAAACACCCAAGAGTAATAAGCTTCTCAAACTTCACTTCCACGTATCACCGTGGATAACTCAAACCGATGCACCAAATGCAATGGCAAGGGCACACGGAGTGCCCAAGTCCTTCTCTCCCTAATCCCACCAAAGCAACTAATGCTTGGGAGGAAAATGAGAGGAAGAACGAACGAAGAACACGAAGAACTCCAGGCTCTAGATCCAAGGGGTTCCCCTCACTTAGAGGAGAAAGTCATTGGTGGAAATGTGGATCTAGATCTCCTCTCTCTTTTCCCTCAAAAACTAGCAAGAATCCATGGAGGTATTCAGAGTTAGCAAGCTCGAAGAAGGTCAACAATGGGGGAAGAACACGAGCTCAAAGGATAAGGTTCAATGGGGAAGAAGACCCCCTTTTATAGGTGGGAAAAAATCCAACCGTTATGCTCACAGCCCGCATGAGAGGTAGTACCGCTTGACATCACGGTACTACCGCAAGGGGTAGCGGTACTATCGCTAAGGGAAGCGGTACTACCGCTTATGAAGCGGTACTAAAAATTACATCCGTGCCTACCACCGCTGGACTTGTGACGAGTTTTTGGTCCCGAGCGAAGTAGCCACGGAAGTAGTCATGTAGTACTGCTCCAAGCGGTAGTATCATTCCCCAAGAGCGGTAGTACCGCTCCCAAGGGCGGTAGTAAAAATTACTTCCGCTCCTACCCATGGTAGTACCGCTGCAGCCTTTTCAGAACACCAAAACTAACACAACTTTTGCATTCGGACTCCGAATTCAACGAAACCAAGTTTGTTGGAAAGCTAGCGACAAGGGCTAACACAATCTTGATAGAAATACCAATAATAAGCAAATTATAAAAGGCCCAAAAGAAAATGGTGAGAACCCTTCCTCGGATAAGACCGGTAAAACCTCCAACACCGAAAACATCATAGAAGACGCATGCAAACTCTGTTTTCGATGAACTCAAACTTGTCATCAAGATGACCATAAGCTCTAAGACTCACAAAGAGAACCAAACAAGAACCAAGAAACATGATGCAAGGATGCAATGGTTTGAGCTCTCGACGAACGATACGATCAAGCTACTCACTTGAGAGCCCCCTTGATAGTACGGCTATCGATCCTATAACCCGGTCTCCCAACTACCACCATGAGACCGGTAAAATAGAAAACCTATCAAGGGCAAACCTTTGTCTTGCACATGATCCACTTGAGCTAGATGATGACGATCTTGTCCTCCGCAAGATGGACCACCTTTCTTGATTGTGTTGGGTCGATGGAGACTAGATGATTGCTCCCCATACTCCACTATGGGTGAGCCACTCTTGACACATCTTCACAAGTCCATTGACACCACAATGGATGGCAAGCTTCAAGCACTTGATCTCTTCGTGATGCTACACTTGAACTTGCACATGACAATCTTGATGACGATCACTACTTGATGTCATCCTTTCCATGGGTTGTATGATATCTTCCTCTTGACGCAAGCCCATGGACATGTACCTAACCCCACATAGAACTCTCACACAGACCATGGGTTAGTACTCAAAGTGCAATGGACAATGCTTACCATACCATGGGATCACTTGATCCCTCTCGGTACATCTTTTATGCTTTGTGAGTTGATCAACTTGATTCACTCTTGACTTAGTCTTGATCAACCTTGAATCTTTCCAACTCTCTTAGTTTGGATGATGTCTTGAAGGTAAACATGAATGATCACACAATCTTCTTCTTCAAGACATGCTTGCAATAAGCTCAACACTCACATGACCAATCTTTGGATAATTCCTTAATAGCACCTTGGTCAACACATAAACTCATTGAAACCAATGCATGGACTTCAAGAAATGCCTATGGACAAATCCTTCAAATATAACTCAATGCAACCATTAGTCCATAGAGAATGTCATCAATTACCAAAACCACACATGGGGGCACCGCATGTCCTTTCACCCGTCAACAGGCACCTCGGCAGACTCGCTGGATGGGGTCACCGCAAGGTTCGCCGCTAAATGCATGTCGACTTCGAGGGTCGACTCGCCGACTTTGAAAGAGCAAACCTAGTCGCGCTACAACACATAGACATGGTCGATCCTTGGGTGGTAGAGCACAAAACCTTTATTGAGTAGACGACAATGACCTAGGCCAACAGAGAGGACGGAAGGAGATATAATCAAAGAGCACAACTCATGTTTCACGCGTTGGTTCAAGGAGAAGCTTCGCTCGCACCCTTTACATGAGGATTCTTCCGCGGAAGAAAAACTCATATTCGCTTTGTCACTGTGGTGCCGAGCACAACACGGTGACCTATGAGGCGTCACGATATCAATGACTACACATTCTACACCGAGGACAAGGACATGAAGAGCGATGGTTATCGAACTGCGGGGTAACGATGGAATCCTACATCGGTAACGACAAGGAAAGATACTACGAAGGATCGAGGAGATCTGGGAGCCGAGCTACGCCGAGAGAAGGTCCCGATGTTCCGTGTCGAGATGGGCCAAGAGCGTCCTAAAAGAAGACCGGTATTTCACCACCATGGTTATACGAAGCCAAATCCAAGACCGCGGTATAAGCGTCACCGCGAAAAATGAGCCATGGGTACTAGCTTCCCAAGTGGACCAATGCTTCTTCATTACCGATCCGTCAAAGCCCAGTCGTGTTGTCGAGAGGAGAGGCAAAAGGAAGATCATCGGAATGGATGGAGTCGCCAATGAGCAAGACTTCAACAATTACGGCGACCCGAAGATGGAACATGACGACGACGATGAAGTGCCATACACCACAAGAAGAAGCAGGACCACCCTACCTAAAGGACGTCAGATTCAATGTAAGAACTCCATTTGCGAAAAAGAAGGGCAAGAAGATTGTGAAAAGATAGCTAGCTAAGATCAATTGTATTTAAATCGTAGTCTTCATTTCTCGATTGTATTTCATGGGCACTTTTTGAACTCATGAATATTTTTAAATTTCATGGGCACTTTTTGAATTCATGAATATTTTTCAAATTTGATGATATATTTTCATATTCAATATGAAAAAATATTGAATATTCATGAGGATACTCGATCTCGATCCCCCTCCATCTCGATCGCTATCCCCCCTCGCCAGATCCCCCTCGCCGCCGAGCACCCCCGCACCTCCTCGCTCCACCGCCGACGACCCCACGCACCTCCCCGCTCCACCGCCGACGACTCCACCGCACCTCCTCCCCGCTCCACTGTCGCCGATGACCCACCGCACCTCCCCGCTCCACCGCCACTGACGACCCACCGCACCCTCCCCATTCCACCACCGCCGAGGACCCCCCCCCCCCGCCCCCCCACCCCCGTCACAAAAGAATGCAACTAAAAATACAAAAAAAACAAATTTGATTATATTTTCAAATAACAAATTTGATGATATTTTTTCATATTCATAAATATTTTCAAATAAAATTTTTGATGATATTTAAAAAAAAATTATTACTGTTTTTATAAAAATTTATTACTGTTTCATATTCATATTCATTTTCTAAAAAAATATTAGATGCAACAAAAAATAATAATAATAAATTACTTATGGCGCACCGTTGGGTTGTGCGCCATTGCTATCTAAAAAAAGATTACTTATGGCGCACCGCTCGGGGGTGCGCCATTGCTATAAAAAAACATACTAATGGCGGCGCACCGTGTGCGCCATTAGTAATCTTCCCCCCTAGCTAATTCGCCCGATCCCTTCGTCCCTCCCTCGCCAGATCCACTTCCCCCCCTCGCCACACCCTCACGCGCGCCCCCTCCTTCCGCCGCCCGGTCGTCGTCCCCCGACGCCATAGCCGCGCCACCGTGCTCGCCCTCTCGCCCTCTCCCCCGCTCGCCTTCTCCGCCAGATCCCGAGCCTCGCCGACGTGTTAGTCGCGGCCATCACCGTCCCCGCACCTCGGCGGCCGAGCCAGACCCCTCCCCTCGCGCTTCTTCACCCGACTAGGTCAGTGTCGTCCATCTCCTCGCTGGCACCCCTCTCTCCGGCCATCTTCCCCACCCCGCGCCGCTCTCATCTCGTCCTTCCCCCTCTGTCCTGGACCCGGGTCACCTCGCCCCCCCACCCCACCCCTAATCCCCATCATGACGTCCGTGGCAGGCTACTCCTGCCGTCGTCTCGGACCTCTGCCGCCTGCTACCTCCCCATCTCCGTCCCTTTCGTATGACCTAGTACCTGTCCTCGTCTCCTCCCGAGCCCCATCTCCACCCCATCTCCATTCGAGCTGCTCGACATGAACCCTGACCCTCTGCTGTTTGTTTTTTCAGGTTTAGCTTATGTTCCGTCCGAGATTGCCAAGCTGTACTGTTGGTTGTAGTGGTGTTGTTCTCCCAGGTTGAAGGTATTTTGAATCATGTGGTCTTGCGGTAGCATATCGTAGTACAGAGCCCCATCTCCATTCGAAAGCAATTTCGACATGAACCCCGATCCTCTGCTGGTTTTTATTTCGCAGTTGACTTGCTCATTACATCCGAGATTGCGGTGGTGTCTTGGTGGTTGCGTGGTAATCTTCTCCCACATTGCGGTGGTGTTCTTCTCCCGAGGTTGAAAGTAATTCTTGATCCAAACTTATGAAAATTCTTTATCTTTGTCTTCTTGTATGCTATGCATGTTTTATTGTGTGCACAACATCTTATAATTAGATAATTGCAACGAAAGCGTAATCATGTGAGATCAATTAGATTTGGTTTCTTGCATATGCATTGTGTTTAACTAAGCGGAACTTCCATGCCTTGTGCACCATCTTGCGTGAGAAGTGTTGACTCTATGACAGTGTATATGTTACCGTCGAGGAATAGGCTGCTATCTTCTTGTTAGTAGTTGGACATGGTCTCAAAATGAGGTTGTTGCGTGGTGCTTACAAGCGGTTTTTAGAGACTATTAGTAGGTATTTTTCTGATGTCTTAACAGCCGTTCTTTCTCTAACTGGGGAGTTCATTAAGTTTCCTCATCCTTTGGTTCAATCTCCCGATGATTACAAGTGGAAGTGGTCTGGCAATGCACTTGGAGCACTAGATGAGTGTCATGTTGATGTTTGTGTTTGATGTATGCGGTCTGTCCTGTTCGTGCAGTTGGATTGGGCTTCAGGAGTGATTAATCTGCTATAGGGGATTCATCTACTATGTATGGCCATTTGGATTAGGGCATCTTTGCCTTGAATCGGCTGTCTCGTTTTGTTTGTATATGTATGTGCAAATGCTCAATTGGTTCACAATGGGACACCGTAGAACACCCTGGAAGTGCCCTGTTGTAGGTGTTAGATCGCCTCGCCATTTTATGAAGATGTGTTTTCAATTCCTTTAGATTAGAGTTTCAAGTAGTTTTTGTTTTTGTGTTTGAATAGGCAGCAAACTTTCTATTCTTGCTATGTAGTTGTATGCTCATTTAGGGTTTCAAATCACATTTAAGTTACCTGTCAATTATCATGTAGGTTCTAGTTTTCAGTGTAATTTTTAGTGGATTTTATCTGTACTATGGTAGTGTAATTACTGTGTGTTTTCAGTGCATTTTTAGTGTGTTTTAGTGTAAATATTATATGTAATTGCACTGTTATTTGAGTGCATTTTGACTGTAATTCAGTGGTTTAGTCTTGCATTTGTTCCAGTGTACTTTCAATGCAATCTCATTGTAATTGCAGTGCACTTCAATTTCATTGTTTAATGTAATCTTTGATGTAATTACAGAGTATTCTTGCTGTAATTACTTCTTTAGCTGTAATCTTTTTGTTGTAATTTCATATTAATCTCTCTGTAATTATAAAGTGAATATACAGTGTAATTACATATAAGAATTTTAGTGGCGTTAGTAGTGGAATTTGCTCTGTTGTTCTAGGGGGTATGAGTTGGTTGTTTGTCGTGAACTTTGTGTAAATGTGTGTTTGCTCCAGAGTGTAGATTTCCGCTCTTCTTCAGCTAGATTTCCGTATGTTATGGGGGGACAACATATATTGCTATATGTCATTCTTGAGGGTACAGACTTGCTAAACTATTGATGATTTTTTGTTGGTGACCTATTAGATCTGGAATGGAAGCTTACATAAGTTGAGCTAATTTTTGTCCATATGAAAGCAGAGGACCATATGGTCTGTGGCATTTTCATCCATGTGCAAGTAGAGGCACATTGTGTTGCTAGTTTGCTGGGTTTTGTCTCAGACCATCGTGTCGTGATGATTTTGCAGGTACCCCGAGAAGCCCTTGAGTTTGCCGGAATGTCGATTAACTTCCATTCCGGCAAATTCGGGTACTCCATATGTACTATTTTCAGCAAAGGTCATGCTGAAATTTTCCATGAATTTTAGCATGAATTTGCTAAAAATAGGACATATGTGGTACTTGTGACTAATGCATGGGCCAGGGTATCTTAGTACTTAATTAAGTAGGATCAACTGCCTCTTGTGTTATGCATGGCCTCAGCGTCGACAAACCCTAAATGATAAAACCTTGGCTTTTAGGGTGCCTCGGTGTCGATAAAAACCTAAATGATGAAAGCTTAGGCTTTTAGGGTGCCTCGGTGTTGACAAACCCTAAATGGTAAAAGCTTAGCTTTTAGGATGCCTCGGTGTCGACAAACCCTAAATGATGAGACCATGATCTTGTTCCTCGACAATAACCAACTTTTTGACCAAACTTTTTTCCTATTTAGAGCGAAACATGGCCCACAACGATGAGGCCGGCGGTTCGGGCAAGCAATTCTGGGAGTTGTCCCAGGAGATGGAGGAAGAACCTCACCGCTACGAGGACGCCGCGGAAGACACCGATCCCGACTACACAACCCCTAGTGGCGTCGGGGATGACATCACTGATGGTGCTGCCGAGGATGCCACCACTGATGATTGCAGTGCACACACAGATGGCAGCCAACCGAAGAGGCAACGGAAGGACCGGCGCCCGAACGTGCTCGGCACCGTCAAGGAGGAATTTACTGAAGTGAACTCCGACGGGCATCCAACGGCGCCCAAAGAAATAGTCAAGGGGTACTCGGTTCAGCTCAGGTGCATTCTCCGGAGCACCATCTCGATCAACACCGAGAACCTAAGGCATAAGAACCGAGGGAATTTGCGCAACCTCCTCTTCACGAAGCTGCACGAACGATACAAGTTCCCCGCTGACTTTGAAAACACACGCCTCGTGGAATAAAGTGAACGAAAGTGCCACCCTCACGAGGATGAGCACGACCTGCCTACTTGGAGAAGCGCGGTGAAGAGAATGATTGACAAAGGTGATAGTTATGAGAAGATCAAGGCGAAAAATCCTTCGATCGTGAAGATGACTATAAGGAGTTCAAGATCAAGTGTGAGACCAGCAACCTCCGAATCAAGTCGATTGGCGGAAAGAAATGCGGAGTTGAACTTAGGGGTCCACCAACTCGGTCCCGCGGTTCTGAGTGGCGGAGCCTATATGGTACAAGGAGGATGCGGAGCGTGCCGAGCAAGGCCTACCGCCCGCCGAGAAATACCGTGACAAGCGCATCAGAACTATGTCGTGGCTCGGTACAAGAAGGACCCGGTAACAAAGGAGCTTACCACGGATCCGAAGACCAGGGCGCTTGAGCTTGTCCTAGTAAGGAATACACCCCCGCGTAATTAGCTCCATATGGTTGTATTCTAATTAATGAAGCCAAATTTCTAAATGGTTCACATTCCTTCCGCAGGAGACTGAAAGCAGTAGCGCGGGGTCGGCTCAGAGCTCCCCTTGGGACAACACTCTAAATAGGGCATTGAACATAATGAAAAACAAGGATAAGCTCAGTAAGCCGTCGTTAGCTGGTCGTGTGGCCGGCAAAGGCTTGTCCATGAAATGGTCGTCATACTATAACACTGGTGGGCGAAAGGAGAGAAAGACCAGCTCGGAAAGCCAGTCGCGCGAGGTTCAAGAACTCAAGGCACAAGTGGCGCGGATTCCGAAGATTGTCCAAGAGCAAGTGCAACAACAATCGGAACGACGCCACCGCCATTGTGCCTACCTTGATTGAGGGGTTGCAGGCGTGGATTGCGGGCGGCCAACAGGGCCGCCCGGTTCTCAGCTTTCACGGCCAAGAATCAGACAACGCAGGCGGCGCCATTGGTGTCTCCGGTGGAGGCGGTATTGGTGTCTCCGACGCCGGCACGGGCATTGGAGCTTAATGCACCCGGGTGTACGCCGGCGGGCACCTCGGCAGCAAGCGGACCCTCCGTCAGTTGCACGCCCGTCGTTGGCGGTGCCTCGACATTAGCCGAGCTTGACGCCATCACGGTAACTAATTAAGCCTCTCGCCGAGGACTTCATCTCCTTGCCTTTGATCGGGCATCCTCGACGCCCTACATGTTTTCGCAGGGCGCCGCCGACGCTCGCGGCACTCACGCGCTTCGTGAACGACGAGTTGGTCGATGTCGCCAAGGGCGTAATCGTTCAACCAGCAACCCCGTGTTCCACGGTAATCCGGCTGCCACCCCCGTATAGGGTTCAAGCCGGTTCGGTGCTTTGCCAGGCTGCGACGAGTTGTTACCTCCGATTCGACCCGCCAGGGCCGACGAAGATGATGTGATGACCCTCAACGCCTGCGTAATAAGCTGGCCCCTGCTTTGGCCGAAGAGCCAGATTTGTTTGGGGGCGGGGGGACACCACCCCAAAGACAACACCGCCAGTCGTGCCGGCGCCAAGCCATGGCAAGACCGCCGCAACGCTACCGGACATGCCGGGCATCCCTATGGCACAGGATCCGAACATGCATATGGCACAGGATCCGGTCGACGACAACAACGACGACGGTACGTTTACCAATGTTGATAAGTACTTTGCGGAACATGGGTACGATGACGAATTCTTGGGGCCTCCTTCTCAAGAACCCAACCCTACAAAAGACGATCGCGATCTAGCTGGTACCGCGGAGAAACCCAATTGCAACAGACGTCGTCTAGCATTCAGTTCTCAAGAGACGCCTCCAGCTGCCGACTTCATCGAGCCTCAGATAGCTGAGGTGCGAAATATTATCAGCCCCAACACACTCAAGAAGGCGGTCTGTGAGCAGAACTCGGTCCCATTACAGCAGAAGAAGAAGGGACGGAAAATAAAGAGTAATAAGGGTGCGAGCCAGCCGGCACCGAGTACGATCCGTGCTCAGGACGGGCCACCTTCACCTAAGGATATCTCGAGGAGGGTGCATGTGGCGGGTAGGCCGATGCTACCGACTAATATGCTCAATGCTGCAACCGGTGCTATGCGGAGTCTGCATGACAGTGTTCTTTCTTTGGAGAAGCGGCCTCTCAGAGAGAATGAGGTGGCATACCCGGTTTTCATGGCCAAGGTGCCAGAGGGCAAGGGCTTTGCGGATAACACTATCGGGGGTACGATCGTCCTGCGGTTTGATGACATCTTCGCTATGTTTAACCTTCATCCGCTGCACTACACCTTCGTTCGGCTATTTTTGTTGAGTATGGAGATGCAGATCATTAGAGACAAGACCCCGGACATCATGATAGTCGACCCGTTCTACATGCGTGCCAAGAACTTGGGCAGCGCTGGGGACCGGTAAGTCGCGAGTTCTTACCTCGAAGGCGTCATTCTGGCAAACCCAGATAAGGATAACTTCCTCGTGCCTTACTTTCCCGAGTAATTCATCCCCTCACCGCCCCGTAACATATGATTTCTTAGATTTTGATCGTTTTTTTCTAACATTCCGTGTTTTGTGCAGTGACACACATTGCACACTCATCCTCTTAAGCCCGAAATATTCCATGGCCACGTATTTTGACTCGGACCGTCAGTCGAAGAAAGACTACACAAATATCAAGAAAGTTCTTGATGATGTTCTCCCCGGCTACGCCAAATCTGGAGGCACCTTCACCAGGACAGTTCGTAGGTACGGCAAGCACGTGTTCGCCTACAATACGACGTTCTGCTGCGTCAAGCAGCCACCTGGCGGTCAGAAGGATGTCTACTACACCCTCCATCACATGAGGGCGATCGTACGGGACCATAATCACCTTCTGATACCAAATAATATCAAAGATTGGGCCGCGAGCTTGTCGGCAATCCAGGACGCGGACATCAGACAAGAATTCTTTCGCATCCAGTTGGAGTTTGTGGAAATCATCCATCAAGATGTCCTTCGTACCTCGGGGCAGTTCAACCTCAGATATCAACCGTCCAACAGTGAGATAGACACAACGCTACAAATGCGGTGACAACGCAGCGATTTCATGACCATCACGAGAGACGGCGGCTTCATCCACGCTCCGGTCACTTGAGTCGAGTTGAAAGTAGTGATGTTATGTGTAGTTCTGAAACATCGATTGGCTCATGTTGTAATTAAACTTTAATGAACTTGTATGTCTCTTTGGTTTGGATAGTCGTTCAACTTATATGTAATCGATGCTATTTATTAGTAGGACCACGAATCGTGCTATTAATGTGTTGCTTTTCTCTTCCGATCCTTTTGTTGCATACTTATATATTGCTTATGCATTGTCTGTGAATTGTTACTAACGTTTTGTTTGGCTAGTGCATACAAATGCCGTCGTATGTCGTGTACAAGGGTAAGGTTCCCGGAGTCTACGACGACTGGGAGGAGTGTCGGAGACAGGTTCACCGTTTCAGCGTGATATGATTACAAAGGGTACACCACTAGGGCGGAGGCGGAAGTTAGATACGTGCGCTATCTAGCGGGAGAGAGGATGGAGCGTTGGAGGAACCGGATGAAGACCAGTTTCATCGCGATGATGCTCACCGTGATCATGACCGCAACTCTCTTCTATGTGATGGTAGTTTAGATGATCGATATCGACTTGTAATGTGAAGACAAACTCGCTACTCGCGGTTTCGAGACTTGTAATGTTCTAACTTTGTTTGGTATTTTAAATTCAGAGACTAATATGATGAATTGTATTCGGAGACTAATCTTTTATTGTATTCGATAAATCTGCTGTTTATATGTTGTGCTCTCTATATTATGTGCAGTAATATGTTTTGTAACCTGTGCAAATATCAGAAAAGAAAAAAATCCCTAATATTCATACTAGTGGCGCACCACTCAGCAAACTAATGGCGCACTGCAAAAAGGACTCTAATTGCGCATCATCCACTAGTGCGCCATTAGTATGCCAAAGCACATGGGTAAATATGCCCCCCTGGGAGGCATACTAATGGCGCATCATGGGCTATACTAATGGATGTGCGCCATTAGTATACCAGATACTAATGGCGCACCAGTGATGCGTCATTAGTAAAAAATTCTAATGACGTGGTGCTAGTGGCGCACCTGTAGTGCGCCATTAGTAGGCAAAGCAGGTGCGCCACTAGTAGGCCTTTTCCTAGTAGTGCAAGGTGATCCGATTTTGCCATATTTATTGTTGAATGTGCATAAGGTTTCTCTTATCTACTCAAGTTTTATAATGACAGGCATATTGACAGAGGTATGTATACAGGTCACCCAGGGTCGTAGATTTACTTTTTGCAGATGATAGTTAGATCTTCATCATTGAACCAGAGTGCTGCAACACTGAATGACATTTTGAGAATTTATGGAGAAGCTTCATGGCAATGGGTCAACCGTGATAAGCGCTCAGTTTTCTTTAGTTTGAATACACCTACTCAGTTGAAGCATCAATTGAAATATGTCCTTAATATTGCCGATGAGGCGCCCAACGAGCGTTATCTTGGGATGCCCATGGCTGTTGGTCACATTACAAGCGGTACCTTTGACCACATTCGGTGAGAGGGCCCGCGGTAAGATCCAGGGATGGTCTGAAAAACTATTGGCATGTGTAAGACACAAAAATTTTCTGAAATCAGTGGTTCAGGCAATTCCCAGGTACTCGATGATTACTTTTCTGCTCACTAAGAATGTCTTTAAGAGTCTGACTTCGCCAACGGCTAAATACTTCTGGAGCAGTTCTCTTGAAAAGAATACGTTGCACTAGGTATTGTGGAAGAATCTAGCGACACCCAAGTGTAATGGTGCATGACATGGGTCTTCGAGAACCCCATCGATTCAATCTTGCGTTACTTGTGAAGCACAGAAGGGGTTTTTAAACTAATCTGAATTCACTATGTGCAAGGGTTTTAAAGGGCCGCTGCTTCTTCCCTACATGGATTTTATGCATGCAACCGCCCCTAAGTCCGCTTTCGCAGCTTGGAGGGCGATTATTGCTGGCAGAGAAGCATAGAAGGCGGGTTTGATAAAAAGAGAGAGGGACATGACTTCCATCGAAGCTTGGGCAGACAAATGGATTTCCGGGACAATTTCCATGTCCCCTATGTTGAAGCCACTGAACACCACTGTTCAAACAATTTTGGATCTTATTGATCCAGACAATTGGTCATGGCGGTAAGAGCTAGTCCGATCAATGTTCATTACCCCAGATGTAGAGGCAATCCTTAATATACCTATCAGGCAAGGGGTGGTGATGATTTCTATGCTTGGGCCTTTGTGAGATCAGACAACTACACTGTTAAATCGGCGTACCGTGCTCTAGTGACTCGAAACGGGCGTCATGCTCTAGAAGAAGGGTCATTTACCGGCACCTTAGGAGATGAACAACATATGTGGAATGCACTATGAAAACACAAAGTTATCCCAAAAGTTCGTGTGTTTTGGTGGAGAGTACTACAATGGATCCTTCTTGATGAGTGCACTCTAAAAAACCGTCATATCGCAACTATTGGTAGATTCAAAGATTGCTTGGCAAGGGAGGAAGATCTAATGCACGCCCTCATCCATTGCTCTCATGCACGGCGCTTCTGGGAAGAAGCTTGTGCATGGTTCGGCATTAGGCTCCCTCGTCTACACCCGGGGTCTTGGGCTTGGGATATCTTATGTGACTCACGCTTTTGTGGAAGATGATTGAGCAAAGATAATTACCATTATGTGGACGATCTGGCATTCTCGCAACCGCATTAAGCATGGAGAAGAAGGGAGAGACCCGACAACGGCTATCAGAGCTACTAAGGAGGCACTCGCCCTCCTTGAACTTCCTCGGGGTCTTCCCATTTGTTTTGCTTGGGCATGATGACGATCACCAGAATCGGGGCTGATCAAGATCACGAGGGATGGGGCACTCAACTTCGCCGATGGAAGGGGGGTGCGGGTGGCGTAGCACGTTCCTCGTCGGCACTTTTGGGAGCCTAGAGCAAACCATGCGTGGGTAATTCACGCCCAATGATTGTTGAAGCTTTGTCGATGCGAGAGGGAGTTCGTTTGGCGCAACTACTAGGTTACTCGCATGTAATAATGGAGGTGGTCTACCTGAAGTTGGTGACACAAATCAATGATGACCTCTCTTAATAGTGTGGGTTTTTCCACGACTCAAATTGAACTAAAACAAAAACCTTTGAGTTGCCGGTAAACCACGCATTTGATCTTTTTGAATTGGGGGGTCACACAACTTCATAATAAACTTCATGGAACCAATATTCTGAGATAAAGTTTAGCAACCGATATTAGTTCCTCTAGCCATATTGTCATCACACCAAAATATAATTAAGTGCCACATACACTTTCACCTGTGCAAAGCGTGCTTGCACTTTCAATGTGACTGAAAGCTGGCTTGGCGGAACTCCCAGTTTCTTAAGCCCTATTTGTTTGGGCTTTTGTTTCTGTTTTTATAGTTTTTTCACTTTGGCCAAAAAACGATAAAAGGTCATAAATAGGTGCTTTGGGAGCTTTTATGGCTTTGGAGCTCAAATAGGTTATACTGATTCATCGAAAGCCAAAAAATCTCCAAAAGCACCAATTTAGAAATTTTTATTGTTTTTTAGCCTAAAAAACTATAAAAACAGAAGCAAAAGCCAAAACAAACAAGGCCGTAGTGACCAGCCTTTCGGCTGACTGTATGTGGAACACTTTTTTTAATAAAGCTCTCTAAATAAAAAAAACTAAGCCGCATATTTCGGCCTTTGACTATCTTTCCTCTTTTCGTTCCCGCGCGGAAATCCCCGCCCAAACTCCAAATCACACCCCCACCCCCGCCCAAACTCCTCTTTTCGCATCCCAATCAGCCATAGCTGCGTCAGAGTCGAGGCTCGAAGTCCCTGCTGAATATCCGCGAACCATCCGAGCAAGTGGATCACCAGATGGGAAGACCACGGAAGACGAAGGCGAAGGCCGGCGGCGCCGAGGTCCCGTCCCCCGCCCTCTCCATCGGTACGCGGAACCCTACCCCCGACGCGTCGATTCCCCAACCAGGCGGTAGATTGTGCCTCACCCACAAGGCGAAACCACCCGTTTTGCAGGCAACTGCAAGGTGGAGATCCACGGGAGCGGCCTAAGGTGCGTGTCCACGGAGCAGAATCTCACCATTTCTGGGACCAGGGGCGCAAAGATCGTAATCGCTGGTATGGCGCGAGGAATACCGTGCTCCCCGCATTTTCTTTCTTCTGCTTTTGTCCTAGATGCTGTTCTTGATGCCACACCTTTTTTCTCAATGATCCTTGTGCAGTCGATGGACCCAGGAGTTCTTCGGATGGGACTGGTTAGTGTAACAGTGTTGGAGGAATGTGCGGGCCATTTTTCTTACGAGAGAAGAACAGTAGGGAAGTCCAATCAGTGGTGGCTCTGTTAATTGCTCTGATGTAGTATTTGTATTGTCTGTAGGTGAGGGTTCTGATTTCATCCTTCTGAACCCCAATGAGGCTGATAGCCTAAATAAATCTATGCTCCAGGTAACCTAACATTTATAACTTTTTGTATTTAGCTTTCTGTTGCATCAGGGACAAACAGGTGCTATCTTGTCTGAGTTTTACTTCCTGATACTGTAGAGTACTTGATTGTAGACTACACATTTTACAGCGATTTTCTCAGAACACATAAATTGAAGGATTACATGGATGCATATTGGCTATACACACTGGTACAACTAGATATGAAGTTAACTTAAAATATAGTTGTAGTAAAAATACTAATTGAACCGTGATTACTGTGGCATTATGTTTCTCAAAGCTAGAGTTCAGTTTTTAATTGGCTGATATAATACTGCAGGGATAATATTTAATGCCAAAGCATTAATGATTGCACCAAAAATATTGTGGTAATTTTGCTCTTAATTGTTTAGGAAGTTCTGAGGCTTTATAAGAAGGAACTTCCAACTATGGACTATGCTGCTGACACTGGGAGAAAATCAGGATTTCTCGAAAAGTGCATAATGAATGGGTAAAAATCTTCTTCTATTTAATTGATGGCACCGGCAAAATTATTGCCGGAGTTTTTGCTTTGACATTATTCTATTTTGTTTGTTTATAAGAGCACAGAGAGTAAATATTATTACTATGCTATTGTTCGGAAGGGTAGAAAAGTGTTAACATTATGGTTTCATGTTCGTTTCTTCCCCAGGAAGTACAAGACTCTAATTCTGAGGTCTAGTTCACTTGATGGGCCTGAAGAGGTAAGCATTAAGCATCATTAGTACCTTACCCACGCATCGCCCTATTTGACCACATAATGCATAAATACTACTCTAGATTCATTTATCTGCCCACTTGCTTTACGTTTCCAAGTAAATTACACAAATATTTTGCCGATACAAAGTATGCTAAATATAATAAGGATGGAGATGATTTGAAGATTTCTCTACATCCAAAAGGGAACAGATGAGATTGCAGAGATGTGTTCGATTTCACTGATGTACTATAGTGCTTAAATGATTTGAAGACTTGTACATCTACATAAGCAGCCCCAGAAGGAAACTTATGGAATTTATATGTATAGTGGAGTTGTCTTATTATTGCCCACCTGATAGTATTTGTAGTATTTTTATAGTTTGTTAATAGATTAATCAATCTGATTAATTTGCACCTATAAACCCACCATGACCAATGGTAAAGATAATTTTGTCAATGTGAATGAAAGCTGTGTATTTGTCAATTATCATCTCACTTATTTGCTTTTTCACCCAAACATAAAATCTCACTCCATCCTTTCTTTGCTTTGGTTTTCTCACCGCTTCTCAACCATCTGCCTCTGATTAGACTGCTTGAACGGTATATCTTGTCGATGGTTGCCACTTTGATGTTATTGTTAAGCTTCATGCACTAGCCAAGCGACCAAAAGTCGAACCAACGGAAAGGGCTAGGCAATCCACATATACACTTCAACAGTTTATGATACATGCAGCTTATGCGATCTTTACTGCGATGCTATGATACATGTAGCTTATGCAATCTTTGCGATGCTATGATACATGTAGCTTATGCGATCGCCACTGCGATGTTATAATTTAGCTGTGCTTCTGGGGTAAGTTTTGTGAACTGGTGGCAGCAGGCCATCCACTCTCCCCCTGCGGTCGCAAAGAAGGGCACTCTTTGGTGACTATGCTTGCGGCTTGGTGGATTTGGAAGCAGCACAATCCGGTCGCCTTCTATGGCATGCAGCCCAACAATGCTACATGCTTGACACAATAAAGGCCTAGCCTGGTTCTGGGCAAAAGCAGAGGTGGTGGGCTTTGTGGCGCTACTTCTGGTGGTGCCTAGCTCTTAGGGGTGCAGTGTTGTAAATAATTCTGGGTGTGGCCCTTTCTGGGCATGTAAATAAGTCTTTCTATCAACGCAATGAGGCACAACACTTTTATTTTCTCAAAAAAATCTATAACTTATTTTTATATGGACACATTTTGTACACTTCTTATGTATAGTTATAGATAAGATTATCACTTAGATTATACATTTCTTTTATGCACTTCTAAATCTCAACAATTACAGCTAGGATCCACCATAACCAACCGCTAGATAGTGGCTCTTGATATTCACATATTATCAACTCACAGTTTTCTACATTCTCAACAGTTATACTACGCGGCCACCACACATGTTAGGCATATTTTACTAAACACATCAATTTGCGGGAGTTTTGTAAAAAACTGTGATAATCGTAATTTTTGTGAGAGCACAATTTATCAAATGTCAAATTTGAAATCACTATTACATCTAGCTTGCTGGATTAACTGAAACATAAAACGTATTTTTCTTAGTTGAAACAGAGATGCAACTTACCAATGCTCAGGACCCAGATAGAACTATAGAGCGAGAAAGCAAGAATAGGCTCATTGGCTTGCTA
Organism: Aegilops bicornis; assembly: GCA_021605145.1. NCBI lineage: Eukaryota > Viridiplantae > Streptophyta > Magnoliopsida > Poales > Poaceae > Aegilops > Aegilops bicornis. The sequence continues at coordinate 462,461,912 of CM038669.1, read as the reverse complement.
ATTTCATCCATGATATCATCCCCCTGGTGCTAACGTAGATAGTTGATTTATTATTAAATCTCAAATTTATAACTAGGCCTCGTTAATATTGAATGGAGCATATATTTTTGTCTATGTGGACGAAGTTGATTGTTTTTCTATTGTTTTAGTAAAACATAGATTAAATTATCTCAGAAAATGTGTGTGACTAGTGAGCTCTGCTAGTGGCTAGTGAAAACAAATAAATAACCTCGAACAACTGTAAGTACAGTGAAGTTGACCTACTGTGAACTTCTCTATTTATTTATGTTAAAGTAGAACAACAATGTAAGAGCAGGTAATCTAGTATTCATGGATAATCGAAGGGTAATGTAGTATTTATGGATAATCAAGTGTTACTCCTTGCTTTTTACAACTGAACTACCATGCCAGGTTTGGTTAAAGTTAAAATCTTCTGTCACACAGATCATAGCTGCTGTATCATATCAGATAGTGCCAGCTGACACACAATATGCTGAAATACCCCTGGCAGCCGTGGACATCGCCTTTTCAACGTGTGGTATGCCATTCATAAACCCTCTTAAACTTCAGAACTACCATCCCTTTTGCAAGATCCATTCCGATTTCATGTTACTAAAATTGAATACTTCTGCATGCCTTGTTGGTAATTTCTCCCTTACTGGTTATTTATACTACATACCATATATGGACATAAGTTCTTTATATCTTACAAAAAATCATATGGTATTTACAATTCATCTAATGTAACACACCTTACCCCTTTTTTGACGGGAACACACCTTACCCTAGCTATCCTTGGATTATGAGGGAAGTAGTATATTACTAAAAGGTAGACAAGTCGCCTAAAAAAACTACTTCCTGGACTACAATTAGATCTCTTATGGCATACAAAGCATTCAGTTATATTTGCTTGACATTCTCAGTCTAAACTAAAAAGACAGTGCAAACTAATAATGAACACATTTCACTTATTTTATGTTTTTCTTAGTAAATGCCATTTCTGCACTCTAAAGTACACATGGCGGATGAAATGTACACAATAGTCTACTTTTTCTCTAAAAGGTTCATAATTAAGGTAATTGTTTTAATATTATCCCAGGGTTTTGGTCATCTGTTGTATAAGGAACTTAGCCAGCGTCTTCACAATGTTGGTGTTACCAATATATTCTGTTGGGCAGATAAGGTCTCTGAAGGATTTTGGCTTAAACAGGCAAGTGGAAATGGGAATTTGATATCTCTGTCTGTTTCAGTTTTCTTTTTGTATAATAAATATATCCTAATACAAAGTTTGGCAAATGCTAAATAGTTTGGTAATCTCGTGCTTGCATTGCTGGCAAGAGAAACATTCAGCAAATAGAAATGAAGAAAACATGCTTGACTTGTTATACTTTTGTATTTTGACAGTCCGTAGTATCTGCACTCTTATGCTTCTAATAGGAGTTCTTATATAATTACTTAGCTACTTATAAGTATACCTGATCATGGGTGGTCGTGTCCCAGCTTGGTTTTTGGCCCGAAAGCCCAAGAGGAGTAGTTGATGGGAAAATAATCACTATTTTATTCTGAAAGTGATTTAAATGATGTATTTTAGATCCACAAAGGTTAGCATTTATTCGTGCTGCAATTTTGGGTTGGGCTTTTGAATCCCAGACCAAAAAGCCTGCCAGGCTCAGGTTTTGAACAGGCCTACTTGTAAAGCAACCAGATGAATTTCAGTTCAGAGTAAATTAACTTCCTTTGCTCATTTAAGTCATTGTTCTGTTAGTGATTTTTTTTACAAAATATCCTCCTATTTTGTATCCTACTTTAATAACATGGTTATCCAGCCAAGAATTGCAAGGTTATGCTAATGATATGACTGGTCTGTTCTACTGAGTGCATCACAGGGCTTTCTATCTGTTGGAGAGGTGGATACTAAAGGTAAGATTCGCAGAATTCCAGTAAGGGCTGATATCAAGAGGGCATTATGCTTTCCAGGCAGTTCAACACTTATGGTTACACACATTAAGAAGGATTTGCCAACTACGTCCAAAAACTCACTGGCAGAATTGCAAACTTCTCAGCTACATGCCGTGGTACCAGATAGTAAGTCTTCATGAAGTCATAATTATGTAAATTTTCTGGTTCAGATACCTTAGAGCCACTAATTCCAGTAGAATTGGTCATAACTTTATATCCAAGTTGGGCAATTAAGAACTCCGTTTTTTCATAAATTAGGAGGAACCATGATACACAGAATCTGGCCATAGAGGAGCGTCATGCCAATATATATCCAATGCAATGGTTCATTTATTTGCTCAAAGGAAATCTTTTATTGTGCAGATTGCAGTGTGTTAATTTTGTGAATTAACAATGGAAGTTGTGCAAAGAGTGAAAAGCTGAAATTTTGAGCATATATTACGCGAATGCTACAACTATTATTCATACATTGCAAGAGTACTTGACAAGTCTGTAACTTATTGGTTTATCAAGTTTGATTTCATTCAAACCTTAGGAGCAAGGACAATACACCTGGCTAAATCCTATAAGCATTGGTTCATATGCAGAAAATTCTGTGACATGCCTAATACTGATCTTCTGTGATATTTTTCAGGCATTTCTCCTGGTGATATGAATACTGTAGTTCCCTCCTGTGAAAAGTTGTCTCCCCAGACCACTGAATGCCACAAAGTCAGCAAGACTGCAAAAGTGGTAAGAAATGAAGCTTCTGCAGGTAGTGAAGGATGCTCATTATCTGATCAACAACCAAAGAAACGGACATATGAATCCTCATCGTCTTCACTGAAGTCAAAAAGAGTAAGATGCAGCGGTCACGCTGACCATACACAAGACATGAGACAGAATGATATCTGTGACAAATCTCTGACCATAAATAGCACACCTTTGACTCCTAGTATGGTAGTCCACATTGACAACAAAATATCAGGAGATGCTAAGGCCACTACCTGTTCCAATGGAAGGCCTTCAGTTATGCTCATGAATATTGCAGATGAAACAAAGAAGACTCGGCTTACAGAGGTAATTTCTACATAAACCTTACTTTTGAGGAAATGTGAGCGGCATTTCCAAAATAAAGCAATGTATGAGTATGTGCTTACTAAAGAAACTGTCACTGGCGCATTGATGAAAACTGCAATTTATTTTTCTTTTAGAAAAAAGTTCATACTCTGTTTTTGCACTAATTTAGTTCTTTGTCTTGCTTCTAACCGTGTTGGATTTTAAATTATGGTGCAGGTAGTTGAAACGCTTGGGGGAGTTGTTACGTGCGAAGGAAGTTCATGCACACATGTCGTTACTGGAAAAGCTCAAGGACTATGAACTTTTGTATTGCTTTGAGCTCTGGGTTAGTTTTCATCTACATTTTCCTTACACAACCCAGTTCATCACGTTTCAAACTTTAATACAATTTCCATTCCATGTTTTACACTGAATTACATTTCACATATAGTTGTTAAAGCATAGTGCTCACCGTGGAGAAATAGTTTTCAGTTGACTGGGCCATATACTGATTGCAGGGCTTGGATAGTTTCTCCAAACTGGCTGAAACAGAGCTTCAAACAAAGGAAATTTGTAGGTGAGTCGAAACTTGAGATGGCTAGGTAACCAATTATTGCCATGTGTTTCTGTGCAATGGAAGAAATTAAAAGTGTGAGCAAAAGAAACAACTTGTGCTGTTTTCTTACCTTGCACTTTTCTGTTGTTTTGTAGGTGAAGCAGAACATGTTCTGGATGATGAAGAATATAGGATGAAGTATAAGTCTGAAATGAGAGATGCAGTTATGAGGGCTAAAGAGAGGCCTTGCTTGTTATTTTCTGGCTACACTTTCTGTTTGACCAAGCACATCGAACCATCTCCTGGTGTCCTCTCTCCAGTTATCAAATCCTCTGGTGGCAAGGTAACTAAAGATCATCCTGCCATGTGGCACTCATGTATGGCCAAACTTCTTGAACATGTTACAGATTTAGCAGAACTTATCCAACTACCATCCGACGAAACATTCTAGAACCTGGAGGTCCTATTTCTGTGAAATATTTAAGGGCATTCCAATTTCTACGCTCTATTATGTGAGGCATGAAGTTCTGCTGCAACATCTTTAAATAACACATGTCACCATTGAAGTTCAAGTGCAAACTTATACCGCTTGACATGTGGTTTTATTTATGGAAATGTTTTAAAATGATTTGCTTACAGACAGAACTGCAAGTATTAACTAGATGGCATTACTAGTAAGCTCTCGAGAATAATTTTGGGTCAATTCCAAATTTTGCACGAGTCCATCATTTGGAATGTTTCCATTGTTAGTTCCTAAGAGAACATAATTACAAAAGCTATTCTAAGCTATTCACATCTATTTACTTTGCAGATCATCAGTAGGCTAGATGACATAGATGAGCCCTCAAAGACAATCTTCTTGGCATGTGAAGAAGGGATGGAGCTTGCAATGGATGCAGCAAAAAGAGGCATAAAGACATTCAGCAGTGAGTGGCTCATGACCTGTGTCATGAGGCAAGAGGTTGATCTTGAGGCGCCACCGTTTGCAGAATCTCTCTGATATGCCTCAACTTTATAGTTTAGTGGCCGAACTTATACTCACTTTTGCTAAGTTATCTCCTTCGTTGGCTATTGTAAATCTGGTGTCTCAAACCTTTAGGGCATTCGTGTACATATGCCCGGCATGTGATTGCATGTAGAAACTATCAAACTGGTTCAACTTTCTGCATTGTGGCCTTGCTTAGATTTATTTTGTTATCTGCTATGCAAAATAGTCAGTGAATAAGTTATAACTTTGTTTGAAAAAAAAGATTATCATCTAACTACAAAACACGCCAGATTTTGAGTGGCTAAATCGGTTGCTATGTTTAGCAAATAACTAACTGAAAAATGATCTTTTTTTAGATTGCATATAGGATATGAATCCATTGTCTGATCCTCCCATAGGATCGAACTAACATGTCAATATAAATTTGTACCACCACAGCACTATTAAACTTCATTACATGAAAGATCAATTGTGTGCTGCCCCAACATTACTCTTAAGTAGTTTCAGTGTAACATGCCAAAAAAAAATTATATTCACTTTATTCTCCTGCAGTGTAACAGGTTATGGGATTTTAGACATACACTACACATATTGATTCATATAACGATTAGTTGAAGTAGCTGTGAAAGCCAAACTGTGTGCGTTGCAATGAGGGCAATACATATTCTAATGGTTCAACACCCATGATGTCCAACATAAATCTTATACCCATAATATTCTAGATTTTGATAAGATTTGATTGATTTGCATATGGGTAGGAAAGACAAGTAAAGTTTTGATTTATGTTAGTTTTTGGTCACAATGTATCAAGTTTGACTTAGTGGGCAATAACCGCGATGAGCAATGTCGGTGAGCGGGCATGCCTCGACTACCTAGCGACTGCCTGCAGTTATAATATATGGTCGTGGTGGGGATAGCCGACCTTAGTGTGAGAAGATGGAGAAAACCCGCAATTTTTAAATCGCCCGCGAAATTGTCATGATTACGTCAGCATTGCCGTCGGGGAGCTTGGACGCCACAATATGGTAACCAATGCAAAATTGTCTAAAAGTCCCGCTAAACATGCCAAATTCAATAACAACCTCGAAATCCTCTATCCCCACTAGAGAGTTGCCGCTATCGCTGATATTGCACGCTATGGCAGTTGAGCTGCCCACAAAATCCTCCTATGCGTTTTAAAACTTTGGAAAAACCCTAGCTATCGCATACCAACGTGGCGCCATAAGATATACTCCCAAAAAGTTATTAGGTAGACTATAACGTGGACCACAACAAGACCACAACGTGGCTACCTAGTATATCTTAGATAATTTTGTTATTAGGTAGTTTTTGGCCTCATCGTGGTCTTGTGGATGATGATGCTTTGCGATAATATAAAAGTTTTTTTTGAAATAAATAAAAGTTGGCACAATAGACCCACGAAAAGAAAAAGAAAAAAGGAAAACAATGGTAATTGGGGTAGACTATAAATTTGAATCGTACGAAGGACCTGGGTGCACAGCGCCACATAAATCCGTAACCTGATTTCTTTTGCTGACAAAGACCCAAATCTGCTGCCCGACCCCGTCCTCTCTCCTCAGTCTCGGAGCCAGGGGCGATCCATCGACCTCGCCTCTCCGCCGCCGTAATATCCTTCTTCACCTCATCAGGTGCGCCTCCCTTCCCACCTCTCCCCACCTTCGTTCCGCGAGACGTAGGTCCGTCCCTGCCCCGTGGGTTTCCGCGCCAGGGAATTCAGCCCCTTCCCCGTAGCAATTCGAGATTTAGGCGCTCCAAGAAGATGGCTTGACGCGCCGTCAGATTTGGAATTTTGGATTTTTTTCGATGGTTTGAAAATTGCGACGCGATTTTATCTTGATTAGTTATTCTACATCATGTCCAATCCAGAGCCGAACCCTACTATCCCGTGTACCTTTGCTTCTTCTTCCGCCTGAATCCTGTGACCTACCTTAGCGTTATCGCCGACGCCGCAATCCCGCCGGGGACACCGCGTTCATGCTGTCTCCATTGCCCTGTGTTTTAGTTTTCCCTACCTTTGTTTTTACTGTAGACGAGTAATAATTATAACAACATGCTGCTACTGTTCTTCATGCCATAGATGTTGAAGTACTAATCGAGTAACTTTTACCATTGTTTTACTAGTTACTACCGTGAGCTGAGTGAGATCGATAAAGAGTGGAGGTCGCCAGTTCAGCGTCAAGAGTGAGGGGAGAGTCTCAGGCTTGGGAACCTTTTCCTTTGGACACATAGCTCGATAAGAGCAACACCCGGGTGTCGCTGAAGAAGCATAGATCGGGGAGTTTTCTTGGCCTGAGAAGTACAGGAGAGCTGCGTAGTGATAGCATGGCTTCAAAGCTTGTGGTTAGTTACTAATCCTTTTTTTATTTCATGAGATCTATTTTAGGGATGCCTTCCTCCAGGAGTAACAAGGGTGAGCACTTCATGCGCTTAGGTTCTTGGAATCCCCTGGGACGTGGATACAGAAGGATTAAAAGAGTACATGAGCAAGTTTGGCCCCCTGGATGATTGCATTGTTATGAAGGTTTGTGACAATTCAACATCCGCAATCAATTTGATGAAGCATAGTCTTTCTTGTGTCGTTCCTCAACTTTTCAGCGCTGATGTTTTAAATAAGTTTATACTTAATATTCATCATTCTTTAAGCAACGTTGAAAACTGAACTGTCTCTTGTCTAATTGACGGTCTGCCCTTGATTTCCCAAGGCACACATGGATATTATTCTTATTGCAATCAAAACAAGTTTGACTTTGTGTTTTTATCTTTCTCTATTATGTCATTTGTTTCTTGAATGGACGACTGAATTTTGTTTTCCTAGCTTTGGGCTACATCATCTTTTATTCAAATCATGTTTTATTTCTCATTTCCAATCTAATAATTTACCAACATGTTTTGTACCTTTACAAAATGTCAGGATCGCTCATCTGGTCGATCTCGTGGTTTTGGATACGTGACGTTTTCATCAGTAGAGGATGCAAAGGTAATAAGCGGGAATCCCTTCAGTTTATTAGGACTTCAATTGTATCTTATCTGAGGCCAGTGGCAAAAGGTAATGTACAGTTCGACAGATGACGGGTGCTTACTCTCTATTACCTTTCATTCCTTGACAATGTACATAACTAACTTCTAAATTGCCTTTTGCGACAAAGATCTTTTTGTTTTTACCTGTCTTGTGGTTGTATACTGTACATCTAGTTGATCACCAATGAGTGAGGTTCTCCTCAGTTTTAACGTCCTGTAATAGCATCTTGCTTGTTTATCAACCATTCAAAGAAAATGGGCAACTAGTCATTTAATACATGCTATTGCTTCGCTCAAACCAATCATATTTAACACTATCTAAAGTATAACAGTAAATGTTAAACTGTAACAAAAATTTGTTAGGTCAAGATGGGTACTTTATCAGTGTTCTAGCCATCAACGATACTCCCTTCGTTCCAAAATATAAGGTTTATTAATTTTCTGAAATCGAATTTCTTTATTTTTGACCAGGCTTATAGAGACAAATATCAATAACCACATTACCAAATCATTATCATTAGATCCATCATAAAATATATTTTCATGTTTCATTTATTTGGTATTGTAGATGTGGATATAAACATTGGTCAGATATAGATAAGTTTGACTTTTAGAAAAAGCTAATATACCTTATATTTTGGAACGGAGGGAGTGTGCCAGAAGTACAGACATTTCTGGGCAAAGCAATACATTTTCCTTTGTCCTGATCATGCTTTAGTCAACTGAATGAAGAAAGTTTTGAGAAGTGATTAGGATATGATTTGATGGCATCTTTCGACTAGTTTAGTTATATATAATTCTCTCCTGTCGCCTCTATTAACTCTGATTCTCTGTATACTATTTTTAGAATGTCGTTAACTCTGAGCATATTCTTGGAGACCGAACTCTGGAAGTGAAGATAGCGACTCCCAAGGTAAATATTAGCAAAAAGTAGAAAATCTCATCTACCATATGCAGCATACGACATATCTTCAGTGCCAGACCTTTGCTTGCCTTTTTCGGTAACGATGTGATTGAGTTCTAAACACAGGAAGAAATGCGAGCTCCAGGAAACAAGAAAGCTACTAGGATATTTGTTGCTCGGATTCCACAATCTGTGGATGAGTCAATGTTTCGCAGGTGATCTCCAGTACATCTTTTGCCATTGTTGATCTACGCAACCTTCAATATATGAACTTGTCTAAGCGTTGAGATTGTTTGAACAGGCATTTTCAAACTTTTGGAGAAATAACAGATCTTTATATGCCCAAGGTGAGGAAGTTAAGCTGTTATGAGATATATAATATTCTAGATCGAAGTGCCGTCATCTAGTTTTGTCCATGTTAGTGTATTTACTCAAACTCTGGTAATATATAAACAACAAAAACAGTTGCTGATTGGCATCAATTTTCTGTAATATCTGCAACCTTCTCTTTTTTTTTGATAGTACATTGAAGATATTTCCAGCCAGCGTTTGCACTGTTTTAGTGGAAGTTACTTTTCACGTTAAAGATCACCAAATTACTTATTTAGTGACTTGACACCTTTCCTGGCCATTCATGATCACTCAAGGAGGCAAATACCAAAGAATGTTCTAGTTTTCTTTTGACTGACAATTAAAAATTGATGTTGTTCAAGCCTCTTTAGGACATATTTCAATATAATTGAACGCATAAACTTGTTATTCTATGGTCAAGCTACTTCCCCCACACGTGTTCGATTAGGTTTGAACACCTGACAAGACACAGTGCCTTTATTTGTCAAGTGTGTACTGTTGAAGAGAGATTCGTCCATTTTAACTTAAGAATCTTTGAGACAATTTTCCTTAGAAGTTAGAATGATTTTTCATAGTCTTTGGAGCTTTCATATCTAACAAACCCAGATTATTGTGATGGACATAGATGAGGGTTCAAGCTAACAGACTTGTTTACCGCTAGACACCTGTGAAAGCATACAGCCTGTTGAGGAGTCTGGTCAGCTTGCTTGCATCACTTTAGTTAGAATAGACAAGATGGGTGGAATTGGATTTGCACATGCTCAATTTCCTTTATTTTCTAGTCCTTGTAATATCTTTTTTTATTTGCTGGCCACCTGTTTGATGCAACCATTCCATGATTATGTCCAAAATATTCTACAGAGAAATTGCAGTTTGAGTCAAGATGCTTCTGCTAACATGGGTTTTGTTCTCCCACTGATCTCATGCAGGAACTGGGTTCAAAAGAACATCGTGGAATTGGGTTTGTCACTTTCCGGAGTGCAGGTACGTGTATAGAATCTTCTAAGAGACGTGTTATTTAATTAATACATTGGTAGATCAGATTGAACTAAATAGAGGAAAAATGTTACTCCCTCCAATCCTGTTTAATTTGTATGTACATTGTGTAGAGGCTGTGTCAATTAATTTGGATCAGGGGAGTATAACTTTGGTCTTCCATGTGATGCAAAAACATTGCCTTTGTACTATAGCAATATAATGGTGGGACTGGTGCTTGTAGTGCCGCCGCAGTACAGCAAGTCCCCCTATGAATTTCACCATCACCCATAACCTTAAATTCACGCAGTAGGGTTGCAGCAGCAATGCCCGCACTAGCTTACATTTGTTCTTTTCTGTTTTGTAACTAGAGTTTTGACTCAGATCTACGATCTTACATTCTTCTGCCTAAGTGCTTTATTTGTTCTCATCTACTTCACTTGTGCATGAGCTAGGATTTGATTTTAATTGGAAGCTGCATTCCTAAATCATTCTTGGAACTTCCATTTGCTTCACCATTTACAATGAGTAATATAGTGTTCCTCAACAACCTGTTTAGCTTTAGTTTGTAACTTTGAACTGTAATTTGTAGAATGCGTGGACAATGTCATGCAAGAAAATCATGAGATTGATGGCACAACCGTTGTTGTTGATCGTGCAACTCGAAGGTACATATCCCAATTTACTTAGCTCAGTGTTTGAACTTGGAATACATGTATTATTTTGTGTGCTCCATCTCTAATACTTAAACTAGAACTAACACCCAGGGTTTAAAGTAGGAAGGTTTGTTTTGGGGTTGAACTGGTCCGGATTGTAATATCTAATCGTACCATGATCCTACCAATTTACTCCTAGTGCTTGAAAAGTGGTGGATCGTTTTGCGGTTGAACTGGTCCGGGTTGTGATATCCAATCGTACCATGATCCTACCAATTTACTCCTTCTAGTGCTTGAAAAGGGGTTATATTGGACATGGACATGATCCCCAAAATGCAACTTTGATTACTTATTCCTATTGCAATGTATGTATAAAGTTGAACAAAACTATATTGTGATTTTTGTCAAGATAAACCTATATGTATGATTGTCAAGTGTCCAATCTGAACATTTTTAAAGATACATATGCAGTCAGAGTTTTTGAAATTTGATTTTGCTATGTCCCAAGCGACCAATTTTATGGAACTTGAGGGAGTAATAATACATACAATACAATTCATTATAACTATGTACTTTTTTATCTTTATTTATGTATTAGCAATGTGTTACTTAAGAAGTTGGAAGGTCATAGCAAATGTATATGCTTTTCTTGTTTGATGAACCTGTACGGGCAAATGTTTCTATACTGTTTCTGTACGGGCAAATGTTTCTATACTGATTGAAAATTGTAGTAATGGTAGAATTAATGAATAACTGTAGCATCTAACAGTAATAAATGATACATTTTCAATGTACTGGAAAATGGAGGCAGTATGAAAGCATATAAAGAACAACGCAGACTAAATGCTAAATTTTGCTTACAAATGTAAGTCCGCAGGATCATGATCCTAAATATGCTACAATTAGCATTCGGATACAACCATGATCCTATAAAGGGCCTCTTTGGTACGAAGAAATTGAAACACTCAGGGATGTGAAAAGCACATGATTATAGTGTTATGGCTTGTTGATCCCATATGAGACACAACCACAATAATTGCTCAACAGAGCTGTTTGAATACTGACAAACATGCACACATTTTGAGATTAGGTGTTACTTGATTAGAGAGAGATAAAGAGATCAAGAACAAGGGCTTTGGTAGCCTCACACAGTCACACTGGTGCTCTAGTTATCCACTTAAGATATTGCTTTCCCTCCTACATAGCAGGATGAAGAAGTCAGGCACCCTCCAAGGAGGGGGGGAGGAGCACAGGGCGAGGGTGGTTATGGCTCATACAATGCATACATTACAGCTGCTACCAGATATGCAGCTCTTGGCGTACCAACACTGTATGATCATCCTGGGCCAGCTTATGGAAGTAAGTCTTGAGCTCTACACTTTGCCTGATATTTTGACTTGGAAACAATCAATTGTTACTGAATATTGCAAAAAATTGGCTAGGAGGATACTTGAATGAGCCCCCTGTATCAAGCAAAAAGATATTTATTGGTAGACTCCCACAAGAAGCAAATACTGATGATTTATGGGATTATTTTGGCCGATTTGGCAGAATTGTGGATGCATACATTCCAAAGGTTTGGCTCTGCCCATCATTATTGGTAGTGTTCAGTCTTTTGACAACTTACAAATCCTAGTGCTATCGTAGGATCCTAAAAGGAGCGGCCACCGTGGTTTTGGTTTTGTTACTTTTGCTGAGGACGGTGTAGCAGATCGTGTAGCGCGAAGAAGTCATGAAATTTTGGGACAGGAGGTGAGACAACAAGAGCCACTGCCTCAGCTCAGCCTGCCAAAAATGCCAGTGTGGAGATTAATTCATTGATCTGCCTTGTGTTTTCTCCCCAGGTTGCTGTAGACTCAGCTGCACCCGTTGAGGGTGGCCCCAGTCGAGGTGGTTTCATGGAACCACCTGGGCCATATGGAGCTTACAGCCCGATGATGTCTTATGGCCAGTTCTCTGGCAGTCTTGGTTATGATGTAAGTAGAGAGCAGTAACTAAAGCTACTGGTGTTTTCATCTTCTTCATGTATATTTTTGTGAAGCGGCGTAGGCTTCAAATTAGTTTCCCACTCGCTCTTTAGACTTTCTCGATTATCACTTGTGAGTTGCGAAACATTGGCTAACAAATCTTTCTCACGTTTCAGTATGGTTATGGTCCCAGTGGAAGTAGCAGCAGATCAAGAGTACAACCACGCTACAGACCCTACTGAGGCACTCTCTTGGAGCCATCACAGCATTTAAGCGACATGGTAGCATGAAGATGCTATGACATTGTGAGAACATGATAGTGAAAAAAAGGATGTTCCGTTGTCAGGATTCTATGGTACCGTGTATACTTATGTTTGTTTTTGTCCAGGATATATGCGTAACCCTTTTTGTTCATGACGGTTTTTCTGTATTCATGTGCCACCGGAAATTTGATTATATGGTGTGGCAGACTCTGAACATTGCAGATTATGCTAGCTGGCAGACGGGTTAGCTGTGCAGTTTGGTTACGTTTTTCAGCGTTGGGTCTATTTGGTTTGCTCCTTGGGTAAATTCGGCTAGCCAAGGTTCCGGTTGCTCATGTTTTATCCATGGATTTCCTCTAAAATGCACATGTGCTGTCAGCATCTGGCAATCACTGAACCAAAGGCGCACCATTCCCTTGGGTTTTTGAATGCTGGTCAAGTGATTAACCTACTGGGCCTTGTTACCACCTTTTCTTAGTTTGCGGTTGCAGCATCGTTGCCCCCCAAAAAGAAGGTAGTAGAAACGTGTTTTAGCCAAACGGTAAAATAAGCAAACGAGTCAGACAAGCACGATTTCAAAAACCCATTAACTTTAGTACAAAATTGTACTAAGTTAAGACATTTTTTTTTGAAAAAGTTAAAGACACTTATTTTGAGACGGAGGGAGTAGTAAACTACTGTGATGATGTGCATGACCCAGTGCCGCGTGCTGACCAAGTGACCAGTTCTTGCTGGCTACCCATCTTCTTTCGCCGTTGTCAACCAGTAGTATAAAATAATCTGCCATGGTGAACCCGGCGTTCACGGCGGAGCTGGACGTCACTCGGGGCCCATCCTACGGCAGGTTCGTCTCCAGCGTGAGCGACCAGCTCGTGCTCCACGCCGGCGCGATGCGCCACCTGGAGCTCGTCTTGCTTCCTCCCCAGTCAGAGGACCCCGGCAAGGCTCCATGGATCGGCGTCATGCTCCGATGCGGCCCCAGGCAATCGGCGCTGCTCCGGATATGCGCAGACAACCTCTACATCTCCGCTTACCGGAGCTCGGACGGTCTGTGGTCCGAGTTCCTCGGTGGCTCCCTAATCGCCGGCGCGAAGCCACTCTCGTTCGCCGATAGCTACGGCCTACGGCGACATGGCGAGAGTGGCCAAGACGGCACTCGAGGCACTCACCCTGGGCAAGGAGGAGCTCGAAGCCGCGGCGGAGCGCCTCACGGCCAGCGCCGGCACCCAGCAGGAGATCGCAAGATCGCTGATGACCATGTCAGTGATGGTCAGCGAAGCCATCAGGTTCAGGAGCGTCGCCGGCGCGCTCGGGCACATGATGTGCAACGCGGCCCGGCGAGGGGTGCTCCCGGCGCACATGGTGGAGCAGGTGAAGAACTGGAGGAGCTTGTCCGAGTACTGGCTCGGGGCCGTCCTCTACGCACAGCCGTTCCTGCCGTACATAGAGGCCGACGGCAGTCAGCACTATGGCCACATCCCCCAGCACCTGCTTGCGCCGGCCAAGATCGACTGCCAGGACCACGCCATGATGGCGCTCGGCATCGCGCTGAACCGGCAGAGGGGGCTGCAGAACAAGCACCAGGCGGCGTTCGACGAGCACTGGCGCCCGCAAGCTTGACAGGGAAAGAGCATCTGCATCCGGTACATGATGAGTCGGATTGTCGGAGTAAGCGGCTGGTGAGAGAACATGCTTTCCTATATACCTGGTATATTTGCCTTTTTGGCTTGAAATGTGACCCATGTTACAGAGGTTCTCCTCTGGTAATGTGCTATATCTGTATCAGCAAAAATGGATTTACATGATTGCATACGAGTTCTGGCATATAATCATCCATGTCTTGAAACAATACGACCCCTGATGAACGGTTCGATGTCGCCTTCCAGGACCGAGTTGAGGTCGGACAACTGGATGCCCGTGTTAAGATCATGGACCAATTCCTGGGGCCCGAACGTGTATCGTCTCGTCTCGCGGTTGCATCCTTCCTCCACGACTTGTTTCTCGATCATCTTCGCGTCTGGTACTCTTAGTTCTCTTGTTATGATGAGTAGCTTTGCTTTCAGCCTGCTCACGGCTTTTAGCTTGTTTGCAAAATAGCTTCTTTCACCTGTGGAGAGACCAACCCAGTACATTTAGCCTGCAGCTATATGCGGGTTCCCACTTGCATGAACATTCTACATTTGTGTCCATTACCTGAGCTTTCGGCAGTAACTCCACTCGGTATGTGTTGAACTCTCACAGTGGCGCCATTTCTTCGATCTCGATTTTCACATTCACTGGGTAGTGGAGAAATCTCCAGATCGTTGTCGTCCAAGTGAAAATTAACTGGTCTATCCAAGAAGAGAGGAATTATATCGACTCTAGCTGAAATCGCCTGGAAGCTTTGGTAGGTTTAGAGTTAGCTATTCTGATATGAAGCATTGTTAGGAAAAGATCATGATAAAAATAAATCCATTCTAGTATCAAGCATCACAAGGAAAAGATCATTGTAAAATGCCTTCTGATGCAAAATGCATAAGGAGAAGGTTATGCTGAAAATTGCACACACAATCTGGGCCTCCAGAACATTGTACCACAGTTTCTCCAGAAAACTAAATGAAAAGGATTTGAACTGGGAAGACATAAGATCCTAGAACCCAGAGACCAAAGGTCAAGAGTGGGGCTTCACAGAATGCATACTGTTGGTTCTGATTTACACCAACATAATTGGGTGTAAAGAAAATGCTGAATTCTGAAGCAATATCTTGAAAATGTAAATTTAATTTGAACATTTTAAAATTTGTATTGAAGTCCATGTCCTAATTTGTTCCAGTTCTTGAGGCAGCGTGACATACTTCTATCTTTTACTCATCATCTAGGAGGTACTCCTATATTTTGCAAGTTGCTCACTGACATAGATATATTCAGTACATGCACACGAGTCAGCTCTATTGAAATGGTTCTGAAAGTACGACTAAGGTTTCATTGATATAACCTTTGTGTTTAATTGTTTGGACTGAAAAATATCGTAACAAATAGGAATAGAAAATGGAATCACCTCGCCAGTGCCAGAATTTTCAACGGAAGAGTAGATCATTCTGTGCATTCCTTTTTCTCCAGAAAGGGTACCAAACATGTACTCTGATTCAATCTCCAACGCTGCAAACTGGATATGACCACTTGTTGATGCGATCTTCTCTACCAGTCCTTCTTTGCAACGTTGCCTCCGTGCCCAACTTGTATACATGCCAAATAGCTTCTCTGCCCATAACTGCAATCAGAAAAAGAATTCAAAAAGGTGGGGATGATTAAATTTGATCAAAGGACTAGTTCGGACAAACATGGACATATGTACTTCTATACTATATCATTTAAGTGCTGATAACTATAAACTAAGATTTGGAAGAAATGTTAGCAATGGCCATCCTTTAGATTGTTTTTTTCGCTCCACCCTTTTTAATGTATCATCGTTTGTTGTCTAAATAGAATATTACACTATTCCAATTGAAGAAAAAATAATGATAGCATAGTAAAGTGGTATTGTGATCAGTGCTATATTGGTGTTGCCTTATTGTAACATCATCAAGCTTTGATCAATATTTGACTTATTCAATGCCACTGCAATCAACTGACCTCTGAAGCAACACCCTCAGATCCAGCAGTGACCATGATACAAGCTCCTTCCTTGTCATATGGACCCTTAAGAAGCTCGTACATCTGGTAACGATCTAGAAACTCACTAGCATCCAAAGAGATATCATATGCTTGCTTAAATAGCTCTCCATTTATGACATCCATGCCTGCTAGTTGACTTATCAACTTAGCCTCTTCAGCCTGCACATCACATCTAATGAACAGCAATAACAAAATATGCTAAGCTCTAATTCATCATCTCCACAGTTCACAATAAAAGCAAAAAGAGAAGGACACTAATTCATAAATTTCGAAGTGGCGAAGGGAGGTAACTGCGCACATCGTTTAGTCCATCTTCTGCTTCTCAAGCATGGTCCTCATGCCTTTATATAGCACAACCGTTTTATAAAGCATATGCTATATAAAGCGTATTTTTTTGGGGTTCAAATTTTGGACAAGTAAAACAGTTCACTGAACTCACATTATGCATCTAAGCAAGCACCTTATATAGAAGGTCTTTGAGATGATCAACCGCTCTGATGGCATCCGACAGAGCCGAGAGCGTCTCATGTGACTTGGCCGGATTGTCCCACAAGTTACGGCTTTGCAATACTTCTTCGTGTTTGATTCTCCGTGCTTCCTCCCTCTCCAGTGCATTGGATGCAGACAACTCGACCCGGATAACCGCATCTTCGATCCTCCTTTTCCAGGAGTACAAACCTTAATAAGATTAACCAACAAATGGCATTAGAATCAGTTCTTTTAGTTCTTATATTTCTTTACGGAGGGAGTAGCAGTTTAGCAAGACGTTCAAATCTGGCTCGTACATTGGGTGCATTCAGGTGGCACATTTTACGCAAACTGAACTGTACATTCAGGACTGATCTTAATCATGGGAAATCCAGGACCATGTAATTTCTAATCAGTCTAATTGATTGATTCACTACAAAACTGCAAAGGCGGACCTACCGAGCTCCTTGTAGGTGGTGGCAGTGTCACCACGGCCGTCCGCCGGGAGGGCCGAGGGGAGGGAGAGGCGGCCAGCGCGGGAGCGGATCGCCGACGCCCGAGCGGAGGCTGCCGCCGGCGGCGAGGCCGCCGTGGCCATGGCTGCTGTAAGAATGCGAGCGGTGGCCGGTGGGGATGATGTGCGCTCGTGATTTTCAGAGGGGTTCGGGGGCGCGGTGTGCGGCGGAGGAAGGTGTAGCCTGGCGTGGTGTGGCTCACACGCGCCTCATCCTCCGCCCAATCGCCACAGCCCACAAGGCACAGGCCAACTTTTCCGTGCTTCATCAGCTCGTTTATGCAACCATATTTTTTATTTTTTTTAGAAAAACTTCTGATCTACTTCATCAAACATTACTAAGAGCTTGAGAAGTAATAAAAATTACATCCATGTTCAACCATCTAGGGATAATTATAAACACTTGAGCGAGCCGAAGATGCGCCACCGTCGTCGCCCCTCTCTTTGCTAGAGCCAAGCAAAATTTTGTTGTAGCACACAATCGTAAAGTCGTCATGTTAAGTCCCCAAAAGAACCAGCGCACCAGAATATGAACCGCCGCCGATGAAGAGAAACATATATCGAAATGATCCGACCTGCAGACGCATGAATGCAGACGAATAAAGACCAAATCCACACAAATCCACCAAGGACAACCACCAGTCGAATCTCGTGAGATCCACCAAAGACACACATCCACACCGTCTTCGACGCTGCGAAACACACCACGGGGACAGGGGCTAGGCGGGGAGAATTTTATTCCATCTTCAAGAAGCCGTCTTCGCATCGCCTTCCTGAGTAGAATGCAAACCCCAAACAAACTGAAAAAACACCTAAAAAGAAGCATGAGCCATCCCGCCAAGAAGGACCGGGATCCACTGTGCTTCCATGGCCCTAATGCAACGGGAGACAAGGCAGATCGAGGCAGCATAGGCGGGAGGCGAGGAACCCTAAGGCCACATGAATTCAATTGCACAACAGATTATAAAACAATAACACCCAACACTGTTCAACAGCCACAAACAGAGTTGTAATATGTTATTTTGATCAAATATCAAGTCGCATGTCACAAGAGGCGAACCTAGGTCGGCATCAGGCCCTAGACCGTCTTCAAGCACTGTAATTACAATAGGTGTTACATATCAAAGGATTTCGACGTCATCAACTGGGTCACTGGTAGGCATGGGGTTAAAATCACGAGGGATGGACATGCTGAAATCAAGGGATGCAGTTAGCGCGTAGGTCGAGTTTAAAATCACAAGGGAGGGGCATGCTGAAATCAAGGGATGGAGTTAGTGCGTAGGTCGAGTCTGTACAATTGAGTCCATAAGTGTAGCATTTTTGGGCATTGTCCTGTCTTCGCCCCTGTGTGTTAATACATGCGTTCATGCTTCTATACAAATGGACTAAAACATGACCATGTTTTTTCACGCATAAAACTAAAACAGGTATTTCACCATTTTTTTTGAAAGAAAGGGGTTTCCCCATGCTCCATTTCCTTTTTAGCATGAAGCAACAACTGTTGAGTAAATAGGTAATTTTTTGACTAATTTAATCTATAGATAAATCACTAGCATGGTATTGACAGAATTAACAACATGCTGATATTGAATCACGCAAGCACATGCTACGCCAATGGCAGATACATCTACGTATAACACTAGCATAGCTTTTAACAGAAAACAGTAGGAACGTGATAAACGAGTTATACCCTCCAGTAGGCCATGCAGAGGCCTCGGTGGCGGTGGTAGCAGCGGCGTCCTCGGCGGCCTTCTTGTCGGCTTCGAGTTTCTCGGCAGCGAGACGGTCGACGTTGGACTGCGACATGGTGATGATGAAGATGATGTGGACGTAGAGGAAGCAGACGAACGGAGGCGAGTAGTCGCGTAGTCGCTTTCCAAAAACCTATTCTCCCCTCTCCCGTACAGGATCCGGAGAGGCGGGGTTCCGGAGACCTGCTCTCCCGTCGACCGTGTATGTGGTGGATGGGAAGGAGTCACCGGCGGCAGCAACAGCAAAGGAACGACGGTGGGCGTGCGAGTGGAGCAGATGTGATCTGATCGTGGTGGCTAGGGTTAGGAGACACCGCACACTTATATAGGCGCAGTCGCGTGGAGAGGCATGGGCTCGATCCACGTCCGAGTCCGTGACAGCCCACGATCCGACGTCTCAGATCGTGGCCCAGTCGTTAGAAACTCTCCGTTAGTGACTGGCAAAAATAAGCGCGTAGATGTGAGCTCGACTCGGCTCATTCCCGCAACCCGCGGTGCTTCGTGACTAGGCGTGGTGTGGCGAGGTGGGCGGCGGAGGAGGAGTGCGCGAGGGCCTCTTCTATTCTCAAGCTCCAATAGCATGTGGAAGACAATCCCTTATAAAGAGGTCCAACTCCTTCTCCACTAACGGGGTGGGACTAAACTTCCCACTACACCTAGTGCCAATAAACTCACATGGGCCCTTAGATATTTTCAGAAATTGCTAGATGGGCCTAAAGCCCACCCCAAATTTCAGCAATCCCCCACCAGGTCTCGAGGGCCCATTATGTCCTCTGTTCCAATTGTTGTTTCGATATACCAGTGTATCAGTGAAGACCTGTTAAGGTTGAACTTCACCTAGAGCAAGTAGCTACACTCCTTCACAACTGAACAATGGACTAAGCCTTGAATTGTCGGGCCATGAAAGAAGCTTCACCACATGTCTTACTAGTACTAGGCTACCGAAGGCTGACCCCTCGGGTGGAGCATATAAGTCACACTCCTGGCCTATTCATGAGCCTACTAGAGATCACCCCAATCTCATAGACTGTGACCAGCAGTCGGCCTCATATAGGCGTGTTCCTCCAAAGATCGCTCTATAGGATAGCATCTTGCTTACATAAGCTTTGGAACATATGAAGACAATAGTCACCCTACCATAAGTATTGAGAGTATTGCATCTCCAACGTTGTGGGTTAGTATAGTTACTCTCCTCAATTCACCACTGGCTTGTTTTCCCAGGTCCTACTTCACGAGATCTCCGATCACATAGGTTGGGTTACCACCACGGCAATTCATGTGGGTCTCATAGCCATCTTCCTCGATGCACTATCTATCACAACACGTGATAGCCCTTTTGTAAAGGGATATGCCAGATTCTTAGCCGTATGGACATACTCCAACGCTATCACTCCGGAATTTCTTAATTTTCTAACAACTTTTAATCTCATTCTTATGTGTTTGTTGGACTTCATGTTGTCCTTTGAACTCTTCACCTTGGTGATGACAGTCTGATTGTCACAGTTCATAAGGATAGCCGGAACCGGTTTATTAACCAATGGCAAGTCCATCAAAAGACCTCGGTTATCCATCGCTTCGACACGGATGTGTCTAATGTTGTTAATTCTGCTTCCATTGTCGATCTCGTTAAGATCGTTTGCTTGCAAGACTTCCAGGAAACAGCGCCACCCCCAAGAGTAAACATATACCCAGTTGTGGCCTTAATCTCATCAGCATCAGAGATCCAATTCGCATCACCGTACCCTTCAAGTACCAACGGGTATCCCGTATAGTGAAGTCCGTAGTTCATAGTACCATTTAGATACCACATAACTCTCTCAATAACATGCCAATGCATATCACCCGGGTTGGAAACCAAACCGGCTCAGTTTGCTCACAGCAAACGCGATGTCAGGCCTCGTTGCGCTCACTGGGTACATGAGTGAACCAATGATTTGAGAGTATGTCAGTTGATCCTTAGCTGTGCCTTCGAACTTTCGAACCAACACAGTAGGATCATACGGTGTTTGAGATGGTTTGAAGTCCGAGTACACAAAATGGCTCAACACCTTCTCAACATAATGGGATTGCAGAAGTGTAATCCCACCCTCATTATCTCTCAGTAGCTTGATGTTGAAGATAACATCAGCCACACCAAGGACTTTCATCTCAAAGTTCTTAGATAGAAACAACTTGACCTCCTCAATGACTTTGAGATTGGTCCTGAATATCAGTATGTCATCAACATACAAGCACAGTATAACTCCTTCGCCTCCACCATGGCGATAGTATACACATTTGTCAGCTTCATTAACAACGAAGCCAACAGATGTCAAAGTTGTATTAAACTTATCATGCCATTGCTTAGGTGCTTGTTTCAGGCCATATAAAGATTTCAAAGAACTCGCACACTTTTCCTTCCTGACCATCTATCACAAAGCCATTTGGCTGTTGCATGTAGATTTCCTCGTTTAGCTCTCCATTCAGAAAAGCCGTCTTAACATCCATCTGGTGGACGAGAAGACCATGCGAGGCCACCAACGAGAGTAATACTTGAATGGTGGTCAGTCTGGCCACAGGTGAATAAGTATTGAAGAAATCTTCCTCTTCTTTCTGGTCATAGCCCTTGGCCACAAGCCTAGCCTTGTACTTTTCAATCGTACCATCGGGCCTAAGCTCCTTTTTGAACACCCGCTTACATCCCAACGGATTGCAACCATAGGGACGTTTAGTGATCTCCCATGTCCCGTTAGCCATGATGGAGCCCATCTCGCTACGGACCGCATCCTTCCCGTAGTCAGCTTCTGGAGAGGCATACACTTCTGAAAATAGAAGTGGGAATATCATCCACGAGGTACATGAAGAAATCATCACCAAAGGTCTTTGCAGTCCTATGTCTCTTGCCCCTACCAAGGGTTTCCTCGTCATCCTCCTTAGGATTTTCATCATGTGATTGTTCATAATAATCCATACGAATGGCAGGCTTAGGAGTCTCCTTAGATTCCTGTCTAGAAGTGCTTTGCATATCTCTCATAAGAAAAATATCCTCGAAGAATGTAGCATCCTTAGACTCCATAATTGAACCAACCTTCTGGTCAGTTACCTTGGATTTCACTACTAGAAATCTATAGCCAACACTATTCTTAGCGTATCCCAAATTAATGCAGTCCAAAGTCTTTGGTCCAAGCTTGCGCTTTTTGGGGATAGGCACATTGATTTCGCCAAACAACCCCAAGTACGCAAGTATGAGAGTGTTGTCCTTCTCTTGGCCCATTTCTCATAGGGAGTGATCTCATTATCTTTTGTCAGAACTTTATTCAGAACATGACATGCCGTCAATATAGCCTCCCTCACCATGCCTTGCATAAACCCAATGTATCTAACATGGTGTTAACCAAATCAGTTAGAGTATGGTTTTTCCGCTCGGCAACCCCGTTTGACTGGGGTGAATAGGGAGGCATCCTCTCATGAATAATGCCATGTTTCACACAAAAAGAATCTGACTCACTCGAGAAGTACTCTCCACCATGATCTGACCGGACTCGTTTAATTTTCTTTTCAAGTTGATTCTCAACTTCTGCCTTATAGATTTTAAAGTAGTGTAGAGCCTCATCTTTAGTATTTAACAGATACACATAGCAATATCTAGTGGAATCATCTATCATTGTCATGAACTATTTCATTCCACCTTCAGTCAACACACCATTCATCTCACAAAGATTAGAAGTATGAGTTCTAATGGTGCCAAGTGTCTCTCCTCCGCGGCCCTGTGAGGCTTGCGAGGTTGCTTAGCTTGCACACATGAAAGGCACTTAGAACCTTTGGCTAAAGTGAAACTCGGGATTAAATCCAACTTTGCTAGCCACGTCATAACACCGAAACTAATGTGATAAATACGTGAATGCCAAACTTCAGATTCATTAACACTCGAATGAATAAGGTTCACGACTTTATTACAAAAATCTGCGAGGGAAAGGCGGAACATCCCTCCGCTCTCATAACCTTTTCCAACAAATAGTCCATACTTAGTAACAACTAATTTATTAGACTCAAATACCAACTTAAACCCTTCTCTACATAGAACGGAGCCACTAACGAGGTTCTTCTTGATGGCGAGGACATGCTGCATGTTCTTCAGTTGCACGATCCTTCCCGAAGTAAACTTCAGATCGACCGTGCCAACACCATGAACATAAGCACTCGTGCCATTCCCCATCAGTACGGACCCGTGGCCTGTGACCTGGTAAGAAGTGAACAATGCAATATCAGCACATACATGAACACCTGCACCTGTGTCCACCCACCAATCGGTGGACTGAAACACTGAAAAATAGTATATAAATTACCATACCCAGATGCACCATTCTCATTGTTGCCCATAATCATGTTGACAGACATAGAGTCCTGTCCTGACTTCTTAAACTTGTTTGGGCACTTGTTGGCCCAATGTTCAACCGAACCACAAGTAAAGCAGCCCTCATCCTTCTTGTCGTGGAATTGTCACGGCAGATGTCCTCTTGCAAGGACTTAGTCGTGGAGCCATCACAACTAGGAAGCTTAAAGGGGTTAACGGGACAAGGGACACGAGAGAGGTTTTATACTAGTTCGGCCCCTTACGATGAAGGTAAAGCCTACGCCTAGTTGGGTTGGTATTGCTAGGGTTTCGATGACCGTGGAGCGAGATACGCTATGCCCGGCTCTCGATTTGATGTTCCTTCCCTAAGCCGCCAGCTGGTCGTCCCCTTATATACACGGGTTGACGCCCTGCGGCCTACAGCATCCCGGTCGGCTCATAAACATTGTCCGGCTCGGTGACTAGTTAATTATGCCTTATCGTACAAGTCATGCCATTACGATGGTTTATCACTACGGGCCTTAAGTCGCCTGTGGGCTTTAGACCCTTTGTTGAACCGCCATCTTCATGCTTGATCTTGGGCTTCATATGATGAATCCTCTTTGCGTAACCCGGCCCCTCCTGGGCGGCTTACACAAATAGTTATATCCCCAACATTAGGCCCCAGATTGATTTGAACCGGTTCATGTCAATCTTAAAATACCTTAAGGAAAAAGCCTTCTGTCTTCTGTCCGTGCAAAGGTTATAACCCGCCGTGACGTCATCTTCTGAATCCGTGATAACCCACCGTGACGTCATCTTCCATTAAATTCATATTTTATTCTGTCATATCTTTAACGAATCTCTGTCTTTATTGACCATTCTGAAAACTGAGGCGTCGGATTCGTTGGATAATGATGTTCGGCCTCCTCGTTTCTCGCGCCTTCCCAGTCAGCCCTTCCTTATAAATAGGCACGACCTAGGTCTTTTCCATTCTCCCCCTTCGGTCGTCTTCTTCCTCTCACTATTTCTCCACTGCTCGAGCTCCGCCGCCGCCGCCGTAGCCGAGCACCGTCGACCTTGGCCGCTGCATCGACCTAACTTGACCAGAAAAAACGCGACGAACCTCCGTAGCAACTCTGCATCTGTAAGTCTCTTCCTTCCTGTACCTCAGATCCGCATTAAAGCTTTTAAGTTCCTCGATGTTCTTCGCTGTTCGTCAGGGACCCTTCATAGATTTCATCACCACCGCCGTTTCTTGATCTTAAGATGGTACAAAACCGATGCGGTAGCTATTTCGCACCCATTTCGACTGCAGATAGATTCCTTTTCTCTATACAGAGGCCTTGTTTAGAACTGATGAACTTATCTGTACTAGTTTTAGGTCTAGAATATTTTATTTTCTGTACACCTGTTTGATCCAAAATAATATCTGCCATCTGCGAAACTTGTTTGTGCGATACTTAGGCAAAATCTGTTTCTGTCAGATCTATTTAGCCACTGCAACTCTCACCGCCGGCTTATAAAAAGACAATACTGAATCACAGCCTTGCCAACACTTGGCGGTTTAAAATAACTTAATTACTTCTGATATTCATAGCGGCTTAACTGACCAGATATAATTAGTCATATGTCATTAGGCCCTTTCGTAAGCCGCCTTCTTGAATATAATTTTAAAATGTTTTCCTCCAGGTTAAACTGAACCGGTAAAATACTATTTTGTCATAGGCTTCCATCTGCATTATGGCACCCAAGGCTCCCAAAGCTCTGTGTGACACAGAATCGGGTCAAGTCCATTGTTACTGAAAGCACATTGTCTGATTTCGTGAAGACTGGCTATCTGCCCAAGAAAGAGGTCATGTCTTATCGTGCTCCTAACCCGTCAGAAGAAAATCCTCAACCCAAGGAGGGGGAAGTGATTGTTTTTACTGATCATATGAGTCGGGGCTTTTACCCACCCGGCTCTAAGTTCTTCAGGGATGTCTTGCATTTCTTTGACCTCAGACCTCAGGATATCGGGCCCAACTCCGTATCAAATATTTGCAACTTACAAGTTTTTTGCGAAGTGTATCTTGGAGAAGAACCCAAAATATTACTCTTCAGAGAGTTATTTTACTTAAACCGCCAGAATGAACGTGTCAATGGGCCCAGCCTGGAACTTGGTGGTATCTTCATTCAGCGACGGAGGGACTGCCTTTTCCCATACGCTGAACTGCCAAGCCACCCTTAGGATTGGAACCAGACGGTTCTATTGCCGTGACACTTCTCGGTGATGAGAACCCATCGCTCGCTTTTTGGCGCCTTTGAATCCAACCACCACTTGGGACAAGTTATCTCATTGAACGTCTACCACTTGCCCCCACCATAAAGAAAATCAAAGCTCTTTTGGGGAATGGCTTAGATGGCATTGATTTAGTCCGAGTCTGGATCTCCTGGTGGGTGATTCCGTTAAGCCGCCGCCCCGGCTTAATGTGCACTTACTCAGGCGAAAAGGATGACCCGCCGTGTCACTGTCCTGACGACTTGCCTGATGACATGGTTGAAGCTATGACCCAGTCTCTTTTGAAGGAGGGCTCAGTGGTCAATAACACCTTCGGCTTACTTCCATTTTGCAAGAATAACCCGGCTCCTGCAGTAAGTCATCAACCTAAACATTTATACTCTTATTGCAGAATGCCTCGCCTTTACTCATAACCTTTTCACATGATTCACAGGCAAATGACAATTTCTGGAAGGTCAAATATGACCATGAGGCTGCTAAACAAGCCAGAGCGGCCAAGAGAGCCGAGAGGAAAGCCGCCAATACAGGAACCCAGAGGAAGAAGAAGCCGAGTGCTTCAGATTTAATTAAACTGGACGACACTTCTGACGATGAAGAAGAGGTAATCCTTAACTCCCCTGACTCCTTTATCATTATCTTATTAACATTAATTCCTTTCAGGAGGACACGGGAAACAACCAAGCGGTTGAGGAAGAGGTAACTATAATTTCCTCCGACTCCGAGCCTTTGCCGAGGCAGAAAATCCGAAGAGTGACCCGGAAAGTAAGATTTTCACATCCTTTAGCTTACCAAGATCCTCAATTTCTTTTGAAGCGACAGACTCATGAGAGCCGGAGGCAGACCCGGACCAGCAAAGATGCGGAACTCTCCTCCGGCTTACCTGATGTAACCAGGAAGTGCCGGACTGAGGTTATCTCCGATTTACGTTCTTTTTTACCTTTGGCGGGTTTTGTTCGTCAACCTCTTAATTCATCTGACTCAAACTATCAGGAAACCTCACCTTCCTCCAGCGAGTCTATGCAATCCAATATGCCAGCTTTCAAAACTACTCCAGGGTAATGACAACTTGTTTATCTTATGCTTATCTTACCCATGCTTTTGTATTAATCCTTCTGAATTGTCCACAGCGTACAAGTGAAGCCCAGTAAGAGGGCAAAGAAAAATAAGCCATCCAAAGAGCCGGTTGTAACAGAACCGGAGCTTGGAACGGCTGCTCCTGATATCTCTGCTCACGAGCCGCCGCCTGAACCATCTCACGATATTCCAGCGCCTACCTCTGACCCGCCTGCTGAACAAGCTACGGCTCTGATAACCCGGAGATTCCTAGCCCGGCCAAGGCAGATGACCCGGAAGTCGAGATCACTAAGACTCAGTTTATTGAACCGAGAAGACCCACTGTACTGGCCAAGTGCTCTCCAAGGAAGAATTCTTGGAACGCCACAAAGCCAAACTGGACGTCACAGATTATACTCAGCTGAGCATTGGAGAGATTGTCTCTGTCTACATAAGTCATGTGCATAGCAGCCGTGACCTGGAAGTTGACATGGTGAAACAGATACATAAAAAATCCGAGGTATAATTTTTGTTACTTTTTCTTATTCATACTTACTATACCAGCCCCCAAGTCTATGGCTTATAAGAAAATACGCTGTAGACTTAGAATCTGCTTAGCACTGCTTGTCAGACACCCGACTTATCTTGTATCACTCGAAGGCCGGCTTTAAAACAAGATGTTTAAACCAGTGCAGTATAATACTTTGAACTTGTAATACGCATTAGCCCCCAAGTGCCAAGTATCTTTGCTTGCAAAGTGCTTGGGACTTAATTTCCATGAACCACCGTAGTAATTCAAAGTTCTTCAGCATACATTAGCCCCCAAGTGTCAAGTATCTTTGCTTGCAAAGTGCTTGGGACTTAATGTTATATTTCAATAATGCTGACTGTAACCCGGTGTTGATATAGGCCGCCATAAGTCAATTGGAGTCGGAGATTACTGACTTGAAAAATCGCCTGGAAGCTCAAGAGATTGAAATCCAAAAGGCCAACTCCAAATTTGAGTTTAGTGTATCTGAACAAGAGAAATTGAAGAAAAGCTTTGAAGCTGATAAGAAAGTATGGGCTGATGAAAAGGCCTCCTTGACCACCCGGGCAGAGAAAGCTGAAGCAGCTCTCGCAAACACAACGACTGAGTTAACCGGCTTAAAACGCCATATATCTCAGATGGTCTCAGCAATCTTTGGTAAGCTATTCTGCAAGGGTTAAATACTACAAATCTTTTCCTGACAAGTATCTTGTTTGTCCCCTCCGGCTCTCCTGATGTTTGTTAATGCAGGCCCCAGGAGCTCAAATCTTAACCAGAGCATGTTGATCAAGTTAAAGGCGGTTTATACCCTGGTAGAACAACTTTACACCGGGTCACAATGTGCTTTGGCCGTTGTGGCTTTGTCAAATGAGGTTCCTCATCACCTGGCTGACGTACTAAGGCGGCTTGCTGTGCTACCTCAACGGGTCCAAGAGCTAAGGCGGGCGTCTGCAAGAGCCGGAGCCATAGTCGCATTGAGCCGGGCAAAGGCGTGGCTACCAGAACTAGACCCAGCCGACATCGCCCTTGGATATCCAAGCCCGAAGGAGGACGGCACCTTATTTGACGAGAAGGATTTCACCGCCTGCGTGAAGGAAATACGCCCTGTGGCCACTCTTATTGGGAATGACACTGACCTTACCAAGTACCAGCCGGGTTATGATAGCAAGAATCAGAGACTCCCAACGCCACACTATGATGCAGTCAGCCTGATCCCTCCAATTCGTAAGCATACCTTCGCCCCTGAAGTCGATCCTGCCGGGTTAATTGATGATGAAGCTGAATTTGAAGCTTTGAGTGGCATTGACTGGTCATCATCAACCTTCCAGGACAGGGCAACCGACGGAGGAGCGGAGAAGGATAACCCGGAAGCTTCAGGACAACAAAATGAGTGAACCATCAGGCATCATATGTTTATGCTTTGTTGAAAACAATGCTTCATTATCCAGACTCGGGGAGTCTTGTAACAGGGTAAAGAAACACTTGATTTTGTCGTGCCTTCACGCACGTTCAATGTGCTCAATACTTTCTTAAGCCGCCATCATTATATGCTTCCGGTTTATACCGGTCTTCTGCTTTCTTCGTGCTGAAAAAATTCGCTTGCATTGCCCTGCGTATAGAACAAACACAAGTCCCTTGGCGGCTTACCGCATAGGGGGTCATATAATGTATTGCTAACCCGGAGTGTGAACCAAAAAATCATGTAAAGGCCGGTTCTCAATTATATCTTTGAGACATAATCGTAACAACATACCTGTGATCATTTGGTGATCTTGCCGGCTTATGTGACCCGAACAATGAGGGTAAGCTTTTCATCCTGAAACTTGGCACATATGATGTTTGCTATGTGCTAACAACCTTATTTGATAAATATTAAACCGGTGGAACAAAAACCACCCCATAAATGCTTTCAAAATGATCTCAAAACAGTCACATAATTGTGATTGCAAAGTGTTATGAGAAACATACAAAATTTCAAAGGTTTCTGATTCGAATACGATCAGAAAACCGTTCCAAAGGGGTTAAGCTAAGATTCGGATATGATCATATAGCCCCCAGTGGCTTTGGCGATGCCGATCAAGTGGGTATCGACAGCTATGTTCTCTTAGGTTCGAATACAACCTATGTTTGAACAGGAAGCCCCCAAGTGACCATAAGAGTTGTTTAATGACGCTGATTCGAATACGATCCATGTCAGACCCAAAGGGGTGAAGCTATGATTCAGATATGATCAAGAAGCCCCCTAGTGGGTTTGGCAGTATGCCGATCAAGAGGGTATCGACATCTATGTTCTCTTTGGTTCGAATATGACCTATGTTTGAACATCAAGCCCCCAAGTGATCATGGCTAGATTCAGATATGATCATAAGCCGTACCAAAGGGAAAGCCGGATTCAAATATGAACTGCTCCCTATTGGTTGTTTCAACATCATGATAAGGAAGACATGTGAACTTTTGAGGATGAAAAAGGACAGAGGTCTTGCTTTATTGCTTTTCATAATATATACATCATCAAAATATGTACATCCTGAGAGCCGGTGGCTCAAGTATAATAAGGCCGAAGATGAGCGATATTCCATGGCCGGCGGGTCTCTTCCTCCGACTTACGTGAGTCTTTGTGATCTCGAACATCGATGAGTTAATATGACCCGTTGTTCAGATTCTTGCTGACCACAAAGTGTCCTTCCCAAGGGGGGAATAGCTTGTGCATATCGGTTTGACCATGCATGAGCCGGAGCACTAAATCACCTTCCTGAAAGGTTCTGGATCTAACCCGGCGGCTATGGTAGCGGTGCAAGTCTTGCTGGTAAATCGCCGAGCAGGCTATTGCCAAGTCTCGCTCTTCATCCAACAAATCAAGTGCATCCTGACGAGCTTGTTCATTATCAGTTTCAACGTAAGCCGCCACGCGGGGCGAGTCATGACGGATGTCGCCATGTAACCGCCTCGCTCCGTATACCATGAAGAAAGGGGTATAACCCAGAGATCTGTTAGGTGTTGTGTTGATGCTCCAAATTATGAGGGTAATTCCTCCACCCAACAACCCGGCGTCCCGCTGTAAGGGGACCAAGAGCCGGGTTTTATACCTTTCAAGGTCTCTGATTGGCTCTTTCGCTTGACCATTGGATTGAGGATGAGCTACCGCCGAAACATCAAGCCGGATATGTTCTCGTTGATAGA
Source organism: Aegilops bicornis (assembly GCA_021605145.1). Taxonomy (NCBI): domain Eukaryota; kingdom Viridiplantae; phylum Streptophyta; class Magnoliopsida; order Poales; family Poaceae; genus Aegilops; species Aegilops bicornis. The sequence goes on along the minus strand of CM038669.1, from coordinate 462,431,474 downwards.
ACTCTTCCATAGCACCTTTGGAGAGATTAGTGCCATTATCAGTTATGATGCTGTGTGGAAAACAAAAACAAAAGATCACCTTTTTCATGAACTGGACCGCCGTGGCTGCATCACACTTACTGACCGGCCCTGCCTCAACCCACTTTGTAAATTTATCCACCGCCACCAAGAGGTGCGCCTTTTTATCCTTAGACCTTTTGAAAGGCCCGACCATATCAAGCCCCTGCATCGCAAACGGCCAAGTGATTGGAATCATCCTCAATTCTTGAGCCGGCACATGATCTCGTCGTGAGAATTTTTGACAACCGTCACACTTACTGACCAGATCTTCCGCATCAGCATGAGCCGCCAGCCAATAAAAACCATGACGGAAAGCCTTGTCCATGAGAGATTTTGAGCCGGCATGATGACCGCAATCCCCTTCATGGATCTCACGAAGTATTTCCTGACCCTCCGTATGTGACACACAACGTTGAAACGCCCCGGTGACACTGCGATGATGTAACTCACCATGAACAATTGTCATGGACTAGACCGCCGGATGATTTGTCTCGCCATGGTCTCATCCTCAGGCAACTCTCCCCGGGTCATGTAAGCCAAATATGGCACCGTCCAATCCGGGATGACGTGAAGAGCCGCCACCAACTGTGCTTCTAGGTCTAGAACAACTAAGTCTTCCTCTGTGGGTAACTTAACAGAAGGATTATGCAAAACATCCAAAAAGGTGTTAGGTGGCACTGGCTTACGCTGAGACCCCAGCCGGCTTAAAGCATCAGCCGCCTCATTCTTCCTTCGATCAATGTGCTCCACTTGATAACCCTTGAAATGCCCAGCGATAGCATCAACTTCACGACGGTAAGCCGCCATGAGGGGATCCCTGGAGTCCCACTTGCGTGACACCTGTTGAGCCATGAGATCTGAGTCGCCCAAGCACCTTACCCGGCTCAAATTCATCTCTTTGGCCATACGAAGACCATGGAGTAAGGCCTCATATTCAGTTGCATTATTAGTACAAGGAAACATAAGCCAGAGCACATAACAAAATTTGTCACCTCGAGGGGAAGTTAAAACGACTCCAGCCCCCGAGCCTTCCAACTGTCTGGACCCATCAAAGTGAATAGTCCAATACGTGTTATCTGGCTTCTCCTCAGGTGTTTGCAGCTCTGTCCAATCATTGATAAAGTCCACCAGGGCTTGAGACTTAATAGCAGTACGTGGGACGTACTTCAAACCATGAGGCCCAAGCTCAATGGCCCACTTGGCGACTCGTCCTGTGGCCTCTCTATTCTGGATGATGTCTCCCAAGGGGGCTGAACTTACTACGGTGATAGGGTGACCCTGGAAGTATTGCTTAAGCTTCCGGCTTGCCATGAACACCCCATAAACAAGCTTCTGCCAATGTGGATACCTTTGCTTAGACTCAATGAGCACCTCACTGATGTAATAAACCGGTCGTTGAACCGGATGCTCCTTGCCAGCCTCCTTGCGCTCCACCATGATTGCAACACTGACAGCACGTGAGTTAGCGGCCACGTATAACAGCAATGGCTCTCTATCAATGGGAGCCGCAAGGACCGGCGGCTCAGATAACTGTCTCTTTAAATCTTCAAAGGCAGCATTAGCAGCATCACTCCAGACAAAAGTGTCCGTTTTCTTCATCATCTGATACAGCGGTAAGGCCTTCTCACCTAACCGGCTTATGAACCGGCTTAAAGCAGCAACACGACCCGCCAGTCGCTAAACATCATTGATGCATGCCGGTTTAGCCAAAGAGGTAATTGCCTTGATCTTCTCCGGATTAGCCTCGATACCCCTGTTGGAGACTAGAAAACCCAAGAGCTTACCTGCAGGCACACCAAACACACATTTGGCCTGGTTAAGCATCATCTTATAAACCCAGAGATTATCAAAGGTTTCCTTTAGATCAACTATCAAGGCTTCCTTCTCTCTGGACTTCACCACTATCTGATCCACGTAAGCGTGAACATTGCGCCCAATCTGATTGTGGAGATAGTTCTGTACACACGGCTGATAAGTCGCCTGGGCACTCTTGAGACCAAACCGCATGGACACATAGCAGAAGGCTCCAAACGGAGTGATGAAGGCCGTCTTCTCCTGGTCCTTAACTGCCATCTTGATCTGATGATAACCAGAGTAAGCATCCAAAAAACTCAAACGCTCACAACCCGCCGTAGCATCAATGATTTGATCAATACGGGGGAGAGCAAAGGGATCAGCCGGACAAGCCTTATTTAAGTCCGTGTAATCCACGCACATCCGCCAGGTGCCATTCTTCTTAAGTACAAGCACCGGGTTAGCCAACCACTCGGGGTGAAAAACTTCAACAATAAACCCGGCCGCCAAGAGCCGGGCCACCTCCTCACCAATAGCTTTTCGTCTCTCTTCGTTGAACCGCCGAAGAAACTGCCTGACCGGCTTAAACTTTGGTTCAATATTAAGAGTGTGCTCAGCGAGTTCTCTCGGTACACCCGGCATGTCAGAAGGTTTCCATGCAAAGATGTCCCGGTTCTCACGGATGAACTCGATGAGCGCGCTTTCCTATTTAGGATCCAAATCGGTCCGACATCGAATCGCTTAGACGAATCGCCTGGAGTAAAATCAACAAGCTTGGTTTCAGCAGCCGATTTAAACTTCATCGCCGGGTCATGCTCTGTGGTTGGCTTCTTCAGAGAGGTCATATCCGTCGGGCCAACGTTATCTTGATAAAACTTCAGCTCCTCTGCTGCACAAACAGATTCGGCATAAGCCGCATCGCCTTCTTCACATTCCAGGGCTATCTTTCGACTCCCATGCACAGTGATGGTGCCCTTGTGACCCGGCATCTTAAGCTGCAAATAAACATAACACGACCGCGCCATGAATTTGGCATAAGCCGCCCGCCCAAACAAAGAATGATATGGACTCCTGATTTTGACCACCTCCAAAGTTAATTTCTCAGCTCGGGAATCATACTCGTCTCCAAAGGCCACCTCTAGTTCAATCTTACCGACCGGGTATGCCGACTTACCAGGCACCACTCCATGGAAAACGGTGTTGGACGTCTTTAAATTTTTGCCAGTCAACCCATACGTCGAAAGGTCTCGTAATAGAGGATGTTGATGCTGCTACCTCCGTCCATGATCACCTTAGTGAATTTATATCCACCGACCTGAGGCGCTACCACTAAGGCTAACTGACCTGGATTGTCAACCCGGGGAGGGTGATCTTCCCTGCTCCACACGATAGGCTGCTCTGACCACCTCAAGTAACGGGGAACCGCCGGCTCAACAGCGTTCACTGCCCTCTTATGAATCTTCTGGTCACGTTTGCATAAGCTAGTGGTGAACACATGATACTGCCCACTATTCAGCTGCTTTGGATTGCTCTGATAACCCGACTACTACTGCTGTTGACTTCCTTGACCAGACTTCTGCTGATTATAGCTACCTTGATTTCCCTGAAAGCCGGAATTTGAACCGCCAACCGGGCCATGAAAGCCGTCGGCACCTGAGCCGCCACCCGTCCCATGATTGCCGTCGAATGTGTTGGCATTCTTGAAAGCCTTCATGATCGCGCAATCCTTCCATAAGTGAGTGGCCGGCCGTTCCCGGGTGCCGTGTCTCGGACAGGGTTCATTGAGCAGCTGCTCGAGAGATGGTCCTGACCCGCCAGATCGAGGGGGCGGCCTCCCCTTGCATCTCTGATTGTTACCCTACGCATTAGCGTTGGCCACAAACTCCGGGTTACCATCGGCCTTACGCTTATTGCCTCCTTGATTCGCCGGGTTATGCTGCTGACCCGTTCCATTGTCGTTCTTCTTTCCCTTCCCTGTCTTTTCCTCATCTGACGCGGGATCCCTGGTACTCAGAATCGGCGTATTTGACTAGAGCCGCCATCAGCTGACCCATATCATTACAATCACGCTTGAGGCGCCCTAGCTTCTGTCGTAGCGGTTCAAATCGGCAATTTTTCTCCAACATTAAAACTGCAGAGCCGGCATCCATATTGTCAAATGAATGTATTATCTCCTTAACCCGGCGCACCCAATGAGTGGTAGATTCACCCTCCTCTTGCTTACAATTAGTTAAGTCCACAATTGACATAGATTGCTTGCAAGTGTCCTTGAAGTTCTGAATGAACCAGGCCTTTAACTCCGCCCATGAGCTAATGGAATTGGGCGGTAGGCCCTTTAACCAAGTCCGGGCCGTTACATCCAACATCATGGTGAAATACTTAGCCAGTGTCGCATCGCTGACCTCCAACAGCTCCATGGCCATCTCATAGCTTTCGATCCACGCCCCGGGCTGTAAGTCGGCCGTGTAATTTGGCACCTTTCGGGGTCCCTTGAAATCCTTAGGCAGACGCACATTACGTAAAGCCGGCACCAAACAAGGAACACCGCCGGTTCTGGTGGCCACTCCTGCCTCAACAGAAGTCGTCGGATAATCCGGGAAGGCTTGATGAGCCGTCTGCTGAGCCGCCAGTTGAGCCGCCCGCTCGTCCTCCTGACGTATCCGGTCCTGCACCGGGTTATAACCGCCGGGCTGGTTACGGCGCTGGGCGTTGCTTGACAAAGCTTCTGATTCCATGTGCCTGCTGTAACTCGGGCTCCGGCTTGGGCGAGGAGTTGAATGAATCCTGTCCCGACTATAGGAATAAGCCTCTTGCTGAGCCAGAGCCGTTTGGACGAGTTCTCTGATCCTTCGCGTCTCCGCCGCTGTTGGATCGTCACCGTCCACTACGAGAGCCGCCAAACGTGCTGATGCTGCGATCAGGTTCTCCATGGGGTTAGAAAAGTGACCCGGTGGTGTCGATACATAGCGGGGCGGGGCCATGTTCCCATGTGGAGGTGCCATCACCCGAGGCTGAACTGGCCCCCCTGCTCCGGATGTCATGAATTGATTTACTTCTCGCGGGTTACTAGGGCCGGCTCTGGGTGTAGCAAAAAGGTTCCGAGGATCATAAACCGGAGGCAAACGGGATTGAGTTTTCTGGTGTCTCCTCCTCATCACCTCGTTAGATGCGTTTAGGCTCATCATAAGCTGGAAAGCCTCTGACTGGAGCTGTTGTGCCCGTGCATCCAAAGCCACCCTTTCTGTGGCCAACCTGGTATCCTCAGCTGCTAAGGCCTCCTTGGCCCGAGCTATTTCCTCGCACACCTGTGCCACCTCTGCATCATGCTCATCTTGACTTGCAGGGATAACTGTGGCGGTTAACAGGGCCGTCAGCTTATCCATGAGATCAATCAGCACCTGAGCCGGCGGGCGCATAGGGCCTCCTGCCCCGGCCGCTCCTGACCCGGACATTATTGCTGCCGCAGCTGTAGAGTTTTGACCGGGTTGAGTACCAGCCATGAAGACCCCTACGCAGCTTGGTGGCTCAAAGGGGTCCAGAATACTGCTGCCATCGGAACAACCCCCAAGCCTGCCATCTTGCAGTTGATACAACGAATCCATCTAACCAGTGGACGAATCACCATCAGAGTGGATGGCCGTCTCACCGCCATCTTTTGATCCTTCAGAAAGTTCCCCTCCGTGGATGCAACCCACGAAGGCACGCTTCACGACGGGTTGAGCTCGGGCGGGTCTCGCACGCTGAGCCGTCTCGACGAGGTCGGTGCAGTTGTCCGGCTCAGGGCCCGGCTCACCAATCCGGCCGATGAAGACGTGGATTCCGCCAAAGGGAACCCGGTACCCGTACTCAATTGAGCCGGCCTCGGGGCCCCATCCTTCGTCGTCGATGTAGATCTTGCCGCGACGACTCTTGGTCGTCCGGCCCACAACGTATCCCTTGAGCCCTTCGAAGTTGCCCTTCAAAAACTCAAATTCACCGTGCGCTGGCCCCATGGTGGGCGCCAACTGTCATGGAATTGTCACGGCAAATGTCCTCTTGCAAGGACTTAGTCATGGAGCCATCGCAACTAGGAAGCCTAAAGGGGTTAACGGGGCAAGGGACACGAGAGAGGTTTTATACTAGTTCGGCCCCTTACGATGAAGGTAAAGCCTACGTCTAGTTGGGTTGGTATTTCTAGGGTTTCGATGACCAGGGAGCGAGATACGCTATGCCTGGCTCTCGATTTGATGTTCCTTCCCCTAAGCCGCCAGCGGGTCGTCCCCTTATATACACGGGTTGACGCCCTGCGGCCTACAACATCCCGGTCGGCTCATAAACATTGTCCGGCTCGGTGACTAGTTAATTATGCCTTATCGTACAAGTCATGCCATTACGATGGTTTATCACTACGGGCCTTAAGTCGCCTGCGGGCTTTAGACACTTTATTGAACCGCCATATTCATGCTTGATCTTGGGCTTCATATGATGAATCCTCTTTGCGTAACCCGGCCCCTCCTGGGCGGCTTACACAAATAGTTATATCCCCAACACTTCCTGTTCTTCTTGAAGGTCTTCTTACCCTTCTTCCTAAAGTCGGTATTGTGTTGGACACCGTTCTTTCCCTTGGGCTTGTGGGAGTTGAAGTTCCTCTGGTTCACCATGTTGGCGACAGAAGTACCTTCGACCCCTTTTTCGTGTGAGTCCTTTGCCCTCGAATTCCGCTCAACACTCAGATGGCCAATGACATCCTCCATAGAGAATTCACGCCTCTGATGTTTTAGATGAAGGAAATATGCCCTAGAGGCAATAATAAAGTTATTATTTATTTCCTTATTTCATGATAAATGTTTATTATTCATGCTAGAATTGTATTAACCCGAAACTTGATACATGTGTGAATACATAGACAAAACAGAGTGTCACTAGTATGCCTCTACTTGACTAGCTCGTTGATCAAAGATGGTTATGTTTCCTAGCCATAGACATGGGTTGTCATTTGATTAACAAGATCACATCATTAGGAGAATGACGTGATTGACTTGACCCATTCCGTTAGCTTAGCACTTGATCGTTTAGTATGTTGCTATTGCTTTCTTCATGACTTATACATGTTCCTATGACTATGAGATTATGCAACTCCGTTTACCGGAGGAACACTTTGTGTGCTACCAAACGTCACAATGTAACTGGGTGATTATAAAGGTGCTCTACAGGTGTCTCCGAAGGTACTTGTTGGGTTGGCGTATTTCGAGATTAGGATTTGTCACTCCGATTGTCGGAGAGGTATCTCTGGGACCTCTCGGTAATGCACATCACCATAAGCCTTGCAAGCATTGTAACTAATGAGTTAGATGCGAGATGATGTATTACGAAACGAGTAAAGAGACTTGCCAGTAATGAGATTGAACTAGTTATTGAGATACCGACGATCGAATCTCGGGCAAGTAACATACCGATGACAAAGGGAACAACGTATGTTGTTATGCGGTTTGACCGATAAAGATCTTCGTAGAATATGTGGAAGCCAATATGAGCATCCACGTTCCACTATTGGTTATTGACCGGAGACGTGTCTCTGTCCTATCTACATAGTTCTCGAACCCGTAGGGTCCGCACGCTTAAAGTTCGGTGACGATCGGTATTATGAGTTTATGTGTTTTGATGCACCGAAGGTAGTTCGGGGTCCCGGATGAGATCGGGGACATGACGAAGAGTCTCGAAATGGTCGAGACGTAAAGATCGATATATTGGACGACTATATTCGGACATCGGAAAGGTTCCGAGTGATTCGGATATTTTTCGGAGTATCGAAGAGTTACAGGAATTCGTATTGGGCCTTAATGGGCCATACGGGAAAGGAGAGAAAGGCCCCAAAGGGTGGCCGCACCCCTCCCCATGGGCTGGTCCGAATTGGACTAGGGAGGGGGGGCGCCCCCTTCCTTTCTTCTCCTTCTCCCTTCCCTTCTCCTACTCCAACAAGGAAAGGAGGAGTCCTACTCCCGGTGGGAGTAGGACTCCCCCCTTGGCGCGCCCTCCTTGGCCGGACGCCTCTTCCCCCTTGCTCCTTTATATACGGGGGCAGGGGGGCACCTCTAGACACAACAATTGAGCATTGATCTCTTAGCCGTGTGCGGTGCCCCCCTCCACCATATTCCACCTCGGTAATATCGTAGCGGTGCTTAGGCGAAGCCCTGCGTCGGTAGCATCATCAACACCGTAATCACGCCATAGTGCTGACGGAACTCTCCCGTGAAGCTCTGCTGGATCAGAGTTCGCGGGACATCATCGAGCTGAACGTGTGCTGAACTCGGATGTGCCGTACGTTCGGTATTTAGATCGGTCGGATCGTGAAGACGTACGACTACATCAACCACGTTGTGCTAACACTTCCGCTTTCGGTCTACGAGGGACGTGGACAACACTCTCCCCTCTCGTTGCTATGCATCTCCATGATCCTATGTGTGCGTACGAAATTTTTGAAATTACTATGTTCCCCAACAGTGGCATCCAAGCCAGGTTTATGCGTAGATGTTATATGCACGAGTAGAACACAAGTGAGTTGTGGGCGATACAAGTCATATCGCTTACCAAAGATGTCACACTTTTGTTCGGCGGTATTGTTGGATGAAGCGGCCCGGACCGACATTACGCGTACGCTTACGCGAGACTGGTTCTACCGACGTGCTAAGCACACAGGTGACTGGCGGGTGTCAGTTTCTCCAACTTTAGTTGAACCAAGTATGGCTACGCCCGGTCCTTGAGAAGGTTAAAACAACACTAACTTGACGAACTATCGTTGTGGTTTTGATGCGTAGGTAAGAACGGTTCTTGCTCAGCCCGTAGCAGCCACGTAAAACTTGCAATAACAAAGTAGAGGACGTCTAACTTGTTTCTGCAGGGCATGTTGTGATGTGATATGGTCAAGACGTGATGAGATATAAGTTGTTGTATGAGATGATCATGTTTTGTTGAAGTTATCGGCAATCGCGTAAGCCTTATGATTGTCTCTTTATTGCATAAGATGCAAGTGCCAAATAATTGCTTTACTTTATCGCTATGCGATAGCAATAGTTGCAAAAGCAATAGTTGGCTAGACGCACCATGTGACGACACGCTGATAGAGATCAAGATGATGGAGATCATGGTGTCATGCCGGTGACGATGGAGATCATGACGGTACTTTGGAGATGGAGATCAAAGGCACAAGATGATGATGGCCATATCATGTCACATATTTTGATTGCATGTGATGTTTGTCTTTTATACATCTTATTTTGCTTAGTTCGGCGGTAGCTTTATAAGATGATCCCTTACTAAATTTCAAGGTATAAGTGTTCTCCCTGAGTATGCACTGTTGCGAAAGTTCTTCGTCTTTGAGACACCACGTGATGATCGGGTGTGATAGGCTCTACGTTCAAATACAATGGGTGCAAAACAGTTGCACACGCGGAATACTCAGGTTAAACTTGACGAGCCTAGCATACGCAGATATGGCCTCGGAACACTGAGACCGAAAGGTCGAGCGTGAATCATATAGTAGATATATCAACATAGTGATGCTCACCATTGAAAACTACTCCATCTCACGTGATGACCGGACATGGTTTAGTTGATATGGATCACGTGATCACTTAGATGATTAGAGGGATGTCTATCTAAGTGGGAGTTCTTTACTAATTTGATTAACTGAACTTTAATTTATCATGAACTTAGTCCTGATAATATTAGCATATCTATGTTGTAGATCAATAGCTCGCGTTTAACTCCTCTGTTTTATTTTTGATATGTTCCTAGAGAAAACTAAGTTGAAAGATGTTAGTAGCAATAATGCGGATTGGATCCGTGATCTGAGGATTATCCTCATTGCTGCACAGAAGAATTATGTACTTGATGCACCGCTAGGTGGCGTATCAATTACTGAGCGTATGCGCACGTTATGAACGTTTGGCAAGCTCGATATGATGACTACTTGATAGTTTAGTGCACCATGCTTTACAGCTTAGAATCGTGGCTTCAAAGACGTTTTGAATGTCATGGAGCATATGAGATGTTGCAAGAGTTGAAATTAGTATTTCAGACTCATGCCCATGTCGAAAGGTATGCGACCTTTGACAAGCACTTTGCCTACAAGATGGAGGAGAATTACTCAGCTAGTGAGCATGTGCTCAGAATGTTTGAGTACTACAATCACTTGAATCAAGTGCGAGTTAATCTTCTAGATAAGATAGTGATTGACAGAGTTCTCTTGTCACTATCACCAAGTTACTAGAACTTCGTGATGAACTATAATATGCAAGGGATAACAGAAACGATTCCCAAGCTCTTTGTGATGCTGAAATCGACGAAGGTAGAAATCAAGAATAGCATCAAGTGTTGATGGTTGACAAGACCACTAGTTTAAAGAAAAGGGCAAAGGGAAGAAGGGGAACTTCAAGAAGAACGGCAAGCAAGTTGCTGCTCAAGTGAAGAAGCCTAAGTCTGGACCTAAGCCTGAGACTAAAGTGCTTCTACTGCAAAGGGACTAGTCACTGGAAGCGGAGCTACCCCAAGTAATTGGCAGATAAGAAGGATGGCAAAGTGAACATAGGTATATTTGATATACATGTTATTGATGTGTACTTTACTAGTGTTTATAGCAACCCCTCGGTATTTGATACTCGTTTAGTTGCTAAAAGTAGTAACTCGAACGGAGTTGCAAAATGAATGTAAACTAGTTAAGGGTGAAGTGACGATGTGTGTTGGAAGTAGTTCCAAGATTGATATGATCATCATCACACTCTCTATACTTTCGGGATAAGTGTTGAACCAAAATAAATGTTATTTGGTGTTTGCGTTGAGCATGAATATGATTTGATCATGTTTATTGCAATACAGTTATTCATTTAAGTTAGAGAATAATTGTTGTTCTGTTTACATGAATAAAACCTTCTATGGTTATACACCCAATGAAAATGGTTCGTTGGATATCGATCGTAGTGATACACATATTCATAATATTGAAGCCAAAAGATGCAAAGTTAATAATGATAGTGCAACTTATTTGTGGCACTGCCGCTTAGGTCATATTGGTGTCAAGCGCATGAAGAAACTCCATGCTGATGGGCTTTTGGAATCATTTGATTATGGATCACTTGATGCTTGCGAACCATGCCTCATGGGCAAGATGACTAAAGCGCCGTTCTCCGGAACTATGGAGCGAGCAATAGATTTGTTGGATATCATACATACTGATGTATGTGGTCCAATGAATGTTGAGGCTCGCGGCGGGTATCGTTATTTTCTCACCTTCACAGATGATTTGAGCAGATATCGGTATATCTACTTAATGAAACATAAGTCTGAAACATTTGAAAAGTTTAAGGAATTTCAGAGTGAAGTAGGAAAATCATCGTAACAAGAAAATAAAGTTTTTGCGATCTGATCGTGGAGGATAATATTTGAGTTACGAGTTTGGTCTTCATTTGAAACAATGCGGAATAGTTTCACAACTCACGCCACTCGTAACACCACAGCGAAATAGTGTGTCCGAACATCGTAATCGTACTTTATTAGATATGGTGCAATCTATGATGTCTCTTATCGATTTACCACTATCATTTTGGGGTTATGCATTAGAGACAACTACATTCACATTAAATAGGGCACCATCTAAATCCGTTGAGACGACACCATATGAACTGTGGTTTGGCAAGAAACCAAAGTTGACGTTTCTTAAAGTTTGGGGTTGCGATGCTTATGTGAAAAGTTTCAACATGATAAGCTTGAACCCAAATTGGAGAAGTGCGTCTTCATAGGATACCCAAAATGTTGGGTACACCTTCTATCACAGATCCGAAGGCAAGATCTTTGTTGCTAAGAATGGATCCTTTCTAGAGAAGGAGTTTCTCTCGAAAGAAGTGAGTGGGAGGAAAGTAGAACTTGATGAGGTAACTGTACCTGCTCCCTTATTGGAAAGTAGTTCATCATAAAAATCGGTTCCTGTGACACCTACACAAATTAGTGAGGAAGCTAATGATAATGATCATGAAACTTCAGATCAAGTTACTACCCAACCTCCTAGGTCAACCAGAGTAAGATCCGCACCAGAGTGGTACGGTAATCCTGTTCTGGAGGTCATGTTACTTGACCATGAAGAACCTACGAACTATGAGGAAGCAATGATGAGCCCAGATTCCGCAAAATGGCTTGAGGCCATGAAATCTGAGATGGGATCCATGTATGAGAACAAAGTGTGGACTTTGATTGACTTGCCCGATGATTGGTGAGCCATTGAGATTAAAATGGATCTTCAAGAGGAAGGCAGACTGACGATAGTAGTGTTACTATCTACAAAGCTAGAATTGTCGCAAAAAGGTTTTCGACAAGTTCAAGGTGTTGACCACGATGAGAGTTTCTCACTCGTATCTATGCTTAAGTCCGTCTCAATCATGTTAGCAATTGCCGCATTTTATGAAATCTGGCAAATGGATAAACAAAACTGCATTCCTTAATGGATTTATTAAAGAAGAGTTGTATATGATGCAACAAGAAGGTTTTGTCAATCATAAAGGTGCTAACAAAATATGCAAGCTCCAGCGATCCATCTATGGACTGGTGCAAGCATCTCGGTGTTGGAATATACGGTTTGATAAATTGATCAAAGCATATAGTTTTATACAGACTTGCGGTGAAGCCTATATTTACAAGAAAGTGAGTGGGAGCACTACAACATTTCTGATAAATATATGTGAATGACATATTCTTGATCGGAAATAATGTAGAATTATTCTGCAAAGCATAAATGAGTGTTTTAAAGGAGTTTTTCAAAGAAAGACCTCGGTGAAGCTGCTTACATATTGAGCATCAAGATCTATAGAGATAGGTCAAGACGCTTGATAAGTTTTTTCAATGAGTACATACCTTGACAAGATTTTGAAGTAGTTCAAAATGGAACAGTCAAAGAAAGAGTTTTGGCCTGTGTTACAAGGTGTGAAATTGAGTAAGACTCAAAGCCCGACCATGATAGAAGATAGAAAGAGAATGAAAGTTATTCCCTATGCCTCAGCCATAGGTTCTATAAAGTATGCCATGCTATGTACCAGATCTATTGTATACCCTATATTGATTTTGGCAAGGGAGTACAATAGTGATCTAGGAGTAGATCACTGAACAGCGGTCAAAATTATCCTTAGTGGAATAAGGATATCTTTCTCGATTATGGAAGTGACAAAAGGTTCGTCGTAAAGGGTTACGTCGATAAAAGTTTTGGCGCTGACCCAGATGACTCTTAAGTCTTTATCTGGATACATATTGAAAGTGGGAGCAATTAGCTAGAATAGCTCCGTGCAGAGCATTGTAAACATAATTTGCAAAATACTTACGGATCTGAATGTGGCAGACCCGTACACTAAATTTATCTCACAAGCAAAACATGATCACACCTTAGTACTCTTTCGGTGTTAATCACATAGCGATGTGAACTAGATTATTGACTCTAGTAAACACTTTGGGTGTTGGTTACATGACGATGTGAACTATGGGTGTTAATCACATGGTGATGTGAACTATTGATGTTAAATCACATGGCGATGTGATCTAGATTATTGACTCTAGTGCAAGTGGGAGACTGAAGGAAATATGCCCTAGAGGCAATAATAAAGTTATTATTTATTTCTTTATTTCATGATAAATGTTTATTATTCATGCTAGAATTGTATCAACCGGAACTATGAGATTATGCAACTCCCGTTTATCGGAGGAACACTTTGTGTGCTATCAAACGTCACAACGTAACTGGGTGATTGTAAAGGTGCTCTACAGGTGTCTCCGAAGGTACTTGTTGAGTTGGCGTATTTCGAGATTAGGATTTGTCACTCCGATTGTCGGAGAGGTATCTCTGGGCCCTCTCGGTAATGCACATCACTATAAGCCTTGCAAGCATTCCAACTAATGAGTTAGTTGAGGGATGATGTATTACGGAACGAGTAAAGAGACTTGCCGGTAATGAGATTGAACTAGGTATTGAGATACCGACGATCGAATCTCGGGCAAGTAACATACATATGACAAAGGGAACAACATATGTTGTTATGCGGTCTGACCGATAAAGATCTTCGTAGAATATGTGGGAGCCAATATGAGCATCCGTGTTCCGCTTATTGGTTATTGACCGGAGACGAGTCTCGGTCATGTCTACATAGTTCTCGAACCCGTAGCGTCCGCACGCTTAACGTTTCGATGACAGCTATATTATGAGTTTATATGTTTTGATGTACCGAAGGTTGTGCGGAGTCCCGGATGTGATCATGGACATGACGAGGAGTCTCGAAATGGTCGAGACATGAAGATTGATATATTGGAAGCCTATGTTTCGATATCGGAAGTGTTCCGGGTGAAATTGGGATTTTACCGGAGTACCAGGAGGTTACCGGAACCCCCCGGGGACTTAATGGGCCTTAGTGGGCCTTGGTGGAAGAGAGGAGAGGCGGCCAGGGCAAGGGCCACGCGCCCCTCCCCCTAGTCCAAATAGGAAAAGGAGAGGGGGGCGGCGCCCCCCTTTCCTTCTTCTCCTCCACCTCTTTCCCCCTCCCAAGTCCTAATCCAACTAGGAAAAGGGGGGAGTCCTACTCCCGGTGGGAGTAGGACTCCTCCTGGCGCGCCCCCTCTCTAGGTCGGCCGCACCCCCCCTTGCTCCTTTATATACGGGGGCAGGGGGCACCCTAGAGACACAACAATTGATCATTTGATCTTTTAGCCGTGTGCGGTGCCCCCCTCCACCATAGTCCACCTCGATAATACTGTAGCGGTGCTTAGGCGAAGCCCTGCGTCGGTAGAACATCATCATCGTCACCACGCCTGCTAATGACGAAACTCTCCCTCAACACTCGGCTGGATCGGAGTTCAAGGGACGTCATCGGGCTGAACGTGTGCTGAACTCGGAGGTGCCGTGCGTTCGGTACTTGATTGGTCGGATCGTGAAGACATATGACTACATCAACCGCGTTGTGCTAACGCTTCCGCTTTCGGTCTACGAGGGTACGTGGACAACACTCTCCCTCTCTCGTTGCTACGCATCACTATGATCTTGCGTGTGCGTAGGAATTTTTTTGAAATTACTACGTTCCCCATCATGAACACCCCCTTACATCCCAATGGTTTGCAAACATAGGGAGGTTTAGTGATCTCCCATGTCCCGTTAGCCATGATGGAGCTCATCTCACTATGGACTGCATCCTTCCAGTAATCAGCTTCTAGAGAGGCATACACTTCTGAAATAGAAGTGGGAGTATCATCCACGAGGTACACGAAGAAATCATCACCAAAGTTCTTTGTAGTCCTTTGTTTCTTGCCCCTACCAAGGGTTTCCTCGTCATCCTCCTCAGGATTTTCATCATGTGATTGTTCATAATAATCCATAGGAATGGCAGGCTCAGGAGTCTCCTCAGATTCCTGTCTAGAAGTGCTTTGCATATCTCTCATAGGAAAAATATCCTCGAAGAATGTAGCATCCTTAGACTCCATAATTGTACCGACCTTCTGGTCAGGTACCTTGGATTTCACTACCAGAAATCTATAGCCAACACTATTCTTAGTGTATCCCAAATTAACGCAGTCCACAGTATTTGGTTCAAGCTTGCGCTTTTTGGGGATAGGCACATTGACTTTCGCCAAACAGCCCCAAGTACGCAAGTACGAGAGTGTTGTCCTTCACTTCGCCCATTTCTCATAGGGAGTGATCTCATTATCTTTTGTCGGAACTTTATTTAGAACATGACATGCCGTCAATATAGCCTCCCCCCACCATGCCCTGGATAAACCCGATTTATCTAGCATGTCGTTAACCAAATCAGTTAGAGTACGGTTTTTCCGCTCGGCAACCCCGTTTGACTGGGGTGAATAGGGAGGCGTCCTCTCATGAATAATGTCGTGTTCCGCACAAAAAGAATCAAACTCACTTGAGAAGTACTCTCCACCATGATCTGACCGGATTCGTTTAATTTTCTTTTCAAGTTGATTCTCAACTTCTGCCTTATAGATTTTAAAGTAGTGTAGAGCCTCATCTTTAGTATTTAATGATACACATAGCAATATCTAGTGGAATCATCTATCAATGTCATGAAGTATTTCTTTCCACCTTTAGTCAACACACCATTCATCTCACAAAGATTAGAATGTATGAGTTCTAATGGTGCCAAGTGTCTCTCCTCCGCGGCCTTGTGAGACTTGTGAGGTTGCTTAGCTTGCACACATGAAAGGCACTTAGAACCTTTGGCTAAAGTGAAACTCCGGATTAAATCCAACTTTGCTAGCCGTGTCATAACACTGAAACTAATGTGACAAAGAAGTGAATGCCAAACTCCAAATTCATTAACACTCGAATGAATACGGTTCACGACTTTATTACAAAAATCTGCAAGGTGTCACGACCGGTTTTTCAATAAAAATATTTATTGAACAACCGACCTGTGAAGTCCAATATGAGGAAAATCTTTCATACCGGTTGACAAAACTTTGATACAAGAAGCCAGTAGCATTACAATATTACAAGGGTCGGATCAAGATGTCCAACCAATTATTACAACACGCCAATGATTAAACATAGTGGCGGATATGACTCAAAGGTGTGGGGTGGAAATACTACTGACTCGAGCTATGAGTGGTTGGTGGAATAACACAGCGGGATGGTTAATAAGTCTATGCGTTGGCGGCTCATCGAAAGGCCGAGGTGAGGCTCGATGAATTTATTTGGGTAGCGGAAGCGGATATATCACAATGATCGATCCAGGGTCGACGAGACTGACTGGGATTCCTCTAGGCGTCGGACTCGCTATCGAACTCTTCATCCATGAGATCGCCTTCGTCAGCATCTGGCCAAATCAACAAGCCAGGTGAGTACTATGAAAGTACTCGCAAGACAGTCGGACAAAAGATATAACAAATGAATGCATGAATGCAACATGGTTAATCTCAACATTTCTCAATTAAAGCAACATAGCAAAAATAACCAAGAAGGGAATCGGCGGTAGTCCGCTCAAAAACCCATAGAAGATAAACTCAAAACTGATCGGGTGTCTGAAGCGACGCCTCGAAGGGTGAAGAAATAAGCAAAACATGCCACGATCGAGGCGTCGAGCGACACCTCATAAAGGGCTTATATAGAAAATAAAGATACATGCGTGCCGCAATGGACGTCTGAGCGACATCACGTAAAGGGCTTATAATGAAAATAAATAATAATAATGTCATGATCGGACGTCTGAGCGACAACACGTAAAGGGCTTATAATGAAAATAAATAATAATAATGTCAGCAGCCGGACGCCTAAGCGACATCACGTAAAGGGCTTATAATGAAAATAGATAACAACAATGTCAGCAATCGGACGCCTAAGCGACATCACGAAAGGGCTTATAATGAAAATAGATAACAACAATGTCAGCGATCGAGGCGTCTAAGCGACATCACGTAAAGGGCTTATAATGAAAATAGATAACAACAATGTCATGATCGGACGTCGAGCGACATCACGTAAAGGGCTTATAATGAAAATAGATAACAACAATGCCGCAGTCGGACGTCTGAGCGACATCATAGAAAGGGCTTATAATGAAAATAGATAACAACAATGCCGCAGTCGGACGTCTGAGCGACATCATAGAAAGGGCTTATAATGAAAATAGATAACAACAATGCCGCAGTCGGACGTCTGAGCGACATCACAGAAAGGGCTTTCATCACAAGATATAGCACTCATAATAAATATTCAACACATGAATATAAACGGGTTAGTCCATCCACAGGAATAAACATTTAACCGGACTTAGTACTCATGTGAATCACCGGAGTATCTGTCACCAAACTGACACTTGTCGGATAAGATAATACAGAACTTGGACATGGATAAGATGATTTGAGGATTTATGACTCGCAGAGTTCGTACTAAAATTACTCACAGCCAACGGATTTCCGTAGTCTGAAGGACTAGTTCCGCTTATGGTATTTCGGAAGAAACACAGCTAACCAAGACACACCCATCCTACCTCACGAATGCCAGGAATCACCCTAGACATCGTCCGAGAAAAACTTTTGAGACGGGAGATCACAATCTCGAATAGCATGGGATCAAATTTATATTCACAGCGCTCTAAGGGTGCCCCTCTCGGTCCCAACCGGAAACACCCATGCCCCTGACCGGATGATCGGCTTCAATCCAGGGCCATGGAACCATCATCACGGCCTCTCCATTTGGTGTGTACCAGAAAGCGGTTTGCAACTTACTAAGCCATATCCCTATGCGGAAAACATGTGGTAGTACGGGAAGGGAAATGGATGGAAACCGAACTGATACGGGTTGACACTGAAATCAAAATGGTATGGCATAAGACTGACATGCTACGACACTGCCATCTTACCCATCCTCATGCCAACACATGGCCATGCACATACACATCCATCACGTATGGATTATCGAACTCACTTGCCTCAACTTGCATGAAAAATAACCTTCATCGGTATGCTCACAAACTTGCCATGAAACTACTTAATGCAAACTTGCCAGAACACTCATCATATCAAATTTTCAAACATGCTTGCCTTGTTCAGAGTAGTCGGGGTCTAGCTCGGTGAAGTTCGCGGTTCCGTCACCTCCTCCGGAACCTACGGTATAGCGAAAAGGCATACTAACGTGAAAACCAACGCGTGCATAAAAATTGTTCCAAAAGTTTTCCAAATAAATCCCATAAAAACCAGACAAAATTATAAGACTGTCAGAAAAAGAATCACTCAAAAATCACTTTTTATTAAAGAGTTATAAGGGTTTCATCCGAGGACTCATCTGTAATGAAATGTAAAAGTTCCAGGGTTTAACCGAGAAAAGCGAAGACGGTTCGAATAGAAACGCTGCAAGCCCACATGGAAAACGTACTCTGCCCGAAGGCGCCAACGGAAAACGGTTCAAGGGAAAAGAAGAGAGGCTGACATGGGGGTCCACATGTCGAGTTTTAAAGACCACGGCGCCTCGGTTGTCGGTGGTCGCCGGCCGAACCACGGCGAGTCGTGAGATCGGAGTGTACCAAGAGTATCAGTGTCCTTCCGCGTCGGTGGGTGGTGGACTTGGGCGTCGGGAGCACCACATCGACGACGACAATTTCTCCCATGACGGCGGCTCGGCGATGGTGGATCTCACGAGGAGGGCTGCAAGAATCGAATTGAGGTGGGGTTAGAGCACTAGGTGTAAGAGGAGGCTGGACGAGGTTTGAGCGCCGGAGATGGCCTAACCGCAGTGAATCGAGCTGGTGGCCGAGGCGGATCGGGCGGCGGAGTTGGGGAGGAGACCTCCTTGAGGTCCTCCCATGGCTAGGCAGGTCTTGGTGAAGTGCAGGGTGGTGTGTGCGAGAGCCAGTTCGGGGCTCCTTTTATAGGCGATCCGAGGCGGTGGCCGTGGAACGGACTTCTCCGGTGATGGTTACGGCGGCGCAGAGCTTGGTCGGGGAGGTTTAGGGAGTGGGGCGTCAGCGTGGAGTTCCACTGGTGCCGTTTTGACGCTAAACCAACTTGGATTAGGAGCCTTGGGTGGATTCGACGGAACGGGGCGGCGCGGGTCCGTCGGCGGCAGAGAGCATGCTCTGTGCGTGCCGCGCCACGACGACGGTGTTGCATGCGCGTGCTGGCGAGGAAGTGGCCACGCGGAGCCACCAGATGGATTGGGCGGCGCCGAACGGCGTTACGCCGCTGCTCCCTCGGCCGCCGCTACGGTGGTTCGGCCACCGCAAGACACGCCGCACAAGATGCGGGCTGTGGCGCCACCGACGCCAGAACGCGCCAAGCACGCGTGTGAGGCTCTGCAGTGCACGCTTAGGCCGTGAGCAACGTGCCAAAGGCACCGTGAACATGTGGATCAAGATTGACACTGAAACTCCGAACTTTACGAACTTAATCAAGATGCATGTAAACAAAGGCATGCAAGGTGTTCGACAGAATGGTTTTGGCACGTGGGAAATTTTTCTTGAGCTGATCTTTGGTGTGGTGGTCTCTCATTGCATCTGAGGGCTGCCTGAATTTTGGTAGAATTTTTGGAGAAGGGTAGATATGAATTTCACCAAATTTGGCAAATCTGGTCCAAACTTGCAAAGAGTGAAATTTGAAATATTTGAAAAGGAGAAGAGTGGATCAAGATGGTTCTGGGTTGTGGGTACCAAGGACTATCCAAGGGAGTTGGTTTGAGGTCAAAACTCAAAAGCATTAGGGTACTTGCTTTGCAAATCACTTAGGCTCAAAAGAAAAGACAGAATTATTTATGGAGAGGAAATAATTGGAATAGAGTCCAAAAATGGATTTTACTAGTTTGGACAGAATGTTTGAGTGGTACCAAAGTGGAAGGAGGGTTTTGGGAGAAATTTACCACAAGAGGCATGGTAAAATCAAGGATGGATCAAAACCAAAGAATAACCCAAAACCAAAAAAGGTTTCTTTTTAGAAGAAAATAAATCCAAGAAATGCTTTTTGAGAAGAAAACTCAGAAGAGAGGTTTTTAAGAAGGGTTTAAATGACCTTCTTCAAACCAAGCAAGGCTTTTGCTGAAAACAAAAGAACACAAATTTTGGAGTGTCACAGCACCTACCCCCTTAGGAAAAATCTCGTCCCCGAGATTCCAGTTGATTTTCAAATAATTGTGGGTGCTCTGTTTGAAGGAAATCCTCCCTTTCCCAAGTGGCTTCACTCTCGGTGTGGTTGCTCCACTGAACTTTGAAGAACTTGGTGGTTTTCTGTCGGGTTCTCCTTTCTGACTCTTCCAAGATTTTTATCGGATGCTCCCGATATGTGAGATCTGGTTGCACGTCAATGTTTTTATGGGGTACTTGTTTCGCTGGGTTGCTTACGCACTTCCTCAATTGGGAGACGTGGAATACATCGTGGATGTCGGATAATTCTTCGGGTAAATCTAGCTGGTAGGCCACCGTGCCTCTTCGTGCTACTATGCAGAAAGGCCCGATGAATCTCGGTGCTAGTTTTTCTTTAATCTTGAATCGGTGCAGGCCTCTCATGGGTGATACTCGTAGGTACACAAATTCACCGGGTTCAAAATGGACCCCACGATGCTTCTGATCGTAATAACTCTTTTGTCGACTTTGGGCTGTCTTGAGCCGGTCCTTAATTACCTTGACTTTATCTTCAGCCTCCTTGAGCAGGTCCGGGCGAAGATATGACATCTCCGGTTTCCGACCAATTTAGCGGGTACGACATCTTCGTCCATACAGAGCTTCAAATGGTGCCATTTGCAGGCTGGGTGATAGCTGTTGTTATATGCGAATTCTGCGTATGGTAAGCTCTCCTCCCAACTGGTCCCATAGGTGAGGACACATGCTCTCGGATATCTTCTAGAATTTGATTTACTGCTCAGCCTGCCCATCTGTCTGGGGATGGTATGCGGTACTGAATGCTAGCTGAGTTCCCAGAGTTTGTTGTAAGTGAACCCAAAACCGGGAGACGAATTGAGTGCCTCTGTCCGAGATTATTTTCTTTGGGACTCCATGTAGGCAAACGATACGGGAGAGGTATAGCCTAGCAAGCTTCTGAGTGGTGTGTGTTGTCTTCACGGGGATGAAGTGAGCTACTTTAGTCAGTCTATCTGTGATTACCCATATGGCATCATGTCCGTGTCGTGACCGAGGTAGTCCAACAATAAAATCCATTCCAATTTCGTCCCATTCCCGCTCGGGTATCTTATTCGGTTGCAATAGTCCGGCCGGTTTCTGGTGCTCGGCCTTGATGCGTTGACAAGAGTCACAACATGCAATAAACATGACTATGTCTCTTTTTATACCATGCCACCAAAATGTCTCCTGAAGATCTTTGTACATTTTTGTTCCTCCAGGATGGATTGAATATGGAGCGGTGTGGCTTTCAGCCAGGATTTGCTGTTTAAGGTCATGGATATTTGGTACGCAGAGCCTATTCCCGTACCACAATATTACTTGCTCATCAATACTGAATTCTGAGGCCTTGCCCAATTTCATCTTACGCTTTATGCCTTCAATCTTTGGGGTGTCCACGTTGAGCCTCTTTAACCTTCTCTATCGTGGTAGGCTGTACTTCTAAGTTTGACACACCGCCTTCGGTGACCACCATCAGGTTGAGCCTTGCGAACTCCTCGCTAGAATTCAGGTCTTAAGTCCGGCATGCTTTGTCGTTGTTCCGGACTGGGGTTCCGACTCAGGCGTCGCCACAACATTTGCTTTGCGGGTGGTAGTGGATCCCAACATCATAATCCTTTACTAATTCCAACCAGCGCCGCTGCCAGAATTTAGTTCTGGTTGTGTGAAACTATACTTGAGGCTTTTGTGGTCCGTGTATATTTCACAACGATTACCAAGTAGAAAGTGTCTCCATTCCTTGAGTGCATGTATCATCTTTGCTAATTCCAGGTCATGGGTAGGGTAATTTTCCTCATGCTTGCGGTTGTCCGGAAACATATGCGACAACCTTGCCTTCTTGCATTAATACGCACCCGAGGCCCTTTCGAGATGCGTCACAAAATACTTCAAAATTCTTGTGTATATCTCGGCACAATTAATCTTTGGTCTTGTTGTCAGTTTCCTCTTTAGTTGGAAACTTTTCTCGCATGCTTCCGTCCATTCAAACTTCCTGTCTTTCTTGAGTAGTTGCGTCATTGGCTTTGCTATGGTGGAGAATCCTTCAATAAATCTTCGGTAGTATCCTGCCATTCCCAAGAAACTTCGTACATCCGTCACCTTTGGCTGGTGGCTTCCAGCCAAGGCACGGCCTTGACTTTTTCCGGGTTCACGGCGATACCTTCTTGAGTTAGTACGTGGCCCAGAAAACCTACTTGCTTTAGCCAAAATTCACACTTGCTGAATTTGGCGTACAACTGATGTTTCCTGAGTTCTCCTAGTACAATCCGGAGATGTTCAGCGTGTTCTTCTGGTGTTTTGGAGTATACCAGAATATCATCGATAAATACCACAACAAACTTATCCATAAACTTCATGAATACTTTGTTCATGAGGTGAACAAAATATGCGGGTGCGTTTGTCGATCCGAATGGCATTACGGTGAACTTCGTACAATCCGTAGATTCTGGAGGTGAAGGCGGTCTTGGGAATATCCTCGGTTCGTACTTTCAGTTGATGATATCCCGATCTTAAGTCAATCTTTGAGAATACCTTGGCCTTAGCGAGTTGATCGAATAAATCATTTATTCGAGGCATCGGATATTTGTTCTTGATTGTGACCATGTTTAGCGCCGATAGTCTATGCACAATCTCAGTGTTCCATCCTTCTTTTTGGCGAATAAAATTGGTGAACCCCATTTTTTTCCAACAGTTCCTTTATTTGCTTCTTCAGTTCCACCAATTCGGATGGTGCCATTCTGTAGGGTTTCTTGTATATGGGAGCGGTTCCGGGTGCTAGCTCAATGCTGAATTCTATCTCTCGATCTGGTGGCATGCCTGGTAGTTCTTCGGGGAATACGTCTGGAAATTCACACACTACTGGAACTTTGCTTAATTCAGAAATATCCACCTTGTTTAATCTCGGTTGCCTGGATATTTTTCTTTCCTTGGCTGAAACTTTTATGGTCTTCCCGTGGTGATGGGTGAGAATTACAGTCCTGTTGAAGCAGTCAATAAAACCTTTGTTGGTGGTTAACCAATCCATCCCTAAGATGACATCCAGTCCTTTATTTTCCAATACGATAAGATTTGCGTGAAACTTCAACCCTTCAAACTCGATAACCACACCCTGGCAATAATTCTGGGTAACTTGCTTAATTACAGGGGACTTGACGATCATAGATTTTCCAAAGGTAAACATCTAAAAATTATTTTGCAAAGAAAAACTTTTCGAACGCATACGAGTGAGAAGCTCCGTAATCAAACAAAACCATGGCAGGTATTGTGTTGACAGAAACGCATCGAGTACGATATCTGGGGCATTTGTACTTCCTCTTTGGTCACGTGGTTCAAATGACCCTTCCCGTGGTTGTTATTTGGGTTGAAATTGTTGCGCTTTGGTGCCAATTATTGCTTCCGTTGTTCGGCTTTGGGGTCGAAGTTCCTTGGCTTGGGGCCTTTGCTTGGCGTAGTGTCCTTCTTCTCCTAAGCGTAACAGGTAACGCCTGGGCGGTATGTGAACTCCTTGTCCCTTGCGTGGAAATTATTGATTGGGCGTGAGATGCTTGTCGTGGGTTTGGGTGTCCAGTTCTTCTGAACATCTGTCTTGCTGCGGTGGTTGCGGGTGTGTTTAATCTGGTCCCTCTTCCGCTTACGGAAATCTTCTAAGCTGTGTCTCTCATTTTCCAATGTAATGGCCTTATCCACCAGCGTCTTAAAATCTGGAAATGTGTATGCGATCAATTGACATTTAAGCGCGGTGTCGAGACCGTCTAGGAATTTCTCCATCTTTTGTTTTTCGACATACGCTCCTCGTTGGCGTAGCAAGATAGCAGGGTAAACCGATCGTTGTATTCTCGACAATTGTCATTGTCCTTTGCTTGAGGTCATCAAATTCTCTCTTTTTGATCTTCATAAGGCTCTTAGGAATATGTGCCCCACGAAAACCTTCTTTAAATTCTTCCCATGATATATTATTTTCGTTGGGGTGCATGTGCAGGAAATTTTCCCACCACGATGCGGCTGCTCCGATTGAGATAGTGCGGTGCATAAAGTACTTTCTCAAGGTCTGAACACTGGGCGATAATTAATTTTCTTGAAGCCAGTCCTCGGCTTCCAGTGGTTTGTCAGTGTGAGAAAATGTTTGGGGACGCGTCTTCTGTAGCTCAGATAACTTGGATTGCTGCTGATACGGTCCGCGGTGATTTCCCATATTAATGACTTGGTTCAGTATTTCCTGATGTTGCTGCTGACTTTGTTCATAAAGACGGCACATTTGGGAAAGTGCCGTTTCAACATCTCCTGCTGATTTGTCCGTCCTCGAGTGAAATTGTTGCCTGGGGGTGTGTCATAATTTTCCTCTGTCGGAGTTGGCATGGAGCGCGTCCAAGGACGAGACATAGTTCACTCTGGGGATATATTTTGGAACACTCATAAGAAAAGAAATTGAGCCGCAAAAATCAATAAATTCAAGAAGATGCAAAAAGTTGCAAATGCTCCAAGGTTTTTCAAGAGAAAAAATACGTTTGCGCACGGAGAATGACTGTTCATTACATATCTTACACGCAAGCAGTAATTATACAATACATCACTCATGATATGCGTACGTAAATCCTGACATGTTATTTAGTCTAGTGCACTCCTCCGGATCCTACATGATGCGCAAACAGACTACTTCTCACAGCCTATTTACATATAAACATATCGCACAAGTCGGTACATCGCATGGCGGCTAAGCGCACTTAGTCGGAGATGGTAAGGATTTCCCTTGGCCTGCCAAGGGTGAGGCGTAGAGAGGCTGGGGACTCAACCTCCTCCTCAGAGATAGGCTCCAGACGAGAGGTGCTACGCGGAGTTGGTGGAGCAGGTGCCCTGTGCGGGACAACACGAATCTGAGCGGGCACGAGGGGTGGTGCAGAACGAACCGGAGTAGGCGCAATGACGTGGTTGAATTCCTCCGTGGTAGGCAGGCGACGAGTAGCAGTGCGAGCAGTAGGAGCGAGCGATGCTGATGACGAGACGAAAGTCAGTGGTGGTGCAGCATGCAGGAGCTCCCTCCTATTGGTGGTACAGCCATGGACTGAGTTCATGCGGGCAGCTACAAAATCGTCCACCAGGTTGTCGAAGGCTGCCTCCAAAGCTCGAAGATACTCGATGAGCATCTCAAAAGCTTCATCCCGTTCTCCTCTGGGGCAAGAGAACGCGTAGTGGCAAGTGTATGGCACGTGACATGGCAGGTAGCGGTAGCGACGAGTCTTCATCGAAGGCAGGATATCCCTGAGATGGGCTATCGCTTCACGGGCTGCCATCTGTAGCGCGTGCTTCTTTGTGGGCATGGCTCTCCCCACGAACCGGTAATGCTCAACTCGTCCTCTCTTGAATTCCACCGCGGCTTGGTGCATGGTTAGACGGTCATTGACCTTGTGCTGAGAGAGAGAAAACTGGCGCACATCCGCCCCATCGCGACTTGGACGATGAAGGAGAGAAGCTTGACAAACCCATCGGGCATGTTGACGAACATCTGCGACTCGCAGTCGTTGCAGGCCATCTACAAAAGTAGGCAAAAATCCTGAGGAGTCAAAACATAAATTTTATGCTGACGGTCAGAAATTGACTACCTTTGTAAAAAAAATAAGAAATAGCTCTACTATGCTAATAACCGATTAGCGATCGTACCTAGTGGCTTCCTACAGTCAGCCTGGCTCTGGTACCAAGCTTGTCACGACCGGTTTTTCAATAAAAATCTATAGCCAACACTATTCTTGGTGTATCCCAAATTAACGCAGTCCACAGTATTTGGTTCAAGCTTGCGCTTTTTGGGGATAGGCACATTGACTTTCGCCAAACAGCCCCAAGTACGCAAGTACGAGAGTGTTGTCCTTCACTTCGCCCATTTCTCATAGGGAGTGATCTCATTATCTTTTGTCGGAACTTTATTTAGAACATGACATGCCGTCAATATAGCCTCCCCCCACCATGCCCTGGATAAACCCGATTTATCTAGCATGTCGTTAACCAAATCAGTTAGAGTATGGTTTTTCCGCTCGGCAACCCCGTTTGACTGGGGTGAATAGGGAGGCGTCCTCTCATGAATAATGTCGTGTTCCGCACAAAAAGAATCAAACTCACTTGAGAAGTACTCTCCATCATGATCTGACCGGATTCGTTTAATTTTCTTTTCAAGTTGATTCTCAACTTCTGCCTTATAGATTTTAAAGTAGTGTAGAGCCTCATCTTTAGTATTTAACAGATACACATAGCAATATCTAGTGGAATCATCTATCAATGTCATGAAGTATTTCTTTCCACCTTTAGTCAACACACCATTCATCTCACAAAGATTAGAATGTATGAGTTCTAATGGTGTCTAGTGTCTCTCCTCCGCGGCCTTGTGAGGCTTGTGAGGTTGCTTAGCTTGCACACATGAAAGGCACTTAGAACCTTTGGCTAAAGTGAAACTCCGGATTAAATCCAAGTTTGCTAGCCGCGTCATAACACTGAAACTAATGTGACAAAGAAGTGAATGCCAAACTCCAAATTCATTAACACTCGAATGAATACGGTTCACGACTTTATTACAAAAATCTGCAAGGTGTCACGACCGGTTTTTCAATAAAAATATTTATTGAACAACCGACCTGTGAAGTCCAATATGAGGAAAATCCTTCATAACGGTTGACAAAACTTTGATACAAAAAGCCAGTAGCATTACAATATTACAAGGGTCGGACTGAAGATGTCCAACCAATTATTACAACACGCCAATGATTAAACATAGTGGCGGATATGACTCAAAGGTGTGGGGTGGAAATACTACTGACTCGAGCTATGAGTGGTTGGTGGAATAACACAGCGGGATGGTTAATAAGTCTACTGCGTTGGCGGCTCATCGAGCGTCGAGGTGAGGCTCGATGAATTTATTTGGGTAGCGGAAGCGGATATATCACAATGACCGATCCAGGGTCGACGAGACCGACTGGGATTCCTCTAGGCGTCGGACTCGCTATCGAACTCTTCATCCATGAGATCGCTTTCACAAGATCTCGCCAAATCAACAAGCCAGGTGAGTACTATGAAAGTACTCGCAAGACAGTCGGACAAAAGAGATAACAAATGAATGCATGAATGCAACATGGTTAATCTCAACATTTCTCAATTAAAGCAACATAGCAAAAATAACCAAGAAGGGAATCGGCGGTAGTCCGCTCAAAAACCCATAGAAGATAAACTCAAAACTGATCGGGTGTCTGAAGCGACGCCTCGAAGGGTGAAGAAATAAGCAAAACATGCCACAGTCGAGCGTCTGAGCGACACCTCATAAAGGGCTTATATAGAAAATAAAGATACATGCATGCCGCAGTCGGACGTCTGAGCGACATCACAGAAAGGGCTTATAATGAAAATAAATAATAATAATGCCGCAGTCGGACGTCTGAGCGACATCACATAAAGGGCTTATAATGAAAATAAATAATAATAATGTCATGATCGGACGCCTAAGCGACATCACAGAAAGGGCTTATAATGAAAATAGATAACAACAATGTCATAATCGGACGTCTAAGCGACATCACGTAAAGGGCTTATAACGAAAATAGATAACAACAATGTCAGCGATCGGCGTCTAAGCGACATCACGTAAAGGGCTTATAATGAAAATAGATAACAACAATGCCGCAATGGACGTCCCGAGCGACATCACGTAAAGGGCTTATAATGAAAATAGATAACCACAATGTCAAATGGACGTCCCGAGCGACATCACAGAAAGGGCTTATAATGAAAATAGATAACAACAATGCCGCAGTCGGACGTCTGAGCGACATCACAGAAAGGGCTTTCATCACAAGATATAGCACTCATAATAAATATTCAACACATGAATATAAACGGGTTAGTCCATCCACATGAATAAACATTTAACCGGACTTAGTACTCATGTGAATCACCGGAGTATCTGTCACCAAAACTGACACTTGTCAGGATAAGATAATACAGAACTTGGACATGGATAAGATGATTTGAGGATTTATGACTGCAGAGTTCGTACTAAAATTACTCACAGCCAACGGATTTCGTAGTCTGAAGGACTAGTTCCGCTTATGGTATTTCGGAAGAAACACAGCTAACCAAGACACACCCATCCTACCTCACGAATGCCAGGAATCACCCTAGACATCGTCCGAGAAAAACTTTTGAGACGGGAGATCACAATCTCGAATAGCATGGGATCAAATTTATATTCGGCGCTCTAAGGTGCCCCCCTCTCGGTCCCAACCGGAAACACCCATGCCCCCTGACCGGATGACTGGCTTTAATCCAAGGCCATGGAACCATCATCACGGCCTCTCCATTTGGTGTGTACCAGGAAAGCGGTTTGCAACTTACTAAGCCATATCCCTTGCGGAAAACATGTGGTAGTACGGGAAGGGAAATGGATGGAAACCGAACTGATACGGGTTGACACTGAAATCAAAATGGTATGGCATAAGACCGGCATGCTACGACACTGCCATCTTACCCATCCTCATGCCAACACATGGCCATGCACATACACATCCATCACGTATGGATTATCGAACTCACTTGCCTCAACTTGCATGAAAAATAACCTTCATCGGTATGCTCACAAACTTGCCATGAAACTTCTTAATGCAAACTCGCCAGAACACTCATCATATCAAATGTTCAAACATGCTTGCCTGGTTCAGAGTAGTCGGGGTCTAGCTCGGCGAAGTTCGCGGTTCCGTCACCTCCTCCGGAACCTACGGTATAGCGAAAAGGCATACAAATGTGAAAACCAACGCGTGCATAAAAGTTGTTCCAAAAAATTTCCAAATAAATCCCATAAAAAACTAGACAAAATTATAAGACTGTCAGAAAAAGAATCACTCAAAAATCACTTTTTATTAAAGAGTTATAAGGGTTTCTGTCCAGGACTCATCTGTAATGAAACGAGAAAAGTTCTGTGGGTTTAACCGAGAAAAATGAAGACGGTTCGAATAGAAACGCGCAAGCCCACATGGAAAACGATTTTGCCAAGGCGCCAACGGAAAACGGTTCGCTGGAAAAGAAGAGAGGCTGACATGGGGGTCCACATGTCGTTTAAAAGACCTCGCCGGTGGTCAAGGTCATGGTGGTCGCCGCGTCGAACCACGGCGCAGTCGGGAGATCGGAGTGTACCAAGAGTATCAACGTGTCCTTCCGCGTCGGTGGGTGGTGGACTTGGGCGTCGGGGAGCACCACGTCGACGGCGACACTTTCTCCGGCGGACGGCGACTCGGGCGATGGTGGATCTCGCCGAGGAGGGCTGCAAGAATCGAATTGAGGTTGGGGTTAGAGCACTAGGTGTAAGAGGAGGCTGCGGACGAGGTTTGAGCGCCGGAGATGGCCTCACCGCAGTGAATCGAGCAGGTGGCCGAGGCGGATCGGGGCGGCCGGAGTTGGGGGAGGAGACCTCCTTGAGGTCCTCCGCTGGCTAGGGGTGGTCTTGGTGAAGTGCAGGGGTGGTGTGCACGAGAGCGAGTTCGGCTCCTTTTTATAGGCGATCCGAGGCGGTGGCCGTGGAACGGACTTCTCCGTGATGGTTACGGCGGCTCGAGCTTGGTCGGGAGGTTTAGGGAGGGGCGCCGCTGCGGAGTTCCACTGGTGCCGTTTTGACGCTAAACCAACTTGGATTAGGAGCCCTGGGTGGATTCGACAGAACGGGGCGGCGCGGGTCCGTCGGCGGCAGAGAGCACGCTCTGTGCGTGCCGCGCCACAGCGACGGTGTTGCATGCGCGTGCTGGCGAGGAAGTGGCCACGCGGAGCCACCAGATGGATTGGGCGGCGCCGAACGGCGTTACGCCGCCGTTCTGCTCCCGGTCGGCCGCTACGGTGGTTCGGCCACCGCAAGACACGCCGGCGCATGCGGGCCAGGGCGCCACCGACGCCAGGAACGCGCCAAGCACGCGTGTGAGGCTCCAGACAGGCACGCTAGGCCGTGAGCAACGTGCCAAAGGCACTGTGAACATGTGACTGAAGATTGACACTGAAACTCCGAACTTTCTGAACTTAATCAAGATGCATGTAAACAAAGGCATGCAAGGTGTTCGACAGAATGGTTTTGGCACGTGGGAAATTTTTCTTGAGCTGATCTTTGGTGTGGTGGTCTCTCATTGCATCTGAGGGCTGCCTGAATTTTGGTAATTTTTTTGGAGAAGGGTAGATATGAATTTCACCAAATTTGGCAAATCTGGTCCAAACTTGCAGTGAGTGAAATTTGAAATATTTGAAAAGGAGAAGAGTGGATCAAGATGGTTCTGGGTTGTGGGTACCAAGGACTATCCAAGGGAGTTGGTTTGAGGTCAAAACTCAAAAGCATTAGGGTACTTGCTTTGCAAATCACTTAGGCTCAAAAGAAAAGACAGAATTATTTTAGGAGAGGAAATAATTGGAATAGAGTCAAAAAATGGATTTTACTAGTTTGGACAGAATGTTTGAGTGGTACCAAAGTGGAAGGAGGGTTTTGGGAGAAATTTACCACAAGAGGCATGGTAAAATCAAGGATGGATCAAAACCAAAGAATAACCCAAAACCAAAAAGGTTTCTTTTTAGAAGAAAATAAATCCAAGAAATGCTTTTTGAGAAGAAAACTCAGAAGAGAGGTTTTTAAGAAGGGTTTAAATGACCTTCTTCAAACCAAGCAAGGCTTTTGCTGAAAACAAAAACAACAAAATTTTTGGAGTGTCACACAAGGGAAAGGCGGAACATCCCTCCGATCTCATAACCTTTTCCAAAAAATAGTCCATACTTAGCAACAACTAATTTATTAGACTCGAATACCAACTTAGACCCTTCTCTACATAGAAGGGAGCCACTCACGAGGTTCTTCTTGATGGCGGGGACATGCTGCACGTTCTTTAGCTGCATGATCCTTCCTGAAGTAAACTTCAGATCGACCGTGCCAACACCATGAACAGAAGCGCTCGCGCCATTGCCCATCAGTACGGACCCGTGGCTTGTGACCTGGTAAGAAGTGAACAATGAAATATCATCACACACATGATCACCTGCACCTGTGTGCACCCACCAATCCGTGGGCTGAAACACTGAAAAACAGTAAATAAATTACCGTACCCAGATGCACCATTCTCATCGTTGCCCATAATCATGTTGATAGACTTGGAGTCCTGTCCTGACTTCTTAAACTTGTTTGGGCACATGTTGGCCCAATGTTCAGCCGAACCACAAGTAAGGCAGCCCTCATCCTTCTTGCTCTTCTTGAAGGTCTTCTTACCCTTCTTCTTAAAGTCGGTATTGTGTTGGACACCGTTCTTTCTCTTGGGCTTGTGGGAGTTGAAGTTCCTCTGGTTCACCATGTTGGTGATGTAAGTCCCTTCGCCCTTTTCCGCAGGAGTCCTTTGCCCTCGAATTCTGCTCAACACTCAGATAACCAATGACATCCTCCACAGAGAATTCACGCCTATGATGTTTCAGAGTGGTGGCAAAGTTCCTCCAGGAATTAGGGAGCTTAGCGATTATGCAGCCCGCGACAAACTTGCCCGGTAAATCGCACTTAAGCAGCACAAGCTCCTTAACGATGCATATTATCTTGTAATCGTGAAACTGCTCTATAACATACATTTCGCTCCCAGCGTCGGTGGCCCCGAACTTAGATTCGAGCGCCTCCTACAAGTCCTTGGCGACATGCACATGTAAATATGCATCGACCAGTTTATCTCTGATCATGCTAAGAACTGCTCCGAGAAATACGATGGTGGCCTCCCTAAACTCCTTCTCCTTCAGGAGCAATCGTTCCCGTGGAGACATCGGCAACCCAGAACGCGTTCATAGCCGTGAGCCATAAAGTGGTCTTAGTCCGCCAACGCTTAAAGTACGTACCGATAAACTTATCCGGTTTCGGTGCAGCGGCAAAGCAAATTCCTACACATAATAGGTTTTTGGATTGTTGAGTAAATAGGCAATTTTTCGACTAATTTAATCCATAGATGAATCACTAGCATGACATTGACAGAATTAACAACATGCTGATATTGAATCACGCAAACACATGCTACGCTAATGGCAGATACATCTACGTATAACGCTAGCATAGCTATAACAGAAAACTGTAGGAGCGGGATAAACGAGTTATATCCTCCAGTAGGCCATGCAGAGGCCGCGGCGGCGGCGTCCTCGGCGACCTTCTTGTCGGCTTCGAGTTTCTCGGCAGCGAGACGGTCGGCGTCGGACTGCGACATGGTGATGATGAAGATGACGCGAACGTAGAGGAAGTAGATGGGCGGAGGCGAGCAGTCGCGTAGTCGTTTCCCAAAAACCTATTCGCCCCTTTCCCGTACAGGATCCGGAGAGGCGGGGTTTCGGAGACCTGCTCTCCCATCGACCGTGTACGCGGCGGACGGGATGGAGTCACCGGCGGCAGCAGCAGCAAAGGAACGACGGTGGGCGTGCGCGTGGAGCAGATGTGATCTGTTCGTGGCAGCTAGGGTTAGGAGACACCACACAGTTATATAGGCGCAGCCGCATGGAGAGACGTGGGCTCGGCCCACGTCCGAGTCCATGACAGCCCTCGATCCGACGTCTCAGATCGTGGCCCAGCTGTCAGAAACTCTACATTAGTGACTGGCAAAAATAAGCGCGTAGGTGTGAGCTCGACTCGGCTCATTCCCGCAACCCGTGATGCGTCGAGGCGTGGCGACTGGCGGAGGACAAGTGCGCAAGGGCTTCTTCTATTCTCAAGCTCCAATAGCATGTGGAAGACAATCCCTTATAAAAAGGTCCAACTTCTTCTCCACTAGCCGGGTGAGACTAAACTTTCTACTACACATAGTGCCAATAAACCTACATGGGCCCTTAGAGATTTTTAAAAATTGCTAGATGCGCTTAAGGCCCACCCCAAATTTCAGCAACAACAATTCACATCATTGAGGCCCGCCAGCATGGTCAGGCCAGATCAAAACGAATAGGCACCCACGGGTGTCTAGAAAACCAGGTTCTTAGTATTTTCTTCTACGCACATACTTTATTCTTGAACTCATTGTAGTATCCACACCAATTAGCATGAGAAAATTTACATTGTGGATTTTCAGTTCTTTTCCCATATGATCTTGGGTTTGTGCGGCCACTAGATGTGGGAGCTATGGCCTCTTTCACGCACATCGTGTCCACATGACTCTTATAGTGAAAGTACGGTTTCATGTTAATAACAAGTGATTAGAAGACTAATGATAATACACCAATCCATAATCATCGGAAATAATGGAATGCATGGGGCCAAAAGAAATATAAAAGTGCTATGAAATCCTCTCTTTCCGTAGTTGTATTTGGTCTGAGAAAGTATGGTATTCTATGTGATTAACTCCCACAAATTTAATACAATGTTCAATTTTTTTAAAAATGGTCGCAAGTTTTAAAAAAATATTCACCTTTTCAATTAAGTTATTTTTTAAATGTTCATGTGTTAAAAAATGTTTGCATTTTCAATTTTATAGAAAATATTCAAGTTTTCCAAAAATGTCACATTTTTTTATTCACGGTTCATACTCTATGAAATATCGTTTTCCATGTTTTTTGCAAAAACTGAATGAAAAGAAAACTAGGAAAAACATGACACAACTGTAGCCAGGTCGCCACAGTATAATTGTCTCTGCCACTGTTCCTACTCGTGGCGCCAGTGGGCCGGACTGGCCGGCGATTTGCCGTGTGCGTTCAGGCGACTGTGCCGCGGCGAGCGGCATATAGAAGCTCTCCGTGATCAGAGCCACGTGAAAAAAAAGTGTAATCAGCCACGTTCTCCAAAGGAAGAGGCAAACTGCCGCGCTGGGCCGCCCCCGCCGGCGACACAAAAGACGTCAGGACCGCCACGGATCGATGGTCGTCCGGCCACCCGTTCCAATCTGGACTCTTTACCTCCTTATCGTTTTTGTCTAAGAAAAAACCTCCTTGTCATTTTTTCTCGCCTTTTTCTTTGTCACGGACGAAATGGTCTCGGCAACTTGTATGATTTCCGTACATACTCAAATTTCTATACTTTTTAATTTATTTACACTTGCGTGCGCAACTGAACGAATAGACAACATGCGTGCATATTTAAACGTGTGCATGTATATTTGTGTAACGTTGTCAGCATACGGAGCTCTCAGTATACGTGCAGTCTGATTCCTCGGAGGCCCTGTCCATTTTATCTAGTGATTCACTTACGCGGTCGGTATATGGGCACTTGGCAATGGAAATCAAGTTTTTGTTGGAAAGTCGGGAGTTTATGCTCCAAAAGCTTACTAGGTCTCAGAATAGGATAGCACATTGTCTGGTTAATACAGTCGTACTGAGCCGTGTACTGCTGTTTGGCTTCAAAGAGATCCTCCATGTATTAGGGGCTCTTACCAGTTAATTATAAGGGGAGCACTAGGCATCAGATATTGATGCCTCGCTTTCAATCAGACTAGTCCACAGCCATCCGATCAGATGCATCCTGGTAGTCAGATCAGCTAATCTATCCGCGCTTGTGATTTCCGGATTGAGGCCCGACAGCAGTTCCTTTTTTTGCGGCGATGGGCATGGTCGTACCTAGTTTCCACCAATTCCTGTTACTAACTGCTTCCTACAATTGTGCTTCCGGAAATCATTCATTAACCATATATAAAGGAGATAACGGGCATCTTCATGCCATGAAATATTCTGCCGAAACATTCATTTTAAACGTTGGAAGCATATGTTATTGCCGCTCTCTTTCTCTCGCTCGCACAAATGAAGATGGAAGATGGAGCACACAAATATTTTTGGCGCACAAACGCCTCTGCCGCACAAACGGCCTCACTTT
Source organism: Aegilops bicornis (assembly GCA_021605145.1). Taxonomy (NCBI): domain Eukaryota; kingdom Viridiplantae; phylum Streptophyta; class Magnoliopsida; order Poales; family Poaceae; genus Aegilops; species Aegilops bicornis. The sequence goes on along the minus strand of CM038669.1, from coordinate 462,396,212 downwards.
ACTGGGCACATACCCGGGCGCGGCAACACACTGCAGCCTATCCAGAGGAGCTCTCTCACAACCGACCCGGCACATACCATGGTTCCGGCGAAGACTACCTCATCTCTGGCTCCTAGGCTCGGCTCATACCAGCGCAAGACAACAATACAGGGAAGGGAGTTTTATACCCAGACGCACACACACAACCCGGCCACCGCACCGGCCACTAACTCCACGACACACACACCCACGGCTTGCTAACAACCTCCGCCACTAACTGCATGTACTGGCTACTCCTACATGCACGTACGAGCTGATCAAGCTAACAAATCCTTGACTTGATCTTCTCCTGAACCCACTCCAGGATCCAACCGATTCACCAGACATGCAGCTAGCTAACTTGGACGACTCGCTCGTCACGGCGATCAACGCAGCCATGCACCGGGGCCTTGCTCGACGCGCACACACATGTGTGGCTTAGGTCTAACATTCTCCCCCTAAGCCACAGCCTCACCGCGCGGCCTGTGAGCAGGAGCCCCGACTCGTCGTCGACCTCGTCTTGAACGCGTCCGTCCGTCGCTGTGGCGTGCCGCCTGTCGTCATCCTTGTCACGCCCGCGGACTCGACCTTGCACGCTGGCGCCGGTCACTGCCATGCCTGCTGCACGTCCGCGGCCTCCTCGGCGCGCCGTCGTGGCTCACCGCGCCACGTCCCTCGTGGTCGACGTTCCCGGCCGCCGCAGCCTCCATGCCGCCGTGCCACGCCTCCACGCCGCCGCGCCATGACGCGTCGCCGCCTCCGTGGCCTCCGCGCTCGCCGCACGTACGACGTCACCGCCCGCTGCCTCCGCCACGCGCCATGACAGCCGCAGCGCCGCCCACCTCCATAGGCCGACACACGGCCCGGAGCTCCATCGTGCAGCCGCCATCGCTGCCACGCCTCTGGCACGGCAAGCACGTCCAAGACACCAACCTCATGATACCATATGTTGTTGCCGCTCTCTTTCTCTCACTCGCACAAACGAAGGTGGAAGAAGGAGCACACAAATATTTCTGGCGCACAAACGCCTCCGCCGCACGACACTTTACTGGGCACATACCCGGGCGCGGCAACACACTGCAGCCTATCCAGAGGAGCTCTCTCACAACCGACCCGGCGCATACCACGGTTCCGGCGAAGACTACCTCATCTAGGGCCGGGAACGTCGACCACGAGGGACGCGGCGCGGTGAGCCACGACGGCGCGCCGAGGAGGCCGCGGACGTGCAGCAGGCATGGCGGTGACCGGCGCCAGCGTGCAAGGTCGAGTCCGCGGGCGTGACGAGGATGACGGCAGGCGGCACGCCACAGCGACGGACGGACGCGTTCAAGACGACGTCGACGACGAGTCGGGGCTCCTGCTCGCAGGCCGCGCGGTGAGGTTGTGGCTTAGGGGGAGAATGTTAGACCTAAGCCACGCATGTGTGTGCACGTCGAGCAAGGCCCCGGTGCATGGCTGCGTCGATCGCCGTGACGAGCGAGTCGGCCAAGTTAGCTAGCTGCATGTCTGGTGAATCGGTTGGATCCTGGAGTGGGTTCAGGAGAAGATCAAGTCAAGGATTTGTTAGCTTGATCAGCTCGTACGTGCATGTAGGAGTAGCCAGTACATGCAGTTAGTGGCGGAGGTTGTTAGCAAGCCGTGGGTGTGTGTGCGCCCACAAATTCTCTGTGTCCACCTATTCCTCCTTCTTCCTTGTCTTCGGCGATCACTGGTGACCCGCAATTCCGTTTTTGCGCCAACAATTGGTATCAGAGCAAGGAGATAATTGTGCTTCCAAAGATTTCTTCCGAAAATTATTTGTTATCCATATTTAAAGGAGATAACCTGAATCTTTATGCCATGAAATATTCTGCCATGGAAACATTTCTTTTAAACGTTGGAAGCATACATCCCTAGAATTATGCTTCCGAAAATCATTTGTATCCATATTTAAAGGAGATAATGTGAATCTTTACGCCATGGAAACATTCCTTTCACCATGGAAACATTCCTTCCACCATTGAAAGCATACACTAACTGCTTCCCAGAATTATGCCACTGAGAATTGCTTCCGAAAATAAGTCGTATCCATATTTACAAGAGATAACATGCATCTTTGTGCTGTGAATACATTCTACCATGGGAACATTCCTTTTCACCATTGGAAGCACACACTTGAAATAAATCTAGTACAAATACTATATTTTTTTTCTAGACACAATTTTATGTGATGGCGACATAGCTTTTGTGTCATGGAAACATTCCAAACTGAGGGAAGCATGTAGTTTTGTGTGCGGCAGAAAAATATTGTTCAACGGAAGGATTCGATCTATGTTATATTTTTAGGAGATGGAAATTGGTGTGAAGGAAACATTTTTCTTGTATAACGGAAACATTTGCTTTGCAAGAAATCATCAGCAGACACAACAAGAATGATAAAGCGTTGAAACAAATTTGTAATAAGATGAGCAAAAAAACTATAAATCCTTCTCTGAAACTACATAAAACACTATGACAACAACACCTTTTACAAGGCACAGCATTTGTGTCTTAAGAAATATGAACCGAGATATTTCGTTCGAAAGTGAAACGTAATATTTTTTTTTTCAAGGAATGAAACAATATTTACATTTTCCATCAACTATAGAACTGCTTCCTATGGTATAGAAATGTATTCAGATCAAACAAAAAGAACTTTTTTTATTTTCACAATTATATGTGCTTCAAGCAAAATATGAGGTGTTTCCTAAGAAATATAAATTAGCTTCTATTGAATCGAGGATATGCTTCCATGGCGAATGTTTAGCACTAACCATGTACTACGTCGATACACAATACGCAAGCATGGTGGGACATATTCCCTTTGCGCCGGCACAGCAGGGACTATCATGTTGCTGCCAAGTTTTGCATGATGCCAATGTCGTCGAAGCGGGTGAGCGGGTTATGACGACTAAGCATAATGTTGTCTTACAAATGTGGCATATTTTCCTCAAATAAATGATGTAAAAAGGCTGCGATGCTTCCGACATTGTAATGCTTCTCATGTAGTATGTCATGCTAACAAATTACCTATGTTTCTGACATTATGACTACATGCTTCTTATTTGTAGAATATTATAATTTGTTTCATGCCACTATATATTGCCACTGCCACAGCTATGCTTCGAACAATACTAATTGTTGCATGCTCCCTGTATTACACTGATGTTTGTTTCCCAAACAACATACACATCAATTAGTAATTTTGTATGCTTCCATTTTTTTCTGCTACTTCCTTTGTACGTAGTTGGTGAGAGTTTCAGGTTCGTAGTATGTTGCAGCATCAACCAATCATATTTTCAACCGATGCTACAGGATTCATGTCTCCAAAATAATTACTTCTTCTTTCCGCAAAAGAACCGATCGTCGATGCGTCAAGAATGACCAGGGGCGTGTTGGAGGAGATTGTCGTGGACAGAGCGCGTGCTCGTCTGTTCTAGAAACATATCCAAGAAACAAAGAATCATGGTTCAGCAATCTTTGAAGCAAAGTGTTAGTACAATAAACACATGCACGAGACACCATGGAGGCATGTATGATCGTATTGAGCAGATCCTGAAAATGCAAGAAAACTCGCATCATGACATACAAGACCTTGATACAGAATTAGCAACGTGGGGTGAAGGTGGCGCCTCGCTCAAGGCATCACCTGTTGTCATCTGGCCAAACTTACCTCGCCTGCCATGCAAACAACACACAAGCCATAAGACGTTGCCACACAAGGATGCACCAGATTGGTGGAGGACGGAAGAGGGTGCTGGTTCTTCGTTGAGCATGGAGTCGCCACCCGGAAGCAGGCACCGCACTCGTGTAATGGCGGCATGGCCACCTGATGACGGGAGGGTGCACCACGGCACATGGCTCACCGGCGCGGTGCGTCTCACGGGCACAGAGGGGGGAGGCTGGTTCATGGCGGAGAGGTGAGGGTGGTGAGCGGATTGACGAGGTCGGCGGCACGGGACCAGGCGATGGAGATGAGGAGGGAGTGTTGGATGCGTTATGGCAGGTCATATTAATGCGGGATGGATTATAGCAGAGGATGTGGCTAGAAAATCGGAAGGGACTGTTTTGAAAACACGTCGAGGTGGAAGCATTCTGGACCGTGAGATTTAAATCAAATCGACGGCATGCGGCTAGTCTGACGAATGACTTTTACCAGACGTCTGCTAATAAGTGTTTCCGTAATTGTAATCCTGTTACCTAAGAAACAAAACTCCCTATATCATTGCAGAAAAAAAACTGAGTCCACTCCTACATTGTAGGATCTAGCAACGTTCATGGCCTGCGTGCCTTGTTTTTAGGAGCGTTAGCTCTCTCCCTGCGGGGGACATATTCTGTAACTTGTAACTCAGTTGAGCAGTGAATAGAATTCAACTCTCCAACTTGGTACCAGACACCAGGCGCACCCATGGCCGCGAACACCTCCTCCTCCACCAGCGCTGCCACGAGCTCCGCCACCTCTCCTAGCCCTCTCTCTTCCTCCTCGACGGAGCCTGCTGCGGCCACCTCGTCGGCTTCCTCACCCCGTTCATCTTCGGCACCTCTCCCTCTCTTCTCAGCGGCTCCTCCCCCGCCGCCTCGGGCACCCAATTTGCCCCTCTGTTCAACCCCGGTCTCGCTCCCGCCCCGCCGGCACCCGCCCCGCGCCTTCCTATTTTCCAAGACCACATCACAAACCACATCAAATTCCTCCTTAATCCCGTCGATCACAACTATCACAAATGGAAGACCTTCTTCCTCATGGTTCTCGTCCGCTATGGCGTCTCCTTCCTCATAGAACATCAGCCGCCACCCAACGCTTCCGCCACCTACCTCGAGCTCGGCGCTCACGTCGTTCTGTGGATCTATGCCACCCTCTCGGACACCATGTGTGATCATGTCGTCGGCGCCACCACCACCTTCGCCCTCTGGCACAAGATCTGCGACTACTTTCTCGCCAATCGCGCCGCCCGCTTCATGATTCTCAACTGCCAGTACCGCAACCTCAAGCAAGGCGATATGTCTGTCTCTGAATACGCTCGCTGGATGAAGCTCCTCACCGACGGTCTCGCCGACATCGACCGCGCCGTCACCGAGGTGGATCTCACCAACCAGTTTCTTCATGGCCTCGACAAGCGGCTCGACACGAGCCGGGTCGTGCTTGGCAATCAGGATCTCCCCTTTGACACCGTCCTCTGCCGCGTTGTCCTGGCTGAGGAGTCCCAGGAGCAGCGCGCGGCTGAGGAGAGTGCCTCCGCCTTCGCCCTGACCGGCGGCGGCGCCTCTGGTGCTAGCCCTAGCACGGGTGGCCGTGCCCCGAGCGATCGTGTGGATCACCCTTCTGTCGGCGCACAGGGCGCTCCCCCGCCGCCGCCCCCGCACCCTGGTCGTAGGCGTGGCGATCACGATGGTGGCGATCGCGGTGGCCGTGGATGCGGCCGCGACCGTGGTCGTGGGCGTGGCGACTACAGCGGCCGTGGCCACCCCTCTCTGCATCTGGCTTCGCCCTTCACCGGCTACTTTGCGCCTTATGGGACGATGCTCCCTTCCCCACGCTCCGGCTGGATCCCACCGAATGCCGCCGGCGTACTCGGTCCGCGTCCCGGGTCGCATGCGCAGGCTTACCCGCTCCTCCCTGCACTGGCCCCCCATGCTCAGTTCTATCCGCATGTTCCCTCGTCATGGGAACACGCTGCTATGCTCAACGCCGCCTACAATAACGGTGGATTTCCGACCGCCCCCGCTCCCGAGTGGTACTTTGTCAGTGGCGCTTCCTCCCATGTGACCGGCAATCCAGGTAACCTCTCCAAGTCTAGTTATTCCTTAAAGCATGTTCCATCTAGCATACTTGTCGGCAATGGCCACCGCTTACCTGTCACCGCAAGTAGTTCTGCCACCCTTCCACCTCATGATTTTTGTCTCACCAACGTTCTTGTCTCTCCTACTGTTGTTACAAGCCTAATTTCTGTTCATCGTTTTACTAAAGACAATTCTTGTTCCGTTGAATTTTACCCTTGCGGTTTTCTTGTGAAGTATCTTCGAACTCGGTGAAGGAAATATGCACTAGAGGCAATAATAAAGTTATTATTTATTTCCTTATTTCATGATAAATGTTTATTATTCATGTTAGAATTGTATTAACTGGAAACATAATACTTGTGTGAATACATAGACAAACAGGGTGTCACTAATATGCCTCTACTTGACTAGCTCGTTGATCAAAGATGGTTATGTTTCCTAGCCATAGACATGAGTTGTCATTTGATTAACGGGATCACATCATTAGGAGAATGATGTGATTGACTTGACCCATTCCGTTAGCTTAGCACACGATCGTTTAGTATGTTGCTTTTGCTTTCTTCATGACTTATACATGTTCCTATGACTATGAGATTATGCAACTCCCGTTTACCGGAGGAACACTTTGTGTGCTTCCAAACGTCACAACGTAACTGGGTGATTATAAAGGTGCTCTACAGATGTCTCCAAAGGTACTTGTTGGGTTGGCGTATTTCGAGATTAGAATTTGTCACTCCGATTATCGGAGAGGTATCTTTCGGCCCACTCGGTAATGCACATCACTATAAGCCTTGCAAGCATTGCAACTAATGAGTTAGTTGCGGAATGATGTATTACAGAACGAGTAAAGAGACTTGCCGGTAATGAGATTGAACTAGGTATTGAGATACCGACGATCGAATCTCGGGCAAGTAACATACCGATGACAAAGGGAACAACGTATGTTGTTATGCGGTTTGACCGATAAAGATCTTCGTGGAATATGTGGGAGCCAATATGAGCATCCAGGTTCCGCTATTGGTTATTGACCAGAGACGTGTCTCGGTCATGTCTACATAGTTCTCGAACCCGTAGGGTCCGCACGCTTAAAGTTCGATGACGGTTATATTATGAGTTTATGTGTTTTGATGTACCGAAGGTAGTTTGGAGTCCCGGATGAGATCGGGGACATGACGAGGAGTCTCGAAATGGTCGAGACGTAAAGATCGATATATTGGACGACTATATTCGGACATCGGAAATGTTCTGAGTGATTCGGGTATTTTTTCGGAGTAGTTGAGAGTTACGGGAATTCGCCGGGGAGTATATGGGCCTTATTGGGCTTTAGGGGAAAGAGAGAGGAGAGGCTGCCCCCCCCCCCCAAGGCCTAGTCCGAATTGGACTAGGGGGAGGGGTTGCGCCCCCTCCTTCCTTCTCTTCTCTCTCCCCTTTCCTTGACTCCTACTCCTACTCCTTGGAGGGGGGGGGATGCTACTCCCGGTGGGTGTAGGACTCCTCCTAGGGTGCGCCATAGAGTGGGCCGGACCTCCCCTCCTCCGCTCCTTTATATACGGGGAGAGGGGCACCCCTTGGAGACACAACAATTGATCATTGATCTCTTAGCCGTGTGCGGTGCCCCCCTCCACCATAGTACACCTCGATAATATCGTAGCGGTGCTTAGGCGAAGCCCTGTGTCGGTAGAACATCATCATCGTCACCACGCCGTCGTGCTGACGGAACTCTCCCTCAAAGCTCGGCTGGATCGGAGTTCGAGGGACGTCATCGAGCTGAACGTGTGCTGAACTCGGAGGTGCCGTGCGTTCGGTACTTGATCGGTAGGATCGTGAAGACGTACGACTACATCAACCGCTGTGCTAACGCTTCCGCTTTCGGTCTACGAGGGTACGTGGACAACACTCTCCCCTCTCAGTGCTATGCATCACCATGATCCTGTGTGTGCGTAGGAATTTTTTTGAAATTACTACGTTCCCCAACAGTGGCATCCGAGCCAGGTTTTATGCGTAGTTGTTATATGCACGAGTAGAACACAAGTGAGTTGTGGGCGATATATGTCATACTGCTTACCAGCAATGTCATACTTTGGTTCGGCGGTATTGTTGGATGAAGCGGCCCGGACCGACATTACATTACGCGACGCTTACGAGACTGGTTTTACCGCCGTGCTATGCACACAGGTGACTGGCGGGTGTCTGTTTCTCCAACTTTAGTTGAGCCGAGTGTGGCTACGCCCGGTCCTTGCGAAGGTTAAAAAAGCACCAACTTGACAAACTATCGTTGTGGTTTTGATGCGTAGGTAAGAACGGTTCTTGCTCAGCTTGTAGCAGCCACATAAAACTTGCAACAACAAAGTAGAGGGCGTCTAACTTGTTTTTGCAGGGCATGTTGTGATGTGATATGGTCAAGGCATGATGCTATATTTTATTGTATGAGATGATCATGTTTTGTAACTGAGTTATCAGCAACTGGCAGGAGCCATATGGTTGTCGCTTTATTGTATGCAATGCAAACGCCCTGTAATGCTTTACTTTATCACTAAGCGGTAGTGATAGTCGTAGAAGCATAAGTTGGCGAGACGACAACGATGCTACGATGGAGATCAAGGTGTCGCGTCGGTGACGATGGTGATCATGACGATGCTTCGAAGATGGAGATCACAAGCACAAGATGATGATGGCCATGTCATATCACTTATATTGATTGCATGTGATGTTTATCTTTTATGCATCTTATCTTGCTTTGATTGACGGTAGCATTATAAGATGATCTCTCACTAAATTATCAAGGTATAAGTGTTCTCCCCGAGTATGCACCGTTGCGAAAGTTCTTCGTGCTGAAACACCACGTGATGATCGGGTGTGATAGGCTCTACGTTCAAATACAACGGGTGCAAAACAGTTGCACACGCGGAATACTCAGGTTAAACTTGACGACCTAGCATATAAAAGATATGGCCTCGGAACACTGACACCGAAAGGCCGAGCACAAATCATATAGTAGATATGATCAACATAATGATGTTCACCATTGAAAACTACATCTCACGTGATGATCGGACATGGTTTAGTTGATTTGGATCACGCGATCACTTAGATGATTAGAGAGATATCTATCTAAGTGGGAGTTCTTAAGTAATATGATTAAATTGAACTTAAATTTATCATGAACTTAGTCCCGTAGTATTAGCATATCTATGTTGTAGATCAATAGCTCGCGTTGTTGCTTCCCTATGTTTATTTTGATATGTTCCTAGAGAAAAACTGTGTTGAAAGATGTTAGTAGCAATGATGCGGATTGTATCCGTGATCTGAGGATTATCCTCATTGCTGCACAGAAGAATTATGTCCTTGATGCACCGCTAGTTGACATACCTATTGCAGGAGCAAATGCAGACGTTGTGAACGTTTGGCTAGCTCAATATGATGACTACTTGATAGTTTAGTGCACCATGCTTAATGGCTTAGAATCGGGACTTCAAAGATGTTTTGAACGTCATGGACCATATGAGATGTTCCAGGAGTTGAAGTTAATATTTCAAGCAAATACCGAGTTGAGAGATATGAAGTCTCCAACAAGTTCTATAGCTAAAAGATGTAGGAGAATAGCTCAAGCAGTGAGCATATGCTCAGATTGTCTGGGTACTACAATCGCTTGAATCAAGTGGGAGTTAATCTTCCAGATAAAATAGTGATTGACAGAATTCTCTAGTCACCATCACCAAGTTAGTAGAACTTCGTGATGAACTATAATATGCAAGGGATGACGAAAGTAATTCCCGAGCTCTTCGCGATGTTGAGATTGACGAAGGTAGAAATCAAGAAAAGAGCATCAAGTGTTGATGGTTAACAAGATCACTAGTTTCAAGAAAAGGGCAAAGGGAAAGAAGAGGAACTTCAAGAAGAATGGCAAGTAAGTTGCTTCTCAAGTGAAGAAGCCCAAGTTTGGACCTAAGCCTGATACTGAGTGCTTCTACTGCAAAAAGGACTGGTCACTGGAAGCGGTACTACCCCAAACAATTGGCGGATAAGAAGGATGGCAAAGTGAACAAAAGTATATTTGATATACATGTAATTAATGTGTACTTTACTAGTGTTTATAGCAACCCCTCGGTACTTAATACTGGTTCAGTTGCTAAAGAGTAGTAACTCGAAACGGGAGTTGCATAATGAACATAAACTAGTTAAGGATGAAGTGACGATGTGTATTGTAAGTGGTTCCAAGATTGATATGATCATCATCGCACACTCCCTATACTTTCGGGATTAGTGTTGAACCTAAATAAGTGTTATTTGGTGTTTGCGTTGAGCATGAATATGATTTGATCATGTTTATTGCAATACGGTTATTCATTTAAGTTAGAGAATAATTGTTGTTCTGTTTACATGAATAAAATCTTATATGGTTACACACCCAATAAAAATGATACGTTGGTCTCGATCGTAGTGATACACATATTCATAATATTGAAGCCAAAAGATGCAAAGTTAATAATGATAATGCAACTTATTTGTGGCACTGCCGTTTAGGTCATATTGGTGTAAAGCGCATGAAGAAACTACATGCTGATGGGCTTTTGGAATCACTTGATTACTGATGTCTACTATGTAACCTTCTTCTTGTAGACGTTGTCGGGCCTCCAAGTGCAGAGGTTTGTAGGATAGTAGCAAATTTCCCTCAAGTGGATGACCTAAGGTTTATCAATCCGTGGGAGGCGTAGGATGAATATGGTCTCTCTCAAGCAACCCTGCAACCAAATAACAAAGAGTCTCTTGTGTCCCCAACACACCCAATACAATGGTAAATTGTATAGGTGCACTAGTTCGGCGAAGAGATGGTGATACAAGTGCAATATGGATGGTAGATATAGGTTTTTGTAATCTGAAAAATATAAAAACATCAAGGTAACTAATAATAAAAGTGAGCGTAAACGGTATTGCAATGCTTTTAAACAAGGCCTAGGGTTCATACTTTCACTAGTGCAAGTTCTCTAAACGATAATAACATAGTTGGATCATATAACTATCCCTCAACATGCAACAAAGAGTCACTCCAAAGTCACTAATAACAGAGAACAAATGAAGAGATTATGGTAGGGTACGAAACCACCTCAAAGTTATTCTTTCCAATCAATCCATTGGGCTATTCCTATAAGTGTCACAAATAGCCCTAGAGTTCGTACTAGAATAACACCTTAAGACACAAATCAACCAAAACCCTAATGTTACCTAGATACTCCAATGTCACCTCATGTATCCGTGGGTATGATTATACGATATGCATCACACAATCTCAGAATCATCTATTCAACCAACACAAAGAACCTCAAAGAGTGCCCCAAAGTTTCTACCGGAGGATCAAGACGAAAACGTGTGCCAACCCCTATGCATAAGTTCATGGGCGGAACCCGCAAGTTGATCACCAAAACATACATCAAGTGAATCACGTGATATCCCATTGTCACCACAGATACGCACGGCAAGACATACATCAAGTGTTCTCAAATCATTAAAGACTCAATCCGATAAGATTACTTCAAAGGGAAAACTCAGTCCATTACAAGAGAGTAGAGGGGGAGAAGCAACATAAGATCCATCTATAATAGCAAAGCTCGCGATACATCAAGATCATGCCAATTCAAGAACACGAGAGAGAGATCATACACATAGCTACTGGTACATACCCTCAGCCCCGAGGGTGAACTACTCCCTCCTCGCCATGGAGAGCGCCGGATGATGAAGATGGCCACCGTGAGAGTCCCCCTCCGATAGGGTGCCGGAACAGGGTCCCGATTGGTTTTTGGTGGCTACAGAGGCTTGCGGCGGCGGAACTCCCGATCTATTCTGTTCCTCGAAGTTTTTAGGGTATATGGATATATATAGGCGGAAGAAATACGTCAGGGGAGCCACGAGGGGCCCACGAGGGTGGTGGGCATGCCCCCCTGCCTCGTGCCTCCCTTGTTTCTTTCTTGACATGGACTCCAAGTCTCCGGGTTGCTTTCCTTCCAAAAATAACTTCTCCAGAAGGTTTCATTCCGTTTTGACTCTGTTTGATATTCCTTTTCTTTGAAACACTAAAACAAGGGAAAAACAGAATCGCACTGGCTCGGGTCAATAGGTTAGTCCCAAAAAAAATAAAGAAGTGTTTAATAAAGACAATAAAAATCCAAAACACAAAAAAAAATAGCATGCAACAATAAAAAATTATAGATACATTGGAGACGACAAGATCCCCAAGCTTAATTCCTCGTCCTCGAGTAGGTAAATGATAAAAACAGAATTTTTGATGTGGAATGCTACTTGGCATAATCTTAATGTAATTCTTCTTAATTGTGGTATGAATATTCAGATCCGAAAGATTCAAGACAAAAGTTTAATATTGACATAAAAAACAATAATACTTCAAGCATACTAACAAAGCAATCATGTCTTCTCAAAATAACATGGCCAAAGAAAGTTATCCCTACAAAATTATATAGTCTGGCTATGCTCTATCTTCACCACACAAAGTATTTAAATCATGCACAACCCCGATGACAAGCCAAGCAATTGTTTCATACTTTTGACATTCTCAAAACTTTTTCAATCTTCACGCAATACATGAGCGTGAGCCATGGATATAACACTATATGCGGAATAGAATGGTGGTTGTGGAGAAGACAAAAGGAGAAGATAGTCTCACATCAACTAGGCGTATCAACGGGCTATGGAGATGCCCATCAATAGATATCAATGTGAGTGAGTAGGGATTTCCATGCAACGGATGCACTAGAGCTATAAGTATATGAAAGCTCAACAAAAGAAACTAAGTGGGTGTGCATCCAACTCGCTTGCTCACGAAGACCTAGGGCATTTTGAGGAAGCCCATCATTGGAATATACAAGCCAAGTTCTATAATGTAAAATTCCCACTAGTATATGAAAGTGACAACATAGGAGACTCTCTATCATGAAGATCATGGTGCTACTTTGAAGCACAAGTGTGGTAAAAGGATAGTAGCATTGTCCCTTCTCTCTTTTCTCTCATTTTTATTTTTTTATTCTTTTTGGGCCTTTTCTTTTTTTATGACCTCTTTTTTTCTCTTTTTTTATTTTTTTCGTCCGAGTCTCATCCCGACTTGTGGGGAATCATAGTCTCCATCATCCTTTCCTCACTAGGACAATGCTCTAATAATGATGATCATCACACTTTTATTTACTTACAACTCAAGAATTACAACTCAATACTTAGAACAAGATATGACTCTATATGAATGCCTCCGGCGGTGTACCGGGATGTGCAATGACTCATGAGTGACATGTATGAAAGAATTATGAAAGGTGGCTTTGCCACAAATACGATGTCAACTACATTATCATGCAAAGCAATATGGCAATGATGAAGCGTGTCATAATAAACGGAACGGTGGTAAGTTGCATGGCAATATATCTCGGAATGGCTATGGAAATGCCATAATAGGTAGGTATGGTGGCTGTTTGGAGGAAGGTATATGGTGGGTGTATGATACCGGCGAAAGGTGCGCGGTATACGAGAGGCTAGCAATGGTGGAAGGATGATAGTGCGTATAATCCATGGACTCAACATTAGTCATAAAGAACTCATATACTTATTGCAAAAATCTATTAGTTATCGAAACAAAGTACTACGCACATGCTCTTAGGGGTATAGATTGGTAGGAAAAGACCATCGCTCGTCCCCAACCGCCACTCATAAGGAAGATAATCAATAAATAAATCATGCTCCGACTTCATCACATAACGGTTCACCATACGTGCATGCTACGGGAATCACAAACTTTAACACAAGTATCTCTCAAATTCACAACTACTCAACTAGCATGACTCTAATATCACCATCTTCATATCTCAAAACAATTATCTAGCCTCGAACTTTTCTTAGTATTCAACACACTCATAAGAAAGTTTTTACTAATCTTGAATACCGAGCATATTAGGATTATTTAAGCAAATTACCATGATATTTAAGACTCTCAAAATAATCTAAGTGAAGCAAGAGAGATCAAAATTTTCTATAAAACAAATCCACCATCGTGCTCTAAAAGGATATAAGTGAAGCACTAGAGCAAATAACAAACTACTCCAAAAAGATATGAGTGAAGATCAATTAGTAGTTAAATAATTATGTAGCTATGTGAAGACTCTCTAACATTTAAGAATTTCAGATCTTGGTATTTTATTCAAACAGCAAGCAAAGCTAAAGAAAATAAAATGACGCTCCATGCAAAACACATATCATGTGGTGAATAAAAATATAGCTCCAAGTAAAGTTACCGATGAACGAAGACGAAAGAGGGGATGCCATCCGGGGCATCCCCAAGCTTAGACGCTTGGTTATCCTTGAATATTACCTTGGGGTGCCTTGGGCATCGTCAAGCTTAGTCTCTTGCCACTCCTTATTCCATAGTCCATCGAATCTTTACCCAAAACTTGAAAACTTCACAACACAAAACTTAACATAAAATCTCGTGAGCTCCGTTAGCGAAAGAAAACAAAACACCACTTCAAGGTACTGTACTTAACTCATTATTTATTTATATTGGTGTTAAACCTACTGTGTTCCAACTTCTCTATGGTTTATAAACTATATTACTAGCCATAGATTCATCAAAATAAGCAAACAACACACGAAAAACAGAATCTGTCAAAAACAGAACAGTCTGCATTAATCTGTAACTAACGCAAACTTCTGGAACTCCAAAAATTCTAAAATAAATTGGTGGACCTGAGGAATTTGTCTAGTAATCATCTTCAAAAATAATCAACTAAATATCACTCTCCAGTAAAAAGTTTTAGCTAATCTCATGAGCGCTAAAGTTTCTGTTTTTTTACAGCATGATCATAAAGACTTCACCCAAGTCTTCCCAAAGGTTCTACTTGGCACAAACACTAATTAAAACACAAAACCACATCTAAACAGAAGGTATATGGATTATTTATTACTAAACAGAACCAAAAAGCAAGAAACTAAAATAAAATTGGGTTGCCTCCCAACAAGCGCTAACGTTTAACGCCCTTAGCTAGGCATGATGATTTCAATGATGCTCACATAAAATATAAGAATTGAAACATAATGGGAGCATCATGAAGAATATGACTAGCACATTTAAGTCTAACCCAATTCCTATGCATAGGGATTTTGTGAGCAAATAACTTATGGGAACAATAATCAACTAGC
Organism: Aegilops bicornis; assembly: GCA_021605145.1. NCBI lineage: Eukaryota > Viridiplantae > Streptophyta > Magnoliopsida > Poales > Poaceae > Aegilops > Aegilops bicornis. The sequence continues at coordinate 462,381,209 of CM038669.1, read as the reverse complement.
ATAGGAAGGCAAAACAAGCATAACTTCAAAACTTTAAGCACATAGAGAGGAAACTTGATATTATTGCAATTCGTACAAGCATATGTTCCTCCCTCATAATAATTTTCAGTAGCATCATGAATGAATTCAACAATATAACCAGCACCTAAAGCATTCTTTTCATGATCTACTTGCATAGAAATTTTACTACTCTCCACATAAGCAAAATTCTTCTCATTCGGAATAGTGGGAGTATCATAAGAGACTTGAATACTATAAATTGTTTCCACATTAAAATAGTAATGTTAAGAAAAAGGGGAATCATAATCATGAAAAGTTTTATAAATATAATCATTACTACTTTTTATAGCATAAGTTTCACGACAATAATCATCATAAGTAGCAACTTTGTTCTCATCATAATCGATTGAAACCTCTTCCGAAATAGTGGATACATCACTAAATAAAGTCATGACCTCTCCAAATCCACTTTCATAATTATCACAATAAGATTCAACATCCTCCAATATTGTGGGATAACTACTTCCTAAAGTTGACACTCTTCCAAACCCACTTTCATCAATATAATCATCATAATTAGGAGGCATGTTATCATTATTATAAATTTGCATATCAAAACTTGGGAGACTAAAAATATCATCTTCATTAAACGTAGCATCCCCAAGCTTGGGACAAACATTAATTGCAGCAAATATATTCTCAGAAACATCATCTTCATCAAACATAGCATCCCCAAGCTTGGGCCTTTTCATATCATAGGCATAATCACTCTCATTAATAATAGTATGGATAACACCAATAGTATAGCAATTATCATATTCTTCCAAGCAAGTGCCAAAAAGATTTTCAAGATCATAAGAAGTATCATTATCTTCCCAATCATAATCATCACAACAAGCAATAGGCATAACGATATCATCATCAAGTGCATCATCTTCCACAATTATTTTTGATTCATTTTCATGAGGCACAACATTAATAGGAGCAACATTATTTGGGAGAGATACCGTTTTACCTCTCTTCCTTTTTCTTTTCTTCTTCTTCACCACATCATGTGTGAGTTCAATCCTCTTTTTGGAGCTCCTTATTAATGAGATTGGTTGAATAAAAGGCTCCTCCTCGTTACCTGATTAATCATAAGAAGTAATAGGAGGATATTGGGAATTCTCTTCCCTTTCGTTAGTATTCTCTTCATACTTTATTTGTTTTCTTTTCTTTATGTAATTGGCAATATACGGATTTTCAATGCAATTCACCGCACAATACATATAAATTTGCTCAAAATAAAAACCAAGAGGTTTATAACGGGCAAAATCTGGGAGATAGTTGATTATACGTTTCATTTCTTCATAGCCCAAAAGCAAACTAAGTTCATTATAATGTGCAAGGGAAATCAAGTCATCACAATTTTTGGACACGATTAGATCGTGAAACCATTTGCATCGGATAGTTAAATGACCCCGTTCATTGCAAAGTTCACAAGTACAGCTAAGAATATTTAAATCTTCAGCACAAACATCTAGCCTTTCTTGCAAAAATTTAGTTTCTAAGTGCTTATGCCTCTTGCAATATCTATCTTCCCTATTTGGTGTGTACTTGCAAACCCAATGCACTCCACAAAAATTGACATGTTTATAGGAGACATTTTCATCATAACTAGTGCAATCATCATTAGTACCATGGATATTCAAGGAGTTCATACTAACAACATTGCAATCATGCTCATCATTCAAAGACTTAGTGCCAAACATTTTAATGCATTCTTCTTCTAACACTTTGGCACAATTTTCCTTTCCATCATTCTCACGAAAGATATTAAAAAGACGAAGCGTATGAGATAAACTCAATTCCATTTTTTTAGTTTTCTTTTATAAACTAAACTAGTGCTAAAACAAGAAACAAAAAGATTCGATTGCAAGATCTAAAGATATACCTTCAAGCACTCACCTCCCCGGCAACGACGCCAGAAAAGAGCTTGATGTCTACTACGCAACCTTCTTCTTGTAGACGTTGTTGGGCCTCCAAGTGCAGAGGTTTGTAGGACAGTAGCAAATTTCCCTCAAGTGGATGACCTAAGGTTTATCAATCCGTGGGAGGCGAGGGATGAAGATGGTCTCTCTCAAGCAACCCTGCAACCAAATAACAAAGAGTCTCTTGTGTCCCCAACACACACCAATACAATGGTAAATTGTATAGGTGCACTAGTTCGGCGAAGAGATGGTGATACAAGTGCAATATGGATGGTAGATATAGGTTTTTGTAATCTGAAAATATAAAAACAACAAAGTAACTAATGATAAAAAGTGAGCGTAAATGGTATTTCAATGCTTTGAAACAAGGCCTAGGGTTCATGCTTTCACTAGTGCAAGTTCTCTAAACAATAATAACATAGTTGGATCATATAACTATCCCTCAACATGCAACAAAGAGTCACTCCAAAGTCACTAGGAACGGAGAACAAACGAAGAGATTATGGTAGGGTACGAAACCACCTCAAAGTTATTCTTTCCAATCAATCCATTGGGCTATTCCTATAAGTGTCACAAACAGCCCTAGAGTTCGTACTAGAATAACACCTTAAGACACAAATCAACCAAAACCCTAATGTCACCTAGATACTCCAATGTCACATCAAGTATCTGTCGGTATGATTATACGATATGCATCACACAATCTCAGATTCATCTATTCAACCAACACAAAGAACCTCAAAGAGTGCCCCAAAATTTCTACCGGAGAATCAAGACGAAAACGTGTGCCAAACCCTATGCATAAGTTCATGGGCGGAACCCGCAAGTTGATCACCAAAACATACATCAAGTGAATCACGTGATATCCCATTGTCACCACAGATATGCACGGCAAGACATACATCAAGTGTTCTCAAATCATTAAAGACTCAATCCGATAAGATTACTTCAAAGGGAAAACTCAATCCATTACAAGAGAGTAGAGGGGGAGAAGCAACATAAGATCAAACTATAATAGCAAAGCTCGCGATACATCAAGATCGTGCCAAATCAAGAACACGAGAGAGAGAGAGAGAGAGAGAGAGAGAGAGAGAGAGAGATCAAACACATAGCTACTGGTACATACCCTCAGCCCCGAGGGCGAACTACTCCCTCCTCGTCATGGAGAGCGCCGGGATGATGAAGATGGCCACCGGTGAGGGTTCCCCCCCTCCGGCAGGGTGCTGGAACAGGGTCCCTATTGGTTTTTGGTGGCCAAAGAGGCTTGCGGCGGCGGAACTCCCGATCTATTCTGTTCCTCGAAGTTTTTAGGGTATATGGATATATATAGGCGGAAGAAATACGTCAGGGGAGCCACGAGGGGCCCACGAGGGTGGTGGGCGCGCCCCCTGCCTCGTGCCCCCCTCGTTTCTTTCTTGACATGGACTCCAAGTCTCCGGGTTGCTTTCCTTCCAAAAATAACTTCTCCAGAAGGTTTCATTCCGTTTTTACTCCGTTTTATATTCCTTTTCTCCAAACATCAAACAAGGGAAAAACAGAACTGGCACTGGGCTCTGGGTCAATAGGTTAGTCCCAAAAATAATATAGAAGTGTTTAATAAAGCCCATAAACATCCAAAACAGATAATATAATAGCATGGAACAATAAAAAATTATAGATACGTTGGAGACGTATCAATTACGAATCACTTGATGCTTGCGAACCATGCCTCTTGGGCAAGATGACTAAAACGCCGTTCTCCGGAACAATGGAGCGAGCAACAGATTTGTTGGAAATCATACATACTGATGTATGTGGTTCGATGAATATTGAGGCTCGCGGCAGGTATCGTTATTTTCTGACCTTCACAGATGATTTGAGCAGATATGGGTATATCTACTTGATGAAACATAAAGTCTGAAACATTTGAGAAGTTCATATAATTTCAGAGTGAAGTGGAAAATCATTGTAACAAGAAAATAAAGTTTCTATGATCTGATCCTGGAGGAGAATATTTGAGTTATGAGTTTGGTCTTCATTTGAAACAATGCGGAATAGTTTCACAACTCACGCCACCTGGAACACCACAGCGTAATGGTGTGTCCGGACGTCATAACCGTACTTATTAGATATGGCGTGATCTATGATGTTTCTTACCGATTTACCACTATAGTTTTGGGGTTATGCATTAGAGACAGCTGCATTCACGTTAAAAGGGGCACCATCTAAATCCGTTGAGACGACGCCGTATGAACTGTGGTTTGGCAAGAAACCAAAGTTGTCATTTCTTAAAGTTTGAGGTTGTGATGCTTATAAGAAAAAGTTTCATCCTGATAAGCTCAAACTCAAATCGGAGAAATATGTCTTCATAGGATACCCAAAGGAGACAGTTGGGTACACCTTCTATCACAAATCCGAAGGCAAGATATTCGCTGCTAAGAATGGATCATTTCTAGAGAAGGAGTTTCTCTCGAAAGAAGTGAGTGGGAGGAAAGTAGAACTTGATGAGGTAGCTGTACCTGCTCCCTTATTGGAAAGTAGTTCATCACAGAAATCTGTTCCAGTGATGCCTACACCAATTAGTGAGGAAGTTAATGATGATGATCATGAAACTTCAGATCAAGTTACTACCGAACCTCGTAGGTCAATCAGAATACGACCCACACCAGAGTGGTACGGTAATCCTGTTCTGGAAGTCATGTTACAAGACCATGATGAACCTACGAACTATGAGGAAGCGATGATGAGCCCAGATTCCACAAAAGGGTTTGAGGCCATGAAATCTGAGATGGGATCCATGTATGAGAACAAAGTATGGACTTTGATTGACTTGCCCAATGATCGGCAAGCCATTGAGATTAAATGGATCTTCAAGAGGAAGATGACAATCGATAGTAGTGTTACTATCTACAAAGCTAGAATTGTCGCAAAAGGTTTTTGACAAGTTCAAGGTGTTGACTACGATGAGAGTTTCTCACTCGTATCTATGCTTAAGTCTGTCCGAATCATGTTAGCAATTGCCGCATTTCATGAGATCTGGAAAATAGATAAAAAAACTGCATTCCTTAACGGATTTATTAAAGAAGATTTGTATATGATGCAACCAGAAGGTTTTGTTGATCCTAAAGGTGTTAACAAAATGTGCAAGCTCCAACAACCCATCTATGGACTGGTGCAAACATCTCGGAGTTGGAATATACGCTTTGATGAGTTGATCAAAGCATATAGTTTTATACAGACTTGCGGTGAAGCCTGTATTTACAAGAAAGTGAGTGGGAGCACTACAACATTTCTGATAAGTATATGTGAATGACATATTGTTGATCGAAAATAATGTAGAATTATTCGCAAAGCATAAAGGAGTGTTTGAAAGGAGTTTTTCAAAGAAAGACCTCGGTGAAGCTGCTTACATATTGAGCATCAAGATCTATAGAGATAGATCAAAACGCTTGATAAGTTTTTTCAATGAGTACATACCTTGACAAGATTTTGAAGTAGTTCAAAATGGAATAGTCAGAGAAAGAGTTCTTGCCTGTGTTACAAGGTGTGAAATTGAGTAAGACTCGAAGCCCGACCATGGCAGAAGATAGAAAGAGAATGAAAGTCATTGCCTATGCCTCAGCCATAGGTTCTAGAAAGTATGTCATGCTATCTACCAGATCTATTGTATACCCTACACTGTTTTTGGCAAGGGAGTACAATAGTGATCTAGGAGTAGATCACTGGATAGCGGTCAAAATTATCCTTAGTGGAATAAGGATATGTTTCTCGATTATGTAGGTGACAAAAGGTCTGGCCGTAAAGGGTTACGCCGATACAAGTTTTGGCAATCGATCCAAATGACTCTAAGTCTTCATCTGGATATATATTGAAAGTGGGAGAAATTAGCTAAAGTAGCTGCAGTAGAGCAATCAGAGACATAGAAATTTGCAAAATACATACAGATCTGAATATGGCGTAATCTGCTGACTAAACTTCTCTCACAAGCAAAACATGATCACACCTTAGTACTCTTTGGGTGTTAATCACATAGCGATGTGAACTAGATTATTGGTTCTAGTAAACCCTTTGGGTGTTGGTCACATGACGATGTGAACTATGGGTGTTAATCACATGGTGATGTGAACTATTGATGTTAAATCACATGGCGATGTGATCTAGATTATTGACTCTAGTGCAAGTGGGAGACCAAGTGTCGGGGTTGGGTGCGACATATGCCAAAGGATGGCTTATCATGGTGGGGCGAGTAGAACGTCGTCGGTGCCTCGGAAACGGGATGAGGCGTGAGGCATGCACGCCTTGGCGGATCTTACCCAGCCTTCAGGCTCTCCGTGGAGATAATACCCTATTGCTGCTCTGCGGGGTCTCCGCATGATCACTATGGCAAAGTGGGTACAAGGTTGCTCCTCGAGCTGTCGGGTGAGGAAGGAGAAGGGCACGGCTAGCTCTTCTCTTCCCTCTATGTGTGTCTAAAGCTATTAGGGTCCAACCTCTTGCATGGGTGCCCCGGGGGGTTTATATAGGCCTACCCCCCGGGGGTATAATGGTAATCTGGCTGGGCGCGGGTCCCAACCGTCTGTCTCTCAGGTCGCCGTCTTCTCCGCCGACTGCTAGGGCCCGCCAACTAGTAGGCCCCGCCGACGGGCCTCAAAGATGGGGCCGACAGTTTGTCACTTGCGGTAGTCTTGCGGCTGCGGATTCTTGTTGCGCGCCTCTAATGACGCTGGCTTGGTCATGGGTCATGGCAACAGCGTTGTTGCCTTTGACGGGCGATCATCATTGCCATTCCTCGTCTTGTCTTGGTTAATGGCGAAGGGGCCCGTGGGAGGCCGGCCGACTCTTGGGGCCGACTCCTAACGGGTCCGTCTCGTGGACGCTCGCCGTCTTCGCACTTCGCCGACAAAGCGGGTCCCGCTTTCTCTGGATCATCTGAGACATGCCGCCGTGGCTCGTATGCCGCCCACGGGTTGATGTCGTGGCCGGCATGGCAACAAAGGTTGCGCCGAATGGAGATCTCCGCCAAGACGGCGCAGATCAGGGACATGCTCGCTTCGTGAACGGGGCAGGGATGGGCCGCGAGGCGGCCGCACCCCATCCCGTCCGTGGTTGCGTAGGCAGGAGGTGGTGGGAGTCGCGGGCCGACTCCCCATAGCCGGCTTCTCTGGAAGCCGCCAGTTGGGAGTCGGCTTATCTCAAAGCCATCTCTGGGTCCCGGCCGTGAGGGGCAGTCGGCGGCTCTGCCGCCGAATCTTAGAAAGCGGCTCTTCGTCTTGGGGTCTTGAGGGGCGTAGCCTGCCCCGATGTTTTGAAAGGTCCGAGGGCTCGGGTTTGCCTACCCGTGGCCCATTACTCCGACAGTAGTCCCCGAAGCTGGTGAGGCATCGAGGGCTGTGTCGAGGAGCCTCAACAGTTTCATCCTTCTAGTGGTGGAATCTGAGCCTTGCTCGTCGTCTTCCTCCAGGCTGACTAGCTGGAGCCGGACTCGCAGAAGGGCGTCTTGCCCCTTGGAGAGTCTGAAAGTCGTAGCAGGAACCAGGCAGCGTGCCTGATAAGCTTCCTTGCGGCGGCCCGCTACGGGCCCGTCACGCGACGCCACGCGGCAGGGTCAGTCTGCCCACCCACGCGCGTGACGAGACAGGCCGTCAGGTGGGCCCCGCCATTACCGCGCCTCGGCAAGCGGCGATCCGCGCGTGCCGTAAGGGCGGTTAGTTCCCACGCCGTTATCGCGCAGTAACTTCGTGGGTTAAATCGTGGGGGGCATGGGGTACTGGGCGCAGTTAATCCCACCCCCGCCCCATCGGCTTCTCAGCCCGTGAGCCTATAAGTAGGCGGGAGGAGGGGGGCGGCGAAGCACGTGCACCCATCTCCCCACTTCCCCCTCTTCCTCTTGCTCCTTCTTCCTCTCGCTTCTTCTTCTTCTTGCCGCCACCGTGCCGAACCACGCCACGCAGCGGAGATGAGCTCTTCCTCTGCCGCTGCACCTCCCGCCGCGCGCTCCGGTGTGTGGGACGGCTCCGAGGTGGACGATGACCACATCGAGTTCCTCCGCCAAACGCGCCGCATCCCCGGCAAGAGCCTAGTGCGGGCCCGCGCCACGTCGGCGGGTGAAATAACGCCGGCGCCGGAGGAGGGCGAGCGGGTCGTATTCCGCTCGCACCTCATGCGCAGCCTAGGGCTGCCGGCGAGCGGCTTCTTTCGCGCTTTCTTGGAGTTCCACGGGCTCCAGCCGCACCACCTCACTTCGAATGCGGTGGTGCTGCTGGCTGCCTTTGCCGCCTTGTGCGAAGGCTTCCTCGGCGTTCTCCCCACCATCGAGCTATGGGGGGAATTCTTCCAGTCCAAGCTCGACACGCACGTCGTCGGCGTGCCGGCTCTGTGCGGCACCTTCATCACGATGTGGAGGCCGGTGGCCGACAACCCGTTTCCCGCCATTCCGCTGATCAAGTCGGTGAAGATGTGGCAGCGATCCTACTTCTACGTGAAGAACGCCGCCCGTAAGGTGATCGGTCAACCGCCGCTTTACGGCCGGGCGATCGGGCGGGAGGCTCTCACTGGTCCCACCGGGCCAGGATGTCGACTCCTGCTGGCGGGCGCCGCCGCTGCTGACTCGAAGTGCTGACGCAGTCGAAGGGCTTGACCGGGGCCGACCTGCTGGCCACCTTCGTGGCGCACCGAGTCCTCCCGCTCCAAGGCCGACCTCGTATGATCTGTCAGATGAGCGGCCACCGGGACCCCAGTCGGCTGTGCTCGAAGGACATGCCCCACGCGGAGGTGGCGGACACGGTGAACTTCATGGCGAACTGCAATCTTACGGCGGATTGGCAATTCGGCAAGGAGCCATACTCGCGCGCCAACCCCCCACCTGTGGTAAGTCGTCTTTTTTCCTCTTCTATTTATTTTTCAGCCGAATCCGACCTCTGATCTTCTTTGGTTTTTTCGAGTTAGAACCCCCTCATGCAGCCCTCAGCCGGCACCACGGGGCCGGCCCGTGAATTCGTCCCCGACCGGGCGGAGAGCGATGTCGATGACCCTGACTTGGGGGCGGCAGCGATGGAGGCCGACGCCGAAGGAGGAGGAGGAGGAGGGGTCGACGACTTCAGCCCTCGGCTACCTTCGCCGACCGGCTCAAGATGTCGGCAAGGGGGAAGTCGTCCCACGCCGCCAGCCGAATGTCGGCCAGCCGGGCGCGAGTTCCTCCGCCGGCTTGGGTGGTCGAGGCGGCGCGAAGAAGTGTCGGGCCGGGCCGAGCCTGCTTGGCGGCCGGTCAAAGAAGTTCAAGGGGACGGCCGCCGCGACCAGGCGGGAAGAGGCGGTCGCAAAGGCTAACCGCTTCCGCAAGGAAGTGAAGAAGCCACCACTAGTCTCCGTGTAAGTGCTTCTGCTTTGGTCTTGTTTTTCTTCTGGTGAACCTTGCCCAAATCTTTTACACATCTTCTTCGCATCAGGGCTCCCCTTACTTTAGAGAGGGTCGCCGTCGCCTCCGTCATGGGGTCGGCAGAGACGTCCGCCACTAATCGGCGGATTGACCCCGCCGCCGACCTCCGGGAGGCGACGGAGCGGAACGCGCAGGAGAAGCGTGACGAGGAGGAGGCCGCCCGTCTGGAGAAGGCGGAGGCCTAGAAGGCGGCGGCCTCTTCCCAGCGGAAGCTGGAAGAGGCCAAAGCCGCCGTTGCAGCGAAGCGGCGAGCCGAGGAGGCTGCGCGCCTCCAATCGGCGTTGCTCGTCACCCCGCTGAGCTCCGCGCCGCCGCCCCCGGAGTTCACGGGGCAGACTGAGGGAGCCGGCGGCGAGCACCCCATCATGGAGAAGGAAGGCGGCGAGGCCTCCATGTCGGGCACGGCCGTGCCGCCACCGCCGCCGTATGGGAGCGCGCGAGGTAAACAACAAGCGGACCCACCGGTGCCGCCGACTGAGGACGAGGCCGTGGCGAAGCTGCTCCTTCAAGTCGCCTCGCCAGGGCGTCGCCGTCTTGAGAAGGCGACTTCGGCGCCACGCCCCTTGGAGACCGGCGCCGCCAGCTCGGCCATCCTGCACGCCGAGGCGACAAGCACCGCGCTGTTGGTGGGTGCGAGGAGGCGGCACAGGTCCGCTGAACCAGCGCTTCGACGCTCAGCGGTTATGAGCCGAGGGCGACGCCATCCGTAATCGCACCAAGGCGCACCTGGCGTAGCGAACTGCCGTGCGGGTATGTTTTCTTCATTGAATTTTTCCTTGTTCTTCTCTCAGGGCGCCAAATACACTCCACTAGGTGTAGTCCCCGAGTTTCGGGCCGTCACGAAAGAGCAGCGGCTCAAACTCCATTTGATGAATTCCACATATTTACCTTTGTCTGAAATGCTTATCACAGGAGTATCACAACCTCCGCGTCACTGCCTTCAATCGCAATGTTGAAGAGCTGGGCAAGCGGACAGCCGACTTGTCGAGGAGCCGGGGTGAGTCTTCTTTCTTGTTCGCAGGGGCGCGCTGGCGCACCCGCGGGCTGTTGTCCCCGAGATTCGGGCCGACTGCTGAGCTGTCGGGCCGGATCTTCCTGGCGACCTTCTTAGTTGACGACTTAACGTCCTTTTTCTTTTTATTCTTCAGATGCCAACGCCACTCTCCGACGGCAGCTGGGCGCAGTCGACACCGCCTTGCGTGCCAAGGGGGAGGAGTGCAGCAAGCTCGCCGCAGAGCGCGACCTGCTGGCTATGCAGCTGGCGGAGCAAAGGGAGCTGCTTAAGAAGGCACAGGACGAGGCGGAGAAGAGAGAGGCCGCTCTCCTGGCCGAGTTTGAAAGCGAGCGCTCCTCCTGGACCGACAAGGAGGCGCAGCTGACCTCCGGCTTCCATGAAATTGAGGACATCGTCGATGGTGAGTTTCTTTACTTTCCTTCTTTGAGCCGCTGACTATAGGTCGGGCTGACTCCTGGTTTTTGACTTGCTTTTTTTCGCCTTGGCAGACTTCTTCCCGCCACACGCAGCGCCAATCGAGCCATCGAGGCTGATCGCGAGGCGCTGGAGGGCAATGGTGCGGAGATCGCTGCCAACGCCCGGACCCTTGACGAGCAGCTTCGAGCATCGAGATTCGCTCGTGGCCGCCCATCGGATGCTGCACCGGCTTCAACGCGGTCGGCGCCAGCGATCGCTGCCTTATGGCGGACATGCCGGTTCTGCGCACTCCTGGATCGCCGACCGGCCGGAGGTCACGGCCGGCTGTCTTGAGGCTCGGAAGGTTCCTCGCCCGGCCGGAGCGCGCCGGCCTTGGAATTTGTCAAGGTGTGGTATCCAGGCTGGATCTCGACCGCTGGCTGCGTTCGGCCAGAGGCCCAAAGCGGAGCTGCTGGCTGCGGAAGACGCCCTCGAAGGCGTGGCGGCGATCGCCGACTATACGGACACTAGTGTCTTCGTCCCTGAGCGGGCTGAGGACGGCGGGGAGGCGCCGCCGGATTGGTTCGGGATGAACCTGGATTATGACGAGGACTCGGCGGAGGTGATCGGCTCCAGCGCCGAGGAGGAAGGCGAGGCGGAGGACGGAGGTGAGACGGAGGTGCCAGAAGACGGAGCGGGCGACCAGCCTCAGCTCGACCGCGCCTCCAGCAACGAGCCGCGTCCGACCGGGCCGGCTATCGCCGGAGATGATCACGCCGAGATTGCCCAGCCGGCCGCTCCGGCGCCTGACACCACCGTCTCCACCGACCTCCAAACCTCTGCCGCCTTCCTAGGTCAGTTGCCTTGCCTTTATTTATCTGCTTTGATAGTCTTTAAAAAACTTGTTAATTCACACAATTCCACCCGCGGGGTGTATTTTGAACTTCTGCTCGAAGATTCGGCCAAGGGCCTATGCTGTGTAAATATTATCCTAATTCTATCTTTCCTTGCACATTGCTCCTATGGCTTTTTCCTTTGCCGCCTTCCCTTAGTTGCCGCCTTGCCAGTCGGACAACCGCTCTGCGGACTGCCGTTTGGATCAAGTGCTTGGCTACTCTTGGGAAGGCAAGTACTTGGCCATTTTTTAGAGTCATTTTAACAAGTTAGATAGAAAGCGGCAAGCCGACTACTCAAGAGCCGGCTTTGCGAAGAGAGGCTGGAAGCCGGCTTAATCTATGTTTATGCTTTGGGTCCTTAGCCATTTTTCATGTGGGCGCCCATTCTTCCTTACTCCTGCCCACCAAACAGTCGCTCTGCGAGCTGCGGCTTCTGACAGGAGACGGCTTAGGCACCACACATTATTTGTCCGACTACAGGAAGCATTCCATAGCGCGAGGCGACGAGTCCCCGGGTCGACTAGTCGAAACCGGTGCCAAGCGACATAACAAAGAGTAATATACTCGAAGGCATAATTCTTATCATACAGATAACAGAAAAGGGCAGTCCCCGAGCTCGTCTCGGGGGGCCCGAAGTCTTGGTACTTTAACACAAAAGGTAGCGTGGTACATACTGCATCAACTGTAAAATCTTCGGAGAAGATTCGCATTCCATGGCCGTTCTGTCTCTTTGCCGGAGTCGTCCCTCTTGCATGCTCGGGGCTTCGAAGGCCGATCGTAGTAGGAGTCGCTGCTCAAAGACTTTGTCGATAATGAAGGGGCCTTCCCAAGGTGCCGACAACTTGTGCTGGCCGGCTGTTTGCTGGATCAGCCGGAGCACAATTCGCCCTCTTGGAAAGATCTCGGCTTGACCTTCCTGTTGTAGTAGCGGCGCAGGCTCTGCTGGTAGATGCTGGACCGGCTGAGTGCCAACAGCCGACCCTCCTCCAGCAGATCGACGTCGTCTTGACGTGCTTCTTCTGCTTCCTCCTCGGTGTACATGGTGACTCGCGGGAAGTCGAACTCTATGTCCGTTGGGATGACGGCTTCAGCACCATAGACGAGGAAGAAAGGTGTGAAGCCGGTTGACTTGTTTGGAGTCGTGCGCAAGCTCCAGAGGACGGCTGGCAACTCCTCAACAGCCGCCGAACGCAGCTTCCGATGGTTCGACCAGTCGAGGCTTGATGCCAGACAGGATGAGGCCGTTTGCTCGCTCCACCTGGCCGTTTGACTGCGGATGGGCAACGGACGCTAAGTCCAGTCGGATGCCTTGTGTCGCGCAGAAACGGGCCAGGGCGCCTTTGGCAAAATTTGTGCCATTGTCGGTGATGCTGTGTGGTACGCCGTACCTAGTCGTGATGTCGGCGATGAAAGTCACTGCAGTTGGACCATTCAACTTCTTGATGGGCTTTACTTCTATCCACTTGGTGAACTTATCCACCGCGACAAGTAAATGAGTCAGGCCACCTCGTGCTGCTTTGAATGGTCCTACCATGTCCGTGCCCCAAACAGCAAAGGGCCAGCGATGGGGATAGTCTTGAGTGCGGAAGCCGGGCCGACACGGCTTGGAGCGGAACATCCGGCACCCTTGCATTTTTGCACTAATTCCTTTGCCTCTTCTAGGGCAGTTGGCCGAAGAAACCGTGTCGGAAGGCTTTGGCGGCATAGTGCTCTTGAGGCCGCATGGTGGCCGCACTCGCCTTGATGAATGTCTTCGAGAATCGCTTGGCCTTGCTCTGGCTCGACGCAACGCTGGTAGACACCAGTAACGCTGCGCCTGACCAGCTCTCTATTGACTATGGTGTAGGCTGCCGCTCGGCGTTGCACTTGCCGAGCCAAGATTTCGTCGGTTGGTAGCTCTCTGCTCACTAGGAACTTCAGGATGGGCTGGGCCCATGAAGGTGCTGCTATTTCTTCAACTGCCAGTACTGCTACTTGGACGAGGGCGGCTGGGCTGGGAGGCGGCGGGCTGGAATCCGCGGCCGCTTGCTGGGTTGATGAAGTCCCCAGGCCGACTGGTGCAGTCCCCGGGCCGAGCTCTGAGGTCTTCGCAACGGTTGCTGCAGTCCCCGGGCCGGCTTCGACTGCGGCATTCTTGGAGCCATCTGTAAGAATTCTCGTGCCGTCTGCTGAGGCTCTTGAGTCGGATCCGACTTCTTCAGGGGGAGCCGGCACAAAAATGGAATCTGATTCTGGTGAAGGCTTGACAGATGGCTTGAGGAGGCGCTGAAGGGCGACGCCGGATGGTATTGCCTGGCGGGTGGAGCCGATTCGTGCCAGGGTGTCTGCTTGGTCGTTGCCATTTCTTGGCACGTGAAGGAACTCGCACCCCTCAAAATATCCACTGAGTTGCTGTACCAGGAAACGGTAGCTCGCCATGTTTGCATCTTTGGCGTCCCAATCGCCAGATGACTGCTGGACCACCAAGTCGGAGTCGCCATAACACAGGATCCGGCGAATGCCAAGTTCTTTGGCAAGCCAGAGTCCGTGAATGAGCGCCTCATATTCGGCGACGTTGTTGGAGGCGGCGAAATGGATTTGCAGTGCATACTTGAGCTTGTCGCCTTTGGGGGAAGTGAGGACAACGCCGGCTCCCAAGCCGGTGCGCATCTTTGAGCCATCGAAATGCATCCGCCAATGGGTGGAGTCGGTATTTGGCGGCAATCTGGGTCTCGCCCGGTCGACGAGGAAGTAGGCCAGTGCTTGCGATTTGATGGCGGTGCGGGGCTGGTAATAGATGGTGTAGGGGGCCAGCTCTATGGCCCATTTGGCCACTCGGCCAGAAGCATCTCGGCTTCCGATGATCTCGGCTAGTGGGGCTGTGCAAACCACAGTGATTGGATGCTCTTGAAAGTAAGGCTTCAACTTCTTGGCGGCAAAGTGCACGCCGTAGCACATCTTCTGGTAGTGGGGGTAGTTCTGCTTGGAAGTCGACATTACTTCGCTCAGGTAATATACTGGTCTCTGGACAGGTAGCGCCTTGCCTTCCTCCTTGCGCTCAACTACAATGATCAGGTCTTGACTACCTGGTGGCGGCAATGTACAGGATCATGGGCTCTTTGGGAGTCGGGGTCGCCAGCACGGGGGGAGTAGTCAGCATTTTCTTCAACTGGAGAAAAGCTTCATCCGCCTTGTGGTTCCATTCGAAGAAGGTGGTCTTCTTCATGAGCTGGTATAAAGGGAGAGCTTTCTCGCCCAACCGACTGATGAATCGGCTGATGGACGCCAAGCAGCCGGTGAACTTTTGCACATCTAGCAGTCGGCGGGGTACTTCCATCCTCTCGATGGCCTTGATCTTCACAGGGTTGCACTCTATGCCGCGTTCAGAGACCAGGAAGCCAAGGAGTTGGCGGTGGTAATTCAAGACGCACTTCTCAGGGTTGAGCTTGATCTGGAATCGGCGCAGGTTCTCAAAGGTTTCCTTAAGGTCTTCCAGCAGTGTCCCTCGTTTTTCCGTCTTCACCACCACATCATCCACGTAGACGGGCGCGTTCGTCGAGCTGCTTGAGGAGGCACTTCGTCATGCAACGCTTATAGGTGGCGCCGGAATTCCTTATGCGGAACTTCATGGTCTGTTTGCAGATGGCTCCAAACGGCGTGATGAAGGCGGTCTTCGCTTTGTCGCCGGGTTCAGCTTGATCTAGTGATATTCGAATATGCATCTAAGAAGCTCAACAACTCGCATCCGGTGTGGAGTCTATCACCGGTCAATTCTTGGCGAGCGAATGGGTCCTTGGGGCAAGCTTTGTTGAGGCTTGTGTAGTCAATACACATCCGCCATCGCTTGTTCTTCTTGATCAGGGACCGGGTTTGCTAACCATTCTGGAAAGAACACTTCCATGATGAAACCGGCTGCTAGGAGCCGGGCTATTTCTTCTCCAACAACTCTTCTCTTCTCTTCTGACAGGCGGCGCAAGGGCTGCCTGACGGGCTTCACATCAGACCGGACATGTAACTTGTGCTCGACGAATTTCGTCGGT
This sequence comes from Aegilops bicornis, assembly GCA_021605145.1. NCBI lineage: Eukaryota > Viridiplantae > Streptophyta > Magnoliopsida > Poales > Poaceae > Aegilops > Aegilops bicornis. The sequence goes on along the minus strand of CM038669.1, from coordinate 462,365,499 downwards.
ACACCTGGCATGTCTTTAGGGGACCATGCGAAAATGTCCCGATTCTCATGGAGGAAATCGACGAGCTCGCCTTCCTATTTGCTGTCAAGGTTTGCACCTATGACAGCGTACCTCTCCGGGTGCTCCGGGTCCAAGGGTATCTTCTTCGTTTCTTTGGTCGGCTTGAACGAGCCCTCAGCTTCCGACTCCTTGGGGTTGGGCGATATTTCGGGCTGCTAGCCGGCCATCGCCACAACCCGATCAAGAAGCCGCTTCTCAGTTGCGATCACCAGGGACTCGGCTAGCCGACTGCTTTCGGCTGCGCAAGCGGATGACTTTCTGTAGTCGCCGGCTACGGTCAGAATCCCCTTGGAACTCGGCATCTTCATCTTGAGGTAGGCGTAGTGGGGGACCGCCATGAACTTGGCCAAAGCAGGTCGGCCAAGCAGAGCGTGGTATGGACTTTCGAGGTCCACTACTTGAACCAAAGCGGCTCTCGGCGGAAATGATCTTTGTCCCCAAAGAGGACATCTATCAGGATCTTGCCGATCGGTGAGCAGGAAAGGCTGTACAATGCCGTGGAACACAGTACGGCTGCTCTGAAGCTGTCTTTGCTTGATTCCTAACTTCTCCATCGTGTCCTTGTACAGGATGTTGATGCTACTGCCTCCGTCTATCAGCACTCGCAAGAAGCGAGCGGCCCTCCTATCCGCGGCAAGGGTGGCTCCCAAGACCAGGGCGTAGGAGCCCGGATTCGGCATCACCTCTGGGTGGTCAGCTCTGCTCCAACTGATAGGCCTCTCGGACCAGTGCATGAACTCTGGAGTATCTGATGCTACCGCATTCACTTCTTGCTGCTGCAGCCGCCTGCTGCGTTGATAGTCGGCCACACTGGTGAACACCACATAGGCTCCATGCTCTTCTGGGTACTCGTCTTGCATCAAGGCCGACCGGCTCGACAACCGGCTCTGGGCGGCGGTGGGGCGGCGGCCCAAGAGGGCGGGGAGGCAGGAGGCCGTCTCCCTTGGCGATCTGGTGAGCCGGTGGCACTTCCGGTGGTGTGCTTTGGCGGCTTCAAGGCCGCTATGGAACTTGCGGGACCATCTAGAGTGCCTTTCGTAAGAGAAGGCGGCAACCATTGGACTTGCCGCCTTTCAGCCGCTTGGCGGAGGCTGCCCCTCCGGCTATTGGTCTTCAATCGCGCGAACCTGCGGCTCTTTGGAAGCCGGCTGTGGGACCTTGCGCTTATGATCATTCTGTTGCTGTCGCCGACTGGTGTCTCCAGCCGGAGTTCTGGGAGCCTGAGGAGCCACTTTCCCGGTCGCGCTGACTTCAATCTCCGCCTTCACGGAGGAGTCGGCTGTAGCGTACTTGTCTGCTATGATCAGCAGCTCGTCGCAAAGGAGCTTGTGCTTGAGGAGGGTGCCTTCTCTGCACCCGGCGGTGAAGTACTCCGATAGCTTGCACCTCGTGCACGCCCTCGCAGGAGTTCCGAAGCTCGGCCCAGCGCGTGAGGTAGTCGCGAGTCAACTCGTTGGGGCCTTGCACGCACAAGGAAAGCTGGCGAGGCTTGGGAGGTCGCTTGTATGTGCTTGTGAAGTTGCGGACGAAGGCTTCGGCGAAGTCGACCCAGCTGTTGATGCTGCGGGGCTTCAGGTTGTTCAACCATGTCCGGGCCGTGCCCTGGAGCATGAGAGGAACATACTTTACGGCAACACGCTTGTTGCCGTTCGCTATGTTGACGGCCGTGGAGTAGTCGACCAGCCAGTCTTCCGGCTTCACGGAGCCGGTGTACTTGGGCGTATCTCGGGGGAGCGTGAACCCTCTGGGAAAGGGCTCGTCTCGGATGCGAGGTCCGAAACAGGGCGGACCCAACTCGTCTTCTTCTTCCAGCGCCAGGGATCGGTGGAGTCGGTCAATCCGGTGGCGGGCGTCGTTTTCTCCGACTGCCTCTCGGCGGCCAAGGCGGTCGCCGAGAGTTGGATGCTCGATGGGTGGCGGGGAGACTCGCCTTTCTTTGCGAGGAGGACGAGGCATATAGTCGTCCCGCCGTTCCACTTCTCTTGGGCGGCCGTCTTGGTCGCGCTCGATGGAGATGTGAGTCGGACTGTGGCTGACATCCGGATCCTTGTTTTTTCTTCCGCGGACACCGCCAGTCGGCATCCGAGACGTCGCGCTTTGATCTCGGCGGGGAGGCAGGTCGTCGTTTTGTCGTTGCGGCGCCTCTGTGCGGCAGCCGGCCTTGTTTTGCACGGCAGCCGCGTCGAGGAGCTGCTGGACTCGTCCGTCATCAGGCGGCGCTCCTCACCCTCGAAGTTGTCCAGCTCGTCCGCCGCCGCCTGGGTGGCACGGATGTTCTCCGCAGGCGTGGCGTCACAGGGCGATTAACCCCAAACAGGTTGGCGATGGCCACGCCGCGCTGTTGGACCGCGCCTAGGCAGCTAGGCCCGGTCGGGGTCGGCGAGCCGCCCACAGCGCGATCCATCTCACGCTGGTAGGCTTCTGACAAGCGTCTCATGCTTGCTGCTTCCTCGCGCTTCGACGAAGCCGAAGGCGGCGCCTCGACCTCTCGGCGTCTGCGTCTTCCGGAATAGGCGCGTTAGGTTCGCGAGCCGCGTCGAGAGGGTCATGAGCTCCTTCGCCGAATGCTCGCCATGACCGGCGACGAGCACCTTCGCGGACGGTGCTTCCGCCGCTCTCCGCGAGGGAGCGACTTCGTCAGACCACCACGTTGGTGGGAACGCGTCGAGCGACGCGGTGTCGGAGTCGACCAGCATCGGGTCGGTGGAGCCCTCACGGACTCCAAGTCCGCGGGCAGGCTCGCCAGTGACGTGGAGTTGGTCGAGGAGGTCCGCGAGGAGGCTCGGGGCCGCCCGTGCTCGCATCGGATGCGAGCTTGTCGGAGAGGCGAATCTCGCCCGGCACGAAGTTCGGCAGGCAGCCGGCTTGCGAGGCGACCTCAGGCGCCCGCGTCTGCGGGCGCAGACTCCGTCTGGCGTGCCGGGCTGGCTGCGCTCGCCAGGGAGGAAAAGGGTTCACGTCCAGATCAGGTCTCCGGGCGACGGTGCACCTAGCCCCACGGTGGACGACAAATGTCGGGGGTTGGGTGCGACATATGCCAAAGGATGGCTTATCATGGTGGGGGTGAGTAGAACGTCGCCGGTGCCTGGAAACGGGATGAGGCGTAGGCATGCACGCCGGCGGATCTTACCCAGCTTCAAGGCTCTCCGTGGAGATAATACCCCTATTGCTGCTCTGCGGGGTCTCCGCATGATCACTATGGCAAAGTGGGTACAAGGATGCTCCTCGAGCTCTTCGGGGTGAGGAAGGAGAAGGGCACGGCTAGCTCTTCTCTTCCCTCTATGTGTGTCTAAAGCTATTAGGGTCCAACCTCTTGCATGGGTGCCCCGGGGGGTTTATATAGGCCTACCCCCCGGGGTATAATGGTAATCTGGCTGGGCGGGGGTCCCAGCCGTCTGTCTCTCAGGTCGCCGTCTTCTTCGCTGACTGCTGGGGCCCGCCGACTAGTAGGCCCCGCCAACGGGCCCAGCATGGGGCCGATAGGCCTTGTCCGTCGCGGGCGGGTCTTGCCGGCTGCGGATTACTGTTGCCGCGCCTCTAATGACGCTGGCTTGGTCATGGGATCATGGCAACAGTGCCGCCGCCTGACGGGCGATCACTGTTGCCATTCCCTGTCTTGTCTTGGTTAATGGCGAGCGGGGCCCGTGGGAGGGGCCGGCTGACTATTGGGGGCCGACTCCCAACGGGTCCGTCTCGTGACGCTCTCGCCGTCTTTCGCACTTCGCCGGCTGTGGGTCCGCTGCCTCTCGGATCGCATAAACATGCCGTCGTGGGCTCAGGCGCCGCCACGGAAGTTGATGTCAGGGCGGCATGGCAACAGCGCCACGGATGGAGATCTCCGCCAAGATGGGCGCGATCAGGCTATGCTCGCTTCTTCGTGAACGGGCAGGATGGGCCGCGAGGCGGCCGCACCCCATCCCGTCCGGTGGTTGCGTGAGGCAGGAGGTGGGAGTCGCGGGCCGACTCCCCATAGCCGGCTTCTCTGGAAGCCGCCAGTTGGGAGTCGGCTTATCTCAAAGCCGTCTCTGGGTCTCGGCCGTGAGGGGCAGTCGGCGGCTCTGCCGTCGAATCTCAGAAAGCGGCTCTTCGTCTTGGGGTCTTGAGGGGCGTAGCCTGCCCCGATGTTTTCAAAGGTCCGGGGGCTCGGGTTTGCCTACCCGTGGCCCATTACTCCGACATGAAGGAAATATGCCCTAGAGGCAATAATAAAGTTATAATTTATTTTCTTATTTTAGGATAAATGTTTATTATTCATTCTAGAATTGTATTAACCGGAAACATAATACTTGTGTGAATACATAGACAAACATAGTGTCACTAGTATGCCTCTACTTGACTAGCTCGTTAATCGAAGATGGTTGAGTTTCCTAGCCATGAACATGAGTTGTCATTTGATTAACGGGGAGAATGATGTGATTGACTTGACCCATTCCGTTAGCTTAGCACTTGATCATTTAGTATGTTGCTACTGCTTTCTTCATGACTTATACATGTTCCTATGACTATGACTTTATGCAACTCCCGTTTACCAGACGAACACTTTGTGTGCTAGCAAACGTCACAACGTAACTGGGTGATTGTAAAGGTGCTCTACAGGTGTCTCCAAAGGTACTTGTTGGGTTGGCGTATTTTGAGATTAGGATTTGTCACTCCGATTGTCGGAGAGGTATCTCTGGGCCCACTCGGTAATGCACATTACTATAAGCCTTGCAAGCATTGCAACTAATGAGTTAGTTGCGAAATGATGTATTACAGAACAAGTAAAGAGACTTGCCAGTAACGAGATTGAACTAGGTATTGAGATACCGACCATCGAATCTCGGGCAAATAACATACCAATGACAAAGTGAACAACGTATGTTGTTATCCGGTTTGACCGAGAAAGATCTTCGTAGAATATGTGGGAGCCAATATGAGCATCCAGGTTCCGCTATTGGTTATTGACCGGAGACGTGTCTCGGTCATGTCTACATAGTTCTCGAACCCGTAGGGTCCGCACGCTTAAAGTTCGATGATGGTTATATTATGAGTTTATGTGTTTTTATGTACCGAAGGTAGTTTGGAGTTCCGGATGAGATCGGGGACATGACGAGGAGTCTCGAAATGGTTGAGACGTAAAGATCGATATATTGGACGACTATATTCGGACATCGGAAAGGTTCCGAGTGACTTGGGTATTTTTTGGATTACCGGAGAGTTACGGGAATTCGCCGGGGAGTATATGGGCCTTATTGGGCTTTAGGGGAAAGAGAGAGGAGAGGCTGGGCGCCCCCCCAAGGCCTAGTCCGAATTGGACTAGGGGGAGGGGCTGCGCCTCCTTCCTTCTCTTTCTCTCCCTTTCCTTGACTCCTACTCCTACTACATGGAAGGGGCGAATCCTACTCCCGGTGGGAGTAGGACTCCTCCTAGGGCGCGCCATAGAGAGGGCCGACCCTCCCCCTCCTCCACTCCTTTATATACGGGGAGGGGGCACCCCTTGGAGACACAACAATTGATCATTGATCTCTTAGCCGTGTGCGGTGCCCTCCTCCACCATAGTCCACCTCGATAATATCGTGGTGGTGCTTAGGCGAAGTCATGCGTCGGCAGAACATCATCATCGTCACCACGCTGTCGTGCTGACGGAACTCTCCCTCAAAGCTCGGCTGGATCGGAGTTCGAGGGACGTCATCGAGCTGAACGTGTTCTGAACTCGGAGGTGCCGTGCGTTCGGTACTTGATCGGTCGGATCATGAAGACATACAACTACATCAACCCCGTTGTGCTAACACTTCCGCTTTCGGTCTACGAGGGTACGTGGACAACACTCTCCCCTCTCGTTGCTATGCATCACCATGATCCTGTGTGTGCGTAGAATTTTTTTTGAAATTACTACGTTCCCCAACACTCGGCGGGTTCTCATGATCTCCGTTAGCAACGGTGACCTCTATCCCTTCCACGGCAATAATCCTGCTCCACCATCGACGCTCACCATCTCCACGTCGGACTTGTGGCATCGTCGATTTGGGCACCCTGGTGCTCACTCCTTGTCCACATTAGCAAACGACTTTCTTAGCTCTTGTAATAAAAGTGCCCACATCCCCTGTAATGCTTGTCAACTAGTACGTCAAGTGCATCTTCCTTTTTCTTCTTCCTTTAGTAAAACATTTGCACCCTTTGATTTAATACATTGTAACTTGTGGACCTCTCCCGTTGTAAGCTTCTCTGCTTTCCAATATTATCTAGTTGTGCTTGATGATTTCACACACTACTCTTGGACGTTTCCTCTATGCAACAAATCGTACACCTCCACTACCTTACAACGCTTTTTCACGTTCATCCACACACAATACAATGTCATTATCAAAGCCATGCAATGTGACAATGGCGGGGAGTTCATCAACTCCTCCCTCCGCTCCTTCTTCTCTATCAAGGGCATAGCCTATAGGTTTTCTTGCCCCCACACATCTCCCCAAAATGGCAAAGCAGAGCGTATCATTCGCACAACAAATGACGTCGTTCACTCCCTTCTTATCCAAGCCAACCTTACTCCCCCCTTCTGGGTTGAGGCCCTTCACACCGCTACCTACCTTCTAAATCGTCGCCCCTCTCGTGCCATCAACGATCATACACCCTACTACCTCCTTCACGGTACCCATCCCACTTATGATCACCTACGTGTGTTTGGGTGCTTATGCTTCCCCAACACATCCGCCACCATGGCTCATAAACTTTCCCCTCGCTTGACACGGTGCATTTTCTTAGGTTATCCCCTTGAACATAAGGGGTACAGGTGCTATGATTTATCCACGCGTTGTGTGATTGTCTCCCGGCATGTCGGTTTTGATGAAAATTCATTTCCCTACGTATCGACCACTCCACCAGCTACACCATCCACCCCCGCACCCGATCCGCTGGCCTCACCCGGATCCCCAGCCAGTCTCTCGGATCTGCCGCCCGCGCCTACCTCATACTGGCCTCACCAACCGCACAACCCAGCTCCCCGCGCATCTCCCGCATGCAACCAATCCCCAGCTGACCCCACCCCCACTACCAGCACTGTCGGGTGCATCTCCCCGCCCGGATCCCACAGCCCGACCGCCTTGACTGTTGCGCCCTCCACCCCACCATCCAGTCCACCCAAATCCACCTCGCACTCCGCGCCTGTCCCCTCTGCCCCACCTGCTGCAGATTCCTCCACCCGTGCCGCCAGCCGCACCGCATCCTCCTCGGGATCCGAGGCATATGCACGCCCACTACCCCTCCGCCACATCTACCCCGCCATGCACAGCCGGCTAAACCCCCACGTAATTCTCACAACATGGCCACTCGGGCCAAGCGTGGGTACTGCATGCCCTTGCGACTTTTTCTTGCTGATTCCACTTCCACACCCCTCTCTCCTATCCCTCCAATGTATAAATCTGCCCTAAAGGACCCAAATTGGTGCCAAGCTATGCAAGATGAGTATCATGCTTTAATCAATAACTCCACTTGGTCTTTGGTGCCTAAGCCTGCAGGTGTCAACATTGTTACTTGGAAGTGGATTGTTTGCCACAAGTTCAACACAGATGGCTCTTTGGCTCGGTATAAGGCTCGGTGGGTTGTTCCGGGATTCACTCAACAAGAGGGTGTGGACTACGACGAGACATTCAATCCGGTCGTCAAACCAGCCACAATTCGTGTTGTGCTCAGTCTTGCCACCTCACACTCGTCGCCCATTCATCAACTGGATGTCAAAAATGCCTTTCTTCATGGTGATCTCAAGGAAATTGTCTATTGCTCCCAACCGGCCGGCTTTGTTGATTCATCACACCCGGATCATGTGTGCCTACTCAACAAGTCCCTCTATGGTTTGAAACAAGCCCCTTGGGCGTGGTTCCTTCGGTTCAAGTCCTTCTTGCTGTCTATTGGGTTTTGTGCTTCCAAGAGTGACTCCTCCTTGTTCATACGCCACCATGGACCCACCATTGCCTACCTTCTAGTGTATGTCGATGATATCATTCTCACGGCCAACACTTCTGCCACACTAAACTCCATCATTGCCTCCCTCAAGCAGGAGTTCTCTATGTCAGACCTTGGTGAGCTACATCACTTTCTTGGCATCAATGTTACTCCCAACTACTCCGGCTTGTTTCTATGTCAGCAACAGTATACACTTGAGATTCTTGACCGCGCCAACATGCTTCATTGCAAACCCGTGTCCACCCCCGTCGACACCTCGGCCAAGCTCTCTCTTCACGACGGTCATCTTCTCTCCAACCCTACATACTACCGAAGCTTGGCCGGCGTGCTTCAATACCTTACTCTCACCCGCCCGGACATCTCCTATGCCGTCCAACAAGTTTGCCTCTTCATGCATGAGCCGCGTGACACTCATATGCAATTGGTAAAATGGATACTTCGGTATTTGCAAGGCACCTCCCACTATGGTATTCAGCTCTACAAATCACCCTCTCACGACCTCATTGCCTATACCGGCGCTGATTGGGTCGGGTGCCCGAACACCCGCAAGTCAACTGCTGGGTTTTGTGTCTTCCTTGGCAACAACATCGTCTCTTGGTCCTCTAAGCGCCAACCTACTGTGTCACGATCCAGTGCTGAAGCTGAATACCGGGGCGTCGCCAACTGTGTTGCTGAATCTTGCTGGCTCCGACAACTCTTACATGATCTCAAGTGTCCGCCAAACAAGAGCAACTGTGGTATATTGTGACAATGCCAGCGCAACATATCTCGCCTCCAACCCAGTTCAACACCAACGGACCAAGCATATTGAGATAGATCTCCATTTCATCCGGGATCGTGTGGCTCTTGGCGAGGCTTGTGTGCTTCATGTTCCATCAAGCTCACAGTTTGCTGACTTCTTCACCAAAGGACTCCCTTCTCAGATGTTTCATGAGTTCCGCGCCAGCCTGAACGTCCTTCCCCATGGAGTTCCGGCTGAGGGGGGGGGGGGGGTGTTAAACGTGTGCATGTATATTTGTGTAAAACTGAGTCCACTCCTACATTGTAGGATCTAGCAACGCTCATGGCCTGCGTGCCTTGTTTTTAGGAGCGTTAGCTCTCTCCCCGCGGGGATATATTTTGTAATTTGTAACTCAGTTGAGCAGTGAATAATTCAACTCTCCAACTGTACGTACACCCTGAGGCAGGTTCTGCGTTTGACGATGCTGACGGGCGGCGGCCAGCGGCACACCTGTATTGTGCTGTGCGTAGCCAGCAGCAAGTTCTCGTTAACAAATGTTTTCTTAAGGGAGCCAGAGCATCCCGGAAGCCCCTATACGTCCGGGCGGACAACTCGACCGGTAAAAGAAATCTGACCTAGAGAGGCTTTTCATATTGGTCCTATATGCCCCTCGTAATCAGCCTAATGTCGGGCGGATATGAGGAGGCCCAGGTCCGTCCGGACACGTCTGCCACATCGGATCAGACCCATGTCATACCCACCTCAAATTGCACCAAAGACCAGGTTCACAAAATCTACCGCCGTTCATCCACCATTTCCCGCATTCAAGCCGTCTCTGTCATCCACCCCTCCTTCCCCACCCATGCTGCTGGCCCCCATCCGCCACCCTAGATCTCGTCGTAGGGTACCCCGTAGCCCACCACCGCCACGGATGTTGCCTCGACGTCGTTCGTGGGGCTCCCATCCTTGGAGTCGAAATGCAAGCCGTAGAACGTCGCCCGGAGGGACCGGCAACGGAGGCAGTAGGAGAGGGAAGCGACGTCGTAGGGAGTTCCAGCCACTGATACTGTGGACCTTGAGGAGGATGCGTCTGCTCCGCCGCGCCCGGCACCTCGAACCCCGTCAATCCTGCCACCGACAAGGAAGGTGTCATCTGCCTCGACAATGGCCAACGACGATACGACGGCAGGATGGGCGATTCCGGACTGTTTTCATTCAACGCAGGTGATGTAGGCGAACGTTTGTGATTTGCCGCAGCTCCAATAGGAGCGGATAAGCACGGGCAGAGCCGGCGCCCGGTCTACACACGCTCCTGTTTGACAGAATGACGCAACAGGACACGATTCATTTCCCCCCTCCTTCCTCATCAACACCTTGCATATGCCATTGAATCATTTAGCTATATACGTCACTGCATCAATTTGTTGCGTATATCGTCAGTTTATTTGCAATCATGATAATTTTAGAAGAATATCATGTCAAATAGGATCAATGACAATCAAGAACCTACCCAAGTGGATTATGAATAGGGATCCAAATTATCCTATGTTCGATGTTGGGGCAACATCAGACCCCAACAAAAAAAGAAAGGTAAAGACACCCAAGGCAAGAGGTCTGGCTTTCACAACATTTGAGAACATGTTAGTTAAAGCTTGCTTGGCTCAATTGTACATGTAGGGAGGGCCCAAAATAAATCGAAGGAAGGGGCTATGCTGCACCATATGGTGTTGTGCTGCTATAGTCACGTCGTTTGGGCATAACAACAAACATCGGCAAATCCTATTTGGCGCGTAGATTGCACGCGAGTGACCTACTGTATAGCCCTCCAGCGCTTGATCATGTGTTTGGGTGGCCCATTTAGGGTTTATTCCCCACAGAACCTTCCCTGAACAATTTTTTTCTTTCGATTTTCTCTCTTTTTTCTTCTTATCCTTTTATTTTTCTTTTACATTCATTTTCCTTTTTATTTCTTTTCTATTTTTTATTTTTGTGGACTTCTTTCAAATTTGTGAATATTTTTGAAACCGTGAACTATTTTACAAATTCGCGAACGTTTCTGATACTGTAGACATTTTCTGAAACTCGTGAAGATTTTTGGCATACATTTTTGAATTTCGTGATTTTTTTATTTTGAAGAACAGTTTTTGAAATGTACGAACATTTTTTGAATTCACGAATATTTTTTACTGATAAGTATTTTCGTCACTTGGGAATAATTTTAGAAATTCGTGAACATTTTTCATTTTTTGAACATTTAAGAAAAATCTTGAATATTATTTGAATTCGAGAAATTTTGTTCAAAATCATGAATTTTTTTCATAATCGTGAACATTTTGTTCAAAATCATGAACATTTAATTAATGCACGGACATTTTATGATTTCTCAAACATATTCCAAAATCATGAACATTTTTTTCTTCTGAATTACGATCCTTTTATGATTTTGTGAACATTTTGTTTTAAAAATCCGAAATTATTGAGAAATTTGGAAGTTTTTCAAACCACGAATTATTTTTAAAAAGAAAAACAAAGAACAGCAAAAGAAACAAAAAACAAACAGGCTGATTCCCGCCCCGCGCATGGCTCACGTCTTCCAGCTCCCAGGTCGCCAAGTAGAACCTCCCGCAAACATCATCATATGCTCCCTCATATGGGCTTGGGCTCGACCAAGAGTAAAGCCCCCTTAGCCCTGGCCCTGGCCCGTATTAGGCAATCACCACACAGCAAGAACCCTTTGCCCGTGCGCTGGTGCAGAACAGCAACACATATCACGTATAACATAGTGGCGCCGAGCCGTCACGTACCACAGACACATGTGAGCCGCGATAACTGACCGCGAGCCCGAAGCTCCCCGAAAGTTCATCCTAAACTAGAGCTAAGCTAAGCCGATAACGAGAAGAGTCGTTACTCTGTTTCTGAAGGCAAAAAGAAAGAGTCATGGCACGATACGATTACATGTGCCCGAATTGCAAGCACCCGATGTCGGCCTAGCTAACCGATCGATCGAACAAACCCGTCGGCCACCCATCATGGAATGGTGGTGGACCTCACCACGGTACCCCCCTAACAAACTGCACGGCAAGAAATATTTTTAAGGGTCTCTTTGATTCACATGATTTTAGAAGTGTGGGATTAAAATATAAGATTGAAATGTCCTGCTCATCTCATTCTTACAGAATTTTAATTTATTTATTGCATCACAGGAAAAATAAGGATTCTTTCAAAGTGGATGCTAAAATTCCTTTGGAATGTAGTATAAAGCGACCCTTACAAAAAGAAATCCTAGAATATTCAATTGTATGAATCAAACAACCAATATAGGCGAACCAACCTGTGGTTGAGATTGTTAGATGGACAGTGGTATCTCCATCCACCAGGGTTCAAACCCCGGTGCTCGCATTATTCCTGAATTTATTTCAGGATTTCCGGCGATGCGCTTTCAGTGGGAGGAGACGTTCCCGTCAACGACGAGGCACATACGGTGACTTCGTAAATCTCAAGATGATATATTTCCGATCTCTCGGAGGTGCTCATAGGGGTAGGGTGTGCATGTGTACGTTCATAGGGATGCGTGTATGCGCGTGTATATGAGCGCTTGTGTTTGTATTGATGCTAAAAAAACAGCCAATATAGAACAAAAAAACTAAGAATTTTAATCTTACAATTAGTTTATGAATATCCTTTGAATTAAAAGAGCACTAATAGTCAGCGTCCAAAAATGAAGAAAAAATGATATTAGAGACGAGGTCCATACAGCCTAAAAACCTAACTCACAGATTACCATTGTAGCCCAGCAACCTAACAACAATTGCCAAAGAACCATAATAAGGGGTCACATAATCAGAGCCATGCTATAGAAAAAGTTGTAATCATGGCTATTCCCTATACGACACTCATTGCGATGTAATGTCGCTGAAACGCGCATGGGATGAGCGAGCGAGTGACGGAGCGGGTTGGCCCATTTAGCTAGCGTAGCGTTTTTTTTGTTTAGGTTTTCTACTTGTTTTGGGAACCTTCTATAAGGTTAAGGTTCTTGAACTTTTTTTCATGTTGGTTTCTCTTTTCTTAAATTCATATTTTTATATTTTTCGAAACTTCAACAACAAACTGAAATTTTTAAAAAGTTCGCCTTTTCAAATTTTGTTCATGTTTTTTAGAAAATCTTGAAATTTCAAATTTCATTTACATTTTTCAAAAAATGTTCATATTTTTAGATATGTTTAAAAGTTTATATTTTGATCGGGTTTATTGAAAAAATGCGTTGGAATTTGAAAGTTTGTTCACGGCTTCACAAAATGTTCAGAATTTCAAAATTATTCATTTTTTCGGAGAATGTTCGTAAATTAGTTATTTTTTTTGCATTTTACGGAAATTTTAGAAATAGTCCGTTTTTGTTAAACTTTTTTCCTTTTTTCAAATTCATTTTTTTCACTTTTCGGAGAATGTTTGGAATTTCAAAAAATTCCCAATTTTTTAAAATAATTAAGAATTCGAAAAGAGTATTCACATTAAAACAACAACAACTAAACCCCCCGGTTGATGCAGTATCGTTCGCTACAGTATGTCGATTGCTTCCGTGCACGTTAAAATTGGCCGGCGCAATCATGGTTACCCTGTGCGTCGGGCGGTCGGGCTGCTGGTTACGTTATTTTTCATCGGCGGCGGTTGCTGTTCTGAGGTGCTGGTCCTATGGGGCCTTAGCACGACGACTTCCCGACTGTCTACTACAACAAGTTGTGCCCGGCTCCGGCTATGGAGGGGCGATGACGGCAGCGCGCCTTCGGCTCGCTTCGGTGCTTGTAGTCGTCGCTAGGTGGTCTACGAATCTGGATGTAATTTTTATTTCTGATATTTGTTGTACTGCCATAATTAAAGATAAATAGATTGAAAGTTTTTCCGCAAAAAAATATGGGTCATGTAGGAGCTTCACCCCTAAAAAGAAAAAGGAGCTGCCCCTAAAAAAGGAGAGAATTTCTTATTTGCGTCCTTTCCTAAAGTTTGCATCCTTATTTGACCCAGATAAAATTTTCTTGCCTATATGACACCTAAAGTAAATTTTGTTCTTTATATGACACTTTCGTCCATTTTATGCACTAACGGTGTTAAGTGTGAGACGAAAAGACAATTTTGCCCCTAATGCATTGTGTAATTATCGTGGATGTAGTAAAAAATAAGGCAATCAATCCATCATCGTCCTTCTTGGAGGTGCTGATTGGTACCGGCGCTTCGGAAGCTTGGAGCTTGGTGGGCGATCTCCGGTGGGCGCAGCGGCCTCGAGGCTTCTTCGTTTTTTGTCGATCCGCCATTGTTGGCATTATTTTCTTTTGTATTTTCTCTTTCTTTCTTTTTGGGTGTGACAGTGCTACTTCGCCCCAGCACCTATCGTTGGATGTTCGGTTGATTGCTTTGTATACAAAGCGGGGAAGCCCTTTTTCATTAAATGGATGCTGCACATGTATGTGTATACTTCAATATTTCGTTCCTTAGGTAAACTGGTCTATGCACGTAAAAGGTATACAAAATATCTGTAGATATTATACTAGCATATCTTTTTTGTTAGATGCGTACTAGTATATCTATGATCAGTACTACAGAGCCAACGGCCCATTAGCCAAGGGCAATGTAGCGGTCTCGGCCTTGGGCGTCCACGCACGCACATGGTGCCATAGGCGCGGCTGCCCATACGTGGTGCCATGAGTTGCGGACGGCACCGGCATCGCCTGCGATGCGCTGCAGTGGTGAACTCGTGATTAAAGATGCGCGCATGGTTTATACGTGGTGACATGAGTTGTACCGGAGTTTTTATAAAGGCGTTGTACGTTCTTTTTTGCATAGGTCGTAACTTAAGGCATTTGATCAAGAATTTTTACACATATGTGGGTTACATCATACATACATACATATATTCTTTTTAAAAAAATTGAACCATAAAAGTTTAAATTTGAATTTTTCAAAAATAAAAGCTTCCATGAAGCTCGGTCTCTAAAACGCCTCTCTCTAGGTACGTCACGTGCGCAGCAATTTTTAATGAAACATATGCACGCATGCACGCCAATTACGTACAAATTTGACTAGTTTTGCATGCACATATATCTCACTTTTGGCAATTATTTCTCTTAAATCAAAGTGTAAAACTTCAATTTTTTTTACAGCACTCTGTTCTACATGATGAGCTCTACAATTAGAGTCCAATATTGAATGTATTCTTTTTTCATAAATTTCTAGCAATACATGGGACCTACACATCATACAACACTACTTCGATAGATTCAAGTTATATTTTTCTTACAAAGACGCACACCAGATTACGTGAGGAAAAAAATATTGAAGCATACATATACATATGTATCTTCCATTGAGCAAACATGGGTGAACTAATTGCATTTTCACTACATCCAGGATAGTTACTGAAATGACTAGGGGCAAAATGGTCTTTTTGCCTCGCACTTAACAACATTAGTGTCAAAAATGGACCGAAGTGTCATATAAGGAACAAAATTTACTTTAGGTGTCAAATAGGGTATATAAAATTTTCTGGGCCAAATAGGGAAGCAAATTAAAAAAAGGTCAAATAAGGAATTCTCTCCTAACACTAGTCGAAAAAGGCCCATTTGTCCCGGTTCTGGAATCGGGACTAAAGGGTCAGGACTAAAGCCCAATACCTTTAGTCCCGGTTCGCTTACGAACCGGAACAGATGGGGTTCCACGTGGCCGCTGCGGCGAGCCCAGGCAGGAGGGCCTTTAGTCCGGATTGGTAACACCAACCGGGACCAAAGAGCATCCACACATCGGACTCGAGAGCTGGGGTTTTATTTTATTTTGAAGGGGGGTTTGGAGGGTTAATTTGGGGGTTTCATATATTGTGTTAGCTAGCTAATAGCTAGAGAGAAGTGACCTCTCTTATCTCCGTGCTTGGTCGATGCTACGTACTACACGTATAGAGAGGACTCGACACGCTAGCTACTAAGAAAATGAGGGAAACCATTAAGTACAGAAGATCGTCATGAACATATACAGAGAGAAATGATCGACCTCTCCTTCTCCGAGAGATTGGTCGAACAACAAGTTTTCGTATATCTATCTGACGCTACTAGCTATATATATACAATATAAGATCTCTTACAATTCCTAACATCTGAAGTCAAGTTCCACATGGTATTCTCCGGCTTTATTGATGACGTGGTCAAGAAAGAATCCCGTCAATTCCTCTTGAATTTCTTTTATGCGATCTTGTGGTGGGAGATCATCCCGCATCTGCCAGATCTAAATCAAAGAAGAGGGTCAATACATGTGCATGAATGAAACTCAACACAAATGATGGTAATAAATTAAAATTGTGAATATTTTTGCTTACACACTTCATACTATTTTTTAGAGTAGCCCTGCTTATTCTTGGCCGTCTCGTTGTAACTGAAGTCGCAAACGTAGTATCCACAGAAATCATTCCCGCTTTCCTGCCACAAGCACTTTACGAGAAATAGAGGTCAATCAAACTGATAAGCAAGCATGCTAAATGGTATTGCTGAAACTAGCTAGAATCAATGGGAGATGCGCGGAACTAGGTAGTAGTACTTACTTTTGGGTGTTTAAATTTCAGCTCGGTAGGCAGTCCCGGAGAAATTGCGGTGACCTCTTTCCAAACCCTGCCAGTCAAAGAAAATAATTACTTGATATAAGGAAATGAACAAAGTTGCCGACATGGTGCGATAATAATCGATTAAACTTACTTCTGGAGCATTTTAGTCATGTTCGCATACTCCTGGGGATCTTTTCGTCTCGAGTCTAAGACGGTTACTAGTCCCAGCTCAAGCTTAATCTCTAGGAGAATAAAATGGTAGCTGCGCACGCATGCATAACTCATCAGTTACATTACTATAACCTCGAGTAATAAGGGAAACCGAATATGCATAAGACAACAACACTCACCTGAAGTTGTAAGGAAAGAGTATTTTATCATTGCTTTCATTTTTGAGCAATGATTTGAGCAAGTTGTCCTCGATTTCTGAGACATTCCTTTTAACCGTCCATTCATGTATGATATTTGGGTTAATGAACCCAATGTCATAGATTTGTGCTTTTCTGCATTCGGCGATCTTCAATCTGCATAATATAGTGAGGCTAATTATATATACATGCAATGAAAAAGTTGAGCTATATATATAGAGACTTAATTACAGAAAGTAGTACTTACAGACAGTAGCAAGCCACGAGTAATTTGTCAAGGGCCTTTAGATTGTAGAACTGGAAAAACTCGTCAAAATCAACAGTTAACAGTTCTTGTCTAATGAAGTCGTGGTCCTCTTTAATTCTCATCGACAAAGCATCCTTCCCAGACTCAGTGCAGGTTTTCATGTACCATTCATGGAATCTTCACATCATCGTTGTTAAAGCAAGAGTTCCATCTTTGACGAGAGGCTTCCCGTACTGGTATATGAATTCGTCCACCTCCATTGTATCAAAATGTGCATCGTCGGGCATCTAATCACCAGGATTGGTATCGGGCACCATCCCCGGTAGATTTGCGATGATATCGCTAGACACCTTGAGCGGGGGGGGGGGCACGATTGGTTCTCCTGTTCTCCGAGCTGGGGATTTTTTTCCACTTCTTCGTTCTGCTAACCTTTTGTCACTTGAAGTAGTTCCTGACCGGCGCGCTTCTTCCAATGTCTTTTTAAGACATCGGACATGGTTGTCATCGGGCGAAGGCAGTGGTGGTCGCTTCAGGGCATTGATAGTGCACTGAGCTTTCACAGAATCTATCTTCTCCTCCAGAGGTGGATGTTTCATGGCTCTTTGCGTTTCAAAGAAGTCCTTCACATATGCTTCACAGATCTCCGCGTTTTCCTCCACGGTCCTATCGTATGGTAACTTCTCTAGAGGCTTGAGAGATGGACCGAATTTGTATTACCTCCCGCCTCTGGCTATGCTACTAGCCGCCGGAGCAGCCGGAGCGGCGGCGGCTGTCTTCCGCCATTGCTGATGAGGCAGAGGAGGGGGCGGGCTTCTCGGATGCGGCGGAGCAGGCGGAGAAGGAGGCGGAGTGCCGCCACGCGCCGGAGCAGCCGGAGAAGGAGGCGGAGTGCCCTGATCACTCGCCGGAGGAGGAGGCGAAGTGCCTTGACTCGCCGGAGGAGGAGGAGGAGGAGGCGGAGGCGTCCAGTTTGGAAGCTTGATGTGCTCCTTCCGCCATAGACATGGAGTCTTCAGAGCAAGACCTAGCTGAGTCTCCCCTTCACCGGTAGGGTGGTCAAGCTCGAGCTCCTCAAATTCCTCTGTTATTTCATCCACCATCACAACAGCATAGCCTTGTGGAATCGGACGGCAGTGAAAAGTTGCATCGGGTTACGGAGGTGCAACAGAGCCGACAGCCGCCTTGACTTTGAGGTTCTGTCATTGCGTCATAAGCTAGCAATGTTGAGCCTCCATGATAGCATCCACGGGGTAGCTAGGAGCCATGAAGTCAGGCTGCTGAACGAGCTCGGTGGAAGCCACCCTGCTTCTCCGCTGAGATGGTGGGGTAGCTTCTGGGGTAGCTCCGGCACCTTGCTGACTCTCAACTTGTTCCTCTAGCTTTCGTACCCTTGCATTCAGCTTCTGCAGTTCGCTCTGCTCCAGTTTCCTCCTCCTCTCCCGGGTTTTGTAACCGCCTGCGCCGGGAAACCCAACCTTCCACGCAATGGAGCGTGCCGTGCCTCGTGTTCGTCCAGGGTGCTCAGGATTCCCGATGGCCTCAGTGAGCTCGTCATTCTCTCTGTCAGGAACGAACATCCCTTGCTGCTACGGCGATACACTTTTGAAGCTTCTTGACGGGTATTTCAAGTTGCTCCTCCGTCCAAACGCACTTCCCTGTTTCAGGGTCCAAGGTTCCCCCAACCCCGAAGAACCAAGTCCTTGAACGGTCTGGCTAGTTCAATGTCTCTGGTTCGACCCCTTTAGCAAACAGGTTATTCTCAGCCTTGTCCTACAACGGCCGGGCTTTGAGGTAGCCTCCTGACCCCGTGCGATGGTGAAGCTTCTTCTTTGCAGCATTGTTCTTGTTTGTCTCTGACATCTTCTTACTCCTGTCTGATGTCTTGAAGGCCACAAATGCGGGCCAGTGATCTCTTATCTTCTCAAATCGGCCGGTGAATTCTAGAGTCTTCCCTTTGTCGACATACGTTGATTTCAACTCATCCTTCCACCTCCTGAATAGATCTGTCATCTTCTTAAGAGCATGAGCCATGACCAATGGCTCTATAACTGGCTTATCCGGATCCTCCTCTAGCGGTAGGGTGAAATTTGCCATCAGTGATGTCCAAAGATCATCTTTCTGTCTATCGTTGACATAAGGAACTTGAGGGTTTACGTACCTAGGCTGATTCCATAGCTGGATGCTGATCGGGATCATGTCCCTAACAATAGCCCCGCACTGAGCAGAAAATGCTTCCTTGGTCTGCCTGGGTTCAATCGATTGGCCATCGTTCGCGATTGCCATGATCGTGAACCTTTCATCCTGGCACAACCTTTTCTTCGGGCCTCGTCTCGTTACCAAAGTTTGGCTCGATCCGGAGGGCTATAAAAGAAGAAAGAAGAGTTAATATATGTACATACCAAAACAAGTAATGCATCAATTAGCTAGTCAGCACAGGCTTAATTAATATATATACCTCGTCGGACTTTGCAACACCTCCCTCCTCGGTTCGGTCACCGGAGCCGTCATCACGGTCTCCTTCTTCCACCGGCATTCGGTCACCAGAGACATCATGATCCTGCCCTTCCTCCTCCATTGTTTGATCACCGGATCCTGCTTCACCCTCTCCTTCCAGACCATCGATGTCGTTGAGATACAACAAGATATCACCTCCGCCGAGGATTATGTCCCCCAACAACTGTTCTGTTTCCAAGTCTTGTGCACCATAGTTTCTACAAATATTACAACATGACAATTAATATACAAACATGAGAGATGGATATATAAGTGGCAAACATAGACCTAGCTAGCTAATCACAACAAGGAATATTAATTAGTGGCCTCGAAGACAACGCTTCTAGGGTTTGGGGTGGCCTCAACGACAAATGCTCTTTCAACTTGGTAAATTTGGGTGGCCTCGGTAACACTTCTAGGGTTTGGGGTTGCTACGTCTTGAGCTTGCGTTGGTTTTCCCTGAAGAGGAGAGGATGATGCAGCAGAGTAGCGTAAGTATTTCTCTCAGTTTTTTAGAACCAAGGTATCAATCCAGTAGGAGGCCACGCACAAGTCCCTCGTACCTGCACAAAACGATAGCTACTCGCAACCAACACGATTAGGGGTTGTCAATCCCTTCACGGTCACTTACGAGAGTGAGATCTGATAGAGATGATAGATAATATTTTTGGTACTTTTGGTATATAGATGCAAAGTGAAAAGTAAAAGGCGAAGTAAAAAACAAAGCAAGTATTAAAGTGATGGAGATTGATATGATGAGAATAGACCCGGGGGCCATATGTTTCACTAGTGGCTTGTCTCAAGAGCATAAGTATTCTACGGTGGGTGAACAAATTACTGTTGAGCAATTGATAGAATTGATCATAGTTATGAGTATATCTAGGTATGATCATGTATATAGGCATCACGTCCGTGACAAGTAGACGAAACGATTGCATCTACTACTATTACTCCACTCATCGACCGCTATCCGGCATGCATCTAGAGTATTAAGTTAAAACAGAGTAACGCCTTAAGCAAGATGACATGATGTAGAGGAATAAATTCATGCAATATGATAAATACCCCATCTTGTTATCCTCGATGGCAACAATACAATACGTGCCTTGCAACCCTTTACATCCTTTGGGCAAGGACACCGCAAGATTGAACCCAAAGCTAAACACTTCTCCCATTGCAAGAACTACCAATCTAGTTGGCCAAACCAAGCGGATAATTGAAGAGACTTGCAAAGATAACCAATCATACATAAAATAATTCAGAGAAGATTCAAATATTATTCATAGATAAGATGGATCATAAACCCACAATTCATCGGTCTCAACAAACACACCGCAAAAAGAAGATTACATCGAATAGATCTCCATGAGAGAGGGGGAGAACATTGTATTGGGATCCAAAAGAGAGAAGAAGCCATCTAGCTACTAGCTATGGACCCGAAGGTCTGAAGTAAACTACTCACACTTCATCGGAGGGGCTATGGTGATGATGTAGAAGCCCTCCGGGTGGATGCCCTCTCCGGTGAGCTCCTAACAGGCCCCAAGATGGGATCTCGTGGATACAGGAAGTTGCGGCGGTGGAATTAGGTTTTTGGCTCCTGTTCTTATCGTTTGGGGGTACGTAGGTATATATAGGAGGAAGGAGTACGTCGGTGGAGCAACAGGGGGCCCACGAGGTAGGGGGGCGCACCCTGGGGGGCGCCCCCACCCTCATGACCGCCTCTCTTGTTCCTTGGCGTAGGGTCCAAGTCTCCTGGATCACGTTCGATGAGAAAATCACGTTTCCGAAGGTTTCATTCCGTTTGGACTCCGTTTGATATTCTGTTTCTTCAAAACACTGAAATAGGCAAAAAACAACAATTCTGGGTTGGGCCTCCGGTTAATAGGTTAGTCCCAAAAATAATATAAAAGTGGAAAATAAAGCCCAATATAGTCCAAAACAGTAGATAATGTAGCATGGAGCAATAAAAATTATAGATACGTTGGAGACGTATCAGGCATCCAAGCTTAATTCCTGCTCGTCCTCGAGTAGGTAAATGATAAAAGAGAATTTTTGATGCGGAGTGATACTTTGGAATAATTTCAATGTAAATCTTATTAATTGTGGTATGAATATTCAGATCCGAAAGATTCAAGACAAAAGTTCATATTGACATAAAAATAATAATACTTCAAGCATACTAACTAAGCAATTATGTCTTCTCAAAATAACATGGCCAAAGAAAGTTATCCTACAAAATCATATAGTCTGGCTATGCTCCATCTTCCCCACACAAAATATTTAAATCATGCACAACCCCGATGACAAGCCAAGCAATTGTTTCATACTTTAATATTTTCAAAACTTTTTCAATCTTCACGCAATACATGAGCGTGAGCCATGGATATAGCACTATAGGTGGAATAGAATGGTGGTTGTGGAGAAGACAAAAGGAGGGAAGATAGTATCACATCAACTAGGCGTATCAACGGGCTATGGAGATGCCCATCAATATATATCAATGTGAGTGAGTAGGGATTGCCATGCAACGGATGCACTAGAGCTATAAGTATATGAAAGCTCAACAAAAGAAACTAAGTGGGTGTGCATCCAACTCGCTTGCTCACGAAGACCTAGGGAATTTTGAGGAAGCCCATCATTGGAATATACAAGCCAAGTTCGTTAATGAAAAATTCCCACTAGTATATGAAAGTGACAAAATGAGAGACTCTCTATCATGAAGATCTTGGTGCTACTTTGAAGCACAAGTGTGGTAAAAGGATAGTAACATTGTTCCTTCTCTCTTTTTCTCTCATCATTTTTTTTATTTGGGCATTTTCTCTTTTTTATGGCCTCTTTTTTTTCGTCCGGAGTCTCATACCGACTTGTGGGGGAATCATAGTCTCCATCATCCTTTCCTCACCGGGACAATGCTCTAATAATGGTGATCATTAACACTTTTATTTACTTAAAACTCAACAATTACAACTCGATTCTTAGAACAAAGTATGACTCTATATGAATGCCTCCGGCGGTGTACCGGGATATGCAATGAAACATGACTGACATGTATGAAAGAATTATGAAAGGTGGCTTTGCCACAAATACGATGTCAACTACATAATCATGCTAGCAATATGACAATGATGGAGCGTGTCATAATAAACGGAACGGTGGAAAGTTGCATGGCAATATATCTCGGAATGGCTATGGAAAGGCCATGATAGGTAGGTATGGTGGCTGTTTTGAGGAAGATATATGGTGGGTGTATGATACCGCAAAAGTGCGCGGTATTAGAGAGGCTAGCAATGGTGGAAGGATGGGAAAATGCGTATAATCCATGGACTCAACATTAGTCATAAAGAACTCATATACTTATTGCAAAAATCTAGAAGTTATCAAAGCAAAGTATTACGTGCATGCTCCTAGGGGGATAGATTGGTAGGAAAAGACCATCGCTCGTACCCGACCGCCACTCATAAGGAAGACAATCAATAAATAAATCATGCTCCTAGTTCATCACATAACGGTTCACCATACGTGCATGCTACGGGAATCACAAACTTCAACACAAGTATTCTTTAAATTCACAACTACTCAACTAGCATGACTCTAATATCACCATCTTCATATCTCAAAACAATTATTAAGCATCAAACTTATCTTAGTATTCAACACACTCAAAAGAAAGTTTCACATATCTTGAATACCAAGTATATTAACATTAAGCAAATTACCATGCTATTAACGACTCTCAAAATAATCTAAGTGAAGCATGAGAGATCAATAGTTTCTTTAAAACAAATCCACCACCATGCTCTAAAAGATCTAAGTGAAGCACTAGAGCAAAAATTATCACACTCAAAAGATATAAGTGAAGCACTATGAGCAAAACTATCAAGCTCAAATGATATAAGTGAAGCACATAGAGTATTGTATCAAATTTCAATTCATGTATGGCTCTCTCAAAAGGTGTGTACAGCAAGGATGATTGTGGTAAACTAACAAGCAAAGACACAAATGATACAAGACGCTCCAAGCAAAACACATATCATGTGGTGAATAAAAATATAGCTCCAAGTAAATTACCGATGGAAGTGGGCGAAAGAGGGGATGCCTTCAGGGCATCCCCAAGCTTTGACTTTTTGGTGTCCTTGGATTATCTTGGGGCTGCCATGGGCATCCCCAAGCTTAGGCTCTTGCCACTCCTTGTTACATAATCCATCAAAAGAATTCACCCAAAACTTGAAAACTTCACAACACAAAACTCAATAGAAATCTCGTGAGCTCCGTTAGAGAAAGAAAAAAAAAGAATACTTTAAGGTACTGTAATGAACTCATTCTTTATTTATATTGGTGTTAAACCTACTGTATTCCAACTTCTCTATGGATTATAAAATATTTTACTAGCCATAGATTCATCAAAATAAGCAAACAACACACGCAAAACAGAATCTGTCAAAAACAGAACAGTCTGTAGTAATCTGTAACTAACGCAAACTTCTGGAACTCAAAAACTTCTACCAAAATTGGACGACCTAGACAATTTGTTTATTAATCATCAGCTATGGGAATCCGTATTTTATCACGTTCTGGTGATTTTTAACAATCCGGGCACTGAGCACAAAGTTTCTGCAAATTACAGCAAGATCAAATAACTATCATCCAAGAAGATCCAATAGGTCTAGCTTGGCACAAACACTAATTAAAACATAAAACCACCTCTAAACAGAGGCTAGATGGATTATTTATTCCTAAACAGAAGCAAAAAGCAAAAAACTAAAAATAAAATTGGGTTGCCTCCCAACAAGCGCTATCGTTTAACGCCCCTAGCTAGGCATAAAAGCAAGGATAGATCTAGGTATTGCCATCTTTGATAGGCAATCCATAAGTGTCTCTCATGATAGATTCATATGGTAATTTTATTTTATTTCTAGGGAAGTGTTCCACGCACTTCTTTAAGTGAAATTGGAATCTAATATTCCCTTCCTTCATATCAATAATTGCACCAATCGTTCTAAGGAAAGGTCTACCAAGAATAATAGGACATGAAGGATTGCAATCTATATTAAGAACGATAAAATCTACGGGCACATAATTCCTATTTGCAACAATAAGAACATCATTAATTCTTCCCATAGGCTTTTTTATAGTGGAATCCGCAAGATGCAAGTTTAGAGAGCAATCATCAAAGTCACGGAAATCTAGCAAATCACACAAAGTTTTGGGAATAGTGGAGACACTAGCACCCAAGTCACACAAAGCATGAAACTCATAATCTTTAATTTTAATTTTAATAGTAGGTTCCCACTCATCATAAAGTTTTCTAGGGATAGAAACTTTCAACTCAAGTTTTTCTTCATAAGATTGCATCAAGGCATCAACAATGTGTTCGGTAAAGGCCTTATTTTGACTATAAGCATGAGGAGAATTTAGCACGGATTGCAACAAGGAAATACAATCAATTAAAGAGCAATTTTCATAATTAAATTCCTTGAGATCCAATATAGTGGGTTTAGCAACATCTAGATTTCTATTTCTTTCAATTCCACATTTATCAATTTCATCATCAAGATCTAAAAACTCTGAATTCTTAGAACGCCTTCTAGATAAAGGAAGATCATATTCAGTTTCATCAAGATTCATATTGCAAAACAAAGATTTAATGGGGGACACATCAATAAATTTTAGATCTTCATCTTGATTTTCATAGGAATTAGAAGAACACGCTTTAATAAAGGCATCTTTGGAAGCACGCATCCTAGCGGTTCTTTCTTTGCACTCATCAATGGTAATTCTCATAGCTTTGAGAGACTCATTGATATCATGCTTAGGAGGAATAGATCTAAGCTTTAAAGAATCAACCTCAAGAGAAATTCTATCAACGTTCCTAGCCAAATCATCAACTTTAAGCAATTTCTCTTCAAGCAAAGCATTAAAATTCTTTTGTGAATTCATAAACTCTTTAACACTACTCTCAAATTCAGAGGGAATCTTATTAAAATTTCCATAAGAGTTGTTGTAGGAATTTCCATAATTATTAGAGGATTACTAGGATAAGGCCTAGGATTAAAATTCCCTCTATACGCGTTGTTACCAAAATTATTCCTACCAACAAAATTCACATCCATAGATTCATTATTATTCTCAATCAAGGTAGACAAAGGAATATCATTAGGATCGGAAGAAAAAATCTTAGTAGCAAATAATTTAATAAGTTCATCCATCTTTCCACTCAAAACATTGATTTCTTCTATCGCATGCACTTTTTATTAGTAGATCTTTCGGTATGCCATTGAGAATAATTAACCATAATATTATCTAGAAGTTTAGTAGCATCTCCTAGAGTGATTTCCATAAAAGTGCCTCCAGCGGCGAATCTAAAAGATTTCTAGAAGCAAAATTCAATCCGGCATAAATTTTTGTATAATCATCCACAAGTTCAAACCATGAGTAGGACAATTACGTATCATTAATTTCATTCTCTCCCAAGCTTGTGCAACATGTTCATGATCAAGTTGCTTAAAATTCATAATATCGTTCCTAAGAGAAATAATCTTAGCGGGAGGAAAATACTTAGAGATAAAAGCATCTTTGCACTTGTTCCAAGAATCAATACTATTTTTAGGCAAAGATGAAAACCACGCTTTAGCACGATCTCTAAGCGAAAAAGGAAATAGCTTCAATTTAACGACATCATTATCGACATCTTTTTCTTTTGCATATCACATAAATCAACGAAGCTATTCAGGATGAGTAGCGGCATCTTCACTAGGAAGGCGGTGAATTGATCTTTCATAACAAGATTCAACAAAGCAGTATTGATTTCACAAGATTCGATTGGCAAGAGGAGCAATCGGAGTGCTAAGGAAATCATTATTATTGGTATTGGTGAAGTCACACAATTTAGTAGCATCTTGAGCCATCGCGACAAACAAGCAATCCAACACACGGGCAAACAAGCGGATGAGGAAAAGGCAACGGGAAAAAGAAGAGGAGATTGGGAAAGAGAGGGCGAATAAAACGGCAAGGGTGAAGTGGGGGAGAGGAAAACGAGAGGCAAATGGCAAATAATGTAATGCGAGAGATAGGGATTGTGATGGGTACTTGGTATGTTGACTTTTGCGTAGACTTCCCGGCAACGGCGCCAGAAATCCTTCTTGCTAGGTCTTGAGCTTGCGTTGGTTTTCCCCGAAGAGGAGTGGATGATGCAGCAGAGTAGCGTAAGTATTTCCCTCAGTTTTTGAGAACCAAGGTATCAATCCAGTAGGAGGCCATGCACAAGTCCCTCGTACCTGCACAAAAAGATAGCTACTCGCAACCAACGCGATTAGGGGTTGTCAATCCCTTCACGGTCACTTACGAGAGTGAGATCTGATAGAGATGATAGATAATATTTTTGGTATTTTTGGTATATAGGTGCAAAGTGAAAAGTAAAAGGCAAAGTAAAAATGAAGCAAGTATTAAAGTGATGGAGATTGATATGATGAGAATTGACCCGGGGGCCATAGGTTTCACTAGTGGCTTCTCTCAAGAGCATAAGTATTCTACGGTGGGTTAACAAATTACTGTTGAGCAATTGATGAATTGAGCATAGTTATGAGTATATCTAGGTATGATCATGTATATAGGCATCACGTCCGGTGACAAATAGACCGAAACGATTGCATCTATTACTATTACTCCACTCATCGACCGCTATCCAAAGATGCATCTAGAGTATTAAGTTAAAACAGAGTAACGCCTTAAGCAAGATGACATGATGTAGAGGAATAAATTCATGCAATATGATAAATACCCCATCTTGTTATCCTCGATGGCAACAATACAATACGTGCCTTGCAACCCTTTACATCCTTTGGGTAAGGACACCGCAAGATTGAACCCAAAGCTAAACACTTCTCCCATTGCAAGAACTACCAATCTAGTTGGCCAAACCAAACGGCTAATTCGAAGAGACTTGCAAAGATAACCAATCATACATAAAAGAATTCAGAGAAGATTCAAATATTATTCATAGATAAGCTGGATCATAAACCCACAATTCATCGGTCTCAACAAACACACCGCAAAAAGAAGATTACATCGAATAGATCTCCACGAGAGAGGGGAGAACATTGTATTGAGATCCAAAAAGAGAGAAGAAGCCATCTAGCTACTAGCTATGGACCCGAAGGTCTGAAGTAAACTACTCACACTTCATCGGAGGGGCTATGGTGATGATGTAGAAGCCCTCCGTGGTGGATGCCCCCTCTGGCGGAGCTCCGGAACAGGCCCCAAGATGGGATCTCGTGGATACAGGAAGTTGCGGCGGTGGAATTAGGTTTTGGCTCCTGTTACGATCGTTTGAAGTGCGTGGGTATATATAGGAGGAAGGAGTACGTCGGTGGAGCAACAGGGGCCCACGAGGCAGGGGGGCGTGCCACAGGGGCGCCCCACCCTCGTGACCGCCTCTCTTGTTCCTTGGCGAGGGTCCAAGTCTCTGGATCACGCTCGGTGAGAAAATCACGTTCCCGAAGGTTTTATTCCGTTTCGACTCTGTTTGATATTCCTTTCTTCGAAACACTGAAATAGGCAAAAACAGCAATTCTGGGCTGGGCCTCCGGTTAATAGGTTAGTCCCAAAAATAATATAAAAGTGGAAAATAAAGCCCAATATAGTCCAAAACAGTAGATAAAGTAGCATGGAGCAATCAAAAATTATAGATACGTTGGAGACGTATCAGGGGTGGCATCGACGCTTATAGGGTTTGGGGTGGCCTCGGCAACGCTTCTTGGGTTTGGGCCGGACCGCCTCTCTCATGAATGTCCGACGTCCGGACCGACAAGGGATTTAACAAAATGGCGCCATTCTGGATGTGCAGAAAATGGTCCTTATTTTTCCTAATCTTATCTACCCTTCTATATGCCACGTTGTCTAGTGTGAAATGATTCAAGAAAACCATGGCTTCATCATTAGCCAGAAGTAACAGGCGCATGATGGTATGAAGCTCTCCAAAGTTATTTTGGAACGGAGTCCTGATAGGATAATTCGCTTTTTAGTACGAAGTTGAGCAAGCGCCTTTCGAATATCGCTATTTGGAAGGCCTTTGCTGAACTTCTAACCAAAAGCGAATTATCCTATCAGGACTCCGTTCCAAAATAATTTTGGAGAGCTTCATACCATCATGCGCCTGGTACTTCCGGCTAATTATGAAACCATGGATTTCTTCAAATTAAACTTTGACACAAGAGAACGTGCACATATAGAATGGTAGATGAGATCAGAAAAATATGGATCAACTTAATTATGCACATCCATAATGGGGGCATTCTTGATAAATCTCGTATAAATCTCGAGAGAGTTTGTCGGGTAGGGGCGGGAGGGGGTAGGAGACCGACAATATTTTTTCTAGGGTTTGGGTGTCCTCGTGAGTTGGTCGAGCGAGAGGTGGGGGGGGGGGTGCTCCCGTGGTCTAAAATCGGTCTATGCATGATAGAAACATTTTACCTTAGTAACTTAGAAAACATGTTATCGGGGAGGGGGTATATCAACCCCACCCCCTCATGTCAAAGTTAACGGGGAGGGGGTATATCGACAACGACGACATACATACATGGAAAAAAATGTTACCGGGGCGGTATATCAACCCCCCTCATGTAGAAATTATCGGGGAGGGGGTATATCGACAACGACATACCCGATAAAAATTAAGAAGATGAAGAAGAAGAAAAAAAGAGGAGAAGAAGAAGGAATAGAGGAGAAGAAGAAAAAAAATAAAAAAGAGGAGTCTTTTTTCTTCTTCTTTTTCCTCTTCTTATTTATTTCTCCTCTTCTTCCTCTCCTCTTCCGCTCCTCTTATTCTCCTTATTCTTCTCCTTCTTCCTCTTCTTATTTTCCTTTTTCCTCTCCTTCTTTTTTCTTCTTCTTCCTTCTTCCTTCTTCCTCTTTTCTTCTTTTTCCTTATTTTCCTGTTTCCTCTCCACTAACCTAAAATCTACTAACCTAAAATGCACTAACAGTACAACTAACCTAAAATGCACTAAATCAACTATCATCTATCATATGAATAAAAAAAGCATACATATATGGAAAAAATAGCATATGAACAAAAACAATTAAAATACATATATGAAAAAAAATCATCATATGAACAAAAGAAGCATACATCATCTATCATCAACGTCATCATATCTATCATCAACATCATCTAACAAAATCATATGAAAACAATGCATATATGAACAAGGAGGATCAGACAAGGAGGTGGCTGGATCAGAAAAGGGGCGGCGCGGACTGGGCGGTGACGGGGCGGTGATGTGGTCGGGCGCGTCGGGCGAGGGCTCCGGCCAGGGCGGCATGACGACGGCGTCGGGGCAGGGGCGCGGCGACATCGTCGGAGGCAGGGGCGACGGCGGCGACGACGGGGCAGAGGGGCAGCCTGGCGGCATCATCGGAGGGATCGAAGAACTCACACAAAATTTTCACAAGTGCTGCTTATATAGACGAAGCATTGGTCCCGGTTCGTGGCACCAACCGGGACCAATGCACCCCTTTAGTCCCGGTTGGTGGCACCAACCGGGACCAAAGGTCAGTTTTCAGCAGCCCAAAGGGCGGGAAACAGAGACGCTGAAGGAAATATGCCCTAGGGGCAATAATAAAGTTATTATTTATTTCCTTATATCATGATAAATGTTTATTATTCATGCTAGAATTGTATTAACCGGAAACATAATACATGTGTGTGTACATAGACAAACAGAGTGTCACTAGTATGCCTCTACTTGACGAGCTCGTTAATCAAAGATGGTTATGTTTCCTAGCCATGGACAAAGAGTTGTCATTTGATTAATGGCATCACATCATTAGGAGAATGATGTGATTGACTTGACCCATTCCGTTAGCTTAGCACTCGATCGTTTAGTATGTTGCTATTGCTTTCTTCATGACTTATACATGTTCCTATGACTATGAGATTATGCAACTCCCGTTTACGGAGGAACACTTTGTGTGCTACCAAATGTCACAGTAATCGGGTGATTATAAAGGTGCTCTCTGGTGTCTCTGAAGGTACTTGTTGGGTTGGCGTATTTCGAGATTAGGATTTGTCACTCCGATTGTCGAAGAGGTATCTCTGGGCCCACTCGGTAATGCACATCACTTAAGCCTTGCAAGCATTGCAACTAATGAGTTAGTTGCGGGATGATGTATTATGGAACGAGTAAAGAGACTTGCCGATAAGGAGATTGAACTAGGTATTGAGATACCAACGATTGAACCTCGGGCAAGTAACATACCAATGACAAAGGGAACAACGTATGTTGTTATGCCGTCTGACCGATAAAGATCTTCGTAGAATATGTGGGAGCCAATATGAGCATCCAGGTTCCGCTATTGGTTATTGACCGGAGATGTGTCTTGGTCATGTCTACATAGTTCTCGAACTCGTAGGGTTCGCATGCTTAACGTTTCGATGACAGTTTTATTATGAGTTTATATGTTTTGATGTACCGAAGGTTGTTCGGAGTCCTGTATGTGATCATGGACATGACGAGGAGTCTCAAAATGGTCGAGACATGAAGATTGATGTATTGGAAGCCTATGTTTGGATATCAGAAGTTTCCGGGTGAAATCGGGATTTTATCGGGGTACCGGGAGGTTACCGGAACCCCCCGGAAGGTAAATGGGCCTTAGTGGGCCTTTACGGAGAAGAGGAGAGGCGGCAAGGGCTGGGCCGCGCGCCCCTCCACCCTAGTCCGAATAGGACAAGGAGAATGGGGCGGCGCCCCCCCTTCCTTCTCTCTCTCTCTCCTCTTTCCCCCTCCTGAATCCTATTCCAACTAGGAAAGGGGGGGAGTCCTACTCCCGGTGGGAGTAGGACTCCTCCTGGCGCACCTCTCCCCTGGCCGGCCACACCCCCTTGCTCCTTGATATATGGGGGCAGGGGGTACCCCATAGACACAACAATTGATCAGTTGATCTTTTAGCCGTGTGCGGTGCTCCCCTCCACCATAGTCCACCTCGATAATACTGTAGCGGTGATTAGGCGAAGCCCTGCGTCGGTAGAACATCAACATCGTCACCACGCCGTCGTGCCGACGAAACTCTCCCTCAACATCGTCACCACTCGGCTGGATCGGAGTTTGAGAGACGTCATCGGGCTGAACGTGTGCTGAACTCGGAGGTGTCGTGCGTTCGGTACTTGATCGGTCAGATCGTGAAGACGTATGACTACATCAACCGCGTTGTGCTAACGCTTCCGCTTTCGGTCTACGAGGGTATGTGGACACACTCTCCCCTCTCATTGCTATGCATCACCATGATGTTGCGTGTGCATATGAATTTTTTTGAAATTACTACGTTCCCCAACAGTGGCATCCCAGCCAGGTTTTATGCGTTGATGTTATATTCATGAGTAGAACACAAGTGAGTTGTGGGCGATATATGTCATACTGCTTACCAGCATGTCATACTTTGGTTCGGCGGTATTGTTGGATGAATCGGCCCGGACCGACATTACGCGTACGCTTACGCGAGACTGGTTCTACCGTCGTGCTTTGCACACAATTGGTGGCGGGTGTCAGTTTCTCCAACTTTAGTTGAACCGAGTGTGGCTACGCCCGGTCCTTGCGAAGGTTAAAACAACACCAACTTGACAAACTATCATTGTGGTTTTGATGCGTAGGTAAGAACAGTTCTTGCTAAGCCCGTAGCAGCCAGGTAAAACTTGCAACAACAAAATAGAGGACGTGTAACTTGTTTTTGCAGAGCATGTTGTGATGTGATATGGTCAAGACGTGATGCTATATTTTATTGTATGAGATGATCATGTTTTGTAACCGAGTTATCGGCAACTGGCAGGAGCCATATGGTTGTCGCTTTATTGTATGCAATGCAATCGCCCTGTGTAGGATCGAAAGTATGTCTAGAGGGGGGGGGATTAGACTACTTGACCAAATAAAACTTATCCTGTTTCCCAATTTTAGTCTTTGGCAGATTTTAGCTATCTTAGCACAAGTCAAGCAATCCTAACACAATTCAAGCAAGCATGCAAAGAGTATATGAGCAGCGGAAAATAAAGCATGCAACTTGCAAGAATGTAAAGGGAAGGGTTTGGAGAATTCAAACGCAATTGGAGACACGGATGTTGTTGTCGTGGTTCCGATAGGTGGTGCTATCGTACATCCACGTTGATGGAGACTTCAACCCACGAAGGGTAGCAGTTCTTGCGAGTCCACAGAGGGCTCCACCCACAAAGGGTCCACGAAGAAGCAACCTTGTCTATCCCACCATGGCCGTCGCCCACGAAGGACTTGCCTCACTAGCGGTAGATCTTCACGAAGTAGGCAATCTCCTTGCCCTTACAAACTCCTTGGTTCAACTCCACATTCTTGTCGGAGCCTCCCAAGTGACACCTAGCCAATCTAGGAGACACCACTCTCCAAGAAGTAACAAATGGTGTGTTGATGATGAACTCCTTGCTCTTGTGCTTCAAATGATAGTCTCCCCAACACTCAACTCTCTCTCATAGGATTTGGATTTGGTG
Source organism: Aegilops bicornis (assembly GCA_021605145.1). Lineage (NCBI taxonomy): Eukaryota > Viridiplantae > Streptophyta > Magnoliopsida > Poales > Poaceae > Aegilops > Aegilops bicornis. The sequence continues at coordinate 462,332,589 of CM038669.1, read as the reverse complement.
GAAAGAAGATTTGAGTGGAAAGAAACTTGGGGAAGGCTAGAGATCAAGATTCATATGGTAGGAATGGAATATCTTGGCCTCAACACATGAGTAGGTGGTTCCTTCTCAGAAACAGCAAGTTGGAAGTGTAGGTTTGTTCTGATGGCTCTCTCCACGAATGAAGAGGAGGTGGATGGGTATATATAGCCTCCACACAAAATCTAACCGTTACACACAACTTGCCAAACTCGGTGGGACCGAATTGATAATCTCGGTCGGACCGATTTAGCAAATCTAGTGACCGTTAGGATTTTCGGTGGGGACCGACATGCAACTCGGTAGGACCGATGTGGTTAGGGGTAGGGCATAAAGTAATCTCGGTGAGACCGATTACACAAACTCGGTGAGACCAATTTTGGTAATAAGCTAACCAGAGAGTTGGTCAGGTAAACTGGTGGGACCGATTCACTCATTTCGGTGAGACCGAAATTTTACGAAAGGGAAACAGAGAGTTTACATTGCAATCTCGGTGGGACCGATCGCTCATCTCGGTGGTACAAAGCGTTCTGAAGAGAAACAGAGAGATTACAATCCCATCTCGGTGAGACCGAGATCCCTATCAGTGAGACCGATTTTCCTAGGGTTTGTGGCAGTGGCTATGACATCTGAACTCGGTGGCGCCGGGTAGAAAGAATCGGTAGGGCCGAGTTTAACTTTTGTTCTGGGTCATATGTGGATATGAGAAAGTAGTTGAGGGTTTTTGAGCATATCACTAAGCACTGTAGAGCAAGAAACTCATTAAGCAACACCTCATCCCTCCTTGATAGTATTGGCTTTTCCTATAGACTCAATGTGATCTTGGATCACTAAAATATAAAATGTAGAGTCTTGAGCTTTTGAGCTTGAGCCAATCCTTTTATCCTTAGCATTTTGAGGGATCCACATTTCTCATCCATGCCATGCCATCCGTTGAGCTTTTCCTAAAATATTCATCTTGGAATGATGTTAGCTCAATGAGCTATATGTTGTTAGGAATTACCAAAACCACCTAGGGATAGTTGCACTTTCAATCTCCCCTTTTGGTAATTGATGACAACATATAGATCAAAGCTTCGACAATTGATAATAAGAGTGAAAAAATTGTCGCTTTGAGAAGTATGTGATAAGCAAGAGCTCCCCTAAATTTGTGCATAGTTTAAGATTTGCTTTGGACTGCAAATGCACAAGGAGTTAGGCTCATGGGTAACTCTTCCATGTCACATACATCTTGGTGGAGCGCTCAAAATGATAATGATTGAATACATGCACTCATCACCAAGCAAAGTGAATGATCATATAGAGATAAAAAGGATAATGTCATCCAACAAGCATAAATGTAGCATATGATCAAACACATGATCATCCAGGTATGACACAGACATAATGTATCTCAAACAAGCAAATAAAGTTCATCCACCAAAGCAAGAGAGAATAAAAAGCAACGCTCTCTCTCGAAGCCTATGATCTATACATTTTTCTCCCCATTTGGCAACAAGTTACCAAAAAGTTCATAGAAAATGCATGTCACTAAATCGACTCTCAGGCTTGATCTTCAGGTGGTGGTGTAGACAGAACGCCAAGGACGAAAGCATCAGTTGATGTAGATGGAGCTGGAGGTGTAGGTGCTGGAGCTGGTGGCATTGAAGCTGTAGCTGGTGCAGATGAAGTGGCTCTGGTGTCTGTCACTGGCACTGCAGCTGATCTGTGAGCTCTATGTAGGAAATATGCCCTAGAGGCAATAATAAATTAGTTATTATTATATTTCCTTGTTCATGATAATCGTTTATTATCCATGCTATAATTGTATTGATAGGAAACTCAGATACATGTGTGGATACATAGACAACACCATGTCCCTAGTAAGCCTCTAGTTGACTAGCTCGTTGATCAATAGATGGTTACAGTTTCCCGACCATGGACATTGGATGTCGTTGATAACGGGATCACATCATTAGCAGAATGATGTGATGGACAAGATCCAATCCTAAGCCTAGCACAAAGATCGTGTAGTTCGTATGCTAAAGCTTTTCTAATGTCAAGTATTTTTCCTTAGACCATTAGATTGTGCAACTCCCGGATACCGTAGGAATGCTTGGGGTGTACCAAACGTCACAACGTAACTGGGTGGCTATAAAGGTGCACTACAGGTATCTCCGAAAGTGTCTGTTGGGTTGGTACGAATCGAGACTGGGATTTGTCACTCCGGTTAACGGAGAGGTATCTCTGGCCCACTCGGTAGGACATCATCATAATGTGCACAATGTGACCAAGGGGTTGATCACGGGATGATGTGTTACGAACGAGTAAAGAGACTTGCCGGTAACGAGATTGAACAAGGTATCGGCATACCAACGATCGAATCTCGGCAAGTACAATACCGCTCGACAAAGGGAATTGTATACGGGATCGATTGAGTCCTTGACATCGTGGTTCATCCGATGAGATCATCGTGGAACATGTGGGAGCCAACATGGGTATCCAGATCCCGCTGTTGGTTATTGGCTGGAGAGTTGTCTCGGTCATGTCTACGTGTCTCCCGAACCCGTAGGGTCTACACACTTAAGGTCTGGCGACGCTTAGGGTTATAAAGGAAGTTTGTATGTGGTTACCGAATGTTGTTCGGAGTCCCGGATGAGATCCCGGACGTCATGAGGAGTTCCGGAATGGTCCGGAGGTAAAGATTTATATATGGGAAGTCCTATTTTGGCCACCGGAAAATGTTCGGGATTATTCGGTATTGTACCGGGAAGGTTCTAGAAGGATACTGAGTGGGGCCCACCTGCATGGGGGGACCCACATGAACGTGGGTAGTGGGGGAAAGGCCCCACACCCCTGGTCAAGGCGCACCAAGATCCCCCCTTAGAAGGAATAAGACCATATCCCGAAGGGATAAGATCAAGATCCCTTAAAAAGGGGGATAACAATCGGTGGGGAAGGAAATGATGTGATTTCTTTCCTCCCACCTTTGCCAATGCCCCAATGGACTTGGAGGGCAAGAAACCAGCCCCCTCCACACCTATATATAGTGGGGAGGCGCATGGGAGCTTCACCCTTGCCCCTGGCACAGCCCTCCCTCTCTCCCAAGTCCTCCTCCTCTCCCGCGGTGCTTGGCGAAGCCCTGCAGGATTGCCACGCTCCTCCACCACCACCACGCCGTCGTGCTACTGCTGGACGGAGTCTTCCCCAACCTCTCCCTCTCTCCTTGCTGGATCAAGGCATGGGAGACGTCACCAGGCTGTACGTGTGTTGAACGCGGAGGTGCCGTCCGTTCGACACTAGGATCTCCGGTGATTTGGATCACGACGAGTACGACTCCTTCAACCCCGTTCACTTGAACGCTTCCGCTTAGCGATCTACAAGGGTATGTAGATGCACTCTCCTTCCCTCGTTGCTGGTTTCTCCATAGATAGATCTTGGTGACACGTAGGAAATTTTTTGAATTTCTGCTACGTTCCCCAACAGTGGCATCATGAGCTAGGTCTATTGCATAGATTCTATGCACGAGTAGAACACAAGTAGTTGTGGGTGTTGGTTTGTTAAATTTGCTTACCGTTACTAGTCCTATCTTGATTCGGTGGCATCGTGGGATGAAGCGGCTTGGACCGACCTTACACGTACGCTTACGTGAGACAGGTTCCACCGACTGACATGCACATGTTGCAAAAAGGTGGCTAGCGGGTGCCAGTCTCTCCCACTTTAGTCGGATCGGATTCGATGAAAGGGTCCTGATGAAGGGTAAATAGCAATTGGCATATCACCGTTGTGGCTTTTGCGTAGGTAAGAAACGTTCTTGCTAGAAACCCATAGCAGCCACGTAAAACATGCAACAACAATTAGAGGACATCTAACTTGTTTTTGCAGGGTATGCTATGTGATGTGATATGGCCAAAAGAATGTGATGTATGAGATTGATCATGTTCTTGTAATAGGAATCACGACTTGCATGTCGATGAGTATGACAACCGGCAGGAGCCATAGGAGTTGTCTTAATTTATTGTATGACCTGCGTGTCATTGAAAACACCATGTAATTACTTTACTTTATTGCTAAACCGTTAGCCATAGTAGTAGAAGTAATAGTTGGCGAGACAACTTCATGGAGACACGATGATGGAGATCATGATGATGGAGATCATGGTGTCATGCCGTGACGATGATGATCATGGAGCCCGAAGATGGAGATCAAAGGAGCAAAATGATATTGGCCATATCATGTCACTTTTTGATTGCATGTGATGTTTATCATGTTTTGCATCTTATTTGCTTAGAACGACGGTAGTAAATAAGATGATCCCTCATTAAAATTTCAAGAAAGTGTTCCCCTAATCGCACCTGCTATAAAGTTCGTTGTTTCGAAGCACCACGTGATGATCGGGTGTGATAGATTCTAACGTTCACATACAACGGGTGTAAGACAGATTTACACACGCGAAACACTTAGGTTGACTTGACGAGCCTATCATGTATAGACATGGCCTTGGAACACAAGAGACCGAAAGGTCGAGCATGAGTCGTATGGTAGATATGATCAACATGAAGATGTTCACCGATGATGACTAGTCCGTCTCACGTGATGATCGGACACGACCTAGTTGACTCGGATCATATAATCACTTAGATGACTAAGAGGGATGTCTATCTGAGTGGGAGTTCATAAGATGAACTTAATTATCCTGAACATAATCAAAAGGTCTTTGCAAATTATGTCGAAAGCTCGCGTTTTAGTTCTACTGTTTAGATATATTCCTAGAGAAAATTTAGTTGAAAGTTAATAGTAGCAATTATGCGGATTGGGTCCGTAAACTGAGGATTGTCCTCATTGCTGCGCAGAAGGCTTATGTCCTTAATGCACCGCTCGGTGTCTTTGAACCTCGGCGCCGTCTGTGGATGTTGCGTAACATCCGACATACACGTTTTGATAACTACGTGATAGTTCAGTAATGTTAAACGGTTTAGAGTTGAGGCACCGAAGACGATTTTGAAACATAGCGAAACATATGAGATGTTTCGAGGGCTGAAATTGGGATTTCAGGCTCGTGCCCACGTCAAGAGGTATAAGACCTCCGACGAGTTTCTTATCCTGCAAACTAAGGGAGAAAAGCTCAATCGTTGAGCTTGTGCTCAGATTGTCTGAGTACCACAATCACTTGAATCGAGTGGGAGTTTCTCCAAAGTCATTGCCACCAAGCCACTAGAGCTTCGTGATGAACTATAACATATCAGGGATAGATATGATGATCCTTGAAGTATTCGTGATGTTTGACGCCGCGAAAGTAGAAGTCAAGTAGGAGCATCAATTGTTGATGGTTAGTAAAACCACTACTTTCAAGAAGGGCAAGGGCAAGAAGGGATACTTCATGAAACGGCAAAACAGTTGCTGCTCCAAAGGAAAACCCAAGGTTGAACCCAAACTCGAGACTAAGTGCTTACGTAATGAGAGGAACAGACACTAAAGCGTAACCACCCTAGATACTTGGTACATAAGAAGGCAGGCAAGGTCGACGGAAGTATATTGGATATACATTATGTTAATGTGTACTTTACTAGTACTCCTAGTAGCACCAGGGTATTAGATACCGGTTCCGTTGCTAAGTGCTAGTAACTCGAAATAAAAGATACGGAATAAAAGGAGACTAGATAAAGGTGAACTGGCGATATGTGTTGGAAGTGTTTCCAAGGTTGATATGATCAAGCATCGCACGCTCCCTCTACCTTCGAGATTGGTGTTAAACCTAAATAATTGTTATTTGGTGTTTGCGTTGAGCATAGACATGATTGGATTATGTCTATCGCAATACGGTTATTCATTTAAGGAGAATAATGGTTACTCTGTTTATTTGAATAATACCTTCAATGGTCTTGCACCTAAAATGAATGGTTTATTAAATCTCGATCATAGTGATACACATGTTCATGCCAAAAGATATAAGATAGTAATGATAGTACCACCTACTTGTGGTAATCGCCATGTAAGTCATATTGGAATAAAGCGTATGAAGAAGCTCCATGTTGATGGATCTTTGGACTCACTCGCTTTTTGAAAAGTTTGAGACATGCTAACCATGTCTATTGGTGTATATGCATGAAGAAACTCCATGCAGATGGACCGTTTGGACTCACTTGATTTTGAATCACTTGAGACATGCAAATCATACCATATGGGCAAGATGACTGAAAGCCTCATTTTTAGTGAAATGGAACAAGAAAGCAACTTGTTGGAAGTAATACATTTTGATGTGTGCAGTCCAATGAGTGCTGAGGCACGTGATGGATATCGTTATGTTCTTACTTCACGATGATTTGAGTAGAATCGAGTATATTTACTTGATGAAACACAAGTCTGAATTATTGAATGGTTCAAGTAATTTCAGAGTGAAGTTGAAGATCTTCGTGACAAGAGGATAAAATGTCTATGATATGATCATAGAGATGACTATCTGAGTTACGAGTTTTGGCACGCAATTAAGAGATTGTGGAAATTGTTTCACAATTAATACCGCCTGGAACACCATAGTGTGATGGTGTGTCCGAACATCATAGTTGCACCCTATTGGATATGGTGCGTACCATGATGTCTCTTATCGAATTACCACTATCGTTCATGGGTTAGGCATTAGAGACAACCGCACTCACTTTAAATAGGGCACCACGTAATTCCGTTGAGATGACACCGTATGAACTATGGTTTGGAGAAACTTAAGCTGTCGTTTCTTGAAAGCTTGGGGCTGCGACGCTTATGTGAAAAAGTTTCAGGTTGATAAGCTCGAACCCAAAACGGATAAATGCATCTTCATAGGACACCAAAAACAGTTGGGTATACCTCCTATTTCAGACCCAGAAGCAAAAGTGATTGTTTCTAGAAATGGGTCCTTTCTCGAGAAAAAGTTTCTCTCAAAAGAATTGAGTGGGAGGATGGTGGAGACTTGATGAGGTTATTGAACCATCACTTCAACCAGTATGTAGCAGGGCACAGGAAGTTGTTCCTCTGGCACCTACATCAATTGAAGTGGAAGTTGATGATGGTGATCATGAAACTTCGGATCAAGTCACTATCGAACCTCGTAGGGTGACAAGGATGCGTACTACTTGAGAGTGGTACAGTAATCATGTCTTGAAGGTCATGTTGCTAGACAACAATGAACCTACGGGCTATGGAGAAGCAATGGTGGGCCCGGATTCCGACAAATGGCTCGAGGCCATAAAATCCGAGAGAGGATCCATGTATGCAAACAAAGTGTAGACTTTGGAAGAACCGCTTGATGGTCGTAAGGCTATTGGGCATGTATGGATTTTAAAAGGAAGATGACAATGATGGTAAGTATCACCATTAAGAAAGCTCGACTTGTCGTTAAGATGTTTTCCGACAAGATTCAAGGAGTTGACTACGGTGAGGCTTTCTCACTCATAGCGATGCTAAGAGTCTGTTGGAATTGGATTAGCGATTCTTGCATTATTTATGAAATCTTGCAGATAGGATGTCAAAACATTGTTTCCTCGACAATTTTCTTGAGGAAAGGTTGTATGTGATACAACCGAAAGGTTTTGACAATCCCGAAGACGCTAAAAGGTATCTTTGGCTCCAAATGATCCTTCTAAGGACTGGGGTAAGCATCTAGGAGTTGGAATTTGCGCTTTGATGAGATGATCAAAGATTTTGGGTTTATACAAAGTTTATGAGAAACTTGTATTTCCAAAGAAGTGAGTGGGAGCACTATAGAATTTCTGATGAGTATATGTTGTTGACATATTGTTGATCGAAATGATGTAGAATTTCTGGAAAGCATATGGGGTTATTTGAAAAGTGTTTTTCAATAGAAAACCTGGATTAAGCTACTTGAACATTGAGCATCAAGATCTATCAGGATAGATCAAAAACGCTTAATGGTACCTTCAAATGAGCACATACCTTGACATGATCTTGAAGGTGTTCAAGATGGATCAGTCAAAGAAGGAGTTATTGCCTGAGTTGTAAGGTATGAAGTTAAAGACTTAAAGCTCGACCACGGTGGAAGAGAGAGAAAGGACGAAGGTCGTCCCCTATGTTTTAGACGTAGGCTCTACAAAGTATGCTATCTTTGAGTACCACACCTGATGTGTGCCTTGCCACGTGTCTGGCAAAGGGGTACAAGAGTGATCCAGGAACGGATCATTGGACATCGGTCAAAATTGTCCTTGGAGTAATAAGGACATGTTTCTCAATTATGGAGGTGATAAAGAGTTCGGCATAAAGGGTTACGTCGATGCAAGCTTAACACCTATCCGGATAGCTCTGAGTAGAGATACCGGATACGTATAATGGAGCAACAATTTGGAATAGCTCCAAGTGGAACGTGGTAGCAGCATCTAGGATATGACATAAAGTTTTGTGAAATACATAGGGATCTGAATATTGCAGACCCGTTGACTACAACCTCTCTCACAAGCATAACATGATCAAACCCAGAACTCATTGAGTGTTAATCACGTAGTGATGTGAACTAGATTATTGATTCTAGTAAACTCTTTGGATGTTGGTCACATGGCGATGTGACCTGTGAGTGTTAATCACATGGCGATGTAAACTAGATTATTGACTCTAGTGCAAGTGGGAGATCAGAGGAAATATGCCCTAGAGGCAATAATAAATTAGTTATTATTATATTTCCTTGTTCATGATAATCGTTTATTATCCATGCTATAATTGTATTGATAGGAAACTTCAGATACATGTGTGGATACATAGACAACACCATGTCCCTAGTAAGCCTCTAGTTGACTAGCTCGTTGATCAATAGATGGTTACAGCTTTCGACCATGGACATTGGATGTCGTTGATAACGGGATCACATCATTAGCAGAATGATGTGATGGACAAGATCCAATCCTAAGCCTAGCACAAAGATCGTGTAGTTCATATGCTAAATCTTTTCTAATGTCAAGTATCTTTTCCTTAGACCAGGAGATTGTGCAACTCCCGGATACCGTAGGAATGCTTTGGGTGTACCAAACGTCACAACGAATCGGGTGGCTATAAAGGTGCACTACAGGTATCTCCGAAAGTGTCTGTTGGGTTGGTACGAATCGAGACTGGGATTTGTCACTCCGGTTAACGGAGAGGTATATCTGGGCCCACTCGGTAGGACATCATCATAATGTGCACAATGTGACCAAGGGGTTAATCACGGGATGATGTGTTACGGAACGAGTAAAGAGACTTGCCGTAACGAGATTGAACAAGGTATCGGCATACCGACGATCGAATCTCGGCAAGTACAATACCGCTAGACAAAGGGAATTGTATACGGGATCGATTGAGTCCTTGACATCGTGGTTCATCCGATGAGATCATCGTGGAACATGTGGGAGCCAACATGGGTATCCAGATCCCGCTGTTGGTTATTGGCCGGAGAGTTGTCCCGGTCATGTCTACGTGCCTCCCGAACCCTAGGGTCTACACACTTAAGGTTCGATGACGCTAGGGTTATAAAGGAAGTTTGTATGTGGTTACCGAATGTTGTTCGGAGTCCCGGATGAGATCCCGGACATCACGAGGAGTTCCGGAATGGTCCGGAGGTAAAGATTTATATATGGGAAGTCCTATTTTGGCCACCGGAAAATGTTCCGGATTTTTCGGTATTGTACTGGGAAGGTTCTAGAAGGTTCCGGAGTGGGGCCCACCTGCATGGGAGGACCCACATGAACGTGGGTAGTGGGGGGCAAGGCCCCACACCCCTGGTCAAGGCGCACCAAGATCCCCCCTTAGAAGGAATAAGATCATATCCCGAAGGGATAAGATCAAGATCCCTAAAAAAGGGGGATAACAATCGGTGGGGAAGGAAATCATGTGATTTCTTTGCTCCCACCTTTGACAACGCCCCAATGGACTTGGAGGGCAAGAAACCAGCCCCCTCCACCCCTATATATAGTGGGGAGGCGCATGGGAGCTTCACCCTTGCCCCTGGCGCAGCCCTCCCCCTCTCCCAAGTCCTCCTCCTCTCCCGCGGTGCTTGGCGAAGCCCTGCAGGATTGCCACACTCCACCACCACCACCACGCCGTCGTGCTGCTGCTGGATGGAGTCTTCCCCAACCTCTCCCTCTCTCCTTGCTGGATCAAGGCATGGGAGACGTCACCGGGCTGTACGTGTGTTGAACGCGGAGGTGCCGTCTGTTTGGCACTAGGATCTCCGGTGATTTGGATCACGACGAGTACGACTCCTTCAACCCCGTTCTCTTGAACGCTTCCGCTTAGCGATCTACAAGGGTATGTAGATGCACTCTCCTTCCCCTCGTTGCTGGTTTCTCCATAGATAGATCTTGGTGACACGTAGGAAATTTTTTGAATTTCTGCTACGTTCCCCAACACTCTAGGCACTCTGGCAAATGCATCTGTGGTTGTCTTGCCCTTCCTCTCCTGCATATCATCCTGAAGCTGCTCAACAACAGACTGGATCTCAGTTACCTTTATATCCATGTCATAGAACTTCTGCTCCATGATCCTCTCCAAGCTCTCCTGGTTTCGAGTCAAGGTGGCCAACCCCTTCTCAATCCTCCAATTGGATGCAATTAAGTAGCCAAGTTGATCCTGTTTGCTCTTCAGAAGGTACTGAGATGCCTCTTCCATTGTTGGCATCTTGGCAGCCTTCTCAGTCCTTCCCTTCTCCTTTTTAGCTTGTGCTTGTACTGAAGATGGTCCATCTTCATCCATAACCACTTGGTTGTCCTCGAAGTCTGGATAGATAGGCATGTGCTCCTTATCCAATAGGTATGTGCCCGTGCCCATCTTGGAGTTTATCTGCTCCTGGATCTGTGGGGCATATCCACAACTTCTTTTCTGGTCAGCTGCTGTCCTCTTGATAGTCTCAACTATAAGGCTCATGACCTTGAACTTTTGCGGCGCATCAAATATGTGTAGCAAGTTTATTGTATGGCCTCTGATCATTCTGTGATCACCAGACTTGGGTAAGAGAGTGTGCCTGAGGATCCAATTGATTGTAGGCAGTCCTGACAGCAAGTGTTTCATTGATCCAAACTGGTGAGTCTCAAGATCTGCTTCAGGAATCTCTTTGTACATATTTTCCATAGAGTTGTGATCCATCTTTTTCTTGGCATAGACATCCAAGTCATCTTCTTCCTCCTTAGATGCATTGATCAGATTGGCCCATTCTTCAATAGTTGATTGGTACCTTGTACCTTCAGACATCCATACTATCCTGCCATCTGGATAGAAGTGTGCTGTGGAGTAGAATTGCATTATGAGCTCCTCATTCCACTTTGTGAGCTTCTGCCCAACAAAGTCTGCAACTCCACAAGCACTGAAACGGTCATACACACCAGGATAATGTTCCTCATTCTCCTTTATGTAGGTCCAGTCGACCCACCTCATGTCACACACTATAGGCTTCTTGTCCAACAAGATTGTCTCATAGAAGTCCTGCTGTTCCTTTGTATGGAACCTGTAATCCACAGCAGTCCTCCTTCTGGTGGCATATGGATCTGACTCTCTCCATAGCCTCAATCCTGAGTCTCTCCTGATCTTCATGTTCTCAGCCACAGGATGAGCATCATTGTTTTTTGGAATCTTTGGCTTCAACTTTCTCAAGACATGCTCTTCATCTTCTTCTTCTTCAGCAACAGTCTCAGGCACTGGGGCCTTGCTCTTCTCAGCAGTAGATATGTTTCTGGTATTCCTCTTTGGTGCAATCTTTGGTTTGGAGACAGCTTTGGGTGCTTCTTTGGGCTTTGATGATGCAGCCCCTGACCTAATAGCATCACCCATAAGCTTCTGAGCCTTTGGTGCTGGTGCAACAACCTCTTCTTCTTCCTCCTCTTCCATCATGGAAGGCTTTCCAATAACTCTGGCCATGGTCTTCTTGACCCTTTCCTTCCTCTTCTTCCCTTCTGCAGCAGCCGCTTTGGGTTCAGATTCCAAAGATGCTTGAGTGGAGGCTCTGGCTTTAGACATGGGTTGTCTTCCTGCTGGCCTTTTGGTCTTCAGACCTGGCTTAGTAGCTGCAGCTGAGCTATACTCCTTCTTGAGCACCTTTTTCTTGGAAATGGCCTCATCCTCTACTGCCGCATAGTCTTCATCCTCAGATTCTGAGGTTCTCTTCCTTCTGGCCCTGGTGGCAGCTTTGGGCAAGTTGCTAGGAGTGCTTCTGCTACCCTCATCTGAGATGCTAGAGGGACTAGTGCCCTCAATAATCCGAATCTGCTCCTCTGACTTGTTCTGGCTATCACTCTGATCAAACATGTTGCAAACACTGACTAGAGACCCTGTGAATAGATATAGATGAGATAGAGTGGATGAGCATCACAAAATACGGAGATTTTTGCAAAAGAATGAGTCAAAAACTTAGTTTTAGTTTTCCAATAAAGCATTTCGGATCAACCGATTTGCAAACTCGGTGATACCGAAGCAGCTTTTGGAACCTAAACTAGTGAACTCAGTCAGACCGAGTCATAGTTCGGTGGCACCGAGACTGCTAGGGTTTCACAAAGTCATGAACTCGGTCACACCGATTTGCAATTCTCGGTCAGACCGAGAATCACTTGTGCAATGGCCTTAGCCGAATCGGTGGAACCGAGTTCTGCAACTCGGTGGGTCCGAGATGGTTTCGGCGGAAACCTAACCCTAAATTTTCAATTCATCTCTAATCTACGGAGTGTTTTGACTGGATAGAATAGTTTCAATCGTGGCAAGAATCATGACGAACACAATGTGCTAGGAATCGGACGGGGATAGCACTGTGATCGAGTCCATACCCTAGTTCGGTGATGAACTCGCTACGGCGGCAACGGCGGGGTTGAATTCCATTGACGGCGGCGGAGACCAGTGACATGAGGCGGCTGGCAACGAGGAGGACGATCCGGAGACCCTGGAGGCAGAGCGAGCTATGCGCGGGCGAAGGGGTTTGGAGAAAGTTTCCAAATTTTTGCCCGTGAGTATATATAGCCCGACCCTATCGGTGTGACCGAGTGGAACAACTCGGTGGCACCGAGATGCATAACTGTTGACAGTTACAGCAACTCGGTGTGAGAAGTTCAAATCGGTTGCACCGAGATTGAAAACCTAGATCGACTTAGTGATCTCGGTATGACCAAAATGGAGGAATCGATCCGAATCAAACGCACAAAGAAGTTTTGGAAGTTTAAGTCTATGACGAACCGGGGACTCCGAGTGCTCCTCACACGGAGTGATTCGAATCTGACTTGATCAAATTTTGTGATGTAGCATGAATAGAGTTTGAGACGAGAAGAGCATAGATAGCTACAGAAGGTTCTTAGGCATTCTTGTCCATCCACTTGGCCAAAGAAAAAGAAACCAATCAATCAAAACAACAAGTGGATGTCCTCGAATGAGTAAAATATGCAACCAACATGCTCACACAATAAAATAGCAAATGAAATATGAGACAAAGCACGCACGAACAATTCTAGCATCTGTCAAACAATTGGCGATGACTAGGTCATCTATATATGAGTATATTGACTTAGGAGTCAAATGAGAACATTTGATCATAGGTCATACTCATCGTTTAAGCTCAAGTGGGGTTACCACTTTTACATAATGCATTGATGTGTTCACACCATTAGAGTTGCTTTAGCTCAATTCTTTAGAGTAAAGATCCACCTAGATGTGAGATCCCCCCTTGGAGGGATGAACTAACCTTGGGTTTTGTCAATGATGACTTCATGTAGGTGTTGAAGATGTGGATGCTCAATGTTGATGAAGATCATTTGGGGCAATCCTTTTGGAGTGAGTTGCGCTTTGAATACCTACACGGGTTAGTCCCACAAGGAACAAACAAGGATATCCATAGCCATAGAGTGATGCACACATAAGATGATGTCCATGAAAGCTTTAGGCTACCTTGTCCCTTGTCTTACCAACAAGAGGGTTTGTGACTCCTTGAACTAGTGCAAGATGTGGAAGTTGATTGCACTTGTTGCCAAAATGATATGAGTGAAATATGTTGGCGAAGTCACCCTCAAGAACTCTCTAGTTCTTCTTCTTCGGGATCCACGTCATCTTGATGGGAATCCTTGGAGTTGTAGTCGTACTTGATGAAGTATAACTTGATGTAGTCTTGGGAACCCACTTGACCAAGGCTTTAGGAGATTCTTCAAATGCATCAATCTCCTCTTGAAGCTTGTCCTTGCCTTTTTGCTTGTGGTCTTGTGGTGGAAGATCATCTTGAGCTTGTGTCCCTTTGCAAGAAGTAGGATCATACTTATCTTGTTGAGGAACAAACTTCGTCTTGGGATATTGATCTTCTTCCCACTCAACTCCATTGGCATTGAACTTTCGTTCAAAACCAACACCTTGGTTCTTCCGGTGCCTTCCTTGCTTATGCACAATTTCCTCAAATTGCTTACTCCCGGCAAGGCTCTTGTAAACACCTTTCTCTATAATTCCCTTCAATAAGATATTTTCTTGCTCAAGTGTAACTTGGCTAAGAGAATCATTAGTGGAATCAAGAGAACTACTACAAGAAACAACATTTGATTTAGCATGATTATTGTTACTACTAGAGGAAGAATACTTCTTGTTTTTGTTAGTGGACTTGACTTGAGGCATGTAAGTGGATAAGAGTAAACGCTTGGCAATGTAAGAAGAACTTTTCTTACAAAGATCATCATTGATTGCCTTTAAGAACTCATGCTCTTGCTCAAGATTGAGCTTTTCAAAGCGTAACTTCTCATGAGTCCTTAAAAGTTCTCGATGATCTTCTAAGATAGTTTCATGAGCTAACTTAAGAGTGTTTAGTTCTTTAGTTAGAAGCTCAATCTTCTCCTTATCATTGTCATTCGTTTTATCTTGATTAGCATGATTAATTGATGTTTCATCATAGTATTCATCACTAGAGTTGTCAACAAGTAAATCATCATCACCTAGCAAGTCATCTTCATCATTATTGAAATCAACATACTGGGTGTGTTACCTTTGGGCCTTTAGCCATGAAGCATCTTCCAATTCCTTCATTAGGTGAATCAAATATGTCATAGGAGTTGGTTGACACAAGTGCTAGACCGGCAACACCTTCATATTGATTATATTCGGAGTCGGAGTGATAGCTTCTCTCGGAGTGATTTTCGGAGTTGGAGCCGGATACCCATTCACCAACATGAGCTTGATGTCTTCGTTTTGTGTAGCTCCTTGATGAGTTGTCCTTCCTTTCTGAATCCTTGCTCCTCCGTGAGGGTCTTCGTTCATAACGATGATCTCTACTCCTTCTCTCTCTTGGTGGTGTTTCTTCTCTTCTACTTCTTCTTTTTGGAGAATCTTCTCTTCTTTTGTAGGGTGCCGTACACTCATTGGAATAGTGTCCGGGTCTTCCACAATTGTAGCAATTACGCTCCGACTAGAAGATCTTTTGTCCTTTGAGGACCTTGACTTGGAGTTTCTCTCTTTGCTTCTACTCTTGTAGAATTTGTTGAAGTTCTTCACCATTAAGCTCAATTCTTCATTGAAGGTTTGTTTCTCACTTGATGATGTGGGGGCTTCACATGAGGCTTTGTAAGCACCACTTGTCTTGTTGTGAAGTTCCTCCTTATCCTTAAGTGAAATCTCATGAGCAACAATTCTTCCAGTGACTTCCGTTGGCTTGAGATCTTTGTAATTGGGCATCATTTGGATCAATGTGCACACGGTATCATAATTTCCATCCAAAGCTCTTAGGATCTTCTTGATGATGAATTTGTCGGACATCTCTTCACTTCCTAAGCCGGCAATCTCATTTGTGATAAGAGCAAGCCTAGAGTACATTTCAGCGATACCTTCAGCATCCTTCATTTTGAACTTGTCAAGTTGACTTTGGAGCACATCCAACTTGGATTCCTTGACGGAGTCGGTACCTTCATGCATATCAATCAAAGTATCCCAAATTTCCTTTGCATTCTCAAGACGGCTGATTTTGTTGAATTCTTAGGGGCACAATCCGTTGAAGAGGATATCACAAGCTTGAGCGTTGTATTGCATCATCTTCAACTCTTCCGCACTAGCTTCACGGTTTGGTTCTCTCCCATCAAAGAATTCACCTTGCAAGCCAATACACACAATAGCCCAAACGGCGGGGTTATGTCCAAGAATATGCATTTTCATCTTATGCTTCCAACTAGCAAAATTAGTACCATCAAAGTAAGGACCTCCAAAAGCTATGGAAGTCAAAGCAAATGGAAAACAAAGCTCTCATACCACTTGTAGGATTGAAAGTATGTCTAGAGGGGGTGGATTAGACTACTTGACCAAATAAAAACTTATCCTTTTTCCCAATTTTAGTCTTTGGCATATTTTAGCTATCTTAGCACAAGTCAAGCAATCCTAACACAATTCAAGCAAGCATGCAAAGAGTATATGAGCAGCGGAAAATAAAGCATGCAACTTGCAAGAATGTAAAGGGAAGGGTTTGGAGAATTCAAGCGCAATTGGAGACACGGATGTTTTCGTCATGATTCCGATAGGTGGTGCTATCGTACATCCACGTTGATGGAGACTTCAACCCACGAAGGGTAACGGTTGCGCGAGTCCACGAAGGGCTCCACCCACGAAGGGTCCACGAAGAAGCAACCTTGTCTATCCCACCATGGCCGCCGCCCACGAAGGACTTGCCTCAGTAGCGGTAGATCTTCACGAAGTAGGCGATCTACTTGCCCTTACAAACTCCTTGGTTCAACTCCACAATCTTGTCGGAGGCTCCCAAGTGACACCTAGCCAATCTAGGAGACACCAATCTCCAAGAAGTAACAAATGGTGTGGTGATGATGAACTCCTTGCTCTTGTGCTTCAAATGATAGTCTCCCCAACACTCAACTCTCTCTCACAGGATTTGGATTTGGTGGAAAGAAGATTTGAGTGGAAAGCAACTTGGGAAGGCTAGAGATCAAGATTCATATGGTAGGAATGGAATATCTTGGCCTCAACACATGAGTAGGTGGTTCCTTCTCGTAAACTTGACAAGTTGGAAGTGTAAGTTTGTTCTGATGGCTCTCTCCATGAATGAAGAGGAGGTGGAGGGGTATATATAGCCTCCACACAAAATCTAACCGTTACACACAACTTGCCAAACTCGGTGGGACCGAATTGATAAACTCGGTTGGACCGATTTAGCAAATCTAGTGACCGTTAGGATTTTCGGTCGGACCGACATGCAACTCGGTAGGACCGATGTGGTTAGGGTTAGGGCATAAAGTAATCTCGGTGAGACCGATTACACAAACTCGGTGAGACCGATTTTGGTAATAAGCTAACCAGAGAGTTGGTCAGGTAGACTCGGTGGGACCGATTTTCTCATTTCGGTGAGACCGAAATGTTACGAAAGGGAAACAGAGAGTTTACATTGCAATCTCGGTGGGACCGATCGCTCATCTCGGTGGTACCGAAACGTTACGAAGGGAAACAGAGAGATTACAATACCATCTCGGTGAGACCGAGATCCCTATCGGTGAGACCGATTTGCCTAGGGTTTGTGGCAGTGGCTATGACATCTGAACTCGGTGGCGCCGGGTAGAAAGAATCGGTAGGGCCGAGTTTGACTTTTGGTTTGGGTCATATGTGGATATGAGAAAGTAGTTGAGGGTTTTGGAGCCTATCATTAAGCCTTTGTAGAGCAAGAAACTCATTAAGCAACACCTCATCCCTCCTTGATAGTATTGGCTTTTCCTATAGACTCAATGTGATCTTGGATCACTAAAATATAAAATGTAGAGTCTTGAGCTTTTGATCTTGAGCCAATCCTTTTATCCTTAGCATTTTGAGGGATCCACATTTCTCATCCATGCCATGCCATCCATTGAGCTTTTCCTGAAATATTCATCTTGGAATGATGTTAGCTCAATGAGCTATATGTTGTTAGGAATTACCAAAACCACCTAGGGATAGTTGCACTTTCACCCTGTAATGCTTTACTTTATCTCTAAGCGGTAGCGATAGTCGTAGAAGCATAAGATTGGCGAGACGACAACGATGCTATGATGGAGATCAAGGTGTCGCGCCGGTGACGATGGTGATCATGGCGGTGCTTCGGAGATGGAGATCACAAGCACAAGATGATGATGGCCATATCAGATAACTTATATTGATTGCATGTGATGTTTATCTTTTATGCATCTTATATTGCTTTGATTGACGGTAGCATTATAAGATGATCTCTCACTAAATTTCAAGAAAAAAGTGTTCTCCCTGAGTATGCACCGTTGCCGAAGTTCGTCGTGTTGGGGAACGTAGCAGAAATTCAAAATTTTCTACGCATCACCAAGATCAATCTATGGAGATTCTAGCAACAAGAGAGAGGGGAGTGTATCTTCATACCCTTGAAGATCGGGAAGCGGAAGCGTTGCAAGAACGCGGTCGGTGGAGTCGTTCACGAAGCGATTCATATCGCGACCGAATCCGATCTAAGCACCGAACAACGGTGCCTCCGCATTCAACACATGTACAGCCCGGGGACATCTCGTCCTTCTTGATCCAGCAAGGGGAGAGGATAAGTTGAGGGAAAACTCCGACAGCACGACGGCATGGTGGTGATGGAGCTCGTGGTTCTACGGCAGGGCTTCGCCAAGCACTACGGAGGAGGAGGAGGTGTTGGAGGAGGGAGAGGGCTGCGCCAGGGGAAGGTGCGGCTGCCCTCTCTCTCCTCACTATATATAGGGGAAGGGAGGAGGAGGCGCCTAGGGTTCCCTAAGGGAGGCGGCGGCCACGGGGAAACCCTAGATGGGTTTGGGCGCCCCACCCCTAGGAAACTTGCCCCCAAGCCGGGAGGCGGCTGCCCTAGGGGTGGCGCCCCCACCTCTCCTGGTTACGTGAGATGGGGTGGGAGGGGCGCTCAGCCCCTTAGTGGGCTGATGTGCCCTCTCCCCTTGGCCCATAAGGCCCCCCAACGCTTTCCGGGACCTTCGAAACCCCTTTCGGACACGCTGGTCATCACCTGGTAACCCCGGAACAATTGCGAACTCCAATACCCTTCGTCCAATATACCGATCTTCACCTCCGGACCATTCCGGAGCTCCTCATCATGTCCGGGATCTCATCCGGGACTCCGAACAACCTTCGGTAACCACATACTATTTCCCATAACAACTCTAGCGCCCCCGAACCTTAAGTGTGTAGACCCTACGGGTTCGGGAACCATGCGAACATGACCGAGACGTTCTCCGGTCAATAACCAACAGCGGGATCTGGATACCCATGTTGGCTCCCACATGTTCCACGATGATCTCATCGGATGAACCACAATGTCAAGGATTCAAGCAATCCCGTATGCAATTCCCTTTGTCAATCGGTATGTTACTTGCCCGAGATTCGATCGTCGGTATCCCAATACCTCGTTCAATCTCGTTACTGGCAAGTCACTTTACTCGTTCCATAATGCATGATCCCGTGACTAACTACTTAGTCACATTGAGCTCATTATGATGATGCATTACCGAGTGGGCCCAGAGATACCTCTCCGTCATATAGAGTGACAAATCCCAGTCTCGATTCGTGCCAACCCAACATACACTTTTGGAGATACCCGTAGTGCACCTTTATAGCCACCCAGTTACGTTGTGACGTTTGGTACACCCAAAGCACTCCTACGGTATCAGGGAGTTACACAATCTCATGGTCTAAGGAAATGATACTTGACATTAGAAAAGCTTTAGCAAACGAACTACACGATCTTGTGCTATGCTTAGGATTGGGTCTCTTCCATCATATCATTCTCCTAATGATGTGATCCCGTTATCAATGACATCCAATGTCCATGGTCAGGAAACCATGACCATCTTTTGATCAACGAGCTAGTCAACTAGAGGCTCTCTAGGGACATGTTGTGGTCTATGTATTCACACATGTATTACGGTTTCCAGTTAATACAATTATAGCATGAACTATAGACAATTATCATGAACAAGGAAATACAATAATAACCATTTTATTATTGCATCTAGGGCATATTTTGAACAGTCTCCCACTTGCACTAGAGTCAATAATCTAGTTCACATCACAATGTGATTGTAATGAATTCAACACCCATGGGGTTTGATCATATCTTGCTTGTGAGAGAGGTTATTAGTCAACGGGTCTGAATCTTTCAGATCCATGTGTGCTTCACAAATCTCTATGTCATCTCCTAGATGCAGCTACCACACTCTATTTGGAGCTATTCCAAATAACTGTTCTACTATACGATTCCGGTTTACTACTCAGAATAATCCGGATTAGTGTCAAAGTTCGCATCGGCATAACCCTTTACGACGAACTCTTTTACCACCTCCATAATCGAGAAAATTCCTTAGTCCACTAGTTACTAAGGATATGTTTGACCGCTGTCTTGTTATCCATTCCTGGATCATTCTTGTACCCCTTGACTGACTCATGGCAAGGCACACTGTCGGCATTCTGGGAACGGGGGTCCCCAGACTTGCCTGCCCGCGGCGTGGCTCAAGGGGTGTCCCAGCACGGCCCATCTTCATCAGCACAAGCTCAAGACCCTCGCGAGGGGCCAAGCCTCATGGGCGGACTGACGAGGAGCTTCCTCGAGCACCTCGTCAGGCTGGCTCGCGAGGCGGAGAGATCAAGGCGGGTACCTCACGAGGTGCCCATGACGCAAGCCATGACGACCAAAGGGCGTGGTGAGCGCCACCGCCAGCATGATGTCCTCATTTCCTCTTTGGTGCAAAGGGAGCAAGCGCAGCAAGAGTATCAAGCAAAGGCATCCGTTTGGTGCAACAAGACCAAGACCGTCGCAACGGCAGGAAGGAAGTCATCGTGGAGCCCAAGTCAAGGCCACCACGTGAGCCTTTGACAAAGTAGTACCAACTTTAGTCAGGATAAGTGTACTAGATGTTCCCCTTCAAAATGGCCAATTGTTGGCGCCCTTCCCGCTCAATATTTGGGAAGAGGCCCAGGGCCCTTGCCTATAAATAGGACTAGCCACCCACAGGATAGAGGGAGCTGGATCCAGCGTCAAGAAATCAATCAACAGATAGAGAGCGACTGAACTCCCCCTAGCAGTTCATCGCACCAACCAAGAATAGACCCTCGCGAGGCTGCTCTTCCTTGTATTGTTCATCATCAGCCCAAGAGGCAATCCACCACACCACAAACTAGAGTAGGGTATTACACCACAATGGTGGCCCGAACTAGTATAAACCATGTGTCTCTTGTGTTGTTCCTTTCATAGCTTAGATCTTAGCGAGGCGGCGAGGTGCAGGTAGGTAGGGGGTGAAATCTCTGCGCGCACCCCAGTGTTCGAACCTAGAGGGTCTGCCGGAACCCGAAATCCGACACACACTTCAGGTGCGGTACACAACATAGCATACTGTAGAGCCTATGTCTGAAGCATAGGGGACGACCTTCGTCCATTCTCTCTCTTCTGCCGAGGTCATGTCTTGAGTCTTACTCAATACTCACACCTTATAACACAGCCAAGAACTCCTTCTTCGCCGATCTATTTTGAACTTCTTCAAAATCTTGTCACGGCATGTATTCATTTGAAAGTATTATTGAGCGTTTTTATCTATCCTTATAAATCTTGATGCTCAATGTTCAAGTAGCTTAATCCAGGTTTTCCATTGAAAAACACCTTTTCAAATACCCTATATGCTTTCTAGAAATTCTATATCATTTCTGATCAACAATACGTCAACAACATATACTCATCAGAAATTCTATAGTGCTCCCACTCACTTCTTTGGAAATACAAGTTTCTCATAAACTTTGTATAAATCCAAAATCTTTGATCATCTCATCAAAGCGTATATTCCAACTCCGAGATGCTTACTCCGGTCCTTAGAAGGATTGCTGGAGCTTTGCATACTTGTTAGCATCTTTTAGGATTGTCAAAACCTTCTGGTTGTATCAGATACAACCTTTCCTCAAGAAAATCGTCGAGGAAACTATATTTTGACATCCTATCTGCAAGATTTCATAAATAATGCAGTAGCTGCTAATATAATTCTAACAGACTCTTAGCACGCTACGAGTGAGAAAGTATCATCATAGTCAACTCCTTGAACTTGTCGCAAAACATCTCAGCGACAAGTCGAGCTTTGTTAATGGTGACACTTACCATCATTATGCATCTTCCTTTTAAAATCCATCTGTACCCAACAGCCTTATGACCATCAAGTAGTTCTTCAAAAGTCTACACTTTGTTTTATACATGGATCTTCTCTCGGATTTTATGGCCTCGAGCCATTTGTCGGAATCCGGGCCCACCATCGCTTCTCCATAGCTCGTAGGTTCATTGTTGTCTAGCAACATGACCTCCATGACAGGATTACCGTACCACTCTGAAGCAGTACACGTCCTTGTTGTCCTACAAGGTTTGGCAGTGACTTGATCCGAGGCTTCATGATCACTATCATCAGCTTCACTTCAATTGGTGTAGGTGCCACAGGAACAACTTCCTGTGCCCTGCTACAGACTAGTTGTAGTGACGGTTCAATAACCATATCAAGTCTCCACCATCCTCCCACTCAATTCTTTCGAGAGAAACTTTTCCTCGAGAAAGGACCCGTTACTAGAAATAATCACTTTTGCTTCCGTATCTGAAATAGGAGGTATACCCAACTGTTTTGGGTGTCCTATGAAGATGTATTTATCCGCTTTGGGTTCAAGCTTATCAGGATGAAACTTTTTTTTTCACATAAGCGTCGCAGCCCCAAACTTTCAAGAAACGACAGCTTAGGTTTCTCTAAACCATAGTTCATACGGTGTCATCTCAACGGAATTACGTGGTGCCCTATTTAAAGTGAATGTGGTTGTCTCTAATGCCTAACCCATGAACGATAGTGGTAATTCGATAAGAGATATCATGGTATGCCCCATATCCAATGGGGTGCATCTATGATGTTCGGACACACCATCACACTATGGTGTTCCAGGCGGTGTTAGTTGTGAAACAATTTCCACAATGTCTCAATTGTGTACCAAACTCGCAACTCAAATATTCATCTGTATGATCATACCATAGACATTTTATCCTCTTGTCACGACGGTCTTCAAATTCACTCTGAAATTACTTGAACCATTCAATAATTCAGACTTGTGTTTCATCAAGTAATTATACTCAGTATCTACTCAAATCATCTATGAAGTAAGAACATAACGATATCCACTGCGTGCCTCAACACTCATTGGACTGCACACATCAAAATGTATTACTTCCTACAAGTTGCTTTCTTGTTCCATTTCTTGAAAAGCAGGCTTTCGGTCATCTTGCCCATGTGGTATGATTTGCATGTCTCAAGTGATTCAAAACAAGTGAGTCCAAACGGTCCATCTGCATGGAGTTTCTTCATGCGTATATACCAATAGACATGGTTCACATGTCTCAATCTTTTCAAAAACGAGTGAGTCCAAAGATCCATCAAAATGGAGCTTCTACATGCGTTTTATACCAATATGACTCAAATGGCAGTGCCACAAGTAGGTGGCACTATATCATTACTATCTTATATCTTTTGGCATGAACATGTGTATCACTACGATCGAGATTCAATAAACCATTCATTTTAGGCGCAAGACCATTGGAGGTATTATTCAAATAAACAGAGTAACCATTATTGGCCTTAAATAGATAACCGTATTGCGATAAACATAATCCAATCATGTCTATGCTCAACGCAAACACCAAATAACAATTATTTAGGTTTAACACCAATCTCGATGGTAGATGGAGTATGCGATGCTTGATCACATCAACCTTGGAAACACTTCCAAACCATATCATCATCTCACCTTTAGCTAGTCTCCGTTTATTCCGTAGCCTTTTATTTCGAGTTACTAACACTTAGCAACCGAACCGGTATCTAATACCCTGGTGCTACTAGGAGTACTAGTAAAGTACACATTAATATAATGTATATCCAATATACTTCTGTCGACCTTGCCAGCCTTCTCATCTAAGTATCTAGGGTAGTTCGCTTCAGTTGATCGTTCCCCTCATTACGTAAAACACTTAGTCTCGGGTTTGGGTTCAACCTTGGGTTTCTTCACTAGAGCAGCAACTGATTTGCCATTTCATGAAGTATCCCTTCTTGCCCTTGCCCTTCTTGAAACTAGTGGTTTCACTAACCATCAACAATTGATGCTCCTTCTTGATTTCTACTTTCGTGGTGTCAAACATTGTGAATATTTCAAGGATCATCATATCTATCCCTGATAGGTTATAGTTCATCATGAAGCTCTAGTAGCTTGGTGGCAATGACTTTGGAGAAACATCACTATCTCATCTGGAAGATTAACTCCCACTCGATTCAAGTGATTTTTGTACCCAGACAATCTGAGTACAAGCTCAACGATTGAGCTTTTCTCAATTAGTTTGTAGGCTAAGAAACTTGTCGGAGGTCTCATACCTCTTGACGTAAGCACGAGCCTGAAATCCCAATTTCAGCCCTTGGAACATCTCATATGTTACGTGATGTTTCAAAATGTCTTCGTGCCCCAATTCTAAACCGTTTAACATTACGCACTGAACTATCACGTAGTCATCAAAACGTGTATGTCAGATGTTCGCAACATCCACAAACGACGCTCGAGGTTCAGCACACCGAGCGGTGCATTAAGGACATAACCCTTCTGTGCAGCAATGAGGACAGTCCTCAGTTTACGGACCTAGTCCGCATAATTGCTACTATCAACTTTCAACTAAATTTTCTCTAGGAACGTATCTTAAACAGTAGAACTAAAGCATAAGCTACGACATAATTTGCAAAGATCTTTTGACTATGTTCATGATAATTAAGTTCATCTGATTATTTAATGAACTCCCACTTAGATAGACATCCCTCTAGTCATCTAAGTGATACATGATCCGAGTCAACTAGGCCGTGTCCGATCATCACGTGAGACGGACTAGTCATCATCGGTGAACATCTTCATGTTGATCGCATATGCTATACGACTCATGTTCGACCTTTCGGTCTCTTGTATTTCGAGGCCATGTCTGTACATGCTAGGCTCGTCAAGTCAACCTAAGTGTTTTGCATGTGTAAATCTGGCTTACACCCGTTGTATGCGAACGTTAGAATCTATCACACCCGATCATCACGTGGTGCTTCGAAACAATGAACCTTCGCAACGGTGCACAGTTAGGGGGAACACTTTCTTGAAATTTTTATGAAGGATCATCTTATTTATGCTACCGTCGTTCTAAGCAAATAAGATGCAAAAACATGATAAACATCTCATGTAATCAAATAGTGACATGATATGGCCAATATCATTTTGCTCCTTTTGATCTCCATCTTCGGGGCGCCATGATCATCATCATCACCGGCATGACACCATGATCTCCGTCATCATGATCTCCATCATCGTGTCTTCATGAAGTTGTCTCGCCAACTATTACTTCTACTACTATGGCTAATGGTTTAGCAATAAAGTAAAGTAATTACATGGCGTTATTCAGTGACACGCAGGTCATGCAATAATTAAAGACAACTCCTATGGCTCCTGCCGGTTGTCATACTCATCGACATGCAAGTCGTGATTCCTATTACAAGAATATGATCAATCTCATACATCACATATATTTCATTCATCACATCCTTCTTGGCCATATCACATCACACGACATATGCTGCAAAAACAAGTTAGACGTCCTCTAATTGTTGTTGCAAGTTTTTACGTGGCTGCTATAGGTTTCTAGCAAGACCGTTTTTTACCTACGCCAAAACCACAACGTGATATGCCAATTGCTATTTACCCTTCATAAGGACCCTTTTCATCGAATCCGGTCCGACTAAAGTGGGAGAGACTGGCACCCGCTAGCCACCTTATGCAATAAGTGCATGTCAGTCGGTGGAACCTGTCTCATGTAAGTGTACGTGTAAGGTCGGTCCGGGCCGCTTCATCCCACAATACCGTCGAAACAAGATAGGACTAGTAACGGTAAGCATATTGAACAAAACCAACACCCACAACTACTTGTGTTCTACTCGTGCATAGAATCTACGCAATAGACCTAGCTCATGATGCCACTGTTGGGGAACGTAGCAGAAATTCAAAATTTTCTACGCATCACCAAGATCAATCTATGGAGATTCTAGCAACAAGAGAGAGGGGAGTGTATCTTCATACCCTTGAAGATCGCGATACAGAAGCGTTGCAGGAACGCGGTCAGTGGAGTCGTTCACGAAGCGATTCAGATCGCGGCCGAATCCGATCTAAGCACCGAACAACGGTGCCTCCGCATTCAACACACTTACAGCCCAGGGACGTCTCCTCCTTCTTCTTGATCCAGCAAGGGGAGAGGAGAAGTTGAGGGAAAACTCCGATAGCACGACGGCATGGTGGTGATGGAGCTCGTGGTTCTCCGGCAGGGCTTCGCCAAGCACTACGGAGGAGGAGGAGGTGTTGGAGGAGGGAGAGGGCTGCGCCAGGGGAAGGGTGCGGCTGCCCTCTCTCTCCCTCACTATATATAGGGGGAAGAGAGGAGGGGGAGGCACCCTAGGGTTCCCTAAGGGAGGGGCGGCGGCCACAGGGGAAACCCTAGATGGGTTTGGGCGCCCCCACCCCCTAGGAAACTTGCCCCCCAAGCCGGGAGGGGCGGCTGCCCTAGGGGTGGCGCCCCCACCTCTCCCGGGTTACGTGAGATGGGGTGGGAGGGGCGCTCACCCCCTTAGTGGGCTGATGTGCCCTCTCCCCTTGGCCCATAAGGCCCCCCAACGCTTGTCGGGGCCTCCGAAACCCCTTTCGGACACGCTGGTCATCACCTGGTAACCCCGGAACAATTACCGACTCCAATACCCTTCGTCCAATATATCGATCTTCACCTCCGGACCATTCCGGAGCTCCTTGTCATGTCCGGGATCTCATCCGGGACTCCGAACAACCTTCGGTAACCACATACTATTTCCCATAACAACTCTAGCGTCACCGAACCTTAAGTGTGTAGACCCTACGGGTTCGGGAACCATGCAAACATGACCGAGACGTTCTCCGGTCAATAACCAACAGCGGGATCTGGATACCCATGTTGGCTCCCACATGTTCCACGATGATCTCATCGGAAGAACCATGATGTCAAGGATTTAAGCAATCCCGTATGCAATTCCCTTTGTCAATCAGTATGTTACTTGCCCGAGATTCGATCGTCGGTATCCCAATACCTCGTTCAATCTCGTTACCGGCAAGTCACTTTACTCGTTCCATAATGCATGATCCCGTGACTAACTACTTAGTCACATTGAGCTCATTATTATGATGCATTACCGAGTGGGCGGAGATACCTCTCCGTCATACGGAGTGACAAATCCCAGTCTCGATTCGTGCCAACCCAACAGACACTTTCGGAGATACCCGTAGTGCACCTTTATAGCCACCCAGTTATGTTGTGACGTTTGGTACAACCAAAGCACTCCTACGGTATCAGGGAGTTACACAATCTCATGGTCTAAGGAAATGATGCTTGACATTAGAAAAGCTTTAGCAAACGAACTACACGATCTTGTGCTATGCTTAGGATTGGGTCTCGTCCATCACATCATTCTCCTAATGATGTGATCCCGTTATCAATGGCATCCAATGTCCATGGTCAGGAAACCATGACCATCTGTTGATCAACGAGCTAGTCAACTAGAGGCTCACTAGGGACATGTTGTGGTCTATGTATTCACACATGTACTACGGTTTCCAGTTAATACAATTATAGCATGAACAATAGACAATTATCATGAACAAGGAAATACAATAATAACCAATTTATTATTGCCTCTAGGGCATATTTCCAACACGTCGTGCCCAGACACCACGTGATGATCGGGTGTGATAAGCTCTATGTCCATCTACAACGGGTGCAAGCCAGTTTTGCACACGCAGAATACTCGGGTTAAACTTGACGAGCCTAGCATATGCAGATATAGCCTCGGAACACTGAGACCGAAAGGTCGAGCGTGAATCATATACTAGATATGATCAACATAGTGATGTTCACCATTGAAAACTACTCCATTTCACGGATCGGTTATGGTTTAGTTGATTTGGATCACGTGATCACTTAGAAGATTAGAGGGATGTCTTTCTAAGTGGGAGTTCTTAAGTAATATGATTAATTGAACTTTAATTTATCATGAACTTAGTCCTGGTAGTATTAGCATATCTATGTTGTAGATCAATAGCTCGCGTTTAGCTCCCTGCTTTTGATATGTTCCTAGAGAAAACTAAGTTGAAAGATGTTGGTAGCAATGATGCGGATTGGATCCGTGATCTGAGGTTTATCCTCATTGTTACACAGAAGAATTATGTCCTTGATGCACTGCTAGGTGATAGACCTATTGCAGGAGCAGATGCAGACGTTATGAACGTTTCACAAAGCTCGGTATGATGACTACTTGATAGTTTAGTGCACCATGCTTTATGGCTTAGAACCAGGACTTCAAAAATGTTTTGAACGCCACGGAGCATATAAGATGTTCCAAGAGTTGAAATTGGTATTTCATACTCATGCCCGTGTCGAGAGGTATGAGACCTCCGACGATTACTTGCCTACAAGATGGAGGAGAATAGCTCAACCAGTGAGCTTGTGCTCAGATTGTCTGAGTACTACTATTGCTTGAATCAAGTGGGAGTTAATCTTCCAGATAAGATAGTAATTGACAAAGTTCTCTAGTCACTATCACAAAGTTACTAGAACTTCGTGATGAACTATAATATGCAAGGGATGATGAAAAAAATTCCCAAGCTCTTCGCGATGCTAAAATCGGCGAAGGTAGAAATCAAAGAACATCAAGTGTTGATGGTTGACAAGATCACTAGTTTCAAGAAAAAGGGAAAAGGGAAGAAGCGGAACTTCAAGAAGAACGGTAAGCAAGTTGCTTCTCAAGTGAAGAAGCCCAAGTCTGGTCCTAAGTCTGAGACTAAGTACTTCTACTACAAAGGGACTGGTCACTGGAAGTGGAACTGCCCCAAGTATTTGGCGGATAAGAAGGATGGCAAAAGTGAACAAAGGTATATTGGATATACATGTTATTGATGTGTACTTTACTAGTGTTTATAGCAACCCCTCGGCATTTGATACTGGTTCAGTTGCCAAGAGTAGTAACTCGAAACGGGAGTTGAAGAATAAACAGAAACTAGTTAAGGGCGAGGCGACGATGTGTGTTGGAAGTAGTTCCAAGATTGATATGATCATCATCGCACACTCCCTATACTTTCGGGATTAGTGTTGAAACTAAATAAGTGTTATTTAGTGTTTGCATTGAGCATGAATATGATTCGATCATGTTTGTTGCAATACGGTTATTCATAAATTAGAGAATAGTTGTTGTTCCGTTTACATGAATAAAACCTTCTATGGTCATACACCCAATAAAATAGTTTGTTGGATCTCGATCGTAGTGATACACATATTCATACTATTGAAGCCAAAAGATGCAAAGTTAACAATGATAGTGCAACTTATTTGTGGCACTGCCGTTTAGGTCATATTGGTGTAAACCGCATGAAGAAAATCCATGCTGATGGGATTTTGGAATCACTTGATTATGAATCACTTGATGCTTGCGAACCATGCCTTATGGGCAAGATGACTAGGAATCCGTTGTCCGGAACAATGGAGCGAGCAACTGACTTATTGGAAATAATACATACTGATGCATGCGATCCGATGAGGGTTGAGGCTCGCGGCGGGTATCGTTATTTTCTCACCTTCACAGATGATTTGAGCAGATATGGGTATATCTACTTGATGAAACACAAGTCTGAAACATTTGAAAAGTTCAAAGAATTTCAGAGTGAAATGGAGAATCATCGTAACAAGAAAATAAAAGTTTCTACGATATGATCGCAAAAGTAAAATATTTGAGTTAACAAGTTTGGCCTTCAGTTAAAACAATGTGAAATAGTTTCACTACTCACGCCACCTCGAACACCACAGTGTAATGTTGTGACCGAACGTCGTAACCGTACTTTATTAGATATGGTGCGATCTATGATATCTCTTACAGATCTACCACTATCATTTTGGGGTTATGCATTAGAGACAGCTACATTCACGTTAAATAGTGCACCATCTAAATCCGTGGAGATGACACCGTATGAACTGTGGTTTGGCGAGAAACCTAAGCTGTCATTTCTTAAAGTTTGGGACTGCGATGCTTATGTGAAAAAGTTTCAACATGATAAGCTCGAACCCAAATCGGAGAAGTAAGTCTTCATAGGATACCCAAAGGAGACAGTTGGGTACACCTTCTATCACAGATCCGAAGGCAAGACATTCGTTGCTAAGAATGGATCCTTTCTAGAGAATGAGTTTCTCTCAAAAGAAGTGAGTGGGAGGAAAGTAGAACTTGATGAGGTAATTGTACCTGCTCCCTTACTGGAAAGTAGTTTATCACATAAATCTGTTCCTGTGACTCCTACACCAATTAGTGAGGAAGATAATGATGATGATCATGTAACTTCAGATCAAGTCACTACCGAACCTCGTAGGTAAACCAGAGTAAGATCCACACCAGAGTGGTACGGTAATCCTGTTCTGGAGGTCATGTTACTTGACCATGATGAACCTACGAACTATGAGGAAGCGATGATGAGCCCAGATTCCGCAAAATGGTTTAAGGCCATAAAATCTGAGATGGGATCCATGTATGGACTTTGATGGATTTGCCCGATAATCGGCAAGCCATAGAAATAAATGGATCTTCAAGAGGAAGACGGACGCTGATAGTAGTGTTACTATCTACAAAGCTAGACTTGTCGAAAAAGGTTTTTGACAATGTTCAAGGTGTTGACTACGATGAGAGTTTCTCACTCGTATCTATGCTTAAGTCAGTCCGAATCATGTTAGCAATTGCCGCATTTTATGAAATCTGGCAAATGGATAAACAAAACTGCATTCCTTAATGGATTTATTTAAGAAGAGTTCTATATGCTGCAACTAGAAGGTTTTGTCGATCCTAAAGGTGTTAACAAAATGTGCAAGCTCCAACGATCCATCTATGGACTGGTGCAAGCATCTCGGAGTTGGAATATACGCTTTGATGAGTTGATCAAAGCATATAGTTTTATACAGACTTACGGGTGAAGCCAGTATTTACAAGAAAGTGAGTGGGAGCACTACAACATTTCTAATAAGTATATGTGAATGACATATTGTTGATTTGATCGGAAATAATGTAGAATTATTCTGCAAAGCATAAAGGAGTATTTGAAAGGAGTTTTTTTTAAAGAAAGACCTCAGTGAAGATGCTTACATATTGAGCATAAAGATCTATAGAGATAGATCAAGACGCTTGATAAATTTATTCAATGAGTACATACCTTGACAAGATTTTGAAGTAGTTCAAAATGGAACAGTCAAAGAAAGAGTTCTTGCCTGTGTTACAAGGTGTGAAATTGAGTAAGACTCAAAGCCCGACCACGACAGAAGATAGAAAGAGAATGAAAGTCATTCCCTATGCCTCAGCCATACGTTCTATAAAGTATGCCATGCTGTATGCCAGATCTATTGTATACCCTACACTATGTTTAGCAAGGAAGTACAATAGTGATCTAGGAGTAGATCACTGGACAACGGTCAAAATTGTCCTTAGTGGAATAAGGATATGTTTCTCGATTATGGAGGTGACAAAAGGTTCGTCGTAAAGGGTTACGTCGATGCAAACTTTGACATTGATCCAGATGACTCCAAGTCTTAATCTGGTTACATATTGAAAGTGGGAGCAATTAGCTAAAGTAGCTCCGTGCAGAGCATTGTAGATATAGAAATTTTCAAAATACATACGGATCTGAATGTGGCAGACCCGTTGACTAAACTTGTATCATAAGCAAAACATGATCACACCTTAGTACTCTTTGGGTATTAATCACATAGCGATGTGAAGTAGATTATTGACTCTAGTAAACCCTTTGAGTGTTAGTCACATAGCGATGTGAACTGATCACATAAAGATGTGAACTACTGGTGTTAAATCACATGACGATGTGAACTAGATTATTGACTCTAGTGCAAGTGGGAGACTGAAGGAAATATGCCGAGGCAATAATAAAGTTATTATTTATTTCCTTATATCATGATAAATGTTTATTATTCATGCTAGAATTGTATTAACCGGAAACATAATACATGTGTGTGTACATAGACAAACAGAGTGTCACTAGTATGCCTCTACTTGACTAGCTCGTTAATTAAAGATGGTTATGTTTCCTAGCCATGGACAAAGAGTTGTCATTTGATTAATGGGGTCGCATCATTAGGAGAATGATGTGATTGACTTGACCCATTCTGTTAGCTTAGCACTCGATCGTTTAGTATGTTGCTATTGCTTTCTTCATAACTTATACATGTTCCTATGACTATGAGATTATGCAACTCCGTTTACGGAGGAACACTTTGTGTGCTACCAAACGTCACAACATAACTGGGTGATTATAAAGGTGCTCTCTGGTGTCTCCGAAGGTACTTGTTGGGTTGGCGTATTTCGAGATTAGGATTTGTCACTCCGATTGTCGGAGAGGTATCTCTGGGACCACTCGGTAATGCACATCACTTAAGCCTTGCAAGCATTGCAACTAATGAGTTAGTTGCGGGATGATGTATTACGGAACGAGTAAAGAGACTTGTCGGTAACGAAATTGAACTAGGTATTTAGGTATTCAGATACCAACGGTCGAACCTCGGGCAAGTAACATACCGATGAAAAAGGGAACAACGTATGTTGTTATGCGGTCTGACCGATAAAGATCTTCGTAGAATATGTGGGAGCCAATATGAGCATCTAGGTTCCGCTGTTGGTTATTGACCGGAGATGTGTCTCGGTCATGTCTACATAGTTCCTGAACCCGTAGGGTCCGCACGCGTAACGTTTCAATGAAAGTTTTATTATGAGTTTATATGTTTTGATGTACCGAAGGTTGTTCGGAGTCCCAGATGTGATCATGGACATGAAGAGGAGTCTCGAAATGGTCGAGACATGAAGATTGATATATTGGAAGCCTATGTTTGGATATCGGAAGTGTTAGGGTGAAATCGGGATTTTACCGAGTACCGAGAGGTTACGGAACCCTGTGAAGGTAAATGGGCCTTAGTGGGCCTTTACGGAGAAGAGGAGAGGCGGCTGGGCTGGGCCGCGCCTCCCCCTAGTCCGAATAGGACAAGGAGAAGGCGGCGCCTTCCTTCTCTCTCTCCTCTTTCCCCCTCCCGAATCCTATTCCAACTAGGAAAGGGGGAGAGTCCTACTCCCGGTGGGAGTAGGACTGCTCCTGGTGCGCCTCTCCCCTGGCCGGCCGCACCCCCCTTGATCCTTTATATACGGGGGCAAGGGGCACCCCATAGACACACCAATTGATCAGTTGATCTTTTAGCCGTGTGCGGTACCCCCTCCACCATAGTCTACCTCGATAGTACTGTAGGGTGCTTAGGTGAAGCCCTGCATCGGTTGAACATCAACATCATCACCACGCCGTCGTGCTGATGAAACTCTCCCTCAACACCCGGCTGGATCGGAGTTCGAGGGACGTCATCGGGCTGAACGTGTGCTGAACTCGGAGGTGCGTGTGTTTGGTACTTGATCGGTCGGATCGTGAAGACGTACGACTACATCAACCATGCTAACGCTTCCGCTTTCGGTCTACGAGAGTATGTGGACACACTCTCCCCTCTTGTTGCTATGCATCACCATGATCTTGCGTGTGCGTAGGATTTTTTTTCGAAATTACTACGTTCCCCAACAGACGCATTGGTCCCAGTTGGTGCCAGGAACTGGGACCAATGCACCCCTTTCATCCTGGTTGCTTCTACCAACCGGGACCAAAGGCCTTTGTGCTGCCCGTGGCCAAAAGTTTAGTCCCACCTTGCTAGTTGAGAGGAGCTCGGAGTGGTTTATAGGCCCCACTGCGGCTGCCCTCTCGAGCTCCTCTCAAATGCAGGCTTACGGACCTAATCTAACACTACGCTGCATGTGGGCCTACTGGGCCTTCTGCGGGCCTGAATCCTGGCCCGTGGCTGGGTTTCTAGTCGTATTTAGGCCGTGGTGGCCCAGTAGGTGGCATTTTTTTATTTTTCCAGTGTTTTTGTTTTTTTTTGCTTTATTTATTTTATTTTGTTTCTACTTACAGCAAAATACTTACTGTTTTTCAGTGATTCTTTTTTGCTTTTAGGTAATAAAAATTATAAACTTTCTGTTAGTGCCATTAGTTTTCCAATTTGAATAGTTTAAATTTGTATTTTTTCAAATTTGTGTGAATCACTTGTTTGTGAATAACTCTACTATAAAAATAGATTTTTGAGTGATTCTTTTTCCTGCTATTTAATACTACTGCGTTTTATCATTATATTCAATTTGGTAATTTTTAGGTTATTTGAAATGTTTGTTTTAACCGAAATCAGATTTTGTTATTTTAGTTTGCTATTAAAGTTTCAAACAAAACATTATTTGTGAAAATTCTTTTTGATATTAATGGTTTGAACAAAAAATACTTTGATAATTTAAATTACATAAATTTTATTCAATTTTAGTTTCAATAATACTAGAGGTTTATAAAAGCTTTTTAGTTAATTCCTTTTGCTATTAGAGTTTCATTAAAGTTTTCTAGTTCATTATTTTTGCAATTGGAGTTTCATTAAAGTTTTCTAGTTCATTATTTTTGCTATTACAGTTTCATAAAAGTTTTCTAGTTCATTCTTTTTTATATTAGTTCATTCTTTGAGCTAAATGACCCTGAAATTGAAAAGCATTTCAAATGAACTCTGAAGAGCTTGAAAGTTGGCATGGTATCATAATTTCACCCACATAGCATGTGCTAAAAAGTTGAGAGGGTTACGGCAAAAACTAGATGCACTTCGTGTACAAAATGGACAATCTCTTTCAAAGTATCAGGGTTTTTGGACGAAAACTCATCTGTTACAAAGGGATTTCATTTTTTCGAACTTATTTGAACTCTAGACTTTTTGTGTGTTCAAAATGAACCATTAAAAGACACATCATCAATTTTCAACCCTTTCTGACTTCATCTGGTATTTTTCATGCATTTATTGATTTTTTAAGTTAAATGACCCTGAAATTGAAAAGCACTACAAATGAACTTTTAAAAGGTTGAAAGTTGGCATGGTATCATTATTTCACCCACATAGCATGTGCTAAAAAGTTGAGAGGGTTCTGACAAAACACGGATGCACTTCGTGTACAAAATGGACAATCTCTTTCGAAGTATCAGGGTTTCGGACGAAAACTCATCTGTTACAAAGGGATTTCATTTTTTTGAACTTATTTGAATTCCAGAATTTTTGTGTGTTCAAAATGAACCATTCAAAGCAAAATCATCAATTTTCAACCCTTTCTGACTTCATCCGGTATTTTTCATGCATTTACTAATTTTTTAAGCTAAATGACCCTTAAAATTGAAAAGCACTAAAAATGAACTGTGAAAAGGTTGAAAGTTGGCATGGTATTATCATTTCACCCACATAGCATGTGCTAAAAAGTTGAGAGGGTTACAGCAAAAACTGGATGCACTTCGTGTAAAAAATGGACAATCTCTTCAAGTATCGGGGTTGCGCATTTAAAACTCATCTCATTACAAAAGGCATTTCATTTCTTCACATGTAACTGCAGTGATATTCTAGATCAAAGGCATAATCATAATAGTTGTGGAGAGAAAGTCTTCACTTTTTCTTCGCTTGTGTCCTTTGCTTATTGCGCCGTAACCATGGATAATCTTCATCATTTAACAGGGTGCTTGGGTCAGCCTTGACGTTGAAGGGAGGAATTTCATGAAACTTTTCATAATCTTCAGACATGTCTATCTTTCCCTCCAATCCGATGATGTCTCTTTTTCCTGAAAGAACTATGTGGCGCTTTGGCTCATCGTAGGATGTATTCGCTTCCTTATGTTTTCTTTTTCTCGGTTTGATAGACATGTCCTTCACATAGAAAACCTACGCCACATAATTGGCTAGGACGAATGGTTCGTCTGTGTACCCAAGATTGTTCAGATCCACTGTTGTCATTCCGAACTATGGGTCTACCTGTACCCCGCCTCCTGACAGATTGACCCATTTTCACTGAAACAAAGGGACCTTAAAATCATGTCCGTAGTCAAGTTCCTATATGTCCACTATGTAACCATAATATGTGTCCTTTCCCCTCTTGGTTGCTGCATCAAAGCGGACACTGCTGTTTTGGTTGGTGCTCTTTTGATCTTGGGCGATCGTGTAAACTATATTCCCGTTTATCTCGTATCCTTTGTAAGTCAATAAAGATGAAGATGGTCCCCTGGCCAATGAGTACAGCTCATCAGAATCAGTGTTGTCACCTCTGAGACGTATTTCCAACCAACTGCCGAAAGTCCTGATGTGACATGTAATCCAGTCGTCACACTGCTTCGAGTGTTTGGAGCGCAGAATGTTCTTGTGTTCATCGACATACGCGGCCACCAAGGTAGAGTTCTGTAGAACTGTGTAGTGTGCTTGAGACCAAGAATGCCCGTCCCTACATATTATTGAGTCCCCTCCTAGCGTGCCTTTTCCAGTCAGTCTCCTCTCTACCGCGATTGAGGGAGACCAATATTCTTAAGGCCAGGAATGAAGTCAACACAAAACCCAATGACATCCTCTGTTTGATGGCCCATGGAGATGCTTCCTTCTGTCCTAGCGCAGTTACGGACATATTTCTTTAGGACTCCCATTTAGAAACATTATAACCGCGCACCGTTCCATCCCTCTCAGCCATCAGCATTTTCGCAGCTCTATGCATTTCTGGCTGTTGAATCTCTTTCCAATCCCACCTGGGCCTTCGTTTCACAACAGAAAATGCTACATGGGTTGTCCGCTGCTCCGTTAACAAATTCGTTGGTATGCTATTAAATTGGGCCTATTGGGCTTGGAGTATCTTGTACATATATGTCTGGTTCAGCACCTCTGCGCCCTTCCTAAAAAAATAGCTCTGCACCCGTTCAGCAGCTCTGTGTAGCGATTGATGTGGTTTGCGGGAGGGTTAGCATCGGAAGATTTATCGGCGTCGATTGGACTTCATCGCCGTCCCTATGTGCCATTAATGCAATTTAGAAACGACAGCTAATAGTGGATTTCAGTTACATGTTAGTAGCTTACATATAAAATGTGTCGTCTCCCCCACGCTTTGCCTTTTCAACCTTGAGTAAAAGCTTCGCAGTGGCCATGGTTCTCCACTTGGTTGCGGCCACCTGCCGTCCCCTCTGCTCCTCAGTGGCTCTCCTCCATCCTACTAGCACTATCGCTTTGTATCTTAGCTCGTCACATAAATTTGCTACGGTGGTAGACCCGTTTTAAGGTGCTAATGTCACTCCAAAATCTATTTTCTAAAGGTGGTGTTCATCATGGTTTGGTCAATTGATTCAAGAAGATCTTAGAGACTAGTTCTCATCAAGCAGATGACCTTCGATACGATTCAATTGATTAGATCGGGAGAGGAAAAATATTAAACAAGATCAGTCTATGTGGGGACAAGCAAGGTAGGCCTTGTTGATCGAAGCGAGGCAGGGCTGTGATGTATTCAATCTGTAACGGCCTCGCTACCCTCACAACTAGGCATCTAGCCAAAATCCACAGGTATTCAATCTCTGCTCCTCCGCCACGCCCATTAATTCCCCTTCTAAGATTTGATTCCGAGGTCTGATCTGTGAGGATACGATTTTGTTCCTTGATCCCTTTTTGAGGGTTTAGTTTCAGGACCATCGCATGGATTGATTGGCCGGGAGGAGAACTGCAACAAGATATGCTGCTGCAAAATCAGTGTTGGAGTTTGAGACGGGTCGATGTCCTGCAGTAGCCTCGGTTGATCTATCTTCGGCCTCTGAATGGAGGTGTGTTCTCTTTTGAGAAAAAGGCGTTGTGTACTTGTGTTTTGCAATTACGATGGCTATATACCTCGAAGTCTACTGAAGTACTAATATGCTTCGGGTGTTGTCTTGTTCAGTGAGAAGTCGTTCTATGCATGCGGATCCTTTTAGTACAACCACATCTTCTTCTAGCTATGTTTTACTTTCAAGCTACCCATTAGTTCTGTGCTGTTGTATCAATGCACAACTTTTGAGGACTGAATTCTGGTAACATCATTATATCAATTCTTCTAAATCCTTCTATCTGCCCATTTTAAAGCTCTGGTAATGAAAACTGTTATCTTTTGAAGACAAATCATAGGGACATGATTGAAATGTTTGTTGTGGTTCCCTTTCCTACAAATACTCACCATCTCCATTGCTAATATAAATCTTGAAAATTGAACTTTCACCTTGCATACCTCCATATTACATTTTATAGATTTCTACTATTCCATATATTTTTTAAACCTTACTGTTCTATCGCCAAAATTGATGGGCACAGCAACGCGTGCCATCATGGTCTAGTGAACCTCTCAAAGGGGAACATATTGTGTAGAAATACAGGGCCCAGAACGATAATCTCGTCGAATAGATGAACTAGGACGTGCGTCATGATATTGAAGAAGGATGGTGGGAACACCAGCCCGAAACTGACAAGACATTGCGCCACATCACTCCTTAACCTTGGTAGGATTTTTGGATCGATCACCTTCTGAGAGATTGCATTGAGGAACACACATAGCTTCACAATAGCTAATCGAACATTTTCCGGTAGAAGCCCCTTCAATGCAACCGGAAGCAGTTGCGTCATAATCACATGGCAGTCATGAGACTTTAGGTTCTGGAACTTTTTCTCTGACATATTTATTATTCCCTTTATATTCGACGAGAAGCCAGACGGGACCTTCATATCGAAAGGCATTCAAAGAAGATTTCCTTCTCTTCTTTGGTAAGAGCATAGCTGGCAGGACCTTCATCTCGCTTTGGAGGCATGCCATCTTTTTCGTGCAAATGTTGCAGGTCCTCCCGTGCCTCCGGTGTATCTTTTGTCTTCCCATACACGCCCAAGAAGCCTAGCAGGTTCATGCAAAGGTTCTTCGTCATGTGCATCACGTCGATCGAAGAGTGGACCTCTAGGTCTTTCCAGTAGAGTAGGTCCAAAATATAGATTTCTTCTTCCACATGGGTGCGCGTCCCTCAGCGTCATTCGGAACAGATAGTCCATCGGGACTGTAGCGACCCGACCTCAGACGGTCAAGCCTCTGTGTTACTGTGCCATCCCTGGATCAGTATGCTGGCACACACAGTACATCAATGTATATATCAAAGTGCAATCACATGTATAATTAACGTAAAACTGATATATACCTCATAAGTCACCATGAAACAAATAGTCGGGTGTGGAGTCCCATCAACGCCATCGGCAGGTTGAGTGTAGACCGTAACCCTGTACCGTACTCTTACTCGTCGGAAGTAAATATCTGCAACATGATACGTTGCAGCCGTGTAGGTCAGTACATTGAATGAACCGGCAAGATCACAACATGAGAAAAAAGATGATAAAACTATACTATATGCAATATGGCTTTGTGGCTCTGGGTCTGAGTTTTGTTTGCGTAAAAGCTGGTTTTATTTTCCCTACATCAAAGGAATAAATGAAGTCTGTACTACGGAGTTTTCTATCATGACATGGTTCCGCCAACCGATGTCTCATAGCCCGATTTCATCATAAGCTGCCCACAATTAAGTTATCAGTCCGGTGTTGAGAGTTCCGAGATAGATCCAAGTCCAGATGCTCAAGTTGTCCGTAACCGGGGACACGGCTAATCGATTAGGTTTTAACCCTCTGCAGAGGTTTGTACACTTTACCCGCAAGATTCGATCCCTCTTTTACGTTCTCGCACTTCGTGGTGTTTGAGAACAAGATGACCAAACATGGTCTTCCGAAGAGTTCCCCGACCACCGTCCGGTGCTCATCCAATCCTACCATAGTTCTACATCCGCTAGCACCGTCCCACCAGAGTCACAACTAAGGTCAACCAAGCCAGAGCCCATATTGACTTGCGGTTGCAGGTAAGCTTCGGGCATGAAGTATTCTTCCGTCTCTTTGAGTCTGGGTGAAGCTTTCCGCAAGATGTCATGGCGCTTCTCCATGCATCCCGGCCAACCACTGGTTTCTCCAGGTGCCCGTCAACCATCCTTCACCCGATGGTGTGTATTGAATTCTTGTCTCGAGTCTTGAAGTCTTGAGGCCTTGAAGATGCAGTCCTTGCAGATTCCATCATGGAGTTGTCGTCATTGACGTAGATCCTCCATTCTCACACCACTCCGTGCACTCATACCAACCCCGTCTACTATAGCGTAGCATTAAAATAAATAACGTCCAGGGCTTGGTAACAGGGTGATGGGTTCCTACCTCATGCATACTACTCAACTACAAGGATTCAATGTCACTACTGGAGGGATTGTTGCGAAGATGCCACTAAATGCAATAAAAACATAGGTATGAAAGCATGGTCAAAGTGAACTTGCCTGGTAAGTTGATGAAGATAGCAACACTCTTGAATAATGACCTGGTAGAACTATTCGTCACTCCGTTGAAAATCTATATAGTCATAGCATTCATATAAGCAAACATCCTATCAAACAATTCTAACACTCATAATAAAACCAACAATTAAAAATGCAAATCAAGGAACACCAAATAAAAACAAAGAAAACTACACAAAAAAACTACCAAAGAAAACTCGGAGAAAACAAATCAAGGTTTTCACCACATCAAGCATCAACTGAGAAATAGTTTTACACAACTAAAACTTTTCTTAACAGAACCTAAGCATGGGTTTATGCTACCTAACAGAAAAGAATTCATCATGCAACTAGGAGCAAAAAGAATCACTTTAAAATCTATTATAAAACTCCTATTAGGCCTAAAGGAAATTCTAGTAAGAAAAAATAAAATAAAAGTTTTATTTATTGCAAATAAAAGTTCATGCTCTAAAGTTACAGAAACTAACCTAGAATAAACTATCTCTCCTGAAAAATAAATTTATTTGCTTGTTAAAACAATAGGAAAATAGTAGCTAGTTAAATAAATAGGAATATCATGATTCTGATTAAAACTATTTTTTTATTAATTCTAAAATGCCCAAATAAATTCCTACGGTTAAGCAATGTCAAAACAAAGTTGTGACAAAAAGAACCATTAAAAAATAATATTCCTAACTCCTTTTATAGCAGATTTACTATTACATCAAAATCTAAAATAAAGTAATTTTAAATAATTTTAACATGACTAATTATATTTTCTACAGAAACTATAAGAAATTTGCAAACCAACAAAAAAATCACTAAAAAATATTAAGTAGATTAAAAGATACGAATTTTTCAAATCTGAAACTATTCTGCTAAAACAGAAAATGAAAAATAAAGAAAAACGGGCTAATGGGCCTATATAACGCAGCGTTAAATAACTAAACTACGCCCTAGGGTTTTAAAAGCAGATAAATCCGGTTTAAATAAAAACCTAACTAAACAAAATAAACCGGACGGTTTATTAGAAATAACCTACCCCTTGGGGATCTAATCCTAACCGTACACCTAGATCCAACGGCGGGAGGGTCCGGCGAGTTACCGAGGCGGCGACAGACTCGTGGCGAGTGCTCGGCGACTCCGGTGGTGGGCGTCGGCGGAGACCTCCGGCGGGTTCGTCTGGCGAGGTTGGTTTGGTGGGGTTGATGGAGCTCGGGGATGGCCAGGCGGCAGGCGTTAATGGCGGCGGCGCTCGGGTGCTCGGCGGGGTTTCTTGAGGAAGGAAGGCGTCGGGTGAGGCGAGGGGAATGAGGTGAGGGGGGTATTTATAGGGGTAGGGCACGGCTTGGACGAGGGGCAATCGGGGAGGGATTTATGGCGAATCCGGATCTGCGAGATCCGGCGCGGGTGTGGTGGCGTGCACGAGGGAAGAAGAGGCGGGTCCACCCGTCAGTGAGGAGAGGGGTCGGTGGCTCGCTGGGCCGCCTGGCTGGGCCGGTTCGGTGGGCTGCCCAGGTGCTGGCTGGGCCAGTCGGCCTGGCTGGCGCCTGGGTATTTTTCTTTTTCTAATTTTTTTTGAAAATAAAAACAGAGAGAAAATATATAAAATATAAATATTTTATATAGGACATATATATATCAAAATTTTCAGAAAAACATTTCCTACACGATGAACTTTATTCCGACTTCAAATAAAATACACAAAATTCAAATAAAACAAAGAGTGTTTCTGCTCTAATAAAATCCAATAAAATCATGTTAAAAATACCAAAATGACTTCAAATTTATTTTCTCCTAATTTTCCATTGAAGGGAATCATTTTACCCATATTTCCATTTATTTATTTTTAGGAGAAAAATAATGTGAATAAAATCCAAGTAAATTCCAAATTTGAAGGGAGTTTCAAAATACCTTCAAATGACTTTCAATTTGATTCTTTTAACTTCCAACTCATATTTCATATAATTGAAGAAGTCATTTTATCTTCCCTCATGAAAATCATTGAGTTGCATAAAGCTTTGAATTTGAAATATTCTCAAATGAAATTCAAATCTTTTCAAAACCCTTTTCATTTCAAATGGAAGAAGTCATTTCATCTTCACTCTAGGGTTTTGGTGTTGGAATGGAATTGAATTCATTGAGATCCAAAAAGTGCAAAGGGGATAGTTTTGGGAAAGTCATTTTATTCCCTCTCATCCAACTTTCAAAAGTTTCAAATTCCACTCAATTTCAATCAATCAATCAAACAAACAATCAGACAACAAGCATAGTTATTTATCTAATATAACATTCCAAAATTTAGAATTTTGGGATGTTACAGGGACCCTTTCCAAAGATTACTTTTAATTCATTGACCATAGCAAGTACGTGATCACCGGTACGCATGGAGGGCTTCTTCCGGTGATCTACCTCGCCTTTGAAATGCTTTCTTTTCTTTCAACATTGATGGTTGGTCGGAAGAAATCGACGATGCCCCAGGTACACATTCTACCTGCATTTGTCCAGGTATATACTTTCAGTGTCATCTAAACAGTGCGTGCATGCGTGGTATCCCTTGTTTGTTTGTCCTGAAAGGTTACTCAGAGCAAGCCAATCATTGATGGTTACAAAACAGCAACGCATGCAAGTCAAATTCCTCCTATTTGTGCTCATCCCACACACGTACACCATTTCCATTCCACAGCTGTAAAAGTTCTTCAACTAATGGACTTAGGTACACATCAATGTCGTTGCCGTGTTGCTTAGGGCCTTGGATGAGAATTGGCATCATAATGAACTTCCGCTTCACGCACAGCCAAGGAGGAAGGTTATAGATACATAGAGTCACGGGCCAGGTGCTGTGATTGCTGCTCTACTCCCCAAAAGGATTAATGCCATCCATGCTTAAACCAAACCATACGTTCCTTGCATCACCTGCAAACTCCTCCTAGTACTTTCTCTCGATTTTTCTCCACTGCGACCCGCCAGCGGGTGCTCTCAACTTTCCGTTTTTCTTACGGTCCTCTCTATGCCATCGCATGAACTTGGCATGCTCTTTGTTTCTGAACAGATGTTTCAACTGTGGTATTATAGGAGCATACCACATCACCTTGGCAGGAACCCTCTTCCTGGGGCGCTCGCCTTCAACATCATCAGGGTCATCTCGT
Organism: Aegilops bicornis; assembly: GCA_021605145.1. Classification (NCBI taxonomy): domain Eukaryota; kingdom Viridiplantae; phylum Streptophyta; class Magnoliopsida; order Poales; family Poaceae; genus Aegilops; species Aegilops bicornis. The sequence continues at coordinate 462,289,129 of CM038669.1, read as the reverse complement.
CTGATCTTATACCGCAATGCACCGCATACTGGGCATGCGTTCAAATCCTCAGACGCACCGCAGTAGAGGATGCAATCATTAGGGCATGCATGTATCTTCTGCACCTCCAATCCTAGAGGGCATACAACCTTCTTTGCTGTGTACGTACTGTCGGGCAATTCGTTATCCTTTGGAAGCTTCTTCTTCAATATTTTCAGTAGCTTCTCAAATCCTTTATGAGGCACACCATTGTCTGCCTTCCACTGCAGCAATTCCAGTACGGTACCGAGCTTTGTGTTGCCATCTTCGCAATTGGGATACAAACCTTTTTTGCGATCCTCTAACATGCGATTTCAGCTTCTCCTTTTCACTTTCGCACTGTCTCTTTGCATCATCAATGACCCGGCGAAGATCATCATCGGGCACATCGTCTGGTTCCTCTTGATCTTCACCTTCCCCCGTTGCAGCATCACCGTATTTAGGGGGCACATAGTAATCATCATCCTCTTCTTCTTTGTTGTCTTCCATCATAACCCCTCTTTCTCCATGCTTGGTCCAAACATTATAGTATGGCATGAAACCGTTATAAAGCAGGTGGGTGTGAAGGGTTTTCGAGTCAGAGTAAGACTTTGTATTCCCACAGCTAGGGCATGGACAACACATAAAACCATTCTGCTTGTTTGCCTCAGCCACTGCGAGAAAATTATGCATGAACTCAATGTACTCAGAGGTGCATCTGTTACCGTACATCCATTGCCGGTTCATCTATGTGCATTACTAAAACCATTACAGTACATCATGTATAGATAAGTGACCAAATTAATAGAAGTTCATCATCATATTAAAACCAAAGTACATACATAGTTCTCATTGAACAACATATAGCTCTCTAGAGCATCTAATTAAACCATACATTGAAACTATGTAAAACATTTCAATGCAACAACAAATGTGATCATAATTGCAACCAAGGTAACAATTGATCCAACGGCATAATGATACCAAGCCTCGGTATGAATGACATTTTTTCTAATCTTTCTAATCTTCAAGCGCATTGCATCCATCTTGATTTTGTGATCATCAATGACATCCGCAACATGCAACTTCAATATAATATTCTCCTCCTCAATTTTTTTAATTTTTCCTTCAAGTAGTTGTTTTCTTCTTCAACTAAATTTAACCTCTCTACAATAGGGTCAGTTGGAATTTCCGGTTCACATACCTCCTAGATAAAAATTGAAGGAAATATGCCCTAGAGGCAATAATAAAGTTATTATTTATTTCCTTATATCATGATAAATGTTTATTATTCATGCTAGAATTGTATTGACCGGAAACATGATACATGTGTGAATACATAGACAAACAGAGTGTCACTAGTATGCCTCTACTTGACTAGCTCGTTGATCAAAGATGGTTATGTTTCCTAGCCATGGACAAAGAGTTGTCATTTGATTAATGGGATCACATCATTAGGAGAATGATGTGATTGAATTGACCCATTCCGTTAGCTTAGCACTCGATCGTTTAGTATGTTGCTATTGCATTCTTCATGACTTATACATGTTCCTATGACTATGACATTATGCAACTCCCGTTTATCGGAGGAACACTTTGTGTGCTACCAAACGTAACAACGTAACTGGGTGATTATAAAGGTGCTCTACAGGTGTCTCCAAAGGTACTTGTTGGGTTGGCATATTTCGAGATTAGGATTTGTCATTCCGATTGTCGGAGAGGTATCTCTGGGCCCAGTCGTTAATGCACATCACTATAAGCCTTGCAAGCATTGCAGTGATACGTCCATTTTGCATCATGCTTTTATATTGATATTTATTGCATTATGGGCTGTTATTACACGTTATGTCACAATAGTTATGCCTATTCTCTCTTATTTTACAAGGTTTATAAGGAGGGAGAATGCCTAAATTTGGAATTACGAAATTTGGAAAAGGAGCAAATAATAGAGACCTATTCTGCACAACTCCAAAAGTCCTGAAACTCCACGAATGTCATTTTTGGAAATAATAAAAAATATCGAGCGGAAGAAGTTCACCAGAGGGGGACCCACCTGGCCACGAGGGTGGGGGGCGCACCCTACCCCCCAAGGCGCGCCCCCCTGCCTCGTGGGCCCCCTGTTGGATCTCCGATGGCCATCTTCTGCTATATGAGGTCTTCGGTCAAGGGAAAATCATAAGCAACCTTTCAGGACGAAACTCCGCCGCCACGAGGCGGAACCTTGGCGGAACCAATATAGGGCTCCGGCAGAGCTGTTCTGCCGGGGACACTTCCCTCCGGGAGGGGGAAATCATCGCCATCGTCATCACCAACGCTCCTCTCATCGGGAGATGGCAATCTCCATCAACATCTTCACCAGCACCATCTCCTCTCAAAACCCTAGTTCATCTCTTGTATCCAATTCTTGTCTCCAAGTCCGGGATTGGTACTAGTAGGTTTCTAGTAGTGTTGATTAGTTGATGCTAGTTGGTTTATTTGGTGGAAGATCATATGTTCAGATCCTATATGCATATTAATACCCCTCTGATTATAAACATGAATATGCTTTGTGAGTAGTTATGTTTGTTCCCGAGGACATGGGAGAAGTCTTGCTATTAGTAGTCATGTGAATTTGGTATTAGATTCGATATTTTGATGAGATGTATGTTATCTAGCCTCTAGTGGTGTTATGTGAACGTCGACTACATAACACTTCACCATTATTTGGGCCTAGAGGAAGGCATTGGGAAGTAATAAGTAGATGATGGGTTGCTAGAGTGACGAGCTTAAACCCTAGTTTATGCGTTGTTTCGTAAGGGTTGATTTGGATCCATATGTTTCATGCTATGGTTAGGTTTACCTTAATACTTTTGTTGTAGTTGTGGATGCTTGCAATAGAGGTTAATCATAAGTGGGATGCTTGTTCAAGTACGAACAGCACCCAAGCACCGATCCATCCACATATCAAATTATCAAAGTACCAAATGCGAATCATATGAACGTGATGAAAATTAGCTTGACGATATTCCCATGTGTACTCGGGAGCGCTTTTCCTTATATAAGAGTTTGTCCAGGCTTGTCCTTTTCTACAAAAAGGATTGGGCCATCTTGCTGCACCTTATTTACTTTTGTTACTTGTTGCTCGTTACAAATTATCCTATCACAAAACTATCTGTTACTACTTATTTCAGTACTTGCAGAGAATACCTTGCTGAAAACCGCTTATCATTTCCTTACGCTCCTCATTGGGTTTGACACTCTTACTTATCAAAAGGACTACAATAGATCCCCTATACTTGTGGGTCATCAAGACTCTTTTAAAGGCGCCGTTCCGGGGTGTGAAGCGCCTTTGGTAGGTGGAATTTGGTAAGGAAAAATTTATATAGTGTGCTGAAATTTACTGTCACTTGTTACTATGGAAAGTAATCCTCTGAGGGGCTTATTCGGGGTATCTTCACCCCGAACAGTAGAGCAAATAATTGCTCCTCAACCTACTGAACCTACTGAAAATGAAATTATTCCCTTTGAAGTTCTTTCGGGTATGTTAGAAAAATTGCTAGATAACCCTTTTACAGGAGATGGAACAAAGCATCCTGATGAACATCTACTCTATGTGGATGAATTTTGTGGATTATTTAAGCTTGCAGGTATACCCGATGATGTTGTTAAGAAGAAGTTCTTCCCTTTATCTTTGAAGGGAGATGCATCGACATGGTATAGGCTATGTGATGATACGGGATCATGGAACTATAAACGAATGAAGTTGGAATTTCATCAGAAGTATTATCCTATGCATCTTGTTCATCGTGATCGCAATTATATATATAATTTTTGGCCTCATGAAGGAGAAAGCATCGCTCAAGCTTGGGAGGCTTAAATCAATTTTATATTCATGCCCCAATCATGAGCTCTCAAAAGAAATAATTCTTCAAAAATTTTATGCTCGGCTTTCTCATAATAATCAATCCATGCTCGATACTTCTTGTCTTTGGCTCTTTTACTTACGAAGACTATTGAATTCAAATGGAATTTATTGGATAGAATTAAGCATAAATATGAAGATTGGGATCTCGACGAAGGTAAGGAGTCAGGTATGACACCTAAGTTTGATTGTGTTAAATCTTTTATGGATACCGATGTTTTCCGTAAATTTAGCACTAAATATGGACTTGACTGCGAGATAGTAGCTTCATTCTGTGAATCTTTTGCTACTTATGTTGATCTCCCCAAGGAGAAGTGGTTTAAATATCATCCTCCCATAGAAGTAAAAGTAGTTGCACCTACTAAAGTTGAAGAAAAGACTGTCACTTATAATGATCCTATTGCTCCTACTTCTTATGTTGAGAAACCACCTTTCCCTGTTAGAATAAAGGATCATGCTCAAGCTTCAACCGTGGTTCGTAAAAGCAATATTAGAACTTATACACCTCCTAAGCAAATTAAAGTTGAACATAATATTGCTATGGTTAAAGATCTCTTGTCTGATAATATTGATGGGCATGTTATTCATTTCTGCGGTGAAACCGCTAGAATTGCCAAACCTTGTGCTAAAGATAAACATAGACCTGTGGTAGGCGTGCTACGTTATTTCTGTTAAAATAGGAGATCCTTGTTATCATGGCTTATGTGATATGGGTGCTAGTGCTAGTGTTATACCGCATACTTTATCTGAAGAAATTAAGCATGAAATTGCACCTTACGAGTTAGAAGGTATTGATGTTACAATTAAACTTGCCAATAGAGATACTATATCGCAATGGGAATTGTTAGAGATTTTGAAGTCTTGTGTGGGAAAACTAAATACCCTGCTGATTTTCTTGTTCTTGGTTCCCCACAAGATAGCTTTTGTCCCATTATATTTGGTAGACCCTTCTTGAACACCGTTAATGCTAAGATAGACTGCGAAAAGAATGTTGTTACTATTGGTTTGGGTGATATGATTCATGAGTTTAATTTCTCTAAATTCAGTAGACAACACCGTGAAGAAGAATTGCCTAGTAAGGATGAAATTATTGGTCTTGCTTCTATTGCCGTACCTCCTAGTGATCCTTTAGAACAATATTTGCTAGACCATGAAAATGATATGTTTATGAATGAAAGAAGGGAAATAGATGAAGTATTCTTTAAGCAGGAACCTATTCTGAAACACAATATGCCTGTTGAAATCCTAGGGGCTCCTCCACTACCCAAGGGTGATCCCGTGTTTGAGCTTAAACCGATGTCTGATAATCTTAAATATGCTTATCTTGATGAAAAGAAGATATATCCTGTTATTACTAGTGCTAACCTTTCAGAACATGAAGAAGAGAGATTATTGAAAACTCTGAAGAAGCACCGTGGTGCTATTGGATATACTCTTGATGATCTTAAGGGCATTAGTCCCACTCTATGTCAACATAAAATAAATTTGGAAGAAGATGCCAAACCAGTTCGTGATCATCAACGAAGGCTGAATCCTAAGATGAAAGAAGTGGTAAGAAAAGAAATACTAAAGCTTCCGGAGGCAGGTATAATTTGTCCCGTTCGATAGTCGATTGGGTAAGTCCAGTCCATTGTGTCCCTAAGAAGGGAGGTATTACTGTTGTTCCTAATGATAAAGATGAATTGATTCCGCAAACAATTATTACAGGTTATAGGATGGTAATTTATTTCCGCAAATTAAATAAGGCTACCAAGAAAGATCATTACCCCTTACCTTTTATCGATCAAATGCTAGAAAGATTATGCAAACATACACACTATTGCTTTCTAGATGGTTATTCTGGTTTCTCTCAAATACCCGTGTCAGCTAATGATCAATCAAAAACTACTTTTACAGGCCCTTTTGGTACTTTTGCTTATAGACGTATGCCTTTTGGTTTATGTAATGCACCTGCTACCTTTCAAAGATTCATGATGGCTATATTCTCTGACTTTTGTGAAAAGATTTGTGAGGTCTTCATGGACGACTTTTCCGTCTATGGATCCTCTTTTGATGATTGCTTGAGCAACCTTGATCGAGTTTTGCAGAGATGTGAAGAAACTAATCTTGTCTTGAATTGGGAAAAGTGCCACTTTATGGTTAATGAAGGTATTGTCTTGGGGCATAAAGTTTCTGAAAGAGGTATTGAAGTTGATAAAGCCAAGGTTGATGCTATTGAAAAGATGCCATGTCCCAAGGACATCAAAGGTATAAGATGTTTACTTGGTCACGCCGGTTTTTATAGAAGGTTCATTAAGGACTTCTCAAAAATTTATCGGCCGCTGACTAATTTATTACAAAAAGATATACCATTTGTCTTTGATGATGATTGTGTAGAAGCATTTGAAATACTTAAGAAAGCATTGATCTCTGCACCTATTGTTTAGCCACCTGATTGGAATTTACCCTTTGAAATTATGTGTGATGCTAGTGATTATGTTGTAGGTGCTGTTCTAGGGCAAAGAGTTGATAAGAAATTAAATGTTATCCATTATGCTAGTAAAACTCTAGATAATGCTCAAAGAAATTATGCTACTACTGAAAAGGAATTCTTAGCAGTTGTATTTGCCTGTGATAAGTTCACACCTTATATTGTTGATTCTAAAGTAACTATTCACACGGATCATGCTGCTATTAAATATCTTCTGGAAAAGAAAGATGCTAAACCTATACTCATTAGATGGATTCTCCTGCTACAAGAATTTGATTTGCATATTGTTGATAGAAAGGGAGCTGAGAACCCCGTTGCAGACAACTTGTCTAGGTTAGAAAATGTTCTTGATGACCCACTACCTATTGATGATAGCTTTCCTGATGAGCACTTAAATGTCATAAATACTTATCATAGTACTCCTTGGTATGCTGATTATGCTAATTACATTGTTGCTAAATTTATACCACCTAGTTTCACATACCAACAAAAGAAAAAGTTTTTCTATGATTTGAGACATTACTTTTGGGATGACCCACATATTTATAAAGAAGGAATAGATGGTGTTATTAGACGTTGTGTACCTAAGCATGAACAGGAACAGATCCTACGCAACTGTCACTCCGAAGCTTATGGAGGACACCACGCTGGAGATAGAACTGCACATAAGGTATTGTAATCAGGTTTTTATTGTCCTACTCTCTTCAAGGATGCCCGTAAGTTTGTCTTGTCTTGTGATGAATGTCAAATAATTGGTAATATTAGTAGATGGCAAGAAATGCCTATGAACTATTCACTTGTTATTGAACCATTTGATGTTTGGGGCTTTGATTATATGGGACCCTTTCCTGCCTCTAATGGATATACACATATTTTAGTTGTTGTTGATTACGTTACTAAGTGGGTAGAAGCTATTCCAACTAGTAGTGCTAATCATAAAACTTCTATTAAAATGCTTAAGGAAGTTATTTTTCCGAGGTTTGGAGTCCCTAGATATTTAATGACTGATGGTGGTTCACATTTTATTCATGGTGGTTTCCGTAAAATGCTTGCTAAGTATGATGTTAAACATAGAATTGCATCTCCTTATCACCCACGGTCTTGTGGTCAAGTAGAATTGAGTAATAGAGAGCTCAAATTAATTTTGCAAAAGACTGTCAATAGGTCTAGAAAGAATTGGTCCAAGAAACTTGATGATGCATTATGGGCCTATAGAGCTGCATATAGAAATCCTATGGGTATGTCTCCATATAAAATGGTTTATGGAAAAGCATGTCACTTACCTCTCGAACTAGATCATAAGGCTTATTGGGCTATTAAAGAGCTCAATTATGATTTCAAACTTGCCGGTGAAAAGAGGTTATTTGATATTAGCTCACTTGATGAATGGAGAACCCAAGCATATGAAAATGCCAAGTTGTTTAAAGAAAAAGTTAAAATATGGCATGCCAAAAGGATACAAAAGCGTGAGTTTAATGTAGGTGATTATGTATCGCTATACAACTCTTGTTTAAGATTTTTTGCAGGAAAACTTCTCTCTAAATGGGAAGGCCCCTACGTTATCGAGGAGGTCTATCATTCCGGTGCCAAAAAATCAACAACTTCGAAGGCACAAATCCGAAGGTGGTGAACGGTCAAAGAATTAAACACTATATCTCAGGTAATCCTATAAATGTTGAAACCAATGTTATTGAAACCGTAACCCCGGAGGAATACATAAGGGACACTTTCCTAACGCTTTGCAGACTCAAAAAGGAATAGGTATGTGGTACGGTAAGTAAACCGACTCCAAAACAGTTTTAAGGCAATATTTCTCCGTTTTGGAAGATTTAGAAAAATAGAAAAATAAGTAGCAATCCGGGAAGGACACGAGGGCCCCATGAGGGTGGAGGGCGCACCCTACCCCCTGGGCGCGCCCCCCTACCTCGTGGACACCTCGTGTGCCTTCTGGACTCCGTTTTCTTGCACGATACGTATTTTGATCGGTAAAAATTCATTATATATTCTCCCGAAGGTTTTGACTCCTGTATCACGCAAATATCCTCTGTTCTTATTTCGACCTGTTTTTCTGACAGATCTAGATTATCATGACGTCCCCAAGTGCCTCTAAGGACAAGTTCTTCGAGAAGGTTATTAACCCTTACCTCGTGGAGGTGCTGCGACACCCTCAAACCATTGAGATGCGTGATGGGTTGCTGCACATCCGCGATGCTGAGGGACCGAAGGGGACCGGAAGCGTGGAGACGAGGCTCGAAGCAGTGGAGCAACAAGTTTTCAAGTGCCAGGGGATGGTGGAACGTGGACTCAACTCCAACCACATGATGATCGCGGAGTTCACCAGCAACCACAAGCTAGATGCTGACAACATCGGGGAGGCCATCTTCAAGCTTCATGATAAGATCAAGCACCTTCAAGCCCAAATCTATGATCTGCAAAACCAAAACTGTGAGTATGAATATAGATTCAAAAGGATGAGTTTGGATGCAGATTTGAGGATTCTGGAGACTCGATCATCCTTCTATGATGGCGAGCCTATGCCCTGGAAGATGGACGGCAATCCCGCATCATCAATAACACCTCCGCCTTCTTCAACAAAGAAGGAGATATAACCACATGGGTATGGGAACTCCCCTTGGCAACTGCCAAGCTTGGGGGAGGTGCCCCGGTATCATATCACCAACACACTCCTATCTTTACTGTTTTTCTTAGTTCGATCCTATTAGTAGTATCTTGATCTAGTAGAATAAAGTTTATGGCATGATATAGTTTTGAGTTTTGCTTTATGATCTCTCTATGTAATCGAGTCCGTGAGCTATATATAATAAAGATTAGTGTTGAGTCGAGGGCTTGATTTTCTTGCTATGATCTTGAGTGAATAAAAGAAAAGAAGAAAGAATAAAAAGAAACAAAGAGATCATATTGATCTTATTGAGAGTAATGACTTCACATAGAAGAGTATGATGATTAAAAGTTGTTGAGAGTTGGCAAACATAGCTTTGGTCATCGTTGCATTTAATAGGAAGTAACAAGGAAAGAGAGGTCTCACATATAAATATATTATCATGGACATCTTTTATGATTGGGAGCACTCATTAAAATATGACATGCTAAAGAGTTGACGTTGGACAAGGAAGACAACGTAATGGGTTATGTTTTCTTATATCTGAGATAAAGTATACTGTCATGGATCATCCAGCATGTTGAGCTTGCCTTTCCCCCTCATTCTAGCCAAATTCTCAGCACCAAGTAGAGATACTAATTGTGCTTCCAAAAACCCTTAAACCAGTTTTGGCATGAGAGTCCACCATACCTACCTATGGATTGAGTAAGATCCTTCAAGTAAGTTGTCATCGGTGCAAGCAATAAAAATTGCTCTCTAAATATGTATGACTTATTAGTGTGGGAGAAAATAAGCTTTATACGATCTTGTGATGTGGAAGAAATAAAAGCGACGGACTGCATAATAAAGGTTCATATCACAAGGGGCAATATAAAGTGGCGTTCTTTCGCATTAAGATTTTGTGCATCCAACCATAAAAGCGCATGGCAACCTCTGCTTCCCTCTGCGAAGGGCCTATCTTTTACTATTATCCTCTACCTTATGCAAGAGTCATGGTGATATTCACCTTTCCTTTTTATTTTATCCTTTGGCAAGCGCATGGTGTTGGAAAGATCCTGATAGATATATCTAATTGGATGTAGGGGAGCATGAGTTATTATTGTTGACATTACCCTTCAGCTAAAAGGTTGGGAGGCGAAACTATAAGCCCCTATCTTTCTCTGTGTCCGGTCAAAACTCCGTAATCACAAGTATCGCGTAAGTGTTAGCAATTATGAAAGACTAAATGATAGTTGAGTATGTGGACTTGCTATAAAGCTCTGACATAAACTCTTTCTGATGTTATGATAAATTGCAATTGCTTCAGTGGCTGAGATTATAGTTTGTTGGTTCTCAATAAGGTTTCTGATTCATACCTTTGCATTGTGAATAGATTATTACTTGAGCATAAGGAATCATATGACAATATCTATATATGTTGCTGTTATAAGAAAAATCATGATGCCTTCATGTCCGTATTTTATTTTTATCGACACCTCTACCTCTAAACATGGAGACATATTTATCGTTATCGGCTTTCGCTTGAGGACAAGCGAGGTCTAAGATTGGGGGAGTTGATACGTCCATTTTGCATCATACTTTTATATTGATATTTATTGCATTATGGGCTGTTATTACACGTTATGTCACAATACTTATGCCTATTCTCTCTTATTTTACAAGGTTTACATAAGGAGGGAGAATGCATAAATTTGGAATTCGGCTGGAAAGGAGCAAATAATAGAGACCTATTCTGCACAACTCCAAAAGTCCTGAAACTCCACGAAAGTCATTTTTGGAAATAATAAAAAATATCAAGCGGAAGAAGTTCACCAGAGGGGGACCCACGTGGCCACGAGGGTGGGGGCGCGCCCTACCCCCCAGGGTGCGCCCCCTGCCTCGTGGGCCCCCTGTTGGCTCTCCGATGGCCATCTTCTGCAATATGAGGTCTTTCGTCAAGGGAAAAATCATAAGCAACCTTTCGGGACGAAACTCCGCCACCACGAGGCGGAACCTTGGCGGAACCAATCTAGGGCTCCGGCAGAGCTGTTCTGCCGGGGACACTTCCCTCAGGAGGGGAAATCATCGCCATCGTCATCACCAACGCCTCCTCTCATCGGGAGAGGGCAATCTCCATCAACATCTTCACCAGCACCATCTCCTCTCAAAACCCTAGTTCATCTCTTGTATCCAATTCTTGTCTCCAAGTCCAGGATTGGTACTAGTAGGTTGCTAGTAGTGTTGATTAGTTGATGCTAGTTGGTTTATTTGGTGGAAGATCATATGTTCAGATCCTATATGCATATTAATACCCCTCTGATTATAAACATGAATATGCTTTGTGAGTAGTTATGTTTGTTCCTGAGGACATGGGAGAAGTCTTGCTATTAGTAGTCATGTGAATTTGGTATTAGATTCGATATTTTGATGAGATGTATGTTATCTAGCCTCTAGTGGTGTTATGTGAACGTCGACTACATAACACTTCACCATTATTTGGGCCTAGAGGAAGGCATTGGGAAGTAATAAGTAGATGATGGGTTGCTAGAGTGATGAAGCTTAAACCCTAGTTTATGCGTTGCTTCGTAAGGGGCTGATTTGGATCCATATGTTTCATGCTATGGATAGGTTTACCTTAATACTTTTGTTGTAGTTGCAGATGCTTGCAATAGAGGTTAATCATAAGTGGGATGCTCGTTCAAGTAAGAACATCACCCAAGCACCGGTCCACCCACATATCAAATTATCAAAGTACCGAATGCGAATCATATGAACGTGATGAAGACTAGCTTGACGATATTCCCATGTGTCCTCGGGAGAGTGATAACCCACAAGTATAGGGGATCACAATAGTTTTCGATAAGTAAGAGTGTCGAACCCAACGAGGAGCTAAAGGTAGAACAAATATTCCCTCAAGTTCTATCTACCACAGATACAACTCTACGCACGCTTAACGTTTACTTTACCTAGAACAAGTATGAAATTAGAAGTACTTTGTAGGCGTGATAGGATAGGTTTGCAAGAAAATAAAGAACACGTAAATATAAACTAGGGGCTGTTTAGATAAAGATGGAGGAAAGTAAATATAGCGAGTGTGGAAAAGTGGTGGTAGGAGTTATGGAATTGTCCCTAAGCAACTGACTATGTTACTAGACCGGTAATCACTATTGCAATTCTATTTGAGGGAGAGGCATAAGCTAACATATCATACCTTACTTGTAATTCTATGCACTTATGATTGGAACTCTAGCAAGCATCCACAACTACTAAAGATTCATTAAGGTACAACCCAACCATAGCATTAAAGCATCAAGTCCCCTTTTATCCCATACGCAAACAACCTACTTACTCGGGTTTGTGTTTCAGTCACTCACGCAACCCACCATAAGCAAATCATAAACATATTGCAAACCCTACAACGGAATCCCTCACGCTATGCGGCATGGAGGGCACAATAGGACAGCACCAATAATAAAACATGCAACTCAAACCAATCATAGCAATTCATCAATCACCGATAGGACAATAGAAATCTACTCAGACATCATAGGATGGCAACACATCATTGGATAATAATATGAAGCATAAAGCACCATGTTCAAGTAGAGGGTACAGCGGGTTGCGGGAGAGTGGATCGCTGGATATAGATGGGGGAAGGTGATGGAGATGTTGGTGAAGATGACGGCAGTGTTGGTGAAGATCGCGGTGATGATGATGGCCCCCGGCGGCGTTCCGGCGCCACCGGAAGCAAGGGGGAGAGAGCCTCCCTTCTTCTTCTTCTTCCTTGACCTCCTCCCTAGATGGGAGAAGGGTTTTCCCTCTGGTCCTTGGCTCCCATGGCGTGGGAGGGGTGAGAGCCCCTCCGAGATTGGATCTATCTCTCTGTTTCTGCGTTCTGTCCTGGCACTGTTTCACCGTTTCGTGTATATATGGAGATCCGTAACTTTGATTGGCCTGAAACTTTCGCCTAGATCATTTTCCAAAAATTACCTTTCTTGCGGCAAAAGAAGATCATCAACCGCCTTACGGGTGGCCCACGAGATAGGGGGGCGCCCCCCTGGAGGGGTGGCGTGGGCCTATCTCGTGGCCACCTCGGGCATTGTCTCGCGTTGATTTTACTACCCAAAAATCACAAATATACCAAAAAAATCTCCGTCCGTTTTTATCCCGTTTGGACTCCGTTTGATATGGGTATCCTGCGAAACATAAAACATGCAACAGACAGGAACTGGCACTGGGCACTGGATCAATATGTTAGTCCCAAAAATAGTATAAAAAGTTTCCAAAAGTATATAAAAGTTGAATAATATTGGCATGGAACAATCAAAAATTATAGATACGACGGAGACGTATCAGCATCCCCAAGCTTAATTCCTGCTCGTCCTCGAGTAGGTAAATGATAAAAAGATAATTTTCGATGTGGAATGCTACCTAGCATAATCTTGATCATATGTCTAATCATGGCATGAATATTAAGACGCGAGTGATTCAAAGCAATAGTCTATCGTTTGACATAAAAATAATAATACTTCAAGCATACCAACCAAGCAATTATGTCTTATTGAAATAACATAGCCAAAGAAAGCTCATCCTTGCAAAATCATATAGTCTGGCTATGCTCCATCTTCACCACACAAAATATTCACATCATGCACAACCCCGATGACAAGCCAAGCAATTGTTTCATACTTTTGATGTTTCTCAAACCTTTCCAACTTTCACGCAATACATGAGCATGAGCCATGGATATAGCACTATAGGTGGAATAGAATATAATGATGGAGGTTATGTGGAGAAGACAAAAAAGGAGAAAGTCTCACATCGACGCGGCTAATCAACGGGATATGGAGATGCCCATCAATTGATGTCAATGCGAGGAGTAGGGATTGCCATGCAACGGATGCACTAAGAGCTATAAGTGTATGAAAGCTCAACAAAAGAAACTAAGTGGGTGTGCATCCAACTTGCTTGCTCATGAAGACCGAGGGCATTTGAGGTAGCCCATCGTTGGAATATACAATCCAAGTTCTATAATGAAAATTCCCACTAGTATATGAAAGTGATAACTCAAGAGACTATCTATATGAAGAACATGGTGCTACTTTGAAGCACAAGTGTGGTAAAAGGATAGTAACATTGCCCCTTCTCTCTTATCCTCTCATTTTTTTATTTTTTATTTTTTTCATTTTTTCTTTCTTTTTGGTGGGCTTCTTTGGCCTCTTTTATTTTTCATAAAGTCTGGAGTCTCATCCCGACTTGTGGGGGAATCATAGTCTCCTTCATCCTTTCCTCACTGGGGCAATGCTCTAATAATGATGATCATCACACTTTTATTTACTTAAAACTCAATATTACAACTCGATATCTAGAACAAAGATATGACTCTATATGAATGCCTCCGTGAGTGTACCGGGATGTGCAATGATCTAGTGTAGCAATGACATCAAAAAACGGACAAGCCATGAAAACATCATGCTAGCTATCTTACGATCATGCAAAGCAATATGACAATGAATGCTCAAGTCATGTATATGATGATGATGATGAAAGTTGCATGGCAATATATCTCGGAATGGCTATGGAAATGCCATGATAGGTAGGTATGGTGGCTGTTTTGAGGGAGATATAATGAGGCTTATGTGTGACAGAGCGTATCGTATCATGGGGTTTGGATGCACTGAAGTTTGCACCAACTCTCGAGGTGAGAAAGGGCAATGCACGCATCAAGAGGCTAGCAATGATGGAAGGGTGAGAGTGCGTATAATCCATGGACTCAACATTAGTCATAAAGAACTCACATACTTATTGCAAAAATCTGTTAGTCATCGAAACAAAGTACTACGCGCATGCTCCTAGGGGGATAGATTGGTAGAAAAAGACCATCGCTCGTCCCCGACCGCCACTCATAAGGAAGACAATCAATAAACACCTCATGCTCCGACTTCGTTACATAACGGTTCACCATACGTGCATGCTACGTGACTTGCAAACCTCAACACAAGTATTTCTCAATTTCACAATTACTCAACTAGCACGACTCTAATATCACCACCTTTATATCGCAAAACTATTGCAAGGAATCAAACATATCATATTCATCGATCTACAAGTTTTATGTAGGATTTTATGACTAACCATGTGAATGACCAATTCCTGTCATCTCTCTAAATAGATATAAGTGAAGCAAGAGAGTTTAATTCTTTCTACAAAAGATATGCCCATGCTCTAACAAATATAAGTGAAGCAGAAGAGCATTCTACAAATGGCGGTTGTCTATATGAAGAGAAACAGGCAATCCAAACTTCAAATGATATAAGTGAAGCACATGAAGCATTCTATAAAGCCATACTCAAAAGATTTAAGTGAAGTGCAATGAGCATTCTATAAATCAATCAAGGACTATCTCATATCAGCATGGTGCATAAAATAAAAGTGAAAACTAAATGCAAAAGACGCTCCAAGACTTGCACATAATGCACGAATGAAACAAATTCGAAAACATACCGATACTTGTTGAAGAAAGAGGGGATGCCTTCCGGGCATCCCCAAGCTTAAACGCTTGAGTCTCCTTGAATATTTACAGGGTGCCTCGGGCATCCCCAAGCTTGAGCTCTTACCTCTCTTCCTTTTCCTCATATCGAGACATCCTCGATTAGACACTACATCCACACAAAACTTCAACAGAAAACTCGGTAAGATCCGTTAGTATAATAAAACAAATCACCACACTAAGTACTGTTGCAAACCAATTAATATCTTGTTTTTGCATTTTTTTCTACTGTAACATAACTTTTTCATGGCTTAATCCACTGATATAAATTGATAGATTCATCAAAACAAGCAAACTATGCATCAAAAACAGAATCTGTCAAAAACAGAACAGTCTGTAGCAATCTGAACAACCACCGTACTTATTGTACAGAAAGGCAGTGCAAAAAGAATCAGAACCATTTGACGTTCCAGTAAAAAATTAAAATTCACGACTACTGACCAAAGTTTACATCCTGCACCGTACAAACCAACAAGCATTGTAAACATCATAAAGGCAAACCTTGGCACATTATTTTTATAATACAATGGAATTGTACAAGGGGATAATTATTTTTGTTGAAACTTTTCTGTAATCAAGATTCACAAAGTTGCCGTGAGCATGAACAAAGTTCAAGGAGCTCTCCCACTTCAACGATGCTTGTCTTTCTTACTTTCACTTTCCTTTTTGAAAAAGTTTTGGGTTCCCCTCTTTATTTTTGTTGTTTTTAAACTATATGAAAGCACTCAATGACTCTCTAAAACTTCCGGGTTGTCTCCCTGGCAGCACTTTCTTTAAAGCCATTAAGCTAGGCATTTAGTGCTCAAGTAATGAATCCACCTGGATCCCAAGGTAATATCAAAGCCAATTTTAATTAACAATGATTTGTAATTTATTAGTGAGCACAAAGTAACATATATCATGCAACAACGAAGTCTAACTCTCTTCCTATGCATCGGCATGTCATAAAAGAACAATTCATGCACACATAGTAAAGGCCAATGCATAGTATAAACAGTTTCTTGCAATTTTATCATATTGGAAACATAGAGAGGTGGAGATATAGTTCCTCTCTCATAATAATTGCAAGTAGGAGCAGCAAGCACATGCATATTACATTCATCAAAATTATCATGTGCAATGGTAAAAGGCAACCCATCAATATAATCCTTAATAAGCACAGACTTCTCCGATAAAGTGTAGTAGGGAGAATTCAAAAAGATAATAGGACTATCATGCGTGGGTGCAATAGCAACAATTTCAAGTTTAACATAAGGAACTATAAAAAGTTCATCTCCATAAGCATAATTCATATTGGCATCTTGGCCACAAGCATAGCAAGCAGCCTCAAAAAGGGATATTTCAAGAGAATCAACGGGATCATAACAATCATCATAGCAATTATCCTTTGGTAAGCACGAAGGGGAATTAGATAATGTATGAGTTGGAGGGTTCCTCTCATTAGAAGGTGGGCACGGGTAGCTAATCCGCTCTTCCTCCTTTTGTTCTTCGCTCTCCTCATCATCTTTCTCATCCAATGAGCTCATTGTTTCATCAATTTCTTCTTCCATAGCTTCCTGCAAAATATTAATCTCTTCTTGGACAACGTTGACTTTCTTCATAAAAGCATTAATATAGTAATTGTATTCATAATATTCATAGCAATATCCAAGTATAGCAAGATTTTCAGGCCTATAACCATCATCATCAAAAGCTTCATACTTTTCAAACAAAGCTTCAATATCATAGGCAGCCTTAAAAGCAACAAATTCTTCTATTTGTTCCACATCATAGTAATCATATATACCATTAGCATAAGAAGCTAAGGTTTCATTATCGTTAAATTTGCATGAAAAGGGGAGGTGTGGAGCCTCCATCCTAGAGCAACAAGTAATATCATATCTCAAGCATAGATTCCAGGCATACCAACGCAACATAATAAATTGATCCCATAATAGTTTCCCTTTTTGTGTCGAGCGATAATCCCTAAAGTATTCACGTTGATCCAACGTGTCTCCCATTATAAAGTTGAATGGGGTTTCTCAGGATTATCGAAGTAGTATATAATATCTCTCGCATAATGAGAATCGGGGTTTTAGGAGTTACCCCATCTACATGAGTAGCAAGTACCTCTAATTTTTTGGTATTTTGTGTTCCATATCCATAACTAAAGATAGAGAACAACTAAGAACAGCAAATAAAAATTACTTAGTGATACTGACAAACAAGCACACGAGAATATTCACCCCACACTATGACTCCAAGAACGGCGCCAGAAAAAGGTCTTGATAACCCACAAGTATAGGGGATCGCAACAATTTTCGATAAGTAAGAGTGTCGAACCCAACGAGGAGCTAAAGGTAGAACAAATATTCCCTCAAGTTCTATCGACCACCGATACAACTCTACGCACGCTTAACGTTTACTTTAACTAGAACAAGTATGAAACTAGAAGTACTTTGTAGGCGTGATAGGATAGGTTTGCAAGAAAATAAAGAACACGTAAATATAAACTAGGGGCTGTTTAGATAAAGATGCAAGAAAGTAAATATAGCGAGTGTGGAAAAGTGGTGGTAGGAGTTGTGGAATTGTCCCTAAGCAACTGACTATGTTACTAGACCGGTAATCACTATTGCAATTCTATTTGAGGGAGAGGCATAAGCTAACATATCATACCTTACTTGGAATTCTATGCACTTATGATTGGAACTCTAGCAAGCATCCGCAACTACTAAAGATTCATTAAGGTAAAACCCAACCATAGCATTAAAGCATCAAGTCCCCTTTTATCCCATACGCAAAAAACCTACTTACTCGAGTTTGTGTTTCAGTCACTAACGCAACCCACCATAAGCAAATCATAAACATATTGCAAACCCTACAGCGGGAATCCCTCACGCTTGCGCGCCACGGAAGGCACAATAGGACAGCACCAATAATAAAGCATGCAACTCAAACCAATCATAGCAATTCATCAATCACCGATAGGACAATAGAAATCTACTCAGATATCATAGGATGGCAACACATCATTGGATAATAATATGAAGCATAAAGCACCATGTTCAAGTAGAGGGTACAGCGGGTTGCGGGAGAGTGGACCGCTGGATATAGATGGGGGAAGGTGATGGAGATGTTGGTGAAGATGACGGTGGTGTTGGTGAAGATCGCGGTGATGATGATGGCCCCCGACGGTGTTCGGCGCCACCGGAAGCAAGGGAGAGAGCCCCTTCTTCTTCTTCTTCCTTGACCTCCTCCCTAGATGGGAGAAGGGTTTCCCCTCTGGTCCTTGGCTCCCATGGCGTGGGAGGGGCGAGAGCCCCTCCGAGATTGGATCTATCTCTCTGTTTCTGCGTTCTGTCCTGGCTCTGTTTCACCGTTTCGTGTATATATGGAGATCTGTAACTCCGATTGGCCTGAAACTTTCGCCTAAATCATTTTCCAAAAATTAGCTTTCTTGCGGCAAAAGAAGAGCATCAACCGCCTTACGGGTGGCCCACGAGATAGGGGGGCGCGCCCCCCTGCAGGGGTGGCGTGGGCCTATCTCGTGGCCACCTCGGGCGTCGTCTCGCGTTGATTTTACTTCCCAAAAATCACAAATATTCCAAAAAAATATTTGTCCGTTTTTATCCCGTTTGGACTCCGTTTGATATGGGTATCCTGCGAAACATAAAACATGCAACATACAGGAACTGGCACTGGGCACTGGATCAATATGTTAGTCCCAAAAAATAGTATAAAAAGTTGCCAAAAGTATATAAAAGTTGAATAATATTGGCATGGAACAATAAAAAATTATAGATACGATGGAGACGTATCAGAGGGCTTTTCCTTATATAAGAGTTTGTCCAGGCTTGTCCTTTGCTACAAAAAGGATTGGCCACCTTGCTGCACCTTATTTACTTTTGTTACTTGTTGCTCGTTACAAATTATCCTATCACAAAACTATCTGTTACTACCTATTTCAGTACTTGCAGAGAATACCTTGCTGAAAACCACTTATCATTTCCTTCTGCTCCTCGTTGGGTTCGACACTCTTACTTATCGAAAGGACTACGATAGATCCCCTATACTTGCGGGTCATCATGCAGCTAAAGAGTTAGTTGCGGGATGATGTATTACGGAACGAGTAAAGAGACTTGCCGGTAACGAGATTGAACTAGGTATTGAGATACCGACGATCGAATCTCGGGCAAGTAACATGCCGATGACAAAGGGAACAACGTATGTTGTTATGCGGTCTGACCGATAAAGATCTTAATAGAATATGTGGAGCCAATATGAGCATCCGTGTTCCGCTATTGGTTATTGACCGGAGACATGTCTCGGTCATGTCTACATAGTTCTCGAACCCGTAGGGTCCGCACGCTTAAAGTTCGATGAAGGTTATATTATGAGTTTATGTGTTTTGATGTACCGAAGGAAGTTCGGAGTCCCAGATGTGATCACAGACATAACGAGGAGTCTCAAAATGTTCGAGACATGAAGATTGATATATTGGACGACTATATTCGGACACTGTAATGGTTCCGGGGATTATCGGATATATACCGGAGTACCGGGGGGTTATCGGAACCCCCCCGGAGGTTATTGGGCCTCATGGGCCCAAGTGGTGGAAGAGGAGAGGCGGTCAGGAGGTGGCGCGCGGCCCCCCTTGCCCCAATCCGAATTGGGAAAGGGAAGGGGGCGGCGACCCCACTTCTCCTTCCTTCTCTCCACCTCCTCCTTCCCCCTTCTCCTAGTTGGAATAGGAAAGGGGGGCAAAACCTACTTGGAGTAGGTTTCTCCCCCCCTTGGGCGCACCTCCTCCCCTTGGCCGGCCCCCTCTTCCTCCCCCCTTTATATACGGAGGAGGGGGGCACCCCATAGACACAACAATTCATCTCTTGGATCTCTTAGCCGTGTGTGGTGCCCCCTCCACCATAATCCACCTCGATAATATCATAGCGGTGCTTAGGCGAAGCCCTGCGTCGGTAGAACATCATCATCGTGACCACGCTGTCGTGCTGATGGAACTCTCCCTCAAAGCTCGGCTGGATCGGAGTTCGAGGGACGTCATCGAGTTGAACGTGTGCTAAACTCGGGGGTGCCGTGCGTTCGGTACTTGATCGGTCGGATCGTGAAGACGTACGACTACATCAACCGCGTTGTGCTAATGCTTCCGCTTTCGGTCTACGAGGGTACGTGGACACACTCTCCCCTCTCGTTGCTATGCATCGACATGATCTTGCGTGTGCGTAGGAATTTTTTTGGAATTACTACTAGATATGGTGTGATCTATGATGTCTCTTACTGATTTACCGCTATCGTTTTGGGGTTATGCTTTAGAGACGGTCGCATTCACGTAAAATAGGGCACCATCAAAATCCGTTGAGACGACGCCTTATGAACTATGGTTTGGAAAGAAACCAAAGTTGTCGTTTCTTAAAGTTTGGGGATGTGATGCTTATGAAAAAGCTTCAACCTGATAAGCTCGAACCCAAATCGGAGAAATGTGTCTTCATAGGATACCCAAAGGAAACTGTTGGGTACACCTTCTATCACAGATCCGAAGGCAAGACATTTGTTGCCAAGAATGGATCCTTTCTAGAGAAGGAGTTTCTCTCGAAAGAAGTGAGTAGGAGGAAAGTAGAACTTGATGAGGTAACAGTACCTGCTCCCTTATTGGAAGGTAGTTCATCGCAGAAACCGGTTCCTGTGACGTCTACACCAATTAGTGAGGAAGTTAATGATGATGATCATGAAACTTCAGATCAAGTTGTTACTGAACCTCGTAGGTCAATTGACGAGTAAGATCCACACCAGAGTGGTACGGAAATCCTATTCTGGAGGTTATGTTACTAGACCATGACGAACCTACGAACTATGAAAAAGCGATGGTGAGCCCAGATTCTGCAAAATGGCTTGAGGCCATGAAATCTGAGATGGGATCCATGTATGAGAACAAAGTGTTGACTTTGGTTGACTTGCCCGATGATCGGCAAGCCATCGAGAATAAATGGATCTTCAAGAAGAAGACTAACGCTGACGGTAATGTTACTGTTTATAAAGCTCGACTTGTTGCAAAAGGTTTTCGACAAGTTCAAGGGATTGACTGCGATGAGACCTTCTCACCCATAGTGATGCTTAAGTCTGTCCGAATAATGTTAGCAATTGCCGCATTTTATGATTATTAAATTTGGCAAATGGATGCCAAAACTGCATTCCTGAATTGATTTCTAGAAGAAGAGTTGTATATGATGCAACCGGAAGGTTTTGTCGATCCAAAGGGAGCTAACAAAGTGTGCAAGCTCCAAATGATCCATTTATGGACTGGTGCAAGCCTCTCGGAGTTGGAATAAACGTTTTGATAGTGTGATCAAAGCATATGGTTTTATCTGAGACTTCTGGAGAAGCCTGTATTTACAAGAAAGTGTGTGGGAGCTCTGTAGCATTTCTGATATTATATGTGGATGACATATTGTTGATTGGAAATGATATAGAATTTCTGGATAGCATAAAGGGATATTTGAATAAGAGTTTTTCAATGAAGGACCTCAGTGAAGCTGCTTATATATTGGGCATCAAAATCTGTAGAGATAGATCAAGACGCTTAATTGGACTTTCATAAAGCACATACCTTGACAAAGTTTTGAAGAAGTTCAAAATGGATCAAGCAAAGAAAGGGTTCTTGCCTGTGTTACAAGGTGTGAAGTTGAGTAAGACTCGATGCTCGACCACTGCAGAAGATAGAGATAAAATGAAAGATGTTCCCTATGCTTCAGCCATAGGCTCTATCATGTATGCAATGCTGTGTACCAGACATGATGTGTGCCTTGCTATTAGTTTAGCAGGGAGGTACCAAAGTAATCCAGGAGTGGATCACTGCACAACGGTCAAGAACATCCTGAAATACCTGAAAAGGACTAAGGATATGTTTCTCGTTTATGGAGGTGACAAAGAGCTCATCGCAAGTGGTTACGTCGATGCAAGCTTTGACACTGATCCGGACGATTCTAAATCGCAAACCGGATACGTGTTTATATTGAACGGTGGAGCTGTCAGTTGGTGCAGTTCTAAACAAAGCGTCGTAGCGGGATCTACATGTGAAGAGGAGTACATAGCTGCTTGGAAGCGACAAATGAAGGAGTCTGGATGAAGGAGTTTATATCCGATCTAGGTGTCATACCTAGTGCATCGGGTCCAATGAAAATCTTTTGTGACAATACTGGTGCAATTGCTTTGGCAAAGGAATCCAGATTTCACAAGAGAACCAAGCACATCAAGAGATGCTTCAACTCCATCCGGGATCAAGTCTAGGTGGGAGACATAGAGATTTGCAAAATACATACGGATCTGAATGTTGCAGACCCGTTGACTAAGCCTCTTCCACGAGCAAAACATGATCAGCACCAAGGCTCCATGGGTGTTAGAATCATTACTGTGTAATCTAGATTATTGACTCTAGTGCAAGTGGGAGACTGAAGGAAATATACCCTAGAGGCAATAATAAAGTTATTATTTATTTCCTTATACCATGATAAATGTTTATTATTCATGCTAGAATTGTATTAACCGGAAACATGATACATGTGTGAGTACATAGACAAACAGAGTGTCACTAGTATGCCTCTTCTTGACTAGCTCGTTGATCAAAGATTGTTATGTTTCCTAGCCATGGACAAAGAGTTGTCATTTGGTTAACGGGATCACATCATTAGGAGAATGATGTTATTGACTTGACCCATTCCGTTAGCTTAGCACTCGATCGTTTAGTATGTTGCTATTGCTTTCTTCATGACTTATACATGTTCATATGACTATGAGACTATGCAACTCCCGTTTACCGGAGGAACACTTTGTGTGCTACCAAACATCACAATGTAACTGGGTGATTATAAAGGTGCTCTACAGGTGTCTCCAAAGGTACTTGTTGGGTTGCCGTATTTCGAGATTAGGATTTGTCACTCCAATTGTCGGAGAGGTATCTCTGGGCCCACTCGGTAATGCACATCACTATAAGCCTTGCAAGCATTGCAGCTAATGAGTTAGTTGCAGGATGATGTATTACAGAACGAGTAAAGAGACTTGCCGGTAACGAGATTGGACTAGGTATTGAGATACCGACGATCGAATCTCGGGCAAGTAACATACCGATGACAAAGGGAACAACGTATGTTGTTATGCGGTTTGACCGATAAAGATCTTTGTAGAATATGTGGGAGCCAATATGAGCATCCAGGTTCCGCTATTGGTTATTGACCGGAGACATGTCTCGGTCATGTCTACATAGTTCTCGAACCCGTAGGGTCCGCACGCTTAAAGTTCGATGACGGTTATATTATGAGTTTATGTGTTTTGATGTACCGAAGGAAGTTCGGAGTCCCGGATGTGATCACAGACATAACGAGGAGTCTCTAAATGTTCGAGACATGAAGATTGATATATTGGACGACTATATTCGGACACCGGAATGATTCCGGGGGTTATCGGATATATGCTGGAGTACCGGGGGGTTACCGGAACCCCCCGGAGGTTATTGGGCCTCATGGGCCTAAGTGGTGGAAGAGGAGAGGCGGCCAGGAGGTGGCGCGCGGCCCCCCTTGCCCCAATCCGAATTGGGAAAGGGAAAGGGGCGGCGGCCCCCCTTCTCCTTCCTTCTCCACCTCCTCCTTCCCCTTCTCCTATTTGGTATAGGTAAGGGGGGCAAAACCGCCTTGGAGGAGGATTGCCCCCCTTGGGCGGGCCTCCTCCCCTTGGCCGGCCCCCTCTTCCTCCCCCCCCCATTTATATACGGAGGAGGGGGGCACCCCATAGACACAACAATTGATATCTTGGATCTCTTAGCCGTGTGCGGTGCCCCCCTCCACCATAATCCACCTCGGTAATATCGTAGCGGTGCTTAGGTGAAGCCCTGCGTCGGTAGAACATCATCATCGTCACCATGCCGTCGTGCTGACGAAACTCTCCCTCAAAGCTCAGCTAGATCGGAGTTCGAGGGACGTCATCGAGTTGAACGTGTGCTGAACTCGGAGGTGCCGTGCGTTCGGTACTTGATCGGTCGGATCGTGAAGACGTACGACTACATCAACCGCGTTGTGCTAACGCTTCCGATTTCGGTCTACGAGGATACGTGGACACACTCTCCCCTCTCGTTGCTATGCATCACCATGATCTTGCATGTGGGTAGGAATTTTTTTGAAATTACTACGTTCCCCAACAAAAATATCTATGTCACGTTGGTCAGCATAATTGTTATAAATAATAAATGAACCAAATAGTTAAAATATAATATATACCACATCCGAATTATAGATAGGACGAGGGCCGATAGGGGCGGATACCAGAAACCATCGTACTATGTAATAACAAACAATAATAAAAGTAAGAAAATTATACAAGTATCTATCTAAATCATACAAGTAAGAATTTTTTTCTGTTAGAAATAAGATAAGAACAAGAGGCTCACCACGGTGGTGCCGGCGACGAGATCGACGCGGGCGATCGACGGCAGTGAAGACGGGGACGGGACGTGACGGACCGCTAAACCTAGACAAATCTTGAGGAAAATGGAGCTTGGAGGTTGAGCTTGGAGAGAGAAAGCTTAAGTAGTGTGGCTCGGACATTTCATCAAACACCTCATGTGCATAGGGGTGAGCTAGAGCACCATAAAGCTCTCTCCTCCCCGTTGAGAAAAAACAGAGTAATGGAGTGCTCTACTCGTGGACGAAGGGGTATATATAGGCACCTCATTGGTCCCGATTCATTTGGGCAAGGGAACTTAGGGATTCACTTTAACCGGACCAATGGTTAATGGGCCAAGAACGAGGCCCATTGGTTACGGTTCGTATGCGTAATCGAAACCATAGGGGACAGATGAACCGGACCAATGAGGCCCGGCCTTTGGATCCCGGTTCGTGGTGATCGACTAATGGTGAGGCTGCACAAAGCGCATTTTATTAGTGTAAGAAAGAAGGTTCATGTAGGAGTTCCCGTAATCGAGCACGTTCTCCATAGAAAGAGGCAAACAGCCGCTCTGGGTCGCCGGCGGCGGCGACACAAATAGGATGGAAGGTCTGCCACGGATCGATCCATGGTCGTCCGGTCACACGTTCCTCTCTAGACTCTTTACTTCCTTATATCATTTTTTCTCTCGCGTTTTTCTTTGTCACGGACGGAAATGGCCCTACCAACTTGTATGGTTTCCGTATCCAATAGTATGGCATACTCAAATTGCAATTTATTTATTATTTAGATTCACACTGGCATGCGCAACTGAATGAACAAACAAACAACATGCGTGCCAAGCTTTTATCAGGCCAGGTACGTACGATTCACCCAGAGGCGGTTTCTGCGATGGTTCTGCCGTTTGACGTTGCTAACGGGCGGCGGCCGGCGGCACACGTTGTATAAGCACGTCTAGCAGCAAGTGCTCGTTCACAAACATTTTTAAGCACGGCAACATGACCAGATAGATTGTATGTGAGCCGTATATCAACATGACCACATAACCCGTGCATCTCTTCTCTCTCCCAAAAAGAAGAGGAAAAAAAGCAAGAAGCCGTGCCCGTGCGCGCGTGCAGCTTCTACCTCCAAGTTTTTGGGCAGCAGCAATGCATATCACGTATCACCACCCTGGTGGCACCGCGCCGTCACGTATCACAGACGTATGCGAGCCGTGACCACGGACTGGTGACCGCGCAACCCGGGAGCTCGCCGAGAGTTCAGGCTGGCGACGAGAGTCGTTGCTCCGTTCCAAGGGCAAACAAAGAGTCGGCGCACGACACGATTACGTGCGCCCGAATTGCAGGCGCGCGACGCCGGCCGGCCTAGCTAACCGACCGTTCGATCGAACAAACCCGCCGGCCACCCATCGTGGAACGGCGGTGGAGCTCATCACGGCACCCCGAAACAAACCTTGTGCGTGCGCCCTGCCCCCACGACTGCTCCGCGCAGTCAGCAGGTGACACGAGCGGACTCGGCATCCCGTCCGTCGATGGGCACGAATCGAGTCGCGTGCGCCGGCCGGGCAAAAAGCACGCGACGCAAACGCAACCGAGCCACCCACGCCACGCACGCACGCACGCATGGGCGGCCGGCCTCTGTCATCTGAGTCGGGGGTTGCCTATGGCCTCTGTGCCACTTTTGCCGCCGCCGGACGACCTCCTTCGCGCGTACCCGTCCTCGGGCGTGCACCGTACCGGAACCAAACTAACGACGACGTCCCCTCACCCGCAACAACAGAAAAAAGTTTTGAGTGCGTGCACTGTCCCACGTACTACGTGTGCTAGTAGCACCTAACAAAACGACCGGCCTCCGTTTCTTAATCGGATCCGTCTCCGTCCGGGCATCGCGTCACACGAATGACCTTTGCATATGCATATGCCTCCCTCCCTCGCTCAACGGCATGTCATGGCTAGCGTGAGGGACGGGCCAAGCGGATTAGGACGTCCATCACGGTGACGCAGTGTACTCTTTCTACCACCAATTAACAAAGAGCCCGATCGACACTTGGAGCTCATCCTCGCCAGCGGCGGCTGCTTGTACAAGCTGCCTCACAGGACTCGCGAAAGTTACATGTGCACGGGCCGAAAGGCCGTCACGGAACTATGACCATGCATACCGGCCGACCCATCTCAGCTGGTGCAAGATAAGTGCCGATCAAGGCTATTCCAAGTGATCAATCATTATCTTTTGGTGAGAGCAATCACTACTCAGACAGTAGTGAGTAGGACTTGCGTGGTAACGTTTCTTTATAAAGAGGTACTTATAATGGCGCCAAATAAAATTTACACCAAAAACAACATAAGATAAATAACGTTGAACCACCTTCACAGAACTACAGCCACGCGCACAAGATTAGGTCAATAAAATTTACAGAGGTCAATATCATCGAGAATACCATAGGAGAGCTCAATAGGCAAGTGCGACGAAACCTGGTTAAGATAGAACCAAAATGTAAGTCGAGTCGGAGTACACATGATGTAGGGACAGCAACATCCGAAGATATTGAGTCGCTGAATGGACCCAACCAGACCGCATGAAGAAACCACCCCGCCTTCAATCTTCCTGCGTGAGAGGACCACCCAACCCCTATCGATGGAGAAACATTGCCCTTGGTTGGCAAGAGCGCTCCGTATAGCTCAAGCTCGCACACTAGCTAGTGCTCGACCCATTGCAATAACACTTAGCCTCCTCCAAACGTTCCCACCACTTCCTACCAATCAACTATCAGATGACTAGAGAACTATGCACTTCAAGGCGACACCATCATATTTCCTCAACCTAGAGCAGATGTAGTCTTTTCACCTAGAGCACCAGAGAGGGAGAGGGAATGCCACAACGGTGCCTTTAGGAAGGAAACAATTCCAACAGGTGTCGTCGTTGTAGGCCATGGGCGGCTAGGGAGGTTTTCACCCCTACAAGACATCTCTTGACTCAAATCCGAGAGTGCCCAGCCGCCAAGACATCTGCCACACCAATCATGATGCCACCCTCACGGCCATGGCCTCTCGCCATCACTCAAGACATTGCCTTATCGTAAGTATGTTGCTTTTCCCACCGTCCAAGGTTGTCACCAAAGCGCACCGCTTCTCCCAATGCGAGCTTCCCGCCACCACCATAGTGCCACCTTAGGTCTTGCTCGATTATTCCTTTCCATGAGGAAATTGGAGAGGATTGGAGGGGATTGTTGAGGATTTTAACTTCTAGGGATTTAATCCCTCTCAACTCTTCAAATCTCATGGAACTGAACTAGGCCTTACAAAGATTTTTTTTATTGAGACCTTACAAAGACTTGCCCAAGCGAGGATGGCGTAGGACGGAAAACCAACCTTTCATGTTGTACCATTAATTGTCATTTCATATTCCATCAATGGTGTAAAATATATGTAGTGTTACGTATGTCCGATTGGAACTTGGAAAACCACACTTGCTAAGATGAGCTATTTTATTAGTCTTGCGTATGCAATGATTTGTGCCACCACACCACACCAATTTGACTAGCCACGGGCCAAGTAACGTCAAGGATCAACGCCCAAACACACCTACTTTGTACTGCTACAGGCGGCTTAATCAAAGGAAGTAGAGTCTTGTAAGCAATTTCATGAGGTGATATGGATGTCTACGTGTTGGAAAACAATGCACACGAGCTAGCTGCTCCCGATAAGAATCTCTCTATTCTTTTCACATTTTAGCTAGGGGAGAACAGGTCGTCTCTGGATTGATTTATTCAGTGTAAGTTGTACTCCTTTTTGAGAGAGGGAGAGAGTACTGTACTGTTATTTTTGTTGTGCTCCATTCGCACGTCCGTTCTTTTTAACAAATTCTGGCCAAATTTCTCTCTGTTTTACATGCATGGGAAGCTCAACCCAATTTAGTTTCAGCTATGAAGATGCAATTTTGCGACATGTTTGGCCGTTTCTCAGACGACCTCAGGAGACGCGACGCGTGGCATGCGATGACAAGAAGGAAGAAAATATATAGCTAGCGTACGCGCTGCATAAATCCACGTAGTCCAACAAAAACGTCCCTCGCAGCTTCTGGTCGATCGACCACGCAGTCTTACACGTCCACTTTGCACACATACACGTAGGTATGGATGGTTCAGGCATGCTGAGGTGACACGGAAATCTTATCCGCTCTATTCAACTCCGGCCGAATGGGGTCCAAGCTTCTTATATTTTGGCCCGCTGAGCTACGTCGACATCGAGCAATCAATAAACAAAAATTTTATTTATGCCAAAACAAAAGTGAATTCGTGCAATATACATAGTTTTATACGGTTATAGACCACGCAGTGGCGATATATATACGTTAGTCGGCGCAAAGACAAGTCAAATAACAGACCACGATTTAGGCTCTCATACCACACACACTGCATGCATGTATACGTACGTATGGATATACATGTGGAGACCAATGTGCCGCCCATCCCACGTAACTCGATACGTAGATATGATAACCAACGAGCGCATTCTCGAGGCACGTACGTTCTCGAGCTAGCCAGTATCTCGGAATGCGGAATTTTTAGACGCCGGCGCCGTAGTATTTATGCACGTATACGTAGGCAAACACGTACGTAGATACACACAGTGGTGCATTGAGTGTGTGCCTGCGATGTGTGTGGTAAAAATGACACGGAGGTCTTATCTACACTTATCCTGATCGGGCACGCAGGGGCTTCAAGTCGTTTTTGTGCCTTATCCGCCAAGGAGACCCACTCGAGCAAGGAAAGGAAGAGAAGAGTTGCCGGAACTCTCGCGAACGAATGGATGAATTCATGAAGGTGATGGGCAAGAAAAGATTCCGGGAAAAGTAAACGATCTTCATCGACGACACGCAGCCCGGTCTACTTCGTTCGTTCAAATCCAGCCGGAACGGTGAGGTTTACCGGCTTTATCTGCCGCTTTGCCGGGAAATATCCGTTGGTCCGGTCCGACCCGTCGGGCTTAGCCAATAACTTCTGCGCTTATCACGTAACAGTTGTGGGCCCTGGTTTAGTCATGGTCCTAAGCATGACATTCCGTTACATGCATATCCTCCTCCTTTTCACCTCGCTCTCGTCTCTTCTTCCTTGAAGTGATCGACCTCCCTTTCAGCTCAACTTGCCATAGATTTATTTTACGAGAAAAACCGTCTACTCTACTGGCTACTGGCTACTGGTGGCTATGGCTTTTTGGAGTGTACATTATGCATTGTGCCGGCGCTTTTTAATATCCAGAAAAAATGTGAGCCCTTTGTTTATTTTTCCGGCGGGTGACTAGGAAGGAAATGTGATCCGATCTTTCTACGTGTGCATTCAATTCATCCATCGAGCAACGTGAGACGGAGAGCGTCTTCTTATCTCAATGTACAGTTAGTAACGGCCGGCCGGTGTGTGTGTGTGTGGCGCTGTAGGGCCTAGCCATTCTTGTTTTCTTCGAGACGATCGGATCTCCGTCCGTCCAGCGCTGCTGCTGTTTGCTCCGAGGACACACACAGGATGACAGGAATCATCGAAGAAGATGCCGTGGCCGTCGAGAGACAGCGGGGGCAAAAGGACATGGAGGAAAAGGGCAGGGCCCTACGTAGGATCGCAGTCCAAGAAGATAACCAGCCGCCCCTCGCGGCCGGCGGGAGCCGCCGGGAGAAGGCACCAAGAAGAGAATTCCAGCAAGGCAACGACGCCTGATCGGGAGCCTGTAGCGATCGATCTACTCGATGACGGGACAAGGTGCGCCGCCGGCCACATAAGCAGGGAAAGGATTAAAGGGCCTTTCGGTTGTGTATGCATGTAACTGGGGCTGTGCGTTGCCGGCGATAAAGAATTTCCACTGGACTGCTTTTCTCCCACTTGAGAATGAGACCAAACCTGATTCACACAATTTGCTGCTGTTTTTCCTGTGAGAGAAACAAATTTTCTTTTGAAACCAAGGCAAAAGATTTGCCTCATTCATTAATGAAGAGAGAAAGAGAGAATGAAGAGTGAAACAGTCGGTACAGTCTCTCTACGCCTCACCCAGAGAGCATGGGTTGAAATTCAATGGAGTATACATTTTCCCACAAAATAAATAAATTCAATATAAATAAATTTTATTATCCTTTCCTTTAGGGTAAGCTAGGAGAGGGGTATAATAGACATTTGTCTCAACCATTGCATGACTATTTGATTTAAAAATAAATAACATGTTTTTTTATTGGTGTATGGAAATGTAAAATATTTTAAAATGTAAAAAAAATGTTTTGATGATATATCCTCCTCTCGTACCGGTAGTTGGCCACAATTTTCATATTTACCGAAGTAGAGAAGAGATAGTGATTAGCCGGTCTGATGAGAACCGTGTGGGCGAAAGAATAGAAAACCATGTGGGGTGCAAATTTGGTGGAGGGTGGGAAGAGAACGTACGTGGAGAGAGGGACGTGGGGTGTCACAGGAAATAGACGACCTATGACGAAACCTTAGGTTCCTCTGAAATATAGAGATAGAGTATAAATTACATAACAAGATATAAGTAGAGAAGTAGAGAGTAGATAGAAATAGAGATTAGCCGGTGAAAGGATTGAGGAGATCGTCTAGAATGAGGAGGGGTGGGGTTTGAATATGAAACTACCAAAATTTGTCATTTCTTTACAAATTTGGGGTAATGCGGATAAAGTAAGATCTCTCAATGTGCAACATATACAGTGAGAACAACCTATATGATGCAACAAGCTAGCTAGCAACTAGGAAAGTAAGAGCAACAAGCTAATTAGCAAGCACCACAAGTAAAGGTATGGAAAGGATAAACCACAGGCTTGGACATGAAGATGTATCTCGAAGTTCACACTCTTGGGGAGTGCTAATCTCCATTGAAGAGGTGCGCGAGCCGAGGCTTCCCGAACACCACCACCAAGTGGCTCACTCTAATGTAACAACCCTAATAGCGTGCAAGTGCACATGGTTTAGTTGTAGATTTTTCAAAGTAAGGGTATCGATCCCACACGGAGGACATGAAATGGACTTTTATCTCTTGTAGAGATTATAAAATGTGCTTGCAAGTTAATTGAGACCTGAAGCAAAGCAATCGCTGAAGTTTCTAATAATACAAATGAAAGGTGATAGAAAGTAAAAGTGTGCAAGTAAAGTAAATGAGTAATAGAGAGTATGGTGATGATGAAGTTAACAATGGGTAAATTAAAGGCGTTCTCAGTGATTCTCTAACATAACTTATGCTACTGCATAGTTCTAGGTTCAAAGAATTAAGCCTCATTTTGATGTTTATAGTGGTGCTTGAACATATGTGCTACATGTGTAATCTCTGTATCACATACGCCACTATCATTCCTCCCCACATTCAGCTTGCGACGACGTTAATTAATGGTCACCTCGTGGACACAACCAATGGTCTATTCTCCCTTGCTCCTCTATCAATTTCAAAGGAAAGGAATATGAGATATTATAGTCACCTCTTTACCTCTACATCCCTACGTTTACAACGACAGTAATATGCTTCATGGACATTCAAGGTGGAAATGCTGAGTGGGCGCCCTTACACAACATTCATGAAGGTTAATGAATCAAACATGCAAACGAGGATTTCATATCCTATCATCGTTCACCACCTAAACATACTAGGGTTCTTCCGTATCCCCGAGAACTAGGGAGTTTCAGATATGGAAACAAGAAGTGTCAAATGGTTCACAAACTAAACTACATTGCATAGGCATTTCTTGTCTTTTACCTATGTTACCTGTGCAATGGCAGACATCACAACTTTTAACATACATGTGTGCATCCTCGAATAATGTTGGTTAATAAAACCTGAATTGAAGTACCTTTTCTGTTATGCAATCACTCGCATGATGCCCCACATATGCAAGGAAATTTTGTATTGCTTTCACATCATGAGGATAGGGCAAGTTCTCTAGAACCTCTATTCTCCCACTATCCATTTATATTCCTTTACGTGAGATCCTATGTCCAAGAACCACACCTTCTATCACCATAAAGCGACATTTTTCCCAAGTTAGGGCAAGACCCATGTACACACATCTCCGCAACACTTTGTTAAGATTGTGCAAGCAATAATCAAAAGAAGTTCCTTGGACAAAGAAATCATCTATGAATACTTTCACAATTTGTTCAACAAAATTAGCAAAGATAAGATAGAGATATTTCTAAAAAGTGGGTGGTGCGTCACATAATCCAAATTTATTATTCGTAAGCATATGTACAAAAGGGACATGTAAATGTTGTTTTCTCTTGATTGGCAGGATGGCTATTTGAGAAAAGTCAGAGTATCCATCCAAGTAATAAAAAGGAGTGTTTTAGCCAATTTTCGGACATCTCATTAATGAATGTTAAAGGATAATGGGCTTTGCGCGTCTCTTTGTTCAACTTCCTATAGTCAACACACATATAGTACCCAATAATAGTTTGAGTCAGGATTAGGTCATTATCTTTATTGGCCTCAACTAAAAGTCCTCCCTTTTTAGGGACACAGTGAACTGGACTAACCCACTTACTACCAAAGATAGGGAAAATAATACCAATATCCAATAAATGAATTACCTATTTTCTTACCAAATTTTTCATATCAGGATTTAGCCTTCGTCAACTTTAAATAACTGGTTTTGTTCCCTCTTCTATGGGTATCTTATGCGTATAGATGGATGGGCTTGTACACTTTATATCTTTTAGCAAATATCCCAAAGCTTGTCAGTGTACTCTTAACACCTTCATAAGTCTTTCTTCTTATTTTCCTGAAAGGTTAGCATTTATAATAACAGGGAATCTTTTCATATAAAGAAATTCATACATTAGGCCCTTCAGTATTGGTTCAAGGTTCGAAGGTGGAAGTTCCTCACCCCTTTCGTTCTAGCATTTCATATACTTTGTTGGCGAGACGGTCTACCAATGGAGTTGCATCCATATGATTTCTTGTTTTACTAAGCTTCCCTCTACTTCTTCTTTGGAATTACTAAAGTGGATAGTAGCTAGCTAAGCTATAGTTTTCTCTTGTTCCTCCTTGGGTTCTTCTGAGTAAGGTTTGCATTGTTGAGAAAGGAAATTCAAGTCTTTCTTGCCCGAACTTGAGTGTAATTGTAGTCTTCTTCTGATCCATATCCGTTCTTGCAACATTCAAGAAAGTTTTGCCAAATACTATGGTGCAATGATCATCTTCTGAGATTCACAAAACAAAGAGATCAATAGGGTAAATAAAGAAAATGACATTGGCATTTTGAAGGTACCAAAAGGTTCCCTGTCATTTTTATCAGCATGTTTAATAATGTCAGCTGGTTCCAAAACTGAGGAGATATATTATTGTAAATCTTAGCATACATGCTATAAGGGATAATGTTGATAGGATAACCCAAGCCACACAATCCAATATACGATGTGCTCTTGAAGGAACATGACAAAATATGTATACATGTGTTCTTAGCTTCCATGCATCCATTAATGTAATAGGTTGTGCATTTATCCAATAATATTTCATTGTCAACCACTGCTTTAGGCACAACAAACTTCTTGATAATATTCATATGAGGTTTAATTCCACACTAACTTACCTCTGCATTTTTCTTGTGTTTTTCGTGATATTTTATCCTTCCCAAGGTGTCTTTCTCCGAGAATGTTGTATTTTGGGTGCACCTGAATCATTACAAATTTTGTTTATGACCGGCACCAACCTCGCCTCCTCGACTTTCTTGGTGTAGTGCTCCCAATTTTCTTTGGGGAACTGCAAAAGCTCAGAACTATCTTTTATGATCTATAAAACCACGTCTGATCCCATATTAAAATAACCACTCACATCATCCATCTCGCAAAATTCGAAGAAAGTTTAACACAACTAGAATCAGTCTCTACTCCTCCTTTTCCCCCTTTATCTAAATCCCAAGACTCTTGATTCAATCAAATTTTTTCTACCAACCCCCAATCTTGAGTAATACCAAAGTCCAAAATGACACTCCAAATACAAGATCTACAGTTCCCTTACATCGGATGTTAGGCCCTCCATAAAAGAAATGCAATACCATCCATGGTGGGTAATTGTGATGAGAGAATTGGTCAAGAAGAGAGTGGTACCTTAGATAAGATTTAATTTAAGCTTTCACCTGGTTTTCGCAGAAAGTTTCCAATCAGGCATCTTTCTTGATACGTCTTCTTTTCTGGA
Organism: Aegilops bicornis; assembly: GCA_021605145.1. Classification (NCBI taxonomy): domain Eukaryota; kingdom Viridiplantae; phylum Streptophyta; class Magnoliopsida; order Poales; family Poaceae; genus Aegilops; species Aegilops bicornis. Next base: position 462,254,017 of record CM038669.1, on the reverse strand, counting down.
TAAAAGCGAGCAAAGAACACGCTAGATAATTCTCCCGAGGTGTCAAACGTACCTGCATGGTGAATAACTAGCCATGCTTTCGTCTTGGTGGTCGTAGTACCACCAAATAATTTTGATTTCATTTCATCATAGGTGAAAGCATTAAGTTTAAATGTCCCGAATATCTCATCAAAAAATTGCACATATTGGTAAGGGTCCTCCGTACCGGCCCTTGTATTACTCTGTAGGAAACTGAGTAAACTTGGGTTGATTTCATAAGTTTCAATCAGGTATCGGCCCTACAGATATGAAGGTGTCTTTGGTAGGCAGTCCCGGGACTTTAATTGTGGTGAGTTGATATTGGTGTGCATACTCAGCCATGGTTTCTTAAGGCCTATGAAATAACTTAGTACAAACTAAATAAATAAAAACTAAAAAAAAAGACCAAAAGCTCTTAGCTCCCCAACAAGGCAGCAATGACACCTGAAAAAGCTTTCCCCGGGAACTCCCAGATCCAATCGCATACCGAGATCTTCAGGTTGTCTGAAATCGCAAGCTTATGAATTCGATCTAACATCCCGTTCAAAAGAAGCTTCTCGCACTCCTCTTGGGCCCGACCTAACACAGAGACTGGAGGAAGCTTCTCCAAGATCTAATCTGACATGGGTCTCGGTTCTTTACCTTCCACCATGCTTGATTTGACACCTGGCCATAGCAGGCGACGCCGGGCTCTGATTCGAGGTTGGATCCGATAAAAGATTCTCACGCTCGTCCCTGTCTGGATTTAACATCAGACTTAGGCCAAGGGGCTTGCACCGATCCTCGGCTTGGTATGACACCCAACTTGTGAATACTAGCTCCCGCGGGAATCCGTGGTATACTCCATGTTGCTAAATCTAATGGTCCGACCTAGAGCGAAGGATTCAACCTGGCCGAGGTGGTTGGTCGAGCCAGCGACAAGACCGATGCCGCCGAAGATGAAGATTTGCCCGACAGGAAGGTTGCGCTGGTACCGATCCGCTCATTGATCTTGACTCCCATCATTCCATGATGATCTTTTAGTAGGACCTGTATGGGCCACCACTAACAGAGGTAAATCCAATAAATCTCGTGATAGGGGTTACAAAGCTTAGCATCTATGTACGATGGTAACAGTGAAATGAGGTTTTACCCAGGTTCGGGCTCTCTGAGGATATAATACCCTACGACATGCTTGTGTTTATTGCGTTGGAGTAAGTATAGAGTACATCTGTCTACCCAGAGATTGTAATGTGTCCTCTACGAGCCTAGCCCCTCGGTTAATATCCCGGTCAGCTATGTACGATGAAACTGAGTCTTCCATGAAATCAGGCTTCTTGAAGTACACGTCGTGTCTTCTGGACCCTTTGGTTTATGCGTCATGGGCCGCTCGATGTGGCCCATTCCGGAGCCGACAAGGACCTGGCCCATCGGGCCAGGAGATGACTGTTGGGGAACGCAGCATGCAATTTCAAAAGAAATCCTACAATCACGCAAGATCTATCTAGGAGATGCATAGCAACGAGAAGGGGAGAGTGTGTCCACGTACCCTCGTTGACCGAAAGCGGAAGCGTTAGCTTAACGTGGTTGATGTAGTCGAACGTCTTCACGATCCAACCGATCAAGCACCGAACGTACGGCACCTCCGAGTTCTGCACATGTTCTGCTCGATGACGTCCCTCGAACACATGATCCAGCAAAGTGTCGAGTGAGAGTTTCGTCAACACGATGGCGTGGTGACAGTGAGGGTGATGTGATCCGCGCACGGCTTCGCCTAAGCACTACGACAATATGGCCGGAGGAGTAAACGGTGGAGGGGGCACCACACATGGCTAAGAAACAATTGATGTGCTTTGGGGTGCCCCTGCCCCCGTATATAAAGGAGGAGAGGGGAGGAGGCCGGCCTAGGGGGCGCACCAAGTGGGAGGATTCCCACTTGGACTCCTAGTCCAATTCGGCCCCCCTTCCTTTCATCGGAGGGGGAAAGGGGGAAGGAGAGGGAGAAGGAGAGGGAAAGGGGGGCTGCGCCCCCTCCCTTTGTCCAATTTGGACTCCCCATGGGGGGGCGGGGCTCCACCCCCTTGTGGGATGCCCTCTCTCTCCCCTATGGCCCATGTGGCCCATTACTTCCCCCGGGGGGTTCCGGTAACCCCTCGGTACTCCGACAAATACCCGGAACCTCCGAAACCATTGCGGTGTCCGAATATTATCGTCCAATATATCAATCTTTACCTCTCGACCATTTCGAGACTCCTCGTTATGTCCGTGATCTCATCCGGGACTACGAACAATCTTTGATCACCATAAAACATAACTCATAATACAAATCGTCATCGAACGTTAAGCGTGCGGACCCTACGGGTTCGAGAACTATGTAGACATGACCGAGACACATCTCCGATCAATAACCAATAGCGGAACCTGAATGCTCATATTGGTTCCTACATATTCTACGAAGATCTTTATCGGTCAAACCTTAATGACAACATACGTCATTCCCTTTGTCATCAGTATGTTACTTGGCCGAGATTCGATCATCGATATCTCCATACCTAGTTCAATCTCGTTACTGGCAAGTCTCTTTACTCGCTCTATAATGCATCATCCCACAACTAACTCATTAGTTACATTGCTTGCAAGGCTTATCATGATGTGCATTACCGAGAGGGCCCAGAGATACCTCTCCGATACTTGGAGTGACAAATCCTAATCTCAATCTATGCCAACCCAACAAACACCTTCGGAGACACCTGTAGAGCATGTTTATAATCACCCAGTTATGTTGTGACGTTTGATAGCACACAAGGTGTTACTCTGGTATTCGGGAGTTGCATAATCTCATAGTGAAAGGAATGTGTATAAGTCATGAAGAAAGCAATAGCAATAAAACTTAACAATTAATATGCTAAGCTAACAGATGGGTCTTGTCCATCACATCATTCTCTTAAGGATGTGATCCCGTTCATCAAATGACAAGACATGTCTATGGTCAGGAAACTTAACCATCTTTGATTAACGAGCTAGTCTAGTAGAGGCATACTAGGGACACTTTGTTTTGTCTATGTATTCACACACGTATCAAGTTTCTGGTTAATACAATTCTAGCATGAATAATAAACATTTATCATGGTATAAGTAAATATAAATAACAACTTTATTATTGCCTCTAGGACATATTTCCTTCAGTCTCCCACATGCACCAGAGTCAATAATCTAGATTACACTGTAATGATTCTAACACCCATGGAGTCTTGGTGCTGATCATGTTTTGCTCGTGGAAGAGGCTTAGTCAATGGGTCTACAACATTCAGATCTGTATATATTTTGCAAATCTCTATGTCTCCCTCCTTGACTTGATCACGAATGGAATTGAAGCGTCTCTTGATGTGTTTTGTTCTCTTGTGAAATCTGGATTCCTTCACTAAGGCAATTGCTCCAGTATTGTCACAAAAGATTTTCATTGGACCCGATGCACTAGGTATTACACCTAGATCGGATATGAACTCCTTCATCCAGACTCCTTCATTTGCTACTTCCGAAGCAGCTATGTACTCTGCTTCACACGTAGATCCCACCACGACGCTCTGCTTGGAACTGTACCAACTGACAACTCCACCATTCAATATAAATACGTATCCGGTTTTTGACTTAGAATCATCCGGATCAGTGTCAAAGCTAGCATCGACGTAACCATTTATGACGAGATCTTTGTCACCCCCATAAACGAGAAACATATCCTTAGTCCTTTCCAGGTATTTCAGGATGGTCTTGACCACTCTCAAGTGATCCACTCCTGGATTACTTTGGTACCTCCATGCTAAACTTATAGCAAGGCACATATCAGGTCTGGTACACAGCATTGCATACATGATAGAACCTATGGCTGAGGCATAGGAAATGACTTCATTTTCTCTCTATCTTCTGCAGTGGTCAGGCATTGAGTCTGACTCAACTTCACACCTTGTAACACAGGCAAGAACCGTTTCTTTGACTGATCCATTTTGAACTTCTTCAAAATTTTATCAAGGTATGTGCTTTGTGAAAGTCCAATTAAGCGTCTTCATCTATCTCTATAGATCTTGATGCCCAATATATAAGAAACTTCACCGAGGTCTTTCATTGAAAAATTCTTATTCAAGTATCCTTTTATGCTATACAGAAATTCTATATCATTTCCAATCAACAATATGTTATCCACATATAATATTAGAAATGCTACAGAGCTCCCACTCACTTTCTTGTAAATCTGAGGCTTCTCCGATGTACAGATAAAACCATATGCTTTGATCACACTATCAAAGTGTATATTCCAACTCCGAGATGCTTGCACCAGTCCATAAATGGATCGCTGGAGCTTGCACACTTTGTTAGCACCTTTAGGATCGACAAAACATTCTGGTTGCATCATATACAACTATTCTTCAAGAAATCCATTAAGGAATGCAGTTTTGATGTCCATTTTCCAAATTTCATAATCATAAAATGTGGCAATTGCTAACATGATTTGGACAGACTTAGGTACCGCTACAGGTGAGAGGGTCTCATCATAGTCAACTCCTTGAACTTGTCGAAAACCTTTCGCAACAAGTCGAGCTTTGTAGACAGTAACATTACCATCAACGTCAGTCTTCTTCTTGAAGATCCATTTATTCTCTATGGCTTGTCGATCATCGGTAAGTCAACCAAAGTCCATACTTTGTTCTCATACATGGATCCCATCTCAGATTTCATGGCCTCAAGCCATTTCATGGAATCTAGGCTCGTCATCGCTTCCTCATAGTTCATAGGTTCGTCATGGTCTAGTAACATGACTTATAGAACATGATTACCATACCACTCTACACTACAAAAAAAGACACATCCGTGACATTTTGGGCCGAAGGAATTTTTTTTCTGTCATACATATGACACTTCTATGACGATAATTGTGACAAAACCCGGTATCATCATAGATGTGGTGGGCTCCTACTTCTATGACAAAAAATCATGACAGAAAATGGGCTTTTCGTCCTGGGCGGGACGGAGACGCAGCTGCATGACATTCTTTGGGCCGTCCAAGATGGAAAAAACCATGGTAGAAGTGAGGGGGAGGAGAATTTCGGGGAGTTGCCGGTTACGGTAATCATGTTGGGGGCCGAGCGATGCGCTGCTTTCTCTGACACGTCTGGCGTGTGTGCGAGGCATTGGCTCTAATCGAACCTGGCGAGGCGTTGGGCTCTAACTGAACCCGAGCGATTGCACTGCAGGCTACGCGTTACTGAACCCGAGCGATCGATCGATGGCTGTTAACTGAACCCGATGGAGCGATTCCTTCGCTGCTGCTAACTGAAGCCGATCGATTGGATGAACAGTGAGCGTTGCCGGGGGGGGGGTTGGATGAACAGTGAGCGGTGGAGTAGTGCGCGGTGGAGGGGTGGATGAACAGTAGATGGTGGAGGGGTGCCCATGGAGGGTGGTTGAGCGATGGCGGTGGAGTAAGCGCCGCGGTGGAGGCTGGATGAACAGGAGCCTGTGGAGGCTGGAGGAGGTCAACGGTGGAGATGAACAGTATCCCGTGGAGTCCCGTTTTGCGGTACGCCACACTCCTCCCGATGAACAGGACCCCCTTTTCGACCGTAGCGCTCCAACACAAGTCCGTTTCGTCCATTTTGCGGTACGCCACACCCCTCCTGATCAACAGGACCCCCGTTTCGACCGTAGTGCTCCAACACAAGTCCGTTTCATCCATTTTGCGGTACGCCACACCCCTCCCGATCAACAGGACCCCCATTTCGACCATAGGAGGTCCATTTCCTCGTTGTGCAGTACGCCAGGCCCCTCCCGATCAACAGGATCCCGTTTCGAACGTGGCCGGTCGAACACAAGGTCGTTTCCTCCGTTCTTGGCACGCCAGCCTCGCTTCCATTGCTGTTCCGTCCAAGCCCTCCCGATGAACACGACCACGCATTCCGTTCCGACCCAGCCGGTTGGCTCCCCATGAACACGACAATAACGGTGTTTCTCCGTTCCGACCCAGCCATGTACATATGCGCGAGTAGGCGTTCGAGACCCTGCCCGTATGTACGTACGTGGCTGTATTTTCTTTCTTGCACCCTCGTCGCTGTACGTACGTGTACATGCTACATGCGCGCCTCTACTACGACACGTGCGCGCCTCTACAACGACCAGTATGTACGTACACGTTCGCGACCAGAATGTCAACCCTACGTACGCTTCGACCAGGTGGGTCCCGACTGTCAGGCACTTCCTTGCCTGCGAAGATGTTGCTGGTGGGTCCCAACAGTCAGGGGGGCGAATTGTTTTTTCTGCCCGGACGCACTTCCTTGCGTGCGAAGATGTAGCTGGTGGGTCCCAGCAGTCAGGGGAAAATGTTTTTTTCGTGAAATACGGTGGCCCGTCCGGTGGGTCCCTGCTGTCAGGTGGAGGAATAATTATTTTGCGCGTAATAAGGAGGAACTTCCTTGCTGCGGCCGTGGACCCAACTGTCTGCCTCTCCACGCACAGTCCACGTCCGATGGAAGTCATTCCTTGACCATGTTGACCATGCCGCGCCGAGAGCACCAGGGCGGTGGACGACGGCGAGGCCTAGGAAGGGGACGACGCGGAGCCAGGTAAGACGCGGCAGTGGATGCCCACGAGTAGAGGAGTACGAGGGTTCGCTGCGGTGTGAGGCTGCCGTTGCCGCAGAATAACAGGGGGTGTGGGTGAGTAGAGGGATGGCCTGGCCAGCGGTGGGAGTAGTAGGGGGCGGCGAGGCCTCTGCCGCATCGCAGCCGGCCACGGGAGGCAGGAGCACGAGGCACGACCGGCGCTGGTTTGGGCGGCTAGAGCAAGAAGACCAGAGGTTGAAGAAGCACTACGGCCGTTGGATGGACATCGTACGGTCACTGGAGCTAGAATCGTGCATATTGACTAAGTTGACAAAGCCCTCCGTCCCTGTCAACTTAGTAGGCCCACAAGTCAGCCTGCCACTATACTGGGTCCCAGCTAACAGGGGGAGTATTCTTTTTTTGTGCACAATAAGGAGGCACTTCCTTGCGTGCGAAGATATAGCTGGTGGGTCCGAGCTGTCAGCGGCGGTAACGTTTTTTTCGCGAAATATAGAGGCCCTTTCGGTGGGTCCACGATGTCGTGGAAGAATCATTATTTTATGGCGTAATAAGGAGGCATTTCCTTGCGTGCGGCCATGGACCCAGGTGTCGGCCTCTCCACGTCTGATCCACCTCGGATGCATGTCGGTCGTTGACCACATTGACCAGGCCGCCGAGAGCACCGAGGCGGTGGACGACGGCGAGGCCTAGGAAGGAACGACACGGAGGCGGGGAAGACTTCGGCGGTTGTTTCAAGACGTGGAGAGTACGACTATCTGAGGTTTCTTGGTTCGTCTGCCGTCGCCGGAGAATAACAGCGGTGTGGGTGAGTAGAGGGATGGCTAGGCGGTGATGGGGAATCTTGTGGGGCGGTGAGGCTGCGTGTCAACACAATCGGCCGCGGGGAGGAGGAAGCGAGCAGTCCCTTGGCGCTTGTTTGAGCGGCCGGTGCGGGAAGAGCAGAGATTGATGAAGCACGACGGTCGTTGGATGGACATCCAACGATCCTTTGCTTGTCGTCAACCTTTTTTAGGAAAGCCTCAAATCTTTGGAAAAGCGACATACAACCCATCTGCCATTATTTCTAATAATTTATAGCCCATTTGCTAATTCTTAAGGTTTTTTGGAGCCCATATTCTTTTTGTTAGCACTAGCAAAAAGGCCCGTGCGTTAAACGGGAGAAAAAATCTCTCATATCTCTAAATTGGGTCGGTTAGACGAGCTATGCGTGGCGGTTGGCAGGTTATGAGATCGAACCCTCCCATCGGTAATTTGATTTTTTGCCAGCTCTTCGGACAAGGGCCTCAGTTTGCCGCCAGGTGGGCTTTCTTCGTTGGGCCAAAACGGGTGGCAAGTAACAAAACCAAATAGTGTATGTGAAATTAATTGAAGCGGGACCAAACAAAGCGGGACGAAACCAAGAATATCACCTCCTTTTAATAGTAGGTAGATTACAGCCCATATTGTGGCCACGGTTAAAAAATTATATGAAATTTTGCATATTTTGGTGCGTTCCGAACTGTTTTTAATCCCGAAATTTCGACTCACATTCAAACTGATTTTAAAAATAAACGTATATCAATATAAAATCCAACAAATTCTCCATGCATAAAAATTAATGTAATTTAAAATCTCGAAATGGAAAAAAGATATTTGAAACTAATTGCCGGTATGATGTGTTTTAAAAATGTACATCCCATTTCTCATTACTGATAGGCCATTTTCTCAGCCAGCCGAATGAAGCTCTCCTCGTCTTGAAAGATTTGCAGCCCAACAGGCCTGACAAAGCGACTTACTTGGGAAATCACAAAAAACTGGCTGTGGCCTTGGACCCGGTATCGGCCTCTCCACGTCTGATACTCTTCCGATGGAAGTCGGTCGTTGACCACATTGACCACGCCGCGCCGAGAGCACCAAGGCGGTGGATGACGGCGATGCCTAGGAAGGGGACGACGCGAAGTCGGGGAAGACGCGGCAGTGGATGCCCACGCGGAGAGGAGTACGAGGGTTCACTGGTTCGGCTGCGGTGTGAGGCTGCTGTCACCGCAGAATAACAGGGGGTGTGGGTGAGTAGAGGGATACCCTGGGCCAGCGGTGGCAGTAGTAGGGGGCGGTGAGGCCTCCGCGGCATCCTGACCGTCCACGAGAGGCGAGGAGCACACGGCACGACCGGCGCTGCTTTGGGCGGCTGGAGCAAGAAGACCAGAGGTTGAAGAAGCACTATGGTCGTTGGATGGACATCGTACGGTCACTGGAGCTAGAATCGTTCATATTGACTAAGTTGACAAAGCCCTCCGTCCCCGTCAACTTAGTAGGCCTAAGTCAGCCACCCACTATGGTGGGTCCCAGCTAGCGAGGGTATTCATTTTTGGTGCGTAGTAAGGAGGCACTTCCTTGCGTGCGAAGATATAGCTGGTGGGTCCGACCTATTAGCGGGCGTTTTTTCGCGAAATCTGAAGCCTTCCCACGCAAGGTGCATGTACAAAGGCGTAATAAGGAGGAACTTTCCTTGCGTGCGACCATGGACCTCGTGGGTCCCGGCCGTCGAGCTCTCCGCATCTGATCCTCTTCCGATGACTCTCGTATGTTGACCACGCCGTGTCGAGCGCACCGAGGCGGTGTACGACGGCAAGGCCCCAGACTGGAACGACCCAGAGATGGGGAAGACGCGGCAGTGGAGTCGCAGACGGACAAGAGTGGGAAACTTGACTGGTTCGGGTGCGGGGTGGGCCTACACTCGGCAGAGAATAACAGGAGGTGCGGAGTGGAGGGATGGCCTGGCCGTCGTGAGGTAGCGTTGTTGAGGAGCGCAAAACAACGCTTGGACGCTTGAAGGCTGGAGCAAGCGGTTCCGGCAGTCTTTGGGGAAGAAGACGAGATTGAAGAAGAATGCGGCCGTTGGATGTAAATCCAACGCCTTCTTAAACTTCGACCTACTGGCCCACATGTCAGCCAGTCCATTTGTTTTTTTAGTCCATTTGGTGGGCTGGGTGACACAATGATGTAGCATCTATGCAGCCCGTTTAAATCCCATTTGCATTTTTCTCGAAATCCGCGGACTTGCTGGGCTGGGTGAAAATATCATGTTGGGCTAGACGAAGAAATGTTATAAAACATAAACACATGATTGCACGTCAGTAAAATCTTTGCAAGCTTATGTACGCAACCACTAGGAGTTAACTTGGCAAGTTATATATAAACAATTATTATTATTATTTTGTAAGAACTTTCAACTTACGAAATAAAATATCATTTTAATTTGATGAGTTAATAGTATGTGGGGTATTATTATTTTTTAGGCTAGACGTGGGACAGTTGAGTTGGTTCTAGGGGAAAGTACTGGGAGAAAACTCAGTTTACATCGAAAAAGAAAGTGGGAGAAAATTCAGAGACCTGCTGGGTCCACCTGAGGAGAGGAATATGTTGGGAGGAAGGAGATTCAAAGCACGGCAGCCGAGTGAACTAGTTTTTTTACGGACAAGCGAATTAGTTTACATACATAAGCAAATAGCCACTAAAAAAATTAATCAGGTTAATGGGTTCTTAAAAGAAATATTTCGGACAAAACAGATAATTACGACACATAGGCTAATGCATGAAACACTCAGATGATAAAGGTGCTTATAAACAGATAAAGTACAACATCTAGACCTTCCTGGCACGCTTGATCATGACGCTGCGGCTGTCCGTGTACTCGTCGGTTATGGGAAGCAGACACGCCCTCATGTCCATGATCTGCCTGTACATGTCGTAGCATGCGTATGCGTCCTTGACCGCGTAGGTTATGTAGGCTAGATTCAGAGGTATCTCCCACGTGTTTAGGTCGTCTTCTTTCATGTTGGCGTATCAGGGGTCGATGATGGTCTCAGCGAGGTCAACCACGGAGTCCTTCTCCTGCCCGTTGCTGATGATCTTGTATTTCTTCTGGATGTCGACAAGCTTGTTGCACCAGATGTCCGAATCGTCGCGTTCTTCCTTCTCTCCACCGTAGCGAAGGTGCAGTCGGCGTTGCCGATGAAACGGGCGAATGCTCCAGAACCAGGTGCAGCCATATGATCGAGGCGAGGCGAGCTTCACCGAGTCCATATCGTTGGTGTACATCACATTCAACTTGGTGCAGCCATAGGACTGAACGTCGAACTAACTCCTTCTTTGAAGTCCATATCCAGCAGGCTCACCCCTCGGATCGCCATTGGAGTCTCTTAGAGTGAGCTATTTGTGTAGGCGGCGGCAGCAGTTCGTTTTTCAGCTCTTGGGGAACTAGATTCAACAGTAAGCTGAGTGTGTACAGGCGACAACAGTTACTACCCCTCCCTCGTCCGCTGCACGCCCGGCAGAAGATGCACCCTCGGCGCATTCAAATGCCTCCATTAAGAAACCTACTCCGGCCACACGTCGGTTCACGAGCGGGTCTGTATTGGTACTGTAATAACAGGAGTTAGAGGTCACTTTACTTAAATTTAATTAGCTTTAATAGAAATTTATACTTAAAACAAGCAATGCATTGGCTCGTTCTATCGATGCCACGGGATCAAGATGCACAACAATTAGAATTATTATTCTCGGGGCGCTTTTACGATCAACACATTTGTCGCACTTTCACAAAGATAATACTACCAAGTTTGAACTGTTTGTTATGGTTGCTGTCCTCTGCATCATCAGGCCGTGTTTCCCAGCTTGCAAGATTCGGAACCAACAAATAAGATCCAAATAATAAGTACAACAAAGATGCCTACACATCTCATTGATTCCCGGCTTGCAAGATTCAGAACCAACAAATAAGATCCAAATAATAAGTACAACAAAGATGCTTACACATCTCATTGATTCCCAGCTTGCAAGAGTCAGAACCAACAAATAAGATTCAAATAATAAGTACAACAAAGATGCCTACACATCTCATTGATTCCCAGCTTGCAAGATCTGAGAACAAACCCATTAGAGCGTTTTGATAAAGTGAATATCGGGATTAAATCCATCTTGGCTAGCCATGTCATACAATCGAAGAACTTGGCGAATGCTCTTGACCGTCACAACATCTGTAGGTGAGTATTCCCGTGTGCACAGCACAAACAAGGAGACAGGAGAGCATGATTTCGCTTTAATAGTGGCCTCCTTGAACTCAACCTCCAGCTCCACTAGGATGAGGTGCGCACGGAGTTCCATGATTCAATTCATGCGCCTTTTTCTGCGGTTCACACAAATGAAGCAAAGATTGCATCATTCACTAGCAAGAAGTACTTGCTCTTGTGAGTGGCAAGGTGTTCTTCTTTAGTAGCTGCACTAAAATTGAGGAACATTAAGGTTGGCTGTCCGGCTCATGTAAGGTGCAACTATAATTTTCTTATCCTTTTGTGCAGTTCCACTAAAATAAAGTGCCATTGTGGTGACAAAGTGACGGCTCCATCTTATAAAGGCTAATAAAATGTTGCACGAGATTACCAACAGAACTTGACGGAGATTTTGGAAACTCCAATCACCATTTTGTGCAGTTCCACCAAAATTGAGAGATGTTGCCCACGTGACATTTTAGTTGAACTGCACAAGACACTCATTCCAAAAAAAAGTGTTTTGTGAAGTTCACCAAAAGGTCACAATAGCAACAAGGTGAAATGGATATCCCTATCTGCACAAAATGATAGAAAGTAAACAGTTGCTGGTCAATAAGAATATACGGAACATATACAAAATGAAAAGAAGCATCTTAATTATGTTCATGGCAATCACGCAAGGACAGTAGAAATTTTAAAAGCGTCGGCAATGCTTCATGTTACGAAGCATTACGATCAACAATGAGATTCCTCAAATATGGGATTACTTTAATGGTGGCATTGCTTGTTTACTGCATACGATAAATCAACAGCAGCTAAAGAGTTGGTTTAAGGGCATGGGACCGTGGGGACACCAGGACACTCAAAGCGTAAAGGAGCAACTTACTTATCACACTTTGGGGAAAACAGCGGAGTGCCATTTGTAACACGGTTTAATTGCATCTTATCCTTTGGAGGCATTAGATTAACAATAACACTGGTTAGACATGTCCCTAAGGTAACAGTGTGATCACTTCATTTTACATGCACCCTTACATTAACAAGGGCAAAAGGTTGGTATAAGGACATGCGACAGTGGACGCATCGGCACAATGTACCTACAAGGAGGCATAAAGTGGTGATGCCGAGCTTGTTCACGCTATGTGAGGGCAGCAAACCTAATCCTAGAGGCCTTTTACTATGTGAGGGCAGCAAATCTAATCCTGGAGACCTTTAACTATGTGAGGGCAGCAAATCTAATCCCGAGACCGTTTACTATGTGAGGGCAGCAAATCTAATCCTGAGACCTTCTACTATGTGAGGGCAGCAAATCTAATCCTGAAACCTTTTACTATGTGAGGGCAGCAAATCTAATCCTGGAGACCTTTTACTATGTGATGGCAGCAAATCTAATCATACTCTGTTGACTTGTCCACCAGCTGCCACTTTCTATCCTTTTTTCAACCAATAATAGATCTGTTCCTTATCCAGTTTGTACTGCGTTTTCCCATTATTTCCCTTTTCAACCAAGAGACTGGTTGGGTATCCGGTCTCTACTACTTTCACCATATTATTTCCTCTTTGAATCAAGTCCTAGATTCATGCTACAACTTTCCCCCTTTCTTCGTTGTTTGAACAAAGCCCTAGATTTGAATGCATGAAGTAGCTTTACCTCTAATAATACTAAAAATTTAGGTGGCTTTGGAAGAGTTGATGGGAGTAGAAAAAGATGCACATGCAGACACGTGGGGAGCTGGGGCAGTAGAGCAAGTCTGCTTTCGAAGAACTTATACCGAGGGTCGCGGGATGTCGGCGGCAGGTCGGATCTGCGGACAATCTGGCAGGGAGGAAGAAGGGTCGGAGGACCTCCCGAGCCGTGACTGTGTCGGAGAGAACTGCACGAGCAGAGGATCGGGCCCCTCCGCAGCTGTGGGTTTTCCTCCCTCATGGCGATGACCGCGTGAATGATGCACCTTTTAGTCCTCTACACACACGGCGAAGGGATCCGCCGGATCTGTGACTAGCGGTGAGCAGAGAGAAAATGTTGCTACCGCTGTCTTGTTTATATCTGGAGAGGATCGAGAGAATGAAGAGAGCAACCCTAGTAAAGCAAGTGCTCGTGCCCTGCGTCCATATATAGTGGAGTGATTATCTTTTTCTCTCCACAACAAAGCGTTTCAATTTGTGTACGTGGCATTAAAGAAAAGAAACTCTCTATTTAAGGTGACTACTCTACGACTCCTACTTACTACTACATTTGTGCTCCCCACCCCTCCATTCATTGAACAACCCCACGGGTGAATAAACATCTGATAAATCTTGTATTTATATAGAAACGAACAAGCTCGAACTATTTTCGCGTAGTTAAAAGTTGAGGGTGGGGCTTTTCCAGGCGTCTGTGGCAGTTTTGGTAGGCGGTTTGTGAGAGAGGCGAGGAGGGTGAGCGAGTGGGGCTGTGCGATTTGTGGTGCGTTACTCCTGGAAAGACTTGTGATATGACCACTCACTATAGTCATGAATTACTGGCGCTCCGACCGGGGTGATGCCCCCCTTCCGTTCCGCGCTCTAATCAGGTGCATGACACGTCGACCCAGATGCTGACTCTCCCACATGTCAGAGTAGTAAGAAGGAGCAAAGAATGATGCGGTATATATACTACTCCCTCTCCATTCCTAAATATAAGTCTTTGGAGAGATTTCACTATGGACCACATACGGAGAAAAATGAGTGAATCTACACATAAAATGCATCTATATACATCCGTATGTGGTCCACAGTGAAATATCTATGAAGACTTATATTTAGGAACGGAGGGAGTACTACTCAGGTCGGAGGAGTGCGAACCACGGCAGCCCAGTGAACCAGCCGTGTGAACCACGGTAGCCCAAAGTTGAACCAAAGCAGAGAAAACAATGTGGTGATATGGCCATAAAAATAATGTGCTACGGTCCACATTTGTAGCATGTCTTGTAACACTCCTCTTTGTTTGGATCCACGAGTTAGAGCTAGTTTGGGTTGAAATAGCCTCAAATTATCGAAACAAGAGGGGTTAGTTTGAGCTAGTTTGCTCTAACCCAGCTAAAAAACAGGCCGGTGGATAGGTTCTAATTGGGTTAGTTATCCTCGGGCCCACTAAAAGAGAACTAAAAAATCTCACTGCCCGCACTGATCGCTCCCCCCTCCCCTCGCACGACTCCTCTGTTCCCCATAGGGCCGCCCGCCCAAGCGCCTCGCCCTCTCTCTCTCCTCGGCCGCCCTCTCCTTGGCCGCCCGCCCGCCTCCGGCCGCCCTCTCCCTCCGACCTTCGATGGTCGCCCCGCTCCCCCTTCACCAGTCGTTTTTCTCCCTCTGTCGTGCGCGGCGGCAGCGCATCTACCAGGGAGGCCGCGAGAGGGGTGAGTTTGTTCGTTCCTTCTCTGTCTCACCGCCATATCATTGATCTTGCTTGCTCTAGTGCTAATTCTGATTTGGAAAAGTAGATCCTGATCAAACTTGCTATAGATTTGTGGTGCACGCATGGAATTGTTTGATCTTTGCTTGAGGAGGTAATAAATCTTTCTAGAGGCCCAAAGATTCAGGTCACCTTTCTAGGTATTTCAATTTCAGGCTTGCATTATTTGTAGAGGCCCAAAGATTCAGTTCACCTTTCTAGATATTTCAATTTCAGGCTTGCATTGTTTCTAGAGGCCCAAAGATTCAGTTCACCTTTCTAGGTATTTCAGTTTCGAGCTTGCATTATTTCTAGAGGCCCAAAGATCCAGTTCACCTTTCTAGGTATTTCGGTTTCGAGCTTGCATTATTTCTAGAGGCCCAAAGATTGATTCACCTTTCTAGGTATTTCAGTTCGAGCTTGCATTATTTCTAGAGGCCCAAAGATTGATTCACCTTTCTAGGTATTTCAGTTTCAGGCTTGCATTATTTCTAGAGGCCCAAAGATTGATTCACCTTTCTAGGTATTTCAGTTTCGAGCTTGCATTATTTCTAGAGGCCCAAAGATTGAGTTCACCTTTCTAGGTATTTCAGTTTCAGTGCTTGCATTATTTCTAGAGGCCCAAAGATTCAGTTCACCTTTCTAGGTATTTTAGTTACATGCTTTCATTATTTCTAGAGGCCCAAAGATTAAGTTCCCGATCGTGACAGCGGCCCTGCTACCCATGCCGGTGTCGACCTCAACTCCCAAGGGCCGGCATCGGAGGGGTTCCCGGGGCTTGGGCTCTACAGAGCCTTCCTCCAGAGCGACGATGGTGAGCTCCTCCCTCGGTGCGTGAGGGGCTCTGGGCTCCCTCCCTATCATGAACAACTTCCGTGATGAGTTAGCTCATTCTTTGTTTCATGAAGTGTTTTTTTATTTTGTGAAGCTTGATTGACGACTTGTATGTTTAAGTGGGATATCTCTTTTGTATGGACAAAGTAAAAATTATCATGTTTTGCATGCTTGATTTGTATAGATGGTTCGTTTATGTCAATTGTGAGCGGGAGGAGGCCACGGAAGAGCCGGCCACACCAAGAGGGTGCTTGGATCCAAGGGACTTATTTTAGTCGACTAAAAATAGGGACCAAAGTAGTCAAATGATTGAGATAGAGCATTTATTGTCAATATAACCACGCCATCCATACACCTCTTTGGTTTAGAGTTAGTTCAGGGTTAGAATCTAACTCTAACCTCTAAGCGAGCTAGAGTTCTGCTCGTCTCGTTTCATCGCCATCATACTTTCCCCATTCATGTGTTTTCTTTATCCTTCGAATAAAAGAGGCACTTTTTTTAGGGAAAAATCAAAGAGGCCCTTAGACTGGTTTAGGTCCGGTCATTTTTATAAATGTGTTATGTCCAAAATTTAATGAACGTGCTACGGTTTCCTCGAAAATAATCCGGTTTCATGTAGTAATTCATTGACTTATTTATTCTTCTGCGGGGGGTTTGCATGTAACTCGTGAGGTCTGAAATGTAAAGTACCCCGACATATGCTCCGAGTCGTGCATGCACTACGAACCAGATGCTCTATGTCCCACATGTCGTGAATGGGAGCACGTGGAAATAGCCTAGGAGTACATATAGGAGGATAAATGCGTGAAAAAATATGTACTGTGAAGCGTAACCGCGGTTCGAAAAGGAGACCTAAAGTGATGACAACTATAGGTCGCACGCACCCAACTAGTGGTATTAGACATATGACTAATTTTTCCCTAAAAAAAAAGAGGCACGAGTGCTCAGTACTCCTATTCTATAAACACGAGTCCCATCTGACAACAGTGTCCTTGCTACAACTAGCTCTCCTCCCTCGTTTCTCTCTTCTAATTCTAAACTCGGCCGACGCCCGGTGGGTGCGGTGGGTTTGCTCAACTGCGGCCCCACCTCACATTGAAAACTTTACGACTGGAATAAAAAATGCCATATACTCCCTCCGTTCATAAATATAAGCCTTTTTAGATACTAGTTCAAATGGAGTACAACATACAGATGTATGAAGACATAGTTTAGAGTGTAGATTCACTCATTTTGCTCCGTATGTAGTAGTCACTTGCTGGAATCTTTAGAAAGACTTATATTTGGGAACGGAGGGAGTACTATACTAATAAAACATTAAGGCCACGAGGCGATGCGGTGCTTTGATTCTGAGGAGGCAAGAACAAGAGATGCATCCATCAACGACGTCCACCTCCTCGACTCAGGGCGCCGGCCCACCGAACGGCGCCTAAGTAGCAGCGGTTTTCGTGGCCAGGTCGACGTGCTTCTAAACAATGGCGTCCAAAGATTCCAGCCACTGGAAGAAGGCCAACGTCTTTCGTTCCTCGCTTGCCTTGTAGTGGCCTATGTAGACTATTTCCTCGTAGACGTGGATGTGCAGGTCGACGGTTTCTTGCATGGCGAGGCGCTGCGCGGCGAGCGTGGCCTCGAGGTGGACATTCTTCGTCGCGACCTCCGGCACCTGCAGGGCCACCAGGGCTTGAAATAGTTCGTCACCAAGTAGTCCGATGAGGGTGGCAGGCAATGAGGAGCCTCGGCTGGCTGGAAGCAAGACGGCAAGGTCGTCCATGGCGCTTCTTGGCGGTGAACTTGCGGATGGAGTTGACCATCATGTCGTCCATGCGAGAGGCGAAGCCGGCGTCGGCGAGGGCTATGATGCCTGCGGTTGCCAGCATCGTCTGGAAACGCTGCATGGTGCGGGGCCGCAGGCCGGCGCCTTGGATGATTTGGCACAGCCGACTGCCGCTCGCGTCCATCGCCTCCATAGGTGCTTGTGGCTTCTGGTCACTTGCTCTTGGATTGGAGTGAGCGGTGTTGCAGAGACTTGGAAGTAGTAGATGGATTGGAGTGGTGGGCGCCTTTATTATATGAGAGTCCAAACTCTGTTGCATTCACATCATCTTTGGCTCTAGTCTGCTTATCCAATCAATTCCCTCTGCATGTAACTGAGGATGCATCATTGACCGTTCAACGTCTTGGGAACCGCTACCCTCTTCCTCCTTGGCATTCAAGCACCTATGGACCCGTCGACGACGAGGTGCCTATGGTGACTTCGTAAATTTCAAGATGATAGTGTCGTGCGTGTGTGCGTTCATAGGGGTGAGTGTATGCGGCGTGTATATGAGCGCTATGCGTCTGTCTTGTGTCAAAAAACAACATAAATGCGTGTCAAAAGAGACTAGTCAGTATACCCAATATTGTGCACCTCGGAGAGGAAAACGATTGAACTAGTACGTATTTATTTACAGTGCAGATTCACTCATTTTGCTCCATATGTACTGCGTCTCAGTGTAGTCTAGTCACTTGTTGAAATCTCTAGAAGGGCAAATACTCCTTTACGGTTTGAGGGCTATACTAGCAAGTAGTTATGCGTACTAGTACAATAGTGGGCTCACATAGCAATTTTGTCTCATGCAAGAGCACGGCTATATCGTGCTCCAATGTTAGAAGCTGCAACATTCGGTTTGCGCTTGGCTCTTCGCCTCTTCGAGAAGACGAACAATGATGTTACTACTACTGCTTCTACAATGTCGAATCCACAGCTGCATGTCCGTCCACCGCGAGTGGGAGAGATAGCTTGTTGTAGAAGTACTACTAAGCAAAAGCTTGTCCACGTTTGCAAGCAACAGCTCGCATGGGCGAGGGAGAAGGCGTGTAGTAAAATCAAGCTTCTCCTCATTCTACGAGTTGACGCGACACATCATAGCACTGGCCCCACATGCTTGCCTCTAAACTTGGCTGAAAGACCGCTGCAACCTCTAACATTTACCCACCACAAATTAAAATATATGTGGCCGTATGCATCGTTACGATGCGAGGCCGAGAGTCCTTTTCGAAAAAAAAAACAAATTAAAATATATATTCCTGTCTTGACCAGATGAGCGTGCAAACTACAATCACCAGGGTGACAGGTAGGGCCAGAAGACTATTTTAATTTTTTTTAAAAACTTCGAGACGGCCCCATAGCATGGAGCCGACCCCAACGATTTTAAGCTTACAGACACGGTACATGCTATCTAGACTACTCTACACATGAAACTGCCACACGAGCGTCCGGGCTGCGCTTGGCTCTTCGCCTCTTCGGGAAGTCGAATAATGATGGTGTACTACTGACCGGAGGAGTACTACAAGACGCTTCAGCCATCGACACCGATTGAACTGCTGCATGTCCACAGCGTGCGGGAGGGAGAGCGTGTGTAAAGCTTCTCCTATTCTTGCCAGCCACCACGCTCATGGGCGCGGGAGGGGCGCTCCTGTCTTTGCGTGTATGATAGGTGGGCCCGGCAGGTGTGTGGCCAACTTTGTCATACATCCAAAGGCGAGTGCGATTAAGTCTCTGAGGAGAGGATAATCAAACTTCTCGTTGATGTACGAGTTGACGCGACACATCAAAGCACTGCACTGATATATTTCAATAATTTGCGTTTACCGATGCATTAATTACAACACGTAATTTTAGTTCTAGATACATCCATTTCCGAGACAAGTAATTTCGAACGGAGGGAGTACATTTAGGAACGGAGGGAGTGTAAAATATGTGACGTTAAGCTTTGTAATACCCCGGCCCAAGTCGAGAGATGGTTGTGCACGAGGAGGGCGAGATCATGCAGAACGAACAGGAACAGGACCCGACGATGGAGCTCTCTAAGGTCTCGATGGACCTCACCGTGCTCCACTACCCCTTGTGCCTCCGCCCCTTGACGCCTCCAGTGTATGAGGTTTGAATACACCTCGTCCGTTCGGTTGATTGAGAAAGATGCAAGTTTCTTGATTGATGTGCTGTTGGATTGATTTCTACAGTGCAAGGGAGGGCACCTGGCCTGCGCGGACTACCAAGTCGAGTGCCCCGGGAACCAGCGGCAGTGCCAGAAGTGCGAGCGCGGCGGTGGCTTCGACGTGCGGAACACGGCGGTGGACTCCGTCCTTTCGTCGGCGAGGGTGGAGTGCCTGCACGAAGGCTGTGGGCTCTACGTCACTTACCACAAGCTCGTCGATCACGGGCGTGTTCGCTCGCGCCCTACAAATGCCCCGCGTCTGCTCAAGGCCACGAAGGCGTCGGCCACGGCCGCCTACCACCACATCAAGACCACGCATCCCATGCCCGCATGTGATTCAAGACGGCAAGGTGCTCCAGCTGCAAGTGCTAATTGTCGAACCACGGCTCTTGCTGTTATGCGGCAGGACCGTCGCGTTTTTCTTGGTCGGCGGCGTGCTGCTCGACATCAGCGCGCTTATCGCCGTGTCCGTTCTGCATCGAGCGGGCGTCCCCACTACCGCACTACTTGGCCAAGCTGTGGGCGAACGGCCCGCCGGGGGAGCCCAAAGGCACGACCGACGCCATCAAGGTGGAAATGGAGGTGACAAGCAGCAAGGATCCCGGTGACGTCGATGTGCAGGAGCTGACCTTCTTGACAGTTCCGCCCAAGCTGCTGGCCGGGGTTAAGCTTGTGTCACTTCACATTCAGATTGACAAGCTCACGTCCTAAATGTTTCGACAGTGCCTTCTGTTTATCTTAGTAATATGCTAATATAGGGATTACCTTGGTCTACTTTAGCTTAAGAAATGGTGGGTTTTGGTGGCGATGCAGCAATTACTTCGACATCAATCAGTAATTTCCAACAGTCGAACGGATATTTTGTGTCTGTTGAATATAAAGTTCCTTTGGGTAAGAAGTACTACTTGTCATCAAAATGGATAAAAGGAGATGTATGTAGACGTATTCTAGTTCTATATACGTCCATTTTTATCCATTTTGATGACAAGCACTCCCTCCGTTCCACAATACATGCCTTCCATTTGTCAAAGTAGAGATGTATCTAGACATGTTTTAGTATATAGGTACATCCATGATAGAGCCAATCGTATGGTTGAGAACACTACAATTCGTAGCTACAAATGCGTGTGTGACTCCCAGATGCAGAGGCCGGGGGTCATCATCCTTCTTTTCAAGAAAAAACAGACGCGTGTGTGAGAGGACGAGTGCGTGCGTGCACCTCTTCTCTTCCTGTATAACATACTACTAAACTCAGAGTACTACAAGTTTTTGTGGGGTGGCACGATGGTGCGTGCGAGAAGTCCCGAGAGATAGGTTTAATGCGTCTGAAAAAAGGACTAGCCTAGAGCTCGCCACGCAGCTATTCCTGTCGAACGCCCCATTAACCGTAAGATATGTATACGACGGTGCCAGATATTGCACGTACACAGCAGTACTCCCTCCTAGCCGGTTTAAGGTGAGTGGTGGAAAATTTTTTGTAGATTGCAAAAGCACCTAATTAATGCTCTTGTTTTTCTCAAAAAATTATGTTTATCAGTGCATTAATTGCAATGCATGCATGCATAAAGTACATGCATTGGTCAATTTTCTCTTAATACTTGCATGCAATGATTTAACGCACCTTGGAATCTGAACATATGTTGGGGAACAACCAAATTGAGCATTATAAAATGGAAAACTAAAATTTTGAGATAAGCCCTATAAAACCGGAAAGGAGGGAGTAGAAAAAGAAGTACTCCATCCGGGAATAGTGCCGCACTTCGAAACT
The DNA here is from genome assembly GCA_021605145.1 of Aegilops bicornis. Classification (NCBI taxonomy): domain Eukaryota; kingdom Viridiplantae; phylum Streptophyta; class Magnoliopsida; order Poales; family Poaceae; genus Aegilops; species Aegilops bicornis. Next base: position 462,232,391 of record CM038669.1, on the reverse strand, counting down.
AGAACGGTCAATAAATTTTGAGCTTGCGTCTTGTCACATTCCAAATTACTCCATGCTATATTGAATTGCAAACTTGTTCACACCGATCACAACCTAAACGGTTTCCCACTTAGGAGCGTATTAGTACCACGCTATGTTGAATTCCAAACCTGTTCACACCGATCACAACCTAAACGGTTTCCCACTCAGGAGCGTATTAGTACTCGGTTATAAATACTAGTATGCCAAGATGACTGCACATTCCTCCTCAACTCCTCATGCACAAAAACAAACAAGTCATTCAGCATCCTTCCCTTGCGTACGCCATGGCCAGCGTGAGTTACGGTCGAGATTGCCACCGTGGAGAGGCGAGCATGGAAGCGAAGCACGAGAGATGTCCCGCCGCGAGAGCAGCCGACATGTTCCCGCCACGCGAAGTAGTAGCACAGAGGTCCCGGCCACACATCGGCAAAGACGGAGGTCCCGTCGTGCCGTCGATGCAGCAGACTGGTCCGGCCGTGCCGCGGAAGCAGCAGAGATATCCCGCGGCCAGCGCCTCGGGAAAATTTCTCGTGGGCGGCGACGATTAAAGCGCATGCATGCGATCGTCCATAGCCAGATGGATCAGATCTCCGGCTTGGCGAGGTTGCAGGACGACGTGAAAGCCTCGTTTGAACAGGCTACCGGCGTCATCCGGCAACTAAGGGAGGGCAATGAGAGGCTTCGGGCCGAGCACGACCAGCTGAGGGAGAAGATCGTCTGAAGTGCAGACCAGCAGGAGGAGACCGGTGCCTTGTTGAAAAGGACCGACGTCATCGTCAAGAAACTTATGGACGAGAATGACATGCTCCGCAACGAGCACCAAAGGCTGGTGGAGGAATCCGTGGATGTTCTCAAGCAACGTCTTGAGAACACGAAAGAGCTCATCGCCGCTCGCCGCGGAGACTAGTTCAGCGACTGCGACAAAGAACGCATCAAGAAAGTAGAGATCGTGAGCGGATCCTTGTCTTCCTTCTTCTAGTGCCGTTGTGTATTTCTGGCGTAGCCGCATGTGGCTTTTTTAATTATCTTTCTAATTATGTAAGACAATTAATCATCCTTATCTTTCTGTGGAAGATCAATGTTGCGAGGCTGGAATGAAGATTAATGGAGACCTTGGGAGAGAGGTGGACGGCAGATGGAGGTCAAAGGGCTCTCCTCCCGATAAACACGCGCAGGGGTCTGATCGCACACCTCTCGTACTCAAATAGCTAACATGCATGGCGCCTCCTAGCTAATAAAAAATGGGGACGCGTGGCGGCACGTAAATGGTACTAGTAAGTAGAACGCCCATGGTTTCAATAATACTTGTGTTTCCTATTGTAACGTGACAGCACTTGTTCAGAAATGACTTTGTTCATTGTTAATGTGTGTGCCTTCGCAAATCTGACTGCAAATTTACCACAGCATGTTGGTGCCATGTCATGGCACCAAGACAAGTTTCATTATTTTCATGCGTGTTTTGGATTACAGGAATTAAAAAAACTAAGTTTCTCAATGTTTCCAACCCAGCCACGATGCCCAGAATTTTGAATTTCATTCCCATTTCTTGCATGGAACCTAGAAATTTACTCGAGGACACACATGTGATTTTTCAACCAACTTTGGTGCCTTTGGAACATGTGCTTGTATTTCAAATTTGAATTATGCACACAAAGGTGACACGTTCCCTCCGAGAACCACGAGCCTTCTTGAGAGAAGCTCCGATTTGCAAGAAGCTTATACCAAAATTTGTTCCTATTCGCCAATTTTTTACCACGGCATGGTACTACCATGACATGACACCATGCCAAGTTTCATGATTTTAAAACCAAGTTTCTCAATGTTCTCGATTGAGCCACGATGCCCAGATGTTTGAATCTTATTCTCATTTTTGCATGGGAGTAGAAATTCACCCGAGGACACAAATGTGATTTTTCAACCAACTTTGGTGCACGGGAGCACGTGCTTGTAGTTCAAATTTGAATTATGCACATTAAATGACCAAAAACTCAATTAATGTGTAAATAAGGCCAAACGAAGCCGGAATAATTCCAAATGTAGTTCTATGTTGCCTTTGTAAATAAACTCAAGGGGGACAACGTATATCGTTTCGCACTCAAAGGTGACACGTTCCCTCTCAGAACCACGAGCCTTCTTGAGAGAAGCTTCGGTTTGCGAGAAGCTTATACCAAAATATGTTCCTATTCGGCCATTTTTTACCACAACATGGTAGTACCATGACATGACATCCATGCCAAGTTTCATGATTTTCAGACATGTTTTAGATTTACAAGAATTTTAAAACCAAGTTTCTCAATGTTCTCGGCCGAGCTTATTCTCATTTCTTGCATGGGACCTAGAAATTCACCCGAGGACACAAATGTGATTTTTCAGCCAACTTTGGTGCACGAGAGCATGTGCTTGTAGTTCAAATTTGACTTATGCACATTAAATGACCAGAAACTCAATTAATGTATAAAAAACGACAAACGAACCCGAATAATTCCAAAATTAACATGGCACTAATGTAGTTCTATGTTGCCTTTGTTAAGGAACTCAAGGACGGGGGGGGGGGGGCAGCGTATATCGTTTCACACTCAAAGGTGGCACGTTCCCTCTTAGAACCACGAGCTTCCAAATCGGCCCAATTTTTTACCACAACATGTTAGTGCCATGACATGACACCATGCCAAGTTTCATGATTTCTAGCCGAGTTTTGGATTTACATGAATTTAAAATCTAAGTTTCTCGATGTTCTCAGCAGAGTCATGACGCCTAGATGTTTGAATTTCATTCTCATTTCTTCCATGGGACCTAGAAATTCAACCAAGGACACACATGTGATTTTCAACTCACTTTGGTGCACCGGAGCATGTGCATGCAATTCATATTTAGATTATGCACATTAAAAGTCCAGAAACTCAATTAATGTATAAAAAGGCCAAATGAACCCGAAATAATTCCAAAATTTAACAGGGCACTCATATAGTTCTATGTTGCCTCTGTAAATAAAATCAGGGGGGGCAGCGTATATCGTTTCGCACACAAAGGTGACATGTTCCCTCTCGGAACCACGAGGCTTGTGGAGAGAATCTCGGTTTTGCAAGAGGCTTATACCAAAACTTGTCCCAATTCAGCCAAAAATTATAATGTATGAAAACAGGGTTTAGATTATCCCGAACATCTCGCTACCTAGACCAATAATGTACTATGATTTGAATTCAACATAAAATGGATACAAATATTTGAATTGGAGAGCGTATGGTACATGTAGTTCATAGTGAAATATGATTACTGCTATATGCATGTCTTTTGTTATCAAGATAATATTTAAATTATTGTATAACTTGACAACAATCGTATTCAAATAAGGAAAATTGATTCAAATTTAGTCCATATGGTGAGCGACAATATATATGTTCACATGGTGGAGTAAAATGTTCATATATGATGGAAGATCAAAATGTACGACTACATCAATTATAAACCGCAAGGTCACCTAATGATATATTCGAATTCAACATAACGTGGATTCAAAAATTGAAATTCGAGATCATGGCATCTCTAATCATATAAAAAGGACATTACTCTTTCTTTGGTGGGAATTGATTTGGTTTTTGTTATTGTTGAGGGAAGTGCGAATCGTTTTGGTCTTGTGCAGGTAATCTTGTTCTCCGATTTTTTACATTTTTCTTGTAGTTTTTCAATGGCATCTATAGCAATATAGTAAAAGGGGACGTGACTCTCTTGTGTCTTGTATGATGTTTTTTACACGTTAAGTTTGTCCTGCCGAACAAGGAATCCGCACCTTGTTATCCCGAAATTTTCAAGCTCGAGTATCTTTTGTCTCACCTGCTTTGAAACTCCCGCTTCTTCAACCCGCGCCGCGCCTTGTTATCGAAATTTGACGCCGCGAGAACTCCCTCCTCATCCGAAATCGCTCCATGATCCGGACATCGCGAAATCCCCTTCTACCCTCACCGGAAATGAAGCTCCACGTCGCGGTGTCAAAACCGGTGGGGGTATCTTGGTAACTTACCCTACATTTCGGACAAGCGTCCCTAAGCTTGGCTCCCCTCCCCTTCGCCCCATTTGTACACCGAGGCCGCCAAAACCCGCGAAACCCCACGCTCCTCCCTCGGCCTCCCGACCGCCCACCGGAGACTCTTCCCGACTACGTGCGTCCACCGCAACAACTCGCCGTCCCTCATCCACCGTGATCGAATGAGGATCCGTTGTCGATCTCGCTGCCCGCCGGATCAGCCGCCCCGTCCTCCACCTCCAAGGAGCTGCCCCGACATTCGCCTCGTCTATCGCGCCACCTTAATCCCCACAGCGCCGTCTTGACCTGCCCCACCGGAACCGCAGCACCCTCACCAATTCCTTCGATGAAGCCGAGGCCAACTCGGCGCCACCAAGGAGGTTCTGCACTCACCGCTGCATTTTATCTTTTATTCGATCTCACGGGGCTGACGGTGCTCGATGCCGAGAAGACATGGCGTCTCCATCGACGGTGCCGTCGCCGGCCACATCATCCACGGGGTCTCTCCCCAATGTCGCCGCTTCCTCGGCGGCGACTTCCACAATGGCACTAGCTGCAGCTGCCCCGGCTCTCGCTCGCGCTGCGGCTCTCTTCTTCTTTGTCGGTCGCTTCTTTGCACTGCTCCTGCTTTCGTTCGTCTTGCTGCTCTGCTCTTGCTCTCGCTTGCGCGCTTCTGCTTTGCCACGACCTCCGGCAGCTACGGAGTTGCTGCTTTAGCACTCGCTTCGCGGTGCTCTTGCCACGACTTGCTCTCTGCTAGTGCGTTCCTCGATCGGCGTCTGCTGATTTAGATCATCGCTTCTCGCTACTAGTGCTCGAACGCCCTAAACATCTATTGCAATGCTCTGTTACTAGTTCAATCAGTTTCGACAAGAAAATTCAGTTTCGATTTGTGAAGTTCATTTTCTTGATTAAGTTCAGAGTGAACAGTACTTACGGCATGATCTGTCGGAGCGGCCGTGGGCGTGGCTGATGCGTTTTACATCTAGCACTTTTGGGTGATGTATTTTACATCATCTATTGCAGATGATATTAGGGTCCCACTTCAGATTAAAGTTATACGTCTTGTCAAGCTTCAGCCTCGTCATTTGTACACCTTAGCGGAGCTGCTCCAACGATGGAACCGTCCATCACGGGAGCGATACCCTCGGCGCGCCGTTTCTAGAGGCCTTGGATCTTCTCCCCCGCCCCGACAGTCACACCAGCATCATCACCATCCTCCACGTCCAACCCAATGATGCTGAGGTCCACAAGGCTATGCCAAAGAGGTTGTACACTCGTCGCATCACTTTGTTTCTCCATTCCTTTGTTCTTCCAATTCATGTGAGCCAAACACCCAGGTTGACTGAAATCCTATGTTTCCAAATGCTCTGCTTTGCACATGCATTCCTATCCTATTCCTGTGTTTTTCCTGTCCCTGCATTTATATAATCCTCCAATTCTAAGGTGCCCTTACAGATTTACTTCATTTTCAGATTGGCCTCAAAGAAAACTCTGTGTGTTATGTCACCGCTCCCGTCGTGCCGTCATCCACCCCACCTGAGGTGCACCATCGACAGAAGCGTTCACTGCAGCAGAGATTCCCCCTGCAGACGTTCTTTTGCTGCCTCAGATCATTGTCCCTGTTGCCGGCAGCCACGCCAACTGCATTACCATCATCGATCGAGCAGATGAACACGAGGACTAGACAGTTCGGAAGAGAGGTCGCGATCTTCGTGTTTGCTTACGTTATACATTGGTTATTATTACCTGCTACTTTATCGTTCAATCTTGAGTTTTGAGTTGCCCATGGGTCTCATATCGAGCCAGCAACGAATAGTATCTGTCTACTATTTGGTTCATCTGGGGTCTTCTATGTGGTTCATGTTGGGTGGACAATAAACAATAGATGATCCATCGTCTATCTTTTTAAACTAAAGCTATAATCTACCTGCTATCATTAGTTTTGGATCCATCCACTCATTTGCTACCATCAGTCTTGGTTTTTGCATGCACCCCTTAGGCCTTACAAAATCTAACTATTTTTTTATTATGCATGTCAGATATTGTACACAATCGCATTGAACATGTAGAGAAAAAGAGAAGACCGTATCGCGTGCTTGAATATAATGTCATGCAGACGCTGCTCCATGGTGGTAAGTGCCCCCTCTCCTGCATTTCCAGATTGTATTCGAGGAGGAAGATAACTGCTCAGATGGAGATTCATAAGGAGCCGACCATTCATGTTTACCACGAGGTGTTTGCTCTAACTCGCATCTTGATGTTGGTCATATCATGCATATGACGCCTTGCATTGCTTACGTTATACATCTTATATGTCATCAGCTTAGTTTAGATTTGCTTTGTGTGAATGCCACCTGTTTGGTTTCTATATCATACTACCACCATTCCTAAATATTTGTCTTTTTAGAGATTTCAACAAGTGACTACATAGAAACAAAATGAGTGAATCTACACTCTAAAATATGTCTATATACATCCGTATGTGGTAGTCCATTTGAAATCTCTAAAAAGACAAATATTTAGGAACGGATGGAGTATATGGGAATTATGCAATGCCATCTTCTTTAGCCAGGCATCATATACGTGAATCATGCAATGCCATCCTGTTTAGCCACCATCGTATATGTGAATTGTATCGTGCCATATTTTTTCCATAATGTATTCCATTTGTCAACAATGTTTATACATTCATCTACTCTTCTGTGCATCAGCCATTTGAGTACATCATGGGAAAATCTGGAGTGAAAACAAGGTCTTCTCGGCGATCGGTGCTACACGTCGATGCAGATTTCTTCTTTGATTCTGAGATAGCTCCTCGTGAGGAGGATTCAGAGAGATGACGATCATATCCCCGAGGTGCATGCTCTAACTTGGCTGGGTTATATTGCTCATATCATGCATATGGTGTCTTGCATTGCCATGCCATCTTCTTAGATTAGAAATGCTTTGTGTGAATGCCTCATGTTTGCTTTCTATATCAGATATGTGAATTATGCAATGCCATGCTTTTCACCCGATTATCATATATGTGAATTATGCACCGCCATGGAGCCAGGCATCATATATGTGAATTATCTCATGCCATCTTTTTTCATTACTTATTCCATTTGTCTATTAACTGTGTATATTGAACTACTCTTCATGTGTATCAGCCATTTGAGCGGTTATGAAAAAATCTGGAGTGAAAACAAGGTCTTCGTGAGCGGTGCAATGGTACTGTTGAAGCATATATCTCGATGGTTACAGGGAGCTCCTCAGAGGAGAATTCAGAGACAGATGACCAGTCCTATATCCCACCTGAGGTGTATGCTCTAAGTTGCAATGTTTATATTTCTCATATGATGCATATGGTGTCTTGCATTGCTTAGTTTATACATCATATGCACAATATTGAATTATATCTGTTTAGTTTAGAGATCATAAATGCGAGTGCTAGCTGCTTAGTATGTGAATCAATTATGTCAATTATATCATGCCATCCTGTATACTTAGACAACATGTATGTGAATTATTTCATCCCAACCTATTTTAGAAAGACATCATATAGTTTTGTCATGTCATCCTGTTTAGGTACTCATCATAAGGTTAATTATGCCATTATATCCTGTTAAGTTATCCATCATATATCTAAAACTGTGTCATGCTATCCTGTTTAGTTAGGCATCATATATGTGAAATTGTGTCATGATGTCCTGTTTGGTTAGACAACATATATGTGAATTACCACATCTGTCTATCATACATTGTCTGTACGTTCAATTTCTTTTCTTGTTTATCAGCCATTTGAATTGGAGGGGGTGATGGCAATATCTAAGGGAGCAAAACTCGTTCTTCACAAAAGACAAGCTACCGGTCGATGCAGATAGAACCATGGTTGTCTTGGCCCACAAACTAGCCCCACCACACATAATCGAGACTCTTCCAGATTGCACACTTACACCGTTGGGCGGTAGAACCAGCTACAACCCATCTAACCGCAACCCCAGCAGATAGTAACCCACTTATAGTTGACAAAGCACCATGTCCACCACAGAGTACCCCCACACGAGCAGTTTGTAAAGCTACTGCAGTGCCCAAAGCACGAAGACCACCACAGCTAACCCAAACTCCACGTTTAAAGCAGAAGAGCAACTGTTCTCAGGTCAGATTCCGTAGCTATGGTCCATACTCCTTTGTTGTTGCATCACTGTATTTACTCATACTAACTACTTTTGAATTTGAAGGATCCAATTGAAACTCCAATGGCGCAACAGGTATGTTTTAAACCTATTTATTTAACTAGATTGTTGTTCTAACTTATTGCTCTATGTTGATTTCAGTTTAAGTTGTATAAACAGTTATGTTCTCATGTGATGCACATTACAAGTGCTGCCAATGCTGTGTAGTTTCTCACACTTATATTTTGTCTATGCTATTGTGTCTTAAAAATATATGAGTTGAACTGTGTCTCTATCTTGATTAGGGAACATAAACTAGAATGATATGGACAATACAATGACCATAGTACATAGATATATGTTTGTTTCATGTTGTTGTCCTGTCCACCTTACTACTGAACCGGTTTACCAAAATGAGTTTGGTATACTACAAGCTAAACCTGTGATGTGTCTGCTTGTTTCTCTTGTAGTATGCAAACAGAATATTGGAGAAGAGCACCCCACTATGCAATGATAGAGAAAGTAATGCAGATAAGGTTGAAGATAGTGAGACAACCTGTTGGTCTCCAAGAAAGGTGATAAAACGATCTTGTAGATAGTGAGAAAACCCCACGATCTTGCGTTGATGTAGTGTTCGGTTCTTGGCGATCACCGGCACAAGCTCTTCGAACTTCGCTGCTGAATCACTTGGCTTCTTCAATCTCAGCTACAAGCTGAAAGGCATCGATCGGTGATGCGGCAAGAAGTCAAGGACCGAGGAAGTCCCTGAGAATTCAGATCGTATTTTCTTGTGCAACAACGGCGTTGGAGGATTTAAGCGCCAAACAAGAGAAAGTTAATAAGCTTGCTAAGCATCTTGCCAGCATTATGGGTACCAGGATATTGTTTCTTGAACTCTTCCAAGTGGTTTCAGTTCTGGACTTGTTTTGTTGCGGCGTTTATATGTCATTGTGTTCCCTATATTTGCACCGGTGGTGAACTTTGATGCCCGATGGATGTAATATGTGTAATAGCCGTGATAGCCTAGCATAAGTTGCTTGCTTATTTATTTCCTTGTTGTCTTGTTTATTTGTTTGCTTGTAGTCGATGCGGTTCTTTTTCCGCGGTTTGCTAGTGGTTGCAATAACCTATTTTTAAAACTAGTCCACAATAACCATGGGCTAATATTTCTTTGTAGTGACGGTGGGCCTCCTACGGGTCAGAGAAAGCGATGGGCCTTCTATGGGCCGTAGAAGCGATGGGCCTTCTACGGGCCGTAGAAAGCGAGGGCCTTCTACGGGTCAGAAAGCGTTGGGCCTTCTACGGGCCGTAGAAACAATGTGCCTTCTACGGGCCGTATCATCAATGGGCCTTATACGGGTCAGATGATCTATTGGCACAAACATGGGACAATAACATGCCGCATTATGGCCGTAAACGGGCTAGAGTTGGAATCGTTCGTTCATGGGCCGACCATAACGGGCCATCGTTAATAGGCTGTATTTGATGACGCTATGAAAACGGCCCAATGTATTAACGGACCACAAACGGGCCGACTGTAACCACGGGCTGAATTTGGCCCACAAGCAGAAAATGACAGTAACGGGCCGTAAGTAAACGAATGCTGGAAATGAGCCCAAGAATAAATGGGCTCTGAGAAGGCCGAAAGATAACATGGGATGGAAACGGCCCAACTGAATAACGGGCCCTTAATGGGTATAAAGTGATACACTTTGTTCATTACGGGCCGGTTTCACCACGGGCCGTTAATGGGTCTAAAGTGATACATCGTTCATTGCGGGCCGCTTTCACCACGGGCCGTTAATAGGCCAAGAGTTACATAGGGCCTCATATGGGCCGAAGACGTCATGGGCCATACATGGGCGAGAAGTGAAAACGGGCTTTGGAATCATATTGGATGGCCCAGATGACGCCATCGGGCCTAATTCGGATAGGGCATAACGGGCCTTGGGTTAGCGGGCTGTAAATGGGCTATATGCGAACATGCCGCTAACAAGCTTTCCATGGGCCAGCCCGTCACCTTTGACCAAGTCAAACGGGCGGCCTTTTCACGAGGAATGGGCCTCTGTTGGGCGTGCAGTGTCGATGTATCATAGGCGTATACATCCAATGAGTGGATGACATCTGTCCCAACAATGAGCCGACACGTGTTTCCTCCAACCAATGATGATTTTGCACGTGGAAAATCCCCATTGGTCGGGGCTGTTAACGGGTTATCGGATCCAAAACCCGACACGATAGCTTAATGGCGTTCCGTTACGGTGGATGCCATGTGTCGGTTACCCTTGACGAAAGCACTTCTGTGACGCGCGATTTATCGTCATGGAAGTGGACACTTCCGTCCGTGATGATAATTTTGGTAATGTCATGGAACACTTCTACGACAAAGACGGTATGACTATCTTGATTCTGTCATAAATTTGTCATGGATGTACATGCATGACAAAAAACGTGACCTACTGTGACAAACACGTATCATCACGGAAGTGTATTTTTTTTGTAGTGCTAGTGCGGAACGTACTCTGGTTGACCTATGAGGTTCGGGAGTAACTTGATTTGAAGTTTCATGATCATCATCATTAGCTTCCTCACTAATTGGAGTAGGCATCACGGGAACAGTTTTCTGTGATGAACTACTTTCCAATTCAAGAGAAGGTACAATTACCTCATCAAGTTCTACTTTCCTCCCACTCAGCTTCTTTCGAGAGAAACTCCTTCTCTAGGAAGGATCCATTCTTATCAACAAATATCTTGCCTTCGGGTCTGTGATAGAAGGTGTACCCAAGAGTTTCTTTTGGGTATCCTATGAAGATGCACTTCTCCGATTTGGGTTCGAGCTTATCAGGCTGAAGCTTTTTCACATAAGCATCGCAACCCCAAACTTTAAGAAACGACAACTTAGGTTTCTTGCCAAACCACAGTTCATATGGTGTCGTCTCAACGGATTTAGATGGTGCCCTATTTAACGTGAATGCAGCTGTCTCTAATGCATAACCCCAAAACAATAGTGGTAAATCAATAGGAGACATCATAGATCGCAACATATCTAATAAAGTAATTGCAGTTCTGACGTTCGGACACACCATTACTGTGTGGTGTTCGGTGGCGTGAGTTGCAAAACTATTCCACATTGTTTGAAATGAAGACCAAACTCGTAACTCAAATATTCGCCTCCGCGATCAGATCGTAGAAACTTTATTTTCTTGTTACGATGATTTTCCACTTCACTCTGAAATTCTTTGAACTTTTCAAATGTTTCAGACTTGTGTTTCATTAAGTAGAGACACCCATATCTGCTCAAATCATCTGTGAAGGTGAGAAAATAACGATACCCACCGCGAGCCTAAACACTCATCGGATCGCATACATCAGTATGTATTATTTCGAATAAGTCAGTGACTCGCTCCATTGTTCCGGAGAACAGAGTTTTAGTCATCTTGCCCATGAGGCATGGTTCGCAAGCATCAAGTGATTCATAATCAAGTGATTCCAAAAGCCCATCCGCATGGAGTTTATTCATGCGCTTTACACCAATATGACCTAAACGGTAGTGCCATAAATATGTTGCACTATCATTATTAATGTTGCATCTTTTGGCATGAATATTATGAATATGTGTATCACCACGATCGAGATTCAACAAAAATAGACCACGCATCAAGGGTGCATGACCATAAAAGATATTACTCATATAAATAGAACAACCATTATTCTCTGATTTAAATGAATAACCATCTCGCATCAAACAAGATCCAGATATAATGTTCATGCTCAATGCTAGCACCAAATAACAATTATTTAGGTCTAAAACTAATCCCGAAGGTAGATGTACAGGTAGCGTGCCGACAGCGATCACATCGACCTTGGAACCATTTCCGACGTGCATCGTCACCTCGTCCTTAGCCAATCTTCGTAAATCCATAGCCCCTGTTTCGAGTTGCAAATATGAGCAACAAAACCAGAATCAATTACCCAGGTGCTACAACGAGCATTAGTAAGGTACACATCAATAACATGTATATCAAGTATACCTTTCACTTTGCCATCCTTCTTATCTGCCAAATACTTGGGGCAGTTCCGCTTCCAGTGACCAGTCCGTTTGCAGTAGAAGCACTCAGTTTCAGGCTTAGGTCTAGACTTGGGCTTCTTCCCGGGAGCAGCAACTTGCTTGCTATTCTTCTTGAAGTTCCCCTTCTTTCCTTTGCCCTTTTTCTTGAAACTAGTGGTCTTGTTAACCATCAACACTTGATGCTCCTTCTTGATTTCTACCTCTACAGCCTTAAGCATTGCGAAGAGCTCGGGAATCCTCTTGTTCATCCCTTGCATATTATAGTTCATCACGAGCCTTTATAGCTTGGTGGCAGTGATTGAAGAACTCTATCAATGACACTATCATCCGGAAGATTAACTCCCAGCTGAGTCAAGTGGTTATGGTACCCAGACATTCTGAGTATGTGTTCACTGACATAACTGTTCTCCTCCATCTTACAGCTATAGAACTTGTTGGAGACTTCATATCTCTCAACTCGTGCATTTGCTTGAAATTTTAACTTCAACTCTTGGAACATCTCATATGCTCCATGACGTTCAAAACATCTTTGAAGTCCCGATTCTAAGACGTAAAGCATGGCACACTGAATTATCGAGTAGTCATCAGATTTAGCATGCGAGACGTTCATAACATCAGCAGTTGCTCCTGCAGCAGGTTGCACCTAGCGGTGCATCAAGGACGTAATTCTTCTGTGCAACAATGAGGATAATCCTCAAGTTACGGACCCAGTCCGTGTAGTTGCTACCACCATCTTTCAACTTAGCTTTCTCTAGGAACGCATTAAAATTCAAGGGAACGGTAGCACGGGCCATTGATCTACAACATAGATATGCAAAACTATCAGGACTAAGTTCATGATAAATTAAAGTTAAATTAATCATATTACTTAAGAACTCCCACTTAGATAGACATCCCTCGAGTCATCTAAATGATCACGTGATCCATATCAACTAAACCATGTCTGATCATCACGTGAGATGGAGTAGTTTTCAATGGTGAACATCTCTATGTTTGATCATATCTACTATATGATTCATGTTCGACCTTTCGGTCTCAGTGTTCCAAGGCCATGTCTGTACATGCTAGGCCCGTCAAGTTTAACCCGAGTATTCTGTACGTGCAAAGTTGTCTTGCACCCGTTGTATGTGAACGTAGAGCTTATCACACCCGATCATCACGTGGTGTCTCGGCACGACGAACTATCGCAATGGTGCATACTCAGGGAGAACACTTATACCTTGAAATTTTAGTGAGGGATCATCTTATAATGCTACCGTCATACTAAGAAAAATAAGATGCATAAAAAGATAAACATCACATGCAATCAAAATATGTGACATGATATGGCCATGGCCATCTTGTGCCTTTGATCTCCATCTCCAAAGCACCGTCATGATCTCCATTGTCACCGGCTTGACACCTTGATCTCCATTGTAGCGTCGTTTTCCTCTCGCCAACTATTTCTTCTACAACTATCGCTAACGCATAGTGATAAAGTAAAGCAATTACATGGCGATTGCATTTCATACAATAAACCGATAACCATAAGGCTCCTGCCAGTTGCAGATAACTTTTAAAAAACATGATCATCTCATACAACAACGTACATCACATCATGTCTTGACCATATCACATCACAACATGCCCTACAAAAACAAGTTAGACGTCCTCTAATTTGTTGTCTCAGGTTTTACGTGGCTGCTACGAGCTTCTAGTAAGAACCGTTCTTACCTACGCATCAAAACCACAACGATGTTTTGTCAAGTTTGTTGTTTTAACCTTCAACAAGGACCGGCCATAGTCAAATTCGATTCAGCTAAAGTTGGAGAAACAGACACCCGCCAGCCACCTTTATGCAAAACAAGTTGTATGTCTGTCGGTGGAATCGGTCTCATGAACGTGGTCATGTAATGTTGGTCCGGACCGCTTCATCCAACAATTTCGCCGAATCAAAATGAGACGTTGGTGGTAAGCAGTATGACTATGATTGCCCACAACTCTTTGTGTTCTACTCGTGCATTTCATCTACGCATAGACCTGGCTCTGATACCACTGTTGGGGAATGCAGCATGCAATTTCAAAAAAAATTCCTACGATCACGCAAGATCTATCTAGGAGATGCATAGCAACAAGAAGCGGAGAGTATGTCCACGTACCCTCGTGGACCGAAAGCGGAAGCGTTAGCTTAACGCGGTTGATGTAGTCGAATGTCCTCGCGATCCAACTGATCAAGCACCGAACGTACGACACCTCTGAGTTCTGCACACGTTCACCGAACGTACGACACATCTGAGTTCTGCACACGTTAAGCTTGATGACGTCCCTTGAACTCTTGATCCAGCAAAGTGTCGAGGGAGAGTTCCGTCAACACGACGGCGTGGTGACGGTGATGGTGATGTGATCCACGTAGGGCTTCGCCTACGCACTACGACAATATGACCGAAGGAGTAGATGGTGGAGGGGGCACTGCACACCGCTAAGAAACAATTGATGTGCTTTGGGGTGCCTCCTGCCCCCGTACATAAAGGAGGAGAGGGGAGGAGGCCGGCCTAGGGGGCGCGCCAAGTGGGAGGAGTCCCACTTGGACTCCTAGTCCAATTCGGCCCCCCTTCCTTTCATCGGAGGGGGAAAGGGGGAAGGAGAGGGAGAAGAAGAAGGAAAGGGGGGCCGCATCCCCTCCCCTTGTCCAATTCGGACTGCCCATGGGGAGGGCGTGCGCCACCCCCTTTTGGGTGATATGTCTCCAACGTATCTATAATTTTTGATTGTTCCATGATGTTATATTATCAATCTTGGATGTTTTATAATCATTTTGTATCATTTTTGGCACTAACCTATTGACATAGTGCCAAGTGCGAGTTGCGGTTTTCTGCATGTTTTTTACATCGCGGGAAATCAATATCAAACGGAGCACAAATGCAACGAAACTTCACGGAGATTTTTTATGGACCAGAAGACACCTAATGGGCCAAGGCTGCGCTTGGGGGGTGCTCCAAGGAGAGAACAGCCCACCAGTATGCCGGGGAGGACCAGGCGCATACAGTGGGTTGTGCCCACCTCGGGTGCCCCTCGGACCGCCTCTTTGCTCTATAAATACCCCAATATTCCAGAAACCCTAGGGGAGTCGACGAAAATCAATTCCAGCCACCGCAGAGTCCAGAACCACCAGATACAATCTAGACACCATCTCAGATGGGGTTCACCACCTCCATTGGTGCCTCTCCGATGATGCGTGAGTAGTTCTTTGTAGACCTTTGGGTCCATAGTTAGTAGCTATATAGCTTCCTCTCTCTCGCTGAATTCTCAATACAATGGTCTCTTGAAGATCCATATGATGTAACTCGTTTTGCGGTGTGTTTTTTGGGATCAGATGAACTTTGAGTTTATTATCATATCTATCTTTTTATATCCATGAAAGTATTTGAGTTTCTTTGATCTCTTTTATGCATGATTGCTTATAGCCTCGTATTTCTTTTTTGATATTTGGGTTTTGTTTGGCCAACTTGATCTATTTATCTCGCAATGGGAAGAGGTGCTTTGTAGTGGGTTCGATCTTACGGTGCTTGATCCCAGTGACAGAAGGGGAATCGACACGTATGTATCGTTGCTACTAAGGATAAAATGATGGGATCTATCTCTACATAGATAGATCTTGTCTACGTCATGTCATTGTTCTTATTGCATTACTCCATTTTTTCATGAACTTAATACACTAGATGCATGCTGGATAGCGGTCGATGTATGGAGTAATAGCAGTAGATGCAGGCAGGAGTCGGTCTACTAATCTTGGACGTGATGCCTATGTAATGATCCTTGCCTGGATATTGTCATGATTATTTGAAGTTCTATCAATTTCCCAACAGTAATTTGTTTACCCACCATTTGCTATTTTTCTCAAGAGAAGCCACTTGTGAAACCTACGGCCCCCGGGTCTCTTTCTCATATATTTGCCTTTGCGATCTACTTTTCCTTTGCTTTTATTTTCAGATCTATATTAAACTAAAAATACAAAAGTACCTTGCTGTGTTTTATTCTTATTTATTTTATTTGGTGTTTGCTCTATCAATCTACTACAATTTTATCTCACGTCCGTTTGCCTATCTTGAGGCGTCGTTGCCCGAAAGGGATTAACAACTCTTTAACACGTCGGATTGCGAGGATTTGTTATCTGTGCGCAGGGGTTGTTTACGTTGTGTTGCTTGGTTCTCCTACTGGTTCGACAACCTTGGTTTCATATCTGAGTGAAATACCTACCGCTACTGTGCTACATCATCCCTTCCTCTTTGGGGAAATACCGACTTAGCTTCGAGCCGCATCGAAAGGAATTTCTGGCACCGTTTCCGCGGAGGATCTTCAACATATAACAGGTTCCTATTCACAAATCTCATCTCCTCGCAATTTACATTATTTGCCATTTGCCTCTCGTTTTCCTCTCCACCACTTCACAAAAATTTGCCGTTTTATTCTCCCCTCTTTTTCTTTCGCCGTTTCTTGCCGGATCTGTTTTTAAGTGCAATCGTGTTGTGTAGTCATCATGACTCAAGAGAACACCAAGTTATGTGATTTCTCAAATACCAACAACAATGATTTTATTGGCACTCTGATTGCTCCTCCCGCCACTAGTGCGGAGTCTTGTGATATTAATACTGCTTTGTTGAATCTTGTTATGAAAGATCAACTTTCCTTTACTCTTAATGAGGATGTCGTGTCCCATCTTAATACCTTCGTGGAATTATGCGATATGCAAAAGAAAAAAATATGTGGACAATGATGTGGTGAAGATGCAATTATTTCCGTTTTCTTTGTGTGATACTGCAAAAATTTGATTTTCTTCTTTGCCTTGCAATAGTATCGGTTCTTGGAATAAGTGTAAAGATGCTTTTATCACTAAGTATTTTCCTCCGGCAAAAATTGTTTCCCTTAGAACCCAGATCATGAATTTCAAGCAACTTGAACATGAGCATGTTGCACAATCTTGGGAAAGGATGAAAATAATGCTAAGGAATTGCCCAACTCATGGGTTAAATACAAAAATTTTATGCGGGGTTGAATTTTGTTTCTCGTAATCTTTTAGATTCCGCCACGGGTGGTACTTTTATGGAAATTACTTTGGGTGAAGCCACCAAATTTCTTGATAATATTATGGCAAATTATTCGCAATGGCATACCGAAAGAGCTCCTACTAGTAAAAAAGTTAATTCGATTGAAGAAATTTCTTCTTTGAGTGAAAAACTTGATGCTCTTATGAAATTGGTTGCTAGTAAAAGTGCTCCTATTGATTTTAATGATATGCCTTTGTCTACTTTGATTGAGCAAAATAGTGATGCCATATATGAGAATTTTATCTCTCAAAATAATTTCAATAACAATGCTTATAGAGGTAATTTTAATCCCAGGCCTTTTCCTAGTAATTCCTATAATAATTATGGTAATTTCTATGGAAATAAATCTTATAATAATAATTGGAACACCTCTGATCTTGAGAATAATATTAAAGAATTTATTAACACGCAAAAAAAATTCAACACTACCATAGAAGAAAATTCGAATAAGATTGATGATATGTCTAGAAGTGTTGATAGAATTTCTCATGATGTGGAAAATCTCAAGATGAAAATCTTTGTGTCTAAAGTGGATGAATCAATTAAAGCTCTCTATGTTTCTATGGATGAAAGTAAGAAAATAACCGCTATGCTTAGAGCTAAAAGAGAATTAAAAAAAAGCGTTTTCTAGTGATTACTTTCGCAAAAGTGATGAAGATCTTAAAATGATTGGTGTTTCTTCTATTGATTCCTTATTTAGTAAAGTTAAGATTGATGAAAAAAAGGACTAGATAAGAGTCAACTTTAGCTAGAAGGCGTCCCGATATTTCGGAGGGTGAAAATCTTGTTGAGAAAATTGATGAAAGTGGGTTTGAAGAGGTCAAAACTTTAACTAGTGATGTGCCCAGTCTTTTGGATTACAAAGACTTTAATTATGATAGTTGCTCTTTGATTGATTGTATTTCTTTGTTGCAATCCATGATAAATTCACCCCATGCTTATGAACAAAATAAAGCTTTTACTAAACATATTGTTGATGCTATGATGAAAGCTTTTGAAGAAAAATTGGAATTAGAAGTATCAGTTCCTAGAAAATTGCATCATGAATGGGAACCTACTATCAAAGTCAGGATTAAAAATTATGAGTGTTTTGCTTTGTGTGACTTGGGTGCTAGTGTTTCTACAATTCCGAAATCTTTATGTGATGTGCTTGGTCTCACCGATCTTGAAGAATGCTCTTTAAATTTGCACTTGGCGGATTCTACTATTAAAAAGCCTATGGGGAGAATTAATGATGTTCTTATTCTTGCAAATATAAATTATTTGCCCATAGATTTTATTGTTCTTGATATTGATTGCAATCCGTCTTGTCCAATTATTCTTGGTAGAACGTTTTTACGCACTATCGGTGCCGTGATTGATACGAAAGAAGGCAATATTAAGTTTCAATTTCCTTTGAGAAAGGGTATGGAACACTTCCCTAGAACAAGAATTAGGCCACCATATTAATCAATCATGAGGGCATCTTATGGATCTCGAACCAAAGATGACAAAATTTAGATCCTTTGCTTTATGCCTTGATAAGGGCGTAAAACTATAGCGCTTGTTGGGAGGCAACCCAATGAATAAAATATATTTTTGCTTTTTGCTTTCTGTTTTTGAGTGTTTGCAAAATTATGCTAATGTTATGATTGTGTTTTAATTAGTGTTTGTGCCAAGTAAAGCCTTTAGGATCTTCTTGGGTAATAGTTATTTGATCTTGCTAAATACAGAAACTTTTGCACTCACGAAAACAAATCTTATTTTTAACCAGAGCATGATAAAATACAAATTCTTTTGCAGTAGATTAATATACAAACTACCCTAGTCATCCTAATTTTTCAGAATTTTTGGAGTTCCAGAAGTATTGTAACAAATCAGATTGCTACAGACTGTTTTGTTTTGACATATTCTGTTTTCTTTGCGTTGTTTGCTTATTTTGATGGCTCTATGGTTTTCTTTGATGAGTTTTTGCCATAGAAAAGTTGGAATACAGTATATATAATGCAATAACAAAATATGAATTAGTTTGATACAATACTTATAGTAGTGATTTATTTTCTTGTACTAACGGATCTCACAAAGGTTTTGTTGAGTTTTGTGTGATTGAAGTGTTCAAGTTTTGGGTTATCTTACGATGGATGAATGAATAAGGATTAAGAAGAGCCTAAGCTTGGGGATTCCCCGGCATCCCAAGCTATTATCCAAAAGAAGCAAACAACTAAGCTTGGGGATGCCCCGAGTGGCATCCCCTCTTTCTTCTAACGACCATCGGTATTTTACTCGAAGCTATATTTTTATTCGTCACATTCTATGTGTTTTTCTTGGAGCGTCTTGTATGATATGAGTCTTTGCTTGTTTTATTTTGTGTTTTAAGTCTTGATTCCTTTCTGGATACACCTATTTGAGAGAGACAAAGTTATGCCATGACTTGTTAGAATTGCTCTCTATGCTTCACTTAAATTTTTTATGAGCTATGGACTTGCTCTAGTGCTTCGTGAAAGTGCAACTATCCCTAGGTGGTTTTGGTAATTCCTAACAACATATAGCTCATTGAGCTAATGCTATTTTAAGATAAATATTTCAAGAAAGCTCAATGATTGGCATGGCATGGATTAGAAAGTGGACCCCTCAAAATGCTAAGGACAAAAGATTGGCTCAAGCTCAAAGCACAAGAATCTACATTTTACTTTTAGTGATCCAAGATCACATTGAGTCCATAGGAAAAGCCAATACTATTAAAAGGGGGTGAGGTGTTGCTTAATGAGTTACTTGCTCAAAATGCTTAGTGATATGCTCCAAAAAACCGTCCCAAACCAAAAGTCAAACTCGGCCCCACCGAAATCTTCTATCCGGCACCACCAAGTTCACTTGACATAGCCACTGCCTCAAACCCTAGTCACTTCGATCTCACCGATAGGGATCTCGGTCTCATCGAGATGGGATTGCAACCTCTCTGTTTCCCTTCGTAATGTTTCGGTCCAACCGAGATGAGCGATTGGTCCCACCGAGATTGCAATGCAAACTCTCTGTTTCCCCTTCGTAACGTTTTGGTCTAACCGAGATGAGCGAATCGGTCCCACCGAGTTTGCCTGACCAACTCTCTATTTGCTTATTACCAAAATCGATCCCACCGAGTTTGTGTAATCGGTCTCACCGAGATTACGTTATGCCTTAATCCTAACGACATCGGTCCCACCAAGTTGACATGTCGGTCCCATAGAAAATCCTAACGTTCACATTTTGAACTAAATCGGCGTGACCAAGTTTTATAATTCGGTCCCACCGAGTTTGGTGATTTGTGTGTAATGGTTAGATTTTGTGTGGAGGCTATATATACCCCTCCACCCACTCTTCATTCGTGGAGAGAGCCATCAGAACATGCCTACACTTCCAACATATATTTTCTGAGAGAGAACCACCTACACTTGTGTTGAGGTCAGGATATTCCTTTCCAACCACATAAAACTTGATCTCTAGCCTTCCCCAAGTTGCTTTCCACTCAAATAATCTTTCTACCAAATCCAATCCTGTGAGAGAGAGTTGAGTGTTGGGGAGACTATCATTTGAAGCACAAGAGCAAGGAGTTCATCATCAACACTCCATCTATTACCTTTTGGAGAGTGGTGTCTCCTAGATTGGCTAGGTGTCACTTGGGAGCCTCCGTCAAGATTGTGGAGTTGAACCAAGGTGTTTGTACGGGCAAGGAGATCGCCTACTTCGTGAAGATCTACCCTAGTGAGGCAAGTCCTTCGTGGGCGATGGCCATGGTGGGATAGATAAGGTTGCTTCTTCGTGGACCCTTCGTGGGTGGAGCCCTCCGTGGACTCGCGCAACCGTTACCCTTGGTGGGTTGAAGTCTCCATCAACGTGGATGTACGATAGCACTACCTATCGGAACCACGGATAAAAATCTCCGTGTCTACATTGCGTTTGCTCCCTCCAAACTCCTCCCTTTACCTTCATATGCAATTGTTTTACATTCTGCTGCTATACTCTCAGAATTGCATGTGTAGGTTGATTACTTGATTTGTGCTAAGTTGCTAAAATCTACCAAGACTTAAAATTAGGAAAAGCCTAGATTTTTATTTGGTCAAGTAGTCTAATCACCCCCCTCTAGACATACTTTCGATCCTACAAGTGGTATCAGAGCTTTGGTCTCCATTTGCTTTGATTTCCATAGCTTTTGGTGATCATAGCCTTGGTTTCACAACCTAGGAGAGTATGGCGTCTAGCGAGGGAAATTACCAACGTATAGGTCCTTACTATGATGCAGTGGCGGATCGAGGATTTGAAGTTACCCGGGGCGGATTTTTATAGAAAACAAAATTTTGAAGCCACGATGCAATGAAATAAGGCAATCAACTAAATTTATCGGCAAAGTAGTATGGATTCAGGCAAGCCGATAATATTTTTTCAAAGTAGTTTCATTCTGAAGGAGGAAAATATATAATGTGGCAGAAAATTCATATAAGGTCTGCTTCATCTTCTTAGGTTCGTATAATATCAAGTTTGATAATACTAATTAACTTCCAGTATTAACTTCCAAGAATTAGGCTAACGTAACAAGAAATTAAAGAAATATAGAAGCAGGAGAGCAAAAGATTAGGGGAGAATAAACGAACTTGCTGTTTGCTGTCTCTGTTGGCTGATCGCTTGCAGTTTTAAGCGGACCGGTTGGCGGTGCCGATGCAGCCTCCCGTAGGGACGGCAGCTGGATCAGGTGGATCCCTCTCTTTCACCATCGAGCACCATCGGTTGGGAAGGGCCGGGGCAGCACCGCGGCGAGGCAGCGGATCGGCAACGTAGGGCAGCGCGTCATGGAGGCGAGGCAGAAATCAAGGGCAGCGTGATCGCGATATATGTGGCCGATTTGGTTCCTATCGACAGAAAATAGATTTCAGGCTAAAAGAACTTCACAGAAAATATTGGGCTCACGTACTCACACATTCAAGTGGGCCTTAGTCATTGGCCCACCTTACAACTTACTAAGTGAATCGTTATCTTCTCTTCTTCCTGCTCCTGCTCGTAACTTCCACCGACTGAACCTCACAAGAGCTGCTCTCACCTCTCATGGAAACCATTGGAAAGAGCAGTAGGGGTGCCCTAGGTTTAAAAAATTAACCCGGGGCGGCCGCCCCTACACGACCCCACACTGGATCCGCCCCTGCTTTGATGGTACTAATTTTGCTAGTTGGAAGCATAAGACTAAAATGCATATTCTTGGACATAACCCCGCTGTTTGGGCTATTGTGTGTATTGACTTGCAAGGTGAATTCTTGATGGGAGAGAACCGAATCGTGAAGCTACCGCGGAAGAGTTGAAGATGATGTAATACAATGCTCAAGCTTGTGATATTCTCTTCAACGGATTGTGCTCGAAGAATTCAACAAAATCAGCCGTCTTGAGAATGCAAAGGAAATTTGGGATACTTTGATTGATATGCACGAAGGTACCGACTCCGTCAAGGAATCCAAATTGGATGTGCTTCAAAGTCAACTTGTCAAGTTCAAAATGAAGGATGGTGAAGGTGTCGCTGAAATGTATTCTAGGCTTGCTCTCATCACAAATGAGATTGCCGGCTTAGTAAGTGAAGAGATGACCGATAGATTCATCATCAAGAAGATCCTAAGAGCCTTGGATGGAAAATATGATACCATGTGCACATTGATCCAAATGATGCCCAATTACAAATATCTCAAGCCAACGAAAGTCATTGGAAGAATTGTTGCTCATGAGATGTCACTTAAGGATAAGGAAGAGCTCCACAACAAGTCAAGTGGTGCTTACAAAGCCTCATGTGAAGCTCCCACATCATCAAGTGAGAAACAAACCTTCAATGAAGAATTGAGCCTAATGGTGAAAAACTTCAACAAATTCAACAAGAGTAGAAGCAAGGAAAGAAGCTCCAAGTCAAGGTCCTACAATGACAAGAGATCTTCAAGTCGTGAACGAAATTGCTACAATTGTGGAAACCCGTACACTCTCCAATGAATGTACGGCTCCCTACAAAAGAAGAGAAGATTCTCCCAAAAGAAGAAGTAGGAGAGAAGAATCACCGCCAAGAGAGAGAAGGAGTAGAGATGATCGTTATGAACGAAGAACCTCTCGGAGAAGCAAGGATTTGGAGAGGAAGGGCAAATCATCAAAGAGCTACACAAAAACAAGACATCAAGCTCACGTTGGTGAATGGGTATCCGGCTCCGACTTCGACCATCTCTCCAAAAGAAGTTATCACTCCGACTCCGAATATACTCAAGATGAAGGTGTTGCCGGTCTAGCACTTGTGTCAACCAACTCCTACGACATATTTGACTCACCAAATGAAGGAATTGGAAGATGCTTCATCGCTAAAGGTCCAAAGGTAACACACCAGTATGTTGATTTTAATAGTGATGAAGATGATTTGCTAGGAGATGATGATTTACTTGTTGACAACTCTAGTTATGAAAACTATGATGAACTTGCTATTAATCATGATAATCAAGATAAAACGAATGACGATGAGAATAAGGAGATTGAGTGTCTAACTAAAGAACTAAACACTCTTAAGTTAGCTCATGAAACTACCTTGGAAGATCATCGAGAACTTTTAAAGACTCATGAGAAGCTACGCTTTGAAAAGCTCAACCTTGAGCAAGAGCATGAGGTCTTAAAAGCAATCAATGATGATCTTCACAAGAAAAGTTCTTCTTACATTACCAAGTGTTTAATCTTGTCTACTTACATGCCACAAGTTAAATCTAGCAACAAAAACAATAGATTCTTCCTCTAGTAGTAACTGTTGGGGAACGTAGTAATTTCAAAAAAATTCCTACGCACACGCAAGATCATGGTGATGCATAGCAATGAGAGGGGAGACTGTTGTACACGTACCCACGTAGACCGAAAGCGGAAGCGTTTAGCACAAGGCGGTTGATGTAGTCGCACGTCTTCACGATCAGACCGATCCAAGTACCGAACGTACGGCACCTCCGAGTTTAGCGCACGTTCAGCTCGATGACGTCCCGCGAACTCCTATCCAGCGGAGCTTCACGGGAGAGTTCCGTCAGCACCACGGCGTGATGACGGCGAAGATGTTGCTACCGACGCAGGGCTTTGCCTAAGCACCTCTACGATATGGCCGAGGTGGAATATGGTGGAGGGGGGCACCGCACACGGCTGGGAGATATCAACAGATCAACTTGTGTGTCTAGAGGTGCCCCCCTGCCCCCGTATATAAAGGAGCAAGGGGGGAGAGGCGGCAGGCCAAGGAGGGCGCGCCAAGGGGGGAGTCCTACTCCCACCGGGAGTAGGACTCCTCCTTTCCTTGTTGGAGTAGGACAAGGGAAGGAAGGGAGAGAGGAGGAGAAGGAAAAAGGGGGGCGCCGCCCCCCTCCTTGTCCCATTCGGACTAGAGGGGGAGGGGGCGCGCGGCTGCCCTAGCCGCCCCTCCTCTTCTCCCACTAAGGCCCATTAGGCCCAATATACTCCTCGGGGGGTTGCGGTAACCCCCCGGTACTCCGGTAAATGTCTGAAACCTCCCGAAACACTTCCGGTGTCCGAACATAGTCATCCAATATGTCGATCTTTACGCCTCGACCATTTTGAGACCCCTCGTCATGTCCATGATCATATCCAAGACTCCGAACTACCTTCGGTACATCAAAACACAAAAACTCATAATACCGATCTTCACCAAACTTTAAGCGTGCGGACCCTACGGGTTCGAGAACTATGTAGACATGACCGAGACACGTCTCCGGTCAATAACCAATAGCGGAACCTGGATGCTCATATTGACTCCCACATATTCTACGAAGATCTTTATCGGTCAAACCGCATAATAACATACGCTGGTCCCTTTGTCATTGGTGTGTTACTTACCCGAGATTCGAGCGTCTGTATCTCAATACCTAGTTCAATCTCGTTACCGGCAAGTCTCTTTACTTGTTCAGTAATGCATCATCCCGCAACAAACTCATTAGTCACATTGCTTGCAAGGCTTATAGTGATGTACATTACCGAGAGGGCTCAGAGATACTTCTCCGACAATCGGAGTGACAAATCCTAATCTCGAAATATGCCAACTCAACAAGTACCTTGAGACACACAGAGAGCACCTTTATAATCACCCAGTTACGTTGTGACGTTTGGTAGCATGCAAAGTGTTCCTCTGGTAAACGGGAGTTCCATAATCTCATAGTCATAGGAACATGTATAAGTCATGAAGAAAGCAATAGCAACATACTAAATGATCAAGTGCTAAGCTAACGGAATGGGTCAAGTCAATCACATCATTCTCCCCGTTAATCAAATGACAACTCATGTTCATGGCTAGGAAACTCAACCATCTTCGATTAACGAGCTAGTCAAGTAGAGACATACTAGTGACACTATGTTTGTCTATGTATTCACACATGTATTATGTTTCCGGTTAATACAATTCTAGCATGAATAATAAACATTTATCATGATATGAGGAAATAAATAATAACTTTATTATTGCCTCTAGGGCATATTTCCTTCAGTCTCCCACTTGCACTAGAGTCAATAATCTAGATTACACAGTAATGGTTCTAACACCCATGGAGTTTTGGTGTTGATCATGTTTTTCTCGTGGAAGTGGCTTAGTCAACGGGTCTGCAACATTTAGATCCGCATGTATCTTGCAAATCTCTATGTCTCCCACCTGGACTTGGTCCCGGATGGAATTGAAGCGTCTCTTGATGTGCTTGGTTCTCTTGTGAAATCTGGATTCCTTTGCCAAGGCAATTGCACCAGTATTGTCACAAAAGATTTTCATTGGACCCGATGCACTAGGTATGACGCCTAGATCGGATATGAACTCCTTCATTTGCCGCTTCCGAAGCAGCTATGTACTCCGCTTCACATGTAGATCCCGCCACGACGCTTTGTTTAGAACTGCACCAACTGACAGCTCCACCATTCAATGTAAACAGGCATCCGGTTTGCGATTTAGAATCGTCCGGATCAGTGTCACAGCTTGCATCGACGTAACCATTTACAACTAGCTCTTTGTCACCTCCATAAATAAGAAACATATCCTTAGTCCTTTTCAGGTATTTCAGGATGTTCTTGACCGCTATCCAGTGATCCACTCCTGGATTACTATGGTACCTCCCTGCTAAGCTAATAGCAAGGCACACATCAGTGCAGTACACAACATTGCATACATGATAGAGCCTATGGCTGAAGCATAGGGAACATCTTTCATTTTCTCTCTATCTTGTGCAGTGGTCGGGCATAGAGTCTGACTCAACTTCACACCTTGTAACATAGGCAAGAACCCTTTCTTTGCTTGATCCATTTTGAACTTTTTCAAAACTTTGTCAAGGTATGTGCTCTGTGAAAGTCCTATCAAGCGTCTTGATCTATCCCTATAGATCTTGATGCCCAATATGTAAGCAGCTTCATCAAGGTCTTTCATTGAAAAACTCTTATTCAAGTATCCTTTTATGCTATCCAGAAATTCTATATCATTTCCAATCGGTAATATGTCATCCACGTATAATATTAGAAATGCTACAGAGCTCCCACTCACTTTCTTGTAAATATAGGCTTCTCCAAAAGTCTGTATAAAACCATATTCTTTGATCACACTATCAAAATGTTTATTCCAACTCCGAGAGGCTTGCACCAGTCCATAAATGGATCGCTAGAGCTTGCACACGTTTAGCTCTTCTTCCAGAAATCCATTCAAGAATGCAGTTTTGACATCCATTTGCCAAATTTCATAATCATAAAATGCGGCAATTGCTAACATGATTCGGACAGACTTAAGCATCACTACGGGTGAGAAAGTCTCATCGTAGTCGATTCCTTGAACTTTTCGAAAACCTTTTGCAACAAGTCGAGCTTTGTAGACAATAACATTACCATCAGCGTCAGTCTTCTTCTTGAAGATCCATTTATTCTCTATGGCTAGCCGATCATCGGGCAAGTCAACCAAAGTCCACACTTTGTTCTCATACATGGATCCCATCTCAGATTTCATGGCCTCAAGCCATTTTGCGGAATCTGGGCTCACCATCGCTTCTTCATAGTTCGTAGGTTCACCTTGGTCAAGTAACATGACCTCCAGAATAGGATTACCGTACCACTCTGGTGTGGATCTTACTCTGGTTGACCTACGAGGTTCGGTAGTTACTTGATCCAAAGTTATATGATCATCATCATTAGCTTCCTCACTAATTGGTGTAGGAGTCATAGAAACAGATTTCTGTGATGAACTACTTTCCAATAAGGGAGCAGGTACAGTTACCTCATCAAGTTCTACTTTCCACCCACTCACTTCTTTCGAGAGAAACTCCTTCTTTAGAAAGGATCCATTCTTAGCAACGAACGTCTTGCCTTTGGATCTGTGATAGAAGGTGTATCCAACAGTTTCCTTTTGGTATCCTATGAAGACACATTTCTCCGATTTGGGTTCGAGCTTATCAGGTTGAAGCTTTTTCACATAAGCATCGCAGCCCCAAACTTTAAGAAACGTCAACTTTGGTTTCTTGCCAAACCACAATTCATAAGGCGTCGTCTCAACGGATTTCGATGGTGCCCTATTTAACGTGAATGCAGCCGTCTCTAAACATAACCCCAAAACGATAGCGGTAAATTAGTAAGAGACATCATAGATCGCATCATATCTAGTAAAGTACGATTACGACGTTCGGACACACCATTATGTTGTCGTATTCCGGGTGGCGTGAGTTGCGAAACTATTCCGCATTGTTTCAAATGTAGACCAAACTCATAACTCAAATATTCTCCTCCACGATCAGATCATAGAAACTTCATTTTCTTGTTACGATGATTTTCCACTTCACTCTGAAATTCTTTGAACTTTTCAAATGTTTCAGACTTATGTTTCATTAAGTAGATATACCCATATCTGCTCAAATCATCTGTGAAGGTGAGAAAATAACGATACCCGCCGCGAGCCTCAATATTCATCGGACCACATACATCAGTATGTATGATCTCCAACAAATCTTTTGCTTGCTCCATTGTTCCGGAGAACGGCGTTTTAGTCATCTTGCCCATAAGGCATGGTTCGCAAGTACCAAGTGATTCATAATCAAGTGATTCCAAAAGTCCATCAGTATGGAGTTTCTTCATGCGCTTTACACCAATATGACCCAAACGGCAGTGCCACAAATAAGTTGCACTATCATTATCAACTCTACTTTTGGCTTCAACATTATGAATATGTGTATCACTACTGTCGAGATTCAACAAAAATAGACCACTCTTCAAGGGTG
This sequence comes from Aegilops bicornis, assembly GCA_021605145.1. Lineage (NCBI taxonomy): Eukaryota > Viridiplantae > Streptophyta > Magnoliopsida > Poales > Poaceae > Aegilops > Aegilops bicornis. The sequence continues at coordinate 462,203,799 of CM038669.1, read as the reverse complement.
CATGACCATAAAAGATATTACTCATATTAATAGAACAACCATTATTCTCAGATTTAAATGAATAACCGTCTCGCATTAAACAAGATCCAGATATAATGTTCATGCTCAACGATGGCACCAAATAACAATTATTTAGGTCTAAAACTAATCCCGAAGGTAGATGCAGAGGTAGCGTGCCGATGGCGATCACATCGAGTTTGGAACCATTTCCCACGCGCATCGTCACCTCGTCATTAGCCAGTCTTTGCTTAATCCCTAGTCCCTGTTTCGAGTTGCAAATATTAGCAATGTAACCGATTATCAAATACCAGTGCTACGCAAGCTCTAGTAAGGTACACATCAATAACATGTATATCACATATACCTTTGTTCACCTTGCCATCCTTCTTATCCGCCAAATACTCTGGGCAGTTCTGCTTCCAGTGACCAGTTTGCTTGCAGTAGAAGCACTCAGTCTCAGGATTAGGTCCAGACTTGGGTTTCTTCTCTTGAGAAGCAACTTGTTTGTCGTTCTTCTTGAAGTTCCCCTTCTTCTTCCCTTTACCCTTTTCCTTGAAACTGGTGGTCTTGTTGACCATCAACACTTGATGCTACTTCTTGATTTCTACCTCCGCAACCTTTAGCATTGCGAAGAGCCCGGGAATTGTCTTATCCACCCCTTGCGTATTATAGTTCATCACGAAGCTCTTGTAGCTTGGTGGCAGTGATTGAAGAATTCTGTCAATGACACTATCATCCGGAAGATTAACTCCCAGTTGAATCAAGTGATTGTTATACCCAGACATTTTTAGTATATGTTCACTGACAGAACTATTCTCCTCCATCTTGAAGCTATAGAACTTATTGGAGACTTCATATCTCTCAATCCGGCATTTGCTTGAAATATTAACTTCAACTCCTGGAACATCTCATATGCACCATGACGTTCAAAACGTCGTTGAAGTCGGTTCTAAGACATAAAGCATGGCACTTGAACTATTGAGCGGTCATCGACTTTGCTCGCCAGACGTTCTTAATGTCATCAGTTGCATCTGCAGCAGTTCGGCACCCAGCGATGCTTCACGGGACGTAATTCTTCTGTGCAGCAATGAGGATAATCCTCAAGTTACGAACCCAGTCCGTGTAATTGCTACCATCATCTTTCAACTTTGCTTTCTCAAGGAACGCATTAAAATTCAACGGAACAACATCACGGGCCATCTATCTACAACATCATAGACAAGCAAAATAATATCAGGTACTAATTTCATGATAAATTTTTAAGTTCAATTAATCATATTACTTAAGAACTCCCACTTAGATAGACATCCCTCTAATCATCTAAGTGATCACATGATCCAAATCAACTAAACCATGTCCGATCATCATGTGAGATGGAGTATTTTCAATGGTGAACATCACAATGTTGATCATATCTACTATATGATTCACGCTCGACCTTTCGGTCTAAGTGTTCCGAGGCCATATCTGCATATGCTAGGCTCGTCAAGTTTAACCCAAGTATTATGCGTGTGCAAAACTGGCTTGCACCCGTTGTAGATGAACGTAGAGCTTATCACACCCGATCATCACGTGGTGTCTCGGCAGGACGAACTTTGGCAACGGTGCATACTCAGGGAGAACACTTTTATCTTCATATTTAGTGAGAGATCATCTTATAATGTTACCGTCAATCAAAGCAAAATAAGATGCATAAAGGATAAACATAACATGCAATCAATATAACTGATATGATATGGCCATCATCATCTTGTGCTTGTGATCTCGATCTTCGAAGCACCGTCATGATCACCATCGTCACCGGCGCGACACCTTGTTCTCCATCGTAGCATCGTTGTCGTCTCGCCAACTATTGCTTCTACGACTATCGCTACCGCTTAGTGATAAAGTAAAGCAATTACAGGGCGATTTTATTGCATACAATAAAGCGACAACCATATGGCTCTTGCCAGTTGCCGATAACTCGGTTACAAAACATGATAATCTCATACAATAAACTATAGCATCATGCCTTGACCATATCACATCACAACATGCCCTGCAAAAACAAGTTAGACGTCCTCTACTTTGTTGTTGCAAGTTTTACGTGGCTGCTACGGGCTGAGCAAGAACCGTTCTTACCTACGCATCAAAACCAGGACGATAGTTCGTCAAGTTAATGTTGTTTTAACCTTCTCAAGGACCAGCCACACTCGGTTCAACTAAAGTTGGAGAAACTGACACCCGCCAGCCACCTTTGTGCAAAGCACGTCGGTAGAACCAGTCTCGCGTAAGCGTACGCGTAATGTCGGTCCAGGCCGCTTCATCCAACAATACCGCCAAACCAAAGTATGACATGCTGGTAAGTAGTATGACTTGTATCGCCCACAACTCACTTGTGTTATACTTGTGCATATAACATCTACGCATAAAACCAGGCTTTGATACCGCTGTTGGGGAACGTAGTAATTTCAAAAAAATTCCAATGCACACGCAAGATCATGGTGATGCATAGCAAAGAGAGGGGAGAGTGTTGTCCACGTACCCTCGTAGATCAAAAGAGGAAGCGTTTAGCACAACGCGTCATACGTCTTCACGATCAGACCGATCCAAGTACCGAATGTACGGCACCTCCGAGTTCAGCACACGTTCAGCTCGATGACGTCCCGTGAACTCCGATCCAGCAGAGCTTCACGGGAGAGTTCCACAAGACGACGGCGTGTTGCCGGTGATGATGTTGCTACCGACGCAGGGCTTCGCCTAAGCACCGCTACGATATGACCGAGGTGGAATATGGTGGAGGGGGGCACTGCACACGGCTGGGAGAGATCAACAGATCAACTTGTGTGTCTAGAGGTGCACCCCTGCCCCCGTATATAAAGGAGCAAGGGGGGGAGAGGCGGCCGGCCAAGGAGGGCGCGCCAAGGGGGGAGTCCTACTCCCACTGGGAGTAGGACTCCTCCTTTCCTTGTTGGAGTAGGAGAAGGGAAGGAAGGAAGAGAAGAGGAGAAGGAAAAAGGGGGGCGCCGCCCCCCTCCTTGTCCAATTCGGACTAGAGGGTGAGGGGGCGCACGGCTGCGCTGGCCGCCCCTCCTCTTCTCCCACTAGGTCCCATTAGGCCCAATATACTCCCCGGGGGGTTGCGGTAACCCCCCCGGTACTTCGGTAAATGTCTGAAACCTCCCGAAACACTTCCAATGTCCGCACATAGTCATCCAATATATCGATCTTTACGCCTCAACCATTTCGAGACTCCTCGTCATATCCGTGATCATATCCGGGACTCCGAACTACCTTCGGTACATCAAAACACAAAAACTCATAATACCGAGCGTCGCCAAACTTTAAGTGTGCGGACCCTACGGGTTCGAGAACTATGTAGACATGACCGAGACACGTCTCCGGTCAATAACTAATAGCGGAACCTGGATGCTCATATTGGCTCCCACATGTTCTACGAAGATCTTTATCGGTCAAACCGCATAACAACATACGTTATTCCCTTTTTCATCGGTATGTTACTTGCCTGAGATTCGATCGTCGGTATCTCAATACCTAGTTCAATCTCGTTACCGGCAAGTCTCTTTACTTGTTCCGTAATGCGTCATACCGAAACTAACTCATTAGTCACATTGCTTGCAAGGCTTATAGTGATGTGCATTACCGAGAGGGGGGAGATACCTCTCCAACAATCGGAGTGACAAATCCTAATCTCGAAATCGCCAACTCAACAAGTACCTTCAGAGACACCAGAGAGCACCTTTATAATCACCCAGTTACGTTGTGACGTTTGGTAGCACCCAAAGTGTTCCTCCGATAAACGGGAGTTGCATAATCTCATAGTCATAGGAACATGTATAAGTGATGAAGAAAGCAATAGCAACATACTAAATGATCAAGTGCTAAGCTAACAGAAATGGTCAAGTAAATCACATCATTCTCCTAATGATGTGATCCCGTTAATCAAATGACAACTCATGTTCATGGCTAGGAAACTCAACCATCTTCGATTAACGAGCTAATCAAGTAGAGGCATACTAGTGACACTATGTTTGTCTATGTATTCACACATGTATTATGTTTCTGGTTAATACAATTCTAGCATGAATAATAAACATTTATCATGATATGAGGAAATAAATAATAACTTTATTATTGCCTCTAGGGCATATTTCCTTCAGTAACAACAATCATGCTAAATCCAATGTTGTTGCTTCTAGTAGTTCTCTTGATTCCACTAATGATTCTCTTAGCCAAGTTACACATGAGCAAGAAAATAGCTTATTGAAGGGAATTATAGAGAAAGGTGTTTACAAGAGTCTTCTTGAAGTAAGCAATTTGAGGAAATTATGCATAAGCAAGGAAGACACGGAAGAATCAAGGTGTTGGTTTTGAACGAAAGTTCAATGCCAATGGAGTTGAGTGGGAAGAAGATCAATACCCCAAGACGAAGTTTGTTCCTCAACAAGAGAAGTATGATCCTACTTATTTCCAAGGAACACAAGCTCAAGATGATCTTCCACCACAAGACCACAAGCTAAAAGGCAAGGACAAGCTTCAAGAGGAGATTGATGCATTTGAAGAAGCACCTAAGGCCTTGGTCAAGTGGGTTCCCAAGACTACATCAAGTTCCACTTCATCAAGTACGACTACAACTCCAAGGATTCCCATCAAGATGGTGTGGATCCAGAAGAAGAAGAACTAGAGAGTTCTTGAGGGTGAATCCGCCAACATAATTCACTCTTATCATCTTGGAAAGGACAAGTGCAAACAACTTCCATATCTTGCACTAGTTTAAGGAGTCACAAACCCTCTTGTTGGTAAGACAAGGAACAAGGTAACCTAATGCATTCATGGACATCACTCATGTGAATATCACTCTATGTCTATGGATATCCTTGTTTGTTCCTCGTGGGACTAACCCGTGTAGGTATTGAAAGTGCAACTCACTCCAAAGGATTGCGCCGAATGATCTACATCAACATTGAGCACCCACAAATTCAACACCTACATGAAGTCATCATCGACAAAACCCAAGGTTAGTTCATCCCTCTTAGGGGGGATATCACATCTAGGGGGAGATTTACTCTAATCAATTGAGCTAAAGCAACTCTAATGATGTGAGCACAACAATGCTTTATGTAAAAGTGGCAACCCCACCTGTGCTTAAACGATGAGTATGACCTATGATCAAATGTTCTCATTTGACTCCTAAGTCAATATACTCATATATAGATGACCTAGTCATCGCCAAATTGCTTGATAGATGCTAGAGTGTTTGTGCATGCTTTGTCACATATTTCATTTGTCATTTTATTGTGTGAGCATGTTGGATGCATATTTTACTCATTCGAGGACATCCATTTGTTGCTTTGATTGTTTGGCTCTTTCTCTTTTGCCAAATAGACGGACAAGAATGCCTAAGAACTCCCTCTAGCTGTCTATGCTTTTCTCGTCTCAAACTCTATTCATGCTACATCAAAAAGTTTGATCAAGTCAGATTCGAACCACTCTGTGTGAGGAGCACTCGGAGTCCCCGATTCGTCATAGACTTAAACTTCCAAAACCACTTTGTGCATTTCGGTATGACCCAGACATCCATTTCGGTCACACCGAGACCACTAAGTTGATCTTGGTTTTCAATCTCGGTGCAACCGATTTGAACTTTTCGGTCACACCGAGTTGCAGTAACCACTTGCGATTCTGCATCTCGGTGCCACCTAGTTGTTCTACTCGGTCACACCGATAGGGTCGGGATATATAAACCCACGGGTGAGACTTTGGAAATTTCTTCGAAACCTCTCAGCCCGCGTGTATCCTGCTCTGCTGCCTCGCGTCTCCGGACCGTGTTCTCGCCGCCAGCGACCTCCTGCCGCTGATTTCCATCGCCGTCAACGGAATTATGCCCCTCCGTTCCCGCCGTAGCGAACTCCGCCGAACTAGGGTACGAGTTTGATCCTTTGTGCTGTTCTTTTACCTCTGATTCGTAGCACATTGTTCTGCCATGATCATCACCACGTATGCAAACACTCTATCCACTGAAAACATCCCTTAGGTTAGGTTTTATTTGAAAATTTAGGGTTAGGTCTCCGCAGAACTCATCTCGGACCGACCGAGTTGTAGAAATCGGTCTCACCGATTTGGCTTAGGCCATTGCACTTGCACTTTCGGTCTGACCGAAAACTGCAAATCGGTGTGACCGAGTTCGATTCTCTGTGAAACCCTAGCAGTCTCGGTGCCACCGAACTGTGACTCGGTCTGACCGAGTTCACTAGTTTAGGCTCCAAAAGCTACTTTGATATCACCGAGTTTACAAATCGGTAGATACGAAATGCTTTTTTGTGAAGAACTAAAACTAAGTTTTTAAGTCATCTGTTTTGCCAAAACTATGCACTTTGTGATGCTCATCCACTCTACCTCATCTATATCTATTCACAAGGTCTGTTGTCAGTAAGTTTGCAGAGATGTCTGATCAAAGTGACAGTCAGAACAGGTCAGAGGAACATGTGCAGATGAGTGAGGGCTCAGATCCCTCTAGCACTTCTGATGATGGCAGCAGGAGCGCTCCAAGCAACTTGCCAAAGGTAGCCACCAGATCTAGGAAGAAGAGAACCTCAGAATCCGAGGATGAGGATTATGTTGCCACTAAGGAGGAAGTAAGCTCCAAAAAGAAGGTGCTGAAGAAGGAATATGGCACAACTGCTGCAAGTAAGCCAGGGCTGAATAAGAAGGCACCAACAAGGAGAATTCCTATGTCAAAGGCCAGAGCCTCTACTCAAGAGACAACGGAGTTCACTCTTGAACCCAAAGAAGGTGGTGAAGGAAAGAAGAGGAAGGAAAGGGTCAAGAAGACCATTGCCAGAGTTATTGGGAAGTCCTCCATGATGAGAGATCCCTCTGAAGAAGAGGAAGAGGAAGAGGATGTTGCACCAGCACCCAAAGCTCAGAAGCTTATGGGAGATGCTATAAAGGCAGGGGCTTCTCCATCTAAGCCCAAGTCTGCTCCCAAAGCTCCAGCTCAGAAGCCCCCAAAACACAAGAGGAACACCAAAAGTATACCTGCTGAAGAAAAGAACAAGGCCCCAGTTCCTGAAGCTGAAGAAGAAGATGATGATTCACTTGTTTTGAGGAAGTTGAAGTCCAAGATTCCTGACCATAATGATGCTCATCCAGTAGCTGAAGACATGCGTATCAAAAAGGATGCTGGACTGAGATTGTGGAGACAGTCTGATAACACAAAGGAACAACAAGACTTCTATGAGACTATTTTGCTTGACAAGAAGCCCATTGTATGTGACATGAAATGGGTGGATTAGGAATACATCAAGGAAGAAGAAGATCACTATCCAGGTGTTTATGACAGCTTCAAGGCATGTGGAGTTGAATTTTTTTTGGGCAGAAGCTCACCAAATGGAATGATGAGCTGATCATGCAGTTTTACTCCACTGCCCACTTCTATCCAGATGGAAGGATAATATGGATGTCTGAGGGTACAAGGTACCAATCCACAGTTGAAGAGTGGGCCAAGCTGATAAATGCCCCTGAAGAACAGGAAGATGACTTGGATGTGTATGCCACCAAGAAGAAGTACCCACAAAACTATGGCAAACATGTACAAGGAGATCCCAGATAAGGCTTTGGAGACTCATAAGCTTGGATCTGTACACTATCTGTTGTCTGGTCTGCCAACTATCAACACAATACTTAGGCATACTTTGTTGCCCAAGTCTGGAGATCACAAGATGATCAGAGGACATTCTATCTACCTGCTACAACTTTTTGATGTCCCTCAGAAGTTCAAGGTTATGAGTTTGATTGTAGAACCAATCAAGAGGACAACTGCTGACCAGAAGAGAAGTTGTGGGTATGCTCCACACATTTAGGAGCTCATCAACTCCAAGATGGGCACAGGAACATATATGTTGGATAAGGATCATCTACCCTTACATCCTGATTTTGAAGACAATACTGTTGTGATGAATGAGGAAGACCCCACATCTGTTCAAGCACAGGAGAAGAGAGCCAAAGCAGAGGCTGAGAAAGCTGCCAAGATGCCAAGTGTTGAGGAGGCATCTCAAGTTTTCCTGAAGAGCAAGAAAAATCAACTTGCATATCTGATCCAGTCTACACTGAGGATTGAGAAGGGCTTGGCCACCCTGACTCAAAACCAGGAGAGCTTGCCGAGGATCATAGAAACCAAATTTTATGATCTTGATCTGAAGGTAACTGAGATTCAAACAGCAGTTGAGCAGCTTTAGGAGGAAGCAGAAGAGAAGAGAGGCAAGGCAACTACTGATGCATTTGAGTGAGTGCACAGAGGACAGAGGTCTGCTGCAGTGCCAGTAAGAGATTCTAGAGCTACAACATAAGCACCAGCAGCTACAGCTCCAGTGCCACCTCCAGCAGCCACTCCACCAGCTCCTACTACATCAACAGATGCCTTCGACCTTGGAGTTCTCTCTACACCACCTCCCGAAGACCAAGCCTGAGAGACGCATAGCACTATGCATATTTGAACTTTTTGGTAACTTGTTGCCAAATGGGGAGAAATATGTATAGATCATAGGCTTCGAGAGAGTGTTTTGCTTCTTTGCTTTTGGTTGAACTTTTCGATTGTGTGCTTGTGTGAGATACTTTATGTCCTTGTGAGATACTTGTGTGATCATGTGATTGATCATTTGCTACCTTAATGCTTGTTTGGATGATGCTATCTTTTATATCTCATATATGATCATTCACTTGCCTGGTGATGAGTGCATGCTTTTAATTTCTATCATTTTGAGCGCTCCACCAAGATGTATGTGACATGGAAAAGTAACCCATGATTCTAATCGATTGTGCATTTCCATTCAAAAGCAAATTTTAAATAATGCACAAATTTAGGGGGGGCTCTTGCTTATCACATACTTCTCAAAGCGGCGATGTTTTTAAATCTTATGATCATTTGTCGAAGCTTTGATCTATATGTTGTCATCAATTACCAAAAAGGGGGAGATTGAAAGTGCAACTATCCCTGGATGGTTTTGGTAATTCCTAACAACATATAGCTCATTGAGCTAATGCTATTTTAAGATAAATATTCCAGGAAAGCTCAATGATTGGCATGGCATGGATTAGAAAGTGGACCCCTCAAAATGCTAAGGACAAAAGATTGGCTCAAGATCAAAGCACAAGACTCTACATTTTACTTTTAGTGATCCAAGATCACATTGAGTCCATAGGAAAAGCCAATACTATTAAAAGGGGGTGAGGTGTTGCTTAATGATTTACTTGCTCAAAATGCTTTGTGATAGGCTCCAAAAACCCTCAACTACTTTCTCATATCCACATATGTCCCAAACCAAAAGTCAAACTCGGCCCCACCAAAATCTTCTATCCGGCGCCACCGAGTTCACTTGACATAGCCACTGCCACAAACCCTAGTCACTTCGGTCTCACCGATAGGGATGTCGGTCTCACCGAGATGGGATTGCAACCTCTTTGTTTCCCTTCGTAACGTTTTGGTCCAACCGAGATGAGCGATCGGTCCCACCGAGATAGCAACGCAAACTCTCTGTTTCCCCTTCGTAACGTTTTGGTCTAACCGAGATGAGCGAATCGGTCCCACCGAGTTTGCCTGACCAACTCTCTGTTTGCTTATTACCAAAATCAGTCCCACCGAGTTTGTGTAGTCGGTCTCACCGAGATTACGTTACGCCCTAACCCTAACGACATCGGTCCCACCAAGTTGACGTGTCGATCCCACCGAAAATCCTAACGTTCACATTTTGAACTAAATCGTTCTGACCAAGTTTTATAATTCGGTCCCATCGAGTTTGATGATTTGTGTGTAACAGTTAGATTTTGTGTGGAGGCTATATATACCCCTCCACCCACTCTTCATTCGTGGGGAGAGCCATCATAACATGCACACACTTCCAACATACATTTTCTGAGAGAGAACCACCTACACTTGTGTTGAGGTCAAGATATTCCATTCCAACCACATAAATCTTGATCTCTAGCCTTCCCCAAGTTGCTTTCCACTCAAATCATCTTTCTACCAAATCCAATCCTATGAGAGAGAGTTGAGAGTTGGGGAGACTATCATTTGAAGCACAAGAGCAAGGAGTTCATCATCAACACACCATCTATTACCTTTTGGAGAGTGGTGTCTCCTAGATTGGCTAGGTGTCACTTGTGAGCCTCTGTCAAGATTGTGGAGTTGAACCAAGGAGTTTGTACGGGCAAGGAGATCGCCTACTTCGTGAAGATCTACCCTAGTGAGGCAAGTCCTTCGTGGGCGATGGCCATGGTGGGATAGACAAGGTTGCTTCTTCGTGGACCCTTCGTGGGTGGAGCCCTCCGTGGACTCGCGCAACCGTTACCCTTGGTGGGTTGAAGTCTCCATCAACGTGGATGTATGATAGCACCACCTATCGGAACCACGGATAAAAAATCTCCGTGTCTACAATGCGTTTGCTCCCTCCAAACTCCTCCCTTTACCTTCATATGCAATTGTTTTACATTCCGCTGCTATACTCTTAGAATTGCATGTGTAGGTTGATTACTTGATTTGTGCTATGTTGCTAAATCTGCCAACACTTAAAATTGGGAAAAGGCTAGATTTTTATTTGGTCAAGTAGTCTAATCACCCCCTCTAGACATACTTCCGATCCTACACTTCGCTTATATCTTTTTGAGCATGGTGTGCTTTTGTATTTTTGAAGACATTATCTCTTGCTTCACTTAAATTAATTTGAGAGAAAGAAATAAAAATTATGCTCATGATCTTCACTTATATTTGTTTGAGCTTGTCAAAAGCAACATATGAAAATTAGTTTCAAAGTGATAGATATCCAAGAAGGATATAATAAAAAAATTCATGAAGATCATTGGACAAAATAATCTTGATTCTTAGTAATAGTTTCGAGATATGATGATGTGATATGTGAGTTATGTTGATGACTAATTATGCTTTAGTAAGAATATTGGTGTTAAGGTTTGTGATTCCCTATGCAAGCACGAAAGTCAATAATTATGCAATGAAATGATATCCTACTTGTGGTGCATTATTCGGTGTTAATTATGCTTAATGCTCGCTTATGAGATTATTCGTTTCTTGGTTGGTCGCTTCTCAATCTTTTGCTAGCCTTCATTTTGCACTAAGTATGATCTCTACTTGTGCATCCAAAATAATTTAAACCAGTTTTGCCACATGAGTCCACTATATCTACCTATATGCGGTATTCTTTTGCCGTTCTAAGCAAATTTGTATGTGCCATCTCTAATTTTCAAAATAAACTTCTCTTTTGTGTGTTCGTTCCGCTCGCGGAGCGGTGAGGGGTGGCTAATATGATGTGTTATTCTCACGATGAGTGTTTTTCACTTGTCATTGCACGAGAGTAAGGCAAAGGTATTAGGGATGCCCAGTCCCGAAATGAAAAATGAATTTACTTTATGTTGTCAAATAATAAATTCCCTGGAAAGTGTTGGTATGGAGGGCAACCGTGGATATGGCTAGCCATGGAAAGTTAAAGTATGGTTGAAAAAGGAATAAACTTTATTTTCTGTTTGGGAACCGCCTATGATATATCTAGCATGGAAAGTGTTGGGAACTCTAAGTCGTTTTCGTTGGTGGGAAGGATACACCTCCCAAAATATTTTTTTCTCTAATTTTTTCGCTTTGAGCTCTGGCACCTCTACAATTACCTACTTCCCTCCGCAAAGGGCCTTTCTTTTACTTTATGCAATTTTTATTTTAGAATTTGAGTCTCCATCTTCTCTTATAAAAGCACCAACTAGGAGGCAATATGATCGTTTCTTGAGTATTGGGTGTAGCTGATATGCGAGTGTGTTTCATGAATGGGTCAATGTTTGAGCATAATGGGCTAGGGATAGCTTATTTTAGTGTTGATATTTTGAAAGACATGGTTGCTTGCTGATATGCTTGAGTATTTAAATTATCATGTCAAAACTAGACTATTGCTTTGAACAAAATATAAAAGTCCAAATGTCCATGCTATAAAGAAAAGAATATGATATGACATGTTAGGCAGCATTCCACATCAAAAATTTTGTTTTTATCACTTATCTACTCGAGGATGAGTAGGAGTTAAGCTTGGGGATGCTTGATTCGTCTCCAATGTATCTATAATTTTTTATTGTTCCATGCTGTTATATTATCAATCTTGGATGTTTTATAATCATTTTATAGTCATTTTATATCATTTTTTGGCACTAACCTATTGACATAGTGCCAAGTGCCAGTTGCTGTTTTCTGCATGTTTTTTACATCGCAGGAAATCAATATCAAACGGAGTCCAAATGCAACGAAACTTCACAGAGATTTTATATGGACCAGAAGACACCTAATGGGCCAAGGCTGCGCCTGGGGGGTGCTCCGAGGAGAGCACAACCCACCAGGGAGTGCCAGGAGGCCCAGGCGCGCCCTGGTGGGTTGTGACCACCTCGGGTGCCCCACGGACCGCCTCTTTGCTCTATAAATCCCCCAATATTCCAGAAACCCTAGGGGAGTCGACGAAAATCAATACCAGCCGCCGCAGAGTCCAGAACCACTAGATCCAATCTAGACACCATCTCGGATGGGGTTCACCACCTCCATTGGTGCCTCCCCGATGATGCGTGAGTAGTTCATTATAGACCTTCGGGTCCATAGTTAGTAGCTAGATGGCTTCCTCTCTCTCGCTGAATTCTCAATACAATGGTCTCTTGGAGATCCATATGATGTAACTCTTTTTGCGGTGTGTTTGTTGGGATCGGATGAACTTTGATTTTATGACCAGATCTATCTTTTTATATCATGAAAGTATTTGAGTTTCTTTGATCTCTTTTATGCATGATTGCTTATAGCCTTGTATTTCTTCTCCGATATTTGGGTTTTGTTTGGCCAACTTGATCTATTTATCTTGCAATGGGAAGAGGTGCTTTGTAGTGGGTTCGATCTTACGGTGCTTGATCCTAGTGACAGAAGGGGAACTGACACATATGTATCGTTACTACTAAGGATAAAACGATGGGGTCTATCTCTACATAGATAGGTCTTGTCTACATCATGCCATTATTCTTATTGCATGACTCCGTTTCTCCATGAACTTAATACACTAGATGCATGCTGGATAGCGGTCGATATGTGGAGTAACAGTAGTAGATGCAGGTAGGAGTCGGTCTACTAATCTTGGACATGATGCCTATGTAATGATCATTGCCTGGATATCGTCATGATTATTTGAAGTTCTATCAATTGCCCAACAGTAATTTGTTTACCCACCGTTTGCTATTTTTCTCGAGAGAAGCCACTAGTGAAATCTACGGCCCCCGGGTCTCTTTCTCATATATTTGCCTTTGCGATCTACTTTTCCTTTGCTTTTATTTTCAGATCTATTAAACTAAAAATACAAAAATACCTTGCTGCTTTTTATTCTTATTTATTTTATTTGGCGTTCGATCTATCAATCTACTACAATTTTATCTCACGTCCGTTTGCCTATCTTGAGGCGCCGTTACCCGAAAGGGATTGACAACCCCTTTAACATGCCGGGTTGCTAGGATTTGTTATCTGTGTGCAGGGGTTGTTTACGTTGTGTTGCTTGGTTCCCCTACTGGTTCGATAACCTTGGTTTCATAACTGAAGGAAATACCTACCACTGCTGTGCTGCATCATCCCTTCTCTTTGGGGAAATACCGACGTAGCTTTGAGCCGCATCAGTGGGCTGCCCTCTCTCTCCCCTATGGCCCATGTGGCCCATTACTTTCCCCGAGGGGTTCCGGTAACCCCTCGGTACTCCGACAAATACCCGGAACCCTCCAAAACCATTCCGGCGCCCGAATACTATCGTACAATATATCTATCTTTACCTCTCAATCATTTCGAGACTCCTTGTCATGTCCGTGATCTCATCCGAGACTCCGAAGAATCTTCGGTCACCAAAACACATAACTCATAATACAAATCGTCATCAAACGTTAAGCGTGCGGACCCTACGGGTTCGAGAACTATGTAGACATGACCAAGACACATCTCCGATCAATAACCAATAGCGGAACCTGGATGCTCATATTGGTTCCTACATATTCTATGAAGATCTTTATCGATGAAATGGTAATGACAACATAAGTCATTCCCTTTGACATCGGTATGTTACTTGCCCGAGATTCGATCGTCGGTATCTCCATACCTAGTTCAATCTCGTTACCGGCAAGTCTCTTTACTCGTTCTGTAATGCATCATCCCGCAACTAACTCATTAGTTACATTGCTTGCAAGGCTTATCATGATGTGCATTACCGAGAGGGCCCAGAGATACCTCTCCGATACTTGGAGTGACAAATCCTAATCTCAATCTATGCCAACCCAACAAACACCTTCGAAGACACCTATAGAGCATCTTTATAATCACCCAGTTACGTTGTGAAGTTTGATAGCACACAAGGTGTTCCTCCGGTATTCGGGATTTGCATAATCTCATAGTCAAAGGAATGTGTATAAGTCATGAAGAAAGCAATAGCAATAAAACTTAATGATCATTATGCTAAGCTAACGGATGGGTCTTGTCCATCACATCATTCTCCTAATGATGTGATCCCGTTTATCAAATGACAACACATGTCTATGGTCAGGAAACTCAACCATCTTTGATTAACGAGCCAGTCTAGTAGAGGCATACTAGGGACACTTTGTTTTGTCTATGTATCTGCACATGTATCAAGTTTCCGGTTAATACAATTCTAGCATGAATAATAAACATTTATCCTGATATAAGGAAATATAAATAACAACTTTATTATTGCCTCTAGGGCATATTTCCTTCAACGACGTTGTGGGAGGCCCCATATCCGGGACACTGTCATATTGTGGGTGCATTTTTGTTAGTGACATGATCCGAATCCCACCATATTTCCACGGTGCTCCCCGTCTATATAGTACGACTTTCCTAAACGAGCCAAGTAACCCAAAATCAATAAGATGCTTGTGTCTGAATATGTTCGTGGATCTATTTATAGACTCAAGCACACAATTAGGACACTATTGTTGTTCTCATCAATACCAAAATCACTTAGGAGATAATATGACCTTTCAACCGATGCGTGAAAACCCTATATGGCGGAAAACCGATGGAGGGTGGGGACAAAGCGTACATGAAAGGAGGGTTGTGAGGGTGTCAAAAGAAACATCGACTTGTGATGGAACCTTAGGTTCTTTTAAAATATAGACATGGAGATAGAGATATAATGTGGAGACGTAGAGAAGAGATTGAGATCGAAATAGAAATAGACAAGTAGAGAAAGAGATTAGTCGATTTGACGAAAATTGTGTGTATAAGGTGGGGCGGAAAATCGGTGGAGGGTGGGGGATGGAGCGTACGTTGAGGGAGGGAGGGGGTGGAAAAAACATATGGCGTATGGAAGAACCGCAGGTTCTTTTTGAACATAGAGATAGAGATTTAAATTAGATGAGTAGAGATAAGTCGAGAAGAAATAGAGAAGATAGAGATAGAGATATCGAAGTAGAGATAGAGATTAGCTGATGAAAACTGTCTAAGGCAAAGAATAGAAAACCGATGGCGGGTGGGGAGAGAGTGTACGTGGAGGGAGAGACGTGGTGGTGTCAGATCAAACATACAGTGTATGCCAAAACCTTAGGTTCTTTTTAAATATTGAGATAGAGATAAACATATGAAGTAGAGAAGTAGAGAAGAGATATTGATAGAGAAGGTGGAGATAGATATAGAGAAGTAGAGAAAGAGCTTAGCTGGTCCGATGAAAACCGTGTGGGGGAAAGAATAGAAAAATTGGTGGGGGTGGAAAACCCATGGAGGGTGGGGAGAGAGCATACATGGAGGGAGGGGGCGTGGGGGCTTCGGACGAAACGTACGACATATGACTTAATCATAGATTATTTTAAATAGTATAATGCTAGAGGTACGAACCTTTTGTATGGATAGGTCTTTACGGGACTACATGGAGGGATTAGAGGAATTAGTTCAAAATCAAAGTGGGCCCCACATGAAATTCAGGGTGGAGGGATTAGTAGAGGAGTCGATACATGTTCCCGTAAGATCTCCGTAATAATTTGACTGTAGGTTCAAGATTTATGTCTTTGTAAATACTCTTATTGCAACGCATGATTTTGTCGGTATGAAAATGCAATAAAATGTAAAAAAATGTTTTTATGATATACCCTCCTCTGTACCGGTAGTTTGCTGCAGTTTCCATACATATCAGCTACGTATCTTTCTTGAGCAAGTAGTGCACAGTTGAACAGGGAACCGATTCAATCAGCATTTCCGTTCCAGCAAAGTGATGGATGACTAGATCGATGCTGATCCAAAAGGGGAAAAAAAGAGGACACGATGCCCACAAACGAATACATAATTATATTAAAATCCACACATATTAACTACCACTCTCTCCCCACTACGACGACAGGGACTTGATCATCATACGGATGAAACCAACACCTAAGCAGCCTGATATGATGATGATGATGATGATGATCAGGCCGGCCAGGTCAGGTAGCTAGGCAGGATGAAACACACATGTATCCTGGAGGACACGCACGCGCCAGATCCCTGACAGGACATGCTGTTCCCCTGCGTCCACATAAGCCCGGGGAAATATGGATAGAGTGCACTTTTCCATGTGGCCCTCCCCGTCCAATCCGACGAGGCAAAGCAGGTTCCCATCCATCCATACATGGGGGTAGGACAAGGCCGCGGGGCCGGTGCTGGTGACCTTGCAAATGGGTGTCCACATAGGCGAGATTAAGCAAAAGCGCAAGATAACCAACTCCATCAAACCAAAATTGTTGGGAGGCACCGATCAATTAAGTTGTATACATACATAGTATGCTGTTGCTTAGCTAGCTGTATGCATGTGTGTTGTGGGTGCTTTCTTCTTCTTTAGGTTCCTTTGTGGGCTATGCGTGATTTCGACCACGATATAATGATCCCTTTCGAAAATCGGTGGACACCAATTTTTGTGCAAAGCGAAAGGCTTTAAGTCAAACGTGCACATGCTCGCATGGATCAAAGATGACTCTAGTATTCTCAACCATATCAGATAAGTATGTCTTGTGATCTAAACGCTCTTATAATACTTTACTGAGGGAGTACTTTTTTGGTTTGTATCAGATAAATAGGCTCGGACTTTCAGGTTTTAGTAAGCATGAGAGTATGTAATCCTTGTGGTAAGTTGCTAATCCTCCTTTCTGAAAAAAGGGGTTGCCAACCCTTTGAATAAACCAGGACAAACTAGGCACCTCTAGTGGAATTCAGAACTAATGATGTGCCAGAGACTAACTTGGCTACATGCACGGTACTAATTGGAAGCATCATCATAACCACAAGTTGATCAATATACAACTCGCTACAAAACGCATGTCTCAAGAAGACCATTTTAGCTAGCATATAGGACCAATTCAATATATGTGTGTGCCAAAAGAGGGCAGCCCAGCTTATATGTGTCAAACAGCTGGGCTGCTAAGCCACCAATAGGAAATTTCTCATCAGCCAGCCATATGCAGGTGTTAACCCAAACCAATATGTCCAAGCAGACCAGCTGCATGCTAGCTAATCCTACACACGACCGGTTCTTAAATACAATTTGTCCGGTCGAATAATTTGTTCACCGAAATATGTCCCGAGTCATCGTACAGTTTATATATTCATATTAACTGTAATCTACTCCCTCCGTTCCCAAATGTAAGTTTTTTTAGAGATTTTAATAAGTGACTACATACGGAGCAAAATGGGTGAATCTACACTCTAAAGTATGTCTATATACATCCATATGTTGTATTCCATTTGAAATGTCTAAAAAGACTTATATTTAGGAACGGAGGGAGTACACATTTGGTGCACCTAATATTATCGTCATTAGCACTTATACTAAGCTAGAAAGCAGTTGCATAGCCGGCCGGACTCCACTGATAGCAACACATACTGTATGTAAAAGAACTATCAACGGCCGGATCTGGATATCCCACCTGATCACTAGGATTGGGAGGGAGAGACGTAGTACTTAGTTTGTTGCCGAGGTTATTGCAACACCATGCCACAGGGGGAAACCATGCGTGTTTACGCCAAAAGCTCACTTGTATGGTGCGCTTAGACAAAGTCTTAGTGTTGTGTTTCTATGGCAATTCCTAATAAAGCTCCTTTTCATCTTTTTAATTGTAAGGCTGATGAGCTCAATACCTTCTCTTCTGAGACAACAAGTCCAAAAGTTCAGTGGGATAGGTCTTGTTTGAAAAAGTATACGGCCATGCTTAATTAAAGTGGTTCAAGTAATTCTGTGGTCCGTTTGACAAAGATGTAAATTAATTAGGTACACCAAAAACACAAATGTTCTTATGACACATATTATTGATTTCTTGCAATATAGTTACAAAACCAATTATATGTAGAAATAAAAGTGATATAGATCCCACTATGAGGTAGTAAAAGGTAGAGCACGAAAGGCTTCTGGTGTACTACTCCAAATCTCTTTAAATTGACCGCGGATATTCATTACTAAAATATCATTTCCTTTGTATATATGTCACTTCACGATAAAAAAAACATCAAAGCCGACAAAACCGTTGCCCCAGTTCTTCATGCGTAAGTCATGTCAACTTCAAAGGTAAAAAAATAATTGTCGCCAAGAAGGCTTCGTGCTTTCAATTCTTCTTACGTAAGTTATGTCGGATATCCACCGAACACGGTCTTCCCGTGAAAAAACCGCCGCCGAATGTCGTTGAGTAAGACGTGAACATATCCGACGCCGCGCGACCCGTCGTTGACCTAGAAACTTCACTTTCATGGTACATCATGGGTGGAGTCCAAAATTCAAACTATTTTTTCAAAAGTTGTTTGGTGCCACTATGAATGAATGAATTATCCCCCTTGCCTACCTGCAACAACAACCTGGTGTACCGGATAACCTCTGCCCACCACCAGACAGACACTGTGAGAAGGGGGTGACGCATGCAAACGGCCTAGGTAGTCAATCGCAACGGGCTAAATAAATGTCGCTGGAGGCGTTGGGCCTGCGCGGTTGCGAGTGGATTGGACCAAACTGTCTCCTCGGATCCTATATAAGGGGCCGGCGCCCCGTTGTGGCCTCACCAGAAAAGAAACAACAAGAGCTTTAGAGCGAGAGAAAGAAAGACACACACCCACACACCCTCAACGCAGCTAGAGAGACAAAGAGAATGGCGAGCCAAGGTGTTGCCTCCATGTTCGCTCTGGCATTGCTCCTCGGAGCCTTCGCCTCCATCCCACAAAGTGATTCCCCTTCCTTCTCCCTCTCTCTCTCTCTCTCTCTCTCTCTCTCTCTCTCTCTCTCTCTCTCTCTCTCTCTCTCTCTCTCTCTCTCTCTCCCCCCCCTCTCTCTCTCTCTCCAAATGATTGGGTACAGTTTTTCTCATGCAAGTCATGCAGGGAGTTTGCTTAGAAGATAGTAATACGTACGTTAATCTTAGCTTTCATTAAGAGAAGAATTAGCTAGCCATGGTGTACGCATGGTCACATAAATCTCTCTCCCACCAACGTCACACAGTATAGCTTCCTCTTTTTTTGAGATGCACAATACACTGTTTTGGTGCATGTCCCTTTCAAACTGCGTTTTATTCTTCCCGCGCCATCAGTCGCATGGTAAAGCCTAAACGGCGTCCGCCGGTCTCATTCTCTATCTTGATGCGTCCATCATGCATGGGAGCACAGTAAGTTTTCATACATATTTTTTGAAAATTAGAGATGGTAAATTTTGTAAAAATCGTTTTCACTAAAATAATCAGGAGTCTTGGAATTTGCTGCAGAGTATATACGTCAATATATGATTCGCATGCACCAAGATAAAAGTGCACGTGTAATCGATCTTCGTTGTGTTTTCTCTAGGGAAGAAAACGTTGCAAGAAGTAGGTATTCCGCAGGGAAATCAATATCTTAAAACTAACAAAAATGATACTATTTGCTAGGGAAAACATTGGAAGAGGTAGGAGTGTAGGTTTTGCACGAGGAAGTTAATATTTTAGAAGTAATGAAAAAGGATATTTCTAGATAGTTTCAACTGTTTAATTATAAATTAATCTAGTTGATCGTACACTAAAAGCAGCAAAAGCCAAAGCTTGCAAATGAAGTCTCGAAATGTTTGGTGGGCATGCATGTCAGTTAGCCATCTTTTTACAAAGCCAGAAGGTTTAACTAACGACCTACAAGTAGCTAAGCCAGTGTCTCTTTCTCAAGTGCCATGCTAATCAGTAATCACCTAGAAAGTTTTTCTTCTTCTTCCCTGTATGCAAAGTTGTGCATGCATGTCTTGACAGTGTCGCCCTAGCACTGTTGACACGAGCCCTACCACTTAATTGTTGGTTTGTTCCCTGATTAATTGGGTGCAACTACTGCTGAACCACCCGTCGCTAACCATCTTTTTCCTATTCCTTTGGTCCGCTGCCGGTCTCATCTTGACGTTTTTTCAGTGATGGACGATGCCGTACCGGCCAGTCCGGTGGTCCTACTCATTTCAGCTAGCCAGTACCGCCACTGTTCCATTCTTTAAGATTAACGAAAATGATTGCACCAGCTGCCAGTTATAGTAACTAACTCACTTGCATCATATCTTCAAAGTGCAACTGATCGGCCTATGGTACATGACGCCACCGATCACTAGCCACTAACTAACTCTATAACCCAGGTGTTGGTTCTGCTGGCCTTTCCATTTCCAAGTTTGGTCTGCCTGAAAAGAATTATGACATAGGATAGTAGGTTAGTGTAGTAGTGGTACTGCTAGTAGTAGTTGGCACTTGATCGAGCAGGAAGTTAAGAGGAGGATTAAGTGGAGTGTACTTATATGGAGTACTTTGTCATGCACGTGAGCTAGACCGTTAATTGGACCGTAGCTAGCTAGGAGCAGCTGGAGGGCATGCATATGCATGCACGCCATGGCGATCCACATCGATCGTATGTGGACTATCCAACGGCCGTGCTGCGGACGTTGGACCAGAAACTTGATTTGTCCCAGCATGTATGTATATGCATGAGGTCTCTACTTTCCCTCTCCATGTATTCCTAGGCTTCCTGCCAATTGCCATGTACGTGTGGTCGACCTCTACTCTGCCCCCCTACAATATTCCTGGTCCGCTTGTTTAATAAATCCAACTAGCTAGTGCCGTGCAAGTACTACACAATTTATGCCATACCATTTGATTGGCGATTGCATTCTTAAGAGTACACGTACTGTGAAAAAAAATCTTGCATAATTGATGCACAGTACGTCAGTACCAACTCTCAAGTGCGACACCTTACTAAATTAGGGTAGAGTTAGTTGGTAAACCAAGCAAATCAGCTAGGGTAAAAAGATTCTCTGGAAGCTAGTCAAAGTTCATTCCTTCCTTTAAGGTTGTCCCTCCGGACACGAGTAGCCAAAGGTATATATTTATCCAGTTCCTTTTTCTCCTTGCTCGTGGTAGCTACTAGTACTAGCTAGTGACAAGTCGGTCAAGGAGCCGGCCGTGAAAATAGCAATGTTCCTCGGCCGTGTGCGTGCATCTGACACCAACTCGTGACTGTAAAAAACATTATTTAAGTCGCGAATCAGCCACCAAAGTCTAGAGACGAAGAGATAAAAAACATGCAAAGCCAGAAGCTACACGCATGCATCCATGCATGCGTACAAGATTTTCAGTTAAACGTCCTTTTCGGGGAGTTAGTATTATCCCTCGCCAACAGGTCAAAAGGCTTGCTCTGTGTGTGTGTGTTCATGCATCGCCGCCATTCTTGCTTATTGGTTTCTCTTCCATTTCTTTTTATATCCGATCGCATGTCATCACGGGGAGGAATTTTCTATGGCAATGGAACAGTACTAGCTTGGTGTGAATAATTTTGTTTGGAGCTGTAATAATTAGTTTTCTGAAGGTTAACTAACAAAAGTTATATGTACCTTGCGCGCAGGCGTCGAGTCCATCGGGGTGTGCTACGGCATGAGCGCCAACAACCTGCCAGCGGCGAGCACCGTCGTCAGCATGTTCAAGTCCAACGGCATCAACTCCATGCGGCTGTACGCTCCCGACCAGGCGGCGCTGCAGGCCGTCGGCGGCACGGGCGTCAACGTGGTCGTCGGGGCGCCTAACGACGTGCTCTCCAACCTCGCCGCCAGCCCGGCTGCGGCCGCCTCGTGGGTCAGGAGCAACATCCAGGCCTACCCCAAGGTCTCCTTCCGGTACGTCTGCGTCGGCAACGAGGTCGCCGGCGGGGCCACCCAGAACCTCGTCCCGGCCATGAAGAACGTGCAGGGCGCGCTCGCCTCCGCTGGGCTGGGCCACATCAAGGTCACCACGTCGGTGTCGCAGGCCATCCTCGGCGTGTACAGCCCGCCCTCCGCCGGGTCCTTCACCGGGGAGGCGGACGCGTTCATGGGCCCCGTGGTGCAGTTCCTTGCCCGCACCGGCGCGCCGCTCATGGCCAACATCTACCCGTACCTGGCCTGGGCCTACAACCCGAGCGCCATGGACATGAGCTACGCGCTCTTCACCGCGTCCGGCACCGTGGTCCAGGACGGCTCCTACGGGTACCAGAACCTGTTCGACACCACCGTGGACGCCTTCTACACGGCCATGGCCAAGCACGGCGGCTCCAACGTGAAGCTCGTGGTGTCGGAGAGCGGGTGGCCCTCAGGCGGTGGCACGGCGGCGACTCCGGCCAACGCCAGGATCTACAACCAGTACCTCATCAACCACGTCGGGCGCGGCACCCCCCGCCACCCGGGCGCCATCGAGACCTACGTCTTCTCCATGTTCAACGAGAACCAGAAGGACAGCGGCGTGGAGCAGAACTGGGGACTCTTCTACCCCAACATGCAGCACGTCTACCCCATCAGCTTCTGATGAGCTAGCTGCGTATGCGTAGCTAGTGTCCGTATGTCCGTACGCACGCGCGCGTACACGCGTATAAGAGCGTGTATGCCGTACGTATGTGCACATTATGTATTGTACAGGGCTTGGGTTGGGGTGCGACCGCTGAGGCAGCTCAGATGCGTACGCTATAGTAGTGGTTTGCTGTAGTAGTGTATGTGTATGATTTACGATGGAAGGGGAGCAGATGTAGACGCTCTCCCTTAGTCGATTCA
Source organism: Aegilops bicornis (assembly GCA_021605145.1). Lineage (NCBI taxonomy): Eukaryota > Viridiplantae > Streptophyta > Magnoliopsida > Poales > Poaceae > Aegilops > Aegilops bicornis. The sequence goes on along the minus strand of CM038669.1, from coordinate 462,180,718 downwards.
TCATGCATTTAATCGCACACACATGTGTGCGTAAGTAGAACTATATTGTAGGGTTCAAAATTTCGTCAAAATTTGACGGAATTTGTCTAAAATAATATGAAATATATCGGCGGGACCGAAGTATTCCTATATTTCTTGAAATGTCCACACTAACTCCAGGATATGTATTTGTCAGAAACACAACTTATCACATCCCACTATAGAATTCAAATAAGAAAGAATCACATGGACATGGACACGGTACATAAGCTCGTAAATAGACACCAGCCGGACACGTGTCAGTAACGGGTGGCCCAGATCGATGTCACGAGCTCCCCGCGATTCGGGCGTGCTCGGAGCGGCACGGGCTCGAGAGAGGGATGCACGCCCTAGGGATGATGTAGACGATCCTGCCCATACCATTTTCTTCCTTTACTGCTCCCAAATCTACCTATACTAGATAGGAAGTGCGGCTTACCGCACCCGGCAGCGGACCGCTGCCGGGTATACTCATATCCAATCTGGTAATACAATCATTGAAGCATTACAAATATAAAAAATAGCACAATGTAGTTGTGTTATCAATCTAATATATCAAGTTTATATCAGAAGCATTGCATCGATACATATACATCCAGTACATAGCAATTAATCCAGACAACTACAAAAGGCTTTAGTCCAAAAGCAAGCCAAGACAATCCATTGTAACATAACAAATACAATAAACCAGATCATGGCATGTCTTGATCAAGAGAGATGCAATGGGAGATAATAAACCTACTTAGTTAGGCTATAGCCTAACACTTGATAGCTCTACCGGGTTGTCTCCTTGATTAAATCCTTACACATCACGACCTTTGCGCTTTCATGCCTCTCCAACAGACATTTTGACATATATAAACACGTCTTGTTTCAGTAAATAGATCAAGCATCCCACTTGGATATTCATACATGCAACCTGTAATCTGTATGGCAACACAAAAAAAAACGCAAACAAATAGAGGCAATGAGAACCTGAATGAGAACACTAATACATTTGCTTGTGTATTTTTGTGAAAAAGACTATTGGAACTAAACCTACTGAATGAACTAGGGAGCAAAATCAAATGTTTGTAGCTAACTAATTCAGCTATCTGATCTAACATATATTTCTCTCAACTAAATATATGTGTGTAGTTGTATAGTTCTAAACCATATGTAGTTCTTGGAACTAAAAAGTTCTCATGACTATATTCTAAATTTATCTTGTTATCAAGAATGGTCGAAGAAACCTATATTATGGCCTTATCAGTATGCAAGTTCTACCAGCTTGTAAAATAATTTAGAGAAAGAGAACAAAAAGTGACATTTCACCACCTGAACGGGACACAGGGGTGTGGCAGGAAGGAGCATCGTCCATTTGGTTGGGCTTGATCCCCTTGTGTGTGTGCCGCTGCTCGGTGGAGGGACGGAGACATGGAGCTCACGGATGTAGGCCACAAACGCTTGGACTCCAGGGCGGGGAGGAAGAGTTCAGCCGAGATCTGCCTTGTAATGTATCAGCGTCATACCCGGTGACGCCGAGTTGTATTGGAAGGGGATGGCAAGTCCTTTCCTAAAGAAGTTTTGCCCCATCATTACCTTCTGATGGTTCTAATACTTAATGGTATGCCCTATTTCCACAACTCATTAGACAATGCCCATTGTGTCCTTGTAGTGCTTGAGCTTGTCTCGTACACCATAGAAGCCAGTTCCTGCGTCTATCAAATGAAGTCTATTGCATGCATTAGAACAAAAACAGAATCACATAAAAGCACAAAAAGGAATGCATGTGAGAGGAATAAAACACACATCACAATAGGATAGATAATAAATGGTGTAGCCGTGGGTGGAGTCACAAGGCATTATATTCAGGGCTAGGTTGAGTACCTCGATCTGGACGTCCAACCAACGGGGATCTCTTTGCTCTGGACACACTTCCTCGCCGGCTTCTTCTTGTCATCCTTGTTGGCTTCCTCAGTGCCCCACTTGGTTTTGGCCTTGCCAACGGCGCCGGGCTTGGACTTGGCCTCCCACTTCCACTTGAGGTCGAAGTCGCCGCTGCTGGGGGAGGCGAGCTCTATCTCCCACTTGAGAGCCTGCCCCCCGCCGCATGCCTTCTCCCCGGTCGTCCACTTCACCTTGCGGCCCCCAGGGAGGCGGCGGCGTAGGTGTACTTGCGGCAAGCCGGATGCGACCCCGGGGGAGCCGGCGGAGTGGGCCGCGAGCTAATCTTCTGGATAGACCGGTGTGCACACATGATTGTGCATGATAGAACTCCGTAAGCATGCACTTACAATTGAAGCACCTGTAACACAATAAGAATAAACTATTGTAGAACAATGTATCAAAATAAGGGGGAAATGCAAACTGATTAAAGGCTAAACATACAGAATGATTGAAAAGGCTAAAACTTATTGGAGGCTACAATAGGAATAAAATGTTGCAAAGAAATGAACCAAAATAAGAGCAATAAAGTTCAGATAGCAGGACCACTAACTGGCACAATGCACCTGTGAGAATGTGAGATAAAGGATAATACAACTGATATGATTATTTTAGATGAGGAAGCGCACAAATGAATGCTTGATGAGAAACTACAGATAATTCAAGTAATTTTTATATCTTAGAAAATAAAGTGACATGCATTTTATAAAAGGCTTTGAACTCGTATACAAAACGAGCGACTAATATTTTAGCTTTGAAAGAAAATTCAATGATCATAGGCTACTGAAACTTACATCTGAATAGCACTTGGTCCATGGCATCTGTCAGCTGCAGCAACACCATTTTTAGCACCAGCGACAGCTCGGCGGGTAGACGTGACACCAAGTTCTCACCACAGGTGGATGGATAAATTTCCTGCCATTCTATGCTGCAAAAAGGAGATCGGCAGAGAGAGACCCCTGTAGGTTGAGCAACCACCAATGAGATCCAGCACAGTCACATCAAGGGGAATCAACACATTCAGACGGTAGAGCACGAAGGCGAATTTTCTCCTGAGGTCTACCAAAATGTAATAAATGACAGCTATAAAGTTGATTCCTTGCTATATATATGAGAGGGAATAGCACCAAACAATTGGAGTGTGTGTACTATTTGATCGGCAAGGATACATACAGTCTTAAAGAGATTTTTTCCGCTGCAAAATAAATAGATGCTCTAGGATGGGTAGTGAAACCATTCTTGTTCTATCACAACTCCTAAAATATTATGAACCAGCTTCCATATCCCCTCCTCGGAAAATCATGTAAACCCTTGATCCATAGAGCAACTGAGGATATTTTGATCCATAGTCAAATGCCAACTTCACAAATCTAATACTAGCAGCCAAGATGAATAACCTGTATTTTAAATTCAATGATACTTTACAAATGAGACAACCACTACTATGCATATTTATATTTTGCCTCTGGGCAATGCCCTCTATTTCATGACCATCACTCTATACTACAAAGAAAGCAGCAACATATTTTTGGGATTTATTTTGTGTTCAGACTAATTACTAAATAGTTGCCTAACATGGTTGAGAAAGCTGACAGAACAATATCAAAACAACATAAAAGTTACATCCTTTTAACATAGTTGCCTAGCGTGCTTCTCTACATGGCCAGAACTGATGGTATGATGAGGTGAATACACCTGCAATTATAAGATGGAGACATCAGGTGCGAGCTTACTGGAATACTAATGTTACAATGAACAAGTATAAATTTCCCAAACTTACAGGTTGCGTTATTACTTAAAAAATTCTTAGCAAGATACAAATGCCGATCCTACATAAACCTGTCAGGCTAATCTAGGAAATAAAGATGAACCGACCTGTCAGGCTAATCAAAGGAAACAGACCTAAACTGAGTGAATTAATATGTGGTGTGCCCCAATATTATTTTTATCAACAGAAGAATAATATAGATTTAGGAAATTGAAAATCAAGTATTATCATTCATTTCAACAGAAAATAAATAGTTGGTGAACAAATATACATGTCTAAAATATATGTACAGTATAGATATTAGAGTTTATGTTACAAGGAAATTAGTTTCAGGTTTTTCCTTTGTCAGCAAAATGCCTAGCAAAATGATCATGCATAAATAAATGGAATGTATCGATACATTATCATCTATTTTTGTTCATGTACATCGGTTCAGAATCTATTCGACAACAAACAATACATAAAATGCATAAAAACTAAGTAAAAGAAATTATCGATGTTGAATCACACGAAGCATCAAGAGTAAGCATTCGAGAAAAAACACACTGCATGAGCCCAAACTAAACTATGGGTGTTCATCCAATTCTAAAAAGGAGGTATACAACTACACACACCGGATACTCGAGTTCATGGTAATAAATATTCAGAGAAGAAACATATCACGACCTTCATCGTAACTCATTTCATGAAACGGAAATCGCAAAAAGGGGGGAGATGCTTTCATGGAAGAATCTAAAATCATTCACTGGAAAACTAATATTGTTTATCTGCTACCAATTATATATATCACAATTGATGTATGTACATTATCAAAACAGAGCAAGTAACAGGAAGCACATTATTATTCTGGGCTAAAGTGTATGCAGATGGTACAAATACTTCAGGTATATTTTGATTATTCTACTGCCCCTAAGCCCAAAAGAATGAGCAAGAAGAAATACATATATCTCAGAAAAATAGGATTACACATCTGAAGAATATAAATTTGTCTGATAAAATTCCATGCATAACTTGCAAAAGTACTTCTTCTCCCTTTGATCACTATTGTGATATAACCTGTTATTATCCACCTTGATTTATCATTTCTTATGGTAGAAAGCAGAAGATATAACCTATTATTTATACACAAAAAGTAACAGGGTAATGTAGTGTGCTGAATATTGAAACCCATATGTCTCCAGGAAGTATTGCACCATAGTCTTCATCAACACAGAATCTACCACAGGAAAACCCAACAGGGAATCACCCACAAATCTGCAGGAGCATAAGGGGCCTCTTTAACATTACCATGCATACCTGCAAAGGGTGGATTTGCTCAGCATAGAACATTGTCATGATTTAAACATGCAGTTCACTAAATGCTGACTTGCGAGTGGAAGCAACCATATTAAATCTAGTGCAATTATATCTTGCATAGGCAAGTCACATGACCAGGAAATATATTGTACAGGTAAATTATCCTTTATATCAAAAAAAGACCTAGACAACACACAAGAGGGCGTAAAATGGAATTAACCTTCCTGCTTGAAATTTCATCGAACAACTTGTAGGCATGCACCAAAAGAATCTGCACAGACAAAGATAAGAAATTCTAGTGATTAAATCAGAGAAGATGAGGGCATGAAAGGGAGCGCAGGTTAATCAGCAGGAGGAGAGAGTGTAGGTACCTGTAAGAAAGGGATGGAGAAATTGGCAGGGGCGTGGAGGTGAAAAGTTTGGGATGAGAAGCAGAGCCCAGCAGTGGATGGGGACGGAGGTGGCAGTGCTTCTTCTTCCTCTTCTCATCTTGCTCCCGTCTCCTTTTTCCAAATCCCTCTCTTTATCTCCTGCAGGGGAACACAAAAGGAGTAGGGTCAGGAGCTGGCAACCAAAGGGAAAGGAAGAAGAGGAACGCGGGAGAGAGAGAGAGAGAGAGAGAGAGAGAGAGAGACCTGTAGGTCACAATGACGACAACCATTACAGTGTCGTCGGGTAGGTGGTTGCGGTGGCTCGTGCTCCTCCTCACCGCGTCTCCCCCGTGTCCGGCGCCGATGCACCAGAGCAGCGGCCGCCTCGGCCTCCGTGAGCGCGAAAAGGCCGAGAAGGCCGAGAAGGAAGAGGAGAGGGCGGCGTGAGATCGTGGATGGGTGCCCAGGCGAGCGTCGGCGGCCGGCGGCGGGGCAGGAAGGCGGGCGCGGGCTAGGGTTTGGAGGGGGAGAGAGAGGCGGGGCGTGAGGAGGAGGATAGGGAGCGCGAGCGAGAGGAGCCAGCTAGGGTTATCTCCACGGAGCCGCCTTTTATACCTCCAAAGGCGTGAAATGATTTAAAATGCTCGACGGGGCAGGCTATTTACTCGCGGTGGCACGACCGGGGCATTGCAGCGGTCTCGTTTCCGATCCGACGGACGAGATCGACCCTGTCTGAGATCCAACGGTTCAGATTGTTTCATCTGAAGATCGGACGGCCGAGATTCATTTAGACAGATGATCGAACGGTCCAGAATCCAAACGAACGGAAGAGCTCCATTTTGCTTCAGACTCTAACAAGGGATACTTGAATTATTCTGTCAGCTAATTCGCCTGCGCCTTATCCATGCGCGACGCAGTAGGTATCATCCGTGTGTTTCTGTGGATACGTATATCTCGCCCAAGCCTACGGATCTCCTGCGCAAGCAACCCTCTGATCGTCCCTGTGCAACCCACAGTGGAGATAAGTAGTAATACTCCTACTATTTTTTGCTGAAGAAAATGGTGAGTGTGAATTCCAGATGATAATGTTCAGATTTTAATTTATTCCAAGGAATTTTCAAGTACTAGTTAATTAATTCCTCAAATGGGGCTAGCCAGCTAGCCGATCAGGCGGATGAGGATTTGACAGACGTATGTTTTAAATGGCTACAGGAGCCGGTGGCGGGCGTATGATGTTCTAGGCGCACCTAAGAGTTTTGAAGTGGATTTGATTTGATGCTCCCGCACATGATACCATTGGTTGTGGCGTGGGCTGTTGGCTGCCTGCCTGCCTCTCCCGTGTCAGCGTGTCTCTTGATTTGGAATCTCCATCCGACTTGGAGCCCTTGCTTGGTGCACAATTCTTTTTCTCTAGCTAGCATATCATTGCAGTCACAGACCGATCATGAAATGACAATGCAGGGTCACAGAATTTTCTGGTTTTCTTCTTAGGAAAAGAAGGGTCCTTGCTGCACACGCAGCCCTGTTGTACATTCAGAGCAAAATACGGCCCAGATTAAAGGAGTGAGTGGTGTCCCAAACCTGCCCTGCTTCCAAACTGAGAAATAGACGTGCTCTGCTTACGAACGCCACCATGGTTTGCTGGGTATCTGGAACTCCTTTCCCACCTAATCTGAGCTCTAACCTGTAGCTCTGGTATTGTCAACTGAAATGGAGCTGTTAATGTACTACAAAATCTTTGCACAAGTACCCCTCGGATGTAAAGGGTTTACCCGTTCATTTCCGTCGCCTGTAGCAATGCGTGCGAGAGGTTTAGGGATAAGCACGTCACAAGATATGGACGGAAGGATTAATCATTAGCAGTCAGCAGTCACTATTGTGCAGGTCCCATTGTGTTTAATTGCTGTTCATGCTTTACATTTCTAAACTTTGCTCGTCAAATTTGGTGCCCCCGGAAATGCAGGATAACTCGCATGAATAATGAGGAAGGTGAGTTGCCTCATGTCAATTGATGCTTTCTCCTCACCAAATTGAAGCGTAAGCTTGGCATCTTTCACATCGATGACAGACATGTACTTCCTCCGTCTCAAAATATAAAAACGTGTTTAACATTAGCATAGTGTTAAAAACGTTCTTATGCTAGTGTTAAAAACGTTCTTATATTCTAGGACAGAAAGAGTAGTAATTAGAAATGGTCTCCCCTAAATAATAGGCTTGCTCTTATTTTTTCAGCCAAATTTTAACAAAACAATTTTTGAGATCATCCACATGGGAGCAGTCGCAAGCCCAAACATATTGCACCGCTAATCTTTGAGGCCTCGAGAAGAAAGAATTGGAAGGTGAGAGAGGCTCTAAAGGGCAATGCCTGGATCTTCAAAATCAACTACAACACTGTTGTCTCCGGCGAACACATTAGAGAATTTTTCACTCTTTGGATGCTTGTCAATGAGGTTCATCTCGATGAACAGCTTGAGGGTGATATTTTTTGGAAGCACTCGAATGACGGGATTTACATGGCGGCAACCGCATATAAGGCCCAGTTCCGGGGGCTAACCCGTCCCCCTCTGAACCCCATGGTTTGGAAGGCTTGCCCCCCCCCCCCCCCCCCTCCAAGGTCAAGTTCTTTGCTTGGTTGGCTATCCAAGATCGGATTTGGACCGCCGATCGCTTGGAGAGACGAGGTTGCCCAAATTATGGGCTATGCCCTCTTTGCTCAAGAGAGCAAGAATCGGGTGCACATCTCTTCTTCAAGTGCCGCTACACGCTCCGTCTATGGAGGACTATCATTGAAAAAATTGGCCTTGCTCACATGGACATCACCGTTTGGCACCTTGATGATTCCGTCCACGAGTGGTGGGACAAGAGAACTGGCAATCACATCCCCAACCGGAGCGCTATGACCTCCTTCACTATGCTCGTCTCCTGGACCATTTGAAACGAGCGTAATGCAAGAGTGTTCCGCCACAAGAGCGCGCCGCCGTCTATTCTATTTAGCAACATCGTCGAGGAGGCAAAGCTCTGGATCACCGCCGGTGCTAAAAGACTAGGGATCATTTTTTTCTGTGAGTAATTGTCATGTCGTATATGTAGTGCCCTTGTAAAACTCTTAACTCTGCTCCTCCCTTATTTAATAGAAGAGGCAGATCTTTTGCCCCTGTTTCAAAAATAAAATAAAATCTTACCACAAAGATTATGACCGTGGACCATAATCCACTAGTTGAGCGACATGTGAGCCGGCAAAAGGTTGGAACGCTCCATGACAATGGTGTAGAAAAGGAATCGCAGCCCTCATGCACATGTTGGCAGATATAACTTTAGATCAAACTAGAGCTATCACCCTTGAAGCAAAACTTTGAATCAACACCTTCAACAAGGAAACGACATGTGGACGTCGATGGTGTCTGGTCGCCAGTGTTGTTATCCATGTCTCTACCGAACCGCTCACATATAACTAGTTGGCCTATAGAGAATTTATGGAAAGAGACGATGTCATCACACTGCTTCTGATGCATCACCTTATTTTCGATGATCAATTGTGTCACACCAGTTTCTTGTAGCCTCCGCACCAGACATACCGCCCAAACGCTACAAGCCACTTGGTTGCAGATCCGGGCGATGGGTGAGCCATGGAAGTGCTGCTCGTCGACTCGTAGATATGTGCTCCATGCACCAACTCCACACTAATGTCGTACCCTGGGCCAGATTAGCCCGACCAGGACTACACATGGTAGATCACATTGGATCCAGCACACACGGCCCAAGCCGGCAAGGTGTGGCCGGACGTCGCTCGCTGCCCATGCGGCGTATAAGACCACCACCCGTCCAAGTGTTGGTCGACTACCTGCACCATCGGAAAAGCCCTACCTACTCCTTCATTAGCAACCGCCCGACTTCCTTTTACAGCAGCCTCAGAAGGCGGCAAGGAGAAGAATGAAAGGAGGGAGGCATATGAGATATAGAGCTTTCACACTCCCCTCTACCCCACAAGCTGACAGGAAGAGGATGATGCTATTTCATGCTCCCATTCACATGATACTAGGGATGCATGTGAACGATTGGCATCGATCCCGCATGAAAATAATGAGAGTACGCACGATTGTTACAGTAACAGAATTAGTAGACATTCGGCAGCGTGGACGCGCCTACTTTGCACCCCCTACAGATACCATGCGAAGCACGTCAAACATGCTTATCATAATAAAATTAGTAGTAAGGTTTTGGTTAGTTGTATTGTGTCGAATGATACCGTAGCATATCTGCTCTGACACATAGTTGTATAGTTGTAACCTTAACAAACCTCTCTCTCTCTCTCTCTCTGTCTCAGTGTATAGAATGAATGAGGTTGATGGATTAGCGACGATAAATAGTTGTTTCCATTTGGTACATGCCATTTATACTCTTGCTCTCCCTACCTCTATATCTCACTCTCACTCTCACTTCTTCCGTCAACACCAGCTCCCATACCAGTATTACGGTGCCCAACTCTACTATTCCTATCCCAATTGCAATTATCAGCAACCTCGTTATCAGTGCCTAAACCAGCGGATATCGAGTAGGGGGTCTTGAACTGGTGATCTTGGCATGATGGTAACCTGAAGTAACAAGGACACAGATTTACCTAGGTCCGGGCCCTCTCGAAGAGGTAAAATCCTACGTCCTGCTTGTATTGCATTGATTGTGCATGAGGTACAAAGTACATGATGATCTATCTCGAGATCGTATGAATGAGTTCTAAGCACTAATAACCTTACCTCTATGGTCTAAACCCCTCGGCTTATATAGGCATCAAGGGTATCTAGGGTTACAGGTATGTCAGCTACAACTAGGGATAAGATGCTGATCATTTGAATATGCCTTGAAGCATACGTCAAGTCTTCAGAGGATTCCATCTTGAGTACGCCGAGGGACAGGCTTGTGTGGTCCATTCTTCCGTTGTTGGTGGGTCCTCGGTCGGCCCATGAATGGTGGCCCGATGTGGTGTGCGCCTCCTAATCCGGGACACCATCATTAGCCCCTGAACTGGTCTTCAAGCCGAGGACACTGGCCCTTCCATGGAGTGGCTTCGTCTTCTGATCTTCGGCTTCGTAGGTGATTGTCGGATCTGGGGTTCTGGCAAAACCCTTAAGGTTCAAACTCTGGGGTGCGCGCGAAGTTCTTTCCCTCCTACCGATCTACGCCCTAGCTCGCTAAGATCTTGCAGACGAACTCGACGCACTCGCAAACAAAGACACAAGATTTATACTGGTTCGGGCCACCGTTGTGGTGTAATACCCTACTCCAGTGTGGTGGTGGTAGATTGCCTCTTAGGATGATGATGAACATGTTAAGGGGAAGAACAACCTCCTGAGGTTGAGGTGTTCTTGTGTTTGGTGTGTGGCTAAGGATGGGCATTCGATCAGATGAGATCCAGCTGCCTCCTTTGGTGGTGGCTAGTCCTATTTATAGAGGCCCTGATCCTCTTCCCAAATATTGAGTGGGAAGGGAGCCAACAACGGCGGCCAATTTGAAAGGGGACAGCTAGTACAAGCTATCCCGACAAAAGCGGTCTTCGCCTACGGAAGGGCTCTGGTGATGATGCCGTCTTGAGCTCCACGGTGACCTCCGTCCTGCTGGCCTGCTGGTCTTGGTCTCGTTGCACTGATATGGAAACCTTTGCCTGATGCCTCGGTACTCCGCACCTGCGCTTGCCCCCTTGGCACCAAAGAGGAAACAAGGATGCTGCGCGCGCTGGCGCCCACCTGGTGTCGATCGTCATGGCTCACGTCATGAGAGCCTCGCGAGGTTTGCCCCGCCTTGATATCTCCGCTCCTTGCGAGGCAGCCTGGTGAGGCCGCTCCTGAGGAGGTCTTGCGTCGTCCGCCTCGCGAGGGTCTTGAATGCTTTGTTGATGAAGATGGGTTGTACAGGCCTGCTAGCAAAGCCACGCCAGTGGGCAGCAGTGTGCAAGTCTGGGGACCCCTGCCCTGTAACGCCGACAAGAGCCCCTGTGCCCAAGGCACGCTCGGGCTTGGCTTCGAGGCGAAGCCAAAGATCAAGTGCGGAGCGCTGTGGGCCCCAAAAGCCTGCGGCCTTGGTCGACGCGTGGCGGTTGACTGGATGTGGGTGTCTCCACTTCCCCACGCTGCCTTGGCAACTGCTCGATTTGACAAGTCCCTACGACATGCAAGGAAAATCATCATTACCTGTGATCATGGGAGGCGCCGGTTGGCCTTCTTCCGCTATAAATGGGGAGGGGGCGGAGCCCCCGTCGCCCATCTCTTCTTGGTTCACTTGCTTCTTCCTCCTTGCTCCACCGCTAGCAGCAATGGCACCGTCGAAAAGGTTCTCCGCCACGGAGAAGGGAAAGGCCCCTCGGGAGGGACCCGGCTCCCCGGCGCCCAAGCGTGGATGTGGCCGTCCTCGCAAGCATGTCGCGACCCTCGCCGTGGCCCCCGGGTCTCGGGGTGGCGCCGTAGTGAGCGGCATGAGTCGCTCTGGTCGCGGCAGTCCCATTGACGAGAGGAGACGCGTCGTGGTTGCGCAACCTCCCCGACCGCGGTTCCATGCGTCAGAGGTGCTGCCAGAGTTCGTTGTCTGGTCGGAGGATCCGGCCGGCAGCTGGCTCCAGCTCCCCCGCTTCTTTGCCGATGAGCTGCCGGCCTCCGGTCCAGGCGGGCTCTGGCTGCAGGCAGACGGTTGCTGCAGCCGGGCTTCTTGGGTCGCGGTCGAGGTCTCCGTCGTAGGCAACAAAGCTCTGGCCCACGGTTGACAGACGTTCGCCCGCGTGCGCAGCCTGGGAAGGCGGTGCACCCTCCACTTCAAGTTCAATGGCGACGCGACCCTCTTCGTGAGGGTGTTCGGGGAAGACGGTCGCCGCGCTGGATGCTGCCCCGAGGTGAACGATAGCGAGGAGGTGCTCGGCCTTGGCGATGGTCTGGACGAGGAGGAGGACAAACCCGCCGGCCGCGCCTCCTCTGGCTATGGTGGCTCCTCCCTTGGCGACAGTTCCAGCAGCGGCGGCCTTGATCAGCCGCCACGCCGCCGCGCCCGCTTCGAAGGTGGTAGCGGGTCGTCTCGTCGCCGCGCATCGGTGAAGCGCGAGGAGGGGTCCGACTAGACCCGGGACGTCGCCAAGGCCCTGCCCCCGTTGGCTGCTGCAGGGGCGAGCGCTGCTTTTGTTATGTCCCCCTTTTCCTTCCTGCATCGAAATGAGACCAGCATGGGCCCGGAGGGGCGTGTATCGAACCATAACTTATTAACGATTATGCTATGCTTGTTGTTTCAGTGTTGTGTGGCTATTTCGCGCAAAGATAACTTAGCCTAGTGCATTCGGGACGCCCTCCTCCTTACGAGGCGTTTATTTCCTCACGTCCATCTTGACCTTGTGGTCTGCGATTGCTCAGGAACTGGAAAAAATTCGTTAGGGAGTTTGCCAGGAGATTTGTCGTTCACCCAAGACTTGACCCGGCGCTTGTATCGCGGTACCCGTGGGGCACGGATTAGGAGAGATGTGCTAGCTTTCGGGCTCGAATGAGGGTGGCTCGCGAGAGGGCAGAGAGAAGAAAAACGCTCGCGAGGGCACCTGCCTAGCCCCCCTCGCGAGGTATGCGAGAGAGAGAACACGAGCGAATCAGAGCCGGAAAAAGCGGTAAGAGGCGTGGGAATCAAATCAGCAAGGAACACCAAAAGCAAACATCGATTAAGGAAAAGCAAGCCAACTACGGAAAGCAAATGAAAAGTCGCGTCTGGAACCTAATCTAGTCTTCAAGTCTTCTCACCTGCGCGGAGCTAAGTGCTGCCACTAGGCGTGGGAGGGAGCCTCAGGGCCTGAGGCCGGCGCTCCTGAGACTCCGGGGTGTGTACAACCCCACTCATTATTACGTGAGAGTGTCACGGGCGGCGATTCTTCACAGCACCGGCCTTCTTCATGTGCTCTGGGCCTTGCTTCATGGGTAGAACTTCCGGAGGTGCTGGATGTTCCAGGCGTTCTGGATAGGTACCCCGTCCTGCGTCTCCAGGTGCGTGGCGCCAGGTCTGGAGACATGGACGACCCTGAACGGGCCCTCCCAGATGGGTGAAAGCTTGTGCAACCCTTCCCTGGAGAGGACCCGCCTCAGGACGAGGTCGCCCACCTCGTGCATCCTGGAGTGGATGTTGTGGTAGTGGTATCGCCGCAGCGCCTGCTGGTACCTTGTCGCCCTCAGTGCAGCTTCGCGACGGTGTTCCTCCCCCAGCACGAGGTCCATCCCCCATGTGGCGTCCTGCTGCATTTCATCGAACGCCAGGACCCATGCGGAGCGATGCTTAACCTCGTGAGGAAGGACTGCTTCAGCTCCGTAAACAAGGAAGAATGGGGTCTCGCCCGTTGGTTTGGTGGCGGTGGTGCGGATAGACCACAACACGGACTGGAGCTCGTCGAACCAGCCCCTTCCACAGGCCTCGAGCTTCTTCTTGAACGTCCTGGTCTTGAGGCCCCTCAGGACCTCCACGTTGGCGCTGCTCGCCCGACCATTGCTCCCCGGGTGCGCCACAAGCGTAGGCAGATCTGCGCTCCAAGGTTAGCACATGAGGGTTTTGAAGAGGTTACTAGTGAACTGTGAGCCGTTATCTGTGATGATGCGGTTGGGGACCCCGAAGCGGCTCACGAGGCCCTTGATGAACTTGACGGCAGAGCCAGCTGGGATCGTACGGACGACTTCCACTTCCGCGCACTTGGTGAACTTGTCGATGGCGACAAAGAGGTAGCGGTAGCCCCCAGACGCTCGAGGGAACGGGCCCAAGATGTCCAGCCCCCAGACCGCGAACGGCCACGTGTGTCAGTGTTCTAGGAACGGGGGTCCCCAGACTTCCCTGCCTGCGGCCCACAACGTGGCTAAGCAGCAGGCCGTATGGCCCATCTTCATCAACAAGGCATCCAAGACCCTCGCGAGGGTCCAAGCCTCGCGAGGCGGATGACGCAAGACCTCCTCTGGAGTGGCCTAGCTAGGCAGGCTCACAAGGAGCGGAGATATCAAGGCGGGGCAAACCTCACGAGGCTCTCATGACGTGAGCCATGATTTAACGGTGCCAGCGGGTGCCAAAGGCGGGCGCCGGTCTTGGCGCAGCGCCCTCATTTCCTCTTTGGTGCTAAGGAGGCAAGCGCATTTAAGAGTACCGGGGCATCAGGCAAAGGTTGCCATATTGGTGCAACAAGACCAAGACTAGGAGGACGGCAAGGCGGAGGTCATCGTGGAGCCCAAGACGGCGTCACCCTAGAGCTTTTCGCAGGCGAAGACCGCTTTTGTCAGGATAGCTTGTACTAGCTGTCCCCCTTCAAATTCGCCTGCCGTTGTTGGCTCCCTTCTCGCTCGATATTTGGGAAGAGGACTAGGGCCTCTATAAATAGGACTAGCCACCACAGTAGGGGGGACTGGTCCCGAACGGGTTGAGATCGAACCCTCACGCCACAAGTTCATACGCACAAGAACACCTCAACCTCAGGAGGTTGTTCTTCCCTTGTACTGTTCATCATCAGCCCGAGAGGCAATCCACCACCACCACACTGGAGTAGGGTATTACACCACATCGGTGGCTGATACGTCTCCAACGTATCTATAAATTTTGATTGCTCCATGCTACTTTATCTACTGTTTTGGATTATAATGGGCTTTATTTTCCACTTTTATATTACTTTTGGGACTAACCTATTAACCGGAGGCCCAGCCCAGAATTGCTGTTCTTTGCCTTTTTTCAGTGTTTCGAAGAAACAGAATATCAAACGGAGTCCAAACGGAATGAAACCTTCGGAAACGTGATTTTCTCACCGAACGTGATCCAGGAGACTTGGACCCTACGCCAGGGAAACAGAGAGAGGCGGTCACGAAGGTGGGGGCGCCGCCTCGTGGGCCACTGTTGCTCCACCGGCGCATTCTTCCTCCTATATATACCTACGCACTGCCGGATCACGGGTTCGGCAGACCCTTAAGGTTCGAACTCTGGGGTGCGCGCGGAGATCCAACCCTCCACCGTCTCGTACCTCATCGAATCGCAGGGATCTAAACTACTAACAAGAACAACAAAAGAGACGCAAGATTTATACTAGTTCGGGCCACCGTTGTGGTGTAATACCCTACTCTAGTTTGTGGTGTGTGGATTGCCTCTGGGGCCGACGAAGAACAGTAAGGGAAGAACAGCCTCGCGAGAGTCTGTTCTTGGTGGGTGTGATGAACTGCTAAGTGGTGCCCCGTCGCTCTGGCTTGAGGAACGGGTTTCTCTCTCTCTCTCTCTCTGGATTCCGACTGCTCGATCCGATCGTCCTCCCTCTCTGAGTGCGGCTTCCCCTATTTATAAGCGAAGGCCCTGGGCCTCTTCCCCAAATATTGAGCGGGAAGGGCGCCAACAACTGGCCATTTTGAAGGGGAACATCGGGTACACTTATCCTGACTAAAGTTGGTCCTCGCCTGATAAAGGCTCTGGTGATGACGCCTGCTTGGGCTCCACGATGACTGCATTCCAGCCGTTGGGGCTGGTCTTGGTCTTGTTGCAATCAAACGGGTGCCTTTGCTCGATGCCCTTGCTCGCGCTTGCCCCCTTTGCACCAAAGAGGAAAGGAGGACGTTGCTGGCTGGCGCCTCGATCGGGCGCCCTTGGTCGTCATGGCTTACGCCACGGGCACCTCGCGAGGCACCCCGCTTGAACTCTCCGCCTCCTCGTGAGCCAGCTCGACGAGGCCATGCCTCGAGGAAGCTCTTGGTCGTCCGCCCGTGAGGCTTGGCCCCTCGCGAGGGTCTTGAGCTTGTGTTGGTGAAGATGGGCCGTCTGGGCCTCCTTTGAGCCACGCCGTAGGCCGCAGTGTGCAAGTCTGGGACCCCATTCCCGGAACGCCGACAAGAGCCGGGGCCACGCCCGGACTTGGCCGTGCGGAGAGGCGAAAGGGCAAGTGCGAAGCGTTGTGGGCCCTAACAGCCTGTGGCCTTGGGCGCCGCGTGGCGGTTGATTGGACGTGGGCGCTTCTGCAACCGCGCGGGTTTGATAATAGAGCGGCATCTTTCTTGCCTCCTTTACTTTCTCCAGTTGCTACTCAGATCCCCTTTCTTGCGCCTCTCCTTCTTGCTTCCAAGACCTTCAGGTCCACTCCGCCTCCGTGCCCTAGCCAGTCATGGCTCCTTGCCAAACCCCGGCCGGAGCCTGGTATTCTCCTGCTTTGGACCCGCCGAACGTGTCAGCGGCGAGCCTTGCCCTGATGCGCCGGCTGGCAGAGGCGCAGGGCGTCAGCGGAACGGCGGTGTTCAAGGCCAGCTCCTCCGCCCCTGAGGGTCGGGGGAGTACCTTCTACCCGTTCTTCGTGGGCGCCATTATTGCTGGTCTATCGCCTCCCTTCTCTGAGTTCTTCTTCTCCGTCCTTCGCCATTACAACATTCACGCTTTGCACCTCCATCCCAACTCCGTCCTTCTCCTAGCAATCTTCGCCTACTATTGCGAGGCCCATGTTGGGGTGAAGCCCTCGGTGGCCTTGCTGCGCCACTACTTCTTCCTCCGATTCTCTCGTGGTCCCGTCTCCGCGTGCGCGAGCTTCGTCGCATACGGCGGAGCTATTGCCATTTCAAACACCGGGAAGCGGATTGAGGGCTTCAGGAGCAAGTGGGTCTTGGTGGATGCCGGGCGGATCCACCTCGACCGATCCTCCCCACGGAGCCCGCCGAGAGCTCCGACGAGCTGGTCCCGGGCGGCTTGGGATCCTCATGTGGCTAGTCTTTGGAGAGAATGGGCGCAGATCTGAAGCCGGACGATGCGGGCGGGCGAGGTTGACTGCAAGGCGTTGTCGAGGGAGTTCTGAGCACCACCGGCTCCGCTCACAAGATTGCCCGATGTGGAGGCCTAACCCGAGCCCGTGGCCCTCGGCCAGCCGAGGATCCGTGACGGTCCTCAGTCCTTGGTAGAAGCGGCGTGGCGAGACCGGGCGCCCAGCGCCCTGTTTCTTCGCGAGGATTGGGAGCAGGTTGTGGGGTCCATGCCCGCCTTCAATGGGGGCTCAGGCTCGTGCCCGCGGAGGCTCCGGAGGACCTGGTGGACGTGCCCTCTTCTGACTCCAGCGAAGAGGCGGAGGAGAGGGAGCCAGGAGAGGGGGTTGATTCGGGGGCGGATTCAAGGGCTCCCTCCCTGCGGTGCAGGCCCCACGTTCTCCGCCTCCCCGAAAGTGACGACGACGAAGATGAAGACGAGCGGGGAGGCAAAAGCCTGCCTCCGATCCCGAAGAAGGACCGGACTGGGCTGGTCCTCATGGGTCCGCCTGCCTCGGGCGATCCATGGACGCGCTACGCTGCTCCTGGGTCCCCTTGAAGCCGATCCTGCAGCCCGGCTCTCGGGCTTCAAGTATGGCCGGAGGCTGCTCGAGTCCACCAGAGACGACCTGTAAGTGCCCGTCTCCTGCCTTGATTATTGCTTTGTTGACGAGATCTGATGTCCATGCTCTTCGGTCAGGCTGGCGCCTGCGGCGAAGAAGCTAAAGGGGGCTCCTGAGGCCTCATCCGTGGTGGTGCCTTTGCCCGAAAAGGAAGACGACCCCGACGCCCAGGCCTCTCCTTCCCGGGCGTTCTCGCGAGGCATGGCTGAGCCCGCTGGGGCGAGCTCAGCCCCCTTGTCCCAAGCGGCTCCCGAGGCGGCCTTGCTGGGCGCAGCCCCCACCGTCGTCGTGGCGCCGCTGGTTCCGCCTCAGGGCGCAGTGGTTACGCCGCCGCCAACTCCTCCTACTCCGCCTACTGCTGTCTCTCCGACTCCTCCAGCGGTCATGGACCGCCTTCTGGCTGGCCGCTGAATCGACCGGCAGATCTTCCGGGCGCCAACCTCGCTTGGTGGCAGGCGCTGAGCAGCCTGGCTGGATTTGTGCCGACGCTCGATTCGGCGCTGGTCTGTGCTTCGACGGCCTGTGACGAGGAGAAGCAGGCTGTTCGCGAGGCGAAGGTAGCCCGCGATGCTGCCCTGGGGGAGGCAACTAGCATCCGAGGCTGCTGCGAGACACTGGAGGGTGAGCTAAAGGGCTTGCAGAGCCAGCTCGCCGAGGAGGCTCGCCTCCGCCAGGAGCAGGAGGAAGGCATGAAGGCTCGCGAGGCGGCCATCAAGGATCGGGAGGCCAAGCTGAAGAAGCGTCGCGACCGTCTTGACACGTTGGGGCAGGAACTGGAGGCGAGGAAGGTCGAGTTGGACGCCAAGGCGCGGGTTCTGGCTGAAGACCGCGTGGCCTTCATGGATATGGAGGTGAAGGCTCGCGTCCCCGCCGAGGGAGCTTTATGACAGCCGCTGGAGAGCCCACTGGCCGGCGCAGAGGACGGCCCCGCCAAGCTGCTTCCCTTCATGATCCGCTCTCTTGAAGATGTCTCCCTTGGTCTTGGCCCCACGGCTGAGGCCGAGGCGCGGGTCTTGTCTTCTGCGGCACTGACGCGGATCCTCACCGCATCTATCTCCATGACCCAGCGTCGACATGGACAGCTTCTTTGGAGCCGGTGAGCGGGCGAGCACGCAGCCTGCCGCTGCCGAGGCTGTGAAGGGTCGTGGAGGCTCTGGGGGAAGTTCCAGGCCTTCAGCACCAAGCCGAAGCGAGGCGCTGCCGGCCCTGCTGCTTCACGAGGCGCGCCCACTCCGCGCTGCTCCACCGCCGACAAGTGACTCCGCTGCGGCTCCTGCCTCGCTTGTAATTCCTGCACATGTATCATGCCTCGGGGAGGCGTTTAAACTCATGCTTGGTACTGCGATAACAGTGCGGATCTGTAATATTTGCTTTTGAATTCCTTGAAATTTGTGCTTCCTACATGCTTATGTTCTACGCCACAGAGCCCGGCCTCACAGATACCTTAGCCGCCGTTAGCCTCGACCAAAACCAGACGGGACCAAGGGGTGAGGGGCTACGTGACAAGTTAGGCTCTGGTCGCGATGCTCGAGGAGTCCCCTTGGCGCATTTAACAGCAAGTAGGGACGTGAGGCGCGGGCGGATCCACCGTTCTACGTCTGCAGGGCCCGGCCCCGCGCGTACCCCAACCGCCGTTAGCCTTTCGGAACTAAGGGGTGAGGGGCTACGTGACCAGTTAGGCTCCTGAGTCGCAATGCTCGAGAGTCCCCGACGCTCAAACGGCATGCGGACCTTGGCTCCGCTCGAGGAGTGGCGTGCGACGAACCAGGCCCGAGGGGCCTGGCTGGTTGGCGTGCATCTGGGCGTGACCCAGGCGCAGCCCCCGTGTCCAGCCCCCTCGCGCGGCACTCCCGAGAGGAGGCGTTGCGACGAGGCCAGACACTGAGCTCTGGGCTCCCTGAGGTTGACGCGACCCGGAGGCCACCCTCAGTTGTTTATCACCAGCGTGGAGCATAGCGCTTCCGCATGCATACGGGCATAGCCGCTCCTCGGCAGTGTCGTCAGCCAGCGCGGAGCATGGTGCTTCCACTGGAACGTGGGAGGGGGCTCCCCTCCGGGAGGAGCCCCCGGCGATCTGACCCGACCACGACACGTGGCTGGCACGGTAGGGCTAGACGAGGTGTATCTGGGCACCCGGGAGCCACCGCGGGACTCACGAGGCCCTACCTCAAGGCGGGTTGCGCCTGGCTCTGGGCCTTATCTTCAAGTGTGTTCCTGCAAAAATGGCTAGATGCCGGTGCTCTATGTCTTCGGGTCCCGGCTCTCGGGCTGGTCTCTACTGTCGCTGGCAAGCCAGGTCGCGATGCCATGGACAAGACCAGAGGGTGAGGGCCGGAGAGCCGGTAGGAGCCCTGAGTCGCGATGCTCGTGCACCCCCTTTAACGCTGCATAAGCAAGATTAGATGACACAACTCTCGTCCTCGGGTCCCGGCTCTCGGGCTGGTCTCTACCGTCATTTGGCAAGCCGTGTCGCGATCCCATGGACAGACCCGGAGGGTGAGGGCGGAGAGCCGGTAGGAGCCCCGAGTCGCGATGCTCGTGCACCCCTTTAACGCCGCAAGCTGGGTCGGAGGCAACAACTCTACGTCTTGGTCCCGGCTCTCGGGCTGGTCTCTACCGTGTGGCAAGCCAGTCGCGATGCCATGGACAAGACGGAGGGTGAGGCGGAGAGCCGGTAGGAGCCCCGAGTCGCGATGCTCGGGCACCCCCTTTAACGCTGCAAGCTGGATTGGATGATGAAACTCTCGTCCTCGGGTCCCGGCTCTCGGGCTGGTCTCTACCGTCGCTGGCAAGCCAGGTCGCAATGCCATGGACAAGACCAGAGGGTGAGGGCCGGAGAGCCGGTAGGAGCCCTGAGTCGCGATGCTCAGGCACCCCCCCTTTAACGTGCAAGATTGCCGCCCAGGAGAAGGCACTAAATAACAAGCATGGTGGAGCATAATCCTAAGGAAAACGCATGAAGGATACCGCTACTGGGACTGGCCCGAGCGGCTTGGGGATGATGCAGCCCGAGGGGCGCCCCCAACAGGGTAAGCTAAGGACATGAAATAAAAGGGATACATGCCGCAGGGACGGACCCACACGGCCTGGGAATAATGCGGCCCTGAAGGCGCTCCCAGCCGGAAATAAAACTTAAAGATGTCACCTGGTGATGTTGGGGATGAAGGGTTGTTGATGTAGCAGACTCGGTGGGCTGCGGAGCCGATCCTCACGAGCCTCCGTGCTCGAGGGCCTCGGGAGGCTCTGGAGGCTGGCGGCCCCTCACGGGCCATCTCCATCTCCGCCAGGGGCTGCAGGCGTGCTCGACCTCTTGAGCCTCCAGGATGGTCCTCATGAGACGCTGGTACGCAGCAGCTGCGTTTGGCAGGCCATAAGGCATGCGTACGAAGCTGTGGGGCGGGCCCTCGCAACGTCCCACTTGCGAGGGCCAGAGGCGCCCTTGAGACGCGGCTCGGTTGAGCCACAGTGCGTCGATGCAGACGCGCAGCCCACCATCCTCACTGGATGGGGGCCACAGGCAGCGGCGGCTGCCCTCATGACCCTTGACTCCTGTAGCTCTGAATGGCCTTGGCTGATGAACTCTTGAAGGTTCTGTTCTCCCGGTCTTGCTCACCTTGCTATGGAAGCGTGCTTCAAACACGCCTCACGTGGTGCCCAAGCGCCTCCCTCGAGACCTTGGCGAGGTCGGTGGCCCTCTGTGGAGAGCCCCGAGCCTCGCTCGAGGAGGCGCCGGGCGCGCCTTCCTATGCGATGGAAGGAGGCTCCCCTGGCCCGGCGCGGGCCTGAGAACTGTCTCTTGATGAGCCGGGTCGGCCGATGTCTTCTTCTTCTTGGGTGCTGCCTCGAGAGGCGCCCCGCCACCGTTGTGGTGCAGGTCTTCCGGTGATGCGGCTGAAAAGCTCGCTCAAGGAGCACACTGCATCTCTCTCTTCACAGTGGCACCGTGATGACCCCGCCGCTTCACGGCATCTTGAGGATGTTGTAGCCATGGTGGGTCACGGCCATGAACTTGGCCAACGCTGGGTACCCGAGGATGGCGTTGTCTGTGGCGAATGTGGGCGACGTCGAAGTCGATGAGCTCGGTGTGGTAGTTGTCGCGGGCCCCGAAGGTGACAGGAAGGCGGACCTGCCCGATCGGGACCGTGGAGCCGTCGGTGACTCCGGAGAAGGGCTTGGTTGGCTGGAGCTGGCTGTAGGGCACTTGAAGATTGTTGAAGGTCTCCACGGACAGGACGTTGAGCCCTGCTCCGCCGTCGATGAGGGTCTTGGTGACCAGCACATTGCTGATGATTGGGGAGCAAAGCATTGGGAGGACTCCGGCTGTGGCTGCGCACTTGAGCTGATCCGCTGAGCTGAACGTGATGGCGCACGCCGACCACCTGAGAGGGCGCGTGGACTCGAGCTTGGTGAGGACTGCATTCACTTCACAGGTAACTGCTTGAAGATGCGGTGGGAGGCTGGGGCTTGGGCTCCGCCCAGGATGTGACGATCGCTGGCGCTTCCGGAAGCCCCAGCCCCCTCGTCCTGATGACGGTCTTCGATTCTCCTTGGTGGCGGCGGCAGCGAAGGGAGGCCCGCGTTCCCTTGCGGACGATCCTCATGAGGCTGATCCCTCCAGCCCCCCTCGCGAGGTGGGTCTTGCCAGCGGTCCTCGCGAGGTTGGTCACGCCACCCTTGGCGCGGGCTGCGGTCTTCCCAGCGTCCTGCATTTCTTCCTCGTCCTCGGTCGTAGCCCCGGTCGCTGCGCTCAGGGCGTCTGCCGACCCTTCCTTCGCGCATGGCCCGGAGCTCTTGACATTCATTGGTGTTGTGGGTGTGGAGGTCGTGGTACACGCAGTACCGGCTGCCCTTGGAAGACTCGGGCTGATCTTCGCCCGCTTGGTGTCCGGTTCGCCGCTGAGTACGGCAGCCCCTTTGGCGCTTTTACGTCCTTGGCCTTGGACTTCTTCTCTTCGGGATCCATGGCGGCAGCTCGAGGAGGGAGAGGCGCCCTCCTCAGCCTGGCGCACTTGGTCGCCAAGTTGAACAGCTCCAGGAGGTGCACAGATCTTCATGCATCGCCAGCTCCTCCTTCATCTTGACGTCGCGCACGTCGCCGGAGAAGGCAGAGATGATGGCCTCCTCCGTCACCACAGGGATCTTGAGGCGTAGCGTTGTTGAAGCGGCTGGATGTACTTTGCGGTGGTTTCCCTAGCTGCTGCTTGATTCTGCGCATGTCGCCACGGCGGTGGCCGGTCGCGAGTACCTTGGAAGTTGGCGATGAAGCGGGTGCGCATCTCGGCCCAGAAGAGATCATGCGCTGGGCCAGATTCAGGAGCAGTGCGGGCTCCGTCCTTGAGCGCCATGGGAAACCAGTTCGCCATGACCTTTTCATCCCCGTTGGCAGCCTCGATGCCCAGCTCAGAGCTGGAGGAACTCCGTAAGGGTCTGCCGTGCCGTCGTGGCGTGGGGAAGGTGCGGCTTGAACTTGGCGGGTCACGCGACGCCCGTAGCTTCGATGGTGAAGGCGCGGCAGCCCGTGGCATGAGGGGGCCTCGGACGGCAGAGAGCTTGGTCTTGCAGGCCTCCCTGCGCCGCGGCTGGGGGCAGCGCATGGTCTTGACATGCTGGAGCGGGGAGCGCTCGGGGAGCTTCTTGTGGGCGAGGAACTTCTTGGCAGCTCTGCTCTTGCCGCACCGGCGCCTGACGGAGCGGGTTCCGCCCAGGGGCCGCGCGCCTTGGGGCCAGGGCGCCGTCTTGAGGAGGAGGCGGCTGAGGCGCCCCGAGAGAGCTCCATCGCCAAGGCGGGTGCGCGGTGCAAATAAACGGATGGCGCTGGGTCGCCTCCGCAGCGGACGAAGCTTCAGCGACGCGGTCAAGCCATTCTTCGTAGACGCTGCCGACGGGCGGTAGCGCAGGAGTTCGTTAGCGCGATGAGTGCAGCTTCGGGCCTCCATGGCAGCGCAAGCGCGCGGCGAAAGAACCAGCGGGGTGAGCGGCGTGGCGGTGCGGCCGTCCGCCTCATGGGCGGTGCTGCACGGCGCACTGCTGCCGTTCCCGCCGGGCCGGTGGCGGCGTTGACAGCCGGTGACAGGGAACGATGAGGGCGTCCACCGGCGGGAGCCGTCTGGGCGACGTGGGAAGCGAGGGCGGCTCGGCGCTCGGCGCGAGCTCGACGGGCGTCAGACATGGTTGCGATGGTCGGGGAAGAACGAGGCGACGAAAGGCAGATTCCGGCGCACCCCTACCTGGCGCGCCAAATGTCGGATTACGGGTTCCGGCAGACCCTTAAGGTTCGAACTCTGGGGTGCGCGATCCAACCCTCCACCGTCTCGTACCTCGCCGAATCGCAGGGATCTAAACTACTAACAAGAACAACACAAGAGACGCAAGATTTATACTAGTTCGGGCCACCGTTGTGGTGTAATACCCTACTCTAGTTTGTGGTGTGTGGATTGCCTGCAGGGCCGACGAAGAATAAGAGGGACGAACAGCCTCGCGAGAGTCTGTTCTTGGTGGGTGTGATGAACTGCTAAGTGGTGCCCCGTCGCTCTGGCTTGAGGAACGGGTTTCTCTCTCTCTCTCTCTCTGGATTCCGACTGCTCGATCCGATCGTCCTCCCTCTCTGAGTGCGGCTTCCCCTATTTATAAGCGAAGGCCCTGGGCCTCTTCCCCAAATATTGAGCGGGAAGGGCGCCAACAATTGGCCATTTTGAAGGGGAACAACGGGTACACTTATCCTGACTAAAGTTGGTCCTCGCCTGCCAAAGGCTCTGGTGATGATGCCTGCTTGGGCTCCACGATGACTGCATTCCAGCCGTTGGGGCTGGTCTTGGTCTTGTTGCACCGAAACGGGTGCCTTTGCCTGATGCCCTTGCCTGCGCTTGCCCCCTTTGCACCAAAGAGGAAAAGAGGACGCCGCTGGTCGGCGCCCGATCGGGCGCCCTTGGTCGCGTCATGGCTTACGCCACGGGCACCTCGCAAGGCACCCCGCCTTGAACTCTCCGCCTCCTCGTGAGCCAGCCCGACGAGGCCGTGGCTCGAGAAAGCTCTTGGTCGTCCCGCCTCATGAGGCTTGGCCCCTCGCGAGGGTCTTGAGCTTGTGTTGGTGAAGATGGGCCGTCCTGGACCTCCTTTGAGCCACGCTGCAGGCCGCAGGCAGGCAAGTCTGGGGACCCCCGTTCCCAGAACGCCGACAGTACCCCCAAACGATCAGAACAGGAGCCAAAAACCTAATTCCACCACCGCAACTTCCTGTATCCACGAGATCCCATCTTGGGGCCTGTTTTGAGCTCACGGAGGGGCATCCACCACGGAGGGCTTCTACATCAACACCATAGCCTCTCCGATGAAGTGTGAGTAGTTTACTTCAGACCTTGGGTCCATAGCTAGTATCTAGATGGCTTCTTCTCTCTTTTGGATCTCAATACAATGTTCTCCCCCTCTCTCGTGGAGATCTATTCAATGTAATCTTCTTTTTGCGGTGTGTTTGTTGAGACCGATGAATTGTGGGTTTATGATCCAGCTTGTCTATGAATAATATTTGGATCTTCTCTGTATTCTTTTATGTATGATTGAGTTATCTTTGCAAGTCTCTTTGAATTATCCGTTTGGTTTGGCCAACTAGATTGGTAGTTCTTGCAATGGGAGAAGTGCATGGCTTTGGGTTCAATCTTGCGGTGTCCTTACCGAGTGACAGAAGGGGTTGCAAGGCACGTATTGTATTGTTGCCATCGAGGATAACAAGATGGGGTATTTATCATATTGCATGAATTTGTTCCTCTACATCATGTCATCTTGCTTAAGGCGTTACTTTGTTTTTAACTTAATACTCTAGATGCATGTTGGATAGCGGTCGATGAGTGGAGTAATAGTAGTAGATGCGTAATCGTTTCGATCTACTTGTCTCAGACGTGATGCCTATATACATGATCATACCTAGATATACTCATAACTATGCTCAGTTACATCAATTGCTCAACAGTAATTTGTTCACCCACCGTAGAATAATTATGCTCTTGAGAGAAGCCACTAGTGAAACCTATGGCCCCCGGGTCTATTCTCATCATATCAATCTCCATCACTTTTATACTTGCTTTGTTTTTACTTTGCTTTTTTACGTTTCACTTTGCATCTATATACCAAAAATACCAAAAATATTATCTCTATCAGATCTCACTCTCGTAAGTGAACGTGAAGGGATTGATAACCCCTAATCGCGTTTGTTGCGAGTAGCTATCGTTTTGTGCAGGTACGAGGGACTTGTGCGTGGCCTCCTACTGGATTGATACCTTTGTTCTCAAAAACTGAGGGAAATACTTACGCTACTGTGCTGCATCATCCTCTCCTCTTCGGGGAAAACCAATGCAAGCTCAAGACGTAGCAAGAAGGATTTTTGGCGCCCGTTCTGCCGGGAGTCTCATAAAAGTCAACATACCAAGTACCCATCACAATCCCTATCTCTCGCATTACATTATTTGCCATTTGCCTCTCGTTTTCCTCTCCCCCACTTCACCCTTGCCGTTTTATTCGCCCTCTCTTTTTGTTTGCCTTGATGTCTTACTTGGCTCGTTTGCTCGTTTGGTTGAAATAGTTGAGTATTTATTCCTAAACAAAGAAGCCAATATCTATGGATCCTGATCCGCTTGCCAATCTTTTTAAGAGATCCAATTATGATGAACCAATTCCTAGTGATTTGGATGCACTA
This sequence comes from Aegilops bicornis, assembly GCA_021605145.1. Classification (NCBI taxonomy): domain Eukaryota; kingdom Viridiplantae; phylum Streptophyta; class Magnoliopsida; order Poales; family Poaceae; genus Aegilops; species Aegilops bicornis. Next base: position 462,154,292 of record CM038669.1, on the reverse strand, counting down.
GATTATCTTTATAAGGTTTTGCACGAAATCCGTGAAGTGACTCATGATAGATCTTTGAATAAAAAGCATGATTACAATGATTTTATTATAAATTATTTTGATGTCAATTGTGCTAATAAGATGCAAAACCCTAAGCTTGGGGATGCTAGTTTTGCTATGTCTACTACTTGTTGCAATGATCATGATTGGGGTGATTCTTCTTATGATCTTGAAAATTTATTTAAGCCTCATGATGGATATGAGATTGATAATATTGTTTCAATAATGTTGAAAGTGGGTTTGGAAGAGTGTCAACTTTAGATCCCACATATTTGGATAACATTCAATCTTATGAAATTTTTGATAAAAGTGGGCTTGGAGAAATCATGACTTTAGTTAATGTTAATCCCACTATTTCGGAAGAGTGTCAACTTTGCATGCATGTGGATCGTGTTGAAAATATTTTATGTGATAGCTATTTTATTGAATTTGCTTATGATCCCACATGTAATTATTATGAGAGAGGAAAATATGGTCGTAAAAATTTGCATGATAATAAATTACCTCTCGTTATGTTGAGATTGTTATTGTTTCTTTCCGCTTCCTTGCATATGCTAGTTTTTGCTTGCTATGATAATTTGTTTACCTATAAGCTGCCTATGCATAGGAAGTATGTTAGACTTAGATGTGTTTGTCATGTGTTTCATGATGCTCTCTTTGTGCTTCAATTCTTATCTTTCTTGCGAGCATCATTAAAATTATCAATGCCTAGCTAAAAGGATTTAAAGAAAAGCGCTTGTTGGGAGACAACCCAATATATTTCCTTTCTGTCGTTGAATAAATAATCCATATAGCCTCTGCTTAGATGTGGTTTTATCTTTTAATTAGTGTTTGTGCCAAGTTAAACCTATTGGATCTTCTTGAATGATAGTTATTTGATCTTGCTGTAATTTCCAGAAACTTTGCGCTCAGTGCCCGAATTGTTAAAAATCACCAGAACGTGATAAAATACTGATTCCAATTGCTTCTGATCAATAAAAAATTTGTACAGGTCTTCTAATTTTGGTAGAATTGTTTGAGTTCCAGAAGCTTGCGTTAGTTACAGATTACTACAGACTGTTCTGTTTTTGACAGATTCTGTTTTGCGTGTGTTGTTTGCTTATTTTGATGAATCTATGGCTAGTAAAATAGTTTATGATCCATAGAGAAGTTGGAATACAGTAGGTTTAACACAAATATAAATAAAAAATGAGTTCATTACAGTACCATGAAGTGGTGTTTTGTTTTCTTTCGCTAACGGAGCTCACGAGATTTCTATTGAGTTTTGTGTTGTGAAGTTTTCAAGTTTTGAGTGAATTCTTTTGATGGATTATGGAACAAGGAGTGGCAAGAGCCTAAGCTTGGGAATGCACATGGCACCCCCAAGATAATCCAAGGACACCAAAAAGTCAAAGCTTGGGGATGCCCCGGAAGGCATCCCCTCTTTAAATCCACTTCCATCGGTAATTTACGTGGAGCTATATTTTTATTCACCACATGATAAGTGTTTTGCTTGGAGCGTCTTGTATTATTTGCGTCTTTGCTTGTTAGTTTACCACAATCATCCTTGCTTTACACACCTTTTGAGAGAGCCATACATGAATTGTAATTTGATAGAATACTCTATGTGCTTCACTTATATCTTTTGAGCTTGATAGTTTTGCTCATAGTGCTTCACTTATATCTTTTGAGCGTGATAATTTTTGCTCTAGTGCTTCACCTAGATCTTTTAGAGCATGGTGGTGGATTTTTTTAAAGAAACTTGATCTCTCATGCTTCACTTAGATTATTTTGAGAGTCGTTAATAGCATGGTAATTTGCTTAATGTTAATATAATTTGTATTCAAGATATGTGAAACTTTCTTTTGAGTGCGTTGAATATTAAGATAAGTTTGATGCTTGATAATTGTTTTGAGATATGAAGATGGTGATGTTAGAGTCATGCTAGTTGAGTAGTTGTGAATTTAAAGAATACTTGTGTTGAAGTTTGTGATTCCCGTAGCATGCACGTACGGTGAACCGTTATGTGATGAACTCGGAGCATGATTTATTTATTGGTTGTCTTCCTTATGAGTGGCAGTCGGGGATGATTGATGGTCATTTCCTACCAATCTATCCCCCTAGGAGCATGCGCGTAATACTTTGCTTTGATAACTTCTAGATTTTTGCAATAAGTATATGAGTTCTTTATGACTAATGTTGAGTCCATGGATTATACGCACTTTTTCCCATCCTTCCACCATTGCTAGCCTCTCTAATATTGTGCACTTTTCGCCGGTATCATACACCCACCATATATTTTCCTCAAAACAGCCACCATACCTACCTATCATGGCATTTCCATAGCAATTCCAAGATATATTGCCATGCAACTTTCCACCGTTCCGTTTATTATGACACGCTCCATCATTGTCATATTGCTAGCATGATCATGTAGTTGACATCGTATTTTTGGCAAAGCCACCGTTCATATTTCTTTCATACATGTCACTCATGTTTCATTGCATATCCCGGTACACCGCCGGAGGCATTCATATAGAGTCATATTTTGTTCTAAGTATCGAGTTGTAATTGTTGAGTTGTAAGAAAAATAAAAGTGTGATGATCATCATTATTAGAGCATTGTCCCAAGTGAGGAAAGGATGATGGAGACTATGATTCCCCCACAAGTCGGGATGAGACTCCGAACGAAAAAAAAAGAGGCCAAAAAAAAGAGAAAAGTCCCAAATAAAAAAATAAAAAAATAAAAAAATGAGAGAAAAAGAGAGAAGGGACAATGTTACTATCCTTTTACCACACTTGTGCTTCAAAGTAGCACCAAGATCTTCATGATAGAGAGTCTCTCATATTGTCACTTTCATATACTAGTGGAAATTTTTCATTATAGAACTTGGCTTGTATATTCCAATGATGGGATTCCTCAAATGCCCTAGGTCTTCGTGAGCAAGCGAGTTTGATGCACACCCACTTAGTTTCTTTTGTTGAGCTTTCATATACTTATAGCTCTAGTGCATCCGTTGCATGGCAATCCCTACTCACTCACATTGATATCTATTGATGGGCATCTTCACAGCCCGTTGATACGCCTAGTTGATGTGAGACTATCTTCCCTCTTTTTGTCTTCTCCACAACCACCATTCTATTCCACATATAGTGCTATATCCATGGCTCACGCTCATGTATTGCGTGAAGATTGAAAAAGGTTTGAAAATGTTAAGGTATGAAACAATTGCTTGGCTTGTCATCGGGGTTGTGCATGATTTAAATATTTTATGTGGGGAAGATGGAGCATAGCCAGACTATATGATTTTGTGGGGATAACTTTCTTTAGCCATGTTATTTTGAGAAGACATAATTGCTTAGTTAGTATGCTTGAAGTATTATTATTTTTATGTCAATATGAACTTTTGTCTTGAATCTTTCGGATCTGAATATTCATACCACAATTAAGAAGATTTACATTGAAACTATGCCAAAGTATCACTCCGCATCAAAAGTTCTCTTTTATCATTTACCTACTCGAGGACGAGCAGGAATTAAGCTTGGGGATGCCTGATACGTCTCCAACATATCTATAATTTTTGATTGCTCCATGCTACTTTATCTACTGTTTTGGACTATAATGGGCTTTATTTTCCACTTTTATATTACTTTTGGGACTAACCTATTAACCGGAGGCCCAGCCCAGAATTGCTGTTTTTTTGCCTTTTTGATGTTTCAAGAAGCAGAATATCAAACGGAGTCCAAACGGAATGAAACCTTGAAGCGTGATTTTCTCACCTAACGTGATCCATGAGACTTGGACCCTACGCCAAGGAACCAGAGAGGCGGTCACGAGGGTGGGGCGCCCCTAGGGCGCGCCGCCTCGTGGGCCCCTCTGCTCCACCGACGTACTCCTTCCTCCTATATATACCTCACTTACCCCCAAACGATCGTAACAGAGCCAAAACCTAATTCCACCGCCGCAACTTCCTGTATCCACGAGATCCCATCTTGGGGCCTGTTCGAGACGTCCATGGGAGGGCATCCACCACGGAGGGCTTCTACATCAACACCATAGCCTCTCCGATGAAGTGTGAGTAGTTTACTTCAGACCTTCGGGTCCATAGCTAGTAGCTAGATGGCTTCTTCTCTCTTTTGGATCTCAATACAATGTTCTCCCCTCTCTCGTGGAGATCTATTCGATGTAATCTTGTTTTTGTGGTGTGTTTGTTGAGATCGATGAATTGTGGGTTTATGATCCAACTTATCTATGAATAATATTTGAATCTTCTCTGAATTCTTTTATGTATGATTGAGTTATCTTTGCAAGTCTCTTCGAATTATCTGTTTGGTTTGGCCAACTAGATTGGTAGTTCTTGCAATGGAAGAAGTGCATGGCTTTGGGTTCAATCTTGCGGTGTCCTTACCGAGTGACAGAAGGGGTTGCAAGGCACGTATTGTATTGTTGCCATCGAGGATAACAAGATGGGGTATTTATCATATTGCATGAATTTATTCCTCTACATCATGTCATCTTGCTTAAGGCGTTACTCTATTTTTAACTTAATACTCTAGATGCATCTTTGGATAGCGGTCGATGAGTGGAGTAATAGTAGTAGATGCATAATCATTTCGATCTACTTGTCTCGGACGTGATGCCTATATACATGATCATACCTAGATATACTCATAACTATGCTCAATTCATCAATTGCTCAACAGTAATTTGTTCACCCACCGTAGAATAATTATGCTCTTGAGAGAAGCCACTAATGAAACCTATGGCCCCCGGGTCTATTCTCATCATATCAATCTCCATCACTTTTATACTTCCTTTTTTTTACTTTGCTTTTACTTTTTACTTTGCATCTATATACCAAAAATACCAAAAATATTAACTCTATCAGATCTCACTCTCGTAAGTGACCGTGAAGGGATTGACAACCCCTAATCGCGTTGGTTGCGAGTAGCTATCGTTTTGTGCAGGTACGAGGGACTTGTGTGTGGCCTCCTACTGGATTGATACCTTGGTTCTCAAAAAGCGAGGGAAATACTTACGCCATCTTGTCTGCATCATCCTCTCCTCTTCCGGGAAAACCAACGCATAAGCTCAAGATTTAGCAAAGGGCCCGAACCAAGATAAACCCGTGTCTTTACGTGTGTTGCAAGTTAAATCGAGTTCGTCATAAGATCTTAGCGAGCGAGAGCGTAGATCGGTAGGAGGGAAAGACTTCACGTGCACACCAGCGTTCGAACCTTAAGGGTTTGTCGGAACCCCACATCCGACATTTGGCGCGCCAGGTAGGGGTGCACCGTAGTTTCCCTTCCGTCGGTTCGTTGCTCCATCCCTCTGTCGTTTCCATGGCGGACGCTCGCCGTGCTCGAGCTGAGCGTCGGGCTGCCCTCTCCGCCTGCGTCGCTCAGACGGCTCCCGTAGGCGGGCCACCTCGTCATTCTCCGTCTCCTGTCGCCAACGCTGCCACCGGCCCGACAGCAGCAGACGTCCTTGTTGGATCCCTCGGGTGTGGCAGGATGGCTGCACCGCTACTCCGTCACTGACCCCGGCCGGTTCTTCGTCCCGCACGCACCACACTCCCTTGGAGGCGCGGGCCGCGCTCCTCGCGGCGAACGAGCTCCTGCACTACCGCCCTGTCGACGACGTCTATGAGGAGTGGCTCGACCGCGTAGCCGAGCTTGTCCATGCTGCAGGGGGCTCTCCGGCGCCGTCCCACTCTCTGCCTCCCCCTCAACCAGCCGCGGGCGATGGGCTCATGGCATGCCTCCACCACCTCAACCCCAAGATGGTGCCTTGGCACCAAGGCGCGCGCTTCCGCGGCATGATCCACCGCGCCCGGCGCCCGCGCGTGAAGAAAGAAGCTGCCAAGAAATCCCGCAGCCGCGAGAAGCTGCACCGGCACTCCCCGCGCCACCTCGTCAAGACCATGTGCTGCCTGTGGTGGCACAGCGCGGACCTCGCCAAGATCAAGCTCCGCCTCAGAAGCGGGCCCCGGTGACCACGGCCGGCTGCCGCACCTTCACCCCCGAGCTGCGTAGCGTCGCCTGGCCAGGCAAGTTCAAGCCAGACTTGCCTCCTCCCTACGACGACACCGCTGGCCCGCGGAGTTCCTGCAACTCTATGAGATGAGCATTGAAGTGGCCAACGGCGACGAAAAAGTCATGGCGAACTGGTTTCCCATGGCTCTCAAGGATGGGGCCCGCTCCTGGCTCCTGAACCTGCAGCACGGCTCGATCTCCTCCTGGGACGAGATGCGCGACCGCTTCATCGCCAACTTTCAGGGCACTCGCGACCGCCCGCCGGCCGCGGGTGACCTACGCCGCATCAAGCAACAGCCAGGAGAAACCCTCCAGAAGTACATTCAGTGCTTCAACAGCATTCGCCTCAAGATCCCCAAGGTCACCGACGAAGCTATCATCTCCGCGATCTCTGACAGCGTCCGTGACATCAAGATGAAAGAAGAGCTCGCCATCCACGAGGAGCTCTGCACATCTTAGGAGCTGTTCAACTTGGCGACCAAGTGCGCAAGAGCTGAGGAGGGACGCCTCTCTCTCCTTGAGCTGCCAGCTGCAGGAGTGGAGGAGAAGAAGGCCAAGGCCAAGGACGTGCAGCGCAAAGAGGCAGTAGTGCCCGCAGTGGAGCCCGACACCAAGAGAGGCAGAGATCAGCCTGAGTCGTCCAAGAACGACCGACCGTTTTGCGCCTTCCACAACACCAGCGACTGCCAAGAGTTGAGAGCCATATGGGAAGGACGCGACGGTCGATGCCTCGAGCGCAACGACCGGGGCTACGCCCGCGGAGGATGACACAGAGGCAAACGCTGGGACGACCGTGGCCCGCGCCCGGAGTGGCGCGACAGGCCTCGTGAGGACCGTTGGTAGGACCAACCTCGCGAGGGCGCCTGGAGGGACCCGCCTCGTGAGGATCGCCCCCAGGGCAATGCCGGTCTTCCCCCGCTGCCGCCACCAAGAAGGAACGAAGACCACCACCAGGACGAGGGGGCTGGGGGCTTCCAGGAGCCGCGTGCGATCGCTTGCATCTTGGGCGGTGCACAGGCCCCAGCCTCTCAGCGCATCTTCAAACAGTTCGCTCGCGAGGTGAACGCGGCGCTCCCCAAGCTCGAGGCCACGCGCCCGCTCAGGTGGTCCCAATGCGCCATCACCTTCAACTCGGCAGACCAGCTCAAGTGCGCAGCCACCGCTGGCGCACTCCCTATGTTGTGCTCCCCAGTCATCAGCAATGTGCAAGTCACCAAGACTCTCATCAACGGCGGCGCAGGGCTCAACGTCCTATCCGTCGACACGTTTGACAACCTTCAAGTGCCCTATGAGCAGCTCCAGCCAACCAAGCCTTTCTCAGGAGTGACTGATGGTTCCACCACACCAATAGGGCAAGTCTGCTTGCCTGTCACCTTCGGGGAGCGCAAGAACTACCGCACCGAGCTCATCGACTTCTACGTCACACACATTCGCCTGCCGTACAATTCCATCCTCGGGTATCCGGCCCTGGCCAAGTTCATGGCAGTCACTCACCACGGCTACAATGTTCTCAAGATGCCAGGAAGCGAGGGAATCATCACGGTCCCATGTGAAGAGAGGGATGCGGTGTGCTCCCTTGAGCGCGCCTTCCAAGCCGCAGCAATCGACAACCCTGACAGCAGAAGTGAAGGCCCTCCGGAGACCATCCCCAAGAAGAAGCTGCCACGCCGTGCAGGACCCCAAGAAGATGGCGACGCGTCAGGAGCCTCGTCAGGATCAGCGCCCGCTCCAGGGGCGCCTCCCTCCATCGCATAGGAAGGCACGCCCGGCGCCCTCCTCAGGCAGGGCTCGGGGGCTCTCTTCTGGAGAGCCTCAGACCTTGCCAACCTCATGAGGGAGGCGCTTGGGCACCACTTGGAAGCGTGCTTCACGGAACACCTTCCTCGGGAGAGCACAAGGCAAGGAGTGCCCACCACCCAGGAGTTCATCAACAAGACCACCCAGGAACTGCAAGAAGCAAGAGCCATGCGCGGCCACAGCCGCTCAAAAGGCGCAGCTCCCCATCCAAGCGAGAATGCTGGGCTGGGTGTCTGCGTCGACGTCCCAGGGCTCAACAGGGCTACATCTTAGGAACGCTTGTGGCCATCACGTGTGGGCCGATGTGAGGGTCCACCACACAGCTACGTTCGCATGCCCTTCGGCTTGCCGAGCGTGGCGTCGGCCTATCAGTGCAACATGCGGCAAGTCCTGGCGGCTCAGGAGGCCAGGTTCCACGCCGTTCTGGAGGAGATGAAGACAGTCTTCAGGGAACCTCCCGAGCCCCTAGAGCCTCCCGAGGCTCAGGGTCCCGGTGGCTCATGAGGAGCCCTTCCTTCAGCGCACAGCTTTAGCTGCTCCAACTCTACTTCGTCTACAGAACCAGGAGACATCTTCCAAGTTCATTTAAGCTGGGAGCGCCCCTCGGGCTGCATTATTCCCAGGTCGCACGGGTCCGTCCCTGTGGCATGTATCCCCTTTGTTTATGTCTTTAGCTTACCTTACTGGGGGCGCCCCTCGGGCTGCATCATCCCCAAGCCGCTCGGGCCAGACCCAGTGGCATGTATCTTCCTGCATTTATCCAAGTCGATCTGCTCTTTATGCTTAACCTGCCGACGGCTATCGCCTGCTCGATCGTCGCCTCCCTCGGGGCCTTCACACAGGCACGGTGCTAGTGCATGGGTCCGTCCCTGCCACGACCGACAAATCCGGGTGGTCGAGCTCTAGCTCGCGGCATGCGCCGTGCACGTCACCTCACCAGGCCCTCGGTGCCTTCACCTCATCCAGAGCAACCAGTGGCAGGCTAACAGCTGTAAGGGTCAACCATGTTTCTTCTTGTGCCTGTTCACAGGGGTCCCGAGGAAAGGATAGCAGACAACACCGCGAGTCTTCTTTCCCTTGTGCGATTCACTTGCGCGTTAAAAGGGGGGCTCCTGAGCATCACGACTCAGGAGCTCTTTGAAAGTGCAACTATCCCTAGGTGGTTTTGGTAATTCATAACAACATATAGCTCATTGAGCTAATGCTATTCCAAGACTATTATTTTAGGAAAGCTCAATGAATGGCATGGCATGGATGATGAAAGTGGATCCCTCAAAGTACTAAGGACAAAGGATTGGCTCAAGCTCAAAAGCTCAAGACTCTTCATTTTACATTTTAGTGATCCAAGATCACATTGAGTCTATAAGGAAAAGCCAATACTATCAAGAAGGGATGAGGTGTTGCTTAATGAGCCTCTTGCTTCATGTGCTTAGTGATATGCTCCAAAACCCTCAACTACTTTCCCACATCCACAAATGACCTAAACCTAAAGCCAAAATCGGTCACACTGATTCTTTCTATCCGCGCCACCGATTCCAAAAGTCATAGCCACTGCCACAAACCCTAAGCAAATCGGTCTTACCGATAGGGATCTCGGTCTCACCGAGATGGGGTTGCAATCTCTCATTTCCCTTCGTAACGTTTTGGTCTAATCGAAGTGAGCGATCGGTCCCACCGAGATTGCAATGTAAACTCTCTATTTCCTTTTTGTAACATTTCGGTCTCACCGAAAAGAGCAAATCGGTCCCACCGAGTTTACCTGACCAACTCTCTGGAAAGCTTATTACCAAAATTGGTCCCACCGAGTTTGTGTAATCGGTCTTACCGAGATTACGTTATGCCCTAACCCTAACCATATCGGCCTCACCGAGATGCATGTCAGTCCCACCGAAAATCACTAACGGTCACTAGGTTTACTAAATCGGTCCGACCGAGTTTAACGATTCGGTCTCACCGAGTTTGGTAAATTGTGTGTAACGGTTAGATTTTGTGTGGAGGCTATATATACCCCTCCACCTCCTCTTCATTCGTGGAGAGAGCCATCGAATGAACCTACACTTCCAACTTACCATTTACGAGAGAGAACCACCTACTCATGTGTTGAGACCAAGATATTCCATTCCTACCATATGAATCTTGATCTCTAGCCTTCCCCAAGTTGCTTTCCACTCAAATCTTCTTTCCACCAGATCCAAATCCTATGAGAGAGAGTTGAGTGTTGGGGAGACTATCATTTGAAGCACAAGAGCAAGGAGTTCATCATCAACACACCATTTGTTACTTCTTGGAGAGTGGTGTCTCCTAGATTCGCTAGGTGTCACTTGGGAGCCTCCGACAAGATTGTGGAGTTGAACCAAGGAGTTTGTAAGGGCAAGGAGATCGCCTACTTCGTGAAGATCTACCGCTAGTGAGGCAAGTCCTTCGTGGGCGACGGCCATGGTGGGATAGACAAGGTTGCTTCTTTGTGGACCCTTCGTGGATGGAGCCCTCCATGGACTCGCGCAGTCGTTACCCTTCGTGGGTTGAAGTCTCCATCAACGTGGATGTACGATAGCACCACCTATCGGAACCACGACAAAAACATCCGTGTCTCCAATTGCGTTTGAATCCTCCAAACCCTTCCCCTTACTTTCTTGCAAGTTGCATGCTTTATTTTCCGCTGCCTATATACTCTTTGCATGCTTTCTTGAATTGTGTGATGATTGCTTGACTTGTCCTAAAATAGCTAAAATCTGCCAAACTATAAAATTGGGAAAAGGTTAAGTTTTTATTGGTCAAGTAGTCTAATCACCCCCCTCTAGACATACTTCAAGGTCCTACAAGTGGTATCGAGCTTTGGTCTCCATTTGCTTTGATTTCCATAGCTTTTGATGGTCATAGCCTTGGTTTCACAACCTAGGAGAGTATGGCGTCTAGCGAGGGAAATTATCACCGTGCTTTGATGGTACTAATTTTGCTAGTTGGAAGCATAAGATGAAAATGCATATTCTTGGACATAACCCCGCCCGTTTGGGCAATTATTTGTATTGGCTTGCAAGGTGAATTCTTCGATGGGAGAGAACCGAACCGTGAAGCTAATGCGGAAGAATTGAAGATGTTGCAATACAACGCTCAAGCATGTGACATCATCTTCAACGGATTGTGCCCCGAAGAATTCAACAAAATCAGCCGTCTTGAGAATGCAAAGGAAATTTGGGATACTTTGATTGATATGCATGAAGGTACCGAGTCCGTCAATGAATCCAAGTTGGATGTGCTCCAAAGTCAGCTTGACAAGTTCAAAATGAAGGATGGTGAAGGTGTCGCTGAAATGTACTCTAGGCTTGCTCTTATCACAAATGAGATTGCCGGCTTAGGGAGTGAAGAGATGACCGACAAATTCATCATCAAGAAAATCCTAAGAGCATTGGATGGAAAGTATGATACGGTGTGCACATTGATCCAAATGATGCCAAACTACAAAGATCTCAAGCCAACGGAAGTCATTGGAAGGATTGTTGCTCAGGAGATGTCACTCAAGGATAAGGAGGAACTTCACAACAAGTCAAGTGGTGCTTACAAAGCCTCAAGTGAAGCCCCCACATCATCAAGTGAGAAACCAACCTTCAATGAAGAATTGAGCTTAATGGTGAAGAACTTCAACAAATTCTACAAAAGTAGAAGCAAAGAAAGAAGCTTCAAGTCAAGGTCTTACAATGACAAGAGATCTTCTAGTCGAGAGCGCAATTGCTACAATTGTGGGAGACCCGGACACTATTCCAATGAGTGTACGGTACCCTACAAAAGAAGAGAAGATTCTCCAAGAAGAAGGAGCAAAAGAGAAGAATCACCACCAAGAGAGAGGAGGAGTAGAGATGATCGTTATGAACGAAGACCCTCACGGAGAAGCAAGGATTCGGAAAGGAAGGACAAGTCATCAAAGAGCTACACAAAACGAAGACATCAAGCTGATGTTGGTGAATGGGTTTCCGGCTCCGACTCCGACCATCACTCCGAGAGAAGCTATCACTCCGACTCCGAATATACTCAAGATGAAGGTGTTGCCGGTCTAGCACTTACGTCAACCAACTCCTACGACATATTTGAATCACCAAATGAAGGAATTGGTAGATGCTTCATGGCCAAAGGTCCTAAGGTAACACACCCCGAGTAAATTGATTTTGATGTTGATGAAGATGACTTGCTAGGTGATGATGATTTACTTGTTGACAACTCTAGTGATGAAATGAAACGTCAATTAATCATGCTAATCAAACGAATGACAATGATAAGGAGAAAATTGAGCTTCTAACTAAAGAACTAAACACTCTTAATTTGGCTCATGAAACTATCTTCGAAGATCATCGAGAACTTTTAAGGGCTCATGAGAAGTTACGCTTTGAAAAGCTCAATCTTGAGAAAGAGCATGAGTTCTTAAAGGCAATCAATGATGATCTCCGCAAGAAAAGTTCTTCTTACATTGCCAAGTGTTTACTCTTATCTACTTACATGCCTCAAGTCAAGTCTAGTAACAAGTACAAGAAAGATACTTCCTCTAGTAGTAACAATAATAATGTCAAATCCAATGTTGTTGCTTCTAGTAGTTCTCTTGATTCCACTAATGATTCTCATAGCCAAGTTACACTTGAGCAAGAAAATAGTTTATTGAAGGGAATTATAGAGAAATGTGTTTACAAGAGCCTTGCCAGGAGTAAGCAATTCGAGGAAATTGTACGCAAGCAAGGAAGGCACCGGAAGAATCAAGGTGTTGGTTTTGAACGAAAGTTCAACGCCAATGGAGTTGAGTGGGAAGAAGATCAATACCCCAAGACAAAGTTTGTTCCTCAACAAGAGAAGTATGATCCTACTTCCTTCAAGGGGACACAAGCTCAAGATGATCTTCCACCACAAGACCACAAGAACAAAGGCAAGTACAAGCTTCAAGAAGAGATTGATGCATGTGAAGAAGCACCTAAAGCCTCGTTCGAGTGGGTCCCCAAGACTACGTCAAGTTCTACTTCATCAAGTACAACTACAACTCCAAGGATTCCAATCAAGATGATGTGGATCCTGAAGAAGAAGAACTAGAGAGTTCTTGAGGGTGACTCCGCCAACATTCTTCACTCATATCATTTTGGCAAAAACAAGTGCAATCAACTTTCACATCTTGCACTAGTTCAAGGAGTCACAAACCCTCATGTTGGTAAGGCAAGGGACAAGGTAACCTAATGTTTTCATGGACATCATCTTGTGTGTGCATCACTCTATGTCTATGGATATTCTTGTTTGTTCCTTGTGGGACTAACCCATGTAGGCAAGTTGAAAGTGCAACTCACTCCAAAGGATTGCTCCAAATGATCTACATCAACATTGAGCATCTACATCTTCAACACCTACATGAAGTCATCATCGACAAAACCCAAGGTTAGTTCATCCCTCTAAGGGGGATCTCACATCTAGGGGAGCTTAACTCTAAGAATTGAGTCAAAGCAACTCTAATGGTGTGAACACATTAATGCATTATGTAAAAGTGGTAACCCCACTTGAGCTTAAACGATGAGTATGACCTATGATCAAATGTTCTCATTTGACTCCTGAGTCAATATACTCATATATAGATGACCTAGTCATCGCCAATTGTTTGATAGTTGCTAAAATTGGTTGTGCATGCTTTGCCACATATTTCAATTGCCATTTTATTGTGTGGGCATGTTGGTGCATATTTTACTCATTCAAGGACATCCACTTGTTGTTTTGCTTGTTTGGATTCTTTTCTTTGTGCCAAGTGGATGGACAAGAATGCCTAAGAACCTTCTTTAGCTATCTATGCTTTTCTCGTCTCAAACTCTATTCATGCTACATCACAAAATTTGATCAAGTCAGATTCGAACCACTCTGTGTGAGGAGCACTCGGAGTCCCCGATTCGTCATAGACTTAACTTCCAAAACCTCTTAGTGATTCTCGGTCTGACCGACCCTTCCATTTCGTTCCTAGCGAGATCATCAAGTTGATCAGAGTTTTCAATCTCGGTGCAACCGATTTGAACTTTTCGGTCTCACCGATTTGTCAGAATCGAATACAAGTTATGCATCTCGGTGCCACCGAGTTGTTCCACTCGGTCACACCGACAGGTCGAGCTATATATAGCCACGGGCAAAATTTTGGAAATTTCTCCGAAACCCTTCGCCCGCGCAACAGCTCGCTCTGCCATCGTGGTCTCCGGATCGTCTCCTCGTCACCAGTAGCCTCCTGTCGCTGGTCTTCGCCGCCGTCAACGGATTTCGTCTCCGCCGTTGCCGCCGTAGCAAGTCCACCGCCAAGTTAGGGTATGGACTTAAACTTTGTGCTATCCACGTCTGATTCCTGGCACATTGTTTTCATATTGATTCTTGCCACGATTGAAACTCATCTATCCAGCCAAAGTAGTTCATAGATCAGATGTGATTCAAATTTTTAGGTTTAGATTTCCGCCGAAACCATCTCGGACCCACCGAGTTGAAAAACTCGGTCTCACCGATTTGGCTTATGCCATTGCACAACTGACTCTCGGTCTAACCGAGAATTACTAATAGGTGCAACCGATTTGAGAATTCTGTGAAACCCTAGCAGTCTCGGTACCACCGAATCGAAACTTCGGTCCAACCGAGATCATCGATTTAGGATCCAAAACTGCCCGGTATCACCGAGTTTGAAAATCGGTGGATCCGAAATGCTTTCTGTGGAAAACTAAGACTGAACTTTTGAGTCATTCTTTTGCAAAAACCTCTGCATTTTGTGATGCTCATATTTTCTATCTCATATACAACTCTTCACAGGTGGTGATCGACTTTTGCAGTATGTCTGATCAAAGTGACAGCCAGAACATGTCAGAAGAGCAGATGAACTTGAGTGAGGGCACTAGTCCCTCAACTTCAGATGAAGGGAGCAGAAGTACTCCTAGTAACCTGCCTAAGGCTGCAACTAGGCAAAGGAGGAAAAGAACTTCAGATTCAGAGGATGAAGATTATAGAGCTGAGGAAGATGAGGCTACTTCCAAGAAAGTGGTGCTCAAGAAGGAATATGGCTCAGCAAAGAATGCAAAGCCAGTCATGAAGATCAAAAGGCCTGCAGGAAGACAACCAATGTCCAAAGCCAGAGTGTCGACACAAGCTTCTTTGGAAACCCAACCCAAAGAGCCAGCTGCTGAAGGGAAGAAAAGAAAGGAAAGGGTCAAGATGACCACGGCCAGAGTTATTGGGAAGCCTTCCATGATGGAAGAGGAAGATGAAATTGCTGCACCAGCTCCAAAGGCACCAAAGCTTATGGGTGATGCTATTAGATCAGGGGCTGCCACATCTAAGCCCAAGGAAGCACCCAAAGCTGCCCCCAAGGCCAGGTCTGCACCAAAGAGGAATACCAGGAGTGTTCCAAATTGCTGAGAAGAACAAGGCCCCAAAGTGTCGAGGATCTTGATGAAGAAGATGAAGAAGGACAAGTTCTGAGAAAGCTCAAGCCCAAGATACCAGACCACAATGATGCCCATCCTGTGGCTGAGGACATGAGAATCAGGAAGGATTCAGGGCTGAGAATATGGAGGATGGAAGATCCATATGCTTCAAGAAGAAGAACTGCTGTTGATTATAGGTTCCACACAAAGGAACAGCAGGACTTCTATGAAACAATTCTGTTGGACAAGAAGCCCATTGTCTATGACATGAGGTGGGTTAACTGGAATTTCATGAAGGAGAATGAAGAGCACTATCCTGGAGTGCAAGATAGCTTTGTTGGTTGTGGAGTTGCAGATTTTGTTGGGCAAAAGCTCACAAATTGGAATGATGAACTTATCATGCAGTCCTACTCCACAAAGACATTTTTACCCAGATGGAAGAATTGTTTGGATGCTGAAGGTACAAGGTACCGATCCTTTGTTGAGGAGTGGGCAAAGCTGATAAATGCCCCAGAGGAAAAAGAGGATGACCTAGACATTTATGCAAAGAAGAAGATGGGTCACAATTCAATGGCTCACATGTACAAGGAAATTCCAGACAAGGCATTAGGAACTCACAAGTTTGGATCAGTTCACTTTTCTGGCATCGGGGTTGCCAACCATAAATTGGATTCCGAGGCACACTTTGTTGCCCAAGTCTGGTGACCACAACATGATCAGAGGGCATGCCATCAACATGTTGCATGTGTTTGATGTGCCACAGAAGTTCAAAGTCATGAGCCTGATCATTGAAACAATCAAGAGGACTGCAACAGATCAGAAGAGGAGCTGTGGATATGCACCTCAGATTCAAGAATTGATAAACTCAAAAATGGGCACAGGAAAATATAAGTTGGATATGGAACACTGTCCACTTTATCCAGGCTTTGAGTACAATGAGGTTGTCATGAATGAAGATGATCCACAATCAGTTCAAGCTCAGGAGAAGAAGGAGAAGGCAAAGAGGGAGAAAGCTGCCAAGATGCCAACTCAAGAGGAGGCATCTGAGTATTTCTTGAAGAACAAGCGAGGAGCATCTCGGATACTTAATAGCATCAACCACGAGGATTGAGAAGGGATTGGCCACCCTCACTCAAAATCAGGAGAGCAGGAGAGAATCATAGAACAAAAGTTCTATAACTTAGATGTGAAAGTAATCGAGATTGATCTGCGGTGGAGGAACTACAAGATGACATGCAGGAGAGGAAGGGCAAAACAACAAGCGATGCATTTGCCAGAGTGCCTAGAGCCCAGAGGTCATCTGTTGTGCCAGTTTCTGACACAAGAGCAACTTCATCTACACCAGCTACAACCTCAGTGCCACCAGCTCCAGCATCTACATCAGCTCCAGCTCCATCTACTTCAACTGAAGCTTTCGTCCTCGGCGTTATCCGGACTCCACCACCACTTGAAGATCAAGCCTGAGAGTCGGTCTAACACTATGCATTTTCTATGAACTTTTTGGTAACTTGTTGCCAAAGGGGGAGAAAAATGTATAGATCATAGGCTTCGAGAGAGAGTGTGTTGCTTTTGTTCTCTCTTGCTTTATTTGGTGGTTTTCAATCTTTGTTTGCTTTTGGTTGAGATACTATGCTTGTGAGACATTGATGATCATGTGTTTGATCATAAGCTACACTTATGCATGCTTGATATTATCCTATCTATCTTATGTGATCACTCACTATGCTTGGTGATGAGTGCATGTATTCATTGTTTGTTATTTTGAGCGCTCCACCAAGATGTATGTGACATGGAAGAGTAACTCATGAGCCTAATTCATTGTGCATTTGCAGTCCAAAGCAAATCTAAAACTATGCACAAATTTAGGGGGAGCTCTTGCTTATCACATACTTCTCAAAGCTGACGATGTTATTTAAATTTTATTATCATTTGTCGAAGCTTTGATCTATATGTTGTCATCAATTACCAAAAGGGGAGATTGAAAGTGCAACTATCCCTAGGTGGTTTTGGTAATTCATAACAACATATAGTTCATTGAGCTAATGCTATTCCAAGACTATTATTTCAGGAAAGCTCAATGAATGGCATGGCATGGATGATGAAAGTGGATCCCTCAAAATACTAAGGACAAAGGATTGGCTCAAGCTCAAAAGCTCAAGACTCTTCATTTTACATTTTAGTGATCCAAGATCACATTGAGTCTATAGGAAAATCCAATACTATCAAGAAGGGATGAGGTGTTGCTTAATGAGCCTCTTGCTTCATGTGCTTAGTGATATGCTCCAAAAGCCTCAACTACTTTCCCACATCCACAAATGACCTAAACCTAAAGCCAAAATCGGTCACACCGATTCTTTCTATCCGCGCCACCGATTCCAAAAGTCATAGCCATCGCCACAAACCCTAAGCAAATCGGTCTTACCGATAGGGATCTCGGTCTCACCGAGATGGGGTTGCAATCTCTCTTTCCCTTACGTAACGTTTCGGTCTAGCAAAGTGAGCGATCGGTCCCACCGAGATTGCAATGTAAACTCTCTGTTTCCTTTTTGTAACATTTTGGTCTCACCGAAAAGAGCAAATCGGTCCCACCGAGTTTACCTGACCAACTCTCTGGAAAGCTTATTACCAAAATCGGTCCCACCGAGTTTGTGTAATCGGTCTTACCGAGATTACGTTATGCCCTAACCCTAACCATATCAGCTTGTGTAATCGGTCTTACCGAGATTACGTTATACCAAAATCGGTCCCACCGAGTTTGTGTAATCGGTCTTACCGAGATTACGTTATGCCCTAACCCTAACCATATCAGCCTCACCGAGATGCATGTCGGTCCCACCAAAAATCACTAACGGTCACTAGGTTTACTAAATCGGTCCGACCGAGTTTAACGATTCGGTCTCACCGAGTTTGGTAAATTGTGTGTAACGATTAGATTTTGTGTGGAGGCTATATATACCCCTCCACCTCCTCTTCATTCGTGGAGAGAGCCATCAGAACGAACCTACACTTCCAACTTACCGTTTCTGAGAGAGAACCACCTACTCATGTGTTGAGACCAAGATATTCCATTCCTACCATATGAATCTTGATCTCTAGCCTTCCCCAAGTTTCTTTCTACTCAAATCTTCTTTCCACCAGATCCAAATCCTATGAGAGAGAGTTGAGTGTTGGGGAGACTATCATTTGAAGCACAAGAGCAAGGAGTTCATCATTAACACACCATTTGTTACTTCTTGGAGAGTGGTGTCTCCTAGATTGGCTAGGTGTCACTTGGGAGCCTCCGACAAGATTGTGGAGTTGAACCAAGGAGTTTGTAAGGGCAAGGAGATCGCCTACTTCGTGAAGATCTACCGCTAGTGAGGCAAGTCCTTCGCGGGCGACGGCCATGGTAGGATAGACTAGGTTGCTTCTTCGTGGACCCTTCGTGGGTGGAGCCCTCCGTGGACTCGCGCAGCCGTTACCCTTCGTTGGTTGAAGTCTCCATCAACGCGGATGTACGATAGCACCACCTATCGGAACCACGAGAAGAACATCCGTGACTCCAATTACGTTTGAATCCTCCAAACCCTTCCCCTTACTTTATTGCAAGTTTCATGCTTTATTTTCCGCTGCCTATATACTCTTTGCATGCTTGCTTGAATTGTGTGATGATTGCTTGACTTGTCCTAAAATAGCTAAAATCTGCCAAACTATAAAATTGGGAAAAGGTTAAGTTTTTATTGGTCAAGTAGTCTAATCACCCCCCCCCCTCTAGACATACTTCAAGGTCCTACACTCTTACTGGCTCTCCAGCCCTCACCCCCTGGCCTTGACCACGACATCGCGACCTGCATACCAGCGGCGGCTGAGCTCGCTCGAGGGCCGGGACCTGAGGACGTAGAGCACAGAGGAGAGCATGAGGGGGGGGGCACTCGAATCGGCCGACCTGGCTATGCCGCACGAATTGGAGCGCAGCCCTAGCGCGACATCACGAATCACCATGAAGTCAGCAAGGTAAGTTTCGCCCTAAGATCGGCTAAATATCTGAGCCTAGTGGTCACTTACTCCATGCCGCAGCTCCGTTGCGGACAAGTATTTTTCCTTTCTTGCCTTACCATGGCCGCTTGAGCGCTAAGGGGGACCTCCTGAGCATCGCGCCTCAGGGGCTCTTACTGGACCTCGGGCCGCACACCTCCTGGCCTTGACCACGACACGCGACGTGGCATACCAGCGACGGCTATAGCCTGCCTGGGGACTGGGACCTGTCAGCGTAGAGCAACAAAGCCATCGCGAGGAAAGAAATGAGGGGCCAAGCCTTAACGGGACATGCACTCACCAAGTTTTCATAACAATGAAGATAAGCACCAAAGGCATTACAGACCCTTACATGCCCCCATGGGGTGGTTCGTGATCCTTCGCAGGAAACAAAAGCTGATACTAAGGGGAATCCTATCTATACCCTCCCGTGGCGGACGCCATCATCAACAGTGGGCCACGGGAGGCCGGCGCCAACCCCATCCAGGTCAGCGGCGGCGGCGGCCGGATGCCGCAGCCCTGCTCCGAGCGTGGCGAGAGCTCGGAGGGACGTAGCTATCACCGCTCTTCTCCGGAGTCTCGGAAAGCTCGGGAGAGCTGCCGGACTCCAAAGAACTGCTGCCGCTGTTGGAGCGGCCGCGATTGGAGTGCACGATGGCCTAGCGCTCCTCTCCAGGGCAGCACTCCAGGCGGCGGCCCTCGGCGTCGAAGACCTTGAAGGAGAGTGTGGAGGCGCCGTCGTACACGAAGTGGATCACGAGGGCTCCCCTCGCATGGCAAACCCGCGCGATTTCGCCCCAGCCGCGAGTCATGAAGATCTTGCTAGAGGGGACCGCTTCGATCTCCGCTCCGGTCACCGAATCTGCAGTCGACATCTTTGCGCAGCGAGCTCGAGCGGCCCCCTCGGCGGCATCACGCCGGGGAAGAACCGCGGGAAGCGGATCCAGGAGCTTGGCGGCAACGGCGCCCACAGCACCAACTCGTGCGAGGAGTCGGCGGCGTGGACCCCAGGGGCAACGGCACGCGGCGCCATGGCGTGGCGACCCTGGACGCGACGTGGGCGGCGCTGCTCGTCGCACCGACCTCCCGAGCCCTTGGCTCGGGCGTATAAGGGTAGCGGGTACCCCGGTGGAGGCCGCTTGCACCAAGGCCTCGTCACCACCTGCATCGCCGCTTCATCACGGTGATGGATCGACCTTTTCTTCGGCGGCAGTGGCCCCGGGTCGTCGCGAGGAGCTTTTCCTTTCTCCTCGGTGGAAAACCTTCTGATGGGCGCCATTGATTTCAGCAGTGGAGCAAGGAGGAAGAAACGAGCAAGCGAGGAAGAGATGGGCAATGGGGGCTCCGCCCCCTCCCCATTTATAGCCAGAGAAGGCCAACCGGGGTCTCCCACGATCGCAGGTAATGATGGTTTTCCTTGCATGTCGCAGGGACTTGTCAAGTCGTGCAGTTGCCGAGGCAACGTGGAGAAGCGGAGACGCCCACGTCCAATCAACCGCCACGCGTCGACTGAGGCCGCAGGCTTTTGGGGCCCGCGGTGCTCCGGACTTGACCCTTGGCTTCACCGCGAAGCCAAGCCCGAGCGCACCTTGGGCCCGGGGGCTACTGTCGGCGTTCTCGGAACGGGGGTCCCTAGATTTGCCTGTCTGCGGCCCACAGCGTGGCTAAGCAGCAGGCCGTACGGCCCATCTTCATCAACAAGGCATCAAAGACCCTCGCGAGGGTGCAAGCCTCGCAAGGCAGACGACGCAAGACCTCCTCTGGAGTGGCCTAGCTAGGCAGGCTCACGAGGAGCGGAGATATCAAGGCGGGGCAAACCTCACGAGGCTCTCGTGACGTGAGCCATGACGAACGGTGCCAGGCGGGCGCCGGTGCATGCAGCGTCCTCATTTCCTCTTTGGTGCTAAGGAGGCAAGCACAGACGAAGAGTACCGAGGCATCAGGCAAAGGTTGCCATATTGGTGCAACAAGACCAAGACTAGGAGGACGGCAAGGCGGAGGTCATCGTGGAGCCCAAGACGGCGTCACCCCAGAGCTTTTCGCAGGCGAAGACCGCTTTTGTCAGGATAGCTTGTACTAGTTGTCCCCCTTCAAATTCGCCCGCCGTTGTTGGCTCCCTTCCCGCTCGATATTTGGGAAGAGGACCAGGGCCTCTATAAATAGGACTAGCCACCACAGTAGGGGGGACTGATCCCGAACGGGTTGAGATCGAACCCTCACGCCACAAGTTCATATGCACAAGAACACCTCAACCTCAGGAGGCTGTTCTTCCCTTGTCTTATTCATCATCGGCGAGAGGCAATCCACCACCACCACCTTTGGAGTAGGGTATTACACCACATCGGTGGCGGAACGATATAAACCCCGTGTCTTTACGTATGTTGCGAGTTCGTCGAGTTCGTCTGCAAGATCTTAGCAAGCTAGAGTGTAGATCGGTAGGAGGGAAAGACTTCACGCGCACCCCAGTGTTCGAACCTTAAGGGTTTGCCGGAACCCCACATCCGACAACGTGAGCGGAATGGTCTGGAGGCCCTGAGCCGGCTGATGAAATTGCTTGGCGTGGAACTGGCAGGCTTCACAGGACTTCACCAGCTCAGCTGCGTCGTTGAGCCTTGATGGGCGATAGAACCCACTGCGGAATACTTTGCCGACGAGGGTCCGTGATGACGAGTGGTGCCTGCAGTCCCCATCGCGTATGTCAGTTAGCAGCTCCTTCCCCTGGTCCCTGGAAATGCAGCATAGGGAAACGTCATTTGGCCGCTTCCTATACAACTCACCATCCTGGATGCAGTACGCCGTGGCTTGCTGAACCACACGCTCTGCATCCTCCTCCTTCTCTGGTAGCGCCCCTTGCATCAGATATTCCTTGAATTCCTTGGTCTAGCATCCCTCCTGAGGTTCGAGTGCCAAGAGCAAGCGAGCTCCTGAGGTCGGGCCACAGGCCAGGGCTCCTGTGGTAGGTGGCTGTGGGAGCTCCTCCCGAGGCTGAGTTGTGCTTGAAAGTGGTGGTGTCGCCGATGGCTTGAAGAGCCGTTCCTCAAAGACACCGGGCTCTTGCGGCTGTCGGTTGGATGCACTCCTGGCGATGTCGTCGGCTTCCTTGATGACCCTGGTAGTGCTGAACTATAACTGGAATGCTTGCAGCTCGATGTTCCACTCGGCGACCCTTCCAGCAGAATTGGGGCTCCTGAGCACCCTCTCCAATGGGTAGGCTGAGACAACCTTGATGGGGTGCCCCTGGAAGTAGTGCCGCAGCTTGTGCGAAGCTACCAAGAGTGCAAGCAGAAGCTTCTGAGGCATGGGATATCGCACCCTCGCATCTCGCAACACGATGCTGACGAAATACACCGGGTGTTCGACGAGGGCCGGCGCGGTGTCTAGGCTCGCATCTTGCGGAAGTTGAGATGCCTCGTGAGGTGACGGGACTCCTAACGCCTGATTGTTTGCGGGAATTTTGGCGACAGCGTCCTGTTGAGCTTGGTCTTCTTTCGCGCTGCCACGACTCTTGCAGCGTGTTCCTGATCTTGCATTGCTTCAGTCGTAGCCCGGCGCAGCGTGCCCTTGGCTTGGTGCTCCTCCTGAACCGCCACCAGTGCTGCGCTGGCGGAGTACGGGGTTGCGGCGAGGTAGAGTACTAGGGGCTCGAGGGGTCGTGGCGCTACCATCACTGGAGGGCTGGTCAGGTATCTCTTGAGGTCTTGAAAAGCTCGGTCGACCTCCTGGGTCCACTCGAATGGGCCCTTCTTCGTCATCAGTTTGAAGAAGGGTAGGGTGCGTTCCCCTAGCTTGGAGATGAAGCGTCCCAACGCAGTTACCCGGCAGCCAGCTTCTGCATCTTCCTAAGGGTCTACGGAGGGCTCATGTCCTCGATGGCCTTGATCTTCTCTGGATTCGCCTCAATCCCTCTGTGGGACACGAGGAAGCCCAGCAGCTTGCCGGAAGGGATGCCAAACATGCACTTCTCCGAGTTAAGCCGCAAGTTCACTTGGCGCAGGCTCGCGAAGGTCTCCTCCAGGTCTTGAATCAAGGTCCTTGCCTCCCGAGACTTCACCACAATGTCATCGACATAGGCCTTTGTGTTTCTCCCAAGCTGCCGCCCCAAGGCGATGTGCATCAGTCGCTGAAAGGTTGCGCCCGCGTTGCACAATCCAAAGGGCATGCAGGTGTAGTAGTACACACCACATGGGGTCAGGAAGGCTGTCTTCTCCACATCTTCTACCGCCATCTTGATCTGGTGATATCCTGAGAACGCATCCAGGAAGCACAGCAGGTCGCACTCGGCGGTGGAGTCGACGATCTGATTGATGTGTGGGAGCGGGAACAGATCTTGGGGGCAGGCTTTGTTAAGGTTGGTGAAGTCGATGCACATCTGTTCCTTCCCGCCTTTCTTCGGCACTACGACGGGGTTCGCCAGCCATTCGTGATATCGAACCTCGCGAATGGCACCCGCCGCCTCCAGCTTGCGGGTCTCTTGGACGATGAAGGCCTGCTTCTCAGTGGACTGCCGTCCCGCTCACGCTTCACGGAGCATACATTGGGGCATACCCTTAATTGATGTTGAATCACCTCTCTCGGGACTCCTACCAGCTGATTTGGCTCCCACGTGAATATATCCTTGTTTGCACGCAAGAACTTCACCAATGCTTCCTCTTGACCTTGGTCGAGGCTGGCACCTATGGTAAAGGTGGCTCCTGAGGGCCCGTCCTCGTCGAGTGGCACCTGCTTGGTTTCTGCCTTGTCTTGTGTGAACAAATGCTTCCTCTTGGTCGGTACGGCTCTCTTGGGCTCGGAGGTGCCCGCGTCGGCAGGTTGCGCCGCTGCGACGGTTTTGAGGGCGAGCTTGAGCGCCCCCAGGGCCTCCTTGGCGTCCCCTTTGACAGTGAGGATGCCCTTTCTCCCAGGCATCTTCATGAGGTTGTAGGCCGGATGAGTCGCTGCCATGAATTGGGCCAGAGTCGGGGACCCGAGAATGGCGTTGTACGGGAGGCTGATGTGGGAGATGTCAAAGTCGACCAACTCGGTGCGGTAGTTGTCGCGCGTGCCGAAGGTGACGAGAAGGCGGATCTGTCCCAGAGAGAAGGCAGTGCCACCACCAACTCCTGAGAAAGGCTTGCTGAGGCTGAGCCGTTCGAGTGGCACGTGAAGAAGGCTGAAGGCCTCCACGGAGAGCAAGTTGAGGCCGGCACCGCCGTCGATGAGGGTCTTGGTAATAGCCACGTTGCAGATGGTGGGCGTGCAGAGCATTGGGAGCATGCCCGAGCCGGCGGTGGAGTCAGGGCGGTCCTCTATGCCGAAGGTGAGGTCAGCCTCCGGCGTAGCCCAACCCGGCGGAGCCCCCGGGCGCTTGGAAGCGCCACCAATCTGGCAGAGGAACGGCTTGACGTGGCGATCTAAAGGCGGTGCTTGAGAGCCGTCTAGCAGGGACACGACTGCGTGGTGTGCCGGTACCGCATAGTGAGCAGTGAAGAGGTCGCGGAGTTCCCCCCAGGATGCCACCATGGATCCAGGGAGGTTGAGCAGCCAGTCGCGTGGCTCACCGGCGAGGGCTATGGGGAGCCAGTTGGCCATGACCTTGTTGTCGCCCCCGGCCTCGAGGACGGCCTCCTCATATGCCAACAGGAAAACCGACGGGTCTGCTGCGCCGTCGTAGCGCGGCGGCATCTCCGGCCTGAACTTGGGTGGCCATCGCACCTGCCGCAGGGCGGGGGCCAGGGCTCGGAGCCCCCTGGCCCCGTCGTCAGCACCGGCCGTTGGAGCCGGTGGCGGGGCACCTGCCATGAGGGCGAAGTGCGGTGGCGCGGAGCGTAGGCTGGTGGAGAGGAGCTACGGCGCACCCCTACCTGGCGCGCCAAATGTCGGATCTGGGTTTCCAGCAAAACCCTTAAGCTTCGAACTCTGGGGTGCGCGCGGATTTCTTTCCCTCCTACCGATCTACGCCATAGCTCGCTAAGATCTTGCGGATGAACTCGACGCACTCGCAACACAAAGACACAAGATTTATACTGGTTCGGGCCACCGTTGTGGTGTAATATCCTACTGCAGTGTGGTGGTGGTGGATTGCCTCTTGGGCTGATGATGAATAGTACAAGGGGAAGAACAGCCTCCTGAGGTTGAGGTGTTCTTGTGTTCGGTGTGTGGCTAAGGATGGGCTCTCGATCGGATGAGATCCAGCTGCCTCCTTTGGTGGTGGCTAGTCCTATTTATAGAGGCCCTGGTCCTCTTCCCAAATATTGAGCGGGAAGGAAGCCAACAACGGCGACCAATTTGAAAGGGGACAGCTAGTACAAGCTATCCTGACAAAAGCGGTCTTCGCCTGCGGAAGGGCTCTGGTGATGACGCCGTCTTAGGCTCCACGGTGACCTCTGTCCTGCTGGCCTGCTGGTCTTGGTCTCGTTGCACTGATATGGAAACCTTTGTCTGATGCCTCGGTACTCCACGCATGCGCTTGCCCCCTTGGCACCAAATAGGAAACAAGGACGCTACGCATGCTGGCGCCCGCCTGGTGTCGATCGTCATGGCTCACATCATGAGAGCCTCGCGAGGTTTGCCCCGCCTTGATATCTCCGCTCCTCGCGAGGCAGCCTGGTAAGCCCACTCCTGAGGAGGTCTTGCGTCGTCCGCCTCGCGAGGCTTGGCCCCTCGCGTGGGTCTTGAATGCTTTGTTGATGAAGATGGGTTGTATAGGCCTGCTAGCAAAGCCACGCCGTGGGACGCAGGCAGGCAAGTCTGGGGACCCCCGTTCCCAGAACGCCGACAGTGATGACCCACAAGTATAGGGGATCTATCGTAGTCCTTTTGATAAGTAAGAGTGTCAAACCCATCGAGGAGCAAAAGGATATGACAAGTGGTTTTCAGCAAGGTATTCTCTGCAAGCACTGAAATTATCGGTAATAGATAGTTTTATGATAAGATAATTCGTAACGGGTAACAAGTAAATAAAGTAACTAAGGTGCATCAAGGTGGCCCAATCCTTTTTGTAGCAAAGGACAAGCCTGGATAAACTCTTATATAAAGCAAAGCACTCCCGAGGACACATGGGAATTGTCGTCAAGTTAGTTTTCATCATGCTCATATGATCTGTGTTCGTTACTTCGATAATTTGATATGTGGGTGGTCCGGTGCTTGGGTGCTGCCCTTCCTTGGACAAGCCTCCCACTTATGATTAACACCTATCGCAAGCATCCACAATTACGAAAGAAGAATTAAGGTAGACCTAACCATAGCATGAAACATATGGATCCAAATCAGCCCCTTACGAAGCAACGCATAAACTAGGGTTTAAGCTTGTGCCACTCTAGCACCCATCATCTACTTATTACTTCCCAATGCCTTCCCCTAGGCCCAAATAATGGTGAAGTGTCATGTAGTCGACGTTCACATAACACCACTAGAGGAGAGACAACATACATCTCATCAAAATATCGAATGAATACCAAATTCACATGATTACTTATAACAAGACTTCTCCCATGTCCTCAGGAACAAACGTAACTACTCACAAAACATATTTATGATCAAGATCAAAAGAGTGTTAATTATCATTAAGGATCTGAAAATATAATGTTCCACCAGATAAACCAACTAGCATCAACTACAAGGAGTAATCAACACTACTAGCAACCCACAGGTACCAATTTGAGGTTTTGGGACCAAGATCGAATACAAGAGATGAACTAGGGTTTGAGAGGAGATGGTGTTGGTGAAGATGTTGATGGAGATTGACCCCTCTCGATGAGAGGATCGATGGTGATGACGATGGGGATGATTTCCCCCTCCCGAAGGGATGTTTCCCCGGCAGAACAGCTCCGCCGGAGCCCTAGATTGGTTCTGCCCAGGTTCCACCTCGAGACGGCGGCAATTCGTCCCGAAAGCTTCCTTTTGATTTTTTCCAGGTCAAAACACACCATATAGCAAAAGATGGGAACCGGAGGCCTGCCAGGGGGCCCACAAGGTCGAGGGGCGCGCCCAGGGGGTAGGGCGCGCCCTCCACCCTTGTGGCTGGCGGGTGGCCCCCCTCTGGTACTTTCTTCACCCAATATTTTTTTATATTCCAAAAACATGCTCCGTGAAGTTTCAGGACTTTTGGAGTTGTGTAGAATAGGTCTCTAATATTTGCTCCTTTCCCAGTCTAGAATTCCAGCTGCCGGCATTCGTCCTCTTCATGCAAACCTTATAAAATAAGAGAGAATAGGCATACGTATTGTGATATGTGTAATAACAGCCCATAATGCAATAAATATCAATATAAAAGCATGATGCAAAATGGACGTATCAACTCCCCCAAGCTTAGACCTCGCTTGTCCTCAAGCGAAAGCCGATATCGATAAATATGTCCACATGTTTAGAGATAGAGGTGTCGATAAAATAAAATACAGACATGAGGGCATCATGGTCATCCTTAGAAACAGCAACATATAATGTCGTATAATTTCTTATGCTAAAGTAACAATTCATTCACAAGGTAAAGTATGAATCAGAAACTTTATTGAAAACTAACAAACTTTGATCTCAGTCATTGAAGCAATTGCAATTTATCATAACATCGGCAAAGAGTCCATTAAAGAGCTTTTCAGCAAGTCCACATACTCAACTATCATTTAGTCTTTTACAATTGCTAACACTCACACAATATTTATGGGTCCAAAGCTTCAATCAGACATGGAGAAAGATAGGGGCTTATAGTTTCGCCTCGAAACCTTTTACCTCAAGGGTAATGTCAATGATAATACTTTATGAAAACCTACATCCGAGTGGCTATATATATCCGGATCTCTCCAACACATAGTGCTTTCCAAAGGAAAAAGTATAAAAAGGAAAGGTGATGATCACCATGACTCTTGTATAAGGGTAGAAGATAAAAGTAAAATATAGGCCCTTCGTAGAGGGAAGCAGAGGTTGTCATGCGCTTTTATGGTTGGATGCACAAAATCTTAATGCAAAAGAACGTCACTTTATATTGCCGCTTGTGACAAGGACCTTTATTATGCAGTCTGTCACTTTTATTTCTTCCATATCACAAGTTCGTATAAAGCTTATTTTATTCACACTAATAGATCATACATATTTAGAAGAGCAATTTTTATTGCTTGCACCGATGACAACTTACTTGAAGGATTTTACTCAATCCATAGGTAGGTATGCTGGACTCTCATGGCAAAACTGGGTTTTGGGATGTTTGGAAGCACAAGTAGTATCTCTACTTGGTGCAAAGAATTTGGCTAGCATGAGAGGGAAAGGCAAGCTCAACATGTTGGATGATCCAAGACAATATAACTTCTATTCGGATATAAGCAAACATAACTCATTATGTTGTCTTCCTTGTCCAACATCAACTTTTTAGCATGTCATATTTTAATGAGTGCTCTCAATTTAAAAAGATGTCCAATCTAGTATATTTATATGTGAAGCCTCTCTTTCTTTATTACTTCCTATTAATTGCAACAATGACCAAAACTATGTTTGTCAACTGTCAACAACTTCTATTCATCATACTCTTTATATGTGAAGTCATTACTCTCCATAAGATCAATATATGAACTTTTTATTTCTTTATTTTTATTAAATTCCCTCAAGATCATAGCAAGGAAGCAAAGCCCTCAACTCAAAACTACTCTTTATTATATATCTCACAGACTCGATTACATAGAGGGAACATAAAGCAAAACTCAAAGCTAGATCATACTAAAAACTTTATTATACTAGATCAAGATATAACCAAAAGGATCAAACTAAGAAAAGCAATAAAGATAAAGAAGATAAAGGTGTGATGGTGATACGATACCGGGGCACTCCCCCAAGCTTGGCAGTTGATGCGGCTTGAAGCTACGTCGGTATTTCCCCAAAGAGGAAGGGATGATGCAGCACATCGGCGGTAGGTATTTCCCTCAGTTATGAGACCAAGGGTATCAAACTAGTAGGAGAACCAAGCAACACAACGTAAACGACACCTCCACACAAATAACAAGTACTCGCAACCCGACGTGTAAAAGGGGTTGTCAATCCCTTTCGGGTAGCGGCGCCTCAAGATAGGCAAACGAACATGAATAAAATTGTAGTAGATTGAAAGATCGAACGCCAAATAAAATAAATAAGAATAAAACGCAGCAAGGTATTTTTGTATTTTTGGTTTAATAGATTTGAAGGTAAAAGGAGAATAAAATAGATCGCAGAGGCAAATAATATGAGAAAGAGACCCGGGGGTGATGCGGCTCGAAGCTACATCGGTATTTCCCCAAAGAGGAAGGGATGATGCAGCACAGCAGTGGTAGGTATTTATCTTAGTGATGAAACCAAGATTATCGACCAGTAGGAGAACAATGCAACACAACATAAACGGCCCCTGCACACAGATAACAAATCCTCGCAACCCAACGTGTTAAAGGGGTTGTCAATCCCTATCGGGTAACGACGCCAAAAATTGGCAAACGAACGTGAGATAATTGTAGTAGATTGATAGATCGAACGCCAAAAAAATAAATAAAAATAAAACACAGCAAGATATTTTTGTATTTTTTGGGTTTAATAGATCTGAATATAAGACGCAAATAAAATAGATCGTGAAGGCAAATAACATGAGAGAGAGACCCGGGGGCGTACGTTTCACTAGTGGCTTCTCTCGAGAAAAACAACAAACGGTGGGTAAACAAATTACTGTTGGGAAATTGATAGAACTTCAAATAATCATGGCGATATCCAGGCAATGATCATTACATAGGCATCACGTCCAAGATTAGTACACTGACTCCTGCATGCATCTACTACTATTACTCCACACATCGACCCCTATCCAGCATGCATGTAGTGTATTAAGTTCATGGAGAAACGGAGTAATTCAATAAGAACGATGACATGATGTAGACAAGATCTATCTATGTAGAGATAGAACCATCGTTTTATCCCTAGTAGCAACGATACATACGTGTCGGTTCCCCTTCTGTCACTGGAATCAAGCACCGTAAGATCGAACCCACTACAAAGCACCTCTTCCCATTGCAAGATAAATAGATCAAGTTGGCCAAACAAAACCCAAATATCAGAGAAGAAATACGAGGCTATAGGCAATCATACATATAAGGGATCAAAGAAACTCAAATAACTTTCATGGATATAAAAGATAGATATGATCATAAGCTCAAAGTTCACCCGATCCCAACAAACACACCGCAAAAAGAGTTACATCATATAGATCTCCAAGAGACCATTGTATTGAGAATTCAGCGAGCGAGAGGAAGCCCTCTAGCTACCAACTACGGACCCGAAGGTCTACAAAGAACTACTCACGCATCATCGGAGAGGCACCAATGGAAGTGGCGAACCCCTCCGTGATGGTGTCTAGATTGGATATGGTGGCTCTGGACTCTGCGGTGGCTGAATTGATTTTCGTCGACTCCCTTAGGGTTTCTGGAATATTGGGGTATTTATAGAGCAAAGAGGCGGTCCCGGGGGCACCCGAGGTGGGCACAACCCACCAGGGCGCGTCTGGGACTCCTGGCGCGCCCTGGTGGGTTGTGCTCCCCTCGGCGGACCCCCAGGCGCAGCCTTGGCCCATTTGGTGTCTTCTAGCCCAAAAAATCTCCGTGAAGTTTCGTTGCATTTGGACTCCGTTTGGTATTGATTTCCTGTGATGCAAAAAAACATGCAGAAAATATCAACTAGCACTTGGCACTATGTCAATAGGTTAGTACCAAAAAATGATATAAATGACCATAAAATGATTATAAAACATCCAAGATTGATAATATAACAACATGGAACAATCAAAAGTTATAGATATGTTGGAGACGTATGAGCATCCCCAAGCTTAACTCCTACTCGTCCTCGAGTAGGTAAGTGATAAAAACATAATTTTTGATGTGGAATGTTGCCTAACATGTCATATCATATTCTTTTCTTTATAGCATGGACATTTGGACTTTTATATTGTTCAAAGCAATAGTCTAGTTTTGACATGATAACTTAAATACTCAAGCATATCAACAAGCAACCAAGTCTTTCAATGAAAAAGAGGGGCGAATAAAACGGCAAATTTTTGTGAAGTGGGGGAGAAGAAAACCAGAGCCAAATGGCAAATAATGTAAATTGCAAGGAGACGAGATTTGTGATTAGGAACCTGGTATATGTTGAAGATCCTCCCCGACAAGGGCGCTAGAAATTCCTTTTGATGCGGCTCGAAGCTACGTCGGTATTTCCTCAAGAGGAAGGGATGATGCAACACAACAGCGGTAGGTATTTCCCTTAGTGATGAAACGAAGGTTATCGAACCAGTAGGAGAACCAAGCAACACAACATAAACAACCCCTACACACAGATAACAAATCCTCGCAACCCGACGTGTTAAAGGGGTTGTCAATCCCTTTCGGGCAATGATACATCTCCAACGTATCTATAATTTTTTATTGTTCCATGCTATTATATATTCTGTTTTGGATGTTTAATGGGCTTTATTATACACTTTTATATAATTTTTGGAACTAACCTACTAACCCAAGGCCTAGTGCAAATTGATGTTTTCTTTTGCCTATTTCAGTGTTTTGCAGAAAAGGAATATCAAACGGAGTCCAAACGGAATGAAACCTTGGGAGAGTTATTTTTGGAACAAACATGATCCAAGGACTTGGAGTGGACGTCAAGAAATCAACGAGGAGGCCACGAGGTAGGGAGGCGCGCCCCCCACCCTCGTGGGCCCCTCGTGGCTCCACCGACCTACTTCTTCCTCCTATATATACCTACGTACCCCAAAACCATCCAGGAGCACCACGAAACCCTATTTCCATCGCCGCAACCTTCTATACCCGTGAGATCCCATCTTGGGGCCTTTCCCGGCGCTTCGCCGGAGGGGGAATCGATCACGGAAGGCTTCTACATCAACACCATGGCCTCTCCGATGATGTGTGAGTAGTTTACTACAGACCTTCGGGTCCATAGTTATTAGCTAGATGGCTTCTTCTCTCTCTTTGGATCTCAATACTCTCTTCTTATGAATTTAATACTCTAGATGCATGTTGGATAGCGGTCAATGTGTGGAGTAATAGTAGTAGATGCAGGCTGGAGTCGGTCTACTTGTCACAGACGTGATGCCTATATACATGATCATTCCTAGATATTCTCATAATTATGCACTTTTCTATCAATTTCTCGACAGTAATTTGTTCACTCACCGTAATACTTATGCTATCTTGAGAGAAGCCACTAGTGAAACCTATGGCCCCCGGGTCTATTTTCCATCATATAAGTTTCCAATCTATTTTTACTTTGCAATCTTTACTATTAATCTTTATCATAAAATATGAAAAATATTATCTTATCATCTCTATCAGATCTTACTTTTGCAAGTGGCCGTGAAGGGATTGAGAACCCCTTTATCGCGTTAGTTGCAAGGTTCTTATTTGTTTGTGTAGGTACGAGGGACTTGCGTGTGGCCTCCTACTGGATTGATACCTTGGTTCTCAAAAACTGAGGGAAATACTTACGCTACTTTGCTGCATCACCCTTTCCTCTTCAAGGGAAAACCAACGCATGCTCAAGAGGTAGGAGGCAACTGCGCCAGAAATTGGCAAACATACGTGAGATAATTGTAGTAGATTGATAGATCGAACACCAAATAAAATAAATAAGAATAAAACACAGCAATATATTTTTGTATTTTTGGCTTTAATAGATCTGAAAATAAAAGGCAAATAAAATAGATCGCAAAGGCAAATAATATGAGAAAGAGACCCGGGGGCCGTAGGTTTCACTAGTGGCTTCTCTCAAGAAAAATAGCAAACGGTGGGTAAACAAATTACTGTTGGGCAATTGATAGAACTTCAAATAATCATGACGATATCTAGGCAATGATCATTACATAGGCATCATGTCCAAGATTAGTAGACCGACTCCTGCCTACATCTACTACTATTACTCCACACATCGACCGCTATCCAGCATGCATCTAGTGTATTAAGTTCATGGAGAAACGGAGTAATGCAATAAGAACAATGACATGATGTAGACAAGATTTATCTATGTAGAGATAGACCCCATCGTTTTATCCCTAGTAGCAACAATACATACGTGTCGGTTCCCTTCATACATTGGGATCAAGCACCGTAAGATCGAACCCACTACAAAGCACCTCTTCCCGTTGCAAGATAAATAGATCAAGTTGGCCAAACAAAACCCAAATATCGGGGAATAAATACGAGGCTATAAGAAATCATGCATATAAGAGATCAAAGAACTCAAATAACTTTCATGGATATAAAAAGATAGATCTGATCATAAACTCAAAGTTCATCCGATCCCAACAAACACGCCGCAAAAAGAGTTACAACATATGGATCTCCAAGAGACCATTGAATTGAGAATTTTACGAGAGAGAGGAAGTCATCTAGCTACTAACTATGGACCCGAAGGTCTACAAAGAACTACCCACGCATCATCGGAGAGGCACCAATGGAAGTGGTAAACCCCTCCGTGATGGTGTCTAGATTGGATCTGGTGGTTCTGGACTCTATGGCGGCTGGAATTGATATTCGTCGACTCCTCTAGGGTTAATGGAATATTGGGGTATTTATAGAGCAAAGAGCCGGTCCGGGGGCACCCGAGGTGGGCACAACCAACCAGGGCGCGCTTGGGCCTCCTGGCCCGCCCTGGTGGGTTGTGCCCCCCTCGGAGCACCCCCGCCCCAAGCGCTGCCTTGGCCCATTGGGTGTCTTCTGGACCATAAAAATATCCATGAAGTTTCGTTGCATTTGGACTCCGTTTGGTATTGATTTCATGCGATGTAAAAAACATGCAGAAAACAGCAACTGACACTTAGCCCTATGTCAATAGGTTAGTACTAAAAATTGATAAAAATGACTATAAAATGATTATAAAACATCCAATATTGATAATATAACAGCATGGAACAATAAAAAATTATAGATATGTTGGAGACGTATCAGGGGGCCGTAGGTTTCACTAGTGGCCTCTCTCGAGAAAAATAGCGAACGTTGGGTGAACAAATTACTGTTGGGCAATTGATAGAACTTCAAATAATCATGACGATATCCAGGAAATGATCATTACATAGGCATCACGTCCAAGATTAGTAGACCAACTCCTGCCTGCATGTACTACTATTACTCCACACATCGACCGCTATCCAGCATGCATCTAGTGTATTAAGTTCATGGAGAAATAGAGTAATGCAATAAGAACGATGGCATGATGTAGACAAGATCTATCTATGTAGAGATAGGCCCCATCGTTTTATCCTTAGT
Source organism: Aegilops bicornis (assembly GCA_021605145.1). Classification (NCBI taxonomy): domain Eukaryota; kingdom Viridiplantae; phylum Streptophyta; class Magnoliopsida; order Poales; family Poaceae; genus Aegilops; species Aegilops bicornis. Next base: position 462,119,776 of record CM038669.1, on the reverse strand, counting down.
AGCAATGATACATACATGTCGGTTCCCCTTCTGTCACTTGGATCAAGCTCCGTAAGATCGAACCCACTACAAAGCACCTCTTCCCATTGCAAGATAAATAGATCAAGTTGGCCAAACAAAACCCAAATATCGGAGAAGAAATACGAGGCTATAAGCAATCATGGATATAATAGATCAAAGAACTCAAATAACTTTCATGGATATAAAAAGATAGATCTGATCATAAACTCAAAGTTCATCCGATCCCAACAAACACGCCGCAAAAAGAGTTACATCATATGGATCTCCAAGAGACCATTGTATTTAGAATTCAGCGAGAGAGAGGAAGCCATCTAGCTACTAACTACGGACCCGAATGTCTACAAATAACTACTCACACATCATTGGAGAGGCACCAATGGAGGTGGTGAACCCCTCCGTGATGGTGTCTAGATTGGATCTGGTGGTTCTGGACTCTGCGGCGGCTGGAATTTATTTTCGTCGACTCCCCTAGGGTTTCTGGAATATTGGGGTATTTATAGAGCAAAGAGGCGGTCCGAGGTTCAGCATCCCCAAGCCTAACTCCTACTCATCCTCGAGTAGGTAAGTGATAAAAATAGAATTTGTGATGTGGAATGCTGCCTAAAATGTCATATCATAATTCTTTTCTTTACAGGATGGACATTTGGACTTTTATATTGTTCAAAGCAATAGTCTAGTTTTGACATGACAACTTAAATACTCAAGCATATTAACAAGCAACTATGTCTTTCAAAATATCAACGCTAAAATAAGCTATCCCTGGCCCATCATGCCCAATCATTGATCCGTTCATCAAACACACTCGAATATTAACTACACCCAATGCTCAAGTACGATCATAGTGCCTCCTAGTTGGTGCTTTTATAAGAGAAGATGGAGACTCAAATTCAAAATAAAAATTGCATAAAGTTCTAAGAAGGCCCTTCGCAGAGAGAAGTAGGGATTTGTAGAGGAGCCACAACTCAAAGCGAAAATTGAGAGATAAAAGCATTTTGGGAGGTGTATCCTTCCCACCAACGAAAACGACTTAGAGTTCCCAACACTTTCATGCTAGATATATCATAGGTGGTTCCCAAACAGAAAATAAAGTTTATTTCTTTTTCAACCATACTTTCACTTTCAATGGCTAGCCGTATCCACGGTTGCCCTCCATACCAACACTTTCCAAAGAATTTATTATTTGACAACATAAAGTAAATTCATTTTTCATTTCGGGACTGGGCATCCCTAATACCTTAGCCTTACTCTCGTGCAATGACAAGTGAATAAACACTCATCGTGATAATAACACATCTAGCATGGAAAATAATAGCCACCCCTCACCGCTCCGCTAGCGGTACGAACACACCAAAGAGAAGTTTATTTTGAAAATTGGAGATGGCACATACAAATTTGCTTAGAACGGCAAAAGAATACCACATATAGGTAGGTATAGTGGACTCATGTGGCAAAACTGGTTTAAAGGATTTTGGATGCACAAGTAGTGATCATACTTAGTGCAAAATGAAGGCTAGCAAAAGATTGAGAAGCGACCAACCAAGAAAGGAATAATCTCATAAGCGATCATTAAGCATAGTTAACACCAAATAATGCACCACAAGTAGGATATAATTTCATTGCATAATTATTGACTTTCATGCTTGCATAGGGAATCACAAACCTTAACACCAATATTCTTACTAAAGCATAATTACTCAACAACATGACTCACATATCACATCGTCATATCTCAAAACTATTACTAAGAATCAAGTTTATTTTATCCAATGATCTTCATGAAAGTTTTTATTATATCCTTCTTGGATGTCAATAACTTTGGAACAAATTTGCATATGTTGCTTTTGATAAGCTCAAACAAATATAAGTGAAGATCATGACCATAAAATTTCTTTCTCTCAAATTAATTTAAGTGAAGCAAGAGAGAATTTCTTGAAAATTTTACTAACTCTCAAATAAATCTAAGTGAAGCAAGAGATAATTTCTTCAAAAATAACTAAGCACACCGTGCTAAAAAAGATATAAGTGAAGCACTAGAGCAATTCCATAGCTCATAAAAAATTTAAGTGAAGCAAAGAGAGCAATTCTAACAAGTCATGACATAACTTTGGCTCTCTCAAATAGGTGTGTACAGCAAGGAATCAAGACTTAAAACACAAAATAAAACAAGCAAAGACTCATATCATACAAGATGCTCCAAGCAGAACACATAGTATGTGACGAATAAAAATATAGCTTCGAGTAAAATACCGATGGTCGTTAGAAGAAAGAGGGGATGCCACTGGGCATCCCCAAGCTTAGTTGCTTGCTCTCTTTTGGATAATAGCTTGGGATGCCGGGGCATCCCCAAGCTTAGGCTCTTCTTACTCCTTATTCCTTCATCCATCGTAAGATAACCCAAAACATGAAAACTTCAATCACACAAAACTCAACAAAACCTTCGTGAGATCTGTTCGTATAAGAAAATAAATCACTACAATAATTACTGTTGCAACCTATTCATATTTTATTCTTGCATTATATCTACTGTATTCCAACTTTTCTATGGCAAAAACTCATCAAAGAAAACCATAGAGCCATCAAAACAAGCACACAACGCAAAGAAAACAGAATCTGTCAAAAATAGAACAATCCGTAGCAATCGGAATTGTTCGAATACTTCCGAAACTCCAAAAATTCTGAAAAAATAGGACGACCTGAAAATTTTGTATATTAATCTGCTGCAAAAAGAATTGGCATTTTATCATGCTCTGGTAAAAAATAAGAATTGTTTTTGTGAGCACAAAAGTTTCTGTTTTTTAGCAAAATCAAACAACTATCACCCAAGAAGATCCTATAGGTTCTACTTGGTACAAACACTAATTAAAACACAAAAAACACAATAATAACAATAGCATCGTTTTACAAACACTTAAGAACAGAAGGAAAAAATCAAAATTAAAATTTATTCATTGGGTTGCCTCCCAACAAGCGCTATAGTTTTACGCCCTTAGCTAGGCATAAAGAAGGATCTAAGTTTTGTCATCTTTGCCCTTTTGAAAGCAAAGAGAAAATTTCCTATCAATGGCAATTAATTTTCTATTTTGTGAAAGCACATGGCCATTGATAGCAGAAGAAAGATTAAGCATGTTGCGAAAATTGGTATCTAAACTAGCCTTCATCTCTTTGATTATTTCATTTTGATAAAAGCATAAAAGGGTAGTCTATTCAACATTTTCTCCCTTGGGGCGCCCAAATATGATTTTCATCTTTTCATAAGTATCAATGGCATCCCCTTCAAGAAAACTGTTTTCAAATAAAGAATCCAGAACTTGCTTAAAGGAAGAAGGTGAACCAGCATAGAAACTTTTCAGGTATATCTCTATCTGATATTGGGGCACATAGCTAGCTCAAATCGTCAACATCCTATCCCAAGCATCTTTCAAAGATTCATCAAGCAAATAACGAAAAATTCTGGGATCATCTTCATCAAAATTGTCAGAGTTTTCCTTAACAACCCCGGTAAGTCTTTCCATAGCATCATTGTTTATGAGCTTAGAGAGGACAGAGGAGTTATCCAAAGTATTAAAACTCGGGAGAAAACCCTTAGCTTCTATATGGTCGGTCATGGCGACAGAGAAGAGAGTTTACGAAAAATTGCGAGTGAAAAAAATAGGGCGAATAAAACGGCAAATTTTTGTGAAGTGGTGGAGAGGAAAACGAGAGGCAAATGGCAAATAATGTAAATTGCAAGGAGATGATATTTGTGATTAGGAACCTGGTATATGTTGAAGATCCTCCTTGGCAACGGCGCCGGAAATTCCTTTTGATGTGGCTTGAAGCTACGTCGGTATTTCCCCAAAGAGAAAGGGATGATGCAGCACAGTGGCGGTAGGTATTTCCCTCAGTTATGAGGTCAAGGTTATCAAACTAGTAGGAGAATCAAGCAACACAACGTAAAGTGCACCTACACACAAATAATAACTACTCGCAACCCGACGTGTAAAAGGGGTTGTCAATCCCTTTCAGGTAGCGGCGCCTCAAGATAGGCAAACGGACGTGAATAAAATTGTAGTAGATTGATAGATCGAACGCCAAATAAAATAAATAAGAATAAAAGAAGCAAGGTATTTTGTATTTTTGGTTTAATAGATCTGAAAATAAAAGGCAAATAAAATAGATCGCAAAGGCAAATAATATGAGAAAGAGACCGGGGGTCGTAGGTTTCACTTTTGGCTTCTCTCGAGAAAAATAGCAAACATTGGGTGAACAAATTACTGTTGGGAAATTGATAGAACTTCAAATAATCATGACGATATCCAGGCAATGATCATTACATAGGGATCATGTCCAAGATTAGTAGACCGACTCCTGCCTGCATCTACTACTATTACTCCACACATCGACCGCTATCCAGCATGCATCTAGTGTATTAAGTTCATGGAGAAACGGAGTAATGCAATAAGAATAATGACATGATGTAGACAAGATATATCTATGTAGAGATAGACCCCATCGTTTTGTCCTTAGTAGCAACGATACATACATGTCGGTTCCCCTTCTATCACTGGGATCAAGCACCGTAAGATCAAACCAACTACAAAGCACCTCTTCCCATTGCAAGATAAATAGATCAAGTTGGCCAAACAAAACCCAAATATCGAAGAAGAAATACGAGTCTATAAGCAATCATGCATATAATAGATCAAAGAACTCAAATAACTTTCATGGATATAAAAATATAGATCTGATCATAAACTGAAAGTTCATCCGATCCCAACAAACACACCGCAAAAAGAGTTACGTCATATGGATCTCCAAGAGACCATTGTATTGAGAATTCAGCGAGAGAGAGGAAGCCATCTAGCTACTAACTACGGACCCGAAGGTCTACAAAGAACTACTCACGCATCATCGGAGAGGCACTAATGGAGGTGGTGAACCCCTCCGTGATGGTGTCTAGATTGGATCTAGTGGTTACGGACTCACATCGCTGAAATTGATTTTTGTCGACTCCCCTAGGGTTTATGGAATATTGGGGTATTTATAGAGCAAAGAGGCGGTCCAGGGGGCACCCGAGGTGGGCACAACCCACCAGGGCGCGGAGAGGCACTAATGGAGGTGGTGAACCCCTCCGTGATGGTGTCTAGATTGGATCTAGTGGTTCTGGACTCTGCGACGGCTGAAATTGATTTTTGTCGACTCCCCTAGGGTTTCTGGAATATTGGGGTATTTATAGAGCAAAGAGTCGGTCGAGGGGGCACCCGAGGTGGGCACAACCCACCAGGGCGCCCTGGTTGGTTGTGCTCCCCTCGGAGCACCCCCAGGCACTGCCTTGGCCCATTGAGTGTCTTCTGGTCCATAAAAAAATCTCCGTGAAGTTTCATTGCATTTGGACTCCGTTTGGTATTGGTTTCTGGCGATGTAAAAAACATGCAGAAAACAGCAACTGACATTTGGCACTATATCAATAGGTTAGTACCAAAAAATGGTATAAATTGACTATAAAATGATAATAAAACATCCAAGATTGATAATATAATAGCTTGGAACAATAAAAAGTTATAGATACGTTGGAGACGTATTAGTAGTTGCCAAGGAGAGTGCCCATACCCATGTATTTAGATCTCTTTCTTCGGAGGTGGTGATGATGGGGCTGTTGATGAAGTCATGTCACACATTGAGCGTAGGATATTCTCCAATTTGTGAATAATGCCCTTGAGTGTGGTGAAGTACTCCTGCAACAGAATGTTTTCATGAGTGAGATACTTGTTTTGCACATGAACTATTTCAATGATCTTGAAAGCTTCAATTTCAGTAGGAGTAAGATAATCGTAGTGAGGTTGAAGGATGTCTTCGTCTTCCGCTGCCAGATCTTGATCTTCCGCGACCTTCTTGATTTTATCATCCTCGTCAATATTCCCGAGTTCTTCTCGCTTCATTTCTATCTTCATGAGGCACGCGTCGTCGCCCGCATTGTTGGAGGAGGGGGACGACATAATGCCTTGCCTTGAAAACTCTGGCAAAAAATAGCTCGAAACAAAAACAGGAGATATTTGCATGGTACGGTGGTCAAAACATTCGGGAGATTATATAATGATTTTTTACGGAACAAAAGGAGTATTGTGCAAAAAAAGGAGTCCAGAGGGCACACGAGGTGGTCACAAGGACGGGGGGGGGGGGGCGCCAGGGAGTAGGGCGCGTCCTCCACCCTTGTGATGGCCTCGTGTCTCTTCCGGACTACTTTTAATTTTCCTAATTTTTTAAATATTCCAAAACGGAGAAAAATTACCATTGGAAACATTTCTAAGTCGGTTTACTTACCGTACCACATACCTATTCCTTTTCGGAGTCTGAAACGTTCTGGAAAGTGTCCCTTATGTACTCATCCAATGTTACGATATTAATTATATTGTTCTCAACATTTATGGGAGTACCTGAGATATAATGTTTGATTCTTTGACCATTTACCACCTACGGATTTGTGCCTTCGGCGTTGTTGATCTTTATGGCACCAGAACGATAGACCTCCTCGATAATGTAAGGACCTTCCCATTTAGAGAGAAGCTTTCCTGCAAACAATCTTAAACGAGAGTTGTATACCAAAACATGATCACCTACATTAAACTCACGCTTTTGTATCCTTTTGTCATGCCAACTTTTAACCTTTTCTTTACACAACTTGGCATTCTCATAAGTTTGGGTTCTCCATTCATCAAGTGAGCTACTGTCAAATAACCTCTTCTCACCGGCAAGTTTGAAATCATAGTTGAGCTCTTTAATAGCCCAATATGCCTTATGTTCTAGTTCAAGAGGTAAATGACATGCTTTTCCATAAACCATTTTATACGGAGACATACCGATAGGGTTCTTATAAGCAGTTCTATAAGCCCACAAAGCATCATAATGTTTATTAGACCAATTCTTTCTAGATCTATTAACAGTCTTTTGCAAAATTAATTTAAGCTCTATATTACTCAATTCTACTTGACCACTAGACTGAGGATGATACGGAGATGCAATTCTATGGTTAACATCATACTTAGCAAGCATTTTACGGAAAGCACCATGAATAAAATGTGAAACACCATCAGTCATTAAATATCTAGGGACTCCAAACCTCGGAAAAATAACTTCTTTAAGCATCTTAATATAAGTGTTATGATAAGCATTACTAGTTGGAATAGCTTCTACCCACTTAGTAACATTATCAATAGCAACTAAAATATGTGTATACCCAATAGAGGAAGGAAAAGGTCCCATATAATCAAAGCCCCAAACATCAAATGGTTCAATAACAAGTGAATTGTTCATAGGCATTTCCCGACGTCTACTAATATTACCAATTCTTTGACACTGATCACAAGACAGGACAAACTTATGGGCATCCTTAAAGAGATTGGGCCAAACTTATGGGTGTCATCCGTAAGACTCGGAGTGGCATTTGCGTAGGATCTATTCCTATTCATGCTTAGGTACACAACGTCTAATAACACCCTCTACTACTTTATAAAAGTGTGGATCATCCCAAAAGTAATGTCTTAAATCATAGAAAAACTTTTTCTTTTGCTGGTATCTGAAACGAGGTGGTATAAATTTAGCAACAATATAATTAGCATAATCAGCATACCATGGAGTATTAGAGAAGCATTTATGACACTTAATTGCTCATCAGGAAAGCTATCATCAATAGGTAGTGGGTCGTCAACAACATTTTCTAACCTAGACAAGTTATGCGCACGGGTTCTCAGCTCCCTTTCTATCAATAATATGCAAATCAAATTCTTGGAGCAAGAGAACCCATCTAATAAGTCTAGGTTTAGCATCTTTATTTTCCATAAGATATTTAATAGCAGCATGATCAGTGTGAACAGTTACTTTGGAATCAACAATGTAAGGTCTGAACTTATCACATGCAAGTACAGCTGCTAAAAAATCTTTTTCAGTGGTAGCATAATTTCTCTGGGCACTGTCTAGAGTTTTACTAGCATACTGAATAACATTTAATTTCTTATCAACTCTTTGTCCTAGAACAACACCAACAACATAATCACTAGCATCACACATAATTTCAAAAGGCAAGTTCCAATCAGGTGGCTGAACAATACGAGCATAAATCAAGGTTTTCTTAAGTATTTCAAATGCTTCAACACAACCATCATCAAAAACAAAGGGAACATCTTTTTGTAAGAGATTAGTGAGAGGCCTAGAAATTTTAGAGAATTCTTTAATAAACCTCCTATAGAAGCCATCATGACCAAGGAAACTTCTTATACCTTTGATATCTTTAGGACACGACATCTTTTCAATAGCATCTACTTTAGCTTTATCAACTTCAATACCTCTTTCAGAAACTTTATGCCCCAAGACAATACCTTCATTATCCATAAAGTGGCACTTCTCCCAATTCAATACAAGATTAATTTCTTCACATCTCTGCAAAACTCGGTCAAGATTTCTTAAGCAATCATCAAAAGAAGTTCCGTAAACGGAGAAATCATCCATGAAAACCTCAACAATCTTTTCACAAAAGTCAGAGAATATAGCAGTCATACATCTTTGAAAGGTAGCAGGTGCATTGCATAAACCAAAAGGCATATGTATATAAGCAAAGGTACCGAAAGGGCAAGTAAAACTAGTTTTCTCTTGATCCTCTTTTGAACCAGAATAACCATCTAGAAAGCAAAAATGTGTATGCTTGGATAATATTTCTAGCATTTGATCAATAAAAGGTAAAGGGTAATGATCTTTTCTAGTAGCCTTATTTAATTTGCGAAAATCAATTACCATTCTATAACCTGTAACAATTCTTTGTGGAATCAATTCATTCTTATAATTAGGAACAACAATAATACCTCCCTTCTTAGGGACACAGTGAACATGGCTTACCCATTGGCTATCAGCAATAGGATAAATTATACCTGCCTCCAGAAGATTTAGTATTTCATTTCTTACCACTTCTTTCATCTTAGGATTTAACCGTCGTTGGTGATCAACAACTGGTTTAGCATCTTTCTCCAATTTAATTTTGTGCTGACATAGAGTGGAACTAATGCCCTTAAGATCATCGAGAGTATATCCAATAGCGGCATGGTGCTTCTTCAGAGTTTTCAATAATTTCTTTTCTTCATGCTCTGAAAGGTTAGCACTAATAATAATAGGATATATCTTCTTTTCATCAGATAAGCATATTTCAGAGTATCAGGTAGTTGTTTAAGCTCAAACATGGGATCACCCTTAGGTGGAGGAGGATCGCCAAGGATTTCAACAAGCAAATTGTGTTTCAAAATAGGTCCCTGTTTAAATAATACTTCATCTAATTCCCTTCTTTCATTCATAAACATATCATTTCCATGGTCTAGCAAATATTATTCTAAAGGATCATTAGGAGGCACGGCAATAGAAGCAAGACCAATAATTTCATCCTTACTAGGCAATTCTTTATCATGAGGTTGTCTACGAAATTTAGAGAAATTAAAATCATGAGACATATCCCCTAAACCAACAGTAACAATATCGTTCTCGCAGTCTATCTTAGCATTAACAATGTTCAAGTAAGGTCTACCAAATATAATGGGACAAAAATTATCTTTAGGGGAACCAAGAACAAGAAAATCAGTAGGGCATTTAATTTTCCCACACAAGACTTCAACACCTCTAACAATCCCAATTGGTGAAATATTATCTCTATTGGCAGGCTTAATAGTAACATCAATATCTTCTATCTCAGCAGGTGCAATATCATTCATAATTTCTTTATATAAGGTATAAGGTATTGCACTAACACTAGCACCCACATCACATAAGCCATGATACAATGATCTCCAATTTTAACAGGAACAACGAGCATGCCAACAACAGGTCTATGTTTATCTTTAGTATCAGGTTTAGCAATTCTAGCAGCTTCATCACAGAAATAAATAACATGCCCATCAATATTATCAACCAAGAGATCTTTAACCATAGCAATACTAGGTTCAACTTTAATTTCCTCAGAAGGTTTGGGTGTCCTAATATTACTTTTGTTGACCACAGTTGAAGCTTTAGCATGATCCTTTATTCTAACAGGAAAAGGTGGTTTCTCAATATAAGCAGTAGCAACAATAGGATCAACATTATAAGTAATAGTTCTTCTTCAACTTTAATAGGTTCTACTACTTTAACTTCAATGGGAGGATGATATTTAAAGCACTTCTCCTTAGGGAGATCAACATGAGTAGCAAAAGATTCACAGAAAGAAGCTACTATCTCAGAGTCAAGTCCATATTTAGTGCTAAAATCACGAAAAACGCCGATATCCATAAAAGATTTAACACAATAAACTTAAGGTTTATACCTGACTCTTTACCTTCGTCGAGTTCCCAATCTTCAGAGTTGCTTTTAATTATTTCCAATAAATCCCATTTGAATCCAATATCCTTTTTCATATAGGAACCAGTACAAGAAGTATCGAGCATGGATCGATCATTGTGAGAAAGCCGAGCATAAAATTTTTGAATAATAATTTCTCTCGAGAGCTCATGATTGGGGCATGAATATATTGACTTAAGCCTCCCCCAAGCTTGAGCGATACTTTCTCCTTCACGAGGCCAAAAATTATATATATAATTCCGATCACGATGAACCAGATGCATAGGATGAAACTTCTAATGAAAATCCAATTTCAATCGGTTGTAGTTCCAGGATCCAATATCATCCAATAGCCTATACCATGTGAGGGAGTCTTGGATTAGGGGGTCCTCGGACAGCCGGACTGTTGGACTATGAAGATACAAGATTGAAGACTTCGTCCCGTGTCCGGATGGGATTCTCCTTGGCGTGGAAGGCAAGCTTGGCAATACGGATATGTAGATCTCCTCCCTTGTAACCGACTCTGTGTAACCCTAGCCCCCTCCGGTGTCTATATAAATCGGAGGGTTTAGTCTGTAGGACAACAACAACCATACCATAGGCTAGCTTCTAGGGTTTAGCCTCTATGATCTCGTGGTAGATCAACTCTTGTAATACTCATATCATCAAGATCAATCAAGCAGGAAGTAGGGTATTACCTCCATCGAGAGGGCCCGAGCACAGGTAAACATCGTGTCCCCGCCTCCTGTTACCATCCGCCTTAGGCATACGATTCGTGACCCCTACCGAGATCCACCGGTTTTGACACCGACATTGGTGCTTTCATTGAGAGTTCCACTGTGCCGTCACCACAAGGTTTGATGTCCCCTGCGATCATCGGCAACAATGCGATCCATGGTGATGTTTTCCTCCCCGGACAGATCTTCGTATTCGGTGGCTTCGTACTGTGGGCCAACTCGCTTGGCCATCTGGAGCAGATCGAGAGCTACGCCCCTGGCCATCAGGTCAGGTTCCGAAACTTGAACTATACTGCCGACATCCGCGGAGACTTGATCTTCGACGGATTCGAACCCATGTCAAAAGGCCGACAATCACGATTTAGCATGACTTAGCTCTGCCGTCAGACAGTGTTCGGGAGATCACACCTGCATCCACTCCGGCCCTTAATCCGGAACAAATTAAGCCATCTGAGGACGGGTGGATGGACCCTCATCCTGCCACGGAGGCCGCATACTCAGTGGTGATTGAGCCAAATACTGACTTCACCTCCTACGAGACCCGTGTTGCCGAACCATTGATTTTGTCCCCGGCCATGGGCTCCGAGCTGCCTGCGTCCGTGCCTATCGAATCCGATTGGGCACCGATCATGGAGTTTACCTCCGCGGATATCTTTCAGCACTCGCCCTTTGGCGACGTACTAAACTCGTTGAGGTCTCTCTCCCTGTCAGGAGACCCTTGGCCGAACTATGTCCGGCTAGAATGGGATGCGGACGACGAAGAAATTTGCTCCCCACCCACCACCCACTTAGTAGCCACTATCGACGATTTAACCGACATGCTCGACTTCGGCTCCGAAGACATCGACGGTATGGACGACGATGCAGGAGACGAACAGGAACCACCGCCCACAGGGCGCTGGACATCCAATTCATCACATGATGTACATATGGTGGATACACCCAAAGAAAATAATGATGAGGAACGGAAGGATGCAGCGAAGGATAGCTTCCTCGAGAAGCAACCAAAGCGACGACGCAAGCGCCGCTCCAAATCCTGCCTCGGCAAAAATAACGATAACAGCGCAAGAAAAAATAGCACCACAGTCGACTCCAGAGGAAGTGACGACCACATTGACCCAGTGATAGAGCAGGACGAACCAGCGAACATAGTATGTAGCCGCTGTCTGAACACGTTGACGCTGACGATAAAGCTCATCGGGCTCTCTCTGGAGAGGAAAACAGTCCGGACGATGACGCACACATCATCCCGGAAAGGCACTTGGAACAAGAGAACCTCCGCAGAAGGCTTACTGCCACCACGAGGAGTCTGAAGAAGCAGAAGCAAAGGCTTCAGGCCATGCAGAATACGCTCAACAGTAGATGAAACAAAGTGCTCGACACTGAATAAAAGTATGGTGGTAGTTGCCACACAAAGAGCTATCCAAAGCGCAAGTTGTTGCCTGAATTTGATGATGAGGCCTTAGAGCCCACACATCCGAAAAATAAAACGGCTGACCCGTAGGATCGACCACCTCGTGGCCGCGATAGGGCGGCTAAGGAGGCCGCACGTAAGTCAACATATGATCCACGCGAGGACTTGCATCAAAAGTCCGGCGTGACCAGATCCATCTACAGATCTAGGAAGCGCGCTCCAGCGCATAATCAAAACCGAACAATGCAACTGTCAGAATGCAATGACACATCCAAATACAGGGGTGCTGCGCACCCCCTATGTTTCACCAATGAGGTGCTGGATCACGAATTCGCAGAGGGATTCAAACCCGTGAACATAGAGGCGTATGACGGAACGACGGACCCCGGGGTCTGGATCGAGGACTTCATCCTCCACATCCATATGGCTCTCTTAGACGGTCTCCACGCCATCAAATACTTGCCCCTCAAGCTGAAAGGACTAGCTCGGCACTGGCTGAAGGGCCTCCCCGAAAATTCAATCGGAAGTTGGGAGGAGCTTGAGGATGCTTTTAGGGCCAACTTTCAAGGAACCTATGTCCGACCTCCGGATGCAGATGGTTTAAGTCATATAATTCAACAGCTCGGAGAGTCAGCCCGAAAGCTTTGGAACAGATTTCTCACTAAGAAGAACCAAATCGTCGATTGCCCGAACGTCGAAGCCTTAGCAGCTTTCAAACACAACGTCCAAGACGAATGGCTCGCCAGACACCTCGGCCAAGAAAAACCAAGGACAATGGCAGCCCTAACAAGCCTTATGACCCGCTTTTGCGTGGGCGAAGATAGCTGGCTGGCCCGTAGTAGCACCAGCGACCCAGGCACATCCGAAGTCAGGGATGGTAATGGAAAACCACGACGCAGTAAAAGCAAGCGTCAAAATAATGAAGACAGCCCAGACAACACGGCAGTAAACGCCGGATTTAGGGGATCTCGACCCGGTCAACGAAAAAAGCCTTTCAAAGGCAACAGAGATGGACCGTCCAGCCTGAACAAGATTCTAGACAAATTATGTCAGATTCACGACACCTCCGATAAACCTGCAAATCACACCCACAGAGAATGCTGGGTCTTCAAGCAGGCCGGCAAGCTAAACACCGAACACAAGGGGAGGGAGACACCAAGTGAAGAGGAGTATGAGCCTCGCCAACAAAATACTGGGGGACAGAAAAAATTCCCACCAGAGGTCAAAACAGTGAACATGATTCACGTAACAAAAAGAAGGAGCAAACATGCACTCCAAGACATATGCGCCGTAGAGCCCGTCACCCCTAAATTCAACCCTTGGTCGGCCTGCCCGATCACTTTCGATCGCAGGGATCACCTGACAGGTATCCGACACGGAGGATTGGTTTCCTTGGTGCTAGACCCAACTATTGACGGATACCACTTCACCCAAGTCCTCATGGACGGCAGCAGTAGTCTTAATCTGATATATCAGGACACAGTCCGCAAAATGGGGATAGACCCGACAAGAATCAGCCGAAGTAATACTACCTTTAAAGGGGTAATACCAGGCCCAGAGGCTCGCTGTACGGGCTCTCTAGTACTAGAGGTTGTAGTCAGTTCTCCCGTCAACTTCCGAAGTGAACCTTCGACATCACTCCATTCTGAAGCGGCTATCAAGCACTACTCGGAAGAATAGCTTTCGCTCGTTTCAATGCGGTACCGCATTATGCTTCTCTTAAGCTTAAGATGCCCGGTCCACGTGGCATCATCACAGTCAGCGGAAATATCGAGCATTCCTTACACGCGGAAGAACGTGTGGAGGCTTTAACAGCCAAACACTAAACGGCCTCTCCAAGCAGAATAAATGATCGGTCGTCAAGATCACGGACACGGCTAGACGAGTCCGGCGCACCACTAGCTGTAACAGCTTAGATAAACCTGAGATCGGTACGATGGATATACCCCCGTAGATGGTACCAAGGGCTTCCCGCATTTAAAAAGTACTACAGTTTGGCTCGACCTTACCTATCTTGAATTTTAATGGTTTATTGAGAATAACCAATTTTTCGCACGACAACTTTCACCTAAGTTCTTCTCTTTTACAGATAATAATCGTGCTACACCCTTCCAGGATACGGCACAACGGAGACACAGGCGCAGACGTGCAGCAGGGCCCCGCTCAAAGGTTTCTTTTTAGATTAAGACCCTGCGTAAACCTTTTTTACTGTCTCTTGTTGCTTCACATCCTCCGGATACTCAGCATAAACGATAAGGATGCTGACGTTATTGGCATTTCGCCACGTCAGAATGATGCACGTACCTGGACACTCAGGGTTCATTATCAAGGGCGTTACCCAGCCCGATATATGTTGTAAAGACCGAATACCTTAGGGAGTGTTCGGCGTCGCGAGTTTGGCCTTATATGCATCAGCTCCAAATCATGTCTTTGGTCAAATGTTGGGTTTGCCCGGCTCCCGCGTTTTGCTACCTTACGTTCAGCTCTATCGGCTAAGGTGGCACTGGGAGAACTACTGCGATTGTGCCCCGGTTAATCCGGACGAGCACCTCAGTAGAGAAAGCCGAAAACTGACTGTCATGATAAAGCGTGAGACTGGTCAACCACTCGATGACTCATCGGAATCTTCGGGATTCCTCCGCATTAACGAAGGACCAATTTTCCCGGTCATGTACGTACGCGCACCGTATTCGGATAGCCGTGGAAATACCAGGGGCTATATAGTAGCCCCACTGTCAAACTCCTATGGTTACGTGAAAGTGATAAAGGAATATAGTCCGATTGCCTTGTTCACCGCGCTACCACCTCCTTAATGGACCAAGACGTTGGATCAAGTGTGAAGACGCGCTTTCGCGAACACCCCCGCATTATATGCGTGGGGGCTGAAGCCGACGACTGCAAACTTTCAGGTTATATACACATATACATAAACGACCGCACAGGAGGCATAATAATACTTTCAGGCAAAAGTATAAACACAACCTTTATAATTCAAATAACATTGTTCTTACAATTGGGATACATGTCACTAGAACATGACATTCTTCGAGCACTGAGCCTCTATTAAACGAGCGCCTTCTAGGACTTCTTCAAAATAGTGCTCGGCCGATACCCGGCCTACGGCCGAACTTTGGGTTGCAATAGCGGTGGCCTCCATCTCTACTCAGTATGTCTTGACACGGGCAAGAGCCATCAGCGCACCCTCTATGCACGCCGACCTCTTCATAGTGTCGATATGCGGCACAGCACCAAGGAATCGTTGCACTAAGCCAAAATAACTATTCGGCTTTGGTCCTTCCGGCCAAAGATGATCCACAACAGACCTCATGGCAAGCCCGGACAACCTATGGAGCTCGGCCCACTCGGCCATTTGCTCATTTAACAGCAGCGGACGCGCCGGAGCATTGAACTGCGACCAGAACAACTTTTCCACTTCGTGATCTTTTTGATCTTTGAAAAAACTGGTCGCATCGCCAGCCGCTTGTCGCCAAATCTGTGCACGCGTCCGCAGAACTCCATAATTGATCCAGAAGGGCATACTTAGGATCTCCGAACTTCGTCCGCAACAAAAAGGGCTTCCCAGCCACGATATCTCCGTCTTGACGTAGCTCCTCCTTCGCCGCTCTGATTTTAGAGCGGGCTTCCTTGGCCGCTACCATGGCTTTCTCCAGGTCCGCCGTCTTTGTTCGGCTTTCCTTCTCAAGAAGCTCATACCGGTCGGCGGCATCTTTCAGCTCAACAGCCATCTTGGCTATTTTTTCTTTGTTCTGGCAATGCGCAGCCTGCTCGGCTCTTATCTCTGCGACCGCCTTTAGGGCGGTCGCATCACTCCTCCTGGCTTGATCCTTGGCTCGGGCAAGTTCCGCCCGAAGGGTCTCCACGGCGACAGCTCCATCTGCAGTCACAGCATATTACAGATACTAGCATCATGCTCCACTTAACATGTGTTGATCATTGGAGAATACATACCCTGTGCCTCATCAAGCCGCTTGTTTACAAGCACGATGTCGGCATCTGGCGCATCAAGTTGCCGCTTCAGTTTGGCAAACTCACCAGTCCGGCTAGCCACCAGACCCACAGCCGCCTGCACATGAAAGCACCACGGTTATTACCTGGGACTTTGATCCTCCATTTGTCGTCTTTTTCGACAGCAACCAGAGTCTCAGGGGCTACTATCTGCATAGGGCACACCTAGCGCAGCGGTAATCCAAAAAAATATATTACTTTGCGTACCTCAAAGCCTCTCAGTAGGCTCATAAAAGCTTCATGCAATCCGCTTTCGGCGGATGAAATCCTCTCAACCACCGTACCCATTAGTGTATGATGCGCTTCTAGGATAGCTGCTTTCTCCAGAAGATTCATCAGTGCGTCTGGTCGCGCACCGGATAGTCCCGGACTCTTTCTGTTGCTCCCCTTCGGAGCCGAATACTCCGGACTTCGGGTCGCTGAAGGGTTACCCTCTGGCCTTGGCGGATCAGGAGAAATCCTCCGTGACGACACCTCAAGGTTGTCCGCTTCACGAGGCGGGGAGGAACGAGGAGGCATTTCGCTCTCCATCATCTCCGGAAGAAGGTCCCCCGAAGACGAACTCTGTCGAGAAGGGCTATGATCCGAACTACAAGACATCCGTCTCTGTTATTGTTCTCAGAAATGAAGCAGGCTATATTTGGTATAAAGTAGTTTTATTTACTTACAGTTCGGTGGAGGGCTGATCCCCTTGCGGGAATTGTGCAGTAAGGATACACTCCGGGGTAGGACCCCCTGACAAAGACTTCTTCCCTCGTTTGGAAACCATTGTTTCCAAGCCTTCAGAGGCGGTCCTCTTCCTTCCTTCGGGAGAGGGGATTTTAGAATCTTCTCCCCGATTATCCTCCTTCGCGGAGGCACTAATTCCCCCGGTCTGGATGAATAATGAGTGCGGCCCGCTTTCGGCTGCTTTATTCCCCACTTTATCTTCCCCTGATGGCGCTGGATAAGGCGCGAGCTCAAGCATTCTGGCCAGTACTGGATCTGTAGAGCCTTCGGGAAGGGGGGCCGAACACCTGATCATCTTCGCCTTTCTTACCCAGTCCTGGTCAAAGAGCGACTTTTCAGAATGATGTTGTGATAAATAAAAAGACAACATGTTCGACCGAAAGGATTACTTACTTGGGTATCTGGACGATTGCAGCTCAGACCCGCATCCTCGATGGTGTCCGGACAGTTTATTTGTGATCTGAAGAACAATCTGTACATCTCTTCGTGCGCCATGCCGAAGAAGTGCTGAATAGTTTACGGTCCTTCCGGGTTGAACTCCCACATACGGAGAGGTTGACATTTGGAAGGCAGGGCTCGACGAACTAGCATGACTTGCATTACCTTGACAAGGCTGACATCTCTCTCGAAGAGATCTCGTATGCGACTCTGCAATGTAGGCACATCATTTACTGCCCCCCAGTCTAGCCCCTTGTTGACCCATGATGCCAGTTGTGGTGGGGGGGCCGAGCGGAAGGCAGGACGGCTACCCACTTAGTACCACGAGGAGCTGTGATGTAAAACCACTCCCGTTGCCATAAGCTGGACACCTCCGGGAAGGAACCCTTTGGCCATGGAGCATCGGCGCCTTTGCTTATTATGGCACCTCCGCATTCTGCGTGTCACCCATTAATCATCTTCGGCTTCACATTAAAGGTCTTGAGCCACAAGCCGAAGTGTGGGGTGGTGTGGAGGAAGGCCTCACACACGACGATGAACAACGAGATGTGAAGGATGGAGTCCGGAGCCAGATCATGGAAATCGAGCCTGTAATAGAACATGAGCCCTCTAACAAAGGGATCTAGACTAAAGCCTAGCCCTCGGAGGAAGTGGGAGACAAATACGACACTCTTGTTAGGCTCGGGAGCGGGGATGACCTTCCCTCGAAAGGCAGCACTGTGGGAAATTTCGGTGTCGGATACTGGCCTCTCTTAGCTTCTTGATGTCCTCCTCAGGACGGAGGAGGGCATCCACCGACCTATGAAGGTTGGATCCGGACATGATTGAAGGTCCGAAATGCCTAGCCTGAGCCTTGGGTGTTGGAACTCGAGGTGGGGGAAGGATTCGATTGAGCGCGAGAAGAAAGGGACAGGCCTTGGCCCCTTTATAAAGAGGGTGGATATCAAGCATCCTCCGCGTGGCCGTTTCAGACTTGCCTAAAATTGAGGAGTCATACCAACAGGCACGATTGGATTACCCATACCCGTATTGATGAGAATCCCGTGATAGGGGGACACGATCTCTGCTTCGACAAGACGTGCCAATAAAACCGCCTCGCAGAATGTGCAGTGGCAGGCTGGGATAAACGGTTCGAATAATGACCGAGGCCGTGGTGTGATGCCATGTTATGAAAAGTTGTTAGCAGATTAGATTTGTGGAAATATTATTCTCTCTACGGTGGTATGTGGAATTTGTTTTGCAGAGCCGGACACTATCCTTGTGTTCAAAATCTTCTACGGAATATTTGGAGGAGGAACGCGCCTTGCAATGCTGAAGACAATCTGCGCGCCGGACTCATCATCATTGAAGCCTGGTTCAGGGGCTACTGAGGGAGTCCTGGATTAGGGGGTCCTCGGACAGCCGGACTGTTGGACTATGAAGATACAAGATTGAAGACTTCGTCCCGTGTCCGGATGGGACTCTCCTTGGCATGGAAGGCAAGCTTGGCAATACGGATATGTAGATCTCCTCCCTTCTAACCAACTCTGTAACCCTAGCCCCTCCGGTGTCTATATAAACTGAAGGGTTTAGTCCAGAGGACAACAACAATCATACCATAGGCTAGCTTCTAGGGTTTAGCCTCTACGATCTCGTGGTAGATCAACTCTTGTAATACTCATATCATCAAGATCAATCAAGCAGGAAGTAGGGTACTACCTCCATCGAGAGGGCCCGAACCTGGGTAAACATCGTGTCCCCCGCCTCCAGTTACCATCCACCTTAGACGCACAGTTCGGGACCCCCTACCCGAGATCCGCCGGTTTTGACACCGACACCATGTCAATGCCTTTCCCTTCAAAGATAAAGGGAAGATCTTCTTCTTGACCATATCCTCGGGCAAACCCGCATGCTTAAATAATCCACAAATTAAACTTCATTCACATAGATTAAGTGCATATCTGGATGTAATGTTCCATCTCCTACATAAGGATTAGCTAGCAGTTTCTCTATCATACCCGAAGGAATTTCATAATAAATATTTTCAGTAGGTGCAGTAGGTTGAGGAGCAACTCTTTGTTCTTCCGGTAGAGGTGAATATACCCCGAACAAACGCCTCAAAGGATTATTTATGATAGTAACAAGTGACAGTAAATTTCAGCACACTATATAAATGTTTCCTTACCAAATTCCACTTACCAAAGGCGCTTCACTCCCCGGCAAAGGCGCTAGAAAAGAGTCTTGATGACCCAGAAGTATAGGGGATCTATCGTAGTCCTTTCGATAAGTAAGAGTGTCGAACCCAACGAGGAGCAGAAGGAAATGATAAGTGGTTTTTAGCAAGGTATTCTTTGCAAGCACTGAAACTATCGATAATAGATAGTTTTGCGATAAGATAATTCGTAACGGGTTGATACGTTTCCAAAGTATCTATAATTTTTATGGTTCCATGCTGTTTTATTATCAATCTTGGATGTTTTATAGTCATTTTATATCATTTTTTGGTACTAACCTATTGACATAGTGCCAAGTGCCAGTTGCTGTATTTCCATGTTTTTTACATCGCAAAAAATCAATACCAGACGGAGTCCAAATGCCACGAAACTCCACGATGATTTTTTATGGGCCATCTGGAAGATGTTGGGCCCTGGTTGCACCTGGGGGAGTCCCGAGGAGGGGATAACCCACCAGGGCACGCTAGGAGGCCCAGGCGTGCCCTGGTGGGTTGTGCCCACCACGGGTGCCCCCCGGACCGCCTCTTTGGTCTATAATTACCCCAAAAATCCAAGAACCCTAGAAGCATCGATGAAATATTCATCCAGCTGCCATAGAGTACAGAACCACCATATCCAATCTAGACACCATCTCGGATGGGGTTCACCTCCTCCATTGGTGCCTCTCCGATGATGCGTGAGCAGTGCTTTGTAGACCTTCGGGTCCGTAGATAGTTGCTAGATGGCTTTCTATCTCTCACTGAATTCACAATACACGGTCTCTTGGAGATCCATATGATGTAACTCTTTTGTGGTGTGTTTGTTGGGATCTGATGAACTTTGAGTTTATGATCAATCATATCTTTTTATATCCATGAAAGTTATTTGAGTTTCTTTGATCTCTTATATGCATGATCTCTGATAGCCTCGTATTTCTTCTCCAATATTTGGGTTTTGTTTTGCCAACTTGATCTATTTATCTTGCAATGGGAAGAGGTGCCCGGTAGTGGGTTCGATCTTACGGTGCTTGATCCCAGTGACATAAAGGGAACCGACACGTATGTATCGTTGCTACTAAGGATAAAAAGACGAGATCTATATCTAACGCAATAGATAAAGGGATCTTGTCTACATCATGTCATCGTTCTTATTGCATTACTCCATTTTACCGTGAACTTAATACACTAGATGCATGCTGGATAGCGGTCGATTTGTGGAGTAATAGTAGTAGATGCAGGCAGGAGTCAGTCTACTAATCTTGGACGTGATGCCTATGTAATGATCATTGCCCGGATATCGTCATAATTATTTGAGGTTCTATCAATTGCCCAACGATAATTTGTTTACACACCATTTGCTATTTTTCTCGAGAGAAGCCACTAGTGAAACCTACGGCCCCCAGGTCTTCTTCCTTATATATTTGCTTGCGATCTACTTTTCCTTTGCATTTTTATTCAGATTTATTAAACCAAAAATACAAAAATACTTTGTTGCACTTTATTTATTTGCGAGCTATTATTTCAATCTACTACAAATTTACCTCACGTCCTTTGCCTATCTTGGGGCGCCGTTACCCGAAAGGGATTGATAACCCTTTAACACGTCGGGTTGCGAGGTGTTGTTATTTGCATGCAGATGTTGTTTACGTTGTGTTGCTTGGTTCTCCTACTGGTTCAATAACCTTGGTTTCTTCATTGAGGGAAATACCTACTATCGCTGTGCTGCATCATCACTTCCTCTTTGGGGAAATACCGACGTAGTCCTAGCAGACAGGAGCTTTTCTGGCGCTGTAGTCAGAGAGCCATCAAAAGGAATTTCTGGCGCCGTTGCCGGGGAGGATCTTCATCATAACCAGGTTCCTAATCAAAAATCTCATCTCCTCGCAATTTACATTATTTTCCATTTGCCTCTCGTTTTCCTCTCCCCCACTTCACAAAATTTGCCGTTCTATTCGCCTCTCTTTTTCCGTTTGCCGTTTTCTTGCCGGGTCTGTTTTTTAGTGCAATCTTGTACTGTGTTCATCATGACTCAAGAGAACACCAAATTATGAGATTTCTCAAATACCAGCAACAATGATTTTATTGTCACTTCGCTTGCTCCTCCCACCACTAGTGCGGAGACTTGTGATATTAATACTGCTTTGCTGAATCTTGTTATGAAAGACCTATTTTCTAGTACTCCTAATGAGGATACCGGGTCCCATCTTAATACCTTCGTGGAATTATGCGATATGCAAAACAAAAAAGATGTGGAGAATGATGTTGTCAAGATGAAATTATTTCCGTTTTCTTTGTGTGATTCTGCAAAAATTTGGTTCTCTTCTTTGCCTCGCAATAGTATCGATTCTTGGAATAAGTGCAAAGATGCTTTTATCACTAAGTATTTTCCTCCCGCAAAAATTATTTCCCTTAGAACCCAGATCATGAATTTCAAGCAACTTGAACATGATCATGTTGCACAATCTTGGGAAAGCATGAAAATGATGCTAAGGAATTGCCCAACTCATGGGTTATTTCTTTGGATGATCATACAAAAATTTTATGCGGGTTTGAATTTTGTTTCTCGTAATCTTTTAGATTCCGCCGCGGGTGGTACTTTTATGGAAATTACTTTGGGTGAAGCCACCAAATTGCTTGATAATATCATGGCAAATTATTCACAATGGCATACCGAAAGAGCTCCTACTAGTAAAAAAAGTTAATT
This sequence comes from Aegilops bicornis, assembly GCA_021605145.1. Taxonomy (NCBI): domain Eukaryota; kingdom Viridiplantae; phylum Streptophyta; class Magnoliopsida; order Poales; family Poaceae; genus Aegilops; species Aegilops bicornis. The sequence goes on along the minus strand of CM038669.1, from coordinate 462,097,190 downwards.
CGGTTGAAGAAATCTCTTCTTTGAGTGAAAAGGTTGATGCTCTTATGAAATTGGTTGCTAGTAAAAGTGCTCCTATTGATTTTAATGATATGCCTTTGTCTACTTTGATTGAGCAAAATAGTGATGCCATTGATGTGAATTTTATTTCTCGCAATAATTTCAACAACAATGCTTATAGAGGAAATTTTAATCCTAGGCCTTTTCCTAGTAATTCCTCTAATAATTATGGTAATTTCTACGGAAATCAATCTTACAATAATAATAGGAACACCTCTGATCTTGAGAATAACATTAAAGAATTTATCAAAACACAAAAAGTTTTCAACACTTCAATAGAAGAAAAGTTGAATAAGATTGATGATTTGCCTAGAAGTGTTGATAGAATTGCTCATGATGTGGAAAATCTCAAGATGAAATTTTTTGTGCCTAAAGTAGATGAATCAATTAAAGCTCTTTATGTTTCTGTGGATGAACGTAAGAAAAGAACTGCTACGCTTAGAGCTAAAAGAGAATTTTTAGAGAAAGCTTTTTCTAGTGATTATTCTTGCAAAGATGATGAAGATCTTAAAATGATTGGCGTTTCTTCTATTGATTCCTTGTTTAGTAAAGTTAAGAATGATGAAAAAGGGACTGGAGAAGAGTCAACTTTAGGTAGAAGGCGTCCCAATATTTCGGAGGGTGAAAATCATGTTGAGAAAATTGATAAAAGTGGGTTTGGAGAGGTCAAAACTTTAGCTAGTGATGTTCCCACTCTTTTGGATTACAAAGACTTTAATTATGATAGTTGCTCCTTGATTGATTGTATTTATTGGAGATCCATATGATGTAACTCTTTTGCGGTGTGTTTGTTGGGATCTGATGAACTTTGAGTTTATGATCAGTCTTATCTTTGTATATCCATGAAAGTTATTTGAGTTTCTTTGATCTCTTATATGCATGATCTCTTATAGCCTCGTATTTCTTCTCCAATATTTGGTTTTTTTGCCAACTTGATCTATTTATCTTGCAATGGGAAGAGGTGCCTGGTAGTGGGTTCGATCTTACGGTGCTTGCGGTGATAGAAAGGGAACCGACACGTATGTATCGTTGCTACTGTCGGTGTCAAAAACGGCGGATCTCGGGTAGGGGGTCCTAAACTGTGTGTCTGAGGATCGAAGGTAACAGGAGACAGGGGCATGATGTTTACCCAGGTTCGGGCCCTCTTGATGGAGGTAATACCCTACTTCCTACTTGATTATCTTGGATGAATATAGGGTTACAAGAGTTGATCTACCTGGAGATCGTAATGGATAAACCCTAGATGTCTGGCCTATATGATTATGATTCCTCTCTGCGGACTAAACCCTCTGGTTTATATAGACACCAGAGGGACCTAGGGTTATACTGAGTCGGTTTGCAGAGAAATGAATCTTCATATCCGAACGCCAAGCTTGCCATCCACACAAAGGAGAGTCCCATCCGGACACGGGAAGAAGTCTTCTGTCTTGTATCTTCATAGCCCATTAGTCCGGCCCACGTCACACAGCTCGGACGCCCGAGGACCCCTTAATCCAGGACTCCCTCAGTAGCCCCTGAACCAAGCTTCAATTACGATGTGTCTGGCGCAGATTGTCTTCAGCATTGCAAGGCGGGTTCCACCTCCGAACACTTCAAAGTAGTCCTCGAACACAAAAAACGTGTCCGGCTCTGCAAAACAGGCACCACACACAGCCGCAAAGAGTATAATATTTAACAAGTCCCATCTACTGACAACTTTTGTACCGAGACATTACGTCCCTGCCCGGTCATTATTTCGAACCATTTTTTAGCCTCCCGCTCCACGTCTCAAAATGCGGTTTTTATTGGCACGTCTTGTCGAAGCAGAGATCGTGTCCCCTTATCGCGGGATCCTCATTAATACGGGTATGGGTAATCCAACTGCGCCGTCCGCACGACTTGGGGAATAGGTGAGTTTTAAGGTGAGTGGGGAGGCGCTTATATTCGTTGCCTTTATAAGAGGATAAAGATTCACTCTTTCGCCCACGCCTTCTTCCTTTCTGCTCATCCGTTCTTGAGCTCCAGCGCCCAGGCTTCCATCCTTTCCGCCCCAAAAAGCACTCCGACCATGTCCGGATCTGGAGCGCAGGGCAAGTGGATGGCCTCCTCCGTCACGGAGGAGAACATCACGGAGCTCAGGGAAGCGGGGTACTTGGCCCAGGAGATCGCCCACCGGCTTCCGGCCAAGGGGAAAATCGTCCCCACCCCGGAGCCCAATGAGAGGGTGGTATTCATCCCCCACTTCATCCGAGGGTTAGGATTTCCCCTCCACCCCTTCGTCAGCGGACTCATGTTCTACTACGGGCTAGATTTCCATGATCTAGCCCCAAATTCTTCCCTCAACATCTCGGCATTCATTGTCATGTGCGAGGCCTTCCTCCCCATCCCACCCCACTTCGGATTATGGCTAAAGATCTTCAATGTGGAGCCGAAAGTGGTGGATGGTCAACATCCAGAGTGGGGAGGCGCCATGGTGAGGAAACTACCCAACGTCACATGGCCCACAGGCACCTTTGTGGAGACCGTCAAAGGGGTGGCAACAGCAGTGGTTCTACGTCCCCGCGACACCACCTGGGCCGCGGCTCCCGAATTCAAGTCCGGGCCCCCAATGCGGCTTACCTCTTGGCTAAAAAAGGGCCTGGACAGGGCGTCGTCGGACGAAGTGTCAGTGCTGCAAGCACGCATCAAGAGCATGGTGGACAAGAACATCAAGCTTGTCAATGTGATCCAGGTGATGCTTTTTCGTCAGATCCTTCCTTGCCAAAGCTGGACTTGCCATTCGTGGGAGTTCGATCTGGCCAAGCACCAGACCTAGCGACAATTCTTCGGCTCCACACATGAAGGTATCTGGAAGGTGCTTTTCAAGGCCAATCAGTCGTGGCCGAAGACGACCAAGGACCGCGGATATAACATGACTCAACCAGCTAGTTCGGTAAGTTTTTCATACTTCAAGGTGTATCTCTACCCGTGCATTCAAGAAAGATGTCTAAGCTTCTCCATTTGTCCTTCAGGGCTAGATAAAGAAGGCGGAGCGGATTCATTGTCTAGCTTTGCTGCCTGAAAACCCAGCGGTCCCACTTCTGACGAAGATGCTAGTTCCGGCGCCATACCAGGCACCGGAAAAGAAGGCCAAGAAGAAGGGACAGGAGGCAAGAGGCGGCCTCCGCCATAAAGGCACTTCGGATGCAACGTCTGAAGACGCCGAAACCCACTCCTCTCCCGCCGAGAACGAGGTGGAGGAGGAAGAAAGCAATTCTCCCCCCGAAGGGGAAGGAAGAAAAGGGCGGCCTCCACGGATCTGGAGGCAGAGGCGGAGGCGTCCAAGAAAGGGAGGGTCTCCCTTGCGGACAATCCCGAATTGGACACGGATAGCAGCTCCGAGTGGCGCCCCAGGGAGAAGCCCCTGGCCGAATCGTAAGTACTCAAAGGCACTTACGCACACATATATCCAGCTCCTTTACTTCATGGTTTAATCACGTTGAATCATGTGCTGCAGTCCAGCTCACACCCACCTCCAGCGATCCTCATCTTCAGGGAATTCGCTGGATCCAAATGTGATGGACAGTGAGTCGCCTCCTCCAGCCTCCTCCCCCAAGGCTACAGACGACGCCGAGGTGTTGTCTCGAAGGACCCTCCCAGGCCTCGGAGAGGTACAGTAGGCCGTTGAGGCGGTGCCAGAGGGCGATGCCTCGGCCGCCGGACACATGCGGGAGCAGACCCCCCTGGAAACTGGCGATGGGGGTCATACCCAATTTGGCCCCGAGCCGAATACTATTCCGGAGGCCCATATGGCTCCGAAATCAGGTAAGCAGCCTCCTTCAAAAGAAGGAGGTGCAACCATTCCACCGATGACCTCTGTCCATCCAGAGGCACCAGATACTCTACTGGAAGCGCTTCAAGGTGCTTCCATTGTAGAAGAACACCGTATCCTTATGGGTACAGTGGTTGAGAGGGTTCAGTCTGCTAAAAGCAGACTGACCGAAGCCTGCACCAGCCTTCTAATAGGCTTTGAGGTATGTGACGTAATTAGGTAAAAAGAATGTCGTAGTATAGACAGTAACCCATGAGACTCTGTCCGGTTTTCGAAAAGAAAGGCCAGACAGAGGATCAAATAAATTTCGTAGGAGACTAATCATGTATGTCTATCTGAATAAGCAGGCGTCGATGCTGGCTGCGACCTCCCATTCTGCCGAAGTCTCCAAACTGAAGCAGAGTCTGGCGCAGGCCAATGAGGAGCTCGGTCGTGTCAGAAAACAAATAGAGGACAGGCAAGGTATGCGATGGCCTGTTCAGATCTGATATGAATTGTTTGTGTTGATCATGTTATTATGGTGTTTCATAGGAGCTGCGGCCGAGGTGGAGTCCCTCAAGGACGCGCTGGCCGAGGCCCGGAAGAAAGCGGAGAAGGAACAAGCCATCTGCAAAAAACGCGAGTCAAGGGTCGGGGAGGTTCAGCAGGAGCTCAAGGATGCCATAAAGAAGTGCGAGTCCTCGGAGCGCAATATTGTGGACCAAGAGTCCGAACTTGCTAAGGCCCGCCAAAGCGCACAAGAGGCCCGGGTTGAAGCCCAGGGCGCCCTCCGGGAAATCCAGGAGGCCAAGCATATTGCGGCGCGTAAGGCCTTTATTATGCAGAGCAAATTTTTGAAGGAAAGGTACCTCTTACTGACCCGGATTTGGAGTTCTCGAGGAGTGTTTACGGATCTGCCTCGCAGTGTTGCTGATGTTGCGGAGTTCTTCCGAGCTGAAGAGGGGAGCTCAACGGAGAAGCTGTTCTGGTCGCAATACCTTGCGCCATAGCATCCGGTGCCCCTTAGCAATCAGCTGAAACAGCTGACCGAACTGCATAGGGTGGCCGGATTGGCCATGAAGGATTTGATAATCCGTCTATGGCCTGCCGAAGCCGTACCCAGCAGCCACTTCGGGCTCATGAAGCGACTGGTCGATGCCTGCCGTCGGCTTGATGCCATAAAGCGGTCGGTCTGCATTGAAGGTGCGCGGATGGCCTTCGCCCGCGTCAAGGTACAGTGGGCGAAGATGAATGCCGTCAAGTTTGCGACCGAGGGCCGGCTTGTGGGCAAAGAGCACCGCATGCCCGAGCTGTATTTTGATAATGTCCTGGAAGGATCCCACATTGTAGAGGGCCAGTGTGCGAAGGACATTATCTTTGAATGAATGTATTCGTGTTATCCGGTCCTGTATTATGGAACAAAGCCTATATGTAATATATTGCTTGTTGTTTTTGGAAAATATTGCCTCATGTGTGTCCGTTTATTAAATCTGAGAGTTGGCCAGTCGTCGGCTTCAGCCCCCACGTAGGTAGTACGGGGGTGTTCGGGTTGGAACCTAAACACACTTGACCCAAGAGTTTGGTCCTTGAAGGAGGTGTTTAGTGCAACGAACTAGGCAATCGGACTATGTGGCTTTATCACCCTCACTTAGCCATAGGAGTTTGACAATAGGAGTGTAGGCGCAACCCCTAGTTAGTATTTGTTTATCCGGACTAGGGCGCAGTAGACACCTGATCGGGTGGAGGCCGATCCGTCACATAAAGCGGAAGAAATCGCAAGAGATTTATGTTTAGCCACCGAATTTCTGACTAGCTCTCACTGTATCATGACAGTCAGTTTTCGGCTTTCTCTACTGAGGTGTTTATCCGAATAAACCAGAAACACAATCGCAGTAGTTCTCCCTTTACTACCCTAGCCGATAAGATGGAATGTAAGGTAGCAAGCACAGGAGCCGGGCAACCCAACTATTGACCAAAGACATGATTCAGAGCCGATGCATATAATGCTATATTCGGGGCGCCGAGTTATACTTGTAAAAAGTGTTCAGACTTGTTGCAAACGTATGGATTGCAATAGAGCCCCTGGCGAGTTAAGTCGTACCAAAGTGTACGGGTGCAATCGATAGAAATAGTGAAATATAATGAAGGAGAAAGCCAGTGCCACATATGTTGGGCCACAAACTGTTTCCATTATAATCTGATTGATACGTCAAAGCATATTTGTACAAATAATGCGACAAGCAACAGGGCTATTTAACATGCCGGGACCAAGGGGAAGCTGCGCGCGGGTCCTGAAAACAGGCAAAGTGATCGTCAAGAAGATCATCCAGATATTCTACCACGCGTCTATGCTGCTTGCCTCCTTGGTATGTTTCATCCTTCGAAAGGATCGACGATCAGGCCGTCGTGAGGGGCCTATGAAAAATAAACCTGAAAAGGATAGAGAGAAAAGGGAAAGTATGAGTGCCCAGATAAGATCGAGCCGTGTTGTGGACCATGATCGAGTTATGCCTCCGTCTTTGCCCATGGTATTTTTAGTGCGTAGTTATGTACGCGCGGTACGTATGCTGAAATTCGGTCGGGACTGAGACGGAGGCCGAATTGCTAGTCGAACTCCTAATGAGCTGGACTGTCGTGCTGTGGAGTAGTACGGACTCGTTTAATACTATCCGGGGGCTTAGCCGCAGTGTGCTCCTCGGTATGAAGTGAGCGTTCCATGTTTCCGTTGATTGTCATGACACCGCGTGATCCGGGCATCTTAAGTTTGAGATAGGCATAGTGTGGCACCGCATTGAAGCGAGCAAATGCGGTTCGTCCGAGCAGTGCGTGATAGCCACTGCGGAAGGGGATGATGTCGAAGATCAAGTCTTCGCTTCGGAAGTTGTCAGATGACCCGAAGACGACTTACAATGTGATTGAGCCCGTGCAACGGGCCTCTACACCTGGTATTACTCCTTTGAAGGTAGTTTTTGTGGGCTTGATCCTTGATGGATCTTTGCCCATCTTGCGCACTGTGTCCTGATAGACCAGGTTAAGGCTACTACCACCGTCCATGAGGACTCGCGTGAGATGAAATCCATCAATGATTGGGTCGAGGACCAGTGCGGCTGAGCCGCCGTGACGGATACTGGTCGGATGGGCCCTGCGATCGAAAGTGATCGGGCAGGACAACCATGGATTGAATTTTGGGGCGACTGGCTCGATCGCATAGACGTCCCTAAGCGCACGTTTGCACTCCCTCTTGGGGATATGAGTAACGTATATCATGTTCACCGTTTTGACTTGCGGAGGAAATTTCTTCTGTCCCCCTATGTTCGATGGACGGGGCTCCTCCTCGTCGTCCTCACTTGGCGACCCCTTCTCCTTATTCTCAGTATTTAACTTACCGGCTTGTTTAAAGACCCAACATCTTCTGTTGGTATGATTGGCGGGTTTATCGGGGGTGCCGTGGATCTGACATGGTCGATTGAGGATTCGGTCCAAGCTGGATGAGCCCGGATTGCTTCCTTTAAATGGCTTCTTCCGCTGTCTGGACTTGGAGCCACTGAATCCGGCGTTGGCCGCCGTGTCAACGGTATTGTCGACGTTGTTCCGACGCTTGTGCCTGTTGCATTGGGGCTTGCATTTGTTATTTCTGGCTTCAGAAGTGCCAAGTTCGCTTGCATTGTTGCTTCTACGGGCTAGCCAATTATCTTCGCCCACGCAAAAGCTGGTCATAAGTGCCGTGAGGGCTGCCATGGACTTCGGCTTTTCCTGGCCAAGGTGCCGGGCGAGCCATTCGTTGCGAATGCTATACTTAAAGGCCGCTAGGGCTTCGGCATCTGGACTGTCGACGATCTGGTTCTTTTTAATTAGGAACCTGGTCCAGAATTTCCTGGCCGACTTGCCGGGCTGTTGAACGATGTGACTTAAGTCATGGCATCCGGAGGTCGGACGTATGTACCCTGGAAGTTGTCGCGGTAGGCGTCTTCCAAGTCCTCCTAGCTGCCAATGGAGTTTTCTGGCAGGTTGTTTAACCAGTGTCGAGCTGGTCCCTTGAGCTTTAGCGGGAGGTGTTTGATGGCATGAAGATCGTCACCGCGGGCCATATGAATATGGAGGAGGAAGTCCTCAATCCATACTGCGGGATCTGTTGTTCCATCATATGATTCTATATTCACGGGTTTAAACCCTTCTAGGAATTCATGTTCCATTACTTCGTCAGTGAAGCAGAGGGGGTGTGCAGCGCCTCTATATCGGGCCAAGTCGCGACGCAGTTCGGATGGAGTCCGTATGCAGTTTTCGGCCCGGGCATGGTGATGCTTGTCGCTCTCGGCTAGATAGCCGACCTCGCGCATCGGGGCACGCCCCCGCGATCCGTAGATCGATCTGGTCTGACCTGCTCGATTCTCCAACTCCTGTCGTAGGTCATACGTATATCCCCGAGTTGTTGTGTCTTTGCTTTTATGGCGAGGTAGTATGGGCTTGTGTTTGGCTTGATTTGCCGTTTTGTCACGACCACGTGGTGGCCGGTCGGCCGCGTTACGTGCTGATGGTACGGGCTCCAGCGCCTCGTCGTCAAATTGAGGTAGCAGTTTACGCTTCGGGTAAATCTTGGTTGGGCGCCTGCGGCCGTATTCCTCGGTTTCCAGGACATTAGTCCACCTGTCATTGAGAAGATCTTGGCCAGCTTGAAGCTGCCGCTGCTTCTTTTTCAGGCTCTTTGCAGTGGCTATTAGCCGGTGCTTAAAGCGGTCATGTTCAAGAGGTTCCTCAGGCACGATAAATTCTTCGTCTCGGAGGCTCACCTCGTCCTCGTAGAGTGGAAGATAATTACTATCCTCCGAGTCTTCGTTTACAACCTGTTCATTAGGGCCAATCTACCCGTCTTCCCGATCGTCATGTTCGGAGGTTGGCTCGACGGGGTCTTCTTGGTCTTCGGCGTCTTCCGGAGTATTGTTGTCTCCGGTGCCGGCATTACTGTCTTTTCCACGACGTGATTTGGAGCGGCGCCGCTGACGTCGGCGCTTTGGTTGTGTCTCAGGAGGTGTATCCTCAACTGGATTTTTTTGTTTATCGTCGTTACCCTCTTTGGGTGTATCCACCATGTACACGTCATACGAAGAGGTGGCCATCCAGCATCCGGTAAACAGCGGGTTTTGGGCCTGCTCTTCTCCGGCATCATCGTCCATACCGTCGATGTCTTCGGAGCCATAATCGAGCATGTAAGTAAAGTCCTTGATAGTGGCTATGAAGTGGGTGGTGGGTGGGACATAAAATTTCCCGCTCTCAGCCCCTAGTCCGGGCTGGGCGTAGTTCGGACGTTGCCCCTCTGTAATGATGAGGGATCGCATTAAGTCCAGAGCCTCGCTTAAAGGCGAGGTTTGGGCAGGGAGAAAAGAGTCCATGGAGTACGGCAGGAAGAAAACACATTGGCCGAGCTCACACGATGCTGACTTCGAGGGTTCGGAGCCAGTGTTCGGAGAAGAGTCCGGCTTCATGATGATTGCCGGTGGTGCTGCTTCCTCCGGCTCACCCGTACCAGGCTCTATAGCCGCAGAAAGTCCGGCGGGCTCGGGAATCCTGTCTTCAGACCTGGTGATGTGCTCCGGATCTAAGGCCAGAGCGGAGGTTGGGGTCGCGAACCCTTGGAAGATCAAGTCTCCTCGGATATCAGCAACATAATCCAGATTTCCAAAACTAATCTGGTGACCTGGGGCATAGCTGTCGATCTGCTCTAGATGGCCAAGCGAGTTGGCCCGCAGTGCGAAGCCGCCGAACACAAAGATCTGGCCGGGGAGAAAGACCACCCTGAGGGCAGCATTTTTTAGATGACTGATGGAGCCATCGAACCTTCTGGCAACGACACAACGGAACTCTAAATGAAAGCGCCAATGTTGGTGTCAAAACCGGTGGATCTCGGGTAGGGGGTCCCGAACTGTCCATCTGAGGATCGAAGGTAACAGGAGACAGGGACACGATGTTTACCCAGGTTCGGGCCATCTTGATGGAGGTAATACCCTACTTCTTGCTTGATTATCTTGGATGAATATAGGGTTACAAGAGCTGATCTACCTCGAGATCGTAATGGCTAAACCCTAGATGTCTAGCCTGTATGATTATGATTCCTCTCAACGGACTAAACCCTCCGGTTTATATAGACACTGGAGGGACCTAGGGTTATACAGAGCCGGTTTGCAGAGAAAGGAATATTCACATCCAAACACCAAGCTTGCCATCCACGCAAAGGAGAGTCCCATCTGGAGACGGGAAGAAGTCTTCTGTCTTGTATATTCATAGCCCATTAGTTCGGCCCACGTCACACAGCCCGGACACCCGAGGACCCTTTTCCAGGACTCCCTCAGCTACTGCTACCTCTTGAGCACTGCGTTGGTTTTCCCTTGAAGAGGAAAGGGTGATGCAGTAAAGTAGTGTAAGTATTTCCCTCCGTCTTTGAGAACCAAGGTATCAATCCAGTAGGAGATCATGCTCGAGTCCCATGCACCTACACAAATAAATAAGAACCTCGCAACCAACGCCATAAAGGGGTTGTCAATCCCTTCACAGTCACTTACGAGAGTAAGATCTGATAGATATGATAATATAATAATTTTAGTATTTTTATGATAAAGATGCAAAGTAAAATAAACGGCAATAAAAATAGCTAAGTGTTGGAAGATTAATATGATGGAAGATAGACCCGGGGGCCATAGGTTTCACTAGTGGCTTCTCTCAAGAGCATACATATTACGGTGGGTAAATGAATTATTGTCGAGCAATTGATAGAATTGAGCATAGTTATGAGAATATCTAGGTATGATCATGTATATAGGCATCACGTCCGCGACAAGTAGACCGAAACGATTCTGCATCTACTACTATTACTCCACACATCGACCGCTATCCAGCATGCATCTAGAGTATTAAGTTCATAAGAATAGAGTAATGCTTAAAGTAAGATGCATGATGTAGAGGGATAAACTCATGCAATATGATATAAACCCAATCTATTTATCCTCAATGGCAACAATACAATACGTGCCTTGCTGCCCCTGCTATCACTGGGAAAGGACACCGCAAGATTGAACCCAAAGCTAAGCACTTCTCCCATTGCAAGAAATATAAATCTAGTAGGCCAAACCAAACTAATAATTCAAAGAGATTTGCAAAGATAACCAATCATACATAAAAGAATTCAGAGGAGATTCAAATATTGTTCATAGATAATCTAATCATAAACCCACAATTCATTGGATCTCAACAAACACACCGCAAAAGAAGATTACATCGAATAGATCTCCAAGAAGATCGAGGAGAACTTTGTATTGAGATACAAAGAGAGAGAACAAGCCATCTAGCTAATAACTATGGACCCGAAGGTCTGAAGTAAACTACTCACACATCATCGGAGAGGCTATGGTGTTGATATAGAAGCCCTCCATGATCAATGCCCCCTCCGGTGGAGCGCTGGAAAAGGCCCCAAGATGGAATCTCACGGGTACAGAAGGTTGCGGCGGTGGAAATAGGGTTTTGGCTCCGTCTCTGATGTTTCCAGGGTATATGGGTATATATAGGAGGAAGAAGTACGTCGGTGGAGCAACATGGGCCCCACAAGGGTGGAGGGAACGCTTGGGGGGTAGGCGCGCCCCCCCTGCCTCGTGCTCTCCTCGTTGATTGCTTTACGTAGACTCCAAGTCCTCTGGATCACGTTTGTTCCGAAAATCACGTTCCCGAAGGTTTCATCCGTTTGGACTCCGTTTGATATTCTTTTTCTGCGAAACACTGAAATAGGCCAAAAAACAGCAATTTGGGTTCGGCCTCCGGTTAATAGGTTAGTCCCAAAAATAATATAAAAGTGTATAATAAAGCCCATTAAACATCCAAAACAGAATACAATATAGCATGGAACAATAAAAAATTATAGATACGTTGGAGACGTATCAAGCATCCCCAAGCTTAATTCATGCTCGTGCTCGAGTAGGTAAATGATAAAAACAGAATTTTTGATGTGGAATGCTACTTAGCATAATTTTCAATGTAATTCTCTTAATTGTGGTATGAATATTCAGATCTGAAAGATTCAAGACAAAAGTTTAATATTGACATAAAAATAATAATACTTCAAGCATACTAACAAAGCAATTATGTCTTCTCAAAATAACATGGCCAAAGAAAGTTATCCCTACAAAATCATATAGTCTGTCTATGCTCTATCTTCATCACACAAAGTATTTAATCATGCACAACCCCGATGACAAGCTAAGCAATTGTTTCATACTTTTGGTGTTCTCAAACTTTTTCAATCTTCAAGCAATACATGAGCGTGAGCCATGGACATAGCACTAGATGTGGAATAGAATGGTGGTTGTGGAGAAGACAAAAAAAGGATAAGATAGTCTCAAATCAACTAGGCGTATCAACAGGCTATGGAGATGCCCATCAATAGATATCAATGTTATTGAGTAGGGATTGCCATGCAACGGATGCACTAGAGCTATAAGTATATGAAAGCTCAACAAAAGACATTAAGTGGGTGTGCATCCAACTCGATTTTTCTCACGAAGACCTAGGGCATTTTGAGGAAGCCCATCATTGGAATATACAAGCCAAGTTCTATAATGAAAAATTCCCACTAGTATATGAAAGTGATATCATAGGAGACTCTCTATCATGAAGATCATGGTGCTACTTTGAAGCACAAGTGTGGAAAAAGGATAGTAGCATTGTCCCTTCTCTTTTTTCTCTCATTTTTTTCTTTGGGCCTTTTCTCTTTTTTTATGGCCTCTTTTTTCTAATTTTTCGTCCGGAGTCTCATCCCGACTTGTGGGGGAATCATAGTCTCCATCATCCTTTCCTCACTTGGGACAATGCTCTAATAATGATGATCATCACACTTTTATTTACTTTACAACTCAAAACTTAGAACAAAATATGACTCTATGTGAATGCCTTCGGCGGTGTACCGGGATATGCAATGAATCAAGAGTGACATGTATGAAAGAATTATGAACGGTGGCTTTGCCACAAATACGATGTCAACTACATGATCATGCAAGGCAATATGACAATGATGAAGCGTGTCATAGTAAACGAAACAGTGGTAAGTTGCATGGCAATATATATCTTGGAATGGCTATGGAAATGCCATGATAGGTAGGTATGGTGGCTGTTTTGAGGAAGATATATGGTGGGTGTATGATACCGGCGAAAAGTGCGCGGTATTAGAGAGGCTAGCAATGGTGGAAGGAAGAGAGTGCGTATAATCCATGGACTCAACATTAGTCATAAAGAACTCATATACTTGTTGCGAAAATCTACAAGTTATCAAAGAAAAGTATTACGCGCATGCTCCTAGGGGGATAGATTGGTAGGAAAAGACCATCGCTCGTCCCCGACCGCCACTCATAAAGAAGACAATCAATAAATAAATCATGCTCCGACTTCATCACATAACGGTTCACCATACGTGCATGCTACGGGAATCACAAACTTTAACACAAGTATTTCTCAAATTCACAACTACTCAACTAGCATGACTCTGATATCACCATCTTCATATCTCAAAACAATTATCAAGCATCAAACTTCTCATAGTATTCAACACACTCCTAAGATTTTTTTTACTAATCTTGGATGCCTATCATAATTAAAGCAAATTACCATGCTGTTTTGTAGGACTCTCAAAATAATATAAGTGAAGCATGAGAGAACAATAGTTTCTATAAAACAAATCCACCACCGTGCTCTAAATGATATAAGTGAAGCACTAGAGCAAAAACTATATAGCTCAAAAGATATAAGTGAAGCACATAGAGTATTCCAATAAATTTCGAATCATGTGTGTCTCTCTCAAAAGGTGTGTACAGCAAGGATGATTGTGTTAAACAAAAAAAACAAAGACTCAAATCATACAAGACACTCCAAGCAAAACACATATCATGTGGCGAATAAAAATATAGCTCCAAGTAAATTACCGACGGACGAAGACGAAAGAAGGCATCCCCAAGCTTTGGCTTTTTGGTGTCCTTAGATTATCTTGGGGTGCCATGAGCATCCCCAAGCTTAGGCTCTTTCCACTCCTTGTTCCATAATCCATCAAATCTTTTACCCAAAACTTGAAAACTTCACAACACAAAACTCAACAGAAAATCTCGTGAGCTCTGTTAGCGAAAGAAAACAAAACACCACTTCAAGGTACTGTATTGAACTCATTATTTATTTATATTAGTGTTAAACCTACTGTATTACAACTTCCCATTGGTTTATAAACTCTTTTACTAGCCATAGATTCATCAAAATAAGCAAACAACACGCGAAAAACAGAATACATCAAAAAGCAGAACAGTCTGTAGTAATCAGTAACTAACGCAAACTTGGAACTCAGAAAATCTACCAAAATAGGACGACCTAGAATTTTTTATTGATCTACTGCAATTGGAATCAGTATTTTATCACGTTACGGTGATTTTTAACAATTGTTTTCGTGAGCAGAAAAGTTTCTGGAATTTTCAGCAAGATCAAATAACTATCATCCAAGAAGATCCTATAGGTTTAACTTGGCACAAACACTAATTAAAACATAAATACAAATTTAACCAGAGGCTAGATCAAATATTTATTACTAAACAGAAGCAAAAAGCAAAAAAACTAAAATAAAATTGGGTTGTCTCCCAACAAGCGCTATCGTTTAACGCCCCTAGCTAGGCATAAAAGCAAGGATAGATCTAGGTATTGTCATATTTGGTGGGCAATCCATAAGTAGCTCTCATAATAGATTCATAAGTTAATTTTATTTTCTTTCTAGGGAAGTGTTCCATGTCTTTCCTTAACGGAAATTGGAATCTAATATTCCCTTCCTTCATATCAATAATTGCACCAATCGTTCTAAGAAAAGGTCTACCAAGAATACTAGGACATGAAGGATTGCAATCTATATCAAGAACAATGAAATCTACGGACACATAGTTCCTATTTGCAACAATAAGAACATCATTAATTCTTCCCATAGGTTTCTTAATAGTGGAATCTGCAAGGTGCAAGTTTAAAGAACAATCATCAAATTCACGGAAACCTAGCAAATCACACAAAGTTTTTGGAATCGTGGAAACACTAGCACCCAAATCACACAAAGCATAGCATTCATGATCTTTAATTGTAATTTTAATAGTAGGTTCCCACTCATCATAAAGTTTTCTAGGAATAGAAACTTCCAACTCAAGTTTTTCTTCATAAGATTGCATTAAAGCATCAATGATATGTTTGGTAAAAGCTTTATTTTGGCTATAAGCATGAGGAGAATTTAGCACGGATTGCAACAAGGAAATACAATCCATCAATGAGCAATTATCATAATTAAATTCCTTGAAATCCAAAATAGTGGGTTCATTAATATCTAAAGTTTTGATCTCTTCAATCCCACTTTTACCAATTTTTTCATCAAGATCTAAAAACTCCGAATTTTTGGAACGCCTTCTAGGTAAAGGTGACTCATATCCAGTCCCATCATTATCAAGATTCATATTGCAAAACAAAGATTTAATAGGAGACACATCAATAACGTTTAGATCTTCATCTTTATTTTCATAGAAACTGGAAGAACACGCTTTCATAAAGTAATCTTTCTTAGCACGCATCCTAGCGGTTCTTTATTTGCACTCATCAATGGAAATTCTCATGGCTTTGAGAGACTCATTGATATCATGCTTAGGTGGAATAGATCTAAGTTTCAAAGAGTCAACATCAAGAGAAATTCTATCAACATTCCCAGCCAATTCATCAACCTTAAGCAATTTTTCTTCAAGCAAAGCATTGAAATTCCTTTGCGAATTCATAAACTCCTTAACACTAGTCTCAAATTCAGAGGGCATCTTATTAAAATTTCCAAAAGAATTGTTGTAGGAATTACCATAATTATTAGAGGAATTACTAGGGAACGGCCTAGGATTAAAGTTTCCTCTATCTGGCGTTGTTACCAAAATTATTCCTACCAACAAAATTCACATCCATAGATTCATTATTATTCTCAATCAAAGTAGACAAAGGCATATCATTAGGATCAGAAGAAACACTTTTAGTAGCAAATAATTTCATAAGTTCATCCATCTTTCCACTCAAAACATTAATTTCTTCTATCGCATGCACTTTTTTATTAGTAGATCTTTTGGTGTGCCATTGAGAATAATTAACCATAATATTATTTAGGAGTTTAGTAGCTTCTCCTGAAGTGATTTCCATAAAATTTCCTCCCGCAGCTGAATCTAAAAGGTTCCTAGAAGCAAAATTCAATCCGGCATAATTTTTTTGTATAATCATCCAATGATTCAAACCATGTGTAGGACAATTACGTATCATTAATTTCATCCTCTCCCAAGCTTGTGCAACATGTTCATGATCAAGTTGCTTAAAATTCATGATATCGTTTCTAAGAGAGATGATCTTAGCGGGAGGAAAATACTTAGAGATAAAAGCATCTTTGCACTTATTCCATGAATCAATACTATTTTTAGGCAAAGGCGAAAACCAAACTTGAGCACGATCTCTAAGAGAAAAAGGAAATAGCTTAAATTTAACAATATCATTGTCCAAATCTTTCTTCTTTTGCATATCACACAAATCAATGAAGCTATTCAGATGAGTAGCGGCATCTTCACTAGGAAGGCCGGCGAATTGATCTTTCGTGATAAGATTCAACAAAGCAGCATTAACTTCACAAGATTCAGCTTCGGTAAGAGGAGCAATCGGAGTGCTAGGAAAATTATTGTTGTTGGTATTGGTAAAGTCACACAATTTAGTATTATCTTGAGCCATCATGACAAGCAAGCAATCCAACACACGAGCAAACAAGAAGCAAGCGAAAAAGAGGTGAACGGAAAAGAGAGGGCTATTAAAACGGCAAGGGTGAAGTGGGGGAGAGGAAAACGGGAGGCAAATGGCAAATAATGTAATGCGAGGGATAAGAGTTTGTGATAGGTACTTGGTATGTCTTGACTTGTGTAGACTCGACAACGGCACCAAGAATGGCTTGTTGTTCGGTCTTGACTTGACTTGGCACGACTCTCCCCTGCAACGGCGCCAGAAATCGTTCTTGCTACCTCTTGAGCACTGCGTTGGTTTTTCCCTTGAAGAGGAAAGGGTGATGCAGTAAAGTAGCGTAAGTATTTCCCACAGTTTTTGAGAACCAAGGTATCAATCCAGTGGGAGATCACGCTCGAGTCCCACGCACCTACACAAACAAATAAGAACCTCGCAACCAACGCGATAAAGGGGTTGTCAATCCCTTCACGGTCACTTACGAGAGTGAGATCTGATAGATATGATGAGATAATATTTTTGGTATTTTTATGGTAAAGATGCAAAGTAAAATAAACGGCAATAAAAATAGCTAAGTGTTGGAAGATTAATATGATGGAAGATAGACCCGGGGCCCATAGATTTCACTAGTGGCTTCTATCAAGAGCATAAGTATTACGGTGGGTAAACGAATTACTGTCGAGCAATTGATAGAATTGAGCATAGTTATGAGAATATCTAGGTATGATCATGTATATAGGCATCACGTCCGCGACAAGTAGACCGAAAGCGATTACGCATCTACTACTATTACTCCACACATCGACCGCTATCCAGCATGCATCTAGATTATTAAGTTCATAAGAACAGAGTAATGCTTTAAGTAAAATGACATGATGTAGAGGGATAAACTCATGCAATATGATACAAAATCCATATTTTTATCCTCGATGGCAACAATACAATATGTGCCTTGCTACCCCTGTTGTCACTGGGAAAGGACACCGCAAGATTGAACCCAAAGCTAAGCACTTCTCCCATTGCAAGAAAGATCAATCTAGTAGGCCAAACCAAACTGATAATTCGAAGATACTTGCAAAGATAACCAATCATACATAAAAGAATTCAGAGGAGATTCAAATATTGTTCATAGATAATCTTAATCATAAACCCACAATTCATCGGATCTCAGCTAACACCCCGCAAAAGAAGATTCCATCGAATAGATCTCCAAGAAGATCGAGGAGAACTTTGTATTGAGATCCAAAGAGAGAGAAGAAGCCATCTATCTAATAACTATGGACCCGAAGGTCCAAAGTAAACTACTCACACATCATCGGAGAGGCTATGGTGTTGATGTAGAAGCCCTCCGTGATCAATGCCCCCTCCGGCAGAGCGCCGGAAAAGGCCCCCAAGATGGGATCTCATGGGTACAGAAGGTTGCGGCGGTGGAAATAGGGTTTTGGCTCCGTCTCTGATGTTTCCAGGGTATGGGTATATATAGGAGGAAGAAGTACGTCGGTGGAGCAACGTGGGCCCCACAAGGGTGGAGGGCGCGCCTAGGGGGGTATGCGCGCCCCCTACCTCGTGCTCTCCTTGTTGATTGCTTTACGTAGACTCCAAGTCCTCTGGATCACGTTTGTTCCGAAAATCACATTCCCGAACATTTCATTCCGTTTGGACTCCGTTTGATATTCTTTTTCTGTGAAACACTGAAATAGTCAAAAAAACGCAATTTGGGCTGGGCCTCCGGTTAATAGGTTAGTCCCGAAAATAATATAGAAGTGTATAATAAAGCCCATTAAACATCCAAAACATAATATAATATAGCATGGAACAATAAAAAATTATAGATACGTTGGAGACGTATCAACTACTAAGGATAAAAAGACGAGATCTATATCTAACACAATAGATAAACGGATCTTGTCTACATTATTTCATCGTTCTTATTGCATTACTCCATTTTTCCATGAACTTAATACACTAGATGCATGCTGGATAGTGGTCGATGTGTGGAGTAATAGTAGTAGATGCAGGCAGGAGTCGGTATACTAATCTTGGAGGTGATGCCTATATATTGATCATTGCCTGGATATCGTCATAATTATTTGAGGTTATATCAATTGCCCAACAGTAATTTGTTTACCCACCATTTGCTATTTTTCTCGAGAGAAGCCACTAGTGAAACCTACGGCCCCCGGGTCTTCTTCCTCATATATTTGCTTGCGATCTACTTTCCCTTTGCATTTTTATTCAGATCTATTAAACCAAAAATACAAAAATACTTTGCTGCACTTTATTTATTTTGCGATCTATTGTTTCAATCTACTACAAATTTACCTCACGTCCTTTTCCTATCTTGAGGCGCCGTTACCCGAAAGGGATTGACAATCCCTTTAACAAGTCGGGTTGCAAGGGATTGTAATTTGTGTGCATGTGTTGTTTACGTTGTGTTTCTTGGTTCTCCTACTGGTTGGATAACCTTGGTTTCTTCACTGAGGGAAATACCTACCATCGTTGTGATGCATCATCCCTTCCTCTTTGGGGAAATACCGACGTAGTCCTAGCAGACAGGAGCTTTTCTGGCGCTATAGTTAGAGAGCCATCACGGGTAACAAGTAAATAAAGTAACTAAGGTGCAGCAAGGTGTCCCAATCCTTTTTGTAGCAAAGGACAAGCCTGGACAAACTCTTATATAAAGAAAAGCGCTCCCGAGGACACATGGGAATTGTCGTCAAGTTAGTTTTCATCATGCTCATACGATTCGTGTTCGTTACTTTGATAATTTGATATGTGGGTGGACCAGTGCTTGGGTGCTGCCCTTCCTTGGACAAGCCTCCTACTTATGATTAACCCCTCTCACAAGCATCCACAACTATGAAAGAAGAACTAAGGTAAACCTAACCATAACATGAGACATATGGATCCAAATCAGCCCCTTATGAAGCAACACATAAACCAGGGTTTAAGATTCTGCCACTCTAGCAACCCATCATCTACTTATTACTTCCCAATGCCTTCCCCTAGGCCCAAATAATGGTGAAGTGTCATGTAGTCGATGTTCACATAACACCACTAGAGGAGAGACAACATATATCTCATCAAAATATCGAACGAATACCAAATTCACATGATTACTTATAACAAGACTTCTCCCATGTCCACAAGAACAAACGTAACTACTCACAAAACATATTTATGATCAAGATCAAAGGAGTATTAATTATCATTAAGGACATGAAAATATAATCTTCCACCGGATAAACCAACTAGCATCAACTACAAGGAGTAATCAACACTACTAGCAACCCATAGGTACCAATCTGAGGTTTTGGGACCAAGATCGAATACAAGAGATGAACTAGTGCTTGAGAGGAGATGGTGCTAGTGAAGATGTTGATGGAGATTAACCCACTCTTGATGAGATGATCGATGGTGATGATGATGGCGATGATTTCCCCCTCCCGGAGGGATGTTTCCCCAGCAGAACAGCTCCGTCGGAGCCCTAGATTGGTTCTGCCCAGGTTCCACCTCGAGACGGTGGCGCTTCATCCCGAAAGCTTCCTTCTAATTTTTTACAGGTCAAAACACATCATATAGCAGAAGATGGGCACCGAAGGCCTACCAGGGGGCCCACAAGGTCGGGGGTGCGCCCTTCACCCTTGTGGCTGGCTGGTGGCCCCCCTCTGGAATTTCTTTGCCCAATATTTTTTATATATTCCAAAAACATGCTCCATGAAGTTTCGGGACTTTTGGAGTTGTGCAGAATAGGTCTCTAATATTTGCTCCTTTTCCAGTCCAGAATTCCAGCTGCCGGCATTCTCCCTCTTCATGTAAACCTTATAAAATAAGAGAGAATAGGCCTTAGTATTGTGATATAATGTGTAATAACAGCCCATAATGCAATAAATATCAATATAAAAGCATGACGCAAAATGGACATATCAGTAGGCAAGTTCTATCTTCCACGCCGGCTTGTAAATCCGAGGACTTAACTTGGACCCGAGATCCTTTTTATGTTCCACCATTGGCTTCTGCATCCATGTGTTAATCTGAGCAGTGATATACTTCGGATAATGTGGTTTCATCGAATCCGAAGACTCCTAATTTGAGGACTCCAGGCCCGAAGCTTCTTTACGCCGAGGTCGGTTCCTCATAAGCAAAGTTTTACTACTAAAGAATACTCGACGACCCTTGCAGTCTTCTGATCCCACGCCGATACGTCTCCAACGTATCTATAATTTATGAAGTATTCATGCCAATATATTATCATTCTTGGATGTCTTACATCATTTTATAGCAACTTTATATCATTTTTCGGGACTAACCTATTGACCCAGTGCCCAGTGCCAGTTGCTGTTTTTTGCTTGTTTTCTACATCGCAGGAAATCAATATCAAATGGAGTCCAAATACCGCAAAACTTCTTGTGGATTTTTTATGGACCAGAAGACTCCCGATGGGCAGAGCAGCACCTGGGGGGTGCCCCGAGGGGGGCACAACCCACCAGGGCACACCTGGGGGCTCAGGCATGACCAGGTGGGTTGTGCCCACCTCGGTGGCCTCCTGCACCCCCTCTTTGCCCTATAAAATCCCAAATATTCCAAAAACCCTCGGGGTTAACCCTAGATCAGAAGTTCCGCCGCTGCAAGGCTCTGTAGCCATGAGAAACCAATCTAGACCCTGTTCCGGCACTCCGCTGGAGGGGGAAATCATCACCGATGGTCATCTTCATCATCCCGGCGGCCACCACGATGAGGAGAGAGTAGTCCACCCTCGGGGTTGAGGGTTTGTACCAGTAGCTATGTGTTTAATCTCTCTCTCTCTCTCTCTCTCTCGTGTTCTTGAGATCTCATGATCTTGATGTATCGCGGGCTTTGTTAATATAGTCGGATCATATGATGTTTTCCCTTCTCTATGTTGTGATGAATTGAGTTTTCCCTTTGAGATTTCGTTTTATTGGATTGAATACTTTTATGGATTTGAGATCACTTGATATATGTCTTGCATATGAATAGTTGTGGTGACAATGGGGTATCATATTGATTTAGTTGATATGTGTTTTGGCATTCAACTCACGGATACATGGTGACATTGGGGTAATCTATGCATAGGGCTTGATTCACGTTCTCATATTTTGTTTCTCCGGTAGAAATCTTGGGGCACTCTGAGGTTCTTTGTGTTGGGTTGAGTATTATGAATCTGAAATTATTTGGTGTTATTTTAGTATGAACTCTTGGATAGATCGATCGGAAAGAATAGCTTTGAGGTGGTTTCGTACCCTACGGATAATTTCTTCTTATGGTCTCCACTAGATAGGAAATTTGGAGTGATTCTTCATCGTACTTTGAGGGGTGGTTATATGATCCAATTATATTAGCTGTTGAGAGATTGCACTGGCGAAAGTATGGACGTTGGGCCTCATTTTCAAGCATTGCAATACCATTTTTGTGCCTGTTTACTATTTGCTACCTTGTTGTTTTATTTATTTAGATTATAAAAATATATTTATACCATCAATATTACACCTATATCACCATCTCTTCGCCGAACTAGTGCACCTATACAATTTGCCATTGTATTGGGTGTGTTGGGGACAAAAGAGATTCCTTGTATTTGGTTGCAGGGTTGTTTGAGAGAGACCATCTTCATCCTACGCCTCCCATAGAATGATAGACCTTAGGTCATCCAGTTGAGGGAAAATTGCTACTGTCCTACAAAACTCTGCGCTTGGAGGCCCAACATGTGTCTACAAAAATAAAGTTGCATATTAGACATCACACGCCTCGATATACTCGCCAAAAAGGAGTTGCAGTGGGCTTGGAGATCCGTTTTTAGCGGTGTCTTTAACTTTCTTTCCTTGATTCGTGTTCCCAAACAAGGCATGATGCCTAGGAAACATGCAGATTAATTGTCGGGGACTAAAGCGTCCCATCACAACCCATCCTATCACAGTGAATATAAGCCCAAGGGGGAGGTAATTTTGCCTTCATCACGACTGCTTGTTCCTTATGCCAATGCAACTCTCCCTCCCATCTTTGCTTCTAGAGCTCCAACAATGGCGCACGCTCCTGGATCGTGAAAGTGCCCAAATGGTCCCCTTGAGGGAGATTGGAAAAGTTGCTCAGTTACACAAGGGCCTCCGAATTGACTTGCAACACAAGGGTATCTGCCTGATCTAGATTTCACACCAGTCCGCCTTGGGCTGGTGGCTATTGATAAAGGGGTTCTTAACAATAAGTATCCTACACCCATGGGCCCGAGCAAGTCTGTTTTATACGTTTTCTTCTCTGAGGACTCGGTTTTCCCATACATCCTTTTCTTAGGGGCCTTCTAGAGTTCTGCGGGATCCAACTCCATCACCTCATGCCCAGTGCTATCCTCAACATATTGGGCTTTGTCACTCTTTGCGAGGAATTCCATGGCTACGAAGCCCACTTTGGGTTGTGGCGGAAGTATTTTTGTTTAATTCCTTGCTCCCAGGATGGCACAATATTCAAAGTTGGCGATGATGAAGTATGGAAGATTGCTGGTACGGATTACCTTCCTGGCACTCCTAAATAGAGCGCCGAAACATGGTCGACCGAGTGGTTTTATCTTGCTAACGTACCGCTTGAGGATCTTGTCCGACAAGGGCTTCTCCCCTTTTCCCACGCTTCATCGAGGAACCGATACATCTGGGGGTTGAAGAGTCCATCCGAGGAGGATGACACCAAGGTGGTTGTGTTGGGAGCCTCCAATTAGGTTGTGGAGAGATCCCCAACATTGTTTGTGAAGTTCTGGTCGTTGTCTTCGAAGACATCGCTAGTGGAATCATGACATCTTGCATTGTGCGAGGGTGTGAGGAGAATACAGTGGTCCTAGTGACTTCTTAGAGAATATTGTGCCTCCACACCACTCCAACGGAGATGTACTCCCCCAAAGGAGGGAACTTCGGTGTCACATCCTCGTCTCCATCAACTGCACTTCCGGTTACATATATCTTACTGATGCGTCTTGAAGCTACGTCGGTATTTCCCCAAAGAGGAAAGGATGGTGCAGCACAACAGCGGTAGGTATTTCCCTTAGTTATGAGACCAAGGTTATCGAACCAGTAGGAGAATCAAGCAACACAATGTAAACCACACCTGCACACAAATAACAACTACTCGCAACCCGACGTGTAAAAGGGGTTGTCAATCCCTTTCGGGTAGCGGCGCCTCAAGATAGACAAACAAACGTGAATAAAATTGTAGTAGATTGATAGATCGAACGCCAAATCAAATAAATAAGAATAAAATGCAGCAAGGTATTTTTGGTTTAATAGATATGAAAATAAAAGGCAAATAAAATAGATCGCAGAGGCAAATAATATGAGAAAGAGACCCGGGGCCGTAGATTTCACTAGTGGCTTCTCTCGAGGAAAATAGCAAACGGTGGGTGAACAAATTATTGTTGGGCAATTGATAGAACTTCAAATAATCATGACGATATCCAGGCAATGATCATTACATAGCTAGGCATCACACCCAAGATTAGTGGACCGACTCCTGCCTGCATCTACTACTATTACTCCACACATCGACCGCTATCCAGCATGCATCTAGTGTATTAAGTTCATGGAGAAATGGAGTAATGCAATAAGAACGATGACATGATGTGGACAAGATCTATCTATGTAGAGATAGACCCCATCGTTTTATCCTTAGTAGCAACGATACATACGTGTCGGTTCCCCATACATCCTTTGGGATTAAGCCTTTGTAAGATCGAACCCACTACAAAGCACCTCTTCCCATTGCAAGATAAATAGATCAAGTTGGCCAAACAAAACCCAAATATCGAAGAATAAATACGAGGCTATAAGCAATCATGCATAAAAGAGATCAAAGAAACTCAAATAACTTTCATGGATATAAAAAGATAGATCTGATCCAAACTCAAAGTTCATCCAATCCCAACAAACACACTACAAAAAGAGTTACATCATATGGATCTCCAAGAGACCATTGTATTGAGAATTCAGTGAGAGAGAGGAAGCCATCTAGCTACTAACTACGGACCCGAAGGTCTACAAAGAACTACTCACGCATCATCGGATAGGCACCAATGGAGGTGGTGAACCCCTCCGTGATGGTGTCTAGATTGGATCTGGTGGTTCTGGACTCTGCGGCGGCTGGAATTGATTTTCATCGACTCCCCTAGGGTTTCTGGAATATTGGGGTATTAATAGAGCAAAGAGGCGGTTCGGGGGCACCCGAGGTGGGCACAACCCACCAGGGCGTGCCTGGGCCTCTTGGCGCGCCCTGGTGGATTGTGCTCCCCTCAGAGCACACCCCAGGCGCTGCCTTGGCCCATTGGGTGTCTTTTGGTCCATAAAAAATCTCCGTGAAGTTTCGTTGCATTTGGACCCCGTTTAGTATTGATTTCCTGCGATGTAAAAAACATGCAGAAAACAGCAACTGACATTGGCACTATGTCAATAGGTTAGTACCAAAAAATGATATAAAATGACTATAAAATGATTATAAAACATCCAAGATTGACAATATAACAACATGGAACAATAAAAAATTATAGATACGTTGGAGACGTATCACTTACCTTTACTATGTGCAAGCTTATATTGTGTTTCTACCTTGTGCCTGGTTTTGTTGTTCTTGTTGTTGTTGTGCTTGTCATGTTGATTGTCCACCTAGTTGCATATCTAGACAAACTATTTCTTGTTAAACCTTAATTTGTTAAAATAAGTTAAAAATTATTCGTCGCCTATTCACCCCGTCCCTCTAGTCGACAATATGAATCCTTTCACCAGTGTTTACAGAGACGAGCATGGGCAATGCAGATGCAAATATCCATCAAACAACCCACCTAAATTTTTGGTCATATTAGTTGCTTTTCTTCTTGGTCCATTCAAATAGTTCACTTAACTTCCCTTTTAAGTTTCCTATAGTTCGCTTAACTTGTAGGTTTGAGTTGGTTCTGGTGCCAATTGGCGTAATGGGTCATCTATTTATATTGTTGAGGGTGCATTCGAACACCCAATTGGGATACATTATAGGTGCTTTTTTTTATCTTTGTAACAAAAATGTTGCATGCCATCACATGCTAACAAATTTGTTGATCTGGTTAAGTAATCTTCTTAGGAAGGTTTAGAGATGTTTATATTCTTTCGTCACTCCGTCATACATTGGTTTTTTATTTTTTTTGAATAACTTTCATGCTATCATGTTACGGAAAAATTACATTGGTTATGAAACTTACGCCATGTTATGTGTTGCGAACTATGTTCATTGCCATGCAAAAATTAAATACTCTAATGTTACTTTTAAGCTTTTACAATTAAGTACCTGTGTATATTGGTGTCTTCAAATAGTTCAACTGACTTCCATTTTAAGTTTGATATAGTTTGCTCAAATTGCAGGTTGGAATTGATCTTTGCACCAACTGGCACAACTACTATGAACATCAGCCAAACATCGCTAAGAGACAACCAACCCTAAAATATTTTTCAAGTAGTTTCATTAATTTTTAGTCATTATGGGTGATGTGGATATAAACATCCATCAGGCGATTCATCTAATTTTTTTGTTGTATTAGTTGCTTCCCTTCTTGGTTTCATTTTAAGTTTCATATAGTTTGCTTAACTTGCAGGTTGAAGTTGGTCCCTGCGCCAATTTGGCGCAATAGATTATCTAGTGAGATTATAAGCTGTAAGACGTTTAAAAAACTCTGGAGTGATAGCATTGAATTATATCTAGTCAGATAAGAATCCAACAAATCCCTTTACTAAAGGGCTATCATGTGTTGTGATAGAAAATGCATCGAGGGATATGGGTATAAGACCCACATGAGTTGCCATAGTGATAACCCAACCTATATGATGGGAGACCTCGTGAAGTAGGACCTGGAAAAACAAGCTAGTGGTTAACTAAGAAGAGTGACTTTACTAACCCACTCGGTTGGAGATGCAATACTCTCAGAAATGTATGGTAGGTTGACTTTTGTCTTAATGTGTTCCAAAGCTTGTATGAGCAAGATGCTACCCTATAGAGCGATCTTTGGAGGAACACACTTATATGAGCCTAGCTATTAGTCACAGTCTATGAGATTGGGGTCATCACTAGCAAGTTCATGAATAAGCCATGAGTGTGACTAATACGTTCCATCTGAGGGGTCAGCCTTCGGCAGCCTAGTACTGGTAAGATGTTTGGTGAAACTTCTTTACACCAAAATGACAATTCAAGGCAGAGCCCATTGTTCAGTTGTGAAGGAGTGTAGCTACTTGCTCTATGTGGATGTTCAACTATAACTGGTCTTCACTGAATATAGTGGTATATCAATAAAGTATTTGGAACAAAGGACAACACAATGGTCCCAAAAGATATGGTGGGGGATTATTAAAATATAGAGTGGGCCTTGGGCCCATCTAAAAATTTCTGATAACCTCTAAGGGCCCATGTGGGTTATATGACTAGGTGGTGGGATGTTTAGTACCACTCTGGATTTGGAGGAAGAGTTGGACCTCTCTATAAGAGTTTCTCTTCCACATGATATTGGAGTTTGAGAAGAGAAGTGGTTCCCGTGTGCTCCTCCTCACCACCAGCCTCGCTGAGGGAGTCCTGGATTAGGGGTCCTCGGACAGCCGGACTATATACTTTGGCCAGACTGTTGGACTATGAAGATACAAGATTGAAGACTTCGTCCCGTGTCCAGATGGGACTCTCCTTTGCGTGGAAGGCAAGCTTGGCAATTCGGATATGTAGATCTCCTCCCTTGTAACCGACTCTGTGTAACCCTAGCCCCCTCCGGTGTCTATATAAAGCAGTGGGTTTAGTCCGTAGGACAACAACAATCATAATCATAGGCTAGCTTCTAGGGTTTAGCCTCTACGATCTCGTGGTAGATCAACTCTTGTAATACTCATATCATCAAGATCAATCAAGCAGGAAGTAGGGTATTACCTCCATCGAGAGGGCGAGAACACAGGTAAACATTGTGTCCCCCGCCTCCTGTTACCATCCGCCTTAGATGCATAGTTCGGGACCCCCTACCCGAGATCCGCCGGTTTTGACACTGACATTGGTGCTTTCATTGAGAGTTCCACTATGTCGTCACCATAAGGCTTGATGGCTCCTTCGATCATCGGCAACGATGCGATCCAGGGTGAGGTTTTTCTCCCCGCACAGATCTTCGTATTCGGCGGCTTCGCACGACGGGCTAACTCGCTTGGCCTGCTCCGGATCTAGGTCCGGAGAAACTACGGGGGCGATACCCCGAGCTTCGTCCGATGGCAGGTCTAAGCCGTGCTCGTCGAGACTGTCCGGTGCTCCTGGCATGGGCCCAAATCCGTCGAAGATCAAGTCTCCGCGGATGTCCACCGTGTAGTTTAGGTTTCCGAACCTGACCTGGTGGCCAGGGGCGTAGCTGTCGATCTGCTCCAGATGGCCAAGCAAGTTTGCCCTTGATGCGAAGCCGCCGAACACGAAGATCTGTCCGGGGGGGAAAGTCTCGCCCTGGACAGCGTTGTTGAAGATGACTGGAGGGGCCATCGAGCCTGACGGCGACGACACAGAGGAACTCTCAATGAAAGCACCAATGTCAGTGTCAAAACCGGCGGATCTCGGGTAGGGGGTCCCGATCTATGCGTCAAGGCTGATGGTAACAGGAAGCAAGGGACACAGATGTTTACCCAGGTTCGGGCCCTCTCGATGGAGGTAAAACCCTACTTCTGCTTGATTAATATTGATGATATGGGTAGTACAAGAGTAGATCTACCACGAGATCGTAGAGGCTAAACCCTAAGAGCTAGCCTATGATGGTATGATTGTAATTATGATCAGCCTTCTAAGGACCAACCTCTCCGGTTTATATAGGCACAGAGAGGGCTAGGGTTTACATGGAGTCGGTTACAAGGAAGGAAATATAATATCCGGATCGCCAAGCTTGCCTTCCACGCCAAGGAAAGTCCCATCCGGACACGGGCCGAAGTCTTGAGTCTTGTATCTTCACGCTTCAATAGTCCGGACGTTGTACACAGTCTGGCTGTCCGGATACCCACTAATCCAGGACTCCTCGGTAGCCCTGAACCAGGATTCAATGACGATGAGTCCGGTAGCGATCTTGTCTTCGGCATTGCAGGGCGGGTTCCTCCTCCGAATACTCCAAGGTAATTATCGAACACTCAAACTATGTCTGGATCCACAAGATGATCTTCGTATACCACCGTAGAGAGAATGATGTTTCACAAATGCAATCTACTGACAACTTTTTTAGGCAACGCGACGTGTCACTACGGTCAGGTCATTATTCGAACCGTCTTTCCACAACCAGCCACAACGCATATTGCGAGGCAGTTTCCTTGACACGTCTTGTCAAAGCAGAGATCGTGCCCCCTCATCACGGGATTCTCATCAATACGGGTACGGGTAATCCCACCACATCATTAATCATGGCGCTTGGGAAGCAAGCGATTCCCAACGGGCAAGTGGGGAGGCGCACCGCTTTCGTCGCCTCTATAAAGGGATAAGATTTCCTCATTTTTACCCACGCCTTCTTCCTTCTCTACCCACTCCTGCCTCCTCGAGCTCCAGCGCCCAAGCCCAAGGCTCCTCCGCATAGCTAGACATGTCCAGAGCAGGAGGCAAGTGGGTGGCTTCCACCGTCAAGGAGAAGCACATCACAGATCTTCGGGCGGCCGGATACTTGGCCGCAGACATAGTGCACCGGCTACCGGACGCTGGGCAGGTCATTCCGACCCCGGAACCCGACGAGAGAGTCGTGTTCGTCGCCCATTTCGTCCGTGGACTAGGATTTCCACTCCATCCCTTCGTCCGCGGGCTCATGTTCTACTATGGGATAGATTTCCACGATCTAACCCCGAATTTCGTCCTCAATATCTCGGCGTTCATCGTCGTTTGCGAGGCCTTCCTCCGCATTCGGCCTCACTTCGGCCTATGGCTGCAAACCTTCTGCGTGAAGCCGAGTATTGTACGCGGCCAACAAGCGGAGTGCGGAGGGGCCATGGTGGGAAAGATGCCTAACGTCACCTGGCTGGACGGCTCCTTTGCGAAGACCGTAAAAGGATGGCAATCGAAGTGGTTCTACATCACCGAGCCGCGCGGTGTCAACTGGGCGGCGGCCCCCGAGTTCCGATCTGGAATCCCTATGCGGCTCACCTCCTGGGAAAAGAAGGGCCTGTCCTGGGGCGATTCCACAGAGCTGGCCGGACTCAAGACATGCATCAAAAGCATGAAGGACAAGAACGTCATGTGGTCCAGATCATGCTCGTTCGCCGGATCCTGCCCTGCCAAAGGTGGGCGGTAAATTTGTGGGAGTTCATCCCGGCCGAACACCGGACGCTCCGGAAGCTCTACGGCATGATGCACAAAGGCGCATGGAAGGTGTTGTTCAAGGCCTCCGAAGTACCTCCTCCCACATCCGAGGACCGCGGACTTCATGCAGCGCGGCCCCCGAATCCGGTGAGTTTTGGGACCACCACGGGTTTAGTTTTTCCCAATACATTCATTGGGTAGTTTTAAGCATTTATATATATTTGCCTCAGGATTATGTGAAGGCGGTGGAGCAGATTATTTGTCCGGCTCCGTTCTTAGGAAGATCCAGCGGATGCTCTCTGACGGAGATGTTAGTCCGACCTTGTACAAGGTGCCGGGAAGAAAACCAAAAAGAAGGCCGGGGACGGGAAGGGTCTCGGCGTAAGGTGCGTCGGAAGCCTCGTCCGAAGACGACGAGGCGAACTCTTCCCACGAAGGGGAGGAGAAAGAAGAAGAAGACGCCCCATCCGAGAAGGATGAGGGGCCCGGCGAAGCGGGCCAGGGGGCCGGAAAAGGCCCTCGGTGCAAGGCCATCATTCCTTTGTCGTCCGATGACGACGAGACTCATTCCTCCTGCGGAGGCGGGGGGAATCAAGAAGAAATTCCACCTCCCCGCACTAGGGGGAAGAAGAAGAGAAAAGCCGCCCCGGAGGGGGAGGCTGGGGCGTCCAAGAAGAGGAAGGTGACCCTTCCGGACTATTCCGCCACGGCCGCTTACAGCGAGGAGGGGTGGCTGCCCCGGGGGAAGCCCCCGGTGCGATCGTAAGTGTCCACATACTAACATGGTTTCACTCCCTAGTTTTTGTACTTATAGTGCCGAACATATATGCAGTCCGGCCAGGGCTCACCCCGAGGAATCCTCCTCCGGGTCCCTGAGCGATTCGGCGATAAATTCGCTCCCGATGGCCACTACCCCTCCTCACGCGGATGACATGAAGGTGTTGTCCCGAAGGCTCACAGAGCAGGGGGAGGTGACTCTGGAAATGCCCCACGGCGGGATTCCAGATGTCGGGCATGCGGGGTTCAGGATCCCGCGGATCGCATCGACGAGAGTCGCAACAAGCGGACTCCCGACCGAACACTGCCCCAGAACCTCCAACGGTTCCAGACTTGGGCAAGCAGCCCCTCGTTAGGGAGGGCGAGCCGCCCGTGCTGAGGGCTTCCGTCGCATCAATGGCGCCTGATAGTCTGGTGGAAGCGCTTCGAGGCGCTTCCATGGAAGAAGAGCACCGTACTCTTATGAGTGCGGTGATTCAAAAGGTCGTGTCCGCCAAGAGCGGATTAACCGAAGCCTGCACAAGCCTCCTGACGGGCTTTGAGGTAAGTAATAAAAATGTATAAGATTACCACCCGATAGGTAGTAGCCCCTGATACTCTGTTTGGTGTTCGGAAAGAAAAGCCAAACGGAGGGTCAATTATAATCTGCAGGAGTCTAATAATAAGTATTGTTGTGAATAAGCAGGCTGTCTTTGCTTCTTCTGCTGCCCGTACTGCCGAGGTTGCCGAACTGAAGCGGCACTTGGAGCAGGCGCAGGGAGAGCTCGTCTTCACGAAGAGGCAGCTCGAAGAGAACAAGGGTAAGTAATTCCTGCTCTTATGCATTTAAGGATAGGCAGAATTAATGAGTCTAACACCTAAGTGTCGTGACCGTGTAACAGGGGCCACCGCCGAATTGGCGTCCCTGAAGGAGGTGCTCGAGGCCAAAAACAAGGCGGCCTCGGAGTGTAAGGAGCGCGAAAAGCAAAGTGCTAGAGTGGGCGAGGTACAGCAGGAGCTCCAGGACCTCGGCAAGAAGTGCGAGTCCGTGGAGCATGGGCTGAAGGCGAAGGAGGCCGAGCTTGCGAAGGCCCTTGTGAATTTGAAAGATGCCAAGGCCGAAGCCGAGAAAGCACATCAGGAGATCCAGGAGGCCAAAAAGATAGCAGCGGGTAAGAAATTCGTTATGCAAAGCAAACATGTGGAGGAGGCGTTTCTTTTACTTACTCGAATACGGAGCTCTCCAGGGGCATTTGCAGATCTGCCACGCAGCGTCTCAGACGCTGCGGAGTTCTACCATGCCCAGAAGGGGAGCTCAACGGAGAAGCTGTTCTAGTCCCAGTATGCTGGGGCCGATCATCCGATGCCTCTGAGCGACCAACTGAAGCAGTTGATCGAACTCCACAGAGCGGCCGAACTGGCTATGAAGGACTTCATAGTCCGGATGTGGCCTGGTGAGCTCATGCCAAGTAGCTACTTTGGCTTGATCAAGCGGATGGTGGATGCCTGCCTGCGGCTTGAAGTGATCAAGCGATCTGTTTGCATCGAAGGTGCCCGCCGAGCTCTTGCCCGCGTCAAGGTGCATTGGGGCAAGCTGGATGCGGAGAAGCTGGTCAAGGACGGCCACGGAGGGTAAAACGCATCGCTATCCCGAAATGTACTACGATGGCGTGATGAAGGGTGCTCGTCTTGTTGCCAATGAGTGTACCAAGGACGCCATATTTGAATGAATTCACTTATATCATGTAATTAAAGACGAAGTTACTTGCGCTATGTAGCGCCTTTGTTATTTAAAATATTACCTTACATTCGGCTGTTTATAAAATCCTCGAAAGTAGGCGGTCGTCGGCTTCCGCCCACGTGACTAGCACTGGGGTGTTCGTGAAAACCCGGACACTCTTTACCCAAATGTTTGGTCCCTTAAGGAGGTGTCCGCTTGGCGAACAAGGCAATCGAACTATCTTGACTTTATAACTTTCACTTAGCCATAGAAGTCTACAATTTTAAATTTTGGCGAAGCCCCTAGAATCCGGAAGGCCGAATTGGGGCACTATACACGCCTAGATCGGACAAAGCCGATTTATCACCTAAAGCGGAAAATCTTTAAGGATTTTAAAACCTCTCGAACAGCGACCAGCTCTCGCCACATCATGCGGTCAGTTTCGGCTTTCTCTACTGAGGTGCTCGTTCGGAAGAACCGGGACACAATCGCAGTAGTTCTCCCTGCGCTACCTTAGCCGATATCACGGAACGTAAGGCACCAAAACAAGGGAGCCGGGCTATCCCAATTGTAGACCCAAGACATGATTCGGAGCTGATGCATATAGTGCTATAAGTTCGGGGTGCCGCACTATTGAAAGTGTTCTGACTTTGGTTGCCATTTAGCAGGGCGCCATAAGAAGCCCCTGGCAAACCGGCCGCACCAAGGTGTACGGATGCAATATCAAATAAACATTTATAAGAGAAAAATGCTCAAATAAAAAATAAGCTAACGCTATATATAATCTCCCCCCATTGACGAAAAATACATTTAAGCGTACATTTACAATGGGTGCGTTAAGCAGAGATAAAATAGGACTATTTGACATGTCCTATCCAGGGGCAAAAATTTGTGTTCAGGTAGATAAAGCAGGTATAATGATCGTAAATAGATTCCACCTGTGTATTTCCTTCTATGCACAATGTATATTGCCTCCTTGGATGTCTCTTCCCTATAAGTCCGGCAATTCGGCTCTTTTGAGGATCTTTGCGTAGCGTGGTGTCCTGAAAGGTAAGAGGGAAAGAGTATGAAAGTATTTGGCGGTTACCCGCACTACTGACTGAGTCGTTGATGCGGCTCCGCCTATGCCCATGGTATTTTGAGTGCGTAATTGTGTGCACGTGGCACTAATGCTGCTTTGATGGGGCTTAAGCGAAGGCCGGACTGCTAGTCACGCTCTTGGCGTGCCCGACGATCCTGTTGTGGGGTGCTCCGGACTCGCTTGACTGTGCTCGAAGTTGTAGTCGCCGGATTGGTTTGTTGGAGAAGGCCGCATTGTATTTCTACCGCAAGGGCTGCAGTATGTTCTTCTGTTCGTAGGGAGCGGTCCATATTTCCGTTCACCGTTATGACCTTGTGATCTGGCATCTTGAGCTGGAGATATGCGTAGTGTGGTACCGCATTGAATCTGGCGAATGCGGTTCATCCGAGCGGTGCATGGTAACCCGCTGCGGAAGGGGCGATATCAAAGATTAACTCTTAACCGGAAGTTATCACGGAGATCCGAAGACCACTTCCAATGTTATAGAGCTCGTCTGGCGGGCCTCTACTCCAGGAATTACACCTTTAAAGGTGGTTTTAGTGGGCTTGATCCTTGAAGGGTCAATGCCCATTTCTTTTCTTGTGTCTGGTAAAGCAGGTTCAGGCTCTTTGCCGCCGTCCATAAGGGCGCTGAGGTGGAATCCGTCAATGATTGGGTCTAGGACCAATGCGGCTGAGCCACCGTGGCGGATGCTAGTAGGGTGATCCCTACGATCAAAAGTGATCGGACAAAGTGACCATGGGTTGAATTTGGGGCGTGGCTCCATCGCATAGACGTCCCTTAGTGCCCGCTTTCTTTCCCGCTTGGGGATGTGCGTGGCGTAGATCATGTTGACCGTTTTCACCTGGGAGGGGGGGAATTTCTTCTGTCCCCCCGTGTTCGGACGTCGGGGCTCCTCATCATCGTCGCTATGCAGCCCATTGTCCTTGTCTTCGGCGTTTATCTTGCCAGCCTGTTTGAATACCCAGCAATCTCTATTGGTGTGGTTGGCTGGCTTGTCCGGGGTGCCATGAATTTGGCACGGCGCTCCGATATCACGGTCCAGGCGGGCGATCCTGATTATTTCTTTTGAACGTCTTCTTCCGCTGACCGGGCTTGGACCTTTGAATCCGTCGTTGGTCGTGTCTTGATCTTTGTCGCCCGTTGTTCCGTCGCTTATATGCATTACGCCGTGGCTTGCCGTTATTGTCGCGGCCATCCGAATTGCCAGACTGTGGCGTAGTGCTACTGCGAGCCAACCAACTGTCCTCGCCCGCGCAAAAGCGGGTCATTAATGTTGTGAGATCTGCCATGGACTTGGGTTTTTCTTGGCCGAGGTGTCGAGCAAGCCACTCGTCACGGATATTATGCTTGAAAGCCGCTAGTGCTTCGGCGTCCGGACAGTCAACTATTTGGTTCTTTTTGGTTAGGAACCGAGTCCAAAATTTCCTGGCTGACTCTCCGGGCTGTTGAGTGATGTGGCTCAAGTCATCGGCGTCAGGTGGTCGCACATATGTGCCTTGGAAGTTGTCAAGGAATGCGTCCTCCAGGTTTTCCCAACTGCCAATGGAATTTCTTTGGCAGGCTGTTTAGCGATGCCGGGCTGGTCCTTTGAGCTTAAGTGGAAGATATTTGATGGCGTGTAGATGCGTCTCCATGGGCCATGTGAATGTGGAGAAGGAAATCTTTGATCGATCTGCGGGGTGCATTGTGCCATCGTATGATTCGATGTTTACGGGTTTAAACCCATACGAATTCATGATCCATTACTTCGTCGATTGAAGCGGAGGGTGCCTGGCGCCTACTGTGCGGGCTATGTGGCTACACAGTCGAATTGCTCGATTGCTATATTCGGCCCGGCGGACTTGTTGAAGGTGTGTCCGCCCGACGGTCCTCGTCAGCGTGCCGCGCCCGCGATCCGTAGATCGATCTTGGCTGTCCCGTTTGTTGCCGGGCGTAGTATGTTGGCTAGGGGTGTTGGCTGGTATATCTGCTGGTATGCCGTTTTATCCAGCCACGAGGTGGCGGTCAGCCGTATGGTGCTCGAGTCTGTATTCCTCGGCTCCCGGGACTTCCGTCCATCTATCGTGAGCAGATCTTGATCAGCTTGGAGATTCTTCTGTTTCTTTTTCGGGCTCCTCACGGTGGCTATAAGCCGGCGGCAAGCGCTCTGCTCTCACGGGATCCTCGAGCACGCCCGAACTCATCGTCGCCGAGGCTAATCTCGTCTTTGGAGGGGGCATGTAGCTTTCCTCCTCCGGGTATTCGTCCGTCGCCTGTTCTTCTGGGCTGACCTGCTCATCCTCCTGTACGGCCTGCTCGAAGGCGGGCTGATCAAGGTTGTATTCTTCTTTGGCACCATTCGGATTGTTTTCATCTCCTGGGCTGGTATTGGTGTGGCGGGGCTTGGGGTGGCGCCGACGGCGTCCATTCTTTGCTTTTTTCCCCGAGGTTTTATCCTTCATTGCCTCATCGCCATTTGTTCCCTTTGGAGTGTCCACCATATATATATATCATAAGAAGAGGTGGCTGTCCACCGCCCAGTGTGTGGTGGTTCATGTTCTTCTCCTGCATCGTCGTCCATAACATCGATGTCTTCGGAGTCAAAGTTCAGTACCTCGGTTAAGTCATCGACCGTGGCAATGAAGTGGGTGGTGGGTGGGCAACAAATTCCTTCGTCGTCTACCTCCCACTCGAGCCGGACATAGTTCAGCGAAGAGCCTCCTGACAAAGAGAGAGACTTTAATGAGTCCAGCATGTCGCCAAAGGGCGAGTGCTGGAAGATATCCGCAGCGGTGAACTCCATTACCGGAGCCCATCCTAGCCCAACGGGCTCGGGAGTTTGCAGACTGGAACCAACGTCCGGATACGAATCTAGGGGTTCGGAGTCGCGGGCCATCGCAAAGGTAAGACATGTGTTCGGCTCCACCGCCGATGAGGGCGCGACACAGGCGGGGTCCATCCTCCGCCCTTAGGGCAACAGAGCTGCTCCGGAACTAGGTCCGGAGATACTACGGGGGCGATACCCCGAGCTTCGTCCGATGGCAGGTCTAAGCCGTGCTCGTCGAGACTATCCGATGCTCCTGGCATGGGCCCAAATCCGTCGAAGATCAAGTCTCCGCGGATGTCCGCCGTGTAGTTTAGGTTTCCGAACCTGACCTGGTGGCCAGGGGCGTAGCTGTCGATCTGCTCCAGATGGCCAAGCAAGTTGGCCCGCAGTGCGAAGCCGCCGAACACGAAGATCTGTCCGGGGGGGAAAGTCTCGCCCTGGACAGCGTTGTTGAAGATGACTGGAGGGGCCATCGAGCCTGACGGTGACGACACAGAGGAACTTTCAATGAAAGCACCAATGTCGGTGTCAAAACCGGCGGATCTCGGGTAGGGGGTCCCGATCTATGCGTCAAGGCTGATGGTAACATGAAGCAAGGGACACAGATGTTTACAGGTGTTCGGGCCCTCTCGATGGAGGTAAAACCCTACTTCTGCTTGATTAATATTGATGATATGGGTAGTACAAGAGTAGATCTACCACGAGATCGTAGAGGCTAAACCCTAAGAGCTAGCCTATGATGGTATGATTGTAATTGTGATCGGCCTTCTAAGGACCAACCTCTCCGGTTTATATAGGCACGGAGAGGGCTAGGTTTACATGGAGTCGGTTACAAGGAAGGAAATATAATATCTGGATCGCCAAGCTTGCCTTCCACGCCAAGGAAAGTCCCATCCGGACACGGGCCGAAGTCTTGAGTCTTGTATCTTCACGCTTAAATAGTCCGGACGTTGTACACAGTCTGGCTGTCCGGATACCCCCTAATCCAGGACTCCCTCACCAGGCACGTTTAGAGCTCACCTAGTAATTTGGCCTCCGCCCTAGTCCCAGTCAAGCGGCGAAATTTGCGCCGCGCGTACATAATTACGCACTCAAGATACCGTGGGCATAGGCGGAGGCACGGCCCACAATGCGGCTCAATCACTTCAGGACATGTATACCTTTAACATTTTCTTCCTTTCAGGCCCCTATTCTCTGAAGGCCCTCTCCGATCGTCTGATTATCGGACCCGTCATGGGAAGGAAACACCAAGGAAGCTAGAAGCTTTGACGTACAAGGGAATCCACAGGTGGTCTGTGATAACAATTAATATACCTGTTTTGCATACCCACACGCAGCTTGCCCTTGGATAGGACATGTCAAATAGTCCTATTTTTTACTTATTGCACTACATGTATGCATACGCTTTGACGTATCATTTAAATAACAACGTACAACATTAGCTCATTAATTGCACTCCTTTATCTTTTTTTTCCTGTCTGCTTATTTACGACAAACTGCACCCGTACATTCTGATACGTCCAGTGCGCCAGGGGCTTCAGTGTACCCCATAACACAGCAAGAAAAGTCCGAACACTTTCGACAGTGCGGCACCCCGAACTTATAGCATTATATGCATCAGCTCCGAATCATGTCTTGGGTCAATAGTTGGGTTTGCCCGGCTCCCATGTTTTGGTACCTTACGTTCCGCTATATTGGCTAAGGTAGCTGGGAGAACTACTACAATTGTGTCGATTCTTGGACGAACACCTCGAGAGAAACTTCGAAAACTGGCTTGTCATGATGAGGCGAGAGCTGGTCGCTGTTCGAGAGGTCTCAAATCCTTAAAGATTTTTTTCCGCTTGAGCGAGGATTGACCTTGTCCGATTTAGGCGTACATAAGCCCCAAGTTGACCTTCCGGATACTAGGGGCTTCGCCAAAATTTAAAATTGTAGACTTCTATGGCTAAGTGAGAGTGATAAAGCTTTATAGTCCAATTGCCTGGTTCGTTGTGCTGAACACCTCCTTCGAAGGACCCAAAACTGGGATAAAGAGTGATCAGATTTATCCCGAACACCTCCGTACTAGTTACATGAGGGCAGAAGCCGACGGTAGCCAACTCTCAGATTTTATAAACGACCGCATAGAAGGTAATATTTTAAATTAACAAGCGTTACATAGCGCACATGAACTCGTTTCATATTACAGGATCACATGAGTACATTCATTCAAATATTACATCCTTAGCACATTCCTCTGCCACAAGGCGAGCACCCTTCAGGACACTGGCATAATAATTTTCGGGGTGGCGATGCTCCTTGCCCTCCGGCGGCCCCTCCTTCACCAACTTTTCGGCGTCCATCTTCGCCCAGTGCACTTTCGCCCGGGCAAAAGCCCTGCGCGCACCCTCAGTGTAGACGGACGACTTTATAACTTCAAACCGTGGGCAGGCGTTCACAAGCCGCCTTACCAGGCCGAAATAGCTGCCAGGCAGGGGCTCGCCAGGCCACATCCGGACTATGAGACCCTTCATGGCCAATTCGGCTGCCTTGTGAAGCTCGACCAGTTGCTTCAATTGGTCACTCAAGGGCATCGGATGTTCGGTCCCAGTATACTGAGACCAGAACAACTTCTCTGTCGAGCTCCCTTCCTCGGCCCGGTAGAACTCCGCGGCATCCGACACACTGTTGGGTAGATCTACGAACGCTCCTGGAGAGCTCCGAATTCGGGTAAGTAAAAGGAAAGTTTCCTTTACATGCTTGCTATGCATAATGAATGCCTTACCTGCCGCTATCTTCTTGACCGCCTTGATTTCCTAAAGGGCCTTTTGGGCTTCGGCCTTGGCATTTTGTGCGTTCTCGAGGGCCTCCGCAAGCTCGTACCCTTGCGTCTCAGAGTCACGCTCCAAGGGCTCATACTTCTTGACAAACTCCTGGAGCTCTTGCTGAACCTCACCGACTCGGGCCTCTTGCTTCTCGCGTTTGATACGCTCCTTGGCCGCTTTGCCTTCGGCCTCGGACAACGCCTTCTTCAGGGCCGCCACTTCGGTCGTGGCCCCTAGCAAAATTCATGACGATCCTGTGATCTAACAACCACCTTCCTTTTTCTTTATCAATAAACAGACGGGGTATTACTTACCTTTGTTCTCTTCGAGCTGCCTCTTGGTAAGGCCGAGCTCTTCCTCAAACCACTCAAGGTCCCGCTTCAGTGCGGAGACCTCCGCCATTCGAGCGGCAGCGGCCAGCAGTGAAGCCTGCTTATTCACATAGACATATCCTGATTAGACTCCTGTGATTATTGTTTGATCCTCTGTTCGGCCTTTCATTGCGAACACCAAACAGAGCATCAGGGGCTACTGCCTATGCTGTAAAATTTTCTCATAATTTGATTACTTACCTCAAAGCCTGTTAGGAGGCTGGCACAGGCTTCAGTAAGTCTGCTTTTGGCGGACCAAACCTTCTTGACCACCGCACTCATGATAGTGCGGTGCTCTTCATCAATGGGCGTCATGGCTTCCGATAAATTGTCCGATGCCTCTGGATGGGCCAGGCCATCGGCAGACGGCAACTTGCCCCCTTTGCAAAGTGCTTTGACAGAATCCGAAACTCTTTGGAGGTTCCGGCGCAGATTCGGGGGCTAGACTTGCTGCCCGGCATTAGGGCCCACGGGAGTCTTGCCCTCGTGGACGCCTGGAATGTCATACAGGCGCGCCGGACTGTCTCCCCTTGGTTCAGTGCCCTTTGAGACAACACCTTGATGTCGTCCGTAGGGCGGGGGGAGGAGGTGGTCGGGAGTGAATCGTTGTTCATCTCCGACGGGCCCAAAGACTCATCCGAAGAGGATATGTCGATATGGGCTTTGGATGGACTGCATGATCATGTTCAGCATGGTAAGAAGCAATAAAATAAAACATACCAAGAACTATTATGGTATCCAGATACTTACGACTTCGCCAGGGGCTTGTCCCTGGGTAACCACTCCTCGTCGCTGAAAGCGGCTGTTGTGGAACAGTCCGGAAGGAGAGTCCTTCCCTTCTTGGACCCTTCGGCCTCCCCAGACAGCGCGGCCTTCCTTTTCTTGTCTCCCTCGGATGGGGGGGGGAGAACTTTCTTCTTCCTACTCCTCGTTTTCGTGGGAGGAGGGCGCCTCGGTGTTATCAGACGATGAGTCCAATACAACCTTGTGCCGGAGACCTTTCCTGGTCCCCGTGGCCTTCTTCTCCGGCGCCTCATAGGGCGCCGGAACCAGCATCTCCGTTAAGAGAGCCCTTGTTGGATCTTCGGGCAGTGGGGCCGGACAATCGATCCGCTCCGCAGTCGTGACCCAGTCCTGTTAAATGGCGTGAAGGCTTAGATCCCTCACATGATTATACTAGGGAAAGAAACATCTTATGAGATGTAAGGATCTTACCGGATTGGCGAGGCGCTTTGCGCTGAGTTCGTGATCCTCGGTAAGGGGCGGAGGTACCTCGGCAGACTTGAACAGCACCTTCCAGATGTCCTGGTGCGTTGTGTCGAAGAGCTCTCGCAGCGTCTGGTGCTTGGTGCTTAGACGGGTCAAACTCCCACATATTAAACGCCCGTCTTTGACACGGGAGGATCTGGCGGAAGAGCATGACTTGGACCACGTTGACAAGCTTGATTTTCTGGCTTATCATGTTTTTGACACAGTTCTGGAGTCCGTTCGGCTCCACCGATGAACCCCAGGATAGGCCCTTCTCTTTCCAGGAGGTGAGCCGCATGGGGATGCCGGATTGAAATTCGGGGGCCGCCACCCAGTTGGTGTCGCGCGGCTCGGTGATGTCGAACCACCCCGATTGCCACCCCTTTACGGTCTCCACATAGGAGCCTTCGAGCCAGGTGACATTGGGCATTTTGCCCACCATGGCGCCTCCGCACACCGCTTGCTGGCCGACCACCACCTTCGGTTTAACATTGAAGGTCTTCAGCCACAGGCCGAAGTGGGGCTTGATGCGGGGGAAGGCCTCGCACACGATGATAAACGCCGAGATGTTGAGGATGAAATTGGGGGCCAGATCATGGAAGTCCAGCTTGTAGTAGAACATGAGCCCGCGGACAAATGGGTGGAGGGGAAATCCCAGCCCGCGGATGAAATGGGTAAGTAATACGACCCTTTCGTGAGGTTCGGGGGTGGGGACGATCTGCCCCGCGTCTGGGAGCCGGTGCACGATATCAGTGGATAGGTATCCGGCTTCCCGGAGCTTCGTAATGTTCTCCTCCGTAATGGAGGAGACCATCCACTTGCCTCCCGCTCCGGACATGTTTGGAGTGGTTTTGCGGAGAAAATGCGAAATTGGTATTTGGAGCTCGAGTCTTGCGAGAATGGATGGGCAGGGAAGAAGAAGGCGTGGGTAAAAAGGAGGAGTCCTTGTCCCTTTATAAGGGCGAAACTGTGTGCCTCCCCACCTGCCTGGTAAACTCGCTTATTCCCCGAGCGCCGTGATTAATGGCGAGGTTGGGTTACCCACACCCGTATTGATGAGAACCCCGTTATAAGGGGACACGATCTCTGCTTCGATAAGACGTGCCAAGAAAACCGCCTCGCAATGTGTGCAGTAGCTGGTTGAGAAAAACGGTTCAAATAATGACCGGACCACGGTAGGACGCCATGTTATGAACAGTTGTCAGCAGATTAGATTCGTGGAAATATTATACTCTCTACGGTGGTATGTGGAATTTGTTTTGCAGAGCCAGACACTATCCTTGTGTTTGAAACCTTCTATGGAGTATTCGAAGGAAGAACCCTCCTTGCAATGCCGAAGACAATCTGCATGCCGGACTCATCGTCATTGAAGCCTTGGTTCGAGAGCTCTTGAGGAGTCTGGATTAGGGGTCCTCGGACAGCCGGACTATATACTTTGGCCGGACTGTTGGACTATGAAGATACAAGATTGAAGACTTCGTCCCGTGTCCGGATGGGACTCTCCTTTGCATGGAAGGCAAGTTTGGCAATTCGGATATGTAGATCTACTCCCTTGTAACCGACTCTGTGTAACCCTAGCCCCCTCCGGTGTCTATATAAACCAGAGGGTTAAGTCTGTAGGACAACAACAATCATAATCATAGGCTAGCTTCTAGGGTTTAGCCTCTACGATCTCGTGGTAGATCAACTCTTGTAATACTCATATCATCAAGATCAATCAAGCAGGAAGTAGGGTATTACCTCCATCGAGAGGGCGAACACAGGTAAACATTGTGTCCCCGCCTCCTGTTACCATCCGCCTTAGACGCACAGTTCGGGACCCCCTACCCGAGATCCGCCGGTTTTGACACCGACACCATGTCAATGCCTTTCCCTTCAAAGATAAAGGGAAGATCTTCTTATTGACCACATCCTCGGGCAAACCCGCAAGCTTAAATAATCCACAAATTAAACTTCATCCACATAGATTAAGTGCATATCAGGATGTAATGTTCCATCTCCTACATAAGGATTAGCTAGCAGTTTCTCTATCATACCCGAAGGAATTTCATAGTAAACTATTTGTTTAGATTCTTGTTAAGCTGACCGCTAATTAAACTATTTGTCCCCTTGTTATAGCTAATCATAGTAATATCTTGTGATCGGC
Source organism: Aegilops bicornis (assembly GCA_021605145.1). Classification (NCBI taxonomy): domain Eukaryota; kingdom Viridiplantae; phylum Streptophyta; class Magnoliopsida; order Poales; family Poaceae; genus Aegilops; species Aegilops bicornis. The sequence goes on along the minus strand of CM038669.1, from coordinate 462,054,347 downwards.
CGGCTGCTGCGTATGGTGGCAGCCACACATGATAGTGAATGGAATCTAATCCGTAGTAAAGTTAGTGCTAAATTGTAGGTGTGTATATTCAGGTTCAGTACACTTGAGCAATTTTGTCAGGATATGTAGCTAAAATTTCCAGTTTTTCCTTTCGTAGTTGCAGCAGTTTTTCTGTACCAACTGCTTCCTCTTATTAGTAATTTCACGTTAGAGGAGAAGGTTTAGTTTACTTTTCTTAGGTTGTGAATTCCAAAAACTTTCGTATGTGCATTTGGGCTTATGAAGTTTGACAAAGCAGGCAAGGCAAACAAAACTGCTGCACCAGAAGAACCCGTGCTCCAGTCTGACGAAGCAGCCAGGCTGTATATACACATCTTTGCTTCCTGATCGGTTTTGTCACCCTTGATGGTCAGGCTGATGCTTCTTCGCTTTATGCTGAAGAAAAGGATGATCATATTAAGATCCCCAAGAACAACAGGTGCTGCATCTTCTCTTGTATCTTTATCTGTGTACTTTAAATTCACATGGACAGTCGAATTGTCTATATATACACACCTTGAAATTAAGAAACTCTGGTGGTGCAAAGGGAGTTAGGACAGGGAAGAAATCAAAGCACTGACTGATTTGCACTAGCTATACAGGGATCAAAAGCCTATAGGTATAGCAATAAATTACCCTCTAATGCTCAAGTTAAATTTCCTTGTTGAAGATATGGCTGGAAGTTATGTTTTGAATTTGATTCTATAAACTACAGGCAATTTTGCGTATTAATCTCTTCATTTTTTCCTACTACACTTGCCTAAATTAAGATAAGCCGGCTCAAATTGTAGGCGGTATTCTTTGAAGTTCTTCCTACATCTACACGTTGCACAAAATATTGGATCTTTGTAGTGCGTCTCATCAGTACAGATTACATAGTAGGCAGTAGGGACACCATAATATACTATCTTCTTACTTTAGGATTTTCTTTTACAACATATAAGTACATTCAGTAATATGTGTCTTATTTTAATTTGTCCGCGGTGACTGTGGAAGTATTCTCTGCTTTACCGTCAGTAAAAAGAAGGCATACAAAAAATTAAGTTGTGCCTTGGTTGAATGCCTCATTTAATTGTCGCTTATTTATTTCAACTTATTCAATTCTCATGGAGCTTTCCTTATGCTTTCCTTTGCTAAAGAAGAAAAGAGGGGTTGTCAGGTCAGACTTTGGTGTGTCTCTGACTAGAGATAGCTGGATCCGTCTGACGATCTTCCAAATAGTGCAGTGCAGATTCACTGACTGGTACAACCTCTATACCTTTGCTACTCTAGCTTCGTTTTACATTTCTTAGTATCAACAAATAAGTTGGCCCCAGTATATACTTGAAGATAGCATCGGGTACAAAATGATTGACCAGCTAAAATAATTAGGTATACTGCTCATCTATGTTTTAGGAATAGATAATGGTTATTTTTTCCAACATTGGCCCACCCAGTTAATTGAGTTGTGTCTATGAAGGGTCAATAGAGTACTTGCTTTAACAAAAGGAGTACCCGTTTGGTTGCCACGTGACGGTAAAGCCAGAATGGTGGTACTGGAAAGTGGTCCGTAATGCTCATCTGTGTTGTGGAGTTGGAACTTGGTTCTTTTGAAGCTGGAGTAGCTAGGTTGTCCATACATACATGCCACCCACTAAATTCAGATTTCATTATACTGTTTAGAATAGGATGGATCACTGTGTTGTGTTCAGAATTAGAGCTAGAGAGAAGAAAAATAGTTGCCACCATAGCATTCATTTGTGACTGCATGGTCGCACTGTTGATTTTCTTAAAGTACATTAGCTTGTTGTTCTTGGAAGAATAGATTGACGTCTATACCTCAGGTCTAACAAGGCATGTAGGTTGGTCGGTGTATTAATTTTGACGCTTCTTGGTCGGTGTTTCGGAAGCCATGTGCTTTTGTATATTTGCACACACTTTCTTCCTCTTTGCTATTTTCTCTCTTTAGTGTTGCTTTGATGTTTCTTTGTCACTATTCGTTGTTCTGCTTTGGGTGGCCTCTGCTTGGTTTACGGTTCCATATGGCTATCTCTATGTATACATATGTAGGTTTTGTTTGAACTGTACTCAAATTGTGCAGATGTTTTCATATTCATGCCTTCCTCTTTTTTACTCGTGAGATTGCTAGATAGTTGAATATCATTGGCCTCTGTCGGCATTCTGTTTTTGCAGTTTGAAATGAGTATTTGTCCATTGATATTAAACTTCACAATAGGTAGTGGCATCTTTAGAAAAAAGTAGTGGCAGATATGCTGGACATTTCTTTTCTGGTGCACGAATGAGATCATTGCCCGAGTCCTCAACACATTATTTTAGTAACTAAGAGGATTATTCACCTTTGCCGCTGCAGGCGTTCAAGACCTGACATGGTTGGGCCATGCTACCGGCCGGGGGATTGGATGATTTCCCCAATTTACAAGGGGTTTGATGATTTGGCCCAGGGTTGTCTCAATGACGGTGGCCCTGTCACCTGACCTCTCGGGGGCAAATTATCAAATGGAGAAGTAAAGTGGGGCCAAAGATCTAATTTCTACTTCTGGTGGCGGGCATGTTCCTAAGCGGGTCCAGAACCAGACTAGCGGGGAACCTCGAGCCAGATTACTCGAGGCATGCCGTCAAGTCGGAGAAGGAGTGCGACCGGGCCCGCCGTGGTTCGCCCAAGATGAGCTAGAACAAGTGGAAGCAGTAAGGACTACTACGGGCTATCCAGCTCATTGTTTTGATGGCATTTAACTAAACACACGTAATATCTAGCACATCAATCTACTGGGCTCAGGTCCTGCACATGGTATATCTGGCCCATCCATCTACATGGTATATCTTCCTACATCGCTCTGCGGTAGTGCTTCCTTGCCTTTGGCTGACTATCCCTTTCTTTTGCTAGCCATCTACTTTCTTTCTTCTCAAGCGGGATTGGCTTCAACCTCCTGTTTGGGCGGTGCCGCCAAAGGTATGCTTCTCTCTATCCCGATTATAATTCTCTGCGTTCTCCATCTACATATGCATGTGATTGCCTAGTCTGTTTCTGCCCAAACAACATATATGTACGTATGTTGGTGGAAGTAGAGATTAAGAGTGACATAAAGAATGAGGGAGACAAAATGCTAGGGAGAAAGATAGCTAGACAACTGATAAGTATATGTTCTCAACTATATATTTTGGTTATTATTTACAAGCTGAACTTCCATTATTCCAACTGGGTGGCATGTCACATTTATTGATTCACATGAATAATGATCCCATGCTAACATTTTCTTGACATATTCAAGAATTGCAATTGGTGGGGATGTTTTCCCTGGCTCAACTCTTTCAGATCACATTCTACTTTTAATAACATACCCCAGGTTTGACACTTAACATCTCTTTATTGAAGTAGATAGTGTTAACCTTCTTCCTGTAGTGTATGAATATTCTTCATCTTTGTCACACAAGTGTCCTATGAATATTATATTTTTTGCTCCCATTGACTCGCGGGCCCCAGCAAATGCAGTTCATTTCTTGTGTTTCTTTGATGGTTATAGATGAGACTTGGCAGAAAAATTATAGAAGTGAAATTTACTGCAAATGTAAGCCGACTCCCCCTTCGCTTTGTTTTCGTATAAACCATGCATGGAGCACATAGCTGCACATGGCCTGACCAGCAAACACTCTGTTGTGTGATGATAAAATCACCAATTAGTTAATTTTGTAATTGACTTTGCTTGTTCAGTTGCCATCAGTGTTATCAAATTTGGCACAATTTCTATCTCATAATTAATTGGAATCCCTTCATGCAGGAACCAGATGCTCCCAAAGTTCTTCTGGTTGAGTCGATTACTTATTAGCAATGATATTCACAATGGAAGCCTTTATAGCGGGCTACTTTGATTGATTCTCAAACTATGGCTTAGTTACAAATGTTTTGGTGGTGAAGTTTCATACACCCGATGCAGTGTTGCTACCAGCGATGAGTTGTATGAAGCACTTTGAAATGCTTTGAAAAAAGTCTTGGAAGTGGCGGTTCTCACTGCTGCTACTCTGTGTGACCAAGGCGTAGGTTGCAGCTCTCAAAGTTTAAGGAGGAAAGGAAGACATGATTTCTTCTTGGAGAGGTGAGTTGTTTCCCTAAGATACAAATTGTAGCGATGACAAACACTCACTGTGCTTGTTTGTTTGTGTACAAGTTCATTTGTTTTCAGTGGTAGAAGTTTTTTGGTTAACCTATCTGAATCTTGTGGCTCGGTAGCCACCTCTTCTTTGTATTCATGTTTAAATCTTTTATGTTAGTATTTCCTTGGAAGTAAAAATGTTATGTTTCCCTTACTTGTTTACTTGGACCCAAACTGTTCATTACCTATTGTTTCTACAGAGTTTGGCTTAGCGTAGCGTGCATTGGAACCATAGCTACAGAGTTTGACTTGGCGTGCTTTAGAACGGTAGCTGCAGAGTTTGACCTCCCTGTTCTTATTTCTCTATATACTTGACCAATACTTGCCTCCAACGTGTCCATGTGATTCCGATGAATTTGCTATATCTAATTTTTTTTAGCTTTTCATTGTCTTGTAAATGTTGCATGCATTTTTCAAATATATCATTCTCTGTTGCATGCATTTTTCAAATATATATTCTCTCATCCAAATAACTATGTGGGGACTGGTAGTCACCATTATTTATAAGGTGGGCTGCAAGGCGCACGCTGACAGCGCCTTGCAATTACGCGTGCTTTAGGAGCTTGGGCGTGAGAACGGTGGGTGCTCACCTTAGGTCGCCTTATTACCGCCTTAAAAATCATGATAGTCACACACTCATGACACATTACCTTTGAAATTTGTATATGTGAATGTATAAGTATACTTAGTGATTTGCAGTAGTAAGTACTAACTGAATATCTTGATCACAAGATATATCGTTGTTGGCTGGCTTGGTTTACTAACCCATTAGCTGATTTATACTCTCTCCGCCCCAAAAATAAGTGAGTACAAAATTGTACTAAATCAATGACACTTGGGACCTAGGAAGTACAATATTTGTCCTCTTATTTCTTTGTATTTTTAGTTTTGGTTTCAGTCGTATGTGGCACAGATGTGCAAAGGCAGAGCTGTGTCAAAGATGTGAAATTAATAATTATGCTGATCGGTGCATGTTTTTGTTGCTCTTAGTATTTTTGTTATGATGATTTTGCTATGTCAGCGATCCGTGTTTGATAATCTGTTACCTTTTACAGGCCTTCAAGTGCGTGTGAAAGTGTAATATGCAAGCATTATGCGACAATGGCACATTGCTTATTCTTGTGTTCACATCCTCTGAAGACCACAATCAAACTAAAAAGATGCCTAAATAAGTTGTGAGCAGGCTACCTATATATAAGTGTTTTTATAAACCGATACAAGTCTTTTTCTTTTTCTTTTGCGGATACAAACTGACACGAGTCATTTCACTATCTGTAATATAATTCACATTGCATTATATTTCCAACTTCATCTACTACTTACTCACTACTAACATGACTTCTAACTGGCTTTTCGCGCCATTGGCGCAACCGGGTCATCTAGTATTATAATTCCAGCTCAGTTTTATTCGTCTTCCACCATCACGTGGTGACGAATGTCCTGAGTTGTCAGTTGGGTAGTTCGGTTCGGTACTAAATTAGTAAAGTAAATTTCATATTCTTGTCATCTTCTTCATCAAGTGTGGATAAACTAAATTTCTTTTTTTTCATCTTCTTAAACATGTGGTTTGGTTCTTTGGTTGATTTGTAAGGCACATTTTAATTTGATCCACCATTCTTTGGAGGTAGGTAGAATTGTTTGAGATAACGGATATTACAAAATCGGATTTTGTTTGTTTCAATTTATAGTTAACCCATCTTGCCATTATCGCTTTGTGTCGCGCCACACTTTGGAATTTACAATATGGTCCCTCCGATGATTATAGTGATGAACCATATCCAGAATATGAACCATAAAAGAAACACCCGCTAAACTGATCATAGGAATACTAGCTACAATACCTATCCGCCAAAGAGGAATTCTTCCGGTAGCATCGGCCATTACCCCTACTATTTTTTCCACATTTTATCAATTGATCATGCTAGAGACAAAAGTAGTAATGGACAATTATAAGGTTGGTATCCTTCCGAATGGGATAAGTGAATTTGGCCACTATTAGTGGATAAAATGGTTTCTTTCATTTCACAATCCAAATAATTTTGTTATGAGCCAATACATAAAGATTTAATTTTAATTCCATGATTTGTTAAGTCAAATTAGAAAGGCAGGTGAAAGATACCATAACAGTGTGTATTTGACTGTCTGTTTTCTCTATTATTCCATCCAAACAAGTCTTGATGGTAGTTCGAGCGTGGATTATTTTTTCTAATAGTCAGTAAGAAATAAGTGTCTTTTTATACTTTAGAAAGTTACCTTTCGAATTTAGTACATCCAATACTTAGAATGTATACTAAATAAATTTATTTTTTAATAAAGGATGAAACAATTTTTTCAATAAATACAAAATGTTTTTTCTAGTGAAATGCAATACAACTTTTTGAGAGAAAATATAAAATTTCTTTTTTTGAGAATTAAACACAAAATAAAAATTGACACAAGCGCTCATATACACGCGCATACACTCACCCCTATGAACGCACACATGCACACCCTACCCCTATGAGCACCTCCGAAAGACTGAGCCGACATATCATCTTAAAATTTACGAAGCCACCGTAGGCACCTCGTCGTCAACGGGAATGTCTCCTCCCATTGAATGCACATCACCAAAAATCCTGAAATAAATGCGAGCACCAGAATTTAAACCCTGGTGGGCTGGGTATACCACAGTCCCTCTAACCATGCAACCACAGGTTGCTTCACAAATACAAAATAAATATGTGCCACAACAGAGCCTTGGGCCTGAAGAAGACTAGTGGGCCGTTCTGGAGGGTGTTCGTTCTCACGTGGTGGTGTTACTGGCCCGGGTGCCACGAGGTTTCCATTGGAAACAAGAAAAGGATCATTTGGGCATGGAAGATGTATAAAAGAAAATTAGAGACACAGTCGTTTATATATATGCGCATATACTCATCCATATGAACGCATACACGCATACTCCTATCCCATGAGCACCTCGGAAAGAGTGAGCCGACATATTATCTTAAGATTTTACGAAGTTATCGCAGGTGCCTCGTAGTCGACGAAAATGTCTCCTCGCACTAAACGTGAATCGCCAGAAATCCTGAAATAAATCCAAAATAAATGAGGATTTGAACCCTGATAGGCTGAGGATACCACTGTCCACCTAACCATCCAACCACAGGTTGGTTCGCGGCACCTACACTGTCACGAACTAGTACTGATGTTCTTAAAAAAAGACTAGTACTACTGCTCTTACTGTTCTAGTTTTACAACCACAGTCCTCAGTTGACACATGATGTATATGATAAGCAACCTCAAAACAAACAAACAAAATTCACAGTCCTCAGCTAAAAGAAAAGAACCACACATGACATCTCTTCCACTTAAAGAAAATAGCGCTACCTTTTCGCTCCTTACTTTGCCCGACCTCTTTAAGGGCATGGACTATGGAGGCATCATGTTGTGTTGCCTCATACCATCCACGTAGATGAAGCAACTAGTGAGATTTGCACGTACTAAGATAGACAATATTTTACTGTATCGTCACCTCCCTCTTTTTAGCATTTTTTACTCACCCATGGCCGGTCCCCACTCTCCTCTTCATGTTTTTTCATCATCTTCCACCGGTTCACTCTTCCTTGTGGCTCTCTCTCTTCTTTTTTCCCGTTTCTTCATCTTTTTGTTGGGGAAGAGGCCGGTTCCTCTGTAGGAGGGGAGTTCCCTCCAAAAGCAGCTAGTTAACCTCATTTGGACCACTTTTGCCAGATGTGGCAATTGGGGTAGCTGTCCAACATGGAGCATTGGTCATGCCCTACATACGCCCTCTCTTTGCTATTTTGATCCTGCTAGAGTTACGTACGATTGTTGCGTAACCTACGTAAACTTCCTTTCTCTCTAACTAAAGACCTCCCCCCCCCCAAATCTCAGGGTGGGCCCAGCCCCCCATTAATGTCGAATTAAAGACATCCAAATCATCCCATACACAAGGTACATAAAAACATCTTCGTAGATGTAGCATTGCTCATTTTGACCCCCCCCCCCCTCACGTTTTATACTTTTCACCTATTTCCCGAAAAGGGACTTGACTCGCCCACATCTTATTGCCTCTACTAAATTGCATTTTATTACGTAAGCCAATAAGCACTGATTTAATCGGTAGATAAAGTCTATTTTCGATATATTATAAAATATCTGCAACACACGTGCAATTGCCTTTTTATATGTAAAGAATACGCTTAACGTTGTATCGTGTAAATTGAACTAATCGACAAAAATTTAAGTGCCTCCTTCCCTAAGAAAAGGCCTAGGGTTCCTCTACCTCCCGTCGGGACCGCCGTCGGTCCGCCTCGTCTCCGGTGGCCTTAGGGCCATGACGACACAATGCATCCCGACCCTTGCCGGCGAGAGGGCGCTGTTTTTTGTTGTTCCTTCGAGTTTTGTTAGGGTTTGTATCCTGCTCAGGAAGACGAGACGGCGACGGCTCCCTGAATATGGAACAAGGTTCTCCCCGCCTAGCCCCCGTCTCGGTGGTGTGTCTAGCATCGTCGGTGGGCGTGTAGAGTTGTATCTCGGTGGATCTGTCCTTGGTAGATTTGCTTGGATCTGGTCGTAGTTCATCTATGTTGGTGTGTTTTTAGCTTGGATCCTTCCAATCTACGCTACTCTTCACCGGCGACACTTGTTGTTCTGTTGCACTGGTCCTATAAGGCCTTAGCTCGACGACTTCAAGACTGTGTACTATAACAGGTTCTGTCCGGCTCCGGGAGGGAGGGGCGATGGCAGCGGCGCGTCTTCAGCTCTTCAGTGCTTTTAGTCGTTGCTAGGTGGTCTACGGATCTGAATGTATTTTTTATTATTTCTGGTGTTCGTTGTACTATCATGATTGAAGATGAATAGAATGAAAGTTTCCCCAAAAAAATGTTGTATCGTGTAAGCAACGTGGCAGTAGCAACCACAATTCCCGGCAGGTGTCACATTGGCGCGTTGCAGTGTCCCATCCCGGCCATCAAGCGGCACATGAGTTGCGGGCTCAGCCCACGAGCACCGTGGCTCCCAACACCCGAGTCGCTACCCAGGGAACAAGACACCCCAAAGGTCCTCCATGGCTGTGGGCGATGAACCGACCGGCAATCTCCAAGCGCCGACAGAGCCGCCAGCGATCGAAGAGACCAAATTGATTGGGGAGTAACCAGGTCGGAAGAGAGGTGGGGCGGGAGCGGACTACGTCGACGCCCGTCATCCCTCGCGGTGACCGGTGTGAAAGGATCGATATAGTTGACTAGAGGGGGGTGAATAGGCAACTAACAATTTTTTGCTTTTCTTTACCAAATTAAACTTGCATCAAGTAAGTTGTCTAGATATGCAACTAGGTGGCAACCTATATGATGCAACAATCACAACCACACAAGCAAGCAATGAATAAAACACAAGTAAGCTTGCACAAGTAAAGGGATGAGATAACCAAGAGTGGAGCCGGTGGAGACGAGGATGTGTTACGAAGTTCCTTCCTTTTGACGGGAAATACGTCTTCGTTAGAGCGGTGTGGAGGCACAATGCTCCCAAGAAGCCACTAGGGCCATCGTATTCTCCTCACGCCCTCACACAATGCGAGATGTCGTGATTCCACTATTGGTGCCCTTGAAGGCGGCAACCGAACCTTTACAAACAAGGTTGGGGCAATCTCCACAACTTAATTGGAGGCTCCCAACACCACCATGAAGCTTCACCATAATGGACTATGGCTTCACGGTGACCTCAACCGTCTATGGTGCTCAAACACCCAAACAAGATCCGCTAGGGATTAGTGGGGGGAATCAAATTTCTCTTGCTGGAAGTGTAGATCGGGGCCTTCTCAACCAATCGCGAGAAAATCAACAAGTTTGATTGGCTAGGGAGAGAGATCGGGCGAAAATGGAGCTTGGAGCAACAATGGAGTTTCGGGTTGGAAGAGGTGAGTCTTCTTGGAGAAGAAGACCCCCTTTTATAGTGGGGGGACAATTCCAACTGTTACCCACCACTCAGCCCGCGACCCACGGAACTACCGCACCACAGGCGCGGTACTACCGCACGGGCCTGCGGTACTACCGCGGCGAGCCACGCTACTACCGTGGGCACGGCAGAGACCAGACCTGACAAAAGGAGCACTAGCAGGGCGCAGTAGATCCGCAGGAGTGGTACTACCGCGACCCCATACGGTACTACCGCAAGACAGCCGCAGGTCAGGCCCGGTAGGCACAGATGTAAAAAATTACATCCGTGACTACCTCCGCTTGAGAAATTGTCGTGCAAAAATCCGACACGGAACTACCGCGACCATGGGTGCGGTACTACCGTGAAAGGTGCGGATGTAAAAATTACATCCGCCCTTACCTCCGCACTTGAATCGAACCTGGCACGGCGTCACGGTACTACCGGCGCAAAGACGGTACTATTGCGGGAGCGCGGATGTAAAAAAATTACATCCGCGCGTACCACCGCTTGAGCAGCGGTGCCAGACCAGAGCTCGCGGTACTACCGCTCCGAGGAGCGGGACTATCGTGGGAGCCTACGGTACTACCGTGCCGGAGCCCGGTACTATCGCTGGCTCCTGCGGTAGTACTGCTCAGAAGAGCAGTACTACCGCTAGCCTGAGAAGAGCAAGGCGGAGACCTTCAAATCGCAGAGACAAGGTGAGGCGGAGGAACACTCCAAGGAGCTCGAGGAAAGGCGGTGCACAAGGGAATGTCGTGATATTCCACCCAAACCTTTCCAAAGCGGACCCCCTCTTAATAGTGCGGCTCTCCCTACGACTCAACTCCACCGAACCGAACCGTAGAGAAACGCCGTCTTCAATAAACTTTGAGGGGCATCAAATCGTCTTGTGTTTAGTCGTGATGAATCTGAAAAGCTCAATACACACGATTAGTCCGCAAAGGCATTGTCATCAATCACCAAAACTACTTAGGGACAAAAATGCCCTTATGAATATCCCCCTTTTTGGTGGATTGATGACAATACGGGATTTGCACAAAGGAGATGAATATAGCACAAGCAAACCCCACATCTCTAAAATATAGATGAGCTCCCCCTAGATTCGTGATAGAGAGTAAAGTGCTTTGGACTGCACGGCACGAATACTAGGATCACCACTCCCCCTATATTTTAGAAATGAAGCATATCTTGCAAAGGTAAGGCTTGACACTAAACAAGATAGTAGATATGAGCATAACATGAATAGCATGATATAGCACAAGCTCAATAGGAAATAAGATACGATAGAGTGCATATGTCTTACACCATATGATAAACTTAGTCTCACGAGCACAACCAGACCAAAGCAAGCAAGTTCAACGATGGAAAGTAAAGCAAACGACGAAACACACGACACGCACGCAAATCCTACGCTCTCTCCCCCTTTGGCATCGAGACACCAAAAAAGGCAGAGAGGTCACCTACAACAAAGGTGGTAGCTCAGGCGGAAAATGACTCATCGTCTCCAGACTCCTCGTGAGAGCAGACTCCTCCTAAATCGGTCCACTGGTAGCCCCGCTTCTCCATCCAGGCAGTCTGGGGTGATGTGCTTCTCGAGCCGCTGGCCACATCCTCCCATAAGCCCTCAAGATCCTGATGTCGCGACGGCGACTCTCCTTCCGAGCAACATGGGCCTTGTCTTGACCACGAACCTGCATGCATAACAGCCTCTTCATCTTGTTCTTGACTTCTTTGCCCAAGAGGGCTCGGCGGAGGGAGTAGTGAATGCAGAGCAGTCGGTCAGCAGCTTCTTCCCCCCAAGTTCCTCCCCATCCATAGCCCGCCTGGTAGCCTCAGCAGAAGTGGTGGTGTTAGCCCATTGTGGCTTGATGCGGAACTGATGGGCTCATGTGAATCCACCCCGAGCTTCAAACTCATCATTGGGAAACAACCTCTCCCATGACATGGAGATCAAGTGGAACAGGTAAGGCCCATAGATGGGGACCTTACGGTTGAACACGCATTTAATGAAGCTCACACCACATGATATGTGAGACATCAAGTGGTTGAGTCTGAGCCTGACGGGCCTCCTCGCAGATAAGCATCATGTCAACGAGGTAAGCATGTACCTGGCCCATGTCCCCAATGTGTGGGAAGAGGGTGTTCTGAAAGAGCCGATGCATGATGTCACGGAAGGGATTAAGCACCCACGCAGTCTTCTTGTTGGGAAGAGTCTTCGGAACAAGGAATGGCATGAGCTTGTTCTTGTTGGCAGACTCAGAGTTGGCATGAGGGCAAACTCCAACTGGCGTGTTGATCCCTTCATCTGGAAAGTTAAGCAACTCCATGAACTCCTTCCAAGTAGCAGATAGTCGGTGACCATTAGTCATCCAAGTCATGGTCCTCGCATCATCAACGCCGAAATGGACTGAAGCAAAGAACTGTGCGATGATCTCTGGATCAAAATCCTTGTGGAAGGTGAGCAAGTGCTCAATGGCGAACTGCTCGACTAGATCCAAGGCCTCTCCAAAGTACTCACGGTGCTTGTCCTGCCTCATATGATGCATGTCAATGTAGTGAACTTCAACATAGTGATTCTGCTTGGCCTTGATCACATCCATGTATATCAGATTCTGCTGCTTGTTCCACAAGAGTTCATTGCCTCGCGTGCTAGCCCGGGGATTCACATAGGGATTGAGCTTCCTTCGAATGACAAACTCGGCCAGGGGCATCTCATCCATGCCCATGACGGGCTCCTTCTGTTTGTTGGCGGTGTGCTTGGTCCTTCGTTGGGGAGCAGCAGAGGACCCCTCTGGAACATCATCTGGGTTGCGCGGACTCTTTGACCCTATGTCACGGCTGGGATTCGAGCGACGAGCAAAACCGAAGCCACCACCTAGACACAAAGACAGAAAGACACGCACGGCAACAAAATGGATCAAAACCAAACCGAGAGAAACACAAAACATGGAATTTGGACGAAACAAAGGAGCGCAGGATGAATCTACGGTAGTACCGGGCAGGGTTTTGGAAGTAATAAATTACATCCGCTCCAGCCGCGGTAGTACCGTGCCGGGGTAGCACGGTAGTACCGCGCTTGGGGTGGAAGTAATTTTTTACTTCCGGATGCCAAGCGGTAGTACCGCACCAAGGTGCGAAAGTACCGCTGAGCGCCAGATCCAGGTGAGGCTGCGGTAGTACCGCTCCAGGAAGAGCGGTAGTACCGCACGGTTTGAAAACCGCCACAGAGGACGCGGATCTGGATCTAGAACCTCCGCACGACAACTTCGGTACTACCGTTGATCAAATGGAACTAATTTGACTATCCAAAGAGCATGGGACTACACCACCACTCTACAACGAATCCCACTTGCACAGATTTAGCCAAAAATCTCAAGAACACCACATGCATCTCCCCAAAACCTAAAAGCACAAGGAAGGACAAAAAGAAGAGGCACTTGGGGAAAAACCTGGGTCCATGGCAAGAGGTCGAGGTGGGGACCGATCCCACGGTCGGAATCCGAGGAGAGCGGCCGGAGGCGGAGATCCGTGAAGCCCTTGAGGCGTCGTTCTTGGTCGAGAGAGAGAGGCAGGGGTGGGGAATAGAGATGAATGGGTATGGGGAGTTAGAACTCCCCTGTCCCGCTCTTAACCCCCACCCGCTCATGGTAGCGGAAGTACCATGGGTCATCATGATAGTACCGCCCGGGCGGAAAATACCGCCTGGCGGTAGTACCGCTTGTTCAATGACGATAAAAATTTCTGCCGTGGAAGTAGCGGTAGTACCGTGCCCCTGGAGGGCCACGCACTTGGCAGAGACCCACCAACTCCTGCGGTAGTACCGTGGTGCACCACGGTAATACCGTAAACCAAGAAAGTGCTAGAACTCAAGAGAGAAAGGAGAAAAACACGAGGCAACAAAAAGGCAAACACAAACACCGACTCAAACACGCCAAGGAGAAGAGAAAACTACACGACACCGGAGACCAACTACGAGATACACCTTCTCCAAGGGAGGGCGGTGGCCGGAGCCACCTATGTTTGAGTCACTTGGTATGGCACCGCGAAGAATTATCCTTGGGTCCATGACCAAAACTCGTCTTTGAAGCACATGTACCATCAAGAATGGCTAATGTGAAAGAGTTGATCGATTTATGCATAATGGGGGGAGGGATAGTTCATTGAGAGGACAACACTCCCCCTATGTCCATGCCTGCACCTAAACAAGATAACAAGTTGAGTATGGTGGGGTGTGCAAGGGTTCAAGCAACATTGCTCGAATCAATGATATTTAGCTCATGCCTTAACTCGCAAAATCTTGCTTCATCCAAAGGCTTCGTGAAGATATCTGCAAGGTTATCATGAGTGTTGACGTATTTGAGCTCGATCTCCCCTCGCGTAATGTGATCCCGGATGAAGTGATACCGAATCTCAATATGCTTCGTCTTGAAGTGTTGCACCGGGTTGAGAGAAATCTTGATGGCACTTTTATTGTCACACCAAAGAGGCACTTTGTCACAAATGACACCATAATCCTTTAAAGTTTGCCTCATCCATAAGAGTTGTGCACAACAACTACCGGCCGCTACATACTCCGCTTCGGTGGACGAGAGAGACACACAACTTTGCTTTTTGGAAGAGCAACTTACCAAGGAGCAACCAAGGAATTGGCACCCTCCGGAAGTGGACTTCCTATCCACTTTGTCTCCCGCCCAATCGGAATCCGAATATCCTTCAAGCTTGATGTTTGCTCCTCTCGGGTACCATAGGCCAAAGTTTGGGGTATGAGCCAAATATCAAAAGATTCGCTTGACCGCCACATAGTGGCTTTCCTTAGTCTTGACTTGAAACCGTGCACAAATTCCCACACTCAACATGATATCCGGTCTAGATGCACAAAGGTAAAGCAAGGATCCAATCATGGAGCGATATACCTTTTGATCCACCGTTTTACCATTGGGATCGATGTCAAGTTGACACTTAGAGGGCATTGGAGTGGAAGCCGGCTTGACATCACTTAGCTTGAATCTCTTGAGCATGTCTTGAGTGTATTTTGCTTGGTTGATGAAGGTACCTTCTCTTCTTTGCTTCACTTCGAAACCTAAAAAGAACTTCAACTCTCCCATGGAAGACATCTTGAACTTTGAGGTCATTAGTGCGGCAAATTCATCATTGAAAGCTTTGTTAGGGGAACCAAAGATAATGTCATCAACATATAGTTGGCACACAAACAACTCCTCATTGACCTTCTTAGTAAAAAGAGTGGGATCGATGAGCCCAACTTCAAACCCACGATCTTGTAGCAACTCGGTAAGGTGGTCATACCACGCACGTGGGGCTTGTTTAAGGCCATAGAGTGCCTTATCGAGTTGGTACACATGATCGGGAAAGTAGGGATCTTCGAACCCGGGGGGTTGTTTGACGTAAACCAACTCATTAATAGTACCATTAAGAAAGGCACTCTTCACATCCATTTGTTTCAACTTAAAGTTGTGATGAGAAGCATAAGCAATCAACAGACGAATGGATTCAAGACGAGCAACGGGAGAAAAGTTTTCACCGTAGTCGATACCCTCGACTTGGGTGTAACCTTGTGCCACCAATCTTGCCTTGTTGCAAATGATGGTTCCATGAGCATCTTGCTTGTTCTTGAAAATCCACTTGGTCCCAATGACATTGTGGTTCCCCGTTGGCCTTGGAACCAACCTCCACACCTTGTTGTACTCGAAGTTGTTGAGTTCTTCATGCATGGCATTAAGCCAATCTGGATCTTCGAGTGCCTCATATACCTTTTGGGGTTCAAGACAAGAAACAAACGTGTGATGTTCACAATAGTTTGCCAGTTGTCTACGAGTGCTTACCCCCTTTTGGATGCTTCCAAGTACATTCTTCATGAGATGACCCTTGGTGGTGAGCTTGGAAGCAATCTTGGCGGCACGACGCTCTAATTCCTCCTCGGGGGTGAGATGAGGAGCAGTCACTTGATCATCTTGAGCGCCGTCTTGAGCATGTTCTTGATCTTGAACTTTCTCGGGGGAGAGAACTTGACCTTGGGCATCACTTGGTGTGTCAACTTCGTCTTGAGCATGATCTTGCCCTTGGTCTCGTTCATGAGGTTGAGGGCCTTCACTTTGTTCTTCGGAAGCGTGTGGGCCTTGGGTTGGTGATGGCTCCACTTGAGTGGAGCATTGTCCTTCTCCTTCGGCCACAAGGGGTTCCTCAACGGGTAGGATAAAACCAACACCCATTCTTCTTATGGCTTGAGGAGGAATTTCATCACCTACATCACAAGTGCCACTTTGCTCCACTTGGGAGCCGTTATTCTCATCAAACTCCACGTTACACGTCTCCTTAATAAGTCTCGTGGATTTATTGAGGACACGGTAAGCATGAGAGTTTGTAGCATAACCAACAAATATGCCCTCATAAGCTCTAGCTTCAAACTTAGACAACCGAACACCTTTCTTAAGAATGAAACACTTGCACCCGAACACCCGAAAGTACTTGAGATTGGGCTTGTTACCGGTGAGTATCTCATATGGAGTCTTGTTCAAGCCCTTGCGGAGGTAGAGACGATTGGATGCATGACATGCGGTGTTGATGGCTTCGGCCCAAAAGTTGTATGGAGACTTGAACTCCGCCATCATGGTCCTTGCTGCATCCATCAATGTCTGATTCTTCCTCTCCGTGACGCCGTTTCGTTGAGGGGTGTAGGGTGCAGAATATTGATGCTTGATCCCCTCATCACTAAGAAACTCATCCAAGGTGTAGTTCTTGAACTCGGTGCCGTTGTCACTTCTTATTGTCAAGATCTTTGCATTGTGTTGACGTTGTGCTTCATTTGCAAAGTCAATGACGGTTTGTTGGGTCTCGCTCTTCCTCTTGAAGAAATACACCCAAGTATATCTTGAGTAGTCATCCACAATCATCAAGCAATACTTCCTACCCCCAAGACTATCAAAGGATGGAGGCCCAAAGATATCCAAGTGAAGGAGCTCCAAAGGCCTCTTCGAGTAAATGATAGTCGTGGGAGGGTGAGCCTTTTTATGAAGCTTTCCTTCGATACAAGCACTGCAAGCACGATCTTTAGCAAAACTAACATTCGTTAGTCCACGGACATGGTCCCCCTTGAGAAGACTTTGCAAAGATCTCATATTGACATGGGCTAAACGGCGATGCCAAAGCCATCCCACATCAACTTTAGCCATTAGGCATGTCGCGGTCTTAGTGGGTACCTCCGAAAAGTTAATCACATAGATACCGTTCTCGACATGCCCAACAAAGGCTACTTTAAGAGTCTTGCTCCACAAGAGGGCCACGGTATCAATATCAAAGAAAGTGGCAAAGCCCATGATTGCAAGTTGACGAACGGAAAGAAAGTAAATTGTATGCAAGGGACTCCACAAGCATGACCTTCTCGATCGTGAGATCATGAGAAATGACAACCTTGACGAGTCCCAATACCTTAGAAGACGAGGCATCACCCCACTCGACATTGGTGGCCATAGAAGGAAACTTGTGCACGTCCACCACCAAGTCCTTGCTTCCGGTCATATGATTTGTAGCTCCACTATCGAGCAACCATGATCCCCCACCGAAAGCAAACACCTACAAGAGATCAATGCTTGGTTTTAGGTTCCCATTTAGTAATGGGTCCTTTGATGTTAGTAACAAGGGTCTTAGGAACCCAAATAGACCATTCAATGTACTCATGAGGAGAACCAACAAATTTGGCATAAACGTGCCCATCACTAGCACGGCATAACACATAAGTGATTAAAATCGCCGGCTTTGTTGGGAGGGGTGGCATTGCCCTTCTTGACATGGCCACCCTTTGCGTTGTTCTTCTTCTCCTTGGAAGCACCCTCTCCCTCCCTCACAAAAGTTTGCTTGAGAGGAGGAGGTCGTTTGGTCTTGTCATTCTTCTTCTTGTTCTTGGATTGGGTGCGAACCCAATCCCTCCTTAACCACAACTTCCTTTTGATTACTCAAAAGGTCGTTGAGGTTCTTCTCACCTTGTATGCATGTGACAAGGCCTTTCTCAAGTTGCTCCTTCAACTTAGCATTCTCCTCAACAAGATGCACATGCTCACAACAAGGGTTAGTAGCATTTGCATTATCAATCAACACCATATGAGGAAAAGTGGCTTTCTCCTTGGTTAGATTCACTTGGAGTTGATCATGAGACTCTTTGAGGCTAGCATGAACACCCTTCAAGACTTTGTGAGCCTTGTCGAGAATGTCAAACTCCTCGTTGAGTCTAGCAAGATCAACCCCAAGTTTCGCCTTCTCGGAGCTTAGCACACGAGACACAACAAGAGCATGATCAAGATTTTTCTTTAATTTAGCATGATCATCGTTGTATGACTCCTCAAGAGCCAAACGAAGACCACGCTCTTCCTCAAGAGCATTGGAAAGATCCAAAATCTCATCGGCATAGTCACGACTATGCCCCTCCATCTTAGAGATGGTTTCTTCGTGAGCCTCGATCATGACATTGGCTTCACCAAGTTGTTCCAAGAGAGCAACGAAGTGCTTCTTGGATTTTCCCTTGAGTTTACCCATAAAGGCCTCAAACTCATTCTCCTCCGCATTAGTTCCCTCATGTTCATCAATGCAATCCGTAGAAGAAGAATGATTGATGATTGTAGTTTTGATGTTGGGGGTTACCTTGTTGGTGGCTTTAGCCATGAGGCACTTGGCGGTGATGCTCTCATTTGGTGAGTCGAAGAGAGACACCCTAGGAGTCGTCGCAATGGCAATGGAGGCCATGGCAATCGACTCACCATCTTCATCATCATCATCATCCTCATTGTACTCTTCTTGTACCACCAAAGCCTTGTGAGGAGTCTTCTTGGTGAAGTTGCTCTTGTTGGGGAAAGACTTGGCCTTGTCCTTATGGATGAGCTCGCCACCATTGTCTTCCCTCTTCTCATACGGGCACTCCGCAACAAAATGACTCACATTGCCACAATTGAAGCAAGTCCTCACTCGTTGCTTTCCCTTTGCGCCACTTGAGCTGCTCTTGTTGAAGTTGGGCCTTGAGTTCTTCTTGCTCCAAAATTGCCTTGAAGCAAGGGCCATGTGTTCATGATAGGCATACTTCGTATCTTCGAGGTTGCTCTCTTCTTCTTCCTCCTCTTCTTCTTCTTCGACACAAACCTTGGCCTTCAATGCAAGGTTGGGCTTCTTTGCTCTTTTTGGAGCGAAGCACCGCATTGCCGGCGGTCTTGTCCAATATGCTCATAGCCACAAACTCATCCAACACATCACTCGAGGACAAGGTGTGAAAGTCCGGCCTTTGACGGATGACGGAGGACATGGCTTTGTGGTAGGGCATCATTGCCTTGAGAAATTTGCGCTTGATCCAATTGTCATCCATGTCCTTACTTCCATGATCCCGGAGAGAGACCGCGAGCTTGGTAACTCTCCGATAGAGCTCACGAGGTTCTTCATCTTCTTTCATTGCAAACTCATCGGCTTCATCTTGTACCACTTCATAATTGGAGCGTTGAATGCTTGCGCTTCCCCGATAGAGAGAAACCACTTTGTGCCAAGCATCTTTGGCCAACGAGTAAGGCCGAAGATGCGGGAGGTCTTCGGGAAGGATTGCTTCTTGGATGATGAAGAGAGCATTTTCATTGAATTGATCATCCACAGCTTCTCTAGGAGTGAAGTTGGTCCGGTCATGCGGATAAAAACCTTCTTCAATGATTCTCCAAAGGTTAGTGTTCACATGATTTAAATGATGCTTAAAACGATAGACCCAAGAATCAAAATCCTCCTTTTTATCAATCTTGGGGGGAGGACCGGCATGATTCAAATGAGTAGAAGGAATAGGTCCACCATAAACGGGTGGAGGTTGCACATGGGCAAAGATGCCGGTGCCATTTTTACCACTAGACATAGGAGCTTTCTCACTAGTAGCTTCCCCCTTGTCGGGGTTAGCATCCATCTCCGTGTTGGCGGGATCACCCACTTTCACGGGCGTGGTGGAAAGTTTAAGCCCTTCTAAGAAATCCTTAAACATGTCCTTGACCTCGGTCGTCATGGACGTTTTCAATGTGTCCAATGCCACATTGAATTCCTCACGTGAGATCGAGTTACCCCCATCTCCCGTAGACGATATTGGATTTGCACCGGAGTGCTCTCCCACATTGTCTACGACGTCAACCATACTCTTCGGACGGTAAAGTCCTTAAAAAGAGACGAGGCTCTGATACCAATTGAAAGGATTGATATAGTTTACTAGAGGAGGGGGGTGAATAGGCAACTAACAATTTTTTGCTTTTCTTTACCAAATTAAACTTTGCATCAAGTAAGTTGTCTAGATATGCAACTAGGTGGACAACCTATATGATGCAACAATCACAACCACACAAGCAAGCAATGAATAAAACACAAGTAAGCTTGCACAAGTAAAGGGATGAGATAACCAAGAGTGGAGCCGGTGGAGACGAGGATGTGTTACCGAAGTTCCTTCCTTTTGAGGGGAAGTACATCTCCGTTAGAGCGGTCTGGAGGCACAATGCTCCACAAGAATCCACTAGGGCCACCGTATTCTCCTCACGGCCTCACACAATGCGAGATGCCGTGATTCCACTATTGGTGCCCTTGAAGGCGGCAACCGAACCTTTACAAACAAGGTTGCGGTAACCTCCACAACTTAATTGGAGGCTCCCAACACCACCATGAAGCTTCACCATAATGGACTATGGCTTCACGGTGACCTCAACCGTCTAGGGTGCTCAAACACCCAAGAGTAACAAGATCCGCTAGGGATTAGTGGGGGGAATCAAATTTCTCTTGGTGGAAGTGTAGATCGGGGCCTTCTCAACCAATCCTGAGAAAATCAACAAGTTTGATTGGCTAGGGAGAGAGATCGGGCGAAAATGGAGCTTGGAGCAACAGTGGAGTTTTGGGTTGGAAGAGGTGAGTCTTCTTGGAGAAGAAGACCCCCTTTTATAGTGGGGGGACAATTCCAACCGTTACCCACCACTCAGCCCGCGACCCACGGAACTACCGCACCACAGGCGCGGTACTACCGCATGGGCCTATGGTACTACCGCCACGAGCCGCGGTACTACCGTGGGCACGACAGAGACCAGACCTGACAAAAGGAGCACTAGCAGGGCGCGGTAGATTCGCAGGAGCGGTACTACCGTGACCCCATCTGATACTACCGCAAGATAGTCGAGTCAGGTTCGCAGGCACAGATGTAAAAATTACATCCGTGACTACCTCCGCTTGAGAAATTGTCGTGCAAAAATCCGACACGGAACTACGCGACCATGGATGCGGTACTACCGTGAAAGGTGCGGATGTAAAAATTACATCCGCCCTTACCTCCGCACTTGCTCTTGAACACGGCTGGGCGTCACGGTACTACCGCTACCGCAAAGACGGCAGATTATTGACGGGAGCGCGGATGTAAAAAAAATTACATCCACGCGTACCATCGCTTGAGCCGCGGTGCCAGACCAGAGCTCGTTGTACTACCGCTCCGAGGAGCGGGACTACCGTGGGAGCCTACGGTATTACGCGGCCGGAGTCTGCAGATTACTGCTGCCTCTGCGGTAGTACCGCTCAGAAGAGCAGTACTACCGCTAGCCTGAGAAGAGCAAGGCGGAGACCTTCAAATCGTAGAGACAAGGTGAGATGGAGGAACACGTGACGGTAAAGCCAGAATGGTGGTACTAAAAAGTGGTCTGTAATGCTCATCTGTGCTGTGGAGTTGGAACTTGGTTCTTTTGAAGCTGGAGTAGCTAGGTTGTCCATACATACATGCCACCCACTAAATTCAGATTTCAGTATACTGTTTAGAATAGGATGGATCACTGTGTTGTGTTCAGAATTAGAGCTAGAGAGAAGAAAAATAGTTGCCACCATAGCATTCATTTGTGACTGCATGGTCGCACTGTTGATTTTCTTAAAGTACATTAGCCTCTTGTTCTTGGAAGAATAGATTGACGTCTATACCTCAGGTCTAACAAGGCATATAGGTTGGTCGGTGTATTAATTTTGACGCTTCTTGGTCGGTGTTTCGGAAGCCATGTGCTTTTGTATATTTGCACACACTTTCTTCCTCTTTGCTATTTTCTCTCTTTAGTGTTGCTTTGATGTTTCTTTGTCACTATTCGTTGTTCTGCTTTGGGTGGCCTCTTCTTGGTTTACGGTTCCATATGGCTATCTCTATGTATAGATATGTAGGTTTTGTTTGAACTGTACTCAAATTGTGCAGATGTTTTCATATTCTTGCCTTCCTCTTTTTTACTCGTGAGATTGCTAGATAGTTGAATATCATTGGCCTCTGTCGGCATTCTGTTTTTGCAGTTTGAAATGAGTATTTGTCCATTGATATTAAACTTCACAATAGGTAGTGGCATCTTTAGAAAAAAGTAGTGGCAGATATCTTTGGACATTTCTTTTCTGGTGCACGAATGAGATCATTGCCCGAGTCCTCAACACATTATTTTAGTAACTAAGAGGATTATTCACCTTTGCTGCTGCAGGCGTTCAAGACCTGACATGGTTGGGCCAACCGGCCCTTGATGCTCAAGACCCAGCCCTGATGAGACCTGACAGCCCGTGCTACCGGCCGAGGGATTGGATGATTTCCCCAATTTACAAGGGGTTTGATGATTTGGCCCAGGGTTGTCTCAATGACCAGTGGCCCCTGTCCCACCCGACAGCCTCTCGGGGGGGGGGGGGCAAATTATCAAATGGAGAAGTAAAGTGGGGCCAAAGATCTAATTTCTCGCTACCGGTGGCCGGGCATGTTCCTAAGCCGGGTCCAGAACCAGACTAGCAGGGGAACCTCGAGCCAGTACTCGAGGCATGCCGTCAAGTCGGAGAAGGAGTGCGACCAGGCCAGCTGCCGTGTCTGCCCAAGATGAGCTAGAACAAGTGGAAACAGGTAAGGACTACTACGGGTTATCCAGCTCATTGTTTTGATGGCATTTAACTAAACACACGTAATATCTAGCACATCAATCTACTGGGCTCAGGTCCTGCACATGGTATATCTGGCCCATCCATCTACATGGTATATCTTCCTACATCGCTCTGCGGTAGTGCTTCCTTGCCTTTGGCTGACTATCCCTTTCTTTTGCTAGCCATCTACTTTCTTGCTTCTCAAGCGGGATTGGCTTCAACCTCCTGTTTGGGCTGCGGTGCCGCCAAAGGTATGCTTCTCTCTATCCCGATTATAATTCTCTGCATTCTCCATCTACATATGCATGTGATTGCCTAGTCTGTTTCTGCCCAAACAACATATATGTATGCATGTTGGTGGAAGTAGAGATTAAGAGTGAGATAAAGAATGAGGGAGACAAAATGCTAGGGAGAAAGATAGCTAGACAACTGATAAGTATATGTTCTCAACTGTATATTTTGGTTATTATTTACAAGCTGAACTTCCATTATTCCAACTGGGTGGCATGTCACATTTATTGATTCACATGAATAATGATCCCATGCTAACATTTTCTTGACATATTCAAGAATTGCAATTGGTGGGGATGTTTTCCCTGGCTCAACTCTTTCAGATCACATTCTACTTTTAATAACATACCCCAGGTTTGACACTTAACATCTCTTTATAGAAGTAGATAGTGTTAACCTTCTTCCTGTAGTGTATGAATATTCTTCATCTTTGTCACGCAAGTGTCCTGTGAATATTATATTTTTTGCTCCCATTGACTCGCGGCCCCAGCAAATGCAGTTCATTTCTTGTGTTTCTTTGATGGTTATAGATGAGACTTGGCAGAAAATTATAGAAGTGAAATTTACTGCAAATGTAAGCCGACTCCCCCTTCGCTTTGTTTTCGTATAAACCATGCATGGAGCACATAGCCGCACATGGCCTGACCAGCAAACACTCTGTTGTGTGATGATAAAATCACCAATTAGTTAATTTTGTAATTGACTTTGCTTGTTCGGTTGCCATCAGTGTTATCAAATTTGGCACAATTTCTATCTCATAATTAATTGGAATCCCTTCATGCAGGAACCAGATGCTCCCAAAGTTCTTCTGGTTGAGTCGATTACTTATTAGCAATGATATTCACAATGGAAGCCTTTATAGCGGGCTACTTTGATTGATTCTCAAACTATGGCTTAGTTACAAATGTTTTGGTGGTGAAGTTTCATACACCAGTACAGTGTTGCTACCCAGCGATGAGTTGTATGAAGCACTTTGAAATGCTTTGAAAAAAGTCTTGGAAGTGGCGGTTCTACTGCTGCTACTCCTGTGACGGCCAAGGCGTAGGTTGCAGCTCTCAAAGTTTAAGGAGGAAAGGAAGACATGATTTCTTCTTGGAGAGGTGAGTTGTTTCCCTAAGATACAAATTGTAGCGATGACAAACACTCATTGTGCTTGTTTGTTTGTGTACAAGTTCATTTGTTTTCAGTGGTAGAAGCTTTTTGGTTAACCTATCTGAATCTTGTGGCTCGGTAGCCACCTCTTCTATGTATTCATGTTTAAATCTTTTATGTTAGTATTTCCTTGGAAGTAAAAATGTTATGTTTCCCTTACTTGTTTACTTGGACCCAAACTGTTCATTACCTATTGTATCTACAGAGTTTGGCTTAGCGTAGCGTGCATTGGAACCATAGCTACAGAGTTTGACTTGGCGTGCTTTAGAACGGTAGCTGCAGAGTTTGACCTCCCTGTTCTTATTTCTCTATATACTTGACCAATACTTGCCTCCAACGTGTCCATGTGATTCCGATGAATGTGCTATATCTAATTTTTTTAGCTTTTCGTCGTCTTGTAAATGTTGCATGCATTTTTCAAATATATCATTCTCTGTTGCATGCATTTTTCAAATATATATTCTCTCATCCAAATAACTATGTGGGGATTGGTAGTCACCATTATTTATAAGGTGGGCTGCAAGGCGCACGCTGACAGCGCCTTGCAATTACGCGTGCTTTAGGAGCTTAGGCATGAGAGCGGTGGGTGCTCACCTTAGGTCGCCTTATTACCGCCTTGAAAATCATGATAGTCACACACTCATGACACATTACCTTTGAAATTTGTATATGTGAATGTATACTTAGTGATTTGCAGTAGTAAGTACTAACTGAATATCTTGATCACAAGATATATCGTTGTTGGCTGGCTTGGTTTACTAACCCATTAGCTGATTTATACTCTCTCCACCCCAAAAATAAGTGACTACAAAATTGTACTAAATCAATGACACTTGGGACCTAGGAAGTACAATATTTGTCCTCTTATTTCTTTGTATTTTTAGTTTTGGTTTCAGTCGTATGTGGCACAGATGTGCAAAGGCAGAGCTGTGTCAAAGATGTGAAATTAATAATCATGCTGATCGGTGCATGTTTTTGTTGCTCTTAGTATTTTTGTTATGATGATTTTGCTATGTCAGCGATCCGTGTCTGATAATCTGTTACCTTTTGCAGGCCTTCAAGTGCGTGTGAAAGTGTAATATGCAAGCATTATGCGACAATGGCACATTGCTTATTCTTGCGTTCACATCCTCTGAAGACTACAATCAAACTAAAAAGATGCCTAAATAAGCTGTGAGCAGGCTACCTATATATAAGTGTTTTTGTAAACCGATACAAGTCTTTTTCTTTTTCTTTTGGGGATGCAAACTGACACGAGTCATTTCACTATCTGTAATATAATTCACATTGCATTATATTTCCAACTTCATCTACTACTTACTCACTACTAACATGACTTCTAACTGGCTTTTCGCGCCATTGGCGCAACCGGGTCATCTAGTATTATAATTCCAGCTCAGTTTTATTCGTCTTCCACCATCACGTGGTGACGAATGTCCTGAGTTGTCAGTTGGGTAGTTCGGTTCGGTACTAAATTAGTAAAGTAAATTTCATATTCTTGTCATCTTCTTCATCAAGTGTGGATAAACTAAATTTCTTTTTTTTCATCTTCTTAATCATGTGGTTTGGTTCTTTGGTTGATTTGTAAGGCACATTTTAATTTGATCCACCATTCTTTGGAGGTAGGTAGAATTGTTTGAGATAACGGATATTACAAAATCGGATTTTATTTGTTTCAATTTACAGTTAACCCATCTTGCCATTATCGCTTTGTGTCGCGCCACACTTTGGAATTTACAATATGGTCCCTCTGATGATTATAGTGACGAACCATATCCAAAATATGAACCATAAAAGAAACACCTGCTAAACGGATCATAGGAATACCAGCTACAATACCTATCCACCAAAGAGGAATTCTTCCGGTAGCATCGGCCATTACCCCTACTATTTTTTCCACATTTTATCAATTGATCATGCTAGAGACAAAAGCAGTAATGGACAATTATAAGGTTGGTATCCTTCCGAATGGGATAAGTGAATTTGGCCACCATTAGTGGATAAAATGATTTCTTTCATTTCACAATCCAAATAATTTTGTTATGAGCCAATACATAAAGATTTAATTTTAATTCCATGATTTGTTAAGTCAAATTAGAAAGGCAGGTGAAAGATACCATAACAGTGTGTATTTGACTGTCTGTTTTCTCTATTATTCCATCCAAACAAGTCTTGATGGTAGTTCGAGCGTGGATTATTTTTTCTAATAGTCAGTAAGAAATAAGTGTCTTCTTATACTTTAGAAAGTTACCTTTCGAATTTAGAACATCCAATACTTAGAATGTATACTAAATAAATTTATTTTTAATAAAGGATGAAACAATTTTTTCAATAAATACAAAATGTTTTTTCTAGTGAAATGCAATACAACTTTTTGAGAGAAAATGTAAAAATTCTTTTTTTGAGAATTAAACACAAAATAAAAATTGACAAGAAAATACAAAAAAAAATTTTAACATCAGTACAGACACAAGCGCTCATATACACGCGCATACACTCACCCCTTTGAACGCACACATGCACACCCTACCCCTATGAGCACCTCCGAAAGACTGAGCCGACATATCATCTTGAAATTTACGAAGCCACCGTAGGCACCTCGTCGTCGATGAAAACGTCTCCTCTCATTGAATGCACATCGCCGAAAATCCTGAAATAAATACGAGCACCAGAATTTAAACCCTGGTGGGCTGGATATACCACAGTCCCTCTAACCATGCAAGGTTGCTTCGCAAATACAAAATAAATATGTGCCACAACAGAGCCTTGGGCCTGAAGAAGACTAGTGGGCCGTTCTGGAGGGTGTTCTTCTCACGTGGTGGTGTTACTGGCCCGGGTGCCACGAGGTTTCCATTGGAAACAAGAAAAGGATCATTTGGGCATGGAAGATGTATAAAAGAAAATTAGAGACACAACCGTTTATATATATATGCGCAATATACTCATCCATATGAAAGCATACACACACACTCCTATCCCATGAGCACCTCGGAAAGAGTGAGCCGACATATTATCTTAAGATTTTACTAAGTCATCGTAGGTGCCTCGTAGTCGACGAAAATGTCTCCTCGCACTAAATGTGAATCGCCAGAAATCCTGAAATAAATCCAAAATAAATGCGGATTTGAACCCTGATGGGCTGGGGATACCACTGTCCACCTAACCATCCAACCACAGGTTGGTTCGCGGCACCTACACTGTCACTAACTAGTACTGATGTTCTTCTTTAAAAAATGACTAGTACTATTGCTCTTACTGTTCTAGTTTTACAACCACGGTCCTCAGTTGCCACATGATGTATATGATAAGCAACCTCAAAACAAACAAACAAGATTCACAGTCCTCAGCTAAAAGAAAACAACCACATATGACATCTCTTCCACTTAAAGAAAATAGCGCTACCTTTCCGCTCCTTACTTTGTCCGACCTCTTTAAGGGCATGGACTATGGAGGCATCATGTTGTGTTGCCTCATACCATCCACGTAGATGAAGCAACTAGTGAGATTTGCACGTACTAAGATAGACAATATTTTACTGTATCCTCGCCTCTCTCTTTTTAGCATTTTTTACTCACCCATGGCCGGTCCCCACTCTCCTCTTCATGTTTTTTCATCATCTTCCACCGGTTCACTCTTCCTTGTGGCTCTCTCTCTTCTCTTTTCCCGTTTCTTCATCTTTTTGTTGGGGAAGAGGCCGGTTCCTCTGTAGGAGGGGAGTTCCCTCCAAAAGCAGCTAGTTAACCTTATTTGGACCACTTTTGCCAGATGTGGCAATTGGAGCAGCTGTCCAACATGGAGCATTGGTCATGCCCTACATACGCCCTATCTTTGCTATTTTGATCCTGCTAGAGTTACGTACGATTGTTGCGTAATCTACGTAAACTTCCTTTCTCTCTAACTAAACACCTCCCCCCCCCCCCCAAATCTCAGGGTGGGCCCAGCCCCCCATTAATGTCGAATTAAAGACATCCAAATCATCCCATACACAAGGTACATAAAAACATCTTCGTAGATGTAGCATTGCTCATTTTGACCCCCCCCCCCCCTCACGTTTTATACTTTTCACCTATTTCCCGGAAAGGGACTTGACTCGCCCACATCTTATTGCCTCTACTAAATTGCATACGTCAGCCAATAAGCACTGATTTAATCGGTAGATAAAGTCTATTTTTGATATATTATAAAATATCTGCAACACACGTGCAATTGCCTTTTTATATGTAAAGAATACGCTTAACGTTGTATCGTGTAAATTGAACTAATCGACAAAAATTTAAGTGCCTCCTTCCCTAAGAAAAGGCCTAGGGTTCCTCTACCTCCCGTCGGGACCGCCATCGGTCCGCCTCGTCTCCGGTGGCCTTAGGGCCATGACGACACAATGCATCCCGACCCTTGCCGGCGAGAGGGCGCTGTTTTTTGTTGTTCCTTCGAGTTTTGTTAGGGTTTGTATCCTGCTCAGGAAGACGAGACGGCAACGGCTCCCTGAATATGGAACAAGGTTCTCCCGGCCTAGCCCCCGTCTCGGTGGTGTGTCTAGCATCGTCGGTGGGCGTGTAGAGTTGTATCTCCGTGGATCTGTCCTTGGTAGATTTGCTTGGATCTGGTCGTAGTTCATCTATGTTGGTGTGTTTTTAGCTTGGATCCTTCCAATCTACGCTACTCTTCACCGGCGACACTTGTTGTTCTGCTGCACTGGTCCTATAAGGCCTTAGCACGACGACTTCCCGACTGTCTACTATAACAGGTTTTGTTCGGCTCCGGGAGGGAGGGGCGATGGCGGCGACGCGTCTTCAGCTCTTCAGTGCTTTTAGTCGTTGCTAGGTGGTCTACGGATCTGAATGTATTTTTTATTATTTCTGGTGTTCGTTGTACTATCATGATTGAAGATGAATAGAATGAAATTTTTCCCAAAAAAATGTTGTATCGTGTAAGCAACGTGGCAGTAGCAACCACAATTCCCGGCAGGTGTCACATTGGCACGTTGCAGTGTCCCATCCCGGCCATCAAGCGGCACATGAGTTGCGGGCTCAGCCCACGAGCACCGTGGCTCCCAACACCCGAGTCGCTACCCAGGGAACAAGACACCCCAAAGGTCCTCCATGGCTGTGGGCGATGAACCGACCGGCAATCTCCAAGCGCCGACAGAGCCGCCAGCGATCGAAGAGACCAAATTGATTGGGGAGTAACCAGGTCAGAAGAGAGGTGGGGCGGGAGCGGACTACGTCGACGCCCGTAACCCCTCGCGGTGACGGGTGTGAAAGGATCGATATAGTTGACTAGAGGGGGGTGAATAGGCAACTAACAATTTTTTGCTTTTCTTTACCAAATTAAACTTTGCATCAAGTAAGTTGTCTAGATAGGCAACTAGGTGGACAACCTATATGATGCAACAATCACAACCACACAAGCAAGCAATGAATAAAACACAAGTAAGCTTGCACAAGTAAAGGGATGAGATAACCAAGAGTGGAGCCGGTGGAGACGAGGATGTGTTCAAGTTCCTTCCTTTTGAGAGGAAGTACGTCTCCGTTAGAGCGGTGTGAAGGCATAATGCTCCCAAGAAGCCACTAGGGCCATCAGATTCTCCTCACGCCTCACACAATGCGAGATGTCGTGATTCCACTATTGGTGCCCTTGAAGGCGGCAATCAACCTTTACAAACAAGGACGGGCAATCTCCACAACTTAATTGGAGGCTCCCAACACCACCATGAAGCTTCACCACAATGGACTATGGCTTCACGGTGACCTCAACTGCCTAGGGTGCTCAAACACCCAAACAAGATCCGCTAGGGATTAGTGGGGAATCAAATTTCTCTTGGTGGAAGTGTAGATCGGGGCCTTCTCAACCAATCCCGAGAAAATCAACAAGTTTGATTGGCTAGGGAGAGAGATCGAGCGAAAATGAAGCTTGGAGCAACAATGGAGTTTTGGGTTGGAAGAGGTGAGTCTTCTTGGAGAAGAAGACCCCCTTTTATAGTGGGGGGACAATTCCAACCGTTACACACCACTCAGCCCGCGACCCACGGAACTACCGCACCACAGGCGTGGTACTACCACACGGGCCTGCGGTACTACCGTGGCGAGCCACGGTACTACCGTGGGCACGGCAGAGACCAGACCTGACAAAAGGAGCACTAGCAGGGCGCGGTAGATCCGCAGGAGCGGTACTACCGCGACCCCATACGGTACTACCGCAAGACAGCCGCAGGTCAGGCCCGGTAGGCATAGATGTAAAAAATTACATCCGTGACTACCTTCGCTTGAGAAATTGTCGTGCAAAAATCCGACACGGAACTACCGCGACCATGGGTGCGGTACTACCGTGAAAGGTGCGGATGTAAAAAATTACATCCGCCCTTACCTCAAGACTTGCTATCGAACTGGCTCGACGTCACGCAGATTATCAAGGCCAAGAAGACGCAGATTATCAGCGGGGAGCGCGGATGTAAAAAAAATTACATCCGCGCGTACCACCGCTTAAGATGCGGTGCCAGACCAGAGCTCGCGGTACTACCGCTCCGAGGAGCGGGACTATCGTGGGAGCCTACGGTACTACGCGTCACGGAGCCCGCAGATTATCGCTGGCTCTGCGGTAGTACCGCTCGAAGAGCGATACTACCGCTTAGCTTTGAGAAGAGCAAGGCGGAGACCTTCAAATCACAGAGACAAGGTGAGACGGAGGAACACTCCAAGGAGCTCGAGGAAAGGCGGTGCAAAAGGGAATGTGTACGTGAGATTCCACCTAAATCTTTCCAAAGCGGACCCCCTCTTAATAGTACGGCTCTCCTACGACTCAACTCCACCGAACCGAACCGTAGAGAAACGCCGTCTTCAATAATTTTCGAGGGGCATCAAAACGTCTTGTGTTTAGTCGTGATGAATCTGAAAAGCTTAATACACACGATTAGTCCGTAAAGGCATTGTCATCAATCACCAAAACTACTTAGAGACAAAATTGCCCTTACAGGATGGCCCGACCGTATCAGCGTCACCCATCTCTCTCTCTCCACCTCTCCGAACAACACCTCTAATGCCCAACTGGGGGCTCCCTGCCTGAATTTGCACCTGACACGAACCGGCCACCCGCTCCATGGGGCGAGAAGCCGGACCGGCCACCACCTGCAACCATGAGAGAGAGCCAGAGCCAGGAGCATCCACAAGGGCTGCACGTAGACGAGCCGACGCCGGAGAAACCCAGCATGGGAATTGAGCCATATAAACGGCCAAAACTGCATCGGTGTAAACGTCAAATAAGGCCGAAACTCCATCGGTACACACGTCAAATGAGGCCGAACCTGTTAGACTTAAAGTTAGGCTAAACATGCCATCATTAGTCCAGGATGAAGGAATGATTATCGTGTAAGAACCACTCCGAGTGCTATACGTGTTCTGTACGTATGTGGAATTATGCGGAGTAACATACAAGTTAAGATTGTGATTAACTTGTCACATGTCCTAAATATTTTGGTTCAAAGAAAATATACTCAATACTATCAGTTCGGTATGATCAATATGAGGACTCATTTACAGTTTATTAAGAAGCCCGGAGTTTTTTATTCTTCGAGGGGTAGGACTGTTTGCTTATCATGGCGTACAAAAATTGAATTATAGGCGTATGCACCATCACTGCCTACTCGATGACCTGAGCAACCAAATTTTCGGTTGACAATCGATGGATGCGATCATTGCGTATGCTACTCAAATTGGCTTAAGATATGTAGAGAGATATAATTGGATAACCGCATCGCTCAACTGTATGACGGCCGTGAGCATGACTGCATGAGCATGTGATAGGATCATATTTCCAGCTCAGCTTCATTCGTCTTCCACCATCACGTGGTGACGAATGTCGAGAGTTGTCAGCTGGGTACTTCGGTCGGCACTACATTACTGAACTATTTTTTTTTTCTTTCATCTTCTTAATAATGTGGTTTGGCGCTTCGGTTGATTTGTAAGGCACAAATTCATTTGATCCATCATTCTTTGGATGTAGGTAGAATAGTTTGAGATATCGGATACAATAAAACCGGTTTTTATTTGTGTGAACTTATAGTTAACCCAGGTTGGCATTATCGCTTTGTGTCGTGTTGCACCGTGGGATTTCAAATATGGTCCCTCCAATTACTATAGTGATGAACCCTATCTAGAATATGAACCATAAAAGAAAACACCTACTAAAACGATCATAGGAATACCAGCTATAGTACCTACCAGCAGTGGCGGTGCCAGGACGATAAATCTGTGGGGTCAAAGAGATGATTATCACATACTCCGTATTTTACATGGTTTTCGAATATTTTTTAATATGAATGCATACATGTATATGAAGGATTAGCAAAATAGTTGTGGGGTCAGCTGACCCCACAGCTATAACGTGGATACGCCACTGCCTACCAGCCAAGGAGAAATTCTTCCAGTAGTATCGGCCATTTTCCCTTTTTTCCCGAATGAGATAAGTAAATTTTGCCACTATTAGTCGATAAAATGATTTCTTTCATTTTACAATCCCAAATGATTCTCTTATGAGTCAATACATAAATATTTAATGTATATTTTTCCTGTAAAAAACATTTAATTCTATCTCTGTGATTTGTTAAGTCAAATCAGAATAGCTAGGTGAAAGATACCATAACAATGTGTATCAGACTATGTTTACCCTAGTTTTTCCAGCCAAACAAGTCTTTCTAGTTAAAGATCTACATTTCTAGACATTGTCGTAGTTCAACCGTGATTTTTTTTTTGTTTCGTTAGTAAGAAGAAATAAGTGTCTTATGAAACTTTTAGGAATTTACCTATTATTACATCCAAAACTTAAAATTATACTAATAAATTTAATTTTGAATAAAGGATGAAACAATTTTTTGAGAGAAAACACAAATTTTTTTAGAATTAAACACAAAATAAATATGTGCCACAACAGAGCTTTGGGCCTGAAGAAGACTAGTGGGCCTTGTTTTGGAGCGGGGTCGTTCTCGTGCGGATGTTACCAGGCTCCTCAGTTTTGGTTTTACATCCGGCGCCTACACCATCACTGAGTACTACTTCCTCCGTTCCGAATTACTTGTTTTGGATTTGTCTAGATACGGATATATCTAAACTCATTTTAGTGCTAGATACATCCATATCTAAACAAATCTAAGACAAAAAATTCGGAACGGAGGAAGTACTACTTTTCTTACTGTTTTGGTTTTACAGTCACACTCCTCGTTCAGTTAATAGAAAACAACCACACTCATTATCTCTTTTCTACTTGAAAAAAAATAGCGTTCCCTTTTCACTCATTGCTTTCGTCCGACCTCCCCCCGCTATTTTGATTACCCCCTCTCTCATCTTAATTTTTTCATCTATTTCACGAAAGGGACTTGACCAAATCTCATTTTATTACATAAGCCAATAAGCAATGATTTAATCATTTCCCTAAAAAAAGCAATGATTTAATCAGTAGATAAAGTCTATTTTTATCTGTTATAGCATAATATTTATGCCCCGTTGTAACACACGTGTAATTGCCATGTTATACGTAAGAAGTATACGCTTAAAGCTGTATTCTGTAAGCAACGTGGAAGTAGCAACCACAATTCCCGGCGGGTGACACATCGGCGCGCTGCCGTGTCCCATCCCGGCCATCAAGCGGCACACGCTAGCCAGCTACGCAGGAACAGCAACATCATGGGAATTAGGAAGAGGATTACGGCGGACCTGCCGTGCCGCCTCAAGCCCTCATCTCAACTCACGTCGAGATCGCGCCCCATAACGAGCCGCGCGGGGAAAAGGACGCGACCAGTCGACCACCGCCTGTCGACGAACGAATCCCCACCCCCCGACCCTGCCTCCCCCCGCGCCACGCACCAGCTGACACGGCACCCGCACAGCACGCGCCGCTGCCGTGACAGCCCCGGGGCGGTCTCCAGGACCATCCAGGCGCGGGCGCAATGATTGCCCGCCCGAGCCCGTCGCCGTCGCCGTCGACCGCCCGCCGGGTCGCGAGGCTGGGCCGCATGTGCGTGCGTGCGTGCGTGCGCGGTCTGATCGATTGATCGATCGGCGAACGGTAGGCATCGATCGGGTGGCGTCCTCGTCCACCGGCCGGGAAAGCGCGCGCGCATCTGATCGGGGACGGACGCTGACTGGCGTTTAAGCCCGGGGCCCTTCGCCTGTCAAGTGTCAAACCAAACGGTGCCCGTATGGATTTAGGGGGTAATCATGGGGCTGAAAGGAGACCTGCAACAGTCGCGCGAATTGCCTAACTGGTTGTGGTGGCTGCCTAACGGGGAAAAGGCGTGGCTGATGGGTGGTCTCTCCTCTGTGAGAGCAACGCGTCCTTGGTTTCAATCGGCTTGATTGATGCCTAATCTCACCAATCTGACCACCTCCTCAAAGGCTCGGTAAGTATTTCCTCGGGATAAGACTATCCGTGCCCTGGGATCGACACAAACACACACACATTCGATGGAGCGTCGAGGAGATCAGAGCTGGTTGCAAGCGGGTGCTGTGCGGATGGGAGAAGCGAAGGTGATCGTGTCTTTGGTTTGGTTTACCTCGTTTTCTGGACACTGTTTCCCTCAAGGGGTGTAATTAAGATACGTACTTTCTCTGTTCCGTAATGTAAAATGATTTTTGACACTACGCTGATGTAAAAACATTATGAGACGGAGGGAGTACTTTGGAAGAGTGTGCAGGGTCTTCTCCAGAGGTAGCTGGGGATGGTGGTGTTTGCTAGCTATACATGAGGAGTGCAGAGCTCCTCTCTTGCTGGTGAATTGGTTGTGCGAGATATGGTTATGGACATTCTTTTTGAACTGTGCTTGTCGACATTGGTGGGGGCTGATGTGTCTGGCCGTGATATCTTCGGAAAAAATCCGAAAAGAACGGGTGTAGAAACTTTCGTAGTTTTTTCTTCAATGAATGGAGGCTTAAATGAGAATTTTGGTGATTATTCCGATTAAGTTTTAATTAAGGTGTAGTCGAACTTTAGTTTTCAGTTGAATTTGGTACCACTCTTTCTATTAAGGCGCATCTTTGAGTCTTTAGGGTACTTCAAAGAAGATTATTCGTTTATCATAAATTTATATGGTTTTCTATATTTTATTGAAAAGGAGAAGCATTTTTTTATTTTCTGTCCCTTTAGAGTTTCTTTTTATTTCGTTGGTCCAAGACATGTTAAACATGCTTTGGTTTCTACTACACTCCTTTGAAGTCTGATCTAGGCCGAGCCTTGCTCCTACAGCCTATTTATTTCAAGGTTGTTCCTTCATTGCCTTTCTTTCCACCATCAGGAACACGGGAGCTATTCTGAGGATGGTAGCTCCCCTCGCGCGCAGCGCCACAACGTCCATGCAAATGGGCTGGACGAATAATGTTCGTTCGGTCGCTATGGCTCCTTCGGTCATGGTAGGTTCTGCTTTTCTTCAAGTTCTTTTTCCGTTTCATTTCATTTTGTTTTTTGGTTTTCTTTGTTTCTTCCCGTTTTTCTGTTTTCTTTGCTTTTTTCATCGGATTTATATGTTTCTTTCTCGGTTTTCAATAGTTTTTTTTTTCATTTTCTTTGATTCTTTTATTTCTCTTCTCAGTTTTCATTAGTTTTATTTTTATTTTTATTTGTTATTTATTTATTTATAGGTTTTCTTTGTTTTTCTTTCTCTATTTTCATTTTTTCTGTTTTTTGTTTCTTTTTTTATTTTCATTGGGTTATTTTGTTTCCCTTGCTTTCTTTGTCGGTTTCCAGCGGTTAATTTCTTGTTCAAAACATGTCTACTCTTTTCTGTACACAACGTACATTGCAGTGTACATAAGAAACATTTTTGTTGATAGACTTTGAAAAAAAAATTAGTGTAGATCATATACATTTATTCTTAAATACATGTTTCGAATATATGCTCCACATTTTTTTAAATAGACTGTGAACCTTTATTTAATGGCAACAATTTTCTTTCACATGCAATGAACATCTTTCGTCTACATTACAGATATTTTTTATACGCGTTATAACATTTTTTAAATATGTTGTTAACATTTTTTCCAAATATATGGTTCTGTTATCTACTTTTTATACAAATTGTACGTTCTCGAATACATAAGAACACTTTTTTACATGTGGTCAACATTATCTAAATACATGATTAACATTTGGAGATATTTACATTTTATGCCTATTTTTCAAACATACTATCCATTTTTTTTACACACTGAAATATTTTTTATAGATGGTTAATATTTTTTAAATACATGATTTTTTTCAAATACATGTTTTTGATGTATGTTTTTCATACAATATTAATGTGCATTTTTTGTATACATAAGAAACATTTTTATATATACATGTAGTATTTTTTAAAATACAAAATAACAATTTTTAAATACAAAATAACATTTTATGAATACACGTTTTTCTTGAAAAAAATAAATACAGGTTGTAATTCTACCTTTTCTATATATGTTGTACATTTCTACTATACATTAGGAAACATATTATATGTATATTTTGAATATTTGGCAATATAAACAAAAGTAAAAGAAGAAAGGAACAAACGAAAAGCAAAATGTGACAAAAAAATAGTGAAAAAAAGAGCGCTTTGAGGCCTAAGGCCTCCCACGCGCGGGTCCGGTCAGTCTGGCGCTGGCTTGAGGCCAGGCAGACATTTGTTTCGCTTATAGCGAGACATAGGCAAACGCCATCGCACATGAGCGGCCGGCCTACGGCGATCCCTATTTGGCGCTTTAGGCGCCCGTTTAAAGCCATTTTGCTAGCGAATGCTCGAAGCACACAACCTCCTCCCGCGCTTGGGCCGGGTCATCTGATTTTCACTTTTTCTATTAAAACTGAAAAAACCGTGGGATGTCAAGGATTCGAACCTGAGACAAGGCAGCAACCACTCGCAGAAGAAGCCGCATGGGACAATTTACATTGTTTTCGCCTTTTATTCTCTCTACAGATCGCGATGCCCACAATTTTTTATTTTTATTTTCTTTTTTCCTATCATTTCTCTGTTTCTCTTCTGTTTTCTTTTGCGAACACACGAATTTTTGTCCATTTTCATAATTTGTTTTCAAGAATCAATGGACTCTTTTTAAAAATTTGTGAACTTTTTTTAGAATGGATGAATTTTTTCAAGATGGATGAACCTTTTTCAATTTTGATGAACTCTTTTAGAATTAAAGAAAAATAATTCAAAGTCGAAGAACGTTTTTTCAAAATAGATGAATTTTTTTCAAATTTGATGAAAATTTTAAAACAATTCTATCAAATTATATTTAAATCAATGAACTTTTTCGCAATATTCGATGAACTTTTTTCATATTCGTGTATTTTTTAATAAAATAGGTGATTTTTCTTCAAATTCATTCATTTTTTTCAAAACCAGGTGAACTAATTTCAAATTCGAGATTTTTTTAATTCAAAATTGATGAAATTTTTTCGTAACCTAGTGAACTATTTTAGAATTATTGATTTTTTAAATCAATTAGCCTTTTGGAACTATTTTTTAAACTGATGAACTTTTTACAGCTTTTTTCTTTTTCAAATTTGTGAACATTTTTCTAATTAATGATTTTTTTTCCATTATTGTGATTTTTTTCAATTGGTATGAACGTTTCTAAATTTTTTTAAATTCATTGTTTTTGTGAATACTTTTGCATATTTTTGTTTTATTTATTAAATTTAAAATGTTTTATCTCTTAAACCATGCTTCTAAATCTCCAACCGTTTTCACTATTGGCTTCCTTGCCTCAAGATCTTCGAAATGAGATTCCATGTTGATAGGTTTTGACGAACATTTTTTTCATGAAGAAAAACCGCAGGAAAAAAACAGGCTGAAAAAACCGACCGGGAGCACCTCTTTTTCCTCCAGAAGCTGTTTCCGACAGGTACGATTGAAAGCAAATCCATGCCTCTCGCACAAGAAAAAATGTGCCTTTCACGGAAAAAGTTGAAAACACGTTATTTTCTGGTTTCGAGACTCACGGCCGTGGCTCTCGCGCTAGATAAATGATATCTCTCGCGTAAGCAAAACCATGCCTCTCACGAAAGCAAAAAAACGCACATTTTTTCATTTTTGAGAGGCACGGATGTGCCTCTCGCGGAAGCAAAACCGTGCATCTCGCGGAAAAAGAAAAAGAAAATGCATTTTTTCGTTTTCAAGAGGCACGGCCGTGTCTCTCGCGAAAGAAAAAAAATAAAAATAAAATGTGTTTTTTCACGCAAATTTTTTTCCGAATAGCTAAGAAAGACCGGTGAAAACAAAAAAGTTGAAAAAACCTGAAAAAACCCATCCAAAATGCAGAAAAAAGCATGCAGAAAAAAAATTAGAGGGAGCACTCAGAGCGCGACACGTGGCGGCGTCTGAGAGTGCGCCAAGTGACGCGCTCTCAGACCACCCCATGTGATCATTGGGGACGCTACCGAAGGAACGCCCCTCAACTAGTTGCTCTCCCACTTCGCTTCTATTAATCTTATATTTTTTCATCGCGTTTGATTTTTCAGCAGATTGCTTGCCGGCCCGCTACGCGGCGCCTGCAAGCGCCAGCAGCGTTAACTGGCGAGACCTCCTCGTCAGCGCTCTCGGCGCCCGATTTCATTGTTGGCGCCTACACGCACGAGCGATTGGGCCGGCCCGTTAAAAAAGGACAGCATCGATCCCCTCGATTCGCAGCACTTGCTCGGAAAAAGGAAAGGACCGCCACGATCACAAGACAGGTACGTTCCTCTCGATTGAACTCCCCTCAAATATTTTTTTTGCGAAATCCCTAAAAAAGTATATCAATTTTGTTGAAAAATTAAAAAAATGAAAAAAGTTCATTGATTTGAAAAAAAGTTCATCGATTTTGAAAAAAAGTTCATCAATTTTTAAAAAGTTCATTAAATTGTATAAAAAGTTCATCGAGTTTGAAAAAAGTTCATCAACTTTGGAAAAAATGTTCATCAAATTGAAAAGAAGTTCATCGATTTTTTTAAAAAGTTCATCAAAATTGAAAAAAGTTCATCGAATTTGAGAAAAGTTCATCGAATTTAAGAAAAAGTTCACCAATTTTGGGAAAATTTGGTCGCCTTTGAAATAGTTCACGCATTTTAAGAAAGAGAAAAACACAAGGTAGAGAAAAGGAAAGAAAAGGGAACAAGGAAAACAGCTGCCTTTTCCTCGTTTTACAAAGAAAAAAAGAATAATAATAGCACATGTTGTCATCTGGTCCAACTGGTTAGTGCCATCGCTACCTGAACGAATAAGCGGGGTGGCCACCGCACATTTTTTTGGTTTTTCAAGGAAACAGGAAAGCAGGATGGGCCGGCCCGCTACGAAAACCAAGTGTACAGGGGGGTGTGCGCCCTGTACCAAATGGCCTGTATTCGTCGCTTAAGGCGCTTAAGGCGCCGAATAGGATTTGGCTTAACTGGCGCTTAAAGCGCTGAGTAGGAGCACCGCCGGCCTACAGCCCAACCCTCACACTACTCCAACTTGGGCCTACAGCTATCAGGAGCCGGTGTTGGGGCGGCCCAGAAAGAACGTGGATCGTCGACCTGATTTCACACTGTTTTCGTTTTTATTGTTTTTCTATTTCCTTTTACAGTTTGCTTTAAATAAATATATTTAACAACATAAATTGTCTTTAGAAAAATAAAAAAGTGATTTTCAAAAAGTGATAGCGAAGTAGAGAAAAAAAACCATTGCGGCAATAAAAAATTTGACATCTTTAAAAAAATGTCTGTGAGAATGAGAAAATGTTTTTGCAATTCAAAATCATTTATATCAAGTTCTGAAAAAAATACAATATGAAAAATTGTTTTGTGTAGTGTAGAAAATGTTTTGTACTATTATAATGTTTGTATAGATAATGTCAGAAAACGTTCGCATAGTTAAAAACAATAATATTAGCATTAAAAATGTTTCAAAATGTGTTTCAATTTTTTTGTTCGTGTATTCAAAGAAGTGTTCCAAACTTGTATTAAAAGAAAATTGTACATTGTGTATTTTAAACATGTTCAACGTGTATTAAAAAAGTTTTATGTGTACACTAAACACTGTATATTATTTACTAAAAAAAGTACCTCTGTGTTAAGAAAAGAAACCATTGAAGATCGATAAAGAAAACAAAATAGAAGCAAAGTACAAAAGTAAGACAAGAAAAAAAAGTATGAAAATATGAAAAAGCAAAAAAAATTGGTGAAAAAACAAAGAAAATAGAGTTAAAATGAAGAAAAGTGTAATACCAAAGATAACCAGTGAAGAAGTAAAAAAACAAAGGAAAAACAAAACAAAATAAAAAAAGAATAAAACAAAAAGATGAAAACCCGAGCCAAATAGTGAAAAGCAGGGTTGGATCTTCTGGAGCCTATACGTCAAAGAGCTACTACAACATTATGCATTCTCACCTGCCCACTACTGAGCCTTGCAAATGGTTATGGAGCAGTAGATGCACGCTGAAAATCAAGGTTTTTGCTTGGTTGTTGTTCTTCGACAGACTAAACACCAAAGATCTGCTTGTAAGAAGGCATTGGCGTACTATTGAGGAGGATAATCTTTGTGTTCTATGCCACCAACACACATATGAGGATAGAATGCATTTGTTCTTTTCTTGTAACTGCAGCGCCAGAATTTGGAACTATCTTCAGATTGACTGGACTGGTGGCTCCAATATTCATCAGTGCATCACTTTGGCCAGGAAGAGATTTGCTAGAAGCTTCTTTTTGAGGTGGTCTTCACAGCTGCTTGGAACATATGGATTCTTAGGAATGGCAGGACCTTGGAGGGGAAAGAGCTACTTTTAGTGTTTGGCGTGGTAAATTTGTACATGATCTAACCCTGCATTCTCATAGGGTCAAGGCTCATATTAGACCTCACCTTTTAAAATGGTTGGAGGAGCTTCACTGAGTTTTGTAATAGATAGGTAGGTATAGGTGAGTTTAGATTTTTTAACTTTTTCCTTTCTTTAGCCTTAGATTGTACAGTTAACTTGTATTGGACTCTCTTTGTTTTTAATACAAGACTGTGGGGCTGTGCCCTGCAGTACTTAGTCAAAAAGTAAACCCACAAAGAAAACCCCCGGCACAAAATAGTGATAAACTGGACATAAAAATAAAGGCACCAAAAAATGCACGTACCACCACAGTAGTGGGCCGGTGCAGTCGCCCCGCACCTGAGGCGGTGTGAGCATAGCATTTTTTCTATTTTCTTTCCTTTTAGAGTTTCTTTTTATTTCGTTGGTCCAAGACATTTTAAACATGTTTTGTTCTCTACCACACTCCTTTGAAGTCTGATCTAGGCCGTACCCTACTCCTACGTCCTATTTATTTCAAGGTTGTTCCTTCATTGCCTTTATTTCCATCATCACGAACGCGGGAGCTATTCTCATGATGGTAGCTCCCCTCGCCCGCACCCCACAACAACCATGAAAATGCGCTGGCCGAATAATGCCTATTCTTGAAATTCTTTTTCTGTTTCATTTTTTCATTTTTTTTGTTTCTTCCTGTTTTTCTTCGGTTTTTATGTTTTCTTTGCTTTTTTCATCAATTTTCTACGTTTCTTTCTCGGTTTTCACTAGGTTTTTTTATCTCTTTTTTCAACAATTTTCTTTGGTTCTTTTGTTTCTTTTCTCCTTTTTCACTACTTTTTATTTTGAATTTTGATTTATTTATATTTAGATTTTCTTTGTTTTTCTTTCTCGGTTTTCACAATTTTCACTGTTTTCATTGTTTTTTTATTTTCATTGGGTTCTTTAGTTTCCCTTGCATTTTTTGTCGGTTTTCAGCGGTTAATTTCTTGTTCAAAACACGTCTACTCTTTTCTATACACAATGTACATTTTAGTGTACATGTGAAACATTTTTGTTGATACACTTTGAACATTTTTCAAATACATGGTACATTTATTCTTAAATACATGTTTTGAATACACACTCAATTTTTTAAAATACATTGTGAACCTTTATTTAATGGCAACAATTTTCTTTCACATGCAATGTACATCTTTCATATACATTACGGACATTTTTATACATGTTATAATATTTTTGTAAATATGTTAATAATAATTTTTGTCCAAATATATGGTTTTGATGTTTACTTTTTATATAAACTTTACATTTCCGAATACATAAGGAACACTTTTTGCATGTGTTTAACATTTTCTAAATACATGATTAACATTTTAATATATTTAAGTTTTATGCCTATTTTTTAAACATACTATAGATTATTTGTGCACATTGAAATATTTTTTATACATGTTTAATTTTTTCAAACACATGATTAGCATTTTTTAAAAAAATTGATGAATGTTTTCATACAATATTAGTATACATTTTTATATACTCATGTAGCATTTTCTTAATAAAAAATAACAAATTTTAAATACACTTTTTTTGCGAAAGATTTTTTAAATACAAGTTGTAATTCTACCTTTTCTATATATGTTATATATTTCTACTATACATTAGGAACAATTGTTTTATATGTATATTTTGAATATTTTGTAATATAAACAAAAGTAAAAGAAGAAAGCTACAAGCGAGAAACAAAAATTGACAAAAGGCAGGGAAAAACAGAGCGCTTTGAGGCCTAAGGCTTCCCGTGCGCGGGTCTAGCCAGACTGGCACTCGCTTGAGGGGTAGCGGTCATCTGTCTCGCTTATAGCAAGACATAGGCACGCGACATTACACATGGGCAATCCCTGTATGGCGCGCTTGAGCCGGCCCATCTTTTTTTAAATCTTTTTTGTTAAAACGGGAAAAAGGGTACATTGTCACGGATTTGGGGCCAGTTTGGTTGGTGTCCACGACACGATATGCCTATCATGGACTATTCCTGGAGTGTGCCTGGTACTTGTTTGGTGGATGTCATGTGAGATAAATTGTTTGCCTGGCCTGGCCATACTAGCAACGATGATTAGCCTGGTTCAATTGAAAAAAGGGATATATTTAGTCCAGGCAGCATGATTAGCCTGACCAAGGCTTTCAATTCATTGCGCCTCGGTGCAGCCTGGCCCTAATCAGGAGCTAGCAGTAGTAACTGTAGTACAATCTCACATTTAAATACTCTGTGAAGTACTTAATACACAGCAGTATGCGAGGACATGAACCAAACATACGTGCACCGGGCTAGCCTGGCCAGGCAAATAACCCCATCATCTCAGGCTACCTCCAGGCACCCGATTTCCCCAGGCATAGTGTCTAGGTCTTCATCCAAACATGCCCTCAATCCTGAGACGTGAAACTTCACAGACCAATGCAGCAGCCACCCGGAGAACAAGCCGCATAGTGCTAAAAAGAACAAGCAGCATGTGACAATTTACTTCATTTTCTGCCTTTTATTCTTTCTACAGATCGCGATGCCCGCATTTTTTTTCCTTTTTCTTACCTTTTCTCTGTTTCTCTTTTGTTTCCTTTTCTTTTGCAAATGCACAAAAATTTCTCAATTTTCATAATATGTTTCTATGAATCGATGAGCTCCTTTTTCATATTTGTGAACTTTTTTCA
Organism: Aegilops bicornis; assembly: GCA_021605145.1. Taxonomy (NCBI): domain Eukaryota; kingdom Viridiplantae; phylum Streptophyta; class Magnoliopsida; order Poales; family Poaceae; genus Aegilops; species Aegilops bicornis. The sequence continues at coordinate 462,010,405 of CM038669.1, read as the reverse complement.
GAATTGATTAACTTTTTTTCAATATGGATGAGCTTTTTTGAATTTTGATGAATTTTTTCAAACTAGAGAAAATCAATTCAGAGTTGATGAATATTTTTCAAATCGATGAAATTTTTTCAATTTGATGAACATTTTAAAAAAAATTGTGAAATGTTTTCAAATTTGATAAATTTTATTCAAGTCAATGAACTTTTTTGTGAAATTTGATGAAATTTTTTTCACATTCGTGAACTTTTTTTTATCGAAATAGGTGAACTTTTTTCAAATCTGTGAACTTTTTTTAAAACCTGGTGAACTACTTTCAAATTCTTGATTTTTAATTCAAAATCGATGAACTTTTTTCATAACCCCGTGAACTATTTTCAAATTCGTGCTTTTTTTAATTCAAAACCGATGAACATTTTTTCAAATCAATTAACTCTTTCAAACTATTTTTCAAATTGATGAACTGTTTTAAAACTCATGAATTTTTACATTTTTTATATTCATGAACTTTTTTCAAATTCACAAACTTTTTCGATTATTGCGATTTTTTTCCAATTAGTACGTACGTTTTTAGAAAAAAATCCAATTCATTGTTTTGGGAATTCTTTTTCATATTTTTATTTTTCTTTATTCAATTTATAGTGGGTATATAATACTACTATATGCAATGTTGCACTGAAGGAAGGATTAATTCGATCTGTTTCCTCATTGTAGGCAAGAAAGTTGAGCGTGGTCTAGTGGTTTGCGCGTAGTGCAGTTGACTTTGGCTGCTGGAGTTCTAGTCCCACTTTGCTTGAATTAATCTGATATATTTCCATCGCACTTGAATTTTCAGCAGATTGTTGGGCCGGCCTGCTACGCGGCACCAACAGCGCTAACGGACGATTAAAGCGCTGAGTAGAAGGTCCCCCGGCCTACAACCCAACCCTTACACTCGGCCTAGACTTTTTTTTTGCGGGTACAAATTTGTATTACTCATCCACCAAAGTCCTTACCATCAATCGCAGCTAGTTCCCAAGCCTCAGGAGGACTAGAACCTAACCAAGTCATGGTTCTACCCTCACTACGAGCAAATTTAGCTAAGCTATCACTAACTTTATTTTGACTACGATTAACATGAGTAATACAATTTTCACGTAGAGACATAAGATATCTAATCTCCTTGATGGACGAATATACCAATCTGTGCCCTGCTAGGCCGAGTGTAGTGTAAACACTCGGCCTAGCCGGTTTAGTGTAAACACTCTATATTATGTACTACAAAAGTAACTTTGTGTTAAGAAAAGAAAACCATTAAAGATCGACAAAGAAAGCAAAACAGAAAAGCAAAGTACCAAATTAACACAAAAAAAACGTACGAAAATAAGCAAAAGCAAACAAAATCAGTGGAAAAACAAAGAAAACTGAGTTAAAATGAAGAAAAGTGTAAAACCAAAGAAAACCAGTGAAGAAGTAAAAAAATGAAGGAAAATCAAAACAAAACAATAAAAGAAGAAAACAAAAAAATCGATGAATACCCGAGCCAAACAGTGAAATGCAGTCAAAGAAAACCCACCAAGAAAAGCCCCGGCCCAAAACAGCGATAAACCGGACATAAAAAGAAAACACACCGAGAAATGCACGGACTACAACAGTGGTGGGCCGGTGCAGTCGCCCCCGCGCCTGAGGCGGTGTGAGCATAGCGAGATATGGCTCCCACGGACGCATGCGCTCAAATGCACAGGGTCGTGCGAGTTGGGGTTTGTTCATAATGGTTTTGTTTCGGCGTTCTCAGTTTCTACTTACAAACATATGTTCATGATTTTCTATTACTCTTTTTGACATGTATTCTTATTATTTGGAAATTTTACTTACTGATTTTAAATCCAAAATTTTATAATATTTAAAAAATTAGTTTTTTAAAATCATGAATTTCAAGAAAGGTTCACAATTCTTAGAAATATGCACTCGGAAATTTTCTCAAATTGAAACAATGCTGGTATAGTTTAAAAATCTTATCAAATTTAAAAATGTTTCTCAACTTTTAAAATTTCCGTGAAATAATAAATGTGAAAAAATAAAAACAAAAAAAGAGAAGAGAGGATGAAAACCAAAAACAAAAGAAGAAAGTAAAAAAAAGTAGGAACCGGCGTTTGATTATGGGACTAGGAGCGCTAGCCTAGGCTGGCCCATGAGGAGCTTTCTATTTGTTTCCCAATATTTTGACGCACAAAGCGTCTAATAGGGGCTCCCTTGGCATGTCCTCTTCATGATGATTGTATTCTCTGTGTGTAGCTTTGCTCGCTGCCAGCTAGTGTCTGGACTCCCGCCCAAGACACGATATGGCCACCACCCTAGCTCTCGGCCCTTGCGGGACATGAAGAAGCTCAAACATGGGACATCTCCATCGAAGGGAAAACAAATGGGGCAACAATGGGCCGGAAAGAATGGCAATGACTTGGCAACATCGACTGCCTCCCTCGTGGAGGACTTCCGGGCCTAATGGATAGTTTATGATGGAGCTGTCATGGGTTGTGCTATTCCGCGATAGTTCATGAGCCCCACGATCTTGCGCAGGAGAATTCACTAGCGATATTGTGCGTAGTGGAGACACATATTGCTAAATATCGTGTGGGACTGACATGAACTTTGGGCTTTGATGATGCTTATGGATTGGCCAATAGTGCTAGAAGTGGAGGGCTGTGCATTGTTTTTGGAAGAAACCGCATACCATGGAGTTGAGATATTTCTCTAAGTATCATATTGACATGATGGTGAAAGAGGATGGAAAGGAGCCTTGGCGAGTTACTTGCTTGTACAGGGAGGCTAATAGAAGTCTGTGATACAAAACATGGGATAGGATGAGGTTTTGAAAAGTTCGATTGCACACTTCCCTAGTTATGCATTGGGGACTCAATGAAGTTCTCTGCTGAGAGAACCTATTCAGGCCAATCAGTGTGATATGCCATAAATAAACCTTTTTTTGTGAGACTCTAGATGTTTGCCAGCTATGTGATCTTGTGTACGTGGGCTTTATTGTACTTTTGAAAGGCAGATTCAGAATGAACAATTTTGTTGTGTCAGATTTGATCGTGCTCTAGTTTCAAGCAACTCGTGTAATATTTTCCCATGGTATTGGTGTACCATCTGACGGAGGTCAATGATACGTCCATTTTGCATCACTACTTCTAAGTATAAATAACTAAGCAACTCTTTACTAATGATAGTTTGTACATTGTAGCATTATTTTAATGCCTTAATCCTCTTAATTTGCATGTATCACTTGGAGAGGGAAATTGTCAAAAAGCTGCTGAAAAGCACCAAATCAAGGACTAGTGGAGAAATTATTTTTCCAGAGCGAGTAAAAACAAGGAAAATTATCTATTTCTTGGGTTTTCATCAGAATAGAGCCAAGGGCAGACCCTAGCTGTAGGATCAATACATATGTCAACAGGGGGTGATATACTCCTAAGAACAATAATGGAATCTTTTCCCAACTTTTGATTTCTTCGCAGATTTTAGACTTTTCTTGCAATCTGTAGAGCACCATACACATGAAAGTCTATATTATAGGCAACAGAAAGTAAAGACATGCAAGTGCAAAGTAAAGGAGATAGAGTTGAGATAATCACAAAAAATTGGCTCGGTGAAGATTTTTCCCATGGTCTGGATAGTCGGTGTTTTCTTACATCCACGTTGATGAAGACTTCGATCTACAAAGGATCTAAGATCACAAGGATCCGGTTTGGAAAAAATCCACAGAGGAATAAGGTCATGAAGGACTCACCCACGAAGGGTCCATGGAGGAGCAACCACACCTGTTCCACCATGGCATACACCTATGAACAACCAGAATCACTAAGGTAGGTCTCAAGAAGTAGGCGATCTCCAAGCTTGTATGAACTTTGTTAGAACTGAAAGTATATCGACCACAGGGGGGTGAATGGGAGATTAAAAAATTCTTGCAAAAGTTTGAATCGAACCCAATCATAGCAGTGGAATAAGTTCGGTAGAGCGAAAGCTAAACATGCACTTCATAAAGGAACAAATCTATCAAGGAAAGATGTGATAATTGTTCATGCATAGTAGATCAACGGTCTGACTATTAACATGGTAATGCAATTGGCTAGCAGATAAAGGAGCTTGGGAAGATATAAAAGGACAGTGTAGCTGAGAGGAATACTAGCTAGGTAAACGGGTATAACACCGAATGAAAACAAGGTGAATAGAAAGAAACAAGCACACAACCTAAGTACAAACTGAAATGCAGCGAACCAAAAGAGTGAAACAAAAGAAAATACAAAAGATTATAATAGATCAGATAAGTCTATTGAATCAGAGCATGAAAGTAAACTGCTACGGGAAATGTAGTAAAGTAAAGTGAACAAGTGGTGCTCGATGGCACAGATGGATTTGTTAGACCAGTTCATCCTTCTGCCAAAGGACTATGTCTTGTTGGAGGGGTTTGTGATTCAAAATAGGAGGAAACCTCTCTCCATCTTATTCTCCTTCAACTAGGAGCTGATCAGACTCCAATTGATTTCACTTGTGGTAGATACTTATCGAAGATCTCCAAAGCTTCGACGGACTTCTTTGCAAACCAAAACTACTCTTGGTTGCTGAAGACTTTGCTTGGTGAAGACAATTACTCCTCGTCACTCAAGCCAACACCTATACGCCTAGAGAGTGCACGGCTCTCAAGAGTGATAGGTACAAGAACTCTAACTCAAAACTACTGTGATGCTCAACCACTGTCTAAGTTTTGGCTCTTGGTTTTCTCTCCGTGGATTTTAAAATCAAATCTCTCAGAGAGGGGATGCTCAATCAATCTTCTCAGAAATATTAAGCGGAGCAGCCAACGAGCAATGTTAGAGCGGGGTGGCTATTTATAGCTGCAACCTTCCTTGATGGGAAATGACCAAGTTGGACATGCAGACCAGCCAATGGCCAAACAACACGATTCCAACGGTCGGAATTTGGGCACAATAGTAACATTCCTTGCGTAGCAAAAAATGCTAACCCAGTCTGAAAGATATCTCATGCAACACCGAAGAACAACGTCTTCTGCTGACAGGTAATCAATCAAAGCATACGAATATTTCTCTCGGTCTTTCATAGGGTTCGGCTAAGTATCACAGCGGACCTAAGCTTTGAGAACCTATACCCCTGTTAATTGTATGAAGGTCCTATGACCCAAAAGAGAAAGAAAAGAAGAACAACGAAATAAATGATACGTCTTCATTTCTCCTTCAATCTCCTCGATAGTAGTCATATTTCCTCGGACACTCCGAACAGATATTGCATCATGCCAGCAATAATTTTAAGGGGTCAACTCCTTCGCCACAATCTTCTCACAAACATGTTTTCACGAAATGTAGCTCATCCTTCTCTACAAAACAAAAAGTCTTCGGTGAAGTTCCTTGAACTTGACACCGAATACAACATTCTCCTTGGGCCTGCATGGACTATTTCTCTGTGTGTGCACTAGCAAACAAATCATCCCATGCTTGTTTCTGGCAACAATCTCCAAAACACAAGGAGGCAAAACATTGCACCGATAATCTCCCCCTTTTTCGATGATTGTTGACAAAACAAAGCACATCGAAAGATAGATGAAGGGTAACAGAATGGAATGCGAAGGAAATTAAATGACGAGAGATAATTATGAAGATGAAACACACTCCCCCCTGAAAGTATGCATCTTACTGAAGATTTTTGACTAAAGTCATGCATAGATTTGTAAGTAAGAGGAGGCGATGAGAATCTTCGTATGAGTGACATTGATAGATGATATCATTCGTCGATGCAGTCAATGCACTTGATGACACCTAAGATGTTTCCTGCAACAAAAAAATCTTTGAAGAAGATTTGTTAAAGAGTATGAATACATTGAAATCATTTGTCGCAGAAATAAGCCGTGAAGATTTCCTCAGAGCAAAGTTTGGATCTACACGAGACATATGGCCACCCTACAAGTTAGACATTCGAATAATACCAGAGCAAGGGGTGTACATGAATTTTGCACGAGAGAGATATGCTTTCAAATGTATTGTCCTGCATGTTAGATATCAAAGGGAAAACATAATAGGAGATACATATTATCGAGATAAATTCATTTCTCTTCAGATAAACAAGGATTTTCAATCCTCTTTGAAACAATTTTGCTTCTCTACAAACAAGATAAGCGATGATGATCATTGCATGAGAGTAAACTTTTGACAACACCTGCAAATAGAGATACAAAGGCAAATATAGCATTGCAGGTGTTATTAATGGTACATCACAATGAGGTGTACCAACACCACATGCGGTGCTATAAAGTTTCATGACTACTTAAGAAGCAAATAGTTCAACTGTAGAAAACCAAACTGTTCTAGGAAAGCAAATGGTGAAAGCAAAGAAAATCCACTGCAAATGACCCGCACATCTAAACTCTCAATGTTCTTTTCCCCCTTCTGTCAACAAGTGGCAAAAAGGAATGAGAGCACACGAGGAACTACTCGCCTGAAGAACCCTCGAAACTCAAACTATTCGGCAAATCAAAATGAGCAATGGTGGAGGCCGAGGCTAGAGTAGGGCTTCCATCTTTGGGTTCGGAATCAACTTGGGAATCTCCAGAGCGAGGAACATCTGGTTTGTAGATTAGAGTGCATGTAGTGTCTTCTATCTCATCCAGGCTCAACAAACAACAAATCAGTTGAATTAGACCTTTGAGGCATCACTGGAGTTTGTCTTCGGATGCGAGGAACTTTAGACAACTCCAGATAATCATAATTCTTCTCGATGCCCTTGGTTGTGAGCTGCTTGTGAGTATAATGCTTGCACAGAAGAGTCCAGGAGCGCTTTTTTTGTTCCTTCTCAAGCAGAAGAGCTTGACGGGCATAATTGTGAAGAAAATTAATCTTAGTCATCATCTCCACTTTCACTTTGCGATCAAGCTTGATATCACTCTCAAGAGCCTACTGGGTGCAAAGACAAATTTCATACAGCAAAGGGTTTTCCTTTCGAGCAATTTCAATAGTAGCCTTCTTAACCTTTGGAACACGAGCTGAAGCAGAGCCCGTGGCATCAACACGAGTCTTTCCTTTGCCGATTTCTTTGACAATCCGAAGAGTGTCGTGGACTGGTCGAGTGAAAACTTTCGGCACACTTGGGCAAAATAATTTCTTCTCTCTAAGTTTCTTGATGACATGCATAATCCATGGAGCATAATGCTTCAATACTTGAGCATCGTCAGCTGCATAAGACAAATGAATAGATCTGGAAGGTCAAACCGAATGCCAAGAGATATTGCATGAAGAGCATTTGCCATGATACCACCAATGGTCGGTCCATGTAACACCCTGGATTTTGGCCTTTCCTTTTTCTTTTGATTACCTTTGAGTTACCGCTTTGATTTGCTTTTCCGTGGCTCCATGATCCTAAAACTTGGGAAAATCATGTCTTCCTAGGTTTCATAGTGGCTTGTCATCCTCAAAACCATCCTAGCTCATGTCATTTTCATCCTATCCCAAATCCCAATATTCTTTTTATTGGGAATATTCCTTTTCTATTAAAGGAAAAATTCTTTTTGCCCTAGGTTGTGAAACAACCTATATTTCTGCCACTCCCAAAATTCACAAATAATTCTCATAAATTGTTTGGGTCATATCTTCCACAGATATGTCAAAACCCTTCATTGGCATCATGAAAGATAATTCACAAATATTCCTTTTCTCATTCTGCCCCAAGTGGCTTTTTTGAGAAGGAAGTGTCATTTATCTTTGCTTGATTGACTCAAAAAATTTTGGGAACTCTTTCCTATCCATATCATGGCTACATACCAAAATTCAACTCAATTTTCCTAGTAAATATTCCTGAGCAATTTTTCAAAGTTCCTGTCTGAGGGAAGCCTTTGTGAAGGAAGTACTAGCTAGGGTAATTCAAATGAGTTGAAACTTTTCAAGGTCCTTCATATGATCAAATAATCACTCTCCTCAAGATTTGGGCTCATGTCATCACTCTATGTGAGCTCGGCATCAAATCTTGGTTTCTGGTCGGATTTTCAGGTTGTGAAGCAACTATATTTTATATTGCGTCAATAAAGCTGAAAATTTACTAGGACATTATCCTATCTATATAAACTCTCTCCACAAATTGTTGGCTCATTTTATCTAGCAAATTTTCCTCAGCTATTTTTCTTAAATTCTGTCCATAGAGATGCATTGTGAAGCAAGTACCATTTTGGTATTTCCAAATGTCATGAAACTTTCATAGAAGCTTCATATCATCAAATAAAATTCAGCTCAATCCAACTTGACATGTGAGTGCTACTTCATACTTTGTATTTTTGTACAGTATGGTGCATTCTACAGCAAGTACCCTCTAGACTCCTCCATTTCGTCTAATATTTTTTCATCACAGTGTATTTAGCATGTGATCAAGCCATGCCGAAGCTCAGCCCCCACCATCTCCTGTGTTTGTCTCCCCGCAGCACAAACACCTTGCTGTTGATCAGCTTTGGAGCCAAGTGCATTTCTCTTCTTTGCCCCTGCCCTTGATTGTTCCTTCCTTGGCACTCAGGTTAGGTTGGTCTATCTCCCAGACATCGTTTGGCAGGCCAGAGCGCGTGTCACCGCCGCGTTCACGCGGTGACCACGGGGCAGACGAGCCAAATCTCATGCTCTGCCAACCGCGTGCCCTGTAGCCGCCCTCTTCCTCCTCGTCTCGACGCCCATCCTTGTTCTAGAGATTCCCCGTGAGCTCCTGCATCGCCCTGTGCTCTGCCCCTCTCCTGTTTCGCCGTCTTCGAGCTTCGGCAGCCGTGCCCGTGACCTGACCAGCGCCCCCACTTCCATTGGCAGAGAGCTAGAGAGCTCCCGAGCTCTCCCGAAGCCCTCCCTTGCCTATATATAGGTCCTCCGTTCTTCCCCGCAGCCCCACGGCAGCTCCTTCTCCCAGTTCCACCACCAGAGCTCGCCGTTTCCATCCTCATCCGCCATGGCCGCCGCGGGTCTTCTTCGGTCCCGGCCAGCCTAGCTCTCCTCTCCCCCTTCCGACCACTAAATACTCTCCCCCTCTCTCCGGCGAGCCGCCCCTCACCACCCATTCATAGCCGGAACCCTCAAGGCCGTGTCTCCCCGGAGTTGGCCGCCGCCTCCCGTCTCTGCCTCCTCCCGTCGTCGCGGCCCCGCTCCTCCTCCGGCGCCGCTGCTGCTCCATGAGGGAGCAGCACTCCGCTCCGCGCCCGCCGGTGCCTTCGCCCCGGCCGGAGGTGGCTGGAGGCAGCCGGGCCCGTCGCCTCACCTCTCCTCTGTTTCTTCCTCTGCCCCTGTCGGGCGCAGGGAGCGGGAGGAAGAGGACGACGCCAGAGGCCCCCTCCCCCTGCCCGTGGGACCCCTCTATAAGTGACTCCCGCCCCGGGCCCAGCTCAGTAAGTGGAAACGCATTTTCGAAAATACATTTTCAACACTGGTAAGCGTATTCTTTTTCTGCTTCTGCTCAAAATATCTTTTCCCTGTACAGAAACGTATTCTTCCAAAAGGCGCTTTCTGTTTTCAGCAGCCAGGGACTTGTTTGTGGAGGAATATTTACAGATTGGTCCCTGATCGTCCAACTCTCGTATCTCAGCGACCGTAACTCCGTTTGAGGTGAATCCAACGCCTACTTCTTCGTCTCGCCGAGCTCTATCTGTTGGTATCATTTTCACTAGGTGGTCACACTGTGAAAATGACCTTTATACCCTTGCCCTTATCTAGCCCCCTCGGAGAGAGAAGCGTCCGGCGAATCGTCCCGTGACTTCACCGCACTTCTTCCCGAAGTATTCTTCAACCCCAGGCAAGCCACGACAACCACTTGCATGATGGATTTGCAGTAGCCATGGTTTTTACTTAAATGTTTAATAAATGTATGCTCATTTACCTCTGATGTTGCTGTTCCGGTTATGATTGTGGATCCCTGCTTATCATCTTGTTATGCTATGCTGCACTCTGTTAGTCGTATAATTCCTTACTAGTAGTATTGTTCTCATACTTCATGTTGGTATTCATGTCATGCTCATGATAGTGATGTCATCTGATGCATGATTAGCGTCAGTTATGAAAAGTATCTGAGATATGCATGATCATCGCTATGCCATGTTCATCTGCATCTAGTAGTCTAAGTGTTGCATTATTGTTGATGCTAATGATTCATATGGTTATGTTGCTCATCCATGCTTATATTAATATTATGCTCATGCGCATTATTATTTCATCATATTATTATGACTCAGCATCTTTTGCATTCAAGTTTAACCGGACATTAATTAAACTTTAACACCTGTTGGCTGAGTCATAGTGCCATCGAATCGAGCTGACTAGTGCAGCCACACTTGCCTTTATTGGAGGTTCCTAACTGGGTCTATTGTCATGCCTCTCGCCGGTGCCTCCAACTAGGAAAGGTTATACGCGTGCGGTACCCTGATCAGGTAGGCTGGTATAAGCCTTGTGAGCCCAAGTTTGGTTATGTGCACATGTCCCCGTTTGGGACTGTTTTGTTTTTCCACGAGGGTGGCCGTTGGGTGTCACGAGGTGACGTTGGGGCCACCCATGACTTAGCCCAAAGGGGAGTTGGTCGGAGTGGCCGAGAGAGTGTCATGGCAGTAGATCGGTTTTGTCGGAACACCGTTGGTCCACCCGAATGGGAGCGCGAGGCCTTGGGTTCCGTAGTGTGGGTACAGTGTGCTAACCTCTGCAGAGTGTTTAATCTATCGATAGCCGTGCCCGCGAATAAGGGCCCAGTACATAGTAGGTCACATTATGGGTCAACAGTAATAATAACCTGACTAATAACAACCCCTGTTCGATGATGGAAAGAAGTGGTTGATCCTCATGTGATCGTGAGAGGATCACAGTGGTATCGAGGATGCCGAAGATGGTTGAGATTTATGGTGTTATGCGAGAATCAAGGGTAAAGATCAAGATCCTTGTGGTTATGTAATGATTACTACGGTATTGTTAATACCAATCTTGATTTGATCCTGAGGTGATCGTGTGATGACCATGATGGTAAGTGATACATGTGGTGGTTATGAGGTAACCCCGAACAGAGTAAGTTGGTGCATGATATTGTTAACATGTTGCATGCTAGTATCATCATTTGTTCATGCCATGCTCATGTGATATTGTTCTAGTGCTATTTTGTTCACCCTGCCCATGCCATGTGTTCTGATAGTATCATGTTCAACATTGCTAATTAACCTGTAAATGCCATGCTATTGTCTGTCTTGATTGCTTTGGTTGTTGTGAGCTTGCAAGTACATTCAAGGTACTGGCCTGGCGTATCATGCCAGATTGTAGGTCATGCCCTGTCTGCTTGCTTGTTTGCCGAGGATCTGAGTTTGTGAGCTAGGATAAACATTCCAGCTAGAGTCCCTGCGGAGTGGAGTCCATCGTCGTCGTCATTGTTCCGCTGCTAGTAGTTATTACGCTGCTTCGAGTTGTTCTACTGCTTGCATAGAGCAACCTTGCCAGGAGTAGTGTCGTCGTGCCGATGTAATTCCCTTGTACCCATATCGATTATAATAAAGAGCTGATTTGTTCTATGCCAAGCAGTGCCGTATTCCAGAGACTTACCTCGATCTACGAAATTTGGAATATGGGGTGTTCTGGTCTCTCTAAGCCGGGGTGCCATAGTCCAGTTTGTTGGGGTGACCGATTTGCATAGAATGTAGAACAACACTTTATTCCCATATGCCAAATTTGTTGGATGAGCTTCGGAACAGGCATATCCAACAATCTCTAGGTCCATCAGCAGATGAATTTGAGCATCAAAAACTTCCCAGCAATGCAGTATGTGTTCTCGAGTCTCATCACACTCAAGCGAGGAAGATTCATCAAAGCTAAGAACTGACCAATAGAACACATGATGTTATCTTCTTTGGTCATCCATTCAAGAACCCAAGTACTAATGTCAATAATGTCTCCTAAGATATACAAAGTGGCATAAAATTGAAGAATAACCTCTCGATTCCAACCATGATTGAAGCACGGGAATCCCTTCAGAAAATCTTGCTCAATTTGCTCAATGGCTCGATGGAAGGAGGGAAAACTTCCGAGTTCAGCGAAGTCTAGCACCTTGTGCTTTAATATGTGATTCTTGTTTAACATAATGTGTTCATAGTAGACTGCCTGTTCCTCAGTCCAGAACCTTGGCGACAAATATGTTCACTCCCCTTCATATGGAATGGTGCCAAAGAAAGAAAGCTTAGAATGATGAAGATATTCGTTGAATGCTGGACCGTTCAGCCCATCTTCGACCAGAAATAGGGGAAATGTTTCCAAAGGGTTTCTCATATATTCTTCTTCGGTCATACGGTGGGTCCGAATATCATCAGGTGTAGGCACACCTTCTTTAATGGGTTTAAGAGGATCATGAGACATCCTTGACTTTCCTTGGACTGATGGCTTCAAAGAAGTTGAAGTACCATCATTTTTACTCGCTCGAACTCCTTCAGCGGATGTCTGTTTCTCTTGCACTAGAGACTTTTCTTTTTCTTTCATCTCCTCTGATGGAGGCAAAATGATCTCTTGCTCGAAGCTTGAGTGATAATTGGTGGTGCAACAACTACTTGAGCCATCAACTCATCAGGTTTCTTTTCTTCCTCTTCCAACTGAGAAGCAGTGGAACGAGGAGCAAGATCAACATCCATCCGAGTGGGAAGTCCAAAAGATGTGATCGGGGGTGTTTTCTCTCAGGAAGCTTTTAGCCCCCCTCATTCTTGTCATTCTCCTCACTGGGTCCAGAAGGCTCAATAGGCAAAGTTCTTGAAGGCGATGGATCTGCCTTCTCAACTTCAATTAATTCACCAGTCTCATCGACTGGTGCTTGCTACTTGGGTGATGCATTTTTCCCGTCTGGCTTTTCCTAGAAAACCTCAAAATCCTCAAGTTTTTATTCTTGGGCTTCTGGCACTGGATTGATACCTTCATTGGTGCCAAATTGCTGCATAGCGGCGGTGAAAAAAAAGCTCAGATTGGTTGTTAACGATTGTGAGAGGCTGACTTGATCATGGTGCCCATCCTCATGTTCATCTGCACGTGAAGATAGGGCTGGGAGATTGGTCCCTCTCGCGTTGGTGGCTAGCGATGCCCGACCAAATTTGGCAATGAGTGATCAAGCTCGTGGCCCACGATAGTTGGAGGGGCAGCTGCCTTGCCATGCCCACCTCTGGTGGCAGCCTTGCTGCGGATTGCAGTGACCATTAAAAGTTCATTGTGAGGGTTCTTCCTTTCTGATCTAGTGGTTAACTTCAGTGATAGGATGCAAACCATGGACGATGGCCTGCTGCAGAAGGACGATTGTACAGTGGAGGCGATCACACGTCACACATAGTGCTAGGATTGTGGAAAAATGGTGGCGACAACACATGACTGGTGCGCTACAAAATTTGCTCTATTCAGTGGCAAAAACCATGGTGACAAAACATGAAATGTTGCCTAAAATCATTTTCTGTGATGGTCCACCGTCACCAGGTGTTCTCCCAGGACAATGCCCTCGGCAACTTTGGCAACGTTCTAGCCTGATTTTAGGTGACATTTCTATCCATCGTTAAGCTGGTATATTATCTCGGACGGTTATTAGTGTCACCAAAATTATTGGAGTGCAGTGCCTTCACGAGTTATTTTAGGAGATTAGTAAGAAAAGGACATGTGTAGGTTTCTATGCAGGCTATGTTCATGCGACAACCCGGTTGCGTGTGTGAAGGTGTCCTAGAGGCGTGTTTGCAGGCGGCCTGGAGGCGTGCAATTAGGCCACGTCAGAGATTCTCACCGGAAGACATGCCTTTGACCGCCCCTCCAGCTGCCATGGTAGTCTGTGCATACTGAAGAAGTAAGATCAGGCCGCGGCAGCCTTTGGCCGCCCCTCCGGCCGCCTATATATATCCAACCACCTCTCCTTAATGGCGAGCTTGCCTGCGGCGGGCTATAAGATAGCAGATGTCCCTTCTCTCATACCATTCCCATATCCAATCCGGCAAAACATGTCATCCATGGCGCACACCCTAGTCTTCTATTGTGGTGTCATTGAGGAGGAGCAGGGAGAGGATCCTCTGGGCCCCTTGTGGGCAAAGATGGACAAGGCACTAGAGGAGGTTGCGTAGATGGGCGCGCTCGTGTCCATTCCTGTGCCACCACTTGTGCCCGCACTTAACACGATGGAGGTGGAAGCCACGCAGATGGACACGAGCAATTTTCTGTAGTGGGACGAGGCCGCCGAAGCCGCATTGTACGACATTGTCTTGGGCAGATGTGGCGGCGACGCCGGTCGTGGTGCTGGACCGGGATGGATCGGTGTCCATGGCATCGGCGGGCGCCTTCGTCGTGGCTGCATGTCACGAGCCCGATCCCAAGTCACACCGATCTAGCATAAGACACATCATATCACTTTGCAGCCACACGCACGGTAACCCTCGGCTGCCAGCTTTACCTTGGTCGGGATAGTTTGCGTATTTTGGCTCACGTATATGATTGTGATGCTAGCATCCATATGACAGAGAACCCGGGTCGACATGACTAGTCATAAACCAAGGTAGCACAAACTTACAGGGACAGACATACATAACCCAGCAGTGCACGTGTCAGTCATTAGTGTGTGTAACCGAGTCCACTACAAAAAAAGACACATCCGTGACATTTTGGGCCAAACGATTTTTTCCTGTCATGCTTATGACACTTCTACGATGATAAATGTGAGAAAACCCATTATCATCATAGATGTGGTGGGCTCCTACTTCTATGACAAAAAATCATGACAGAAGATGGGATTTTTGTCCTGGGCGGGCCGGAGATGCATTTGCATGACATTCTTTGGGCCGTCCATGACGGAAAAAATCATGGTGGAAGCGACGGCGAGGAAAATATTGGGGAGTTCCTGGTTATGGTGGGTGGTCGGGGCTGAGCGATGCACTGTGGTTTGTGTGTTTCTCTTGTGTACGTGCGTGTGTGCGAGGCATTGCGCTCTAACTAAACCTGAGCGATCACACTGCTAGCTACGTTACTGAACCTGAGCGATCGATCCCTTGGTTGTTAACTGAACCCGAGCGATTCATTCGCTACTGACTAAACCCGAGCGATTCCTTCACTGTCGCTGCTAACTGAACACGGGCAATCGATCACTCCTGCTGCTTACTGAAGCTGATCGAGCCCCCATGCGAGACGCAGCCAACCGATGTTGGGTTGCCTCTCGATGAACATTGACTATTGCTACCATGCGCGCGGTATGTAGAACAAGTCGAGACGTGGTGAGTTGAGCCGGTTGGTTGGCTGTGGATGAACAGTTCCCGATGGGGGTTGGATGAACAGGACCCCGTGGTAGTAGGCCGTTGCCGCTAGATGAAACAGGACCCCGAGGAGGACGCTGCACCCCAGCCGGCTAGGGGTGGATGAATAGGACCCCGTGGAGGCTCTATGAACAACACCCGGTGGAGGCTGGATGAGCGAGAGTGGATGAACAAGAGTCCCGTGGAGGCCGGAGGAGGTCGACAGTCGATGAACAGTAGCCCGTGGAGGATGGAGCGAGGCAGTAGACGGTGGATGAACAGGACCCCGTTTCGACCGTAGGCGCTCCAACACAAGTCCGTTTCCTCCGTTTTGCGGTATGCCATACCCCTCCCGATCAACAGGACCCCATTTAGACCATAGGCACTCCAACACAAGTCTGTTTCCTCTGTTATGCTGTACGCCAGACCCTTCCCGATGAACATGACCCCATTTCGACCGTACACGGTCGAACAGAAGGCCTGTTTCCTCCATTCTGCAGTATGCCTGACCTTGCTTCGGCTGTTCCGTCCAAGCCAGTTGGCTCCCGATGAACATGACGTATTCCGTTGCCTCCCGATGAACACGACGTTGTTTCCTCCGTTGCGACTCAGCAGGTTGGCTGCCGATGAACATGACGATGTTGCAGTACGCGTTCAAGACTTCCTTGCTACAGCCATGGTCCCACCTGTCAGCCTCTCCACGTACAGTCCTCTTCCGATAGAAGTCGTTCCTTGACCACGTTGACCACGCCTCACCGAGAGCACCAAGGCGGTGGACGACGACGAGGCCTAGGAAGGGGACAACCCGGAGACAGGGAAGACGCGGCAGTGGATGCCCACACGGAGAGGAGTTCTAGTGTTTACTGCTTCGACTGCAGTCGTCGGAGAATAACAGGAGGTCTGGGTGAGTACAGGGATGGCCAGGACAGCGATGGTATTAGGGTGGGGCGGTGAGGCCTGCGTGGCAGCACAGCCGGCCACGGGAGGTAGGAGCGGGCGTCACGGCCTGCGATGGTTTGGACGGTGATACGTCTACAACGTATCTATATTTTTTGATTGTTCCATACTGTTTTATTATCAATCTTGGATGTTTTATAATCATTTTATATCATTTTTTGGTACTAACCTGTTGACATAGTGCCAAGTGCTAGTTGTTGTTTTTTGCATGTTTTTTACATCGCAGGAAATCAATATCAGACGGAGTCCAAATGCAACGAAACTTTATGTACATTTTTTTGGATCAGAATGAACATATTGGGCCCTGGTTGCACCTGGGGGGGAGTCCCGAGGAGGGGACAACTCACCACGGTGCGCCAAGAGGCCCAGACGCGCCCTGGTGGGTTGTGCCCACCTCGGGTGCCCCCCGGACCGCCTCTTTGCTCTATAAATACCCCAATATTCCAAAAACCCTAGGGGAGTCGACAAAATATTCATCCAAATTGACGCAGAGTCTAGAACCACCAGATCCAATCTAGACACCATCTCGGATGGGGTTCACCACCTCCATTGGTGCCTCTCCGATGATGCGTGAGTAGTTATTTGTAGACCTACGGGTCCGTAGTTACTAGCTAGATGGCTTTCTCTCTCTCGCTGAATTCTCAATACAATGGTCTCTTGGAGATCCATATGATGTAAATCTTTTTGTGCTGTGTTTGTTGGGATCTGATGAACTTTGAGTTTATGATCAGTTATATCTTTTTATATCCATGAAAGTTATCTGAGTTTCTTTGATCTCTTATATGCATGATTGCTTATAGCCTCGTATTTCTTCTCTGATATTTGGGTTTTGTTTGGCCAACTTGATCTATTTATCTTTCAATGGGAAGAGGTGCACGGTAGTGGGTTCGATCTACGGTGCTTGATCCCGATGTGATGTAAAGGGAAACGACACGTATATTGTTGCTACTAAGGATAAAACAATGGGGTCTATCTCTACATAGATAGATCTTGTCTACATCATGTCATCGTTCTTGTTGCATTACTCCGTTTTTCCATGAACTTAATACACTAGATGCATGCTGGATAGCGGTCGATGTGTGGAGTAATAGTAGTAGATGCAGGTAGGAGTCAATCTACTAATCTTGGATGTGTGATGCCTATGTAATGATCATTGCCTGGATATCGTCATGATTATTTGAAGTTCTATCAATTGCCCAATGATATGTCTCCAACGTATCTATAATTTTTGATTGTTCCATGCTATTATATTATCTGTTTTGGATGTTTAATGGGCTTTAATATGCTCTTTTATATTATTTTTGGGACTAACCTATTAACCGGAGGCCTAGTGCCAGTTGCTGTTTTTTTGCCTATTTCAGTGTTCCGCAGAAAAGGAATATCAAACGGAATCCAAACGGAACGAAACCTTCGCCAGGATCTTTCTTGGAACAAACACAATCCAGGAGACTTGGAGTGGAAGTCAGAGACTCAACAAGGCGGCCACGAGGCAGGAGGGCGCGCCCAGGGTGGTAGGCGCGGCCCCACCCTCGTGGGCCCCTCATAGCTCCACCAACCTAGTTCTTTCGCCTATATATACTCTTATATCCTGAAAACATCCAGGGAGCCACAAAACCACTTCTCCACCGCCGCAACCTTACATGCCGTGAGATCCCATCTTGGGGCCTTTTTCCCATGATCCCACGGAGGGGGATTCGATCACGGAGGGCTTCTACATCAACACCATAGCCTCTCCGATGATGTGTGAGTAGTTTACCACAGACCTTTGGGTCCATAGTTATTAGCTAGATGGCTTCTTCTCTCTCTTTGGTTCTCAATACAAAGTTCTCCTCGATGTTCTTGGAGATCTATTCGATGTAATACTTTTTGCGGTGTGTTTGTCGAGATCCGATGAATTGTGGTTTATGATCAAGATTATCTATGAACGATATTTGATTCTTCTCTGAATTCTTATATGCATGATTTGATATCTTTGCAAGTCTCTTCGAATTATCGGTTTAGTTTGGCCTACTAGATTGATCTTTCTTGCAATGGGAGAAGTGCTTAGCTTTGGGTTCAATCTTGCGGTGCTCGATCCCGGTGACAGTAAGGGAACCGACACGTATTGTATTGTTTCCATCAAGGATAAAAAGATGGGGTTTATATCATATTGCTTGAGTTTATCCCTCTACATCATGTCATCTTGCTTAATGCGTTACTCTGTTCTTATGAACTTAATACTCTAGATGCATCTTTGGATAGCGGTCAATGTGTGGAGTAATAGTAGTAGATGCAGAATCGTTTCGGTCTACTTGACACGGACATGATGCCTATGTTCATGATCATGCCTAGATATTCTCATAACTATGCGCTTTTCTATCAATTGCTTGGCAGTAATTTGTTCACCCACCGTAATATATGCTATCACGAAAGAAGCCACTAGTGAAACCTATGGCCCCCGGGTCTACTTTACATCATATAAGTTTCCGATCTATAATTCTAGTTTATTATTTATTTTGCAATCTTTACTTTTCAATCTATACAACAAAAATACCAAAAATATTTATCTTATTATCTTTATCAGATCTCACTTTTGCAAGTGGGCGTGAAGGGATTGACAACCCCTTTATCGCGTTGGTTGCAAGGTCCTTGATTGTTTGTGCGGTACTAGGCGATTTGCGTGTAGTCTCCTCTTTGGATTGATACACTTTGGTTCTCAAAAACTGATGGAAATACTTATGCTACTTTGCTGCATCACCCTTTCCTCTTCAAGGGAAAACCAACGCATGCTCAAGAGGTAGCAAGAAGGATTTCTGGCACCGTTGCCGGGCAGATCTACGCTCAAGTCAAGACTTACCAAGTACCCATCACAAACTCTTCTCCCTCGCATTACATTATTTGCCATTTGCCTCTCGTTTTCCTCTCCCCCACTTCACCTTTGCCATTTTATTCGCCCTTTTTCCGTTCACCTCTTTTTGTTTGCTTCTTGTGTGTCTGTGTGTTGGATTGATTGTTTGTCACGATGGCTCAAGATAATACTAAATTATGTGATTTTTCCAATACCAACAACAATGATTTTATTAGCACTCCGATTTCTCCAATTACCGATGCTGAATCTTGTGAAATTAATGCTGCTTTATTGAATCTTGTCGTGAAAGATCAAATTTTTGGCCTTTCTAGTGAAGATGTCGCTACCCATCTAAACAACTTTGTTGATTTGTCTGATATGCAAAAGAAGAAAGTTGTGGATAATGATATTGTTAAATTGAAGCTATTTCTGTTTTCGCTTAGAGATCGTGCTAGACTTGGTTCTCTTCTTTGCCTAAAAATAGTTGATTCCTGGAATAAGCGCAAAAAATGCTTTTATCTCTAAGTATTTTCCTCCCGCTAAGATCATCTCTCTTAGAAACGATATTATGAATTTTAAGCAACTTGATCATGAGCATGCTGCACAAGCTTGGGAGAGGATGAAATTAATGATACGTCATTGACCTACACATGGTTTGAATTTATGGATGATTATACAAATTTTTTATGATGGATTGAATTTTGCTTCTAGAAATCATTAGACTCGGCCGCATGAGGCACTTTTATGGAAATCACTTTAGGAGAAGCTACTAAACTATTAGATAATATTATGGTTAATTATTCTCAATGGCACAATCGAAAGATCCACTAGTAAAAAGGTTCATGCTATTGAAGAGATTAATGTTTTGAGTGGAAAGATGGATGAACTTATGAAATTGTTTGCTAATAAGAGTGTCTCTTCTGATCCTAATGATATGCCTTTGTCCACTTTGATTGATAATAATAATGAATCTATGGATGTGAATTTTGTTGGTAGGAACAATTTTGGTAACAACGCATATAGAGGAAATTTTAATTCTAGGCCTTTTCCTAGTAATTCCTATAATAATTATGGTAATTCCTACAACAAATCTTATGGAAATTTTAATAAGATGCCCTCTGATTTTGAGACTAGTGTTAAAGAATTTATGAATCCGCAAAAGAATTTCAATGTGTTTCTTGAAGAAAAATTGCCTAAGATTGATGAGTTGGCTAGGAACGTGGATAGAATTTCTCTTGATGTTGATTCTTTGAAACCTAGATCTATTCCACCTAAGCATGATATCAATGAGTCTCTCAAAGCCATGAGAATTTCCATTGATGAGTGCAAAGAAAGAACCTCTAGGATGCGTGCTAAAAAAGATTGCTTTGTGAAAGCGTGTTCTTCAAGTTTTCATAATAACAATGATGAAGATCTAAAATTGATTGACGTGTCTCTTATTAAATCTTTGTTTTCCAATATGAATCTTGAAAAAGATGGGGCTGGAGATGAGTAAACTCTAGTTAAAAGGCGTCCCAATGATTCGGAGTTTTTAGATCATTTGCGGGAAGCAGCGAGGAAGAAAAGCATACGCATTAACGGTAGTGCAAAATGATCTCCGTATCGATACCGTACGTATCTCCAGAGCACGAACATACGGTATACAACCGAGTTGCCCGACGTCGGACACAGCAAACTTTTGAGCACCCTGTTCATTTAGCCTCTTAATCGATGGAAAGAAAATAGAGGTCTGCAGCAAACAAGAGCAAGCGACACTAAACTACAGTAGTGATAAATTGGCGGAACCTTCTGATAAAATGACAGATTGGAAACCAACACCAACACGTCTAGAAAGTCTGAAGGATAAGGCTTCTCTCGTCCAAAGAATGGTACTGAAGGCGAAAGATACTCCAAAATATGTCATTGGATCCAGCTGCAACAATGAAGAGCACCGTCTTAAAGAAATCACTTGCTGCTTCCTCCACAATGTTCTCCAGTATCTGGTCTTTTTGAAGTAGCTTATTAGCTGATAAGCACTAGCTGAGGCATCTAGCTGATGAGGTAATCTCTGCATATAATACCAACCAAGTTGGTTGTTGTTACTACATCTTTGCAAGCATTTGGGAAAATAATGACAGAAAATGGGTTTCTAGCTGCATAAGCACAATTATACGTAAAGCATTCTCCTTTATTCGTATCACGGGGAAAGGGTTGGTTCTCCAAATTCTCTTTAAAGAATGTTAAAGCGATCTTGTAATTTTCTGGTGAAATGGAAAGTGGTTGCTACCATATTGTTTGTAGTGATTACATCATAATCCTCATCTTCAAAGCAAGGCTATCCACCAGGGCTTCCAATGCTAGGCTAACCTCAGCAAAGAACCCAAGGGATCTACAAATTCTTGAATCGATAGACTTTTGTACAACCGCAAACAAACAGACGCGATAGAGGGTTTTACGCTACTTCACAGTCAGCAGCAAGAGTGGATGGTATAACTCTAGCCAGCAGGCGGGAGGGAACGAAGCTCTTTCACGATCTTGAGCTAGAATCTCGACGTTGGTTGATTTAGTCATGGTGTAGCTTAGGATCTTAAAGCTATGTAGCTGGGTTGATCCCTATCGATGGAATGGAGCTTATCAACTCATGAATAGCATGGATCGCCTTCTACTATACCGGGCTAAGGTGCAACAATGGAAGCATACCATGGATAATCCAGAGATACATCCTACCTATGCCGAGAGCACACAGATCAAGCTAAGTAAACAGGTCTAGTTAAAGCCCACCGAGTAAGGAAAATACAATAGGTTGTTTTTTCACCATACAGCAATGATTGGTATCCCTTGATATGTTAACACAAACTAACCAGATTGTCCCTTCCCTAGAGGGTTTTCCTATATGGATTCGTTCCTGAGCATCTTCCATGAATTGACGTATATGAGCGTAGTTATCAGTGCACGCCGGGGCTGGATTCTATCCTGGATAGTGATTGATGGCATAGAGTTTTGATAGAAAACTCGTATCAAAAACATACCAAAAAAAGTCCCGATTCAAGGAACGGAATACAAGTCCATGATAGAACACAGACCGGTAAGAGAAAGGAAAGTAAGCATAGTCTTCATTGAACCGGAACTGGAAGATTGACTCGGGGAAACAGGAAATCCTTAATGCCGTGGGAAATCCATTGAGTATCCAAGGAAAAGGCAAGCTCAAGATATTCTCCCCAATCTTTCCCTTTCAGCCAGACAACACTGGTTAATAGGATCGGGTGGGCTGGGCACATAGCCGGAGATATGAAATGGCAACAAGGCTCAACAGAGCAGAGAGACAAGAGTACCTATATAGAGACATGAGAAAGAATAAGCCAAGGACAAAACGAGAATTCCGCATCCGGTGAAAGCTGAAGTCACATAGGGAAGGGAGTTTCTGCAGATGGAGAAAAGGGAGATATCACACTATGTGGGATAGGTTATTAGCTGGAGGACTGAGATTGGTATATGGCATTCAGATAGTCCTTCTGAACTGAAATCATGGAAAGACTAGGCTCACCAGGCAGAAAAATCTAGATATAGCCTAAAAAACCTCCACTTACGGATTCACATCTTTGGTTGGTATGTTCATCAAGTTCTCGATTACTACTTACGGTGCCCATCGACTCCCTTTAATGGTACGCCAAGATATCGCTCATAATGACCGCAAAGGCATATTTATTAGCCAACTGTGGGATACCGCCCTAAAGTCATTGTTCCATGATTAGATCAAAATAGAGTTCTTTCTACAAGAGCATCTCAAGTTGGTCGCATCCCGTGGAGTGATTCGATATCGCCAAGCACATTCTAACTATCTATAAATGGCATTTCGAGGTGAGAGAGAGTTCCAAAGATATTACACAAAAGAGTCGGTAGACACATGCGTTGAGGCATTCCCTACAACAGGTGGATAAAGCCGTTTCTAGGCCATAGAAAAACATAGCATGTGACATTTATTTACATAGGACCAAGCATAATCGTTTTAGATAAGAATCAATCAGCGGTGAAAGGCAAGCACTTCCTTCCACGAATCCTGCTCTTGCCCTAAAAAAGTACTAACTAAAGCCAAATCGAATGAAATATGCCTCTCTACGGCGAATAAGCGTAAGTGAGCCCAATAGAACAGATCAAGAAAGAGTTTACTAAGCTATCGCTACGATAAAGAAAGAGAATACCATATCTAGTTCCTGACTAGCTCCCATCTTTGATGCATGGATCTGACTAACCGGAGATCGGACTAGTGTGCTTGAATCAAAAGAAAATACCGGTATTCTGTTCCAAATTAGGCTTGTAATTAGACTTACCAATGGTAAGGATTGGCGTGGGTTTATTGTGGGTAGCCCGCTCGCTATCTATGTCTTTCATTCCCATGGATTGGAAAACATCTTACTCGCCATGGGGCAAAACTTCTCATTGTCAGCCTAAGTGATTGTTTCTGTAAGCTAGAGAGAAGTACCCTTGATTGGGTGCTTCGAACGCCCTTCGGGAAGTGAAAGTGAAGGTTGATCAATAGCTTGAATCAGGACGATGCTGCTTAGAAAAGTCTTGTATAAGATAACTAGCTTGACAACAGGAATTCTCTAACTTACTTGTAGATAACGAACTTGCTGAAGGAGGTTAAGATAGTTTTCCGTTAATGGGGAGAGAGAAAAAGAGTCCTCGCTTTCATAATCGGTAATCAGAGTGTAGGCTTCCCACACCCATATTTTACGACAACCTATGAACCGACTAACTCAACAGCTGGCCTTAGAGAAATCGTCCTAACTTATCCAAGTAGTCCTAATAAATGGCCATGATGAAATACTCTTCCTTTCCCTGCGGCACTCGCTTGAAGGACTCGAAAGCTGACTAATGCTGATAGGAAAATAGAGCTTCCTTCAAACGCTGATCGATACCATCCACCAGAAGAAAATGTGACGGCAACTACTTCCCGAATCAGCACCGTCTGGAGGCTTTGCATCTGTATTTGGAGCTGGGCATGCATCCATTGATTCTAGCACTTGGAGCTTTGAACGCTCGAAAGAGAAATACAATCTCCGCCCTACAAGTGGATCGATAGGTTCATACGTCTTGTAGTCGGTGCAGTTCTGGGAAAGAATGGGCTAGTATGAGTTCTGGTTTAGTTAGTAGTTCACTTCTCCCTTCTTGTCCGCAAACAGAGCAAACTAGAAACCTGCTTTGCTGAAGATAGTGCTCAATGAGAGGAGGTGGGCAAGTATTAGTTAAGGGATATCAGGAAGGAGGTCGAAGAAAGGGGAAAGATCTTCATCGTCGATTAGCAATTGAAAGTAGGGGAAACTATGATTCTATCGAATGTGCGTATCCATTGGGGCTAGTGAAAGATTATGGTAGGGGAACATGTTTCACTACTGACTTCATGTATGAGTGACAAAAAGTCAGGGCAGAATAGCCCCTTCAAAGTAGGGGCTTCACAACCCGCTTCTCTTCCTTAATTTAGTGAATGGTGGGTGCGCAAAGTCTTGAGTTTTGGACCTGTTATGGACAAAAGGAGAAGACAACCATTGTACCGATCCACTACTTGAATCTACCAGGACTAGTTTAGTCGGATCTATTGTTTTACCACTCACTAACAGGACTTTCCTGCTTAGGATTGATAAGATAAGAAGATCGTTTTCTTTCTCTTGCTCTGTAAAATAGAAATAGTGTACTAAGGTAAGTTCCATTAAGTTAGGGCTGGTTAGTGAAGTTAAGTAAGAGGGAGTTCTAGTTAATTATGCCCATAGCTCTTGCTTCTAATTGGTTAGTGCAGGATACTACTCTCCCCATCCAGTTCTGGAGAAGAGAAAGGTTGCGTTCCTTCTTTTCTTTCAGATAGTGGGATGCGTTGATCTGCTGAATCAAGAAGATCAAGTCCTCCCGGGCAAGGCGAACCTAGTGGTTTCTAGTTCAGTGCAGCCTTTTCCCCAGAGCTATTTGACAATGGGCCCAATGAAGACTTCTTCCCCCCGAGGATAAGTCGCACTAGTTTCTGGTCTGCTTTGGAGAGTAGAAGTCGATATTTGTTTCTGGTCTGCTACTGAACTTCGCATCACGCTAGGTGAGACAAGAAGTGCCAGCAAAGGCCTCTGTTACGGATTACGGGAAACAAGCAAACAGAACAGGTTTGATAACTTACTCGGGTGCCGGGGCCTCGGATCCAGAGAGGTTCGGGAAGGAGGAAGGCTCGTTTCATTATCGAATATCGTGTAGAACTCACTTGCCCTGCCTTTTGCTAGGAATCCTATCGTTATGCTTTGGTCGGGTTCCATTAATCAAGGGCCCTACTATTCTATTATTTATTGTTCAGATCTGAAAGGACAGATAGAAAGCTTAAACCCAGCTTGGGGAGAAAGATTAATCTTGGCGAGAGTAAGGAATCACACCCTTAGCGTGAGGGGAATTGTCGGTTTCCTTTCCTTAACTAGACTACCTTACGGTAGCTCGACTAGGCACGTCAACGTATGTATTCTGTCTTCCCAATCAAACATTAGTTTTGCAGCTATTTCATCTGGTCTACTAGAGTAGAGAGATCTCTCACTTCACTGCACATCGCACTAACTAATAGCTAGCCGCCTCACGGATCACCTTATTATGTGCAGCTAAAGCGGGGTGTGTGCATTGTTCAACTAGAGCCGAGGAGGACAAAAGAATAAGGAACAATAGGTTCGCTACCCG